>OW964835.1:37681068-40481183 GCA_943142095.1 Ophonus ardosiacus
TTTTTGGGTTTTACTACGAAATTAATATTAAATTGAATTGAGAAAATTAATAGAGGTTGATATTTGTCCGAATTTGAGGTTTTTCGGGCGTTAACTCTATTGGACGCCCCTAACGTCATAAGTTTGGGGAACTTGGTGGTTGATCTCAGTTCTACTGGAACAAGCTTTAAGGAAGTTTAAAGAGACTAGATTCAACTTTAGGAGACACAGAAAGGTCGTCCAATACCACCGACAGAAAGAGACGACAGATTTCTAACTCTAGAAACTCTGAGAAGACAACAAATTACAAGTAAAATGCAAAATAATCACATTCCTGAAGCCTGTGCTGCGCCGATTTCTACCCATGTGGTAAAAAGAACACTAGAGGAAGCAAGAATGGCTAATAGATGTACTAACACAGAACCGTGTCTCACCAGAACTCATCGAGTAACTCGCTTACAATTTGTAAGACAACATATTCCCTGGAATTCGGCTGATTGAAACCGTGTTTTGTTTTTTGATAAGACATGAGTCAGCTTAAAATTACCAGGTGAAAGAGATCATACCTAGAGGAGACCTGGACAGCAATATACTCAGTGATAAATTGCTCCACGAGAGCCCTGCTTTGGTGATTCAATACTGTTTAGGGGAGCTAATTGTTCTAAGGGACGCACAGTGTTGGCGGTGCTTCGTGGAAGATCAATGAATGAACAAAAATACGTGCAGGATGTCATATAAGACCATGTCACTCCTTTTTCGCCGGTAATTGGAGGTATTTTCATATTTATTCATGATAATGTAAGATCGCACCGGACTCGGGGCGCAGATAAATATTGAAATACGGTAAGAATTAACCGTATGGAATTGCCACCTAGAAGTCTAGAATTAAATCCAGTAGAGCACGTATTGGATATGCTGAAAAGAAGCGAAAGAGGTCTTGTACCCGTCCCATGCACTCTAGATGAGCTAGAGAATGCTGGGCTACAAGAATAGGAAAACATACCTCACCATGCAGTTCGAAATTTACTTCGAAGCATGGGACGAAGAAAGCAAGCCATAATTAATGTAGGAAATGGTAATACCAAGTATTATATAATTTTTCCCATAAAATTTTAAATTATAATTTATTAAAAAAAAAATCATATTGTCTTCATTTTGAATAAAATGATAGTTTTTAATTTAAAGGTATATTATGTTGCGTTATTTTCTGCAAATTTTTAATTACCTGTAAAGGACTAATTTAAAAAACAATAAAACATGCCAAAAATAAACTAACTATGTGAAATAAACGAAAAATTAAAAGTGATGGGTTAATTTTGTCCAGGAGTGTATTTTAAAATATAAAGTGTCAAAATTAGAGTAGAATTCGGTAATCCAAAAAATGAGGATAAACAATAAGCAATTGCTGTTGTTATGGAAACATTATTTCAAAGGCTACTATTTTGGAGACAATAAATACTGCACAACCTCATATTTTTCATTAAAAGGAAGAGAAACTTGTTATAAAAAATGAGTTTTCTTTCGGATTTTATGAACATTATTCTACAAGCCTCTCTGTTAATCAATTTGCACTCTCCGCGTAAGAGCCCTTGAGTTTTTCCACAACACTTGATAATGTAAGTGGAAACTGTGTTACACCAAATTGCTTTATATCGATTATCTTACAACGCTCATATTTTAAAACACATCAGAAAAGTGAAGCAAAATAGATTGTTTATTAAAACTGGGCATTTTTTTTTTTCTTTTTTAATGTTCGGGATGATATGTTTATTACCTCCCGCTACTCTTGGTAAGAGTTAGTTATACAGTTTAGTTTTCATATGTTTGTAATCGACAGATAAATATTATATATTAAATATTGTATAAAAGAATCATTTCAAATTAATGGTAACATTTTAATAGATATTTATACACCAAGTGAGCTAAGGTAATGTTTACTCATGAGAAGAAAGATTAGTTAATTTCTTGGAGTGCAAAAACATTCTTAGCTCACGTGGTTTGTACAATATTTTATTCAATTTTGACTAAATAATAATAAAATCAGTAAATATAAATAAATATATCATCACGGCGTATTACCCATTTCCGAGTGTGCCACAATCTACTTTATCGCAGATAAAATAATAAAAACCATTATAATATTTAATTTTGATAAAATAAAAAACTGATCAGTTAGTAGGCTGAGCATGACAATCGTCGTTGATAGACGTCAAGTCATCTATTAGAAATGCTTTATTGTCTGTCATTTGTGCCGTGAAAAATAATGAAAATGGCTGAATGTCTAATAAATATTATGGCGAGTGTTATTTTCGTATTTGATGTTATTTTAAATGCATTATTTGTTGCAGAGTGAGTTAATTTTGTAAAAGTGATTTAAAAAAATTTAATTTACTTGAGAATAAAGTGTTACTTATAGTTGTTGCTGTGGAGTTAATAATGACAGTTTAAAATGTCAAAATTCAATAAAAATAAAAAATCTGATCAATACTTTTATTTCTAAAAATTCACACACTTGTTCAAATACTCTAAAAATGCGTACATTTACCTATCATTGCCATTACAATCAAATAATATTACTACCAAGTTTATATCTCTACCCATTTTTGAATTATTGCCCCAAAAGTCAATATACCCCACATATTCATAGATAAAATCTTCAAAATTTTCAAAAATCTAATTTTGTATGTATCTAGATACTTCTCAATGCGCCGATTTCAAATTTTGAAACCGCAGGTCGACATCTCTTTTCATTCTCGAGATATTTGGATTCAAAGTTTTGCTCAAAACTGCCTATTTTTGGGTATTAACCCAAAAAATGGGCCGAGATATGAATTTGGCGACATTACCATTCGATTTTACGGACAAAAATACATAAGTATAGCAATTTTCATAATTTTTGTTCAACCGGTTCATTTTTTATGAATAGAAGCTTGAAAACCCCTGCAAATGGCCAAAATCTGAAAATATCTTTCTTCTTAATATCTTAATACCTTAGATTTTTGGCCATTTTCAGTTATTTTGCTTTAGAGATTGTATGCGGTTTTTAAAAATTCTGAAAATTGGAGTACTTATGTAAATTTGCCCGTAGAATCGAATGGTATTGTCGCCAAATTCATATCTCGACCCATTTTTGGGTCATAACCCAAAAATGGGCAGTTTTGAACAAAACTTTTAATCCAAATATCTCGAGAACGAAAAGAGATATCGACCTGCGGTTTCAAAATTTGAAATCAGCTCATTGAGAAGCATCTAGAATCTAGATACATAAAAATTAAATCTTTGTAAATTTTGAAGTTTTTATCTAAATGTGGGGTATATTGACTTTTGGGGCATTAATTAAAAAATGGGTAGAGATATAAACTTGGTAGTAATATTATTCGATTGGAAAGAGAATGTTACGCAAATGTACGCATATTTAGAGTATTTATACATATATGAGTATACATAATGTACCTACTCGTATATTCATGTGATAATTTCATTGGATTTATAGAATATTTTCCATGGAACTTTCTATATGGAATTTGTAAAAAAATTGTATTATGTTGGTGTTACAGTTTTACTGGATATATAGACTCTTTTCCAATGAACTTTTGGTATGGGATTTGTACAAAATACATCAAATTAACGGAAGGTCTTGTGCTGGCCGCAAAAGATTTTTTATTTTAGTGTGTAAATAGTTTTGAAACATCTCCATAGGGATTTGTCTATGAACATAGCTACCATAGAACAATACAAATATAATTGTGTCAATGTAATAATTACTATATACATTTATTTTCTTTTTAATTGTACATCTCTTACTTAAAGCTGTTTCTTCATTTTAATTTATACTTGTATTATATTATTAATAGAGCCTTTTGCGAAATAATGCAAATGCACAACGGATACCAAACGTGAGTGTGTTGTGTATGAATTAAAACAGAGCGTATTGTGTGCAAAGATAAGGCGGCTGAAGGAAGTTGTAGGTTCTGGTGGCTGCTCACGTCATTTGGAATTATAATTCGTAGGAGAAAGAAAAACGCTCAAGATATAGAGTTTCATCAGCAGAAAAACATCAACTAGACAATTTTATTGTAATATACTTAGAATTATATTCAGAAATACAAATCATTCAAGCAGCCAATGCACGTCATCACTTGGTGTAAAAACCTTAATGTATTAAAATCACTAATAGTGAAAAATGAAATAAAATTTTAATCATTTTTAACCGTCAAAAAGTATATAGCCTTAAATAATTATTATTAATATGAATAGTAGAGTTCATTACTTATCGTATATGACATGAATAATATATAAATAATGTACATCAACGTCATATTATTCGTTTAATTGTTGCTATAGTTGGCAACATTGATAATTTGTATGTTCATACTGTCAAAGTTATTATTTGAAAAATATTTGTATCGTGTTTGAAACATTTTTGTGCGTTGTAATGGTCTATTTATAATAAAGTAATGTTAAACGCAACGCAACGACACAACGTGACCGTTAACGCCAACACAAAATCTGTGAATCTGCCAAAGATAGCACTTCTAATCAATCAGAAGAATTCGGTATATTTCTATGAAATTCGGCACGCTTTTATTTATTGCCTTTATATGGCATACATAAATATAAATAAGGTTAGTATTATAAAATAATTTAAATAGAAATGGACAGTGACGGAAATATAGTATTTATTTTGTAGATGTAACAGTTCATGAACATGTCGATAATATAGATTGCAATCTGTATAACTCTTTTCATAAAGATTCTAAAACCTGTGCAAACGTAGCAGTACATGACGTCACACGTCTAGTTACTAAAATTCAATTTTTATTAATGACGTGAATTGGCTGCTTGAATGATTTGGGTATAGAAGACTTCATTCATCAAAAAATACTATTAAAGAAATGACGTCATGTAGTACTACGTTTACATGGGATACTAATTAATAAAGCGCGAGCAGTTATGTGACTTTGTTGGTCTTTCTTGTCATGCAGATATGGGGATGATTGAACGTCATTTTTTGTTGTTGAAGAAAGTATAGTCTACAACACGTTTGGAATGGCATAATATGAGCCATTCCAATACTTGTTGTAGAATGTACTATATTTCCCCACTAGCCTAGGAACCCACTATTATTTACCTTTATTTGACATGAGAAATTGTTTTTCACCAACGCTTGCTTGTAACCACGGTAACCTAGGTCAATAATAATTTATTATTAACTTAGGTCTATAATGCAAACTGTCACTTTTTAATCAAACTCAAACCTCCAAATCCAAATATTATTTAACTCATTAAACTCAAGAAAAGTATATAATTTAAATTTGCCGCTTAATTTTAAATTGACCTACGTTGCCGCCTCGCCTGGCCACTGTGCTGTTTTGGTGAAAATGTCAAACATGTGTAGATGTAGGAATGAATAAATCACTTTTTGTATTTGTCGGTAAATACATTTCAATAGATTTATGTAAAAATAATAATAAACTAATAAGGCTGCTAACTGTAACAGCACAAAGTGTTTTTATTAAATAATTAAATCAAATACAAATCAAGGCCCATAAGTGAGGTTATCAAACCAGCGAAATGAGCGAAACGTCAGATAAAAACAAATGCAGCCTACTTTGTTTCTGTAAATATTAACAAATAAGTAACGTGGGGTCCCGTGGCCGCGTGCCTGAGTGTCTGATCGCAAACCTGGGGGAACCGGGTTCGATCCCGACAGACACCAAATATTTCCAATTTTAAAATGGCACAACAGTGACCCCTATGGTGCACTCTCCACACCAGCTATGAGTCCTCGTGAGGTGACGCCTGGTAAGCGCCCACACGGTAAAACATATCGTCATCATTACCGATGTCTAAATGTGTTGTAGATACTGGTACACCCAGAAATGGGTAATATGCCGTGATGATATATTTATTTAAGTAACGTAGTTATTAATGTCAAAATGATTGTTATTATCAATAAAAAAAATTCAAATAGGATTTATGTGCTAGTAGTAAAAAAAATAGTATATAAACCACGGTTGAGAAGATCATTATAGACCAGGCGCCTTGTATCCCTCGGTCTTCGCCCTCGAGTTACAGTCTTGACGCTGGGTCAATAATGATTATCTTTTCAACCTTGGCGTATAATATACTATTTCAAGTCACTTGAAAAGAAAAACTCCATCGTGTAATGCACGCTTTATATACGTTATTTTTTTATCAACCATTATATTTTCCTGTACCTCTCTACCGTGTTCTTGTTTCGTAATTTTACTTTCGCAAATCAATAGGGTGGTAGAGCGTGGGTGTTTGCCGCTTTTAGCTAATAAGGCACAGAGTGTAGCTTTCAGCAAAGCTAACCAGCTATAGTAATTACTGAACTTGTATGCTAAATACACCAATCAGTGTTTTCATTACCTACCCTTGATTAAATTTGTTTAATACCGCCCTGGATTCATTTCAAAACTCATATAAGATAAGAAGAAGAAGGACATTAGCTTGAAATATATGTACGAGCCCAAACTCATAATAATTCGACCGGTTTACTAATTATAAAATATACTCAAATGATTGTGAATTTCTGCAAAATTCTTTCGGCTGCTTTAAATTATATTAAACATTTCTGGTACACACAAAAAAAAAATTGATTACATCTATTATTCATAAATAAATAAATATATCATCACGGCATATTACCCATTTCTAGGTGTGCCAGTATCTACAACACATGTAGACATCGGTAATGATGACGATATGTTTTACCGTGTGGGCGCTTACCAGGCGTCACCTCACGGGCACTCATTGCTGGCGCGGAGAGTGCACCACAGGGGTCACTTTTGTGCCATTTAAAATTGGAAATATTTGGCGTCTGTCGGGATCGAACCCGGTTCCCCCAGGTTCGCGACCAGACACTTAGGCCATGCGGCCACGGGACCCCATTATTCATATATTTTTTATTTATTCTGTAAATAAGTTTTCTCCTACTCTTTTAAATATTCGACATTATTCAAATTTATTGACGAGATTGGCGGTATTTCTGATGGGTGTATGTAATATATGTATCTATAATTTTAAATATTTAATTAATAATGAAATAAGGAATATTAAATGTACTACCACAGTTTATCTATACTACCGTTACGATAGTATAGGTGACACTGATATTTTTCTGTTAATTACAAATATTTTAAGTTTTCAACTGGTTTCGATATGGAGTTTGAGATTAATTAAAACGAATTACTTTATATATTTATAATTCTCTATCTCTATAACTTCAGAAGATATAATAAAAGGATAAATGTATCGGATAGATAATTTTATATTCTTTAATCTTTGTAAAAACATAAATTTCCAAAAAATAATATTTATAATTTTTTTTTAAGAAACTACTACCAGCCATTAGATTTTGGTGTAAACCGGATAACCGGAAATGGCACTTTACCTGAAGCTCGTAATGGTTATTCTTCAAAAAATATCATTAAATGCCATTTTTTCGCATTTTATGTCTTTTGAAAATTAAAGATTATTGAATTTTCTACAGGAATACATTAATACTTTTTCTATATATTTTACAGATAAATTTAAAAATAATTTTTTTTATTAGTCCCGAAGCCTAAGATAAACACAATTCCTTTGTTACACAGTTCATATTTCAAATGAATGTAACTCACAGTAAATGTCACTGTCAAAAAACTAATCACTTCAAATTAATAATAGTGACATTTTAAAAAGAAAATAGTAAATAAATCAATAGTTTTCTGCAATGGAACAGTTTGCAGCGTTAGTAAATACGTAAGTATGTATTTAAATTAATAAAAATGGATAGGAATGTGTGCGAAGGATGATTGTTGCGTAACTATTATTTTGGTCCGGATGCGGTTATTCGCTACCGAAAATCGGTCACTTTAATATGTTCTTATGTATGAATGCTATGATGATTGTGGACAAGGCGAAAGAAGAATGTTGTTAAAGAGTGAAGTGAGGCAGCTGAGCTCTTACTCTTATCCCTTTTCTTATTGTTACTATTGTTTCCGGGTTTTTGCTAACCCACTGACTGGGAAACGCGTAATTTTATGTATGTATGTACAAATTAAATAGCGGGAGGTTTTGTGTTGGCCACATCAGCTTTTTTTCTGTGTAAATGGCGGAATACTTGAATAACATATTCAGTTTTTGTATGTTCAAAATCTATATTTTGAGCTAGTAGAAAGAAATTTGTAGAAATTTCTCACCATTTGCGTAGTTTTATAACTTTTTTGTTGAAAATGTTAACCGGACGAATTAATATGAGCCTGGACTCGTATATCATCTATGTACCTACTAAGGTGTGGAAAAGGTTCAGTAGATTAAATTCGAAATGTTTGAAATTTGAATCTAACAAGCTGTCAGGTAATAATGTTAAAACAACTATATGATGGGCAGTTTATGGCGGGAAGTTAAAGCCATTAATACTAATTTTAGTTTACCAACTCTAGTTAGTAACTAACTTTTCCTAATCCTGCTATATGAGATACAACTTTTAATTATCACATCATATTTTTATATTTTCACATGTTTTATCTTCATTCATTTTTTATTATCTATCAGAATGATGCTTGACCAACAATTTAGAGTTAAATTTAAACAAATGTACGGCAATGAATTTCACTCATAAATTCTCACCGCTGATGAACAATTACAAGCTTCACGACGTCCTTTTGTCCCGGCCAAACACAATACGCGATCTCGGTGTCTTATTTGACTCTAAATTTACCTTTAGTTCACATATACAAGACATTATTAACTATGAGGATGTTAGGTTTTCTCATTAGAAACACCTGCTCTTTCACTGATTTAACATCTACAGGTGTCTCTTAAATAGGGGGACATGGCTTAACCACAGATTCCTGAGGCTAAAATAAGACGATTTAACCAAACTTGTTTCTACCGGAAAGTGTACCATTTAGCCAGAATCCTGCTTCAAAGTTCTTCAAAAAAAAAAATGAATTTTGCTTATAATAATCGGACGCTTTATTCGATTTGGATGAAATTTGGTATATATGGTTATAAGTCATCTTTTAAGGTGATACTTCTTATTATTAGTGAACCACTACTGTATGAAACTTAGGTGTCCCAACATTAATTAGACCGTAACTTTTTAATGGCAATGCCGAAAACGTGAAATTATTTTTCTTCAGAAAGATACATTCAATAGTAAACTTTTGTCTCTCTGTGTAATTTGTGATATCTGTTACGGTTCACACAGAAAAAAATTAAATCTGAGCGACTGCACTGCTAAATTTTTAAAATAAATTTAATCTAGCAGTCTATCCAAATGTCAAACAAGTAATTTTTAATGTACTACTACCGCTACAGACGCGCGAATCTCCTTTTTAAAATCAGGCGACCAATCAAATACTTACCTAACGCGTCATACCCAATTAGTAATCATCGTCAATCGCTCGTAGTTTGTGACCTAGTCAATATTTAAAGAAAATTTTTTCACTAATACTCATTAATTTATGTATATTTTCGTCTTCTTATTTAAGATAGTTAAAATATGACTATGGTATAGGACCCCATTTATATGGAGTGTCCTTTGGGAACCTTCATGGGAATCGTAGTCGAGTGAATTTGGTCTTAATGTTCCATATATTTATTTCAATATTAAATACAAAGTATAAGTACGTTTCGGGCAAATATTAGCCCATCTTCAGCAATAATAATATATAAACTTTCACATTTATGAAATTCAATTATTAATACATTTTACAGTTTATAGAAAAAATCATATCTTCATAAATTCATAAATGTGAAAGTTTATATATTATTATTGCTGAAGATGGGCTAATATTTGCCCGAAACGTACATATAATTTGTATTTAATATTGAAATAAATATATGGAACATTAAGACCAAATTCACTCGACTACGATTAGTATAATTTACAAATCTCACTTTAGCATTTAACTAATACGAAATACTAAATGTCTAACTTATTTCGCCTACTCAAGGTATCGAGAAGAGGGATAATTCATGTTCACAATTCTCTTGATTTTAACATTTATTTGGACGTTTCGGGGGTCCAAAAACCTCCATCTTCAGCATTTTACATTATTGTCTAAGTTTTGAATTTGTCACACACACACACACACACACACACACACACACACGGACACACACACACACACGGACACACATACACACATAGAGACATCAATGTAAAATTAGTAAAATCGTATTCTAGGGATCTTAAAACGTACTTATTTATTAAAAACTCACCATCGAATTTTTTGACCAAAGACAATACCTCCCTTACCTAAAGGTGAAGGAAGGTAAAAATAATGTTACAATATTGAAATAGGCTATGCAAAACACAAGTATATATGTATACAACTGTTCCCTACCGAGATTAGACTAGTATAAAAACTAGACCTAGGCAAGACCTCACGAGCCTTCATTGCAGGCATGGAGAGTGCACCACAGGAGTCACTTTTATACCATTTAAATCCGAAATAATTTTGTCACCGGTTCGAATCGAACTCGGATCCACGGATTCGCGACCAGGCACTCATAAATATATTTTAGTAGCAGATGTATTCACATATTTTTTGTGCTTTGTAAATTTAAAATGTCTGTATTCTCTGTGAAATGTATTATTAAATCTGCATATCAATATACAAATTTAACTGAATTTAAATTTAAATCGTGAAACAATGGATTATGTTCCAAAGCAATGCACCCAAAAAATACATGAAACATGGAAATAGAGTCACTAGCGTAACAAATTGAAATTTCCTCTATAGAGTAATATAATTGGATATTTCCACGTTTCGTACTTTACTTTCGTATAGAGTAGCACACTTTTTATTTCGGTTTTGAAATAGTTTCTTTGCAATTCAAATACCGGTGAGATAGGTACGTAACATAGATTTAATTCAGAGTGATATAATATGTAATGAAAAAGGGGTTTTATTCTTTATCTTATGTAAATTAAAAGCAATTTCAAAGCGGACAGCAATTCCCAATAGGAATTTTTATTTACCTAGCTCTGAAAGAAAACAATTAAGGTCCGGTATTTTCAATGTCTGTCGACTGTTATTTATAAGAAAAATATCGCATCGGCAAATTGACATTGGACATAATAAATATATAATAGTTGTTTTATAATATACCTATACCATGATAAAATTGTCAGAAAAAGTTTTCAAAAGATGTTATACAAAGTTAATCTACGCAAATATATCTATGGTTAATTGGACAGATAGCCGAAACATGAAATTGTTACCGTTTTTGTCAACCACACTAGAGTTCCAAAACTTGAGATGCACTCGATTTCGAGCTATGGCCCGGCCCGGCCCGAAGCCCGTCTCGATTTCGAATTGATCATCGAGCCGGGTCGAAGATATTTTTTATGGGGCCGAATCGGGCTAATCATTTTCAAAAATCGAGGCGAGTCGGACTTTTGATTTTGGCCCGGCCCGAAAATTCGAGCTTTTCGGGCCGGCCCAAAAAATCTTATAGTTCAATCAAATGCACAGTTTCTTTAATATTTTAATAAAAATGGATGAAGTTAAAAAGGATCAAAATGATTTAATAACACACTTCACATATTAATAAATAAAAATGTATTATTTTACTTCAAGAATTCAAGGTTATTAATTAAAGCATAATAATTATATTGTGATGTTGCTATTATTATTGTTATTACTCATATACTTAAATAAAAGTGATTTTTGTTCCTACCATAATGATTTCTTGTCCTATTTTTGAGCAGAAACAAAGTTAGATAAAAATCCTTATATAAATTAAAATTATATTTTTTTATATAAGATTTGTGAAAAAGTTGTTTAAATTCTTTGGTAAACAAAGTGTTAAATACTCGTAGGTCTGTAATTTTTATAACAAACTTATACTAGAAGGGTCTCTTTTTTAACTACCCGGCCCGATTTTGAGTCAATTTTCGAGCCGGGCTACCTAATTTTTTTGTCGAGTCGATCTTCGAATCGGGCCGGTAATTTTTATTTTCGGGCCGAGTCGATCCAAACCTCACAGCCCGGCCCGGCCCGGCTCGAATGCATCTCTATCCAAAACTGTTGAGTAATCCAAAACTGATCTGTCCTTAGACATAAGTTTGCTTATGACGGCAACTTAATTGCCGAAATACGTATCTAGTTTTAGCGTTTTTAGTTAAGGTTTAGGGATTTTTTTAACTATGTATTATCTATTTAACCTTAGGCTCCAATAAAAGTTTTATTATCAATAAAGTTCTGCTAACAATACTTTTTAAATTTCTAAATTGTCGGGTTAGTTTGCGCGATGATAATATTTTGATCCCCAAAAACGTTAACAAATTCCTGTTTCGGGTTTCTGTCCAACTAACCTGTAGATAGATTTGCGTATTCCAAGTTTGTATAACATCTTTCAAAACATTTTGATGTTAACATGTTATACTATAAAACAATTACTATGTATTTATCAGGGATTTGTTAACTACTGGATGAAGCGAAATTTTTCTCAAAACTTTTGTTACATACGTTGAAACTGTATGTCTGTGAGTGGTTTGATAGGCACTACCTTCAAAAGATATTCGAGAAAATAATCCATATGTGCTTCTATTTATTTATAGGAACTCTAACACGGTTGTCAATATTCTTTATCGTATTTTTTTCCCACGTAAGCCACCTTTTCTGTTTGTATTTGCTTCCTATATAACTGGCTTGTTGATACGATGTCAGGTCATAAATCTATGCGCGTGGATATGACATATATTGTGCACCTGTCTCATAAATTCTTCTTAAGTGTAGATCAAAAAGCAGCTATTGTTTCTCGCGGATTTTGACAGTGTATTATGATGAATAGTGGAGTATCACTATGTAAAATTTGAATGTTTTGATAATATGAGTCCTTCATTCTTATTTTTTTATTATTTTAAATGAAAGTTCGTTTAATTTGCAGCAATTCATAGTATTAAAAGTAGTAGTAGTAGTTTAACTGCTTTTGATTTTAGCGAAACTATTGCTATCTTTCTCGCACCAATTTCTATAGTAGGCTGCGCAAAAAAGATAGAAATACTGTGACGTCACTGTGGCACTGAAAACAAATTCAAATATCTTGCAATGAATTTGTTAAAAAAATCTGATGTGGCCAGCACAATACCTCCCGTCAATTCTATGTATTTTGTACAAATCCCATATCAAAAGTTCCTTTGAAAAGATTCTATATATCTAGTAAAATTGTAACACGACCATGTACTATTCTTCACAAATTACATACCGAGAGTTCCTTAAAAAAAAATTTATTAATCCAATAAACTTATAACATGAACTTACATTATGTAAATTGCAATTGTCACTGACATCTGTCAATTAGAATTATTTGAATATATCAGTTGTTCAGGTATAATCTTTAATGCCCGGTTTCTCCACAGCAACTTAAGTTGTTGATTATTAAAGTGCTACTTAATTGTAAGTAGGCCTTATATCCCAATTGCGCTGCACCAGCAAATTCACATGCGAACTTAACTTATGTCACAAATTACATTGGCAACAGCGTAAAGTTGTTCTATGATTGGTCAATTTGAAATTTAGCGATTCAAAATAAAAAACCAGCTGTCAAACGTCAAAGCTGTCAATGTGTTTAACAGGGCTTATATTTGTATTCAGTCAACAATATTCGATATGGATTTACAAGATTTCCCTAATTTTGACGACGTTAACGTCGTGGATAGCGTGACGGAAGTTGGTATTGTCGAAAATGGTAGGACTCCGCGACAAATAAGTAACAGAATTGATTTGTTCCAAATATTTATTTTTAATATTTTTATGTGGACCACCGCCAGTCCTATAAACTGAAGCCTTTTTCTTCGATGTCGTCTTCCTTACGACAGTCTACATATTTGCACACATTTTATTGCCAATGCTGCGGCAATTAATTTCCAGGTGTTATCTTTTTGAATATTGGACATGGACACCGCATGATTTTTTTATTTTCAATATTCTCTTTAAATCGTTGTTTCTACAACCTCACAGACCAATTTTCTTCCTCTTTGCTATAATTTAATCGTTTCTTCTTTATATCATCTAATTTTCTTGCCGTAACAGCCCAAAACGAAATAAATTTACCGCGACTTACCGATATGTCAACTGACATATGACACATAACCACATAAGTCACCGATTTTGTCGACTTACATTTAAGTGCTACTTACGTCTCACATTTTGACATTTTTGCGTGGTGCAACAGTTTAAGGTGGAACTTAGGAATAAGCAACGACTTAAGTCGTAAGTTGCTCTGGAGAAACCGGGCATAAGGCTATATAATACTGACCAAAATGAGTAAAAAAAAGCCTAATCAAGATAAGTGTGATCTTCTATTGTCTCCGAGAAAGAGGCCATTTTGTATAAGAATCGAAGGAAAACTGATGAAGATAGTGGTCGAACAAAATTTTGTCAGTAAATAGACTGTATTAAACTAGTAAAATTTTGTATCAAACATTTTTCTCAATTTCTAATTGTTACAAAGTTATTTGAAAATTAAATATTGACCAAAGTCACGAAAACATTTAACAGTATAATAATATTTAATTTTTTTTGAAAAACGAAAGCCCATCTAAAATGACCTCTCAAAGGTAAACAGAAAGTCTCATTTAATCGAACCCCATTAAAACTCATTTTTCACTGCCTTATATTTCGGAAACTATTGTAGATCTGACCAAACAATAAGAATAGCAAAAATTATCTTGGTATTTTAAAAGCATATTTAAAGAAAAATGTTGAAAAAGAGTGCTTATAAATAATTGTTGATTTTTTTTATTCATTTTTGTCAGGACTATATGTTCTTATAGTATGTACTTGAAGTTGTGGGACACTCTGTATAAATATTTCAAAAATTGTGATATTCCCCTATTGAAGACGATGTATTTCGGTTTTCTTTTAACCCTGAGGTTTAGAGTATGAGTCAAAATATTTTACTACTTGTACTTGTTTGCCAATATAACCTTTTGTTCACATTACGGTTTCTTTTAAGTAATTTGTTTCTGGCACTAAGATCTTTCTAAAATTTAAATACTTCAAATGAATGCAAATCCGAATATTCTTAATTATGTGTACATACTTCTTTTCTTTTGCTGTATTCTCTTTGTACCTCTCATTAGCTTTGTTAAAGACAAGTATCTTAAATAAAAATGAACTAATTCATTAAATATTTAATTCACAAATACTTCAAGAACAAAAACTCTTTTATAAGGGTCTTCTGAGTTAATGTTGTACATTTGGAAACAAAGAATTATAAGTGTTAATCAAATTTCTAAAAAGAAATATACATAAATAAGTCGCTAAATCTTATATCTCTTCCAATTTATTTTAATTTAATTGCAATATGGCTTCAAATAATAAAACTATGACCACTGATGCAAAAGAGAAGACAAAATTATAACAAACGATTGTGAGTAAAACTTCATATTATCGTTGATGTTAGGAAAAATTTTGGTGCACACAGAAAATTATTTTATTCACAATCATTATAGTAATATACCGATTCCTAACCTTTTGGAGGATAGGAAATAGGTCATTCCTGACTTTAATGACAATCTCTTGGGCTGGAAATAACCAGGGATTTGTTAACTACCGGATGGAGCGAGTGAATCTTTACCATGTACCCGGCCAGATCGACAGAGATAGTCATACATAATTCCGATTTGTTATCTTTGTTTCCGTTACTTGTCAAATATTTTGTTTGACAGGTTTGACAGATTTTAGGTTATTCTTGATATCATCATTGAAATATAATTATTTTAATATATGACAATGGTTCGAAGATGTTGTGTTGAAAATTGTGTATCAAAATGTGTGATGAACGGTGCTGTGTCGTTTCATTAAAAAGTTATGATTAAAATTATGATTTCTTCTAAAAAATAATTTGACAAATAAACATGACATATTCTTATATGTGTTCTAATTTAGCGTTGCATTAGTTGCATTCGTACTTATTTCACGTTTCATGATCCATTGTACTTAAACACAATTAATTTTTGACGTGAATTAGACAGATGTGAATATGACAGATATTAATATCAAATTCACTTGTCTAAAGTGGAATTATTTATATTTTTCTCACTCATACTTCCTGTGTTCTCTCTTAATCTAGCCGGGTACACAAGATATAAATACCGTGAGTATTTTTTAACGTGAAACATTGGGTTTGTCATATCCATGGTTACGACTTGACAATTGATTGACAGCAATGTATTTGCCCGTTCCTTTTAAAATGAAACATAGGGAACGAATTTGGCATTTGATAAGACGTCAATAGAGGTTAATTTTGTTTAAATAATTACATCTTTTAATAAAGAAGGCTAAAACAAATTTTTAAGAGAGCTGTCAAAAATATTAATAAAATTAAAAGTTATAACTCGTTGATTTATTTTGAAAATGATTGATTCTTATTTCAAATCAAGTGATAACAATTTTAAATATTTTTTAGTTTTCTTGCTCATGGAGACAACATTATTTCCACATCTTAAATCACCTTCTATACTAATATTATATACATTTTGTATATTAAAGGAAATATGTCTCCAATTTTTTTTTCTTTTTGTATCTTTGTAAGTTTTGTTTCTTTTATTATATAAACTACTATTTTTTTCTTGTATATAATGTATAATTATTTCGTCTAATGCCATTTTGTCCATTTTTATCTCCCGCTAAGATATATTGGAATCATGATAAAAATCGCAAATCCACAATTTAGTGGATAAGCACGTTTTAAGGTCCCTATAATCCGTTTATAACATTTTTACGATGTCCGTGTGTGTGTGTGTGTGTGTGTGTGTGTGTGTGTGCGTGTGTGTGTGTGTATACGCGCGTGTGTATGTGTGTGTGTGTGTGTGTGTGTGTGGCAGCGCGCGTTGGATCCACGGTTTCTCAAATTAAACAACCGGAAGTAATAATTTCTTTAAAAAATCTTAATATTATTTTTTGAAAATTTCTGTTATTACTAATATTGAAGAATATAAAAATATCTATCCGATACACTTAAAAATTTTATTATATCTTCTAGGGATTTGAAGATAAAGACAAATAAATATATATATAATAACAAGTTGTAAATGAATTTCGCAGCCCGTGGAAAACAAGTCGAAAAATTAAAATGTTTGTAATTGACAGATAAATGTGCGTGTCAAAAAGCCAGATACATTACTGAAGACTTCTTTTGGGAAATACATTTAATATTTCTTTTTTATTATTAATTAAATATTTATAATTATAGATACATATATTACATATACCCTTCAGAAATACCGCCAATCTCATCAGTGAATTGGAATAATTTCGAACATAAGAAGAATAAGAGTGAATAGAATGAATTAAAAATTTAAAAATATATAAAGAAGATGTGTTTTTGTGTGTATCAGAAATGTCAAATACGTACAATACTTATATAGCCTAATATGGAAATGGCGAGAGGTCTTGTCCTGGCCACAACAGATTTTTATCTTACTGTCATCGTGTTGTTCAGTTTCGTTGTCATAGAAAGATGGGAAATAACCAACATGCGATCCAACATCCGTCAAGTCATATAGTCAAATATCAGCGTACTGTACACTCTTACGACATCCGACAGCGACAAACAACTTATTATAGAACAGCTTGTATTACTGATAAACGCGATGTAACGTGTAACCCAATATTAGATGGTGGATTCCACTGAAATATATACTAACTGGAATGCGCGTACGAACCGTGACTGTGAAGCATATTGAAAGCCTGCTGCTGGAGGAGTCGGCAAACATCGAGACAGTTCGTGAGTAGACGGAAGCCTGCTGCTGGAGTAGTTGGCAAACATCGAGACAGTTCGTGAGTAGACGGAAATTATTTCGTGTGGCGCATGTTTAAATAAATGAAGCATAATATGAAAACAAAGCGATCAGCTATGATACGAGTTATTCGGCTAGGTTCGGTTCGATACGAACGTGCGCGAACAGGGCCAGCCATTATTGTTCAATGAGCTTCAGTGCAGCGTACGCTGATAGGTAGAGTATGCGAGTTCCAGTTAGTATATATTTCAGTGGTGGATTCCTTTAATATAACATATTCAGTTTTTGTAAGTTTAAAACCTATATTTTAAACTAGTCGAAAGTAATTTCTAGAAATTTCTAACCATTTCGTAGGTTTTATAATTGCTGAAAATGTGGCTCTGCACTTTCCAATAATTTTGTATCCCCATGGTGATATTGCAAACTGGAAAGTTTGCGACCAAAATCCTTCTAAACTCCTGAAAGTCCTGAACCAATTATCCTTGCTGAAAAGCCGCAGGACAAGTGTTCAAACCAGGAACAGATGAGACGTTTAGTCCGACATTATGTATAAGGCTCAGTGGTTTACTATCGAACTTGTGGTTTTCTGGTTTGTGGTCGAAAAGCTGTTATACACAAATTCGTAGATTCTGCGATAAGCAGATTAGGAAGAGTCCTATTTATCTTTGAATTAAATTTGAATAAATATAAATAAATATATCAACACGGCGTATTACCCATTTGTGGGTGTGCCAACCTGCTTTATCACAGATATAGGTATAAGGAAAATGAAATGGCAGAAGACTTACGTCGTCGACCTGAAAAAAACCTTAAAAAATGAAATATAACTTGTAGAAATTATTTATTTTTAAATACAGAAGAAAAAATCTGTTGTGGCTAGCACAAGACCTCTCGCCATTTCCATATTAGGCTATATAAGTATTGTATTGTCGTTTTATAACAAAAACATTATAGAATTTTACCCAAATATTGTTTTTATTGTCTTCTGCACACATATAATTCTAATTATATCTATTTTTCATTGTATGAGGAAGTTTCTAAATGTCAGAGATTCTTCAATTCATTAACCAGATTGGCGGTATTTCTTATGGATATATGCATTTTACCTATAATTTCAAATATTTAATTAATAAAACAAATAAGAAAGATTAAATATACTTCCCAGAAAAAGCTATCAGAATGTCACTAAAACTTTTGATTTTTGACATTGAAATGTGTTATTTAAAAACTATGTTATAAACATTGGAATTTGTCAACTGGTTTCCTTAGTGCCTTAGCCTCTGCGGTTAAATTACTCTATATATTATAGTGTCTTTATCTCTAAATCTATACAAGATATAATAAAAATTTTAAGTGTACTAGATGGAGAATTTTAAGTTCTTCAATATTTAATAACAAAAATTTCCAAAAAATTATATTTAGAAGAATTTTTCTCAGAAACTACTACTTCCGGTTGTACAATTGTTACCAAAACCTTTTCAGCTCTTCCCAGGAATGTCAGATTGAGGAAACTGCAGTTAAATATTTTTTAAGTCTTATAGTTTTTGAGGAATCGTCCCTCCAACATCCATTCATACACATACACACACACATATACACACACATCCACACACACACAGACATCATTTGAAAAATGTTATAATCAGATTCTAGGGACCTTAAATCGTGCTTATTCAATAAAATCTGGATATGCGAATTTTAGCATGAATCCAATACCTCTCTTAGCGAGAGGTAAAAAACTGATGTGGACAGCACATTACCTTCCGTCAATTCTATGTATTTTGAACAAATCACATACCAAAAGTTCCTTGGAAAATATTCTATAAATCCAATAAAATTATCACATGAAAATACATTATGTATACTCATATATAAATACTCTAAAAATGCGTATACTTATGTAACATTCTCTTTACAATCAAATAATATTACTACCAAGTATATATCTCTACCAATTTTCGAATTATTGCCCCAAAAGTCACTATACCCGACATTTGGATAAAACCTTCAAAATTTTCAAAAATCTAATTTGTATGCATCTGGATACTTCTCAATGCGCTGATTTCAAATTTTGAAACCGCAGGTTGATATCTCGTTTCGTTCTCGAGATATTTAGATTTAAAGTTTGGCTCAAAACTGCCCATTTTTGGGTTAATACCCAAAAATGGGTCGAAATATGAATTTGGCGACATCACCATTCGATTCTACGGACAAAAATACATAAGTATAGCAATTTTCATAATTTTTGTCCAACCGGTTCATTTTTTTTGAATAAAAGCTTGAAACCCCCTGAAAATGGCAAAAATCTGAAAAAATCGTAAGGGGTACACCTTAGATTTTTAGGATTTTTGGCCATTTTCAGTTATTTTGTTTTAGAGATTGTATGCGGTGTTCAAAAATTCTGAAAACTGGTGTCCTTACGTAATTTTGCCCGTAGAATCAAATGGTGTTGTCACCAAAGTCATATATTGACATATATGGGCAGTTTTGAGCAAAACTTTAAATCTAAATATCTCGAGAACGAAGCGAGATATCGACCTGCGGTTTCAAAATTTGAAATCAGCGCATTGAGAGAAATTAGATTTTTGAAAATTTTGAAGTTTTTATCTAAATGTGGGGTATATTGACTTTTGGGGCAATAATTCGAAAATGTGTAGAGATATATACTTGGTAGTAATATTATTTGATTGTAAAGAGAATGTAGGGGTCACTTTTGTACCATTTAAAATTCCAAATATGTGGCGACACACACGCGGCCCTGAAACCTAATAAATTGAATAAAATTTTATTTAATTATTTTGAAAACAACAATGAATAATTTAAATTGATTCGTAGTACATCATCCACATTATTCATACCCGTGTCTCGTTGTCATTGACCATCTCTTTAACCACCAAACCAAGTTCCTCTGGCTCCAAGGTATTTATCTTATGTAAATGGCTAGATGTAATAGTATTGCTAACTTCACACTGTTGGCTGCGCCTTCTGCTTCTACTACTTGTTACAGTTTCCATTTATATGTATATGCGCACAGGGTGTTGCTTGCTGTCTGCCTGCTAATCGGATACATAGACTGTGTTCAGCAAAATTCGGAACTGAGACGAGAAATAGAGCAAATTTATAAATAGACTTACGTGTATAGAAATCACCCACTTCACAGTTTTGAATATATTTTTACCTCTCGCTAAGAGAAGTATTGGATTCATGCAAAAATTCGCATATCCAGATTTTACTGAATAAGCACGATATAAGGTCCCTAGAATCCGATTATAACATTTTTAAAATGATGTCTGTGTGTCTGTTTTCCTCAAAAAAAGACTTAAGACCTGTTTAACTATGAATTCCGCAAGCTGACATTCCTGGGAAGAGGTGAAAAGGTTTTGGTAACAATTGGACAACCGGAAGTAGTAGTATCTTAAAAAAAATCTTCTAAATATAATTTTTTGAAAATTTTTGTTACTACTAATAATGAAGAACATAAAATTCTTCATTAAAATTTTTATTATATCTTGTACAGTGTGTCCCATTTAGAAGTGCCACCATTGGGATCTCGAGAACAAGAAGAAATACGATGTCGGTTAAATGGAACTTTTTGTGCGCCTTTGGGAGACCATCTCAGATGTGCTTTTGTTTGTCCAAAAATTCTCATAGAACACTAGATAATGACGAAAAACTGATTATTGTTGATTTTTTCTTTTTCAAATAACTTGTAAACTATTGGTAATTGAGAAAAACATTTCAAATATAAAAGATAGATATTTTTATTAACTAACCAGTGGCGTACGAAACAAATTTTTATATCCGTAAATTTTCGAGATATAATACAAACTTATAATTTTTTAAATGGAACCCATATCTGATTTTAGTCTCAAAAAAATAACAATTTTTTTCTCGTTTCAATGTTGTAAGGGTTATTATGTTTTATATTTGTTTTGCCTTCAAAATTATTATTTTTTTCTTTATTTTGTATTAAATTTACAATTATTTTGAAAATATTAGTAGATTTCTATTTAGAAATACTCCTTGTATTTAAATAATTTATTTCGTTAGAAAAATTTGCTCAAAACTCGTATCATATTAATTTTTATAATATTTTGTATCAGGTCGCCCTTGGCACATTATAGTGTAATTTGTAATTACGAGTCTAGATTCAAAATATTAAGTAATAAAGGCATGAAATAAATTATATCGATCAAATACAATATAATTAATAAAAAGATGGCCTCCCAAACGCACACAAAAAGTTCCATTTAACCGTCATCATATCTCTTATAGTTCTCGAGATCCCAATGGTGGCACTTCTAAATGGGACACACTGTATAGATTTAGAGATAAAGACACTATAATATATAGAATAATCTAATCGCAGAGGCTAAGGCACTAAGGAAACCACTTGACAAATTCAAATGTTTATAACATAGTTTGTAAATGACAGATGTCAATGCCAGTGTCAAAAATCAACAGTTTTAATGACATTCTGATAGCTTTTTATGGGAAGCACATTTAATCTTTCTTATTGTTTAATTAAATATTTGAAATTATAGGTAAAATGCATATATCCATCAGAAATACCTCCAATCTGGTTAATGAATTGGAAGAAACTCTGACATTTAGGAACTTCCTCATACCATGAAAAATAGATATACATAATTAGAATTGTATGTGTGCAGAAGACATGTTAAATACAATAAAAAACAATATTTGGATAAAGTTCTGTAATTTTTTTGTTATAAAACGACGGTTCAACAACATACTTTTTTATGGAAACTAAACCTGAGATTAAAATAAAACTTATGCAGTTTGAAAAATCATTTACTACATTTTAACATGAGCTTAAATTAATTAAAATTCCTTTCGTGTTCTCAAACGAAAAGTTCTAAAATGAAACGTATAAAACAAATTAACATTTACACGCCGCGAGGCGAACATTGCTGAAATGTCAAATATCGACACCTACCTATTATTTATTACGAAGAAAACATGAGCAAATAAATATATTATCAGTCATAAACAACGTCTATTATTACAAATATATTTTCGCTAGAAGAAGTACTCTAATGAAGGCAAGTAAAATCAAATTTGGAAATTGACTTAACCCCAGTATTTTAAACTAACCCTTTTCAGAAGTACAACCTATCTCATTGAAAAAAGTGATTTTCATTATCGTCGGCCAAAAAATTTGATACAATTCTCGTGCGTGAAGTATTTTACAGCGCTCCAGCTAATTAATAAACAAAGCTGTCGCGCTGTAAAATACAACTTACACGCACTCGAATGTAAATAACTATTCCTGCATCAATAAATATGTAGGTATGCATTTAAATTAATAAAAGTTAAAAAAAATAACACTCCGTTTAGATTTTCACAAGAAAAGTGTACTTTTACTTTATTGTACAATTTCATCAAAAGTATTGGCTAGAGGTATTATAATGCTGGTCTATTTTCTAAAAAAAAAAAAAAAATAATTAACTTCCAAACTGCGAAGTAATTTATTTGCACGTAAGTATATATTCTTCCTCTTCTCCATACTACAATCTGTGACACCGCTTTTTAACAAGGGTTATACGGTTATTTTTATAAATGTTATAGAGCAACCCCTAAAGGACTATTTAAGCTTATATACGACGGTTAGGAAGGGATATTCCTTAAGTTTTTAGAAGATTATACGCGTCCTACTTCACAAAAGTTATTCTCAACTCAATTCTAAGGGGTAGAAAAACTGGAAAATATTTAGCTAAGATAATGTTTTGAAAGTGTTTTTTATGTTAACAAAAATGCTTTCTCCACCGCAGCTTAGAATGCCCGTGAGGTAACGCCTAGTATATACACATTCAATGAATCAAATACAAGGTTGGGTAAAAAGGACGGCCGTTTTTTAAAACGTCACAAAATTGATACTCTTTGTTTAAGAAAAAAAATCTGCTGTGGCCAACACAAAACCTCCCGCTATTTAATTTTTATTAATATAAATACAGACGTACTTACTAACGCTGCAAACTGTTCCATTGCATATAACTATTGCCTTATTTACTATTTTCTTTTTAAAATGTCACTATTATTAATTTGAAGTGATTAGTTTTTTGACAGTGCCATTCACCTGTCAGTTACATTTATTTGAAATATAAACTATGTAATAAAGGAATTGTATTTATCTTAGGCTTCGGGATTTACAAGAAAAAAAATTTTTAAAAAATTGATTTAGAATTTATTTGTAAAATATATAGAAAAAGTATTAATGTATATCTGTAGAAAATTCAATAATTTTTAATTTTCATAATGACATAAATTACAAAAATGACATTTAATGGTATTTTTTGAAGAAAAACCATTATGATCTTCAGATAAAGTGACATTTCCGGTTATCCGATTTACATCAAAATGTAATGATTTCTTTTCATATTAGAATAGGGTAAAAATACAAGGTTTCAGAATTTTCTGAATAATAGTATTCGAGTTAGAGCGACAACAAAATCCATACACACATACACATACACACACACACACACACACACACACACACACACACATACATACAGACATCATCGTGAAAATGTTAAAATTGGATTCTAGAGACCTTAAAACGTGGTAATTTACTAAAATTAGGATATGCGAATTTTAGCATGAATCCAATACTTCTCTTAGCGAGAGGTAAAAAAATTATTGACAGATTTGAGTTCAAATGACATAGTATTTGACAAAATTAAGTGTGGAAAACAACATCTTACATGTAGTGTTTTTTTATCATTAATGCATTTCTGGAGTCGTTCTACGAAGTTTGCAAACACTCTTTCCAACATTGCTCTGTCAATTTGGGCGACTTTTACGCGAATAGCTTCTTTCAGTTCTTCCAATTTACGGGGTTTGTGTTCGTATGTACATATCTTCAGGTGAACCCACAAAAAAAATTGCATATGGACAAATCAGGGTACCGAGGAGGCCAATAAATGTCAACAAACCTGGAAATGAGGCGATCGGGAAAGAAAGGGCGAATAACGTCCATTGATGCTCTGGCTGTGTGGGCTTTGTCTCCCCATCCTGCTGGAACCACACACGTTGGATAGGAACACAGTTTTTCAAGCAAAAGTAGTTGTATCATCTCGATACAACGCTCCAAGTTCACGGTAACAGCAGGCCCTCTAGAAATGCAATAATGATAACGAGCACCACATACAAGATGTTGTTTTCCACATCTGATTTTGTCAAATGTCATTACGAACTCAAAGCTATCAATAATTTTTACCTCTTGCTAAGAGAAGTATTGAATTCATGCTAAAATTCGCATATCCAGATTTTATTGAATAAGCACGATTTAAGGTTCCTAGAATCCGATTATAACATTTTTAAAATGATGTCTGTATGTGTGTATGTATGTGTGTCTGGATGTTGTAGACACGATTCCTCAAAAACTATAAGACTTAAAAAATATTTAACTGCAGTTTCCTTAATCTGACATTCCTGGGAAGAGCTGAAAAGGTTTTGGTAACAATTGAACAACCGGAAGTAGTATTTTCTTAAAAAAATTCTTCTAAATATAATATTTTGGGAGTTTTTTTTTATGAAATATTGATGAACATAAAATTCTCCATCTAATACACTTAAAAAATTTATTATATCTTGTATAGATTTAGAGATAATGACACTATAATTTATAGAGTAAACTAATCGCAGAGGCTAAGGCACTAAGGAAACCAGTTGACAAATTCCAATGTTTATAACATGACACATGTCATTGTCAAATATCAGCAGTTTTAGTGACATTCTGATAGCTTTTTCTGGGAAGTATATTTAACTTTTCTTATCGTTTTATTAATTAAATATTTGAAATTATAGGTAAAATTGTGGTAAAATGCATATATCCATCAGAAATACCGCCAATCTGGTTAATGAATTGGAAGAATCTCTGACATTTAGAAACTTCTTCATACAATGAAAAATAGATATAATTAGAATTATATGTGTGCAGAAGACATGTTAAATACAATATTTGAGTAAAGTTCTGTAATTTTTTGTTATAAAACGACGGTTCGAAAGCGAAGTGCAATACAATACTTATCTATCCTAATATGGAAATGGCGAGAGGTCTTGTGCTGGCCACAACAGATTTTTTTTCTTAAGTAAAAAGTGTCAATTTTGTGACGTTTTGAAAAACGTCCGTCCGAAAGCTTCCAATAGAATCAATTGGCACACACAGAAGAGGCTGTAAATAAATAATAAGGTAATCAATAAAATAGCGTTTTAAATATACGAAGTAAAGTTTCAGAACATGATTCTTTTTTACATTATCTAAAACTTGATATATAGGAAGCTAAAGAGCACTTTTTAACTCGGACATATAAAAACTAATGGCTCAGAAAAAGATATTTATTATTTATTTTTTTCCATATTTCGAGTGGAAACGTTCGTTTCAATTTTAACTCATAAATATAGAAGGTAATTCATGAATGACATATTTGCTTTGTATTTATTATTGTACTTCAACAAGATTACAAAGAAAAATGTAGATATAAATTTTATAGTTTGTAATGTACAAGGTGTTAAAAAAAGGTAAAAAATTTGAGGGCATAGTACTGACAACAATGGGTAAAGAAAGTTTAATCAGTATGGGTCCTATTTGTAATAGTTTCCGAGATTTAAGGCAGTGAAAAATGAATTTTTACGGGGTTTACCTCTGCTATCTGGATGTGTGTTATGATCTAGCAATCTTGTAATGATCGAACATCAAGTATGTTCGATCAGGAAATAATAACAAGTTGAATGTTGTTTATAAATAATAATAAATAGTTATTTATGTACCTAGGACAAAAAATTGCATATTACAGCAGAGCTTGAGTTTGCTTTCCGAGGCGAAGCCGAGGTAAAGCAAACAAGCGAGGCTATAATATGCATTTTTTGCCGAGGTACATATTACATTTTTCTGTCTACCTTACTTTACGTAATAGATCTAGAAATAAATACACGTTTTTTTTTTAATTCGTAAAATCTTGTTATTTATTATATGAATAATGCTAGCATAATATATATCTTCTGCCATTTTCACAAAATTTGAATTCTTAGCTCTGTTTTAGTTTGAAGGAAGACACACTACACTCACAGACACATCAACACTATTTGACAGGTGAAAATAAACAAAACCAACAAAATAACCTGAAAACAACTCTATCCAGCGGCATCTTAGATTAACAATTAGACATGTCAAAATTAATAATTTTTAGTATAGTTAATTTCATTATTAATTGCACACATATTTAAATTAAATTTATCATTAAAATAATATTTTTATTTGCTCGTTTGATATTTGTTATTTACAATTCCGGTAGTACACACAATTACAATAATCATAAAATCGTAGTAGGCTTAGCGTACGAAAAAGGTTTGCGGACGAAAAGTGATAACGTTCAGAAAAGTGTCATTTTTCGTCCGAAAATAAGTACGTAAAATTTCACTTTTCGTATAGGTAGACAGAAAAAGTGTTTATTTCGTTTTGCTTCCAAATTAATCATTATCCGTTTATCTTTATATTTTAATTATACAAGTTTTAATTTCACGATTATATAAATGTAGTACTATAAACCACTCTACACTTGTATAATCGTGAAATTAAAACGTTTAAATTAATAAAAATTAAATAGCGGGAGGTTTTTTGTTGGCCACATCAGATTTTTTTTACAAGTCCCGAAGAATAAGAAAAACACAATTCCTTTGCTACGCAGTTCATATTTCAAATGAATATAACTGACAGTAAGTGTCACTGTCAAAAAACTAATCACTTCAAATTAATAATAGTGACATTTGAAAAAGAAAATAGTAAATATAGCAATAGTTTTCTGCAATGGAACAGTTTGCAGCGTTAGTAAATCCGTAGATATGTATTTAAATTAATAAAAATTAAATAGCGGGAGGTTTTGTGTTGGCCACATCAGATTTTTTTAAATATATTTTATTAACGGTATTTTATTGGTTTTTTACCTTCCGTCAAAAGGAAGGTATTGTTTTTGGTCAAAAAATTCGGTGGTGAGTTTTTAATGAATCAGCACGTTTTAGGGTCCCTACAATACGAATGTACTATTTTTAAGATGATGTCTGTATGTGTGTGTGTGTGTCCGTGTGTGTGTCTGTGTGTGTGTCTGTGTGTGTGTCCGTGTGTGTGTGTGTGTGTGACGAATTTTTCTCCGACGATAACTCCAAAACTACAATTCTAAAAATTATGATTCTTTCATATTCCTCTTCTTTACAACCATATGAAGAGCTGATTAGATTTTGGCTATAATTGGTCAACCGGAAGTACCCTTATTTGAAGTTCTTAACAGTTTTTCTTGAAAAATCGCAGTTAAATATCATTTTCGACATTTTATGTGATTATCAATAGAAAGAATATCTTATTCTCTATACGATTCGATTATACATTTTCCTTCATATTCAATAGATATAGAGTCATAGAGAGATTAAGAGAGATTAACTTTCAAAAATCAGTCAGCATTGCAAAAATTATGAAAACAACAGATACACATATTCAAAAAAATCTAATTGACACATGTCAGTGGCAAGTGCAAAACCAAAGTGGAAAATATATGATCTGAAAGTGATATGTGACAGAGTGTCCCTCGCCAGTGGGAAGAAAAGATGGAAGGACTGTATAGCAGAAGATTTGAGAGAGGAAGAACTGTGTCACGAATGTGCTTTGGACAGGAATGAGTAGAAGAGAAGAGTAAGAAACAGCGACTTCTAATAAAATAGGGCAAAGTTGAAGCAAGAGGAAGTGTTAACTGCAATACATAATGTACGTCGTATTCGTATTAAAATTTTATTAGATTTTAGAATATTTTCAAAGGAACTTTCAGTATGGATATGTAAAAAATAGTGTGTTCTTGTTACAACTATACAGGATATATAGAATCTTTTTCAAGGAAATTTTGGTATAGGATATGTACAAAATACATCGAATTGACGGAAGGTTTTGTGCTGGCCACAACAGATTTTTATTATTATTATGTATTTGACACCTTTAATAGAAATAATTATATTTGGATATATTATTATTAAGTAAATTTTGAAATTGTTTGCAAAATGACGTTTGATTATATTTTTTTAATATTGGTAATTCTGAACATGTATATTACTAAATATTATATGTCTATATCATACTTTTCAACCTGTATTATGATTTCATTTTGTTTTTGGTTTCGTTGTTCATTGAAAAAATGTCAAATGCTCTGTCATGTCAAATTCAAGAGCTTGTAGTTAATTTATTGACTTATTTTGAAAATGAAAAATAGATTGGTGGGCTCTTACTTTCACTGAATTGTAATATTGAGGTAATATTTCGTTCTATTTGTTAGTAATAATTTGAAAATTAAATCTACATGTACAGCGTGTGGCAAACGCTATACGCAATGTACAAAAACAGTGAGAAATAGTATGGTGTGCAGTATTCTGTATTTTTTTAAGGATCTCACATAATACTAGTTAGTTTGTTGCATATACTACAAGAATGAAGTATTTATAACGGCGTAAGCAGTAATCGATAAGAATATTTTAAATAAAATTGGATTTCGCTGGAAAAAAATGATACCAGAAGTGTTACCTTTTTAAGAAAGATGTGGATTTATGAAGGCAACCCACAGATCATATTTTATCCGTTTTACATGCTCATGTAAACTTTTTAACATATGACGTCATTGTTTCTAGTGATATTGTATTTATGACGTAAACCGCTTGATTCGCTGGATGGCCCATATATAATTCATTTTTGTTATCCTCAAGTGTTACCATACAAACCAATGAATATCACTAGTGTGCCATTCGGAGTTGTATTTATGTGAAGAAGACCTAAATCCTAAATACTAAATGCCAAAATGCGACGTCGGACACAGCCTAAGTTAAATCTATATTATAGCCTAAATTGTAAAAATTACACCATTTGTCAATTTTTCGATGTCACTGTTTAACCAGAAATGAAAATATCGGGCCTTAGATTTTTAACTCAATTTGGTCAGTAATATATACACTTAAACATTTACCCTTTTTTTAACACCCTGTATACAATTTTCCATTTTTTATTGCCATTTTCCCTCATCAATAAAAATCATAACAATCCCACTTTTTATCTGGCTAAAATCTATTCTCTAGTATACATTAATCTCCATTAATGTACAATTTGACACATGGCTATAGTTTCGAGTTCTTTTAACAATATAATTCATATTCCGCGTTCAGTACCGTACTGGTAATAATTACATACATACATCATTGCATCCGATGTCAACGCTCGACAGGCCTGTACTGGGGTTATTGATGATCCCAGTGACAAATGGGACAGGATAGGAGTAAGGACATTTGTCATAATTAGCCAGATATGAGAACAGATAAGTTAAGCGAAAAATTTGTGCCGCATTTGCACTGGATTGACTTGGGTAATGATAACATTTTGCGCCATCGCGAAAAAAGTGACAACTTAAAATCACTGTACTCGCCGTCAAATAATTATGGACTGATTTCCAATATTTTCCCTTCTCTCTACCTTGTCCCTTGCCCTGCGGTGTTGCCGCTTCTTCATAACTTAGCATTTTCAATATAACCTACGGAATTGGCAACACTGTAGAATCTCCAGTCCATATTTATATGAGTATACTTTTTAAAATATCTGATGTGGACACCACATGACTTCCTTGTACGCCTTACACTACACATATTTTGTTAATAATTAAAATATGTATTATAACAGACCCAATCATAAAATTACACGTATTTGACATTGACATTAAATTCTTTATTTTTTTGTTATTTTTTGTCCTAATTAATTTCAAACTTAATTGCAGAAACCAAAAAGTACATAATTTTTAAATTTACATATCTCGCTTATACAAAGAGCTAATTTAATCATACTTGATGCTTTGTCGCTGAATTCAATTCTCTAAAACTTTTATTTGAATCATTAGTATTAAAATCAAAATAACAGCATTTTTATCAAGAAAAACTGATAACAGCTTCAAGTAAAGTATCACTTCCGGTTAGACTATTTGAAGCAAAATGTATTATGTTATTCCCATTGATATAAGAGTACTATATACCAAATTTGAAAAGTTTCGGATTATATTTTAATATAGTTTTTCGTTAAAATCTATTATAGGCTTCAAGTAAAGTACCACTTCCGGGTAGACCATTTTAACTAAAATCTATTGTTATTCCCATTGCCATAAGAGTAGTATATACCAAATTTGAAAAGTTTTGGATTATATTTTATTATAGTTTTTCATTAATATCTATGATAGGCTTCAAGTAAAGTACCACTTCCGGGTAGATCATTTTAACTACAATCTATTATATTATTCCCATTGATATAAAAGTCTATTATAGGCTTCAAGTAAATGGATTCAGGGATGGTCAAAATGGATATTTCCGTTGAAATCTGGAAACCGAAATTTTTCGCAATTACAATACTTCCTTTACTTCGTACTCGTACAAGGAAGTAAAAATCAGTTTTAAAGTTTTATACAGAGTGATCAAAGTCATCTCGACTTGTCCAAATACGAATTTTAGGTTTTCCGCATTCAAGAACAGTGTCTATTTAACGTGCGACAGCTATATCTACAATTTTAAATATTTAATTCATGATACAATAAGAAATATTAAATGTACTTCCCAGAAAAAGCCTTCAGTAATATCTCTGGATTTTTGACACTGATACTTATGTCATTTACAAACATTTTAATTTTTCAACTGGTTTCCATGGGCTACTTGATGGATACAATGAATTATTTTATATATTTATAACTCTCTATCTCTAAATCTATAAAAAATATAATAAAAATGTTTAATATACTAGAAAGAGAATTTTATATTCTTCAATATTCTAACATAAATTTCCAAAAAATAATATTTAGAAGATTTTTTTAAGAAACTACTACTTCCGGTTGTCCAATTGTTACCAAAACCTTTTCATTTGTTCCCAAGAATGTCAGATTGAGGAATTTATAGTTAGCTGGTCTTATGTCTTATAGTTTTTGAGTAATCGTCTCTCCAACATCTACACATACACACATACATACATACACACACACGCACTCACATACACACACACACACACACACGCACACACACACACACAAGCACGCACACACATACAAAAACAGACATTATCGTAAAATTTTTAAATTCGGTTTATAGGTACCTTAAATCATGCTTATTCATTAAAATCTGGATATGTGATTTTTAGCATGAATCCAATACCTCTCTTAGTGATAGGTAAAAAGTAGGCTATAATTTGTCACATATTAAACTGTCTGTACTCTGACGTCACATTCTGTTTCAGATCACATGACTTTTTCAACATAATAATAATAATAATAATAATAATAATAATAATAATAATAATAATAATATATCATCACGGCATATTACCCATTTCTGGGTGTGCTAGTATCTACAACACATGTAGACATCGGTAATGATGACGATATATTTTACCGCGTGGGCGCTTACCAGGCGTCACCTCACGGGCACTCGTAGCTGGCGTGGAGAGTGCACCACAGGGGTCACTTTTGTACCATTTAAAATTGGAAATATTTGGCGTCTGTCGGGATTGAACCCGGTTCCCCCAGGATCGCGCCCAGACACTCAGGCACGCGGCCACAGGACCTCATGTTATACGAATTTCAATATTTAATTGTAAAATATCTATATTTCGTGATATTTTAAAATCTGAGGCTCTTTAAAGAACAATATCTTTTTTAGTATTTAGAAATATAAAAATTCTTGCAACAGCCCGATTGGTCATGAAACCACACTTTTAGCCCTTGCGTAATTATGAAGAAAGTATGAGCTGCGAAATTTTTGTTTTGTTAATTTTTAATCACACATTCCAAAAATTACGAAGCGGTGTTATTGGTTATTCTTGCATTAACCCACTGTCCCATCAAGTAATGTTAACATTACAAACATTAGTTAATGTAGAAAGTTATTGTACATTTGCGAGAGTAACCTCTTCGTTTTGCATGTTCTGTTAGCGGTGGAAATTATCATATTAATATATTTGTATATTTTATCCAGGATGGAATAATCCAACACGGGATTTCCATTAAAGGCAGGAAATTAAACGTGAAAATATTTACCTACAATCTAAAAACCAGGTTGCGCGCGAAATACACCAACAAAAGTTAAATATATGACTACAGACCTACGAACGTAGACATAAATATTCAGTGTTAAAAAAGTTGTACTTCTTTAGAATGGTATTAAGCAGAAGTTTTTTTCTAAAAAAAATACGCTCCCAATTTTATTACTAAATAAAGTCTAATCTAGTTGTTACTAGACATAATAAGTATATAATAATTGTTTTATAATATACCATGTTAAAAATAGTCAACTTGAAATACGCAAATCTATCTATATGTTAACTGGACAGATATTCGAAATATGAAATTGTTAACGTTTTCAGGGATGAAAATATTGGACAGACGGATGTTTACCGAACTATATGGGAATATAAAGAAGGTTCTTCAGGCGCGACTGATTGAAGATTTTGGGCATTTCTTAGCAGAAAAGTATACAATAAGGGCTGAGAATACTAAAACGAATAACTGTTACAGACAAGAATATTTCTGATGATTGACCATTGAAGATAATGGTCTCCCATCAATGTCGTAAAATTATTTTTTTTATTTCCTTAGTTTAGGAATAAGCTTTAGGTCAAAGTTTCAATAAAAAAATCTGTTGTGGCCAGCACAAGACCTTCTGTTAATTTGATGTATTTTGTACAAATTCCATACCAAAAGTTCATTGAAAAATATTCTATAAATCCAATAAAATTATCACATGAATACCTATACATTATGTATACTCATATATAAATACTCTAAAAATGCGAACACTTACGTAACATTCTCTTTACAATCAAATAATATTACTACCAAGTTTATTTCTCTACCCATTTTTGAATTATTGCCCCAAAAGTCAATATACACCACATTTAGATAAAAACTTCAAAATTTTAAAAAATCTAATTTTTATGTATCTAGATACTTATCAATGCGCTGATTCCAAATTTTGAAACCGCAGGTCGATATCTCGTTTCGTTCTCGAGATATTTAGGTTTAAAGTTTTGCTCGAAACTGCCCACTTTTGGGTATTAACCCAAAAATGGGTCGAGATATGAATTTGTCGACATCACCATTCGATTCTACGGGCAAAATTACATAAGTACACCAATTTTCATAATTTTTGAACACCGCATACAATCTCTAAAGCTAAATAACTGAAAATGGCAAAAAATCGCAAAAATCTAAGGTGTACCCCTTACGATTTTTTCAGATTTTGCCATTTTCAGGGGGTTTCAAGCTTTTATTCATAAAAAATGAATCGATTGGACAAAAATTATAAAAATTGCTATACTTATGTATTTTTGTCTGTAGAATCGAATGGTGATGTCGCCAAATTTATATCTCGGCCCATTTTTGGGTTAATACCCAAAAATGGGCAGTTTCGAGCAAAACTTTAAACCTAAATATCTCCAGACCGGAACGAAATGTTGACCTGCGGTTTCAAAATTTGGAATCAGCGCATTAAGAAGTATCTAGATACATAAAAATTAGATTTTTGAAAATTTTGAAGTTTTTATCTAAATGTGGGGTATATTGACTTTTGGGGCAATAATTCAAAAATGGGTAGAGATATAAACTTGGTAGTAATATTATTTGATTATAAAGAGAATGTTACGTAAGTGTACGCATTTTAGAGTATTTGAACAACTGTGTGAATTTTTAGAAATAAAAGTATTGAAATAAAAATGGATAAATGCTATAAAAAAGTTTATTGGAAAAGATTCTATACATCTCATAAAATTATAACACGAACACATACTATTTTTTACAAATTCCATACCAAAAGTTCCTTTGAACAGTACGATTATTTTACAATACAGGGTAGGCAGGGAACCAATTCAATGCCACACGTTGACAGTTATAATTATGATATTCATTTTATTACCGAATCCGAAAGAGTCAATTTTCTGACTATATATTAGCAACGGTCTGTCAATTATTCATTTTCTATAACCAAATAATATTAAAAAAGTCTTACCGTATAAAAATTAACAATAGACAGACAGACACTTACAGAATTGACGTCATATGCAAGAGAGAGATAGAAGATCATGCTTCCAAACAAACCTCCCCTCGTTGTCTTACGTCCCGCTCGCTGATTCTATCTGTCATTATGTTTGCATCTGTTATTCAGTGTTAACCTAATTCTTTGTGATTTGTTCGTTGTGTTCAATAAAAATGAGTTTAAAACCACAAGATGTGCGTGGGGCAAGTTTTTTTGTTTGATAATATTGAAGATCATTCGATTATTCAATTAAAACGATGGCTGAAGTAGAGAGGTCTATGGCTGATGACAGTTCTTTGTTTGGACGTGATAACTATAGGAACCTTTAGTTCTATGCTTTCCCGATAGATGCGCTCTTGCAAATTGCAATGGGGTATTCCACCATAACAAAAAAATTAAAAAAAAATCTATTTAACATAAACTATGGCTCAATAAATAATAGATAAAACAATGAAAACATTTTTTAAATAATTACTTTACGAGATATTTCACATTTGCTAAAAGGGAAAATCGACGTCATACAATTGCTATCTTTCTCTCGCAGCGTACTCAGAGCAGTGTGTGTGAGAAAGACAAGTATAGGGGAAATGTGACGGTACACTGATTTCTTGAAAATAAAATACTGTTGAACTAGGAACAATTAAGATTTTTTAATACTATGAATTGCTTCAAAACTGAATGAAGTTTTATTTAAAATAGTAAAAAAAATTGGGTGGATTACCCCATTGTGTGTCTATTATTCATTTTCTATAACCAAATAATATTTTAAAATATATATATCATCACAGCATATTACCCATTTCTGAGTGTGCCACAATCTGCTTTATCGCAGATATCGGTAATGATGATGACATATTTATATCGTGCGGGCGCTTACCAGGCGTCACCTCACGGGCACTCATTGCTGGCGTGGAGAGTCTACTAGAAAAATGAGCAATTGGATATTATTCTCATACTCATACCATCCAACTTTCTTTTTAAATCAATTATTTCCAACTCTATTACAGTATCATAAGTCAGTGGCCATATTTGTCAGTGTCTACACATCAGTTTGTATCAGACTGATATCATTTGATATTAGGCTAAAACAAGTTACCGGAGGTGAAATGTAAACCGGATCAATGGTTGATCACAGTTGATCCGAACTCACATGTTCCCAGATTCAATTATCTCGTGCTCCGTCAGAAATACATGTGTCAGAATTTGTTAGAATACAAGGGTCCTAGGACGAGCTTACAGTATCTTTATTTTTAAAACTATTCAATATTATTTTAGGAAATTTGGTATCTAGGGGTTTTCCTGCATGTCTGCTTCAACTAAAATATTTTCAAAGCAGTGGCATTTCCGGTTTAACCGGAAGTAGTACCTAACTTTCTTAGTTTAAATGGAATGCTATTTTCTCCAGAACGAAAAGAGATATCGATCTGCGGTTTCAAAATCTGGAATCAGCGCATTGAGAAGTATCTAGATACACAAAAATTATATTTTTGAAAATTTTGAAGTTTTTATCTAAATCTGGGGTATGGGTGAATTTTTGAGGCAATAATTCAAAAATGTTACATAAGTGTATGCATTTTTAGAGTATTTATATATGAGTATACATAATGTAAATTCATGTTATAATTTTATTGGATTTTTAGAATATTTTCCAAGGAACTTTCTGTATGGAATTTTTAAAAAATTGTATTATGTTCGTGTTACAATTTTACTGGATATATAGAATCTTTTCCAGTGAACTTTTGGTATGGGATTTGTATAAAATACGTCAAAATAACGGAAGGTCTTGTGCTAGCCACATCTGATTTTTTTATTTTACCATTGGATTCAGCAGAAAATTTTACGCATGAAACAATAATAAGGTGGCTTGGTACAGTGTCTGGTTGCCAATCTGGTGACCAATCTGGTGACCCGAGTTCGATCTCGTTCAGTACAGACTTTTAATCGACAAAAGTGATCCCTGTGGTGCTCTCTTCACACCAGCTACGAGTGCCCGTAAGCTGACGCGTGGTAAGCGCCCACACGCTAAAAATATATTGTCATCATTACCGACCTCTAGATACTGGCACACTCAGTAATGGGTAATATGCCGTGATGATATATTTAATTATTTAAACAATAAGAACATTTTACCCATGATCAACCATTTCCGTTGTATTTCAAATTTTTTTCTCTAAAAACAACCAATTCTTTATTACTCTATATCTCGAGAATGGCATTGAATATCTATGATTTGTAATATTTTTAAAGAAAGCGTTTGTTTGTACTAATATAAATTAATAAATAAATCGACAATTTCTGAAAAATGTATTTTCTATGTCAACATATGTACGAGTATATACGATACGAGTAGCCTATATATCGACATACTTTTATACTAGAAATATGGAATAACACTTGTTGAAAAGACGTATTTATAGTCAAAGTATATATGCATTTCCAACATTTGCAACAAAGAAATAGTCATAATATAATTAAAAGATTCGTAACAGTTGTTGAGTGTTTCTTTGTATACAGTCTGCTAAGCACGTGTTTCTAGTAATTACATCATTACTTACTGTTACTGTAGTATTGAGGCATCTCTATTACTATCCTAGTTACTGTGAAATCTGGGTCACTACATTTCCATTCGCTCTTGCTATTGATTGCATTCGATTCGTATGTATAAGGAAAATGCACAATAAAGTCATACGTGTCTATATCACATATATATGTGTACTTTTTACTTCTTGCTAAAGGCCTATTTATAATGAAGTAACGTTAAACGTAATGCATCAGCGCAACGTGACTGCCAACGCAAACAAAATCTGTTATTTATAATAAACGCCAAAGATAGCACTTCTAACCAATCAGAAGAGTTAGGTATACTTTCTGGAATTTCGACTCACTTTTATTTATTGTCTATACATACATGAAAACACATATCTTCTTTATACAGGGTGTCTCTTAAATAGGGGGACATGGCTTAACCACAGATTCCTGAGGCTAAAATAAGACAATTTAACCAAACTTGCTTCTACCGGAAAGTGTACCATTTAGCCAGAATTCTGCTTCAAAGTTCTTCGAATAAAAATTAATTTTGCTTATAATATTCGGACGCTTTATTCGATTTGGATGAAATTTGGTATGACAGTTTATATGGTTATAAATCATCTTTTAAGGTGATACTTGTTATTATTAGTAAACCACTAGTGTATGATACTTAGGTCTCCCAACATTAATTAGACCGTAACTTTTTAATGGCAATGCCGAAAATGTGAAATTACTTTTCTTCAGAAAGATACATTCAATAGTAAACTTTTCTCTCTCTGTGTAATTTGTGATATATGTTACGGTTCACACAGAAAAATATAAAATCTTAGTGTCTGCACTGCTAAATTTTTAAAATAAATTTAATCTAGCAGTCTATCCAAATGTCAAACAAGTAATTTTTAATGACAGTAACGAGTTGTCAATCTTTACAACTTGTTTAGGAGTAAGCTAAGATATGCAATCGTCTTATTTATAATAATGGTAGTAAAATACTATTAGGCCTAACACACGGATGTTACTAATTTTAGAATATTGCGAAGAAAATTTTTGACAACCCGTAAAACAATTGTTACTGTCATTAAAAATTACTTGTTTGACATTTGGATAGACTGCTAGATTAAATTTATTTTAAATATTTAGCAGTGCAGACACTAAGATTTTATTTTTTTCTGTGTGAACCGTAACAGATATCACAAATTACATAGAGAGACAAAAGTTTACTATTAAATGTATCTTTCTGAAGAAAAATAATTTCACATTTTCGGCATTGCTATTAAAAAGTTACGGTCTAATTAATGTTGGGAGACCTAAGTTTCATACACTAGTGGTTCACTAATAATAACAAGTATCACCTTAAAAGATGACCTATAGCCATATAAACTGTCGTATCAAATTTCATCCAAATCGAATAAAGCGTCCGATTATTATAAGCAAAATAATTTTTTTTTCGAAGAACTTTGAAGCAGATTTCTTGCTAAATGGTACACTTTCCGGTAGAAGCAAGTTTGGTTAAATCGTCTTATTTTAGCCTCAGGAATCTGTGGTTAAGCCATGTCCTCCTATTTAAGAGACACCCTGCATATTTTTATATTTTTTAGTTCATTCTTTTCACTCTTATTCTTCTAATATTCGAGATTCTTCCAATTCATTGATGAGATTGGTGGTATTTCTGGAAGGTATATGTAATATATGTGTCTCTGATTATAAATATTTAATTAATAGTAAAATAAGAAATATTAAATGTACTTCCCAGAAAAAGTCTTCAGTAATGTCTCTGGCTTTTTGACACTCACATTTATCTGTCAATTAGAAACATTTTAATTTTTCCACTTGTTTTCCACGAACAGTGAGATTCATTTACAACTTATTATTTTATATCTCTATCCCGTAAAAGATATAATAAAAATTTTAAATGTATCGGATAAAGATTTTTATATTCTTTAATATTATTTTCAAAAAATAATTTAGAATTTTTTTAAAGAAACTACTACTTCCGGTTTTCTAATTGTTACCAAAATCTAATCAGCTCTTCCCAGGAATGTCATATTGGGGAAACTGCAGTTAAATATTTGTTAAGTCTTATAGTATTTGAGAAACCGTGGTTCTAACATCCACACATACATACACACACATACACGGACATCATCGTAACAGTGTTATAATCGGATTATAGGGACCTTAAAACGTGCTTATCCACTAAAATCTGAATATGCGGTTTTTAGCTTGATTCCAATACCTCTCTTAGCGAGAGGTAAAAATAGCTGAGAAGTAGTATAAATAAAATAATTTAAATAGAAATGGACGAAAATATAGTATTTATTTTGTAGTTGTGACAGTTCACAAACATGTCGATAATGCAGATTTTTATAGTAAAACTGAAACACTAAACTCTGATTGGCTAGCGGTACATCAGTAAAGTAGAAAGATGAGAGCTGGTCATCTTCTCATTATAAATTGGAATTATTGGATTTATGCTAAAAATCGTATATCCAGATTTTAGTAAATAAGCACGTTTTAAGATCTCTAGAATCCAATTTTAAAATTTTTACAATGATCGTGTATGTATGTGTGTGTGTGTGTGTGTGTGTGTGTGTGTGTGTGTGTCTGGATCTTGGAGAGACGGTTTCTCAAATTCTATAAAACTAATGACCAATAGGATTCCTTAATCTGACATTAATGGAAAAAGCCTGACAAATGTTGGTAAGAATTGGACAACCGGAAGTAATAGTTCCTTAAAAAATCTTCTAAATATTATTTTTTTGGAAATTTATGTAATTACAAATATGAAAGAACATAAAATTCTCTATCCGATATATTGAACATTTTTATTATATCTTCTACGAGCATAGATTTAAAGATAGAGAATTATAAATCTCACAGCCTAAATAACTCCATGGAAATCTGTTAAAAATTAAATGTTTGTAATTGACAGAAAAATGTCAGTGTTAATCCATTACTGAAACCTTTTTTCGGACAGTACATTTAGTATTTCTTATTAATTAAAAATTTAAAATTATTGACACATATATTACAAATACGCATTAGAAATACCGCCAATCTCGTCAATGAATTTGAAGAATCTCGAACATTTAGAAGAGTAGTAGGAAACTTATAAAATATAGAATATTTATGGGTGTAGGTACCAAAAATGTTATGTAAAATACGTACTTATACAGCTTAATATGGAAATGGCGAGAAGTCTTGCACTGGCCACAATAGGTTTTTACCTTCCGTCAAAAGGAAGGTATTGTTTTTGGTCAAAAAATTCGGTTGTGAGTTTTCAATGAATAAGCACGTTTTAAGATCCTTAGAATACGATTTTACTAATTTTACATTGATGTCTGTATGTATGTATGTATGTATGTATGCATGTATGTGTGTGTGTGTGTGTGTGTGTGTGTGTGTGTGTGTGTGTGTGACAAATTTTTCTCCGACGATAACCTCCACAACTACAATTCTAAAAATTATGATTCTTTCGTATTCCTCTTCTTTACAACCATATGAAGAGCTGATTAGATTTTGGTTATAATTGGTCAACCGGAAGTACCCTTATTTGAAGATCTTAACAGTTTTTCTGGAAAAACCCCAGTTAAATATCATTTTTCGACATTTTATGGTCATTAATATGAAAGAAAATTTTATTCTCTGTAAGATTTGATTATACATTTTCCTTCATATTCAATAAATATAGAGTTATAGAGAGATTAAGAGAGGTTAACTTTCAAAAATCAGTCTGCTTTGCAAAAATTATGGAAACAACAGATATGTATATTCAAAAAATTCTAATTGACAGATGTCAGTGTCAAGTGCAAAACCAAAGTGGAAAGTATAGGATCAGAAAGTAACATAAGTGACAGAGTGTCCTTCGCAAGTGACTTGCAGTTTCAATGCCGGGAGTACGAGGAGGGCCAAAGAGAAAATGGAAGGATTGTGTAGCAGAATATTTGAGAGAGGAAGAACTGTGTGAAAAAGATGCGTTATAGGAATGAGGAAGTGTAAAGTACAATTTACAGAATGTACATTTGTGTTATAATTTTATTGGATTTGTAGAATCTTTTCAAAGGAACTTGCAATATGGAATTTGTAAAAAATAGTGTGTCCGTGTTACAATTTTACAGGATATATAAAATCTTTTCCAAGGAACTTTTGGTATCTGATTTGTACAAATACATTGAATTGACGGAAAATTTTGTGCTGGCCACAACAGATTTTTTTTTTCTTAATTCTATTCTCACTTTGTAAGATGCGGCTTCTACTGACAGAAAATGTGTGTCACAATAAAAATTTAATAGGTCCATTTTCGTCTACGAATAGCATACGAATGAAATAAATTTGTTCCCTTCTCTTAGTTCAAAATTTTGCCACCAGATTTCGCATTCTTATTTACAGATCCCAATACTGGCCACAATAGGTCTTTTAAATATCATTTCTAAATAAAGTTGGCACTTTTTTCTCAAAATTTCATTAAATTCCTTCGATAAGAAATGAAATTACAACTTGAAAAAGTTAAACTATTGAAATTATAGGTCGCTTTTATCCTTGTGTACCTTATATGGTCACCATAAGCACTGATGATATATTTTCATATTTGCAAGTGTTAATGAGTTGATGAATAATTTCAAGTTACTGAAGCATCATAACATTGTAAGATTTTCAGTGTAGCGGAAGTGTCTCTTACTTCACCGGAAGCTGAACTAGGATTAGGTTAAGCAACAAAAAACAATATTTTATTTCAGTCTGAATTACTTTCCGAGTTTTTCCCGTGATACACTTAGCCAAATTGAATTCACCGTTACAGCTTACAGAAATGTTTTACGTTTTATATTTCATGTTTATGACATCATGTAAATTACTACATCATGTGTAAGTGGTTGTAAATTCAATTGAATAATAAAATTGGTTACAAAATTTATTAACAATATTGCGAGAAATGTTTTAACTGAGGCAGGCTTCAAAAAATAGCGGAGAAATATGATACATTACGCCACTTAAGAAAACTATAGCACTATTACAAACTATCTTCTCAAACTACTTATATTAAAAGTTTTATAAATTGTTTCACTAATATTTTACCCCAGATCTCGCTATAACGTTTAGAGTTAAATATCTGGTTCACATATAGTTGGGATTTTATTTCCGAGTGTAAAACTTTAGCAATACTAACGCGGTTTGTGGGCAACTGAGAAAGTCGACTTCGTCGCTTTAACTTGGAAGAAATCCTGAGTCTGCCAACAGAAAAAAGATTCCGCAAATCTGTTAAACTTAAGAAAAGTTTATACAACACATAAGAGTTGTTATAAGTTACATTTTTTTGTATACTGGTCCCCCTTTTTACCTCTCGCTAAGACAGGTATTGGATTCATGCTAAAATTCGCATATCCAGATTTTAGTGGATAAGCACGTTTTAAGGACACTAGAATCCGAATATAAAATTTTTACAATGATGTGTGTGTGTGTGTGTGTGTGTGTGTGTGTGTGTGTGTGTGTGTGTGTGTGTGTGTGGATATTGAAGGCACGGTTTTTCAAATTCTGTAAGATTAAAGTCCAATTTAATAGTAATTGACAGAAAAATGTTAATGTCAAAAATCCAGATACATTACTGAAGGTTTTTGTCTGGGAAGTACATTTAATATATCCGATTTTGTTATTAATAGGCCCATAGACCATAACAAAAAATAATAAAATGAACACTTTATCCTGAAAGTACTACTCAATATATAACGATTAAGATAAAAAAAATCTGTTGTGGCCAGCACAAGACCTTCCGTCAATTCGATGTATTTGTATATATTTTGTACAATTCCCATAACAAAAGGTTTCTATATAATATCATGTAAAATTGAACACGTACACATACTATCTATAAATCCAATAAAATTATAACATAAACATACACTAAGTAAAATGCGCTTGACACTTCCTTCTTTCTGCTTCAGCTTTCCCCTATTTTATTAGGGGTCGCTGTTTCTTCTTCTCTTCCATTCATTCCTGTCCAACGCATCTTCATGCAGTCCTTCCTTTCTCAAGTCTTCGGCGATACAGTCCTTCCATCTTCTCTTTGGCCTATCACTGCATGTCACTAGCGAAGAACCAATTTTTGATCCTATACTTTCCTTATTTGGTTTTGCACTTGCAACAGACATATGTCAATTAGAATTTTTTGATTGTATCAGCTGTTTCCATGATAAATAGCAAAGCTGACTAATTTTTGAAAATTAATTTCTTTAAAATGCTTTAACTCTACATCTATTGAATGAATATGAAGGAAAATGTATAATCAAACCGTATAGAGAAGAGTATTTTCTTTAATATATTTAATAACAAAATGTCAAAAAATAATATTTAACTGCGTTTTTTTAAGAAAAACTGTTAAAAACTTTAAATAAAGCTTCTTCCGGTGGATCAATTATAACTAAAATCTTATCAACTCTTCATATGAATGTACAGAAGAGGAATACGAAAGAATTATCATTTTTAGAAATGTAGTATTGGAATTATCGTCGGAGAAAAATTTGTCACACACGGACACACATACACACACGGACACACACACACACACACATACATACAGACATCATCTTAAAAATAGTAAATGCGTATTGTAGGGACCCTAAAACGTGCTTATTCATTAAAAACTCACCATCGATTTTTTTGACCAAAGACAATACCTTCCTTACCTAAAGGTGGCGGAAGGTAAAAACATTTTTTAATAATTACTTTGCGAGATATTCGAATTTATTTACAGGTTACAGATGACGGCATACTATTGGTATCTTTCTCGCACAGCCTACTACAGAAACTAGTGGGAGAATGATAGCTATAGGTTTCTTTAAAAATCAAATGCAGCTATACAAAAAACAATTATGGCTTTTTGATGCTACGAATTGCTTTAAAATTAAACGAACTTTCATTTAAAAATATTTTAAAAAACTGGTTTATGTCCCTAGATATTTAAAATAAATAGGTAAATAAATATATCATCACGGCATATTACCCATTTCTGGGTGTGCCAGTATCTACAACACATGTAGACATCGTTAATGATGACGATATATTTTACCGTGTGGGCGCTTACTAGGCGTCACCTCACGGGCATGCATAGCTGCTGTGGAGAGTGCACTACAGGGGTCACTTTTGTGCCATTTAAAATTGGAAATATTCGGCGTCAGTCGGGATCGAACCCGGTTCCCCCAGGTTCGCGACCAGACACTTAAGCACGCGGTCACGGGACCCCATATATTTAAAATTATAGATTCATATATTACATATACTATCTAAATCTATAGAAGATATAATAAAAGTGTTTAGTGTATCGGATAGAGAATTTTATATTCTTTAATATTCGTAACGACTTAAATTTCCAAAATATAATATTTAGAATTAAGAAACTACTACTTCCGGTTGTCCAATTGTTACCGAAAGCTTTTCACCTGTTCCCATCAATGTCAGATTAAGAAATACTTAGTTGAATCGGGCTTTAGTCTTATAGAACACACACACACACACACACACACACACACACACATTATTCTAAAATTATTATATTCGAATTTTAGTAACCTTAAACTTGCTTGTCCATTAAAATCTGCATATGTGATTTTTATCATGAATCCAATACCTCTCTTAACGAGAGGTAAAAATCAGTTGTCAAACATACTAGTCCTTAAGGATTAGGGTTATATTATCCTGTGACTCAAGATCCCGCATCCAGGATGCAGAATAGACACCAAGGATCCCAAAGGATAACACTGCGTCGTAGAATAATACAGACCTTTGCAGCTGATGAATAATTTATGAAATATTATAAAGGATTATGAGAAATACTATACGTAAATACAGTAATTTTTTATGAAACTTACAAAAACCAAATATCTTATTCAAGTATTCCTCCATTTAATATTGGATTACATCGTTTTTATTTATTATAACTGCTTTAATTTTATTATGCATTGTATCTGTTAGAGTAAAAGTGCATATTCGGTCCCGTGGCCGCGTGCCTGAGTGTCTGGTCGCGAACCTGGGAGAACCGGGTTCGATCCCGACCGGCGCCAAATATTTCGAATTTTAAATGGCACAAAAGTGACCCCTATGGTGCACTCTCCACGCCAGCCTGGTAAACGCCCACACGGTATAAATATGTCATCATCATTACCGATATCTGCGACAAAACAGATTGACAAATGTGTACAGTTACCACCCCATTTGGCGTGTACATTAGCCTCTGCAAATTGGGAAAAGTACGTTGTACCACAGACGCACTTTACTAAGGTGGGTCTGTGGTTGTACTCACTTTGAACATAGCTGGTTGGCGAATGTGTGACGTATGAACGTAGCCATAAATGAGGTTATGTTTAAAATCACTCTTGGAAAACTTAGGGCGAGTTTTGTGCGTTAGGTAAGGTTATTGTTGTTATACTTATTTATTTTTCTCCCATTATTTCCACATTATCCAATGCAGTGAAGTTACGTGTACATTTTCCGGATAATGTGGATACTGTTTATATTTCATTATTTATATTCTACTTACACTTCAGTAGTGGTAGCACGCACTTTAGAATTCTATATTCGCTTTTTGATTCGGAAATTATTGGATTTTATACTATTAAAATAAAAAATATTATGACAGTTGTATATAATAAATGTATAAATTATACAGGGTGTCTCTTAAATAGGGGGACATGGCTTAACCACAGATTCCTGAGGCTAAAATAAGACGATTTAACCAAACTTGCTTCTACCGGAAAGTGTACCATTTAGCCAGAAATCTGCTTCAAAGTTCTTCGAAAAAAAATTAATTTTGCTTATAATAATCGGACGCTTTATTCGATTTGGATGAAATTTGGTATGACTGTTTATATGGTTATAGGTCATCTTTTAAGGTGATACTTATTATTATTAGTGAACCACTAGTGTATGAAACTTAGGTCTCCCAACATTAATTAGACCGTAACTTTTTAATGGCAATGCCGAAAACGTGAAATTATTTTTCTTCAGAAAGATACATTCAATAGTAAACTTTTGTCTCTCTGTGTAATTTGTGATATCTGTTACGGTTTACACAGAAAAAAATAAAATCTGAATGTCTGCACTGCTAAAATTTTTAAAATAAATTTAATCTAGCATATCCATAAGTCCTTCACATTCTTCTGTTAGAGTATTATCCCATATGTCTTGGAAGGTAGGTTTTACTGTACAGGGTGGAACAAATTCGACTTGAAAAACTTTCTTATTATGCACACTACTGAAAGGTCTTTATGGGCCAACTTTTTGAAACAAATTTAATAGGCACCATAGGAATTTTCTATCGACTTTGTTTTACCTCTCGCTAAGAGAAGTATTGGATTCATGCTAAAATTCGCATATCCAGATTTTAGTGAATAAGCATGATTTAAGGATTTGGAAATGTTTGTTATTAAATATTGGAGAACATAAAATTCTCCATCTAATACACTTAAAAAATTTATTATATCTTGTATAGATTTAGAGATAAAGACACTATAATATATAGAGTAATTTAATCGCAGAGGCTAAGGCACTAAGGAAACCAGTTGACAAATTCCAATGTTTATAACATAGTTTTTAAATGACACATGTCAGTGTCAAAAATGAACAGTTTTAGTGACATTCTGGCAGCATTTTCTGGGAAGTATATTTAATCTTTCTTATTGTTTTAGTAATTAAATATTTGAAATTATAGGTAAAATGCATATATCCAACAGAAATACCGCCAATCTGGTTAATGAATTAGAAGAATCTCTGATATTTAGAAACTTCCGCATACAATGAAAAATAGATAGAATTATATTTGTGCAGAAGACATGTTAAATACAATAAAAAACAGTATTTGGGTAAAGTTCTGTATTTTTACCTTCCGTCACCTTTGGTCAAAAAATTCGGTGGTGAGTTTTTAATGAATAAGCACGTTTTAGGGTCCCTACAATACGAATTTACTATTTTTAAGATGATGTCTGTATGTATGTATGTGTGTGTGTCCGTGTGTGCGTGTGTGTATGTGTGTCCATGTGTGACAAATTTTTCTCCGACGATAACTCCAGTACTACAATTCTAAAAATTATATTTCTTTCGTATTCCTCTTTTGTACACCCATATGAAGAGTTGATTAAATTTTGGTTATAATTGATCCACCGGAAGTACCCTTATTTGAAGTTTTTAACAATTTTTCTTAGAAAACGCAGTTAAATATTATTTTTTGACATTTTGTTATTATATATGTTAAAGAAAATAGTCTTCTCTATACGGTTTGATTATACATTTTCCTTCATATTCAATAGATGTAGATTTAAAGTATTATAAAGAAATTAATTTTCAAAAATTAGTCAGCTTTGCTATTTATCATGCAAACAGCTGACATATTCAAAAAATTCTAATTGACAGATGTCAGTTGCAACTGCAAAACCAAATATGGAAAGTATAGGATCAAAAAATGGTAGGTCATAGTGTTCCTCGCAAGTGACATGCAGAGAAAGGCCAAAGAGAAGATGGAAATACTGTATGTTTATGTTATAATTTTATTGGATTTATAGAATCTATGAACTTTTGGTATGGAATTTGTAAAAAATAGTATGTGTTTGTGTTCGATTTTACATATTATATAGAATCTGTTCCAAGGACCTTTTGGTATGGGATTTGTACAAAATGCATCGAATTAACGGAAGGTCTTGTGCTGGCCACAACAGATTTTTTTATATGGAAATGGCGAGAGGTCGTGTGCTGGCCACAAGATTTTTAGCCTGCTAAAACTTGTTTTTCGCTTCTTTTGAAAAATATCTCATATCTCGCTTATTTATTATGAAAGATAAAGAAAAAATGTTTAGATATTTTTACACTGTTCTTTTACGTAGAATGACGTGGTGTAATTAGATTTTTCCAAAACTTAATAATTCTAGAAATATATCACAAACATAACCCCAAAAAAATAATAATTAAAGTGTTATCCATGTTTAAACCAAATAATGTAGACTTTTTATACTTTCAACATATGTTTAAAAATATGTTCGTGTTATATCTGGGGATTTATTAAGTTTTAAAAAAATATAATTACACTACGATATTCTACACAAAAAAAAATAGTATAAAAAGGTATCTAAACATGTTTTTTATTTTTCATAATAAGCGTAATAAGAGGTATTTTCAGAATAAGCGAAAATCAAGTTTTGGCCTGTAGCTCAAAAACAAAAGACGATCGAAAATTCCTGTTTTACCCATTAAAGTTGTCTCAAAAAGTTGGCCCATAAAGACCTACATCAATTTTCTGTAGCGTGCATAATAAGGAAGTTTTTCATATAAGTAATTCGAATTTGGTCCACCCTGTACATATCATACTGTTTGTGTAGTTTTTATAATTTGTAGAAAATGTAAGCTAGCTGATCTGGGTTCGCATATTGTTGTGTATGGCATTTATATTCATTGACAGATTTGTGTACATGATATTGCTTTATTCTTGGAGTAATACTTTTCATTTTTAATTTACCCTTTTTAAAATAGTGAGCTGCAGCTTCGCTTTCGGTTAAATCCTGTAAATTCCTTGGTGTGGTAAAGTAAGGCTCTAGAACAGCAACTGTTTCGTTGTTTTGTCCTGGGGGAAGGATTATCCTTTGAATAATTGTTGGAGGAAACAGGATGCATCTTCCCTCAACCAGGAATTTATGAAATTATTTAATATTCCTACAGATACGTTACACATTTACACTAGGATTATTTACGCAAAAAGGCGGAAGTACTTTAAAATCAACCCTTATGGTAATAAATAAATAAATAAATATATCATCGCGGCATATTACCCGTTACTGCATATGCCAATCTGCGACCAATTTTATAACTTTTTGACATCGGTCGCAATCGAATCATGGCAGTGTTTAAATGAGTGCTGTGAGGATCCGACAAATCATGGATCCGAGGTCCCGGATTTCAAAATATCCGGTTTTTCGGATATCCGATATTCGGATATTGAAGCGGATATCCGTAAATTTGGATTTGGATTCGGATCCTGATTTGGGACCGGATTCGATGTGTTGTTTACGGATCCGCCGATTCATCATTTTGAATGTAAAAGCAAACATCTGGAAGTGAGTTCAAATTCAGACCGTTACAGTGGGTCTGTTTATCTCTACAGCGGTCTGTAAACAGCAATAAATTTTATAATACCCCTCTAAAATAAACAGGTAGCTGGTGCAAATACGGGAAGGATATTTCTTAGATTATTGAATTCTTTAGTTCTAAAATTTTAACATTCATTACAACAAATACTTCAAAGAAAACGAGATTAAGATTAAATTTAAGAAATAATGGTTACAGGTTCATTGCAAGTGTCGAAATACCTATAGTCTATTTGAGAATGACTGGCAGTAATAAATCATTATTTGCAAGAGTAGTATTGGATTTTTGCCAGCAATGCGGCAAATAAAACTACCAGAAAAATCAGTTGTAACTACACTAGGATGGTCAAAATAAGCCGCACGCTTTGTACCTGGAACGAAACTTACTTGTCGAACAATAGAAATGCCGTCCGATAATCCCCGTCGGACTGTGTCATAGACGTAGATAGGATTTGTAGAGTGATCTGTTTATACATTTACTAAAAATAAAAGTTTTTAATATTTAAATATAACTTTCTCAGTCATTATTATTATATTGCATACATTTAATATTTACATACATACATTCAATATTTACATTTTTATTTGTTACATACTAAAATTTATACTTATTTCATGTGTGTTGTCAAGATATTGGTACCTGTCATATTTCTATTAAATATACATATTACATTACGTATACTTATATATTTATACATAAATTATTAAAAATCAGAATCTGATTCTGAATCTTGTCCTACTGAAATTATAAATGGCTCGATCGTTTCGTCTATCAGATGGTCAAGTTTGCACATTTGGTCTTCTTCCTTTATGACATGTTGAATACAGTTTTTCCAATTATCGGCAGTCACATGTTTTAATGCATCCATAAAAAGTTTTTTCACATTGTCCAATTTAAAAGTGGTGTTGTTTCGCGCTACTTCACCTTTAACTTGAGCCCAAACTAATTCAATTGGATTGAGCTCGCAGTGTAAGGGCGGTAAACGAAGGACAGTAATACCGAATTTAGTCATTTCGACTATCCCTGTGCAAACAATTATTGGCGCGCCACTGGAATGTCTTTGACAGAATGATTTATTACTGCCAGTCATTCTCAAATAGACTAGATTTATTTATATCGTGCATATGTTTCACATAAAAGGGATTGTTTTCCCATGTCTAAAATCCGATACTCATACTCATATTCGGATCCGGATCCAAAATCCAATACTCAAATTCGGATCCAAAATCAGATACTCAGATCCGGATCCAAAATCCAATACTCAGATCCGGATCCAAAATCCGATACTGAGATTTGGATCCGAGATCCGGCTAGTTCAACATTCAATTATCCGGATATCCGGATATTTTTGGATCCGAAACCAAAACTATCCGGAACCGGAACCCACCACTAGTTTAAATCCCGACCGTATATATTTATGGAGGTTATCATAAATTATAAATGAAGATATATGTATTTTAAATAACTTAAACGATCGTAATTTGATAAAAACCAACGTTGCTGTCAAATACCAAATAATAAATTCCCTTTTTCATTTTCTCCTTTTTCGTTTTTAATTATCCTGTTCATGTAGAAGTAGCACGTTGAATTTAATTCAAATTTATGGCTATGTCCGACACATATATCATGCATACATACATGTTTAGCAATGTGTTATATTATAACTTTACAAGAATATATGTGCTACATCGCTGCTCTGGGATATATACATTGCATTTAAGTTGGTCGAATTAGTAACGATGGCATTTCATTAAAAGAAGCAAATAGAAAGAACGGTAAAATATATTTACAGTGAAAGATGGAGTTTTAATTTTTTCAATTGTTATTTAACTTGGAGATAGAATAGGGACATGATATTATAGACATACTGTAATATACAGGTTGTTCATTTTAAATAGGCCACCATTGCTATCCAGAGAATAGGCTATTCCACAATATTTTTTTTAAATTTTTTTCTTGAAGTACATAAAAAAATAAGACCACATGTTAAAGTCCGAGTTAAAAATTCCTCCAAATAAGCGAGATATTAAGGTCCGAATTTTAAATTAGCTTTGTGACGTAGGTAATGTGGATATACCAGAAGTAAACAAACAGTGGTTCACAAGCCACGAAAAAATGTTAAACAAATTACAAAATAATGTATATTTAAATTGTAATATTATAATTCATTATTAGAGACAAAATAAATTATTATACTTAATTTATTTCACCTTTTTTTTCTCATTTTATAAAAACAAAGAAATTAGAACGTCACCCGAACAGCAACCGAACAGAGGTCATACTTGGATCCTATTTGTTCAAACATTCGTGCACATGTTCTGCATCATCAAAGGCAAAACTCCCCGTGTCTTCTAGAAGAAATAATTTATAATAAAAAAATATGGTTTTCCTTATCCTTTAACTATTATCGTTAATATTTTCAATAAACTTTTACTATTTTTGATTACTGTGGAATAGCCTATTATAATACCTACAAAGACGTTTAAATGGGCAAACAATTTCTATTTCACGTCAAATGTAAATTGCACTTGACACTTCCGCATTCCTATCTTCTTCAGACAGTTCTTCCTCTCTCAGATCTTCTGCTACTCAGTTCTTCCATATTTTCTTTGGCCTTCCTCGTACTTCAAGTCACTTGCGAGGGACGCTCTGTCACTTATATTACTTTCTGATCCTATACTTTCCACTTTGGTTTTGCACTTGACACTGACATCTGTCAATTAGAATTTCATTTTGATAATCACATAAATTTAACTGCGTTTTTTCAAGAAAAACTGTTGAGAACTTCAAATAAGGATACTTCCGGTTGACCATTTATAACCAAAATCTAATCAGCTCTTTATATGGTTGTAAAGAAGATGAATACGAAAGAATCATAATTTTTAGAATTGTAGTTTTGGTGTTTCGTCGAAGAATAATTTGTCACACACACACACACACACACATACAGACATCATCGTAAAATTAGTAAAATCGTATTGTAGGGACCATAAAACATGGTTATTCACTAAAAACTCACCATCGATTTTTTTTACCAAAGACAATATCTTCCTTACCTAAAGATGACAGAAAAAATAGAAAGCGTAAAATAGAAAAAATAGTACAAAAAACTCATGTCATAATGGGGGATTCCAGCTCAATCGAATTAAAGGAAAATAGTAAAAAAATACGAATGTATATGCTGAATAACGAATATTAATAAAAAGTTGAAATGGTATAATTGATATATTTCGAAAATAAGGGGTTTTTGTTATAGTGCTTCAGCACGAATATGAAATCCATATATAATATTTTGATTGGCAATCGAAAGACCGTCTATACATGCATAACATATAGCGTGTTAGGAGGTGGGGGTTACTACCAATGGAAGTTAAGAAATTCAAATTCGAAAGGAGGGGCTAACATTCCTGTACTGCAGTTTTCAAACAGTTTTTATTTTAACATAAATTTCTTGCATTAAACTTAATAATTTAAATACACCTGTAATTATAAAGTATGTAGACTTATACATTGTTATAATATTCATTTATTTTATGTAAATATAACTTAAAATAGCAAATATTTCAAGAACATTTAGGTCCATGATGAAAACAGTTTGATATAAAAACACATATGCGTGACGTCACGTCAATCTTTTCAAAATTCGGGAGACCCATAACTCGCTTATTAATAGGATTTTTTTCACCGGATTTTCACATAATAAAATGACAATTATTAAATTGTTCGTTTTTTGATATACTGTATCGAATCTATAATTTAGAAGAGTTTATATAATACAGTCCAGATTTATTATTATCTTATATCCAATTATCGAAAGGTAACTTGGTCACTTAGTCTTCCTTATTATTATTAAACTAGTTCACAAGTACTTACTCGTAATAAAGTGAACGGTACAAACTAAATAAATTAACGAATGTATACTTAATAGTAATATTTCAAAATCTATGTCATCTTAAAGATGTAATTAGTGTTTTTTTTTTTATTTCGTAGCTAACTTTCTACCTGTAATAATCAATACAACTGTTTTATGTTAATATTTTATAAATAGCTAATAATTAGATCATTTACTAACACCAATAAAATAATTGTCAATTTAAACATAATAAACAATAATAAATGAACCAATTAATATTGCCTCAATTAATTTTAATATTTATTCGTATGATGCAAATAATTTATTTTAAAAATTATATCAAATAATTAATTGTGATATTGACGTACTACTTTATACGATAATTTTATATATTTCATGTATTTTTATTTCTATGTACATATAAACATATTTTAATATAAACATTTGTTTTCATGTTTGTTTAATGTATTACAAATTTAATTATTAAATTCATACAAATGTTTTTGAATGTTTGCCTATGCGTCAAATAAAAACAATATTTTAATTACAATTTTGACATATTTAAACAGGTGTCACTGTCAGGTAGCTATTACATTAAAATTAATAATGAAACCGTGTTAAGAAGATTGTATTGAGTCTAATGAAATTAAGGTTAGTAAAAATAATATATTTTCCATCATACATGAAAATTAGATGTACAGAATGATCCGATATAAAATTGATATGTTTGCAGCACTAGAAATCAAACAGCTTTCAATAAGCACGTGTTATCAAAGTGTCAAATATTAGTTTACAACGACACATTCACGAAATGAATCATGTAAAACAATAGATATATGCAAAGAAATTTAATATAGTTTTCAGGATTAGTAAATATGTAGGTATGTTTTTAAAATAATAAAAATTAAAAAGCGGGAGGTATTGTGTTGACCACATCAGATTTTTAAATAAATAATATTTCGTTTACAATTTATTCGCTCTCTTATTAATTATTTAGCTAATTTTGTTTTGTTTTCACATACTTATGAATTCAAATTTCGCGCGCTATAATTTGACAGAATATGGCGTCAATAGCGCTGTTGGCCACGCTATATATCCAGTCATTACAGTTTAAACTATAGTGACTGTATATACATAGTGTGGCCAACCGCCGCCATATTTAGGTAAAATGCGCGGGAAATTTGAATTCATATGATGTGATAACTAAACAAAATTCGATAAACAATTAATGAAAGAGCATATTAAATGAAAACAATATTTATTTTCATTTTAAATCCTTTTGAAGAACTGTTTTCACAACCAACCGCCACGCAACCAGGCATCTAAAATATATACCTTAATATTAGACATTTTTAGTAATTTTGACAGTTAACCTAAAAAAGATGTGATGTTAAAAAATATGTATATATTACTTTGAGTTATAAATAGAAATACACGTGTAATTTAATTATTTGCACTATCTAAAATATAAATATAATATAATGGGGGATTCCACCATTTTTTTTTATATATATATAACTTTATCTGAAAATATTAGGAAAACTAAGACTATTGATGAAAATCCAGCAAAAAAAATCCTATTAATAAGCGAATTATGGTCTCCCAAATTTTGAAAAGATTGACGTGACGTCACACATACGTGTTTTTTTATCAAACTGTTTTCATCATGGACCTAAATGTTCTTGAAATATATGCTATTTTAAGTTATATTTACATAAAATAAATGAATATTATAATACTGTATAAGTCTACATACTTTATAATTACAGGTGAATTTAAATTATTAAGTTTAATGCAAGAAATTTATGTTAAAATAAAAACTGTTTGGAAACTGCAGTACATGAATGTTAGCCCCTCCTTTCGAATTTGAATTTCTTAACTTCCATTGGTAGTAATCCTCACCTCCTAACACGCTATTTGTAATGCATGTATAGGCGGTCTTTCGGTCGCCAATCAAAATATTATATATATAGATTTAATATTCATGTCGGAGCGCTATAACAAAAAATCTGTTGTGGCCAGCACAAGACCTCTCGCCATTTCCATATTAGACTATATAAGTATTGTATTGCACTTTGCTATCGAACCGTCGTTTTATAACAAAATATTACAGGGCTTTACCCAAATATTGTTTTTTATTGTATTTAACATGTTTTCTGCACACATATAATTCTAATTATATCTAATTTTCATTGTATGAGGGAGTTTCTAAATGTCACAAATTCTTCCAATTCATTAACCAGATTGGCGGTATTTCTGATGGATATATGCCTATTACCTATAATATCAAATATTTAATTAATAAAACAATAATAAAGATTAAATGTACTTCCCAGAAAAAGCTATCAAAATGTCACTAAAACTCTTGATTTTTGACACTGAAATCTGTCATTTGCAAATTATATTATAAACATTTGACTTTGTCAACTGGTTTCCTTAGTGTAGTTTCGCCTACTCGACTTGTTATATCCCGATATTCTATATATTATAGCGTCTTTATCTCTAAATTTATAGAAGATATAATAAAAAATTTAAATGTATCAGGTGTAGTATTTTGTTCTTCAAAATAAGTAATATCAAAATTTTTCAAAAATTAATATTTGGAAGAATTTCTTTTAAAAACTACAACTTCCGGTTGTTCAATTATTACCAAAACCTTTTCAGCTCTTCCCAGGAATGTCAGATTGAGGAATCCATAGTTAAACAGTTCTTAAATCTTATAGTTTTTGAGGAATCGTGGCTACAACATCCAGACATACACACATACACACATACACACATACACACATCCACACACACACACAGACATCATTTTAAAAATGTTATAAACAGATTATAGGGACCTTAAATCGTGCTTATTCACTAAAATCTAGGTATGCGAATTTTAGCATGAATCCAATACCTCTCTTAGCGAGAGGTAAAAACCACTTATTCCGAAATATCTCAATTATACCATTTCATTTTTTTATTAATATTCGTTATTCAACCTATACATTCGTATTTTTTTACTATTTTCTTTTAATTCGATTGAGTTGGAATCCCCTATTACTTTCGATTCATGTATAAAATGTAACAAATCTGAAAATGTCACTTTGTCGGCATAATATCCGCCATATTTAGGCAAATTCGCGCCGACCAATCAAAATCGATCCCCCTATTGGCCACACTATAGCTGTTTTTTGGCGATACACTGGTTCAAAAACGGTTTGAACCGAAACGTCATCAATTTTGAACCAGTTGCATAAATGACGTCATAAGTTCGTACTACGCTAAAATGAAATGTTTTGAACCACGGACATTTGTCATTTTAAGTTTCTAACCTTAAAAATTAAAATGAACTGCTGTAATAGTAACATCAGAGTAAGTATGTTTTATTTTTATTTTATTTGTATTTAACGGCAAATTATTTTCCATTTCAACATTTATTAGTTTATTCGGTTTATTAATGATCATTTTGGTACCTTAAATAATATTAACCTAAAAATAAACTGTTTTGAACCGGCTAACAAAACTGTTTGAACACGGTTTAACCGCTTGCGTCAGTGACGTCACCGTTGCAACGCTAAAATGTAATGGTTTGAACCGGGTTAAACCGTTTTTGAACCAGTGTATCGCCAAAAAACACCTTATGTATATACAGTCAGTCACTGTAGTTTAAACGGTTTTCATGCAATTTCTCCTTTCTCTTTCCATTTAACAAAAGTGGCAATCAGAATCCCTGTGTTTGTGACGTTGTCTAGTAGCATAAACAGTAAAACTTCCAAGTTATGGTAATTTGATGAGACATGCCGGTCGCGACTTAGGTCGGTTCTCACAACACAAGATGTTGTCTTGTGCACTACAATCTGATCGCTGCAATTATAATTAGATTGTTTTGTCTCATTTTATTTGCAAACTGGAGAATAAATTCCAACTTCGCAACTCTAACTTTGCTAAAGTTACAGCAATTTGCCAAGTTTCGAAGGCGGCATCCGAGTATTCAAATATACAAATGTGCAGTAAGAAATGAGAGAGAGAAGGCAAAATGTAGGGAGAAGAATGCTAAAAATACAGCGTGTCTCAGAATTGTTACAAGAGGTTAGTCAAAGTAGGTAGATCTTCCTGAAATTTTGTATAAGGCCATAATATGTTATTCTGAACAACTTTTCTTAGCAAAACTTTGGCGTATTCTAAACGAAAATAGTTATTTACATAATCAGTTGTGAAAAAATTTGATGTGGCCAACACAAAACCTCCCGCTATTTAATGTTTGAGTGTATATAATACTGACCAAATTGAGTTAAAAATCTAAGGCCCGATATTTTCATTTCTGGTTAAACAGTGACATCGAAAAATTGACAAATGTGTAATTTTTACAATTTAGGCTATAATATCGATTTAACTTAGGCTGTGTCCGATGCCGCATTTTGGCATTTAGTATTTAGGATTTAGGTCTTCTTCACATAAATACAACTCCGAATGGCACACTAGTGATATTCATTGGTTTGTATGGTAACACTTGAGGATAGCAAAAATGAATTATATATGGGCCATCCAGCGAATCAATCAATATCACTAGAAACAATGACGTCATATGTTAAAAAGTTTACATGAGCATGTAAAACGAATTAAAATATAATCTGTGGGTTGCCTTCATAAATCCAAATCTTTCTTAAAAAGGTAACACTTCTGGTATCATTTTTTTCCAGCGAAATCCAATTTTATTTAAAATATTCTTATCGATTACTGCTTACGCCGTTATAAATACTTCATTCTTGTATTATATGCAACAAACTAACTAGTATTATGTGAGATCCTTAAAAAAATACAGAATACTCCACACCATACTATTTCTCACTGTTTTTGTACATTGCGTATAGCGTTTGCCATACGCTGTACATATAGATTTAATTTTCAAATTAATACTAACAAATAGAACGAAATATTACCTCAATATTACAATTCAGTAAAAGTAAGAGCCCACCAATCTATTTTTCATTTTCAAAATAAGTCAATAAATTAACTATAAGCTCTTGAATTTGACATGACAGAGCATTTGTTATTTTGTCAATGAACAACGAAACCAAAACAAAATGAAATCATAATACAGGTTGAAAAGTATAATATAGACATATAATATTTAGTAATATACATGTTAAGAATTACCAATATTAAAAAAATCTGATGTGGCCAACACAAAATCTCCCGCTATTTAATTTTTACATACATACATACGTACATAAAATCACGCGATTCCCACTTAGGGGGCTAGCAAATGCCCGGAAACAATAGTAACAATAAGAAAAGGGATAAGAGTAAGAGCTCAGCTGACTCACTTCATTCTTTAACAACATTCTTCTTTCGCCTTGTCCACAATCATCATAGCATTCATACATAAGAACATATTAAAGTGACCGATTTTCGGTAGCGAATAACCCCATCCGGACCACAATAATAGTTACGCAACAATCTTCCTTCGCCACACTTTCCTATCCATTTTTATTAATTTAAATACATACTTACGTATTTACTAACGCTGCAAACTGTTCCATTGCATAAAAGTATTGATTTATTTACTATTTTCTTTTTAAAATGTCACTATTATTAATTTGAAGTGATTAGTTTTTTGAGTGACATTCACCTGTCAGTAACATTCATTTGAAATATGATGTGTAACAAAGAAATTGTGTTTATCTTAGGCTTCGGGATGAAAACAAAAAATGATTTTTAAATTTATCTGTAAATTATATAGAAAAAGTATTAATATATTCCTATAGAAAATTCAATAATCTTTAAGTTTCATAAGACATAAAATGCGAAAAAATGGCATTTAATGATATTTTTTGAAGAAAAACCATTATGAGCTTCAGGTAAAGTGCAAATTCCGGTTATCTGATTTACACCAGAATCTATTGGCTTATTTTCATATTAGAATAGGATAGAAATACAAGGTTTCAAAATTTTCTGAATGATAGTATTTGAGTTAGAGCGAAGACAAAATCCCTACACATACACACACACACACACACACATACATACATACATACATACATACATACATACACACACACATACACACATACAGACATCATCGTGAAAATGTTAAAATTGGATTCTAGGGACCTTAAAACGTGGTCATTTACTAAAATCTCGATACATGATTTTTAGCACGATCCCTATACCTCCCTTACCAAGGGTAGCAGGAGGTAAAAAGTGACATTGTTTGATGAACACAATATTTGCTAAAACGAGCGAAGCGAGTTTTGCAAATTATGTGAAGAGCTGAAAAGGTTTTGGTAACAATTGGACAACCGGAAGTAGTAGTTTCTTAAAAAAATCTTCTAAATATTATTTTTTGGAAATTTATGTTACAACAAATATTAAAGAATAATATAAAATTCTCTTTCTAGTATATTAAACATTTTTATTATATCTTCTATAGATTTAGAGATGAAGAGCTATAAATATATAAAAAATTCATTGTATCCATCAAATAGCCCATGGAAACCATTTGAAAAATTAAAATGTTTGTAAATGACATAAATGTCAGTGTCAAAAAGTCAAAGACATTACTGAAGACTTTTTCTGGGAAGTACATTTAATATCTCTTATTTTATCATTAATTAAATATTTAAAATTATAGATGTAGCTGTCGCACATTAAATTGATACTGTTCTTGAATGCCGAAAACCTAAAATTCGTACTTGGACAAGTCGAGATGTAATAGTAATTATACTATAATAAACAGAAGTGGAATTCATTTGTAAGCCAAAGTATGTACAGTAACAGGTTAACTAAACACGCGTTTGCTATATATATATAGGGTGTGCAACGAAACGCGGAACATAGGAGTTTAACATAGGATTTTAAAAATTTGTGAATATTGGTTCTCTTGTACATTTTAGAGCAAAAATACGAGAATAAATATCTGATGTGGACACCACATGACTTCCTTGTACGCCTGTTACACTATACATATTTTGTTAATAATTAAAATATGTATTATAACAGACCCAATCATAAAATTGCACGTATTTTTTGTCCTATTCATAGCAAACTTAATTACAGAAACCAAAAAGTGCATCATATTTAAATTTACATATCTCGCTTATACAAAGAGCTAATTTAATCATACTCAATGTTTTCGACGCAGAAACTGACTAAAACTGATGACAGCTTCAAGTAAAATATCACTTCCGGTTAGACTATTTTAACCAAAATCTATTATGTTATTCCCATTGATATAAAAGTATTATATACCAAATTTGAAAAGTTTTGGATTATATTTTAATATAGTTTTTCATTAAAATCTATTATAGGCTTCAAGTAAAGTACCACTTCCGAAAGTTAGGTAATGACAAAAAAGGGAGGTGCACAACTAGATGTTATAACAGTCCTAAATACAAAATTTTAACTTTCTACGGCTTGCCGTTTTTCAGTTATGCGAGATACGTACGTACAGACGTCACGACGACATTAGTCAAAATGGATTCAGGGATGGTCAAAATGGATATTTCCGTTAAAATCTGGAAACCGAAATTTTTCGCGATTACAATACTTCCTTTACTTCGTATAAGGAAGTAAAAAGATGGTTAGAATTAATTTTTACTTTCAAAAAGTCTTCATTTAATGCAATAGAAGGTCTGTAGCACTAGATATTTGGAAAATAAATATTTTTGTCCAAAATCAGATAGCCATGAAAAAAAAAAAATAGAACAAAATTTCATTCTGGCAGTTCAGTTTAGTGTTATTGATGTTAATTGTTATAATCATTGCGTCTACAATGTTATAGTCCATAAATTACTTTAATGTGGGTTTGTGCATTATAAAATGGATTTGTTCAGTACCGAAGAATTTGTGATTTATTTTATTATTATTTGACGTAATTTTAGGATAATTCATCATTTTTTATATACACTGAAATGATACATTTCAGTATTATTAATCTTTTTGTTGTAATCAATGTGTTTACATTGTTATAATTCAGCATTAATAATATTTAAGTATTATGATCTTAATTGATGGAGCATAATTTTTTTTTTAAAACTTTTATTACATACTTTAGTACAACCGGTATTTAAAGGGCCATTTTCTTAGCATTTGCCTATGTCTACGACCAAATCTTTCATAGACATTTTGCGAATCGAAATCATATTTTAATTTATTTCAATGTATCACATGTTTTAATTTGCATAAAAGGTATACTAGGATAAACCTAGTCAACTCTAAAGAGAGCTCGTATTTTGAAAAGAAACGTGCAAAGCCTGCTCTGCATTAAACAGATGAATATAAGTAATTAGATACAGCAGAACGTATCTACAGTTTCATTCATTCTACACGATGTTACATTTACTCCAATTATTTAAATGAGTTTAATTATGAAATACACGTATGACTAATTAATTTTTCACATGCAATCGGTTTCAAAGAATACCTTTCATTTACATATATGGTATGGATGATATTTTTAATTAATTTATTTCATTTGTAATGTAAATCTATTTATATTATACAACTATTTATAAATGTATCAGCATTTTTATTTCTCGCCAAGAGAGGTATTGGATTTATGCTAAAAATCGCATATATAGATTTTAGTGAGTAAGCATGTTTCAAGGTTCCTAAAATCCGATTTATTAATTTTCACGATGATGTGTGTGTGTGTATATATTTGAAGGACGATTCCTCAAAAATTATAAGACTTATGACGTGTACCACTACGTATTCCTCAATCTCCTCAAATTTTAGGTTATTACAAATATTGATGAACATAAAATGGGGTCATTTCAAAAAAAATAATTGTTGATTTTTTATAAAATCATGAAATCCATCTCATTTAATAAATATAGTAATGGAAAATAATTTGAAATATGTGACTTTTCATTCATAAATTTGCTAATAAATTTTCGCGCTTTTAAACACGGACTAAATTTGTGACGACACAAATTCATACTTACACAAAGACAATTCTCTCACACTCACACGCTTCACAACATGAAACAGTAACCTAACCTAAAAGTGTGACAGCTGACAACAAAATATACAAGAGGGAAGATTATTATTGCTTTCTATTTCATTAAAAGTACTAGTGCAGTATAAGGTATGCAAATTAACCATTTATTTAAATAAATACCAAACCAAATTATCATAGTTCTAAATTAAACCGGTAGAGCTCGACTGTCGTATCCGTGAATGTGTCGTCAGCCGTTGAAATATTTGAAATTAAACGCAACTTTTAAAAAATCATATCTCTGATTCTAAAGACTTGTAAGATGTAAAACATACACATACATATTTAATTTGACCTATTTTTTCAAGAAAAAAATAAATTAGAAAATGTGAAATGACCCCATTCTATATTTGATACATTTAAAAATTTTATTATATCTTCTACTGATTTAGAGGTTAAGAAAATACAACATGTTAAATAATCTGTTATAATAAATCTTACAGGCCAAGCTACATCAAAAAAACTAATTATCTGGGAAGTACATTTAATTTATTATACTATTAATTAAATATTTAATATTATAGGTAAATATTTAGATAATATATTAATAATGCATTACATATATTCTTGAGAAATACCACTAATCCCGTCAATGAATTGGAACAATCGTGAATATTTAGAAGAGTACCTACGAGGAGATTCCTTACAGAATGAAAGAATAGATTTAATTAAAACTAGTTAAAAATGTTAAATTCTATACTTATGTAACAAAATGAAAATGGCGAGAGGTATTGTGCTGGCAACAACAGATTTTTACCTCTCGCTAAGAGAGGTATTGGATTCATACTAAAATTCGAATATCTAGATTTTATTGAATAAGCACGATTTAAGGTCCCTAGAATCCGATTATAACATTTTTTAAATGATGTCTGTGTGTGTGTGGATGTGTGTATGTGTGAATGTGTGTTGTGTGTGTGTGTGTGTGTGTGTGTGTGTGTGTGTGTATGTATGGATGTTGGAGGGACGATTCCTCAAAAACTATAAGACTTAAAAATTATTTAACTGCAGTTTCTTCAATCTGACATTCCTGGGAAGAGCTGAAAAGGTTTTGGTAACAATTTAACAACCGGAAGTAGTAGTTTCTTAGAAAAAATCTTCTAAATATAATTTTTTGGGAGTTTTTTTTATTAAATATTGAAGAACATAAAATTCTCCATCTAATACATTTAAAAATTTTATTATATCTTGTATAGATTTAGAGATAAAGGCTGGTAGCACAAGCCCTGTTTTAACTAAAACGCTGTTTTAAGAAATGTCAGATTTCATTATTTAATAACAAAAATAAATAGTATCAAATTTATCAAAATATGATTTTAAAGCAGAACATAGTTTGTATTCAAATAAATATTTTTAAAAAAATCGTTCTTTAAACATAAAGGTGAAATCAAATATTGAAATTTGAATTTGACATTTCTTAAAACAGTGTTTTAGTTAAAACAGGGCTTGTGCTACCAGCCAAAGACACTATAATTTATAGAGTAAACTAATTGCAGAAGCCAAGGCACTAAGGAAACCAGTTGACAAATTCCAATGTTTATAACATGACACATGTCATTGTCAAATATCAACAATTTTAGTGACATTCTGATAGCTTTTTCTGGGAAGTATATTTAATCTTTCTTATTGTTTTATTAATTAAATATTTGAAATTATAGGTAAAATTGTGGTAAAATGCAGATATCCATCAGAAATACCGCCAATCTGGTTAATGAATTGGAAGAATCTCTGACAATTGGAAACTTCCTCATACAATGAAAAATAGATATAATTAGAATTATATGTGTGCAGAAGACATGTTAAATACAATAAAAAACAATATTTGGGTAAAGTTCTGTAATATTTTGTTATAAAACGACGGTTCGAAAGCGAAGTGCAATACAATACTTATATAGCCTAATATGGAAATGGCGAGAGGTCTTGTGCTGGCCACAACAGATTTTTTTATAAGTATTATTGGGTGGCAGCTCTGTTCATAAACAGACCTCTGAACATGATCTATTTTGAAATAATAATAATAATAAAAATAATATTAATAATAAATAATAATAATGCACCATATCTCTAAATCATATCAATGTTATAATTAAAGTTTCAATTGTTGTAATCAACTATTATCATTATTGTAATCAAATTTTTTGGCTCTATCATTTGCTTTTAATTACATGTTAGGTATGTATTTACATAACAAAGATATCTTTGTGTATATCTTACACAAACGAACATACACATTGTCGGTACAAAGATACTATACGTTTTATCGGCGTTTCCGCTAGCAGATCTACTTCCGGTTAGACTTGCTACTTCCCTAGAGCCTTGAGGTTTAAATCCCACAATCAGACTACTAGTGGTTGTAGAAAATGCTACTACACCAAAAAATATTTTTTTTTTTGGTATTGTATTTTCAGCGACCTCTATACTCGCCGTCAAATGATTGTGTCCCTTGCCCAGCGGTGTTGCCGCTTCTTCATAGCTTAGCATTTCCCCTGAATTGGCTACAGTGTAGAAATCTCCAGTCCATAATTATTTGACGACAAGTATAGTATTCATACCTATACAGTGTCCCACACTCTATGTTCAGTATAGGGTCTTATGGAGTACCATGTTGCCAAATTTACCTGCTGTTAGTCTGCAAGATAGAAAGAGCAAAATATATGACCAAAAAGAGATGAAATATTCTGGGTACTTCATTGAATGTATTTATGACTGGTGTACTTTTTCAGTGCATCTAAACAGCTGAGTGAAAAGAAGAAAAAATCATAATAAACTGGTCAGTTTAACAATTTACAAAAAATATAAAATAATACAAACACAAAATATAAGTAGGGTATAAAATTATAACAAGCGTAGGTAAGTGAAAATAATTAACATATAAACTCTAGTCAATTTAAAGTAAATAATATAAAACATTTTTGTACTTAATTGGACATTTTACAATCTTCATCAACAATATAAATTCCCTATGTTACATATTTCCATTCTACGAAAAGATATAGAGCTACATGAAATAATTAACACTATATTTTCTACAGCGCATTTTTGTAACACTATACTTGCCGATTGGAGCAGATGGATATAATGAATTGAAATCCCTAATTTTTTGTTTTCCTCCTACGATACATTATCCCAATGCCATATTGATGAAGAATATTTTTTTATGTTTTATGCTATTTATGTCGACATATATGATGAATTCATAAAGAGTTAAAATTATTAAGCATTATTTTTTTATATAATTTATGATAATTTTCTAATATTTAGGCTTGATAAAAATACTGCATATATTTTACATAGTTCATAAGTCTTTATTCTTTCTGTATAATCTTCAATTTGAATTTATAATATTTTAATCTCTAATGCATTTGATGAAGATTAGTAAGCCGGGCGGTTTTAAATATTGTATTGAAATATTACTTATTACAGGTACAAATAGCTTCAGCATGTATTTTCCACCCCGGTTCCAACGTATCTTTTCGCGCCCCTGTAAAGGAAACTATTTAGAACTGCAGATAAATTTCGGGTGATTACAATAAACCCTTGGGTAAATAAGAGATCCTCATAAAAATTAAATTGTACAGTGTTAACTAATTTTGGTATAGCAATGAAAATTTATGAATGTTTCAATATTACATTACATTGAAAAATTGGCAACATGGTACAGAAAACGTCTATAAGATTAGCATTGGCTATCTCCCCTACACTGAAGATAGAGTGTGGGACACTGTATAGAAAACTGTGAGTGAAACAAAAAAAAAAAAAATCAGATAGGATTCTTATGGAGAAAATCAACAATGATTTCTCGATATTAGTATTCGATACTCATAACCTTTGACACTGTTGAACTCTATCATTGTTGATCTTGACCTATGCTCATATTTTCTCTTATGACCTTTATATTAACGGTATCAGCTGTTAACAATTGATCTTTTGTCACTGTTTTCTAAGATGACTACGATTCTGTTTAATTCTATATATAGAAGAATGAGAGAGAAATGAATGAGAAAATATACAGGCTGTCTCCGAAATACAGGGACATGGCTATTCTCAACTGAAATAACCGATAGAGGCGCTGCAAGCATTTTCAATATGGCGGATGCATGACGGTAGGTGTACAATCTGTCACTGTCATATGATATAATTTTGCTTGTGTTTCTTGTAAATGAAGCTAAGTATTGTTCAGATATTTTACTTTCTAAAGGCTACTGATCATTCTAGGAATATTGTTGAAGGTATGATTGTATATAATGTTCATTTACTACTTTATTTAAAATATTAATCTTGTAAACAGGCGAAGAAGTTCTGAATGCGAATCACATTATATTATGTGGAATTACCGATAGTTATCGAGAAATTATAAATGTAATATCACTCTGTCTTCAAGCAAGTGCTCTGTCGTCAAAAATATGGTACAGCATTTTTTTTTAATTTCTCCGTTAAGAAGGAATTTCTAAAAATTTAAATAATCATAAATATGTTTCAAATATAATTATTAATAATAATACCTGGAAGAATAAAGTCATTGGCTGGTAGCACAAGCCCTGTTTTAACTAAAACGCTGTTTTAAGAAATGTCAAATTTTACTAATAAAAATAAATAATATCAAATTTATTAAAATATAATTTTAAAGCAGAACATAGTTTATATTCAAACAAATATTTAAAAAAAATCGTTCTATACGCATAAGGGTGAAATTAAATATTGAAATTTGAATTTGACATTTTTTAAAACAGTGTTTTAGTTATAACAAGGCTTGTGCTACCAGCCACTGTCTTTCAAATGTCTCGAACATACTCTTATATACTTGAAAATTTGTTTTCCAGAACCTAAAACATATTTCCAAGCTTGAAATCTATCCAATGTTTGTTGAATATATATTATAGTCACTTTATTTTTACCTATTTTTGGAAAAATGTGGAAAGTTTCCCTACTCATAAGCGAATGACACCCCTATACGCAACACATAATATTGCTTTTACCGTATTTTACAACATTCATTTTCGTATAAAAGAAATACTTTTAAAAAATGTATACTAACATTATGTTGTATTTGCTCACACCTACCGTCATGCACTAGTTTAAAATTTAGTCACCAGATGTCATATCGATTCTCTACAGTTGTCAATAGATAGTACAAATTACACAGAGAGAGAAAAGTTTACTATTGAATGTATCAGTTGCTCAGGAATCTGTGGTTAAGCCATGTCCCCGTATTTCTGAAACACTGTATATAAGTTAATAATAATATAAATTATTTCTTACAGGATTTATTAATGTGCAAAATTACGACATCCAAATATGGATAGCACATTTTTGAAAATAAATGAAAGACATTAAACACTTTTTCGCTCCTAAGGGAATTCATTGCAAAATACAATGTCATTTATTCTTTAACAACAGCCATAATTCTCTCACATAATTGGTTGTTATTGTGAAGATTTTTTCTCTTAAGAATAAAATTGATTTTCTCGGTGTTTAATGCCTGCGATTGTCGTTTGTTACTGGAAAGTTCACGGCCACCTCTTCTTCACAATTTACCATTTTTTATTCCTCTCACGATTAATAGTGCTTGATATTTTTTATTCATCAAGGATGGCTATAGAATAAAAATGCATAATTAAACGCAAACTTGAAGAAGGATGGACATTTACTTGCATTTCATCAACATGACAACGAAACTCAATTGTTTATATTGATTGTTTAAATAGTATGCCCCGATAATGGTCACTTGAGCTTGACGTCTTTGATCTTTTTACTTCCTTGTACGAAGTAAAGGAAGTATTGTAATCGCGAAAAATTTCGGTTTCCAGATTTCAACGGAAATATCCATTTTGACCATCCCTGAATCCATTTTGACTAATTTCGTCGTGACGTCTGTACGTACGTATCTCGCATAACTGAAAAACGGGAAGCCGTAGAAAGTTAAAATTTTGTATTTAGCACTGTTATAACATCTAGTTGTGCACCTCCCTTTTTGGTTATTACATAACTTTCGGAAGTGGTACTTTACTTGAAGTCTATAATAGATTTTAATGAAAAACTTTATTAAAATATAATCCAAAACTTTTCAAATTTGGTATATAAGACTCTTATATCAATGGGAACAATATATTAGATTTAAGTTAAAATGGTCTAACCGGAAGTAGTACTTTACTTGAAGCCTATAATAGATTTTAATAAAAATTTATTTTAAAATATAAACCAAAACTTTGCAAATTTGGTATTTTAGACTTTTATATTAATGGAAATAACATAATAGATTTTGGTTAAAATAGTCTAACCGGAAGTGATACTTTACTTAAAGCTATTATCAGTTTTTCTTAAAAAAAATGGTGTTATTTTGAATTTAACAATAAATGCTTTTAGAATATTGAATTCTCCGTCGAAAATATCAAGTATGATTAAATTAACTCTTTGTATAAGCGAGATATGTAAATTTAAAAATTATGTACTTTTTTGTTTCTGTAATTAAGTTTGCTATGAATTAGAACAAAAAATAACAAAAAAATAAAGAATTTAATGTCAATGTCAAATTATGTCAAATAACACACACACACACACACACACACACACACACATACACACACACACACGGACATCATCGTAAAAATGTTATGATCGGATTATTTTATATAATAAGAATTTTATGTTTTATTTTTACCTCTCGCTAAGAGAGGTATTGGATTCATGCTAAAATTCACATATCCAGATTTTATTGAATAAGCACGATTTAAGATCCCTAGAATCCGATTATAACATTTTTAAAATGATGTCTGTGTGTGTGTGTGTGTATGTGTGTGTGTGTGTATGTATGTATGTATGTCTGGATGTTGTAGTCACGATTCCTCAAAAACTATAAGACTTAAAAAATATTTAACTGCAGTTTCCTCAATCTGACATTCCTGGGAAGAGCTGAAAAGGTTTTGGTAACAATTGAACAACCGGAAGTAGTAGTTTCTTAGAAAAATTCTTCTAAATATAATTTTTTGGGAGGTTTTTTTATTAAATATTGAAGAACATAAAATTCTCCATCTAATACACTTAAATTTTTTATTATATTTAGTATAGATTTAGATATAAAGACACTATAATTTATAGAGTGAACTAATCGCAGAGGCTACGACACTAAGGAAACCAGTTGACAAATTCCAATGTTTATAACATAATTTGTAAATGACACATGTCAGTGTCAAAAAATCAACAGTTTTAGTGACATTCTGATAACTTTTACTGGGAAGTATATTTAATTTTTCTTATTGTTTTATTAATTAAATATTTGAAATTATAGGTAAAATTGTGGTAAAATGCATATATCCATCGGAAATACCGCCAATCTGGTTAATGAATTGGAACAATCTCTAACATTTAGAAACTTCCTCATACAATGAAAAATAGATATAATTAGAATTATATGTGTGCAGAAGACGTGTTAAATATAATAAAAAACAATATTTGGGTAATGTTCTATAATATTTTGGTATAACACGACGGTTGGAAAGCGAAGTGCAATACAATACTTATATAGCGTAATATGGAAATGGCGAGAGGTCTTGTGCTGGCCACAACAGATTTTTTTTATTTTATTTATAAGAAGAAATAAAATAAAAAAAATAAATTTGTAACAAAAGTTTCCAAAAAATTATATTTAGAACATTTTTTTAAAGAAACAATTACTTTCGGTTGTCTAATTGTTACCAAAATCTAATTAGCTCTTTTATCCATACAATGCCCAACAGGTAAAGACCCAGTAAGAGGGCAGGAAAAAAAAATACATGAATTACATTACATAAAAATGAGTAAATGTCTGCACGATCAATGCAAAAAAAAATTATTAAAAAGAACAACATGCAACTATGTCACTGTATGTGTTTAAGAATATTTATGAATTTTTTGGGGGAGTAACGGAATACATCAACATTTGAAAATTTGTTTGAATAAATGTGACACATTCTGTATACAGGAGAGAGAGATAAGGCATTATTACGTGGAGTAGGAAGATAGAAGGTTTGAAAATAGCGAGTGTGTATGAAAGGAGTGTGGAAGGGGAGTAGATTTAAGCAGGTGGGATCATCTATATCACCATGGATTAGTTTAGAGAGATGATGCACTAGTTGGAATTCGCGACGCTCAATTAAGCTGTGTATTTTAAATGTTCGTAACAGCTCTAAGTACTTATATGAATTGTCCGGATAACTTCTGTTAATTTTGAAATATATATATTTTAAGAACTTTTTTTGGATGGATTCAATGTGGTCCTGATGATTTTCGTAAATGGGATTCCAGATAATGGAGCAGTACTCTAGTTTGGAGCGGACAAAGGCATAATAAAGTGAGAAAATAGCAGTAACATCACTGAACGAACGAGTTGTACGAATAATAAAACCTAGCATACGGAGGGATGAGTTGCAAATACGATTAATATGACTCACAAAAGTGAGCTTAGAGTCAAACGTGACGCCTAGATCATCAAAAGAAGAGCAACGAACTAGAGGAAGGTTATTAATGCTGTAAGAAAATAAAAGAGGTGAAGATTTCCTAGTATAAGACATGACTGTACATTTATTTAAATTTAAGCTTAAGTTATTTATTGAACACCAACTAGATAAATTATTAAGATCGTTTTGAAGAACTTGAGAATCAATAGCGGAAGAAACTGGATAGAATATTTTTAGGTCGTCAGCGAATAACAGTTTGTTAGAGTGTAAATTATGTGTAACATCATCAATAAATAATAAAAACAACAAAGGGCCTAGGTTGGAACCTTGGGGAATGCCAGAGCTAGAAATGAAGGGTGAGGATTTGCGACCAAGAAACTGGACAAATAACTGGCGATGAGACAGGTACGATGAAAGAAGATTAATTAATGATGATGATAAAGAAAAGTCATGGAGTTTCTTGATTAAAATAGAATGGTCTACCTTGTCGAATGCTTTGGAAAAGTCTGTGTATATGCAATCAACCTGACCTTTAAGATTTAGAACAGAAGAAACAGTATGAGTGAAATATAGTAAGTTGGTAGTTGTCGATCTTTTTTCCATAAACCCATGCTGAGAGCATGAAATAAGATTTTTAACTTTGTTATAAATAGTTGCATATATTAGTTTTTCAAATATTTTACTGAAATTCGATAGATTAGCAATGGGACGATAATTTTTTATATCAGCTGTATCACCTGATTTATGAATGGGAGTGATCCGTGTAATTTTCCATTTATCAGGAAATGTATTTGTTTTTAGTGATAAATTAAATAAATGGGAAAGAGCATTCGACAGCGGGTAGGCGCAATCTTTAATAAGGAAACTAGGAATGAGATCAGGACCACACGAAAAGTTAGACTTTAATTTAGAAATAGCAGATTGAACATTATCTCTACTCACATGGTTCAGTGAAATAAGGGTTTGCGAAAGAGTATTGGAAGAACGGGGAGGATTAGTTGAAGGTAAAGTATACACCGATTTAAAATGAGAAGCAAATCCATTTGCTATATCTTCAGGTGTTGAGAATTTAGAATTGTCCAATGACATAATTTCGGGAAATGTTGATGTATTCCATTTTGAATTTACAAATTTCCAAAAAGAACTAGGATCATTTTGAATATTACTCTCACACTGCGCAATATACTCATTGTAAGACTTCTTGATATTTTGTTTCAGTTTAGCACGAATTTCAGAGTAACAATTAATATAATATGCATTATCTTTGTGCTTATTACTTAGCTTGCGGAAATGTTCCTTGCGACGAATATCAGCGATAATTTCAGACGTAAACCAAGGTGGAAATTGTCTTTTATGAGACTTTTTGAGTGGGACACATTCATCAAAAAAACTGTACAAAGTATCATAAAAAAATTCGCAAGCTAAGTTAACATCATTATATTGAGTAAGAGTGTTCCAGTTAAACCCATCTATAAGATGATACAATTTAGTAAAATTAGCTTTTTTAAAATTGTATGAATGACCTATGTACTTAATTATACTTCTTCTCATAACACTGTCAGACATAATTTGAAAATCAAGAGCTGGATGGTGATCATATTCATCGTCAAGAATCAGGCTTGTAGCATGGGTAACTATACATTCAATATTTGAAACAATAACATCAAGAAGTCTATTATTTTTATTTAAGATTGAATTATACTGTTTGGCATTAGTGTATTCTAAAAAGGCGTTAAATATATTTACTTTGGGGGAATTAGTACCGGAAACCAAATCGGGTAGATTGAAATCACCTAGGATTACAAAGTTATTAGTAAAAAGAAATGGAAGATTCTCAAAGAAATCATATATAGAATTATAATGAGCAGTGTCAAGAGCGGGTGGAATGTATGTCACAAAAATGTATAATGGTTTATTATTATTTACAACTTTGGAACATACAATGTCTACATTACTGGGAAGAATATGAGTATAATTACTGAGATCAACGTAATGGGAAATAATAGTGTTCTTGATGAGTAAGAGGACACCACCCCCGCGTGTATCTTTGCAAGAAGTCTCTATCAGATCTGTAGACATTATATGAGCCATCACTTAACTCGGAATCCGAAATATCATGTCTTAGCCAGGTTTCAAAAAAAGCTATTACATCATAATCCCATGATGAACAATTAGAATACAATTTATCGAGTTTCATATTGAGACTTTGTATATTTTGGTAATAACAATTTAACTTAGAAGTATTGGGAACATGGCGATTCTGCTGTAATTGCTATTGATGACCAAGAATGTTAGTTTTAAATTTTTGCAAAGTTTCAATGAAAACATGACAGTTGGGATCCCATACAGGATGAGCAGTGTTAATATTAGTTTTGTGTACTTCATTATATTTCGCACAATTTATACATTTACGATCAGATGATTTGCAGTCTTTGGCTTGGTGATTACCGGCACACAGAGGACATATTAATTGTTTGTTACACTGGGAAGAGAAGTGGTGGAAACCGCAACATTTAAAACAACGGCGCAGTTCAATCGCATCATAAACTGGACAATAGTCGTAGCCGATGAATAAATTACCGGATTCAATCATTTTGTGGTAGGAGGTTCGGTCCGTTTGAACAAGGGCCTGGAATACATCCGTCTTCTTCTTAACGGGTCTTATATCAAGAATTTCGCATTTAAAATCATCAACGAAACAAGACTTATTTTGATTGATAAGAAAATTTTTAAATTGTTCCTTAGAAAAATTTTCTGACATTCCCTCTTCCCAGGAATGTCAGATTGAGGAAACTGCAGTTAAATATTTCTTAAGTCTTATAGTATTTGAGAAACCATGGTGCCAGCATCCGCATACACATCACACACACACATACATACACATACACGCGCGCTCACACACACACACACACATTATCGTAAAAATGTTATGATCGGATTATAGGGACCTCAAAATGTACTTATCCATTAAAATTTGGATATACGATTTTTAGCATAATTCTAATACCTCTCTTAGCGAGAGGTAAAAATGGCAAAATGGGGTAGAGAAGTAATTGAAATCTTGATGGCTATATACGAAAAATTTAAGTGATGAAAATGAAAATTCAATGACAATATATTTTAGGTATTTAAATTTTGACGCTTGTATATTTTAATTCACGCAAAATTTGATCGTGTAAATATACTTGCAAAACCACTTATAAAGACACTTTTCAAATCCTTTAAAATAAAAACTTCATCGTGTAATCCACACTTTACTCCGGTTCTGGCTTATGGATGTATCTATTTTCACCTGTGCAATGTCCTGCTATTCTGGCATCTTTCTGTCTGTATCCAAGCAGTGTCCTGGCATTTCAGGACCTGGATAAATCCGTGGCATCCGAATGTATTATCCTGTACGTTAGTGGAGTACAGTGTTATGTCAATGCGATGCATTTGCTTGATGCATTATGGATGTGTATCGATCAGACTCCAAATACGAACAGAATTACTTATTGAGATACTACAGTTGTATAGGGTGAATTGGTAGTGAATATTGACAATGAACGAAGTCTCATATATTTATATATTTTATTTTTCATCACGGCTTATTACCTATAGTTCAAAATATGATTACTAGTAGTAGTGATGCCTTGAGGCGAGAAATAGCGAGAAATAATTCACTCTCGTCTCGCATCGAATTTGTGAGACAAGATTTCTGTGCATTTCGTCTCGTCCTATTCTTCTTTGCTCGACTCGAGAGTCTCGAATTTGTGATTGGAAATAGTAAGTAACATTACAAGCAACATGAATATAATAAACGATGAAAACATTATTTTACTAAGGGCCGGTTTTTCAATGTACTGGCAAGTGTCTGTTAAGTCTCTGTAAAATTTATTCTCATGGTAAACACCTATTTCAGTTTTTCAATGTCATGTTAGCGTTACCAACAGGAGAAGTCTTAGCTAAACAAGAGGATAACGTAACAGATAAATTTTTACCAGTAGGATAAATTCAGCTGTTCTGACTTATTGACATTGACAGTTAAATAATATTCGTAGAAAATTATAGAAATATGTATACAATAGACTTATGTAAATGTGTTTTTCGATAATAAAGACAAGGACAAGGAAAAATTGGAAGATTTCGTTTGTTATTATAATGGTAGTGAATTGAAAACCACATATTGAAAGATGTCTACCACATCTCGTTGACTTCTAGTGACTATAAATATTTTTAAAGGTTCAAATTTAGCAAAAAAATACTGCTCTGTATTCAGAGAATACTAATATTTCCAATGGTATAAACATTTGTTTTAAAAATGTCTTGTATACCAATGAATGTGGAAGAGTACTTTTCACAGCTTATTAAAAAATGTATAAATTTCATTAAATTATAATACATAATCCACTTTATAATAATTTATTTTGATTACAAGAATGAGAAGAATTAATAACAAGCAAAACGTTGATCACAACAATGTTGCGTCAATATACAACAAAGTTATTGTTTAATCCTAATAAATTATATAAAATATATTGTGTAGTGTTAAAAATAGAATGTATAACGCAATATTCTGCTAATCACTTCGAAATTGAGAATTGCCAAGAAGACATGAACCAAACCTGCTCTTATAAAATACTGAAATTCGCTACCTTTTCTAATTAATGACCAATGAGACAGTATATTTTTTAAGAAACAGAACATACGAGTATGTGTACATTTGTAGGCAAAATCTCAGTACAAATTTACAACTGCTTGATGCTTGAAGCCCGAAAGATGCATACATGTAATAAAATAAAATCCATAATTATATGACAGTCAGTAGAAAAATAGTTTTTCCCAATCTTCAGTTCATGTATTCTTACCACATATTGCTACAAACTAAAGCAAACTTTAAATTTGTTTGAACGTCGCAGATTCAGTTCTGTCAACAACTATAACTGTCAATCATATTCGAAACAAAATGTGTGGAAATTATGTTCAAACTGACACATGCATCGTTACGAACACAGCAAATATCAGCTTATAATTATAGCCAACCTTACAGTTGACAACCAAAAGTGTCTGTTACTTACCGGACAGATAAATTCGTATTGAAAAACGCATTTTCATTACCATGGAGTTTTTCGTCATTATCTAAGCCCTATGAGAATTTTTGGAAAAACAAAAGCACATCTGAGATGGCCTCCCAAAGGCGCACAAAAAGTTTCATTTTAACCGACATCGTATCTCTTATAGTTCTCGAGATCCCAATGGTGGCACCTCTAAATGGGACACACTGTATACTTAATTGTCAAAACAATAAATGTCTACGCGGTTGACATCTAGACTAAACAGAGATATAGGAAAAATGATAATTATTTCTAAACAGAATTTTGACTTACAAAGATAACAAAGTTAAAATGTTGATATTGAAACTATAATTTAGAAGAGTTTATATTAAAGTTATTTACTTGTTATTGCATCATGCTCACTTTGTTACAGTACTATATGCCCTCATAATTTGTGACACTTATTTTTGAACACCCTGTATAAGGTATAGTTTTAATACAAATGACTCATGTTTAATTTGTGACTACGGTGAAGGACCCCATTATTATAAATTAGTGTAAAAAGTTTTCTTTGTTTTTTTTCTTAACTCATTTATCACAAAGTTGTACATATGTAAAACAATGCAATTTGCGCAAAACATCTGAAGAATGCACGTTAGGCATTTGTTTCCCGTGTACAAGTGATGACCTACACACAACAATTACTGCGATACGATCGGCTTTTGTTTCTACTGCCCTTTTAACACAGTGACATACGTAGCCTTAAAAAAGAAGAAGATCTTTGTATTGTTAGATAGATACAGAAATTATATACAGCAATAATAATAATTGTGAGATGAGAGGTATTTTATATTGATGAGAAATGCAGTTCTTTACTATAGGAATTTCATAATAATTTTGAAAGAGTTCTACATAGATTTCTTCAATGAGTTACAAATCATCATAGTGCCTCGCAAAACACTGGCAAACACACCGATTTATTAAAGTTGTTAAATGTGAAATTTGAACTACATTCTGTTCAAGTTTATATCAGTGCTGTTAAGTTCATCTACATTTTTGCAAGTCGTAATTTTTACCTTCCGTCACCTTGAGGTAAGGAAGGTACTGCCAAAAAATTCTGTGGTAAGTTTTTAATGAATAAGTACGTTCTAGGATCCATAGACTAGAATACGATTTTACTAGTTTTACGATTACATACATATCTGTATGTGTGACTGTGTGTGACAATTTTTTCGACGGCGATAACTCCTACGCTACAATTTGAAAAATTATAATTCTTTCGTATTCCTCTTCTTTACAACCGAATGAAGAGCTAATTAGATTTTGGTTATAACTGGTCATCCGGTAGTTCCCTTATTTGAAGTTCTTATCAGTTTTTCTGGAAAAAATGCAGTTAAATATAATTCTTTGACATTTTATGTGATTATCAATACTGTCTATACAATTTGATTATATTTTTTCCGTCATTTTCAATGGATATAGAGATAAAGAATCGGGTCATTAAAAAAAAAAAAAAATTGTTGAGTTTTTTTATAAAATCATGAAATCCATCTCATTTAATAAATATAGTAATAGAAAATAATTTGAAATATGCTACTTTTCATTCATAAATTTGCTAATAAACTTTCGCGCTATTAAACACGGACTAAATTTGTGACGACACAAATTCATACACAAAGACAATTCAGTCTCACACATACACACGCTTCAAAACATGAAACAGTAACCTAACCTAAAAGTGTGATAGCTGAGAGCAAAATATACAAGAGAGAAGATAATTATTACTTTCTATTTCTTTAAAAGTACTAGTGCAATATAAGATATGTAAATAAACTATTTATTTAAATAAATACCAAACCAAATAATCATAGTTCTAAATTAAACCGGTAGAGCTCGACTGTCGTATCCGTGAAACTGTGTCGTCAGCCGATGAAATATTTTAAATTAAACGCAACTTTTAAAAAATATCTCTGATTCTAAAGACTTGTAAGATGTAAAACATACACGTACATGTTTAATTTGACCTATTTTTTCAAGAAAAAAATAAATCAGAAAATATGAAAAGACCCTTCAACCAGCTTTGCTATAATCATGGAAAGACCTGTAGTGGTAGCACGCACTTTAGAATTCTATCATAGAAAGCAGACGAATACGATTTTATTTTTACGAATCTTGGCAGCACGTACTTTAGAATTCTATATTCACTTTTCGATTCAGAAATTATTGGATTTTATACTATTCAAATAAGAAATATTATGACAGTTGTATATAATAAATGTATAAATTATATATAAAATCCCTTTGAATAGAACTGTGGCAAAATAATGACGTTACTTTGACACTTTCGCCTCAAGTCGTACGCTTGCAGGCGAATATTTTGAGACACGCATGCTACCAAATTTTCGCTTTGTGGCGAAAAGCGAAAACAAATGCCTCATTTGATAGAATTCTAAAGTGCGTGTTGTCACTACTGCAGTGGTAGCACGCACTTTAGAATTCTAACAAAAGAGGTTTTTGTTTTCGCTTTTCGCCACGAAGCGAAAATTTGGTAGCATGCATGTATCAAAATGTTCGCCTGCAAGCGTACGACTCGAGGCGAAAGTGTCAAAACCAATTTACATATAATTTATACATTTATTATACACAACTGTCATAATATTTTTTATTTTAATGGTATAAAATCCAATAATTTCCGAATCAAAAAATGAATATAGAATTCCAAAGCGCGTGCTACCGAGATTCGTAAAAGTAAAATCGTATTCGCTTGCTTTCTATGATAGAATGCTAAAGTGCGTACTACCACTACTGATATATTCAAATAATTCTACTTGACAGATGTCAGTGTCAAGTGCAATTTACTTAGTGTATGTTTGTGTTATAATTTTATTGGAAGTTTAGAATCTTTCGGTATGGAATTTGTAGAAAAAAGTATACCTTGTCCAGATTTCATTTGAACAAATGACTTTTAAATCCTCTGTGTTAATCCTAATCTATGCTACTGTGAATATTTTTACGTTTCATGCATCCAGAGAACCATAGTTGACCTGTAAAATTATTATCCAAGATGTTATGCTTGCTTTAACAATGAACGCTCATTACTGAATTGAGCAACTGGTAGTGCCAAAATGTAAATATGCACGAGGTACAGAATTGTATTGAGTTATACCCCAATACCCCAATAAAACTTTTCCCTTTTTAAATAGTTACAAGCAATTTTCAACTTTCATAGACATATAATGTACTTTGAGAAGAAACTATATTTGCGTGAAACGTAAAAATATTCACAGTAGCAAAGATTAGGATTAACACGGAGGATTTAAAAGTCATTTGTTCAAATGAAATCTGGACGAGGTATACCTATATATTCGTGTTGCAATTTTACTTGATATGCATAATCGTTTCCAATGTACTTGTGGTATAGGATTTGTATTAAATACATAGAATTGATGGAAGGTAATGTGCTGGCTACATCAGATTTTTACTTATTAAATAAACCCATCACTTTTTTTGTTACATCTTCACGCCGTATTAAAATCGTTTAATCTGTAAGTACTGTCTAAGAACAGATCTTTTCTTTGTGTGCCAACCGAGCAGTGAATGCTTTAATTAGCTCTTTTTATAGAGTTTTTTTTTTATCTGCAGATGAGGTAAGATTTAATACTCAGCAACAGGTTTATTGTGAAGTCTAAAGGATCTTGCATTACGTGCACTTTTAGGTTAGGAAAATAGTTTATTTATTATAGTCTAAAAATAGAAGGTTACCATTATTTGATGAGGTTTGAGTAATCTATTAAATACTTGTAGTGTTTTTATGTAGGTATAAGCTGTAACTTCTTACAGATATCTTAAATTTAACCAAGCGAAATATGAAATATTGTTCGAATTCAACCAATTTAACCTAAGAACGAGAACTAAAGAATAGTAAATATCACCAATAAATTATAAACATATCAGTGATACTGACAGACTGACACATCTTAAGGCTGGTTTATGTAAGCTGTAAACTTAAGCATTTATCTTACCATTAGCATTATGATTTTTCATTAAACTTTACATTACAGAGAATTTATTTTAAAATGCAACATTATGGTTCATCACTTCCATGGTTACTCACTATTGTCAAAAAATGACAGCAATGTAATATTTGTCCATTTTAAAATGCAACATTATAAATAGTACTGCAGCATAGGAGATACCTCCTGAACACATCACAAATTGTGTCAATTCTTATTATGACCGACTAGAATAGTGCCTTAGTGTGAATTGAGTTATTTTTTAAACATTTATTACATGGAAGTTATGAATATTTGTAAGCTAAAGTTTGTTAAGATGTGCAGCACTCATGTTTTGATTTTTCGTTAATCGTATGTAGATTAATTTATTGGAAATTAGTTTTGATAATACGAAACTACAAATTTTGCATGTTGCATTTTAAAATGGACAAATATTACGTTTCTGTCATTTTTTGACAATAGTGAGTAACCATGGAAGTGACTGACCATATGTTGCATGTTAAAATAAATTCCCTGTATACTGTCCGGTTCATGTATTTCTTAGGGTAAACCAATAAGAACAGGCCGGTAATGTCACTTTTTGTAAAATCGACACGTCTTTTTAACATAAATATATCTATATTGTTCAATCATTACCGATGTCTACATGTGTTGTAGATACTGGTACACCCAGAAATGGGTAATATGCCGTGATGATATATTTATTTATATTTATTTATATATTGTCCAATTAACTGTATTAGTTGACATCTATTTCAATGACACTCATTTTTATATCTCGATAAGAGAGGTATTGGATTCATGCTAAAATTCTCATATCCAGATTTTAGTGAATAAGCACGATTTAAGGTCCCTAGAATCCGATTATAACATTTTTAAAATGAGGTCTGTGTATGTATGTATGTATGTATGTGTGTATGTCTGGATGTTGTAGACACGATTCCTCAAAAACTCTAAGACTTAAGACCTGTTTAACTATGAATTCCTCAATCTGACATTCCTGGGAAGAGCTGAAAAGGTTTTGGTAACAATTGAACAACCAGAAGAAGTACTAGTTTCTTAGAAAAATTCTTCTAAATATAATTTTTTGGGAGTTTTTTTTTATTAAATATTGAAGAACATAAAATTCTCCATCTAATACACTTAAAAATTTTATTATATCTTGCATAGATTTAGAGATAAAGACTCTATAATATATAGAGTAATCTAATCGCAGAAGCTAAGGCACTAAGGAAACCAATTGACAAATCCCAATGTTTATAACATAGTTTGTAAATGACATATGTCAGTGTCAAAAATCAACAGTTTTAGTGACATTCTGGTAGCTTTTTCTGGGAAGTATATTTAATCTTATTGTTTTATTAATTAAATGTTTGAAATTATAGGTCAAATGTATATATCCATCAGAAATACCGCCAATCTGGTTAATGAATTGGAAGAATTTGTCACATTTAGAAACTTCCTCATCCAATGAAAAATAGATATAATTAGAATTATACGTATGCAGAAGACATGTTAAATACAATAAAAAACAATATTTGGGTAAAATTCTGTAATTTTTTGTTATAAAACGACGGTTCGAAAGCGAAGTGCAATACAATACTTATATAGCCTAATATGGAAATGGCGGGAGGTCTTGTGTTGGCCACAACAGATTTTTAATCAAGACAATATGAGGTGCGTTCGGTAAATGAGTTCTCTTCACTCTTTTTAATCTGTATACTCCTAGCACCGTTCGGTAATTACATGGGGTGAGAAGCGTCTTAAAATGGAGCGTTCGGGAAATGCAGAATGGAGTCAAGTGGAGTAGCCCAACCTCGATATGCAAGCAGACATGGAGTTTTTTTTGATATATTTGACATCTGTCAGATCATTTTGTATTTTTATGTTGAAATATTTTATTATACTCAATTATTTTATATTTATAATATTGTTTTGCAATATAACAAGACATAGTATGTCGGAATGGTAAGAATTCTCTACCTTCGCTAATATAATTCATTGTGTTTTTAGCAGTGCAGTATATCAGATTGTCAAAAAAGGAGGTTATTATAATCGTGCACCAAAATTTTAACTTTACTCGTTCGGTTAGTCACAAATAATGGAGTGTACCTTGTTTCCTCGATATACTCCAACTCCAGCTTTACCCCCACTCCACTCTAACACCGCTCCACAAATACTCCAACTCCGTATGATTTACCGAACGCATCTGTGATAGAAATATTCAAAAATAACAATATAGCCAGAATCAAGCTGTCGTCTACGAACATATACTCTTCTGATTGGTCGACATTAGCATTATGACTTAAAATTTAGAAATTGTCATATTCTGGGGTTACGGCGTAATGCTAATCGATTTAAAATACGGGGGAGTATTTTTATTGGTTCCTAAAGAGTCGCTCTATTTATGACTGATATTAATTAGTGTGTGTGTGTAATAGTTTCATTGGCTAGAGCTTCAAATAATTGATAGTAGATGGGGCGCTATAGGTATTTGCACGAGTAATTGTAATTAAGTTAGTCTGTACACAGAATCGTTTGACCGTGCCAATCGGTATCCGTAACGGGATTATACGTGCAACTGTAATTTCGTTCTGTATATTACGTTAGCTTGCAATTTGTGTGGTCAAGTTTTCATCATAGAATTTATTTTCGAAATGTCCAAATTTGTCAATATATTTTCACATTCTTTTATAGTTCGGGATACGAAAGATGAACTATGGAAAATATGTTATGTAGCACAAATCACTGTCTAGTATATGCACCGTCAGGGACGGATTAACAGTTTTGCCGCCCGTAGGCACCCAGAAAATTGCCGCATTTTTTCAGAAATTTGCCGCCTTTTCATAATTTTAAAATATATTTCTAACAGAACACTAACGTAATTTTCAAATATTAACCAAAGATAATATAGATATTTGAAAATTAGAAATGTTAAAATGTATCTTTTTTAATTTTTAAACTTTTCGCATGTTTTATTTTTGTTAAAATATAAAAGGGGCTTAAATAGGTAATTTTAAGGCTAAAGTCTGGAATACCCAACCCAATTTTGATGGTTATATATAGTTGCAAAAGCATTATAAACACGAAATTTCACAAAAATTATGGTGTGGAAAGCAATATTTATAGTGATTTTGGCATTTTTTCTGAAAAAAGGTACGGTTAAATTCCTATAAAATGAATATAACCATCCGAGTTACGTGAAACTGTGTTCTGTGATTTAGGTTATCGTTACATTAAAGTATTTATTGAAAATTTTCAAGCGAAAAAGTCACATTTTTCACAAACAGCCTAAAAACTAATAATCATTTAGTCACGAAATTCCGTTATATTAAAGTATTTTTTGAAAATTTGCAAGCGAAGAAGTTATAAATTCCACAAATATAACCTTTAGAATAGGTAAAGTATGACTTTTTTTGCAAAAAACTAATACATGCTTCCGCGCTTTAATTTTCCATTTCTTTATTTATTTTAGCTAAAAGAAGACATAACGTAATGGAATTTCAAGTGGTTATTCTACAATCCAGGCAATTTTAATAAATGTGTTATAATTATCGATAGCATAATAATAACGAGATTCTCAAAATAATGTCTGAAACATGAGTTCAATTACATGGACATTTGTTGAAAATAGAGCGCATATTCCATTACTTAAATACCATAGAAAAACAGACAACAATTACAAATTAACCGCAGTAATAATATACCTACAAAAAAGCTTTACTTTATATAAATTTGTTTCATAGATCATCGATATAAATGTTTTCGTCGCGTCTATTGATTGGCAATTTTTTATAAAATTATACCTTTCTGATTAAAAAAAATTGCCGCCTTCGAAAATTTTCCGCCGTAGGCACGTGCCTACTGTGCCTATGCGTAAATCCGCCACTGTGCACCGTAAATAAAAACTTTGTTGTGATTACTAAAAATAAGTTCCAGTAGCAAATTTTTTTTGTCAATATAGGACCAGCAAATATATTTGTTACAATTACCAAGGTAAATTCGCTGGTAAAAATTGTTATGGCAACAAATACAGTTTTGTTATATATAACAAAAGATATTTGTTATACGTACAAATAAAATAAGTTACCATTAAGAAGTATACATTTGCTATGCGAACAAATAAATTAAGTTACCATTAAGAAATATAAATTTGTTATTCGAACAAATAAAATTAGTTACCATTAATAACTATAAATTTGTTTTAGAAACTAATTAATTTTGATTGATATACAGAATGAGGTAGTAAGGTAAAAATTAAATACATGCGTATTATATTATTTTTATTTATTTATAATTATAATCTATATATATGTAACAAATATTATATAAAAAAAATAACATATGAAACAACAGTCACTTAAATTATATAGATTTATCAGTAATCTATACATACCTTCAAATTTCTCAATAAGACACACTAATTGCCATTGTTTTAAAATATCTTTTTATTGACGGGCACAAGAAACAGGCACTTTTAAAACACAATTTTCGACAGGCTAAACTTAACTGCGCAAGCAAATGCGACACGACGTAGTATGGTACACGAACAGTGAATTATGTTGTATACCAGGGAATACCCTGTCTACACAAAAGTTTTAGTTACCTGTACAAAGTATATGGCGAGAAAAGAAATAATTTGTAATCTTTACAAAATATAATGTCACAGGAAAAAAAAAATAAAAAAAACGGATGAAATATTTTTAATTGTTGCAAAATGATTTTGTAATCGGAACAAAGTAACAAAATGACTGCTTAATACTACTAATAATAATTGCTGCCATGACTAATATTTTGCAGCAAATAATACTTTTTATATACAACAAAAATTGTTTAGTTTTGGAAACTTAAAATACAAAGTTCTTCGTATACACGGCAAAAACTTATTGTTGAAATAACAACTAACAGCTAACTAAATTTTGTCCGGAATATCAATGTAATTTTTTACCGTGTGCGCTCCGTTAAAATCCACAAGAAATACAATAGACCCATATACCAATTTTTAAAAATATTTTTAAATGCAAGTTCGTTTAATTTTGTTATTTATGGTATGAAGATGTATGGTTAGTAAAATTTTTTTATAGAATGGATTGTTCAGCTGAGGCTGACGAGGCGAAAGAAGAATGTTGTTAAAGAGTGAAGTGGAGTCAATGGAGCTTTTATTCTTATTCTTTTTACTTCTCGCTAAGAGAGGTATTGGAATCATGCTAAAAATCACATATCCAGATTTTAATGAATAAGCACGTTTCAAGGTCACTAGAATTCGATTTTAACATTTTTACAATGATGTCTGTGTGTGGGTGTGTGTATGTGTGTGTGGATGTGTGTAGGAGGGACGATTCCTCAAAAACTATAAGACATAAGACCTATTTAACTATGAATTCCTCAATCTGACATTCCTGGGAAGAGCTGAAAAGGTTTTGGTAACAATTGAACAACAGTAGGATTTTAAAAATAATCTTCTAAATATTATTTTTTGAAAATTTTTGATATTACTAATTTTGAAGAACAAAATTCTACATCTAATACATTTAAATTTTTTATTATATCTTCTATAAATTTAGAGATAAATACGCAATAATATATAGAATATCGGGATATAATAAGTCGAGTAGGCGAAACTACACTAAGGAAACCAGTTGACAAATTCAAATGTCGATAACATAAATGACAGATATCAATGTCAGTGTCAAAAATCAACAGCTTTAGTGACATTCTGATTTTTTTCTGGGAAGTACATTTAGTCTTTCTTATTGTTTTATTAATTAAATATTTGAAATTATTGGTAAAATGCATATATCCAGCAGAAATACCGCCAATATGGTTAATGAATTAGAAGAATTTGTGACAATTAGGAACTTCCTCATAGAATGAAAAAGAGATATAATTAGAATTATATGTGTGCAGAAGACATGTGAAATACAATAAAAAACAATATTTGGGTAAAGTTCTGTAATATTTTGTTATAAAACGACGTTTCGATAGCAGAGTACAATACAATATTTATATAGCCTAATATGGAAATGGCGAGAGGTCTTGTGCTGGCCACAACAGATTTTTCTTATTGATGTTACTATTGTTTTGGGTTTTTGTTAAGCCACTAAGGGTCGGTTTTTCAATCTCTGGTTAAGATTTTAACTTCTACTTAAGTAAACAATATTGCATCGTTTTGTTGGCAGCAATGATAAATCTGGCATTTGACAGTTCATTTCGTTTCAATTTTGTTTATTTAAATCTTAGTTAAAATTTTAACCAGATATTGTAAAACCGACCCTAAATGGGACACACATGATTTTATGTATACGTACGTACAATGCATATAGTTTCGACACGAAAAATAATGAATAATAATTGCATTGCAGTATAAAATAACTAGAAATAGATAACATTTCTAATAAATTTTATTGTTTTTTGCCAATTTTATCTACATTGTCAACTCTGTCAATAAAATATAAAGAATTGCGAACTACATACGTCCCACATCTACATACGTTGCATATCAGTCTGTTATCGACTGTTCTATATTTGTCATCCTCTGTGACATATTTATTTAGAAAACATTTCATGTAATATGTAATATTTGTGCAATATGCATTATGTATATGTTTACAAGTGGAAATGACGTTTATTCGTTTAATATACATGAATATGTAAACTGTATTCTATTAATAACATATTTGGAAAATAATTAATCTCTAATATTATAAAACTGTAATTGTCTGTTTGGTTGCTTTGTTTGTACGAGCATTACGCAAAAAGTACTGGACCGATTTTGATAAAACTTTTTGTGTTTGAAAGATTATAATTCGATTTAAAATCTGGTCCATATTTTATCTCGCTACGCTGACGGAAGCTGGAGATATAATAACAAAACCACATTTTTTTTCACAACCAAGTGCAGCTATCCCATTTCAAGTATATCCATATTAACGGGAGGACGGTTTTGATGTTTTGAATGACCCTTGCAGTAGATATCACTTGGGCGGAGCTGTCATATAAAATTAGACGTTCGTATTTGGACAGACTGCCAGATAAAATTTATTTTAAAAATTTAATTGTGCGGTCATTCAGGTTTTATTTTTTTCTGTGTGATCCGTAACAGATGTCACAAATTAAACAAAGAGAGAAATGTTTGTTCTGAATAAAAATTACGTTATCGGCGTGGCCATTAAAATGTTACTATTTAATCAATGTTGGGACACCCAAGATTCATACACTAGTGGTTCACTAATAATAACAAGACGTATCATCTTAAAAGATGTCTTATAACCAGGGATGGTAACCGAAACCATTAACCGAAAAATACCGAAAAAAAATGAGAACCGAAACCGAAACCTGTACCGAAATTCGAAACAGATACAAAACCGGAACCGAAAGCAAAACCCTTTTTTTTATCGATTAACCGCATTATATACAGGTCTCTTTTTAGTTGTTAAATATTGTAAATTTTTATTATTAAAATACTTATGTATAAAAAAGTATAAATATAAATTTATTTTCTATTTTATTTTTTTTTTTGTCGAAAAGTATTTCAATTTTCAACGTAGTCAATGTAGTACCTCAATCGGGTGGCGCTCGAAATCCGTTACATGTTACATTTATATAGGCATTTAACATGGGAAATTAGAATATTATTCACGTGTTTGTGGACACTTTGTTTTAATTAATTAATTATTAATAATATTATTATTCTCGTAAATAACTTTTGCAAAACCGAAACCCTTTTAGTAAAACCGGTGTTCCAAAACCGATTGCGGTATAAAAACCGAAACCCAAATCAAAACCGAATTTTTATTTTCACGATGACCGAAACCGTAACCCAAACCGATATTTTTTATGGTTACCATCCCTGCTTATAACCATATAAAATGTCATACCAAATTTCATCCAAATCAAATAAAGTGTACCGTTAACGCGGGTTTACACTGGTGTAGTAACTAAGCTTAGTTTCTTGCATCGACCTTTAAACTTATGGACCAAGTGTCCCCTATTCTTTTATTGTTAGAATAATGCTCCAACATAAAAGGATAGAAATATACATTCTGTCTTGCAACAGTACGGAAGTTCTCAGTTAAAGTATACTGCGCATACGTTCGTACTCATTGTACATCTTTTTCAGACATATGTAAACCTCTATACATCGCTCTCTATCACTAAATAATTGTCAAAATCTACATTTGACGTTTCGTGACTGCGTATTATTTACTTTTTTGGAGAACATTTACAATTATTTCTGTCAATATATACGTAAATATATGTGTTGTGAGGTGTGTGTGCGACAAAATAATGGGGAAACGGTGTATTTCGTGCAGTCAGCAATACGTACGCGGTTCAGCTGTGTCATTTCATATGTAAGTTCTTATTAATTATTACTTGTCCTAAATAATATACATATGTATATAAAGATTATATTAAAAATATATGATAAAACGAATTATGCAATAACAAGTAGGGACAAATCAAATTTTTTATTTTGCCGCGTTTTCTTAACTTCCGTATTGTTGAAGGATAGAGATACTGTGTCTGCACCGTTATGGCGGGACAAGCGTTTTGCGCGTACGCTGCGTCTATTAGTTTAAAGGTCGATGGTTTCTTGTATTAGTAGCTAACCTGGCTAGCCTACTGTCTCGGACACAAGACAGTGGATGTCTACACTTAAAAAAGTATTATTGTCCACTTGTACTAGTAAGGCTATCACATCGAGAGGTTGTATACAATTTGTCATCATACTAGAAACAAAGAGTTAACAGAAATATTTGTGCGAATTACACAAATTGTTATTGAAGAACTTATTAAAGAGATTGAGAAAGAAAAATGTCATTTAAAAAGAGTGTGGGTCAGAAAATTCCGATAAAGTTCCACATACTTAATTGTTTCCCCTTCAGACCATGTTTCATTTTTTTAAAAAAAATCTCTTAATTAAAAACACTGGCAACGATACACGCTTCAACTCTGTACAAAATAGAAATTTACTGGCACTAGCTTACAAATACACTAGCGAGCAATTGTTTACATTGGTATAGTAGACATACAAGCCAGTAGGCTAGTGTCAAATACGCTGGTAGGGGAAGGTCAGTGGCTTTGCAAGTGGTAAGTAGATAGCCTGTCCTGATTACTTGTGCAAGTACTGGTACAAGTACTGTCCTATAGGGTTTACACTAGGTTAGTAACTGTCTTGCAAGTTACTGGTACAAGCAACTAACCTAATTACTATACCAATGTAAACCAGGCTTTATTATAAGCATTTTTTTTTGCGAAAAACATTGAAGCGGAATACTTGCTAAACGGTACACTTTCCGGTAAAGGTAAGTTTAGTTAAATCGTCTTATTTTAGCCTCAGGAATCTGTAATTAAGCCATGTCCCCCTATTTTAGAGACACCTGTATAAGTAATAGAATTTTAAGTAAGAGCTTTTATATTACACCTTGAGGAGGCGAAAAATATTTCCTTAATGTCATAACATAAAATTTTCATTTTTATTCAATTTTGACGTTTCAAACTGTCATTATTAACTCCTTAGCAACAACTATAAGTAACACTTTTTTCACATGTGAATTAAAAAAATTTTTAAATTACTCTAACAAAATTTTAATTCATTTTGTAACAAAAAATGCATTTAAAAATAACTTCAAGAACGAAAATAACACTCACCACATTATTTATTAGACATTATCAGCCCTTTTCATTGTTTTTTACGACATAAATGACAGACAATAAAGCCTTTTTTAGAATATATGACCAGGCCCAGGAAACGCAAATGGGGGATACCGGGATAGCATTTTTAGTTTTGCTTCCATACACTAGATATGGCGACACCAGTATCATTAGTGTGTCATTTTTTTTTTCATTTTTTGCGCGAATTTTGACCTTTGTCATTTTCATTTGAAACAATTCTGACTGTCATTGTGATTATATTTTTTCTGTCTTATAAGTAGTTATTTTGTGTTAAAAACTTGTTAATATTTAAGATACACGAATAAAGTGTTGTGTACCAAATTATACTGCTACCGGTAAGTGAAAATATATATTTATATGATTGTATTTTTTACCAGTAAAACATAATATTACAAAATCGTATTCTAGATCACAAACTGTAGATTTCGACATCCTCGAACTCATCGGGATTTATTTGTCAAGTGGTTGGAAGTTTTAAACAGTTTGTAGTTGAAGTAGATTTTTCATAAAATACTATGCAATGATAGTATTTTATGAAAAAATTGCTTCAACTTAAAATTGAACTAATTAGGGGTAATTAATAAACCGAATATAGCAATATTAATTGTAGGTAATGCTTCTACCGACCGAGTCTTTAAATTTAATTTTGCTTCCATACACCAGACAGTGCCATTGATGCGGTATCGATGCACAACATGTACGTTTCTTATTTAAAATAGTGTATCTGGGGGTCTATTCTAATTCATAGCCACATGTGCTATCCGCTATCCGCTATATAAGTTCCACTACTAGCCAACAGATGGGAGTCCCCATCCCGCTATCTGACTTGAATCCGTCTGTTGGCTAGTAGTGGAACTTATTAATATTGTCAGATGTCAAGTTGACAAGTAGTTCGGCTTTTCAAATTTGTGATAAAATACTTGTGTTCGTGTGATATATCAATAATATTTGATTAATATCTATATATTGTAAGTACCTAGTTAAATTATAATAATTATTTATAATTCTAACAAATAGCATACGTGGCTATCCGACTTAAATCCATCTATTGGCTAGTAGTGGAACTTATACAGCGGATAGCGGATAGCACATGTGGCTATCCGACTTGAATCCATCTATTGGCTAGTAGTAGAACTTATATAGCGGATAGCGGATAGCACATGTGGCTATGAATTTAGAATAGACCTCATGGTCTGTGTATATGACTTAACGTCTATCAGCGACGATTGTCATGCTCAGCCTACTAACTGATCAGTTTTTTATTTTGTCAAAATTAAATATGATAATGGTTTTTATTATTATTTCGTCAAAATTGAATAAAATATTGTACAAACCGCGTGAGCTAAGAATGTTTATTCACTCGAAGAAATTAACTCATTCGCTCTTCGGGTTCGTGAGCTAAACTCTCTTCTCATGGATAAACATTACCTTAGCTCACTTGGTGTGTAAATATCTATTAATATAGTGCATATTTAGAATTTTAAATGGCACAAAAGTGACCCCTGTGGTGCACTTTCCACGCCAGCAATGAGTGCCCGTGAGGTGACGCCTGGTAAGCGCCCGCACGGTACAAATATGTCATCATCATTACCGATATCTGCGATAAAGCAGATTGGCACACTTAGAAATGGTTAATATGCCGTGATGATATATTTATTTATTTATAAACGACGTTATTTTAATTTAGTGGCTTAATTTAATTTTATAATTTACCTGCTGCTTAACCTTAGACTTCTGCTAATATTAATTAATTTTGCCGTCTAATTTGATAGCAAACTGATGTGTACGTTCTTTTTATGATTTTTTGAATAAATCTCCCTCCTTGAACTTTGCAAAAAATGTCTAATTCTACAGTTCAGAGTTTAGAAAAAGGTCAAATTGAATCCTTTATCCTTGTAAGGATATACCGAATGAGACATTTCTTACAATGCTCCTGCCGTCTTTCTGTCGTCCTGGCTACAAAGGAGAATTTTAATAGATGGATAGCCACATCCTTTGAAGGTTGAGTAACTTTCATATATAAGTTGGTTCTTTTATTAACAATATCCTGGTGTGAGTGAATTTTGATTGTTAGAGTACAAAGCAGTTGTCAAGGCATTATTATAAGATATTTTTATATGTATTGAAGAACGGTCATTGTCATCATCTTTTATACGTATTGTTGTGTAGGGCTATTTATACGTCTTAGCCAAACTTGTAGATAGTTTAGATCTCATTTTTACCTTCCGTCAACTTTAGGTGAGGAAGGTATTGTCTTTGCTCAAAAAATTCGATGAGTTTTTAATGAATAAGCAGGTTTTAGGGCCCCTACAAGACGATTTTACTAGTTTGTCGATTATGTCTGTATGTATGTCTGTGTGTCCATGTGTGTGTGTAACAATTTTTTCTCCGACTATAACTCCAATACTACAATTTTAAAAATTATAATTCTTTCGTATTCCTCTTCTTTACATCCATATGAAAAGCTGATTAGATTTGGGTATTAGTTATGTGATTATCAATATGAAAGAATATCTTATTGTCTATACATTTTCCTTTATATTCAATAGATATAGATAGATGTTATATTTAAAATTCTATGAATAGAATCTTTGGAAATTGCTAATTCCTTTTGGGCATCTCTAACCTTTAACTACTAAAGAAGATTGCCAACATAGGGTACGAACAGCATTTAACAACATGTCTCCTCGGATAATAAAAAATGCTACACAAGAAGAAGTATTGAAGAGAGTAACGATGTGCTTACATATGAATGGAGGACAGTTTGAATATGTATTAAATTAATCATAGTTTTGTATTTAGAATTTATTTGTTTTTTCCATGGCTTTCTTATCCGTATTAATAAAATAATTATACCCAGATTACAGGTTTTTCTAATTTACTGAAATTCTATCAACTTTCAACATAGGACATGTTACATAAAGTACTCTTATTTTTTGTCATAGAACACATTTATATAATAAAAGGGAGAGGGGTTCCATTTAAAAAAATTGTCTTTTTTGAAGTTTGTCAAGTGAAATTTTGGTGTAACGTACCCGTCACAGTTTTATAAATAATCGAGGATTCTGCTATGATAATGTAGCTTAAAGTCTCCTTTATAAAAGGCCTTTTTCAGATTATAAAAATTCGATCTCGTTCCCGATATACAGAGTTTTGAAAATGTGCCGGATTTCAGACAAAAAATCAAAAAAAGTTGAATAACGCCGGAAGTAGTTGATCATGAGTAAAATGTTTTTATTGCTTCATATGTAAAATTTTTCGCTGCATTCAATGGTAAAATAAAATATAGCGTATTCCATTTAAAATAAGAAATTTGAGGTCAATTTCCGGTCAAACCGGAAGTGCTACTGCTTTGAAAATATTTTAGTTGAAACGGGCATGTTGGATAAACCCTAGATACCAAATTTCGTTAAATTATATTAAATAGTATTTAAAATATAGATAGCGTAAGCTCGTCCTGAGACACTCTGTATATATATATTGTAATTTGTTGAAAATATAAGCCAGTGATTTATAAAACTGTGTACATACAATATCAATATTGTAAATAACTTATAATATTTTCTGTTTGTTATAGGTGCGTTCAACAACTATTTTCCTTCTAGTTCTGCGATATGGTGAGTCTGTTCTGTATGCTATTATAAAGAACTTTCATTCACAATTTCGTAGTTAACCTTTAAAAAATGTCTTTTTTGTATTTAAATATTTTACTAGAATGTCACATGTAAAATATCTACAAAATCCAACTGAATTTAAAATGTCGACGCAACCTTTAACTTAATGACTTTACCAAAAAAATGCAGACATCATTATTTGGCGGATATATAGATTAAGAAAGGAATTTATCCAAGACTGCGAATAAAAGTCAATTTATATGGTATCAAAATAGAAACTTTTCCCTATGGGAGCTTTTAGACGAGATTTTAGGATGTGACTAGAGTAGAGATGGGTCAATTCCCGAAATTAAAATTTTTTTTTTTTGAGAAATTTCCTGGGGGGGGGGGGGGGAATTTATTAATATCGAAAAAGTGTTCATTGGTAATACAAGAACAAATAATTTAAAATGTAAACAAATATGTAATTAGACATCAGAATCAGAAGAATCAGTACTGTGCGTGTAGGTATAGTCCATTTCAGAATGGGATAGGCCTTCGCCTATTTTTTCTCAAAAAAATCCGGGCAAATCGTTACTGAAGGAATTTGTCCCTGGGAAAAAACGAATTCCCGACGGGAATTTTTTGGCGGCACATCACTAGGCTAGAGTCCCGAACGCAGGGCCGTGTTCAAAAAATTAAAATCTCAAAGAGATGTGGCGGACCAGTTAAATCACGATTGGGCATGGTTTAGTACTAAAACTTTCGGGACTTGTGCAAAAAAATTGAAAATTCGAATGCAACAATCTGGGCGTGCAACTTTTATAAAAATAATTTTAAACAACCGATACCTAAACGCACACTCGTATTTAGGTGGACAGTCATAAGTTATCACAACAACCCGCCTACACAAAAAGTAGTATCACCAATATCCATTTTTTAACTAAATTACTTCACAGGTCACAGCGTTTAAGCAATCTCTAACCTTCCCTTTACTGGAGTGATGCTCTTAAAGATAAGCTTTATTGTGCATTTAATACGTGTCGAAATTTCAGAAGAAAAAATGAAAACTAAGCCGATTTGCAGATGTTTCAAATTTTAGTGAAATTTCAAATAAGTTTAATTGTTAATAATTCGTTAACCGCTCATTGGAGCAAAAATCGTTTAACATGACATGAAGGAGAATTCAAAACTGAATTAAAAATTTTAAACCACGGTACCGTATTTTTAACCGGGTAAGAGTGGTTGATGAATTTGTAAAAAAGCGCTGACAAAAATTATTTAAAAATCATCGATAATTTACTTCTTTAGATGCCACGACAAATGTAAACTATTGCAAATAACAAAATCTATTAGACTAAGTATTAAAAAAAATAATGTTGAGTGTATTTTGAGTGATTAAATCTTCTTTCATAAATTGTTGTTCAGGTTACCTATTTTTGAACATAACTCTTTGAGAGTTCATCCTAGGTAAAAAATGCAACAACCCTTATTGCACAAAAAGTAACGAGCTTTAATTTTGTATTCTTGTAAAATTTTTATACGGGCCACTGTTTTCGAGATAATAGCGAAAAACTCATTTTTTGCACCTTTGATCCAAGATGGCGGCTCACGCCGAGCCTCCTCAAGGTCACAAATTTGAATTTTTCATCTCCGTCTCGACCCAAACAACATATGTTAAAATCGTTTTTTCCCCACCTTTTGTAGGGTAAAAACCTCTATTTACTGGACTAGACATGATCTATTAAGCGTATAACTGCGATATATCTCTCAGTTATGTTCTTGTCACAATTTTTTTTCAAATCTACAGAGTGTTAATTCATTGGTAATATTAATTCAAAACTAGTTCTGAGCAAAATTTTCGGATAATATCGTAATTCGGATATAGAGTGACATAACATACACCAACCATGTGCAGAGATCTGTCTATTAGATGTCATGTACAACATTATGTTATAAAATGCATTTATAATACGTACTAGCTAACCCGCCCCGGCTTCGCACGGGTAAGCTAAAATAACGATTAGCTACACGTGTACCAGTAATGTTTCACATTTACTTCGGAGACATGCGCTGCGTAGGGAGCCGGCAACCTGCCTCGCATCGTACATGTAACAGGCTCCGCCCGATCCCCGCACCGCACTTAAAAGCGCCTTTTCTAAACATGTCTCGGGTACTTTTACTTAAGTACATATGATGCAAGCTATCTCTCCGACAAATATCGGAAATCTGCTAACGGTTAAAACTTTACTATAGATAAAAAAAAATAATTGAATTCATCCCCTATCGTACCGCCTTGATGGATGATTTTTTAAAAACACTAAAACACTTTATTTCTTACCAAAAGCATAAATAAGAATTTTTATATCCCTAACTTGAGGAATGATGTGTTCTCCATACAAACTTTCGTCCCCTATTTCACCCCCTTCAAGTTTTATTTTCGCAACAAAAGGTAGCCTATGTCCTTCTCCTAGATCCAATCTATCTCTATACCAAAATTCATCAAAATTGGTTCAACGGTTCAGGCGTGAAAACGTAACAGACAGACAGACAGAGTTACTTTCGCATTTATTATATTAGTACGGATTTAATATTAACAATTAAATAAAGAAAAAATCAAAATCACAATTATTTTTTTTATAACAATAATCAATATAGTTAAATGATGACAATAATTTGTGTGATAGTTATTTTTATTATTGCAATCAGATTTAGTCTACTGTAGGTGAAAATTGTTGTAATCAAATAAAACTACATTGTTATTAACTGTAAAACTTTTCATTGTTGTAATCAAATTTAATCTTTTGTATTTGAACGTTTATTTGTTCTAATCAAATAAAACTACACTGTAATAAACTGTAAAAGTAATAGATGTGAGAAAGAATATGAGAAATACCTGGAAATCAAAATTTTCAATTTTGTTCTTTCCCGGAGAATTTAATTTTGATTCTGGATAATTTAAATTTCTTTTTGTTTTCAGCTAGAATCCTTTTACTGTACTTTGTGAAATATTTATTGTAGAACCTTGCTTATGCTTTCGATTCATTTTGATTATTAAATTTTGATAATTCAATTTTTTTCACGAAAGTTTTATCTTGCGCTACACGCCAATGACAAAAATTTCATTGTCCAATTAACCAAAGAATTACTCATCATGCGTCAGTGACGTTCAATTCATTATTCACTTGTGCAACTGTACTAATAGAGCGGTACAAACTTTCATCCCTATTTCACCATTCAGCGGTTTAGGCGTGAAAACGTAACAGACAGACAGACAGACAGACAAACAGACAGACAGACAGAGTTACTTTCGCATTTATTATATTAGTATGGATTTAGTACTAAATTATAATCTTTTCATCATAATGATAAGTTATAAGCACACATATAAACCGTATTTTTTCATATTCAAAGCAATATCACATTTTGAGAAATCTTGCATATCAGATAAAGGTAATTTCAAACATCATGTATATAGATATATGTGCAAGAATCTTATTGGACATAAGTTATGGAAGAATCTCATTCTTATTTGAATATAACACGTAAGGGAAAGAATAACGAATATGACGTGAACTTTATACGAAAATTCCTACAGACAAATGGAAAGAAAAATAAGAATACTGAATAGAAATAAGGAATTTTGACAGATACTCGTAGTTCAATAGTAAGAGCATTTGTAATTCTAATAAAAAAAATCTGTTGAGCCCAGTACAATACATTTCTAATTTGTTACATAAGTATCGAATTTAACATTTCTTGTACACACAAATAATTCTAATTATATCTGTTCTTTCATTCTAAATAATCTTGTCCAATACTCTTCTAAAGTGTTCAAGATGGTTCCTATTCATTGACGGGTACTGTTATGATTTTTTCACCATCATTGACAATGATTACAATACACCGTGAGTATTTCTTAACGTGAAGCATTGGATTAGTCATATTCATGGTTACAAATTGACATTTGATTTGATTAACAGCAATATATTTGCCTGTCCCATTTAAAATGAAATATAGGGAACGAATTTTACTAAACTATTATTTAAATATTGTAAGAAATTTAGCCGAGTCAGAAAACCACTCGAACGCACTAAATACACAATATTTTTTCTACAACTAAATTTAATTTTTGGAAAACAGATACAATTATTTAAACAAAATTAACCTCTAATGACATATAACATTTCGTATATTTTCAATATACAGGGTGTTAAAAAATAAGTGTAGGTAACAAATTATGAGGGCATATAGTACTGACCAAAATGAATAAAAAAAGCTTAATCAACATGGGTCCGATCTTCAACTGTTTTGAGAAAGAGGCCATTTTGTATTAGAATAAAAAAAAAATCTGTTGTGGCCAGCACAAGACCTTCCGTCAATTCGATGTATTTTGTACAAATCCCATACCAAAAGAACCGTGGAACAGTTTCTATATAATATGTAAAATCGAACACGAACACATACTATTTTTTACAAATTTCATACCAAAAGTTCATTTGAAAAGGTTGTATAAATACAATAAAATTATGACAAACATACACTAAGAAAAGTGCACTTGACACATATTACTTTCTGCTTCAGCTTTCCCCTATTTTATTAGGGGTCGCTGTTTCCTCTTCTCTTCCACTCATTCCTGTCCAACGTATCTTCTTCACACAGTCCTTCCTTTCTCAAGTCTTCTGCGATACAGTCCTTCCATCTTCTCTTTAGCCTTTCACTGCATGTCACTTGAGAGGACCACTATGAAATACTAATTTTTCATCCCATACTTTCCATATTTGGTTTTGCACTTGTAACACACATCTGTCAATTTTGAATGTATCAGCTGTTTCCATGATAAATAGCAAAGCTGATTAATTTTTAAAAATTAATTTCTTTATAATGCTTTAACTCTACATTTATTGAATATGAAGGAAAATGAATAATCAAACCATATAGAGAGGAGTATTTTCTTTAATAAATATAATAACAAAATGTCAAAAAATAATATTTAACTGCGTTTTTTTAAGAAAAACTGTTAAAAACTTCAAATAAGGGTACTTCCGATGGATCAATTTTAACCAAAATCTAATCAACACTTCATATGGATGTACAGAAGAGGAATACGAAAGAATTATAATTTTTAGAATTATAGTATTGGAGTTATCGTTAGAGAAAAATTTGTCACACACGGACACACATGCACACACACGGACACCCACACATGCATACAGACATCATGTTAAAAATAGTAAATTCGTATTGTAGGGACCCTAAAACGTGCTTATTCATTAAAAACCCACCACCGATTTTTTTAACCAAAGACAATACCTTCCTTACCTAAAGGTGACGGAAGGTAAAAACTGACAAAGATAGTGACTGAACATAATTTTGTCTATGTCAGTAAATAGACTTTAAAAAAACAATAAAATTTTATATGAAACATTTTTTTAACTTTCTAATACTTACAAAGTTATTTGATAACTAATTCGTTTGTCTTAATACAATTATTGGATTTTTTTTGAAAAACAAAAACACATCTAAGTTGCCCTTTGAAATGTAAACAAAAAGTTTCATTTAATCAAAGTTGTAACTCTTACTGTTTTCGAGATAGCAGAGATAAATCCCGAAAAAACTCATTTCTCATTGTCTTATATCTCCGAAACTATTAAAGATCGGACCCATGTTGATTAAACTTTTTCTACTCATTTTCATCAGTACTATATGCCCTCATAATTTGTTACACTCATTTTTTAACACCCTGTAGATGCATCAAAGGATGATAACGCGTGATGATATATTTATATTTATTGAACTATGTTTATGCTAATTTTTTCGACGTTGCTCTATTTTATTTTAACCGTGTTTCGCCAGATATATAAAGGTTACGGTCACGTAAACTCTCGTGTTTTGTGTTTTGGAATGACTAAATGTTTTTACTGAGAAATAAATCGATTTTTTAATTTTATTTTTGCATAAGTCAATGTATGAAACACGAACTATTCTGAGAATAGTTACAGGATTGACTTAATTTTATTTAAGTAGTTACTTTTGATATTCCCATTTTATATGTAATTTCTAAAAGTTTCAACTTTCGTTCTGTTCCAATAAAATCGTCCACATTTTTCATATTTTTCTTCAGGCATTTCGCACTTTGGAACATCCAAAATCGATTCCCGGCCCATCCAAATTACTTATACCATAATTTCACTGCCACTTCAATGAAATTGTAAATCTCTTTCAAATTAAACCAAATGTGGTAAGTGAGAAAAAATAGTAATTAAGGTACCAAGGGTTGTTATAAGGACAATAATGCCTGAGGTCAACAGTGTACTGTCGAGGGTCGAGGGCCTCTGGCCCGAGGCGAGTACGATGACCGAAGGCATTATTGTCGTTTAACACCCGTGGTGCCTTCAACTAGAAATTCTTAATAAACATTTCATCTGATTAGAATTTTTCAAACAAAAATAATAAATCACAAAATTTTAATACAACTTACAAAGTAGCCTGTGAATGCGGTATCTAGGTAATATTTTGTTTCTGTAAACAAAGCATTTTTTCAAACAAAAAATATATTTCTTGTGGTATTTTTCTGTCAATATGTTATTGCTAAGAATAAGAAGTATGCTGGTTTGTATTTTTGATGAAACAAATATGATTATAAACGACTACAATTCACAATGCTTCTTAACCTTAACTGCACTTTATGTTAGTATCAGTATTATTAACCTCAGTTCGTTGTCAACATTACCATAGCAACGCCCTAGGGTATTATTTATTCAATAACGGACCTAATGTTGAGGTTGTTATAAAACAATAACATACTAGTAAGACATAAAAATATTAAAATAACTTGAAGTCGAGTACTTGTAAATCTTGTAATACATATTAGTTAAATGATATATTAATAAAGTACCATTATTTAAAAATCTGATGTGGTCAGCACATTACTTCCCGTCAATTCTATGTACTTTGTACAAATCCCATACCGAAAGTTTCTTGGAAAAAAATCTGTAGGTATATCTAGTAAAACTGTAACACGAACATAAACTATTTTCTACAAATTCCATACCGAAAGTTCCTTGGAAAAGGTTCTATACATGCAATAAAATTATAACACGAACGTATACTATGTAAATTGCACTTGACACTGACATCTGGCAATTAGAATTATTTGAATATGTCAGCAGTTTTCATGGTTATAGCAAGCTGGTTAATCTCTTTATCTATGGAATATGAAGGAAAATGTATAATTAAACCGTATAGACAATGTAATATTCTTGCATATGTATAACATAAAATATCAAAAAATGATATTTAACTGCGTTTTTTAAGAAAAACTGTTAAGAACTTCAAATAAGGATACTTCCGGTTGACCAATTCTAACCAAAATCTAATCAGCTCTTCTTATGGATGTGGATAAGAAGAATACGAAAAAATTATAATTTTTAAAATTGCAGTGTTGGAGTTATCGTTGGAGAAATTTTTGTCACATACACACATAATATACAGGGTGTTATGTAAGTAGGTGATCAACGCTTAACCAATGGTAGAACTGACCCCAAAGATAGTAAATCTGGCAATAATTTTTGTTCAACATACTTTCTACAAGAACTAGAGGTCCTTAAAACTGACCAATCACGTCATAGTTCAAAACTTTATAGAAAAGTAAAAATCAATATGTTCTCTGGAAAAATATTGATTGTCAATCTGACGTTAAATGTTTTTTTGCATAGACGTACAATTTATATTCTGTTTTTTTGATATTCTCAAAATGCCATTTACCTTCACTAACCAAGAGTATGCAGATATGCATATGGTTTATAGCAAGACATTACAAAATAGTCGTGTTGTTGTAAAACGGTACAGAGAGTTATTTCCAAATAGACGTCAATAATTTTATGTCATTTGTGACACATTTTTCCAGAGAACACATTGATTTTTACTTTTTTATAAAGTTTTGAACTATGACGTGATTAGTCAGTTTTAAAGGCCTCTAGTTCTTGTAGAAAGTATGTTAAACAAAAATTATTGCCAGATTTACTATCTTTGGGGTCAGTTCTACCATTGGTTAAGCGTTAATCACTTACTTACATAACACCCTGTATATCACCGTAAAACTAGTAAAATCATGTTTTACAGACCATAATATGCTAATACATTAAAAACTCACCACCGAATTTTTTTGACCAAAGACAATACGTTCCTTACCTAAATGTGACGGAAGGTAATTATAAATGAAGTATGTCTGAAGCCCGCGTTATTAAGACAAGTTTTCATTAAAGGTTAAATGTACCCTGACCTCAGTAAAGAAAACTTTCCTGTACTATGTGTCATGACTCAACTTATGCTAATTTCATATTACAGATTGGGAATTTCTATGAGTCTTATATTGGTTACTTAAGTAATTTCGAAGAAAAATAATTGGGTAACATTATTCGAATGGTTTAGATACGTGGGCTGTACATTTATTATTTCTATATGTGAATATGTCTGAGATATATTACAACAATAAAATATATCATGTAGAGAGATCTGTCTCGAAACAGAGCTGCCATACACCACAATACAGGTGTCCCATTTAAGGTACGAATGCATTGGTATCTCGAGAACCGTAAGAGCTACGAGGTTGGTTAAGTTAGACAAAAGTTGCCCCATTAGGAGGCTATTTTAATGGTTTTTTGTTATTTGCGAAAAAATGCATAGGTCACTAGATACAGGTGAAAATGTAAATTTCGCGATTTTCTTTCTTTGCTTATAACTTTGTTATATGAAATAATACGAGATTCTGGTTTACACTTTCTTAAGACACTTTTGTATGGTGAATTTGTAGAAGTTCTCAAATTTTTTTTATATCTAACCATTTACTAGTTACTGATAGCAACTTTTATTTTTCATATGGTGGTCATATTAAGCTATAGCATTTTTAAATAGAGATTTTTTTTAGCTTTACAATGATATAAAACAATAATAATTTATTTTTATAATTAACAGAAAAATTAACAAAAGTTGTTATTTATACTAATTAAATTGAAAAAAGTAAATCGAAAGATGCTATGGAAACAACGAACAACGAAAAAGTGCAACAATTGAATTTCTGAATTTTACTTGACAATAGTAGATTATTACGAGTAATAAACGAACTTTGACAACGAATGTAACAACTCAACATATCATATTTTTCCCAACGAGAAAAATTCATTTTTATTACTCGTAATAATCTACTATTGTCAAGTAAAATTCAGAAATTCAATTGTTGCACTTTTTTGTTGTTTGTTGTTTCCATAGCAGTCTTCGATTTATTTTTTTCAATTTAATTTTAGTATAAATAACAATTTTTATTAATTTTTCTGTTAATTATAAAAATAAATTATTATTGTTTTATATCATTGTAAAGCTAAAAAAAATCTCTATTTAAAAATGCCATAGCTTAATATGACCTCCATATGAAAAATAAAAGTTGCTATCAGTAACTCGTAAATGGTTAGATATAAAAAAAATTTGAGTACTTCTGCAAATTCACCATACAAAAGTGCCTTAAGAAAGTGCAAACCAGAATCTCGTATTATTTCATATAACAAAGTTATAAGCAAAAAAAGAAAATCGCTAAATTTACATTTTCACCTGTATCTAGTGACCTATGCATTTTTTCGCAAATAACAAAACACCATTAAAATAGCCTCCTAATGTGGCAACTTCTGTGTAATTTAACCAACCTCCTAGCTCTTACGGTTCTCGGGATACCAATGCATTCGTACCTTAAATGGGACACCCTGTATACGAGGTGTGGCTACAAAATAACAAGATTGATCTTAGAACATTGACAATGTATAAAATTACACAAAACAAATATTGCCACCTTCAATGTACTCTCCTCCCCGACCCCTACACCGTTCGATGCGAATATTCCATTGTTGGAAGCAATGCCTGCAGGCCTTTTTTGTTAGGTTGTTCATAAGCTCTGCCGCTTTTCTATAACTACATCTCGGCCCCGAATTTGGTGCCTTTTAACGCAGAATTACAATTTGGGAATAAAAGCAAGTCACATAGCACTAGGTCAAGTGAGTACGGTTGACGTACCAACACGGTGATTTTGTATTTCGTCAAAAATGTCTTGTCGGACAGGGCGTTTTGTTCCGGTGCGTTGTCTTCATGGAGAATCCATCACATTTCAGCCCATTTTCTTCTAACCCATGTATGAAGGGTTATCAAAACCTTCTTGTATTATGCTTGGTTAACGAAATGCCCCTCAGGCACTCAATCCATGTGAACAATCACTCGCATTTCGAAAAAGACAATGTCAGTGCACGGCCGAGGCACTAATCGTCTCCGATCTCTTTTCTTTCTTCCTTAAATCTTCTAAACTGCTCGAAAACTTGAGTACTAGATAGACCCTCATCACCATAAACATTCTTCAACAATTCGTACATTTCTGTAGCGGATTTTTCAAGTTTCACACAGAATTTCATATTGACACTAACATAATTCCGGCGTAGTACGAGAAAGTAGTTAACTTCAATCAAAGGCTACTGCCGAACGGTTTGCCTAATTACCTTGAAATTTTAACAGTGGATGGAGGAAAATGACAAATTAATATGACAGCCTGCAATGTTGCCAAATTTACAGGGAAGCCGTAAAAAATAAGTCTCGTTATTTAATTGTCACACCTCGTATATACAGCGTATCCGTTTATAAAATAACCAGGAATTATCTCGCTTATTATTACTTTTTCGTAATACCATTGTAACAAGGTGAGAATAGTGAAATAACAAGTAAATAACTTTAATATAAACTCTTCTAAATTATAGTTTCAATATCAACATTTTTATTCTGTTATCTTTGTAAGTCAAAATTCTGTTTAGAAATAATAATCATTTTTCCTATATCTCTGTTTAGTCTAGATGTCAACCGCGTAGACATTTATTGTTTTGACAATTAACTATATAAGTTATTGCTTAGACTACGTGAAATCTTGTTATTTTGCTATGGATGCTACACCCTCGCACCATTCTTCAGATATGCCTGTTGAAGAGATAACCCTTTGTTTTAAGGCAGTTGCGTTTTAAGATTGAAACGAGTCAGGTCAGACATGTAGTCTGTGTTTAGTTTTTGGGCGTTTTACGCCATGACTCGTAATTAGGGTTTATAACAGTAGTTTAGTATTAATGTAATTATGTAAATAAAGTTAGTTAAAGTTAAAATTAGTATAAAATATTGTGTGTGTCATCCATTTAAGATGTGTTCATCATCTATCATCAAGTGTTTAGTGATAGTGTGAGCGTAAGGGTGTTCCGTCGCAGTAAAGTGGTGGGAAAGCAGTAGTCGTTCGGTGAAGTGTCCGCCAGTTAGATAAAGTCACCGTTCGGCAAAGAGAAAAAGTGTCATCGTTGGGTAAGAGAACAAAGAAAAAGAGTAAACAGAATCATCTGACCCCCCGTTATGTTTTATAACAGTCGCCTACAATTAAGGATCAAGTGTTCCTAGAAAAGTAACAGCTCCTTGATGGACCCTTGTCAAGGAGAATTTATAAATCAACAAAAAAGTTGTTTAGTATGACAGAAAGAGAAGAATTTTATTATTATTTTATTATTCCTATATGTTTATGTTGTTACGAAAACATTGAACGCCACACGACCGATATGCAAATAATGAACTCGGCTGATTACAAATCTCAGCCGCGTCCGTTATTTGCCTCATATCTGCCTAATGACGTTAATAACTATTAGCGATTTCAACTATATAACATAAACTAACGAAAAAACCAGTAAATCTTAACAATAATTTTAAGAACTATATACGTATTTCGAGAACTACGTGTATAGTTTTTAAAATCTTTGTTAAGGTTAAGGGGTTTTTACCTCTCGCTAAGAGAGGTATTGGATTCATGCTAAAATTCGCATGTTCAGATTTTATTGAATAAGCACGATTTAAGGTCCCTACAATCCGATTATAACATTTTTAAAATGATGTCTGTGTGTGTGTGTGTGGATGTGTGTATGTGCGTATGTGTGTATGTATGTCTGGATATTGTAGACACGATTCCTCCAAAACTATAAGACTTAAAAAATATTTAACTGCAGTTTCCTCAATCTGATATTCCTGGGAAGAGCTGAAAAGGTTTTGGTAACAATTGAACAACCGGAAGTAGTAGTTTCTTAGAAAATTTCTTCTAAATATAATTTTTTGGAAATTTTTGTTATTACAAATATTGAAGAACAAAATTCTCCATCTAATACACTTAAAATTTTTATTATATCTTGTATAGATTTGGAGATAAAGACACTATAATATGTAGCAGATTCTAATCGCAGAGGCTAAGGCACTAAGGAAACGACTTGACAAATTCAAATGTTTATAACATAGTTTGAAAATGACATATGTCAGTGTTAAAAATCAACAGTTTTAGTGGCTTTGTGATAGCTTTTTCTGGGAAGTATATTTAATCTTTCTTATTATTTTATTAATGAAATATTTGAAATTATAGGTAAAATGCATATATCCATCAGAAATACCGCCAATCTGGTTAATGAATTGGAAGACATATAGGAACTTCCTCATACAATGAACAATAGATATAATTAGAATTATATGTGTGCAGAGTTAAATATAATAAAAAACAATATTTGGTTAAAGTTCTGTAATTTTTTGTTATAAATCGACGATTCGATAGAGAAGTACAATACAATACTTATATAGCCTTATATGGAAATGGCGAGAGGTCTTGTGCTGGCCACAACAGATTTTTTTCTTTAGTTATAATCAGACCTGTTTTGACCTCTGGCATGGTTTACATGCTCAGTAATCTTAACTTCTCTATCATTACTTTATAGTATTTACTGATGATGAGAACGTAGTTCTCGAAATACGTATATAATTTTAAATGGCACGAAAGTGACCCCTGTGGTGCACTCTCCACACCAGCTATGAGGGCCCGTGAAGTGACGACTGGTAAGCGTCCACACGGTAAAATATATCGTCATCATTACCGATGTCTACATGTGTTGTAGATACTGGCACACCCAGAAATGGGTAATATGCCGTGATGATAAATTTATTTATTTATTTATTTATTTATTTATAGTATAAAATTTCAGAAGTAGTTCAATATTATTACTTCCGGTTTGCGAGTAATTGATAGCTACTATTAATTTTCAAGTGGACCATTCTATATATTTTTCAAATTTTAGAAGTACATGAAATTTGCTATCCGACTGTAAACCAATTATATGTTATATTATTAAAAAATAGAACGACGAATGATTTAAATTTTACATTTTCATTAAATGCAGCGGGCTTTGTATTTCATTTATTTTACATTACACTTTTCAAATATAAAGCCTTCTGCATTTAATGAAAATGTAAAATTTATATTATTCGCCATTCTATTTTTAATAATACAATATACTATTGTTTTTAAACAGTTGGATAGCAAATTTTATGTACTTTTATATTATATATAGGGTGTTCCATTTGAAAATTGAAAGTTGCTATCAGTTACTCGAAAACTTTCGAAATTTTATAGAGGAATTAAAATATTATAATTTATGTTATATACTTGAAATCGTAATAGTAAAAGTAACACTAGCGAGATATTTGCTAGTTAGTTTATAGACGGACACCCTGTATAATTAAAATACAAAAGTCAAGCTGATGTAAGGACAGTTAATACTTGGATGAAAATCCATTTTAATAACGAAGTAACAAGTGACATGATGTTTATTTGAATTGACAATTGAGTAAGGCCAATAATCCAATACAGCATTCCAATACTCAATAATCATTATATGGAGTCCCGTTTAGCCAATTTATGTAAATCTCGATTTGTCCTGCTATTCCAGGATTCCAACAAAATCAACGGATCTAGAATTATTTAGAATTGCGAATGATTAGATTTATTGTAATCTGTAATCTTCACCAAAGATCAAATATATGAGTAATTTAAGTTTTGATTTATATTGTTTGCTAATTTGTTCATATCTGCTCGTATATACCGGGTGTCTAATTTTTTACCTCCCGCTACCCTTGGTAAGGGAGGTATAGGGATCGTGTTAAAAATCACATATCGAGATTTTAGTAAATCACCACGTTTTAAGGTCCTTAGAATCCAATTTTAACATTCTCTCACGATGATATCTGTATGTGTGTATATGCGTGTGTATGTATGTGTGTGTGTGTATATGTAGGGATTTTGTCTTCGCTCTAACTCAAATACTATCATTCACAAAATTCTGAAATCTTGAATTTCTATCCTATTCTAAAATGAAAAGAAGCCATTAGATTTTGGTGTAAATCGGATAACCGGAAATGGCACTTTACCTGAAGCTCATAATGGTTTTTCTTCAAAAAATACCATTAAATGTCATTTTTTCGTATTTTATCTTATGAAAATTAAAGATTATTGAATTTTCTACAGGAATACATATATATATTTTCTATATATTTTACAGATAAATTTAAAAATATTTTTTTTATTAGTCCTGAAGCCTAAGAAAAACACAATTCCTTTGTTATACAGTTCATATTTCAAATGAATGTAACTGACAGTAAATGTCACTGTCAAAAAACTAATCACTTCAAATTAATAATAGTGACATTTTAAAAAGATAATAGTAAATAAAGCAATAGTTTTCTGCTAGGGAACAGTTTGCAGCGTTAGTAAATAAGTAGGTATATATTTAAATTAATAAAAATTAAATAGCGGGAGGTTTTGTGTTGGCCACATCAGATTTTTTTCTGAATATGGGAAATGAACGGTTTAAATTTTTATTTTGTAATATCTCTTTACCTATTAATTTTAGAACAAAAGTGTAATAAAGAAAAATGATCAGAATGAAAAATTGCTTTGATTGAGTAGTTACCAAATTCCTTATTCAATTGTTTTTATGTATGAGTTAGAAGCAAAAGAAAATACACGATTTAAGCAATTATCAGAGTGCCGTGAAAAAACAATAATTTATGTTTCTTCTTTCGGGCATATCTGACAGATTTGACATTTCTTTTCACTTCCTAGTACGAAGTAAAGGAAGTATTGTAATCGCGAAAAATTTCGGTTTCCAGATTTCAACGGAAATATCCATTTTGACCATCCCTGAATCCATTTTGACTAATTTCGTCGTGACGTCTGTACGTACGTACGTACGTATCTCGCATAACTGAAAATCAGGAAGCCATAGAAAGATAAAATTTTGTATTAGGACTGTTATAGCATCACTTTTTGGTCATTACATAACTTTCGGAAGTGGTACTTTACTTGAGCCTATAATAGATTTTAATGAAACACTATATTAAAATATAATCCAAAACTTTTCAAATTTGGTATATAATACTTTTATATCAATGGGAATAACATAATAGATTTTAGTTAAAATAGTCTAACCGGAAGTGATACTTTACTTGCAGCTGTCAGTTTTTCTTGAAAAAAAATGGTGTTATTTTGATTTTAATAATAAATGCTTCAAATAAAAGTTTTAGAGAATTGAATTCTACGTCGAAAGCATCAAGTATGATTAAATTAGCTTTTTGTATAAGCGAGATATGTAAATTTAAAAATTATGTACTTTTTGGTTTCTGTAATTAAGTTTGCTATGAATTAGGACAAAAAATAACAAAAAAAATAAAGAATTTAAAGTCAATGTCAAATTATGTCAAATACGTGCAATTTTATGATTGGGTCTGTTATAATACATATTTTAATTATTAACAAAATATGTATAGTGTAACAGGCGTACAAGGAAGTCATGTGTCCACATCAGATATTTATTTTATTATTATTAGAATAATAGGGAGTGTTAATTTAGAAGAAAAAAATAATTCTCACAAATTCAAATAAAAATAAAATAAAAAAATCTGTTGTGGCCAGCACAAGACCTTCCGTCAATTCGATGTATTTTGCACAAATCCCATACCAAAAGGACCGTGGAACAGTTTCTATATAATATCATGTAAAATCGAACATGAACACATACTATTTTTTACAAATTTCATACCAAAAGTTCATTTGAAAAGGTTGTATAAATCCAATAAAATTATGACATAAACATACACTAAGAAAAATGCACTTGACACATTTTACTTTCTGCTTCAGCTTTCCCCTATTTTATTAGGGGTCGCTGTTTCCTCTTCTCTTCCACTCATTCCTGTCCAACGCAGTCCTTCCATCTTCTTTTTAGCCTTTCACTGCATGTCACTTGAGAGGACCACTATGACATACCAATTTTGTGATCCTACACTTTCCATATTTGGTTTTGCACTTGCAACTGACATCTGTCAATTAGAATTTTTTTAATATATCAGCATCAGCTGTTTCCATGATAAATAGCAAAGCTTTATAATGCTTTAAATCTACATCTATTGAATATGAAGGAAAATGAATAATCAAACAATATAGAGAAGAGTATTTTCTTTAATAAATATGGTAACAACATGTCAAAAAATAATATTTAACTGCGTTTTTTAAAGAAAAACTGTTAAAAACTTCAAATAAGGGTACTTCCGGTGGATCAATTATAACCAAAATCTAATCAACTCTTCATATGGATGTACAGAAGAGGAATACGAAAGAATTATAATTTTTAGAATTGTAGTATTGGAGTTATCGTCGGAGAAAAATTTGTCACACACGGACACACATACACACACACACACACACACACACACGGACACACGCACACACGCACACACACACACACATACATACAGACATCATCTTAAAAATAGTAAATTTGCATTGTAGGGACCCTAAAACGTGCTTAGTCATTAAAAACTCACCACCGAATTTTTTGACCAAAGACAATACCTTCCTTACCTAAAGGTGACGGAAGGTAAAAATAATTCTCGCAAATTCAAATAAAAATAAAATAAAAAAATCTGTTGTGGCCAGCACAAGACCTTCCGTCAATTCGATGTATTATGCACAAATCCGATACCAAAAGGACCGTGGAACAGTTTCTATATAATATCATGTAAAATCGAACATGAACACATACTATTTTTTACAAATTTCATACCAAAAGTTCATTTGAAAAGGTTGTATAAATCCAATAAAATTATGACATAAACATACACTAAGAAAAATGCACTTGACACATTTTACTTTCTGCTTCAGCTTTCCCCTATTTTATTAGGGGTCGCTGTTTCCTCTTCTCTTCCACTCATTCCTGTCCAACGCAGTCCTTCCATCTTCTTTTTAGCCTTTCACTGCATGTCACTTGAGAGGACCACTATGACATACCAATTTTGTGATCCTACACTTTCCATATTTGGTTTTGCACTTGCAACTGACATCTGTCAATTAGAATTCTTTTAATATATCAGCATCAGCTGTTTCCATGATAAATAGCAAAGCTTTATAATGCTTTAAATCTACATCTATTGAATATGAAGGAAAATGAATAATCAAACAATATAGAGAAGAGTATTTTCTTTAATAAATATGGTAACAACATGTTAAAAAATAATATTTAACTGCGTTTTTTAAAGAAAAACTGTTAAAAACTTCAAATAAGGGTACTTCCGGTGGATCAATTATAACCAAAATCTAATCAACTCTTCATATGGATGTACAGAAGAGGAATACGAAAGAATTACAATTTTTAGAATTATAGTATTGGAGTTATCGTCGGAGAAAAAATTGTCACACACGGACACACATACACATACACACACACATTCACACACACGGACACACACACACACATACAGACATCATCTTAAAAATGGTATATTCGTATTGTAGGGACCCTGAAACGTACTTATTCATTAAAAACTCACCACCGAATTTTTTGACCAAAGACAATACCTTCCTTACCTAAAGGTGACGGAAGGTAAAAATGTCAAATTTGTTAGATATGTCGGAAAAAAGAAATATAAATTATTGTTTTTTTTTTTCATTGCACTCTGATAATTGCCTTAAATCGTATATATTCTTTTGCTTCTAATTCGTACATAAGAAATAATTGAACAAGAAGGTTGGTACTCGTGGATGCAGCTTTTCATTCTGATCATTTAATTAGAATTTTGCTCTAAAATTAATAGGTAAAGAGATATCGCCAAATCATAATTTTAAAATTGAATTTTCCATATTCGGGAAAAAAGCAATACTTGGATGGGTAACCATCTAGAAACGCCATAAATTAATTTGTAAATAAATAAATGAATCAGGATTTTTATACCTTTGATATTTATATATTAATTAAGCGTACATTATATTTTGATTTAATATTTTTTCTCTAAATCGTGATACTTTTTTTGTACGTCGTGAAATCCTTATAAAATAATGACCAAACAGTTTTTTGCAAAAAAATATATGTGTTCATCTTTCAATAACCTTCAGTCATTAATTTTCTGTAAGACATAAGTTCACCTTATCTATAACCCAAAAAAATTGTAGATGGAATCTAGGAGTACATTATTAGATCCGGTATATTGTCAAAAAAATTTGGTCGTGGTATAAAGATAGTTTTTTTTTATTAGTTTAATATTAATTTCATTCTTAATATAGTCTTATACTTAATAGATATTTGCGTATTAACACACAAGATTTTTTCTGCAGTCGCCACAATGGGGTCCTCCACCGTAACTAAAAATTATAAAATGTTCACTTTGTATTTCCAGTACTACTCTATAAATGACGATAATATTTTTTTCTACAGTCACTATAGAAAGTAGCCATTTGCGCTCTCTTTTGTCAACGCAAAATGTCACTTTGCCGCTCATGCGCGACAAAGTAGAAAAAACGCTCGCTGTCCAAATTTCTAAGTATACAATGTTGAGAAATGTCACTTGTCTACATTCTTAATGAAAATGTTTAGTTAGGAACTAATGGCACTGTAATTACACATTTATTACGTTCACAAGTCAATTTGACATATGTTCTGTCGGTATTTAACATAACCTAACAAAATGCCACACTGCTGTGAAAATGAAATAGGGCATTCATTTACAAAAACGAAAGTATAAAATGCTTAGATTAGATTGAATAAAAACTCAAGAAGAATGGAAAATAACGATAAAATAAAATTAAATATAAAATAAATTGTGTGAACAGTTATGTTTAGTAATAGGAATGATTGTACACAGATGGCGGTAGGATAGTTGCGAGTCGTACTGACATCTGATCTCTAGTTAACTATTTATTTTGATTACAATAAAGTTATTAGTTATTTCGTTACTTAAATAATTGCGAGAAGTCAGTCAATGCACATACATGTCTATATAATCACAAATTCCTTGAAATATTTGTTAATTTTTTCAGTGTGACAGGCGTGACAACTAACCACACATTTTGCTACAAAAACTCATCAAATCATCACAAATCCTTGCTTCCACACTCTAATTTTGTTTTTTTTTTATGGAATAGATGGCTAATGTAACGATATAATCATTTAAAAGCCTTTTTAAGTTTAAACCGTATCTTTTGTATTAGCCAATCGTTATTTATTGAGCAGTACTGTAAGTATAAAGTGTACATTTTATTATTTTTTATGGTGGAGGACCCCATTGTGGCGACTGTAGAAAAAATCTTGTGTGTGTTTCGAGCGCAAATGGACATTGTCGATTTCGAGAAAATGCGCGGCAACAACCTCTCAATCGACAATGTCGCATTTTGCGCTCTTAATACACAATTTTTGTTCGTTCCTTAGTAACCATCAACTTTACGATGACAAAATAGAGCACAAATGTCAACTTTTCATGGTGGTCGTAGAAAAATTGTTTTATATTCTCGTGATAGCATTTAGCACTTTTATCAAAATTCAAAAATAAATGCTTGTTCAATACAAATTTTATTCATGCAGTGTGCTTATGTGTATATTCAATATTTATATTTGCAATTACGTTTGGCGCATGGTGTATAACAATATTTATATTTCGTCTATCATTTTACTCTGTTCTAGTGTGGGAAAATAAACGTACATGCGTGTTTTCTTAAACATAAAATTAACATATTATTATATTATTTCCGAGTTAACTGCCTTACCACAAAAAGGTTAAAAATTAGAACCAGTTTATGTTAGAACGTTAGGAAAAATAGAAAATTATCATCCATTTTACAAACAAGCTCCAATAGATGAATCAGTGCCCTTAAAACTTTTATACACATTCTTACTTTTCTATAATTCAATTCCAAACATATTTAGAATTGCATGTTTCCATATACAGGTGTCCCAGATTTAAACGGCATAACTTGAACCATGGATTAAACACATCAAAATAAGGTGACAAGTACATTTGAGCAAATGTCCGTAAATGTTTTGTTTCAGAGATATTCATGTTTTTCTTATTGGAGCACTTTATAACGAGAAATCAAATATTAACTTATTAAGTTGTGACATAATAATTAAATTTATTATAGGTAAATGATTTGGCTATTGCCTAATTTCAATACAAAATTTAGTTTGCTTGCACTGAGGTCAGGAAAAAAAAAATATCGATGAATTCAAACAAATTTATTATTCATCTACAATAAAATAATAACTATTTTTTATAACATTTGTTCAAAATGTTCACCTGTAGCAAGCAAACAGGCACGACAACGATCTGCCACTGCATTGGTCGCTGCGTGACTTTGCTCGGGAGATATGGTTTTGAATCAAAGAAATTCTCAACTTTGGTTACATGAAAATCCTTATGCAATTAAAGAGAAAATTTTCTACTTTGAGTTTCAATGTAATGTTTGGCTAGGTATTACTGAAAATACTTTAATAGGCCCTTTCTTTTTGCCACATCGTTTAAATTCAGAGAGGTTCTACAATTTTCGAAATAATGATTTGAATGATTTAATGGAAGAAGTTACTTAAGCAGTAAGAAGAAACTCTTGGCTATATAGTTATATTGCTGCCCTGCACATTATAGGAGACAACCAAGAGAGTGGTTAAATTTACACTATCCGCAAGGGTGGATTGCAAAGGACCTGTACCATAGACAGCCCGTTCGTCCGACCTAACACCTTTAGATTTCTTTGCTTAGGTGCCATAAAAGGAAGAGTTTATGATGAACCGACAGATAATTTGGACTCTCTATTCAGAAAAATTATTCAAGTTTGCGAAACCATATCTCCCGAGCAATGTCACGCTGTCACGCAACGACACGAACATTTTGAACAAATGTTATAAAAATAGTTTTTATTTTATTGTACATAAATAATAAATTTGTTTGAATTCATGGACAATTTTCTTTTTTTCTTGACCTCAGTGTAAGCAAACTAAATTTTGTATTGGAATTAGGCAATAGCCAAATCATTTACCTATTATTAATTATTATGTCACAACTTAATAAGTTAATATTTGATATCTCGTTATAAAGTTGATTTTTTAAAGTAGCGCTGCTCCAATAAGAAAAACATGAATATCTCTGAAACAAAGAATTTACGGACATTTGCTCAAATGCAACTGCACTGCAAACACAAGTTACATAGATAAACATTATAGAAGCAAGTATAGAATAGCTGTAACTGTAGCTCTAAAGGAGGACGATTTACAGAGCTCTGAAACTTACAGAGCCTGTAAAGATACGATGTTACAGAGCATTTGTACAGAATAGGGGCATAGGTATAAAATGTTGAGAACCACTGTTACCTAAATGCGGTAACATCTTAGCATTTCAAGGTGTCTTTTACTAGTACGCAACCTTAAATTAGAGGTAGCTAATCGGCCTATTATAATCTCGAAAGTTTTTTTATAGTGTGAAATCATACCATTAAATTTTTTAAGCGTACGTAGTTATAAATGATTCACAATTTTTTTTACGATAAATAAAGGTGTTCAAATACAAATGTAAGATATATTATGAACATACGAGTATAAATAGTCACATCTTTTTAATCCTTCTTAGTATTTATTAAATAGACATACATTACTTTTAAGACGGTTTTAGAAATTGAGCTTAAAAAACATTTGCATTACATTTGTTACATTAAGCTCGATATAGACCACGTACTATTTTCTCATATGTAATATAACAAGTGATACGATTATCATCGATGATATTTTCGAGTGGAACCGAGTTGCAGATTTCACGAGTCCGAAGGACGAATGATATATGCTGCTTCGGTTTCACAAGCTATATCTTCGATTACTGTTCATATCACGAGGTTATATTTAAAGAGAGAATTTTTGTTAAAATTAACTGTCAATGTTGTAAAAATCCCTTGGTAACGAATATAGATAAGGTTATAATTTCTTTGTTTTTTATCATCGCTGTGATAGACATGTAACTAGGGAGATTCTGAATACTGATTGGCGGAAAAGATGTCACGTGACTAATAAATAGGGCTGTTGCAAGAATTTTTATATGACTTCTAAGTATTAAATTTGAAAAGATATTGTTCTTTAAAGAGCCTCAAATTTGAAAATATCACGAAATATCCTTTAGATATTTTACAATTAATTTTTGAAATTTGGATAAAATTTTGAATAAGTCACATGATCTGAAACAGAATGTGACGTCAGAGTACATACATCTTCAGCGGTTCTAAGGTGTCAAGTGTATTGTCAAAGTTGTCAAATAAGAATCACGACCAGAACTTTAAAGTAAAATATATTATCAATTTATATAATAAATTCAGTTTTTATATTTTATTTTACCTCAATTCTTTAACACCCCTCATTTCGGTAGCAGTAAAACAATCGTTCTGATATAAATTCAGCCATCATCCAGCTATCGACCTTCGGTTAATTGTCCGATTTAGCTTGAGTGTAATTTGAATTAGTCATTATTACTTTATTATTTATTTACCTACAATGAGCAATGTCAGTCAAATGTCAAATTAAAAGATTTTGTTATTAACATGTGACAAACTTTAGCCTACGTTTATTTATATAAATAATATGAATAAACGTAGGTGATGGAAAAACTATTTTCCTATTGGCTATTAATGATGTAATGTATGTGCTTCTACGTCACAGGAGTGGGGGGTAGTTTTTCAGGACGCCAATCTTTTTATTTAAATATTTCCACAAATAACAACAAATTATTAAAATAAAAATTATTGCTAAGAAAATCATTCCATAAACTTTCATTTAAAATAGATTTTGAAAAATGTGAAACAGGCTCATTATATTCTCCCTTCAATGTGTTAGTGCTTACAAATAATTTTAATGACAGCAATATATCAGTTTTATAGGACAGTTACATGTCAATGTCTTTTAATAGTTCAATATGAAAAAAAAAACTTTTGTGGCCAGCACAATACCTCTAGCCATTTTCATTTGAAGCTAAATAAGTAGGTACATATTGCATTTCATATATTTTATATTTCCAAGGAATTCCAATTACATTTATATTTTTTAGATATTTTTGTATTTTTTAATTCATTCTATGAACAATTTTTCTCCGACTCCTCTATATGTTCCAGATTCTTCCAATTCATTGACGAGATTGGCTGTATTTCTGGAGGATGTAATATATTTATATTCTTAAATATTTAATTTATAACAAAATAAGAAATATTAAATGTACTTCCCAGAAAAAGCCTTCAGTAATGTCTCTGGATTTTTGACAGTGACATTTTTCTGTCAGTTTTTATTTCCATGAAGTTGTTTGGGCTCTGATATTCATTACAATGGATTATTTTATATATTTAATATTCTCTGTCTCTAAATCTATAGAAGATATAGCTCGTCAGATTAAGGAATACGTAGTTAAAATCTTATAGAATTTGAGAAACCGTCCCTCCAACATCCACACACACTCACACACACACACATACACACACACACACAATTTATTGTACAATTTTTAGTTCAATTAAATGAGCTCGGCCAAGTTCTTAAAATTGCCGGAAAACTGAAAACTTAAAACAGGCAATTTACAGTAAAATTAAATTGGTCAGAGGTAGTGTGCCTGCCACAACATATTTTTATAAAGGGGACATAGGTATGTATTTATTGCAGATGTGTACAAGGTTGTCTATAAAGACAATGTTAATGTGAAGATAAAGTATTATATTTACAGCGTTGACCTTTTGATCCATGACATTTATGCTGTTGAATCTTGCATATAATTGTACATATTCAGACGACAGTTTCACTTATGCATACACAGATTTCTCCTTAAATATTTATTGTTTTCTAATTAGGAAAAGATGTCATATATCAATAAATCTAAAGAGATTTCACTGAATTTTACAAACGGGCACTTGGACAAAAGCAAGGGGAAAGTGATTAGGAGGTGTTTTTCGATTCCCAGGGCGTTATTCGCCACGAAATCATTCCTCAAGGCCAAACTGTAAACAAGCAATGTTAGTGGAGATTTTTCAACGCCTACAATCTTCCTGAAATTTGTGCAGGAAACGATTGGGTGACAACGCTCCGATACATCTCTCCCTGATGGTGAAAAATCACCTTACTAAGAGCAATGGAACAGCCCTCCCATTCTCCCAACCTTGCACCAGCCGATTTTAACCTGTATCCACAGCTAAAAATGAAATTGAAGGGACAACGTTTTGCTATGAGTGCCCGTGAGGTGACGCCTGGTAAGCGCCCACACGGTAAAATATATCGTCATCATTACCGATGTCTACATGTGTTGTAGATATTGGCACACCCAGAAATGAGTAATATGCCGTGATGATATATTTATTTATTTATTTTACGTTTTGCTAATCCAGCAGAGGTGATGGAAAATGCGACGTGGCAGCTGAAGGCTCTTTCAGAAAATGGTTTGGATGAGTGTTTTGAACTGTTCTACGAAAGATGGAACAAGTGTGTAAATGCAGGAAGGGTGTACTTTAAAAAAAATGATGTAAAAGTGTTGTACCTTTTTACCTCTCGCTACGAGAGGTATTGGAATCATGCTAAAAATCTCATATCCAGATTTTAATGAATAAGCACGTTTTATGGTCACTAGAGTCCGATTTTAACATTTTTACAATGATGTCTGTCTGTATGTATGTGTGTGTGTGTGTGTGTGTGTGTGTGTGTGTGTGTGTGTGTGTGTGTGTGGATGTGTGTATGTGTGTGTATGGCTGGATGTTGGACGGACGATTCCTCAAAAACTATAAGACTTAAGAATTGTTTAACTATGAATTCCTCAATCTGACATTCCTGGGAAGAGCTGAAAAGGTTTTGGTAACAATTGTACACCCGGAAGTAGTAGTTTTTTTAAAAAATTTGATATTACTAATTTTGAAGAACAAAATTCTACATCTAATATATTTAAATTTTTTAATATATCTTCTATAAATTTAGAGATAAAGACGCTATAATATATAGAATATCGGGATATAATAAGTCGAGTAGGCGCAACTACACTAAGGAAACCAGTTGACAAATTCAAATGTCTATAACATAGTTTGTAAATGACATATATTAATGTCAGTGTCAAAAACACAATTTTAGTGACATTCTGATAGCTTTTTCTGGGAAGTATATTTAATCTTTCTTATTGTTTTATTAATTAAATACTTGAAATTATAGGTAAAATGCATATATCCATCAGAAATACTGCCAATCTGGTTAATGAATTGGAAGAATCTCTGATAATCAGGAACTTCATCATACAATGAAAAATATATGTAATTAAAATTATATGTGTGCAGAAGACATGTTAAATACAACAAAAAACAATATTTGGGTAAAGTTCTGTAATATTTTGTTATAAAACGACGTTTCGATAGCAAAGTGCAATACAATACTTATATAGCCTAATATGGAAATGGCGAGAGGTCTTGTGCTGGCCACAACAGATTTTTTATTAACCAGTTCAGGGAAAATTTTGACGCTACCTCGTAAATCTAGTAGAAAGCTTTCTGAACCGAATTACAGTATCCTATTGAGGTACTTAACTGAATTAAAAATATTCTGATGTGGCCAGAACATTACCTGCCGTCATTTCTGTGTATTTTGTACAAATCCCATACCAAAAGTTCCTTGGAAAAGATTCTATATATCCAATAAAACTGTAACACGAACATACACTATATAAATTGCAGTTGACACTGACATCTGTCAATTATTTGAATATATCATCTGTTTCCAAGGTTGTAGCAAAGCTGACTGATTTATGAAAATTAATCTCTTTATAATTCTTTAACTCTATATCTATTGAATATGAAGCAAAATGTATAATCAAACCGAATAGAAAATTATATATTTTTTCATATTGATAATCACATGAAATGTCAAAAAATGATATTTAACTAGCTTTTTCAAGAAAAACTGTTAAGAACTTCAAATAAGAGAACTTCTGGTTGGCCAATTATAACCAAAATCTAATCAGCTCTTCATATGGATATAAAGAAGAGGAATGCGAAAGAATGATAATTTTTAGAATTGTAGTACTGAAGTTACCGTCGGGGAAATTTTTGTCACAGACAAAGATATATATATATATATATATAGACATGAAACTAGTAAAATCGTATTTTAGGTACCCTAAAACGTGCTTGATCATTAAAAACTCACCAACATTTGTCAATAGGAATTCCTTTTATTTTTATAACAGAATTTATTTTTACTATTTACATTTTTACGAAAAAGTATGACATCATTTATTTACTGTTAATTTTCAATTCAATGAGCACTAATGTTAAAAATATTTAAAGTGACGTGATGTCTTTACTTTCACCTATAACCTTACTGTGAGAATCTTCAATCGAAGGTCGTATAAAAAATTAATACGTTGATAAAAATAGACAAATATACAGGTGCTAGATTATAGATAAATTTTATATTTTAATCTAAAATAGATTCTTTTGTCATAAAACATTTTCATTTTACATTTTCAACAAGCAAATTATAAAATCCACGCAAATGGTGAGAAATTTCTATAAATTTATTTCGACCAGATCTGGGCAAAATCACTACTGAAAGGAATTAATTCACAAATCAATGAATTTATTTTCGGACAATTCACAATTCAGGCTGTATCCGATGTCGCATTTTGGCATTTAGAATTTAGGATTTAGGACTTCTTTACATAAAAACAACTCCGAATGGCACTCTTGTGACATCCATTGGTTTATATGGCAACACTTTAGAACAACAAAAATGAATTATTCAATTTGATTTAATTTGATATTTCAGATTAGATGTTAATATTATATTACATAAAATAGATGCTAAGAAGCTATTCTTTGACAGCAAACAGTAAATTTGACATTTGAAATTATAGCAACGAACATAATTTGTTTAATTAGTACGCGTCAACTTCAAGGCATAGTGTACTCCTGCAAAACCCTAAAATCTAATTCCTAAATTAGGTAAAAAAATGGCGAATACCCCCCGCCCCCCCTTTTATCAAATAAGTATTTGTATTCAACACCGTCCATGTAAAGAAAAAACTAAACAGTTTTACATAAAATATTATTTACAAAACAAAATTAGATATTTGATGATATTTATGAACAATGATATTATAATCAACAAGAAAAATTAGAAAAACAATACACGTAATTGAATAATATACGTTTGTTGTTTAAAGAATAATTACAAAACAGATTACATTCACGAGTAAACAAGTTTATTATATTTTCACTTTTTGTGATTTTTGAGATGAAAAATTCTGTCATTCACAACAATATGTATAAAAGAATTAATGATTCGTTTATTAATATTTTATTGAATATATAGCTAATTGAAGAAGCTTCTACTTAATGCATTTTTAAATGTCAAGGCATGTGTACAAGTTATTATTATTAATAACTAATTAAATTTACTTGTTAACATTTAAATGTTAATAACAACTCTCAAAAAAATACTTTTATTCACAGTAAAATTAAACTAAACTCTTCTACTGTTACTTTCACTGTCCCATGAAAAGTTTCAACATTTTCTACACACACTTGTCTGAATTTATTCAACCCCTTACACTTTACATTATTTTCATAGCCCTAAATATAATTTAGGAGACCCTTACAGTGTCCCTATGTATATTAAAATAAATTCAAATGGGCTAAGGGTTAAATTAGCATTCAGAAGTAAAGTTCTAAAACATTCGTAACAATTTGTGTGAAGCAGTAGTTGGTATTACAATGAATTATTTATATTTGGTATAATAGCTTAGTGCTTAGTTCATAGACAGATTTCTGTACTATCGTGAGAGAGAATTTTCGAATCATCGAGCTTTGTTCATAGATCGGTTTGCTGACGGTTGGAGTTTGAGATCGATTTGAAATTAGTTGCAAATCAAACGGTTTGAATTTTTACTTCTCGCTAAGAGAGGTATTGGAATCATGCTAAAAATCACATATCCATATTTTAATGAATAAGCACGTTTCAGGGTCACTAGAATCCGATTTTATCATTTTTACAATGATATGTGTGTGTGTGTGTGTGTGTGTGTGTGTGTATAGCTGGATGTTGGAGGGACGATTCCTCAAAAACTATAAGACTTAAGGCCTCTTTAAATATAAATTCCTCAATCTGACATCCTTGGGAAGAACTGAAAAGGTTTTGGTAACAATTGGACAACCGGAAGTAGTAGTTTCTAAAAAAAATTTTAAAATTTTTTGATATTACTAATATTGAAGAACATAACATTCTACATCTAATACATTTAAAATTTGTATTATATCTTCTAAAAAATTAGAAATAAAAGCGCCAATATACAGAATAACGAGATGTAATAAGTCGAGCAGACTAAACTTTTACAGGTAAAATGCATATATCCATCAGAAATACCGCCAATCTTGTTAAATAATCTCTGACATTTAGGAACTTCCTCATACAATGAAAAATAGATCTAATTAGAATTGTATGTGTGCAGAAGACATGATAAATACAATAAAAACAATATTTGGGTAAAGTTCTGTAATTTTTTTATTAGAAAACGACGGTTCGATAGCGAAGTGCAATACAATACTTATGTAACATTAAATGAAAATGGCGAGAGGTCTTGTGCTGGCCACAACAGATTTTTTTTAATTAATGTGAATCCGGGTAAGTTGCTAATTTACTTTGGAAAGTTTGCCATTTTCTTAAATATATCGAAATTATAATATGTCGTTAGTATAATTGACACTCAGAACTGGCAACGTTAATCCAGGCTAATATAATTAAATTCGAACCATAGCAATACACCAATAATCAGGGCCGGCTTAAGATATATAGGCGCCCTGAGCCAAATCAGATTAGATTAAATAAGTCAATATACCCCACATTTAGATAAAAACTTCAAAATTATCAAAAATCAAATTTATGTGCCTAGATACTACTCAATGCGCTGATTCCAAATTTTGAAACCGCAGGTCGATATCTCTTTTCGTTCTCGAGATATTTAGATTCAAAATTTTGCTCAAAACTGCCCATTTTTGGGTAATAACCCAAAAATGGGTCGAGATGTGAATTTGGCGACAACACCATTCGATTCTACGGGCAAAATTACATAAGTACACCAATTTTCAGCATTTTTGAACACCGCATACAATTTCTAAAGCAAAATAACTGAAAATGGCCAAAAATCGCAAAAATCTAAGGTGTACCCCTTAGGATTTTTTCAGATTTTGGCCATTTTCAGGGGTTTTCAAGTTTTTATTAATAAAAAATGAACCGGTTGGACAAAAATTATGAAAATTGTTATACTTATGTATTTTTGTCTGTAGAATCGAATGGTGTTGTCGCCAAATTCATATCTCGACCCATTTTTGGGTAAATACCTAAAAATGGGCAGTTTTGAGCAAAACTTTAAATCCAAATATCTCGAGAACTTAAAGAGATATCGACCTGCGTTTTCAAAATTTGGAATCCGCGCATTGAGAAGTATCTAGGCATATAAAAATTTGATTTTTGAAAACTTTTTATCTAAATGTGGGGTATATTGACTTTTGGGGCAATAATTCAAAAATTGGTGGAGATATAAACTTGATAGTAATATTATTTGATTGTACACAATTTATTTACACAAAACTAACTTTGAGGGGCTCTAAAATTTAATAATACAGGACAGGTATATATTCCATACATTGATTTTTTTTTGTATATTTTTCTTTAGTTTTTATATGTTTTGGGCGCCCCAAAAATCCATACGCCCTAATCCAGTGCCTAAGTGGCTCACGCCTTAAGCCGCCAGTGCCAATAATAATTTCTTATTTTCGTAATAGGTATCTTTGCTTCTTTGGATAGTAGGTATTATGGATTACATAAATGAATTGTCTCATAAGATATTTAAATTTTTCCTTTACTTCAACCCTGGGAATTGCAAGTTGTGACAAACCTAAGTCAATTTGTGGTACACCGCATTAAACTATTCCTTTATATTTTTTTAGTATACGGGTGTTTAAGCTGTTTATTTCGATCCCTTTACTTTACTTTGAACATATTTAAAATAAAATTCTAAAAAATATGAACTATGTGTTTTATTTTCTATAATACATTCAAGCGTGCCTCTTCTATAAAGTATATAAGATTTCACATCAAATAAATAGTCATTAAGATAAGGTAGTATTATGTATAAATAAATTAATAAAACATTAGTCTTTCAATATTAATCTTGACATTTTAACGTTTTAAAGTAAATTTCACCTAGTCATAATTATAAACTTTAACTCTATACATATAATAATTTAAAATGACCTATCGAACATGTAATATGACACCACCTTTGCTTTTGCAAATGTACTTCTACTACTCTTTCAAGAATTGTGAAAATATTTATTTCTTCATCGTCCTTGTACCGTTTTCTATGTCTTATCAGGCAAAAATCATACTGAAAAAATTACCGGTATAAATAAACATAAAATAACCATTCATTTTCTAGATAATAGAAATTAATGGACATTGTCTCCCATGCATTATTATAATTATCAGCATAAATTGTACATATTTTCAAGATGTTCTTTGCTTGGTTTATTAATGTAGCTAATTAAAAAGTTTTGCAAACAAAAAATTAAACAGCGACTATTATTTTTTGTAGAACATTATGTTCGGCTAATTTTAATGGTTGTAATCAACGGGTCCATTGTTGTAATCAACAATTACATTCTTGTAATCAAGTATTTTCACGATATTTGCTAAAGCGTGCATTACACGATAAAGTTCTTTTCAAGTGATTTGAAAAATGTCGTTATTAGCGACCTTACAAGTATATCTATAATCCAATCCGGGACACGAAAGATGAACTATGTTGGAACCACGGTTTCTCAAATACTATACTTAAAAAATATTTAACTGTAGTTTTCTCAATCTGACATTCCTGGGAAGAGCTGATTAGATTTTGGTTACAATTGGACAACCTGAAGTAATAGTTTCTTTAAAAAAATCTTCTAAATATGATTTTTTGGAAATTTCTGTTATTACTAATATTAAAGAATATAAAAATCTCTATTCGATACATTTAAAAATTTTTATTATATTTTCTATGGAGTTAAAGACAGAGACATATCTATATATATAAAAAAATAAGTTGTAAATGAATATCGCAGCCCATGAAAAACAAGTGGAAAAATTAAAATGTTTGTAATTGACAGATAAATGTGAGTGTCAAAATTCCAAAGACATTACTGAAGACTTTTTCTGGAAAGTACATTTACTATTTCTTATTTTATTATTAATTATTTATAATTATAGACACATATATTACATATACCCTTCAGAAATACCGCCAATCTCATCAATGAATTGGAAGAATCTGGAACATTAGAAGAATAAGAGTGAATAGAATGAATTAATATATATAAGAAGATATGTGATTTGTGTGTATCAGAAATATCAAATATGTACAATAATTATATAGTCTAGTATGGAAATGGCGAGAGGTCTTGGGCTGGCCACTGTAGATTTTTCAATTTAATATCAAACACTTATAATACCACACTTGTACACATCAAAAATTTAAATTCATATACACATACATACAGACATCATCGTAAAAAAAATTGAAATGTGATTCTAGTGACCTTAAATCGTGCTTATTCACTAAAATCTGGATATGCGGTTTTTAGCATGAATCCAATACCTCTCTTAGCGAGAGGTAAAAATAGAATTTTCTTCCTCATAAATCTAAATTCTTTGTCGTACAAATATAAAAATGATTGCATTACCTTTGATGGATTCCCAGTAGAACATTTATAAAGCAATCTTCTTTTAGCAAGCAAGCGGTTTTTTTCCTGACCATTGTAATTAACTTGAATAAATACTGACCATCTTCTGAGAACGTATTGCAATAATGAGAAGCTATTACTGGTTGGCACATTTGAATATATTGAAAAGAATTTAGTCATGTTATTACAGGGCTGGAATAACCAAAACTTCATTCATTTTCTTCACAATTCTTCAAAATTGACGCAATTCCAATTATTGTACATTTACGAGGATTGTACAGTATTTATTGTCCCTAGTATACAAAACAAAAATTGGTGTACTTATGTATTTTTGTCCGTAGAATCGAATGGTGTTGTCGCCAAATTCATATCTCGACCCATTTTTGGGTTACTACCCAAAAATGGGCAGTTTTGGGTTACTACCCAAAAATGGGCAGTTTTGGGTTACTACCCAAAAATGGGCAGTTTTGGGTTACTACCCAAAAATGGGCAGTTTTGAGCAAAACTTTGAATCTAAATATCTCGAGAACGAAAAGAGATATGGACCTGCGGTTTTAAAATTTGGAATCAGCGCATTGAGAAGTATACTCGTATAGTTACATAAAAATTAGATTTTTGAAAATTTTGAAGTTTTTATCTAAATATGTGGCATATTGACTTTTGGGGCAATAATTCAAAAATGGGTAGAGATATAAACTTGGTAGTAATATTACTTGATTGTAAAGAGAATGTTACGTAAGTGTACGCATTTTTAGAGTATTTATATATGAGTATACATAATGAATATTCATGTGATAATTTTATTGGATTTATAGAATATTTTCCAAAGAACTTTCTGTATGGAATTTGTAAAAAAATTGTATTATGTTCGTGTTAAAATTTTACAACTGGATATATAGAATCTTTTCCAATGAACTTTTGGTATGGGATTTGTACAAAATACATCAAATTAACGGAAGGTCTTGTGCTGGCCACAACAGATTTTTTATGTTGATTTTGTAAATTTCATAGTGTTTTTATTGCTAATGATTATAATTTATATATTATCAACTTTTAAGTTTGTCTTTTTCTCTTAAGTCCAAAAAACTCAGAAATAATTTTTGTAACGAGTGGTGGCGCTCTAATCTAATTTGTCTCAGGGCGCCTATATACCGTGAGTATTTTTTAACGTGAAACATTGAGTTTATCATATCCATAGTTACGACTGATTTGATTGACAGCAATGTATTTGCCCGTTCCTTTTAAAATGAAACATAGGGAACGAATCTGACAGAAGTATAATATTTAAATATTGTAAGAAATTTAGCGGATTCAGAAAACCACTCGAGAGTACTAAATATATTTCGGGCACAAGGTACACACAGTACTTTTTACATCTAAATTTAATTTTTAGAAAACAGGATAATTATTTAAATAATATTAACCTCTAATGACATCTTGTCAATATGACAGATAACCCTTGAATTTCCCTATAAATTATGATTTGACATTTGATTGACAGCAATATATTTGTCTGTCTCATTTAAAATGACACATGGGAAATGAATTTGTCAGAAGTATTATATTTAAATATTGTAAGAAATTTAGCCGAGTCAGAAAACCACTCGGGCACAAGATGCACACTATATTTTTTCTACAACTAATTTTATTTTAGAATGCAGGTATAATTATTTAAACAAAACTAACCTCTATTGACGTCTTATCAAATGTCAAATTCATTCCCTATGTTTCATTTTAAAGGGAACGGGCAAATACATTGCTGTCAATCAAATCAGTCGTAACTATGGATATGATAAACTCAATGTTTCACGTTAAAAAATACTCACGGTATTTTGAGCCGGCCCTTAGCTGTAAAGTGTACAGATATTTTTAAATGTAATTTTTGTATTGTGCATTAAATGTGTGTATTCCCTAAAATCTTGATATGCGATTTTTGGCATGAATCCAATTCCTGTCTTAGCGAGAGGTTAAAAGTAAAATATTGAAAAATTTTCCCTCATTAATCCGGCTCTAATACTGATGTTATTTAATGTTGTTCTTAGGAGATGAAATAAAAAATACATCCTATTGAATAACACATTTTTTATAAGTTGTTTGATAATGAAAATGGTATATTGTAAAATTTATTTACGCAGTACGCAGATGATTACAAAAAAATTGATGCTGTAATAACAAATAAATTAGCAAACAAGCACGATTTCTATATTTGTTTTTAAATCGTATATATTAGATATATATTCATAGATCACAAAAAATATCTTCATAGCATTTATGATGTATTTTAGTCTTGGAGTAATATCAAATTTTTAAATAATTACAATAATTTATAATAATTAAACAATTGCAGAGTGTGACATAATAAAATTTAAAAAATCTGATGTAGCCATCACTATACCTTTCGTCAATTCTATGTATTTTGTACAAATCCTATACCAAATGTTTCGTGAAAAAGATTATATACAAAATGTCTCACAACTTGCGCCCCAGAGTGTATGAGGAAACACGAGACTGCACTCGGATGTGTAATTTCGAAGAAAAAAAAATCTAGCTTAAAAGATATTAGAGAAAAGACGTCTTAAAATTGACCAATCAGAGACCTACACCTTTAACGTGTGTTTGCCGTAATTTTACTTTACTATGGTTTTATACAAATCAAATCTTTAAAATGTGTGGGTGACTGTAGTTTTCGAAAAATGTCAGTGTCAAATTAAATTTGACAAGGTGAATAAAAAAGGCAAATTCTTACCATGTATTCAGCCGCTGATTTCTTAGAAATGATTATAATTTTCGGAGAATGTGGACGTAACGTAACGCCAGAGAGGCAGCACGAGTCTATTCGAAACGTTTTCCGGATAAAAATCTTGTGATGATCTCGGATGACACCTTCGCTAACCTAAATTTGTTGACAGTGAAAAGTCAACTCTTAAGTGTCAAAATTACAGTAAGTCAAACAAATTTTGTAACTCACTAGTAGTATTGTTAAAACCTAGCAACCAGTTTTATTTTGTAATAATATCACCACACCTCAAGATATTCTCCGGGATTGGTGGATTAAAAAGTCTTGTAACTCCGTTATGCAAGCAGCCGCAAATTATTTTCTTCTATTTGTTGGCAACCTATTGTCGTCGGCAAGTGTCAGTTTCGTCTGGGGCGCGAGTTGTGAGACATGCTGTATATCCAGTAAGATTGTAACACGAACATATATTTTTTTGCAAAATTCCGTGCCAATATAACAATTCTAAAAATCTATTGTGGCCAGCACAAGACCTCTCGCCATTTCCATATTAGGCTATATAAGTATTGTACTGCATTTCGCTTTCAAACCGTCGTTTTATAACAAAATATTACAGAACTTTACCCAAATATTGTTTTTTATTGTATTTAACATGTCTTCTGCACACATATAATTCTAATTATATCTATTTTTCATTTTATGAGGAAGTTTCTAAATGTCAGAGATTGTTCCAATTCATTAACCAGATTGGCGGTATGGATATATGCATTTTACCACAATTTTACCTATAATTTCAAATATTTAATTAATAAAACAATAAGAAAAATTATATATACTTCCCAGAAAAAGCTATCAGAATGTCACTAAAACTGTTGATATTTGACAATGACATGTGTCATGTTATAAACATTGGAATTTGTCAACTGGTTTCCTTAGTGCCTTAGCCTCTGCGATTAATGTACTCTATAAATTATAGTGTCTTTATCTCTAAGTCTATCTATGCAAGATATAATAAAAATTTTAAGTGTATTAGATGAAGAATTTTATGTTCTTCAATATTTAATAAAAAAAAAACTCCCAAAAAATTATATTTAGAAGAATTTTTCTAAGAAACTACTACTTCCGGTTGTTCAATTGTTACCAAAACCTTTTCAGCTCTTCCCAGGAATGTCAGATTGAGGAAACTGCAGTTAAATATTTTTTAAGTCTTATAGTTTTTGAGGAATCGTGTCTACAACATCCAGACATACATACACACACACACCCACATCATTTTAAAAATGTTATCGGATTCTAGGGACCTTAAATCGTGCTTATTGAATAAAATCTGGATATTCGAATTTTAGCATGAATCCAATACCTCTCTTAGCGAGAGGTAAAAATTATAATTCTTTCGTATTCTTCTTCTTACAAAAAAAATTATAAGAAATAAATTAATAAACAAGCACGATTTCTATATTTGTTTTTTATTGGTATACAGAGAATTTATTTTAAAATGCAACATTATAGTTCATCAGTTCCATGGTTACTCACTATTGTCAAAAAATGACAGCAATGTAATATTTGTCCATTTTAAAATGCAACATTATAAATAGTATTGCAGCACAGGAGATACCTCCAAAACACATCACAAATGGTGTCAGTTCTTATTACGACCAACTAGAATATTACCTCAGAGTGATTGGGGGTATTTTTTAAAATTTATTACATGAAAGTTATGAATTTTTGTAAGCTAAAGTTTGTTAAGATGTACAACATTCATGTTTTGATTATTTGTTAATCATATGTAGGCTAATTTATTGGAAATTAGTTTTAATAATACAAAAGTACAAATTTTGTATGTTGCATTTTAAAATGTACAAATATTACATTGCTGTCATTTTTTGACAATAGTGAGTAACCATGGAAGTGATTCACCATATGTTGCATGTTAAAATAAATTCCCTGTATATTACTAGTACCTAGATCTATCCGTAGATCACAAAAAATATCTTCATATCATGTGTGAAGTGTGATGTATTTTAGTCTTGGAGTAATATCAGACAACCTGAGAATTTTGATTTCTCTAACTACGTGTTTATTTCTGTTTTCTTTTGTAGTGTAGGTATCGTATGATCTGCAATATCAGCATTTATGAACCAAGCTTTTTGCTAGAGAATACAAACAGGTTCAATGCATTTCTCTCACAGTTGAAAGTTCAATTTTGTTTTGTATCGTAAGCACATTTGAGTTCGTTGTTTGATAATCGTTTAGCAAGTTGAGAAAGAGTAAAGGTGGAAATTTCTATTTGCTTATAACTTTACACCGCTGGAAATTGTTAGCTTAGATTATGTACCAACATTACTAAATATGGCAGCTGTATTCACCAACAAAAAGAATTAAATTGAGACACTAAAAATAATTGAATCGTCTAATTTTAAAACCCGATAAATCCATTTTAGCTAAAACCGAGTTTCATACTACAAGGGCTTCCGTCTTCTTATTCTCCATAGCTTGGTGTAACTTTTACGTATATATATCAAAACTCAACAAATCCTTAGGATATTTACGTTTAAAATATAAAATTTCAGGGTAGTTTCAAAACCCAACAAATCTACTACCGGTCAAACAGAAGAGCGGTTTGGAAGCCAAGTGGTCCTATTAGGTTTATATTTTTTACCTCCCGCTACCCTAGGTAAGGGAGGTATAGGGATCGTGCTAAAAATCGGATATAGAGATTTTAGTGAATAAATACGTTTTGATGTCCCCAGAATCCGATTTTAACATTTTTACAATGATGTCTGTAGGTATGTATGTGTGTCTGTGTGTGGATCATGTGGACACGATTACTCAAATACTATCAATCAGAAAAATTTGAAATTTTGTATATCCATTCTATGCTAATGTGGGAAGAGCTCATTAGTTTTGAGTGTATATCGGATAACCGGAAGTATCATTTATACAAGCTTTTAACAGTTTTTCTTGTAAAAAATTCATTGAATATAATTTTTTAGCAACTTTTACCAATACAAATTGAATATAATGGCACAATCTTCAATTCTACGATAATAGCATTTAGTAAATAACTTGAAATAACTTTATATTATATTATAAAATAATTTATTTTTGTACATCACTTTGCCTCTGCGTCAAACAAAAACAATACTTTAATAACAAATTTGACATATTTAAACAAATGTCACTGTCACGCAGCAATTTTCATTAAAATTAATAATGAAACCGTATTAAGAAGAATTTAGTAGTTTAAATATGATTCTAATGAAATTAAGGTTTGTAAAAATAATATATTTTCCATCATACATAAATATTAGATAAACAAGATAATTCGATTTAAGTTTGATGTTTGCAGCATTATATATCAAACAGCTCTCAATAAGAACGTGATTTTAAAGTGTCAAATAATAATTTGCAACTACACATTTACGAAATGAATAATGTACGGCGAAGAATTTACACAGATTGCGTTTTAGAGCATAGGGAAGTTGGTGATGATTTTGACAATAATGTGTGTGTGACGATTTTTCCTTAAAATATATTAATGATCCAAAAGTTCGCAAAGTTGGTATTTAATACTCTTATATAATTTGAAACAACATATTAGATTTTGACTATATATGATAAACCGGAAGTAGTACTTAATTTGAAGCTCTAACAGATTTTTCAGGAAAAACATAATAAATTATAATCCAAAATTTTGTATTACAAACTTTTCTATTTATTGGAACAACAAAGTAGATTTTGTTTATAAACGATCAATCGGAAGTGAAACTTTACTTAAAGCTCAATGCTATTTTAAACATGAAATTGGCGGGAGGACATGTGCTTTTCCACATCAGATTTTTTTATTAATGTCAATAGTTTCTTTGCAATAATTTATTAAAGAAATAGTCCTCATTAGATTTAATTAACTATCAAATTTTCAAATAATTTCAATAATTTATAATAAAAAATCTGATGTGGCCAGCATATGACCTCCCGCTAATTCCGTGTTTAAAATAACAGCGAGCTTTAAGTAAAGTATCACTTCCGGTTGACCGTTTGTAAATAAAATCTAATTTGTTGTCCAATAAATAGAAAAGTCTGTAATACGAAATTTTGGATTATGTTTTATTGTTTTTCCTCAAAAATCTGTTAGAGCTCCAAATTAAGTACTACATCCGATTTATCATATATGGTTAAAATTTAATATGTTGTTTCAAATTATATATGAGTTTTAAATACCAAATTTGAGAAGTTTTGGGTCATATTTTAATAGATTTTAAGGAAAAATCGTCACACACACATTATTATAAAAATCAGCATCGACTTCCAGGTGGTCTAAAACGCAATCTGTGTAAATTCTTCGTCGTACAAATTAAATAATAGGATCTTACATGATTGTAAATTGATATTAATTTATAGTGCTACAGACATAGAAAAATTAAATCAGATCATCCTGTACATCTAATATTTATGTATGATGGAAAATATATTATTTTTACAAACCTTAATTTCATTAGAATTAAATATTTCACTATTATATTCTCCTCGAGACGGTTTCATTATTAATTTTAATGTAATTGCTTCCTGACAGTGACAATATGTCAAAATTGTTATTATAGTATTGTTTTTGTTTGACGCATAGGCAAGATGATGTATAGAAATAAATTATTTTATAAATTTATTTATTTAAAGCTATTTACTAAATGCTATTATAGTGAAATTCTGAAATTGAAGATTGTAACATTATATTCCATTTTTATTAGTAAAAGTTGCTGAAAAATTATATTCAATGTATTTTTTTTCAAGAAAAACTGTTGAAAGCTTGTATAAGTGATACTTCCGGTTATCCGATATACACTAAAAACTAATGTGCTCTTCCCACATTAGTATAGAATGAGTAAACAAAATTTCAAAATTTTCTGATTGACAGTATTTGAGTAATCGTCTACACAGGATCTCCACACACATACACAAATACATACGTACACACACATCCATACCCACAGACATCATTGTAAAAATGTTAAAATTGGTTTCCAGGGACCTTAAAACGTGGTCATTTACTAAAATCTCTATATGCGATTTTTAGCACGATTCCTATACCTCCCTTACCTAGGCTAGCGGGAGGTAAAAATGATAGACTGTAGGGGTGAACATGATACATAATACTTGAATACAAAATGTATTATTAATTATTATTTTCTTAAATTTTTAGCAGCCTAAAACCATGTGACAGTATTTATGGCAAAACTATGTAATTTATTTAAGATCGTAATTAATAAACTACCTTGCGCATACACAAAGCGTTCATCAATATTGTACTTATATTTACCTATAATATAGTACGAGTAGGTAGTTAAACTAATTTACTCTATTCAAAAATTAAAACATTCAATCGATATTATAGAACATGCAAAGTTCAATAAACTTAAAAGTAAATAAATGAGGTACATGTTTTTTCTACGTGTTCAGACTTTTAAATTTGTAATGAATTGTGTAAATTTCATAAGAAACGACATGAAAATCATTAGTTTTTGTGATATGGTTTTTATAGTAATCAATAATAGGTCTAAACTAGAAGATTGATTACTACAACGAAAATAGTTGATTACAATAATGTTGCGGTTGATTACAACAATTGAACTTGTGACTATAAAAATGATATTATTAAATATTTAAATTTAAAGATATCTAATAGTCAATAACAAATTATTAACAACTATACAAGTAGATCAATTTTAAAATTAAATTCAATTAAACCAACTATAAAATAATGAGGTTTTGTGGCTACGTCACTGGTGCGACACTACCCTATACGTGTGTATTTCAGATTGGTGACCTTCAACAAGCTCGCTTTACACAATATTTGCACGCTAGCTTAGGCGTGCGTAAGATATCTGGCTAGATATATAGGAGGAAAGATTATTTACGTTAATATCAATGTTAATTACTATAAAACTTAAATCTTTAATGCCTTTTATGCAACAATATATAGCACCCGGCATTATATCTAGTAGTCTAGTCTGGTAGTCGTAATATTCTTGCGCTGAACCGCTCTACACTCCGTCACTGGCATAGCCGGGCGTACTGGAGTACGCCCGAATCTCCTTGCGTTGCCCCTGTCTGGTCGCGAACCTGGGGAACCAGGTTCTATCCCGATCGACTCAACATATTTCGAATTTTAAATGGCACGAAAGTGGTCCCTATGGTGCACTCTCCACGCCAGCAATGAGTGCCCGTGAGGTGACGCCTGGTAAACGCCCGCACAGTACAAATATGTCATCATCATTACTGATATCTGCATACAAAGCAGATTGGCACACCCAGTAATGGGTAATATGCCGTGATGATATATTTATTTTATTCAATTTTGACGTTTTAAACTGTCATTATTAACTCCGTAGCAACAGCCATAAGTAACATTTTATTCACAAGTGAATTCAAAAATTTTAAATCACTCTCACAATTTCTTTTAACTCACTGCAACAAATAATGCATTTAAAATAAGATCAGGCACGAAAATAACACTCAACATAGTATTTAATAGATATTGATATTATCAGCCATTTTCATTATTTTTCACGACACAAATGACAACACAATAATGTGCGCTTTTTTTTGTCAACGCAAAATGTCACTTTGCCGCTCATAAGCGACAAAGTAGAAAAAACCATTCTAAGTATACAATGTTGAGAAATGTCACTTGTCTACATTCTTAATGAAAATGTTTAGTTAGGAACTAATGGCACTGTAATTACACATTTATCACGTTCACAAGTCAATTTGACATATGTTCTGTCGGTATTTAACATAACCTAACAAAATGCCACACTGCTGTGAAAATGAAATAGGGCATTCATTTACAAAAACGAAAGTATAAAATGCTTAGATTAGATTGAATAAAAACTCAAGAAGAATGGAAAATAACGATAAAATTAAATTAAATATAAAATAAATTGTGTGAACAGTTATGTTTAGTAATAATTTTTACACAGATGGCGGTAGGATAGTTGCGAGTCGTACTCTGACATCTGATCTCTAGTTAACTATTTATTTTGATTACAATAAAGTTATTAGTTATTTCGTTACTTAGATAATTGCGAGAAGTCAGTCAATGCACATACATGTCTATATAATCACAAATTCCTTGAAATATTTGTTAATTTTTTCAGTGTGACAGGCGTGACAACTAACCACACATTTTGCTACCAAAACTCATCAAATCATCACAAATCCTTGCTTCCACGCTCTAATTTTGTTTTTTTTTTTTTTTTTGGAATAGATGGCTAATGTAACGATATAATAAGTTAAAAGCCTTTTTAAGTTTAAACCGTATCTTTTGTATTAGTCAATCGTTATTTATTGAGCAGTACTGTAAGTATAAAGTGTACATTTTATTATTTTTTGTTATGGTGGAGGACCCCATTGTGGCGACTGTAGAAAAAATCTTGTATGTGTTTCGAACGCAAATGGACATTGTCGATTTCGAGAGAATGCCGCGCGACCTCTCAATCGCCAATGTCGCATTTTGCGCTCTTAATACACAAATAGCTATTTTGAAATAGATGGCTTGACGTCTATCAGCGACGATTGTCATGATCAGCCTACTAACTGATTAGTTTTTTGTTTTGTCAAAATTAAATATAATGGTTTTTATTAGTATTTCGTCAAAATTGAATAAAATATTGTATAAACCACGTGACCTAAGAATTTAACTTCTCATGAATAAACTTTATCTTAGCTCACTTGGAGCATAAATATCTATTATTTATTTAAATAAATAAGTGTTACAGATCTGTAAATCTAAAACTGACAAAAACGCATCTATTTTTGTTGATTAATATAAAATTATACATAAGAGTGGCAGCTTTCGTTGCGATTTTGTTCATTATTTACAGATTTACAGGCCGTGAGACTGAGACACAGATTTTTTCAAAATGGAGATATTATTTGACTTAATTATACCAAGGGTAAACATTTTTATTAATTCCAGAAAATTTATTTTTCCTTCATCTTATGAATATTTATCACAAAAAATATAATTAATCATGAAAGAAAATTTCCATAATTTATCACGCTTATCAAAATATTATCATCGTGCAAAAAACTTTTCCCAACAGAGAATTTGCTCGTATACATAGTATAATAAACCCTTATTTGATATCTTCATTAAAAGCTAAGAAATTGGCACTAAAGTAATCCATTATACGACAATTTCATGCGATAGCAGTGATGCCAACCTGAAGATAATTGCTGTATATGTAAGATAATTTGGGTAGGTGTATGATGTACAATAGTAAATTTGTATGTAAAATGACAAAAATATGTACAAGAAAAACGAACTAAATAATTCCGATCCGATGAATAAGCTTGACACAAAATACGTAATTTTGTGTCTTCTTTACGATAACTTCAATTCCGGGGTTAGCAACATAGAATGTCAGACTGACAGATTAATTTTAACCTAACCTATAAAATAAATATTTCTTATATTTCACAATTTTTTGATTTGAAATAAAATTTAATATGCACCTCGGCACTGAAGTTCATTTTTATCACTCATGTTGTTTATTTTCCTCGGCTCTGAGGCAAATAAATAATTATTATTTGAAATCGTCACTAAAATACACAAAAATTATCATTAAAAGTTCAGAAATTGGCACTAAGAATAATTTATAATACAGCTTCTAAAGTGCATCCCAATCCATTCACACATTTCTACAGGGCTCCCAGATTTAAACGGCATAACTTGAACCATGCATTAAACACGTAAAAATAAGGTGACAAGTTCATTTGAGCAAATGCCCGTAAATGTTTTGTTTCAGAGATATTCATGTTTTTCTTATTGGAGCAGCGCTACTTTAAAAAATCAACTTTATAACGAGATATCAAATATTAATTTATTAAGTTGTGACATAATAATTACATTAATTATAGGTAAATGATTTGGCTATTGTCTAATTTCAATACAAAATTTAGTTTGCTTGCCTAAGGTCAGGGCAAAAATTAAAATTATCGATGAATTCAAACAAATTTATTATTTATGTACAATAAAATAATAACTATTTTTTATAACATTTGTTCAAAATGTTCACCTGTAGCAAGCAAACAGGCATTGGTTACTGCGTGACATTGCTCGGGAGATATGGTTTTGAATCAAAGAAATTCTCATCTTTGGTTACGTGAAAATCCTCATGCAATTAAAGAGAAAAATTTCCACTATGAATTTCAATGTAATGTTTGGCTAGGTATTATTGAAAATACTTTAATAGGCCCTTTCTTTTTGCCACATCGTTTAAATTCAAAGAGGTTCTACAATTTTCTAAATAATGATTTGAATGATTTAATGGAAGAAGTTACATTAGCAATAAGAATAAACTCTTGGCTACAGTTAGATGGCTGCCCTGCACATTATGGGAGACAACCAAGAGAGTGGTTAAATTTACACTATCCACAACGGTGGATTGGTCGCAGAGGACCTGTCATTTACCTATAATTAATGTAATTATTGTCACAACTTAATAAATTAATATTTGATATCTCGTTATAAAGTTGATTTTTTAAAGTAGCGCTGCTCCAATAAGAAAAACATGAATATCTCTGAAACAAAGCATTTACGGGCATTTGCTCAAATGAACTTGTCACCTTATTTTTACGTGTTTAATCCATGGTTCAAGTTATGCCGTTTAAATCTGGGACACCCTGTTTATACAGGTGTCTCTTAAATAGGGGGACATGGCTTAACCACAGATTCCTGAAGCTAAAATAAGACGATTTAACTAAACTTGCTTCTACCGGAAAGTGTACCATTTAGCCAGAATTCTCCTTCAAAGTTCTTAAAAAAATTAATTTTGCTTATAATAACAGAACGCTTTATACGATTTGGATGAAATTTGGTATGACAATTCATATGGTTATGTCATCTTTTAAGGTGATACTTCTTATTATTAGGGAACCACTAGTGTATGAAACTTAGATGTCCCAACATTGATTAGACCGTAACTTTTTAATAGCTGCGCCGATAACATACAATTATTTCTTTTTTCAGAAAGATACATTCAATAGTAAACTTTTCTCTCTCTGTGTAATTTGTAATATCTGTTACGTTTACACAGGAAAAAATAAAACCTGAGTGACTGCATCGCGAGATTCGTGAATTTTTTTAAAATAAATTTAATGTAGCAGTCTATCCAAATGTCAAACCCCTAATAGAAGGAAGTTTAGTTAAATCGTCTTATTTTAGCCTCAGGAATCTGTGGTTAAGCCATGTCCCCCTATTTAAGAGACACCTGTATATTATGGTTGTTTACTGTGGGATTTGAACCACATTTCGCTTATTATATCATTTTATTTAAGCTTGTATCAGTGCAGTTAAATTAAAGATGGGGGACCATTTGAAATCCCATATTTCAGCGTTAATACAAAACTATAACTACACAAATTTTAAAAGAGAAATTCCTTATTTTCTCGGTGTATAATTTTAAACATTTTCTTCTCGTAAAATTGAAGGTAATTCCGTTATTCTGTATAATTTTAAAATAAAATTTAATGTAGGGTATTTCAAATTCAAATGTTTGTTTAAAATTCTCATTTGTTATTGTTGCAAGTTTCTATAATTTCAAATTTATTTACATAAATATTGTTCATCAATACTGGCCAAGATAATCTATTTATCTATCTCTGTTTCTGTTCATAGGCAGATCTCTCTTCATTATATGAGTATTTATACCCTTTATTTAACCAAATCAATCGTTCGTCATTTCATTGTTATAATCAAAATTTCAATTGTTGTAATTTGTAATCAACCTTTCCATTGTTGGAATCCAACAATTTTTAAAATCTATTTTAGTGATCTCTTCACAACGTTGAGGCTTGTGAGGTGACGCCTGGTAAGCGCCCTAAAACAATACAGATATATCATTATTGTCTAAATCAAAAATCTGTAGTGGTAGTACGCACTTTAGAATTCTATCAAAAGATGCATTTGTTTTCGCTTTTCACCGCAAAGCGAAAATTTGGTAGCATGCGTGTCTCAAAATATTCGCCTGCAAGCGTACGACTCGAGGTGAAATTTATATATAATTTATACATTTATTATATTCAACTGTCATAATATTTTTTATTTTAATAGTATAAAATCCAATAATTTCCGAATCAAAAAGTGAATATAGAATTCTAAAGTGCATGCTACCAAGATTCATAAAAGTAAAATCGTATTTGCCTACTTTCTATGATAGAATTCTAAAGTGCGTGCTACCACTACTGATGTGGCCAACACAATACCTCTCGCCATTTAATTTTTACTAATTTAAATAGTACATTAATACATACATCGTATTCTAGGGACCTTAAAACGTGGTCTTTTACTAAAATCTCGATATGTGATTTTTAGCACGATCCCTATACCTCCCTTACAAAGGGTAGCGGGAGGCGAAAAACAGATTGGCTATCCAGCAACAACAATTGGTAATAAGTAAAATAAGCCGTGATGATATATTTATTTAAATAAACAAACTTTCAGAATTGGGACATAGACAAATAGAAATTTTCTAAATCTATGAATAAATTAAAATAACATTTTATATCAGGTTATCATCTTGAAAGCTGAAACTTTGCAATAGAATGAAAGAAAATTTATGTTCCCATTAGTTTTGAAATAATTAGTCTCTCCAAAATAGCTGCTATATGTACTGACACACACACCAGACACACACATACGGTACAATGAGCCTGTTTCACATTTTTCAAAAACTAGTTTCAATGAAAGTTTATGGAATGATTTTCTTAGTAATAATTTTTATTTTAATAATTTGTTGTTATTTGTGGAAATAATTAAATAAAAAGATTGGCGTCCTGAAAAACTACCCCCCAGTCCTGTGACGTAGGAGCACATACATTACATCATTAATAGCCAATAGGAAAATAGTTTTTCCATCACCTGCGTTTATTCATATTATTTTTTTTTTCTTTATTTTTTTTTTCATTTATTTATTATTATTATTTTTATTTTTTATTTATCTTTACCGATATCTGTGATAAAGCAGATTGGCACACCCAGAAATGGGTAATATGCTGTGATGATATATTTATTTATTTTATTATTTATATAAATAAACGTAGACTAAAGTTTGTCACATGTTAATAACAAAATCTTTTAATTAGACATTTGACGCTGACATTGCTCATTGTAAATAAATAAAGTAATAATGGCTAATTTAAAATACAGTCAAGCTAAATCGGACAATTAACCGAAGGTCGATAGCTGGATGAGGGCTGAATTTATATCAGAACGATTGTTTTACTGCTACCGAAATAAGGGGTGTTAAAGAGTTGAGGTAAAATAAAATATAAAAATTGAATTTATTATATAAATTAATCATATATTTTACTTTAAAGTTCTGGTCGTGATTCTTATTTGACACTTGTTTGACAACTTTGACAATACACTTGACACCTTAGAACCGCTGAAGATGTATGTACTCTGACGTCACATTTTGTTTCAGATCGCGTGACTTATTCAAAATTATATCCAAATTTCAAAAATTAATTGTAAAATATCTAAAGGATATTTCGTGATATTTTCAAATTTGAGGCTCTTTAAAGAACAATATCTTTTCAAATTTAATACTTAGAAGTCATATAAAAATTCTTGCAACAGCCCTATTATATCGAAAGCAATTGTATTATATATTCACCTACAAATATGTACGAGTATATAGGTACATTCGTGAGAGTTATATTGTCACGTACATAGTTGTAAATTTGTAAATATTAACAGTTATACATACATGTTTATAATTTTCTAAACTCAGAAACGTGTTACTTGGTTGACATAACCGTTAGATTATTTTGAAATACTTTTGTTAAAAATGTATAAAACATTATAAACATATGGTTATCTTTACAAAAAAAATCTGATTATATGTTTAAAATTGCAATGAGCTTTAAGTAAAATATCACTTCCTGTTGATCGTTTGTAAACAAAATCTAATTTGTTGTTCCAATAAATAGAAAAGTCTGCAATACGAATTTTTAAATATATCGGATAGAGATTTTTATATTATATTTAATATTTGTAATAACATAAATGCGAAAAATCCATCAAAAACCACCAGGTTTCAAAGAGAGATACTGTAAAAATAGCTGGTAACTGATATACCCAAATCATTCAAGCAGCCAATGCACGTCATTAATAAAAATTGAATAAAAGTAACTAGATGTGTGACGTCATGTACTGCTACGTTTGCAGAGGTTTTAGAATCTTTATGAAAAGAGTTATACAGATTGCAATCTATATTCTCGACATGTTCATGAACTGTCACATCTACAAAATAAATACTATATTTTACTCACTGTCCATTTCTATTTAAATTATTTTATAATACAGGAAACACTGTGATATGGAAATATCATTTCTGCATAAGTCTATCTCTCACAAACACCCAACCGGCAATTATGCGCATGCTCGGAAATCTTGACTACTATTGGTTAACGCTTACAGCATTGCTGGCTGGGCTGCATTCCAAAATCCTACTCTTAAAGTATGAAATTATTCAAAGTCGTTTCAAAACTGATAACCTCCAAAACAGCCAGAGTTTACTCCAAAGTAATGTTCTACTTACTCTACTAACGAGGAGGGTATAGAAATTACTCCACAGTATTTTCAAACGTAGATGCTCACGATTCTCAACATATGAAAGTAATTTGCCTTCTTGAGGAAGAAAACATGCTTTTGGTTGAAAATAAACATAATTAAATACGTTGGCGTGTATTAAGAGCATAATAAAAGCGCTTTTATGAAGCGTACTTTCACATTATATTGAGGAAAGTGCTCCATAAAAGCGCTTTTATTGCAAAAGTGCGCTTTTAATACGGGCGTGACATTAATGTTGTAATTATAAGTAGATTTGTTAGTTTTTTAAAATTATTTTTAATTTTTTACTTCAACAAAACTCTCATTCGTTCCAAAACACAACACATCATACTCGACGCCAAAACTCGGTATTCTTGGTTTTGGAACGCTGCCCTGGTGATGCAGCGAGCACATGGTTTGACTTTGACGTTTGATTTCATTTCTGTTTGTAGCTGCACTTCGAAAGCATTTGCTTTGTGTTTCAAGAAAAGCAAAAGATCCACAATATATTAGATATTGGTATATGGTATAGACAAATGCGTGTTGCGGTACATGTAGCTATAACCTTAACCTTTAGTATTATGCCGTAACCCTAGAATATGACAATTTCTAAATTTCAAGTCATAATCCTAATGCCAGCCAATCAGACGTGTTATGTTCGTGGACGACAGCTTGATTCTGGATATATTTACGACAGTCAATTGACATCTGTCATCATTATGTTATATTTGAATATTTCTGTCACATTGTCTTGACTAAAAATAAGTGTCATTGAAAAAGAAGTCCAACTAATACAGTTAATAGGGCTGTTGCAAGAATTTTTATATGACTTCTAAGTATTAAATTTGAAAAGATATTGTTCTTTAAAGAGCCTCAAATTTGAAAATATCACGAAATATCCTTTAGATATTTTACAATTAATTTTTGAAATTTGGATAAAATTTTGAAAAAGTCACGTGATCTGAAACTGAATGTGACGTCAGAGTACATACATCTTCAATGGTTCTAAGGTGTCAAGTGTAATGTCAAAGTTATCAAACAAGTGTCAAATAAGAATCACGAGCAGAACTTTAAAGTAAAATATATTATCAATTTATATAATAAATTCAGTTTTTATATTTTATTTTACCTCAACTCATTAACGCCCGTTATTTCGGTAGCAGTAAAACAATCGTTCTGATATAAATTCAGCCATCATCCAGCTATCGACCTTCGGTTAATTGTCCGATTTAGCTTGAGTGTAATTTGAATTAGCCATTATTACTTTATTATTCATTTACGTCAGCGTCAAATGTCAAATTAAAAGATTTTGTTATTAACATGTGACAAACTTTAGCCTACGTGTATTTATATAAATAATATGAATAAACGTAGGTGATGGAAAAACTATTTTCCTATTGGCTATTAATGATGTAATGTATGTGCTTCTACGTCACAGGAGTGGGGGGTAGTTTTTCAGGACGCCAATCTTTTTATTTAATTATTTCCACAATAACAACAAATTATTAAAATAAAAATTATTAGTAAGAAAATCAGTCCATAAACTTTCATTTAAAATAGTTTTTGAAAAATATGAAACAGATTCATTGAACAATGTTATATTTACGCTGAAAAAGATCTGTCGATTTTACAAGAAGTGACATTACCGGCCTGCTCTTATCGGTTTGCGCTAAAAAGTACATGAACCGAACAGCGTAATGTAAAGTTTAATGCAAAGTCATAATGCTAATGCTAAGGTAAATGCATAAGTTTACAGTTTACATAAACCAGCCTTAACCGGCCGAATTATTATGAGTTTAGGCTCGTATTAATTAAATCCTTCTCCATACATTTCGCACATATCTTTATCTTCCCATCCGCTTATCTTCATCTCTCTCCCACTCCCACAATCATTTCCAATACATAATTTCCCATCTCTTTCTTCCCCACTATGGGATTTGACCCCATGACCGTCCGCCAGACCATCGAAGTTCCCGCTAGATTCCAATCTTCAGTCAACTCAATCAGTTGGGTAGAGTCAGTGCTGTAGCGAGGCTGGTAGAACGCTGACTTGAGTAAACTCGCTCGGAAACTTCAATAGGAGCTACGCGAATTCGAAACGTGTTTTATCAGTTTGACATCGGAAATCTAAGATTTAAAGTGTTTTATGAATATTAGATAGTTTGAAGTGGTTGTCAGACATTTATAATTATTATAGTTTGGACTGTTGATAGTTATAGTGAAGAATAAACAGCAAAATAATGATAGTGAGTTTATAAATAAGTGATTTGAATGATCAGATATTTTTACTGTTATTGTTGGTGAATAATGAGTGTTTGAAAAATAGTTTGGGATTACTACTCTTCATTCATATATCGAGGTATATTAATTATATTTTGTTACTTTAAACTTTATTATTATTATTTTTTTTTTTATTTTGACTAGGGTTGCCAGATTTTATAAATTTTTATATAGGAGACCTGAATGTACTAAAAATATTGGAGGTATATATATATATATATATATATATATATATATATATATATATATATATATATATATATATATATATAGGATACATTTCAATTGCAAACTTTTAATTAAAGTATTAACACTAACAACAAAAAAAATCGTTAGTTATTATACTTTCCATGGCTTTGAGCATTTTTATTTTTACCTCTCGCTAAGAGAGGTATTGGAATCATGCTAAAAATCGCATATCCAGATTTTAATGGATAAGCATGTTTTAAGGTCCCTATAATCCGATTATAACATTTTTACGATGATGTTCTTGTATGTGAATGTATGTGTGTGTGTGTATGTGTGTGTGTATGTGTATGTGTGTGTGTGTATGTGTGTGTGTGTGTATGTATGTTGGAACCACGATTTCTCAAATACTGTAAGACTAAAAAATTATTTAACTGCAGTTTCCTCAATCTGACATTTCTGGGAAGAGCTGATTAGATTTTGGTAACAGTTGGACAACCGAAAGTAATAGTTTCTTTAAAAAAAAAACTCTAAATGTAATTTTTTTGAAATTTTTGTTATTACAAATATTGAAGAACATAAAATTATCCATTTAATACACTTAAAATTTTTATTAAATCTTGTATAGATTTAGAGGTAAAGCCACTATAATATATAGAGTAATCTAATCGCAGAGGCTAAGGCACTAAGGAAACCAGTTGACAAATTCAAATGTTTATAACATAGTTTTTAAATGACAAATGTTAGTATCAAAAAACAACAGTTTTAGTGACATTCTGAAAGCTTTTTCTGGGAAGTACATTTAATCTTTCTTATTGTTTCATTAATTAAATATTTAAAATTGTAGGTAAAATGCATATTTCATCAAGAATACCGCCAATCTAGATAATGAATTGGAAGAATCTCTGACATTTAGGAACTTCATCATACAATGAAAAATAGATATAATTAGAATTGTATGTGTGCAGAAGACATGTTAAATACAATAAAAACAATATTTAGATAAAGGTCTGTAATTTTTTTGTTATAAAACGACGGTTCGATAGCGAAGTGCAATACAATACTTATATAACACAAAATGGAAATGGCGAGAGGTATTGTGCTAGCCACAACAGTATTTTAATAAATATTTTCCTCTTAACAGAATTATAAAATTCTTAGCGATTCATTAAAAAATTTACAGTTATTAGTAATTCTGATTTTATTTTGTTTTTGAATTATAGAAAATATAGGAGTATTTACCTTGTTTATAGGATATAGGAGATTTCAACAAAATATAGGAGACTTCTATTAAATATAGCAGGTCTGGCAACCCTAATTTTGACATCCAAATTAGAATCCTATATTATTCCTGGACATTTTATAAAACGCGGCTAAATTGCCAAATCTTTGTAGACTTAGCGATGTTATACAATCTGACTAGTGGTTCAGGCGTTTTATAAAATGACAAACAACGTATTTAGCTTGTATATTTCTTTAATATAACAACAATAACAAAACCTAACATTCAAAACTTCAAGCATGAGTTCTGTACATTAGATTAGGTTATGTTGAGGTGTATTTAAAGAATTTGTAACCAGAAATGTCAAATATTCATATTACAAAGTGGTTCCTCGTTTGTTTGTTAAACATGGTCAACGAAGGTTTGGTATGTGGTACATATTTCGGTATCTAATGACGATATATGTGTGCCTCCATGGCTCCATGTGTGCCAATTAGATACAACCTCATAAGTTTTCAAATTTGACGTAGAGGAAGCCCCACTTTAAATACAAGTTTGGCGTAAGCTAGATTCGTATTTGGGAAATCCAAACAACAAGACTTGCGACTCAAAATAAAACATTGATTACTATAATGAAAATAGTGGATTACAATAATGGAACCGTTGATTACAACAATTGAAATTGTGATTATAACAATTGAAATGTTGAAATATGAATGTATTAATTAAAACATTTAAATTAATTAAAAGGAGATAGAAATAATGTTAATCGCTTATCGAGATTTTAATGAATTTGCACGCTTTAAGGTCCTTGAAGATCAATTTTAACAAGAAAAAATCGTGATAATATATAATTAAATATCATCACGGCATATTACTCATTTCTGAGTGTGCCAATCTGCTTTATCGCAAATATAGGTAATAATGATGACATATTTGTACCGTGCGGGCGCTTACCAGGCGTCACCTCACGGGCACTCATTGCTGGCGTGGAGAGTGCACCACAGGGATCACTTCTGTACCATTTACAATTCGAAATAATTGGCGTCGATTGGGATCGAACCCGGTTTCCTAGATAGTATATAATTATAAATAAATAAATATATCATCACGGCATATTACTCATTTCTGAGTGTGCCACAATATGCTTTATCGCAGATATCGGTAATGATAATTACATATTTGTACAGGGTTGAAAAAAACCCGGGTTTTTTATAAAAAGCCCAGCCCACCTGGGTTTTTTAATAAAACCCGGGTTTTATTAAATTAAAGCGGGTTTTATTAAATAAAAGCGGGTTTTATTAAATAAAAGCGGGTTTTATTAAATAAAAGCGGGTTTTATTGGCAAACATCGAAATGTAGTATGTATCATTTTTAATTTTAGTTTTATAAAGTATCTTAGTACACATACACAAGTCGGCGTAGTAGATAATAGATATTAATATTATTATTTTTTTTAAGACTGTAATGTAATAAACAATAAATTAACTAGAGGGTGTACATGCGTACAAATTACGAATTAATATTAATAGTTGCAATTCTGTGAAATGCAAGTGTGTACAAGAATAAGATCCAAGTGTCACAACTAATAGTACGTTTAATACATAAGTTACACAACTCAAAAAATAATGAAAATACTGACACCAGGATTGGAGTACACAAATTGAAATTGATTGTAAAATGTTGCCGGTGACAAAAATTTATGTATATATGTGTGTACCATATAAGTATGTACCATATTTAATTAATAAAATATGATTTCATACAAGTGGGTTTTTTAGATGGGTTTTTTTAGGTGGGTTTTTTTAAAAAAACCCGGGTGGGTTTTTTTGGGTCGGGCAAAATTGCAACAACCCTGTATTTGTACCGTGCGGGCGCTTACCAGGCGTCACCTCACGGTCACTCATTGCTAGTGTGGAGAGTGCACCACAGGGATCACTTTTGTGCCATTTAAAATTCGAAATATTTGGCGTCGGCCGGGATCGAACCCGGTTCCTCATATTCGCGACTAGACACTAGGCACGCGGCCACGGGACCCCATAATAATACTCGTAATTATAATATATTTATTTCTGTTTTACCTACCGCATCGCATACTGATATAACAATAATAATAATAACAATAATAACAAATGATACAGTAGCGTATTGTATTGTAGGTATTTGAAGCATAAAAGATTGTAAAGATTGTAAAGATCACGAACATATAGAACTGTTGCTTCATTCTTTTGGTACCGTTACAAATTTTAAACAAATATTCAATACGTATACCGTTAATCCGAAATACTTTTTTATGTCAAGTGACTTACGCATGGAAGAATGTTACACAAAAAAATCTGTTGCGACCAGCACAAGACCTCTCGCCATTTCCATATTGGGCTATATAAGTACAGGGTGTCTTTTTTTCGATGTTTTTATAGGGGATCTCGGAGAATATTATTGATTGGTCGTGCGTGCGTGCGTGTGTGTGTGTGTGTGTGTGTGTGTGTGTGTGTGTGTGTGTGTGTGTGTGTGTGTGTGTACGAATTTTGTTTGCACTCTAACTCAAATACTATCATTCAGAAAATTCTGAAACCTTGTATTTTTACCCTATTCTAATAGGAATAGAAGCCATTCGATTTTGGTGTAAATCGGATAAACGGAAATTGTACTTTACTTGAAGCTCATAATGGTTTTTCTTCAAAAAATACCATTAAATGCCATTTTTTCGAATTTTATGTCTTATGAAAATTAAAGATTATTGAATTTTCTACAGGAATACATTAATACTTTTTCTATATATTTTACAGATAAATTTAAAAATAATTTTTTTTATTAGTCGCGAAGCCTAAGGTAAAAACTATTCCTTTGTTACACAGTTCATTTTTCAAATGAATGTAACTGACAGTAAATCTCACTGTCAGAAAACTTATCACTTCAAATTAATAATAGTGACATTTTAAAAAGAAAATAGTAAATAAAGCAATAATTTTCTGCAATGGAACAGTTTGCAGCGTTAGTAAATACGTAGGTAGGTGTGTATTTAAATTAATAAAAATTAAATAGCGGGAGGTTTTGTTTTTATCTCTGTAAAAAACTTTTACTAAAAATTTTTTTCATTATCTGTTATTACCTATCACAAACTATCATTCCTCACATTTATTCGTATAGGTCAAGAATCACCTGTATTTCCCGAGATAGCCTAAAAAAACATCGAAAATGAGACATTTTTACATTGAAGGTGGCAATATATGTTTTCTGTAATTTTATACATTGTCAATCTGAGATTAATCTTGTTATTTTCTAGCCACATCTCGTAAGTTTCCTCTTCTTTTAAATTTTCGAGATTCTTCAGAATCATTAACGAGATTAGCGATATTTTTTATGTGTATATGTAATATGTATTTATAATTTTAAATATTTAATTAATAATGATATAAGATATATCAAATGTCCGATTAAGGATTGCGTAGTTAAATTGGTCTTTGGTCTTATAGAATTTGAAATACCGTGTTTCTGTTTCTTATTCTATCATTTTACTCTTCATTAGTACATATTTCATTTCTAATGATTTAAACATTGCATTCCATTGCATATAGTTTTTGTCTATGACAACAAGAAAACATTATTTCCTAGAAGTTATGTAAACTTACATCTAATAACAACAAAAACATAATTTTTTTCGTACTTTCTTGTGATGAAACATTGTAATAAATGCACGAAAGTTTTACGTCTTATTCTTTATACTGTAATAAATCCTGAACATTTAATATGATAACTAAAGAACAGTTATAAGTCTTTGATGGTTGTGTTATCGAGTATTAAAATTTTATTTCGCTTCTAAGAACCTGAGAGAAAGTATTGAGGTATAAGGTGCATATTTTAAAAGTTATTGTTTTCTTAATTGCTTTATGAATCATCAAATGATATTTGTGGGGAGATACACTTAAGGCATTTACGAAAATTCTACCGGTGAACTGTTACCGGTATATACCGGTAAACAGCTGTTCATCAGGTTACAGCTACCGGGATAGATACTTTAAGAACGCAAGTGATAAACAGGGTAGATTTATAACCTATGAAAAGCAGTTGAAAGATGAAACAGATTTGAAATTTGACGTAGTTAAACGATATCTCGTCTCGTCTTCTGTATTAACATAATTAACTTCTGAAATCTACTTCTGATTCCAACTTCGCATGGCATCTCTACCTTTTTTTGAGGTTAGCTACTTCATTTACCGCATTTACCGGCTGAATTACTCGATCCACAAATCATGGATCCGGTAGATGGATCTGGTAGATATGGTACAATAGGGCTGTTGCAAGAATGTTTATATGATTTCTAAGTATTAAATTTGAATAGATATTGTTCTTTAAAGAGCCTCAAATTTGAAAATATCACGAAATATCCTTTGGATATTTTACAATTAATTTTTGAAATTTGGATAAAATTTTGAGTAAGTCACATGATCTGAAACAGAATGTGACGTCAGAGTACATACATCTTCAGCGGTTCTAAGGTGTCAAGTGTATTGTCAAAGTTGTCAAACAAGTGTCAAATAAAAATCACGACCAGAACTTTAAAGTAAAATATATTATCAATTTATATAATAAATTCACTTTTTATATTTTATTTTACCTCAACTCTTTAACACCCCTTATTTCGGTAGCAGTAAAACAATCGTTCTCATATAAATTCAGCCATCATCCAGCTATCGACCTTCGGTTAATTGTCCGATTTAGCTTGAGTGTAATTTGAATTAGCCATTATTACTTTATTATTCATTTACAATGAGCAATGTCAGCGTCAAATGTCAAATTAAAAGATTTTGTTATTAACATGTGACAAATTTTAGCCTACGTTTATTTATATAAATAATATGAATAAACGTAGGTGATGGAAAAACTATTTTCCTATTGGCTACTAATGATGTAATGTATGTGCTTCTACGTCACAGGAGTGGGGGGTAGTTTTTCAGGACGCCAATCTTTTTATTTAATTATTTCCACAAATAACAACAAATTATTAAAATAAAAATTATTACTAAGAAAATCATTCCATAAACTTTCATTTAAAATAGTTTTTGAAAAATGTGAAACAGGCTCATTTTCGAACACGGTAACTATTAACCACTTGTGTTTTCGAACGCATTCGGTAGGTGCGGTATCTACCGGTAGTATTTTCGTAAATGCCTTTTTTATATCTACATAGATTTTGAAATATTATTATTGTTATTAAGTAGTGGACAAAATAAAATCTGTAGTGGCCAGCACAAGACCTTCCGTTAATTTGATGTATTTTGTACAAATCCCATACCAAAAGTTCCTTGGAAAAGATTCTATATATATCCAGTAAAATTATAACACGAACATATACTATTTTCTACAAATTCCATAGCGAAAGTTCATTGGAAAAGATTCTATATAAATACAATAAAATTATAACACTATTAATACACTTTGTAAATTGCACTTGATACTGACATCTGTTAATTAGTTTTATTTGAATATATCAGTTGTTGCCATGATTATAGCTAAGTTGGCTGATTTATGAAAGTTAATCTCTTTATAATTCTTTAACTCTATATCTATTCAATATGAAGGAAAATGTATAATCAAACCGTATAGACAATAACATATTCTTTCATATTGATAATCACATAATTTGTCAAAAATGATATATAACTGCGATTTTTCAAGAAAACTGTTAAGAACTTCAAATAAGGGAACTTCCGGTTGACCAATTATAACCATATATATAGATGTAAAGAAGAGGAATACGAAAGAATTATAATTTTTAGAATTATAGTATTAGAGACAAAATTTGTCACACATACATACACACACACACACACACACACACACATACATACATACACTCACATACACACACACACACATACACACACGGACATCACCATAAAAATGTTAAAATCGGATTTTATGGACCTTAAAACGTGCTTATTCACTAAAATCTGAATATGTGATTTTTAGCAAAGATTCCAACACAGTAATATGGATATCTATAGTAGCTAATAGGTACATAGTTCGATCCCGACCGACGCCAAATATTTCGAATTTTAAATGGCACAAAAGTGACCCCTGTGGTGCACTCTCCACGCCAGAAATGAGTGCCCGTGAGGTGACGCAAGCTAAACGCCCGCACGGTACAAATGTCATCATCATTACCGATATTTGTGATAAAGCAAATTAGCACACTCAGAAATGGGTAATATGCCGTGATGATATATTTATTTATTTATTTTATTCAATTTTGACGTTTTAAACTGTCATTATTAACTCCATAGCAACAACTATAAGAAACACTTTATTCACAAGTGAATTAAAGTTTTTTAAATCACTCTCACAAAATTTTAACTCATCAGGTACGAAAATAACACTCACCATAATATTTATCAGACATTCTCAGTGAATTTCATTATATTTCACGACACAAATCACAGACAATAAAGCATTTTAAATACATGACTTGACATCTATCAGCGACGATTGTCATACTCAGCCTACTAATTGATTACTTTTTTATTTTGTCAAAATTAAATATTATAATGGTTTTTATTATTATTTCATCAAAATTGAATAAAATATTGTACAAACCACGTGAGCTAAGAATGTTTATTCACTCGAAGAAATTAACTCACTCGCCCTTACGGGCTCGTAAATAAACATTACCTTAGATCACTTGGTGTGTAAATATCTATTATTCTGTATCTTATGTTTTAATATACTATTCTGTAACTTTTAATAAACTATTCAAATTTGACGTTAATCGGAAACAATCTTAAAATGAAAACCTTTTATTTTAAACAATTTGTAATTGCTTTGTTTAAAGTAACATTTAATTACATGTAAAATAATTAACAAGATACAGTAATTATTTTAACATACCAATTATCATTAGTAATTGTGAGAATCCAACTAATCTTCAAAGTAATAAATTTACTTGTAGATTTGATTCAATGAAATAGAAAATAGTACTTTTACTTTTCTGGAATAACTTTTACTTAGACATTTATTTTTTCTTTGAATTGGTATTGTGTACTATGCAAGAAATCTCAAGAAGAGTAAATAAACTATTACATTAACATTAATTTTATATTGTAAAAAGTAATCGTTCTAAAATTATATTAATTCACGAATAAAATTATTTCTAATGATTTCATTCGCCGATTTCCGGCTATTTCCGTCATTTCTCGTGGAACAAAAGACGTTCGTAATTCCGGAAATGCATTTCCTATACTTATAATCTTTCCGGCTTCTAGATATGTAATGGAAATGCATTATAGATAACTGTGCAAAGCACATTGTATCCTGCACATAGTTTTGTTATAGATGGACATGACAATTTATTACTCATATAACAATTAAACATTAATAATTTAAATTTGCAATTACATTTCAGAAATGCAGTGAGTTTTCCATACACAATTTTATGAGAACAATGAATTATATATTTCTTTACAAAATGTTTTCTGATTTTTTTTTGTGTTTTATTCTTGTTCGTGTTTTGAGGTACTTGCACTTTCTTACACATTATTCTCTATAAAGTAACAAAAGAACATCTATAATAGTAAACAAAATACTTAAATTAACCTCAAACACGAAATAAGAAAATTTGGACAGTTGAGAAGAAATGAAAGAAAAATAAAGAATCACGCGCGACTGCTAATATCTGCTCATTAACATTTTTTTTTACCTTCCGTCACCTTTAGATAAGGAAGGTATTGTCTTTGGTCAAAAAATTCGATGGTGAGTTTTTAATGAATAAACACGTTTTAAGATCCCTAGAATACGATTTTACTAGTTTTACGTTGATGTCTCGATGTGTGTGTGTCCATGTGTGTCTGTGTGTGTGCGTGTGTGTGTCCGCGTGCGTGTGTGTGTGACAAATTTTTCTCCGACGATAACTCTAAAACTACAATTCTAAAAATTATGATTCTTTCATATTCCTTTTCTTGACAACAATATGAAGAGCTGATTAGATTTTGGTTATAATTGGTCAATCGGAAGTACCCTTATTTGAAATTCTTAACAGTTTTTCTTGAAAAAACGCAATTAAATATTATTTTTCGACATTTTATGATTATCAATATGAAAGGAAATCTTATTCTCTATACGGTTTGATTATACATTTTCCTTCATATTCAATTTATATAGAGTTGTAGAGAGATTAAAAGAGATTAACTTTAAAAAATCAGTCAGCTTTGTTAAAATTATGGAAACAGCAGATATATTCAAAAAATTATAATTGACAGATGTCAGTGTCAAGTGCAAAACCAAAGTGGGAAGTATAGGATCTGAAAGTAATATAAGTGACAGAGTGTCCCTCGCAAGTGACTTACAATTTCAATGCCAGGAGTACGAGGAAGACCAAAGAGAAGAAGGCAAGACTGCGTAGCAGAAGATTTGATAGAGGAAGAACTGTGTGAAGAAGATGCGTTGGATAGGAATGAGGAAGTGTCAAGTGCAATTTACATAAAGGTCGTTCGGGTTATAATTTTATTGGATTTATAGAATCTTTTCAAAGGAACTTTTGGAATCGGATTTATACAAAATACATCGAATTGACGGAAGGTTTTGTGCTGGCCAAAACAGATTTTTTTTTCTATTTTACAAAAGGATGCGTTAATATTTATAAAATAATGGACATAACTTTTGAATATGAGAATTTTTTAAATATTAATAATGAGATGTTGCACGATTTTTTTTTCTTTTCTTTAATCGAAAGAACAAGAAAAATATTTTATCCGTATTTTTTATTTTTCTTAGAAAATTTAATTTTTAAAATTGCCGCTTCTTCTTTCGTTTGACGACGCAAGAAAATAACTCACCTATGAGGGTATTGACAACTGTAGAGCATCGATATGACATCTGGTGACTAAATTTTGAACTAGTGCATGACGGTAGGTGCGAGCAAAAACAACATAATGTCAGCATACATTTTTATAAGTATTTCTTTTATACGAAAATGAATGTTGTAAAACACGGTAAAAGCAATATTATGTGTTGTATATACGGGTGTCATTCGCTTATGAGTAGCGAAACTCATTTAAGTTTCCACATTTTTCCAAAAATAGATATAAAAACAAAGTGAGTATAACCACAAATGCAGGTATTTAACAAACATTGGAGCTTGGAAGTATGTTTTACGTTCTGGAAAACAAATTTCCAAGTATATGAGAGTATGTTCGATAAGACAGTGACTTTATTCTTCCAGGTAATATTATTAATAATTATATTTGAAACATATTTATGATTATTTAAATTTTTAGAAATTCCTTCCCAACGGAGAAATTAAAAAAAAGTGCTGTACCATCTTTGTGACGACAGAGCACTTTTTTGAAGACAGAGTGATGTTACATTTATAATTTCTCGATAACTATCATAATTCCACATAATATAATGTGATTCGCATTCAGAACTTCTTCGCCTGTTTACAAGATTAATATTTTAAATAAAGTAGTAAATGAACATTATATACAATCATACCTTCAACAATAATCTTAGAATGATGATTAACATTTAGAAAGTCAAATATCTGAACAATACTTAGATTAATTTTGAAGAAACACAAGCAAAATTGTATCATATGACAGTGACAGATTGTACACCTACCGTCATGCATCCGCCATGTTGAAAGTGCTTGCAGCGCCTCTATCGGTCATTTCAGTTGAGAATAGTTTACACTTGCCGCTGCCAGAATTTAAGCAAGTGACAGCTATGTACTAGCTACTAGATTTTAGTGAATAAGCACGTTTTAAGGTCCCTATAATTCGATTTTAACTGTGTGTGTGTGTGTGTGTGTGTGTGTGTGTGTATGTGTGTGTGGATGTTGGAACCACGGTGTCTCAAATACTAAAAGGCGTAAGACATGTTTAACTACGGTTTCCTCAATTTGACATAAATGGAAAGAGCTGATTAGGTTTTGGTAATAATTGGACAATCGGAAGCATTAATTCTTTTAAAAAATCTTAGTATTTTTATGTTATAAATATTAAATTCTTTATCCGATACATTTACCTTCTATAGATTTAGAGATAGAGAAATATAAATATATAAAATAATTCCTTGTCAAAATTTCACAGCCCAAACAACTCCACGGAAACCAATTGAAAATTAAAGATGTTTGTAATTGACAGAAAAATGTCAGTGTCAAAAATTCAGATACATTACTCATGGCTTTTTCTGGGAAGTACATTTAATATTTCTTATTTTATTAATAACTTTAAAAGGCACAAAAGGGACCCCTGTGGTGCACTCTCCACGCCAGCTATGAGTGCCCGTGAGGTGACGCCTGGTAAGCGCCCACACGGTAAAAATATCGTCATCATTACGGATGTCTACATGTGTTGTAGATACTGGCACACCCAGAAATGGGTAATATGCCGTGATGATATATTTATTAATATTTATATTAATAACTTAATATTTAAAATTATAGATACATACAGGGTGTTAAAAAATAAGTGTCTCAAATTATGAGGGCATATAGTACTGACCAAAATGAGTAAAAAAAGTTTAATCAACATAGGTCCGATCTTCAACTGTTTTCGAGAAAGACGCCATTTTGTATTAGAATCGAAAAAAAAAACTGACTAAGATAGTGGTCAAACAAAATTTTGTCTATGCCAGTAAATAGACTATAAAAAAATAATAACATATTATATGAAACATTTTTTTTTCACTTTCTAATATGTAGTTACGAAGTTATTTGAAAACTAAATATTAGCCAAGGGCTCCACAACTTTTGTCTTAGTACAATTATTCGATTTTTTGTGAAAAACAAAAACACATCTAAGATGATCTCTGAAACGTAAACAAAATGTCTCATTTAATCAAAGTCGTAACTCTTACAGTTTTCGAGCCTTTTATCTCGTGAACTATTGAAGATCGGACCCATGTTGATTAAACTTATTTAACTCATTTTGGTCAGTACTATATGCCCTCGTATTTTGGGACACTTATTTTTTAACACCCTGTATAATACATACATGCCTCAGAAATACCGCCAATCTCGTCAATGAATTTGAAGAATCTGGAACTTCTAAAAGAGTCTGGGAAAAATTGTTTATGGAATTAATTAAACAATACAAAAATATTTAAAAAGTAGGTTTAATTGGAATTCCTTGGGAGTATAAAATATGTTAAATTCAATAGGTATCTACATATATAGCCTAAAATGCTAATGGTGAGAGGTATTGTATTAGCTACAAAAGATTTTTATATTTTGTAAAGAGTCAAACATGGTTGAAGAAAAGCGGTTTGTGCTAGTGTGTCCAAATAAAAGTAATAATAGTAAAAAAAAATCTGTTGTGGCCAGCACAAGACCTTCCGTTAATTTGATGTATTTTGTACAAATCCCATACCAAAAATTCATTGGAAAAGATTCTATATATCCAGTAAAATTGTAAGACGAACATAATACAATTTTTTACAAATTCCATACAGAAAGTTCCTTGGAAAATATTATCACATGAATATACATTATGTATACTCATATATAAATACTCTTAAAATGCGTACACTTACTTATCATTATCTTTACAATCAAATATTACCACCAAGTTTATATCTCTACGCATTTTTGAATTATTGCCCTAAAGGTCAATATACCCCACATTTAGACGAAAACTTCAAAATTTTCAAAAATCTAATTTTTATGTATCTAGATACTTCTCAGTGCGCTGAATTTTTGAAACCGCAGGTCGATATCTTTTTTCGTTCTCGAGATATTTAGTTTCAAAGTTTTGCTCAAAACTGCCCATTTTTGGGTAATAACCCAAAACTGGGCCGAGATATGTACTTGGCGAAAACACCATTCGATTCTACGGGCAAAATTACATAAGTACACCAATTTTCACAATTTTTGAGCATCGCATATAATCTCTAAAGCAAAATAACTGAAAATGGCAAAAAATCGCAAAAATCTAAGGTGTACCCCTTACGATTTTTTCAGATTTTGGCCATTTTCAGGGGTTTTCAATCTTTTATTCATAAAAAATGAACCGGTTGGACAAAAATTATGAAAATTACTATACTTATGTATTTTTGTCCATAGAATCGAATGGTGATGTCGCCAAATTCATATCTCGACCCATTTTTTGATTATTACCCAAAAATGGGCACTTTTGACTGAAGCTTTAAATCTAAATATCTCCAGAACGAAAAGAGATATCGACCTGCGGTTTCGAAATTTGGAATCAGCGCATTGAAGTATCTAGATACATAAAAATTAGTTTTTTGAAAATTTTGAAGTTTTTATCTAAATGTGGGGTATATTGACTTTTAGGGCAATAATTCAAAAATGGGTTGAGATGTAAACTTGGTAGTAATATTATTTGATTGTAAAGATAATGTTACATAAGTGTACACATTTTTAGAGCATTTGAACAACTGCGTGAATTTTTAGAAATAAAAGTATTGAATTAAAAATGGATAAATGCTACAAAAAAAGTTCCGTGGAAAATTATAACACGAGCACATACTATTTTTTACAAATTCCATACCAAAATTTCCTTTGAAAAGATTCTATAAATCCAATAAAATTATAACATGAATATACACTAATTGCACTTGACAATTCATTTTTCTTCTTCAGCATATATCAGATGTTTCCATGATAATAGCAAAGCTGACTGATTTTTGAAAATTAATCTCTTTATAATGCTTTGACTCTATCTATTGAATATGAAGGAAAATGTATAATCAAACCCTACACAGAAGAGCATTTTCTTTAATATTTATAATACATAAAATGTCAAAAAATAATTTTTAACTATCATTTTTTTGATGCTAAGTATGGTATTTTATTTATTTAATTATTAATGATTCTGCACTTAGATCCTTTTGAATTAAAATGTTTCAAGTTTTGCTAAATTGTGTAAAATAATTGACCAATTCTTACAAATTAAAAATTTCAAAACCATTTTGTAATTTCAGATAATTATATATTACTGCACAAACACATACGACAAAATTAAAGTGAAAATTCGAATGCGCAATAATGTACAAATTGAAGTAAAATTTACCAAATATTTTCTCCTCCGTATTTTACATATAGTGGGTGGTCTTATTTACCAGATACATATTTTAACTTGTAATATACCGGGCGTACTTTTAAAAAATTCAAATTAATGTCACTTTCTATTTAATTAATTCCTCCAACCTTAAGGAGCGGTTAACAAATACTATTAATTATGTAAAGATGCTCTCTTCTTCCTGTATGAAGATTTATCTAATCTTACGAAGGTAGCATTTATTGTATGACATTACTAACGCATTAAATACTATAAAAATATCGGCTTTTACCTCAGTTAAAAGTCAAAGATCGGGCGAGAAAGTGTGTCGCCGATCGTCAGCTGTTGGGAGTCATAACCTACTTAGACGCTAGTGAAACGATGAAGCTATAGATCGGTATTTAAATATACAATAATAATAATCGTGCTTTCTATACACAGGCTGTCCCAGGATTGATATTACAAAACGGAACTAAAAATCTACAAATTCTATTGTGACCTTCTGGCAGTAAGGGCTAGTGTATGATGAATGTAATTTCCTAATATATAATTTAGATTTTAAAATATAAATTCTCTTAAAATGGCTTCTTTTGTGACTTGATTCACAAAGTAGAAATGAAATAAATAAATATCCATAGCAACTATATAAAATGAGCGAATAAGAAGTAACTTGTAAAATAGAAACCTGTCATATCGCCCCAAGTTAACCAAAATAACCTACAATTTGAAATATAAACAGTTTATATTTAGCGAAATAACATATTATAAAATAGCAGACTTACATATTGGTAATGACGGTAAGAATACTTATAATTAAAGTGATAAGAAAAGATCATATTGTTTTCAGTGATTCCTCGACATATCACATCCTTGAGCAATATTGTTGAACTTCCATTAAATTGAACAACTTCAAGGGCCGTACATGGCAATACTTCAAATTCTGACATAATTGCACATAAGGAGAATATAAAATTGCATAGTTTTTATTTAAACGTCAAAACGTGAAAATTTTCACTTGAATGTTTATAACAAAAAGTGAACAAATACGAATGTATCCATAGCAACAAGCAATTGAAATTAGCAAACGTCCTTCACGTAAAATATTTATAATTATTGTAACGTCAAGTTGTAATTATTTTATTTAAATATGTATGTTTGAAGAAAAAATATAATGTGTCATTCGGAATAAAAGTGTCATTGTGTGCCTCGCATGTAATTGTCCGACTCGCTACCGCTCGCGCGCTCGCCTTGCAAACTTACATGCGAATCACTTTTACTCCTAATAACACAATATACTATTACCTCCCGCCATACCGTAGGTAAGAGAGGTAATGTTTTCGGTCGTAAAATTCGATAGTGAATAAGCACGAATTTTTACAATGATATGTGTGTGTGTGTGTGTGTGTTTGTGTGGTGTGTGTGTGTGTGTGTGTGTGTGTGTGTGTGTGTGTGTGTCTGGTGTGTGTATGACGATATTTTTGTCCACGATAACTCATATTAAACTTTCAAAAATTTCTATTTTCCGTATTTAAGCTTTCTGCATTAATATATAAAGTTGTAAAATTGGACAACCGGAAGTGGTACTTTACTTGAAGCATATAACATATATTAAAGAAAAACTATATTAAAATATATCCCAAAACTTTTCAATTTTATTATTTAAGACTAGGAAGGTGAACGACATATTAAATTTTGGTTAAAATTGATACACCGGAAGTGATACTTTACTTGAAGCTCTGAACAGATGTTTGTGAAAAATATATAATTCAAAACTTTTCAAATTTAATATTTAAGACTTTTGTATTAATGTGAACGACGTATATAATTTGAAACAACATGGCCCCGTGCCTGAGTGTCTGGTCGCGAATCTGTTGAATCGGGTTCGATCCCGACCGATGCCAAATATTTCAAATTTTAAATGGCACAAAAGTGACCCCTGTGGTGCACTTTCCGCGCCAGCAATGAGTGCCCGTGAGGTGACGCTTGGTAAGCGCCCACACGGTACAAATATGTCATCATCATTACCGATACCTGTGATAAAACAGATTGGCACACCCAGAAATGGGTAATATGCCGTAATGATATTTATTTATTTATTTATTTAACAGATTTTCGAGGCAAAACATAATAAAATATAATCCAAAATTTCGTATTACAGACTTTTCTATTTATTGGAACAACAAATTAGATCAACCGGAAGTGATACTTTACTTAAAGCTTATTGCAATTTAAAACCCGCTCATTATTGAATTGGATTCAGAATAATTATCCATAGTAACATTTATTTGAAGCATTATTGCCTGAAATTATAAGGCCAGTTTCAGTTTTGCGCGAAGAAAAACTGTTTTTCCAAGTTAAACATCCATTGCACGCTTTTCATGTTACACTCGGTATACTATATAAATAAATGTATTATGACGTGTTACAGTAGTTACATAAATAAGGAAATCGTTTGTAAAATACAAGGAAAACAAATATGTTTATTATTCAATAAAATTGAACATTAGGTGTTGTGGTATTGATAATGATAAAAAATGTGGTTACTAAAAATCTAATCTAATATTTATATTGAAATTTTATTAAACTTTTCGACTTAATACTTCCTTGTACGAAGTAAAGGAAGTATTGTAATCGCGAAAAAATTCGGTTTCCAGATTTCAACGGAAATATCCATTTTAACCATCCCTGAATCCATTTTGATTAATTTCGTCGTGACGTCTGTACGTACATACGTACGTATCTCGCATAACTGAAAAACGGGAAGCCATAGAAAGTTAAAATTTTGTATTTAGGACTGTTATAACATCTAGTTGTTCACCTCCCTTTTTGGTCAGTACATAACTTTTGGAAGTGGTACTTGAAGCCTATAATAGATTTTCATGAAAAACTAATATAGTTTTTCATGAAAATCTATTATATAATCCATGTAAAATGGGATAGATGGTGAATACTTTTAAGTGACAGTTCGTGAATACTTTTTATCCAAATAATATATTTATCTTATAGATGGCACCAACAACATATAACAGAAAAGGGGGTACAAAAAGAGCAGAGTGGACAGAGGAAAATTTAAATGAGGCTGTTACAAAAATACAAGAAGAAAATTATAGTTTAAATAAGGTTGCGTTGAAGTATATACTGACACGAATAAAAGTGTCGATTGGATTCAGTGTGTCCTTTGCAGACGTTAGTTGCATCAAGACTGCACTCAGTTTGTAAATATGTGCAATTCATGTGTAAAGTTTTCAAAAAAACCAAAAACATCTAAACTTTGATAAATAGAAACATTACTATTATGCTTCACCAACTCACCCATATATCATTCACCAACCCACCCATAGTGATATGGGTGAGATGGTTATATAAAAAAAAAAATTCAAACTTACTTTTTCGTACTTATTTATTATAATAATATAATTTATGTTTTATGTACATAATAGCTACTTAATAGCGTTGTTATTTTTTAATAAATAAAATTTAAATAGAAATTATATCCTTCCAAAATTTTGTTCACCATCTAACCCGGAGTTACCCTAATGAAATCGTACAGACAATAAGATATTCTTTCAAACTGATAATCAAATAAAATGTCAAAAGATAATATTTTACTGCGTTTTATCAAGAAAAACTGTTAAGAACTTCAAATAAGTGAACTTCCGGTTGACCAATTAATAACTAAAATCTAATCACCTCTTTATGTGGATGTAAAGAAGGGGAATACGAAAGAATTATAATTTTTAGAATTGTAGTATTGGAGTTATCATCGGAAAAATATTTATTACACACCATCGACCTTTAAACTAATAGACGCAGCGTACGAGCAAAACGCTTGTCCCGCCATAACGGTGCAGACACAGTATCTCTATCCTTCATCAGTACGGAAGTTAAGAAAACGCGGCAAAATAAAAATTTGATTTGTCCCTAACTTGTTATACTTGGTGCATAATCGCTAAGAGTATATATTTATTTTTTTTGTGCATAATTAATTTCATTATATATTTTTAATACAATATATTGTATACACATATTATATTATAGGGAACAAGTAATAATTAATAAGAACTTACATATGAAATGACACAGCTAAATGGCGTACGTACTGCTGACTGCACAAAATTAAAATAATACACAGTCACGAAACGTCAAATAGATTTTGACAACTATTTAGTGATAGAGAGCGATGTATAGAGGTTTACATATGGCTGAAAAAGACATACAATGAGTACGAACGCATGCGCAGTATACTTTAACTGAGAACTTCCGTGTTGTTGAAGGACAGAATATATATTTCTATCCTTTTATGTTGGAGCATTATTCTAACAATAAAAGAATAGGAAACACTTGGTCCATTAGTTTAAAGGTCGATGTTACACACATACATAGGTACACTCACATATAGACATCATCGTAAAACTAGTAAAATCGTATTATAGGGACCCTAAAATGTGCTTATTCATTAAAAACACCACCGATTTTTTTGACCAAAGACAATACCTTCCTTACCTGAAGGTGACGGATGGTAAAAAAAGTGTTTTTTGGGCGGTTATCCATCCAAATTTTAACCTTACTTACCTCTGCTTGACTTTATACTTCACATACGAGTTTACTTCTCATCAATAACAAGAAAATTTCTAAATCATAATTAATATTAATTAACCTAACACTAGTAGCAAATATTCAATACCTATGTAGCATGTCCTTCAAATGGAAATGCCTCTACAAGATCTAAATTTACATAATTGCAATGGAGGTAATTATAAACTAATGCCAAGTTGTATACGTGTAGAAAGAAGGTCAAGTACATGACCAATATAATATAGTAGTATAAGCAATATCCAATATATTATGTAAGGAGAAATTTCGCATTGCTGACGATAGAATTTCGCCAAACAGCTGACACAGAGAAAGGTGCGTGTTTTAAAATATAAACAAATGAGGTCCAAACATACATCTTTAGTTCAAATTTTAACTGCCAGTTAAATAAATAATATTCGGGTAGTAAGATTAACCCTAAATATAAAGGTGTCTCTAAAATAGGAGAACATGGCTTAACCACAGATTCTTAAGGCAATTTGATTGACGTCAGTAACTCTGATCTTTATCCGGTAATACCTCATAACAACACGTAACATAATAGGGTCCTCCACTATGTTTTTTTTTTTTTATATATTTTTACAAAACTTCATCTAAACTGAAACTGATATGTAATTTTAGAAAATCTTTATTGTTATTCGTTAAGCCGTAATAATTTTTTTAATATTCTGTGACGTAGATATAGGGATGATTTTGTTCTCAAACAGTGGATTTCGCTAATAATTGAAGTCACATAAATTTATTTCTTTATAGTCTATTTGAGAATGACTGGCAGTAATAAATCATTATTTGCAAGAGTAGTATTGGATTTTTGCCAGCAATGCGGCAAATAAAACTACCAGAAAAATTAGTTGTAACTACACTAGGATGGTCAAAATAAGCCGCACGCTTTGTACCTGGAACGAAACTTACTTGTCGAACAATAGAAATGCCGTCCGATAATCCCTGTCGGACTGTGTCAGAGACGTAGATAGGATTTGTAGAGTGATCTGTTTATACATTTACTAAAAATAAAAGTTTTTAATATTTAAATATAACTTTCTCAGTCATTATTATTATACTGCATACATTTAATATTTACATACATACATTCAATATTTACCTTTTTATTTGTTACATACTAAAATTTATACTTATTTCATGTGTGTTGTCAAGATATTGGTACCTGTCATATTTCTATTAAATATACATATTATATTCCATATACTTATATATTTATACATAAATTATTGAAAATCAGAATCTGATTCTGAATCTTGTCCTACTGAAATTATAAATGGCTCGATCTAATTTAGTCATTTCGCCTATCCCTGTGCAAACAATTATTGGCGCGCCACTGGAATGTCTTTGACAAAATGATTTATTACTGCCAGTCATTCTCAAATAGACTATAGCACTTATAAAATGTATAAATATGTTAAAATAACCCTTGTGGCCAGTAATTGGAAATATGGGTGGATAATAAGTAATTTAATGCCATAATTAATAAAAGTACTACGTATATATTATAGTCCAAGATTTGATTACCACTGGTAGCCTATGTCATTCAATATATCTTTTACTTTCATACCAACGCTTGTAATCTATCATGGCATCATAAATTTAAACTAGGATTATTTGGTTTATATCTGTTGTTTTATTGTTGTTATTTTCTGCATTTATATCCTTGCAAATGGATTCTGTATTTCAAAAAGGCGATAGCAGAAGGTTTGAAAGTGGTAAGAATTTGGAATAGAATAAATGTGTGACGTAGATATAGAGATGCGGAAATGGTAATAAAAATTCGATTATTTTAGACATTAATAACTATTTTTAAACTTTGATAGTCCTTAATATACAGTTTTAAGGTCTAGTTTTAATATAACTGACCCTTGTTCTAATTTGTTACTACGGTGGAGGACCCTATTGTTTTATAATATACAAACTTGAAATACGCAAATCTATCTTATACAGGGTGTTAAAAAATAAGTGTCACAAATTATGAGGGCATATAGTACTGACCAAAATGAGCAAAAAAAGCTTAATCAACATGGGTCCGATCTTCAACAGTTTCCGAGATATAAAGCAATGAAAAATGAGTTTCGGTGTTTACCTCTGCTACCTCGAAAACTGTAAGAGTTACGACTTTAAATTAAATGAGACATTTTGTTTTCCTTTCAGAGGTCATCTTAGATATATTTTTGTTTTTCAAAAAAAAATCGAATAATTGTACTAAGACAAAAGTTGTGGCGACCTTAGCCAACATTTAGTTATTATTGTTTTTTTTTTTATAGTCTATTTACTGGCATAGACAAAATTTTGTTCGACCACTATCTTAGTCAGTTTTTCGTCGATTCTAATACAAAATGGCCTCTTTCTCAAAAACAGTTGAAGATCGGACCCATGTTGATTAAACTTTTTACCTCCCGCTACCGTTGGTAAGGGAGGTATAGGGATCGTGCTAAAAATCACATATCGAGATTTTAGTAAATGACCACGTTTTATGGTCCCTAGAATCCAACTTTAACATTTTCACGATGATGTCTGTATGGGTGTATGTGTGTGTGTGTGTGTGTGTGTGTATGTGTGTGTGTATGTGTGTGTATGTATGTGTGTATGTGTATGGATTTTGTCTTCGCTCTAACTCAAATACGATCATTCAAAAAATTCTGAAACCTTGTATTTCTACCCTATTCTAATATGAAAAGAAGCCATTAGATTTTGGTGTAAATCGGATAACCGGAAATGGCAGTTTACCTGAAGCTCATAAAGGTTTTTCTTCAAAAAATACCATTGATTAAATGCCATTTTTTCGCATTTTATGTCTTATGAAAATTAAAGAAGGAATACATTAATACTTTTTCTATATATTTTACAGATAAATTTAAAAATATTTTTTTTTATTAGTCCCGAAGCCTAAGATAAACACAATTCCTTTGTTATACGGTTCATATTTCAAATGAATGTAAGTGACACTAAATGTCAATGTCAAAAGACTAATCACTTCAAATTAATAATAGTGACATTTTAAAAAGAAAATAGTAAATAAAGCAATAGTTTTCTGCAATGGAACAGTTTGCAGCGTTAGTAAATACGTAAGTATGCATTTAAATTAATAAAAATTTAATAGCGGGAGGTTTTGTGTTGGCCACATCAGAATTTTTTACTAATTTTGGTCAGTCCTATATGCCCTCATAATTTGTGACACTTATTTTTTAACACGCTGTATAGGTGTGTAGATAGCCGAAACGTTAAACTGTTAATGTTTTTTGGAATCAAAAAGTAACTAGCGCTTAAAATTCTCAACTAAATAATAACAATAATTTTTGAAACACCCAGGTATTAAGGTAATTTCTATGTTGACTTTCCGCAATTTCTGGTGTAATATGTTTAGAATAAAACAAAACAAAATTATCTTTGAAATTTACGATAACAACGAAAGACATGAAAACAAAACAGAAAATAAGAAATACTGCTATCTCTTTCAATGTGGAAACATGAGTCCTGAAGCTTCCGACATGTACAAGAAAGACAGAATATATTTCGTATCTTATTTATATACGACCATGAATGAAACCGTATGGTGGAAAATTGCACAAGACACAAGGTTTCTTACAGAGATGTTAAGAATCATCGTAGATTATATACATATTTAATGGCAATGACTATGTTAACAAAATTATAAAATTAATGAATAGCGACACTCTTTGTTCGGGATAGAAATATTATGGATAACAAATAAAGATATTTTATTTATTAAATAAATAAATATATCATCACGGCATATTACTAATTTCTAGCTGTGCCAATCTGCTTTGTAACAGATATCGGTAATGTTGATGAGGTATTTTTACCGTGAACCGTGAGGGCGTTTACCAGACCTCACCTCATGGGTACTCATTACTGGCGTGGAGAGTGCACCCCAGGGGTCACTTTGTGCCATTTAAAATTTGAAATATTTGGCGTCGGTCGGGTTCGAACCCGATTCCCCATAAAGCATCAATAAATATGTACAGTAAAAGTTTTGAAAGAAGTCCGATCAAGGCCATCTACGAATTGTATCTGAATTAAGATTTTGTGCTGTCAAATTTAGTAGTGTATTTTACTTAGTTTTTATGAGGGTACATAATATTTTGTGTACCTCATAAAAACTATGTAAACGACACTACTAAATTTGACAGCAAAAAATCTTAATTCATAGATGCAATTCGTAGATGGCCTTGATCGGACTTCTTTCAAAAATTTTACTGTACGTATGTATTCAAAATAAATAGTTTAAAAATAAAATTACGCACGGTTTAGTTTCACAAGAAAAGTATATTTTTACTTTATTATACAATTTCCTTAATTGCGGCACATAGAAAAAAAATCTGATGTGGCCAACACAAAACCTCCCGCCATTTAATTTTTATTAATTTAAATACATACCTACGTATTTACTAATGCTTCAAACTATATTATGTTCCATTGCATATAACTATTGCTTTATTTATGATTTTCTTTATTATTTAATATGTCACTATTATTAATTTGAAGTGATTAGTTTTTTGACAATGACGTTTATCTGTCAGTTACATTCATTTGAAAAATGAACTGTGTAACAAAAGAATTGTGTTTATCTTAGGCTTCGGGATTAAAAAAAAAGAATTTTAATTTATCTGTAAAATATATAGAAAAAGTATTAATATATACCTGTAGAAAATTCAATAATCTTTAATTTTCATAATGACATAAAATGCGAAAAAATGGCATTTAATGGTACTTTTTGAACGAAAACCATTATGAGCTTTAAGTAAAGTGCCATTTCCGTTTATCCGATTTACACTAAAATCTAGTGGTTTCTTTTCATATTAGAATAGGGTAGAAATATAAGCTTTCAAAATTTTCTAAATGATAGTATTTGAGTTAGAGCGAAGACAAAATTCATACACCACACACACATAGAGATGCATTCGGGCCAGGCCGGGCCGGGCCAAAGCTCGAAATTGTGTGCATCCGGCATTCCTAATGTTGATTTTTATGTTAAGACGAAATGTTTAACTTTTCTCGCGTCAAACTTATAAAAAACCTCTACATTCTTATAGCTTTCAACATTAGTTAACATAAGTAGTTAAAAAAGAGACCCTTCTAGTGTAAGTTTGTTATAAAAATTACAGACCTACGAGTATATAACACTTTATTTACCAAAGAATTTAAACAACTTTTTCACAAATCTTATATAAAAAAATATAATTTTAATTTAAATAAGGATTGTTTATTTTTGTTTCTGCTCAGAAATAGGACAAGAAATCTATGGTAGGAACAAAAATCACTTTTATTTAAATATACGAGTAATAACAATAATAATAGCAACATCACAATATAGTTATTATGCTTTAATGAATAACCTTGAATTCTTGAAGTAAAATAATACATTTTTATTTATTAATATGTGAAGTGTGTTGTTATTAAATCATTTTGATCCTTTTTAACTTCATCCATTTTCATTAAAATATTAAGGAAACTGTGCATTGATTGAACTATAAGATTTTTCGGGCCTGCCTGAAAAGCTCGAATTTTCGGGCCAGGCCAAAATCAAAATTCCGACTCGCCTCGATTTTTAAAAATGATTAGCCCGATTCGGCCCGATAAAAAATATCTATATATATCATCGTGAAAATGTTGAAATTGGATTCTAGGGACTTTAAAATATGGTCATTTATTAAAATCTCGATATGTGATTTTTAGCACGATCCCTATACCTCCCTTATATATAGCTAAATCAACTTAGATATTTTAATGAAACATAGTAGGCTGAAAAATAAGGAATTTATTTAGTTAATTTAACTACAGTTTAGATAGTTTTTTTTTTTTGTGCATGATCAGAAGTACTGGCGGGAGGTATAGTGCTGGCAACAGATTTTTTAAACTTCGACCCATGTTTTAATTTGTTACTGCGATGGAGCAACGCATTAAGAATGTCAGTTTTCTTTTCTAAACAATTCTGATATCTCGTGTTTTTTAAAGTAGCAAGTTGGCGACTTTTGAAGTTGCGATTTTTTTTGGGCGAGGACAACAAAGGACTGGACGCCAGGAGAATCCTGCCGTCGTCCTGCAATCAAACTTAGCAGGAAAATTCTTCCTCTCGCAGGAAAACTCAGCACAATGGGACATGCCACATGGCATACGAATCAACTTATGAAAGGATACATCGGCGTACGGGGCGGAATTTCTAAAAGGGGACACGAAAAAATACTAACACCCATAGCAACAATAATAGATATTTATGTATTAAGGTTCTAAAAAGACTCATTCACAGCTCCAAAAACAATTTTATTTGTGAAAATGAAAGGAATATTTTATTTTTGTAGGTTATGTTTTTGCAACTGTCAGTCTGACACTCAATGTTGCTAACCTCCGAACATTGAGGTTATCGTAAAGAACATTAAAAATAAGGGATTCCAGCTCAATCGAATTAAAGGAAAATAGTAAAAAAATACGAATGTATATGCTGAATAACGAATATTAATAAAAAAATGAAATGGTATAATTGAAATATTTAGGAAATAAGGGGTTTTTTTGTTATAGAGCTTCGACACTCATATGAATTCAATATATAATATTTTGATTGGCGACCGAATGACCCCCTATACATGCATAACAAATAGCGTGTTCGGAGGTGGGGGTTACTACCAATGGAAGTTAAGAAATTCAAATTCCTGTACTGCAGTTTTCAAACAGTTTTTATTTTAACATAAATTTCTTGCATTAAACTTAATAATTTAAATACACTTGTAATTATAAAGTATGTAGACTTATACAGTGTTATAATATTCATTTATTTTATGTAAATATAACTTAAAATAGCATATATTTCAAGAACATTTAGGTCCATGACATAAATTTCTTGCATTAAACTTAATAATTTAAATACACTTGTAATTATAAAGTATGTAGACTTATACAGTGTTATAATATTCATTTATTTTATGTAAATATAACTTAAAATAGCATATATTTCAAGAACATTTAGGTCCATGATGAAAACAGTTTGATATAAAGACACATGCGTGACGTCACGTCAATCTTTTCAAAATTCGGGAGACCATAACTCGCTTATTAATAGGAATTTTTTCACCGGATTTTTATCAATAGTCTTAGTTTTCCTAATATTTTCAGATGAAATTATAAAAAAATCTGATGTGGCCAGCACATGACCTCCCGCCAATTCCATGTTTAAAATAGCAATGAGCTTTAAGTAAAGTTTAACTTCCGACTGATTGTTTGTAAACAAAATCTACTTTGTTGTTTCAATAAATAGAAAAGTTTGTAATACGAAATTTTGGATTATATTTATTATGTTTTTCCTTATTCTCTAAAACTCAATCTGTGTAAATTCTTCACCGTACATTATTCATTTCGTAAATGTGTAGTTGCAAACTATTATTTGACACTTTGAAATCACGATCTTATTGAGAACTGTTTGATATATAATGCTGCAAACATCAAACTTAAATCGAATTATCCTGTATATCTAATATTTATGTATGATGGAAAATATATTATTTTTACAAACCTTAATTTCATTAGAATCATATTTAAACTACTAAATTCTTCTTAACACGGTTTCATTATTAATTTTAATGAAAATTGCTTCGTGACAGTGACATTTGTTTAAATATGTCAAATTTGTTATTAAAGTATTGTTTTTGTTTGACGCAGAGGCAAAGTGATGTACAAAAATAAATTATTTATAATATAATATAAAGTTATTTCAAGTTATTTACTAAATGCTATTATCGTAGAATTGAAGATTGTGCAATTATATTCAATTTGTATTGGTAAAAGTTGCTAAAAAATTATATTCAATGAATTTTTTACAAGACAAACTGTTAAAAGCTTGTATAAATCATACTTCCGGTTATCCGATATACACTGAAAAGTAATGAGCTCTTCCCACATTAGTATAGAATAGATATACAAAATTTCAAATTTTTCTGATTGATAGTATTTGAGTAATCGTGTCCACAAGATCTACACACACAGACACACACACATACATACCTACAGACATCATTGTAAAAATGTTAAAATTGGATTCTGGGGACATCAAAACGTGCTTATTCAATAAAATCTCTATATCCGATTTTTAGCACTATCCCTATACCTCCCTTACCTAGGGTAGCGGGAGGTAAAAATGGTGGAACCCTCCATTATGTTGTATTTCAATATTCTTCATCGGAATTGTTTAGTTCGCCCTTGCACATATTTTTTATCATTTTACGTACAAATTTTTCTATTATATGTCGTACACGTACACAAATGATCTTATATGTACAATAATTGTTATAAAGTTGGCAACATTGCATTTGCTTAAAATTGTCGTATAATGGATTAGTTTAGTGCCGACTTCTGAACTTTTAATGACTATTTTTGTGAAATTTTCATTTTACAAACTGTTGGCTATCAAAAAAATCTCATTCTTTGTCAACCGGCAAAAAATATTTAAAATACAATTAAACAAATTAGCTTAAATAAAATAAAAAAAGTCTAAAAGCATGGCTGATTGCAATAACAACCTAACAGTTAGTTTAATTCGATTTTTAAATCGCCAATCATGTTCAATTATCACAAATACAGTTTCCAAGTATATAACGGTTTGAAACAATACTGTTTATTCCTGTAGTCAAGGAAACGATGTGCATTGAACTTAATGACGTCACAAGGTCTTGTACAGGAAGTAGGCGTAGATATCTCTGTCCGTCATAGAATGACATAGAGAGATACTGTTTTGTTACAATAAGAAACAAGAAGTTTCTATTTTGTTTACTTGTAACAGTTGACGAGAAAACAAACGATGACATTTGATTATGTTGCCATGGGGACAAGCTGGGAATGTGTAGGTGGAGAAGATAGTGAAAGGCGACATTCTTCTGTTATTGTTTCATTTACATAGTGGTGTCTTCTCTGGAATAGTTTTAAAGGTCGTGAGATTATAAGAAAATATGCAAAATGTGGGACGATATATTATATACATACATAGTGCCTCTAAAACCTCATTCACAGCTACGAAAATAAAAATAAAATTATACATAAAAATCTGATGTGGCCAACACAAGACCTCCCGCTATTTAATTTTTATTAATTTAAATACATACCTACATATTTCCTAATACTGCAAACTATATTTAGTTCCTTTGCATGTAGGTAACTTTTGCTTTATTTACTATTTTCTGTTTAAAATGTCACCATTATTAATTTGAAATTAGTTTTGACATTTACCTGTCCGCTCAATACATTTGAAACATGAACTGTGTAACAAAGGAATCTTTAAATCATAGACTCTGAGATATATATAAAAATCTGATGTGGCCAACACAAAACCTCCAGCTATTTAATTTTTATTAATTTAAATACATACCTACGTATTTAATAATGCTTCAAACTATATTATGTTCCATTGCATATAACTATTGCGTTATTTACGGTTTTCTTTATTATTTAATATGTCACTATTATTAAATTGAAGTGAAGAAAAACCACTATGAGCTTCAGGTAAAGTGCCATTTCCGGTTATCCGATTTACACCAAAATCTAATGGCTTCTTTTCGTATTAGAATAGGATAGAAATACAAGGTTTTAGAATTTTCTGAATGATGGTATTTGAGTTAGAGCGAAGACAAAATCCATACACATACACACACGCACACACACACACACACACACACACACACATATATATATATATATATATATATATATATATATACATACACACATATATACACATACACACATACAGATATCGTGAAAATGTTAAAAATGGATTCTAGGGACCTTAAAACGTGGTCATTTACTAAAATCTCGATATGAGATTTTTAGCACGATCCCTATACCTCCCTTACCAAGGGTAGCGGGAGGTAAAAATGTTTTTTAAATTTATTTGTAAAATATATAGAAAAAGTATTAATGTATACCTGTAGAAAATTCAATAATCTTTAGTTTTTATTATAGCATGCGAAAAAATAACATTTAATGGTGTTTTTCGAAGAAAAATCATCATGAGCTACAAGTAAAATGCCATTTCCGGTTATCCGATTTACACCAAAATCTAATGGATTCTTTTCATATTAGAGTAGGGTCAAAATATAAAGTTACAGAATTTTCTGAGTGATAGAATTTAAGTTAGAGCGGAGACAAAATCCGTACACATACACACACACACACACACACACACACACACACACCCAAACACACATACAAACACATACACACACACACACACACACACACACACACACACACAAACCCTTCCCCCCTCACATACACACACACACACACATACATACATATATCATCGTGAAAATCTCGATATGTGATTTTTAGCACGATCCCTATACCTTCGTTACCAAGGGTAGCGGGAGGTAATAATAACGGTATAAACAATAAATTTTTATAATTATTTTTTGATATTTCTTAAAACCAATGAAATGTTACATGTGCTATTACGTGTCAGCGTTTTAACCAATCATGTCATTATTATAGTGAGAAAAGCTCTAGATACTATTCCCGGGAATAATCTCTGTAGCTTTTGTTTTGTTAGATAGTTATTTGTACAAAGTACATTGGCGTGCCCAATGGGTAATGTGCCGTGATGATGTATTTATTTATTAATCTTCTTATTTCAGTGTTATTTAAATTTTTAACAGTTGATATATTTATGGCTTAACCATAAATTCCTGAATCTAAAATAACACGATTAAACTAGATAACTAGACGCTATTATAAAACCTGGAAAATATCTGGAGATCTATATGAATATCTTTGAATTTATTACTGTAATACGAAAACAAATAAATATTATCTTATAAAGTATCAAATGAAAAGAAGATTAAATGACTTTGAATTAATTACCATTTTATAAATCTAATAACATTGAGATTTTTTTAATACATATTGTATTGTTGTTTATGGCAGTTTTTTTTTCATAGACAGATCTCTGTTCATAATATATTTCATTGTTAAATTAATACCTTATTACTTTTCAAGGATATTCACATATGTATAGTAGACGCAAAGATATTTGAGTTACAGGCGTGGAAGCTACTAATATAGTCAAAAAAATTGACTCAGTCGGGTATAGTAATAAAAATATAAATATCGTATGGCGAAACGGCATATCGCTCACTGCTTGCATTATAACATTGGATGTAATACATCGCAGAGGCTAAGGCAATAAGGAAACCAATTGACAAATTCAAATGTTAATAACATAGTAATGTTTATAACATAGTTTGTAAATGACAAATGGCAGTGTCAAAAGTCAGCAGTTTTAGTGACATTGCGAAAGCTTTTTTCGGGAAATACATTTAATCTTTCTTATTGTTTTATTAATTAAATATTTAAAATTGTAGGTAAAATGCATATATCCATCAGAAATACCGTCAATCTTGTTAATGAATAGGAAGAAACTCTGGCATTTAGGAACTTCTTCATACAATGAAAAATAGATATAATTAGAATTGTATGTGTGCAGAAGACATGTTAAATATAATAAAAAAAAAACAATTTTTACTTCCTTGTACGAAGTAAAGGTTTCAACGGAAATATCCATTTTGTCCATCCCTGAATCCATTTTGATTAATTTCGTCGTGACGGCTGTACGTACGTACGTATCTCGCATAACTGAAAAACGGGAAGCCGTAGAAAATTAAAATTTTGTATTTAGGACTATTATAACATCTAGTTGTGTACCTCCCTTTTCATTACATAACTTTCAGAAGTAGTACTTTACTTGAAGCCTATAATAGATTTTAATGAAAAACTATATTAAAATATAATCCAAAAGTTTTCATATTTGGTATATGGTACTTTTATATCAATGGGAATAACATAGTAGATTTTAGTTAAAATGGTCTACCCGGAAGTGGTACTTTACTTGAAGCCTATAATAGATTTTAATGAAAAACTATATTAAAATATAATCCAAAACTTTTCAAATTTGGTATATAAAACTTTTATAACAATGGGAATAACATAATAGATAGTGGTACTTTACTTGAAGCCTATAATAGATATTAATGAAAAAACTGTATTAAAATATAATCCAAAACTTTTCAAATTTGGTATATAATACTTTTATATCAATGGGAATAACAATAGATTTTGGTTAAAATAGTCTAACCGGAAGTGATACTTTACTTGAAGCTGTTATCAGTTTTTCTTGAAAAAAATAGTGTCATTTTGATTTTAGAAATAAATTCTTTAAATAAAAGTTTTAGAGAATTTATTTCTGCGTCAAAAACATTAAGTGTGATTAAATTAGCTCTTTGTATAAGCGAGATATGTAAATTTGAAAATTGTGTACTTTTTGGTTTCTGTAATTAATTTTGCTGTGAATTAGGACAAAACCTAACAAAAAAATCTGATGTGGCCAACACAAAACCTCCCGCTATTTAATTTTTATTAATTTAAATACATACTTACGGATTTACTAACGCTGCAAACTGTTCCATTGCAGAAAACTATTGCTTTATTTACTATTTTCTTTTTAAAATGTCACTATTATTAATTTGAAGTGATTAGTTTTTTGACAGTGACATTTACTGTCAGTTACATTTATTTGAAATATGAACTGTGTGACAAAGGAATTATTGTTTATCTTAGGCTTCGTAACTAATAAAAAAAATTATTTTTAAATTTATCTGTAAAATATATAGAAAAAGTATTAATGTATTCCTGTAGAAAATTCAATAATCTTTAATTTTCATAAGACATAAAATGCGAAAAAATGGCATTTAATGGTATTTTTTGAAGAAAAACCATTATGAGCTTCAGGTAAAGTGCCATTTCCGGTTATCCGATTTACACCATAATCTAATGGCTTCTTTTCTTATTAGAATAGGATAGAAATACAAGATTTCCGAATTTTCTGAATGATAGTATTTGAGTTAGAGTGAAGACAAAATCCCTACACATACACACACACACACACATATACATACACACATACATACACACACACACACATATACATACACACATACATACACACACACATACACACATACAGACATCATCGTGAAAATGTTAAATTTGGATTCTAGGGACCTTAAAACGTGGTCATTTACTAAAATCTCGATAAGTGATTTTTAGCACGATCCCTATACCTCCCTTACCAAGGGTAGCGGGAGGTAAAAATAAAGAATTTAATGTCAATGTCAAATGATGTCAAATACGTCTGTTATAGTACATATTTTAATTATTAACGAAAAATGTATAGTTTAAGAGGCGTAGGTACAAGGAATTCATGTGGTGTCCACATCAGATATTTTTGTTATAAAACGACGGTTCGATAGCGAAGTGCAATACAATACTTATATAACATAAATTGGAAATGGCGAGAGGTATTGTGCTGGCCACAACATATTTTTATACCTGTATTTTGCTTGTTTATCTCTTTGCAAATTAGTGGTTTTTTTCGGTTTTACTCACATCACAACACGCACCATGAGGTAGCTCTTTTATTTTTACCTCTACTATAATTAACTTTATTATAATTCTGATTCACCAGATATTTAAATAATTCCTTGATTCTTATCCGTCCTTGTTAAATCTTACCTTGCTTCCAGTAACAAAGATCTCACTGTAGACAATAAAACTGTTCGTAGACCGTACTTCACGATGTGGCATTTGAATAATTGAATGGCAGGCATGATAGTATTGTTCACATCTCTCTGTCAGTCTGACATTTCCCTACGTGCCGAGAAGAGTTTTTGCTAATTTTTACGAACGTCAAAATTCGCATAATTATAGTCATTGCGAAGGCAATTCCGCAAATGGTTATAATTTTCTGTAATTATTGTAGTAGCAGAATTTCGAAATGCGAATTTAAAATGTCTCATTTGGAGCTATTAAAGTATTTTGCTAATAACAGGAGTTTAAAATGTTACTGTGTTAAATTGTTGATCGTGCGTTTTACCTCTCGCTGAGAGAAGTATTGGATTCATGCTAAAAATTGCTTATCCGGATTTTAGGAATGAGCACGTTTTAAGGCAGAGATGGGATAGATATACTTTTAAAAAGTATCTAAGATATTCTTTTTGTGGTTCTTACACTTACTTAACCTTACTTACAATTAACTTAATATATTATATACATCTATAAAATTGTAATTGTATTTTAGCTGTGGCCTTATGATAGCATTTTGAAAAAAGCCGAAATCGATCGCTTCTAAGGATTTTTTAAATAAATAAAAAATACCAGATTGCTTACACATTTCTTACCTTTCAATTATCTAAGATACTGTCAAATTTATTAAAGATAAATAAATATCGAGATTTTTTCAGTGTAAGTATCTTAAGATACAAATATTTTCAAAAGTATCTAATATATCTACTTAAGATACTTAAAAGTATTTTAGATACTATGAAATATCTAAGATGCTTTCAGGTATCTTAGATATTGAAAATTATCCTTTCAGAAAATGTTTTAAGCTACAAAATGTATAGGGAACCATATTTAATGAAACAAATAAAAATAACTATTTTGTTGTATTTATCACGTTTTTTGCGATTCAGCGACCTTTATAAAGAAAAAGATACTTTCAGAGTGTCTAGATAGTTGAAAACTATCTAAAGATACAAAAAGTATCGTAAGATACTTTTTTAAGATAAAAGATAAAGATACTTTCAAAGAGTATCTACATTAAAGATACTTTTCTCATAATTATTTGTATATTAATGCGTTATCATATTTGTATTAATATAAAATTATTTTATTGCAGGTATGTCTTCTGTATACTTCTGTATTCTACAAGTATTTCTACAACATTGTAAGTATGTAATATAAAAAATTTAATACTTTAATGTCCAGTCGGTATATTATTATCATAATAACCCTGCTTCCACGGTAATTATATAACAAATGAGTTATTATGGCAATAGCAGGAAATTGTTATTAACACTGGGATAAAGCCTAAACATTGATGAGTGATTAGTTTTTTGACAGTGACAGTTACTGTCAGTTACATTCATTTGAAATATGAACTGTGTAACAAAGGAATTGTGTTTTTCTTAGGCTTCGGGACATTAAAATTATTTTTATATTTATCTGTAAAGTATATACAAAAAGTATTAATGTATTCTTGTAGAAAATTCAATAATCTTTAATTTTCATAACGACAAAATGCGAAAAAATGGCATTTAATGGTATTTTTTGAAGAAAAACCACTATGAGCTTCAAGTAAAGTGCCATTTCCGGTTATCCGATTTACACCAAAATCTAATGGCTTCTTTTCATATTAGAATAGGGTATAAATACAAGGTTTCAAAATTTTCTGAACCATAGTATTTGAGTTAGAGCGCAGACAAAATCCCTACACATACACATACACACACATATTTACACACACATACATACACACACACATACAGACATCATCGTGAAAATGTTAAATTTGGATTCTAGGGACCTTAAAACGTGGTCATTTACTAAAATCTCGATAAGTGATTTTTAGCACTATCCCTATACCTTTGTATAAAATTCAATAATCTATAATTTTCCAACGACACAAAATGCGAAAAAATGGCATTTAATGGTATTTTTTGAAGAAAAACCACTATGAGCTTCAAGTAAAGTGCCATTTCCGTTTATCCGATATACACCAAAATCTAATGGCTTCTTTGCGTATTAGAATAGGGTAGAAATACAAGGTTTTAGAATTTTCTGAATAATAGTATTTGAGTTAGAGCGAAGACAAAATTCATACACATACACACACACACATACACACACACATACACACATACAGACATCATCGTGAAATTGTTAAAATTGGATTCTAGGGACCTTAAAATGTGGTCATTTACTAAAATCTCGATATGTGATTTTTAACACGATCCCTATACCTCCCTTACCAAGGGTAGCGGGAGGTAAAAAAGACAATTTTTTTTAAATGACTCCATTGTACGCCCTATCTTACTTCTAAGTCCATTTTTAATTAGAATGGAGTACCATACACAACAATACACATAAAAAAAAAAACAATGATATACTTATTATCCCAAAGAAAATACTACAAATGGTGTAACTTCTCACATTGAGTAATTAATACCATTCTTCTGCATTAAACGTTCGTTTCTTTTATAAATAAATTACATTATAAACATTCACTTCACATACGATAAATTACTGAGGAATTCCTCTCGGCTCTTGTCTTGAATTAATTGACTGACAAGTTTTTGTCTTTTGTTTGTGGTTTCTTGGAAACAGAGATGCTTACTCATCTAGAAGGTTGTATAATTAAAAATTAACCGTCCGTTATTATATTTAACACTGAGATAATGGATTACTGCAAATATTCAAAAAGCTGCAATTATATTATACCTGAAGGCCAACAACATAATTTGTATTATAAGTGGATGGAGAAGTAGTTTATTTATTTTGTAATCTCTGTTCTGAAATCTTAATTAAAATTGAAGATTCGAGTTACGAGCGAAAATGAAAAATGGTGTACACTACGCTGCTTGTATTCAATATAAAATATTGCAGAACGCCTCCCATAAATATTTTAAGCAGAGATCTCTGTATACAGGCCGTCCCAAATTTAAACGGCATAACTTGAACCATGGATTAAACAAGTAAAAATAAGGTAACAAGCTCATTTGAGCAAATGTCCGTAAATGCATTGTTTCAGAGATATTTATGTTTTTCTTATTGGAGCAGCGCTACCTTAAAAATCTGTTGTGGCCAGCACAAGACCTTCCGTCAATTCCATGTATTTTGTACAAATCCCATACCAAAAGGTCCTTGGAACAGATTCTATATACTATCATGTAAAATCGAACACGAACACATACTATTTTTTACAAATTTCATACCAAAAGTTCATTTGAAAAGGTTCTATAAATCCAATAAAATTATAACATAAACTACACTAAGTAATGTCCTTCCATCTTCTCTTTGGCCTTTCTCTGCGTGTCACTTGCTAGCAACACTATGACATACCAATTTTAGATCCCATACTTTTTTCCATATTTGGTTTTGCACTTGCAACTGACATCTGTCAATTAAATTCTTTTGAATAATTATGTCAGCTGTTTCCATGATAAATAACAAAGCTGACTAATTTTTGAAAATTAATTTCTTTGTAATGCTTTAACTCTACATCTATTGAATATGAAGGAAAATGAATGAATCAAACCATATAGAGAAGAGTATTTTCTTTAATAAATATAATAAGAAAATGTCAAAAAATAATATTTAACTGCATTTTTTTTAAGAAAAACTGTTAAAAACTTCAAATAAGGGTACTTCCGGTTGACCAGTTATAACCAAAATCTAATCAGCTCTTCATATGGTTGTAAAGAAGAGGAATATGAAAGAATCATAATTTTTAGAATTGTAGTTTTGGAGTTATCGTCGGAGAAAAATTTGTCACACACACACACACAGACACACACACAGATACACACACAGACACACACACAGACACACACACGGACACACATACACACATACAGACATCATCTTAAAAATAGTACATTCGTATTGTAGGGACCCTAAAACGTGCTTATACATTAAAAACTCACCACCGAATTTTTTGACCAAAAACAATACCTTCCTTTTGACGGAAGGTAAAAATCAACTTTATAACGATATATCAAATATTATCTTATTAGGTTATGATATAACAATTAAATAAATTATAGGTAAATGATTTGACTAGTATCTAATTTCGATACAAAATTTAGTTTGCTTGCCTAAGGTCAGAGCAAAAATGAAAATTATCGATGAATTCAGACAAATTTATTATTTATGTACAATAAAATAATAACGGATTTTTATAACATTTATTCAAAATGTTCACCTGCAGCAAGCAAACAGGCACGACTACGATCTGCCACTGCATTGGTCGCTGCGTGACAGCGTGACATTGCTCGGGAGATATAGTTTCGCAAACTTAAATAATTTTTCTGTGTAAAGTGTTCAAATTATCTATCGGTTCATCATAAACTATTATGGCACCCCAAGCAAAGAAATCTAAAGGTGTTATTCATATGGATATAATTTATATTTTAATATAGTATTTGTTATTGTTAGTGAACCACTGAAGTATGAAACTTAGGTGTCACGATCATTAGTAAACCATAACTTTAATGGCAATGTCAATAATGTAAAATTGTTGTTTTTCAGCAAGTTGCATTCAATAGTAAACTTTTCTGTCTCTGCGTAAATTGTGATATCTGTAACGATTTAGACACTAAAAATTAAATGAGTTACTGCACCATACAATTTTTACCTCTCGCTGGCGTGGTATTGGATTCATGCTAGAAAATCACATATCCAGATTTTAGTGAATAAGCACGTGTTAAGGTCACTAGAATCAGTGTGAGATTAAAGTATGGAATATCCAAAAAAAATAGAACAGAATTTTTTAAAAGGCTGAAACACGACGATTTTAGTTTTTAAAAATTGATGTGGCCAACACAAAACCCGCTATTTAATTTTTATTAATTTAAATACATACATACGTTTTTACTAATGCTGCAAACTATATTATGTTCCATTGCATATAACTATTGCTTTATTTACTATTTTCTTTTTAAAATGTCACTATTATTAATTTGAAGTGATTATTTTTTTGACAGTGACATTATGAGCTTCAGGTAAAGTGTCATATCCGGTTATCCGATTTACACCAAAATCTAATGGTTTCTTTCCATATTAAAATAGGGTAGAAATACAAGGTTTCAGAATTTTCTGAATGATAGATAGACACACACACACACACACACACACACACACACACACACACACACATATATATATATATATATATATATATATATATATATATCATCGTGAAAATGTAAAAATTGTATTCTAGGGACCGTAAAACGTGGTCATTTACTATAATCTCGATTATGTATACCTCCCTTACCAAGGGTAGCGAGAGGTAAAAATACACATTAATATGTGCGATTCATCTTCGACTTTCATTTGTTTTTTAGTTATGACATAATCATTTCTAATTTTAGGTATCAGAAACGCTCTGATTTGAGTTATGATTACTAAATATGGAGAATTATTGACAGGAAGACAAGATAAGAGCATTATTTTGATAAAAACTATATTTTATAGTTTCTGAGAGGTAAAATGTCATAAAATTTGTTTGAAATTTTACTTCAATAACATGACTAACACAATAAAAAAGTGTCTGGTCGCGAACCTGAGGGTACCGGGTTCGATCCTGACCGACGTCAAATATTTCGAATTTTAAATGGCACAAAAGTAAGCCTTGTGGTGCACTCTTCACGTCAGCAGTGTCCGTAAGGTGACGCCTGGTAAGCGCCCGCACGGTACAAATATGTCATTATCATTACTGATATCTGCGATAAAGCAGATTGTGGCACTCAGAAATGGGTAATATGCCGTGATGATATATTTATTTTATTTAATGCTGTACAACATTTATTTGAAGCATTTTTGTCTATAATTAATAGGCCACTTTTTGTCAAGGAAAAACTGTTTTCCCATGTTAAACGCCTATGGCCCGGTTTTCGTGTTACACCCTGTATATTATAAATATACCATTCCGACTTCCCATATAATCAGCCTTATTCTGGTGACCATGGTATTGAATACAATATTGTATAAAATACCATTATTGTTTTCAATACAATAATTTTCCGAAATGGTATTCCGGCAACCATTGGTTTCAATACAATGTTGTTTCCAATACAATAATTATATTCTATACGATATGGTATGAAATTAGTATTCAGGTAACCATTTATTTTTAAAACGTCATTGTATACGAAGCAATTATCGTATAAATTCATGGTTTTGGTAAAGTCAAATTTCAGTTCGCGTTATGAACATTGTATAGTAGAAAAGTTCTACTATTTCCTGAAATTTACTCGGTAACAGTATTTTTTTGGAAAGTTTAGTGAAAAAATAGTAACTAATAAAGAAATGATAATAATAAAAATGGATAATATTGGTTTTATTTTAATTTTTGACATGCTCGAAAATGAAAGACATCGGTAAGTTATTAATTAATAAAAATGTAATTTGTTATAAAAAATATTTTTATTTAGACATGATTTACATATAAATAGAAGAGTTTTGCGTGATGCTAGTGATCCCTTAACTCTTTCAGAGAATGTGTTCAATAGCATCTTCACGCTATCGCGTCAGTTTCTGATTTTATTATAGAATTGGATCCATTCTTTTCTACTTCGGAGCGTGAAGAAATTGCGAGTCCTAAAAATATAAAGATACCAAAAGCTTTACAATTTTATGGTCAAGGAATTTACCATCAGTTGGCCAAGATTTTTAAATTTCTATGAGTCAGGCGTCCGTCAGTCGCAGCATAAAAGAAGTGACACAAATTATTGTCGAACATCTGAGTTTTGTAGTACGTTTTGAGGTATCCCTGGGGTTAACTGTTATTTTCGTAATAATATAAATAAATTTCTACTTGGCTGATAGATGCAGAATTTGTAGATACTGATTGAATACCCGTATTCAGGACCGCGACGATTACGCTTCTGCGCGGTCCATTTCAAAGTACATTTTAATCTTGACAGCTGTCAATTTCATCTTCAAATTGTTTTCCAAAATTTTATCTTAACATATTTGTATATATTTCTTGTATTTCTTTCTTTCGCTTTTGATATTACTTTTATACTCGTTTATACTACTTGTAATTGTTGGATACGATAAATAAATTTGAAGTTGTCTTTTAGAAACCTTCTTTTTAGATGAATTCATGATTAGATTATTACACACAAATTTCTCTTTGTGGATGTTTCACTTGATAAACACTTTTGTCATTCGCTAACGTCAAAATGTAAGCAAATGCTAGGTTAGGTGTCAGTCACTGTTACCAATTGTCGCATGAAATTCATCATATTTATTTAATAAAATTTATCAATATACAAATTAATATTTGCGTTATTTTACTTCAAATATCAATCCTGCGAATGTAAATGTACTAACATTGTAAAATTTATTTATTTAAATAAAATAATATTAAGATTTTATTACAATTTTCCATAGAGTGACATCACTGCAAACAGGTGAATACAATATTGTATTCATTACAATACCACTTTCATACGATTACAATGTGGACACCAGAATACCAGATCTATACGATGTCTTATAGAACATTGAAATCATTATTGTATAGATTACAATATTGCTTCGGATACAATGGTCACCAGAATAAGGCCGATTGAGTCTTGTTTGAAATCAATATTGCTTTTATAAATAATGGTATGTTATAAAAGATTTAAAAATAAACACAAAATGGTATGTACCCCCGGGAATCTATGGTTAAGATATGTCCCCATACTTCAGAGACACCTGTATTTTAGTTCTTATTATTGACGATAATTGCCAAATTGTTTCCATGTTATTATATTATCTAATAGATAAATAAAGCTTGAAAGTATATTTAACATTTCTGTCCGTATCTTTAAAAGGCGTGTAGTAAACAAATATTTGAAATTCCTCCAAAATGAGCGTTACCTTCTACAGCTACCTTATACCTACCTACCACAGAGAACAATAAAAAAGCCATAAATTTAACTACTGTCGCCCATGTATTAGGCGTTGCATTGTACAGGATACCAAGAGGATTATTATAAATTTTAATTACTTTTACACCGAGTTTTGTCTTTTCAAAAGTGATTTATATGGACAGCGTTAAATGCAGGTAAAAGGAGACTTACCTTTTTTTGTAAGCTGTTCTATAGTATAGTTTAAGTTCATTTCTGACAATAAATGCAAAACTTACCGTTTTACGTTTTGAAAGGTTTGGTGGGTTGATTTGAAAAATTGGGAATTTCTTTGCCATTTTGATAATTAAAAATGTTAATCTATCAATAATTTTTTTGACTATATTATTCGTTAAATTAAAAACCAATAAGATTGCTTAATTTTTATTAGTTAACACGTATTAAAGCGATTATTATTTAGTAACCATGATATACAGGTGTCTCTTAAATAGGGGGACATGGCATAACCACAGATTCCTGAGGCTAAAATAAGACGATTTAACTAAACTTGCTTCTACCGGAAAGTGTACCATTTAGCCAGAATTCTCCTTCAAAGGTCTTCGAAAAAAAATTAATTTTGCTTGTAATAACAGAACCGCTAACACAATTTACAATCTACATGATCAATTTTCTAATATAAAATGGCACAATTTTGCTCATTTAACCAACCTCGTATCTCTTCAAATAAAAAAGTTACCAATAGTGAGCAAGCTTATTGAGACAACCCTGTATAACTATAAGGTATAAAATAATAATGGATAATACTTTCTTCTACCTTTATTATTTTATTTATCGAATAAGACAAAGGACTGAGTGTAAAATAATTAATATTCTTCTTGAGTAAAATTGGCAAACACTAGCAGTGAATTTCCAACTGTCAAGTTATTTTTATATCATGGTATACTGTTTGCAAGTAAAGCACCTTATTTTATATCTTACGCTTTGAAGTGAAAAACTATAAACTTTGCAATAAAATTGGCAATATTGTTTAAGAAAAAAACTAACAATAGAACAATTCAAGATTACTTCAAATTAAAAATAGTGTGAAGGGAATATATATTAACTGTTTATATAAATTACTAGCTGACCCGCCCCGGCTTCGCACGGGTAAAGCTAGAATAACGATTAGCTACACGTGTATCAGTAATTTTTCACATTTACTTCGGATACATGCGCTGCGTAGGGAACCGGCAACCTGCCTCGAATCGTTCATGTAACAGGCTCCGCCCACTGTCTTCCCGATCCCCGCACCGCACCTAACAGCGCCCTTTTCTAAACATGTCTAGGGTACTTTTACTTATGTCATAAAGCTATAAAGATAAAAAAAAATAATTGAAATCATCCCCTATTGTACCGCCTTGAGGGATGATTTTTCAAAAACGCTAAAACACTTTTTATTTCTTACCAAAAACATAAATAAGAATTTTTATATCCCTAACTTGAGAAATGATGGGTTCTCAATACAAACTTTCATCCCCTATTTCACCTCTTCAAATTTTATTTTCGCGAGAAAAGGCAGCCTATGTTCTTCTCCAAGATCCACTCTATTTCTATACCAAAATTCATCAAAATTGGTTCAGCGGTTTAGGCGTGAAAACGTAACAGACAGACAAAGTTACTTTCGCATTTATTATATTAGTATAGATATGTGTATCTTTCAGATATTTTGGCTATTAAATGAACGTGGTGTATCCTTTATAAATTTATGAAATAATATATTACGTTCCAAGTTAAGAAAAGTGAAAGTTTACCAAACGAGTATGCCATATGAGTACCGTAAAACACTTTTCTGACGCGGTGCGTACACTATTTTTTCGTATTTTATAATAGTATTAAAATTTGAATTTTTTCTGAATTAAAACATCTAAAAAACATAGTAGTCTGATTCTCAGTAACAAAGTACCTTGACAGTTATTGTTTTTATACCTTATAACCTCCAACAAATTAATTTTTGGTGATCGATTTGCGAAACGATGGATCTAGATGATGAAAAGAACAGGGAAAACGATTTAGAAGATAAGCAATAAAAAATAAAAATAAAGAATTCCTTGTATCAAAATGTATTTAACGACAAAACCGTTTCTATACAGTAACGGTTACTTTGTTGTAAAGTAACCCATTACTGTTCGATTTTAATGGTTGATTTCACCACCGATTCCTAAACCGTTGCCTAGCAAGGAATTTCCTAAGTTTAAGAACTGCCTAAACTGATACTTAACTTATCCATTTTGGATTTCACCAAACAAAGCAATGCCCAGCTAGGAATTACTTACGTAGGCATCGGATTATTAGTTACTTTTGTGATATTATATTTGCACACTGGAAATAAATGAATAATTTTTATAATTTATGACATTTGTCAATTATATTTGTGAACATTGACATTGGAAATTATGTGCAGATATTAATATTACGTTAAGGTATACAAAAAATTAAATTTTTAAAGAAATTTTCATATATATTTATAAATTTGTAGGTATTACAGAAGTGGAAAATATAAATGAAACAAAGATGAAAATGAACAAGAAAAAAAATACATAATACAAAAACAGGAACGCATATTTATAATATTTTTGAACAAATTATGAATTTAATTATATGTGAATACCCATTGTAATTTCCCAAAATATAAAATAAAGAATAAAAACGATATATCTATGTAGTTACTAATTAATTTTATATTATATAAACTCGTATAGTTATATAAAATCCTGTTTTCTAATGAAATGGACATCTTTTCCAAAACTATTTTTCGTCACAGAATTCAAAACAATTTGTTCTTTCTTTTCTATCTTGTGCATGTCTTTCTATTCGTTATAACTATCAAAATATTCAATAAAATTGAACAATTTTCATTTTGAAGTGTCAGTTGTCAAACGTTAGGAAATGCTTAGCGATTTGGGCATCGGAAAACAGATACCTAGCTAAGTAATTCCTAAATCGAGATAGGCAATGATTAGCGGTTGGTGAAAACGAAATTTTGCTAGGTAATGCCTATGTGGTGCACATCGGGTACATAGGCATTACTTAAATTTTAGGAATCGGTGGTGAAATCGGCCATAAGTATATTAAAATAGTACATACGAAAAATATATTTAATTTTTCTACCACAAAAGCACATATTGGCCACTGTTAATACTCTTATTGTAGTGCTGGTATATCAACAATCAAATTGGATAGACAAATTGACAGTAATACGTCATATAAATATGATATGAACAAAATGTACACAAGGCCTGGACTTGTAAACGGACGTGTTAACAAAGCCATTCACTCGGCCATTGTTAGCCTAATACGCCCTAGTTTGCGAAAATTATAACCCACATAAAACACGGGAGATAGAGACGGTTAAAATGGCAGAATGTAGTAGTTTTAGTAGTTAAACGAAACGGTGGACGGCGTGAAAATGAATTAAAAGTTTGTTAAATGCTGGTGGTGAATTCTGACGAAAGTCTCTTAATTTTTTCTGGATTTTATAGCACAAAGTATTATATTTTTTACAAGGTCGGCTTTTTAAAATGTTTACTGATAGGGTTTTCAGGGCGGTAGACTTTATTTACAAATTACTGATTGGTAAGTGATCATTTACCAGTGGTGGTGAGTAAATAAAAACAACGATCAAAGCTTACTTTCAAAATGACAACAATTTTTTTTTTTACGTTAATATAATTTTCTAATCTTATTATATTTTAATTTTATGCGTCGATCGTGCAAAAAAAAAACGTTATAAAATTATCTCATCCGGTGAAGTATTTACTACCCTTAATAGTTAAATAACTATTTCAGTTGACCATGTATAAGTTATATTAATAGGCGTGTTTCTTCAGACTGTGATTATGATTTTCTAAATAATGATTTGTTCAATAATGATTCATTCGAATTAAATTTAATTCCAACAAAATTAACTCGATCGACGCAAAACCTAAACAACGTCGAACGAACTAGCACCAAACGTTAAATGATAAATCAGCTGTTTTGATTGAAGTAATACCCAAATCGAAAATAGTTTAAAGATGGATTGTGCTGAAGTAGAAATAATATTTTTGGTATGGAATGTGAAGTAAAATATGAAAATAAGTTTCTTTAACTTTTTTTTTGTACCTGCGGGATCTAATATTAGAAAAATCGAAACCAGTAATGAATGTTGAACCTGGCTCAAATTCTAGTAGTTCGGATGATTCTGATAGACATAAATTTGCTCATTCCAATATATCATTGCTTGCTTTTTCTGCCATTTTCAAAACTTTTGTTATTTCAATCACAGTGATCATGCGAAAAGACTGATACAGAAGGGAAAGGTGAATGGCGTGTTGTGATCACAAAATGAAAGAGGATAACGAATAACGAACGAAGAAACAATTTTCTTTTTGATCATGTTCACTTTGTACAATTTTATCACGAATCACATTCCGAAGAAACACGCCTAATGTATAGAAAATCAATTTCATGACTGTTTATTGATCCAATCTATTTATTTAATTATTTAAAATAGCAATAAATTGTTGCAGTTTTTTTTATTACTATGAGAAATATTGCATAAACTTTTATTTAAAATATTTTTTAAATATGTGAAATTGGCTCTTTCAGTAAGATACTGTCGACGGAAAAATATTACAACTAACACGTGTGTTAATTGGCGACTAATGATCTTAACTATTACATCAGTTGTTCGTTAAATAACTATAGTGTATATAGAATAATAGCTTTGTTCGATGACATGTACTAGGCCGCCCTAGTGTTAACTTTCTTACACTAACATGTTTTATGAGAAACGGGCAGCTTCTGGCAGGCTGTTCGATGACAAAAATTTTAAGAACTAGTGCTCACGTTTCTGACCTGACTCGCGAGGTGGTGTAAGAAAGTGCAGAGTAGGAGTGGGGGTAACTAAACGTTGTTCGGTAGACATTTTAATTCTATCCTATCTACACATCTGTTTATTAACCTAAAATTTTACACATTGAGAAAATAAAATAATGGATTGAAATATTGTATATTCTCTTTGTTTTGTTATATAAAGAATTAATTAATATATCTTTCTCTGAATCTTATGAAGAATCAGGTGATGATTGATCTTCGTCAGCATCGTTTATTAGTTCAAACATTATGCTCTTTAAAACAGACATTTCTGCAGTCACTCCTTTGCAGCTTTATGATATGACTGTGTTTATAAACAACCTAACCTTTTACACCTTTGGCTACGCTTGGCTTGATTACTCACAACTGAGCAAACTTGCCCAAATATACACTAGTGTGTTTTATGAAACCACAAGAATTAGACTGAACTAGTGTACACTACACTGCACTACACTATTCTGCTCTGCACTTCAAGCACTTCTCATCGAACAGAGCTAATATAAACATTCTTCACAAAATTAGGTATTAACATTAAGAAACTCTTGGCAAAAACAACCATAATTCAAATATTGTAAATGTGAGTTACATACAGTGATATACAGTCATACAAAAAAGTCTCCGTGCGACAGTAGTTTTAATGTATTTTAGGAAAAATAGCAGTCTAAAACCCAATATATTTAATTTCCTTTTAATCCAAAATGAAACGCAGTATATTACATTATTATAAATATAAAATAAATAAATAATTTATTTATATTATGGGGTAAACATTGAAAATATTCATAATTTCATGACGAAAATGTCTCCGTATGATAACCAAAACATTTAAATAATAAACCATTTATTTATGTTTGATAAAGAAATATAATATTTGGATGGTTTTCTTTTGGCTTTTCCACCAGTAACTAAGCGATGAGTCATTGAATCTACCATATTTTTGGTCACCGATAGCATTATATTCTGCCATTTTGCTTATAATTAATTTTAAATTATTTTTTGCTTTATATTCTTATTTATTTTACGAATTTTCCGCACTTTCTCAATCTGGTTAAAGTCCGGAGACTGTGAAGGATGATTAAGCATATTTTTAATATTATACAGTACGCATCCTCTTATAGATGCGAATTATTTGTCGATTTTTTTTGATGCATGAAATTAAAATTGTCTGTTAAGGCCCTAAATTTCGGCACTTTGCTTTAAATTTGCTTTTAAAATATCGAGGCAACCTTTGCTATCCATTGTTGCAATAATTACTACTTTTCGTACTCCCGCTGAAAAAATATAGCCCCAAACATAATACTATCTCCGGCGTATTTAACTGTTACTATTAAATGCCTTAGATTTTAGTTTTTCTCCAATTAGTTCTTGCTAAAAACAGATTGTTATGCACTTATGTATCTTCTTCTCTATCATTCCCAATTCTAGTTCTCCGCAAAATTTGAACTTGTAGATTGCCCGAGGGCTTACGATTCTCAAATACCAAAGTCGATACTAGTCAGTAAGTTACACATAAGTTTAGTGCGGTCTTCGGATTGGTCAAACCGCATAAAATTATATCTATTTGCTCGACTGTTGCAAATCAGAACGTCTTCGGAAGGCTGTGGTTTGGAAGTTAAATACAAATATAGATTACTCAATGGGATATACACTTTGTAAATACTAAATAGTTTCGGAGAATTTATAAGGAATATATGTGGTTTCTAGTGTAGACAGAAACAGCATTGTTAGGTGTTGCAATAAAATGACGGGATTTTTTTTTCGGTGTTTGGCCGTAAATTTGGCAACAAAGTACGATTTGTTGAAGAAAGTTTATGGTGATGAGTTTTATCTAGTGCTCAAGTTATCGAGCAGTTTAGAAGATTTAAAAATCTGTTGTGGCCAGCGCAAGACCTCATTATATCTATTTTTCATTGTATGAGGAAGTTCCTAAATGACAGAGATTCTTCCAATTCATTAGCAAGATTGGCGGTATTTCTTATGGATATATACATTTTACTTACAATTTTAAATATTACAATAAGAAAGATTAAACGTACTTTCCAGAAAAAGTTTTCAGAATGTCACTAAAACTGTTGATTTTTGACACTGACATTTATCATTTACAAACTATGTTATAAACATTTGAATTTGTCAACTGGTTTCCTTAGTGCCTTAGCCTCTACGATTAGAATACACTATAAATTATAGTGTCTTTATCTGTAAATCTATACAAGATATAATATAATAAAAATTTTAAAAGTATCAGATGTTGAATTTTATGTTCTTCAATAATAATAACAGAAATTTTCAAAAAATAATATTTAGAAGATATTTTTTTTTTAAAGAAACTATAACTTCCAATTGTCCAATTGTTACCAAAATCTAATCAGCTCTTCCCAGGATTGTCAGATTGAAGAAACTGCAGTTAAATATTTTTTATAGTATTTGAGAAACCGTGGTTCCAATACACATACACACACATACACACACACATACACACACACATACACACACATACACACACACATACACACACATACACATACACACATACACACATACACACACACACACACACACACACACACACACACACACACACAGAGAGAGAGAGAGAGAGAGAGAAAGAGATAGAAAGAGAGAGAGAGAGAGATCATCGTAAAAATATTAAAATCGGATACTAGGGACCTTAAATGTGCTTATTCACTAAAATCTGGATACGATTTTTAATATGAATCCAATACCTCTCTTGGCGAGTTGTAAAAGGGCCTGCAAGCATTCTTACAACAATGGGATATTAATTAGTCAATGTTCTAAGATCAACAGTTTTTCTTGAAAAATCGCACTTAAATATCATTTTCGACATTCTATGTGATTATCAATAGAAAGAATATCTTATTCTCTATACGGTTCGATTATACATTTTCCTTCATATTCAATAGATATAGAGTTGTAGAGAGATTAACTTTCGAAAATCAGTCAACTTTGCAAAAATTATGAAAACAACAGATATATTCAAAAAAATCTAATTGACAGATGTCACTGGCAAGTGCAAAGCCAAAGTGGAAAGTATATGATCTGAAAGTGATATAAGTGACAGAGTGTCCCTCGCCAGTGACTTGCATTTGCGGCCTCGCCTCAAGATAGGAACTTATAATGCCAGAAGTACGAGAAAGGCAAAAGAGAAGATGGAAGGACTGTATAGCAGAAGATTTGAGAGAGGAAGAACTGTGTCACGAAGGTGCTTTGGACAGGAATGAGTAGAAGAGAAGAGTAAGAAACAGCGACTTCTAATAAAATAGGGCAAATTTGAAGCAGGAGGAAGTGTTAAGTGCAATACATAATGTACGTTCGTATTCGTATTAAAATTTTATTAGATTTTAGAATCTTTCCAAAGGAACTTTCAGTATGGATATGTAAAAAATAGTGTGTTCTTGTTACAATTATACAGGATATATTTTTCAAGGAACTTTTGGTATAGGATATGTACAAAATACATCGAATTGACGGAAGGTTTTGTGCTGGCCACAACAGATTTTATAAATATATCATCAATAGTTATTTATAATATGTTAAGTAAAATATTATAGTAACCCACATAATCTACACATAAATAATGTACACATGTGTACATATTTTTTATTGCACTATTAATACTATGTAATCAGAATTGTATACATGTCGCAATAATTTACGGAATATAAAAATAAAACTATATTTCACCTACTTCACTAGATAGTAGTTGTCATGGCAGAAGTGCATACGTGTTGGTGTTTCACTTCGTTTTAAAAGTTGCTCATTGCAAATATAGTTCTGTAAAACATAGTGTTATAATTCTCGTGATCAAATATAAATCGCTGACATTAGAAGGTAATAATAATAATATATAATGTTTTATTCATTTTTTTCGTCTGTTAAAAAAAGTACACTTTTTTTCATTAAAATGGATTTATAAAGTATGTACTTTTTTAATACAATAAAAGTGTGAAAAATGTGCACTTTTTTTAAAGCTACGGAGTGAAATAATGAAACGTTACGGCACTTTTTTACACACTTTTATTGTAGACGTAAAAAAAATTGTATGCAACTAAAAGTGTCTTATTTCACTCATAAAATTTGACGAACTCGCCTGCGGCTCGTTCGGTCAAATTTTCCTATTCGCATATTACCCATTTCTGAGTGTGCCAGTCTGCGTTATACACAAATTTCAGTAATGATGATGACATATTTCTACCGTCCGGGCGTTTACTAGGCGTCACCTCACGGGCACTCATTGCTGGCGTGGACAGTGCACCATAGGGGTCACTTTTGTGTCATTTAAAATTATTATTAAAATCTCGATATGTGATTTTAAGCGTGAATCCAATACCCCTCTTATTGAGAGGTAAAAATGAATTGTTCACTATATATTTAATCATTGATTTCTATTTGCTATTTCAATTTATTAGTAATTTTACACTTGTCAAACGCAGAACTAAAGAATATATTTAATGCAAATATTTGCCAGTTTTTATTAAAGGCTTTAAAGACTTTAATTAATTACGCACATAAAAATAAAAATATTTGTAATTGAAAGAGCACATTTCAATTTATTTTTACTCTTTTTTATTAAACTAACAGTAGGAACTCTTTCATATCGAGAATCGGGACAGAAAGAGAATATATAGAAATTGTAAAAAAAGGTTATTTTATTTCTATACATATGCATGTATTTAATCGAGAACATATTGACATTCCAATATTACATAGGGTGAACAGGAATACGTGATATACAGGATGTCCAAAAAATCCTAACTCGAAGTAGGCTATGAACAGAGAAACGTATGTCTAATCATTATTCAATTAAAAAGTCAGGTTGTCAAAATATAAATGTAATTTTACGAAGAAAAGATAACAAAGAAGGATACAGTTTATTTCCACTCCTAAAATAAAATTCTATAAGGAAAAGCTTTGATTTTTTAGATAACATTTTTGACAATATCTCGTGTCAAATTGACATTTGATTAAATACTTTTAAATTAAGACCTGCGTTTCTTTGTTTTATAGCCTACTCCGAATTAGGTTTTTTTTTGAACACTCTGTATATGACCTTCATAACCAACTATTTTCCCTACACGTAGGCTTGCAATAACTTCTAGACTGTAAATTTCCAAACTGTTGACATATGGACCAAAGAGACAGTTAAAAGAAAAAAATCTGTTGTGGCTAGCACTATTCCTCCCGCCAGTACTTTTGATGATGAGGCAACTGGCGAAATTGTACAATAAAGTAAAAGTATACTTTTCTTGTGAAACCAAACCGGGTGTTATTATATTTTGTTTTTTTTTTAATTTTTATTAATTTAAATACGTATCTACTTACATCATTATTATTGCTGGAAACTATATTATGTTCCTTTACATTCATATAGTTGTTTTATTTTCTATTACAATTTTCTTTTTAAAACGTTTTCATTAATAATTTGAAATGATAAGTTTTTTGACAGTGTCACTTTTCAGTCAGTTACATACAATTGAAATCTGAACTGTGTAACTAAGGAATTGTGTTTATCTTTAAAACATGGGCTCCGGGATTTATAAAATAGATTATTTTATATATTTATCTATAAAATATATAGAAAAAATATGGATGAATATACCTGTAGAAAATTTAATAATTTTTAATTCTTATAATAACATAAATCGCAAATAAAATACATTTAAAGGTATTTTTCGAAGAAAAACTATTTTGAGCTTCAATTAAAGTGGCATTTCCGGTTACCTGATTTACATCAAAATCTAATGGCATGTTTCCATGTTAGAATAAGATAGAAATACAAGGTTGCTGAATTTTCTGTATGATGGTATTTGAGTTAGCGCGTTGATAAAATCCATACACATACACACAACACACACACACACACACATACACACACACATACACACACACAATACACACACATACAGACATTATCGTGAAAATGTGAACATCGGATTTATAGGGACCTTAAAACTTGGTCATTTACCAAAATATCAACAAGCGATTTTCGGCACGATCCCTATACCTCCCTTGCCAAAGCAGGGTTGTTGTAATTTTGCCCGACCCAAAAAAACCCATCTAAAAACCCACTTTTATGAAAACATATTTTATTAATTAACTATGGTACATACTTATATGGTATACACATATACATATACATAAATTTTTGTCACCGGCAACATTTTACAATCAATTTCATTTTGTGTACTTCGTGTTTGATCATTTTTAATATATTTTTCATTGCACTGCGAACTTTGCACAGTGTTTCTTTTATATTTGAACAACTCCAATCCTTGTGTCAGCATTTTCATTATTTTTTGAGTTGTGTATTAAACATATTATATAACAACGGCTATAACAACTACTGAGATAACTTACACACTTGGATCTAATTCTTGTACACACTTGCATTGCGCAGACTTGCAACTATTAATATTAATTCGTCATTTATACGCATGTACACTCTCTAGTTAATTTATTGTTTATTTCATTACAGTCTTAAAAAAAAATATTAATAATATTAATATCTATTATCTATTACGATACTTGTGTATGTGTATTAAGATACTTTATAAAACTAAAGTTAAAAATGATACATACTATAATTCGATGTTTGTCAATAAAACCAGCTTTTATTTAATAAAACCCGGGTTTTTTTTCAACCTTGTACCAAAGGTAGCGAGAGGTGAAAAGGATAATTATTTCTAAACAGAATTTTGACTTACAAAGATAACACAGTTGAAATATTGTTATTTACAAACATAATTTAGAAGATTATATTAAAGTTAAAGTTAATGCTCTGCAGTCACTCTGTCACAGTTCAATAAAGTGCCGACCAAAGTCCTAGATTAAAAATTAAACAAAGAGACCCAATTAAAACCAAACAAACCTTCTCGTAAACCCTGTGCGAAGTAAAACTAAAATCAGTAATTATGTTAGTTTAATGTAAACATCTGGTCGACGCTAACTTTAATGTTCGGTGAACCGTAACATGCATCCCATAAATTAAGACAAAGTTACTTTTATTGCCTTTCTCAGTAAACTTTGTTGATTGTAAAACAATTTTACTCTTCGAAGAAGTTCGCGTGGTAATTACCTACCTGTAGGTCACAACACGAACACACCGGACAAGAATTATGGCTTTGTTTTTTGAACCCCATTTTGTAAAAATTCTTCAAAATTTTCAAAATCAAATATTTTTAGATACATCTCTACGCGTTGATTCCAAATTTTCAAACCATATAATATGCCGATATCTCTTTTTGTTCTCGAGATATTTATATTTAAATCTTTACCTATTTTTGATCCGATTCCAAAAATGGTTGAATATACAAAACTGGCAACTTCTCCGTTCGATTCTACGGACAAAATTATATAAGTATACAAGTTTTTACAAAATTTGTTTTATTAGTTCAGTTTGCGCATGCAAAAAACTGAAATCCCTGAAAATCGCAAAAAATACTCTTAAAATAGCAGGGCTTTTGCAAGAATTTTTATATGACTTCTAAATACTAAATTTTAAAAGATATTGTTCTTTAAAGAGCCTCAAATCTAATTTTACAACCAATTACCTTCAACATGACGCAGTTTTTACCTCCCGCTGCCCTTGGCAAGGGAGGTATAGGGATCGTGCTAAAAATCACATATCGAGATTTTAGTAAATGATCACGTTTTAAGGTCCCTAGAATCCAATTTTAACATTTTACGATGATGTCTGTATGTATGTATGTGTGTATGTGTATGTATGTATGTATGTTTGTATATATGTGTGTGTATGTATGTGTAGCGATTTTGTCTTCGCTCTAACGCAAATATTATCATTCAGAAAATTCTGAAACCTTGGATTTCTATCCTATTCTAATAAGAAAAGAAGCCATTGAATTTTGGTGTAAATCGGATAACCGGAAATGGCACTTTACCTGAAGCTCATAATAGTTTTTCTTCAAAAAATATCATTAAATGCCATTTTTTCGCATATTATATCTTATGAAAATTAAAGATTATTGAAATTTCTACAGGAATACATTAATACTTTTTCTATTTCGCAGATAAATTTAAAAATATTTTTTCTTTATTAGTCCCGAAGCCTAAGATAAACACAATTCCTTTGTTACACAGTTCATATTTCAAATGAATGTAACTGACAGTAAATATCACTGTCAAAAAACTAATCACTTCAAATTAATAATAATGACATTTTAAAAAGAAAATAGTAAATAAATCAATAGTTTTATGCAGTGGAGCAGTTTGCAGCGTTCGTAAATACGTAGGTATGTATTTAAATTAATAAAAATCAGTCACTTTAATATGTTCTTATGGATGAATGCTATGATGATTGTGGACAAGGCGAAAGAAGAATGTTGTTAAAGAGTGAAGTGAATCAGCTGAGCTCTTACTCTTATCCCTTTTCTTATTGTTACTATTGTTTCCGGGTATTTGCTAACCCCCTAAGTGGGAATCGCGTGATTTTATGTACGTATGTATGTATGTAAAAATTAAATAGCGGGAGAATTTGTGTTGGCCACATCAGATTTTTTTAATAGGTACCTTGTGTTTTTATCTTTTCGTCAGAAATATTCTTCTCTGTAACTGTTGTTCGTTTTGGTATTCACAGCCATTATTGTATACTTTTCTGCTAAGATATGCCCAAAAGTCTTTAATCAATCGCGACCCGGGTATTCAAGTGGGTTATTATACTCTCTCTCTCTCTCTCTCTCTCTCTCTCTCTATTATAAAACACCTATTATGGCAAAACTAAAAAAAGAAAAATCCCTTAACCTTAAAAATAATTTTTAAAAACTATGTACGTATTTCAAGAACTTACGTTTTCATCATCAGTAGAAACTACAAAATGAGACAGAGAAGTTAAAATTACTCAACAAGTAAACCATGCTCTGATGAATAAGGGAGAGAACTTAGATTATGTAGGGAGAGGAATCACAAATGAGTGGATACCTAATTGGATATCTAAGATTAAACAAAGTAACTGGCTTGTAGTAACTCACATAATTTAGAATTTGGGATGGAAGCTAGGCCCTTGTTCATCAATTTATCTTTAATTTATGTATTATTAAACTCTCGTGTACATCTATTATTATTAAAATAAATAAATATATCATCACGGCATATTACCCATTTCGGGGTGTGTCATTATCTACACATATGTAGACATCGGTAATGATGACGATATATTTTATCGTATGGGCGCTTACCAAGCGTCACCTCACGGGCACTCATAGCTGGTGTGGAGAGTGCACTACAGGGGTCACTTTTGTGCCATTTAAAATTGGAAATAGTTGGTCGCCCATGGCGCGTGCCTGAGTGTCTGGTCGCGAACCTTCTATTATTATTAACATGTTTTAATAATTGTATATTAGAATTGTCAATTTTATGGTTGTTAATAAACATAAGTTGTCCTACGCTAGATTTATCAGGATTACCGGTTTTTAAATGATAGAAATGTTCTTTAAACCTAGTATCAATTTGTCTTTTAATTTGCCCAATGTAAACTTTATTACAATCTTTACACTCAACTTATTGTTATGGGGTCCCGTGGCCGCGTGCCCGAGTGTCTGGTCGTGAACCTGGGGAACCGGGTATGAGAAGAAAGTTTAGCTCACGAGCCCAAGGGCGAGTGAGTTAAATTCTTCGAGTGAATAAACATTCTTAGCTCACGTGGTTTGTACAATATTTTATTCAATTTTGACGAAATAATAATAAAAACCATTATAATATTTAATTTTGACAAAATAAAAAATTGATCAGTTAGTAGGCTAAGCATGACAATCATCGCTGATAGATGTCAAGTCACATATTTAAAAAGCTTCATTGTCTGTCATTTATGTCGTAAAAATAATAAAAAGGGCTGATAATGTCTGATAAATTATGTGGTAAGTGTTATTTTCGTTCTTGATGTTATTTTTAAATGCATTTTTTGTTGCAGAATGCCAGAGAGAGTTAAAATTTTGTGAGAGTGATTTAAAAAAAAAAATTTAATTCACATGTGAAAAAAGTGTTACTTATAGTTGTTGCTATGGACAGTGTAAAACGTCAAAATTGAATAAAATAAATATATCATCACGGCATATTACCCATTTCTGGGTGTGCCAGTATCTACAACACATGTAGACATCGGTAATGATGATGATATTTTACCGTGTGGGCGCTTACCAGGCGTCACCTCACGGGCACTCATAGCTGGTGTGGAGAGTGCACCACAGGGGCCACTTTTGTGCCATTTAAAATTGGAAATATTTGGCGTCTGTCTGTCTGCCGTGATGATATATTTATATATTTTATTTATTTATCTATTATGTATTTATTATGTCCAGGGACAACTAGTTTAGACCTGAATTAATAACAAAATTTGGTGCTTAAAATATTCCTCAAAACTTTTGTTTCATAGTTTATTCTTTTTATTTTGATATCTTTCTTATGCTTGTTTTCATTCCATATTTGATTCATATTGTGGAGGCTTGAAATATATTTTATAAAATTTAATTACTTAATCTGCATGTGTAAAATATTATTCTGATAGTATCTCCTTGTTTTGTAAAAAGAACAGATGAGATGTAAGTTAATTATTACTCCGCCCACAGAACATCTTATCGCGTCTGTATCACTGAGAAGAAATTTATGCCTCAAACTGATTAATAACGTACACATATTTATAGTTTTTTAAACGGGTCTGGTTTACTACGTATGAGACTTACGACTCGAGATCTTGAGACAGATTTTATCTTATAATAAATAGCTCTAAATGATATACAAGATTTTTTTTGTTAATTATTTCGTATTGTGCGAATATAAGGTCAAGAATTCACTTGAGATTAAAGATAGGATTAGGAATTTTTTATATAGAAATAAAGATGAAGAGATTTATTTTGCATTACAGCACCCAAAAGAGTTCGTTAATAGCTCATTCGAGTTCAGTAATAGACTAGTACAATTTAGTTTTGTAAGGTTGGTGGTTAAGAATTACAAAAATATCAAATGTCAAATCTCGTTAAATAAACGAACAAAAACGATTGTTAAGAATTTTATTTTCATATAATTTTGAATTTAAAACTAAGAATAAGAAGAGAAGAAATAGAATAGTAAAGTTAGAAAAAATAGAAAATGTCGTATGGTGTTACAAAAATAAGGTTAGAGTTGTCAAATAAATTTTCGAACGTCAGCAACTGACAAAATTCCCTAAATTTTGATATTATTATTTTTACCTCCCGCTACCCTTCGTAAGGGAGGTATAGGGATCGTGCTAAAAATCACATCGAGATTTTAGTAAATGACCACGTTTTAAGGTCCGTAGAATCCAAATTTAACATTTTCATGATGATGTCTGTATGTATGTATGTATGTATGTATGTATGTATGTATGTATGTATATTTGTATGTATGTATGTATGTATGTATGTGTGTGTGTATGTGTGTGTGTATGTATGTGTGTGTGTGTGTATGTATGTGTGTGCGTGTATGTGTAGGGATTTTGTCTTCGCTCTAACTCAAATACTATCAATCAGAAATTTCTGAAACCTTGTATTTATACCCTATTCTAATATGAAGAGAAGCCATTAGATTTTGGTGTAAATGGGATAACTGGAAATGGCACTTTACCTGAAGCTCATAATGGTTTTTCTTCAAAAAATACCATTAAATGCCATTTTTTTGGATTTTGTCGTTATGAAAATTAAAGATTATTGAATTTTCTATAGGAATACATTAATACTTCTATACACTTTACAGATAAATATAAAAATATTTTTTTTTTACAAGTCCCGAAGCCTAAGAAAAACACAATTCCTTTGTTACAAAGTTCATATTTCAATGACAGTGACTCTCACTGTCAAAAAACTGATCACTTCAAATTACTAATAGTGACATTTTAAAAAGAAAATAGTAAATAAAGCAATAGTTTTATGCAGTGGAATAGTTTGCAGCGTTAATAAATACGTAGGTATGTATTTAAATTAATAGCGGGAGGTTCTGTGTTGGCGACATCAGATTTTTCATTTAAAAAAGGCATAGAAAGTGCAAAATAGAAAAAATCTGATGTGGCCAACACGAAACCTCCCCCTATTTAATTTTTATTAATTTAAATACATACCGACTTATTTACTAATGCTGCAAACTATATTGTTTTATTGCATCATTGCTTTATTTACTATTTTCTTTTTAAAATGTTACTATTATTAATAGATCAATCCAGAACAAATCGTGAGAGGCAGCTTTCAGAAATAAATTTCATACATAATTTACTCAATGAGGCATGGAAAAATTTATGGTTTAATTTTTTGAATGAATTTTATCAAAATCAAAATTTCTCGATATTTATCATAAGATATATAATTAAATAATTTTTAAAAATATTCAATAGTGAGGTTAAAATCACTCCTGTGGAGGGCAGGTGACGTCATTCCGGAATGGTCTATTTGAAGTGATTAGTTTTTTGACAGTGACTTTTACCTGTTATTTACATTCATTTGAAATATGAACTATGTAAAAAAGAAATTGTGTTTATTTTAGGCTTTTAGACTACATTTATAAAAAAATAATTTTTAAATTTATCTGTGAAATATATTGAAAAAATATTAATATATACCTGTAGAATATTCAATAATTTTCATAATGACATAAAATGCAAAAAAATGGCATTTAATTATATTTTTTGAAGAAAAAGCGTCATGAGCTTCAAGTAAAGTGTCATTTCTGGTTATCCGATTTACACCAAAATCTAATGGTTTCTAACCATATTAGAATAGGGAAGAAATACAAGGTTTCAGAATTTTCTTAATGATAGTATTTGAGTTAGAGCAAAGACAAAATCCATACACATACACACACACACACACACATACACACATACACACATACACACACACACACAACACACACAACACACACAACACACACAACACACACAACACACAATACACAACACACAACACACAACACACAACACACACACACACACACACACACACACACACACACACACACACACACACACACACACACACGTACATACAGACATCATCGTGAAAATGTTAAATTTGGATTCTAGGGACCTTAAAACGTGGTCATTTACTAAAATTTCGATATCCGATTTTAAGCACGATCACTATACCTCTCTTACCAAGGGTAGCGAGAGGTTAAACTGGTATAAAGAACTCATGTCATAATGGGCTACTTACGTACCTTTTTTTATTTAATATTTTTGAAGAGAAGGTAAAAACTTGTTACCCATATTTTTTCTTTTGGCAAAATATTTATTAATTAGTCAGAAAAAAATAATGATATTTGATTATTTGAATTCCCGCCATGTATGACGTAGAATTACGCCGCACCAATGAATAGTCGTAAAGCCACAGCGTGGTGCCATCCCATAGTAATCGTATGTTTGTGCGGGTAATGTAGATCACCTGTTTGATGTTTCAACAATAGTTTGGAGGTTAGTATTTTAGATTATCTTTTTGGTATCGATATTTTAAATTACAAGTAACTACTTATGTGTTTATTTATAAAGTAATTAATATATTTGAGAGACCAGACATTACGTATATAGTGACAGAAATCGGATATACAGTACCACGCAAGTAGCCCATTGTCGATTATTTTGTTTAACCAAATTTCCTTCTCGCAAAATAAAATGGCTATTATGACATTTGTTCTTTAATATATTATTAATGTTGGAACACCTGTATAAAATAAAGAGGCTCCATTTTATTTCTGAGCAAATTATTCAATAATTGATTTTATCTATTACAAATACATCTTATTATTTTCTTCTGTCTACGATTAACATAAAAATCCGCAAAGCCTAAAGGAATTACAATATAAAGTGCCGTACACACTGCAGACAACATCTTCTGGTATATTATTAATTAACTTCATGATTTAAAAGACACCTCTTCTCTTCAGTGGGCATTGAAGCTGAAACCCGTTCACCTCTACGGATCTAAGTGAAAAATACTTTGGAAATATCAGCACCATGATTTATGACAGAGATAACAAGTGCATTTATCAGTAGTTTATTACTAATGCGATGATAAAGGCTAAGTAGGCAGCAAGTAGCTTAGTTCTTAGAAATATAACGTTTATCTATGTAATATACATTACAAAGTATATTATTTCCTTTGCCATACATATGTTGTTGCCAGACTGACAAAGGCATTTTATAAAACACGGCGAGATTTTTAATTTTCGTTAATTTGGATACGATTAAAGATAAACATTATTGTGCATTTAATACGTGTCGAAATATCAGAAGAAAAACTGAAAACTAAGCCGATTTGCAGATGTTTCAGATTTTAGTGACATTTCATACAAGTTTAAATTGTTAATAATTCGTTAACCGCTCATCGAAGCAAAAATGGTTTAACTAACAGTACATGAAAGAGAATTCCAAGCTGAATTATAATTTTTAAACCGCGGTTCCTTATCTTTAACCGGGTCAAAGTGGTTCTTGAATTTGTGGAAAAGAGTTGACAAAAATTATTTAAAAATCATCGATAATTTAATTCGTTTGATGCCACGACAAATGTAAACTGTTGCAAATAACAAAATCTATTAGACTAAGTATTAAAAACTTAATATTGTGTATATTTTGAGTGATTAAATCTTCTTTCATAAATTGTTGTTCTGGTTACTTATTTTTGTAGATAACTCTTTGAGAGTTCATCAACAAATGCAAGAAACCATTTTGTACAAAAAGTTACGAGCTTTAATTTTGTATTCTTGTAAAATTTTGCTACAGGCCTCTGTGTTTGAGATAATAGCGAATAACTCATTCTTTGCACCTTTAATCCAAGATGGCGGCTCACGCCGAGCCTCCCCAAGGTCACAAATTTGAATTTTTCATCCCCGTCTCGACCCAAACAACATTTATGTTAAAATCGTTTTTTCGCTATCTTTTCTAAGGTAAAAATCTGATGTGGCCAACACAAAACCTCCCGCTATTTAATTTTTATTAATTTAAATCTTAGAGTATAGAATAGGACTAGAGAGAGCGTAAAGTACAGATGTTGACAGAGTTTTTGTCGCCATGAGACGGAAGGGGAATCTCGTGGCCGCCATCTTGGGACGATCAACGTTATAATGTATTTAAGCGCGCTTTCTTCAGTTTTGTTACAAAAATACAATAACGTAACAGAAATTGAAGCTATTTGTAATTAGCAAGCTTTAATTCAGTAAGAAATGTATTAAAATAAATTAAATTTGAAAGAACCAAAAAATTGTAAAAATCTTCAATTTGAAGTGTATTGCGATTAAACTTTAATAAAATATTTTTTATAGAAATTAAACTGTTCGAATTTTATGACAATTGTAATGATTGAGATAGAAACTTACAAAAACTACTTACCGAATAGGCAAATAATTTGAGGCTAGAAATTTCATATAAAAATATATATTTATGATGTTTACAATACAAATAAATACGAAGTACAAACATATTTCTTACAAAAAATAAGTTAATATTTTTACATGAAATATGTAAAAAAATACAATAAATTATATGAACTAAACATTAATAATATGTATAAGTAAAATAATACTTACTTGTGAATTGCCATCGCTTTTTCCTTTTCTTTTTCTTGTTTTAAAGTTTTTACGGACATTCGGTTATTACAACCGAAGGCACAAGTCGTTAACATGTAATTACAAACGTTTCACATTCAAATAACACAAATTAAAATCGATTATTAACGTAAAATAATCAAATAACCAGAGAACGCTTATATACACTTGATCTTCCCAAGATGGCCGCCGTACAAACACAAGCTTACCCCGCATGACATCAGCTTTGAGTGTTTAGGCGCCCTCTATGTGTATATATATTTTATAACTCTATGATTTAAATACATACCTACGGATTTCCTAACGCTGCAAACTGTTCCATTGCAGAAAACTATTGCTTTATTTACTATTTTCTTTTAAAATGTCACTATTATTAATTTGAAGTGATTAGTTTTTTGACAGTGACATTTACTGTCAGTTACATTAATTTGAAATATGAACTGTGTAACAAAGGACTTGTAAAAAAAATTTTTTTTAAATTTATCTGTAAAATATATAGAAAAAGTATTAATGTATTCCTGTAGAAAATTCAATAATCTTTAATTTTAATAAGACATAAAATTCTAAAAAATGACATTTAATAGTATTTTTTGAAGAAAAATTATTATGAGCTTCAGGTAAAGTGCCATTTCCGGTTATCCGATTTACACCAAAATCTAATGGCTTCTTTTCATATTAGAATAGGGTATAAATACAAGGTTTCAAATTTTCTGAATCACACACACACACATACACACACCCACACACACACACACACACACACACATACATACATACATACATACACACATAAAGACATCATCGTGAAAATGTTAAAATTGGATTGTAGGGACCTTAAAATGTGGTCATTTACTAAAATCTCGATATGTGATTTTTAACACGATCCCTATACCTCCCTTACCAAGGGTAGCGGGAGGTAAAAACCTCTATTGACTGGACTATTAGAGCATTGACAAAATCCGTACACATACGCACAAATACAGACATCATCGTGAAAATGTTAAAATCAGATTTTAGGGACCTTAGAACGTGGTCATTTACTAAAATTTCGACATGCAAATTTTACCGCGATCCCTATACCTCCCTTGCCAAGGGTAGCGGGAGGTAAAAATATATTCCCATTTAAAATAATAAAGTAGTATCCCGTATATTGAAAACCACTGGTAGAAAAAAATAATAGCTTACCACTAAAAATGAACACTGAGTATATGTAAATAAATATGACCTTATTTTTAACAAACCTTGACGTAGAATAAAAATTCGTAAACATCACATTGAAAACAGTTTTCGATAAACTTTCTCTTAATTCATGTGAAGATTACTTTCGTTAACGAATTTGAGGTTAAGATGCTACCGAAATATATCTTTCAACTTTCTCATCCGAGCACATGAGGAAGACCAGTTTCTATTGAAAACAATTATTAGGAGCAATTAAATTCTGCTTTTAGAGCACGAATTTTCTTATACGAGGTGTGGCTACAAAATAATAAGATTGATCTTAGAACATTGACAATGTATAAAACTACACAAAACAAATATTGTCACCTTCAATGTACTCTCCTCCCCGAACCCTACACCGCCCGATACGAATATTCCACTGTTGGAAGCAATGCCTGCAAGCCTTTTTTTGTTAGGTTGTTCATAAGCTCTGCCGCTTTTCTATAACTACATTTCGGCTTCGAATTTGATGCCTTTTAACGGAGAATTACAATTTGAAAATAGAAGCAAGGCACATGGCACTAAGTCAAGTGAGTATAGTTGATGTACCAACACGGTGATTTTGTATTTCGTCAAAAAAGTCTTGCCGGACAGGGCGTTTTGTCCCGGCGCGTTGTCTTCATGGAGAATCCATCACATTTCAGCCCTTTTTCTTCTCACCCGTGCATGAAGAGTTATCTAAACCTTCTTGTAATATGCTTGGTTAACGAAATGCCCCTCAGGCATCCAAACCATGTGAACAATCACTCGCATTTCGAAAAAAAAATCTATTGTGGCTAGCACAAGACCTCTCACAATTTCCATTTTATGTTATAAAAGTATTGTATTGCACTTCGCTATCGAACCGTCGTTTTATAACAAAATATTACAGAACTTTACCCAAATATTGTTCTTTATTATATGTAACTTGTCTTCTGCACACATATAATTCTAATTATATCCATTTTTCATTGTATGAGGATGTTTCTAAATGTCAGAGATTGTTCCAATTCATTAACCAGATTGGCGGTATTTCTGATGGATATATGCATTTTACCACAATTTTACCTATAATTTCAAATATTTAATTAATAAAACAATAAGTAAAATTAAATATACTTCCTAGAAAAAGCTATCAGAATGTCACTAAAACTGTTGATATTTGACAATGACATGTGACATTTACAAACTATGTTATAAACATTGGAATTTGTCAACTGGTTTCCTTAGTGCCTCAGCCTAGAAACTACTACTTCCGGTTGTACAATTGTTACCAAAATCTTTTCAGCTCTTCCCTGGAATGTCAGATTGAGGAAACTGCAGTTAAATATTTATTAAGTCTTATAGTTTTTGAGTAATCGTGTCTACAACATCCTGACATACATACACACACACACATATCCACACACACACAGACATCATTTTAAAAATGTTATAATCGGATTCTAGGGACCTTCGATCGTGCTCTCTTAGCGAGAGGTAAAAAAAACAATGTCAGTGCACAGCCGAGGCGCTAATCGTCTCCGATCTCTTTTCTTCCTTCTTTAAATCTTCTAAACTGCTCGAAAACTTGAGTACTAGATAAACCCTCATCACCATCATTCTTCAATAGTTCATACATTTATGTAGCGGATTTTTCAAATTTCACACAGAATTTCATATTGACACTAACATAATTCCGGCGGAGTACGAAAAAGTAGTTAACTTCAATCAAAGGCTACTGCCGAACGGTTTGCCTAATTATCTTGAAATTTTAACAGTGATTGGAGGAAAGATGACAAATTAATATGACATAGCCTGCAATGTTGCCAAATTTACAGGGAAGCCGAAAAAAATAAATCTCGTTATTTAATTGCCACACCTCGTATTACCATCTCTCAAGAATAGCTTACAAACAGAAATAAAGTAGAATAAAATGAAAATGGAATAATGAGAAATAAGCAATAACAATTATTTCTAATGGAGCTTGTATAAAATAGGTAAATTACCGCAGCAACAGTTAGTCGTAAACGAAATGCACTTTAGTATAATAGATGTATCTGTCATTTTCAGCAAAGTGTGTAATTTTATCTAACGGTTCTGCAGCATAATTGTGTGAGTTTAGTAGTATACTTCCCATCTGTAGAGCTAAATGCTTTCAAATATCATTAACGATAATTTGCCACTTTTTGCCTCTCGCTAAGACAGGTATTGGATTCATGCTAAAAATTACATATCCACATTTTAGTGAATAAGCTTGTTTTAAGGGCCCTACAATCCGATTATAACATTTTTACGATGATGTCCGTGTGTGTGTGTGTGTGTGTGTGTGTGTGTGTGTGTGTGTGTGTGTGTGTGTGTGTGCGCGCATATGTGTGTGTGGATGTTGGAACCACGGTTTCTCAAATACTGTGACAAAAAATACTTAACTGCAGATTCCTTAAACTAACATTCCTGGGAAGAGCTGATTAGATTTTGGTAAGAATTGGACAAGTTTCTTAAAAAAAATTCTAAATATTATTTTTTTGAAAATTTATGTTATTACTAATATTAAAGAATATAATAATCTCTATCCGATACATTTAAGAATTTTATTATACCTTCTATGTAATTAAAGATAGAGACATATAAATATATAAAATAATAAGTTCTAAATGAATCTTGTAGCCCATGAAAAACAAGTCGAAAAATTAAAATTTTGTAATTGACAGATACATGTCACCATGTCAGTGTCAAAAAACCAGAGACATTACTGAAGTCTTTCTAGGAAGTACATTTAATATTTCTTATTTTATTATTAATTAAATATTTATAATGGGCTACTTGCGTACCTTTTTTTATTTAATATTTTTGAAGAGAAGGTAAAAACTTGCTACCCATATTTTTTCTTTTGCCAAAATTTTTATTAATTAGCCAGAAAAAAAAATAATGAAATTTGATTATTTGAATTCCCGCCATGTATGACGTAGAATTACGCCGCACCAATGAATAGTCGTAAAGCCACAGCGTGGTGCCATCCTATAGTAATGGTATGTTTGTGCGGGTAATGTAGATCACCTGTTTGACGTTTCAATAATAGTTTGGAGGTTAGTATTTTAGTTTATCTTTTTAGTATCGATATTTTAAATTACAAGTAACTACCTATTTGTTTATTTATTAAGTAATTAATATATTTGAGAGACCAGAGAGAGAAAAATGAACTAATGTCAAATTCAAATTAAAACTTTCTCGCACGCCATGCCATCTATTGATAACATTCTTATACATGCTTCCCCTCCCCCAGTTAAATATAAAGACGTCACAGAAAAATTTCTTTCTTAATTTAGTAAAAAACAAATAATTATTTTAAAATAAAATTTATATTTTTATATATGTTTTCAATATAACATTAAGTATATAGTGACAGAAATCGGATTTTCAGTACCACGCAAGTAGCCCATTGTAGATACATATATTATACATATATATATATATATATATATATATATATATATATATATATATATATATATATATCCATCAAAAATACCGCCAATCTTATCAATGAATTGGAAGAATCGCGAACATTTAAAGAATAAGAGGAAACTTGTTCATAGAATTAATTAAAAAATATAAAATAAGATATGTGTTTTTGAAATATGTACAATACTTATACAGTGTGTCCCATTTAGAGGTGCCACCATTGGGATCTCGAGAACTATATGAGATACGATGTCGGTTAAATGGAACTTTTTGTGCACTTTTGGGAGGCCATCTCAGATGTGCTTTTGTTTTTCCAAAAATTCTCATAGGGCACTAGATAATGACAAAAAACTGAATATTGTTGATTTTTTCTTTTTCAAATAACTTCTAAACTATTAGTAATTGAGAAAAACGTTTCAAATACAAAAGATAGATATTTTTATTAACTAAGCAGTGGCGTACAAAATAATTTTTTATATCTGTAAATTTTCGTGATATAACACAAACTTATATTTTTTTAAATTGAACCCATATCTGATTTTAGTCTCAAAAAAATAATTATTTTTTTCTCTTTTCAATGATGTAAGGGTTATTATGTTTTATATTTGTTTTGCCTTCAAAATTATTATTTTTTCCTTATTTTGTATTAAATTTATAATTATTTTGAAAATATTGGTAGATTTCTATTTAGAAATACTCCTTGTATTTAAATAATTTATTTCGTTAGAAAATTTAGCTCAAAACTCGTATCAAACTAATTTTTATAATATTTTGTATCAGGTCGCCCTTGGCCTTGGCACATTATAGTGTAATTTGTAATTATGAGTCTAGAATGAAAATATTAAGTAATAAAGGCATAAAACAAATTATTTCGATCAAATACAATATAATTAATAAAAATAATAATGTTTTTTTTGGAAAATAATAAGAAAGTTCAGAAAAATAAAGAGAAAAATTAAATTTTAGGAGCAAAACAAATATAAAACATAATAATGCTTACATCATTGAAAAGAGAAAAAAATAATGATTTTTTTGAGAATGAAATCAGATATGGGTTCCATTTAAAAAAATATAAGTTTGTGTTATATCTCGAAAATTTACAGATATAAAAATTTATTTCGTACGCCACTGGTTAGTTAATAAAAATATCTATCTTTTATATTTGAAATGTTTTTCTCAATTACTAATAGTTTAGAAGTTATTTGAAAAAGAAAAAATGAACAATATTCAGTTTTTCGTCATTATCTAGTGCCCTATGAGAAATTTTGGAAAAACAAAAGCACATCTGAGATGGCCTCCCACAGGCGCACAAAAAGTTCCATTTAACCGACATCGTATCTCTTATAGTTCTCGAGATCCCAATGGTGGCACCTTTAAATGGGACACACTGTATAGCCTAATATGGAAATGGCGAGAAGTCTTGTGCTGGCCTCAACTTTTTATTTCTCACTAAGAATAATATTAAAAATTACCCCTAACCTTAAAATTAAATGAAAAAATAAGCTAGATACGTATTTATTTTTTTTTTTATTATTTTTTTTTTATTAACAATCTGGGCTGCACAACAGGAAAAAAATCCCAATAACAGTACAGCACTAGGAGAATTTAAACATAATAATTACAAAGTTATCAGACAAAAAAATACATGCACTTAAAATGAAATAAAGTAGATAAGAATATTACGAGATTGTGGAAAAAAAATTAAATACAAATATTATAAAGAAAAGATTTAAACGTTCTGAGAGAACAACTAAATATGTCAGGAAAATTTGGTACACTTGACAATTTATTATACGTAGATATCATTCTGAGAAAGGGAGCATTACTGGCAGAATTCGTTCTACAACTCGCCAATGCGAACAACATTTGTGATCTAGTGGAATATGTTGGTATTCTGAGTGATATTTTGTTCAGCAGTACTGGAGAATCAATTTTGTTATTTAAAAGTTTAAACAAAAAAGTTAAATCTAATATCACACGGCGAATTCGCAAAGCAACTAATGAAATAGAACGATTAGGGAATTTAATGTTCATGATGAAAATAAATTTACGTTGAATACCTTCGACTCGATTTATATAAATATAGTATTTCGAGAACAAGGTTCTCATCTTCAGTAAAAATTACGCGAAAAGCGAAATCGTATTAAAGAGGTAAAGGGAACGTAGGATTACTCAACATGTATACCATGCTAGAAGTCCTAAGAACCTTTTTATTTGAGAGTAGGTTAGGATTATTCAATATGTGAACCATGCCAGGCCAGAGGTCCTAAGAATCCTACTTTCCCTTTACCTCTTTAATACGATTTCGCGTAATTTTTGCTAAAACCTTGTTCTCGAAATACGAATCTAGTTTATGTTTTCATTTAATTTTAAGGTTAGAGGTAATGTTTAATTTTATTATTAATTATATTAGCCTTAGACTCCAAAACAGTACAGTAAAAAGAAGTCGATCAAGGCCATCTACGAATTGTATCTATGAATTAAGATTTTGTGCTGTCAAATTTAGTAGTGTCGTTTACTTAGTTTTTATGAGAGTACATAATATCTTGTGTGTCTCATAAAAACTATGTAAACAACACTACTAAATTTGACAGAATAAAATTTTAATTCATAGATACAATTCGTAGATGGCCTTGATCCGACTTCTTTCAAAAATTTTACTGTATATTGTTTTACATTATTTAAAGTTAGAGTAAATAAGTTTTGTGTGAATCAAATGCTGTATCTGCAAAGATGTCTAATATACCAACCAGTCGTACTGGTAATTTAACAGTTATCATTCTAACGGTACTGTAAACTAGACTTATCGGTAAATGCATTTTTAGCGAAACGTAACTGATTCCCATATTATTTTGCTATTTTATACTGTACACCTGTTGCAACACTTTATATAATTAATAATATAATTTGTTGTTAAATATACTTTATTAACATGTGGCACATAAGTTTTCGGAAAAAAATTAAATAGACTGTACTGAGGTTAAGAAAATTATATTGAATCTGCTCATTACCGCAATAATTAACATAGTTTATGCCTTAATGTCCATATTTAAAACATAGTCAGTGGCCCGTTTTCTTATTATACCTACTCTGTCCGCTATAAGAATGTAGTGTAGCATTGTATAGGGACAACATTTCCTGCCTTGTGATTGGTGCAAACGCGAGTCAATTTCAAATTGTCCCAATATTATGTTATTGAACTTTCCTTCTGCATTTGTATACAATAAATTGAATGTAAGTGAAATAATTAAATTTAATATAAATATAATTGCATTCGCATATGCGGATTTTAGTGAATAAGCACGATTTAAGGTCCTTACAATCCAATTATAACATTTTTTAAATTATGTCTGTGATTTGTGTGTGTGTGTGTGTGTGTGTGTGTGTGTGTGTGTGTGTGTGTGTGTGAGTGTGTATATGTGTATGTGAACGTCTGGATGTTGGAGGGACGATTCCTCAAAAAATATACGACTTAAGACCTGTTTAACCATGAATTCTTCAATCTGACATTCCTGGGAAGAGCTGAAAAGGTTTTGGTAACAATTGGACAACCGGAAACCACTTGTCAAATTAAAATGTTTGTAAATTACATATGTTAGTGTCAAAAATCAACAGTTTTCTTATTGCATTAAATTAAATATTTAAAATTGTAGGTAAAATGCATATATCCATCAGAAATACCGTCAATCTTGTTAATGAACTGGAAGAGTCTCTGACATTTAAGAACTTCCTCATACAATGAAAAATATGTACATATAATTACAATTGTATTCAGAAGACATGTTATATACAATAAAAAACAATAGCTGTTTTTTGGCGATACACTGGTTCAAAACTGGTTTGAACCGAAACGTCATCAATTTTGAACCAGTTGTATAAATGACGTCATAAGTTCGTACTGCGCTAAAATGAAATATTTGAACCACGGACATCCCGAGTATTTGTCATTTTAAGTTTCTAACCTTAAAAATGAAATGCATTAATAGTAATATCAGAGTAAGTATGTTTTATTTTTATTTTATTTGTATTTAACGGCAAATGATTTTCCATTTTAACATTTACTAGTTTATTCGGTTTATGATTATTCATTTTGGTACTTAAATAATATTAACCTAAAAACAGATTGTTTTGAACCGGCTGACCAAACGGTTTGAACACGGTTTAAACGCTTGCGTCAGTGACGTCACCGTTTCAACGCTAAAATATAATGGTTTGAACCAGGTTAAACAGTTTTTGAACCAGTGTATCGCCAAAAAACAGGTAATATTTGGGTAAAGTTCTGTAATTTTTTGTTATAAAACGACGGTTCGATAGCAAAGTGCAATACAATACTTATACAGGTGTCTCTTAAATAGGGGGACATGGCTTAACCACAGATTCCTGAGGCTAAAATAAGACGATTTAACCAAACTTGCTTCTACCGGAAAGTGTACCATTTAGCCAGAAATCTGCTTCAAAGTTCTTCGATTGCTTATAATAATCGGACGCTTTATTCGATTTGGATGAAATTTGGTATGACAGTTTATATGGTTATAAGTCATCTTTTAAGGTGATACTTGTTATTATTAGTGAACCACTAGTGTATGAAACTTAGGTGTCCCAACATTGATTAGACCGTAACTTTTTAATGGCAATGCCGGAAACGTGAAATTATTTTTCTTCAGAAAGGTACATTCAATAGTAAACTTTTCTCTCTACGTATAATTTGTGATATCTGTTACGGTTCACACAGAAAAAAATAAAATCTGAGTGTCTGCACTGCTAAATTTTTAAAATAAATTTAATCTAGTAGTCTATCCAAATGTCAAACAAGTAATTTTTAATGACAGTAACAATTGTTTTACGGGTTGTCAAAAATTTTCTTCGCAATATTCTAAAATTAGTAACATCCGTTTGTTCGGCCTAATAGTATTTTACTACCATTATTATAAATAAGACGATTACATATCTCAGCTTACTCCTAAACATGTTGTGAAGATTGACAACTCGTTACTGTCATTAAAAATTACTTGTTTGACATTTGGATAGACTGCTAGATTAAATTTATTTTAAAAATTTAACAGTGCAGTCACTCAGGTTTTATTTTTTTCTGTGTGAACCGTAACAGATATCACAAATTACACACAAAAACAAAAGTTTACTATTGAATGTATCTTTCTGAAGAAAAATAAATTCACGTTTTCGGCATTGCCATTAAAAAGTTACGGTCTAATTTATGTTGGGAGACCTAAGTTTCATACACTAGTGGTTCACTAATAATAACAAGTATCACCTTAAAAGATGACTTATAACCATATAAACTGTCATACCAAATTTCATCCAAATCGAATAAAGCGTCCGATTATTATAAGCAATCGAAGAACTTTGAAGCAGATTTCTGGCTAAATGGTACACTTTCCGGTAGAAGCAAGTTTGGTTAAATCGTCTTATTTTAGCCTCAGGAATCTGTGGTTAAGCCATGTCCCCCTATTTAAGAGACAACCTGTATAGGCTAATATGGAAATGGCGAGAGATCTTGTGCTGGCCACAATAATTTTTTTTTGTAAAGTTATTAGTTCTGGTTGTTTTAAAGGAAACACTCTGTATATAATTCCCAACTAAAGTAAGCTACTATAGCTTCAAAATTTTATATCTTATATCCCTTTACGCTTGTACATTATTTATCACGTATTCCTCTCTCTTAGTTTGATCTGATTTATATTTGAAACTTCGATACATTGGAGTAATCTTTCTTGTTGGTCTAGCTTGCTCACTGAAACGTAGCCGTTAGACTCCGTGGCTTTATTTATTATGTACGTGCATGAAATAATATGAGGGCACTGAAAAAAACTTTGCAAAATATGAATTTATTGCACATTAAAATATAAGTTTACCAATAAAGTTTGCTAAGATTTTGTCTTACATTGTAAAAATATGAGGAGATACATATTAAGTTCTTATGAAGTTTAATGTTTACTTTGTATATACTTGAAATTTTATTATCTGTATATATAGTTATAAGTTTCTTAAACAAACATGGAAAGTTAAAAAAGATATATTTTAAAAATTTCACGGTTGGATCGCTCATAATTTATTTTTTTCTTTCCAAATCGTAACAGACATCTGTATTATCACAATATTTATAGAATGTCTGTGAATACTTATAAATTTCTTCTTGTACCTTAAAGGCATATACATTATAATTTACTCTGTAATTATGTACATATTGGCAAGGTTAATTTATATATACTTTTGCATATTTTAAGATGTTTGTTTAAGCTACCTTTATTTCCACATTACAGAAATATTTTAATTATGTCAAATACGTATATTAAAATTTTTCAGTAAATACGTACATACATATAAAAAAAAATCTGTTGTGGCCAGCACAAGACCTCTCGCCATTTCCATATTAGGCTATATATGTATTGTATTGCACTTCGCTATCGCATCGTCGTTTTATAACAAAATATTACAGAACTTTATCCAAATATTGTTTTTTATTGTATTTAACATGTCTTCTGCACACATATAATTCTAATTATATCTATTTTATATCATTTTCATGTCAGAGATTGTTCCAATTCATTAACCAGATTGGCTGTATTTCTGATGGATATATGCATTTTACCACAATTTTACCTATAATTTCAAATATTTAATTAATAACACAATAAGAAAAAATATCTGATGTGGACACCACATGACTTCCTTGTACGCCTGTTACACTATACATATTTTGTCAATAATTAAAATATGTATTATAACAGACCCAATCATAAAATTGCACGTATTTTTTGTCATAATTCATAGAAAACTTAATTACAGAAACCAAAAAGTACATCATTTTTAAATTTACATATCTCGCTTATACAAAGAGCTAATTTAATCATACTTGATGTTTTCGGCGCAGAATTCAATTCTCTAAAACTTTTATTTGAAGCATTTATTATTAAAATCAAAATAACACTATTTTTTTCAAGAAAAACTGATAACAGCTTCAAGTAAAGTATCACTTCCGGTTAGACTATTTTAACCAAAATCTATTATGTTATTCCCATTGACATAAAAGTATTATATACCAAATTTGAAAAGTTTTGGATTATATTTTAATATAGTTTTTCATTAAAATCTATTATAGGCTACAAGTAAAGCACCACTTCCGGGTAGACCATTTTAACTAAAATCTATTATGTTATTCCCATTGATATAAAAGTCTTATATACCAAATTCGAAAAGTTCTGGATTATATTTCAATATAGTTTTGCATTAAAATCTACTATAGGCTTCAAGTAAAGTACCACTTCCAAAAGTTAGGTAATGACCAAAAAGGGAGGTGCACAACTAGATGTTATAACAGTCATAAATACAAAATTTTAACTTTCTACGGCTTCCCGTTTTTCAGTTATGCGAGATACGTACGTACGTACAGACGTCACGACGAAATTAGTCAAAATGGATTCAGGGATGGTCAAAATGTATATTTCCGTTGAAATCTGGAAACCGAAATTTTTCGCGATTACAATACTTCCTTTACTTCGTACAAGGAAGTAATTAAATATACTTCCCAGAAAAAGCTATCAGAATGTCACTAAAAATGTTGATATTTGACAATGACATGTGTCATGTTATAAACATTGGAATTTGTCAACTGGTTTCCTTAGTGCCTTGGCCTTTGCTATTAGTTTACTCTATATATCATAATGTCTTTATCTCTAAATCTATACAAGATATAATAAAAATTTTAAGTGTATTAGATGGAGAATTTTATGTTCTTCAATATTTAATAAAAAAAAAACTCCCAAAAAATTATATTTAAAAGAATTTTTTTAAGAAACTACTACTTCCGGTTGTTCAATTGTTACCAAAACCTTTTCAGCTCTTCCTAGGAATGTCAGATTGAGGAAACTGCAGTTAAATATTTTTTAAGTCTTATAGTTTTTGAGGAATCGTCCCTTCAACATATGCGATATGCTAATTTTAGCATGAATCCAATACCTCTCTTAGCGAGAGGTAATATTGGACTCCGTATGGTTACCTACTACAGAGTGAACAAAAAGATATGATGCAGTTGGCAATACAATTCAGGGGATCTTTTTATTCTACAGTTTACACAACACCAGATGAAAGCAGGAATACTATTTGACATGTCATTTTGACAATAAATACAAAAAGGTTATGTCAAAGATGGGGCCTGACAGCTAATAGAATTTTCATTGTTTGAAATGCTTTAGATTATTGCTGTATGGATAATGTAAGAAATGAAAGTACGTGGGTAAGGGTAAGAACAACCATATTTAATAAAATTTAAATTTTCAAATATCGCTGTGAACAACAGAATAAATTTTTGTATCAGTGTTACTAATTTCAAATAATTGTTTGTTATTGCCAGCTGAAAAAAATTTTTATCACTAGTTTACCGACGTCAAAATTATTTCAAATTTTAAATGGCACAAATTGACCCCTCTGGTGCACTCTCCACGCCAGCAATGAGTGCCCTTGTGGTGACGCCTGGTAAACGCCTACACGGTACAAATATGTGATCAGTATTACCGAAAAATAAGCTTTACATAATAGATCATTATTTATATTTATATATTTTATAATTACTAATTTTAAATTATTTTGTTACAGAAACGACGAACACCATTCACAACGTATGGACTCAACAATACGAACTTAGCTTAAGAATTCTTCGTTAATGTAAGTGATCTGTTTATTTTTCATTATATTTAGTCATGCTTGATTAATGACAGTTAGTATTTAAATGGGTTACCATATTAAAATTTATAGTTAGTTATGAATTAGACATATTGAAGAATATCATATTAAATAGTCAAAGACATACAGGTGACACTGAAAAACAGGCCACTCAAAGTAACTTTTTACCTCCCGCTACAAAACATAAAGGAGGTATAGGGATCATGCTAAAAATCACATATAGAGATTTTAGTGAATAAGCACGTTTTAAAGTCCCTAGAATCCAATTTTAAAATTTTTACAATGATGTCTGTGGGTTTGTATGTGTGTATGTGTGAACCCTGTGGACATGATTACTCAAATATTATTATTCAGACAATTTTGAAATTTTATGTATCCATTCTATATTAATGTGGGAAGAGCTAATTAGTTTTTAGTGTATATCGGATAACCGGAAGTGTCACTTATACAAGATTTTAACACTTTTTCTTAAAAAAAATACATTGAATATTTCAGAAAGTTGTACTAATAAAAATTGGAAACAATGATACAATCTTAAATTCTACGATAATAGAATTTAGTAAATAATTTTAAATATAAATTTATATAATTTTTATTTTTATATATCATCTTGCCTATGCCTCAAACAAAAACATAATACTTTAATAACAATTTTGACATATTTAAACAAATGTCACTGTCAGGAAGCAATTACATTAAAATTAATAATCAAACCGTGTTAAGGAGAATGTGGTAGTAATATATTTAATTCTAATGAAATTAAGGTCTGTAAAAATAATATATTTTCCATCATACATAAATATTAGATGTACAGGATGATCCGATTTAAGTTTGCTATGCTTACAGCACTATAAATCAAGCAGCTGTCAATAAGCACTTGTTTTCAAAGTGTCAAATATTAGTTTACAACTACACATTTACGAAATGGATAATGTACAGCGAAGAATCTACATAGATTGCGTTTTAGAGCACCAGGAAGTTGACGCTCTTAACAAATTTTCAAGGAAAAACATAAATAAATAAATAAATATATCATTATGGCATATTACCCATTTCTGGGTGTGCTAGTATCTACATCACATGTAGACATCGGTAATGATGACGATATATTTTACCGTGTGGGCGCTTACCAGGCGTCACCTCGCGGGCACTCATAGCTGGTGTGGAGAGTGCACCACAGGGGTCACTTTTGTGCCATTTAAAATTGGAAATATTTGGCGTCTGTTGGGATCGAACCCGGTTCCCCCAGGTTCGCGACCAGACACTCAGGCACGCGGCCACTGGACCCTAAGGAAAAACATAATAAAATATAATCCAAAATTTCGTATTATAGACTTTTCAATTTATTAGAACAACAAATTAGATTTTGTTTACAAACGGTCAACCGGAAGGGATGCTTTACTTAATGCTCATTGCTGTTTTAAACATGGAATTGGCGAGAGGTCATGCGCTGGCCACAACAGATTTTTTTATTATTTATAATTATTTTTTAATTTTCGATTTAAGATAATATTTTGCTTCTTATAATAAGCTTCTTGTAATTATGCGACCACCAAAGTCTGTGTTTTTTACCTTCCGTCACCTTTAGGTAAGGAAGGTATTGTCTTTGGTCAAAAAATTCGGTGGTGAGTTTTTAATGAATAAGCACGTTTTAGGGTCCCTACAATACGAATATACCATTTTTAAGATGATGTCTGTATGTGTGTGTGTGTGTGTGTGTGTGTGTGTGTGTGTGTGTGTGTGTGTGTGTGTGTGTGTGTCCGTGTGTGTGTGTGTGTGTGTCCGTGTGTGCGTGTGTGTGTCCGTGTGTGTGTGTGTCCGTGTGTGTCAAATTTTTCTCCGACGATAACTCCAATACTACAATTCTAAAAATTATAATTCTTTCGTATTCCTCTTCTGTACATCCATATGAAGAGTTCATTAGATTTTGGTTATAATTGATCCACCGGAAGTACCCTTATTTGAAGTTTTTTACAGTTTTTGTTAAAAAAACGCAGTTAAATATTATTTTTTGACATTTTGTTATTATATATAGTAAAGAAAATACTCTTCTCTATACAGTTTGATTATACATTTTCCTTCATATTCAATAGATGTAAATTTAAAGCATTATAAAGAAATTAATTTTCAAAAATTAGTCAGCTTTGTTATTTATCATGGAAACAGCTGACATAATTATTCAAAAAAATTTAATTGACAGATGTCAGTTGCAAGTGCAAAACCAAATATGGAAAGAAGTATAGGATATAAAATTGGTATGTCATAGTGTTGCTCGCAAGTGACACGCAGAGAAAGACCAAAGAGACGATGGAAGGACATTACTTAGTGTAGTTTATGTTATAATTTTATTGGATTTATAGAACCTTTTCAAATGAACTTTTGGTATGGAATTTGTAAAAAATAGTATGTGTTTTTACATGATATTATATAGAATCTGTTCCAAGGACCTTTTGGTATGGGATTTGTACAAAATACATGCAATTGACGGAAGGTCTTGTGCTTGCCACAACAGATTTTTTCTTTTAAAATTAGTTAGCATGCCATTAGCTTTATTAAATAATGGAGAATTTAATTTTCGCACTTTCTAATCACTTTGTTGAGTAGGCTGCGCTTTGGGAATAAGCGTTTGTCTTCTGTTCGTAATAAGGCAGATTCTACCAACGGAAATTAGATTACTGGTTTCGCGGGAAATTTCAAATAATATACAGCAAGATATAATCCAATCTAATATAATTGTGAAGAAATTTAACTTGAAATATAAAAATGACTCTCAAATAATAACATTGGTCGTTAGTTAAATGTGCAACAAATTCTTTGTATCTACGAAATTTTCTAGAAGTTTTCCTCGTAAAAAGCAGGGTAGTAGTAAGTAAAATTCCGGTAAAAGGAAGATATAAAAATGTTTTATTACTCTTGTTCGTACTTTTATTGTAGGATGTTGCACTTTAAGAAAATTATGAGCGCTGTAAATTATTTAAAATGTTGTAGAGATACTTGAAATGCTAGAAAAGTCACAGATAAATATAATATCAGTTCTTGTATACATATTGTGCCTGTTTTTAGACAGATCTCAGTAGAGTTTTTTTTTTTTTTTTTTTTCGAATTGTGTGCATGGTTAATATTTTAGCTCCGCCTATTCTCTCAAATTGAAGTTTTATTGTAATACATAAGATATTACTATTATTTTACTGTTATTAAAAAATCGGACGTGGCCAGCACATTACCTTCCGTCAATGGGCTACGTGCGTGCTTTTTTTACCTCTCGCTAAGAGAGGTATTGGATTCATGCTAAATTTCGCATATCCAGATTTCAGTGAATAAGCACGATTTAAGATCCCTAGAATCCGATTATTACATTTTTAAAATTATGTCTCTGTGTGTGTGTGAATGTGTGTATGTCTGGATGTTGTAGACACGATTCCTCAAAAGCCATAAGACTCAAGAATTGTTTAACTATGGATTCCTCAATCTGACATTCCTGGGAAGAGCTGAAAAGGTTTTGGTAACAATTGAACAAATGGAAGTACATAATAGTTTCTGAGAAAAATTCTTCTAAATATAATTTTTTGGTAAAATATCGAAGAACATAAAATTCCCCATCTAATACACTTAAAATTTTTATTATATGTTGTATAGATTTAGAGATAAGGACACTATAATATATAGAGTAATTTAATCGCAGAGGCTAAGGCACTAAGGAAACCAGTTTAAATGACACATTTCAGTGTCAAAAATCAACTGTTTTAGTGACATTCTGATAGCTTTTTCTGAGAAGTATATTTAATCTTTCTTATTGTTTTATTAATTAAATATTTGCAATTATAGGTAAAATGCTTATATCAATCAGAAATACCGCCAATCTGGTTCCTCATACAATGAAAAATAGATGTAATTAGAATTATATGTGTGCAGAAGACATGTTAAATACAATAAAAAACAGTATTTGGGTAAAGTTCTGTATTTTTTCGTTATAAACGACGGTTCGAAAGGGAAGTGCAATACAATACTTATATAGCCTAATATGGAAATGGCGAGAGGTCTTGTGCTGGCCACAACAGATTTTTTATTTAATATTTTTGAAGAGCAGGTAAAATCGTGCTACCCATATTTTTTCTTTTGACAAAATTTTTTCTTGGAAAAGATTCTATAAATCCAATAAAATTATAACACGAATATACACTATATAAATTGCAGTTGATACTGACAGCTGTCAATTAGAATTATTTGAATATATCAGCTGTTTCCCTGATTATAGCAAAGCAGGCTGATTTTTGAAAGTTAATCTGTTTATAATTCTTTAGCTCTATATCTATTGAATATGAAGGTAAATGTATAATAAAACCGCAGAGACAATAAGATATTCTTTCATATTGATAATCACATAAAACGTCAAAAAATTATATTTAAAAGCGTTTTTCAAGAAAATCTGTTAAGAACTTCAAATAAGGGACCTTCCGGTTGGCCAACTATAACCAAAATCTTATCACCTCTTCATATGGATGTACAGAAAAGAAATACGAAAAAATTATAATTTTTAGAATTGTAGTAGTGGAGTTATCGTTGGAAAAAAATTTGTCACACACGGACACACACACACACTCACAAACATCATCGTAAAACTAGTAAAATCGTATTCTAGAGTCCCTAAAACGTGCTTATCATTAAAAACTCACCAACGAATTTTTTAAACAAAGACAATACCTTCCTTACCTAAAGGTGACGGAAGGTAAAAAATAAGAGTGGAAGACCCCATTGTTCAAAATGTTATCGAATGCGTCTATTTGGCATCTTTGCAACACAGTGCAAACGATCATCAAGTAAAAACGCAAAAATGCGACATTCCATTTGCTTGAGCTTGAAAATCTAATCATATACAGCCCGATTCACAAAAAAGTTTAAGCTAATCCTCATTTTTGGATTAGTGAATTCTATTATATTCCGGTATTTCAAATTTAATTTTCATGATATTATCAATAAAGGTAGATACTAGGAATAAATTAGACTATATTTTAAGATATAAACTGTCAAAATTAGAGTAGAATTCTCTAATCCAAAAATCTGATGTGGCCAACACAAAACCTCCCGCTATTTAATTTTCTGAATGATAGTATATAGTCATCATCGTGAAAATGTTAAATATGGATTCTACGGACCTTAAAACGTGGTCATTTACTAAAATCTCGATATGAGATTTTTAGCACGATCCTTATACCTCCCTTACCAGGTAGCGGGAGGTGAAAATGAGGATTAGCTTAAACTTTTTTATGAATCGGGCTGTTAAAGACAGTAGTTGATGTACAACATAACTATAAGAATAATTGCCTATCTTAATTTCTTCTGTGTGTTGCATTTTTTTATGGCAAGCAGTGTATTTTAGTGTTGAAGTGTATTTCTTGATATATTCTGACCACCACATTTACAAAACAAATACGACTAGACTTCCTCTATTTATATTCACTATTTCTTATTCTTATTCTTGTCTTACAAATTGCTAAATCGTGATATGCATCATCAAGTTTATAACTTGCAAGAAATTAACAAAAAAACTAAGAATACGTGGAAACAATAAAATATAGATAAAATACTGTACATCCGTGAAGATGTTATTTATTATTGAATCTTGTATAGATAATATGTAATTATGCAAAATAGTTTGAGGTTAACAGTTAATTATTTTTATATAGTGTTACTAATCGTATATTATTAAACCTTATTGAAATTCAATTTTCAATTTTGTATTTACATAACATTAGTTTTCGGAAATAAATAAATGGACGAGCGCATAATGCGGCAAAGCATAGAAACTAAAGCTTGCTATGTTTACAACTTTCAAACAAAGACATGGCAGCAGCCATACTCCTCTACACTCCAGCCATCATTTTAGTTGAATAATCGAAAGATCTTCAATATTATAAAACAAAAATCTGTTACTATACCAAAAGTTCATTGGTAAACATTCTATATATCCAGTAAAATAGTAACACGAACATAATACATAATACAATTTTTTACAAATTCCATACAGAAAGTTCCTTGGAAAATATTCTATAAACCCAATAAAATTATCACATGAATATACATTATGTATACTCATATAATGGGTGTTTCAAAATGAGAGCAAGATTTGAATTGGCCGGCATTTTATTTTAATCAAGGATGCTGGACTAAAAAGTTGATAACTGTCAAGTAGACACATTGCGATTATTATTCATGGAACGCTACACGAACGAACAGCGGATTTTAATATTGAAAACTTATTTAAAATATGGTGAAAGTTTTGCGGAAACAGTTCGCAGAGTGCGTGCAATTTTTGGTCGACAAAATGCACCAAATTGTTCGACAGTTAAGAGACTGATCGAGAAATTCGATCGAACTGGCTCGGTTGTGAACCAGAAATCATCAGGTCGTCCTCGGTCAGGCCGGTCCATTGAAAATATTGCCTCAGTTTCTGCAAGTGTTGGTGAAAATCCAAGCACATCGATTCGCCGCCGTTCGCAGCAACTGGCCATTTCGACAAGCAGTTTGCAGAGAATTTTAAAGAAAGATCTCCATCTGCATCCTGTCAACCAACCAACCACAATTCCTGAGCTGAAGGAAGAAATTCGCCGTGTCATTGGCGAAATTGGAGGGGCAATGTGCGAAAATGTAATCAACAACTTCTCTAAAAGAGCAAGAGTGTGCCAGCAGAGTCGTGGCGGCCATTTGTTGGATGTTCTCTTTCACACATAATCGCCATATGCATACTTCATATTAAAATAAAAATATTTGCAATTTTCGAGTAAATTATGTGTTTTATTGAAAAATTAAATCTTGCGCTCATTTTGAAACACCCCTTATAAATACTCTAAAAATGCGTACATTTACGTAACATTTTCTTTACAATCAAATAATATTACTACCAAGTTTACATCTCTATCTATTTTTGAATTATTGCCCCAAAAGTCAATATACCCCACATTTAGATAAAAACTTCAAAATTTTCAAAAATCTAATTTTTATGTATCTAGATACTTCTCAATGCGCTGATTTCAAATTTTGAAACCGCAGGTCGATATCTCTTTTCGTTCTCGAGATATTTAGATTCATAGTTTTGCTCAAAACTGCCCATTTTTGGGTAATAACCCAAAAATGGGTCGAAATATGAATATGGCGACAACACCATTCGATTCTACGGGCAAAATTACATAAGTACACCAGTTTTCAGAATTTTTGAACACCGTATACAATCTCTAAAGCAAAATAACTGAAAATGGTCAAAAATCGCAAAAATCGTAAGGGGTACCCCTTACGATTTTTTCAGATTTTGCCAATTTTCAAACTTTTATTCATAAAATATGAACCGGTTGGTGAAAAATTATGAAAATTGGTATACTTATGTATTTTTGTCGACCCATTTTTGAATTATTGGCCAAAAGTCAATATGCCCCATTTTCAGATAAAAACTTCAAAATTTTCAAAAATCTAATTTATGTGTATCTAGATATTTCTTAATGCGCTGATTCCAAATTTTGAAACCGCATGACCGTATCTCTTTTCGTTCTCGAGATATTTAGATTCAAAGTTTTGCTCAAAAGTGCCCAATTTTTGGTAATAACCCAAAAATGGGTCGAGATATGAATTTGGCGACATCACTATTCGATTCTACGGACAAAATTACATAAGTATACCAATTTTCGTAATTTTTCACCAACCGGTTCATATTTTATGAATAAAAGTTTGAAAATTGGCAAAATCTGAAAAAATCGTAAGGGGTACCCCTTACGATTTTTGCGATTTTTGGCCATTTTCAGTTATTTTGCTTTAGAGATTGTATGCGGTGTTCAAAAATTATAAAAATTGATGTACTTATGTAGTTTTGCCCGTAGAATCGAATGCTGGTGTCGCCAAATTCATATCTCGACCCATTTTTGGGTTATTACCCGAAAATGGGCAGTTTTAAGGAAAACTTTGAATCTAAATATCTCGAGAACGAAAAGAGATATCGACCTGCGGTTTCAAAATTTGGAATCAACGCATCGAGAATTATCTAGATACATGAAAATTAGATTTTTGAAAATTTTGAAGTTTTTATCTAAATGTGGGGTATATTGACTTTTGGGACAATAATTCAAAAATGGATAGAGATATAAACTTTGTGCGTAAGTCTACGCATTTTTAGAGGATTTGAACAACTGTGTGAATTTTAAAAAATAAAAGTATTGAAATAAAAATGGATAAATGCTATTAAAAAGTTCTATATTAAGTATTATTTTTAAAGCTTAAGCTATGTTAATTGTTGTAGTAATAAGCAGATTCAATATACTTTCTTTAAATTATAGTATCGTCCATTCAAATTTTTTCCGAAAACTTATGTGACTCATGTTAATATTCGTCATCAATGTGTGAATAGTTTTTGAAATATTTTAAGCTATATCTCATATATTCGTAAATAATTTATACTATTTCCAGTGAAGCATATAATTATAATGTCCGTGTTCTTTTTGACAAGTTCATGATGGTGTCAGTTTCAGCCGTTCTACTTTCATAATTTAGTTAATTTGACAATATCAGTTTTGATTGACATAAAAACGTTTTTACTTTTTTCGTAGAATCAGCCATTTTAATTTAGAAATTGGAAATTTAATTAATAAAAAATATCATTTAAAATATTGTCATAAAATCCATTATATTTATTCAATATTAATTCATTTTTCCCGCTTTTCGAATCGAAGTAGGCTGATAGTTTCTGCGCGACAGCTGAGCGTTATTGTTTTGTCTTGTCAACAAACACTGACAACAGTGATGGACTTAGCTGTTTTTGTGTAAATTTTAGTGAAAGATTATTGATTTTAATATTGTGACTGTAATAAATCGATTCCTTATTAATTATTTATCGTTGTAGTGTATAATATATTGTGGGAAAAATAGAACATAGTGCAAAAAACTTTAAGCGAACATTAGAGACTTAAATATCAACAAGACGGCTTAGAAAAAGTGAGCTATTTTATTTGTATTGAATAATAGTTGAATTAACTTCCCAAAAAAAATATTTTGAAATATATTAGTATACAAAAAATTATGAATATAATAGACACTGTCAATTTTGATATGAGATGAATAAGAAATAATTAATAAATTAATTGTAGTCACATACGAGTATATCTTACTAATAATATAATCAGCTTATTTTTTCTTCATTGTGTATCAAAATTGCATTCCTACGTATCATAATCCTATTATAAATTAGTAAGAAGATTAAATCAATTTCCTTGCATAATTTTAATTATTAATTCAATGTAATTTAATTTCAGTAAAATCGTGCATTTGTGCTTCTTAGCAAGCTACTACAATACTAGGGTGTAGCCATGGAGGTATGAAACAAATATGAAGAGAGCGTAAAGCGATACTATGGGCGAGGGGAGTGAAGACTAGTGGGGACGGACACATACATGTATTGGTCCCGAGCTAGAGTGGGGATCTCGCGGTATTTTTGAAGTACGAAATGCGAAAAACGTGTAACTCAAACAATATCATTACTTTTTTTTTAAAAAAAGGGATTTACTGATAATTATATTTCTTATGAAAATAAATTTAAAACTATTTGGAAATATTAAATAGTAAAAAGTTACTTCAAATATATACTAGACATTTAATTACAGTAGTAAATAATTACTAATCTTTTATTCACTACAATTTGTAAAAATTAAGCTACATAAAATATGTTACGTCTAAATTAAATGTAGTACATTAAAAAATAAACAATTGATTTAGATAATTTTTATTATAAAAAACCAGTCTTTTAGTAGCTTGTAAACAATGTCATTTTGTTATTTCAAATTCTAATATTTTGGGATTTATCAATATTTGATTTTGTTAAAAAATGCAAACTAACTTTAAAATAATTATGACATATAGATTTAATTAAATGAACTATATGATTTTCCAGGGGCCCATGTTCAAAACAATGTTCATGCAAAGTAAAAAAAAAATTGTCTGTATTTATACATTTTTTTAAAACATTTAAGTTTAAGCTAATCCTCATTTTTGGATTAGCAAATTCTACTCTAATTTTTTGTAAACACCTTTTTAATAAAGAAGTAACAATAATAAAAATAGTCCACAATATATTACTTCGCACAACACACCAGAAAATTAAATCTCAACAAAACTTTGTACTGTACACGACACAAAATGACAGATGGTCCCGACTGGTAGTGGGGAGCAGTTGGCTTCATTTGAGTTCGCATAAGCTACCTCCATATTTGTTTCATACCTCCATGGGTGTAGCAGACCTGCAAAAAAACCAAACTTCTATTTTTAGAATGTTGTCCGTGATTTCAAATCGAAATATATATATTTTTCTACTCCCATGCGTGAAGTGAGTACTTCACGTATCAATTTTTATGTGTGAAGTTTTATTTTTTGCACACTGTGTTACTTCACGCACCGTTCATTATTTTAAATATTACAAACTGAATTGATTTTAATAAAACAAAGCTGTTAAACACCCGTAACGTTGGTAATCATGGTTACACAAGTCGATAATACAGAGGCTTTACGTTAAAAGAATGACAATGTGAAGAATAAATATATTTTATTGCAAGGTTGTAGAAAAAGTATAGTATGTAACACGTGTGTGAAGCCTATTTTACATTCGGGTGGTTTGCAACACTCGCCTTCGGCTCGTGTCGCAATCTCCACCCTCATGTAAAAATTTCAGCTTCACACACTTGCCACATAATATACTATTTTATTTTCCGATGTGTAAGTAAACGATTTTCGTTTTTTATTTGCTTTATACATTACAGACCTACCACCATCAATACACGTGTGGCATTTAAGTTGTCCTACCTAAATTTAGTTTATTTTTGTACATTCATGCTGGTAGTACTGAGAGAACTGCAGTATTCAACTTCAGATCTGTTATCTGTCAAATGTGAATTCGGTATTTAGTGATTTCAAATTGTTGTCTGTTATATTTCTATTTTTCTTTTTTTTCAGGAATATTATATAAAAAAAATATTGTTTGCAACTCAAGTGCAAACAAGCTTTATGATATTCGGTCATTAATTTTCGTGACTCGGCAAGGCTCGTCATGAAATACTTGACCTCGTGTCATAAAGCTTGTATTTACACCTTTATTGCATAAATAACTATTTCATATCTTCTTTAAAAAATTGAAATTTATTGTACACTTTTCTAATAAGGAAGTTATATAAAGTTCAAATCTGTCAGTTTCTCTATAATTGTAGATTAGTAGGCAGACGCTACCTTGCCTTTGGCATTTGGTAATCTGTACGGTATCTAGAAATTATCTTTGACATTATTGTTCAATACTTTGACATCTGGTTTCCTTATTGTAGTCTGGGCTGTGTGATTTATTGCAAATTATTCTTTACATTATATTTTTTATATCTAAATCTATAGAAGATAGGTATACTTAAATGGAAAATTATATGTTCTTCAATATTTGTAAAAATAAAATTTTACTATTATTTCCTTTGTCCAATCGTCACCAGAACCTTTTCAGCTCTTCCCATTAATGTCAGATTGAGGAATACGTAGTTAAACAGGCCTTAAGTCCTTCCAACGTGCAGACACACAAACACACGACATACATCATCGTAAAAATGTTATAATCGGATTCTAGGGACCTTAAAAGGTGCTTATTCATTAAAATCTGGATATGCGCTTGCGATATCGTTGAAACGAAGATTTAAATAATTTACAATAACTCCCAAAAAAATACAACTGATTTATACGACAAACAAAAGAGAAGTGAGGACAATATATTTTTCAGACAAACGGTATATTTACAAAGTAGTGGGAGGTGTGCGAAATCTTATATACATTTAACACTACGGCACAGCGATTTTTAGTATGAATCCAGTAGATATCTCTTATCTCTCTTAACGAGAGGTAAAAATGTTAAGTATATTTAAGAAAAATATCTGATGTGGACACCACATGACTTCCTTGTACGCCTGTTACACTATACATATTTTGTTAATAATTAAAATATGTATTATAACAGACCCAATCTTAAAATTGCACGTATTTGACATAATTTGACATAGACATTAAATTCTTTATTTTTTTTTTATTTTTTTGTCCTAATTCATAGCAAACTTAATTACAGAAACCAAAAAGTACATAATTTTTAAATTTACATATCTCGCTTATATAAAGAGTAATTTTGAAGCATTTATTATTAAAATCAAAATAACACCATTTTTTCAAGAAAAACTGATAACACCTTCAAGTAAAGTATTACTTCCGGTTATACTATTTTAATCAAAATCTATTCCTATTCCTATTTTATTCCTATTGATATAAAAGTATTATATACCAAATTTGAATAGTTTTGGATTATATTTCAAAATAGTTTTTCATTAAAACCTATGGGGTCCCGTGGCCGCGTGCCTGAGTGTCTGGTCGCGTACCCGGGGTAACCGACGCCAAATATTTCCAATTTTAAACGGCACAGAAGTGACCCTTGTGGTGCACTCCACATGAGCTATGAGTGCCCGTGAGGTGACGCCTAGTAAGCGCCAACACAGTAATATATATCGTCATCATTACCGATGTCTACATGTGTTGTAGATACTGGCACACCCACAAATGGGTAATATGCCGTGATGATATATATATATATATATATATATATATATATATATATATATATATATATACAAGCTTTGCATGTATTTAAAAAATATTTTAAAAATATTTCATTTGATTGCAGTTGTATGTAAAACGTTGTACATACCTCAGGTCGAAAGAAGTTTTACACCCTTGGGCAAATAAAAGCTTCGTCAAGTCAAGTTTCTTTCACAGGCGTAAACATTTTCTTTCCGCCCTCTATACGTAAATAACTATTGTATACTTCTGTAAAAATTTATGAAAAATAACATATATAAATTTTATTTCATGCTTCAATGATAGAACGATCTTAATATGTATGTACGTACATATGTTTTCTTTCTTATAAATATGTATGTACAAATAATTTTAATAGCTTTTCATTTAATATACATTATGTTTACATTCATGTTTAATAAACGCAATATAAATATTAAATTTAATTTTGAATAATCTTTTAATCAAAATAATCCAATGAATGAATTACTCATTAGTAAAAATTAAAATTTATGTTTAATTATAATTTTATGTATCAACATAATTACTGTACAATTTCCTTCATTTAAAAATATTTAAATTTTAACAAAATGGGCATGAATTATACCACAAACTTCACTCCAGTATGACGTCACGGTGACGTATGTCACTGCTCTGAAGTGCTCCGCAATTCCCAGACATTTCCTGTAGAGTTTTTGTTTGTTTTTGTGGCTGTTTAATTTTTGGATTTTTGTTTTGAATTTGACGTGAATTTCAACACTTGAATGAATGAGGTTTTTTGTTCTTAGGACGCTTATTAATGCCTGTTTGCCAGATTATTTTTCTTGCTTTGAAATGGTCACAAAAAGGAAGAATATTTGTATGTGTAAGTTTTTAATAATTATATAGTAACTAATTAGAGAATTGATCATTTATTTTAAAACTAGAGCTCAAAATTTTATGATAGGGTCTATTAAACTTTAAAAATGTTATTAGTTATTAAAATATTCGAATGTTTAATTTAACATCTACTATATTCCAAATTGTTACTAGTTTTTTTTTTATATACAGGGTGTCCCATTTAAGGTACGAATGCATTGGTATCTCGAGAACCGTAAGAGCTACGAGGTTGGTTAATTAGACAATAGTTGCCCCATTAGGAGGCTATTTTAATGGTGTTTTTTTATTTGCGAAAAAATGCATAGGTCACTAGATATAGGTGAAAATGTAAATTTAGCGATTTTATTTTTTTGCTTATAACTTTGTTATATGAAATAATACGAGATTCTGGTTTGCACTTTCTCAAGGCACTTTTATATGGTGAATTTGCAGAAGTACTCAAAAAAAATTTATATCTAACCATTTACGAGTTACTGATAGCAACTTTTATTTTTCATATGGAGGTCATATTAAGCTGTGGCATTTTTAAATAGAGATTTTTTTTAAGCTTTACAATGATATAAAACAATAATAATTTATTTTTATAATTAACAGAAAAATGAACAAAAATTGTTATTTATACTAAAATTGAATTGAAAAAAGTAAATCGAAGGCTGCTATGGAAACAACGAACAACAAAAAAGTGCAACAATTGAATTTCTGAATTTTACTTGACAATAGTAGATTATTACGATTAATAAAAATGAATTTTTCTCGTTGAGAAAAATATGATATGTTGAGTTGTTACATTCGTTGTCAAAATTCGTTTATTACTCGTTTTTATACTGTTTTTTACGTAGAATAACGTGGTGCAATTAGATTTTTTAAAAACTTAATAATTGTGGAGATATAACACAAATATAATATTTTTTAAATGGGAACATATGTTGAAAATAGTGTCTTTTTTCTTATTTTATAAGCTTTTCAAATATGTGTAACAAATCTACATTATTTTGTTTTAAACATGAATAAAACATGAATTATTAATTTTTTGGGGTGAAAAAAAAATGTATTAAGAAACAGTTGAAAAAATCATTTTCCGGTGATTCATTTGTCATTAATTAAGTTCTCAAATTCCTTTTTTTGAATTAATAATTAATTTTTTATCGGCATTATAGTTGGTTTTGACACAATTCGAATATGTAGTATATAATATTCTTTCTGAAGATTATATTTTAGAAAAATGAATAGAAATAATGGAAATAACAATAAAAATAAACAAATGATGATCTGTAATAGATTAATAATTCATGTTTTATTAATGTTGACTTGTTATACATCGTTGAAAAGCTTATAAAGAAGGAAAAAAATGTGACTATTTTCCTTTTTAAAAAATATTATGTTTGTGTTACCTATATCTCAAGAATGATTAAGTTTTAAAAAATCTAATTACATCTCGTTATTCTACGTAAAAAACAGTATAAAAATTATCTAAACATTTTTTCTTTATCTTTTATAATAAACGAGTTATGAAGTATTTTCAGAATAAGCGAAAATCAAGTTTTAGCCTGTAGCTCAAAAACAAAAGACGATCGAAAATCCCTGTGATGCCTATTACAGTTGTCTCAAAAAGTTGGCCCATAAAGACTTACATTAATTTTCTGTAGAGTATTCCAGTGCAGACCACGTGACAGTTGGTGTAGGTGGCGTTGAGCGACCACAATGTTTGTTATTAATTAGACTGTCTTTTGTTTCACTGTTCATACCACGCCAGCCACGACGTGTGACATTTAAATGCCGCCTTCAAACGATGAAAAGGTTTCACGAAAAATGGGAAAAGTTTACTTTTGACGGAGACTTTTCATATTTGATTAGAATATTACGTAGGGACTACAGGTTGATCGGCGAAAGTCGGACACCGAAAATATTACGTTTATTTTGAGAGATACAAACAAAATGTTAATAAGCATAAACATAAAATTAGCTTCACAATAATACCAAAATATATATATTTTTTTTCACTACTAGCCTAGCAACCCACTATTATTTACCTTTATTTGACATGAGAAATTGTTTTTCACTACAGCTTGCTTGTAACCATGGTAACCTAGGTCAATAATAATTTATTATTAACCTAGGTCTATAATGCAAACTGTCACTTTTCAATCAAACTCAAGCCTCCAAATCCAAATATTATTTACCTCATTAAACTCAAGACAGGTGTTAAGTATACAATTTAAATTTGCCAATATAATTTTAAATTGACCTACGCTGCCGCCTCGCCTGGCCACTGTGCTGTTTTGGTGAAAATGTGAAATATTTGTAGATGTAGGATTGAACAAATCACTATTTTTTTGTATTTGTAGGTAAGTACATCTCAATAGATTTAATTAAAAATAATAATAAACTAATAAGGCTGCTGACGTAACAGCACGAAGTGGTTTTATTAAATAATTAAATCAAATACAAATCAAGGCCCATAAGTTAGGTTATCAAACCAGCGAAATGAGCGAAACGTCAGATACAAACATATGCAGCCCACTTTGTTTTTGTGAATATTAATTTATTTATTTATTTATTTATTTATTTATTTACTCCACTCAACAGGATTAAGAAATCCCAATTACAGAGGGAGGATAAAAAAATACAAAGAATAACAATATATTTACGACATATAGAGTAGCATCAGAACAAACCAATCAATACATTAAATGATAATATGTATACATAAAAAAAAGAGGAAAAACTAAACAGTACATAGTAGTTTGCAATCTTTTCAACTCATAACTTATTGATAAAATTTAATAATGTTTTGTTTAAAATTATAATAAGAATCAAAAAAGATATCTATATTACTCGATTCACAGAAATCATTGCAAATTTTACACATTAAATTTACTGGTGAATTACCTTGATAATTTCTTCTACAAAAAGGTATAACGAAGGTAATATTTTGTCGCGAATTTATACGGGGAACATTAAATTGAATCTTACTGAGAATTTCAGAGTCATCTATATAATTGTGTAGTAATTTATATAAGTATAATACTGACAAAATATTTCTCCTACTTTGTAAAGTATTTATACCAAATTGTTGAAGACAGATTGTATAACTAATATATTTATCGAACACTTTATGTTTTTTATACCAACAATACCTAAGAAATTTCTTTTGTATACTTTCTATTTCATTTATATGCAAATTATAATTAGGATTCCATATCTGTACACAGTACTCAAGCTTAGATCGAACATAGTAATCAAATAATTTTATAATAGTACCAACATCATTGAAAGACTTGGAACATCTTATAACGAATCCTAGATTTTTGTACGAGGACCTAATTATATCTTGTATATGTACATTAAATTTCAATTTACTATCAAAAGTAACACCTAAATCTTTAATTAGATGTATTCTAGAAAGAATAAGTCCATTCATGGAATAATTAAATTGAATCTTATTATACTTCATAGAAAATGTCATAAATTTGCATTTTTCATAATTAAAATTTAAAGAAGAACTTTTTGACCAGGCAACTAAGCCATCTAAATCCTTTTGTAATTCAAAACAATCATTAATCGAATTTACAGTTCTAAATATTTTTATATCATCTGCGTATAACAAAATATTCGAGTTTTTGACATATGTAACAATATCATTAATAAATAACAAAAATAACAAAGGACCTAAGATAGATCCTTGCGGGACACCTGATGTAGCAGTGAAGGTATCAGATCTATAACCATATAGTTGTACATATAGATTGCGATGAGACAAATAAGATTCTAACATTTCACATAAATTTTCAGAAAAGTTATAATTATTTTGAAGTTTTCTTACAAGTACTGTATGGTCAACTTTGTCAAATGCTTTTTCAAAATCTGTGTAAACCGTATCGATTTGACTTGATTTTGAAAAATTACTGGAAACATATTCAGTAAAGTTCATTAGATTACTTGTAGTAGATCTATTTTTCATGAACCCATGTTGAAACACTGAAATCTTTGAAGAAACAGATGAATAAATATGTTTGTACACTATTTTTTCAAATATCTTTGACATTGTTGACAAAATGGCGATAGGTCTATAATTTACTATACTGTTATGCTCACCAGATTTAAATATCGGACAAATTTGAGTTTGTTTTAATGTTTCCGGGAAAACGGATTTTTTTAAAGACAGGTTAAATAATATGCTTAGTGGTTTAGCCAGAATATCCTTGCAGCCCTTAAAGATATAAGACGGAATATTATCAGGACCAGGACTTGGTTTGTTTTTCAACTGATTAATTGCTAGTATAATTTCATCTTCTTCAATTTTATTTAAACATACTAAATCATCTTTACAATAGTGATCATCATATTTAGGAAGAGATTTTATTTGTGTGTTTGGTTTCGTGTACACATTTGAGAAGTATTCAGCAAATCCTTGGACTATTTCAGCTGTACCAGAAAAAACTTTATTTGCATTATGCATTAAACTTGGGATTCCTGTTGAGCGTTTTTTTGTTTTCAAGAAAGACCAAATTTTAGATGGCTCACTTTGTATTGAGCTTTCTGCATTCAATAAAAAATTTCTATATTCTAGTTTAATGTTATTTTTAATTTTAGCTCTCAAGAATTTAAATTTTTGCAGATGTACCTCATCTTTATACCTTTTATAGAGCAACCGGCTTCGTTCTTTTGCCTTGATATCATCTATAATTTGACGATTAAACCATGGTGGATACTTTGAGCGATAATTGTTTTTTTTTGGTATACATTGGTCAAAAATATTGTAAACAATAGTGTAAAATAATTGGTAAGCTTCATTTACATCATTTTGTTTAGTTAAAGTAGTCCAGTCTACATTTTTGAGCAAATTATACATAAGTAAGTAATCAGCAGATTTAAAATTGTATTGCAAATTATTATTAACAGTTGCTTGAGAATCGTGATGGCATGACTGAGTTTCAATAGTAAGAGCTGGATGATGTGAATCTTCAAAAATTAGTGGATCTAAATCATGTGTTACTGAACAATTGACATCTGATATTACTAAATCAAGAATATTACCATTAGTGTTCAAAATTTTATTAAATTGAATAGCTTGTATGAAATTTGAAAATTGTAGAAATTCATTAATAATATTATTTTGAAAGCCATGATGATAGTAATTTGATTACTGAGTAATGTTAAAATCACCGAGTACAAAAAAAATTGTTATTTAGAATATCAGGTATTGATTCAATGCACTCATAAACATAACGTAGTTGTTCAACAGAAATGGGGGGCGGAAGATATACTACAATAACGTAGACAAACTTTACTGATATTTTAACTTTTACGCAAATTATATCTGCTTTACAATTACAATTAAGTGTAATATTTACTAACGCACTCGAAAATTTATTATTAACGGCGCATATAACTCCACCACCTTTTACTTTAGCTGACTTATCAAAATCCCTGTCTCTTCTGTAAACCATATAGTTTTCACTGAATAGTTCACCGCTGCAAACAGAATCATTTAGCCATGTCTCAACTAACAAATAAGTAACGTTATTATTCATGTCAAAATGATTATTATTATCAATTAAAAAAAAATTCAAATAGGATTTATGTGCTAGTAGTGAAAAAAATAGTATATAAACCACGGTTAAGAATATCACAGGGGTCTTAGTTGTCATAAATTTCTAAAAATTCATAAATTCACCCAAAAATCCTAAAATTGTCATAAATTAAAAAGTATGTCATAAAAAATCATAAATTTTACTAACAAATTCGAATAATTAATGCAAATCGACATCTTATATGTACGAATAATTTTATATATTTTATTCAATTTTGACGTTTTAAACTGTCATTATTAACTCCTTAGCAACAACTATAACTCTATAACTAACACTTTTCTCACAAGTGAATTAAATTTTTTTAAATCACTCTCACATTTTTTTAATTCACTCTGCAACAAATGATGCATTTAAAATAACATCAGGAACGGAATTAATACTTACCATAGTATTTATTAGATATTATCAGCCATTTTCATTATTTTTCACAGCACATATGACAGACAATAAAGCTTTTTAAATAAACGACTTAACATCTATCATCGACGATTGTCATGCACAGTCTATTAACTTTTTGTTTTGTCAAAATTAAATATTATAATGGTTGTTATTACTATTTTGTCAAAATTGAATAAAATATTGTACAAACCACGTAAGCTAAGGATGTTTATTCACTCGAAGAAATTAACTCACTCGCCCTTACAGGCTCGTGAGCTAAACTTTCTTCTCATGTATAAACATTACCTTAGCTCACTTGGTGTGTAAATATCTATTATGTAAGGGTATTTTTTATTTTCTTTAATAAACATAAAAGTCCTAAATTTGTCATAATTTTTGTTGATAAAATGTCCTAAAATCCTAAATAAATTATTAAATTTGTTGCTAAGATCCCTGATATCATATTGACCAGGCGCCTAGTATCCCTCGTATATGTATACCGCACACATTACTACTTTTTCTACAGATTTTATTGTGTACGACTACGACAGATCTCTGTACATCATAAATATTGCGTTGTTGCAGTAAAACTGTATTTGTGTTGAAAGCACTTAAGAATTTGTCTCCCCTAAATATCTGGAACCCGTATTCGTTTAACTTTGCAAATCAGCAATTTAGTTCTGAATGGTATGTAATTTAAGTTGGACAAATATGGCGAGAATCTGAAGTTGCGACCTCGAGTTCCCGCGGTTTCTTATTACGCCTGAAGACGCGCCGAGGCGCCACCAGCACAACGTATAAGAACGATGGGGTATCCGAATGCAATTATTTCTTTCATTTTTTATTTACAACAAATAGGAAATTCGGGAAAAATGAAAATATTCAAAGTTTTAAATACGAGTATGTATTATTTTTTTTCTACACATATGCCTTCTTCATTTAATCCTTAAATTATTACCTCCCGCTACCCTTGGTAAGGGTATAGGGTATAGGGATCGTGCTAAAAATCACATATCGAGATTTTAGAAAATGACCACGTTTTAAGATCCCTAGAATCCAATTTTAACATTTTCACGATGGTGTTTGTATGTCACTCTAACTCAAATACTATCATCCTGAAAATTTTGAAACCTTGTATTTCTACCCTATTCTAATATGGAAAGATACCATTAGATTTTGGTGTAAATCGGAAACCCGGAAATGGCATTTTACTTCTTCAAAAAATACCATTAAATGACATTTTTTCGGATTTTCTTATTATGAAAATTAAAGATTATTAAATTTTCTACAGGAATACATTAACACTTTTTACCTCTCGTTAAGAGAGGTATTGGATTCCTGCTAAAATTCGCATATCCAGATTTCAGTGAATAAGCACCCTAGAATCCGATTATAACATTTTTAAAATGATGTGTGTGTGTGTGTGTATGTATGTGTGGATGTGTGTACGTGTGTGTGTGTGTGTGTGTGTGTGTGTGTGTGTGTGTGTGTGTGTGTGTGTGTGTGTGTATATGTATGTATGTATGTATGTATGTATGTCTGGATGTTGTAGTCACGATTCCTCAAAATCTATAAGACTTAAAAAATATTTAACTGCAGTTTCCTCAATCTGACATCCCTGGGAAGAGCTGAAAAGGTTTTGGTAACAATTGAACAACCGGAAGTAGTAGTTTCTTAGAAATATTCTTCTAAATATAATTTTTTGGGAGGTTCTTTTATTAAATATTGAAGAACATAAAATTCTCCATCTAATACACTTAAAAATTTTATTATATCTGGTATAGATTTAGAGATAAAGACACTATAATATATAGAGTGAAGTAATCGCAGAGGCTACGGCACTAAGGAAACTAGTTGACAGATTTCAATGTTTATAACATAATTTGCAAATGACACATGTCATTATCAAAAATTAACAGTTTTAGTGACATTCTGATAGCTTTTACTGGGAAGTATATTTAATTTTTCTTATTGTTTTATTAATTAAATATTTGCAATGATAGGTAAAATTGTGGTAAAATGCATATATCCATCAGATATACCGCCAATCTGGTTAATGAATTGGAACAATCTCTGACATTTAGAAACTTCCTCATACAATGAAAAATAGATATAATTAGAATTATATGTGTGCAGAAGACATAAATATAATAAAAAACAATATTTGGGTAATGTTCTATAATATTTTGTTACAAAACGACGGTTCGAAAGCGTAGTGCAATACAATACTTATATAGCCTAATATGGATTTGGCGAGAGGTCTTGTGCTGGCCACAACAGATTTTTCTATATATTTTACAGATAAATTTAAAAATCAATTTTTCTTATAAATCGCTAAGCCTAAGATAAATACAATTCCTTTGTTACACAGTTCATTTTTCAAATGAATGTAACTGCCAGGTAAATATCACTGTCAAAGAACCTATCATTTCAAATTGGTAATGGTAAAATTTTAAAAAGAAAATAATAAATAAAGCTATAGTTATGTGTTATATGCAAAGAAACTTATATAGTTTGCAGCATTAGTAAATATGTAGGTATATATTTAAATTAATAAAAATTAGGTCACTATCAAAAAACTTCACTTCAAATTAATAATAGTGACATTTTAAAAAGAAAATAGTAAATAAAGCAATAGTTATATGCAATGGAACAGTCTGCAGCATTAATAAATAGGTAGGTATGTATTTAAATTAATAAAAATTAAATAACGGTAGGCTTAGTATTCAGATTTTTGTGAAGAAAAAATCTGTTGTGGCCAGCACAAGACCTCTCGCCATTTCCATATTAGGCTATATAAGTATTGTATTGCACTTCGCTTTCGAACCGTCGTTTTATAACAAAATATTATAGAACATTACAAATATTGTTTTTTTATTATATTTAACATGTCTTCTGCACACAAATAATTCTAATTATATCTATTTTTCATTGTATGAGGATTTTTTAAATGTCAGAGATTGTTCCAATTCATTAACCAGATTGGAGGTATTTCTGATGGATATATGCATTTTACCACAATTTTACCTATAATTTCAAATATTTAATTAATAAAACAATAAGAAAAATTAAATATACTTCCCAATAAAAGCTATCAGAAAGTCACTAAAACTGTTGATTTTTGACACTGACATGTGTTATTTACAAATTATGTTATAAACCCTGTTATAAACATTGGAATTTGTAATCTGGTTTCCTTAGTGCCGTAGCCTCTGCGATTAGTTCACTCTATAAATTATAGTGTCTTTATCTCTAAATCTATACAAGATATAATAAAAAGTTTAAGTGTATTAGATGGAGAATTATACCGGGAGTTTATTTTATCAGTAAACATAGGGTATATCATTGCCATAGTTACGACATGAATGTTTGACAGCAATGTATTGAAGCGTTTATTTTATGAGTAAACATAGGCGTTTAACATGGGAAGCAGTTTTTTGTAAATACAAAGGTCTGGCAATAAATCAAGCCATGCTATTGAACATGACAATAGTACATTACATCTTGTACATTATTTAATATTAATTACTTTAATAATATTGCAAAAAATGCAATAAATTATAAAAATTGTCAAATAAATAATTGTTTCAATTTTTTATTATGCAATATGAAAACATTTCTGAATGTCTCCGTGGCGCAGTGGTCATAACACTAGCATCTGAAATTTTTGGTTGGGGTTCGATTCCCCATTGGGGTAATTATTTTATTTTTTTACATAAAAATTGTTGAACTTTTAAAAATCAGTTTATATTTCCATATTACAATCATTTGAAAATAATAATAACATTGTAATAAATAAAGAGAAAATGATTGAGAATAATTGATTACAATAATCAAAATATTGATGTAATAACAATGCATTGTATTTTATTTGATAAATACAGTAAAGACATAATATTTGCACAAATTTATTATATTTCAGTTATTTTTATTAATATCAAAGGAAATACAATGCATTGTTATTGCATCAATATTTTGATTATTGTAATCAATTATTTTCTCTTTATTTATTACAATGTTATTATTATTTTTAAATGATTGTAATATGGAAATATAAACTGATTTTTAAAAGTTCAACAATTTTTATGTAAAAAAATAAAATAAGTAATTACTCCAATGGGGAATCGAACCTCAACCAAAAACTTTAGACGCTAGTGTTATGACCACTGCGCCACGGAGACATTTGGAAATCATTTCATATTGCATGATAAAAAACTGAAACAATTATTTATTTGACAATTTTTGTAATTTATTGCAATTTTTGCAATATTATTAAAGTAATTAATATTAAATAATGTACAAAATATAATGTACTATTATCATGTTCAATAGCATGGCTTGATTTTTGGCCATACACTTTGTATTTACAAAAAACTGGTTCCCATGTTAAACGCCTATGTTTACTCATAAAATAAACGCTTCAATACATTGCTGTCAAACATTCATACCGTAACTATGGCAATGATATACCCTATGTTTACTGATAAAATAAACTCCCGGTATGTTCTTCAATATTTAATTTAAAAAAACCCCCAAAAAGTTATATTTAGAAGAATTTTTCTAAGGAACTACTACTTCCGGTTGTTCAATTGTTACCAAAACCTTTTCAGCTCTTTCCAGGAATGTCAGATTGAGGAAACTGCAGTTAAATATTTTTTAAGTCTTATAGTTTTTGAGGAATCGTGACTACAACATCCAGACATACATACACACACACACACACACACACACATCCACGCACACACAGACATCATTTTAAAAATGTTATAATCGGATTCTAGGGACTTTAAATCGTGCTTATTCAATAAAATCTGGATATGCGAATTTTAGCATGAATCCAATACCTCTCTTAGCGAGAGGTAGAAATAGTGTATGCAATTCATGTATAATAATAACTATTAATACATTCGCATGAATTACGATAATACCTATCACTATAAACTCGTTAATTGAAAAATGCAACCCTTTGTTGAACCCTGTATTCACCAATTATCATTATCCCTTGTAATTAAAAGTAATCGCCAATTTCAGTGAAAAATTCTACACATATGTGGCAGCTTGTTGTGGCTGAAATCGCACCCTAAACCTAGTTGTAGGTGTGTAAAATAGGGGATTGAAAATTTATGGACATCGATTGAAATTTTATAGGGCATTGGAAGGGTTAGGTACGGTCAAAGTTTAGTGGTTAGTTTACTAGGGGTACAGAGGATTATAGATTATTTAAGGGGTGATACATGGGCGTACAATGACAATTTTTTCGGGGGCATGATATTAAAGCTGTACACTCTATATCTCTGAGTTCACCCTACGTCATTAATTTCTGATGCAAGAATTACTAAACTTTTATCTAGCATCTTTGTTGTACAACATTGGGTTTGTCATATCCATGGTTACGACTTGACATTTGATTGACAGCAATGTATTTGCCCGTCAATAGAGGTTAATTTTGTTTAAATAATTATACCTGCATTCTGAATTAAAATTAGTTGTATAAAAAATATAGTGTGCTTGTGCCCGAGTGGTTTTCTGACTCGGCTAAATTTCTTACAATATTTAAATAATACTTCTGTCAAATTCATTCCCCATGTGCCATTTTAAATGAGACAAACAAATACATTGCTGTCAATCAAATGTCAAATCATAACTTATAGGAAAATTCAACGGTTATCTGTCATATTGACAAGATGTCATTAGAGGTTAATTTTGTTTTCTAAAAATTAAATTTAGATGTAGAAAAAATACTGTCTGCACTTTGTGCCCGAAATATGTTTAGTTCTCTCGAGTGGTTTTCTGCCTCCGCTAAATTTCTTACAATATTTAAATATAATACTTCTGTCAGATACGTTCCCTATGTTTCATTTTATTGGAACGGGCAAATACATTGCTGTCAATCAAATATCAAGTCGTAACCATGAATATGACAAAACCAATGTTTCACTTTAAAAAATACTCACGGTATTAGATTTTTATTCGCTATCTCATTGTCGTAAGTCTAAAGCATGCATTGCACATTGCACGATAAAGTTTTTCTGTTCAAGTGACTAGAAACGTGTTTTTATCAGTAATTTGACAAGTTTACACGATCAAGTTTTAATGAATGAGCCTGTTTCACATTTTTCAAAAACTATTTTAAATGAAAGTTAATGGAATGATTTTCTTAGTAATAATTTTTATTTTAATAATTTGTTGTTATTTGTGGAAATAAATAAAAAGATTGGCGTCCTGAAAACCTACCCCCCACTCCTGTGACGTAGAAGCACATACATTACATCATTAATAGCCAATAGGAAAATAGTTTTTCCATCACCTACGTTCATTCATATTATTTATATAAATAAACGTAGGCTAAAGTTTGTCACATGTTAATAACAAAATCTTTTAATTTGACATTTGACGCTGACATTGCTCATTGTAAATGAATAATAAAGTAATAATGGCTAATTCAAATTACACTCAAGCTAAATCGGACAATTTACCGAAGGTCGATAGCTGGATGATGGTTGAATTTATATCAGAACGATTGTTTTACTGCTACCGAAATAAGGGGTGTTAAAGAGTTGAGGTAAAATAAAATATAAAAACTGAATTTACTATATAAATTGATAATATATTTTACTTTAAAGTTCTGGTCGTGATTCTTACATTGAATCTGCTATAGGACATGTAGATCTATGAACATAAAGTGAAGCTACAAAAATACACTGTTATCGTGAAGGTGGATGAAAGTTGAAATGATCTTCACAAACATGAAGACACGATTTTTTTGACAAATTATCAGCTTTTCGACTTACTGCTTTTAGCCACAATTTTCTTTTTTTCGCATCTTTTGTAAAATTTAAGAACTCTATAGTAGGTTTGTTCCTAACAGTATTTTTTTAAGAAGGCAAAATACAATATCGTAAATTACTCATTTTATCTTGAACTTTTTATTATCTACATATTATACAACTTTAACCAATCTAAAAATTTGACACTTGTTTGACAATACACTTGACATCTTAGAACCGCTGAAGATGTATGTACTCTGACGTCACATTCTGTTTCAGATCAAGTGACTTGTTCAAAATTTTATCCAAATTTCAAAAATTTATTGTAAAATATCTAAATGATATTTCGTGATATTTTCAAATTTGAGGCTCTTTAAAGAACAATATCTTTTAAAATTTAATACTTGGAAGTCATATAAAAATTCTTGCAACAGCCCTATTATAATATCTAAGTGTCAAAAGTTAAGTTATACATATATTTAGACCGGGACACGAAAGATGAACCATTGAAAATATGTTAACACAAATCACTGTCTAATATATGCGCTCCGTTTAAATTCGTACGATATACAATTAATTTATTTTCCGCTTACCTAATATAACATATAACAGTTGCCCAAATAGGTTTTAAAGCTACGCAGCCTTTCTAATATTGGCAGTTGATCTGTGCTGTATTAGTTCCTGTCTTGTTTACACTCGGATCATAAGCGTAGACAAATGAGTTAGAACCACAAAGTTACTGTAATAATTATTATTTCATGGCGGGTATGGCATATCAGATATCAAGATTGGTGTCCCGCACTATATGTAGGTTCATGTACAGCTTAAAAAATCTGTTGTGGCCAGCACAAGACCTTCCGTCAATTCAATGTATTTTGTACAAATCCCAAAACAAAAATTCCTTTGAAAAGATTATATACATTCAATAAAATTATACATTAACATACACATGTAAATTGCACTTGACACTGTTTTCTTCTTCAGTTTTTCGCTATTTTATTAGGGGGTCGCTGTTTCTTACCCTTCTCTTCCACTCATTTCTGTCCGACGCATTTTCTTCACACAGTTCTTCCTCTGTCAAGTTTTCTGCGATACAGTCCCATCTTCTCTTTGGTCTTCCTCTGCATGTCACTTGTGAGGAACACTATGACACTTTCTGACCCTATTCTTTCCATCTTTAGTTTTGCACTTGACACTGACATCTGTCAATTAGAATTTTTTGAATATATCGGCTGTTTCCCGGATAAATATCAAAGCTGACTGATTTTTGAAAGTTAATCTCTTTATAACTCTTTAACTATATACCTGTTGAATATAAAGGCAAATGTATAATCTAATCGTATAGAGAAGAGCATTTTCTCTAATATTTATAACATAAAATGTCAAAAAATAATATGTAACTGCGTTTTTTTTAAAGAAAAACTGTTAAAAACTTCAAATAAGAGTATTTCCTGTGAATGAATGATAACGAAAATCTAATCAGCTCTTCATATGGATGTAAAGAAGAGGAATACGAAAGAATTATAATTTTTAGAATTGTAGTATTGAAGTTATCGTCGGAGAAAATTTTGTCACACACGGACACACACACGGACACACGCACAGCCACACATACAGACATCATCTTAAAAACAGTAAATTCGTATAGTAGGGACCCTAAAACGTGCTTATTCATTAAAAACTGACCACCGAATTTTTTGACCAAAGATAATACCTTCGTTACCTAAAGGTTACGGAAGGTAAAAAAATTCATTGAGTATTGTAAATTGTCTTAAATAATTTGTTTGCTAATTAGCCTAATATTTTCAAGTATGTTTACATTTTTGAGTAAAATGTAGAATCATAAGCTTTATAGAGATGAATTATTCATCGCAAAGCTCCCTCAGGGTAAAAAGCTTGGAAAGAGGAAAGCTTGAGCTTTCCAGAGCGGTACACCGAAGCAGATTAGATTTGCTATCAATTTTAATATTTAATATGTATCTATGAATAATAAAACAACTATTTGGAATATTAATTATACAGGCTGTTCATTTTAAAGTGGCCACTATTGCTATCTCGAGAACTATAAGTGCTACAAAGACGGTTATATGCAGGGGTGCCGAGAGCAATAGATATACAGGGTGTCTCACAACTCGCGCCCCAGAGCGAATGAGGAAAGACGAGACTGCACTCGGATGTGCAATTTCGAAGAAAAAAAATCTAGTTTAAAAGATATTAGAGAAAAGACGTCTTAAAATTGACCAATCAGAGACCTACACCTTTAACGTGTGTAGCCGTAATTTTACGTTACTATGGTTTTATACAAATCAAATCTTCTTTAAAATGTGTGGGCGACTGTAGTTTTCGAAAAATGTCAGTGTCAAATTAAATTTGACAAGGTGAATAAAAAAAGGCAAATTCTTACCATGTATTCAGCCGCTGATTACTTAGAAATGATTATAAATTTCGGAGAATGTGGACGTAACGCCAGAGAGGCAGCACGAGTCTATTCGGAACGTTGTCCGGATAGAAATCTTGTGATGATCTCGGATGACACCTTCGCTAACCTAAATTTGTTGACAGTGAAAAGTCAACTCTAAAGTGTCAAAATTACAGTAATGCCCAGTTTTATAAACATCGAATAACTTGCTGAGTTATTACTTTGAAAGTAAATTTAATTGATGAGTAAATAAAAATGTCCGTTTTATAAAATAAGTTGCAGAGTAAAATAAGTACTTGCAGAGTAAATATTTTATTCTAGTGATTTACCGACAGAGACATCGTTTATTATTATTCAAACGTCAAAATAAAGTGTTATAAAGTGTCAGTTCTCATTAAAAATGAAAAAAAAAGAGAATGGGGAAAGAATTATACTGAAATAGATAAAGTGCACATGTTATAGATAACAAATATATATATATATATATATATATATATATATATATATATATATATATATATATATATCTATATATATAAAAAAATAAGGTTTTTCTTTGGGGCCTTAGTTATGGACTTCTACCGAACCGATTTTGATGATTCTTTTTTTAAATGAAAGCTATTAACATGTAGATGTGCACAAAAATCTAAAATGTTACAGTTTTGATTCCGTGTATTTTTTATAAGGCCTTAAAGATTTTTTATTAAGTACCGCTGTCAACCGACAGATGGCAGCACCGAGCAACATGAAGAAGAAGAGAATGATTTAGAATACATACAATTTATGAAAACTGCTACAAAATAATATTTTGCATTATTTAGGGCTGGTTTATTAATGCAAAGTTAAATAATTTAACAGGTAAATATCTTAAATCATGCAAAGCTTTTATAATACAAAAGTCAAAAGTTGACCTTAAATGACAGATAAATATGTCAACATGTCAACTTACAATGAAAACATGAGAAGGAATTTTTTCCCTCAAAAATTAATATAAATAATAGTTAATTCATTAATTTAAATATGGTAAGTAATTTAATAATATTGAGCAAAATTAATAGAGATACATATTTTGTAATAATTTTTTTTTAACCTATATTTTAAAAATTTATTGAATTATATATCCTTTATTTAAAATACAGCATTTATTACCTATTTAAAAATGCACAAGAGATAGGTGTACATTTACAGGTTTTTAAATAACGTAATCATTAAATACAAAAGAGTATTATATTATAATCAACCAGTTGGATAACCCTATTTTCCCGCTCATAAACGCTACCCCTTAATGCTATCTTTTACAATATGTTTTCACACTTTTGAAACTGATTTCACGTTAACAAAATATGAACTCACATTAACGAAAACGAATTTCACACAAATGAAAAGTGAATTCCCAGTAACGAAATATGATTTCACATTAACGAAAACCGGTTTCAGGAAAAAAAACTGAATTCACACCAATGGAAACTAATTGTAACTAAAGAAAACAGATTTTAAACCGTCGGGTTACATATTCTCGCTTCTAACGTAGCTAACATTTTTGTAATAAACTTTTATCATTGTTGCAATCAAGTTTCATCATTATTGTTAAGTTTCTGAAAAATGCTATTCGTTATTTATTTAATATTTTATAAGGACAAAAAGACATTTTAATATATTTTAGAGACAATAAAAATGCTTTATTTTTTCGCCTCTCCAAGAGGTGGCTACTGTCCCTTCTGCCCTTCCTTGGAGGTGTCCATTTAAAGTTCCTATATAAAATCTGTTTTCATTTAGTTGAAACTGGTGTTTAAAATTGTGAATTCTGTTTTCATTGTTACAAAATCGATATTCAGGAGTGATAAATTAGTTTTCGTTACTGTGAATTCAAGTTTCCTTTGTGTGAAATCAAGGTTCGTTAATGTGAAATCATACTATAAAAGGTATAGACATGCAATGATTATGCATATTGTTTTAAACCGAATAAAGATGTTAATTTGCATAATAGAAACACGTTAATCCCTCATAGATTATAATAATGCATAAAAAATTTGTGGACAATAAAACAGCCATTATTACTACAAAAATTGAACTTGAAATCATAAATGAAACACGTTGATTACAACAATAACAATATTTGTTGGTGACTATAAATTATTTACGTTATAAAATGAAATGAATGAATAACGTTACCCCATATTTTTGTTGCAAATATTTGCAACGGGTACAGCTAGTATATATATATTAGAATTATTTAAAACAAGCAGACAGACGTAGAAAGCGTCAAAAGCAAAAATAGTGCATGTGATGAGATTTGTAAAGAATTTAATGCAGTTTCACAAATAGGTCCCCGGAATAGTGTTCAAATGAAACTGTTATATGACACATTGTATTTATGTTGGCTTGGAGTAGTTGGGTTTTGTACAGGTGTTAATAAGTAATTTTTACAAGGGTATCCACTATCCCCTAACAAGTAGCAATTACCAAATTCTCCGTTTTCAAGCCTAGCTCTTATTATGAATTGTTAAATATGTTGCTGTCGTGTGCGGAACCAGGCCATCTAGTAACAACATCCGTTATTTTTAGATTTGCTGAACATACCATTTGGCAATTCACAGTAAACCATCCTTTTCGGCTTCTATAAATTTTTGCGTTCCCTATAAAATAATTAATTTTGACATGTGTCAAATTTATTCTACAGAATAAAATTTACTTCCTCGAAAATCAGTGGAGTAATTTATTCCATAGATTTACGTAGCTAGTATTTTTATTCTTGCTTTATAAAACGAAAATCTCTGGAATAAACTGTTTTACTTCGAGAATAAATTTTACTTTGCTAGTAATTTACTTATCCATCTTTTATAAAACTGGGCATAAGTCAAACAAATTTTGTAACTCACTAGTAGTATTTTTAAAACCTAGCAACCAGTTTTATTTTGTAATAATATCATCACACCTCAAGATATCCTTCCGGGATTGGTGGATTAAAAAGTCTTGTAACTCCGTTAAGCAAACAGCCGCAAATTATTTTCTTCTATTTTTTGGCAACCTATTGTCGTCGGCAAGTGTCAGTTTCGTCTGGGGCGCGAGTTGTGAGATACCCTGTATGCAAAGGTACTTAATATAGTTTGCAGGAGTAGCAAATATGTAGGTATGTATTTAAATTAATAAAAATTAAAAGCGGGAGGTATTGTGTTGACCACATCAGATTTTTTGAGGTTGATGACGTAAGTCTTCTGCCTATTCACTTTCATTATATACATACAGTTGTCTGTCTATGAAGCGCTAGTTAGCATATATGATATTATTTAGTTATTTGTTAGGAAATCTATTTACATTTCATAATATTCTTACATCATCATAGTCGACAAATACTCAATATTTTTTCCAAAAAATCAGGTAATATTATGTAAAGAAAATTACCTCTTTCTTCACTCAATATTTACTTAGAAATCTGAATTTTCACTTCCAAGATAAAATAAAATTCCTTAAGCAAAGAAACCTAAATTTATTCAAACTTTGCTATCAATAAATTAGATAATAAATGCAGAAAAATCGAGAAAAGTGAAAATTTTCTCTTGTCATTTCCACGGCAATTGTGATCTGTTTGATGTGATTATGCTGAACAAATAAAATGGAAATGTCAAAAAGACATAAATGTCAAGTGTCAGTAAATGTACAAAACATCGAAAAGTATAGTACAGTTATATTAAAGACAATTTTACTGGAAACATGTTATATAATTCGACCAGGTAACCCCCGGTTTTTTATTTAATTTAACAAACTCGAATCAATTTTATTAATTTTATGGCATTTGTAACAGCACTGTCAAAAGTTCGACAGTCATTTGAAGGAATAAATTTAATTTACTTTGGAAGTAAATTTATTTATCATTTATAAAACCGGCCATAAGAAAATAGATTTGGTTTAAATTGGATAATAAATTCTCACCTGTATTTTATTCTAGTTAAGAATGGACTTAAAAGAAAGATAGGGCATACGATTCCAGGTTTTTCATTAGTGTAAACGCGAACCAAGTTTACAATTGCGAAGAAATGTAACAAAACATTGAAATATATACTAACTGGAACTCGCATACTCTACCTATCAGCGTACACTGCACTGAAGCTCATTGAACAATAATGGCTGGTCCTGTTCGTGCCGAACCGAACCTAGCCGAATAACTCGTATCATAGCTGATCGCTTTGTTTTCATATTATGCTTCATTTATTTAAACATGCGCCACACGAAATAATTTCCGTCTACTCACGAACTGTCTCGATGTTTGCCCACTACTCCAGCAGCAGGCTTCCGTCTACTCACGAACTGTCTCGATGTTTGCCGACTACTCCAGCAGCAGGCTTTCAATATGCTTCACGGTCACGGTTCGTACGCGCATTCCAGTTAGTATATATTTCAGTGTAACAAAATGTTTCATTCAGCTATATTCTTCTATATTATTATATACTATACATACAGGGTGTATCAAGATAATGGAACAATGCCGTTTATTCGTGTATGTGAAAAGATACAGGAAAAAGTGATTAGGATATTTTGTAAGGGATAGAGGGGGACACATTTTAACATAAACATTATTATCATAAATCCAGTGGTACTCAAACTATAGGGTAATATTATATTTTTTAAATGGCATTATATATACCGTGAGTATTTTTTAACGTGAAACATTGGGTTTATCATATCCATGGTTAGCCAAGTCAGAAAACCACTCAAGAGCACTAAACATATTTCGGGCACAAGGTGCACACATTTTTTCTACAACTAAATTTAAGTTTTAGAAAACAGGTATAATTATTTAAACAAAATTAACCTCTAATTAATGACATCTTGTCTGTCTCATTTAAAACACATGGAATGAATTTGACAAAAGTATTATATTTAAATATTGTAAGAAATTTAGCCAAGTCAAAAAATTACTCGGGCACAAGGTGCACACAATATTTTTTCTATAACTGAATTTAATTTACAAAGCAGGTATAATTATTTAAACAAAATTAACCTCTACTGACGTCTTGTCAAATGTCAAATTCGTTCCCTATGTTTCATTTTAAATGGGACACACAAATACATTGCTGTCAATCAAATGTCAAGTCGTAACCATGGATGACAAATCCGATGTTTCACGTTAAAAAATACTCACGGTATTTTATTAACTCATTAAATAGAGGATTTTGTTCTGATTTCAACGATATAATAATATCATACCCTTACATTACGAAAAATTTGATAAAAATTAATTCAAAGTTAGTATTTCGTTTCTACTGTATCTAAGTAATCTGAGCAAACATTCAAGCAATAAAACAAAAAATTTATTTTAAAAGTTGAATTTATTGCCAAAATCGTAGCTTACTTGCATGAAATAAAACTAAAATAAATTTTATTTTGTTTTATTGATTGAATGTTTGCTCAGATTACTTAGATAAAGTAGAAATTAAATATTAACTTTGAATTAATTTTTATCAATTTTTTCGCAATGTAAGGGTGATATTATTATATCGTTGAATTCAGAACAAAATTCTCTATTTAATGAGTTAATAAAATATATATAATGCTATTTAAAAAAATATAATATTGCCCTATAGTTTGAGTACCACTGGATTTATGATAATAAAATTTATACTAAAATGTGTCCTCCCCTATGCTTTACAAAATATCTTAATCACTTTTTTCTGTATCTTTTCACATAAACGAATAAAATGCACTGTTCCATTATCTTAATACACCTGTATTACTATTGTATACGTCTTTGTTTGCAATCATTATACACTGCTCAACATTTGAACTGGTACACTTACAAGAACATGCAATATAAATAACAATTTACTACTTTTTGAGCAACACCTTCTTGCTTAGTATATGGTTCTGGAAACACTTTTAGGGCGAAGAATTAAAAGAATAAAACTTCAAATGTTTTAATGCAAAAATAACAAAATCTTTATTTTAGCTTGGCTCATCTTTTCAATACTTAAACGCCTTAATGGCATCTTTAAAATGCAGTCAACCACTCTGAAGTAAAACTTATTCGAGAAATTTGCAAAAATTTTCTTAAAACTTGATAAAGTATAAGCGTCCGCGAGCTCATTAACTGCACTTATGACAGATAAACAACAATTGAATCGCAAATGTTATTGGATAGGCATTTGTTTGCATTCCGAAACACAGCCGTGGTCATGTAGGAAGTCATGCCAAACGCCTAAGAAGGGTTGTTTACTTTTACTGCATGTTATATAAGTGTACCAGTTCAAATACACTTACACATAATTTATCAGACATTATCAGCCCTTTTCATTATTTTTTACGACATAAATGACAGACAATAAAGCATTTTAAATACATGACTTAACGTCTAGCAGCGACGATTGTCATATGCTCAGCCTATTAACTGATCAGTTTTTTATTTTGTCAAAATTAAATATTATAATGGTTTTTATTAGTATTTCGTCAAAATTGAATAAAATATTGTACAAACCACGTGAGCTAAGAATGTTTATTCACTCGAAGAATTTAACTCACTGCCCTTATGGGCTCGTGAGCTAAACTTTCTTCTCATGAATAAACATTACCTTAGCTCACTTGGTGTGTAATAGTTATTTACATTCGAGTGCGTGTAAGTTGTATTTTACAGCGCGACAGCTTTGTTTAAGGCACGAGCCCTTAAGGCGAGTGCCTTATTAGCTGGAGCGCTGTAAAACACTTCACGCACGAGAATTGTATCAAATTTTTTGGCCGACGATAATGAAAATCACTTTTTTTAATGAGATAGGTGATACTTCTGAAAAGGGTTAGTTTAAAATACTGGGGTTAAGTCAATTTCCAAATTTGATTTTACTTACCTTCATTAGAGTACTTCTTCTAATAATATATTTATTTGCTCATGTTTTCTTCGTAATAAATAATAGGTAGGTATCGAAATTTGACATTTCAGCAATTTTCGCCTCGCATATTTGACAGGTATATCGATCGATGACTATGTCGGTAACGGCGGATTTTTACAATAATGACGTATGTCGCTGCCGTGATTTTGGTTTATATAAATTAATTTTAAATATAGGAAATGTTAAAGTAAAAAAATAACTTATGTAGGTAGTTCTTTTTTACGTGAACATTATTACAGTAAAGATGATTTCCTTTCTAAATGCCCATAAACGTCCAGTGTATTTTGATTATTTTACCGCATAGTTAGACAAGTTACAACACAGTAAGCGTAAAATGTAAGTTACACTTGCTGTGTATACAATTGTAAAGTTCCCATTACACTTCAGGAGGGCAAAAATATCTTTTAACAGTTAATGTAACTGTCATATAAATTTATTCGTAGTAACTAAATTTAAAAAGTATTAATATGAAAGTTTTTAATTTATTTGTAAAATATAACAGTTATAGATATAATTTGTTCTATATTTATTTTTGCAAATATATTTTATTTATTGATATAAAAATACATGCAATATTAAGTAAATATTTATAAAATTTGAAAAATAATATACATTTTTTTTTATTTTGATGTTCCAATATTTACATACATTAAATAAATATGTGAACCATTCGCAAACAATAATAATTTAATTATTTTTTTACAAACATACAAAATGGCCATTAAGGCCTATTTATAAGGAAGTAACGTAAAACGCAACGCAACGACGCAACGTAATCAGTAACGCAAACACAAAATATGTGATTTATAATAACGCCGAAGATAACATTTCTAACCAATCAAAAGAATTCTGTATATATTGTTGAAATTCAACTCGCTTTTATTTATAGTCTTTCTAGTCTTTATCAGGGTCTTTATGACACATGACATATAAATAAGTGTATAAAATAATTTGAATAGAAATGGACAGTGACAACGATATAGCTGCGACAATACTGTTTCTGACTCGGTGATTCTCGGTTAATTCGATTAATTTTCTATCATCCATAATTATTTTTCGTATCGCTTTGAAAATCTAACCGGTCTGGTCTAACCATAAAATGTAGAATTTATTATGTAATTTTGACAGTTCACGAACATATCGTTCGATAATACAGATTTTTATAGTAAAACTAAAACACTGAATTCTGATTGGCTAAAGGTACAAAAGTAAGGTAGAAAGATGAAAGTTGGTCAGCTTTGGCGTTGCATTGCGGTACGTTACTTCTGCGGCTCTGCGTTGCGTTTCATTATAAAACGCTATATGCTGTACCGTACATTTATCTTTTGCGTTACCTTACTGCAACTGTGTTACCGCTTGCGTTACTTCATTATAAATAGGCCTTTAGAAAGAACGGTGATTAAGTGTGATTAGCGAGCATTTGAGTAGCATTGTTTTATCTGTCACAATCATGTATGGATTATTTTCTAGAAAAATGCTTCAAATAAAGGCGAGTACAATTAATTGTTCCATAACTTTTATTTGAAGTATTTTTCTCTAAAATAATCCACAAATGAATGAGAAAGATAAAACAATGCTAATCAATTGGTTGTTAATCACCAATAATAACTTGCTAATACTAACGGACATTATGTTTAATGGTAGATAGATACTCAAATTTGCATGCCGTGTTATTAAATTTATATAAAGCGAAGCAAGATAAAATAAATAAATGAATATATGATCATGACATATTACCCATTGCTGGGTACGTGTCAATCTACTTTGTACACAGATTTCGGTAATGATGATGACATTCATACCGTGCGGGGGTACACCAGGCGTCACCTCACGGGCACTCATTGGTGGCATGGTGTTACTTTTGTGCCATTTAAAATTAGAAATGTGTTCCCCGGTAATGGCAGCACGCACTTTAGAATTCTTTCATAAAAAACAGGCGAATGCGATTTTACTTTTACGAATCTTGGCATCCTGCACTTCAGTCGCTTTTTGTTTCGGGAATTTTTGGATTTTATACTATTAAAATAGAAAATATTATGATAGTTGTATATGATAAATGTATAAATTATGAGAATTGTAGCAAAATAATGACGTTAGTTTGACACGCGAGTCGTACGCTTGCAGGCAAATATTTTGAGACACGCATGCTACCAAATTTGCGCTTTGAGGCGAAAAGCGAAAACAAATGCCTCAGTTTATAGAATGGGATATTCCACCATAACAAAAAAATTTAAAATATTTCAATTTAACATAAAGTATGGCTCAATAATTAATAGTTAAAACAATGAAAACATTTTTTAAATAATTACGAGATATTTCACATTTGCTAAAAAGGAAAATTAACGCCATACAATTGTTATCTTTTTCTCGCAGCGTACTCAGAGCAGTGTGTGTGAGAAAGACAAGTAGAGGAGAAATGTGACGTTACACTGATTTCTCGAAAATAAAATACTGTTAAACTAGGAACAATTAAGATTTTTTAATACTATGAATTGCTTCAAAACTGAATGAAGTTTTATTTAAAATAATAAAAAAAATTGAGTGGAATACCCCCCACTACAGATTCGCAGCCCCACGCTCAAGGACTCAGGCATGCGGCCACGAGAATATATATATATATATATATATATATATATATATATATATATATATATATATATATATACAGGATGTCTCAGGACGAGCTTACGCTATCTATATATTAAATACTATTTAAAAAGGCTTTTTTCAGATTATAAAAATTCGATCTCGTTCCCGATTTACAAAGTTTTGAAAATGTGCCGGATTTCAGACAAAAAATCAAAAAAAGTTGAATAACGCCGGAAGTAGTTCATCATGAGTAAAATGTTTTTATTGCGTCATATGTAAAATTTTCCGCTGCATTTAATGGTAAAATAAAATATAGCGTATTCTATTTAAAATAAGAAAGTTGAGGTCAATTTCCGGTCAAACCGGAAGTGCTACTGCTTTGAAAATATTTTAGTTAAAACGGGCATGTTGGATAACCCCTAGATACCAAATTTCGTTAAATTATATTAAATAGTATTTAAAATATAGATAGCGTAAGCTCGTCCTGAGACACCCTGTATATATATATATATATATATATATATATATATATATATATATATATATATATATATATATTATAATGTACTTGACTCTTATCTATAATATCTTATCAGTTTAGTTATGTTATCTTAATGAAATGTATGAATTACTTTCATAATAATTATAGTTGATACATTTTAGTGTAAGTGTAGTGGACTGCCGTATATTATAGTGAGTAATCTAAGTTTTGATTGTCATTCAACATAACTTTTATTTTCATACATGCGCACGTGGTTTCTATCTGGCGTGGCACCATAAATTCAAACAAGTATTATTATATATAGGGTATCCAGCCAGTCAAGCGGTTTACGTCATAAATTCAATGGCTTGTAGCACAAACCTTGTTTTAACTAAAACGCTGTTTTAAAAAATATCAAGTTTCATTATTTAATAATAAAAATAAATAATATCAAATTTATCAAAATATGATTTTGAAGCAGAACATAGTTTGTTATTCAAACAAATATTAAAAAATATCGTTCTTTACACAAAATTAAATATTGAAATTTGAATTTGACATTTCTTAAAACAGCGATTTAGTTAAAACAAGTCTTGTGTTACCAGCTAATATCACTAGAAACAATGACGTCATGTATTAAAACGTTTACTTCAGCATATAAAACGGATTAAAATATAATCTGCAGGTTAACTTCGTAAATCCAAATCTTTCGTAAAGGTTTTACACAACAACAAGTGAAAACAGAAATTCTATTTGATATGTTATTTTGACAAAAAATACAAATACGTTATGTCAGAGGTGGAGCTCGACAGCTAATAGGATTTTGAGTGGTTGAAATGTTTTAGAATATTGCTCAATAAAAAAAACAACTACCATTTTAATAAAAAATTGTAAATATACCCAAATTTAAATTTTCAAATGTCGCTGTCAACAACAGGAAATATATTTTTGGAGGGGTGTTAACAAAATTTTTTGTTATTGCCAACTGAATCAGTTTTTTTTTTTTTTTTAATCAGTCTATATATTATTGTATAAAGGTGTTATGGTAGACTTACGTCACCAAAAAATATCCCTAAAGCAATGACATCATATACCACTACGTTTACATACGATACTAATTTATAAGGCGCGAGCAGTCATGTGACTTTGTTGGTCTTTCTTGACAAGCACATAAGAGGGCACATAAGAGGACCCGTGTCAGAATGACAGCTAGCTAGTAGATGTTAAATGTCATCATTTTTCATTCCAATTTTCATAATTTTCCAATTGCATGTGTTTTATTTAACTCGCAAAGTAAAGTCCACATTCCTGGTGACAAAGAAAACTTAGAAAATCTTGAAATTTTGAATTAAAATTTGACGTTTATAAGTTATGTACCTATATACATGATTACTAGCTGTCATTCTGTCACGGGCTCCCATATCTGCTTGTCAAAATTTGCTTATTTGCAGGGCATCTGTTGCTCTCTAAAAATACATAATTTAATTAAAGTTTGATAACGAAAGAAATATTTGAAAAAAATACCTTTTGAACAGCTTTCAACGGAATTAATGGCCTGCCGTTGGACGATTCCCGTTCGGAAAAAAAATACGACATTCGTGGTTAGTTTTTAAATTGTTTCTTAATGCTTTACGCATTATTATGGATGTATTATAGTATATTACTTATTAAAATAAAGAAGTAATACTGTAGCACGTCACAAATACTTAACGCAGAGAAAACAGACAACCAAATGACAATAGTGACAGGATCGATATTCGATCGATATAAAATGTAATATAAACATTGTCATGACAACTTATGCTATAAAAATCAACTACAATTATTTCAAATAATTTTATATTCCGTCAAAGGAATAGAGATTGACTGAAAAACACTTGTAAATTTCATTATATATACGTTTCTTAATACTAGTATTTTTCTTTCTTCTGTATTTAAAAAGAAATAATTTCTACAAGTTATATTTCACGTTATAAGGTTTTTTTCACGTCGATGACGTAAGTTTTATTCCATTTCATTTTCAGCTATAATATCCCGAGGACATTGATAATTACGAAATAATTGTATGATATTTACCGAAAGCGCGTTACTTGAGGAAGTGTGATAAAATTATAAGTATTTATCAATGATCGAGGGGTATTCGGTGAGAATTTTTTTTGCAGTTTTAACATTAAATTTGCCTAAAATTTGTAATTGACAGAATTTTTGTGTCTAACATAGCCCAGTAGATGTCACTAGTAGCTGTGAACGTGAATGTGGCTATGAATATGTTCAGTGCGAAGTGTGCAATGAGAATGAGACACCTTTGAGTGAGACCAAAGAGAAGAAGATAAGACATACAAAAGTCCATAAATATTCTCCACATTTAGTTTTTTATTTAATACAGTATTTTTTATGTGTTTTCTTCTATAATTTTGTTGATTAAATCATCATTTTTATTGACAGCGTGAAAATGACATTTTCAAAATAAAACAATTAATCTTTAATTATATGTCAAAAAGTGTTTGTTTCTTGGCAACTTGGTGACATAAGTGATAATTGTCTTAGGATAATTATCAGAAGTAATATCACAAGACCTCCTGATTTTATCGATAAATTTTTATTTTGCACGAATTTTTTTGCTTAGCAACAAACACGAAAGCAAACTGCATGGTAAAATCCCGACTCCGAAGGAGAAGGGGTTTTACCTAATGTCAGTTTACTTGAGTGATTTTGCTTAAAAGCAAAAAAAATGAGTGCTTAAAAATAAAAGTTTATCTGAGAAAATCTGTGAGGTCGTGTGGTATTTGGTGAGATAAATTCCAAAGACAACGCAAAATGAAACTTGACACATTCATTGTCACACTGACAGTTATAAACCATAACAACTGTTTATTTACTTGGTAGCGGAAAATTATCGGGGTAACGGGGTTTTATCGGGGTAACAAGGTTTTATCAGTATAATACTGTTCCCATTGGTTGAATTTTCAAGTGTTTTGCATCATGATTGGTTAAAAACTAGTCGTTGGAATTTATCAGTGTAAGTTTGTTTTGATTGGTTACTATCGCACACGTGGTCAGCAATAAAGGGATTCAATTGGATAATTTTTTAACCAAAAACACCATAACAAATTTTTTTGTTATTGCCACCTGAATCAGTTTTTTTTATCACTCTGTATATATTATTGTATAAAGGCGAGAGCAAAAGTAAATGTTAAGATACTGTTTTAAGTTTTTAAGTTGTTTTCATTTAAATGATCAATTATGTGATTGTACTAATACATTTTTTTTATTCCAGGACCAACATATCTCCTACACATAATCATTCCAAATAATTCCAAATGTCTTTAAACATATCTTTATACCCTCAAATCTGTTGATACATATCATGTCTTACACATATCGTTAACTCTTTTACTTCATACCTCAAAACCCTTCATTAAACCCACAAACCCTTTTTCCATCCACCATGGGTTTCTTCCGCCGCCGTTCGTTTCTCATAAAACTAATCGTCATCGTCACCACGGCCTGGTTCACAGTAGCATTCCTCTTATACACCGAAAACCGACCCCTGTCAAATAGCCTCCCTAATCCTAACGACAATTCAATAGACATACAACCTCCTCCAGAGGCCTTAAAACGGGAGACAGAACGCCCCCGCACGCCATCTGTGAAGCAGAAGCAGAAACCGGAGGAACAAAATGGACTAAATGGAGTGCTTGCGCCGCCGGAGTCATCTTACGGGGAGATGGGAAAGCCGGTGGTGTTGCCGGGGAATATGACAGCGGAGGTGAAGAAATTAGTGGATGAGGGGTGGGCGAATAATGCCTTTAATCAGTATATTAGTGATTTGATTTCGGTGAGGAGAAGTCTGCCCGACCCGAGGGATGAATGGTGAGTGGAATTATTGTTTTTTTTGTTATTGTTAGTTGGTGTTGATGGCGCTAGTGTAGCTACTAATATGGCCGCCATAATAGGGAAGTTTACTATTTGATATTTAAATGTTTTCGATAATGTATACTAAAGGCACAGAATAAACATTTATACATAAGCGACAGTCAGAGAGAGAAACGAAAATTAGAGAGAGAAAGAGTATGCCAACAAATTTAAAGGGCTAATCGGATAAAATCGGATTATTTCGGCATATCTTCGTATCTTACGATTCTTTGTTCTTTTCATTATCTTGACGTGAACATTTTCCGTTAGGGGTCAATAATAAAATTATATTGACAAACACAAATTGATTTCTAATAAAAACAAATATGTTATTTTTCAACAAACGATAGGAAAAATCATTATCATAAGGAAAAACATTATATTTCACATATTTCGGAGGAACTGTTGTCTCAGCTTGTCACGCCCAGGTATTTTAGGGTTATGGCTAATTCAAGCAAACCAAACACGTCTTCTCACTTTTGACATATGTCATTTTGGGAACTGTTTGTTAATTTTAAAAGTGGTGTTAGTTTCTAATAAAATGGATAAAATGAAGAAAGTAGAATCGAGAGGACTAGTTTGTTCATATAAAGACTGTATAAATAGATTTAAAAAATGGAGAAAGGGAAATGTAAGTCTTTTTCGTTTCCAAAAGATCCAGAAATGTAACTTATGCAAAACGACTACCATATCATGTAAAATGTATATTCATTTAATAAATATAGGTGTAAAATGTGGCCCAAGGCCTGTGGAAGAGAAGATTTGATGGAGAAGGATATATGGCACATATTCATCGAGTCTGACGTTTGTTTCCCACATCAAAGATATAGAAAATTCTGCATTGTAATGAATTTGTAAAATTCAGGTATTTGTTTAATAAAAATATAATTATGTGATTATTTTATCTGATTTCTTTTTAATTCGTTAATAAAATTAAATTTTTTTCTTTTACCATTTAAAACAATTTAAATTTCGCGCGTAAATTTGCCAACAAATTTAAAGTTCAAGGTCGTAAACGTAAAATCGCAACAACAATGGTGCCGACAAGGAGTGTCGCTTCTGTATAAATGTATTCTGTGATGCAGGTATAATTATTTAAACAAAATTAACCTGTATTGACGTCTTATCAAATGTCAAATTCGTTTCCTATGTTTCATTTTAAATGGAACGGGCAAATACATTGCTGTCATTAAATATCAAGTCGTAACCATGGATATGACAAACCCAATAAAAAATGCTCACGGTATAGAAATGTGCCAAATTCATAAATTTACGTCAAATTCAAATGTTTCCCACGCATCCTTATTTCCCACCTCAGAAAAAATACGTGGACCAATAGTTGCTTAGTAATAAAAAATGCAAGTTCTTAAAGCGACGTTTGCGACATCTATTGACTGGAATTGAGTACTAGTGGTAATGACCCGGCACTCGCCACATAAGTTTCCAAAGGTTCTTAGTTATTGACAGTTAAAAATAACGCTTTTGTTTCTTTTTTGTCATAAATCCATGGCTGCCTATACTAAAAGCTCATAAAAACTGTAATTTTATAATTAATTTTTATGGTTCTTTGAAGAGCTATAATATATGTTTCAGATGATTTAGGTGCAGAACTTAAATCTCTATAACTTTTTACTTGAAGCAGTTTTGCATAAAACAATTAGCTAACGTTTGCGCAAAGAAAAACTGAATTCCTATGTCTCACTTTTCGATTTACACCCTGTACAATATTTACCAGCATAAAACAATGTAATATTACTATTGAATTTTATGATTGATTGCATATTTTGAGGGCGAATGTACGTAACAATATTTTATGTAAAGTTATTCATATGATACTGAATTCAAAATATCAAAATATACAATATATGTTTGGTGTTCGTAGTATTTCGAATCCAAGATAACATCAAATGTATCAGCATAAAATTTTATTCTGCGCATTGCAATATCAGTAGTGTTTGTGTGGAAAATATGCATACTTATTGATTTTTTATCAAATATAATATAAATCATCAACATTTTTTTGTAAAAAGTATTGAAATACATAATTCGAGATAAGCTTCATAAAGAAGTACAATAAAAATTTATTGTTGAAATGAGTAGTTCTATCTTCACATTAAATAAAACCCGGTTATTGCAGGGTTTAAAAGGTAGTATAACTTATCTTTAACGGGTTTTTCTCTAACTAAAATATATGTGTAAAACTTCAATACAGTTCGGAACTATCGCCAAAGTTATTAGGGATTTCAGTGAAGTAGGTTACGGCCCATAAAATTTTATTAAAACTAATTAAAAAGTATTGATAGAGCACTATAGCCACTCTAGTGTTATATGAACAAAAACTATATGTATTTTTATTGATAAAGTAAAAATATCAGTTGTGACCAGCACAATACCTCTCGCCATTTCAATTTTGTTACATAAGTATCTAATTTAATATTTCTTGTGCACACATATAATTCTAATTATACAAGGAATCTTGTCCTACTCTTCTAAAATGTTCAAGATTGTTTCAATTCATTGACGGGATTGGCGGTATTTCTTCAGGATACTATTATTATTAATATACATACCTACCTACAGTTTTAAATATACTGGGTGTCCCATATAACATTACGTTCTTGAATATCTCGAAAACAATGCATCGTAACAAAAAGTGTGCCGAATCAAAACCTTCATAGTTTTTGGGGGACATCAGATTCTGCAATCGTAAAAATGTAGAATTAATTTCTGATGAAATCGAGTTGTCCATAGTCAGTTTTTAAAAAGTTTCTTTTAATTCCTCCTGAGTGTTGAGGAGTAATATTTCTACAATTTTGTGTATTTATTGAAACTAAAAACGTCATTTTTTTTTATCAAATTATTAATAAAATATTAATCGGTTAATTTTTTTCTAGCAAATTTACATTTTTACTATTACAGTGTACAAAAAAAGTTTCTGAATAAAACCAACATATTTTTTTACGCTCTTTCCGAATTTTCAATAAAAATAATAGGGGGTCCCAGTTAAGATTTTTAAGTTTACCCCCTTTCCCGCCCCCCGGTGTGGGGGCCTTTTTGTCCCCCCCCCCCAAAAAAACTATGAAGGTTTTGATTCGGCACACTTTTTGTTACGATGCATTGTTTTCGAGTTATTCAAGAACGTAATGTTATATGGGACACCCAGTATAATTAATAATTCAATAAGAAATATTAAATTTATCTGTCAATTAAAATCATTTGAATTTGACAACTGGTTTCCTAGGTGTAGTTTGCCCTGTGCGATTTATTGCAATGGATTATTCTATATATTATATTTCCTTTATTTCTAAATATATAGAAGATAAGAAAAAATTAAATGTGTTAGATGGAAAATTTAATGTTCTTCAATATTTCTAACAAAAAATTTTTAAAAATAATATTTAGAAGAACTTTTTTTAGAAATTACTTCCGGTTCCACATTTTAGATTCCCTTCATTAATACAAGCTAATCTCGTTAATGAATTGGAAGAATCTCGAACATTTTGGAGAGTAGGAGAAAACTTGTTCATAGAATGAAATATAAAAATATATAAAGGAGAGATGTAATTTAATTTTTTTGTGAGTACCAGAAATGTTAGATAGGTAAAATTAGAATTCCATGTTAAATCCCCATGTTTTCCTATTGAAAAATGAAATTTTGTTTAAATTAAGTATATCTAGGTATATACGATGTATGTTGATTTAGCGATAAATATTATAAAAATAATTTTTAGTATTTCATATCGTGAAAGATAAGATAATTTAATTAATACAAGATTCCAATTTTTCTGTATTAATTTTTGCCTCTCGCTAAGACAGGTATTGGATTCATGATAAAATTCGCATATCCAGATTTTATTGAATAAGCACGATTTAAGGTCCCTAGAATCCGATTATAACATTTTTAAAATAATGTCTGTGTGTGGATATGTGTATGTGTGTGTGTATGTGTGTCTGGATGTTGTAGATACGATTCCTCAAAAACTATAAGACTTAAAAAATATTTAACTGCAGTTTCCTCAATCTGACATTCCTGGGAAGAGCTGAAAAGATTTTGGTAACAGTTGAACAACCGGAAGTAGTAGTTTCTTAGAAAAATTCTTCTAAATATAATTTTTGGGAGTTTTTGTTATTAAATATTGAAGAACATAAAATTCTCCATCTAATACAATAAATTATATCTTCTATAGATTTAGAGATAAAGACACTATAATTTATAGAGTATTCTAATCGCAGAGGCTAAGGCACTAAGGAAACCAGTTAACAAATTCCAATGTTTATAACATAGTTTTTAAATGACACATGTCAGTTTCAAAATTCAACACTTTTAGTAATATTCTGATAGCTTTTTCAGGGAAGTATATTTAATCTTTCTCATTGTTTTATTAATTAAATATTTGAAATTATAGGTAAAATTGTGGTAAAATGCATATATCCATCAGAAATACCGCCAAGCTGGTTAATAAATTGCAAGAATCTCTGACATTTAGTAATTTCCTCATACAATGAAAAATAGAAATAATTAGAATTATATGTGTGCAGAAGACATGTTAAATACAATAAAAAACAATATTTGAGTAAAGTTTTGTAATATTTTGTTATAAAACGACGGTTCGAAAGCGAAGTGCAATACAATACTTATATAGTCTAATATGGAAATGGCGAGAGGTCTTGTGATGGCCACAACAGATTTTTTTAAATAGGGCTTCCTTAAGTTTAATATGTACCGCGTATTGTTATTCGATTAATTTTACAGTTCATTAACTATGAACAAAAAAGAGTCTTTTATAAATTTATTTAGTTTTTTCCTAACATACTCGTGGTAATACCATGAAATTACATTGAATTAGGTTGCTATAAAAACCATTTCTTTCAATTTTTGTCTTTACAGTACATTTAGTTAGCTATATAGGGACATTCTGCAGTAAAGTTTTTGTAGTCTATGGACCAAGCAGAGGCAATTTAACGCTTGGGGTATTATCTCATTATCAAATGGAAGATGTATACTTTGTTACTAATAGTACGTTGTTAACAAGCTTTAGCGGTTAAAGTTTAGACTATGGTTGACCTACAAAAATATGTCAAAAGCCGCTTTAGCCCAGTACTGAGGTAAATTTGTAACAACCGGGGCCGTTACAGTTGTAAATGTTGTTTGATTAAATTGTGTAAATACAATGGGCTACTTGCGTGGTATTGAATATCCAATTTCTATCACTATATAAGTAATGTTATGTTGAAAACATATATAAAAATATAAATTTTATTTTTAAAAAATTATTTGTTTTTTAGTAAATTAAGAAAGAAAATTTTCTCTGACGTCATTATATTTAGCTGGAGAAGGAAACCATGTTTAAAAATGTAACGTATAGATGTCATGGTGTGCGAGAAAGTTTAAATTTGAATTTGACATTAGTTCATTTTTTTCTCTCTCTGGTCTCTCAAATACATTAATTACTTCACAAATAAACACATATGTAGGTAATTACCTATAATTTTAAATATCGATAACAAACAAACTAAAATACTAACCTCCAAACTATTGTTGAAACGTCAAACAGGAGATCTACATTACCCGTACAAACAAACGCTATGACTCTACGACCATTCATTGGTGCGGCGTAATTCTAAGTCATACATGGCGGGAATTCAAATAATCAAATTTCATTATTTTTTTTTCTGGCTAATTAATAAAAATTTTGTCAAAAGAAAAAATATGGGTAGCAAGTTTTTACCTGCTCTTCAAAAATATTAAATAAAAAAAAGGTACGCAAGTAGCCTATTGGAATAATACTACCCTTTTAGTTTAAGTTCTGTATTTATTTATTTATTTATTTATTTATTTATTTATTTATTTATTTATTTTTTATTTATAAGAAGGCACCAGTTTATGGTGCCGAAACGTTGGGTTTTAATAATAAATAAATAAATAAATACAGAACTTAAACTAAAAAGGTAGTATTATTCCAATTATTAATAAGAATTCTGAAAGATATTTTAATAATATAAATAACGATAACAATTTATTGAATTCGAATTTAGAGTAAATGTTTACTCATTGAAAGTCAAAACATGAATGAATGTTTATTTATATTTTCGTCGTTTGCCCCAAACCTAACTTGATAATTTCCTTTAGTATATCAAGGATATAGGGATGCATGTTAAAGATTTACCCTGCAAAAGGTCGGGTATTTTTGATTTTTGGAAATGTTTTATATACTCGTATATTTAGAGTTCATAATAAAAAATCTAAGATTTCGACCTTGGTGCACTTCCGGAAGCACCGCCATTTTGAAAAAATGATACAAATAAATATTTTTTTAAAAAATATCTCCTCACCAATAGGTATTAAGTTTGCAATCTCTATGGTACTTTTTACCTCTCGCTAAGAGACGTATTGAATACATGCTAAAAGTTACATACCCAGATTTTAGTGAATAAGCACGATTTGAGCTCCCTACAATCAGATTTTAACATTTTTACGATGATGTCCGTTTGTGTGTATGTATATATATATATATATATATATATATATATATATATGTGTGTGTGTGTGTGTGTGTGTGTGTGTGTGTGTGTGTGTGTAGGGATGTTGGAAGTACGGTTTCTAAAATACTATAAGATTTAATGCATGTTTAACTACGCAGTACTTTATCTGGCATTAATGGGAAGAGCTGGTTAGGTTTTGGTAACACCACATGTGAAAGTCCGAGTTAAAAATTCCTCCAAATAAGCGAGATATTAAGGTCCGAATTTTAAATCTGCTTTGTGACGTAGGTAATGTAGATATACCAGAAGTAAACAAACAGTGGTTCACAAACCAAAGTTGTTACAAAGAAATTACAAAATAATGTATATTTAAATTGTAATATTATAATTCATTATTAGAGACATAAAATAAATTATTTCACTTAATTTATTTCTTTTTTTTTATCATTTTATAAAAATAAAGAAATTAGAACGTCACCCGGAACAGCAACCGAACAAATCCGACATACCCGAAGAAGTATATTCTTAGTTAGGGCGGGGTTTCTCAAAATCGGAGGTCATACTTGGATCCTATTTGCTCAAACACTTGTGCACATGTCCTGCATCATCAAAAGCAAAACTCCCCGTATCTTCTAGAAGGAATAACACCTGATGTTATTTTAAATACATTATTTGTTGCATATTGAGTTAAAATTTTGCTGGAGTGATTTAAAAATTTTTAATTCACTTGTGAATAAAGTGTTACTTATAGTTCTTGTTATGGAGTTAAAAATGACAGTTTAAAACGTCAAAATTCCGCCTTGTAGAAAAAAATCTATAATTATTTTCCCAATAAATTAATACGTGCTTAATCTATTTTCGCTGTATTTTCCATTCTTTTACCTTTTAAATTCTTCCTAAGTTGGTTTATTTATAGTTTTTCCAACAAATAGGTTAAACTAACAGCTCCCATGAATGTTTAATTGAACATCGTTTTCTGGCAGAGGTCGCTGTGAACTGATGGTACTCTTCTGTTTCAATTTGTTACCTGGCTCGAATCAACACAATCAGAATACCAGAGCAGAAGCGAAGCCAGCAAGACAAATTGGGGTGTTTGTAACAGGTTAAATAGAAAACACTACACAGGGATGAACAAACAAATTGGGGAGGGTTAAATGGAAAAATTGGACAAAACAAAAAAAAATTGTGGCAAGATGATTGGCGGTATTTTCTTAAGGATATACGAGTATGTACTATTATTGTTCATACCTAGAAGATATAATAAATTTTATTGAATAAGCACGATTTAAGGTTCCTGGAATCCGATTATAACATTTTTAAAATGATGTCTGTGTGTGTGTATGTGTGTGTGGATGTGTGTATGTGTGTATGTGTGTATGTCTGGATGTTGTAGACACGATTCCTCAAAAATCATAAGACTTAAAAATTGTTTAACTATGGATTCCTCAATCTGACATTCCTGGGAAGAGCTGAAAAAGTTTTGGTAACAATTGAACAACCGGAAGTAGTAGTTTCTGAGAAAAATTCTTCTAAATATAATTTTTTGGAAATTTTTATTATTAAATATTGAAGAACATAAAATTCTCCATCTAATACACTTAAAATTTTTATTATATCTTGTATAGATTTAGAGATAAAGACACTATAATATATAGAGTAATTTAATCGCAAAGGCCAAGGCACTAAGGAAACCAGTTGACAAATTCCAATGTTTATAACATAGTTTTTAAATGACACATGTCAGTGTCAAATATCAACAGTTTTAGTGACATTCTGACAGCTTTTTCTGGGAAGTATATTTAATCTTTCTTATTGTATTATTAATTAAATATTTGAAATTATAGGTAAAATGCATATATCCATCAGAAATACCGCCAATCTGGTTAATGAATTGGAAGAATCTCTGATATTTAGAAACTTCCTTATACAATGAAAAATAGATATAATTAGAATTATATGTGTGCAGAACACATGTTAAATACAATAAAAAACAGTATTTGGGTAAAGTTCTGTATTTTTTTGTTATAAAACGACGGTTTGAAAGGGAAGTGCAATGCAATAATTATATAGCCTAATATGGAAATGGCGAGAGGTCTTGTGCTGGCCACAACAGATTTTTTAAGTGTATTTCATGGAGAATTTTATGTTCTTCTATATTTGTAATAACAAAATATTTAAAATAATTATTTTAAGAAATTATTACTTCCGGTTGTCCAATGGGGGCATTTGCCATAAACGAATTTAGTGTTTATATTAATAAAATTCATTAATTCACATTTAAATAATGATAGAAAATACTAGAAATCCATTCAAAAAAATTTCTTAATATATTTAATTAATTTCTGAAAACTGTTATTTTTGCCCTCTATACAATGTCCTTGAAAGCTGTGACTTCACAATCACGGACATTAGAAAAAGACAGAAGAGAGAGATAGCATGATTAGTTTTGACGTTTGGGAGACAGGTGTTCAGTAACTCCGCTGTAAAAGAGAGGTTATAGTCTATTTGAGAATGACTGGCAGTAATAAATCATTATTTGCAAGAGTAGTATTGGATTTTTGCCAGCAATGCGGCAAATAAAACTACCAGAAAAATCAGTTAGGATGGTCAAAATAAGCCGCACGCTTTGTACCTGGAACGAAACTTACTTGTCGAACAATAGAAATGCCGTCCGATAATCCCCGTCGGACTGTGTCATAGACGTAGATAGGATTTGTAGAGTGATCTGTTTATACATTTACTGAAAATAAAAGTTTTTAATATTTAAATATAACTTTCTTAGTCATTATTATTATATTGCATACATTTAATATTTACCTATACATACATACATTCAATATTTACATTTTTATTTGTTACATACTAAAATTTATACTTATTTCATGTGTGTTGTCAAGATATTGGTACCTGTCATATTTCTATTAAATATACATATTACATTACATATACTTATATATTTATACATAAATTATTAAAAATCAGAATCTGATTCTGAATCTTGTCCTACTGAAATTATAAATGGCTCGATCGTTTCGTCTATCAGATGGCCAAGTTTGCACATTTGGTCTTCTTCCTTTATGACATGTTGAATACAGTTTTTCCAATTATCGGCAGTCACATTTTTTAATGCATCCATAAAAAGTTTTTTACATTGTCCAATTTAAAAGCGGTGTTGTTTCGCGCTACTTCACCTTTAACTATAGTTCTCTACCGAATTTAGTCATTTCGATTATCCCTGTGCAAACAATTATTGGCGCGCCACTGGAATGTCTTTGACAGAATGATTTATTACTGTCAGTCATTCTCAAATAGACTATAGTTTATTTATTTTGAAGAAATAGAACTGTGCTCTTCTCGCCAGAGTTTTATAAGGTCTGCAATATGTAATTGTTTTGTACCTGATTGTTTTAATAAGTCTAATGATACATTTCGACACGATTTCAAGCAAACATGTTAAGATATGGTTGATTAATGTCATTCCTTGAATTCTACGTCATCAGAATGGAATTCAAGTAACAGATACAACTTTAAAAAATTAATTTCTCTATTATTACAAATAATTTTTAAATCGGACAAAGACCAAATACTATATATAAAGTTGAACTTTCAGAAGAAAAATAAAAAATATATGGTAAATGACCCCATTGTTATCAAAACCTTTTCACTTCTTCTCATTAATGGCGTAATTAAACAGGTTTAAATATTATAGTATTTGAAGAATCGCTCTTCCAACATCCACACACACACACACACACACACACATGTTATAATCCGATTCTAGGGACCTTAAAACGTGCTTATTCACTAAAATCTGGATATGCGATTTTTACCATGAATCCAATACCTCTCTTAATGCGATGCTACAACGAACGCAAATTGTTATAAGAAGTAAATACTAATAGACTATAATATTAAATATTTTCTTGTGTAATATAAATTTCTTTCATAAATTGTTATTTTGGTTAATTATTTTTAACGTAACTTCTTAACAGTTCATTCTAGGAAAAAATATATGTAAATTCTAAAATAATAATACCGGAACAAAATTATTCAACACATTTAAATACTGTACTATACCGTGGCCTCGTGCCTGAGTGTACGGTCGCAAACCTGGGGGTACCGGGTTCAATCCCGACCGACGCCAAATATTTCGAATTTTAAATGGCACAAAAGTGACCCATGTGGTTCACTCTCCACGTTAGCAATGAGTGCCCGTGGGGTGACGCCTGGTAAGCGCCCGCACGGTACAAATATGTTATCATCATTACCTATATTTGCGATAAGCAGATTGGCACACCCAGAAATGGGTAATATGCCGTGATGATATATTTATTTATTTTATTTATTAAATTCTATGTAAGAGGTCAAGGTAATACCTTTAAATTATCAAATACACAATACGAGTAATTCTTCTTCAAGTTTTCAACTACAAATGAGAGTTTAATTTATTGAGGGTGAGAATAGCCACAACTGTGAAAATGTTCTTTTCAACTACGGCATGTAATGCACAATTTAAACGATGTTATTATACTCATTGTTCGTTTATCTGCCTTTGAACTTTGCTTAAATAAACGCCAAATTGTTAAAGTTACCAAAGTGTTGGGCTGCCACTTTTAGAATCAATTAAACACTTTCAAACTTTGCTTTCTACTAGATTTTTTCTTTTAAAATATACTACGAGTTTTACACTTACGTGCATAGAAATCGATCATTTGTTTCGCTAAGAGAGGTATTGGGTTCGTGCTAAAAATCACATCTCTAGATTTAAGTGAATAAGCACGATTTAAGGTCCATATAAACCGATTTTAACATTTTTGCGATGATGTCTGTGTGTGTGTCTGTGTGTGTCTGTGTGTGTGTGTGTGTGTGTGTGTGTGTGTGTGTGTGTGTGTGTGTATGTGTGTATGTATGTGTGGATGTTGGAGGGACGATTACTCAAAAACTATACGACATAAGACCTGTTTAACTATGAATTCCTCAATCTGACATTCCTGGGAAGAGCTGAAAAGGTTTTGGTAACAATTGAACAACCGGAAGTAGTAGTTTCTTAAAAAATTTCTTCTAAATATTATTTTTTGAAAATTTTTGATATTACGCCTTTTGAAGAACAAAATTCTACATCTCATACATTTATTTTATTATATCTTTTATAAATTTAGCGATAAAGATGCTATAATATATAGAATATCGGGATATAATAAGTCGAGTAGGCGAAACTACACTAAGGAAACCAGTTGACAAATTCAAATGTTTATAACATAATTTGTAAATGACAGATATCAGTGTCAAAAATCAAAAGTTTAGTTACATTCTGAAAGCTTTTTCTGGGAAGTAAATTTAATCTTTCTTATGGTTTTATTAATTAAATATTTAAAATTATAGATAACCTGCAAATATCTATTAGAAATACCGCCAATCTTGTTATTGAATTGGAAGAATCTCTGACATAGGAACTTCCTCATACAATGAAAAATATATATAATTAGAATTATATGTGTGCAGAAGACATGTTAAATACAATAAAATACAATATTTGGGTAAAGTTCTATAATTTTTTTGTTACAAAATGACGGTTCGATAACATAAAATGGAAATGGCGAGAGGTCTTGTGCTGGCCACAACATATTTTTTTTTAGATATTAGACCTCAGATTAAAATAAGACTTATGCTATTTGAAAGATCATTTATTACGCTTTAACGGGAGCATACATTTATCTAGATTGCTTATTTTTCATGATCAGTTTAAAAATGTTGCAAAACAGAAATTTTAAATCTTACGATTAAAAATCATTTCTTCGTTCAGCACAATATTTCAATCCCTGATCAGTTTCCAACCGTCAGAATAGTCCGCAGATTCTAAAGAAATTTTTAGTTTGTGGCATGCGCACTGGAACTTCTGGACAGTAACATCTGTCATTTATAAACTATGTTATACACATTACTATGTTATAAACATTTGAATTTGTCAGCTGGTTTCCCTAGTGCAGTTTAGCCTCCACGATTTATTACTTCCGGTTATTCTATGTAGTATAGTGCATTTATCTCCAAATCTATATTTTTTATTTTTATTTTATTTTATTAACTTCGGCCTTCCAACAGGACAATGTCCCAATAACAGGATGGCTCAATTAATTTGCATAAATTATACATTTTTAAATGTAGCAATTGAGATTAGCAATTATTCATGTATTAGTGAATTAAATTGTTAAAAATTACATAAATAAAAAGAGAGACTATACAGAGAATAACAAACTAAGTTAACTAAAGAAATTTACTGCATCTGTTATCTGTTACTTGTTTTTTGTATCTTACTATTGAATATATCTATTTGGTTGTTGTGCAACAAATATTTATTGTATAAAAATGGAAGTCTGTTTAACGGAGAATTAAAGGCAGCATTAGTTCTACTAAATCCCAAACATAAAAAAATCTGATGTGGCAACACAAAACCTCCCGCTACATACCTACCTACGTATTTACTAACGCTGCAAACTGTTCTATTGCAGAAAACTATTGCTTTATTTACTATTTTTTAAAATGTCACTATTATTAATTTGAAGTGATTAGTTTTTTGACAATGACTTTCACCTGCAGTTACATTCATTTGAAAAATGGACTGTGTAACAAAGGAATACTTTTTATCTTAGGCTTAATAGATATTAATATTATTAATATTTTTTTAAGACTGTAATGTAATATACAATAAATTAACTAGAGAGTGTACATGCGTACAAATTACGAATTAATATTAATAGTTGCAAGTCTGTACAATGCAAGTGTTGTCAAGAATAAGATCCAAATACTGATACCAGGATTGGAGTTGTTCAAATATAAAAGAAACACTGTGCAAAGTTCGCACGCAGCAATGAAAAATATATTAAAAATGATCAAACACGAAGTACACAAAATGAAATTGATTGTAAGATGTTGCCGGTGACAAAAATATATGTATATATGTGTGTACCATATAAGTATGTACCATATTTAATTAATAAAATATGATTTCATAAAAGTGGGTTTTTAGACGGGTTTTTTTGGGTCGGGCAAAATTACAACAACCCTGCTTTATTTACTATTTTCTTTTTAAAATGTCACTATTATTAATTTGAAGTGATAAGTTTTCTGACAGTGACATTTACTGTCAGTTACATTCATTTGAAATATGAACTGTGTAACAAAGGAATAGTTTTTATCTTAGGCTTCGCGACTAATAAAAAAAATTATTTTTAAATTTATCTGTAAAATATAAAGAAAAAGTATTAACGTATTCCAGTAGAAAATTCAATAATCTTTAATTTTCATAAGACATAAAATTCGAAAAAATGGCATTTAATGGTATTATTTGAAGAAAAACCATTATGAGCTTCAAATAAAGTACGATTTCGTTTATCCGATTTACACCAAAATCTAATGGCTTCTATTCCTATTAGAATAGGGTAAAAATACAAGGTTTCAGAATTTTCTGAATGATAGTATTTGAGTTAGAGTGCAAACAAAATTCGTACACATACACACACACACACACACACACACACACACACACACACACACACACACACATACAGACATCATCGTGAAAATGTTAAAATTGTATTCTAGGGACCTTAAAACGTGGTCATTTACTAAAATCTCGATATTAGATTTTTAGCACGATCCCTATACCTCCCTTACCAAGGGTAGCGGGAGGTAAAAATCGACTACGCTTGTGGTATAAGTTGGTATACGAAGTCCCAAGGGATGTAGTAAGTCAGGACAATCAATTTTATTATTGAAAATTTTATATAGATAAACTAGATCAATTATAGTACGGCGCTTTTCTAATGTAAGAAGAGATAATTCATGATTATGAAATTTACATCTAAAAAATCTACAAAATTTTTCCTGAATACGCTCAATTCTATTTATATGGACTGCATATTGAGGTGACCAACAAACTGACGAAAACTCTAACTGACTGCGTACTAATGAATAATACAATATTTTTGTAGTTCTGGGATTTTTAAACTGTCTGCAAGATCTGATTAGGAAACCTAACATTTTAAATGCTTTTTACCTTCCGTCACCTTTAGGTAGGGAAGGTATTGTCTTTGGTCAAAAAATTCGGTGGTGAGTTTTTAATGAATAAGCACGTTTTAAGATCCCTAGAATACGATTTTACTAATTTTACATTGATGTCTGTATGTGTGTGTCTGTGTGTCCGTGTGTGTGTGTGTGTGTGTGTGTGTGTGTGTGTGTGTCCGTGTGTGTGTGTGTGTGACAAATTTTTCTCCGATGATAACTCCAAAACTACAATTCTAAAAATTATGATTCTTTCGTATTCCTCTTCTTTACAACCATATGAAGAGCTGATTAGATTTTGGTTATAACTGGTCAACCGGAAGTTTTTAACAGTTTTTCTGGAAAAAACGCAGTTAAATATCAATTTTCGACATTTTATGATCATTAATATGAAATAAGAAAATCTTATTCCCTATACGACTTGATTATACATTGTCCTTCATATTCAATAGATATAGAGTTATAGAGAGATTAAGAGAGGTTTACTTTTAAAAATCAGTCAGCTTTGCAAAAATTATGGAAACAGCAGATATGTTCAAAAAATTCTAATTGACAGAACAGATGTCAGTGTCAAGTGCAAAACCAAAGTGGAAAGCATAGGATCAGAAAGTAATATAAGTGACAGAGTGTCCCTCGCAAGTGACTTGCAGTTTCAATGCCGGAAGTACGAGGAAGGCCAAAGAGAAGATGGAAGGACTGTGTAGCAGAATATTTGAGAGAGGAAGAACTGTGTGAAGAAGATGCGTTGGATAGGAATGAGGAAGTATGAAGTGCAATTTACAGAATGTACATTCGTGTTATAATTATATTGGATTTATAGAATCTTTTCAAAGGAACTTGCAATATGGAATTTGTAAAAAATAGTGTGTTCGTGTTACAATTTTACAGGATATTTAGAATCTTTTCCAACAAACTTTTGGTATCGGATTTGTACGAAATACATCGAATATTTCCGGTTGTCCAGTTGTTACCAGAACCTTTTCAGCTCTTCCCATGAATGTCAGATTTAGGAATTCATAGTTAAAATGGTCTTAAGGCTTATAGTTTTTGAGTAATCGTCCCTCCAACATCCACACATATATACATCGACACACACACACAGACATATCGTAAAAATGTTAAAATCGGTTTAAAGGGACCTTAAAACGTGCTTATCCACTAAAATCTGGATATGCGAATTTTAGCATGATTCCAATACCTCTCTTAGCGAAAAGTAAAAATGATGTGCTTTTGTTGAGAGTTACAGTTCTATAAAGGTATAGAAAATTACAGAATCGTAAAACCGTAAAACTTTTATTTGAAGTATTTACTTCTAAAACCAAAATAAAATCAGTTTTTTGTAATGTATCATTTCTGATTTTAACCAAAATCTATTATGTTATTCCCATTGGTATAAATAAATAAATAAATATATCATCACGGCATATTACCCATTTCTGAGTGTGCCACAATCTGCTTTATCGCAGATATCGGTAATGATGATGACATATTTGGACCGTGCGGGCGCTTACCAGGCGTCACCTCACGGGCACTCATTGCTGGCGTGGAGAATGCACCACAGGGATCACTTTTGTGCCGTTTAAAATTCGAAATATTTGGCGTCGGTCGGGATCGAACCCGATTCCCCAGATTCGCGACCAGACACTCTGGCACGCGGCCATTGATATAAAAGTCTTATATACTAAATTTGAAAGTTTTGTGCGCCACTAAATGTTATAACAGTCCTAAACCTAAAACCTTAAAACGTGCTTATTCACTAAAATCTGGATATGCGATTTTTAGCATAAATCCAATACCTCTCTTAGCGAGAGGTAACAAATTCAAACTTCGAAATGGTCGATTTCTGTGCACGTAAATGTATTATTTTTATAACATTAAGTACTCCATTTATACTTTGTGGCTGTGGGAGTATTTGTATGACATCAGTGGCACGTTTATGTTAGATAAAATCATAATTATGCTTTAGATAACAAGTATAACTCATTCTGTCAGAACTTTGGACACAGATGAATGAGATTCATAATGTAGCAAAATTATAAGACGAACATTTAGAATTAAATAATAAAACTAGAAAATTCGGATCTCTTGAACTTTCACGAAGAAAACAGTGACTGTTAAGAACACTCGATAAAACAAATATCTACCCGTAGTTCTTTTATTTCTGCTAAGTTCTTGAAGTCTGGAAATTAAGTACGAAATTAGAGGTGTAATAAATTTAAGTTTTGCGTGTTTAAGTTGTAGACATGCACCATGAACAACAAGGTAAATAAAGAGAAATAAAGTAGGTTTGTTGATTTTCCAGTAAAGGTTTAAAGAACAAATAAAACCGCATTAACTGTTAAATAGAAAAGGGACGGGTGTAACACAAAACTTTAAGAACTTTAAAATGTTTGTTTCAATTAATTTTTTTAACTTGTATGTAACAAAAGTTTTAAGAAAACTTTACCTCCCGATACTCTTGGTAAGGGAGGTCTAGCGTTCGTGCTAAAAATAGCATGTCGAAATTTTGGTAAATGACCACGTTTTGTGTATTATATAATATACAGGGTGGTTGATTTTTCATTGTCCAGCTTATATCTTCTGAAATATTAAAGATACAAGAAAAAGATATATAGAAAAGTTATTTCATACAACCAGGTCTATAATTTAGAATAAACAATTTTTTTGGAACACCCTGTATATTTTTAAGGAAAAAATTCTAAATAAATTTCTTTTTCCAATTATGTATAACAAGTACGAGTTTACCTTTAAATTATGTCTTATAAAGCAAATAGAAATACGATAAAAGTAGGCTGTGATATTCTATTGTTTATACCAGTAACATCTGTCAAATAAAAGTATTAATAATTTTGTAAATCGACAATGCTAGTAATTCTATTACTCGCTTTATGAGACATAATTTTATTCAAAGGAAAACCCCTACGTAGCCAATGTTCATGTGTAACAGAAGTTACAGGTATAAACAGTAGAATATCATAGCCTACTTTTATCATATTTCTATTTGCTTTATAGAACATAATTTAAAGGTAAATCCTTACTTGTTACACATCATTGTAAAGAGAAATTTATTAAGAATCTTACTCTGTCAAAATATATAGGTGTTCCATTTAAAAAATTAAAGTTAAACATTTTTTCAAAAAATTGGTAGGCCTTGGAAAAAAATTGTTTATGCTAAATTATAGATCAAGTTGTATTAAACAACTTTTGTATATAACTTTTTTTTGTATCTTTAATATTTCAGAAGATATAAGCTGGACAATGAAAAATCAACCACCCTGTATAACATAAAATGGAAATGGCGAGAGGTCTTGTGTTGGCCACAACAGATTTTAGGAACAACATCTTTATTTGATGAAGAGATTTAACTTTTTTCTCAAAACTTTTGTTACGTACATTTATGATTATTAAAAATCTTTTCGTGTTTTCCTAAATTCAATCGTTTATGAATTATTTTAGAGTAAAAACACTTCAATAAGATTCTTCTATAAACAGAGCTGCCATGCATACCGATATGTAATTATAGGTGTTATAACCACATATTTCTCTGACAATTAATTAACAAACTTTTCTTAACTTTTCCTCTTATCTCGGTAATTACGCTTATCAATGTAGTGGAATATTGGTGCTCCGCAATTTCGTGAACTTGCAGTGCGCAATTTTCCGCTAACTCCAACTTGGCGGATTAACCAGCTACGGCCCACGAGGCAGACGTACTTACAGAGTAAGTTCTTGGGACACTTTGGAAATTTGGTAACTCGCATGGAAGATTTTGATCGTAAGGAAGGTACGAAGGAGGATTAAATAAGATGACGGATTTGGAGAACTTGAAGGAGGAAAATTTTTAGAAGTTATTGATGAAATAAAAATATTTTTTGGAAATGAGAGTGGACTGAAAAGTTCACTGTCTAATGCCCGTATCACACTAGCGGGTTTTGAAGCGGTTGGCGGATGCGGGTTCGGGTGACTCCTCGACCAATAGGAAGGGGCGAAGGAATAGCCGACAGGCTATTTTTTTCACCCGCCAGCCGCACCCGCAGCCAATCAAAGAGCCCGATACGAGCTTTGCTATTTATCATGGAAACAGCTGATATGTTTAAAAAATTCTAATTGTCAGATGTCAGTGTCAACCGCAAAACGAAAGATGGAAAGTATAGTATCAGAAAGTAATAGTCAGTGTTCCTCAAAAGTGACATGCAGTTGCACCCTCGTCTCAGGATTGGAACATTCAATGCCGGGAGTGCGAGGAAGGCCAAAGAGAATATGGAAGGACTGAATCGCAGAAGACTTGAGAGGGGAAAGACTGTGTGAAGAAGATGCGTTGGATAGGAATGAGTGGAAGAGAAGAGTAAGAAACAGCGACCCCTAATAAAATAGGGAAAAGCTGAAGAACATGGTGTATGTTCATGTTACAATTTTATTGGATTTATAGAATCTTTTCAAAGAAACTTTTGCTACGGAATTTGAAAAAATAGGATGTGTTTGTGTTACAATTTTACATGATACATACACTGACCGGCAAAAATAACCGGCCACTTAAATTTTTTTAGATAAAAGTCTCCTTAACCCGAAATTTTACAACTAAGTAGGGGACTGAGTTGATATTTTGTATTCCTTACTGATTTAAGATGTTTATTTCATTCTAAAATACGTTTAGTTTTAATTTTAACTAATTTAATTCACTATTTAACAGTATTAAAAAGTTATCGTAAAACTCAATGCCACGACGGTTAAACGACGTAATTCAAGCTTGAGGAGGACATAGAGCAATTATAGTAATTACAAGGAGGTTCATTAAAATGAAGCCACCTTCGTTTTCTACAATTTAAAAAAAAATCGAACTGAATTGTTTCTGTTACTTTTATAAATTAAATTTATTTCTGAGCTAATTTATGCATTCCATGTGTATTTGAGAATAGGGTATTCCAGCTCAATCGAATTAAAGGAAAATAGTAAAAAAATACGAATGTATATGCTGAATAACGAATATTAATAAAAAATGAAATGGTATAATTGAAATATTTCGGAAATAAGGGGTTTTTTGTTATAGCGCTTCGACACGAATATGAATTCAATATATAATATTTTTATTGGCGACAGAAAAACCGCCTATACATGCATAACAAATAGCGTGTTAGGCGTTGGGGTTTACTACCAATGGAAGTTAAGAAATTCAAATTCGAAAGGAGGGGCTAACATTCCTGTACAGCAGTTTTCAAACAGTTTTTATTTTAACATAAATTTCTTGCATTAAACTTAATAATTTAAATACACTTGTAATTATAAAGTATGTAGACTTATATACAGTGTTAAAATATTCATTTATTTTATGTAAATATAACTTAAAATAGCATATATTTCAAGAACATTTAGGTCCATGATGAAAACAGTTTGATATAAAGACACATCTGCGTGACGTCACGTCAATCTTTTCAAAATTCGGGAGACCATAACTCGCTTATTAATAGGAATTTTTTCACCGGATTTTCATCAATAGTCTTAGTTTTCCTAATATTTTCAGATGAAATTATAAAAAAAAATGATGGAATCCCCCATTGTCTGCATAAATCCAGCATTACTCCAAAGTCCATTCTTAACTAGATCAGAGTTTAGTAGAAAGTAACAAATTATAATAAAAGATAAAACATTTCCGTCGTTATATATATCTTACAATTAGTCAAGGATGAGACGTAGCAGAGAATAAACGACGAAATTTTCCCAGTGATGCATTGAGTACAGCAAAAGACATTCAAAAGTTAAAGTGTCGTTTCTTACAGACTACATTAAACATCAAACTTTAAAGTTAAACTTCAGTTTTATTTCGAACCATAATTTTCATTTCACCCTTTAAGATTTGTGGACATAAAATTGCACAGTTGTACAAGGTTTGACAAATATAGTATATTACATCCGAGGTGGGAGATTTTTCATTACTGCCGAGGGCTTATGTATATTACCGAGAGGCGAATGAATAAAGTGTTGCTTATATGGAGTTAATAATGACAGTTTAAAACGTCAAAATTGAATAAATTAATTTAAACGTTATCTTCATTCGCTAGTCTAACTATGGGGCCTATTCAGAACTCAATATTTGCATAGTCGTTATGGTATTTATGGTTGTTATGTACTGTAAAGATTGTTAAAATCAAAATTGGTATTCTCAATACTGAAGGTGGTTACCGTCAACAATTGTTACGTGTTTTGACAATCTTTATCATAACGACTGCTAAAACTATGTATTTATGGTTGTTATCACATTGTTATTTCTAATATTTGACAAGTGACAGATTATTACATCAATCATATCTTATTAATAATGCCCTTTCTGCTAAATATTAGCAGGATGCAGTTGATTATTCGCATGGATCCTGTTTCGACTTAAATAATGATAATAAGAACGATAAAAACCGTCGTGGACGAAAGTTACTTTTGACGTAAATACATATTTCTTTGAAAATATTATATTCTGTGGTAGGTATTCGTGAAAACCTAGTTATTTATTCTGTGCGCTTTTTCTTCAATCAAAATAAAAAAAATCTTTCCGTAATTTTTCAGTCACGTTGGGATCAGTGGTAGGAATTAACATACCCGTTCTAAATAATTTAGAAGTTTTCAAATATGACACAAATGTCATATTCTTTTTTAGTTGTTTTGGCAGAATGTTTGCATTTTAAATATAATTGGCAACACATTAATTAAAAGAATAAAGAGTTGACATAAAAGGTTAAGTTAAGTTCATATATGCATAATGAAGTTAGCTATTGTCAAAGAATCTGGTTCATTCACAAGTATTATTTTGTAAAGATTGTCAATAATACCGACTTAGGTTCTGAATTGACAAATTCATAAAGATTGTTACAAATGTCTTTATGATAACAATCTTTATATCCGTAACAACCTTTATTACTGTGTTTCTCTGAATAGGCCACTATACCTGTATATTTACAAAATTTACATCCTTCAATCCAAGTTTTTTTTTTCAATTTAAAACTTGCACAACCCTCAAACAATTTCCCCGACATGAATAGGGTGAACACCCCTTGCAAGTGTTGCGTGAAACACAGATTGGCAAATGGGGATGAAACTAGTTTTCAACCCTTGTTAATGCATGATTACCTTCAGCGCAAGGTAGGCTTCAGATTTTCAGGAAAGATTTTCATTTTTTCGTCTTGATTAATACGCAAATTTTTCAGGATCAAGTAGCTCTGTAAACTAATAATTTTATGCTAAAAATAAATAATAATGTATTTGTATGGCAATGGGGTATTCCACTTATTTTTTTTTATTATTTTAAATAAAACTTCATTTAGTTTTGAAGCAATTCATAGTATTAAAAAATCTTAATTGTTCCTAGTTTAACAAAATTTTATTTTCGAGAAATCAGTGTAACGTCACATTCCCCCTATACTTGTCTATCTCACACACACTGCTCTGAGTACGCTACAACAAAAAGATAACAATTGTATGACGTCACTTTCCCCTTTTAGCAAATGTGAAATATCTCGTAAAGTAATTATTTAAAAAATGTTTTCATTGTTTTAACTATTATTTATTGAGCCTTACTTTAAGTTAAAATTATTTTTCTTTTATTTCTTTGTTATGGTGGAATACCCCATTAAGTACTCATCTGGTAAACTTTCACTTTTCTTTTTATCAATTCCATCCCATTTTACGGTACCTACATTTCATATTAATACGAGGGTCACGCCAAAATTATTGAGATACAGAAATATTATTTGAAGGAGTAGTTTTACTGGTGTTCAAAGTAGTCCCCCCCCCCCTGCTTCAATACACTTTTGTAATCGAATTTTCCAGAGATGGAAAGCTTTGAGCCATTCATTTTCTGGAATCGTATTAAAATACTCCATTATGGTGTTGTTGTAAAATGACGACCACGTAAATGTTTTTTCAAATTAAAAAATAGCCAGAAGGTCACACATTGCAAGATCAAGAGAATACGGTGGATGCTCAATGACTTTAATACCATTTTCTTTCAAAAAATTAACAGTTGTCGTAGCGGTATGGGAGGACGCATTATCATGGTGAAGCATTAAACCCTTAATTTTCACACTGCGAAGAACTTCAGGTAGATATTTTTGTGTGTACCAATTGGCAGTAACAGTGTTCTTTCCCTCTAACATAATTGCTTTCACAAGACCTGTACTTCTGAAAAATACAGCGTACATAACTTTTTTAAGTGCACGTTGTTTTTTCACGGTAACTGGTGTTGGGTCATTTTCAAACACCTATACCCTACTTTCTTAACGCGTTGGAATATCATAAAAGGGTATATAAGTTTCATCGCCAGTTACAATTTTAGAAAGAATATGATGACCGTCATTATTTAACAATTTTAAAGTGGCGCGACTAATTGTAACACGCTTGGCTTTTTGTTCTTCCGTTAAGTTGTGTGGCACCCAACGAGAAACAATTTTTCTACCACGAAGTTCTTCATGCAAAATTTTTGCTATTGCTGCGGATCCAATGCCAAGGGCATCTTCCATCGTTTGATAGGTGACACGATTGTCATCCTTTATCATTTGTCTGATGGCAGCTACATTTTCTGGCACTACCGCTGTACAAGGTCTCCCTGAGTGTTTCTCATCACGCAAGAAATTACGGCCTCTTTCGAATTCTGAAAACCAGCGAAATATAGTTGCTCGAGATGGAGCTTCATCTCCAAATGCCAATCGTAGACGTTCCTCGCACTGTTCTTCACGTAATCCAATTTTAAAGTCGTAGTAAATCATAGCGCGATAATGCTCTCTTCCTAACTTCATGTTGCAGTTTATTTCCACTTCGAATTCCACCACAATAAATCACTTCAACCAGATGTTATTATTGGACAGATATTTTAAATAAATTGTACTTTGACATTTGTGCACTAAAAATTTTCCAAAGCCAACTGTTTCTCAGCATCTCAATAATTTTGGAGTGACCCTCGTATGTCCCTACACACTTTTTTTATAAATTCAAAAGTACTGTGTTTCAGAAAAGGAACATTGTATTGCAGCTCTATTCACAAACAGATCTCTGTACATGATTTATTTTATTGTCTAAATAATCTTTGCAGCCATGTATCTTTATCATTTAGTGTTACGTTTAATGTTTTAAAGCATATTACATTAACTCCCTTGTATTAAAGTGAAACAGTAAAAACTTTGTTATGAATTCTTCTACATAAAACATTCCTTTATTCAAAATGACGTAACTGTAAAACAGAATTACCTTACTACACTAGGACTACTATACTGTCACTTTTACTGCACAACTTGTGTCTTGTGCTTTGATGGGCCGAATCGTAAACGTTATGTATTACCCTTACATCCACAAACACATACATACATAAGTTGGGGGCTATAACTTTTGAAATACATTTACGTGCATAGAAATCGACCACTTCACATTTTTGAATTTATTTATTTCTTCTTGTTCTTCAGCTTTTCCCTATTTAATGAGGTCATGCAAAAAAAAATAATTCTACCGTTTTACCTCTCGCTAAGAGAGGTATTGGAATCATGCTAAAAATCGCATATCCAGATTTTAGTGATTAAGCACGATTTAAGGTCCCTATAAACCGAATTTAACATTTTTACGATGATGTCCGTGTGTGTATGTACGTATGTATGTGTGAATGTTGGAACCACGGTTTCTCAAATACTATAATGCCCGTATTCTTAAACACTTGTAAAATATTAAACGGTTCGTTATAATTTTTATCCAATAAAAACAGTCGACATTGAAAGAAAAATCGAAATTTTATTTGTCACATGTAATTCTATTTGTCAAAAATTATAATGAGCCGTTTTGAAACTTTACGAGTGTTTATGAATATGGGCATAAGACAAATACTTAACTGCAGTTTCCTCAATCTGACATTCCTGAGAAGAGCTGATAAGATTTTGGTAACAATGAGGACATGCACGACTTTTTTTATATAATTTTAATCAATAGAGTAGTGAAAAGTAATAGACCCGTATTTTTTATTTTTCCTCAAATCAATCTTTATTCATGTAAAAATTGTAATTGAAAATGACATTCTTTAAAATGAGGCTGATAGACCCACGCTTCATCCCTTGTCCAATGACGTCACAGAGTGACAGGCATGACCATTTTGATTTTCACATTGTCTTAAACGTCAAAGTGACATTTAAAGATAACCTAAAATTTATGAAAGTAAACATGTCGATGAAACGTTGTTTCGTGCCAAAATAAAGAATAAGATAATATTCTGCAATATATTCAATGTCTCACATGCGTTTATAACCTTCTATCGTCTAATTCAAAGATTCAAAAGTGAAAGAAACATCTGATGTAACGTAGATAATTTCACGCCAAATGAAAATTATATTTATAAAAATAAATAGAACGATATTATATTAATATATTATACCATATTCAGATATGTAATCCTCAATTTATAGTTTATATATATTTTTCTTTTAGAAATTATGTGTTCATATAAAATGTCTGTTTGAAATGAGTCTGAACTTGGTACGTAACATTGTGACGACAAAACATGGCAGGTTTTTGCAACTTTTTAAAAATATCATACTTTAAAAGATTTTATACAACAAAAAATATAAATAAAAAATAATTTAATCATACTGATTGATGAATTAGACTATCCTTTTTCGATTTAAACAGAAAAAAGGTACAATTATTTTTTTTTTGCATGACCTCATTGGACAACCGGAAGTAATAGTTTCTTTAAAATAATCTTCTAAATATTATTTTTTGCAAATTTCTGTTATTATTATTATTGAAGAACATAAAATTCTACATCTGATACATTTAAATTTTTTATTATATCTTGTATAGATTTAGAGATAAAGACACTGTATATATATAAGGAAACCAGTTAACAAATTCAAATGTTTATAACATAGTTTGTAGTTTTAGTGACATTTTGATAGCTTTTTCTGGGAAGTACATTTAATCTTTCTTATTGTTTTATAAATTAAATATTTAAAATGCTAATCATGGAAACAGCTGATATATTCATATAATTCTAATTGACAGATGTCAGTGTTAAGTGCAATTTACATAGTGTATGTTCGTGTTATAATTTTTTTGGATTTATAGAATCTTTTCCAAGGAACTTTCGATATAGAATTTGTAGAAAATAGTACCTATATGTTCGTGGTACAGTTTTACTGGATATACTCGTATAGAATCTTTTCCAAGGAACTTTTGATACGGGATTTATACAAAATACATAGAATTGACGGAAGGTAATGTGATGGCTACATCTGGTTCTTTCATTGTTTTATTAGTTTCTAAGTGAAAATGTTAATATATACCCAAATCATTCAAGCAGTCAATGCACGTCATTAATAAAAATTGAATTTTAGTAACTAGATGTGTGACGTCATGTACTGCTACGTTTGCAGAGGTTTTGAATCTTTATGAAAAGAGTTATACAGATTGCAATCTATATTATCGACATGTTCATGAACTGTCACATCTACAAAATAAATACTATATTTTCGTCACTGTCCATTTTTATTTAAATTATTTTATAATACTAACCTTATTTATAATTATGTATGCCATATAAAGGCAATAAATAAAAGTGAGCCGAATTTCAAAGAAATATACCGAATTTTTCTGATTGATTAGAAGTGCTATCTTTGGCAGATTCACTGATTTTATGTTTGCGTTAACGGTCACGTTGTGTCGTTGCATTGCGTTTAACATTACTTTATTATAAATATACCTTTACAACGCACAAAAATGTTTCAAACACGATACAAATATTTTTCAAATAATAACTTTGACAGTATGAACATACAAATTATCAATGTTGCCAACTATAGCAACAATTAAACGAATAATATGACGTTGATGTACATTATTTATATATTATTCATGTCATATACGATAATTAATGAACTCTACTATTCACCTTAATAATAATAATATAAGGCTATACACTTTTTGACGGTTAAAAATGATTGAAATTTTATTTCATTTTTTACTATTAGTGATTTTAATGCATTGAGGTTTTTACACTAAGTGATGACGTGCATTGGCTGCTTGAATGATTTGGGTATATATATAATCCATAAACTATAAGAAACGAAATTTTATGTTGTTATTTAATAGATATATTTATTGAAATTCTCTTGCGAAAAATACATGAAAAAGCTATTATCCTTTTCAAGTACCATCATTGTCCTTAGCGTACACATAAGGCTTTAGCAAATAAAGCCCAGAGAACAGACTTTAATTAAAGCCACTTTATTCAAATTCAGACCGCACTAAGCTCTTGAGAAACAATGCTTGTCTAGTGTACACAAACCTTTACAAATTCATTAGTGGGGTACAAAATGCGCATATTTACATAGTGCATCAGGTGTAAACTGCAAAACCCAGAGGCGTATTTACCCACTAGAAAATAAATAAATAAGTAAAATAAATACCTGTATTTTCGAAAATAGCGAAAACGAGTTTTGCTGTATCGTTAATAGCCGAGGTACCCTAAAAAAATCTTATGTGGCCAACACAAAACCTCCCGCTATTTAATTTTTATTAATTTAAATACATACCTACGTATAAACTAACGCTGCAAACTGTTCCATTGCAGAAAATTATTGCTTTATTTACTATTTTCTTTTTAAAATGTCACGATTATTAATTTGATGTGATTAGTTTTTTGACAGTGACATTTACTGTCAGTTACATTCATTTGGAATATGAACTGCGTAACAAAGGAATCGTGTTTATCTTAGGCTTCGGGATTTTTTTAAAAAATGATTTTTAAATTTATCTGTAAAATATATACACCACTACGAAAAGTACATAAATTCACACGCTAAACTATTACTGAAAGTTGGTCATTGCACATCACTACTAAAGCTGTGTGAAATGAAAGCTCGTTAGCCAATCAGATGCGTCCGCAACTGTGTGATATGATTTTATCACACGCTGCGACAACTGAGCGAACTAACCTAAAAATTTGTATGTAAAAATTTGACAATTGCAAATAATATGCTAAATTTACATGGATTAAGAAGGCAGGACCCTGATTTATCAGATTTTAACATAATTTTTGGTGAATTCTGATAGCAATAATGTAAACGTAATCTGTTTTAATATTGTTATGAAAATTTTATATTGTTTTGTTTTTTGTGGTCGTCGGAAAAATATCGTGTACAACACGTGCTGAAAGAGTATTTCACACTCACGCGTACGATTAACTTCACGTTTGTGTGAAATATCCAACTTTCAGCTCTAGTTATACAATATACTATAATGTATTCCTGTAGAAAATTCAATAATCTTTAATTTTCATAATGACAAAAAATGCGAAAAATGGTATTTAATGGTATTTTTTGAAGAAAAACCATTATGAGCTTCAGGTAAAGTGCCATTTCCGGTTATCCGATTTACACCAAAATCTAATGGCTTCTTTTCATATTAGAATAGGGAAGAAATACAAGGTTTCAGAATTTTCTGAATGATAGTATTTGAGTTAGAGCGAAGACAAAATCCCTACACATACACACACATACACACATACAGACATCATCGTGAAAATGTTAAAATTGGATTCTAGGAACCTTAAAACGTGGTCATTTACTAAAATCTCGATATGTGATTTTTAGCACGATCCCTATACCTCCCTTACCAAGGGTAGCGGGAGGTAAAAAATCGAAAATGAGACATTCTGTACATTTGCTTTAATAAATAAATATATCATCACGGCATATTATCCATTTCTGGGTGTGCCAGTACCTACAACACATGTAGACATCGGTAATGTAACAAGGTGAGAATAGTGAAATAACAAGTAAATAACTTTAATATAAACTCTTCTAAATTATAGTTTCAATATCAACATTTTAACTCTATCAACTTTGTAAGTTAAAATTCTGTTTAGAAATAATAATCATTATTCTCTCATATCTCTGTTTAGTCTAGATATCAACCGCGTAGACATTTATTGTTTTGACAATTAACTGTATAAGTTATTGCGTAGACTACGTGAAATCTTGTTATTTTGCTATGAATGCTACACTCTCGCACCCTTCATCAGATATGCCTGTTGAAGAGATAACCCTTTTGTTTTAAGGCAGTCGAGTTTTATGATTCGAATAGACAGGACGGACATGTAGTCCGTGTTTAGTTTTTGGGCGTTTACGCCATGACTCGTAATTAGGGTTTATAACAGTTTAGTTTAGTATTAATGTAATTATGTAAATAAAGTTAGTTAAAGTTAAAATCAGTGTCATATAATGTGTGTGTCATCCATCCAAAAGATGTGTTCATCATCTATCATCAAGTGTTTAGTGATAGAGTGAGTGTAAGAGCGTGTTCCTCCTCAATAAAGTTAGTTACAAGAGATGAAGTCATCGTTGGGGGTAAAGAAAGAAAATAAGAGAACAAAGAGTAAACAGTAGCCTCAAAGACCCCCTCCCCCCTGTTACAGTAATGATGTCGATATATTTTACCGTGTGGGCGCTTACCAGGCGTCACCTCACGGGCACTCATAGCTGGTGTGGAGAGTGCACCACAGGGATCACTTTGGTGCGATTAAAAATCTGTACTGGCCGGGATCGAACCCGGGTCACCAGATTGGCAACCGGACTCTATACGCATACGTCGTAATTTTATGAATAATCAATGTTCTAAGACCAGTCCTGTCTGTTATTTTATTACCCATTCCTGGGTGTGCTAACCTGCTTTATACGCAGACAATAATAATGACATATTTGTAGGCGTCGGTGAAGATCGAACTCAGGTCTCCAGATTCGCGACCAGACATGAGTAAAAGTTTCTAGAGACAATCATCTATGGAATTGTCTATTATTAGATAGTTACTGAATTCAACTTGCTTTAGAATTATCGAACTGTGTTTTGGTTTGAATTTACAGTCGATTTCACTGACTTAGTTTAATGTTATCCACTTCTACACAGAATCCATTGGCCTGTGCTTCTGATTATAAACTACTAGTACCTCCTAACTTAATGCCAACTTTCGTTAATTACCCTAAATGTACCTACTCCAGTACCAAATGGACCTCACTTAGTGAAGTTCACTATGATAATTTATTAAGAATACAATAATAGTGGTAAAGGTTAATGTATGTAGATTGAGATTGTGATTATTATAACTTGAATTCGAAGCTATTTCTGAATTTTGTAACTCGATGTAATAACAAACAATGTCAACATTAAATAATTTTTGAATTTTTATCAACCAAATTTCAAATTATAAAACCTACAAAAATGACGAGAAATTTCTGCAAAATTCTTTCGACTAGTTTAAAATATAGATTTTAAATTGAAGTGGCGAAGTCACGTTTCATGAATAGGGTCCTCCACTATATTTTTTTTTTATAGTTTTTTACAAAACTTCATCTAAACTGAAAGTTATATGTAATTTTAGAAAGTCTTTATTGTTATACCTTAAGCCGTAATAATTTTTATTCACAATCATTATAGTAATATACAGATTCCTAACCTTTTGCAGGTTGGAAAATACGTCATTCCTAACTTTAATGACAATCTTTTGGGTTGGAAATAACAGATTTCACTTCCATCTCTTGGGTTGGAAATGTTTATGTAGGGGTTGCCTAGCAACTTTACCGTAGATCCCCATAATTAAGTAGGCTAAACAAATTTTAAGACAGCTGTCAAAATATTAATAAAATTAAAAGGTTATAATTCATTAATTTATTTTCAAAATTATTAATTTAAAATGAGGATAATTGTGAATAAAATAGTATACATAACCTCAGTGGGAGTTTCATCACAGCCTCGCGCATTATCTCACCTCGAGGCTTCGCCTCCCGGTTGTAATGAAACATCTCCCACCTCGGATGTAATATACTATTTTGACGTAGATATAGAGATGATTTTGTTCTCAAAAAGTGGATTTCGCTAATATTTGAAGTCACATAAATTTATTTTTTTCAGCACTTATAAAATGTATAAATATGTTAAAATAACCCTTGTAGTTAATAATTGGAAATATGGGTGGATAATAAGTAATTTAATGTCATAATTAATAAAAATACTACTGTAACCATGCTCCACAATATTTTAAATTTCGCGTCGCTGACCCGGTGTTCTGTGTATGTGTGTGTGATGTGGGGTGTGTAGTGGCTGCAGTGTCGTGAGGCAGTTGAGGCAGAACCGTGACAGAGTACGGACGTGTGTTATCGCATAAGTCGCAGTTTAGTTTGTTGTTAATAATTAGTTCATAAGATACCAACACTAGAATTATAATTATCTACTTTTGTAACAATTTATACTTAATAAAGTTTAAGTTTGTTATACTACGTATATATTATAGTCCAAGATTTGATTACCACTGGTAGCCTATGTCATTCAACATCTTTTACTTTCATACCAACACTTGTAATCTGTCATAAATAAATAAATATATCATCACGGCATATTACCCATTTCTGGGTGTGCCAGTATCTACAACACATGTAGACATCGGTAATGATGACGATATATTTTACTCACTCATAGGTGGTGTGGAGAGTGCACCACAGGGGTCACTTTTGTGCCATTTAAAATTGGAAATATTTGGCGTCTGTCGGGATCGAACCCGGTTCCCCCAGGTTCGCGACCAGACACTCAGGCACGCGGCCACGGGACCCCATGTAATGTGTCATGGCATCATAAATTTAAACTAATATTATTTGGTTTATTTCTGTTCTTTATTGTTGTTATTTTCTGCATTTATATACTTGTAAATGGATTCCGTATTTCAAAAAGGCGATAGCAGAAGATTTGAAGGTAATAAGAATTTGGAATAGAATAAATGTGTGACGTAGATATAGAGATGAGGAAATGGTAATAAAAACTCGATTATTTTAGAAACTAATAACTATTTTTAAACTTTGATAGTCCTTAATATACAGTTTTAAGGTCTAGTTTTAATATAACTGACCCTTGTTCTAATTTGTTACTACAGTGGAGAACCCTATTGTAACAAAGTGAAACGAGCCAAAAATCTGCTTGGATTTTGGTTAAATAACGTCAAGTTGTCTTCTGGAGAGGTGACTCTCTCTCGCTTAATGTTTAGACGTCAAGACGTCAACATTCGGGGTATCCATCTTGTTGACACTTCTTGAAATCTTTTAAATTATTAACACTAGAATAGTTGGCAATTCGATATACAGATAAACAATAAACAATTGCTGTTATTGTGAAAACAATATTTCAAAGGCTACTATGTTATGGACAATAAATACTGCATAGCCCTATATTCAAGTATTTATCGCCTATGAAAAATGCTATACCACCTATTATGTTAGTAAAATTATGTCACTTTGGTTAGAGAACACTAACTTCTTTGTAAGAAAGTGAAAGGTAATGTACCACAAATTACCTTTTTTAATTTCTAAAAAGAGTATATGTAATATATCATTACTTGATTATATAACAATTATTTCTTTTTATGCTAAAAACGAGAGTTGTCTTCTTGACAAAGAAGTAACTCATGAAATTATCACGATCACAGTCTACCTTGTAGAGATATTTAAAACACAAAAACAAATGATATCTATAGTCTAATGCCGTATTCATAGTTGATGCTCAATCTTGTACTTGAGTATTACTGCGCCATGCATTACTCTGGTTGTTCTCAACTTCAAGCACATTATATGTTTCATAGTCGAAACTTCGTGAATTATAGGTTTTCAAAGGAGAATTTTAGAGAATTTGTGACAACTATGTTGGTATATTCGTAAATTTTAATATTTTTCTCTCAAATCGTTTATTTGACATCTACATATATGTCACATATACATCTTCTTAAAGCAACCCTATATCATAATTATTATTTAAGGCTTCTTGTACTATGTCTACAAATTCTAAAAATTGTTGATTATCCTAATGATGCATTATTTAACTTTGATGTCATATGTAATGGAAATGACAGTTTGATAGTTTTTTACATCCCGCTACCCTTGGTAAGGGAGGTATAGGGATCGTGCTAAAAATCTAATATCGAGATTTTAGTAAATGACCACGTTTTAAGGTCCCTACAATCCATTTCTAACTCAAATACTATCATTCAGAAAATTCTGAAACCTTGTATTTTTACCCTATTCTAATAGGAATAGAAACCATTAGATTTTGGTGTAAATCGGATAAACGGAAATGGTACTTTACTTGAAGCTCATAATGGTTTTTCTTCAAAAAATACCATTAAATGCCATTTTTTCGAATTTTATGTCTTATGAAAATTAAAGATTATTGAATTTTCTACAGGAATACATTAATACTTTTTCTATATATTTTACAGATAAATTTAAAAATAATTTTATTATTAGTCGCAAAGCCTAAGATAAAAACTATTCCTTTGTTACACAGTTCATTTTTCAAATGAATGTAACTGACAGTAAATGTCACTGTCAGAAAACTAATCACTTCAAATTAATAATAGTGACATTTTAAAAAGAAAATAGTAAATAAAGCAATAGTTTTCTGCAATGGAACAGTTTGCAGCGTTAGTAAATACGTAGGTAGGTATGTATTTAAATTAATAAAAATTAAATAGCGGGAGGTTTTGTGTTGGCCACATCATATTTTTTTATATATTGATCAAGTCTACCTAATTTTTTTTAAAAAAAAAACATCAATCATTACTTGAGCATTACTCTTTTGTTATTTTTATTTCAAAGGTATGTAACTGACATATAAATGTCACTGACAAAAAACTAATCATTCCAAATTAATAATGGTGACATTTTTAAAAGAAAACAGTAAATAAAGCAATAGTTATAAGCAAAGGAACTTAATATAGTTTGCAGCATTAGTAAATATGTAGGTATGTATTTAAATTAATAAAAATTAAATAGCGGGAGGTATAGTGTTGGCCATCAGATTTTTAACACCCTGTATTTGTGAATATGTGCGTGTACTTGTGTATTAAATTATTAGAAGACCTAAGGGCGTTACACTAAATGACAACTAATTTACAATACCTCATACAAATACAATAATATTTCCTAAGGTTACGTATTGCGTTTAAAGATGTAGCTAAGCTTCAGGGTTCTAAATTGAAGTAAAAGCAGCTTTGCTGATAGTAAAATAGTCTTTGAAGATTTGGTTACAAAGCTAAATAATTGAGAACTATTGGGACCCCAGTTTAACTAATGATTCTAATTATAATATACAACATCTGTATTAATGTATATTGTAATATATCTGTCTTTGAACAGAAATACAATATTAATATGTCACGAATCTAATCTAAAAAGTGTTAGGGATAAAAACTGGAAAGAAAGAACACAGGACAGAATACAGTGGAAGAATATTACAAGAAAAGTCATGGTCCTACACGACCTCATAAGATGAGTATTGTTATTAATAAATTACAACAGAAATACCGCTAATCTCGCCAATGAAATTGAAGAATCTCGAACATTTAGAAGAGTAGGAGGAATCATATTTATAGAATGAATCTGAAAATATAAAATATATTAATGATAGATGTAATTAGAATTTTTGTGTGTACTAGAAATGTTAAATACAATATGTACTTATATAGCCTAATATGGAAATGGCGAGAGGTCTTGTGCTAGTCACAACAGATTTTTACCTCCCGCTACCCTAAGTAAGGGAGGAATAGGGATCGTGCTAAAAATCAAATATCGAGATTTTAGTAAATGACCACAAGGTCCCTAGAATCCAATTATAACATTTTGACGATGATGCCTTTATGTGTATGTGTATGTGTATGTGTGTGTGTGTGTGTGTGTGTGTGTGTGTGTGTGTGTGTGTGTGTGAAAATTCTGATACTTTGTATTTCTACCCTATTCTAATATGAAAAGACACCATTAGATTTTGGTGTACATCGGATAACCGGAAATGATACTTTACCTGAAGCTTCAAAACATGCCATTAAATTCCATTATTCGAATTTTTTGTCAATATGATATTAAAGATTATTGAATTTTCTACAGGAATACATTAATACTTTTTCTATATATTTTACAGATAAATTTAAAAATCTATTTTTTTTTTTAAATTTTGAAGCCTAAGATAAGCACAATTCTTTTGTTACACAGTTCATATTTCAAATGAATGTAACTACATAAAGAAAAAGAAAATATACAAAGAAATAGTTACATGCAATGGAACAGTTTGCAGTATTAGTAAATACGGAGATATGTATTTAAATTAATAAAAATTAAATAGCAGGAGTTTTATGTTGGCTACATCAGACTTCTTACCTCTCGCTAAGAGAGGTATTGGCTTCATGCTAAAATTCGCATATCCAGATTTCAGTGAATAAGCACGATTTAAGGTCCCTAGAATCTGATTATAACATTTTTAAAATGATGTCTGTTCGTGTGTGTGTGTGTGTGTGTGTGTGTGTGTGTGTGTGTGTGTGTGTGTGTGTGTGTGGATGTGTGTATGTGTGTATGTTTGGATGTTGTAGACACGATTCTTCAAAAACCATAAGACTTAAGAATTGTTTTACTATGGATTCCTCAATCTGACATTCCTGGGAAGAGCTCAAAAGGTTTTGGTAACAATTGAACAACCGGAAGTAGTAGTTTCTGAGAAAAATTCTTCTAAATATAATTTTTGTTATTAAATATTGAAGAACAAAAAATTGTCCATCTAATACACTTAAAATTTTTATTATATCTTGTATAGATTTAGAGATAAAGACACTATAATATATAGAGTAATTTAATCGCAAAGGCCAAGGCACTAAGGAAACCAATTGACAATTTCCAATGTTTATTACATAGTTTTTAAATGACACATGTCAATGTCAAAAATCAACAGTTTTAGTGACATTCTGACAGCTTTTTCTGGGATTTTAATCTTTCTTATTGTTTTATTAATTAAATATTTGAAATTATACGTAAAATGCATATATCCATCAGAAATACCGCCAATCTGGTTAATGAATTGGAACAATCTCTGACACTTCCTCATACAATGCAAAATAGATATAATTAGAATTATATGTGTACAGAAGACATGTTAAATACAATAAAAAACAGTATTTGGGTAAAGTTCTGTATTTTTTGTAATAAAACGATGGTTTGAAAGGGAAGTGCAATTCAGTACTTATATAGCCTAATATGGAAATGGCGAGAGGTCTTGTGCTGGCCACAACAGATTTTTTTACTTGTTTTATTATTATTATTATTATTATTATTATTATTATTTGTAGCGCATGTCGTAACTTTTTAAATATGCGCAGATAAAACTTTTTCTTTTTCTTTTCTTCTAACTGCCTAATTTTCTATTTTTTCTGTTTCTAAGCATTCTACTTTCTTAACAAAACTGGGAAATAAAAATCTCAGTCGAACGTCCCAGATATATAATTTGTTATTAATTTATCTATTCTTGCTTTTACCATCTCTCAAAATAGAAGGAAATTCTCTGTATTTCTTTCGTCTACTTCTGCATTGTTTTATTCTCATATTCTTGCTTGAAGAACACTTAGAAATGAATACGAAATTACTACTCACGTCTCCTGCAATTTTAAGAGGAGAATATGAGAAAATGCTGCAATTTCTTTCTCGGAAGAAGTGAAGCACTTAGTATAATTAGGTTTTTTTTCTCAAACATTATTGTAGAAAATGGAATTACATTTTAATATGATTAGTAATAAGAGTAAAACGAGATATCGATTAAATTCTTATGGGTTATGCAAGCAAAGAATCCTGAGCAAACACTTTAAATCTTTCTATATGTATGTAGGATTTTCAGTCTTTGCTTTAGGTTTTAGTTACATAGATCTGTAAGATGGGTTTCATACATCATGTATCATTTTGAAATAGTGCAGAAACTTTATATAATTTTTATGTATAAATATGAGTACATATTATAGTCATGTGTGTTTAAATTTATTATACCTTTACGTACATAGAAAATCTACCACTTTATAGTTTTTTACCTTACGTCACCTTTAGGTAAGGTGTAAGGAAGGTATTGTCTTTGGTCAAAAAATTCGGTGGTGAGTTTTTAATAAATAAGCACGTTTTCGGGTCCATAGAATACAAATTTACTACTTTTAAGATGATGACTGTATGTATGTATGGATGTATGTATGTATGTATGTATGTATTTTTTATTTATTTATTTTATTTATTTAACTTCGGCTTTCCAACAGGACCATGTCCCGATAACAGGAAAGCACATACAACATAAATGCAAAATAAAAAATACATTAGCAATTAAGTTACATTAGAAATAATAATATAGCAATATATAATTTCAAGATACAAATAACCAACTACAATGAAAACATAATAGAAAAATTAATAACAAATAACTAATTAAAGGACAGTACTACATTTGTCACTTGTTTTTTAAACTGTGATAAACTAAAAAGAAATATATCAATTGAATTATTATAAGACACATATTTATTGTAAAAAAATGGTAGACGATTTAGTACAGAATTGAAAGCAGCATTAGTTCTATTAAATCCTAAACAGAATAAATCCGTTGCTCTAGTCGTATAAATAGGTACGCGAAAGCCCAAACTGTTTCATAGACCAGGACAATCGACTCTATTATTTACTAATTTATATAAAAATATCAAGTCAATTACGATTCGCCGTTTTTCCAGAGGTAACATATTAATTTCAAAATTATTAAATTTATATCTAATAAATTTACAAAAATTTTCTTGAATACGCTGTATTCTTTTAATATGAATAGCATACTGAGGTGACCAACAAATTGTTGCAAATTCTAATTGACTTCGAACTAAAGAAAAATATAAAACTTTTAAGGTTTTGGGATTTTTAAAGTTCTTTGATGACCTAATAAGAAAACCAAGCATTTTAAATGCTTTCCTTGTTACGTTGTCGACATGTACATCGAAAATAAGTTTTTTATCATAAAGTTTTTTAAGTTTTTTGTATGTATGTATGTATGTATGTATGTGTGTGTCTGTGCGTGTGTGTGTGTCCGTGTGTGACAAATTTTTCTCCGGCGATAACTCCAATACTACAATTCTAAAAATTATAATTCTTTCTTATGGAGACGCATGATCGTGTGCATATAGTGTCTGGTTGCTAATCTGGTGACCCGGGTTCGATCCCGGCCAGTGCAAACTTTTAATCGCACCAAAGTGATCCCTGTGGTGCACTCTCCACACCAGCTATGAGTGCCCGTGAAGTGACGCCTGGTAAGCGCCCGCACGGTAAAATATATCATCATTACCGATATCTACATGTGTTGTAGATTCTGGCACACCCAGTAATGGGTAATATGCCGTGATGATATAATTCTTTCGTATTCCTCTTCTTTACATCCATATGAAGAGCTGATTAGATTTTGGTTATAATTGATCCACCGGAAGTACCCTTATTTGAAGTTTCTAACAGTTTTTCTTAAAAAAACGCATATTTGACAAATTGATAACACATGATTATTGACAGCTGTTTGATTTATAGTGTTGCAAACATAGCAAACTTAAATCAGATCATCCTGTACATTTAATATTTGTGTATGATAGAAAATATATTATTTTTGCTAACCTTAATTTCAATAGAATCAATACAATCACCTTAACACGGTTTCATTATTAATTTTAATGTAATTGCTTTCTGACAGTGACATTTGTTTAAATATGTTAAAATTGTTATTAAAATACAAGTTATGTTTTTGTTTGACGCATAGGCAAGATGATGTTCAAAAATAAATTATTTTATATTTAAAGTTATTTACAAAATGCTATTATCGTAGAATGGGGGATTACGCCATTTTTTTTATATAATTTCATCTGAAAATATTAGGAAAACTAAGACTATTGATGAAAATCCGGTGAAAAAATTCCTATTAATAAGCGAGTTATGGTCTCCCGAATTTTAAAAAGATTGACTTGACGTCACATTTATATGTTTTTATATCAAACTGTTTTCATCATGGACCTAAATGTTCTTGAAATATATGCTATTTTAAGTTATATTTACATAAAAATAAATGAATATTATAACACTGTATAAGTCTACATACTTTATAATTACAGGTGTATTTAAATTATTAAGTTTAATGCAAGAAATTTATGTTAAAATAAAAACTGTTTGAAAACTGCTGTACAGGAATGTTAGCCCCTCCTTTCGAATTTGAATTTCTTAACTTCCATTGGTAGTAATCCCCACCTCCTAACACGCTATTTGTAATACATGTATAGGTGGTCTCTCGCTCGCCAATCAGAATATTTTCATATTAGTGTCGAAGCGCTATAACCAAAAACCTTTATTTCCGAAATATCTCAATTATACCATTTCATTTTTTTATTAATATTCGTTATTCAGCATATACATTCGTATTTTTTTACTATTTTCCTTTAATTCGATTGAGCCGTAATCCCCCATTGAAGATTGTACCATTATATTCAATTTTGTTAATAAAGTTGCTAAAAAATTATATTCAATGAATTTTTTACAAGAAAAACTGTTAAAAGCTTGTATACGTGATACTTCCGCTTGTCCGATATACTCTAAGAACTAATGAGCTCTTCCCACATTAGTATAGAATGGGTATACAAAATTTCAAAAATTTTTGATTGATAGTATTTGAGTAATCGTGTTCTCACGATCCACACACACAGACACACGCACACACATATGTACATACCCACAGACATCATTATAAAAATGTTAAAATCGGATTCTGGGGACATCAAAACGTGCTTGTTCGCTAAAATCTCTATATGCGAATTTTAGCACGATCCATATATCTACCTCTCTTACATAGGATAGCGGAAGGTAAAAAATATAAATATAATTAAATTTAAATCTGCGAAGCGGTCGATTTCTACGCAAGTAAGTGTATATATAATATTGAAAATCTATACAGTTTCCAATTTTGGAGGCGAAAATTGGTAATGTAAAATATGCGGTGGTGCGAAATATTTTTGTAGGAAGAGAAAATGAGGTTGAAAGAACACGAACGTATTACAGGAGTGCCAACCTGAAGATATGAGAAATAAGAAAACACCAGATCAATACCTATTGGAATATGAGAATTTGATATTAGAACTTGTTTTGTCTTTCAACATTCTCTGTTTACTTAAGCAGATAGATCGGGATATAGGGTAAAAATAATTGGATTACCATATTATCTAGTATTACTTGCAGACAGAAACGCACGATTGTTTTGAAACAACTGAGACAAATTTAAAATATTGCGCCCCAATCTTTACCTCTTGCTAATGCCCGGTTTCATATACGATTGTTAAATCTTATGTTACTTTCAAAATTAACAACTTGTTTAATTTTTATGATGTTTTATGAAATTATCAAATCAATTTTAAACTGTTGTTAGTCAACATGCATGTTAAAAATTGTTTAGGGAATTATTGTATTTTTTAGAAATATATAAAAACCGATTTCATATTTATTAATAATAAATGTCGTTATTGACAGACTAGAAAGGACCAGTTGCATAGAACCTTAATGTTAATAATAACTGATTGATTGGATCAATTGGATGATTTCTTTCAGTGTATGATGTCAAATTTTCATATATATGATCCAAAATTAACAGAGCGGTGTCCTTAGATAGCCAATATCTCATTTTAAATGGTACATTATCAAAAAATTCAAAAGGATTTCCTCGATCTCTGAATACTCTTTTTCTTTGCAGAAATCGAATATCAGTTTCAAAAATTCTTCTTCAGACTCATCAGATTCCGAAAACATAGTTGAATAATATATCCTATGACATTAATGTAATGAATATATTTTTATTTTAAATTACACAGCTAATGCAACTTGTTCTTACTAATTTTCTTGTTGCAAATTAATTTATGACGGAAAGGACAAAATAAATATTTTGTTCTGATTACACATATGTGACAGATGTCATAAATAGTAACTGGTTAGAAATTTAACAAGACCCGAGACTGTTGTTAAAATAGCAAACCATTTAGCCATAGTTTAAATCTAGCATTTGTTGATGAAACAATAGTTAGAGAAGCCATTGAGATTTATAAAACAAGAAATATCAATCTCAATCATTGTGATGGATTAGAACTTAGACGCGCATGGCTTCCAATATTAAATATGTTGTAATTTGTAATATGTATACAATTTTTTCTAAACTTTTTTGTTGTTGTTAATAAAGAGTACGGCTGCGATATTTCGCTACCGATAAAGCGTCTCTGAGTTATACAGATCACTTCTCTGCCAGTTTTTGGGACGGTTTTTCCTCTGGCAAAAGGAGATATTTCTTGAGAATTTGCATGTTCGCCGTCCATGATTTTGCCGGACATGCATATATTGTCTAGAAAATTGTATACATAAAAAAAGGTAACATTTATGAACATTTCTTGTTACCTTGATTACTTGTTGTTTTTTATTTCAAAAAATATGTCATTGTATCCCCTGAAGAAGGCACCAGTTTATGGTGCCGGAACGTTGGGTTAAAATAATAAATTACAGAACTTAAACTAAAAAACAGGTAGTATTTTTCCAATTAATAATATGAGTTCTGAAAGATATTTTAATAACAGTTCCTACTTAATCAGTTGCTAAATTATTTAACAAATTGTGTGATATTGGATTCATGCTAAAAATCGCATATCCAGATTTTAGTGAATAAGCACGTTTTAAGTGCGTGTGGCTGTGTGTAATGTATGTGTGTGTGTCTGGATATGGAAAGGATGATTTTTTAAAAACTATAAGACTTAAGACCTGTTTAACTATGAATTCCTCACATTCATAGGAAGAGCTGAAAAGGTTTCGTAGCAATTAGACTTGGTACCGGAAGTAGTAATTTCTTAAAAAAATCTTTTAAATATTATTTTCTGAAAATTTGTTTTATTACTAATATTGAGGAATATAAAATTCTACATATGATACATTTATAGATATTTATACACCAAGTGAGCTAAGGTAATGTTTATTCTTAGCTCACGTGGTTTATAGAATATTTTATTCAATTTTGACAAAATAATAATAAAAACCATCATAATATTTAATTTTGACAAAATAAAAAACTAATCAGTTAGTAGGCTGTGCATAACAATCGTCGATGATAGACTTCAAGTTATCTATTTAAAAAGAATTATTGTCTGTCATTTGTGTCGTGAAAAATAATGAAAATGGCTGATAATATCTAATAAATACTTATTTTAAATGTCGTATTTGTTGCAGAGTGAGTTAAAAAAAAATTGTGAAAGTGATTTAACTTTTTTTATTCAATTTTGACGTTTTAAACTGTCATTATTAACTCCATAGCAACAACTATAAGTAACACTTATTTCACATGTGAATTAAAATTTTTTTAAATCACTCTCACAAAATTTTATCTCACTCTGCAACAAATAATGCATTTTAAATAACATCAGGTACGAAAATAACACTCACCATAAAATTTATCAGACATTATCAGCCATTTTCATTATTTTTCAAAGCACAAATGGCAGACAATAAAGCATTTTAAAAACATGACGTCTATCAGCGACGATTGTCACCCTTACGCTCACTATCACTTACACTTGATGATAGATGATGAACATAATTTGGATGGATGGCACACACAATATTTTTATACTACTCACTAACTTTATTTACACATATTTACATTAATACTAACTTACAATTATTGATTACACTCTGAATACAAACTAAACTGTTACATAATTATATTGTAACCCTAATTACGCGTACTCGCGTACGCGCACCAAACTAAACTACATATCTGTCCTATCTGAGTCTTTAATCTCGACTGCCTTAAAAACAAAGGGTTATCTCTTCAGACGTATATCTGATGAAGGGTGCGAGGGTGTAGCATCCATAGCTAAATAACAAGACTGTATTTATCACCGGCAATAATTTATATGGTTAAATGTCAAAACAATAAATGTCTACGCGGTTGACATCTAGAATAAACAGAGATATGAGAGAAAAATGATTATTATTTCTAAACAGAATTTTGACTTACAAAGATAACAGAGTTAAAATGTAGTTATTGAAACTGTAATTTAGAAGTTTATAATAAAGTTCATTACTTGTTATTTCACCATGCTCACCTTGCTACAAATAAAATAAATGAATTGAAAATGTGCTTCAGTAAGAACATTCTGATTTGATTTAGGGTTTCGCGCCAAACGTGAATCTTAACCTCTCTAATGTGGTCTATTAAAAATGTGTCGCGCCATTGAAATATATTTAACGGACTGATTTATTACTGCAGCTCAATTTTGAAACTAAGTACGTATAGATAAAATTAACTAAACAATTTTTCTCTTTGTTCCAGGTGCAAAAAACCCGGTCGATACCTAACCGACCTACCACCAACATCAGTCATCATTTGCTTCCACAACGAAGCTTGGTCAGTCCTCTTACGCACCGTGCATTCCGTCTTGGACCGCTCCCCTTCCCATTTAATCGAAGAAATAATCCTAGTCGATGATTTCTCCGATATGCCTCACACCAAAACCCAACTCGAAACCTATATGAACAAACTGGGAAAGGTTAAAATCATTCGAGCTGAAAAACGCGAGGGGCTCATTCGCGCTCGGCTCCTCGGAGCGCGGCACGCCACCGCGCCGGTACTTACATATCTTGATTCGCACTGCGAGTGTACTACAGGGTGGTTGGAACCGCTTTTGGATCGGATAGCAAGGAATAAAACGACGGTGGTGTGTCCGGTGATTGATGTTATTAATGATGAAACGTTGGAGTATCATTTTAGAGATTCGGGAGGGGTAAATGTGGGTGGGTTTGATTGGAACTTGCAGTTTAATTGGCACGCGGTTCCAGAGAGGGAGAAGAAGAAGCATAAGAATTCGGCGGAGCCGGTTTGGAGTCCGACTATGGCGGGAGGATTGTTCAGCATCGATAAGGTAGGATTTGAATTTATTTTTATTTGTTTATACCTTTCGTCACGTTTAGATAAGAAAGGAATTGTCTTTGGTCAAAAAATTGTCTGTGTTTCCGTGCGTGTGTATGCGTCAGTGTGTGATAAATTTTTCTCTGACGATAACTCCAATGCTACATTAGACACTTACACAATTGCAATTTGCAAGAGCGCATCTTGCGGCAAAGCATAGAACTAAATGTTGCTATGCCAGTACCAAACAAAGACTTGTCATCGGCCATAGACCTCTACTCCAGCCATCGTTTTAGTTGAATAATCTAATGATCTTTAAACAAAAAAATCTGTTGTGGCCAGCCCAAGACCTTCCGTCAATTCGATGTATTTTGTATATATCCCATACCAAAAGTTCCTTGAAAAATATTCTGTATATCCTGTAAAATTGTAACACGAACACACTATTTTTTACAAATTCCATACCGAAAGTTCCTTTCCCTATTTTATTAGGGGTCGCTGTTTCTTACTCTTCTCTTTTAATCATTCCTGTCCAACGCATCTTCTTCACACAATTCTTCCTCTCTCAAATCATCTGCTACACAGTCCTTCCATCTTCTTCTCTTTGGAGGGACACTCTATCACATTCACACATAACATTCTGACCCTATACTTTCAACTTTGGTTTTGCATTTGACACTGACATCTGTCAATTAAATTTTTCTGAATATATCTGTTGTTTCCATAATTTTAACAAAGCTGACTAATTTTTGAAAGTTAATCTCTCTTAATGTCTCTATAACTCTATATCTATTGAATATGAACGAAACTGTATAATCAAACCGTATAGAGAATAAGATATTCTTTCATATTGATAATCACAAAATGTCGAAAAATAATATTTAACTGCGTTTTTTTTTAAGAAAAACTGTAAAAACTTCAAATAAGGGTACTTCCGGTGGATCAATTATAACCAAAATCTAATCAACTCTTCATATGGATGTACAGAAGAGGAATACGAAAGAATTATAATTTTTAGATTTGTAGTATTGGAGTTATCGTCGGAGAAAAATTTGTCTCACACACACACACACACACACACACACACACACACACACACACACACACACACACACGGACACACACGGACACACACATACACATACATACAGACATCATCTTAAAAATAGTAAATTCGTATTGTAGGGACCCTAAAACGTGCTTAATCATTAAAAACTCACCACCGAATTTTTTGACCAAAAACAATACCTTCCTTACCTAAAGGTGACGGAAGGTAAAAAGTTTCCCCACGCACATCTTGTAGTTTTAAACTCATTTTTATTGAATACAACGAACAAATCACAAAGAATTGGTTAATACATAATGACAGATGCAAACATAATGACAGATGGAATCATGGAGCGGGACGTAAGATAACGAGGGGAGGTTTGTTTAAAAGCATAATTTTCTATCTCTCTGTATGCTGTAATGTCAATTATATAAGTGTGTATTCTAAAAATTATAATTCTTTCGTATTCCTCTTCTTTACATCCATATGAAGAAGTGATTATATTTTGATTATAATTGATCCACCGGAAGTACCCTTATTTGAAGTTTTTCTTAAAAAAAAAATGCAGTTAAATATTATTTTTTCACATTTTATGTTATTATAAATATTGAAGAAAATGCTTTTCTCTATACGGTTTGATCATATATTTTCCTTCATATTCAATAGATTCAGAATTAAAGAATAATATTCAAAAATCAGTCAGCTTGCTATTTATCATAGAAACAGCTGATATATTCAAAAACTTCTAATTGACATATGTCAGTACAAAACCAAAGATGAAAAGTATAGGATCAGAAAGTAGTACGTCATAGTGTTCCTCCTAAATGACGTGCAGTTGCAAACTCGCCTCAGGATTGGAACTTTCAATGCCGGGAGTACGAGGAAGGTCAAAAAAAAAAAATGAAAGGACTGTATCGCAGAAGACTTGAGAGAGGAAGAACTGTATGAAGATAATGCGTTGGACAGAAATAAATGGAAAGAAGAGTAAGAAACAGTGACCCCTAATAAAATAGGAAAAAGCTTTTTCTTCTTCTTTTCTCCTTAAAATTATATTTCGCGATCAATTTTGGCAACTTGACTTTTGAATTGAATACTGATCATATGCGTTTGTGTTCATAGCCTACTTCGAATTAGGTTTTTACTTCCTTGTACAAAGTAAAGGAAGTATTGTAATCGCGAAAAATTTTGACTAATTTCGTCATGACGTCTGTACGAACGTATACGTACGTATCTCGCATACCTAAATGAAAAACGGGAAGCCGTAGGAAGTTAAAATTTTGTATTTAGGACTGTTATAACATATAGTTGTGCACCTCCCTTTTTGGTCATTACATAACGTTCGGAAGTGGTACTTTACTTGAAGCCTATAATAGATTGTAATGAAAAACTGTATTAAAATATAAACTAAAACTTTTCAAATTTGCTATATAAGACTTTTATATCAATGGGAATAACATAATAGATTTTGGTTAAAATGGTCTCACCGGAAGTGGTACTTTACTTGAAGCCTATAATAGATTTTACTGAAAAACTATATTAAAATATAATCCAAAACTTATCAAATATGGTATATAAGACTTTTATATCAATGGGAATAGCATAATAGATTTTGGTTAAAATTGTCTAACCGGAAGTGATACTTTACTTGAAGCCTATAATAACTTTTAATGAAAAACTATATTAAAATATAATCCAAAATTTTTCAATTTTGGTATATAAGACTTTTATATCAATGGGAATAACATAATAGATTTAGGTTAAAATGGTCTAACCGGAAGTGGTACTTTACTTGAAGCTGTTATCAGTTTTTCTTTAAAAAAATTGTGTTATTTTGATTTCAGAAATAAATGCTTCAAATAAAAGTTTTAGAGAATTGAATTCTGTGTCTAACACATCAAGTATTGTTAAATTAGCTCTTTGTATAAGTGAGATATGTAATTTTAAAAATTATGTACTTTTTTGTTTTTGTAATTAAGTTTGCTATTGATTAGGACAAAAAATAACAAAAAATAAAGAATTTAATATCAATGTCTAATTATGTCAAATATGCGCAATTTTATGATTAGGTCTGTTATAATACATATTGTAATTATTAACAAAATATGTATAGTTTAACAGGCGTAGAAGGAAGTCATGTGGTGTCCACATCAGATTTTTTTATTTCACGTAGAAAATATATTTAAATAATTAACAATCTAGGAAAGGAGTTAATTTTTAAATATAAAATTAATGTAAATGGGATATAATAGATCCAGAATTGTCACAATACATTGTTAAATTGTTGCAGTTTCATATAAAGCTTTTATATAAGAAACATAGAAATGTCAATAAATTTTATAGATGTATGGACTTTGCCGTTAAGCATCTCATCGTAGAGATACGAAGAGAATTGCATTTTAAATTTCTCTGTCTATTTTATTCGTGATTGGAAATGTTTTCTTTGCCATTTCTTGACATATTTCATTGTTGGCGCGAAAGTTGAGAGAATTTTTCTTACTCGGAATCATCGGAAATGCGAACAGGCGGACGACGATTCTGATTCGACGAATCGAACCCATTAAAAAATCCCATTAAAGTTTCAAATTCGATTTAACTTTTTATAATACGAGGACTTCCGGATAAATCAATCCCATGCCACTAGGAAGGAAATCATATTCAAATCAGGAGAAATTCAAACTTATGCAAGTGAGAATAGAAGATGCTCTGTCATCAACAAACTCAGACTCGTAATTGCTCGGCCGGATTACATTTCCAACAATAGTACATTAAAAATCAAGTGTCAAAAAGCCATCTGTTAACATACAAGTTTGGAAAAAGAGCTTCGAAGCGAGTTTTGTAAAGAACGAGTGCGTTAAACAAGCCTTATGAATACATGTTTTTACCTCCCGCTACCCTAGGTAAGGGAGGTATAGGAATCGTGCTAAAAATCACATAAAGATTTTAGTAAATGACCACGTTTTAAAATCCCTAGAATCCAATTTTAATATTTTCACGATGATCTCTGTATGTGTATAGATTTTGTCTTCGCTCTAACTCAAATACTATCATTCAGAAAATTCTAAAACCTTGTATTTTGACCCTATTCTAATATGGAATGAACCCAATAGATTTTTGTGTAAATCGGATAACCGGAAATGGCACTTTCCTTGAAGCTCATAATGGATTTTTTTTGAAAAATACCATTAAATGTTATTTTTCCTCATGTTATATCATTATAAAAATTAAAGATTATTGATTTTTTTACATGTATACATTAATACTTTTTCTATATATTTTACAGATAAATTTAAATAATAATCTCAGAGCCTATGATTTAAAGATTCCTTTGTTGCACAGTTCATATTTTAAATGTATGTAATTGACATACAAATGTCACTGTCAAAAAACTAACATTTTAAATTAATAATGGTGACATTTTAAACAGAAAATATAAATAAAACAATAGTTATATGCAAAGGAACTTAATATAGTTTGCAGGATTAGTAAATATGTAGCTATATACAAATTTTAATTAATAAAAATTAAATAACGGGATGTCTTGTGTTGGCCACATCAGATTTTTTATACTATTTTTACCTCTTGCTGAGAGAGGTACTGGATACATTCTAAAATTCGCATATCCAGATTTTAAAGCACATTTTAAGGTTCCTACAATTCGATTTTAACATTTTTACAATGATGTCGTGTGTGTGTATGTGTGTGTGTGTGAGTATGTGTGTGTGTGTGTGTGTGTGTGTTGGAACCACGGTTTCTCAAATAATATAAGATTTAAAAAATGTTTAACTACGGTTTTCTGCATCTGACAATAATGAGAAGAGCTGATTAATTTTGGTAACAATTGGACAACCGGAAGTTTCTAGAAAAAAAAAAATTCTAAATATTTTTTGAAAATTTATGTTATAACAAATATTAAAGAATATAAAACTTTGTATCCGATACATTTAATTTTTTTTATTATATCTTCTTTAGATTTAGAGATAGAGAAATATAAATATATAAAATAATATATTGTAATGAATCTCACGGGTCGTGGAAACCAGTTGAAAAATTAAAATGTTTGTAATTGACGCAGATAAATGTTAGTGTCAAAAAAGCAGAGACATTACTGAAGACTTTTTCTAGGAAATACATTTAATATTTCTTATTTTATTATTAATTAAATATTTACAATTATATATATATCGTGAGTATTTTTTAATGTGAAACATTGGGTTTACCATATCCATGGCTACGACTCGACATTTGATTGACAGCAATGTATTTGCCCGTTCCATTTAAAATGAAACATAGAGAACGAATTTGACTGAAGTATTATATTTAAATATTGTAAGAAATTTAGCTAAGTCAGAAAACCACTTGAGAGCACTAAACATATTTCGGGGCATAAGGTACATAATATTTTTCTACAACTAAATTTAATTTTTATAATTATTTAAACAAATTTAACATTTAATGACATCTTATCAACGTGACAGATAACCATTGAATTTCCCTATAAGTTGCAACTTGGACTTGACATTTGATTGACAGCAATGTATTTGCCTGTCATGCAAGAAATTTGGCCGTCAGAAAATCATTGGGGCACAAGGTGCACACAATATTTTTGCTACAACTAAATTTAATTTAGAAAGCAGATATGATTATTTAAACAAAATTAACCTCTATTAACGTTTTGTCAAATGTCAAATTCATTCCCTATGTTTCATTTTAAATGGAACGGTCAAATACATTGCTCTCAATTAAATGTCAAGTCGTAGCCATGGATATGACAAATCCAATGTTTCGCGTTAAAAAATACTCACGGTATTACATATAGTTTTCAAATATATCGCCAATATCATCGGTGAATTAGAAGAATATCGAACATTTAGAAGAGTAAGAGGAAACTTGTAAATAAGTTAATAAATATAAAAATATATAAAGAAGACATGTAAATAGAATCTTTTGTGTCTCAGAAATGTTAGATATGTAACAATACTTAAACTTATATAGCTTAATATAGAAATGGCGAGAGGTATTGTGCTCGCCACAACAGATTTTTTTTTGTACACTGTAATAATCTGCCTTCTATTGGACAAAGTTAAAAATTTTATTTAAAATGTTTTAAGAACAAAGTGGCCCGTTTTTTTTTCACCTGAGTATACAGGGTGTCTCTTAAATAGGGGGACATGCCTTAACCACAGATTCCTGAGACTAAAATAAGACGATTTAACCAAACTTGCTTCTACCGGAAAGTGTACCATTTAGCCAGAATTCTGCTTCAAAGTTCTTCGAAAAAAAAATTAATTTTGCTTTTAATAATCGGACGCTTTATTCGATTTGGATGAAATTTGGTATGACAGTTTATATGGTTATACGTCATCTTTGAAGGTAATACTTGTTATTATTAGTGAACCACTAGTGTATGAAACTTAGGAGTCCCAACATTAATTAGACCGTAACTTTTTAATGGCAATGCCGAAAACGTGATATTATATTTCTTCAGAAAGGTACATTCAATAGTAAACTTCTCTCTCTGTTTAATTTGTGATATCTGTTACGGTTCACCCAGAAAAAAATAAAATCTGAGTGTCTGCACTGCTAAATTTTTAAAATAAATTTAATCTAGCAGTCTATTCAATTGTCAAACAATTAAGTTTTAATGACAGTAACAATTGTTTTACGGGTTGTCAAAATTTTCTTCGCAATATTCTAAAATTAGTAACATGCGTTTGTTCGGTCTAATAGTATTTTACTACAATTATTATAAATAAGACGATTACATATCTCAGCTTACTCCTAAACAAGTTGTGAACATTGACAACTCGTTACTGTCATTAAAAATTACTTGTTTGACATTTGGATAGACTGCTAGATTAAATTTATTTTAAAAATTTAGCAGTGCAGACACTGAGATTTTATTTTTTTCTGTATGAACCGTAACAGATATCACAAATTATACAGAGAGAGAAAAGTTTACTATTGAATGTATCTTTCTGCAGAAAAATAATTTCACGTTTTCGGCATTGCCATTAAAAAGTTACGGTCTAATTCATGTTGGGACACCTAAGTTTCATACACTAGTAGTTCACTAATAATAACAAGTATCACCTTAAAAGATGACTTATAGCCATATAAACTGTCATACCAAATTTCATCCAAATCGAACAAAGCGTCTGATTATTATAAGAAAATTTAATTTTTTTTCGGAGAACTTTGAAGCAGAATTCTGGCTAAATAGTACACTTTCCGGTAAAAGCAAGTTTGGTCAAATCGTCTTATTTTAGCCTCAGGAATCTGTGGTTAAGCCATGTCCCACTATTTAAGAGACAGCCTGTATTAATGAGTGGGCTCTTACTTATGAAAAGTTATTCGATATCGTTATTCGTCTATATATATTTCCCCTTATGACTATAGTCCATCATTAAAAGACCTTTACGCTATAGGGTTCAGGAACATATATAAAGTTCGCCTATGAATAAAAGATGTGCATTTGGATATTTTAATGAGGACGGCAGTTCAGTTATTAGTGCGAATAAATGTAATCAGCTCAGTTCAAGTTCTTCGGCACGTTTAGGAACTTTCTTTCTTGGAAACTCTAAATGAAATTTTTAAATCGCTGTGTGCAGAAAAAGTACAATCTTTGAATTCTGAGACGGTAACTCTATACTTCAGAACAAAGAAAATAAATAGTAAAGGAGGTTCATTAGCGGAAAATGGATAGAAAATGGAGGAAGAGTTTTATAACGAGAATTTTTAAATAGATACGTGAAACTTATTACTAGAGTTCGGAGAATATCCACTAAAAGATATAAAAATATGCATGAAAATGTGTATTAAAAATATACTAAAATATGCTATTATAAGCACTAATGCCGTTAAGAATAATTATTATTAGTACATAATTAAAATATGTACAATTGGAATAATACTACCTTTTTAGTTTATGTTCTGTATTTTTTTATTAAAACCCAACGTTTCGGCACCATACAGATAGATCACTTCTCTGCCAGTTTTTGGGACGGTTTTTCCTTTGGCAAAAGGAGAGTTTTCCTGAGAAGATGCATATTCGCCGTCCAAGTTATTGCCGGGCATGCATATATTGTCTAGTAAATTGTATACATAAAAAATCTGATGTGGCCAACACAAAACCTCCCGCTATTTAATTTTTATTAATTTAAATACATACCTACATATTTACTAATGCTGCATATAACTCTTGCTTTTTACTATTTTCTTTTTAAAATGTCACCATTATTAATTTAAATTGATTAGTTTTTTGACAATGACATATATTTGTCAGTTATATATATTTGAAATATGTTTTGTGTAACAAAGGAATTGTGTTTATATATAGAAATATATAGAAAAGTATTAATGTATTCCTGTAGAAAATTCAATAATCTTTTATTTTCATAATGACATTAAATGCGAAAAAATGGCATTTAATGATATTTTTTGAGGAAAAACCATTATGAGCTACAGGTAAAGTGTCATTTCTGGTTATCCGATTTACACCAAAATCTAAAGGTTTCTTTTCCTATTAGAATAGGGTGGAAATACAAGGTATCAGAATTTTATGAATGATGGTATTTGACTTAGAGCGACAACAAAATCCATACACATACACACACACACACACACAGATATATATATATATATATATATATATATATATATATATATATATATATACAGGTGTCTCTTAAATAGGGGGACATGGGTTAACCACAGATTCCTGAGGCTAAAATAAGACGATTTAACTAAACTTGCTTCTACCGGAAAGTGTACCATTTAGCCAGAATTCTGCTTCAAAGTTCTTCGAAAAAAAATTAATTTTGCTTGTAATAACAGAACGCTAAATACGATTTGGATGAAATTTGGTATAACAGTTCATATGATTATGTCATCTTTTAAGGTGATACTTGTTATTATTAATGAACCACTAGTGTATGAAACTTAGATGTCCCAACATTAATTAGACCGTTACTTTTTAATGGCAATGCCGAAAACGAGAAATTATTTTTCTTCAGAAAGATACATTCAATAGTAAACTTTTCTCTCTCTGTGTAATTTGTGATATCTGTTACGGTTCACACAGAAAAAAATTAAATCTGAGTGTCTGCATTGCTAAATTTTTAAAATAAATTTAATCTAGCGGTCTATCCAAATGTCAAAGGTTTAATTTTTAATGACAGTAACGAGTTGTCAATCTTCACAACTTCTTTAGGAGTAAGCTGAGATATGTAATCGTCTTATTTATAATAATGGTAGTAAAATATTATTAGGCCGAACAAACGGATGTTACTAATTTTAGAATATTGCGAAGAAAATTTTTGACAACCCGTAAAACAATTGTTACTGTCATTAAAAATTACTTGTTTGACATTTGGATAGACTGCTAGTGCAGACACTCATATTTTATTTTTTTCTGTGTGAACCGTAACAGATATCACAAATTATACAGAGAGAGAAAAGTTTGCTATTGAATGTATCTTTCTAAAGAAAAATAATTTCACGTTTTCGGCATTGTCATTAAAAAGTTACGGTCTAATTAATGTTGGGACTCCTAAGTTTCATACACTAGTGGTTCACTAATAAAGCAAATATCACCTTAAAAGATGACTTATAACCATATAAACAGTCATACCAAATTTCATCCAAATCGAATAAAGCGTCCGATTATTATAAGCAAAATTTATTTTTTTTTGAAGAACTTTGAAGCAGAATTCTAAATTGTACACTTTCCGGTAGAAGCAAGTTTGGTTAAATCGTCTTATTTTAGCCTCAGGAATCTGTGGTTAACCCATGTCCCCCTATTTAAGAGACACCCTGTATATGTTAATTTTGTTAAAATTGGATTCTAGGAACCTCAAAACGTGGTCATTTACTAAAATATCAATATGTGATTTTTAGCACGATCTCTATACCTCTCTTACCAAGGGTAGCGGGAGGTAAAAATTATTGTTATTTTCGTAAACAATTAAATAAAAAGATTGGCACCAGAAATACCCCCCCCCCCCCCCACTCCTGTGACGATGGAGTACATACAACACGTTATTCGCAGCCAATAGGAAAACAATTTACGTTATTTTTTATAAATAAAAGTAGAGGATAGTTTGTCGCATGTTAAATTGTAGGTATTGGTATTACGTACTAGTGCTAGTACCGCCCTCGCTGTTTTAGGCCGTGAACTTTTCAAATCCAGCCATGTGCATACATATAATAACAGAGTGGGAAGAAGAATAACATATATTTCATCCAAGTGGTATATGAATTCTTTGTGCTAGGTTTTCTTTAGCGAAAGGATTATAAGACTTGCAATAGGATTTCCGAGAATTCTTTGCTATATGAAAAATGTAATTTCCAGAGAATTATGGATTATCTCGCTCTTTCTTTAACCACCTTCGTACAATAAGAGTTGTGTGAATAGTCGGCACTTTGTTGGATTTTATATATTTAATCGAAATCTGTTTTTTTTTTTTGTATGATAGATTGTTATTGCAGTCCAAAAATTCAAGAAAAATTACTCAAGTTTTATAAAACAATTGAATTAATTGTATAGGGCACCTGCACCTACGTCACAACATGGCGGATGATCAGCTGATCTCGGGCAACCAAGCTTCATTTTAACATTGCGTCTTATGCAGCGAATGTGTTTTCTCTACAAGAAATTCAGTTTTTCCTAATTTTATACATGCTATTTTAAAATGTAATTAGCCATAATTAAAGATAAGTGTATGAATTATTTACTAGTAAAACAAAGCAGTCCTATTTATAAATATATTTTAAAAAATATTAAATTGAAATAAGTAGCTCGTAGCATCAGGTTGTATTATATTCATTTGAGTTTGTATAAGTTTTTTTATGTGTATTTTTAAATGAAAACATGAATATTGAAATTAAAATAAATTGAATTATTAGATTTTTTTAATTTATAAAGAAAATTAAATTTGAGAAATATTTATCTTCGAGTTCATTTTTCTTATTTTCATATTGTGTATTTTTATTTTTATTGTATATAAATGAGCTTATTGAGCTTATACGTTAAAAATTTATCTTTGAAAGCCAAAGTACGTTAAATCGATAAATTTAAGTGGATACATAATGTGGATCCTTATACATTGACATTTTTTTGACGAGGATTATAAATGCCTTTTAAAAATCAATATGAAATCAATAATAACCTATCTAATTTTTAAACCTTTGTGAGAAACAGACACAAATATATATATTTTTTCTATTACTAAAAAAAACTTCATTCAAAATTTGTAATTCTGTCATTTAAAATAGTTATTTACATTCGAGTGCGTGTAAGTTGTATTTTACAGCGCGACAGCTTTGTTTAAGGCACGAGCCCTTAAGGCGAGTGCCTTATTAGCTGGAGCGCTGTAAAATACTTCACGCACGTGAATTGTACCAAATTTTTTGGCCGACGATAATGAAAATCACTTTTTTTAATGAGATAGGTTGTACTTCTGAAAAGGGTTAGTTTAAAATACTGGGGTTAAGACAATTTCCAAATTTGATTTTACTTACCTTCATTAAAGTACTTCTTCTAGCGAAAATTTATTTGTAATAATAGACGTTGTTTATGACTGATAATATATTTATTTGCTCATGTTTTCTTCGTAATAAATAATAGATAGGTATCGATATTTGACATTTGAGCAATGTTCGCCTCGCGTATTTGACAGGTATTTCGATCGGTGACTATGTCGGTAACGGCGGTTTTTTACAATAATGACAGATGTCGCTGCCGTGATTTTGGTTTATATAAATTAATTTTAAATATAGGAAATGTTAAAGTAAAAAAAAAACTTATGTAGGTAGTACTTTTTTACATGAACTTTATTATAGTAAAGACGATTTTTTTTCTAAATGCCCATAAACGTCCAGTGTATTTTGATTATTTTACCGCATAGTTAGACAAGTTACAACACAGTAAGCGTAAAATGTAGGTTACACTTGCTGTGTATACAATTGTAAAGTTCCCATTACACTTCAGGAGGGCAAAAAATATTTTTTCATGTTTTTTATATATATTATTGAAGAAAATTACATATATTTAAATATTCATACAATATGTTCCTATCCGATTATGTTTAAATTATTTTATATGCAATAAAAGTATACACAAAAAAATAGGATTGGGTTAGTTTAATTTAATAACCTGGAACTCATTAAATAATAAGAATGTCCTGACTTATTTTTTACGGAAAACACTCCTCATATACTCACTTTTACACATTCTAATCAGTTTTTTCCAAATAAAACAATAAGTGCCGTAAAAACAATAAAAGCTTACGGCACGATATTTCTCTGTAAGATACAATGCAAACTGAAGGTTTGGTTGACCAAGATCAGCCGGTGACCGCCATGTTGAAACGTCACGTGCAGGTGCCCTATTGTATTGCGAAGTATTGGACGATAGGTCGAGTCAGTTACCGACTCGTCAAAATGTCGCCTCGCGTATTCTTAGCCTAACGCCTAACTCAATAAGTCAAACGCAAATCCGGACTGAATACTACAAAATACCCATATAAACAAATTCGATCCTTCCCAATCTCAGAGGCGTAGACAAGCCATTTTCTCTATATCCTTCTGGGGGTATTTTCATGCAAATCCTCAGTCACGTATGCACCTTATATGTGCGTATACATAGGGTTAAACTGTACGTATGTGTGTGAGTATGCGTGCTATTCTTCAGACACGTGTTTGTAATATAAGAAAAGAAGTACCTATAGTAATATCTGTTGCGTCATATCTAAAGGGATTTGCAGTCTGATGAAAATGTGAAAGAGAAATGAAGGATTTTCAGGAAATATGGTATTTTCTGCAAGGAAAATATATGCAAAATATTTGATGTGGTCACCACATGACTTCCTTGTACGCCTGTTACACTATACATATTTTGTTAATAATTAAAATATGTATTATAACAGACCCAATCATAAAATTGCACGTATTTTTTGTCCTAATTCATAGCAAACTTAATTACAGAAACCAAAAAGTACATCATTTTTAAATTTACATATCTCGCTTATTAAAGAGCTAATTTAATCTTACTTGATGTTTTCGACGCAGAATTCAATTCTCTAAAACTTTTATTTGAAGCATTTATTATTAAAATCAAAATAACACTATTTTTTCAAGAAAAACTGATAACAGCTTCAAGTAAAGTATCACTTCCGGTTAGACTATTTTAACCAAAATCTATTATGTTATTTCCATTGATATAAAATTATTATATACCAAATTTGAAAAGTTTTGGATTATATTTTAATATAGTTTTTCATTAAAATCTATTATAGGCTTCAAGGAAAGTACCACTTCCGGGCAGACCATTTTAACTAAAATCTACTATGTTATTCCCATTGACATAAGAGTATTATATACCAAATTTGAAAAGTTTTGGATTATATTTTAATATAGTTTTTCATTAAAATCTATTATAGGCTTCAAGGAAAGTACCACTTCCGGGCAGACCATTTTAACTAAAATCTACTATGTTATTCCCATTGACATAAGAGTATTATATACCAAATTTGAAAAGTTTTGGATTATATTTTAATATAGTTTTTCATTAAAATCTATTATAGGCTTCAAGTAAAGCACCACTTCCGGGTAGACCATTTTAACTAAAATCTATTATGTTATTCCCATTGATATAAAAGTCTTATATACCAAATTTGAAAAGTTTTGGATTATATTTTAATATAGTTTTGCATTAAAATCTACTATAGGCTTCAAATAAAGTACCACTTCCAAAAGTTAGGTAATGACCAAAAAGGGAGGTGCATAACTAGATGTTATAACAGTCATAAATACAAAATTTTAACTTTCTACGGCTTCCTGTTTTTCAGTTATGCGAGATACGTACGTACGTACAGACGTCACGACGAAATTAGTCAAAATGGATTCAGGGATGGTCAAAATGTATATTTCCGTTGAAATCTGGAAACCGAAATTTTTCGCGATTACAATACTTCCTTTACTTCGTACAAGGAAGTAAAAATATAATAATACAAAAAGAAATGATATTTTCTATTGGCAAAATGATTTAACATTGAAGGTCGAATGGCACAGTTCTCAAATGATGTAAAACATGAAATTCGCCCGCACTATTGAACTATTTGTTACAAACTGTTCATACTATGAAAGAAGAAAGTATGGACTACAAATTAATAATAATAGTATAAGGAGTCTAAGGTTAAATTACAAATAAAATTAATATAATTACCCCTTAACCTTAATTTAATTTTAATAAAACGAAATACGTATTTCGAGAACTAAGTTCTCATCATCAGTAATACAGAGTAGCGAAAATTACTGAACATGTCAATTATTTTTCACTAAATTAAAATTGTAAAAAAATTGTGGCCAGCACAAGATCTTTATTTTGTACAAATCCCATACCAAAAATTCATTGAAAAAGATTTTTCCTACAGTCACTATAGAAAGTAGCCATTTGCGCTCTCTTTTGTCAACGCAAAATGTCACTTTGCCGCTCATGCGTGACAAAGTAGAAAAAACGCTCGCTGTCCAAATTTCTAAATATACGATGTTGAGAAATGTCATTTGCCTACATTCTTAATGAAAACGTTTAGTTAGGAACTAATGGCACTGTAGTTACACATTTACCACTTTCACAAGTCAATTTGACATATGCTCTGTCGGTATTTAACATAACCAAACAAAATGTCACACTGCTGTGAAAATGAAATAGGGCATTCATTTACAAAAACGAAAGTATAAAATGCTTAGATTAATGTAAAATAACAATAAAATAAAATTAAATATAAAATAAATCGTGTGAACAGTTATGTTTAGTAATAGGAATGATTGTACACAGATGGCGGTAGGATAGTTGCGAGTCGTACTCTCACATCTAATCTCGAGTTCACTATTTATTTATTTATTAGTTATTTTGTTAATAAATAATTGCGAGAAGCCAGTCAATGCACATACATCTATATAATCACAAATTCCTTGAAATATTTGTTAATTTTTTTAGTGTGACAGGCGTGACAACTAACCACACATTTTGGTACAAAAACTCATCAAATCATCACAAATCCTTGCTTCCACGATCTAATTTTGATTTTTTTTATAGAATAGATGGCTAATGTAACGATATAATCATTTAAAAGCCTTTTTAAGTTTAAACCGCATCTTTTGTATTAGCCAATCGTTATTTATTGAGCAGTACTGTAAGTATAAAGTGTACATTTTATTATTTTTTGTTATTGTGGTGACTGTAGAAAAAATCTTGTGTGTTTCGAGCGCAAATGGACATTGTCGATTTCGAGAGACAACAAGCTCTCAATCGACAATGTCGCATTTTGCGCTCTTAATACACAAATAGCTATTTATACATCCAGTAAACTTGTAACACGAACATAATACAATTTTTTACAAATTCCATACATAAAGTTCCTTGGAAAATATTCTATAAATCCAATAAAATTATCACATGAATATACATTATGCATACTCATATATTAACACTCTAAAAATGCGCACACTTGCTTAACATTCTTTTTACAATCAAATAATATTACTACCAAGTTTATAACTCTACCCATTTTTGAATTATATATCCCACATTTAGATAAAAACTTCAAAATTTTCAAAAACCTAATTTTTATGTATCTAGATACTTCTCAATGCGCTGATTCCAAATTTTAAAACCGCAGGTCGATATCTCTTTTCGTTCTCCAGGTATTTAGATTCAAAGTTTTGCTCTAAACTGCCCATTTTTGGGTAATAACCCAAAAATGGGTCGAGATATGAATTTGGCGACAACACCATTCGATTCTACGGGCAAAATTACATAAGTACACCAATTTTCAGAATTTTTGAAAACCGCATACAATCTCTAAAGCAAAATAACTGAAAATGGCCAAAAATCGCAAAAATCTAAGGTGTACCCCTTACGATTTTTTTAGATTTTGGCCATTTTCAAAAGTTTTCAAGCTTTTATTCATAAAAAATGAACCGGTTGGACAAAAATTATGAAATTTGCTATACTTATGTATTATTGTCCGTAGAATTGAATGGTGATGTCGCCAAATGTATATCTCGACCCATTTATGGGTTATTACCCAAAACTGGGCAGTTTTGAGCAAAACTTTGAAACTAAATATCTCGAGAACGAAAAGAGATATTGACCTGCGGTTTCAAAATTTGGAATCAGCGCATTGAGAAGTATCTAGATACATAAAAATTAGATTTTTGAAAATTTTGAAGTTTTTATCTAAATGTGGGGTATATTGACTTTTGGGGCAATAATTCAAAAATGGGTAGAGATATAAACTTGGTTGTAATATCATTTGATTGTAAAGAGAATGTTACATAAGTGTACGCATTTGTAGAAAGCAGTTATAATTATTGAAACAAAATTAACCTCTATTGACGCCTTCTTTCATTTTAAATGGGACAGGCAAATACATTGCTGTCAATCAAATGTGACGTCGTAACCATGGATAGACAAATTCAATGTTTCACCACATAATAAACATCTATACAGAAGCGACAGTCAGAGAGAGAAACGAAAGTTAGAGAGAGAAAGAGTATGCCAACAAATTTAAAGGGCTAATCGGATAAAATCGGATTGTTTCGGCATAACTTCCTATCTTACGATTCTTTGTTCTTTTCATTATCTCGACGTGAACATTTTCCGTTAGGGGTCAATAATAAAAGTATATTGAGAAACACAAATTGATTTCTAATAAAAACAAATATGTTATTTTTTCAACAAACAATAGGAAAAATCAAAGCAAACCAAACACGGCTTCTCACTTTTGACATATGTCATTTTGTGAACTGTTTTTGAATTTTAGAAATGGTGTTAGCAGGTGTTAGCTTCTAATTAAATGGATAAAATGAAGAAAGTAGAATCGGGAGGACTTGTTTGTTAATATAAAGACTGTATAACTAGATTTAAAAAATGGAGAAAGGGAAATGTAAGTTTTTTTTTCATTTCCGAAAGATCCAAAAATGTAAGTTATGTAAAACGACTACCATATGTAAAATGTAAATTTATTTAATAAATATAGGTGTAAAATGTGGCTCAAGGCCTGTGGAAGAGAAGATTTGATGGAGAAGGATATATGGGACATATTCATCGAGTCTGACATTTGTTTCCCACATCAAAGATATAGAAAATTCTGCAATGTAATAAATTTGTAAAATTCAGGTATTTGTTTAATAATTTTATCTGATCTCTTTTTAATTCGTTAATAAAATTAAAATTTTAGTACTTTTATGTTCTAATTTTTCTTTTACCATTTAAAACAATTTAAATTTCGCGCGTAAATTTGCCAACAAATTAAAAGTTCAAGGTCTTAAACGTAAAATCTCAACAACAATGGTGCCGGCAAGGAGTGTCGCTTCTGTATAAATGTATTCTGTGGTTTCACGTTAATAATACTCACGGTATATCTATTGAATATGAAGGAAAATGTATAATCAAACCATATAAAGAAGAGCAAATAAGGGTACTTCCGGTGGATCAGTTACAACCAAAATTTAATTAGCTCTTCATATGGATGTAAAGAACAGGAATACGAATGAATTATAATTTTTAGAATTGTAGTATTGGAGTTATCGTCGGAGAAAAATTTGTCACACACACACACACACACACACACACACACACACACACACACACATACACACACATACACACACATACACACCCACTGACACACATGTACACACACACATCATCTTAAAAATAGTAAAATCGTATTGTAGGGACCCTAAAATGTACTTATTCATTAAAAACTCACCACCGAATTTTTTGACCAAAGACAATACCTTCCTTACCTAAAGGTGACGGAAGGTAAGAAGTCGTGTATCTTGTATGACCTCATTATATCTACATTGGTTGTCCCCCGTAACGAATATATTGATAAGATTGAAACGGGTAGTAGGTTAGTAAAAACCTCCATTTCACGGGTTATTGCGTAATGAACGTTTTATATGATTTTTTTATTGCTATTGCTACGAGGTAAAGCCATCCGTTCTTTTTGCCCCTTGTCTTAATTAGAGCATTTTTTGTTTCCGCTGCATTGTAATGCTTCATTTTTACATTCACCCATAATTCATCGGTTTTTATATAAAAGTTTTTACAGAATTTTTGACATCGTTTAAATTTTAAAGCTTTATTGGTAATTTAGTTACAAGTTTTAAGTGGTGTATAAAATATTTATGAATAATTATAACACGGTTAATTAAAGTAATGGATCAGTCAAATTTGAACCCAGCACAATTTAATGCTGGTTTATGAATGTACCTTTAATATATTATTTACAAGACATTGACTTATGTAAAACTTTTGCAGCCCGATTCACAAAAAAGTTTAAGCTAATCCTCATTAGAGATGCACTCGATTTCGAGCTTTTCGGGCCGGCCCGAAAAATCTTATGGTTCAATCAAATGCACAGTTTCCTTAATATTTTAATGAAAATGTATGAAGTTAAAAAGGATCAAAATGATTTAATAACACTTCACATATTAATAAATAAAAATGTATTATTTTACTTCAAGAATTCAAGGTTATTCATTAAAGCATAATAATAATATTGTGATGTTGCTATTATTATTGTTATTACTTATGTACTTAAATAAAAGTGATTTTTGTTCCTACTATACTGATTTCTTGTCCTACTTTTGAGCAGAAACAAAGTTAGATAAAAAAAACCCTTAAATTATATTTTTTTATATAAGATTTGTGAAAAAGTTGTTTAAATTCTTTGGTAAACAAAGTGTTAAATACTCGTAAGTCTGTAATTTTGATAACAAATTTACACTAGAAGGGTCTCTTTTTTAACTACTTATGTTAACTAATGTTGAAAGTTATAAGAATGTAGACGTTTTTTTATAAGTTTGACACGAAAAATGTTAAATATTTCGCCTTAACATAAAAATCAACATTAGGAATGCCGGATGCACCCAATTTCGAGCTTTGGCCCGGCCCGGCCCGATTTCGAGTCAATTTTAGAGCCGGGCTAGCTAATTTTTTTGTCGGGTCGATCTTCGAGTCGGGCCGGTAATTTTTATTTTCGGGCCGAGTCGATCCAAACCTCAAAGCCCGGCCCGGCCCGGCCCGAATGCATCTCTAATCCTCATTTTTTAATAAACGAATTCAGTTCGATTCCGGTATTTAAAATTTAATTTTCATGATGTTATCAATAAAGGTAGATACTAGGAATAGATTAGACTATATTTTGAGTTAAATTGTCAAAATTAGAGTAGAATTCGCTAATCCAAAAATGAGGATTAGCTTAAACCTCTTTGTGAATCGGGTTGTTAATGTCAAAACACTAATGACAGAAGACAGAACTTTATAAATGGCGATGGTTTGTTTGTAATCGGATCTTCCATCTCAACTTCTACATCGTCGCACTCTTTCTTGCGTGTGACGTCAAAATCATTGCATCCCCTGAACCAGTAACGTAAATAGAATTCATGGGCCCCGGGGTAAAAAAAAATTAGGGGCCCCCTAGGTAATACTAATATAAGAATATGTATGTTCGAAAATGAAAATTTATTGATTTTTTACAGTACAGAAAATATAATTAAAAATTATATAAGTTAATACAAAACAAAAAGACGACTGACGTGGCCTATAGCCCATTTATAATAAAACAAATTGACACTTTTACTACATTATCTACTAATAAAAGTAGCATAAAAATATAATGAATATTGTAGTTGTTGCTTATTAAAACTCTCTTTTTCGTGCTTTGGAAATAGCAAAGTTTTCTATAATTTCTGTTAAATTCATTTTCGAAGCATTATTTGCTTCAATAGATAGTAAAGCCAATTGGTTTAATCTCTCTTGCCCCATAGCAGATCTTAAATGCATCAAATAAAAAATAACCGACATTATTAAAATTTTGATTTGTGTATTATTTTTGCGAAATTGAAAATTGATTAATATATCGTTTATTATATTTAATCGGGGCCCCTAAAACGTGGGGGCCTCGGGCATTTGCCCGAATTGCCCTGTGATACCTATGCTACTGCCCTGAACGAATTAGAAAAATTATTCTAATATCCGCGACACACTACAAAAATGAATGATCATTAACGGTTAGTTATAGTATACGCACCTGAAGTTCAGACTGACGACAGATGTCAAAATTACGCCTATTAACAAACCAGAAAATATTGACTGTAATAATTGTTTTTTTATTGTATTTAACATGTTTTCTGCACACATATAATTCTAATTATATCTATTTTTCATTGTATGAGGAAGTTTCTAAATGTCAGATTCTTCCAATTCATTAACCAGATTGGCTGTATTTCTGATGGATATATGCATTTTACTACAATTTTACCTATAATTTCAAATATTTAATTAATAAAACAATAAGAAAGATTAAATATACTTCTCAGAAAAAGCTATCAAAATGTCACTAAAACTGTTGATATTTGACAATGACATGTGTCATTTACAAACTATGTTATAAACATTGGAAATTGTCAACTCGTTTCCCTGCTGGTTTCCTTCGTGCCTTAGCCTCTGCGATTAGTTTACTCTATAAATTATAGTGTCTTTATCTCTAAACCTATATAAGATATAATAAAAATTTTATGTTCTTCAATATTTAATAGAAAAAAAACTCCCAAAAAATTATATTTAGAAGAATTTTTCTAAAAAACTACTATTTCCGGTCGTTCAATTGTTACTAAAACCTTTTCAGCACTTCCCAGGAATGTCAGATTGAAGAAATTGCAGTTAAATATTTTTTAAGTCTTATAGTTTTTGAGGAATTGTCCCTCCAACATCCATACATACACACACACACACACACACACACACACAGACATCATTTTAAAAATGTTATAATCGGATTCTAGGGACCTTAAATCGTGCTTATTCAATAAAATCTGGATATGCGAATTTTAGCATGAATCCAATACCTACCTCTCTTAGCGAGAGGTAAAAAATTCAGGTCATTTTCTGGTCGTTCGCGATAAAAAAAAATGTATTTCTATGAATTTCCCAAGTCTTCGTATATTTTGTAGGAAATCTGACAAAATTTGCTAATATTTCAAACTCAATTAATATGGTTGATCACCAAAATTAGAAATTAATTTATTGGGACAAGATAATGAAATTGCCTTCAAAGCCCTTAATGATTTTAAACTTAATCTTGCTTCAGCTTTCAAGAAATTTTAGCCCTCGTGAAATAAAATACATCGGGAGTAATAAAGAGAGACAGAAATTCAATCAGCCCGTTCAAATTTAATTTTTAAAACAGGAGTAGCTAAAAGCATTAATTAACTAATGTACATCAGAATTAAATGAAATAAAAATCTGTTGTGACCAGCACAAGACCTCTCGGAATTTCCATATTGGGTTATATGTATATCTACATATTGTATTTAACATTTTTGATACACACAAAAAATTCTAATTACATCTATTATTCATATAGTTTTATATTTTTTAATTAATTTTACAAATAAGTTTCCTCCTACTCTTCTAAATATTCGAAATACTTCAAATTCATTGACGAGATTGGAGATATATCTTATTTAATTAATAATAAAATAAAAAATATGAAATGTACATACTTCCCAGAAAAAGCCTTCAGAAGGTAATGTCTCTGGATTTTACACTGACATTTTTCTTTCAATTACAAACATTTTAATTTTTCAACTAGTTTCCATGGAGTTGTTTGGATTGTGAGATTCATTACAACGGATTATTTTATATATATTTATAATTCTCTATCTCTAAATGTATAGACGAGATAATAAAAATGTTAAATGTATCGGATAGAGAATTTTATATTCTTTAATCTCTGGTAATAATAACATAAATTTCCAAAAAATTATATTTAAAAGTTTTTTTTAAGTAACTACTACTTCCGGTTGGCCAATTACATACAAAATATTTCGTGATATTTTGTGGCTCTTTAAAGAACAATATCTTTTAAAATTTAGTACTTAGAAGGTATATAAAAATTCTTAATTCTTGCAACAGTCCTATTGATCGATTGAGCGATGTGTTGGATGGGTGAACGTTTAGCAACAAAAATTTATCACACTGCGACTCGGTGCGCCCGGCACCCTTACACCGAAAGGTATTAAAAGGGTTACAGAGAATAATAATAATAATAATAATAATAATAATAATAATAATAATAACAATAATAATAATATCACTGAATTCAAAATTAAATTCTCTAAATGAGCAAATAAAAAATATGTTTCCATTTAAAATAAAAATCTGTTGTGGCACAAGACCTTCCGTCAATTCGATGTATTTTGTACAAATCCCATACCAAAAGGTCCTTGGAACAGATTCTATATAATATCATATAAAATCGAACACGAACACATACTATTTTTTACAAATTCCATACCAAAAGTTCATTTGAAAAGGTTCTAGGTATCCAATAAAATTATAACATAAACATACACTAAGTATAATGCACTTGACACTTCCTTCTTACTTCTTCAGTTTTTCCCTATTTTATTAAGGATCGCTGTATCCTCTTCTCTTCCACTCATTCCTGTCCAACGCATCTTCTTCGCACAGTCCTTCCTTTCTCAAGTATTCTGCGATACAGTCCTTCCATCTTCTGTTTGGCCGTTCTCTGCATATCACTTGCGAGGAACACTATGACATGCCAATTTTTGATCCTATACTTTCCATATTTGGCTTTGCACTTGCAATTGACATCTGTCAATTAGAATTTTCTGAATATATCAGCCAGGATATCAGCTGTTTCCATGATAAATAGCAAAGCTGACTAATTTTTGAAAATTAATTTCTTCATAATGATTTAACTCTACATCTATTGAACATGAAGAAAAATGTATAATCAAACTGTATAGAGAAGAGTATTTTCTTTAATATATATAAGAACAAAATATCAAAAAATAATATTTAACTGCGTTTTTTTAAGAAAAACTGTTAAAAACTTCAAATAAGGGTACTTCCGGTGGTTCAATTATAACCAAAATCTAATCAACTCTTCATATGGATGTACAGAAGAGGAATACGAAAGAATTATAATTTTTTGAATTGTAGTATTGGAGTTATCGTCGGAGAAAAATTTGTCACACACGGACATACATACACACACACGTACACACACACACATACAGACATCATCTTTAAAATAGTAAATTCGTATTGTATGGACCCCAAAACGTGCTTATTCATTAAAAACTCATCACCGAATTTTTTGACCAAAGACAATACCTTCCTTACCTAAAGGTGACGGAAGGTAAAAAGTTGCTATCAATATTTTGAGAACCGCTGGTTGAATTTTTTTTTTCAGTTTTCATGTGAAATTGAAATTCTTTGGTAATTTAACCAACTTCGTATCTCTTATAGTTTTCGAGATCGCAATGGTATCCACTTAAAAATGAACACCCTGTATATAAATACCATTTATTTATTATCCTAAAGACCAATTTTGTACTGTCCTTATAATTACGTAATAATTATCTTTAAATGCATCCCGCGTGTACAATACCTTCATTAAACTTTCAACTATGTTTAAATTTATACTTCATGCGTAAAAGACTTTATCCTTCAAGAAATTTCTGAGATATATCGAGAATTTCATTGTGTGTAATTTTGTTTCAAACATTTTATGCATTGTAGGTAATTAAATAATGTAATAGTGAAAGATTTTGGTAGATGCAAAGTCAAAATTAAGTTAAGAAAGGATTCGTAAATTTGGTATGCAAATTTGACAATTTAGAAGCCTCCCGTCTTTAATTAAACAGTTAGGGATGTATGAGAACATTTTCCATATTGTTGTGTATGGCAGCTCTGTTCATAGATAGACAGATCAATTTTGGAAGAAGTTAAGGTGGGTCTATAATGACATTGTCGTACAAAAGTTTCCCTAAGTAAAAGAGTTTATAAAAATAGATATTTTAAATTTTTAATAGTTAAGGGTTTCTTAGAGAATTAAATTATTGTTGTGGTTTACCCTTACGATGACTTCAGGTTCACTTCATTGAGTATGAACTGTATGAATACATACAGTAGCACTTAAAGTAGTGTTGCCGGAAGTCGAGACGAGACGAGACGAGACTTGGGGTCGGTCTTGTCTTGGTCTTGACTTGGTCTCGACTAGAGTGGTCTCGTCTTGGTCTTGTCGAGACGAGACTTGATGTCAGTCTCGTCTCGTCTCGAGTCTCGACAAGACTCTCGACTTTGCTTCCAATAACCATTTTTTTATAATCGCATCTAATAGTATATAAAATTCTAAGAACAGCAGTACAATCGCGATTCAAAAATTCCAAATAATATTTGAGATATTTATTATTAAGTTTTCTATCAATATCATCAACTTGATACTTGAGCTCTTGGAATAATTAATATGAAAATATACGTATATAACGAGTGTTCTTTCTAATGATGATTAAATATGAAATATATAATTTCAATTCCTTAGCTATAGAATAAATCACAGCAACGCATTCCTATTATTAGCAATTAGTTAAATAGAAATGTATATGTTCAAATGAAGCAGTAAGTAAATGGACAAAATCCCCAAAAAAGTAACTTCTTTAGCTATTTTTTATATTTTTCTAAATAAATGTTAAGTAGGTAAATAACAAAAACTTAGCCTTTCACGTATCCCCTGGTGCGCGTACCACAGGTTGAGAACCTCTGTTTTATTTCAAAAATTTAACCTTGAGCTATGTTAGAGGTAACGGTATATGATATCATACTGACCATAAAAATTGAAGGGATGGTTTTTCCAAAAATATCACTTCCTTACATTCTGTTCTAATCTTTATCAACGAAGCTGAAAATAAGAAAATATGAATGAACGAAGAATTATGAATTACAATCCCTGTACAAAGATATCCCTAATTCCAATATTTTATAATACCCAGTTGAACTGAACTTTAGTTTAAAATACGCCGAAAAGTAAACAAAGGCCTTTATGTTCAATGGCACCGGGCGAGAAAAATGTACTTGCGTTTTGTGCGTGTTCTTACGAGAAATGTTTAATACCAGTTTCGTAGAAAGTCTGATACCAATTTTCCCAAATGTATACCTGTAACTACATTGTATTTTAACAATGTCCCTTACATTTCACTTTGTTGAGATAAAGTTTTACTTTCATTATACCACATAAAAGATACATAAACTTTTACCTATTGAAGTACATATTTCCCAAATTTTTGTATTATATGATACGATATTTTTTTTAATTAGCACTTAATGATAACACTAGAAAATGTTTTATTTTCATTGGTTCGAAAAGTATTTTTACATAAATTACAAAGTTTGAGAGAATTAAATCTTCGTTTATTATATTTTTACTGTTTCTTTACAAAATAATTATGTATCTGAATAATAGTTTACAATATTTGCATTTAATATATTTCTATTTCTATCTGCGATATGTATTCATATGTTTGAATGAAATTAATTATTTAGGTGAAGAAGAAGCACATCCGAAAATGTAGAATATGGTTGATTTAAACCGGGAATTTCCCAAAGATCGTAAAATCTTTGTCTGCATTTTCCTAAAATTCTAAGAATCAAAATAGATTCTTTAAAAATAAAAGAAAAATACTGTATATTTGAAGGGAACGTTACTTTTGTTATAATAAATTAATTTCATAATTAAAACTAAAGTACATTGCTAACGTGGAGAATGCACCACAGATGTAACTTTTGTGTGCTATTTGAAAATTGGAAATATTTTTCAAGATATGGTCAGAATTTCATATACCCAGTTGTACCAATATATTGAGAATTAAACAAAAATTAAATTAAAATCAACATATTTATACGTATAAAACATGTATATTAAAATAAAGGTTGATTTTAATTTAATTAAAATAACATAAGAATTCTAAATTTATACTTCTTTCATTTCATCCCACCTAAATTGTAATTTAAATTCATTTAAAACTTACATTTGTCTTATTTAGATGAATAAGAAATACATCATATTTACATAAATTAATGTTTCTGGAACACAACTTTGAAGGTAGAAAATTACAAAATTTTAAAAATTAATATCTCTCGTATTTATTCGAATTTTCAAACAGTATTTGCAGCAATACTCTTAGTTTTTGAAGTACTTTTAGAATATATGTTTAAAAAGAATACCGTTGATCTGAAGTCGAGAGTCTTGTCGAGACTCAAGACTTTCTCGACAAGACTTGATGCTAGTCTCGTCTCGTCTCGACTTTTCTAATCGAGACCAAATGATGGTCTCGTCTCGACAAGACCAAGACGAGACGAGACCAAGACCAAGACTGGTCTTGGTCTTGTGGCAACACTAACTTAAAGCAATTATTGATGAACACTTTTATTAACACAGACACATTTAATATTTTTTATACTAAATTGTATTTACATATTTATTATAACTTATTATTAACGACTACATTAGACATTTTTCACCGGAAGAAGATGGAGAACAGTTCTAACATTTTTCACCAGAAGATCATGTCTTCATTATAAAAATTTTTCAACTTATTTTATTTCGTTTATTACAATTCAAAATTTATATTAACTTTTTTTAAAGTAATGATGTATTCATTTACTTTGTCAATTAGACGTATGTTTTTCTGCCTTTCATAATTTGACGAGGGCTGATGACGGACTTATTTCTGAAACCGGTACCCAATGGGGTATTCCGGTGATATGGAATTAATGCAAAATAATAACTTTTTTCTATAGTTTCCATCTTCATATAGTAGAAAAATTTGATGTGGCCAACACAAAACCTCCCGCTATTTAATTTTTATTAATTTAAATACCTACCTACGTATTTACTAACGCTGCAAACTGTTCCATTGCAGAAAACTATTGCTTTATTTACTATTTTCTTTTTAAAATGTCACTATTATTAATTTGAAGTGATAAGTTTTCTGACAGTGACATTTACTGTCAGTTACATTCATTTGAAAAATGAACTGTGTAACAAAGGAATAGTTTTTATCTTAGGCTTCGCGACTAATAAAAAAAATATTTTTAAATTTATCTGTAAAATATATAGAAAAAGTATTAATATATTCCTGTAGAAAATTCAATAATCTTTAATTTTCATAAGACATAAAATTCGAAAAAATGGCATTTATTGGTATTTTTTGAAAAAAAAACATTATGAGCTTCAAGTAAAGTACCATTTCCGTTTATCCGATTTACACCAAAATCTAATGGCTTCTATTCCTATTAGAACAGGGTAAAAATACAAGGTTTCAGAATTTTCTGAATGATAGTATTTGAATTACAACTTTGACAAAATCCATACACATACACACACGCATACAGACATCATCGTGAAAATGTTCAATCGGATTCTAGAGACCTTAGAACGTGATCATTTACTAAAATCTCGATATTCGATTTTTAACACGATCCCTATACTTAAATTTCATTAAAAACTTCCATGAAAGAGCCACCTTAATCTAGAAGCAGTCAATAATTTCTTGGATAAAATGTGAAATTCTTTTTTCCATCGTTGGATTTGCGCGTGACAGCGGTAGAGCTTGCAGACGGAAAGCAAACACTTAGAGATGTTTGCAAATTCTGTGAAATGCGTTCGACTTCAGTCGATATGTTCGACTTGACTTCAACAATTTAAAGGGAGGAAATGTCAAAATGAATGAAATGAAAACAGAGTAAAACGAAGTTGATTGGAAAAAGAATGAAAATAAAACTGATATAAAGAATTTGAAGGAAAAATTCGTACCCATTAAAAATATTTAACCTGACTGTTATGCAAGTAAGTGTACAACGTTTAACCCATGATACAACTGACCCCATAGATAGTAAATCTTTTTGGGGTAACATTAGTGAGGTTAAGATTTTCGTTTGGCGCGAAACCCTAAATCAAATCAGAATGTATGAAGTTCTTACTGAAGCGCATTTTCAGTTCATATTATTAAAGCTATTCTATGTTTCTTAAGTACAATTTTGAGTTTCTTACTAACTTTTAACAATGCCCTCTGCTTTTTGTAAAGTAAAAGTATAAACAAAATAATACGTTAAGCATAATTTTTATTTTAAAGAAAGTAGGATTGCAAATAGTAACATATGTCGTAACTTGGTGCAATGACTACAGCGACAGATCAACTGAATTTGTAGGTTAGTTTTAGATTTGACGCTGTTTGTCTTTAAAGTTATAATATAAGTGGTTATAAATTTTTTCGTTTTTGTTCTTTGCGATGTCTGAAAGGGTTATTAAGTTGTTCGAAATAATTAATTTCTTTGCTCACGATCTAAATTGTCAACACGACAGAGAAGAAAAGGCATGCACAAGTCAGGATTAAATAGAATCGAAAACAGCTACGACCTATGTTTTAATGAATTTGTACTTGCTGTTGCTGCTTTAATTACAGTTTATTTAATAATTTTGGATGTTTTAGATATTTATATGATATAAGTAGATAGATAATACATTAGAGATTTGTATTTATAAAGTTTAAGAGCATTGCCGGTCGCTCAGCGAAATCAGTTTTGTAGCTAGTATGACACAAGTGCAGACAAACTTCTTATGTTCCCCCACTACTTTTAAAAATGCTAAGTTTATTTGTCTCTGTCTGCTTTTATATGTGTTTGTCCTTGTTTAAAGCATAAGGGGAAAACTCAGCCCGTTTTGTGAAGCAAATTGTTGGAGTGAGAGAGGAGATGTGTGTAGTAGAGGGGGAACATATTCTCCTAACACTTTCTCCTCCATAGTCTATCGTTCCGATTTCTGAAATAAGCGGAAAACAGGGGTTTAGTAGAAATCAAATCACAGCTACACTAAAAGAGATAATTTAGATTTTTTTTCACAGACTTACTACTAAAGGTGGGCGCTATGGGGGTGACCCAAACATTTTTTGTATAAAGTACAGTTATCGTATTAAAAATAAATTTTAAAATAGCCATTTTTATGATGTTTTTCGAATTAAATTTAAATGCAATAGAAATTAATAATTATGCAAAATAATTGGTCTGCCCCATGCATTGATCTATCTACTATACAATGGTATCAAGTTTGAAGTTATAACTTAATATTTACGAGTGTAGTTTGATTTCTACTAAAGTGCTGTTTAGCGTAGCACCGGCAATCGCCTTAATAGATAAGATTTGCATTTTAAAGTTGTTTTGAACATTATGAAAATAGCATATTTTTATTCCCGTATGAATAACATGGGAGCATAAATAGGCGGAGGTGAGTTAGGGTTTTAGTTTGAATTTGCCGCCACAAATTAACGGTTACACTAACGTGATCTATTTGACGGCGTCTATGGAATATCACGATATGAGCATTTCTTTCCTTTACCCCTCAGGTCAAGATTGTTGTCACTCTCTACATGTGTTTTGTTATCATTTGTGTATATTTTATATTAATTAAATCGTATTTTTTTATGTTCCAGGACTTCTTCGAACGTTTGGGCACATACGACAGTGGTTTCGACATCTGGGGAGGGGAGAACTTGGAGCTCTCCTTCAAGACCTGGATGTGTGGCGGTACTTTGGAAATAGTACCCTGTTCGCACGTAGGGCACATCTTCAGAAAACGCAGCCCTTATAAATGGAGAAGTGGGGTTAATGTACTACGCAGAAACTCTGTCAGACTTGCCGAGGTAGGACAATCATATTTCGTCGGTTTGGTACAAAAGCATCCTAAGTCCATGTGGACTTATTAATTATGGCTACTTTACTACTAAATATAATAAGAGATGGAGTTGATGTTAGGATACTTTGTGTTAATCACACTCGTTTAATTGCTTGCTGGTAATTGTAGATTTATTCACTTATATTTCTACATTAAAATTACAAACAAAAGAATATATAAACTAAAATATATTTCTGACGTGATTGTCTGTCGCCAAGCTCAACTCAACTCTATTACTTTACTACTAAATATAATAAGAGATGGAGTTGATGTTAGGATACTTTGTGTTAATCACACTCGTTTAATTGCTTGCTGGTAATTGTACATTTATTCACTTATATTTCTACATTAAAATTACAAACAAAAGAATATATAAACTAAAATATATTTTTGACGTGATTGTCTGTCGCCAAGCTCAACTCAACTCTACTTATCCTGGTTGCAAAAAATCCCTAGGTCAAGGCGCGAAAATTTAAAATTCTCGCATTCACTAACACTTTGATATTCGTAATTTTACAGGCTCCAATTTTAAAATGTGGACTTGGAATCGTTTTACTGTTAAATGCATGAGCTAAATTGTAATTCGTCGTACCAAGCCGACGATTTATATTACAACGCAATAATGCCAAGTTGTATCAACACATCGTCAAAAAGCTTATAAAATAAGGAAAAAGATGAGACTATTTTCAACATATGTTCCTATTTAATAGTATATTATACGCCAAGGTTGAGAAGATAATCATTATTGACTCAGCGCCAATATTGTAACCCGAGGGGGAAGGGATACAAGGCGCCTGGTCAATAATGATCTTCTCAACCGTGGTTTATATACTACTTTTTCACTACTAGCACATAAATCCTATTTGAATTTTTTTTATTGATAATAACAATAATTTTGACATGAATAATTATGTTACTTATTAGTTATTATTCACAAAAACAAAGTAGGCTGCATTTGTTTTTATCTGACGTTTCGTTTGTTTGATAACCTCACTTACGGGCCTTGATTTGTATTTGATTTAATTATTTAATAAAAACACCGTATGCTGTTATAGTCAGCAACTTTATTAGTTTATTATTATTTTTAAATAAATCTATTGAAATGTTATATTACCTACAAATACAAAAAAATAGTGATTTATTCATTCCTACATCTACACGTTTCACATTTTCACCAAAACAGCACAGTGGCCAGGCGAGGCGGCAGCGTAGGTCAATTTAAAATAAGCGGCAAATTTAAATTATTACTTTTCTTTAGTTTAATGAGTTAAATAATATTTGGATTTGGAGGCTTGAGTTTGATTGAAAAGTGACAGTTTGCAGTATAAACCTAGGTTAATAATAAATTATTATTGACCTAGGTTACCATGGTTACAAGCAAGCGGTAGTGAAAAACAATTTCTCATGTCAAATAAAGGTAAATAATAGTGGGTTCCTAGGCTAGTAGTGAAAAAAAAAAATATTATGTTTGTGTTATATCTCGAGAATTATTAAGTTTTTAAAAAATCTAATTATATCACGTTATTCTACGTAAAAACAATATAAAAATTGATTATCTAAACATTTTTTCTTTATTTTTTATAAGAAACGAGTTACGAGATTTTTCAAAATAACAAAAAATCAAGTTTTAGCCTGTAGCTCAAAAACAAAAGACGATCGAAATTTCTTGTGTGTCTATTAAAGTTGTCTCAAAAAGTTTGCCCATAAAGACCTACATCAATTTTCTGTAGTTTATCATATAAGGAACTCGAATTTGTTCCACCATGTATAATATGCGGTCCTCCAAATTTAAACATTTCAAATATGGCGCCATTTTGTTCACACGTATCTTATCTATTTCTCCCTTCATAGGTTTGGCTGGACGACTATGCCAAATACTACTACCAACGTATTGGCAACGATAAAGGAGATTACGGTAATGTTGCGACTCGAAAACAACTTCGACAAAACTTACAGTGCAAATCGTTCAAGTGGTATTTAGATAATATCTACCCAGAATTGTTTATTCCTGGGGAGGCGGTTGCTAGCGGCGAGGTAAGTGTTTTTCATTGTTTTTGTAGGTTAGAATTTGTGGAATGTGTTGAAAAGTGCGGGAAAATGATAGTTTGGTACACAATGATGATGATATAGGGATTTGAGATAGTTTTTTGTCACTGATCTCTATACGTAACTGGATAGCGGACGCAATGTTAAACCTTTGTGACTAATTGAACGCCGCCATGTTGGAAGATTTCGGTACAATTTTAGCTGGAGATTGAAACATTCCTAGCTACTTTTAAGTTAAAAGTTACGTGATCTTATAGGAAATTTTCCGACAAATTTGATGGTGTTATTCGGAATGTTCTATCTCATTGCGAACATTTGAAAATTTACATTTCTCGAAAATATCATCTCAATTAAATGTTTTCACAATTTTAACGTTAACTGTTCATATCTTTGTAGTTATTGAAGATATCGTTCTGATTTTTTCAGATTATTATTTATTTATGTTTTGAAAATATGCTTATGTAATAAAAATGTCATATTTGTTTCAAAAATGATACGAAAAATAATGAAAACTAGCATTCGAACACATTTGTTTTGTATTTTGCAGCATAAGAAATACTAAGTGAGAAACTTTTCGTCCTTACGAGATAGACTCTAATATAAAGCGACAAAGTTGTAGTAAATAAATCGAAGAAGTTTTCTTATTTGTTTTTTCCAAAATCTTCACTGGTTTCGAAAAAAAAAACGAACACAAAAAGTTATTACATCATAATGCGCGCAATTAGGCGGTAACTCCAGACGTATTCGTCAATTTCCATGTCTGGGTGAGTGCCAAAGTCGCGTGCATTACAATGTACTTACTTTTTGTGTTCGTTTTATTCGAAACCGGTGAAGATTTTGAAAAAAATTTCAAATATTGTAACAATCGCTACTGGGGTGCAACAGAAGTAGTGACGTTAACGATTTAAGTAGGGTTGTACTTACCCTGCTGTCTGTTGCGTCAGCGGGTAAGCTGATCGCTGCACTGGGTTGGGTGACACAATTATTAATAAGTAATAATTTAGAAAATATTTATTAATAATAAAACAAAAGACAGAATTGCGGTCATAGGTTATAAAATAGTTAAACACAAAAGTAAACAAAAATAAATATTTAGCAATGTATTTCTCATACCTAGGGGTAGAATACCCCTGAAGATCTAGGGACTCATCTTCAGCGGGATTGATCGAATCGAAGACTATTGTTGACTGTCGTTGACTGTTTGACTGCTGACTGTCTCCTCATGATATTTAACATTCTATTTATATAATATAAATAGAATGCAAGATTGCAATAATTTTGCTGAATGACAAGTGTAATACCCTCGCGTATAGCCAAAAAGGTTAATAACATTAAATTGACAAAAATTGCAAATAATTTTGTTAAAACGAAATATTTCAACAAACCTGGTTTGTTACAATATAAATCTTCTTTAATTCATTTACTACAACTTTGTCGCTGTATATTAGAGTCTATCTCGTAAGGACGAAAAGTTTCTCGCTTAGTGTTTCCTGTGATGCAAAAGCCAAAACAAACGTGATCGAATGCTAGTTTTTATTATATTTTGTATCATTTTAGAAACAAATATGATATTTTTAACTCCCGCTACTACCCGTAAGGGAGGTATAGGGATCGTGCTAAAAATCGGATATAGAGATTTTAGTGAATAAGCACGTTTTAGAATCCGATTTTAACATTTTTACAATGATGTCTGTAGGTATGTATGTATGTATGTGTGTGTGTGTGTGTATGTGTGTGTGTATCGTGTGGACACGATTACTCAAATACTATCAACCAGAAAATTTTGAAATTTTGTATACCCATTCTATACTAATGTGGGAAGAGCTCATTAGTTTTTAGTGCATATCGGATACATACAAGCTTTTAACAGTTTTTCTTGTACAAAATGCATTGAATATAATTTTTTAGCAACTTTTACTAATTAAAATTGAATATAATGGTACAATCTTCAATTCTACGATAATAATATGTAATAAATAACTCTAATTAACTTTAAATATGAATATATAATATAATTTATTTTCATATATCGTCTTGCCTATGCGTCAAACAAAAACATAATTTTAATAGCAATTTTGACATAAACAAATATCACTGTCAGGAAGTAATTACATTAAAATTAATAATGAAACCGTGTTAAAGGGAATATAATACATAAATATTAGATGTACAGAATGGTTTGATTTAATTTTTCTCTATTTTTGCAGCGAAGAATTTACAAAGATTGCGTTTTAGAGCTGATGCTGATTTTTATAATAATGTGTGCGTGACGATTTTTCCTTAAAATCTATTAAGATATGATCCAAAACTTCTCAAATTTGATATTAAAAACTCATATATAATTTGAAACAACGTATTAGATTTTAATCATATATGATAAATCGGATGTAGTACTTAATTTGAAGCTCTAACAGATTTTTGAGGAAAAACAATAAAACATAATCCAAAATTTCATATTACAGACTTTTCTATTTATTGGACAACAAATTAGATTTTATTTACAAACGATCAACCGGAAATGATACTTTACTTAAAGGTCACTGCTATTTTAAACATGGAATTGGCGGGAGGTTATGTGCTGGCCGCATCAGGAGTGGGATCACGTAAAAATGAAAACGATATTGCGATTACCGAGAAGTGAAAACGACATTCGTTTCCTTAGCGATCACGTAAAATTAGTCACTCACTACGTTTTCAACTTCGGTTATTTCCGTAAAGTGACTACGTTTTGTGAAAACGATATCGTTTACAGACTAATGTTTTTGTATTAAATAGTAGTTTTGTCAGATAATTTATATAAATGTTATTAAAAGTTTTAATCTAATGTCAAAAAGTATTATTCTCGCACCAGGCGCCCTTCGTTTTTATTTCGTTCATAATAGCAATGCTGTAAGAATTGAAGAAGGATACAAGTTAAATTATCAATTAGTTACAGATGCCATGTATCATCTTATTTTGTTCCTTTTGATATTCCAGAACAAAAATATTTCTAAATATATAATTAAAACTTCAAGAGACCTTTTAAGACCGCAAGTATACAAGATTGTTATTTTAAAGTAATCTAGTTTTTTATTAAGTTTTGTATTGTAAATAAAGTATGAGCCACATTTAAATAACGGCGCACAACCTTCGATGGGCTGCAGAAAATGATCAATTCACAAATTTTAATTTTATGTAAAAACTACAAAATATTAATCACAAAACACAAGCTAGAATCGTAATATTTGATGCTTCGCAGAATACAATATTATTAAAATATTAATAAAACTTTCTTTCTTGGATTTATTCTTGTAATCAATCAAAATATGCTTTTACAGTTATTGGAATATCAATATTGCCCGAAAATATTTCTTTTGGGTAGTTCTTTCACTAAATTTTAATAGTAAATCAGGGAAATTTCAGTACAAATAAGAAAATATGTAATCACCAAGATTTCAATTTTCTATCATAGATTTCAAAAGAGTTAAAAATATATAGTAAATCATAAGCATTTGGTTCTTCGCAACATGCTTATTAAAACATTCATGAATTTTTTTCTTAGATTCATTCTTGTAATCAATTTTCATTTTATAATTATCGTATTTTATCACAATTATTTCATTTTCGCCTTACTAAATAAAATAATTAAAAATACCTTTCAAATTTAAAATATTAATTTATTTTTAAATAATTTATAATGACATTTCTTTCATTCTTTCCAAAACGTCAAATTCAACTCACTGCTCACTACATTCTTTTACCTAAGTACACGTAAATAAGAAAAGGATATACCTATACCCAAATGTATAAAATAAAAAGAGACGTAAGAAACGACTATCGTTTTCACATGCTTTGAGAGTGTCGACTAGAATTCACATTTTTTTCAGTCTAAAACGATATCGTTTTCGGTTTTCATTATTTACGTGATCACATTTTCACTTGTCGACAGACGCAATATCGTTTTCACAGTTACGTGATCCCACTCCAGATTTTTATTACCTAAGCACATTTTCAAAACATAAATAAATAATAATTTGAAAAAATCAGAACGATATCTTTAATAACTACAAAGATATGAGCAGTTAAAGTTAAAAATTGTGAATTGTAAATTTTCATATGTTCGCAATGAGATAGAACATTCCGAATAACACCATCAAATTTGTTGGAGAATTTCCTATATGATCACGTAACTTGTAACTTTAAAGTAACTAGGCAGGTTTCAATCTCTAAAATTGTGCCGAAATCTTCCAACATGGCGGCATTCAAATAGTCACAAAACACTGTATTTAACCTGGCCGCTATACACTACCCTGATATGTATAGAGATCAGTGTTTTTTTGTTGATATTTGTGTCTGAAGTATAGTTACTTGTCATTTGTTATTGTTTGTTACAAGTACAAAATCTTAGCGTGAAAATATCTTGTATAAATAATTTTACTCTCCCTCTGTTGTGTCTGAGTGGAAAGATATTGCCAGTTGTTCTAACAAATAAGCGAGCAACGCACAGTAAATTGGCTAAGCAAATCGCTGCAACTTCATAGGAGTTTTAATCAACTTAGCGAAGTTGGCTACAAGAGAACGGACTGGGGTGAATGCTGAATGCTTCAGTAAACTGAAAGAGGTTTTTCATTCCTTTGCCAAAGAGTTACTAGCGTAAGTAGATTCAGAGGCAGAATATTGCAGAAATATTATTTGAATCGTCTTATTTCAAAAACCGACAAATCCACTTAAAGCGTGGATTACACGGTGAAGTTTGTATTTTCAATTGACTTGAAATAATTATTTACATTCGAGTGCGTGTAAGTTGTATTTTACAGCGCGACAGCTTTGTTTAAGGCACGAGCCCTTAAGGCGAGTGTCTTATTAGCTGGAGCGCTGTAAAATACTTCACGCACTTTTTTTAATGAGATAGGTTATACTTCTGAAAAGGGTTAGTTTAAAATACTGGGGTTAAGTCAATTTCCAAATTTGTTTTTACTTACCTTCATTAGAGTAATTCTTCTAGCGAAAATTTATTTGTAATAATAGACGTTGTTTATGACTGATGATATATTTATTTGCTCATGTTTTCTTAATAAATAATAGGTAGGTATCGAAATTTGACATTTCAGCAATTTTCGCCTCGCGTATTTGACAGGTATATCGATCGGTGACTATGTCGGTAACGGCGGATTTTTACAATAATGACAGATGTCGCTGCCGTGATTTTGGTTTATATAAATTAATTTTAAATATAGGAAATGTTAAAGTAAAAAAATAACTTAAGTAGGTAGTACTTTTTTACATGAACTTTATTATAGTAAAGATGATTTCTTTTCTAAATGCCCATAAGCGTCCAGTGTATTTTGATTATTTTACCGCATAGTTAGACAAGTTACAACACAGTAAGCGTAAAATGTAGGTTACACTTGCTGAGTATACAATTTTAAAGTTCTCATTACACTTCAGGAGGGCAAAAATATAATTTTGTATTATCGTATAATTTTGAAATATCGTTTGAAAAGCATTGGTTGAATTTTCGGTTTGTTATAAATGATAAATTATCCCCTTATACTTTTACCTTCCCTTACTTTTACATAAGGAAGGTATTGTTTTTGGTTAAAAAATTCTATGGAGTTTTTAATGAATAAGCACGTTTTAGGATCCCTAAAATACGATTTTACCAGATTTACGATGACGTGTATGTGTGTGTGCGCTCGCGCGTGCGTGTATGTGCGTGTGTGTATGTATCAAATAAATCTTTGAATAGCTTATTCATTGAATAAGAGAAAAATATCTCATCGAAACCAAGACGCAAATGACGGTATTTATTCTAGCTGTCATATTTTGATGCGATATTTTTCACTTATTCGACGAATAAGCTATTCAAAGATTTATTTGATGTTGGTGAAATCGGGCATTAGTCAAACAAGTTTGACTACGGTTAGAACCAAGATGAATACTCGCTTTTTTAAAATTTTATGCAATAAACATTAATTATGATTCTAGTTGGGTTGCCATCTCCAAAACAAGTTACATAGTGCCCTAATTATATTTATTTTCCCTATTACTGTTTCACGCGCTTAGAGAAAAATATATGAAGGAAAGTTTGTATGCAAATATCTGGGGATAAACGTTACTTTAAAATTAAATAAGTCCGCAAATCCCGAGTTAGTGAGATTTGAAGATGTTGCGATTTCGTGGCTTCTGCAAGCTGCAATTTCATTAAGACGCAGATGCAACTTGAGTTGCAAAAGAGAATATTAAACTGCTTCAGCTGATGAAATATGGAGTGCTGTGAAATTGAAATAGAATTATTTTTTGTGAAAATAGAGTTGTCATAAGACACATTAATCTACAATAATACACTTACATGCTTAAAAATGGACCACTCCGCAGTTTTGGTAAATCATGAAATTCGTATACAATGTGTGTGTATGGGTTTTCTCAACGCTCTAACCCAAATGTTATCATTCAAAAAATTCTAAAACCCTGTATTTCTACGTTATTCTAATATAAAAAGAAGCCATTAGATTTTGGTGTATATCAGATAATCTGAAATGAAACCGTATTAAGAAGATTGTATTGTTTCTATTGAAATTAAGGTTTGTAAAAATAATTTATTTTCCATGTAAAGCAATAGATATATGCAAAGGAAGTTAATATAGTTTGCAGAATTAGTAAATATGTATTTAAATTAATAAAAATTAAATAGCGGGAGGTATTGTGTTAACCACATCTGTAGTGGTAGCACGCACTTTAGAATTCTATCATAGAAAGCAGGCGAATACGATTTTATTTTTACGAATCTTGGTAGCACGCACTTTAGAATTCTATATTCACTTTTTGATTCGGAAATTATTGGATTTTATACTATTAAAATAATATATATTATGACAGTTGTATATAATAAATGTATAAATTATATATAAAATGCAATTGAATAAAACTGTGGCAAAATAATGACGTTACTTTGACACTTTCGCCTCAAGTCGTACGCGTGCAGGCGAATATTTTGAAACACGCATGCTACCAAATTTTCGCTCCGTGGCGAAATGCGAAAACAAATGCCTCATTTGATAGAATTCTAAAGTGCGTGCTACCACTACAGATTTTTTTTCCTCCCGCTACCCTAGGTAAGGGAGGTATAGGGATCGTGCTAAAAATCGCATATAGAGATTTTATTGAATAAGCACGTTTTGATGTCCCGAGAATCCAATTTTAACATTTTTATAATGATGTCTGTAGGTATGTATGTGTTTTTGTGTGTCTGTGTGTGTGTGTCCGTGTGTGTGGATCTTGTGGACACGATTACTCAAATACTATCAATAGAAATAGCGGGAGGTATTGTGTTGACCACATCAGATTTTTTACCTCCCGCTACCCTAGGTAAGTGAGGTATAGGGATCGTGCTAAAAATCGCATATAGAGATTTTATTGAATAAGCACGTTTTGATGTCCCGAGAATCCGATTTTAACATTTTTACAATGATTTCTGTAGGTATGTATGTGTGTCTGTGTGTGTGTCCGTGTGTGTGGATCTTGTGGACACGATTACTCAAATCCTATTAATCAGAAAAATTTGAAATTTTGTATATCCATTCTATACTAATATGGGAAGTGCTCATTAGTTTTTAGTATATATCGGATAACCGGAAGTATCATTTATACAAGCTTTTAAAAGATTTTCTTGTAAAAAATTCATTGAATATAATTTTTTAGCAACTTTTACTAATTAAAATTGATTAATGGTACAATCTTCAATTCTACGATAATAACATTTAGTAAATAACTTTAAATATGAATATATAATATAATTTATTTTCATGTATCACCTAGCCTATGCGTCAAACAAAAACATAATTTTAATGACAGTTTTGACATATTTAAACAAATGTCACTGACAGGAAGCAATTATATTAAAGTTAATAATGAAACCGTGTTAAGGAGAATATAATAGTAAAATATTTAATTAAGGTTTGTAAAAATAATATATTTTCCATCATACATAAATGTTAGATGTACAGGATGATCTGATTTAAATTTGCTAATTGCTATTTTTGCAGCACTATAAATTAATATTAATTTACAACTACACATTTACGAAATGGATCATGTATGGCGAAGAATTTACAAAGATTGCGTTTTAGAGCACCTAGAAGATGATGCTATTTATAAGAATATATAATTTGAAACAACATATTAGATTTTAACCATATATGATAAATCGGATATAGTACTTAATTTCGAGCTCTAACAGATTTTTGAGGAAAAACAATAAAACAATCCAAAATTTCGTATTACAGACTTTTCTTTTTATTGGACAACAAATTAGATTTTATTTACAAACGATTAACCGGAAATGATACTTTACTTAAAGCTCACTGCTATTTTAAACATGGAATTGGCGGGAGGTCATGTGTTCGCCACATCAGATTTTTTTATTTTAGAAACTAGATCTCATATTAAAATAAAACTTATGTTGTTTGAAAGATCATTTAATACAATGAACATAAGCATAAATTAATTAGAATTCCTTTTGTGTTCTCAAACGAAAAGTCTTAAAATGAAATGCATGAAACAAATTAAAATTTTATATCGATTTCTGCACTTGATAAAAAATAACACTCGTGATAAATTTGGGCTCATGTTAAAAGCTTAATAAATAATCTTTCAAACACCTTAAGTTGATGTTAACTTTCTAAAAAAATAATTAAATTCAAAATTGCGAAGTGGTAAGTGGTCGATTTCTATGTGCGTGAGTGTACCTATATATCACTGCAAAAGTCTTTTTAATCTGAGCCCAATTCAAATCTCTTCTGTATCCCAATACACTGTTTTGATTGTGATATGAATTTGCATTTGAAAAACCGGATTCTTGTGTGTAACAAGCTAAATGGGTCCCTTGCTGCAAACAAGGACTGTTTGCTTTTCAAATTTGCCATCGCCCATGCAAATGGGAAATAAAATTATGCAAATATAAAAAAAAATACATCGTATCGTTAACTTTTATGCCCACGCAATTAAGATTCCGCCAGAGCAATAATTGCAAACAGAATGAGAACTGATTATGTTCGAGGGAGAAAAATGCAAAAAGAAAAATTAGAAAAATATGCTGTGAATAGCTTTAGCTACATTTATAGAAAGATGTAGCTAGTTTTAAAGAAAAATAATGTAGTCCAAAGTAACAAAATTAAGGCTTATTCACAGCTACGAAAATAAAAAATCTGATGTGGCCAACACAAAACCTCCCGCTATTTAATTTTTATTAATTTAAATACATACGTATTTACTAAACTATTGCTTTATTTACTATTTTCTTTTTAAAATGTCACTATTATTAATTTGAAGTGATTAGTTTTTTGACAGTGAGATTTACTGTCAGTTACATTCATTTGAAATATGAACTGTGTAACAAAGGAATTGAATTTATCTTAGGCTTCGCGGCTAATAAAAAAAAATATTTTTAAATTTATCTGTAAAATATATAGAAAAAGTATTAATGTATTCCTGTAGAAAATTCAATAATCTTTAATTTTTATAAGAAAAACCATTATGAGCTTCAGGTAAAGTGCCATTTCCAGTTATCCGATTTACACCAAAACCTAATGGTATCTTTTCATATTAAAATAGGGTATAAACACAAGGTTTCAAAATTTTCTGAATGATAGTATTTGAGTTAGAGCGAAGACAAAATCCATACACACACACACACACACACACATACACACACACACATACATACACACACATACATACACACACACATATACACATACAGATATCATCGTGATAATGTTAAAATTGGATTCTAGGGACCTTAAAACGTGGTCATTTACTAAAATCTCGATATGTGATTTTTAGCACGATGCCTATAACGGAGGTTAAAAATATAAATAAAATTATAAGACTTTTTTTACACATTTTACCTCTCGCTAAGAGAGGTATTGGAATCATGCTAAAATTCGCATATCCAGATTTTAGTGGATAAGCACGTTTTAAGGTCCCTATCATCCGATTATAACATTTTTACGATGATGTCCGTGTGGGTGTGTAGATGTGTGGTTTCTCAAATACTATAAGATTTAAAAAATATTTAACTGCAGTTTCCTTAATCTGACAATCCTGGGAAGAACTGATTAAATGTTCGTAACACTTGGACAATCAAAGTAATAGTTTATTTAAAAAAATCTTCTAAATATTATTTTTTGAAAATTTATGTTATTACTCTTTTTGAAGAACATAAAATTCTACATCTGATACATTTAAAATTTTTATTACAACTTATATAGATTTAGAGATAAAGGCACTGTAATATATAGAATAATCTAATCGCAGAGGCCAAGGCACTAAGGAAACCAGTTGACAAATTCAAATGTTTATAACATAGTTTGCAAATGATAGATGTCAGTGTCAAAAATCAACAGTTTTAGTGACATTCTGAAAGCTTTTTCTGGAAAGTACATTTACAGCCCGATTCACAAAAAAGTTTAAGCTAATCCTCATTTTTTGATTAGTGAATTCTATTCTATTCCGGTATTTAATATTTAATTTTCATGATATTATCAATAAGGGTAAATACTAGGAATAGATTAGACTATATTTTAAGATATAAACTGTCAAAATTAGAGTAGAATTCGCTAATCCAAAAATGAGGATTAGCTTAAACTTTTTTGTGAATCGGGCTATTAATCTTTCTTATTGTTTTATTAATTAAATATTTAAAATTGTAGGTAAAATGCATATATCCATAAGAAATACCGCCAATCTTGCTAATGAATTGGAAGAATTTCTGACATTTAGGAACTTTCTCATACAATAAAATATAGATATAATTAGAATTGTATGTGTGCAGAAGACATGTTAAATACAATAAAAACAATATTTGGTTAAAGTTCTATAATGTTTTTGTTATAAAACGACGGTTCGATAGTGAAGTGCAATACAATACTTTATGTAACATAAAATGGAAATGGCGAGAGGTCTTGTGCTGGCCATAACAGATTTTTTCATCTTATTTCATGAATAGGAAAGCTTGACCGAACGAGCCACAGGCGAGTTCGTCAAATCCTTTGAGTGAAGGAAAACACTATTTACTCGAATTGCATATAATTTTTTTTACGTTTTAAAAAGAACACTTTTTGTAGAAATTTCTCACCATTTTTGTAAGTTAATAATTTGTTGAAAATGTATCCTGGGCTCGTATTATTGAGAGATCTATTTATGAAGTGGTATATCTACATATTTACAAGTCAAAATTGTCTCCTTTAGTATGTGAAAATTTCGTTATACTCCATTATAAATAAACTGCATCTCGTACGAGACATTTTGACGATGCAATGCAATTTCCATACATTTGAAGCAACCGAGTAAAATTCGTATGAAAATATTTGATTTATATGATAATGCAGCTCTACAGTGAAACTTGCTGTAAAGAGAATTAAAAATAGAGGAGTTTTCGTTTGCATTTAATACCTCTCAGCCCTGAAAAACTGAAATAATTTATGTGATTCGCCACGAAAGACTAATAAAACTTAACAAAAACTCATTTTACTTCAAGTTTTACCCCCCTGTAGCTTGACAAGCTTAGTTTTAATTAATTATAAATATAGTTACACCCTACGCTCATGTTTTACACGTAGAGTCTCAGTATACGAGTATTATTTTGTCTACAAATTGAAAGTTATATGACATACACTTCACTTCCCAGTTAAACGACCTCAGATTAAAATAAGACCATTTTTTTTATCAAGTGCAGAAATCGGTATTAAAAACAGCGCATATTTACGTGGTTGCTATCACGAATATAATACAGTTTTGACAGATTGCAATTATTGTCTGCTCTAATTTGCATACAATGAGTCGATTTCACATTTTTTAAAAAGTATTTTAAATGAAAGATTATGCAATATTTTTCATAGTAATAAAAAAAAATCTGTTGTGGCCAGCACAAGACCTCTCGCCATTTCCATATTAGGCTATATAAGTATTGTATTGCACTTCCCTTTCAAATCATCGTTTTATAAAAAAAAAATACAGAACTTTACCCAAATACTGATTTTTATTGTATTTAACATGTCTTCTGCACACATATAATTCTAATTATATCTATTTTTCATTGTATGAGGAAGTTTCTAAATGTCAGAGATTCTTCCAATTCATTAACCAGATTGGCGGTATTTCTGATGGATATATGCATTTTATCTATAATTTCAAATATTTAATTAATAAAACAATAAGAAATATTAAATGTACTTCCCAAAAAAAGCTATCAAAATGTCACTAAAACTTACTATGTTATAAACACTTGAATTTGTCAAGTGGTTTCCTTGGTGCCTTAGCCTCTGCGATTAGATTATTTTATATATTATAGTGTCTTTATCTCTAAATCTATACAAGATATAATACAATTTTTAAATGTATTAAATGGAGAATTTTATGTCCTTCAATATTTGTAATAACAAAAAATTCCAAAAAAATATGTTTAGATGAATTTTTCTTAGAAACTACTACTTCCGGTTGTTCACTTGTTACCAAAACCTTTCCAGGAATGTCAGATTGAGGAATTCATAGTTAAACAGGTCTTAAGTTTTATAGTTTTTGAGGAATCGTACTTCCAACATCCACACGTACATACACACACACACACACACACACACACACACACACACACACACACAGAGAGAGAGAGAGAGAGAGAGAGACATCATCGTGAAAATGTTATAATCGGATTCTAGGGACCTTAAATCATGCTTATTTACTAAAATCTGGATATGCGATTTTTAGCATGAATCCAATACCTCTTAGCGAGAGGTAAAAAGATGGACAAAATAATCCTAGCCAATAGAAAAACAATACGTTATTTACATTAATAAAAGTAGGTTATAGTTTGTTACATGTTAAACTGTATGTTCTCTGACGTCACATTTTATTTCTGATCACGTGATTTTTTTCAAAATAGTGCACAATTTATAAAAATTTAATTCTAAAATATCTAATGGATATTCCGTGATATTTTCAAATTTGAGCCTTTTTAAAAAACAATGGGTGGAATTCAGTGGGTTGTATTAAGGTCTGTATTATAATTTGTATTGAGTATATGGCAACATTATTTTCCACATGTATCAATGAGATTCAATTGTGATTTAGAAATTTTACTACAGGGAAAAGTAATACAGATATCCTTTAGGCAAATGAGGAAGTATTATTGTAAATGGAAGATGTAAAAGGAAACTCATTACTGCAAAATTAGGTTAGAAATATTTCAAATTTTGTGTGTCAAATTTATATATTTCATGCCTGAATGTTAATGAATTTTAAAATATCTCAACCCCCGTTTTGATCTGTTTTGACATTTGTCTTTTTTCATCGTAATTGTATGGCTTTCTTACTTCTGTAATAATATTTTTTTCTTTATTTGATCATTTGGTCTCTCACTTTTTTCTGACAGGTATTACAAAGTTGCCAAAATATTTTTGACAAAGGACTGTTTTAGCTTAAAACACACTAATACAACCCACTGAATCTCACCCAATATCTTTTAAAATTTAGTACTTAGAAGTCATAAAAATTTTGCAACAGCCATATTCGTTTTTCAGTGTTGTATCAGTTTCTAAGTGTATATTTTAGAACTTTTTGTTTGAGAACACGTAAGGAAGCCTAATTAATTTAGGCTTATGATAAAGCGTATTAACTAATCTTTCAAACAGCATAAATTTTATTTTAATTAATAGGTCTAGTTTCTAAAAAAAAAACATTAAATTCAAAAATAAGATGTGATCGATTTCTATGCACGTAAATGGCTTTCAGTGATTAGTGCATGAAATACAACCAGTATTGCATTCTATTTAAAATATTTACATTGAATACCTAATTGAATGTAGTGCTACTGCGCCCATAAAAGCTTTGAGTTAATATAATAGGAATCGAAGAGGTATATGAAACTATGGCGGACAGACAATGCAATTACGATTAGCTCAGTGCTTCAAGCTATTAGGCCACGGCAGGGCTACTACATCCGGATCTATACAATCACTAGCACTCAGTATTAGGGGTGCACTCACCCCTACGTACGATGCACATGAGCGGACCTTGATATTTTTCCCATGGGGAATAGAAAAGTTTGTGAATAATATTATTTACCGATTTCCTACAAATTTTTATTTTTTCATCCACCGTTCTGATCCTGTTAAATATACGATAACGCGAATTGGAAATTTGAATTCAGCAGTTCGCGAGTTACCAACAATTTGAACTTAATAAAACATCCAAAATTTCGACACGATTAAAGATAATAGTATATTGTACGCCAAAGTTGAGAAGATAATCATTTTTGTCCCAGCGCCAATATTGAAACCCGAGGGATACAAGGCGCCTGGTCAATAATAATCTTCTCAACCGTGCTTTATATACTATTTTTTTCACTACTAGCATATAAATCCTATTTGAATTTTTTTTATTGATAACAACAATAATGTTGCCTTTACGCAACTTTGGGATTTACAACTTATGAAATATTTCAAAACAATCTGTATGAAGATGAACTTAACATTTCTAGCTCGTGTAGATTGTGTTTCCTTTGTACTACCTACATCTTCGCCTTACTTTATTCTCTTCTTGCATAACAATATGGCCAATTTTGCCATATCTCACTTTAGCCGGTAACGCTCTTTTCGATGGCCTTCCGTAGTTTTGTACCGTAGACGGAAGTTGTAATCCACTAGATCCTGCTACGTCAATAATTTTCTTGGCGAATATTGTTTCTAATCCGGTTTTCAGTTCTCAAAAGGGTTTAAATGTGCCTCAGTTTTGAAAACATCAAATTTATCTAACTGCTCATTATTAGATAATTTTTTTCAATACATCGACACTAAAGTACTAAAAAAACTTCAAAGGGAGATTTTCCCTGATCTTCTTTTCAATTTCTTCAATCACAGTCTATTTTTCAACTTGTGACGAACTTATGTAAGTTGGATTTCTCCCAATTCGGAATAACTTTCTTTGCTTTACTTTTGGATGTTTGGTGATTCTTTTTATACAGTAGTTTCTTCTTCAATGGGCTTATTTATTCCTTTTCTTCGGTAAGATTTATATGACATATCGTGATATGTATACCGCGCCTATTTTTTCAGCTTATTGTAAATAGTCATCCTATTCTATTAGTGCTCGGAATACCAGTGGATCCAAAAGACCACCCGCCCACCCGTATTTCAGTGAATACGGGTCGGAACCAATCTACACCCATAAGACCCGTATTACCCATAAGAACCACAGACCCGTATTACCCGTAAGAACCAGAGACCCATATTACCCGTAAGAACCATATCACCCGTAAAATGTATTATTACATTGCTATTTGTTTACATAATCTTACCGTTGAAAAATAATTTTATTTAATTTAGTTAATTTATTTGATTAAACACTTCACATAATACAATAGTTTTATAAGTTAGTAATATATAAATATATAACGTTAAGGGCAATACGGTTCTTACGGGTAATATGGGTCTGTGATTCTTACGGGTAATATGGGTCTGTGGTTCTTCTGGGTCTCACGGGTCTTATGGGTGAAGAATCGGCTCCGACCCGTATTCCATTTGGTCCGGGTGGGTGGGTATTTCCCATGTAACTAAATACCCAGTTCGAAGTCCTAGCCCTATATTCTAATAAAGCCAGTAGCTCTGCACTTGATAAATGTCTTTTGCATATAATAAATATTAATAATAAGTATTATTTGTAAAATGTTTCATAGTAATAACTACTTGCTTGCTAATATTATAGTTGTAAAAAATTTGCGAAACCGTAGTTCATCGACACTCAAAATATCAACAAGACTATTGAGAATGAACATATAAGTAAAATGACCATATTTTCTGTGGAAATGCAACAACAGACTTGTTCGAAAAAGAGCGCAAACAAAAATACGTCATATTCAGCAATCCCAAAGTTGCGTAAACGCAACATTCTAACTAATTGCTTTTTATTCAAAAACTACTAAAATTCAAAACATTGTCTAAAAAAATTATTCAAAATAAAGTTTATGTAAACCCGTTTCATATCGGTATTTTTTTTTATTTCTATATATTTTTTATTGATTGATCAACAGCAAGGAATTGGTATAATTTGGAGATGGGTTACGATCAGATTTTTAGCTTTTATGATTATATTTCAAGTGATATTATGAAATAGAATATTGTTAACACAAACATTGCTTTCAAAATTATTTTTCTAAATAAAATATAAGAGAGAAAAAAATATTTGCAAAATGTTTCGTTCACGCAACTTTGAGAATTAATGGGTTAATAAAAACACTTTATGCTGTTACAGTTAACAGCCTTATTAGTTTATTATTATTTTTAAATAAATATTGAAATGTATGTACAAATACAAAAAATAGTGATTTATTCATTTGTACATCTACACATGTTTCACATTTTCACCAAAACAGCACAGTGGCCAGGCGAGACGGCAGCGTAGGTCAATTTAAAATTAAGCGGCAAATTTAAATTATTACTTTTCTTGAGTGTGATGAATTAAATAATATTTAAATTTGGAGGCTTGACATGATTGAAAAGTGACAGTTTGCATTATAGACCTATTATTAATCACTAATCCATTTTCATTTCTTTTTGTTGACAAAAAAGAATCAAAATTATATCTTCAAAAATTTTTGTAAAATTTGTATGACAGCTTAGTTCATAGCCAAATCTGTATAGAAGTATATTCCAGTATTTTTGTTCTTTTCTTTAAAAAAATAATTTCTCTTGTGCGCTACTGAACTGAGTGCCCTACCCCAATGTCCACCAAATCTACATCCACCCAAACGAGGCGAAAATAACGAACGCCACTGATCGTAAACCTTCTATACGTATAGAGAGAACTGTCCATGTCGATACCGATTGTATTGGAATTAATCGGCTATAGCTCCGATACTGAATAGAAACGTTCCGCGTTCCGAACGTCTGTGTTAGTATAATATAGAACTGTAGAAACATATGGTGCGATGGTATTTAAGCATCATTCGTTCACACGATCGAGTAGTTAATACTGATTCCGGTTTAATAGGATTACGAAGGATTAAAGACAATAATGCTTTTAAATCATAAAAAAGGATATTTGTTATATGGAGGCTTCTCTGACAATAAAACATTTTTTAACTGTACAGGAACCTATAGATCCTGGCATCTAATGACCATTAATAGATCAGTAAAGTAAGGTCAGAATTTGCCTTTGGCGCGAATTCGAATAGTTTGAAATTTTTAATACTTTTTTAATGGCAAAGAAAATGTACTTATAGCCACCTGGTGGCAAAATTATGAAGTTGTCTAATTCTACTTCTTCCCTTTCGATAAATTTTTCTACCGTAGAAAATACACGGAGTTCAAAATTATATTCTCAACGTTATGAACTGAGTTTGAATTTGGCGCCTATATTTGACCATTACACATTTCGGGTCTATAGCATGCGGACACTCACGTGACGAAGCGAATTAGCCAATCCGAACTTGGGGAGAAACTGTCAGATTGAAGGGCGGAGATTTGAAGTTTGTTTTGGTTTATAGCGTATTATGCGTTTTGTTTTCATAGTTTGGCAACAAAATATAAAATAACTCAATACGCACTAAAAACTTTAATATGAAAGCTGCCAAACTATGAAAACAAAACTCATAACCTCTGAACACGCTAGCAAAACAAACTTCAGAGTTGCGTTGCAAAACTCTACTACAGAGTACGAAATTACTCAAAATCGTTCCAAAACTCTACTACAGAGTACGAAATTACTCAAAATCGTTACTCTCAGAGGGGGCTTGACATTAATGTTGTAATTATAAGTAGTTTTATTAATTTTTTAAAATTTAATTTCAATTTTTTACTCCAACAAAACTCATTTTTCCAAAACACACTGCCCAGCTCTCTAACCTTCGATGTGACAGTTTCTCCCCAAGTTCTGATTGGCTAATTCGCTTCGTCACATGAGTGTCCGCAAGCTATTATAGCACGAATTGCTCTTTGCTTGTACGTTAATTTATGTCAACGTGTCAATGTTGACAAATTGCACTCTTGAATGGTGTTCGTTGATTCCTGCCTTCCCGAATCTTGAATCCTGATCTTATCCTGAAGGATTCAGCTGAAACTGATCTCGTTTTTTACAAACTGGCTTCTCCGGTGCAAGCTTCGTACTATCAAACGTTGAAAAAAAAATTAAATTAATTTTAAGAGGAAAAGTTATTCCTGTACTAAAATATGAAGCGAAAATTCAAATAAATTATTCCAGTTCTAGAACTAGCAACAACAAAAAATCTAACACTGCATATACATACTTCCGATCCGATATTATCCTGAATTAAAAAAAATAATTATTGAAAACTGTTAATACTGGACTTTGATTTTAAATGGAAAATTAACATTAGGTAGCATTTCTCGTTTTCCCATTAAAATCAAAGTCAAATACTATCTAATAGATTTCAATAATTTTTTTTTTTTTTTAACGCAGATTAATATCAGAAGTAGATATGTATGTACAATATTTGATTCTTTTTAATGGGCCCATAAACCAATTTTTTAAAATATTTTTAAATGAAAGTTCGTTTAATTTTGAATCAATTCGTGGTGTCAAAAAGTCATAATTGTTTTTTGTGTAGCTGCATTTGATTTTTAAAGAAACCTATAGCTATCTTTCTCACACCAGTTTCTGTAGTAGGCTGCGCAAAAAAGATACCAATAGTATGACGTCATCTGTATCCCTGGAAATAAATTCAAATATCTCGTAATTATTAAATTATCTTATCGTTATTTATTGAGTAGTACTTTAAGGATAAAGTGTACATTTATTATTTTTTGTTATGGTTTATGGGCCCATTGTTAATAGTTCTAGTACAGGGACAATTTATTTGAATTTTCGCTTCATATTTTAATACAGTAGTAAACTTTTCTCTTAAGAAGTGGAATGGTGTATGTACCTACTTCTAATTTTAAAGAAATGGTATTGAAGTTTATTTTAAAATATAATTATTATCGAAATTATTGTACGACTTAAAAACGTAGGTAATTCATTGTGTACCAAACTGATACGTATGCTGATTTTATAAATATATTTTGTTTTGTTAATATATATTGTTTTACAGGTATTTAATAATAATGTTTTGTTAATATTGTTTTATTGTTTTTCCATTTATACATACATTGCCGGCTTATAGGATAAAAAAAAATTGGTTTCATTTTACTTTTTTGGCGATTTTCTATTTTTACATCTAAAAAACAACCAATCTAAAAACAAACATTGTCCAAATATTGTAAATTTAAGTTACATGTACAGAATGATCAAAAATAACTGATTTAGTTGGCAATACTTGAAAAATACTTACAATGGGCTACTTGCGCACCTTTTTTTTATTTCATATTTTTGAAGAGCAGGTAAAAACTTGCTACCCCAATTTTTTCTTTTGACAAATTTTATATTAATTAGCCAGATAATAAATAATAAAATTTGACTATTTGAATTACCGCCATGTATGACGTAGAATTACGCCGCACCAATGAGTGATCGTAAAGCCATAGCGTTTATTTGTACGGGTAATGTAGATTTCCTGTTTGACGTTTCAACAATAGTTTGAAGGTTAGTATTTTAGTTTGTTTTTTCGTATCGATATTTTAAATTACATGTAACTACCTATGTGTTTATTTGTGAAGTAATTAATATATTTGAGAGCCCAGAGAGAGCAAAATGTCAAATTCAAATTAAAAAGTTACATTCTTAAACATGGTTCTCTTCCTCGGTCCAATATAATGACGTCACAGAAAATTTTCTTTCTTAATTTACTAAAAAACAAATAACTATTTTAAAATAAAATTTATATTTTTATATATGTTTTCAACATAGCATTACGTATATAGTGATACAAATCGGATTTTCAGTACCATGCAAGTAGCCCATTGGTAAGATTGATACATAAATTTATTACCTGTTTTTGACACTATTGACAGTGACATTTGAAAATTTAAATTTGGGTATACATATTTACATTTTTTTATCAAAATGGTTCTTGTTTCCCTTATCCACGTACTTTTATTTCTTAAATTACCTTTAAGCAATAATCTAAAGCATTCCAATCACTCAAAATTCTCTAATCTATTTGCATTTATTGTCAGAATGACATGTCAAATAGTATTTCCGCTTTCACCTTTTTGTTAAAACTGTTTCGCAAAATGTATAGTTACATTTTAAAGCAGGGTTGGAAAAAATCATGATTTATTTAAAAAAATCAAAAATCATTGATTTTTTTAAAAAAATCAAATAAATCATTATTCTTTGATTTTTTATTTTTAAAGATCTAATGGTGTTATTGTACTTTTTTAATTGTTTTAAAACCAATATAAATATTTTATTTCATAAACGAAAACGAAATCTGTAATAAACCCCAAAAGATGCATTTGAATTTTTGCATAAATTTAGTATATAACGTACCCAGGTGCGGGCGTCTTTTTAAACAATACATACCTAAATAAAATAGGTCAAAACTCAAAACATGTAATCAGTAATCTGTTAGAATTCGAATACAATCCAATATGGATCGTTGTTATTTATACTTTTGTAGTAAATAAATTCATTTTTATTACAATTTGAATCTTTTTTTCATCTGTGATAAAAATCAGTGATTTTTTTTAAAAAATCAGTTGATTTAAATCAGGCCAACCCTGTTTTAAAGTTTCGAAGATGTCCTGTAATAATGCCTAATTATTATGTAATAACTACAACTTATTGTCAAATTATTAAAATTTTCTTATATTGCAATTTTTAAATTTGTTTAACAAATAACGTAAAAGTTATTATAAAATTAAGGTTACTATTATTTGACGTTTGAACTACGTGAATGTGAAAAGTGCATTCAGCAGAGACCTCCGTGTTCATTGACCAAAAAAATCTGCTGAATACTCCCCCAATGTTATACAAAATCTATATCTTCTCTTCTTCACTAACTCTTCCTTTAGTTCCGCAACCTGGCACTTGGCGCGAAAACCTGCCTGGACTCAGCAGCCCGCAAAACGGACCACTACAAACCTGTCGGGCTGTACCCATGTCATCGACAAGGCGGCAACCAGGTATGTCTAGGCAATATCTCTCTCATGTATTCGTGTTGTGTATAGGTGGCCGGCTACCAAGGCATCTGCCTAGATTCTGCCTGCAAACCTGAGGACATGCACAAGCCACTAGGATTATGGCCCTGCCACGGGGAGGGGGGAAATCAGGTAGAGATACACCACCAGTAATCTCAGAGCCTTGTATTTCTATTTTAATAAGCTATAACTTGAAAGCCGCTATAGGTAAAGTCTGTTCGCTCCTAGCTGAAACAAGCCGATATTTTATTACCCCAATAGATATTACCACAAACAAATAGAAAATCCTCAGGTAGTGTGGAACAGGGACGTATTCGAAATCTGCATAAGTAAGGGAAAATGTCATTATTACAAGTATGCAGTTATAGTCTAGCTTCTTATAACAAAATACCATTGATTTTAAACATAAATACAATGAAGTTCTTCCATAGGGAAAATTTATAGTATCTTTCAATTTGACGAGAAGTTCAGACAGTGTTAGGACTCTATTGTTGGCATATTCTTCATAAATTAGTCTCTCAATGACTTCTTTTTCAAAATTACCAATTTTTGAAAGTACAGAAGTAGTCCTCTTCCGTTTTTTAACTGGAACTTCTCGTTTTACAATGCGACGAACGGATGCGAGAGACGTTTTTGTCGCAATCGAAGTTCTTTTCAGAGCATTCGTTTCACCCACTTCTACAAAATGATTATACACATTTAATATAACTTGCTGCGTTTGTTCGTTGATGAAATATTTAAAACAATTTGTGTCTTCATCACTTTGAACAACGTCGGCATCGGTGTGACAGGTATTGACTTCGTCACTAACACTGGCAGAAGCATTGTCGACATCCCAGGGCCTCCACATTTCCATATTTAAAATTTCACTTACAACCGCTGCTAACTAATGTTACATGTAAACTGAGTTAAGACGAAAGAAAACCGGGATTATAAAGGAACGAAATTCAATCAAGGGTGACTTAAATGAATAGTAGATTAAATAATTCCTAGAAATTATGATGATGGCCAAACCCGAAAACAATGTCATTAGCCGAAAACGTCTTTCCAGGTAATTCTTAATTATACCTATTCAATGATAATACCTATGTAGCTGTAAATACATTTCAAAATAATTTCGAAAAATTATCTTAAAAATTTACAAACGCATATATCAAAACGAAATGAATACAATCCTTGTTCAACACTCCATTTACAACTGACCGCCGTTTGATGAACAAAGGCTCAAGAAAGTGGTTTATGGTTTGTGGTAATAATTATTGGGGTAATAAATTATCGGCCTATTTCAGCTAGGAGCGAACAGACTATTCTAGGGATGTACTACGCTACACTCAGCTGATAAAATATATATTCTATATTATAATAACGTATCGTATGTCCCATAAGTTTTGGCACAAATTTCAATAATAAAAAATGCATTTACTTGAAGTTTTGTAATACTTAATACTTAACTATTTCATAAGTAACAAAATTATGAACTTAATTAAAATCTTTCAGAACACATAATACACTATACTCGCCGTCAAATGATTATGGACTGATGTTCAACTTTTATCCCTTTCCGCGCCCTGTCCCTTGTCCAGCGGTGTTGCCGCTTGTAATTTGACGACCAGGAATGAACGCAAATGTCATTTAAAACTAATTATAATTTTTAATACATCGTTAATGAAGAAAATATTATAACAAATAAGTAAGGTAATACAGTAATAAGTAATATAAAATATAAAAATTGTCTCTGTGGAAAATTTATATTTATATTTTGACCAGTTTCCAGACATCAAGGTAAAAAATAATTTATTATTATTAGGTGAACAATAGATCTGCCAACACAACATACTTCTGCAGTCAAATCCAAAGTTTTCTTGTCATTTAATAAATTATATTTTTTTATAATTGTTTTACCTGCCCATTTAAATCTTGTTTTCCTAAACTTTTTTTATAAGAAGCAGGACTATTTAATTCATGAGTTTCACTCAATTTCTTTTTAAAAGTCTAAATATAATGCAATTTATAGGATTGGGAATAAAAAGCGCACGCAAGTACTAACGAAAATGCAAAATATGAAATGACATTGACAGATTACAGATATTTGTACAGGTAGACACTTAAAAAAAAAATTGGCATCAGTGTAGAAATCTCCAGTCCATAATAGGCTATTCCACGGTAATCAAAAATAGTAAAAGTTTATTGAAAATAAGAATGATAATAGTTAAAGGATAAGGAAAACCATATTTCTTTTATTATAAATTATTCCCTCTAGAAGACACGGGGAGTTTTGCTTTTGATGATGCAGGACATGTGCACGAGTGTTTGAGCAAATAGGATCCAAGTATGACCTCTGATTTTGAGAAGCCCCGCCCTAACTAAGTAAATACTTCTTCGGGTGTGTCGGAATTGTTCGGTTGCTGTTCGGGTGACGTTATAATTTCTTTTTTATAAAATGAGAAAAAAAGTGAAATAAATTAAGTGAAATAATTTATTTTATGTCTCTAATAATGAATTATAATATTACAATTTAAATATACATTATTTTGTAATTTGTTTAACAATTTTTCGTGGTTTGTGAACCACTGTTTGTTTACTTCTGGTATATCCAGATTACCTACGTCACAAAGCAGATTTAAAATTCGGACCTTAATATATCGCTTATTTGGAGGAATTTTTAACTCGGACTTTCACATGTGGTTTTATATTTTTATGTATTTCAAGAAAAAAAAATTAAAAAAATGTCGTGGAATAGCCTATTATTTGATGGCAAGTATAGGAATAATATTACCTTTTTAGTTTTCGTTCTGTAATATTTTATTAGTTCTAACATTTTGGCACTATTTACTGATGCCTTCCTCAGGGAAAATTAATAAATTACTAGACAAAAACAAAAACAAGTAACTAAAGTAACATATATAATATATAAATATTACCTATTACATTTTACTAGACGGCGAGCATGCATCTTCTCAGGAAAACTCTCTTTTTGCCAGAGGAAAAACCGTCCGCAAAAACTGGCAGAGAAGTGATATGTATACCTCAGAGGCGCTTTTTCGGTAGCGAAATCCGCAGCCGTACTCTTTATTAAGAGATATTATGAAAAGTCTAGATAAAATTATTTCAAAATAAAATTTTGAAATTTGTGCCAAAACATATGAACGTACGTTATGTACTATAAAAACTAATGCTATCTTAATATATTAATAATTGACGCTTACAGAAATTACAAATAAATAATAAAATAACATTATTAAATCTAATATACTCTTACTACTATTTTTTTCCGTAAAATTCGGAATGTTTTCTTTTGGCAAATTAACTTTTCCCTTTTATCGTTTTCTTCCCAGCATCGGCCATGTCGATAGAAAATTGCCGATGTTCCGAATCCCGAAACACGAGTGTGTTACTTCATTATTTATTTACGCCATTTAGGGTTGCCATGGTTACATCGTGGACCTGTATGTTACGTGGTCGATTCTAGATACAATTTAAACATATTTGAAAGAATGAAAGTACACAATTGGAAGTTGTTTTAAATTTCTCGTATACATACAGGTGTTTCTAAAAAAGGGGGACATGGCTTAACCACAGATTTCTGAGGCTAAAATAAGACGATTTAACTTACCTTTACCGGAAAATGTATTGTTTAGCCAGTATTCTGCTTCAAAGCTCTCAAAATAATAATAAAAAAAAACTTATACTAACGGAACTCTATTCGATTTAGATGAAATTTAGTATGGCACTTTATATGGGTGTAACAAGTCATATTTTAAGATGATACTTGTTATTATTAGTGAACCACTAGTGGACACGCCGATAACGTAAAATTCTTTTTTCAGAAAGATACATTCAATAGTAATTTTTATTTCTCTGTTTAATTTGTGATATCTGTTAGGTTCAAACAGAAAAAAAATAAAACCTGAGTGACTGCACCGTTAAATTTTTAAAATAATTTTATCTAGCAGTCTATCCAAATGTCAAACAACTAATTTTTTATGACAGTAACAATTGTTTATGGCTTGTCAAAAATTTTCTTCGCAATATTCTAAAACTAGTAACATCCGTTTGTTCGGCCTAATAGTATTTTCCGTTCATTATTATAAATAAGACGATTCAATATTTTAGCTTGCTCCTAAATAAGTTGAGAAGATTGACAACTCATTACTGTCATTAAAAATTAGATGTTTGGTATTTGGACAGACTGCTAGATAAAATTTATTTTAAAAATTGAACTGTGCAATCACTTAGGTTTTATTTTTTCTGTGTGAGGTGTAACAGATATCACAAATTAAACAGAGAGAGAAACGTTTATTATTGAATGTATCTTTCTGAAAAAAATAACTTTACGTTATCGGCGTCGCCATTAAAAAGTTCCTGTTTAATCAAAGTTGGGCCACCCAAGTTTCATACACTAGTGGTTCATTAATAATAACAAGTATCATTGTAAAAGATGACATAACTATATAAAGTACCATACCAAATTTCATCCAAATCGAATAGAGTGTTCCGTTATTATAAGCAAAATTAATTTTTATTCGAAGAACTTTGAGCAGAATACTGGCTAAACGGTACACTTTCCAGTAAAGGTAAGTTTAGTTAAATCGTCTTATTTAAGCCCCAGGAATCTGTGGTTAAGCCATGTCCCCCTATTTTAGAGACACTTTTTATATTTAAAATGCTTATTGGGTATGTGACTACTTGATTGATTAAGCAGTAATTTCTTGCAGAAATTTAAGTGTAATCCAAGTAAAATCATCATTTAAGCAATACTATATACTTGTAGAAATATACATACTTGTACATAATTTTAATATTGTATATATATTTAGGGATCTTATTATAATACAAGGTGGTGGTGTATTACTCTATGCATGTTTTCAGGTTTTCAGGATTACATGCTTTACTAATTTGGCGGTATAGACCAGACGGCTAGGTATGCAAAGTCCTAATGTTCATTCATCAACTTCGTTCTGTTTCATAACGTTCAAATCTAAAAAAAGTTCATCCATGAAATTGGCGCGTATCAAGACGATTATTTCTCGCGCGCTTTCAAATTTAAACAGTACATTCTAAAGAACAAATTGCAAAAAAAAATGTTTTCATAATATACAGTGTGTCTGCTGTAAGCGGGCCACCATTGCTAACTTTCTTATTTGAAGAGATAGAAAGACGATTAAATAGACAAAGTTGGGCGATATTATACGACAAATTTAACGGTGGAAAATACAAAACAATTGAACATCAAATACGCGACTTATTCAACAAAATAACATTATTTTAAATGGAATGCCATATTGAAAATGATACCATTTAAAAGATTTTTATTATCTAAATACAGAGAATTTATTTTAAAATGCAACATTATAGTTCATCACTTCCATGGTTACTCACTATTGTCAAAAAATGACAGCAATGTAATATTTGTCCATTTTAAAATGCAACATTATAAATAGTATTGCAGCGCAGGAATACCTTCATAACACATCACAAATGGTGTCAATTCTTATTACGACCGACTAGAATATTGCCTCAGAGTGATTGGGGGTATTTTTTTAAACATTTATTACATAAAAGTTATTAATTTTTGTAAGCTAAAGTTTGTTAAGATGTACAACTTTCATGTTTTGATTATTTGTTAATTGTATGAAGGCTAATTTATTGGAAATTAGTTTTGATAATACAAAACTACAAATTTTGTATGTTGCATTTCAAAATGGACAAATATTACATTGCTGTCATTTTTTGACAATAGTGTGTAACCATGGAAGTGATTCGCCATATGTTGCATGTTAAAATAAATTCCATGTATAAAAGTTCATTATCACTATGCCTCTAAAATTAAAAACAAAAGAGTTATTTCAAGTTGAAATTTAAATATTTTATTTCATATTTTAATACACATATATCATTGTTGCTATGGAAAGAACAAAAACAAATAACGAAATTAATTATTAACTAGTAAACTTAAAAAAATTGTTCAAAATGTTGACCATTTCTTTCACGACAAATGTGTGCTCTTTTTACCACAGACTTCGTTGTTTTAGTCAACATCCTTTTTGATATTAGAGCACAGGCAGCAGTAATTCTGTTTTTTAATTCATCAACTGTATTGAGTCAAACTTCTTTCAAGAAAATAAAGGCCAATCAAATATGTATCTAATACACCTAGCCAAACGTTAACACCGAAATGACCTTGAAAACTTGTCTGTTTGATCCAAAAATTATTTTGAACACTCCATCGATAATGAATATTACTGTTAAAGAAGCCATTTTGCGAAAAATAAGATTCATCGGACCATAATATTTGATGGCTTATTCTATAATCCCGTCGATGCTCGTTTAATATCCACTGGCAAAATTTAAGCCTTCATAATTCAAGCATCTATCAATAAAATGTCAATTGTTCTTTGTTTAATGTTAGTTTCTGTTGTTTCCATAGCAACATTGATATATGTGTATTAAAATATGAAATAAAATATTTAAATTTCAACTTGAAATAACTCTTTTGTTTTTAATTTTAGAAGCATAGTGATAATGAACTTTTATATTCAGATAATAAAAATCTTTTAAATGGAGCCATTTTCAATATGGCATTCCATTTAAAAAAATGTTATTTTGTTGAATAAGTCGCGTATTTGATGTTCAATTGTTTTGTATTTTCCACCGTTAAATTTGTCGTATAATATCGCCGAACTTTGTCCATTTAATCGTCTTTCTATCTCTTCAAATAAGAAAGTTAGCAATGGTGGCCCGCTTACAGCAGACATACTGTACATACTTTGCCTTGTACATTTTCATAACGTACAAATATTGTCCTGTTCATTTCTTATACAAATTTCTAATTAACATAGATCGCCTTGTACATATCTGGGCGTATAATTTTCATAAAAATAATCTTAAACAAACATAACCTAAACACACACCCGAATTTAGGTAGACAGTGATGTACTGTTTAATTTTGGAAGCGCGCGAGAAATAAACGTTTTGATACGCGCCAACTTCATGGATGAACGTTTTGTAGATTTGAACGTTATGAAACTGAACGAAGCGAGAATTGAACATGATGATGAATGAACATTAGGACGATGCGTGTGTTCCCGACCAGACTTTACTGTCTTACGGAATGCATATCTACCTTTTACTTTTGTAAATACATAATATAAACTCTTCTGTATGTTTTTATAAAACTTTAAGTTTAAGTGAAACACATTTCAATTCATTTATGTAAATAAAATTTCAAGATGTAGAAACAAAACTAAAGAAAACTACTAAAAACTTGAATAAAGTTCAGATAAATTCTTTTAAACTTATAATCAATATTTGGTTGAACGTTGAACCGGTTCACATTTAACTTTTAACAAGTTAGAGTAAAAAGAGATATACATTACAGCGAATAATCAAACTTACTATCAGCTCAAGAAATTCCAAACTTTTGTAATAAATCTCAACTGTCGAAAAGATATTTTTTTGTGGTTCGTAGTTCGATATCTCCCAAAAGGATATCTCTGTTGATTCGATAATTTAAAATGTTATCTATCTAGTCACGAAAGAAAACAAAACACTATACACAATCCTGCCATAAATATTGTCACATGGTTTGTAGGCTGCTAAAAATGTGTAAAAATAATTATTGGCTCGAATATTTACAATAGTAAAAAAATATCCCTCCTGAGAAGGTGTACCAAGAGAACGTTCTATAAGAAATTGTGAAACCCCTGAACAACATACTCTTTCCTGGCAAACACTGGATCTTCCAGCAGGATTCAGCCCCGGTACACAAGGCCAGAACGGCGCAGGCCTGCCTGCGGCCCAATGTTCCAGCCTTGTGGCAGTCCAGACCCCAACCTTTAGGACTGCAAATAGACCATATTACAGAATTTTGCGCCTCTAGTGGCAGTTTTACTAACAGTAAAATTAAATTCCACTAGCCAACTGTTTTTATTTTCTGAGTTTAAGTTGGCAGTAAAAAATTTAAATGTGGGGAATGACAACTGCAAAAAGAAGAGAAAGAAGAGAAATATGCAATGGCGTTTACACAAATTTGAAAAGAATAATTTAAAAATGTATGTATGTTCTCAGATTAAACAGTCGACACTGAAAGAAAAATCGAAATTTAATTTGTCAAGTTTGATTCTATTTGATAAAAATTGTAACGAGCCGTTTTGAAACTTTACAAGTGTTTATGAATATGGGCATAAATGTAATACAAAATTTATCATTATTTTTACAAATTTTAGCAGCCATGTGACAGTATTTATGACAGGATTACGTACAGGATGGAACAAATTCAAGTTCCTTTATGAAAAACTTTCTCATTAAGCACGCTACAGAAAATTGATATAGGCCTTTATGAGCAAACTTTTTGTGACAATTTTAATAGGCACCACAGGAATTTTCTACCGTGTTTTGTTTTTGAGCTACAGGCTAAAACTTGATTTTTGATTATTTTGAAAATACCTCATATCTCGCTTATTATGAGAGAACATAAATGTTTTGACAATTTTTATACAGTTTTTACATAGAATAACATATTGTAATTAGATTTTTCTAACACTTAGGGCCGGTTTTTCAATCGCTTGTTAAAGTGTTTGTTAACTACCTAGCAGATTAAATTTATCCATCAGATAAACTCCATGGTAATGAAAATGCGTTTTTCAATACGAATTTATATATTCGGATTTGGTTGTCAACGTTAAGGTTGGCAATAATTATAATCTGATATTTGCTATGTTCGTAAGGAATCACATGTCATTTTGAACATATTCCCATAAATTTCGTTTCGAATGTGATTGACAGTTGCAGTTGTTGACAGTACTGAATCTGTGGTGTTCAAGCAAATTTAAAGTTTGCTTTAGTTTGTAGCAATATGTGATAAGAATACATGAACTGAAGATTGGAAAAAACTATTTTTCTACTGACTGTTATATCATTATGGATTTTATTTTATTACATATATGTATCTTTCGGGCTTCAAGCATCAAGCAGTTGTAAAGTTGTAAATTTGTACTGGGATTTTGCCTACAAATGTACACATATGTTCTGTTTCTTAAAAAATATACTGTCTCATTGGTCATTAATTAGAAAAGGTTGCGAATTTCAGTACTTTATAAGAGCAGGTTTGGTTCATGTCTTCTTGGCAATTCTCAATTTCGAGTGATCAGTACAACATTGTGTTATACATTCTATGTTTAACACTACACAATATATTTTATATAATTTATTAGGATTAAACAATAATTTTGCTGTATATTCACGCAACATTGTTGTTATCAACGTTTTGCTTGTTATTAATTCTTCTCATTTTTGTAATCAAAATAAATTATTATAAAGTGAAAATAATTTTCATTGTATCATGTATTATAATTTAATGAAATTTATACATTTTTAAATAAGCCGTGAAAAGTACTCTGCCACATTCGTTGGTATACAAGACATTTTTAGAACAAATGTTTATACCATTGCAAATATCAGTATTCTCTGAATACATAGAAGTATTTTTTTTGCTAAATTTGAACCTTTTAAAATATTTATCGTCACTAGAAGTCAACGAGATCTAGTCGATGTCTTTCAATATGTACTTAGTTTTCGATTCGCTATCATTATATAACAAACGAAATCTTTCAATTTTTCCTTGTCCTTGTCTTTATTATCAAAAAACACATTTTCATACGTCTATTTTATACATATTTCTACAATTTTCTACGAATATTATTTAACTGTCAATGTCAATATGTCAGAACAGCTGAATTTATCCTACTGGTAAAATTTTATCGATAGGTCAAAGTATCTGTTACGTTATCCTCTTGTTTACCTAGGATTTATCCTGTTGGTAACGCTAACATGACACTGAAAAACTGAAATAGGTGTTTACCATGAGGATAAACTTTACAGAGACTTAACAGACACTTGCCAGGACATTGAAAAACCGGCCCTTAATGATTCTCAAGATATAATACAAACATCATATTTTTTAAATGGGAACATGTATTGAAAATAGTCTCATCTTTTTACTTATTTTATAAGCTTTTCAATAATACCGTATGTCCACGGATCGAGTTCCAAAGAGGAAAAACTTTTTTATTTTACAAAAAAATGTATTCTTGATAAAAGTTTTTGGATGTCCCGAAACGGCCAATTCAGTTTTAACATTTTCAAATTTTCTTTTAGTTTCAGATAAAAATCGAAAAATTGGTCGTTTTAGTTGTTTATTATTATTATTAGTCCCAAAAAATAAGTTTGCGCTGTCATGATAATTGCCGTTATTTATTTATTTATTTTCATTAACTGTCAGTTATAAAAATCACCTCTATTTGATATGTAAATATCGGGAAACCTTTGTTTAAATTCTTTGACAACTCGACTGATCGCTTTATTACCTTTACGCTAGCATTGAATTAGGTAAATTCGTTCGTCTTTTAACAACATTTTCAACGATTATGGTTAATTTTTATAACTGACAGTTAATGAAAATAAATAAATAACGGCAATTACCATGGCAACGCAAACTTATTTTTTGGGACTTCAAATAATTTTCAACTAAAACGACCAATTTTTCGATTTTTATCTGAAACTAAAAGAAAATTTGAAAATGTTAAAACTGAATTGGCCGTTTCGGGACATCCAAAAACTTTTATCAAGAATACATTTTTTTTTGTAAAATAAAAAATAAAAAAGTTTTTCCTCTTTGGAACTCGATCCGTGGACATACTGTATATTGTATTACAAGTCTACATTCCTTTGTTTTAAACATGAATAAACCTTGAATTATTAATTTTTGGGCTGAAAAAAATGAAATTTATTAAGAAACAAATGAAAAAATCAATTTCAGATCATAATTTGTTTATTTTTAATGTTATTTTCAATATTTTTACTCATTTTCCGAATTTATATACTTTAGAGAGCATATTTTCCACATTTTTGGAATCTTGTCAAAGCCAACTACAACGCCAATAAAAAATAAATTAACTAATCCGAAAATAATTGACTAAAAATATTTTTTAGAATATATTTAATAGATATATAATCAAAATAAACAAATGATCTGCAATGGGGTATTCCACTCAATTTTTTTTATTATTTTAAATAAAACTCCATTCAGTTTTGAAGCTATTCATTGTATTAAAAAATCTTAATTGTTCCTAGTTTAACAGTATTTTATTTTCTAAAAATCAGTGTAACGTCACATTTCCCCTATACTTGTCTTTCTCACACACATTGCACTGAGTACGCTGCGAGAGAAAGATAACAATTGTATGACGTCAATTTTCCCTTTTAGCAAATGTGAAATATCTCGTAAAGTAATTATTTAAAAATGTTTTCATTGTTTTAACTATTATTTATTGAGCCATACTTTATGTTAAATTGAATTTTTTAAATTTTTTTTGTTATGGTGGAATACCCCATTGACTTTTTCATCTGTTTTTTAATAAATTTCATTTCTTTTCACCTCAAAAAATTAATATTTCAAGTTTTATTCATGTTTAAAACAAAAGAATGTTCCTATTTAAAAAATATTATCTATGCGTCATATCTTTTAAATTTTAAAAAAATGTAATTACATCACGTTATTCTAAATAAAAAACAGTATAAAAATTATCTAAACATTTTTTCTTTATCTTTTATAATAAGCGAGATATGTGATATTTTTCAAAATAAGCGAAAAACAAGTTTTAGCCTGTAAAAACAAAAGACGATAGAAAATTCCTGTGCCTATTAAAGTTGTCACAAAAAATTAGGCCATAAAGACCTACATCAAATTTCTATATCGTGCGTAATAAGAAAGTTCTTCATATAATGAACTCGATTTTTTCCATCATGTACACATTACATATATTTCTGATAATCATCTTAAAAACTTTTATCTTTCAGTATTGGATGCTGTCAAAAACTGGCGAAATTCGTCGTGACGAAGCCTGCCTGGATTATTCTGGTCAAGATGTCATCCTCTACCCGTGCCATGGTTCCCGCGGCAACCAAATGTGGACATACAACGAGGGCAGCAAGCATCTTGTCCACGGTTCAAGCGATAAATGCCTCGCTATAAACTCGGCTAAAACGAAACTCGTTATGGAAGCGTGCGAGGACACCAACCCTAGACAACAGTGGAACTTGGAAAATTTTGACCCAACCAAACTTTGAGAGAAAGTGATAAATATAGTGAATTAAAAATTAAAACTATATAGACTGCGAATTGAAGCAGATGGGCACACCCAATAATGGGTTGTACGTCGTGATGATATATTTATTATCAAAGGATGACACTACTTAAACAAATATTTATTAAGGGTTGTTTATTTAAGTGTAATGAACTATATTTGGGGTAGTTTACATATATACAAGTTGAGACGAAAAATAATATATTGGGTTTGTGTAAAAAAATATTACATGGTAAGTGTTATATAATTAAAAAATTGTAGGTGAAAAGTTAGTTAAGGTAAAAGAAACGTGAAACTAATAAAAATAACGGTGACAATGTTTTTAAAAATTTATGAAAAGTTATCGTATACATTGTTTAAAAGAATGGCGAAAATATTGCTTTAATTCAATATTTGAACAATTATTATTTTTACGTATACAGAAAACCTTTGATGTAAAGTACATCTACCATTTTTGTTTTTTCTAATCCGTAATACTTTAAAACGTATTTGCCTCCATAAATAACACCAAAATTTACTCAGTAATACCTTAAATTTCCACAAAATATTACTTATTTGGTAACACCAATTTTTTACGAAGTAATAAGTAACACCTATTTCTCTCTGGTAATGCCTGACATTTTTGTCAATAAATAATGACTCATTTTCTGCTGTAATATTTGTAATTCCTAGGTAACATAATAATTTTTTGTGTATCACCAAATAATATGCAAAATTGTAATACCATATTCTCCCAAGTAATGTTCAAATATTCCTGGTAATATCTCACATTATTGTCCCTAAAATTCTACGACAATACACTAATTAATCTTTTTGTGTATCTTCACAAATATTATAATTGTAATATTGTAATACTAAATTTTATCCAAGTTATACCCGTATACCCCCAGTAATCACCAAATAATATTACATTTGTAATATTGTAATGCTAAATTTTGTTCAAGTAATACCCCATATATCCCTAAAAAATTTCGGCGGTTATACTTGGGATTCCTATAGAAACGTAATACCTGTTTGGGTATCACCAGATAATATTATATTTGTAATATTGTAATACCATATTTTGGTCAGTAAATTTCGACGGTAACACTTGGAATTCCTAACGTAATACCTGTTTGTGTGTCACCAAATAATGTTACGTTTCTAATATTTTAATACCAAATTTTGCCCAAGTAATATCCAAATATCCCTGATAATACCTGCTATTTTTGTCTGTAAATTTCGGTGGTAATACTTGGAATTCCTATAGAAACGTAATACCTGTTTGTGTATCACCAAATAATATTACATTTGTAATATTGTAATATCAAAATTTGCCCACGTAATATAACCTGTTAACAAGTATTTGTATATACTTTATTTATTTATTTAAAAACTTTTATTATTCGAATTTAAATTAAAACTGTTTCTACTTTATTTTTACTCATAAAAAAAGAAAAAACTATTTTAATGGGTATATAAAGCACAATTTATATAAATAAAAGATTTATAAATCATTAACGATTTAACCATTATATTTTTCGATTTTTAATCCAAAATTAAATATAAAAACTTTCTGTACACTCCCGCAGATTTATTTAAAAGAAGGAAGAACTGGTAGCCAATAAGAACTTAGTAACGAATCACGTGATCACAGACGCCGTGCTTTAATTGTTTTTATTCAATTTTGACGTTTTAAACTGTCATTATTCACTCTCATAAAATTTTAACTCTCTGCAACAAATAATGCATTTAAAATAATATCAGGCACGAAAATAACACTTACCACAGTATTTAGCAGACATTATAAGCCATTTTCATTATTTTTCACGACACAAATGACAAACAATAAAGCTTTTTAAATAGATTACTTGACATTTATCATCAACGATTGTCATGCACAGCCTACTAACTGATTAGTTTTTTATTTTATCAAAATTAAATATTATGAGCTAAGAATGTTTATTCAATCGAAGAAATTAATTGAGAAATTAAGAATGAATAAACATTATCTTAGCTCACTTGGTGTATAAATATCTATTAGATGATGTGGAGGTCACCATATTAGTTATTTACGTTACGTGTTGCGCGAAAACTAGAAAAATTAGTTTAATATCATTGAACTATAAGTAGTACCGTGAATATTCATCAATATACAAAACATTAATGTTAATTTTGATATTAATGTTTGTACCACATTTCATTTCGTCAGTAATATCAGATATTATGAAATTCTTACGAAAATTGTAACATTTTCACTCGTTGAAATGTAATAATAATTTGCGTATACGTTTAATATTGAATTAAAGCAATGATTTCAATAATAATGGACTTAGAATTGGAAAAAAGTGTTAGAAAAGTGTGCAGATAGTTGTGTGAAGACAATATACATATTAAAAATGTTGCAGTGACGAACATGATTTGCAAGACGTATAAATGAAAGAGATATGTTATAAACAACCCTTAACATTACAAAATGCCCTTAAATATGAAGATTTTGTGTGAAATACAGTGAGAAACTTTCACAAAAGTGTAGTGAATAAATAAACTTGAAAAATGAGCCCTACCTAACCTAAATCCAAGTTACGACCTTTGTGTAAAGAATATGTTTTATTTTGGTAAGTTTTTATATTTTATTCCAAATTCAAAATTTCGTAAATAAAAACATCCATACCTTCATAAATATAATAATATTCTTGTGACATAAAACATTTAAAAATAGGGACGTTTAAAAACGTATCTTAAATTTCCTCTATGCTCAATTTAAACATACATTCCAATTATTATATGAATGTTTAGTTTTTATATATGAATACGTATAAACAATGAACTCAATTTGGATATTGCAACACGCTTAAAAATAAAGTTTAATGGGGGGGGGAGAGGTCTTATCAAATTGACGTCACATAACATATGTCCTCCCTTCCAGTACTATATGTCTTTAGAAGAAGACAACAAGCTCGAAGACGAGTGAAATATGCTGTTTCGGTTTCACGAGCAATATCTTCGATTAATCATATCACGAGCTTATATTTAATGAGAGAATATAATGAATTTTTGTTAAAATTAACTGTTAATGTTGTAAAAATCCCTTAGTAACGAATATAAATAAGGTTATAATTTCTTTGTTTTTTATCATCACTGTGATAGACATGTAACCAGAGAGATTCTGAATGCTGATTGGCGGAAAACATGTCTTGTGACTAATGAATTATATTCTTTGGTCAATAATAGTTATGTATCAAAGCACCGAATTTCTATTTTTATCACAAATGTGGAATTTAGTTGCCGAGGGGCATATTAAATTTTATTTTGAATCGAAAAATTCTGAAAATGAGAGGAATATTTACTTTATAGGTTATGTTTAAATATAATCTGTCAGTCTGACTAACCTCGAACATTGAAATTATCATAAATAACACTAAAAATTATTTGTTTTATCTCAAACTTATTCATCGGAATTATTTAGATAGTTTTTCTTGCACATATTTTGTCATTTTACGTACAAATGGGGTATTTCACCATAACAAAAAAATTTAATAGTAGTTAAAACAATAAAAACATTTTTTAAATAATTACTTTACGAGATATTTCACATTTGCTAAAAGGGAAAATTGACGTCATACAATTGTTATCATTCTCTCGCAGCGTACTCAGAGTAGTGTGTGTGAGAAAGACTAGTATAGAGGAAATGTGACGTTACACTGATTTCTCGAAAATAAAATACTGTTAAACTAGGAACAATTAAGATTTTTTTAATACTATGAATTGCTTCAAAACTGAATGAAGTTTTATTTAAAACAATAAAAAAAAATCTGTTGTGGCCAGCACAAAACCTTCCGTCAATTCGATGTATTTTGTACATATCCTATACCAAAAATTCCTTGAAAAAGATTCTATATATCCTGTATAATTGTAACAAGAACACACTATTTTTTACATATCCATACTGAAGGTTTCTTTGAAAAGATTCTAAAATCTAATAAAATTATAATACGAATACGAATGTACATTATGTATTGCACTTAACACTTCCTCCTGCTTCAACTTTTCCCTATTTTATTAGAAGTCGCTGTTTCTTACTCTTCTCTTCTACTCATTCCTGTCCAAAGCACCTTAGTGACACACTTCTTCCTCTCTCAAATCTTCTGCTATACAGTCCTTCCATCTTCTCTTTTGCCTTTCTCGTACTTCTGGCATTATAAGTTCCTATCTTGAGGCGAGGCCGCAAATGCAAGTCACTGGCGAGGGACACTCTGTCACTTATATCACTCTCAGATCATATACTTTTCACTTTGGTTTTGCACTTGCCACTGACATCTGTCAATTAGATTTTTTTTAATATGTCTGTTGTTTTCATAATTTTTGCAATGCTGACTGATTTTCGAAAGTTAATCTCTCTTAATCTCTCTATAACTCTATATCTATTGAATATGAAGGAAAATGTATAATCGAACCGTATAGAGAATAAGATATGCTTTCTATTGATAATCACATAAAATGTCGAAAATGATATTTAACTGCGATTTTTCAAGAAAAACTGTTAAGAACTTCAAATAAGGGTACTTCCGGTTGACCAATTATAACCAAAATCTAATCAGCTCTTCATATGGTTGTAAAGAAGAGGAATATGAAAGAATCATAATTTTTAGAATTGTAGTTTTGGAGTTATCGTCGGAGAAAAATTTGTCACACACACACACACAGACACACACACAGACACACACACAGACACACACACAGACACACACACAGACACACACACGGACACACATACACACATACAGACATCATCTTAAAAATAGTACATTCGTATTGTAGGAACCCTAAACCGGGCTTATTCATTAAAAACTCACCACCGAATTTTTTGACCAAAAACAATACCTTCCTTTTGACGGAAGGTAAAAATGAGTGGAATACCCCATTTACTACTGAAAATCGTACACCTGCCCAAACTCTCTTACATGTACAGCAATATCATAAGGTTGGCAACACTGCATTTGTTTGAAATCGCCGTATTGCCGATTCCTGGGCTTTAATGATGATTTTTGTGCACTTTAGTGACAATTTCAAATAAAGGTCTTCTTCGGACTTTGTACTATATTAATCCGATTCGTTATTTGATGTGTTTTATTTTGCCATGGTGTTTGACGTTTGTATGTATGACCAGTTTTGTTATATCAATAATAATACCAAAACACGAAATTATCATACATCATTCACTGATTTAAATTCGATCTAACAGATCATGATAATACTCAACTATCTCTCTCTTCGTCTTGTTGTCTTTGTCTAAAGACGTTACTTCAGAACTCGCTAGATGGCAACCACATTGCAATAATATTATTGGTTGAACTTGTTTTTAACTTTGTTCATTTCGCCACAAAAGTTAAATAAGAATAAGATAAAATTTGAGTACAAAATTAAATATTTCCTTTCGTCTATCGTGTTGCAATATAATTATTGAGTTTCATGTGTATATTTTACTCCGAATGTACTTAACGTCTATATATTATGAATATGAACTTGTGAATAGTAAGAATTGAATGTATATGGACCTATTATAGTGACTAGTAAAGACTAAACAGCCACAATTTTAAATGGAGTTGCCTCCCTACATCAGCGGGAGTGCCCGTAATGTACCACACATCAAATCTACATATCAAATACTTTAAACATTAAAAAAATATCTAAAAATTAAAATGAATACAGGGTGTACAATTTCGGAAGCAAACTTTAAGCTCTTTAAGGGCATATAGTACTGGTCAAAATGAGTAAAAAGCTTAATCAACATGGGTTTGATCATTAGTTTCCGAGAAAGAGATCATTTTGTATTTTAGAATCGAAGAAAAAGTGACAAAAATAGTGATCGAATATAATTTTGTCTATGCCAGTAAATAGACTATAAAAATGCAATAAAATTTTATGTACAACTATAAAAATAAAATATATTTAACTTTTAATTGAATATTTCTCAATATTTTTGTTATGTAAGGATATAAAATTATTATATGGTTGAATTAAAATAAAATACTCTTTCGAATGGTCCTAGAAAATATGTACCATCCCATTTAAAAAAATATAACTATGTTACACTTTGAACGCCATTGCTTTTAATAGTTATTTGCGATACAAGTACGTAAAGCTAGACTTTAGTCATGAATGGATTAGAATTAAAAGACGAGAAGAGCGAGAGTTTTAAGACCATTGAGGGACTAATAGTTATTTATGTATTAAGAGCGGAAGGAGACTTTTATGGCCTGCGGCGGGATTTTAAGCCCGAGGCGTAATCCGAGGGATAAAAACACGTCAAAGGCCATAAAAGCAAGTTACGCTCGTAGTATATACAAAACTTTATGCACGAACGAAAATTTTCAAATTATGAGTGTTAGAAAAATTGTATCGAAAAGAATTTGTCCTCGTACATCCAGTATCTAGTGTTGCTATGAAAGCGGAGAACAACAGTTTATTGTTTGTTTATTAGTTATGTCATTTGAGTTTTATTTTTTGTATCTCCGTGCTTTCCATATAAATATCACAAAATTAATTTTCATTTTTCATTAAAGAATATAAAAATTTTCGATTTGTAATAAAAACTTTTTATGTTGCCTGTTTAAATTGTTTATATTGTAGGTTATAATTTGGCTTGACGTTTCATTATAGCCCGGCGGACTATAATGAGGCCCGCGGGCTATAAAATGACGTTTATGTCAACGAAATTCATGTATAATTGTCAAATTATGATACGTCCGTGCATAAAGATGGTTTACTTATGTGTATCGTACAATATTTTATTTACGATAGTATCTAAAAATTCAAGAAATATAAAAAAATATTTTTAATTAGGATAACAATATTAAATGAAAGAAACAAAATATTCACCTGTTTTTTTTTTTTTTTGCAAATTTAGCAGGTTTAAAAATTTTAATCACTCGTTGCTCGGCAACTAATCCTCATTTTTACGCACTATCGTAGATAAAATAAATTTTCTTCAATAAGAGAATGTTCCTCTCGATCTACTACCACTTCTTTTTGAATGATTTTCTTCTATTCCCAATAATTAAAAATAAATAATAATCGGGATGTCGTGTATCAGTGAAACACTCTGTAGAAATGGTATCTATGCCCGTAAATAGACTATAAAAATGCAATAAAATTTTATATTAAAAGTTTTTCTCAATTTTTAATAGTTAAGATGTTATTTGAAAATTAAATATTGGTCAAGGTCGCCACAACATTTAACTTAGTACAGTTATTTGATTTGAACTGTTATAGTTTTCGAGATAGCAAAAGGAAACCTTGTAAAAATCATTTTTCACTGCCGTATATCTCGGAAACTATTGAAGATCGGACCCATGTTGATTAAGCTTGTTTTTTACTTTTTTTGTCAATACTATACAGCTGTCTCTGAAAAAAGGGAACTTGGCTTAACCACAGATTTCGAGTGTTTCGATTAGCCAGTATTCTCTTTCAAATTACTTCTAAGAAAAAAAAAAAACTAATTTTGCTATAACAACGGAACGCTTTGTTCTATTTGAATGAAATTTGGCACGACAATCCTTATAGATACTGTTCATCTTTTAAAATGGTATTTATTATTGTTAGTGAACTATATCCATATGGATTGTCATACCAAATTTCATTCAAATCGAACAAAGCGTTCCCTTATTATGAGCAAAATTAATTTTTTTAGAAGAACTTTGTAGCAGAATATTTGCTAAACTGTACAATTTCGAATAAGGGTAAGTTTGGTTAAATCGCCCAGGAATCTATGGTTAAGCCATGTCCCCCTATTTCAGAGACACCTGTATGTCATTAAACTTTAAAGTTTTATCCAAAGACGATTTATTTTCCATTTTTTGTCTATTTTAAAATTGCATAAGTATATCATCGACAGTATAATAATAAATAATTGTAAATATATTTATAATACTATTTAAAATTGTGACTGTTTAGTTTTAATTTCATATCAGACTTATTGGAAGACTATACATATTTCCTATAAAATAATTTATACTATATACGAGATTAACATCTCAAAGTCATTAGAGTAATCTTATTCCTCTTTTTGCTTTTTATCGTACTTTCAAAATGTTCAGTATTTAAATAAAATCTAGTCATTGATTTTATGCATTTGGATTTTGAGAGTACGAAAATTAAACATTAACATAAATTTTCGATTTTGAAAACACAAATTTGGTTTTACTCTAAAACTAATAGAGATATGTCTATGAGTACGAACACATTATTGTAGTAATAGCGCTATTAAAAGTGCTCTGTAAAAGTGTGTTCGTAATTCAGACAAATATATCTAAAAAAATATTGATATATTTTGTTTATTGCAACAGAAATGTTATATACATATCATTTATACATATTATATATTTATTTATATAATGTGATTTAATGCAAGAAAAACCAATGTTAATAATACTGTTAAATTTGACATTTCACTATCAGTCCAATCAATGGATCTTTGTTTTACAAAAGGTAGAGTAAAAACGATAAATAGTAATTTTTTGTACAAAAAGGGGTTGTTGCATTTTTTACCTAGGATGATCTCTCAAAGAGTTATGTTCAAAGATAGTTAACCAGAATAACAATTTATGAAAGAAAATTAAATCACTCAAAATGTAAACAATATTAAGTATTTAATATAATCCTAGTCTAATGGGTTTTGTTATTTATAACAGTTTAAATTCGTCGTGGCATCGAAAGAAGTAAATTATCGATGATTTTTAAATAATTTTTGTCAACGCTTTCCTACAAATTTATTAACCACTCTGACCTGGTTAAAGATACGATACCGAGGTTAGAAAATTTTAATTCAGCTTGGATTCTCCTTCATGCCATGTAGAGATACATTCGAGCCGGGCCGGGCCGGGCTTTGAGGTTTGGATCGACTCGGCCCGAAAATAAAAATTACCGGTCCGATTCGAAGATCGACTCGACAAAAAAATTAGCTAGCCCGACTCGAAAATTGACTCGAAATCGGGTCGGACTTCGGGCCGGGCCGGGCCAAAGCTCGAAATTGGGTGCATCCGGCATTCCTAATGTTGATTTTTATGTTAAGGCGAAATGTTTAACTTTTTTCGTGTCAAACTTATAAAAAACCTTTACATTCTTATAACTTTCAACATTAATTAACATAAGTAGTTAAAAAAGAGACCCTTCTAATGTAAGTTTGATATAAAAATTACAGACCTACGAGTATTTAACACTTTACCAAAGAATTTAAACAACTTTTTCACAAATCTTATATTAAAAAATATAATTTTAATTTACATAAGGATTTTTTATCTGACTCAAAAATAGGGCAAGAAATCATTATGGTAGGAACAAAAATCACTTTTATTTAAGTATACGAGTAATAACAATAATAATAGCAACATCACAATATAATTATTATGTTTTAATTAATAACCTTGAATTCTTGAAGTAAAATAATACATTTTTATTTATTAGTATGTGAAGTGTGTTGTTATTAAATCATTTTGAACCTTTTTAACTTTATTTATTTTCATTAAAATATTAAGGAAATTGTGCATTTGATTGAACTAAAAGCTCGAATTTTCGGGCCGGGCTAAAATCAAAAGTCCGACTCGCCTCGATTTTTGAAAATGATTAGCTCGATTCAGCCCGAAATCGAGTGCATTTCTAATGTCATGTATTAAACGATTTTTGCTCCGATGAACGGTTCGCGAGTTATGAATTTTTTCTAAATATCCAAAAACTCATTTTTTGCACCTTTGATCCAAGATGGCGGCTCACACCTATCCTCCCCAAGGTTACAACTTTGAATTTTTTATCTTCTTGACCTAAACAACATGTTAAAATTGTTTTTACCCCCACCTTTTGTAGGGTAAAAACCTCTATTAACCGGATTATATTAATGTTCAATACAAATATTACTAATTCCGTAATTTAAACAGTATATAGCCCTAAAAGTTCAATGGATGCCGATTCCTATAAGTTCTTTTATTGTTAGACTTTGGTTATTCTTGCTTTAAGTACTGATATTTGTCTATGAACAATGGACTAAATTCAGCACTCTTCTTTAACTAAAGAAGCTTATATAAAAATAACAACTATAATAATAATTAACTATATTTTAAAAGTTTGGCTATGAAATCAACGCTTGTGAAATGGTTGTTCCGCAGTCGGTTTTACACCAGCGAAATTTCAATTTCAACCTTCGTTCAACCATGTAAAACTATCTCACAAGCGGTGATTTCAGAGCCAAACTTTTAAAACTCTGTTTATAGTTTAAAAACATACTATAGAGACACTAAAGAAGAGTGCTCAATTCGGTCCATTATGTACAAAAAGCAATACATATTAGTGTTAGTAGGTCTCAATCTATAATGAATTAATTTGACTTCATTAATGATACAATTAACAAAAATTAACTACGAATGTATAATTATTTATAATTTGTGTACCATTTATTTTGGTCAAATTTAATTTTGAATATTTAGAAACATAACAAAATTCAAATACGTTTCTGTGTCTCATGAACTTGGTTGGTAACTTATAAGCTTCTTAAGAAATTGCCTGCTGTGAAAGTCAACTAATTTTCGCTATATATTGAGATAATATGTATACAGGTATCTCAAAACGTGACGCCCCTGTTTTTGGAATTTGATTGATAATACAAAATATGAAAGAGAATTTCATACCGGATTCAAATTTTTGAACCATAATATCCTAAACATGTCAGAGTGGTGTATGAAAAAATAAAAACTAGCAGGAAATCATTTACAAAATTTTAAAAACATCGTAATATTATAAATTCGATGCCACGACGATTGCAAATTGTTATAAGTAGTAAAAGAGACTAAATATTAAATACATAATATTGCAATTTTTTGTGTAATTTAAATTTCTTTCATAAATTGTTATTTTGGTTAATTATTTTGAACATAACTCTTTGACAGTTCATCCTAGGTAAAAATGTAAGAATCCTTTTTTGTATAAAAATGTTTGTTCTCATATACTTTTTGTCCTGGCGATACTGAAAAGGAGATATTGTGAAAAAACTGATTTCCTAAACTTTGAGACTGTCATAATGGAACCATCTTAATTTTCAATTTATTTTCCATGAAAACATTGGCGTCACGTTTCAAAATATTTGTGTTTTCAAAATGGAAAATAGTGTTCATATCATCAACATTCCTTTTTCAACGAGTGAGATCTCGATTTTTGATTTATTTCTGATTTCTACTTAAGCCATAAATACTTCAGTATTTGTTATGTACTTAATTTTATCTATATATCAGGTGTGCATAGTTATACATAGTCGAATATCGACAACAAAATGTGCCTTAAATAAAATGTCTTGTATATAAAATTATGAATAAACATATCGTGTTATAAAATTTTCAACTCTACAGTCATGTATTTATTACTGAAACCTGGGGTGATTTTTTTGCAGATATTTGGGTATAATTTTAAAATCGATGCAACATTGTTGACATCGAAGGATTTCGCCATTCTCCATTTCATTTCCAGTGCCTAGAAAAAGGTAGGATTTTTTTCTTGTAATGAGGAATTGCAAAAAGTAACATCATTTTACCTCCCGCTACCCTAGGGAAGGGAGGTATAATAGGGGATTCCAGCTCAATCGAATTAATGGAAAATAGTAAAAAAATACGAATGTATATGCTGAATAACGAATATTAATAAAGAAAAAAATGAAATGATATAATTGAAATCTATATATAATATTTTGATTGGCGACCGAAAGATTGCCTATACATGCATAACAATTAGCGTGTTAGGAGGTGGGGGTTACTACCAATGGAAGTTAAGAAATTCAAATTCGAAAGGAGGGGCTAACATTCCTGTACTGAAGTTTTCAAATAGTTTTTAGTTTAACATAAATTTCTTGCATTAAACTTAATAATTTAAATACACTTGTAATTATAAAGTATGTAGGCTTATACAGTGTTATAATTATAATATTCATTTATTTTATGTAAATATAACTTAAAATAGCATATATTTCAAGAACATTTAGGTCCATTATGAAAACAGTTTGATATAACACATATGCGTGACGTCACGTCAATCTTTTCAATATTCGGGAGACCATAACTCGCTTATTAGGATTTTTTCACCGGATTTTCATCAATAGTCTTAGTTCTCCTAATATTTTCAAAAAGAAATTATAAAAAAAAAAATGGTGGAACCCCCCATTATAACCAAAATCTAATCAGCTCTTCATATGAATGTAAAGAATGAGGAATTCAAAAGAATTATAATTTTTAGACTTGGAGTTATCGTTGGAGAAATTTTTCACACATATGCACACATACACACACACACACACACATACATACAGGCATCATCTTAAAAATAGTAAATTCGTATTCTAGGGACCCTAAATCGTGCTTATTCATTAATTAACCCCCAAATAAACAATGTTTGTTTGTTTACAGGTTCTGCGAAGGGCCGGACTACACCCAACGATGAGATACGGTAACTACGATACTGGATGAAGATAATACCTAACTTTTTATAAGAATAAATAAATAAAAGAGTGTTTTATTTACCTTTCCTATGTAATAACAAAATGAACAGGGAAATGTCCTGATATTTAAGGATTTTTAATATTCCTGTCCTATCTTTTAGTATTTAAGTTCTCTAGGTGCGAAAATAACCATCAGAAAGGAGTCCGTCCTTTTCCAAAGGCCAAGGGCTTATTTCAGCTCTTGGGAAAAATCTGACCACGGATTTCAATTATGAAGATCCAAGTTTAACAATACTTGTCTAGCTTTTGTAGCCTTTTAGTCCAGGAATTAGCGCAGGACCTTCGCCACAAACTTGAAGGGCAAATATATTGTAAACCAAAGGGTTTTCATCAATTCTATGCAAATCAATGGAAAGCGCGGGGTCGAATCCTCCCGATACGCTATTTTTCAGTTTTTTAGTCCTTTCAATAGCCAAATTAAAGCAAAACAATCCCTAAGAAACTTTAGGGGTTCAAATCTCGAAAACCGCTGGATTTTCAGCGATTTCCTTAAAACGCTGCTCCTTAAGAGAATACGAAAGAGTAAAATGGGGTAAAGTACAACATACCAAAGTGTCAAGGGCGTAGGGTAAGGCTTTTCTAATAAGGGTTTTTTTTATTTATGGGGTCGCGTGCCTAAGTGTTTGGTCGCGAACCTGGGGGAACCGGATTCGATCCCGACTGACGGCAAATATTTCCAATTTTAAATGGCACAAAAGAGACCCCTGTGGTACACTCTTCACACCAGCTATGAGTGCCCGTGAGGTGACGCCTGGTAAGCGCCCACACGGTAAAATATATCGTCATCATTACCGATGTCTACATGTGTTGTAGATACTGGCACACCCAGAAATGGGTAATATGCCGTGATGATATATTTTATTTATTTATTTTAATTTACGGACATTTTTAATTTTTTTTTTTTTTTTGTTCACGTACTTTTATAATTTGTCTTGTAGAATCCATAGGTGTTATTTTTAATGGTACCTATTATTAATATAAATAATGGAGTCCCAATTAAGCGAAATTGACTTAAACTTCCCTGTTTCTTTGTTGTACTATTTTCCCCTGAAATAAATAAAGGGTTATTAAATAAAAAAAAAACTTTAGTTTAAATAATTTTTATTGTTTAATAAACTGTAATACATTGACATTGTTGTCTTTGCGTTCATAGCTTAAATTGTATTTTGTAGTTGTATACAAGTATTACTGATATTATCCGCTTCTGTCATGAAAGTACACATAGGTACTATCAGTAATACTTTTAGTTTATTACTGATAGTGTCTATGTATACTTTTAATGTATTATTGATAGTATCTATTTATAATTTAGTTAGGTACAGAAACGGATACTTTCAGTAATACTTGTAGTGCATTAGCAATAGTATCTATGTATACTTCAATGACAGAAAAAGATACATAGATACTACCTGTAATACACTAAAACTTTATTATGTTCATTGCTTGCATTGTATATATTCTTTGCATTTTATAAATAAATATACTTATCCTTGTCCTGAAAATTAGAAATAGGGATGTTTAAATAATAGTATGTATAAATTTGTGCTTGTATTTATTATTTTTTTGTATTTTACATTGCTGTATTTCATGTTACTACTCTTAGTGTACAATATATTATATATGAAAATATAAACTAAGCTATAATTTGTTCATTTTTTTTTAGCTCTGCTGCACGTATGTAATTCTTAAATATAGGCAACCAGAAATACTGCTCTACTTGAACATACGTACGTACATCCAAATAGTCCTTAAAATGGCCGTCAGGCAGCAGCACTTGTCAATCATTAATTTTACGAAAATAACTGAAATGTATGTAAACCGATGGGGATTTAACTCATTTAATATCGGACATTTACCAAAATTTGAGTCACTATCTATGGGACGAAAAGGCTCTAAATGAGATGTATACCTAAGGGAATTTAACTACGTATTTTTCATCAAATTTTTCATCCAATTTCACCTGTCAAAATATACATTTGACGGTTGAACGAAAAATTAGACTAAAATTTTGATGAAAAATAATGAGTTAAATTCCCATTAGGTATACATCTCATTTAGAACCCTTTCGCCCCATATATAGTAAGTCAAATTCCATAGTAAACGTTCCATATTTAATGATTTAAATTCCCAGACGTATATATACAAGAATATTGAAAATTATGTATGTACAGTAAAATTTTTGAAAGAAGTCCGATCAAGGCCATCTACGAATTATATCTATGAATTAAGATTTTGTGCTGTCAAATTTAGTAGTGTCTTTTACTTAGTTTTTATGAGGGTACATAATATCTTGTGTACCTCATAAAAACTATGTAAACGACACTACTAAATTTGACAGCATAAAATCTTAATTCATAGATGCAATTCGTAGATGGCCTTGATCGGACTTCTTTCAAAAATTTTACTGTACGTACGAATGTATCCAAATAAAAAAAAATTGATTCACTTTAGATTCAAATTTAAACCGTTTATTGAAATATGCTGCCCCCTGGTGGCCGTTTTAAAAGGACTTGAAAAATATATTTTTTTAAATATAAAAATATATTTATATTGTACCAAATTACAAGACTTTTCTTATAAAAATTAAAGTTTATTTACATATCAAAAAACTGTTTAACATAATAAATTGTTATTAGATTTTTTGACAAATTTAGCAACGATTGTAAACAGAACTATAACAAATGAAACCTAAAAGACAATTTTGTTTAAAAATTCTGTTTATCATTTTTTCTAAGTTTGTTAACAAATTTGGTGACACTTTTTCAACGTGTCAAACGGGCTTCAGTTATAAAATTGAAATGTTTATTACCAAGTAAAATATTTTGATTGTAAATATAATTAAATATTTTGTATCTTCTATTACAAAATAAAGGTGCAATATAATTAATAATACAGTCAAAATAATAATTTGACTTCGTAACATACATTTCAGTATTAAGTCGGTTTTGCAAAGTTAAAAAATAGTGACCAAATTTGTTAACAAACTTAAAGAGAAATAATTATGAACAGAATTTTTAAACACAAATGTTTCATTTCATACGATCCTTTGTTCCTTGTTGTTGTTAAAGGTACATCGATTTCTTATTCAGTTTAAGACCGTTTCCGAAACTATATTATATATATATTGTTACCACCCAACCTCCCACTTACCAAAATATATAATTTCTATTAGTATATAGCTTTGTTTACAATACTTAAAATCTAAATCTGCCCTGACCGCGTCCAAATACTTAATAATAATTACATTTTTTTACTAAAACTACCTACTTTAAAACTAATGGAACATTGAGTTCGAGTTAAAATAAATATAAAACAAAAGATTGTTGTATTTTACATACATTTTAAAGAAATCTTTATGAAGAAAAGCCCTGGTATGCGTCTTCAATAGGCACTGCAATCTTGACGATAGTGGCGGTGAGAAGTTCTTTTTAACTAAAAACGAAACCCTTTATTTAATAAATTGTATATATAAGGCTATAAGGGAAACACCGCCCTCAAATGCCAAACCCACATTCCCTCATATATTCCTTATGAAGGAATTTTATAACCAGTGTGGCTAAAAAAAACTACTTCAATTACGTTTACACTTTATTGTGCGTAATGCCATTCTTACGTAAATTATACTAAAACTTATAAAGCTACTATTATTTTAGTCTTCTAGATGTCCGATTCCTGAAAGACATACCTATGCTAATCACTTATTTCCAGATATTGATTTTATTGATAAATAGGCGATATTTCAATTTCAAATTGTATCGATATTATAAGGACTTTTATGTAGTACTCAAAATCGAATTTGAGTACAAGAATAATTTAGGTTTATAGTCATATTCGTTTGACTGTTGATTCTCATGGTTGAGTATGAGAACAAGTTAATAATTAGACATATAGTCACATTCCTTTGACCATAAGTTCTCATGGTTGAGTGCGAGAACAAGTGAATAATAAGACACAGTCATATTCCTTTAACTATGTTATAAGTTCTCATGACTGAATATGCGAGCAAAATATTTTCTAAAAAAATAAAGTTTCCTACCAGTTCATCCATTAATGGCCGCCTATGACATGGAACATTTGTCTGGTGCAGTGTTGAAATTCAAAGGTAGAAAACTGCATCCAAATTCTCTAAGTTTCTTGATGCATCAGACCAATCAAAGGTCCACCTATTAAATAATAATTATTAGTTTGTGTTACTCTTTAAACCAATTAAGAAACTGTTGATGATGCTGTGTATGACAGATTTTTCTGGGGGAGTCCAGCTCAATCGAATTAAAGGAAAATAGTAAAAAAAAAAATACGAATGTATATATGCTGAATAACGAATATTAATTAAAAAATTAAATGGTATAATTGAGATATTTTGGAAATAAGGGGTTTTTTGATATAGCGCTTCGATACTAATATGAAATCTATATATAATATTTTGATTGGCGACCGAAAGACCGCCTATACATGCATTACAAATAGCGTGTTAGGAGGTGGGGATTACTACCAATGGAAGTTAAGAAATTCAAATTCGAAAGGAGGGGCTAACTTTCCTGTACTGCAGTTTCCAAACAGTTTTTATTTTAACATAAATTTCTTGCATTAAACTTAATCATTTAAATACACCTGTAATTATAAAGTATGTAGACGTATACAGTATTATAATATTCATTTATTTTTAGGTAAATATAACTTAAAATAGCATATATTTCAAGAACATTTAGGTCCATAATGAAAACTGTTTGATATAAAAACACATAAATGTGACGTCACGTCAATCTTTTCAAAATTTGGGAGACCATAAATCGCTTATTAAGAGGAATTTTTTCACCAGATTTTCGTCAATAGTCTTAGTTTTCCTAATATATTAAGATGAAATTATATAAAAAAAAAAATGCTGGAATCCCCCATTTATTAAAGAATATCTTATTGTCTATACAATTTACGTCATATTCAATAGATATAGAGTTAAAGAATTATAAAAAGATTAAATTTCATAATTCAGCCAGCTTTGCTATAATCATGGACACAGGTGGTATGCAAATAATTCTAATTGACAGATGTCAGTGTCAAGTGCAATTTACATAATGTATGTTCGTGTTATAGTTTTATTGGATTTATAGAATCTTTTCCACGGAATTTTCGATATGGAATATGTAGAAATTTATATGTTCGTGTTACAACTTTTGGTATGGGATTTGTACAAAATACATAGAATTGATGGAATTTTTTAAGTTTGTGTTTGTTTTATTTGTTTTTTTACGTCTGTTAAAAAAGTACACTTTTTTCATTAAAATGGATTTATAAAGTATGTCTTTTTAACACAATAAAAGTGTGAAAAAATCTGATGTGGCCAGCACATGACCTCTCGCAAATTCCATGTTTAAAATAGTAATGAGCTTTAAGTAAAGTATCTTTTTCCGTTTCGGTTGATCGTTTGTACACAACATCTAATTCGTTGTTTTAATAAATAGAAGTCTGTAAAACGAAATTAATTTCGTGGAAAAAATAATCGATTTTCATGTGCCTATAGCGCTCACCATCAACTATAACAGTTCGACCTTCATCATTTTCGAAAAAGTAAATTCCATTGGTACCACCTGACCATAGTGCGCACCAAACAGTCTCATTTGGACATGTAATGGTACCTAGTAAATCACATGAAGATTTTCCACTGCCCATATGTGGCAATTTTGCTTTTTAACATACCCAGAGAGGTGAAAATGTGTCTCACCAAAGAAAAAGATAATCCTCGAAAAATCATCAACTTTCAAGTGCTCTAAAAACGCAATCTGTGTAATTTCTTTGCTGTACATGATCCATTTCGTAAATGTGTAGTTGTAAACCAATATTTGACATTTTGAAAACACGTACTTATACTGACAGATTTATATTTACAAATCAAATATATTTCTATTAAATTTTTCTTAACACTGTTTCATTATTAATGTAAATGTGACAGTGACATTGTGACATTTGTTTAAATACGTCAAAATTGTTATTAAAGTATTATGGTTTTGTTTGACGCATGGGTCAGATGATGTACAAAAATAAATTATTTTATAAATTTATTTTTAAAGTTATTTAACGTTTTTTAAAGGTATATTATCGTAGAATTGAAGATTGTACTATTATATTATATTTTTATTAGTAAGTAAATGTTGCTGAAAAAAAATATTCAACTGATTGATAGTATTTGAGTAATCGTGTCCACAGGATCCACACACACATACACACACACACACACACACACACACATACATACCCACAGACACCATTGTAAAAATGTTAAAATCGGATTCTGGGGACATCAAAACGTGCTTATTCACTAAAATCTCTATATGCGATTTTTAGCACGATCCCTATACCTCCCTTACCTAGGGTAGCGGGAGGTAAAAAGTGCACTGTATGCAACCAGAGTAAAAAGAGTCTAATTTCACTCATAGGAATTAACGAACTCGCCTGCGGCTTGTTCGGCCAAACTTTCCTATTCGTGAAATAAGACTTTACTTTCTACTCTTGTTGCATAAATAACTATTATTATACAAATCAACAATAGTAAAAAAACATTCCCGATATTATTAAAAAATCATCTTGTTCATTATTGTTTAATAAATTCATGGCTATGCAAATAAAATTGTAATCTAAACTCTGAATTGATTATTAGTGAAAAGTCAAATAATGACTATCAGTTACGTGTAGATACTTATTTGTCAGATCCAGAATTTCAAAGTCGTAGATAAACCAGAGAGAAAATTATAAATTTTAATAATCATAAACTAGCCCTTAGACCCTCTTTCTATCATCTCTCCTCCCTTTTATGAACTCCCTGTACCTTCTCCCCCACCACCTTCCTCTTTATCACTCATCAATACCTCTCGTCATGCGCAGTACCTCTCTTTGGTAGACCCTCCTAGTCACCATTTCGATGTGGTTGCTCGCAAGCTGACGGTAGCCCAGTGGTGCGATCGCGATACCAACAGAGTCGAGCCCGGGACCGCGGAATGTCACAGGACATCGACACACAGTGCTAAGGAACATAGGACTAACAGGTACGGTGATTTTATTGATTGGGTTAGGGATGGGATGATGTGTAGGTGGATGGGTAGGCAGAGGTAGATCAGATGAAGTTTGGTTGTGGTGTGTAGTAGAGGTTTGTTTTTGTTAGTGCGTTGGTTTTGTTGGTTTTTCGAAATTATTTTTGTGTTTTGCAACTGTAGAATATACGGATTCGTGAGTATTGTTTTTATATATTATTTTCCTTTTGTCCGTTGGGAGTATGAAGTATATTATGATGTACCTGTTTTATCAACGAGCTATGTGCATTTTAATTATACATAGTGTTCAGCGTTAAGGGAATACAATATACAGTGTGTTCACGGCTCGGGTCTTGAAGAGGAAGAACTTTTTTATTTTTAATTTTATTAATAAAAAATCTGTTGTGGCCAGCACCTCTTGCCATTTCCATATTAGGCTATATAAGTATTGTATTGCACTTCGCTTTCGAACCGTCGTTTTATAACAAAATATTATAGAACATTACCCAAATATTGTTTTTTATTATATTTAACATGTCTTCTGCACACATATAATTCTAATTATATCTATTTTTCATTGTATGAGGAAGTTTCTAAATATGCATTTTACTACAATTAATAAAACAATAAGAAAAATTAAATATACTTCCCAGTGAAAGCTATCAGAATGTCACTAAAACTGTTGATTTTTGACACTGACATGTGTCATTTACAAATTATGTTATAAACATTGGAATTTGTCAACTGGTTTCCTTAGTGCCGTAGCCTCTGCGATTAGTTCACTCTATAAATTATAGTGTCTTTATCTCTAAATCTATACAAGATATAATAAAAATGTTAAGTGTATGAGATGGAGAATTTTATGTTCTTCAATATTTAATAAAAAAAAAACTCCCAAAAAATTATATTTAGAAGAATTTTTCCATGAAATTACTACTTCCGGTTGTTTAATTGTTACCAACACCTTTTCAGCTCTTCCCAGGTATATAAGATTGAGGAAACTGCAGTTAAATATTTTTTAAGTCTTATAGTTTTTGAGGAATCGTTCCTCCAACATCCATATACATACACACATACACACACACACAGACATCATTTTAAAAATGTTATAATCGGATTCTAGGGACCTTAAATCATGCTTATTCAATAAAATCTGCGAATTTTAGCATGAATCCAATACCTCTCTTAGCGAGAGGTAATAATCTGATGTGGCCAACACAAAACCTCCCGCTGTTTAATTTTTATTAATTTAAATGCATACCTACGTATTTAGTATGCTGCAACCTATATTATGTTCCATTGCATATAACTATTGCTTTATTTACGATTTTCTTTATTATTTAATATTTCACTATTATTAATTTAAAGTTTTTTGACAATGACGTTTACCTGTCAGTTACATTCATTTGAAAAATGAACTATTTAACAATGGAATTGTGTTTATCTTAGGCTTCGGAATTACAAAAAGAAGTATTTTTAAATTTATTTGTAAAATATATAGAAAAAGTATTAATGTATACCTGTAGAAAATTCAATAATGGCATTTAATGGTATTTTTTGAAGAAAAACCATTATGAGCTTTAAGTAAAGTGCCATTTCCGTGTATCCGATTTACACCAAAATCTAATGGTTTCTTTTCATATTAGAATAGGGTAGAAATACAAGGTTTCAGAATTTTCTGAATGATAGTATTTGAGTTAGAGTGAAGACAAAATTCATACACATGCACACATACACACCCACACACACATACACACATACACACCCACACACACATACACACATACAGACATCATCGTGAAAATGTTAAAATTGGATTCTAGGGACCTTAAAACGTGGTCATTTACTAAAATCTCGTGATTTATATTTTAGGGTAGCGGGAGGTAAAAAACTGTCTTCTGCAAAATTAACAAAACTGTATACTTCAATTATACAGTAGGAACAGAGTAGACAACAATCAAATTAAAAATAAGAAAATACAAAACTTATTTTATTCATAAAAACCTTAGTAACGTTCTAATCTTAAAAAATCTGATGTGGTCAGCCCATAACATCCCGCTGGGTATTTAACCACGCAGTATAAACAAAGCAATCATTATGTTCAAATATCTTTACATTCACTCAAAACAATCTTTTTTTACTTTTAAAAAATATATCATACACAAAATAAATTTCACAAATATTAACAAAACTAATAGAAAAACATAACAAAAATCAAAATAGTACTGGCATCTTTACACAAAGTCTTTTCAGAGCCGTACTCTGAACGACAATGAAGCAAATTAATTAGTACTGTATTTATGTATGATGGAAAATATATTATTTTAAATAAACCTTAATTTCATTAGCCTCAAATATATTACTACTATATACTCCTTATCAAGGTTTTATTATTAATTTTAATGTAATTGCTTCCTGACAGTGACATTTGTATAAATTATGTCAAAATTATTATTATGTTTTTGTTTGACGCATAAGCAAGATGATTGATATATAAAAATAAATTATTTTATAAATTTATATTAAAATTATTTACTAAATGTTATTATCGTAGAATTAAAGAATATACCATTATATTCAATTTTTATTAGCAAAAGTTGCTGAAAAATTATATTCAATGATTTTTTTACAAGAAAAACTATTAAAAGCTTGTATAAGTGATACTTCCGGTTATCCGATATACACTAAAAACTAATGAGCTCTTCCCACATTAGTATAGTACTAGCGTAAACTCGGCTACGCCGAGTATACCCTAGGGCTCCGCCGATAGTGTTTTATAATAGTTTTACGTTCGTCCAATCCGTCTAGGAACAATTTAAACGCAAAGTGCTAACGCTAAGAGTCTTTCAAAATATGTTTTTCTCGCCCACCCAAATAGCCCACGCAACCTGCCCACCCAAACTAATTACGCAACCTGCCCACGCAATATGCCCACGCAACCTGCTCACCCAAATTGCCCACGCAACCTGCCCACCCAAAATGCCCACGCAACTTGCCCACCCAAACTGTCCACGCAACCTGCCCACCCAAACTTCCCACGCATCATGCCCACTCAAATTTCCCACTCAACTTGCCCACGCAACATGCCTTCCTAAACTGATTTTGACATTTCTGCATGACAGCCCTTGACGTTACTTTTCATTTGATACCAAACACGACATAGTTCTGACAACTTTAAGCAAAAACAAAAGCCGATCGAGCTGTCAAATTTTTGACATTTCTGCATGGCAGTCTTCGACGATACCTCTCATTTGATACCATACACGACATGGTTCTGACAACTTTAAGCAAAAAACCAAAGCCGATCGAGCTGTCTAATTTTTTACATTTCTGCATGACAGCTTTTGAAGTTACCTTTCATTTGATACCAAACACGGCATGGTTCTTTACAACTTTAAGCGAAAAACAAAAGCCGATCAAGCTGTCAAATTTTTGACATTTCTGCATGGCAGCCCTCGACGATACCTCTCATTTGATACCAAACACGGCATGGTTCTGACAACTTTAAGCAAAAAAACAAAAGCCGATCGAGCAGTCAAATTTTTGACATTTCTGCATGGCAGCTCTCGACGATACCTCTCATTTGATACCAAACACGACATGGTTCTGACAACTTTAAACGAAAAACAAAAGCCGATCGAGCTGTCAAATTTTTGACATTCCTGCTTGGCAGACCTTGACGAACCCCTCATTTGATACCAAACACGACATGATTCTTTACAACTTTAAGCAAAAAATAAAAGACGATCGATCTGTCAAAATCTTGACATTTCTGCATGGCAGCCCTCGACGATACATTTCATTTGATACCAAACAAGACATGATTCTGGCAACTTTAAGTAGAAAACAAAAGCCGATCGAGTTGTCATATTTTTGACATTTCTGCATGACAGCCCTTGACGTTACTTTTCATTTGATACCAAACACGACATGGTTCTGACAACTTTATGCAAAATAACAAAAGCCGATCGAGCTGTCATTCTTTTAACATTTCGGCTTGGTAGCCCTTGACGATGCCTATCATTTGATACCAAACACGACATGTTTCTGACTACTTTATGTAAAAAAAAAAACAAAAACCGATCGAGCTGTCAAAATCTTGATATTGGAGTATTTGTGTTTTACCTAGTTACTTATGTCAACACTTTCTCGTATATTTATGTTTAAAATTTATTATATTTTTTATTAGTAGCTTGGAAATTAATTGACTTACTTCACAGTAATGCAATTAGGAATATTTGTTTTTCACTTATGGCATATTTGGTAACACTTGTGTACCGACTTCACATTGTTCTAGTTAGCAATATTTGTTTTATAGGTACTTACCTAGTTACTTATGGAATGTTTGGCAACACTTTCGAAGTGGACATGAACCACGGATAGGAACCATCAAAATTATAAATTTTAAATATGTTTTAGGCCTTTTTTACTATTGTGAAATCATTCCCTATTCTCATAATTTATGTTCATGAATTTAACTTCTTTCAAATTGTCCTCATTTCAAAAATATTTCCATTTAAAGGTTGATTGACATGTCAAACAATCTTTCTCCTAGGGCTCCGCCGATAGTTTTACGCATTTCCATTCCGTCTAGGTACCATTTTTATCAATTTCATATCCAAATTAGGTTCCATTTAAATACATGCCTTTTCCGTCGTTCAGCAAATATTTTGTCAATGGAAACAGTGAGTACATATGTTACTGTACGTTCATATTCACTGAATTATCACCTTCTCTGTCATAAAAGGAAACAGTTTTACCTATAGATGAACATATGTTAAAATTTAACTTCAAGGTTATATATGAATTATTAATTACCATTTAAATAGAGAAAATAATTATAAAATACCTTTCATTATACTATGATATGCATAATAATCGTTTCATAAAAAATATGTATCCACTTTTAACTGATATTTACACATTTCTTATAATGGTTTGTCACCAACATTGACATGTCAAATGTGATAGATACATCGTTTTTCTTAATTTTGTACATGTAGACTTCGATCGATTGTTTCAAATAGCCAAAATCGCACCTTTAAAAATATTTTACCCAAAAACTGTGCACCGTACAGAAAAATGACCTATTACAAGGAAATCAAGTTGAGTTATTCTCTATATCCTAAAAAAAAATTCATTAAAATCACTCGCACCGTTTAAGCTGTAGAGACGAATAAAATTTCCCCGATTGTCGTGATGAATTCAAATATATATAGAAATATAGAAATATAGATAGTGAATGAAATTATTTAGTATAAAAGACTAGCGAAAACTCGGCTACGCCGAGTATTCCCTAGGGCTCCGCCGATAGTGTTTTCTAATAGTTCTACGTACGTCCAATTCGTCTAGAAACAATTTAAACACAAAGTGCTAACGCTAAGAGTCTTTCAAAATATTTTTATTTGATACCAAACAAGATATGGTTCTGACAACTTTAAACAAAAAACAAAAGCCGATCGAGCTGTCAAATTTTTGACATTTCTGCATGGCAGCCCTTGGCGAACCCTTTCATTTGATACCGAACACGGCATGGTTCTGACAACTTTAAGCAAAAAACAAAAGCCGATCGAGCTGTCAAATTTTTAACATATCTGGATGGCAGTTCTTGACGATACTTCTCATACGATACCAAACACGACATGGTTCTGACAACTTTAAGCAAAAAACAAAACCCGAGCGAGCTGTCAAAATTTTGACATTTCTGCATGGCAACCCTTGACGTTACCTTTCATTTGATACTAAACACGATGTTGTTCTGATAACTTTCAACAAAAAAATAAAGCCGACCGAGCTGTCAAAATTTTGACATTTCTACATGACAGCCCTTGTCGTTACCTTCCATTTAATACCAAACACGACGTGGTTCATTACAACTTTAAGCGAAAAACAAAAGCCGATCGAGCTGTCATATTTTTGTGATTTCTGCACGGCAGCCCTCGACGGTACCTCTCATTTGATACCAAACACGACATGGTTCTGACAACTTTAAACGAAAAACAAAAGCCGATCGAGCTGTCAAATTTTTGACATTCCTGCTTGGCAGCCCTTGACGAAACCTCTCATTTGATACCAAACACGACATGGTTCTCACAATTTTAAATAAAAAACAAAAGACGATCGAGCAGTCAAAATCTTGACATTTCTGCATGGCAGCCCTCGACGTTACCTTTCATTTGATACCAAACACGAAATGGTTCTGACAACTTTAATTAAAATACAAATGCCGATCGAGCTGTCAAATTTTTGACATTTCTACATGACAGCCCTTGTCGTTACCTTTCATTTGAAACCAAACACGACATGGTTCTGACAACTTTATGCAAAATAACAAAAGTCGATCGAGCTGTCATTCTTTTAACATTTCGGCTTGGTAGCCCTTGGCGATACCTATCATTTGATACCAAACACTACATGGTTCTGACAACTTTATGCAAAAAAGCAAAAGCCTATAGAGTTGTCAAATTTTTGACATTTCCGCATGCCAGCCCTTGACGAAACTTCTCATTTGATACCAAACACGACATGGTTCTGACAACTTTTTGCAAAATACAAAAGTCAAACGATCTCACAAAATTTTTACATTTCTGCACGGTAGCCCTTGACGATACATCTCATTTGATACCAAACACGACATGGTTCTGACAACTTTACGTAAAAGCAAAAGCCGATCGAGCTGTTACATTTTTGACATTTCGGCATGGTAGCCCTTGACGATACCTCTCATTTGATACCAAACACGACATGTTTCTGACAACTTTATGTAAAAAAAAAAAAAACAAAAAACGATCGAGCTGTCAAAATATTGATATTGGAGTATTTGTGTTTTACTTAGTTACTTATGGCAACACTTTCTCGTATATTTATGTACAAAATTTATTATATTTTTTATTAGTAGCTAGGAAATTAATTCACAGTAATGCAATTAGGAATATTTGTTTTTCACTTATGGCATATTTGGTAACACTTGTGTACCGACTTCACATTGATCTAGTTAGTAATATTTGTTTTATAGGTACTTACCTAGTTACTTATGGAATGTTTGGCAACACTTTCGAAGTGGACATGAACCACGGACAGGAACCATCAAAATTATAAATTTTAAATATGTTTTAGGCCATTTTTACTATTGTGAAATAATTGCCCATTCTCATAATTTATGTGTATGAATTTAACTTCTTTCAAATTGTCCTCATTTCAAAAATAATTCTATTTGAAGGTTCTGATTGACATGTCAAACAAACTTTCTCCTAAGACTCCGCCGATAGTGTATTATAATAGTTTTACGTACTTCCATTCTGTCTAGGTACCATTTTTATCAATTTCATATTCAAATTAGATTCCATTTAAATACATGCCTTTTTTCGTTGTTCAGTTACTATTTTTTCAATGGAAACATGCGTACATATGGTACTGCACGTTCATATTCACTGAATTATAACCTTTTCAACTTCTCTGTCATAAAAAGCAAATAGTTTTACCTATGGATGAAAATATGTTAAAATTTAACTTCAAGGTTATATATGAGTTATTAATTACCATTTAAATAGAGAAAATAATTATAAAATACCTTTAATTATACTATTATATCCATAATAATCGTTCCATAAAAAATATATATCCACTTTTAAATAATCTTTATACATTTCTTATATTGGTTTGTCACTAACATTGACATGTCAAATGTGATAGATGACATCGTTTTTCTTCTTAATTTTGTACATGTAGACTTCGATGTATTGTTTCAAAAAGCCAAATTTCCACTTTTAAAAATATTTTACACAAAAACTATGCACCGTACATAAAAATGACCTATTACCAGGAAATCAAGTTGAATTATACTCTACATCCCAGAAAAATTTTCATTAAAATAGCTCTTACCGTTTAGCCTGTACAGGTGAGCAAAATTTCCCCGATCGTCGTGATTAAAGAAAATATATATATATAGATAGTGAATGAAATTATTTAGTATAAAAGACTAGCGAAAACTCGGCTACGCCGAGTATTCCCTAGGGCTCCGCCGATAGTGTTTTTTAATTGGTTTTCGTACGTTCAATCCGTCTAGGACCAATTTAAACGCAAAGTGCTAACGCTAAGGGTCTTTCAAAATATTTTTTCTCGCCCATTCAAACAGCCCACGCAACCTTCCCACCCAAACTGCTCACGCAACCTGCCCACCCAAAATGCACACGCAACCTGCCCACCCAAACTGCCCACGCACCCTGCCCACCCAACCTGCCCACCCAAACTGCCCACCCAAAATGCCCACCCAACCTGCCCACCCAAAATGCCCACGCAACCTACTCACTCAAACCGATCGAGTTGTCAAATTTTTGACACTTCTGCATGACAGCCCTTGACGTTACTCTTCATTTGATACCAAACACGACATGGTTCTGGCAACTTTAAGCAAAAAACAAAAGTCGATCGAGCTGTCAAATTTTTGACATTTCTGTATGGCAGCCCTTGGTGAACCCTCTCATTTGATACCAAACACGACATGGTTCTGACAACTTTAAGCAAAAAACAAAAACCGTTCGGGCTGTCAAATTTTTGACATTTCTGCATGGCAGCCGTCAACGATACCTCTCATTTGATACTAAACACGACATGATTCTGACAACTTTAAGTAAAAAAACAAAAGCCGATCGAGCTGTCAAATTTTTGACATATCTGCATGACAGCCCTTGATGTTACCTTTCATTTGATACCAAACACGACATGATTCTGACAACTTTAAGTAAAAAACAAAAGCCGATCGAGCTGTCAAATTTTTGACATATCTGCATGACAGCCATTGACGTTACCTTTCATTTGATACCAAACACGACATGGTTCTGACAACTTTAAACAAAAAACAAAAGCCGATCGAGCTGTTCAATTTTTGACATTTCTGCCTGACAGCCCTTGTCGATACCTCTCATTTGATACCAAACACGACATCGTTCTAACAACTTTAAACAAAAAACAAAAGCCGATCGAGCTGTCAAATTTTTGACACTTTTGCATGACAGCCATTGACGTTACTTTTCATTTGATACCAAACACGACATGGTTCTGACAACTTTAAGCAAAAAGCAAAAGCCGATCGAGCTGTCAAATTCTTGACATTGGAATATTTGTTTTTTACTTAGTTTCTTATGGGATGTGTGGCAACACTTTGAAAATGCACATGAATCACGGACATGAAACTTCAAAAATTTTAATTTTTAAATATAATGTTTTAGGGCCTTTTAAACTACTATGGAATAACCGCCCATTGCCATAATGTATGTTTATGAATTTAACTTTTTTCAAAATGTCCTCATTTCATAAATAATTCCATTTAAATGTTCTGATTGACATGTCAAAGAAACGTTCTTCGTCTTAAATTTTTCAATGAAAACTAAATTTTTGATTTCAAATTGTTTCAAAAAGCCAAAATACGACCTTTAAAAATTTTTAACACAAAAACTATGCACCGTACAGAAAAATTACCTATTACTAGGAAATCAAGTTGAATTATTCTCTATATCCCAGAAAAATTTTCATTAAAATCACTCGCACCGTTTAGTCTGTACAGGTGAGCAAAATTTCCCAGATCGTCATGATGATTAAAGAAAATATATATATATAGATAGTGAATCTACCCGTTTAGTATAAAAGACTAGCGAAAACTCGGCTACGCCGAGTATTCCCTAGGGCTCCGCCGATAGTGTTTTATAAAAGTTTTACGTACGTGCAATCCGTCTAGGAACAATTTAAAGGCAAAGTGCTGCCGCTAAGAGTCTTTCAAAATATTTTTTCCCGCCCACCCAAACAGCCCACGCAACCTGCTCACGCAACCTGCCCACGCAATATGCCCACCCAAACGACCCACGCAACCTGCCCACCCAAACTGCCCACTCAAAATGCCCACGCAACCTGCCCACCCAAACAGCCCACGCAACCTGCCCACCCAAAATGCCCACGCAACCTGCCCACCCAATCTGCCCACTCAAACTGCCCACGCAACCTGCCCACCCAAAATGCCCAAGCAACCTGCCCACTCAAACTGCCTACGCAACTTGCCCACCCAAAAGCCGATCGAGCTGTCAAAATTTTGACATTTATGCATGACAGCCCTCGACGATACCTCTCATTTGATACCAAACACGACAACGTTCTGATAACTTTCAGCAAAAAACAAAAGCCGATCGAGCTGTCAATTTTTTGACATTTACGCATGACAGCCCTCGACGATACGTCTCATTTGATACCAAAAACGACATGGTTCTGATAACTTTAAGCAAAAAACAAAAGCCGATCGAGCTGTCAATTTTTTGACATTTATGCATGACAGCCCTCGACGATACCTCTCATTTGATACCAAACACGACATGGTTCTGATAACTTTAAGCGAAAAGCAAAAACCGATCGAGCTGTCAATTTTTTGACATTTCTGCATGACAGCCTTTGACGTTACCTTTCATTTGATACCAAACACGACATGGTTCTGACAACTTTAAGCAAAAAACAAGAGCCGATCGAGCTGTCAATTTTTTGACACTTCTGCGTGACAGACCTTGACGATACCTCTCATTTGATACCAAACACGACATGGTTCTGAAAACTTTAAGCAAAAAACAAAAGCCGATCGTGCTGTCAAATTTTTGACATTTCTGCATGGCAGCCCTTGACGAACCCTCTCATTTGATACCAAACACGACATGATTCTGACAACTTTATGCAAAAAACAAAAGCCGATCGAGCTGTCAAATTTTTGACATTTCTGCATGGCAGCCCTCGACGATACCTCTCATTTGATACCAAAAACGCCATGATTCTGACAACTTTACGCAAAAAACAAAAGCCGATCGAGCTATCAAATTTTTGACATTTCTGCATGACAGCCCTTGACGAACACTCTCATTTGATACTAAACACGACATGGTTCTGACAACTTTAAGCAAAAAACAAAAGCCGATCGAGTTGTCAAATTTTTGACACTTCTGCATGACAGCCCTTGTCGTTACCTCTCATTTGATACCAAACACGACTTGTTTTTGACAATTTTATGCAAAAAAATAAAAGCCGATAGAGCTGTCTAATTTTTGACATTGGAATATTTATTTTTTACTTAGTTATTTATGGGATGTTTGACAACACTTTCGAAATGTACATGTATCACGGACATGAACCTTCAAAACTTTTAATTTTTAAATATAATGTTTAGGGCCTTTTAAACTACTGTGGAATAACCGCCCATTGCCATAATGTATGTTTATGAATTTAACTTCTTTCAAATTGTCCTCTTTTCATGAATAATTCCATTTAAATGTTCTGATTGACATGTCAAAGAAACGTTCTTCGTCTTAAATTTTTCAAAGAATACTAAATTTTTGATTTCAAATTGTTTTAAAAAGCCAAAATACGACCTTTAAAAATTTTTTACACAAAAACTATGTACCGTACAGAAAAATTACCTATTACCAGGAAATCAAGTTGAGTTATGCTCTACAACCTGCAACTATTTTCATTAAAATCACTCGCACCGTTTAGTCTGTACAGGCGAACAAAATTTCCCCGATCGTCTTGATGAATTCAAATATAGATAGTGAATGTACCCGTTTAGAATAAAAGACTAGCGAAAACTCGGCTACGCCGAGTATTCCCTAGGGCTCCGCCGATAGTGTTTTATAATAGTTGTACGTATGTCCAATCCGTCTAGGAACAATTTAAATGCAAAGTGCTACCGCTAAGAGTTTTTCAAAATATTTTTTTCCCGCCCACCCAAACAGCCCACGCAACCTGTCCACCCAAACTGCCCACGCAATCTGCCCACCCAAAGTGCCCACGCAACCTGCCCACCCAACCTGCCCACTCAAACTGCCCACGCAACCTGCCCACCCAAAATGCCCACTCAACCTGCTTACCTTTCATTTGATACTAAACACGACATAATTCTGACAACTTTAAACAAAAAACAAAAGCCGATCGAGCTGTCAAAATTTTGACATTTCTGCATGACAGCCCTTATTGTTACCTTTCATTTGATACCAAACACGACATGTTTCTGACAACTTAAAGTAAAAAACAAAAGCCAATCGAGCTGTCAAATTTTTGACATTTCTGCATGGCAGCTCTTGACGTTACCTTTCATTTGATACCAAACACGACATAATTCTGACAACTTTAAGGAAAAAACAAAAGCCAATCGAGCTGTCAAATTTTTGACATTTCTGCATGGCAGCCCTTGACGAACACTCTCATTTGATACCAAACACGACATGGTTCTGACAACTTTAAGCAAAAAACAAAAGCCGATCGAGCTGTCAATTTATTTACATTTCTGCATGGCAGCCCTTGTCGATACCTCTCATTTGATACCAAACACGACATAGTTCTGACAACTTTAAGCAAAAAACAAAATCTAATCGAGCTGTCAAATTTTTGACATTTCTGCATGGCAGCCCTTGACGAACACTCTCATTTGATACCAAACACGACATGGTTCTGACAACTTTAAGCAAAAAACAAAAGCCGATCGAGCTGTCAAATTTTTGACATTTTTGCATGACAGCCCGTGACGTTACCTTTCATTTGATACCAAACACGATATGGTTCTGACAACTTTATAGCAAAAAACAAAAGCCGATGGAGCTGTCAAATTTTTGACATTTCTGCATAGCAGCCCTTGACGAACCCTCTCATTTGATATCAAACACGACATGGTTCTAACAACTTTAAGCAAAAAACAAATGCCGATCGAGCTGTCAAATTTTTGACATTTCTGCATGACAGCCCTTGACGTTACCTTTGATTTGATACCAAACACGACATGGTTCTGACAACTTTAAGCAAAAAACAAAAGCCGATCGAGCTGTCAAATTTTTGATATTTCTGCATGACAGCCCTTGATGTTACCTTTCATTTGATACCAAACACGACTTGGTTCTGACAACTTTAAACAAAAAAACAAAAGACGATGGGGCTTTGAAATTCCTGACATTGGAATATTTGTTTTTTACTTAGTTATTTATGGGATGTTCGGCAACACTTTGGAAATGTACATGAATCACGGAAATGAACCTTCAAAAAATTTAATTTTTAAATATAATGTTTTAGGTCTTTTAAACTACTATGGAATAACCGCCCATTGCCATAATGTGTATTTATGAATTTAAATTTTTTCAAAATGTCCTTATTTTATAAATAATGCCATTTAAATGTTTTGATTGACATGTCAAAGAAACGTTCTTCGTCTTAAATTTTTCAAAGAAGACTAAATTTTTGATTTCAAATTGTTTCAAAAAGCTAAAATACGACCTTTAAAAATTTTTTACACAAAAACTATGCACCGTACAGAAAAATGACCTATTACCAGGAAATCAAGTTGAATTATTCTCTACATCTTGGAAAAATTTTCATTAAAATCGCTCTTACCGTTTAGTCTGTACAGGCGAATAAAATTTCCCCGATCGTCTTGATGAATTCAATATAGAAATATATATAGATAGTGAATCTACCCGTTTAGAATAAAAGATAGAATGGGTATACAAAATTTCAAAACGAGCACAAACACACACACACACACACACACACATACACACATACATACATGCATACATACATACATACATACATACATACATACATACATACATACATACATACATATCTACCTACAGACATCATTCTAAAAATGTTAAAATCGGATTGTGAGGACATCAAAACGTGCTTATTCACTAAAATCTCTATATGCGATTTTTAGCACGATCCCTATACCTCCCTTATCTAGGGTAGCGGAAGGTAAAAAAAATCTTCTAAATATAATATTTTGAAAAATTTTATTACAAATGCAACATAAAATTATCCATATAATACACTTAAAAAATTTATTATATCTTCTATCATAAAATTCAAATATTTGTATATATAAATGTCAGTGTCAAAAATTATATGGTTGAATTTAAGGGAAATTTATAACATCCCTACGGATTAGGCAATAATTTTAATGTACACAGGTGGTTAATAGCACCCCTATCTTCCTTATTAATTAAATTTTAAAAAGATACAAAAAATATACACCAAAAGAACAAGTGTACGATTTTTTTTTTCCAGAGAAGTAAAATAAAAACGCGAAAAAAAATCTAATATGGATACCACATGACTTCTTTGTACGGCTATAAACTATACATACATATTTTGTTAATAATTAAATATAAAATATTAAATTTAACATCAAAGTGGGAGGATATACAGTATGTCCCCGAATTGAGTTTACAAAAGGAAAAAAAAAATAATTTTTGATTTTACGAAAAAATGCCAAGGGAAGAAAATTTTTTGCTTGAATTAAAACGCATGTTTCAGTTATTAAAACTTTTTATTTATTTTATTTTTACAATTTTGGCTTCTCAACAGGAAATTTTTCGCAATAACAGAGAGGCACTAGACCAATTAACAAAAAATTAATGTAAGGTTCTTTTATTATAACGTTTTTTCGTATTTTGTCCTCCTAATAATACAGTTATTATATTGAATCTAACATGATTTTAGTTAGCTTTGAAATATTGACAAATGATTATTAATTCTAATTTCAGATAAAAAAGAGTTAATTGAATAAACTACAAGTATTTTGATTTTCGCCGTTTTTTACCTCCCGCTACCCTCCCAAGGAACACAGAGTTTTTATTAAGACATTATAACTAATAATGTTGTTACTGCAACTTACATTTACCGGAATTATAACACTTTTAAGTTATTTTGCCTTGTACAACTTTTTTCTAGTCTTTTAAACTGCAATGCGAAGTTATGATGTGTGGTACTTATTATTTGGTTCCATAGTAGTTATTAAAACGTTTTATATTTAAGTTTCATTGGCGTCGATTCTTTTAGTTCTATTAACGTCTTTCGCACTAAATTAAAGGAAGTGTTAGAAACGTAATTGACAGTTATTTATAAATACATTTTTTAAAGTTTTATAATACAGTTTAAAAATAATTGTTTAGTATAGATGCATTAAAGTTTACATGTATTACATATATTAGATAGTTTACAGTTTTCTAAAAGTTTTATAAATTTATTTAAAACTTTTAAATAACTGCAAAAATAACAGTCTTATTTTAAACAGAAGAAAGTGGGAGTATAGTTTCTCAGTAACTTAATGCATCAACTAAAAAACTGATGTAAAGTAGTTCTTAGGAAGTCATTATAACTGAAATATCGAATTATAATATGTACGGCCATATTTTTGCATTTAAACAGAAACTTGTTTAGAAGCCATTTTGTAAAATTTAGTATAAATTAATTTTATTGTGTTTTTAATTTAATATTCTGAAAGTAAACATTCTTCTATATGGTTTATTATAATATACTTTATTCATTATAATATCGAATGATTTAAAAAAAAATCTGTTGTGGCCAGCACAAGACCTTCCGTCAGTTCGATGTATTTTGTACAAATCCCATACCAAAAGGTCCTTGGAACAAATTCTATATAATATCATGTAAAATCGAACACGAACACATACTTTTTTTACAAATTCCATACTAAAAGTTCATTTGAAAAGGTTCTTTAAATGCAATAAAATTATAACATAAACTACACTAAGTAATGCCCTTCCATCTTCTCTTTGGCCTTTCTCTGCATGTCACTTGCGAGTAACAATATGACATACCAATTTTAGATCCTATACTTTTCATATTTGGTTTTGCACTTGCAACTGACATCTGTCAATTATTTTTTTTTGAATAATTATGTCAGCTGTTTCCATAATAAATTGCAAAGCAGACTAATTTTTGAAAATTAATTTCTTTATAATGCTTTTAATTTACATCTATTGAATATGAAGGAAAATGTATAATTAAACCGTATAGAGAAGAGTATTTTCTTTAATATATATAATAACAAAATGTCAAAAAGTAATATTTAACTGCGTTTTTTTAAGAAAAACTGTTAAAAACTTCAAAAAAGGGTACTTCCGGTGGATTGATTATAACCAAAATCTAATCAACTCTTCATATGGATGTACAGAAGAGGAATACGAAAGAATTATAATTTTTAGAATTGTAGTATTGGAGTTATCGTCGGAGAAAAATTTGTCACACACGGACATACATACACACACACGGACACACACACACACGGACACACACACACACATACATACAGACATCATCTTAAAAATAGTAAATTCGTTTTGTAGGGACCCTAAAACGTGCTTATTCATTAAAAACTCACCACCGAATTTTTTGACCAAAGACAATACCTTCCTTACCTAAAGGTGACGGAAGGTAAAAATACAAAAATCTATTTTTCATAAAAATTTAATAAATGTTCTTTTATTTATTTTAGGATATTATAATGTCCCTTGATTTTTTTTCCAAGTATAATATAATATTTCACAGTAAAATTAAATTTGTTTATAAAATGAGTTCAACAGATATGTAAAAAATATGATCTTTATAAAGATAATCTTAGATTTAAATAGTTGCAGAACACATTACAAGTCTCGGTACATATAATTATACAACATAGTCATGCTTAGACTACTTATACGACTCGTGATATGATAAAATATGAATTTACGGTAGAAAATAGTTTGCTGAGAAATCTGTATTGTAGTTTGAATAGTAACCCATATTATAGTTTTATTAGTAAATATATCTCTTATCAATTAGCTTTAATGAAACCAACATATTATAGTCCATGCAAAATACATATGCAACTATTGCGTGTAAGTGATAATAGAAAGTTATATAGTAGTTAAAAAAACGTTGTATATTAGTTGAATAGATTCCCCACCCGCCTGACATTTAACGTCGTATAAACGTTAGAATCAGTAAATTATCGTTGCATAAAAGGTATAATACAAGTTAAAAAGTTTTAAAAAAAGTTTTTTTAAAGTTAATAGAACTAATAACAAACTAATTTGTGCTCCTTGGGCTTGGTACGGGAGGCATAGGGATCGTGCTACAAATCACGTATCGAGTAAATGACCACGTTTTAAGGTCCATAGAATCCATTTTTAACATTTTCACGATGATGTCTGTATGTGTGTGTGCGTGTGTGTGTGTGTGCGTGTGTGTGTGTGTGTGTGTATGTGTGTATGTGTACGAATTTTGTTAACTCAAATACTATCATTCAGAAAATTCTGAAACCTTGTATTTTTACCCTATTCTAATAGGAATAGAAGCCATTAGATTTTGGTGTAAATCGGATAAACGGAAATCGTACTTTACTTGAAGCTCATAATGGTTTTTCTTCAAAAAATACCATTAAATGCCATTTTTTCGAATTTTATGTCTTATAAATATTAAAGATTATTGAATTTTCTAATGGAATATATTAATACTTTTTCTATATATTTTACAGATAAATTTAAAAATAAATTTTTTTATTAGTCGCGAAGCCTAAGATAAAAACTATTCCTTTGTTACACAGTTCATTTTTCAAATGAATGTAACTGACAGTAAATGTCACTATCTGAAAACATCACTTCAAATTAATAATAGTGACATTTTAAAAAGAAAATAGTAAATAAAGCAATAGTTTTCTGCAATGGAACAGTTTGCAGCGTTAGTCAATACGTAGGTAGGTATGTATTTAAATTAATAAAAATTAAATAGCGGGAGGTTTTGTGTTGGCCACATCAGATTTTTTTTTACCTAAACCGCTTAACTGACTTTATGAATAATTTTTGGCCTTTACAAATAGAATGCTGTTCCACTTCTCATTTTCTTGTACTCTAATCTTTCCAGAAACTGCAAATTTCCTAGTCAAATTATTTCTCGTCTTTACATTAAAGAGTGATATGCATAAATATTACATGACAAAATAAATAAATAATAAAATGAAACAGTCTGGAAAAAGTAAAAGTAGATAATATATGGCGCACATATGCAAGTATGTGGTATATGTAATTTTATTGCGGTCAACTCATATTTCCTGTTATGTGTTTTCTTATCTATTTATTGCAAAATATTTCCTTTCCTTACATTCAAAAAATGATATTTCTTTATTTATACGGTCACCCATCCTTATTTTATCTATAAAGATCTAAACTTTCCTTTTTAGCATATATTATTGTTCATATATTTCTTTTATAATATCTTGCCTTTATAAATATAGGTCAGATTGTCTGACCTATAAAAATATATGTTTATTACTGTTATTAAAATTTTATGATTCACAAGTTTACCACATATATACGTAGTTTTAAAAATTCCAACCTATGACAAATATATAAGTACATATACAGGGTGTCCCAAATTGATTAGGCTACTATTGGAATCTCGGAAACTATAAGAGCTACGAGGTCGGTTAAATGGGCAATGTTGTATACTTTTGAGGGTTGATTCAGATTCCGTTAAGAAACATTCAAAATTTCGAACAGTCTGAAAATTATTCAAAAAAAAACTGAAAATCGCGATTTTAAAAAATGTCAACTAACTCCGTAACTATAAGAGATATAAAAAAAATGTTTCATATAAAAGTTACACTATTTAATAAGGCAAACTTAAAAATGTTGTCACTATAAAATTCAAGATGGCGGTTTTCAAGATATTAATAGCAACTTTCTTATTTTAAATGAGCGCCATATTGGATTTTTACATGATTAAATAGAACTTTTTTACCTTCCGTCACCTTTAGGTAAGGAAGGTATTGTCTTTGGTCAAAAAATACGGTGGTGAGTTTTTAATGAATAAGCACGTTTTAGGGTCCCTACAATACGAATTTACTATTTTTAAGATTATGTCTATATGTATGTATGTGTGTGTGTCCGTGTGTGTGTATGTGTGTCCGTGGGTGTGTGTGTGTGTGTGTGTGTGTGTGTGTCCGTGTGTGACAAATTTTTCTCCGATGATAACTCCAATACTATAATTCTAAAAATTATAATTCTTTCGTATTCCTCTTCTGTACATCCATATGAAGAGTTCATTAGATTTTGTTTATAATTGATCCACCGGAAGTACCCTTATATGAAGTTTTTAACAATTTTTCTTTAAAAAAATGCAGTTAAATATTATTTTTTGACATTTTGTTATTATATATATTAAAGAAAATACTCTTCTCTATACGGTTTGATTATACATTTTCCTTCATATTCAATAGATGTAGAGTTAAAGCATTATAAAGAAATTAATTTTCAAAAATTAGTCAGCTTTGCTATTTATCATGGAAACAGCTGATACATTCAAAAAATTCTAATTGACAGATGTCTGTTGCAAGTACAAAACCAAATATGGAAAGTATAGGATCAAACATTGGTATGTCATTGTGTTCTTCGCAAGTGACATGCAGTGAAAGGCCAAAGAGAAGATGGAAGGACTGTATCGCAGAAGACTTGAGAAAGGAAAGACTGTGTGAAGAAGATGCGTTGGACAGGAATGAGTGGAAGAGAAGAGGAAACAGCGAGCCCTAATAAAATAGGAGAAAGCTGAAGCAAAAAGAATGAAGTGTCAAGTGCATTTTACTTAGTGTATGTTTATGTTATAATTTTATTGGATTTATAGAACCTTTTCAAATGAACTTTTGGTATGGAATTAGTAAAAAATAGTATGTGTTCGTGTTTGATTTTACATGATATTATATAGAATCTGTTCCAAGGTTTTTTTGGTATGGGATTTGTACAAAATACATCGAATTGACGGAAGGTCTTGTGCTGGCCACAACATATTTTTTTCTCTTTTCAACGATGTATAACAAAGTATGTTTACATTAAAATTTAATAAAGATATTAATTATTTCAATTTGATAATTAATCAAATAAGCTTAAAAACAAATGCAAGTACATTTTTTTAAAACAAATCAAAAGCAAAACAACTTAATACTAATGTAACAATAATTTATACTAAATGTTCAAAATTCTGGCCATTGTTAAATAAACATAGATGAACACATTTTGCAACACTGGCAGTTACTGTCCTCAATGTATTGTGATTAATACTATTAAAAGAGTTCACACATTATTCGGACTTATTCACGTGTACCTTGTTATGCGATCTATATTGCTACGTAACGACTTATTGCTATTTTAAAGATAATTGTTAAAATTCGTATTCACGTGTCAACAAGCTGTCGTTATTTTAACAATAATTGTTATCAGTCAGGCAAGAGCTCCTGACCACTTGCCGAGGTGTCAACAATTATTGTTAAAATTAATTTAAAATGGCAAATGCTCATAAATATTCATCAAAGGTAAATTTAGTGTATTAAAACTAAAATTCGTGCACAAATATATAATTCGTATCGTTTCTTTATTTGATATTAGTGCGTAGTCGTGTCTTTAAAGGGCAGACTGACTTGTCGAATAACTTCTGTTTCAAATAAGTGATATACATAATATGTAAATTAGGTAGATTATTTTTAGCTCATTTATTGTCTACCCCATAGGCATGACAGAGTACAATTGCTGAAGTAACACCATTCCTTTAGGATTAGACAACACGCAGATGGTATTTCCTGTTAATTGAAGATATATAAATCACTAAACGAAGTAATAAACAATAAAAAGTACTTGTCATGGAAAATACTTTTAGATTCAAGCTGCATTTTTTTTTTCATATTTCTGGCAGGTATTTGCTGTTATTTTCGCCATATTTACTGTGAATTTGAAGTAAATTAGACTTAAATGATGAAAAAACTCTATTTGTCACACTTGTCATTCATAAACAAAGTAAACAAATCTTAAAACACTTCTACCACCCTTACAATACCAATGCAAAAATTAATAGTTTTTATAATTAGACATTTATTAGTTAAAAATGTTTCCGTCAGTTTTAAATATTATACTATAATAAACGTATCTTTAATAACCCAAATGAATTTAAAAAATCATTATTTTAAATAAGAAATGTTTTAATTTTAATATCCTAATGGTTGCAACACTGCAATTTTAAATAATGACAGCTGTACTGAATACAACTTCATGTTAAATGATAACAAGATTGTTACTAAACAATAATTGTTATAGCTCATCTAACAACGAGACACGTGAATACGAAATTTTAACAATATTGTTATCAATTCTTGTTAAGTAACAATTTCTTGTTTAATAACAATGTACACGTGAATAAGCCCAATTGTAATAATCTGATAGGATGGTTTTAATATTCAGCTAAAATTATGCCGAAATCTTCGAACATGGCGGCGTTCAATTAGTCACAAAGGTTTAACATTGCGTCTGCTGTCCAGTTAGAGATCAATGAATCTTTAACACGATCCTTACTGTTCATACAAAGATAGCGGAATAGTAAAATAACCTATCTACTATACATGTTTCAAAACTAAAACACATCATCTACAGAGATCTCTCCACAAACAAACTTCGTTTACACCCCACCACACCGCCACACCCCCTAATTCATTCCAACGCCCCCGCGTTGATCGTATCGTGCTGTATGAATGTAATCCCACATAGGCTCTACAGGTGCTTGCGCCATTCTACTTGCTCTTCCTCCTCCCTCTTCGCCATGTTTGCGTGTCCCAGAATCCCGACCTGCTCGGTTTCAGTTCGCGTGTTCGCCGTTTCATTCAGCGGGAATCGGGCCACGAGAATCGGGGCCGGGAATATAGGTCAAGCTCCCGATTCGTAACTGGGTTAAGTGCATCGAGCCAGGGATGGAGATGGATAGATGGAGAAAATGGGGGTGTAAGAGGGGAAGGCAGGGATATAAATATACAGGGTGAATCTGGGAAGACTCCCCCCCCCCACCCTTTTACTTTTTTACCTTCCGTCACCTTTAGGTAAGGAAGGTATTGTCTTTGGTCAAAAAATTCGGTGGTGAGTTTTTAATGAATAAGCACGTTTTAGGGTCCCTACAATACGAATAAACCATTTTTAAGATGTCTGTATGTGTGTGTCCGTGTGTGTGTGTGTGTGTCCGTGTGTGTGTGTCTGTGTGTGTGTGTGTGTGTGTGTGTGTGTGTGTGTGTGTCTGTGTGTGTGTGTGTCTGTGTGTGTGTGTGTGTGTCCGTGTGTGTGTGTCCGTGTGTGTGTGTGTCCGTGTGTGACAAATTTTTCTCCGACGATAACTCCAATACTACTAAAAAATTCATTAAATATAATTTTTTACAAGAAAAACAGTTAAAAGCTTGTATAAATGATATTTCCGGTTATCCGATATGCACTAAAACCTAATGAGCTCTTCCCACATTAGTATAGAATGGGTATACAAAATTTCAAAATTTTCTGATTGATAGTATTTGAGTAATCGTGTCCACAAAATCCACACTCGCACACACACAGACACACATACATACCTACAGACATTAAAATCGGATTCTGGGGACATCAAAACGTGCTTATTCACTGAAATCTCTATATCCGATTATTAGCACGATCCCTATACCTCCCTTACCTAGGGTAGCGGGAGGAAAAAATAAGATGGCTCGTAAAGGAAATGAGAAATTATGTAGCTAAATGTTACGATATTTAAAGGCGAGATAAATTAAGAAATATTTATGTTCAGATGAAATTAAGGTTATTGATTTAGCCAAGACCGTGTTTCTGTTCTATAAATAAATAGCTGACCCTGATATGTTTATGGAAAGATCTAGCTCTATAAGATTTCCATTTATTTCCGAAACTCAAAAACACAGGAGAAGATGGAATATATTAAGAAATAAACGAATAAGGGTATTTTTACCTCCCGCTACCCTAGGTAAGGGAGATATAGGGATCGTGCTAAAAATCGGATATTAACATTTTTACAATGATGTCTGTAGGTATGTATGTGTGTGTGTGTGTGTGTCTGTGTGTGTGTGTGTGTCTGTGTGTGTGTGTGTATCGTGTGGACACGATTACTCAAATACTATCAATCAGAAAAATTTGAAATTTTGTATATCCATTCTATACTAATGTGGGAAGAGCTCATTAGTTTTTAGTGTATATCAGATAACCGGAAGTATCATTTATACAAACTTTTAACAGTTTTTCTTATAAAAAAATTCATTGAATATAATTTTTTAGCAACTTTTACCAATACAAATTGAATATAATGGCACAATCTTCAATTCACTGCACTGCACTGCACTATTCTGCTCTGCACTTCAAGCACTTCTCATCGAACAGAGCTAATATCATCACTTTGTTCTTTAGGTGATGCCCGAAATCTACCTCCCAATGCTGACCGACACCGACCCGGACTTGAGCACCTTCGAGAACAAGTCCGGTTTGGCAGAGGACATGAAGTTCTTGGCAAGCATGCCGGAGCTCTGTGACGTCACCTTCTTGGTCGGGGACACGAGGGAGCCTGTGTGCGCTGTCAAGGCCGTTCTGGCCGCCCGGAGTAGAGTGTTCCACAAGATGCTGTACCAGGCGCCCAGCCCGCAAAGGAGGAAGGAGCCTCAACCGAGGGAGAACAAGTTGAGGTTGTTCTTGAAGAGGAGCAGTGAGCCGTTGTTGAACCTCCAAAATGCCAGCCAGCAGGTGAGGGGAGGGGGGTAGTTGGTGTTGAGTATAGGGGGTGCTTGTTCTCAATACATACAATATTGAAATGGCGAAAAAGAAAGTTATTATTAATCATGAATCACCGAAAGACTGTTAAAATCAGTTAATTTCGAATCAAGTTACAATTCATATATCTCAAAACGCATGATACACAAGTTGCATTACACACAACTCCCGTTGGGTCTAAAATGTTCGGGGAATAATTCCTTTCCCGAATTTTATAATCATAATAATGGGGGATTCCATTCTTATGGGAGAAAAAAATGGTAAATATTTGGCATCCAGCGTTTTCTGCCTTACGACGAAAACGAACCCATTGGTGGAGAGCAATCGTGCTTTCTCTCAGCAGCTGCTGTCTTGGCTTCTGTTACCAGAGGTCTTAAACCATTTGTCAATGTTATGCGGGTAAACTCATATCGTCTGCTTTATTATTAAATTATACAGGATGTCCCAGATTTAAACGGCATAACTTGAGCCATGGATTAAACACGTAAAAATAAGATGACAAGTTCATTTGAGCAAAAGTCCGTAAATGCTTTGTTTCAGAGATATTCATGTTTATCTTATTGGAGCAGCGCTACCTTAAAAATGAACTTTATAACGAGATATCAAATATCTTATTAAGTTATGACATAACAATTAAATTAATTATAAGTAAATGATTTGGCTATTACCTAATTTAGATGCAAAATTTAGTTTGCATTTGGTTACATGAAAATCCTCATGCAATTAAAGAGAAAATTTTCCACTATGAATTTCAATGTAATGTTTGGCTAGGTATTATTGAAAATACTTTAATAGGCCTTTTCTTTTTGCCACATCGTTTAAATTCAGAGAGGTTCTACAATTTTCTAAATAATGATTTGAATGATTTAATGGAAGAAGTTACATTAGCAATAAAAACAAACTCTTGGCTACAGTTAGATGGCTGCCCTGCACATTATGGGAGACAACCAAGAGAGTGGTTAAATTTACACTATCCACAACGGTGGATTGGTCGCAGAGGACCTATATCACGGCCAGCCCGTTCGTCCGATATAACATCTTTAGATTTCTTTGTTTGGGTAGCCATAAAAGAAAGTTTATGATGAACCGATAAATAATTTGGACACTCTACGCAGAAAAATTATTCAAGTTTGCGAAATAATATCTCCGAGCAATGTCACGCTGTCACGCAGAGACCAATGCAGTGGCAGATCGTTGTCGTACCTGTTTACTTGCTACAGGTGAACATTTTGAACAAATGTTATAAAAAATCGTTATTATTTTATTGTACTTAAATAATAAATTTGTTTGAATTCATCGATAATTTTCATTTTTGCCCTGACCTTAGGCAAGCAAATTAAATTTTGTATCGAAATTAGGCAATAGCGAAATCATTTACTTATAATTAATTTAATTGTTATGTCATAACTTAATAAGATATTTGATATCTCGTTATAAAGTTGATTTTTAAGGTAGCGCTGCTCAATCAGAAAAACATGAATATCTTTACGTGTTTAATTCATGGTTCAAGTTATGCCGTTTAAATCTGGGACACCCTATATACTTAAATAATGAATAATATTCTACTGTCTTAATTAAATAATAATACAAAACTGAAAAATGACGTTTAGCCGTGTAGAGCATATAACCGCTATAAACAAACACTCTAGTGCAGGCGTCGGTATCCTATGACCCGTGGGTCACCAAGTGACCCATTTGATATTTTCAAGTAAAACATAAACATCAAACACGTTAAGATTGACGTCACAAAATTAGCATCAGGGGAACCATTGATGACGAAGAGAATGTTTATAAATAAAATTCATAAATTAATGATCTAAAATTCTAAAACTTGACTACTATATTTGTTTTTATAATAAACAAAATTATAATTCGGCGTTCTTGATAGAGGGCTCTGCATGTAGCTACTTGCTACTCCGAAAAAATTATATTTTGAAAAATTTTTCTAAGAAACTACTACTTCCGGTTGTTCAATTGTTACCAAAACCTTTTCAGCTCTTCCAAGGAATATCAGATTGAGGAAACTGCAGTTAAATATTTTTTAAGTCTTATAGTTTTTGAGGAATCGTGTCTACATCATCCAGACATACATACACACACACACACACACATACACACACACACATACACACATCCACACACACACATCATTTTAAAAATGTTATAATCGGATTGTAGGGACCTTAAATCGTGCTTATTCAATAAAATCTGGATATGCGAATTTTAGCACTACAAATAAAAACGTGCGTCAGCAATAAAAGAACAATATGTCAGATATTGTATGTATAAAGGGAACAAGCAGCCTCGAATGAAAATGTAATTAAAAGGGCACACGATAGATGTATAGATACAGTAATATTAATAGACTACCGCACACACAAACACTGTAGCTATAAATAGAGACAATAGAAACCAACCAACTTCCCACCTAGATTCAGGCGCGGTATTGTCATCTCCGGTTAAACGGCCTGTTAATTTAACTGTCGGTTAAAAGAAAAACACAGCATCGAAATTATAGCATAAATTGTACAATTACATGTGTGTCACATTGTTCTTATAACCGACAGGTAAATTAACCAACAGTTTAACCAGAGGTGAAAATATCGGACCCCTAGAGTACTATTTGAACTATTACTGAGCAATCAGAAATTCAAAAAACATCCAATGTTAAAATCTATTTTAAAACAATTGTTTATAATCGTTGTTTATCAATCCATAAATCATGAATTCATTTTTCAGTAGTTTCAATTCCTAACAATTGTTTCTTCCTTCAACCTCTATATTGTCTTCAAATTCGTAAAGTCCAGTCACTTATAGAGATTTTTACCATACAAATAGTGATTCTGTCGAGACGAGATATTTCTCGATTCTCGTCTCGTCTCGTACTCGAGATTTCTGTCTCGACGAGAAGAGACAGAAATGTAAAAAATATTTTACGAGACGAGATATATTTGCCGAGATCTTGATTCTCGAAAACTGTTTCGAGATTTCTCGGTTATTTTTCTCATGAGTTATATTTGCAAACGTGTGAAATTCAACATATTTTTAGTGATATCTATCTCTATTTAGCTATGGCATTTATGAACAAAAAGATAATAAAGTATTTGACATTTTATCTGTCAGAATTTGTTAAGCGTGAATTACAAGATGAAGTTTTTCTTTTTGTGTGACGAAAAACTTTAAAAGAAAAACTGGAACATGCGCTACTTTTTCTTAAAAGTCCCTACAAATTTTAACTGTCAAATGTAATTTATGTTTATATTTTTGATGTATACAAGTAGTGTTATAAGCGACCGATATTAAACTGAAAAATGGCAAAATGGGATAGAGAATTAATTGAAATCTTAATGTAAATATAACTTAAATTTTGACACTTGGATATTTTAATTCACGCAAAACTTGATCGTGTAAATATACTTGTAAGGTCTCTTATAAAGACACTTTTCAAGTCACTTGAAAATAAAAACTTCATCGTGTAATCCAGGCTTTAGCTAAGAATTTTAGCGTTGTTTTCTTTTCAATGTTTTATAACAGGTTAAGAAATGCTAGATAAATATTAAATTAATAAAATTATAACAATGAAATTTGCGCAAGTTTTAGGTTATATCAAATTTAGACAGATAAAACGACAAATATTTATCTTTTTGATCAAATTACTATTAATACAAAATTGTATAAATTTAATTATTTGTTTATGGGACCAAAATATACATATTAAATTTTCGTCGAGAAATCTCGACGAGAATCTCGGCCGTGACGAGATTATTAAACGAGACAAATTTCGAGACGAGACATAATTTTATGAATTTGAAACGAGACGAGACGAGGCAATGAATTTCTCGTCTCGCCTCGACCGAATCACTACTTACAAAAGATGAAGTTGTTTTGTGATTTTAATATGTTGTTTAGGTCGGGCCTCTTATGAAAAATTCAAGTTTCTGATCTTGGGAAAGATCGGCGCGAGCCGCCATCTTTGATTAAAGGTGTAAAAAATGAATTTTTGGCCATTTCCTCAAAAACAGTGGCCCGTATCAAAATTTTACAAGACTACAAAATTAAAACTCGTAATATTTGGTACAAAAAGGTTAACCAGGAATTTATGAAATAAATTTAATGCCCAGTTGCACCAACAAGGCTTAAATTTTAAACTAGGCTTAAACATAATAGTATATTATACGCCAAGGTTAAGAAGATAATCATTATTGACCCAGCGCCTATTGTAACCCAAGGGCGAAGTCCGAGGGATATAAGGCGCCTGGTCAATAATGATCTCAACCGTGGTTTATATACTATTTTTTTCGCTACTAGCTCATAAATTCTCTTTGATTTTTTTTAAATTGATAATAACAATAATTTTGACATGAGTAATAACGTTACTTATTTGTTAATATTCACAAAAACAAAGTAGGCTGCATTTGTTTTTATCTGACGTTTTCCTCATTTCGCTGGTTTGATAACCTCACTTATGGGCCTTGATTTGTATTTGATTTAATTATTTAATAAAAACACTTTGTGCTGTTACAATCAGCAGCCTTATTAGTTTATTATTATCATTTTTAAATAAATCTATTGAAATGTACTTACCTACAAATACAAAAAAATAGTGATTTGTTCAATCCTACATCTACAAATATTTTTTACATTTTCACCAAAACAGCACAGTAGCCAGGCGAGGCGGCAGCGTGGGTCAATTTAAAATTATAGTGGCAAATTTAAATTATATACCTAACACCTTTTTTGAGTTTAATGAGTTAAATAATATTTGGATTTGGAGGCTTGAGTTTGATTGAAAAGTGACAGTTTGCATTATAGACCAAGGTTAATAATAAATTATTATTGACCTAGGTTACCATGGTTACAAGCAAGCGGTACTGAAAAACAATTTCTCATGTCAAATAAAGGTAAATAACAGTGGGTTCCTAGGCTAGTAGTGAAAAAAAATTATTATTTCTAACCCACCTTTTGTAAGACAAATGTCTTTTTTGGTGTCCATTGCCTGGACTAGAAGACTTCCTATCAAGATTGCCCTAATAGCAACGATAATAAACAAAGTGTTGAATTGGTTTGGGAGTACCTTCTCGTATAATGTGATGTAGGTGTTTGTTTGTTTGTTGTATTATCGTGTGCCTCTCTAGTTGTAAATGTACAGTGTGATGTCAACATGATGTTGTGTGGCAGAGAGGCTTCACTCAGCAGTTGGCCCCCATCCAAGAGGTAAAATTCCGCATCCGCATACATTTCCTACCTCTGCTTCCAACCGTAGCTTATTCTCTTCACAGTTATATTATATATTTATATATTAGTCGACACGCATTCAGGGTTGAAAAGAATTGTGTGATATACCGATATTTAGTATGAGAAATTAATAGGACGCTTGCTGAAGAAGCACAATAAAATATAGGGTTCTTCAAAACAGAAGAAAAGAGGGCTCTAATAACAGCAACTGCAATAATGATTTCTCATGTTTAATATCGTACATATATTTCTGTACACCCTGTATATTCAACCAATAGTAAAATACTTCGAATTTCTACGACATTAGTCAAAATTTTATGAAAATTGTAACTAACGCATGTCTCATAAGTTTTGACACAAATTTCAGATGTTATAAAATCAATACTAACAAGAGAATCATAAGTTGATATGGGAACAAAAATTTTGTTTAATATCTTATCTCACGATTTAAAATATACTGGTTGTGCCACTCTGCACAAAACGAGGATCCAAAGCGATAAGTGTTTCCTCGTTTTTTCCGCTAGAGGCGCAACGTGAGAACGACCCAAATGACACCTGTCATTTGCATGACATTTTGCAAATATTACATGTTATATCTTATAGAAAGGTAAATAAAACAGGTTTTGAAGTACATATTCATATTATATGTAATGTAATATAAATATTTTGTTGAAAGATATTGCAATTAATGCAAAATGAAAAGAAAATTAAATAGAAAATGTTTCATTCCTGGATGTGAAACCGGTTACAAGAAATCCACTGAAAAAGAATCGCTGTTTGCTACTCCACTCGATATATCACTTTTTAAAAAATGGCAATGTGCAATTAGTAGAAATGATCGCGAATTAAGATTGAATGATGTTTGTCGAAAACATTTTCGGGAAGAAGATATTAATACCGAATGGAAATCTGGAAGCGTACGGTTCTATCAATTTATTTATTTTTCCAATTTTAAAATCTAACAATGTATTGATTCAGGTTTCCATTAACTATATAAATTTATATTAAAAATAAATTCATTATGCATTTCATTTTTTATATTTTATGTAAAAATAGTTTGCTGTGGTAGGGTCGTTGTCACGTAGCGCTTCTAGCGGATTATTCAAGGAAACACGTATCAAGCGGACCATCAGAAACAATGAAAAACATGACAAGTGGCATAACCAGTATATTTTAAATCGTGGCTTATTTTAACTTTGACAGATATTATCAGTCATTTATGTAGATATGGCTTACAAATTAGAATCCCGAAAGAGTATATATAATTTATGGCCGTTTGCACCAGTTTCCCTTAAATATTAAGTACACCTTAAGAATAAAAATTCGTTGCACCAATTGTTAAGGGTACCTTAACTTACAAATAGGTACCCTTAAGTTAAGCGCAAATTTTTCTTCCCCTTAAGGACCCCTTAATTCAAAGATGCACTTGATCGCAATTATTCTACAAATGTCACTTGACATTTGTGTTTGTGATAGCTGGTTGATATTAATTTATAAAATGGAATTAGAGCTAAATATTATAGATGATGGTATTTTAGAGTTAGAGATGTTAGAATTTGTGGAAAATCGAATTCCGTGACAAATTTATGAGAGAGCTAATTATTTTTACTCATTTGACAAACTAATTTTTTTTAACGTTTTCGTCTAACAAAAAATATCGTACTAGACTTAATAAGAAGCATTGAACATGAATTGGAAGTCCCTTATAATTTGTACGTATTTTATGTTCCTCATATAATTATTTCTAAAATAACTTTCTTCAGGAATAATTGTGTGTCACCAATTAATCAGAAACTGATGACTCTACGATATTACGCAACAGGAAGTCATTTAGCGTTGCCGATTTTAGTGGGATGCATACTTCTACAGCAAGCCGATTTGTTATACAGCTGTAGCTAGATTATACCACCAATTTACCAAAATGCCAACAACAGAAAAATAATAAAATCTCAAAAAGAATTTTATGAATTCACATCTCTCTTTTGCAATAGATTTTCTTGCTTTTTTTTTGTTTTCGTAAAATTTCTGAAGAGAGCTTTTAGTTCTTTTGATATAATTTGACGAATTAAGTTTATTTGTTATTTGAGTCCATGCAGGTTCTTTGTCATTCCAAGTTATTGTGACAGTTTTATTACACTCAATTATGTGTTTATATTCATTAATAATATTTAGGATCAACATTTTTTCTTCCTCAGTATAATTCGGTGCTCGTTCTCTTATGCACATCCTGATGGACATGGTGGACGGTTACAGATAATGAAAACTCAAAAAATTCAGAACACTGATACATATGTCATGTCACATTTGACATATAAGTTACTACATTTATGCAATATGCAAAGTAAAAAAAACACTAGAATTTCTCCTAAGTGACACTTAGCTAAGCGACGATCAAACTGCAACCGTGCAAACGAACTAAGCTTAAGGATACCTTAAAAATTAAGTACCCCTTTACTAAGCCGAATATTTAAGGGAAACTGGTGCAAACGGCCATTAGTTGGGCAAGTTCCTAAAGCCGAAATATTACGAGTTTAAACCTGCAAAAAAATTGGAAGACCTAGAATTTTTATCAGAGCAAGAAGCACGAGTAATAAGAGCGAAAAACTGACTTGGTACTTCATTAAGAAAACTAGCACGCCAGTATCGAACATCCAAGATCACCATATCGCGGGAACTGTCACGGAAAGGTCAAAAATTCACAAAACAAAGGAAAGCCCCAAAATATACCGCCAACCAACTAGCCAGAAAAGTACTTCACGCTGAGTAACTCCGAAATGAAAGGAAATGATGGTTTTTATACTGATAATGTTGAAGAAGTCCCAAACCCTAATAATGATAGATATAAACAAAAAGCCAAATTCGCAGATAAGGTGTTGGTTTGGTGCGCCATTTCCATAAGGGGTATATCCAGGCTTTATGTGGGCCGAGTAAGAGGTGAAGCACTGAAGCACTGGATAGTCAAAGGTACATCCATAATTGCCTAACGAAATTGGTTAATTTTATTGAAGAAGAACATGGGGACGACATTATGTTCTGGCCAGATCTCGCATCTTGTCACTATGCAAGACAAACTCAAAATTGGCTAGCAGACCGAAACATACCATTTGTTCCGCGGAATGACAATCCCCTTAACCTTCCCCAGGCTCGTCCCATAGAAGATTTTTGGGCTCTTTTATCTCGTAAAATGAGGAGGAACTTTGACGCAGAGTATATAGAAAAGTCCGAGAAATCGATTTAAATGACGTCCAAAACCTAATAATAGGAATCCGCAGAAAGTTGCGCCTTGTAGAATAACACGAACCTCTTTATTTAACTTAAGTTTATAATTAGTTGCTAATGAAACTGGTAATTTTTATATACTACAACACTTCAAGTACAAGCATTATTTTCAGCAAAAAAAAAATTGTTGAAATTTGAGCCAAAACTTATGAGACATACGATATCTTAGATAAGAAAGTAAAAATATACGTAAATTCATGGATATTAGTGAAATTTTTTGTATAAATATTAATTAGTTTGAAAACTATAAGCGATTCAAGTCTATTAAGAATTGGTCTGACGTAATATGTTCTAAGCTATTTGCTTGGTTAGCGAGATTCGCGCGTATTTTCTGCCCGCCCACCGAAAATTACGAATGGAAAACACTAGCGCTATCCGCAGTCATAGTTTATAGCCACTAGGGCTGTCAACATCCGAATTTTTTTCTATCCGGATATCCAGGTTTGAACCTATCGAATTTCGAGTCCTGTAAACCTCATGTAATTAGACATTTTTTTGCCCTGAAGAAGACTAACGCATTAGCTGAAACTCTGACTTGAAATAAATAATTTCACTGCAAACTGCTTGTCCGATTACTTTTTCCTTCGGGAACCCTCACTTATATTAAACCCTAACTTACCAAGAATACGGTTCATATATGTCGATCGAATACTTAAAAATAAGAATTATTTATTATTATGCTATAAATATGAGGAAATTTACATTTGCGGTTTGTATGTCAAAATTTTCGTTCTCGCATAAACACCAACACGTATGCACTACAAAATTCTCAGAAGACTGAGACAAATATTTTTAAGTGTCAATTGATACATAAAGAGCAGGAAAAATAAATTTGTTATCGACATAGACGTGTCATCTAATTATATCTAATCCAATCTATGAATAAAGTTACCATTTCTTGGTTCGGAATATATTATAAGTTGTATATACGTAAATGCGACGTAATGAAAATGATACATTTATTTATGTATTTATCTTCCACTTCCTGTGTTCTATTATTGGTTGAATATTTATTATTATAATGCACAGCACTGCATCTACTAATATTTGATATGATAGGAAGTTTACACAAATACAAAAACAATCACAAATGCAGTAATAATTATTATCACAAGTCAAAATTAGAAATGTATAAATAAATTTTGTGTAGACTTCCTTATAATGGTTCACCGCATTCACTTCTACGATTGCTCTTCGAAGTTTGGTCTTTATACAATAATTAGAAGAAGCCAAAATAAAATTGAGAACGAAAACAGAAAAATCTTTTCTACAACATCGGGTTTATAATTATTTTATTCTACAAGAGGTAATAGTTAGGTAGCGAGGTTTTATATTGAAGCACGACGTGCAACGGAGTGCTGCAATAAAACCAAGTATTGTACATATATTTAACACACACATTATGTATTGAATTTTTCACACTATTAAATACATTGTTCAATTAATTAAAAACTTTCATTCATGTACAGAGCTAAATATTCATGCTTTTTTATGTTGGGACATAGACCAACAATTTGCACTTTGATTATTAGATTTATTTAAGGAAGTCTATACTGGAAGAAAATTAAGGTTAGGTAGATTAGTTTCTACATAGCTAGTTCTAGTTCCTAAACAAACTACAGGAATGATTCTAATGTTACGTACTCTTTTCGGCATTCTTTATTAAAATGAATTTCATACATTTGAAATAAAATAAATAAACAATTCTCATCAATCATTCAATAAAGTTTATAATTTGAAAATTTTGACGCAATGATATTGCCGACTGAGAATTATTATTTGCTAGTGCTAACAGATGGCGTTGGCAGATTTAATTAAAAGAAATTTTATTAAAATTTAATCTTCATAATATTATCAAAAAAGGTAGATACCAGGAATAGATTACACTATATTTTAAGATGTAAACTGTCAAAATTAGAGTAGAATTCGCTAATCAAAAGATGAGGATTAGCTTAAATTTTTTCGAGAATCGGGCTTTAAATGGTAATATTTGTGAAATGAAAGTAGTTAAATTCAAAATGGGGGATTCCAGCTCAATTGAATTAAAGGAAAATAGTAAAAAAATACGAATGTATATGCTGAATAACGAATATTAATAAAAAAATGAAATGGTATAATTGAGATATTTCGGAAATAAATTATTAATAGGAATTTTTTCACCGGATTTTCATCAATAGTCTTAGTTTTCCTAATATTTTCAGATGAAATTATAAAAAAAAAAAAAATGGTGGAATCCCCCATTATAAATTATAAGAATGGCCAAATATTTCACACAAGTTTAAAATACATATAGAATGGTTGGTATTACACAAAATAGGGACGCAAGGAAGTCGATTAAGGATGTAAGGGAGCTATTTACATCCCGCTATCAATATAAACCGATACTTTAACGGTAAATGAACATACATCCCTACATCCTTAAAACATTGTCATAATAACCTATTTCCGATTTGGAGTCGGAAAATACATTCTGTATTAAATTAACATCTCTCAGCAAAAAAATAATATTAGAATATCCTTTAAGAAAGGGCCAGATATTACATTAAACTTAAACATAATGGGGTATTCCACTCAATTTTTTTTATTATTTTAAATAAAACTTCATTCAGTTTTAAAGCAATTTATAGCAATGAAAAATCTTAATTGTTCCTAGTTTAACAGTATTTTATTTTCGAGAAATCAGTGTAACGTCACATTTCCCCTATACTTGTCTTTCTCGCACAAACTGCTCTGAGTACGCTGCGAGAGAAAGATAATAATTGTATGACGTCAATTTTCCCTTTCAGCAAATGTGAAATATCTCGTAAAGTAATTATTTAAAAAATGTTTTCATTGTTTTAACTATTATTTATTGAGCCATACTTTATGTTAAATTGAAATTTTTTTAATTTTTTTGTTATGGTGGAATACCCCATTATGTACAGATATCGGTCTATGAACAAACCTACCAAACATAATAATATACAACAATAGTATATTATGTGGCAAGTGTGTGAAGCTGAAATTTTTACATGAGGGTGGAGATTGCGACACGAGCCAAAGGCGAGTGTTGCAAACCACCCGAATGTAAAATAGGCTTCACACATGTGTTACATACTATACTTTTTCTTCGACCTTGCTATAAAATATATTTTTTCTTCAAATTGTCATTTTTTTAACGCAAAGCCTCTGTATTATCGACTTGTGTAATCATGGTTACCAACGTTCCGTGTGTTTAACAGCTTTGTTTTATTAAAATACAATTCAGTTTGTAATATTTAAAATTATGAACGGTGCGTGAAATGTTACTTCACGCACACTGTGCGTGAAGTGACACTTCACGCACTGGTGCAAAAAATCAAACTTCACACATAAAAATTGATACGTGAAGTACTCACTTCACGCACGGGAGTAGAAAAAATATATTTACGAGTATTTAAATTTATATGAAATAAAATATATGTGTATAATTTTATTTTGGCTTCTGTGCATTTTAGGAATTCTACTCTACTTATGTATAATATTTACTATTATTATGATTATGAATTTATTATTATTATTGATACATATTGATAAATGTATGGTCAATAGATATTAATAACTTATTAAAAATTCTCAAATTCATATTTAATCGCAGTATCTATGTACATTACCCGCATATCCGCTTTCATATTTTTTTTTTAATAAACTATGTAGCACATATAAGGAAATCCAATCAAAAAATATAATTTCGGATTTTATCTTTTATCTACGTGTACTTATTATCTAAATACAGTTATTAACTAAATCCTGTTTATTAGATTTTTTTTCATTTTTTATCAGATCTATGTTCTATTCTATTTTATAGTTTATTTATTTAAAACTCAAGGATCATCATATATAGTAGTTCTTGATATTGTAGCACGTGTTTTTTCGTGTCCGTAGTTTTTTCAAATTTTATAAATATATATACAGGGTGTCTTTTAAATAGGGGGACATGGCTTAACCTCAGATTCCTTAGGATAAAATAAGACGATTTAACTAAACTTTCTTCTACCGGAAAGTGTACCATTTAGCCAGAATTCTGCTTCAAAGTTCTTCGAAAAAAAATTAATTTTGCTTATAATAACAGAACGCTTTATACGATTTGGATGAAATTTGGTATGACAGTTCATATGGTTATAAGTCATCTTTTAAGGTGATACTTGTTTTTATTAGTGAACCACTAGTGTATGAAACTTAGGTGTCCCAACATTGATTAGACCGTAATTTTTTAATGGCCACGCCGATAACGAGAAATTATTTTTTTTCTTTTTCAGATAGATACATTCAAGAGTAAACTTTTCTTCCTCTGTTTAACATGTGATATTTGTTACGGTTCAGACAGAAAAAAATCTGTTGTGGCCAGCACAAGACCTCTCGCCATTTCCATATAAGGCTATACAGTGTGTCCTATTTAGAGGTGCCACCATTGGGATCTCGAGAACTATAAGAGATACGATGTCGGTTAAATGGAACTTTTTGTGCACCTTTGGGAGGTCATCTCAGATATGCTTTTGTTTTTCCAAAAATTCTCATAGGACACTAGATAATGACGAAAAACTGAATATTGTTGATTTTTTCTTTCTCAAATAACTTCTAAACTATTAGTAATTGAGAAAAATGTTTCAAATATAAAAGATAGATATTTCTATTAACTAACCAGTGGCGTACGAAATAAATTTTTATATCTGTAAATTTTCGAGATATAACACAAACTTATATTTTTTTAAATGGAACTCATATCTGATTTTAGTCTCAAAAAAATCAATATTTTTTTCTCTTTTCAATGGTGTAAGGGTTATTATGTTTTATATTTGTTTTGCTCCTAAAATTTAATTTTTCTCTTTATTTTCCTGAATTTTCTAATTATTTCCCAAAAAAACATTATTATTTTTATTAATTATATTGTATATGATCAAAATAATTTGTTTTATGCCTTTATTACTTAATATTTTCACTCTAGGCTCATAATTACAAATTACACTATGATGTGCCAAGGGCGACCTGATACAATATATTATAAAAATTAATTTGATACGAATTTTGAGCAAATAATTTTAAGGAAATAAATTATTTAAATACAAGGAGTATTTCTAAATAGAAATCTACCAAAATAATTGTAAATTTAATACAAAATAAGGAAAAAAATAATAATTTTGAAGGCAAAACAAATATAAAATATTAAAACCCTTATATCGTTGAAAAGAGAAAAAAATATTTATTTTTTTGAGACTAAAATCAGATATGAGTTCCATTTAAAAAAATATAAGTTTGTGATATATCTCAAAAATTTACTGATATAAAAATTTCTTTCGTACGCCACTGGTTAGTTAATAAAAATATCTATCTTTTATATTTGAAACTTTTTTCTCAATTATTAATAGTTTAGAAGTTATTTGAAAAAGAAAAAATCAACAATATTCAGTTTTTCGTCATTATCTAGTGCCCTATGAGAATTTTTGGAAAAATAAAAGCACATCTGAGATGGCCTCCCAAAGGCACATAAAAAGTTCCATTTAACCGACATCGTATCTCTTACAGTTCTCGAGATCCCAATGGTGGCACCTCTAAATGGGACACACTGTATAAGTATTGTATTGCACTTCGCTATCAAACCGTCGATTTATAACAAAAAATTACAGAACTTTACCCAAATATTGTTTTTTATTATATTTAACATGTCTTCTGCACACATATAATTCTATTTATATCCATTTTTCATTTTCATTGTATGAGGAAGTTCCTATTTGTCAGAGATTATTCCAATTCATTAATCAGATTGGCGGTATTTCTGATGGATATATGCATTTTACCTATAATTTCAAAGATTTCATTAATAAAATAATAAGAAAGATTAAATGAGAAGAATGTCACTAAAACTGTTGATTTTTGACACTGACATATGTCATTTACAAACTATGTTGTAAACATTTGAATTTGTCAAGTAGTTTCCTTAGTGTCTTAGCCTCTGCGATTAGAATATTGTATATATTATAGTGTCTTTATCTCTAAATCTATACAAGATATAATAAAAATTTTAAGTGTATTAGATGGAGAATTTTGTTCTTCAATATTTGTAATAACAAAAATTTCCAAAAAATTATATTTAGAAAAAAAAATCTAAGAAACTACTACTGCCATTATTATTAACAACACGAATAAATATGTTAGATTACTCCTAAACAAGTTGAGAAGATTGACAACTCATTACTGTCATTAAAAATTAGGTGTTTGACATTTGGATAGACTGCTAGATTAAATTTATTTTAAAAAAATTCACGATGCAGTCACTCAGGTTTTATTTTTTTTCTGTCTGAACCGTAACAGATATCACAAATTAAACAAAGAGAGAAAAGTTTACTATTGAATTTATCTTTCTGAAAAAAAAAAATTATGTTATTGGCGTGGCCATTAAAAAGTTACGGTTTAATCAGTGTTGGGACACCTAAGTTTCATACACTAGTGGTTCACTAATAATAACAAGTATCACCTTAAAAGATGACTTATAACCATATGAACTATTATACCAAATTTCATCCAAATCGTATAAAGCGTTCTGTTATTATAAGCAAAATTATTTTTTTTCGAAGAACTTTGAAGCAAGTTTAGTTAAATCGTCTTATTTTAGCCTCAGGAATCTGTGGTTAAGCCATGTCACCCTGTATTTAAGAAATAACTTAAAAACATTTCATTTAATTGCAATTGTGCGCAAAACGTTGTACATACCTCAGGCCGAATGGACGAAACCTTTTCTTTCGGCCCCCTATACGTAAATAACTATTTTCTCCGTGTATCTATTGACGATACATGTCCTACTGGTATTTCTAGTCTAGCATGTTGTTATATTACTGACTGAAGTAGATGCGCATACTGTAGGTGAAGTACTTCATGTTGTATTGGATGTTGTGATGTCTTGATTGTTGACGGTGGTGGTGTTACTAACAGACGTTGGTTACGCAGCCGACCGCCCAGCAGCATCAAACGCTGATCATCGAGGAGTTCGAGCCGGATGTCTTTCGACAGCTCATCGAGTATATTCATACCGGATGCGTCACACTTCAACCCAGGACGCTGCTAGGTAAGGAATTATATAGGAGAGTGAATCAGTATTTAACAGGTTTTTCAATAAGAACTTTTCTTGTCACATGGGGGGGGGGGGGTCTTCAACGCTTCTTTTTCTCTTTCTTACTCAACGATGACGCTTTTTCTCGCTGGTGGAAGCTTTCTGGCTCGCCCACCACTTTACTGAGGCTTACGGGTTTATTGGGACGGAACACCCTTACACTCTCACTAACACTTAAACTGATGAGTGAAGGTTTATATTTCTTTATACTAATTTTTATTTACACAAATCTATTTACAACTTAAACTAACTCACTTTTAAAAGATATAAAAAAAGTATGTAGGTAGGTTGGTAGGTTTTTAATTAATTAATTTTTCTCAATTAGTACTTAATTTGACTATAGGACAGAGATATGATATAAACATACTGTACTATACTATAATCTTTTCTTTCCTTGATAGTAAGAACTATTAAAGCTCATTGCATGTAGAGTTGGGCTAATTACTATAGAACTATGTATTGTCAGGAATATATGGGCGATAATACATGCATTAATATAATATACATTTCACATTCCTTTTGACCTGTTATTGGCGTCCTCTTCTTCACACGCACACGAGCTCGTCATCATCGGACAGCTCCTCTAGGACGCGTTTCCCTAAGTGTTATAAATACACATTGTCATTCTAATCACAACAACTATCACAAGCGTGCATTATCATCTAATAAGATAGACAGGAGGGGGGGCAGGAATAAGGTTACTCCCAAGTCCCAGACTTGGGCACGCGCCCCGCATATTAAATGCGGCCTAGCACCTCGTGGGTTCCGGTACCCCTATCCGCCAAAGTATGCACCTAGTGCAGGGACAATCTGCTGGAATACGGCTCTTGTGAATTGTCACTTTAAGGCACTAGCGGTACCGTCGCCACGCATGTCCCAGACATGTTGAGCTCCCAGAGCTCGACCTCCAAGAGGCCATGGGTCCCAGACCCATCATGAGAGTTTAGCTTACGATCACACATAGGTCCCAGACCTATAATAAACCCCAGGTTTATCCTTAACGTCCCAGACGTTCTCGTGGATCTCAGCCTCTCATTTAGTGTCACTAGCGGTACCATAGCCACCAACACATGTCCCAGACATGTTGAACTCCAAGAGTTCGACCTCCCAGAGGTGTTTCTCCACTATGTACCCTAGCCACCTTCAGAGCACGAGGCTCTATGGACCCAGGGTTGTCCCAGACAACCCTTCGGATATTAGGATATAACTACTCGTTGTAGCCACAAAGAAATAATACAAATGTATACTTCACATATACCATGCATATAAAATACACAAACAGTGTATAAGCATATCAATCAAGCATCTGTTGATTTACACTTGATCGCCATACCTGTTCAATGATTAGAATGACCGTGAGTTTAAACACTCACCTTTCATTACAGCAAACTGCTCGTCTTATTGACACTCACACATCTGCATAGTACACTGATCACAACACAACTGACCCAGTCACCCAGCCTCTAAGGGTTGGAGTGTCGAGCGCTGTTTATTTTTCTAGGAATGTGTTTATACTTTGGAAAGTCAAGTGCTTTCTGCCTGAATTTCAAACCAGCGGCACGCAGCCGAAAAGTGAATCTTACACTATTATTAATTAGACTAAACTAATTATACAAACTAAATTGTTACAGTTACATTGTAACCTAATTACGAGTACTGGCGTAAATGCCAAAAAGCTAAACACAGACTACTCCATGACCTTACTGGTTTGAATCTTAAACGGAGACTGCCTTTAACAAATGGTTATCTCTTCAGTAAGGCCTATCTGAAGGGTGCAGGTGTTATCAGATAGCGTTCATAGCTAAATAACAATTATTTTACCTTTACCGTAACCACAGAGAAATCCTTTATTACTTCAGCTCGCCAAATAATATCGTCCAGACTATAGTAGAAATACATTAATGACAGCTGAAACTCACAGTATTTGACTACCAATGTCAAAACAAATAATTGAACGCTCAATGTTTTCATTTGTTTCAACGTCAATCAACGCCTACTCTAAAATGGGCCACAAATAATAATCTCCTCTTTTTTTTGTAACTAACCCTTTGACGATGTCCCCCAGGTGTGATGAACGCAGCAGACTACTACGGTTTGGACGAACTTCGCAGGGCGTGTGCTGGCTTTGTGCAGTGCTGCATCAACGTGGACACAGTATGCGCGTTGCTAGCCTCCGCCGAGCGGTATATCCAGTATAAGTGCACCAAGTCACTTGTGCAAAAGGTAAGATGCTTATCTTTATTTTTTAGTGTAAAAAAATGTGTTCAGTAACACTATGGATTGTAGAATCTAGGCAATTTAGGCTTTTTAAAATAGTCAATATCAAATGTATATTTATATTAAATATAAATGAAGAAAAATTAGGTCCCTATGATAAACTATATTTCGATGAACGAAATAAATGTTCTATCTAGAGTCAAAAATTTGAATTGTATGATATTCTAGGTGAAAGTAGTACAGAAGGCAGTAAAAACTGTAAGTTCTAGAATTTTTAAGATTGCCTGTATTTCGACATTTCTCTTGTACTAGTAGTTTTTAAGTTGTATGAGGTAGCATCAAAAAGTAACCGGAATTGTTAGCTAGGGCCAAGCAGGTGATCGCTGCAGGGACCTTTCTTTTTCTTGGGTTGGTAGTCACCATTAGAGAAAGCGTCAAGCTATCCTTCTTCGCATAGGAAGAAGTTACAACATCAACACAGTATTCAGATCAAGAACTACAATCAGAAGTATGATCTCCCATACGAGACCATAGACCAGTCGAGATTCCAAAAATTGTATCTACCAAGTCCCGTGTGAATGTGGTGAGTCATACGTGGGGGAAACGAGAAGACCTTTAGAAATCAGATTTAAAGAACATAAAATTCATACGCAGAGAGGAGAAACAACAAAATCCGGCATCGCACAACATTCCTGGGAAAAACAACATAGGATGAAGTGGTCTGAAGCAAAAATCATCTTCAGAAAAGAACACTGGTACAAGAGAAAATTCAAGGAAGCAGCAGTCATCAACAACAACAACGAAGTTTTTAGCCAACCAAGTGTAGAAATAAGCAACGTGTGGAAGCCGCTGATTGGACGTCTGAATCACCTTAAACTACACTTGTGTTTCCATTTGTAAACTTTGTACGCTTCATTAGATCACATATTACGTCTTTAGTATATAAGCTCTAGTAGTCTCTAAATTTGTTAGTATTCACCTGAAGACGATTGTACAGCGTGTTTTTTTAAGCCTGATAGAACTTCAAGTTGTAAAAAGTAACACAAAAAATTTGATTTTAATCAAAATTTTTTGTTTATTTTAAAGATCAATGCATGGCATTAAAATTTGAAAAGGATTTCGGGCATTTGGCCACCGCGGCTGTTCTTGACGAAGCGCATTCTGTACGTCCAATTTTGAGCCACTTTTTCGAGCACTGCTGGCCGTATGTCACGAATAACATGAACAATGTTGGCCTCCAAGGTTTATCAGCATAAATCAGTGACTTCACGTAGCCCCACAGGAAATAATCGAGAGTTGTCAAATCATACGACATTGGAGGCCAATTGACAGGCCCATTTCTCGAAATCATCTTATCGCCAAATTATGATTTCAATAAATCGATGGTTGCGGTCGCCGTATAGCACGTAGCGCCATCCTGTTGAAAGCACATCTCGTCCGGATCAATGACATCCATATTTTCAAAGAAAAAATTATTGATCATGGTGCGGTAATGATCTCCATTGACCATAGCGCGAGCTCCGGCCTCATTTTTGAAGAAATAAAGTCCGATGATACCACCAGAATGTAAACCGCACCAAACGGTGAATTTTTCTGGATGTAATGGAATCTATAAGGTCTCTTGTGGATTAGTCTCACTCCATATGCGGCAATTTGGCTTATTAACAAACCCGTTAAGCCAATCACGAAGTTGTCTATAAGTTGCGCGAATCGCCGACTGATTTTCAAAGTAAATTTGGATAATTTGGTAGCGTTGTTCAAGCGTGAGTCTATTCATGATGATTTGCCACAGTATACCAATCATAAATATCAAAAAGTGAAGGCAGTATGACAGCTCGTTTGACAGTTCACTCTTTCATAAGTTCTATCTAAGCAAAAAAAAACACCCACTAGATACTTCAACAATCGAAACGTTGTGTTATAACTTTATTGAAAGACAATGGAAACAACTTAGACAATCAGTCCAGACTTGCACTTGACTTTGTAATTCTGCTATAGAAGCGGAGACCAGCATAATATCTTCGCCGTACAATAAGATGCATGGCACATCGCATGTTAATGTCTACAAAAGCTACAGGTTGTTTCTTACATTGCGCATTTTTTTGTTCGTCTTCAGAGCAGCCTGCAAACATCAAATTCTACATTCTGCTGGAGAAATCACTATCAAAAGCCCATCATAGGCTAAAGAAAGCATACAGGAATGAAGCGATAAAAAAACACTGTGTACAAGCGACAAAAGCAAAAATATCGCTTGGACAAAAGGGGAAATGATTAGGAGGTGTTTTTTGATAACTAGGGCGTGGTCCACCACAAATTCATTCCTCATACTCTAAACAAGGAATTTTAGTGGTGATCCTTCAATACCTACAAGACGCAATCAGACAAAAAGTCCCGAAAATTGGGCAGGAAACAATTGGGTTTTGCTGGATGACAACACTCCAATACATCGCACCCTGATGGTGAAAAATTACCTTGCTAAGAACAATGTCACCACTCTGGCACACCCCTCCTATTCTCCCAACTTTGCAGTAGCCGTTATACCAGTTCACACGGCTGAAAATAAAATTGACGGAACAACGTTTTTGTTAACCCAGCAGAAGTGGTAAAAAATGCGGCGAAGTAACTAAAGGCACTTTCGGAGAATGGTTTCTAAGAAAGGCGGAAATGTGTGTAAATGCAAAGAGGCACTTTCCAGAAGAGTATTGAATCTCTGATGCTCAAAGGAATTTTTTGACAAAGTTGGTAGCACTGCGTTCAAAGGCAAATTCTTGGGAGTAGAATGCGTGCTCTTTTGTCTCAGTGAGTTTAAAGCCGACAAAGAAAAATCATGGCCTCTGTCATTTGGAAACGTAAAGGGATTCTCCTCATTGAATTTTTGCCCCAGGAGGAAACAATTAATACCGCACGGTACTGTGAAACTTAAAAAAAAACTACGAGGGCGATACAGAACAAAAAAAGGAATGCTAACGAAGCTAACAGCCAACGCTACAAAGCAACTATTGGACTCATTCGTTTGGTACATTACCAACCACCCCGCTCACAGTCCTGATCTGGCTCCTTCAGATTTTTCATCTTTTCAGCTCTCTGAAGTCGTATATGGGTGGAAAAATGTTTTCGACCAACAATGAGCTCCAGAATGGCGTCAAAGCATGGCCCAAAAAGATGGCGGCAGACTTTTTTGACGAAGCTTAAAAAACTCGTCCCTCGGCTCACAAAGTGCATTGAGAAAGGAGGCGACTGTCGGAAAATAGTGTTTGATATGTTTTAAAAAATTGAATACTCTTACCATATGGACGTGCCTCGTACTTTATTACAGGAAATTAATATAAAAATGTTATACCTTTTTTCAATAAAAATTTATGGATCAGTTCCGGAAACATTTTGATGCTACCTTTTATTTACAACCGTTGAAAGTACTCGTAGTCCTTCTAGCAATAAAATATCTCTTGCTATACTGCCAGTAAGTTTTTGGAGTTGGTATAAGTAGTTATATATCCCTCTAGTTTAATAAAGAACTTTTCCAAGTACATAGGTATATTATGAAAACTACTATATAGTAAAACATTATTATATGAGGGTGGTTTGATATGAAAGACAATGGGTGAGCGAAAGGAGCTGGACCAATCGCATTCGTCCATTTATTGTGTTTAGTAAAGCCGACGATGAGAGGTGCTGAACGCGGTCAATAATTTGAGTTTTGTAATGTGTCTTATTTTTCGAAATAGTACCCGCAAAGTTCAAAGTTTTTACACGTTCGTCAAAATACGTCCCTCAAAATACACCTTTACAAATGGTATGACCTTTTCATTTTTGTCTTGAGTTTTGGTAACAAATGGTAATCCAAAGAAGTTACATTGTCGGACGTTTTTCAGTATTTCCAAAAATGGTTTTCCCCTTATTAAAGTAATCAATCAGGAAATTCCTTTCGAGTTCGCATTTAAAAAAAAATTGTTGTGGCCAGCACAAGACCTCTCGCCATTTCCATATTAGGCTATATAAGTATTGTATTGCACTTCGCTTTCGAACCGTCGTTTTATAAAAAAATATTACAGAACTTTACCCAAATATTGTTTTTTATTGTATTTAACATGACTTCTGCACACATATAATTCTAATTATATCTATTTTTTATTGTATGAGGAAGTTCCTAATTGTCAGAGATTCTTCCAATTCATTAACCAGATTGGCGGTATTTCTGATGGATATATGCATTTTACCACAATTTTACCTATAATTTCAAATATTTAATTAATAAAATAATAAGAAATATTAAATATACTTCCCAGAAAAAGCTATCAGAATGTCACTAAAACTGTTGATTTTTGGCACTGACACCTTAGCCTCTGCGATTAGTTTACTCTAAAGTATAGTGTCTTTATCTCTAAATCTATACAAGATATAATAAAAATTTTAGGTGTATTAGATGGAGAATTTTATGTTCTTCAATATTTAATAAAAAAAAAAACTCCCAAAAAATTATATTTAGAAGAATTTTTCTAAGAAACTTCCGGTTGTTCAATTGTTAACAAAACCTTTTCAGCTCTTCCCAGGAATGTCAGATTGAGGAAACTACAGTTAAATATTTTTAAAGTCTTATAGTTTTTGAGGAATCGTCCCTCCAACATCCAGACACACATACATACACACACACACACACACATCCACACACACACACACACACACACGCACGCACGCATACACAAACATCATTTTAAAAATGTTATAATCGGATTCTAGGGACCTTAAATCGTGCTTATTCAATAAAATCTGGATATGCGAATTTTAGCATGAATCCAATACCTCTCTTAGCGAATAATATTTGTATTCGTCATATTAGTATGGACTACAGTGTAGAAATCTCCAGTCCGTACTTATTTGACAGCAAGTTTAATTCGCTTTGATTATTCATTGTAACTTCTGTATTTCTATTAAGCAAGTTTTTTAATATAACATTGTTTAATTTTATGTATTTATATAAAGAAATTCATATTTTATTTTAAACCGTTACAATTATTTCAATGAAATAATTTGAAACTGAATATTTTGAAATGAAAATTTTATGATGCACAAATGAAAGTATAATTTAACATTAAATTTGTGCATATGTAACAAAACTAAAATAATTTTTTTTATAAAATCAAAAATATCTTGCCTGTTAAGGGATGTGAAGGGTTGCCTAATTTAAATTTTAGTTCTATTCCAACCACCAGGTGCAATGTTCAGTAGAAATACACATAACTTTCACATCTAAAGAGTATTATTTATCTATGATGCAAACCAAATTTATCAAACCACTCTCGTACTATGTAAATCCAAGTAGTTTACCCACTTTAAACTTGATAATCAGTAGATATAGAAACAAACCCGTTCAGTATCTTCTAACTAATATCTTCAGTATTTACACATTCTCTTCCAGGTACTGGAATTCGTTGACGAACACGGCAACGAGGTCCTCAACCTGGGGTCCTTCACCCTCTTGCCGCAACACGTGGTGCGGCTGATACTAGCGAGGGATGAACTCCGTGCAGACGAGTTCACCAAGTTCCAAGCGGCACTCATGTGGGGGAAGAAGTACTGCGATAACAACCCTAACACAGCGTTGAAGGACGTGATAGGCAACTTCCTTGAGTATATTCAGTTCCATAAGATACCAGCCAATGTGCTCATGAGAGAAGTGCATCCGTTAGGATTGGTGCCGTATTCTATCATCATGAATGCCTTGGCCTACCAGGTGAGTTACCACTCTGCTTTGGTGTGCTATACCGGGAGTTTATTTTATCAGTAAACATAGGGTATATCATTGCCATAGTTACGGTATGAAATTTGACAGCAATGTATTGAAGCGTTTATTTTATGAGTAAACATAGGCGTATAACATGGGAACCAGTTTTTGGTAAATACAAAGGTCTGGCAATAAATCAAGTTATGCTATTGAACATGATAATAGTACATTACATCTTGTACATTATTTAATATTAATTAATTTAATAATATTGCAAAAATTGCAATAAATTACAGAAATTGTCAAATAAATAATTGTTTCAGTTTTTTATTATGCAATATGAAAAGCTTTACAAATGTCTTTGGTGGCGCAGTGGTTATAACACTGGCGTCCAAAATTTTTGGTTGGGGTTCAATTCCCCGTTGGGGTAATTATTTTATTTTTTTTTTTACGTAAAAATTGTTGAACTTTTAAAAATCAATTTCTATATTACAATCATTTAAAAATAATAATAACATTGTAATAAATAAAGAGAAAATAATTGAGAATAATTGATTACAATAATCAAAATATTGATGTAATAACAATGCACTGAATTTTTTCTTTTGATAAATACAGTAAAAACATAATATCTACACAAATTTATTATATTTCAGTTATTTTTACTAATATCAAAGGAAATACAATGCATTATTATTGTATCAATATTTTGATTATTGTAATCAATTATTCTCAATTATTTTCTCTTTATTTATTACAATGTTATTATTATTTTTAAATGATTGTAATATAGAAATTGATTATTAAAAGTTCAACAATTTTTACGTAAAAAAAAAATTAAATAATTACCCCAACGGCGAATTGAACCCCAACCAAAAATTTGAAACGCCAGTGTTATAACCACTGCGCCACCAAAGACATTTGTAAAGCTTTTCATATTGCATAATAAAAAACTGAAACAATTATTTATTTGACAATTTCTGTAATTTATTGCATTTTTTGCAATATTATTAAATTAATTAATATTAAATAATGTACAAGATGTAATGTACTATTATCATGTTCAATAGCATAACTTGATTTATTGCCAGACCTTTGTATTTACCAAAAACTGGTTCCCATGTTATACGCCTATGTTTACTCATAAAATAAACGCTTCAATACATTGCTGTCAAATTTCATACCGTAACTATGGCAATGATATACCCTATGTTTACTGATAAAATAAACTCCCGGTATAAAAAGTCTCCGTACGATAACCAATTAGTTTACTATGGTAGAAATGAAATGGCAGAAGACTTACGTCATCAAAAAATATCCCTAAAGTAATGACATCATATACTACTAAGTTTACATGGGATACTAATAGCGTTTTCCACTTACACATTCAGTGCGCACTGAGTGCAAATTTAGCTGCACTGAGTGTGAGTGGCGTTTTCCACTTTCCTTTTCAGTGCGCACTGTTCCGGATTTTTATTTTCCACTTACTACGAAATTGCACTCAGGGCAACATCAACTCGCACTCAGTGCGCATTTTGTTGCACCGACTACTGTAGCAAGTGCGACAATTTGAGTGCAAATATGGCGGCGGATGATTTCAAAAATGCCGTACCGGTATCTACTATTGAAGGACTTTTATCTTCATCTTCGTCATCATCATATAACAGAAACGGCTCTAGACTATTTAAATAAACCAGACCAACCCAAAATAATTAATTTCATATCTAGTGTAGTACATAAATATTTTGACAAACAGGTAATAATTACATATATTGTTTTGCACAATTAAAAAACTTAAATTTTATCAAATTTCAAGAATCCTTCAGAATTAAAAGTTATTATAAATGACACCATTATCATATTTTATATTTATTGTCAATTATGTCAATAAAACTTTCAAACCCCAAACTTAACCCCAACTTTTGCACAAACAAATGTGAACTGAAATATGAACGTATTTTCCACTTGTCACTGAATGAGTGCGCACCGTTCACAAAACCAAAACAGTGCATGACGTCATACATTGCACTGAGTCCGTTCGAGTGCGCACTAAATTTTGGTAAACGGAAAACGCTATAATTTATAAAGCGCGAGCAGTCATGTGACTTTGTTGTTCTTTCTTGACAAGCAGATATGAGGAACCCGTGACAGAATGACAGCTATTAATGTACCTAAATGACAAACGTCATCATTTTTCATACCAAATTTCATGATTTTCCAATTCAGATGGTTTATCTTCTAACGGTTCGAGTTTGCGCAGTTATACGATTTTGGTCAGCTGTTTTTTTTTTTTTAATTAAGCTTGTAATTTGGAAGTAAACGCATCATTTTTTGTTATATATGTATATGATTGACGAAATTTTCATCTGAAAAGTCGTATGAATCGGGGGAATTTTCTTCTAGTGATGAAGACAATCTGGAAATATTTGGCGAAAATCCGAGGTCAGAGAATGAAAATTATTTAGAAGGAACAGAAATAGTAATCTTGTATATACAGAGTGTCCCATTTAGAGGTGCCACCATTGGGATCTCGAGAACTATAAGAGATACGATGTCAGTTAAATGGAACTTTTTGTGCGCCTTTGGGAGGCCATCTCAAATGTGCTTTTGTTTTTCCAAAAATTCTCATAGGGCACTAGATAATGACGAAAAACTGAATATTGTTGATTTTTTCTTTTTTAAATAACTTCTAAACTATTAGTAATGAGGTCATGCACGACTTTTTTTTTATAATTTTAATCGATAGAGTAGTGAAAAATAATAGACCCGTATTTTTTATTTTTCCTCAAATCGATCTTTAATCATGAAAAAATTGTAATTGAAAATGACATTCTTTAAAATGCGGCTGAAGACCCCCGCTTCGTCCCTTGTCCTATGACGTCACAGAGTGAGAAGCACGACCATTTTGATTTTCACATTGTCTTAAACGTCAAAGTGACATTTAAAGATAACCTAAAATTTATGAAAGTAAACATGTCGATGGAACGTTGTTTCGTGCCAAAATAAAGAATAAAATAATATTGTGGAATATATTCAATGTCTCATATGCGTTTATAACCTCCTACCGTCTAATTCGAAGATTCAAAAGTGAAAGAAACATCTGATGTAACGTAGATAATTTCACGCCAAATGAAAATTATATTTATAAAAATAAATAGAACGATATTATATTAATATAATATAGCATATTTAGATATGTAATCCTCAATTTATAGTTTATATATATTTTTCTTTTAGAAATTATGTGTCCATATAAAATGTCTGTTTGAAATGAGTCTGAACTTCGTTCGTAACGTTGTGACGACAAAACATGGCTGGTTTTTGCAACTTTTTGAAAATACCATACTTTAAAACGATTTTATACAACAAAAAACATAAATAAAAAATAATTTAATCATACTGATCGATGAATTAGACTATCCTTTTTCGATTTAAACTGAAAAAAGGTACAATTATTTTTTTTTGCATGACCTCATTGAGAAAAACGTTTCAAATACAAAAGACAGATATTTTTATTAACTAACCAGAGGCGTACGAAATAAATTTTTATATCTCTAAATTTTTGAGATATAACACAAAATTATATTTTTTTAAATGGAACCCGTATTTGATTTTAGTCTCAAAAAAATCATTATTTTTTTCTCTTTTCAACGATGTAAGGACGATCGAAAATTCCTATTGTGTCTATTAAACATGCCTCAAAAAGTTGGTCCATAAAGACCTACATCAATTTCTGTAGCGTGCATAATAAGAAAGTTTTTCATACAAAGGAACTCGAATTTATTCCACCCTGTACACTATTCATTTTAAATAGGAAAGTACCTATCGTAATGCTGTTGAAATTTAAAAATACATTATCTAATTTTACTATAATAAATGCGATATTGGTATGCGATAAAGATGAGTATTCTTTATCTATCTATTTCTATTTAAATCTGACAAGGACGTTGAATTTGTGACATACATACCTATTACAAAACAAAAAAGAACGTAAAATATCATTGTCATACAAAAGTATACTATAAAAATTACAATAAATCTGATAAGAAATAATCCTTTGTGATTTTAATAGATTTATAAAATTAATTAAATTATTGTTATTTCCATATCTCAAATATTTATCCTTGTATCTGTTTTGGAACTTGAACAAAAAGAATGAGAAAAAACAATTAGGTGCATTATACGATGAAGTTTTTCTTGATTGAAAAGTTTTCTCTCTCGCACAATAATGTGAGTGCAAGTAAGACAGATGAATTGACATAACAAAAAACTTTCAAAGAAAAACTGGAACATGCGTTACTTTTTACCCATTTCTGAGTGTGCCACAATCTGATTTATCGCAGATATCGGTAATGATGATACCTATTTGTACCGTGCGGGCGCTTACCAAGCGTCACCTCACGGGCACTCATTACTGGCGTGGAGAGTGCACCACAAGGGTCACTTTTGTGCCATTTAAAATTCGAAATATTTGGCGTCGGTCGGGATCGAACCCGGTTCCCCAGGTTCGTGACCAGACACTCTGACACGTGGCCACGGGACCCCATAATAATAATAATAATAATAATAATAATTTACGCAAATGTGTTATATTTGCAAAATTTCACATCATGCATGAAGAAGTAATACCAATGACAATTAAGAGTGCTAAATCAAATGCACGTGTATTTGGCGACGATGCTGCCATCAATGGTCGTGTCAGTTGTCAATATCCAAACATATTCGAGGTTATTTGTGTAGTAATTACAATAACCCGCAGTATTTACTCAAAATTTTAGTCACACTAACGAACTAATTACCATGGCTATCATTTAAAAATACATTGGAATGATTAAAAAAACAACTGAATTTGTTATTTTAGTCATAGCTTAATCCTGATTAAGAGGAAATACTACCAGTCATTACGTTTACATAAAAGTAAATATACATTTAATACGAGCAGAAAACTGAAGCTTAGCAATAAAATCATAAAATCAATATTGCATCTAATAAAAAATATAATTTCTCAATTATAAGATTATCTAAGATAAAAGTTAATACTATAAATTATTTTAATCCTTTGTTGTTTTTCGATAACTGCGACCACGTTGTGATCAAGTGAAAGAATTGAACAAATATGTAGTCCAAACTTTTATTTAAAGTACTTGGCCTCTGGTCTTTTTCGTGGTACTGATTATAGATTTCCACATTTTTCTTTTTTAGATGAAATGATATTTTAATATTCACGTAATATCAGACATACGACCATACCTCATGGGTAGTCGTATATACAAGGGTTACGCTAGAATTATAGAGAATAAGACACAATAAGACTCGCTAAAAGAGGTATTGGATTCATGCTAAAAATCGCATATCCAGATTTTAATGAATAAGCACGATTTAAGGTCCCTACAAACCGATTTTAACATTATTACGATGATGTCTGTGTGTGTGTGTGTGTGTGTGTGTGTGTGTGTGTGTGTGTGTGTGTGTGTGTGTGTATGTATATATGTATGTATATATGTATGTATGTATGTATATATGTATGTATGTATGTATGTATGTGTGGATATTGGAGGGACGATTACTCAAAAACTATAAGACGTAAGACCAGTTTAACTATGAATTTCTCAATCTGACATTCCTGGGAAGAGCTGAAAAGGTTTTGGTAACAATTGGACAACCGGAAGTAGTAGTTTCTTAAAAAATTCTTGAAAATTTTTTTGAAATTTTTGTTATTACAAATATTAAAGAACATAAAATTATCCATGTAATACACTTAAATTTTTTTTCATATCTTGTATAGATTTAGGGATAAAGACACTATAAGAATAATCGGATGTAATACATCGCAAAGGCTAAACTATACTAAGGAAATCAATTGACAAATTCAAATGTTTATAACATAGTTTGTAAATGACAGATGTCAGTGTCAAAAATCAACAGTTTTACTGACATTCTGAAAGCTTTTTCTGGGAAAGTACATTTAATCTTTCTTATTGTTTTATTAATCAAATATTTAAAATTATAAGTAAAATGTATATATCTGTATGTATTCCTCATACAATGAAAAATAGATAAAATTAGAATTGTATGTGTGCAGAAGTCATGTTAAATACAATAACAAAACAATATTTGGGTAAAGATCTGTATTTTTTTTTTTTGTTATAAAACGACGGTTGGCGAGAGGTATTGTGCTGGCCACAACAGATAGATAGATATATATATACCGTGTGTATTTTTTAACGTGAAACATTGGGTTTGTCATGTCCATGGTTACGATTTGACATTTGATTGACAGCAATGTATTTGCGTGTCCCATTTAAAATGAAACATAGATCAGAAAACCACTCGAGAGCACTAAACATATTTCGGGCACATATTTTTTTGCAACTAATTTTAATTTTTAGAAAAAAGGTATAATTATTTAAACAAAATTAACCTCTAATGACGTCTTGTCAATATGACAGATAACCGCTGAATTTTCCTATAAGTTACGACGTTACGACTTGACATTTGATTGACAGTAATATATTTGCCTGTCTCATTGAAAACATAGGGAATGAATTTTACAGAGTATTATATTTAAATATTGTAAGAAATTTGGCCAAGTTAGAAAATCACTCGAGCACAAGGTACACTAAATTTAATTTGGAAAGCAGATATAATTATTAAAACAAAATTAACCTCTACTGACGTCTTATCAAATGTCAAATTCGTTCCCTATGTTTCATTTTAAATGGGACACGCAAATACATTGCTGTCATTCAAATGTCGAATCGTAACTATGGATATGACAAACCCAATGTTTCACGTTAAAAAATACTACTCACGGTACATATACAGGATGTCCTATATAACATTACGTTCTTGAATATCTCGAAAACAAGGCATCGTAACAAAAAGTGTGCCAAATCAAAACCTGCAAAAGTGCAACAATTGAATTTCTGAATTTTACAATAGTAGATTATTACGAGTAATAAACGAACTTTGACAACGAATGTAACAACTCAACATATATTTTTCCCAACGAGAAAAATTCATTTTTATTACTCGTAATAATCTACTATTGTCAAGTAAAATTCAGAAATTCAATTGTTGCACTTTTTTGTTGTTTGTTGTTTCCATAGCAGTCTTCGATTTACTTTTTTCAATTTAATTTTAGTACAAATAACAATTTTTATTAATTTTTCTGTTAATTATAAAAATAAATTATTATTGTTTTATATCATTGTAAAGCTAAAAAAAATCTCTATTTAAAAATGCCATAGCTTAATATGACCTCCATATGAAAAATAAAAGTTGCTATCAGTAACTCGTAAATGGTTAGATATAACAAAAATTTGAGTACTTCTGCAAATTCACCATACAAAAGTGCCTTAAGAAAGTGCAAACCAGAATCTCGTATTATTTCATATAACAAAGTTATAAGCAAAAAAAGAAAATCGCTAAATTTACATTTTCACCTGTATCTAGTGACCTATGCATTTTTTCGCGAATAACAAAACACCATTAAAATAGCCTCCTAATGCGGCAACTTTTGTCTCATTTAACCAACCTCGTAGCTCTTACGGTTCTCGAGATACCAATGCATTCGTACCTGAAATGGGACACCTGTATATATATACATATATCGTGAGCGTAAAGTTATAAAAACTAGAAAAATGTTGTTCATAGGGTAATCGCTCAATAGCAGCTGTAGACACGTGTTTCGCTCTTATTAGAGCTCATCAGTACAGCATAGCTAGTTAATAGATGGACATTAACTAGAGATTCTAGTTAATGTCCATCTATTAACTAGCTATGCTGTACTGATGAGCTCTAATAAGAGCGAAACACGTGTCTACAGCTGCTATTGAGCGATTACCCTATGAACAACATTTTTCTAGTTTTTATATATATATATTCTTAGATAAACCAATATTTGTCGTAATACCAGATCATATCTCAATGATACTCTCATGAAAAAGAAAGAAAACCTGACAATATCCACCCCCTCACGTGAGTCTTTGTTGCAGGCAGACCCAGCAAGCATCGACCCCAGCAAACTATCCCCCAACCGAGTGAGACGCCAGGCGCAAGGCCGAAGCATGAGCGTGCAGAGCTCGTTGGACCCGTACGGCTCCAACACCACCCTGAGCTCCTCCGGCTCGTCCGAGCTCGTCTCCTCCGAGGGCAAGCCCAGCTCCAACTAGCAGGAGGCCACTGGTGCACCATCCACCGAACCACACCAGCAACCGGTGCAGGAGACGCCGCCTCCGGTGCCTGTTGCTGCTCCTGTTCCCACCAAGCCTCCCTCACCCCCTCCGCTAAAGATACCGGTGATTAAAACCACCCAGAGTCCTACGCATACCTTCACGTTTACTATAGTGTTGAAGAAGGTGGAGCAATAGGGGAGCTACATCGAAATCGGTTGGCTTGTAGATAGAACATTTTTTAACACCAACACAATTATGACTTATTAATCAAATAAAATCTAAATTGAACTAATTAATAGTTATTTATTATACATGCGGATTAAATGAATGTTTAATGAGCTATACGTTTATACTTTATTTCACGAAGGAAAATAGTAGATGGCGCTTGAGAGCCGACCGTGTTTACATGCATTAAATAAATTACTTAAATTTGAGAAACCAAACTTTGCAAATAATAATAGTATTCAGTGTGTCCCATTTAAAAGTACCACCATTGGGATCTCGAGAACTATAAGAGATACGATGTCGGTTAAATGGAACTTTTTGTGCGCCTTTGGGAGGCCATCTCAGATGAGCTCTAGTTTTTCAAAAAAAAAATCATACGGCACTAGATAATGACGAAAAACTGAATATTGTTGATTTTTTCTTTTTCAAATAACTTCTAAACTATTAGTAATTGAGAAAAACGTTTCAAATATAAAAGATAGATATTTTTATTAACTAACCAGTGGTGTACGAAATAAATTTTTATTTCAGTAAATTTTCGATATATAACACAAACTTATATTTTTTTTAAATGGAACCCATATCTGATTTTCATCTCAAAAAAATAATTATTTTTTTCTCATTTCAATGATGTAAGGGTTATTATGTTTTATATTTGTTTTACTCCTAAAATTTAATTTTTCTCTTTATTTTCCTGAATTTTCTTATTATTTCCCCTAAAAACATTTTTATTAATTATATTGTATTTGATCGATAAAATTTATTTTATGCCTTTATTACTTAATATTTTCATTCTAGACTCATAATTATAAATTACACTATAATGTGCTAAGGGCGACCTGATACAAATATTATAAAAATTAATTTGATACGAATTTTGAGCAAAATTTTCTAACGAAATAAATTATTTAAATACAAGGAGTATTTGTAAAAAAACAATTGTAAATTTAATACATAATAATTTTGAAGGCAAAACAAATATAAAACATAATAACCCTTACATCATTGAAAAGAAAAAAAATAATTATTTTTTTGAGACTAAAATCAGATATGGGTTCCATTTAAAAAAATATAAGTTTGTGTTATATCTCGAAAATTTACGGATATAAAAATTTATTTCGTACGCCACTGGTTAGTTAATAAAAATATCTATCTTTTATATTTGAAACGTTTTTCTCAACTAATAATAGTTTAGAAGTTATTTGAAATAGAAAAAATCAACAATATTCAGTTTTTCGTCATTATCTAGTGCCTTATGAGAATTTTTGGAAAAACAAAAGCACATCTGAGATGGCCTCCCAAAGGCGCACAAAGAGTTCCATTTAAGCGACATCGTATCTCTTATAGTTCTCGAGATCCCAATGGTGGCACCTCTAAACGGGACACACTGTATTGTGTTAGGAGTAAAAGTGATTCTTTGTGTGGCGAGCTTGTAAATTTGAACGACGAGCGGTAGCGAGTCGGAAAATTACATGCGAGGCACACAATGACACTTTTACTCCAAATGACACATTATATTTTTTCTTCAAACATACGTATCTAAATCAAATAATTACAACTTGACGTTAAAATAATTATAAATATTTTAAGTAAAGGACGTTTGCTGATTTCAATTGCTCTGTTGCTATGGATACATTCGTATTTGTTCACTTTTTGTTATAAGCATTCAAGTGCAAAATTTCACGTTTAGACGTTTAAATAAAAACTATGCAATTTTATATTCTCCTTATGTGCAATTATATCAGAATTTGAAGTATTGCCATGTACGGCCCTTGAAGTTATTCAATTGGATAGAAATTCAACAATATTGCTGAAGGATGTAATATGTCGAGGAATCGGTGAAAAACAATATGAACTTATATTATCACTTTAATTCTAAGTATTCTTACCGTCATTACCAATATGTAGGTCTGCAATTTTTAATATGTTATTTCGTTTATATTTCAATTTGTAGATTATTAATTTAAATTTGACAGCAGATGGAGGTTTTTAGCAACTTTTTTCTTAGGTTATCTAGTGTATAATGCAACTTAGGGCGACATATTTTACTTACTTCTTTTTCGCTCATTTTATATAGTTGCTATGGATATTTATGTATTTCATTTCTACCTTGTGAATCAAGTCACAAAAGATGCCATTTTTATGACGTTTAAAGAAAAAAATATTTTTATTTGTAAAATGTACGAGTCCTGAATATTAAAAATTACATCAAAATTTGGTTAAATTTCATTTAATTCTATAGATTTTATATTTAATAATTGAGAGCTGACAAGCGATATTTTTTCCCTTTTGTGAACCAGGTTAGCTTTCTGACCAATCAAAGGGCAGAATTTATCTAACTAAACCAACTCTATTTTTTTTACGTGAAATGAAGTATAAGTGCGCGAGCGCGCAGAACGCGAGCGTCTATAATCCTGCGAGTTAAACATTCATTTTATCCGCGAGTATAATACAACTATTTATTCAATTTTGCCAAAATAAACTTCTCCTTTTTGAGTGTAAGATTTTTATAAATGAAATCAGAATCTTGAAATGTCGGTAATCGCTTACGGTTATCTAGTCGCTGAGTGAGTTTTTTATGCGTTGCCATAGTGATCTGTGGTGGACATGGATTGAATTGTTTATAATAAGACTTTGAAATAAATTATTCTTTTTTAGAGGTTAACATCTCAATATGACGTACAATTATTTTATTCCAACAATCAAAGACATACGTTATTACAAAATTGGAACATTCTTATTCTTCTTGTGGCGAAATGGTGGGTATACGTTGAATATTCCAACAATTTTGGTTGGCATTTAACATTTTAAAATCGCTAATGAAATAAAATTATTTAAAACGCTTGCGAAATAAAATTGTTTTTTCACTACTAGCCACTATTATTTACCTTTATTTGACATGTGAAATTGTTTTTTACTACCGCTTGCTTGTAACCATGGTAACCTAGGTCAATAATAATTTATTATTAACCTGGGTCTATAATGCAAACTGTCACTTTTCAATCAAACTTAAGCCTCCAAATCCAAATATTATTTAACTCATTAAACTCAAGAAAGGTGTTAAGTATATAATTTAAATTTGCCGCTTAATTTTAAATTGACCTACGCTGCCGCCACGCCCGGCCCCGGCCACTGTGCTGTTTTGGAAAATGTGAAACATGTGTAGATGCATAAATGAATAAATCACTATTTTTTTTTATATTTGTAGGTAAATACATTTCAATAGATTTATTTAAAAATAATAATAAACTAATAAGGCTGCTGACTGTAACAGCACAAAGTATTTTTATTAAATAATTAAATCAATTCAAATCAAGGCCCATAAGTGAGGTTATCAAACCAGCAAAATGAGCGAAACGTCAAATAGAAACAAATGCAGCCTACTTTGTTTTTGTGAATATTAACAAATAAGTAAAGCAATTATTCATGTCAAAATGATTATTATTCTCATTAAAAAAAATTCAAATAGGATTTATGTGCTAGTAGTGGAAAAAATAGTATATAAACCACGGTTGAGATCATTATTGACCAGGCGCCTTGTATCCCTCGGGCTGCGCCCTCGGGTTACAATAACGGCGCTGGGATAATGATTATCTTCTCAACCTTGGCATATAATATACTATTAATGGTTTGTATCCAAGGAAATAAACATGACTATATAAAGCAAAATCGAATGAAATTATTTAATTGTTCTAACGTTTCTGCAAATACTAACATATCCTGGTGGTGGAGCCATCCCATATACTTATTCTTTTTTTTTTCTTCAAACGTCAAAAAATATTTAGGAACTCAAGAGAAACATTTACAATGAGACTATTGTAACAGGTCGTACTTTCTCTACTTTTGGTGCAATGGGGTACATGTCCTACTGGCTGCCATTAATTTCCAAAAAATCCGCTGATGTCGCATGTTATTCTACGAGTTCCAATAACGATATTAGTTATAGTTGCCGTCAAATAAATATGGACTGGAGATTTCTACATTGTTGCCATTTAAGGGGCAATGTTAAAAATGCTTATACTTGTCATCAAATAATTATAGACTGGAGATTTCTACACTGTTGCCAATTTCGATGGTCATGTTGAAAATACTAAGTTATAAAGAAGCTTCAACACCGCAGGGCAGGGGACAGGGTAGGCCGAAGGGAAAAGTTGAACATCAGTCCATATTTATTTGACGGCAAGTATAGTTATGAAGAAGCGGCAACACCCCGAACAAGATACAGGATGCGGTGAAGGGAAACAGTTGAACACCATTCCATACTCATTTGACAGCTAGTATAGTGAATACGCTTTTTACAAAATGTCGTTCAGAATTACGTCGTTACATTTATAAATAACGATAGTTTTTATATAACAATATTATTACAGAATACGCCTGTTAAAAAGATTGACAGCAATGCATTATCGGATTTTTTTAGGGAGTTGTCAAAGTCATCAAACTGTTCTCTCAAATTCAGAAATTCTTTTTATCGAAAGAAACTGTACAATTTATTGTTTCTTATTAGCTTTGTTCGAGCAGACAATTTGCAACAGTTTGAGGTACTGTTGTACTGCGCATGCGCCCAACTCTGATAGTTTCAAATCAGTTTGAAATTTTCGTTGCTCGAACGCGTTAGTTACTTTTACCGGCGGTAGTATTTGGTGTTTTGACAGATGTCAAGTTAGGACACTCATTTGAAAATCATGACATGTATTTTCTTTATTATACTACATGTTTTTAAACAATACGTTTATTGCAGACTTTGAAGATATTGATATACTAGACTCATCACTGCTTGATATATTTAAATCAGACATTTTAAAAATTACTTGTCATAAGAAATAACCTTATTAACGTATTATATTGTTATTATTCCGTAAAGTAGTTAATTTTATTTAAATTTCCAATATTTCGTTACACATTTTGAAACTTCATTAGGGAATAATAATAATAATAATAATAATAATAATAATAATAATAATAATAATAATAATAATAATAACTGGTGTAATCACTTGACAAATTGATAAATTCAGAAGCATTCAATTCTGAAATAATTATTTGTTTATACACTGCATTGTTTTACATATTATTTAAAGAATTTTGACCATATACGTAGAACATATAAGTTATATTAAGAGAATATTTAAATATTTGACATTAGAAATGCTAGTGCGCATGTCACGGATTTGAAATTTGCAAACAATCCTCAACTTCTCCTGACTGTTTCAAACCGTCCCCAACGGTTTCGAACCGCTGCACGAACACCGAATTCTTAGTGTGAATTTGTGACTTACCGCTGCTCGAACGCCAAAATTCTTATGCGCATGCTTCTGATAGTTCGTGTCAGTTCCTGACTGCTGCTCGAACAAAGCTATTATTAATTACCTTACTTGTTCTGATTTTCTTTTAATGCTGTCCATTGACGCATAAGTTGCTAGGTCGCTTATTAAAAGGAGCAGAAAACAAATTGGAAACTTGTATTGTATTAGACTCATATTGGACTTATACCATGTTATGATTTGTATGCTTAAGTTGCATACTGGTACATAATTTTGAAAGATGCCAGTTGGACAACTTTGACAACTCCGTATGTTCAGTTAAAAAAAAAATGCGATAATAGATTGCTGTCAATCATTTTAAATGTAACTATGGTACGTAAATTGTGGATTTATAAAAAAAAATACAATTTTTTTAGATGACCCCCAAAATGTTTAATTTATAACGTTTTTAAGAGTCCATCAAAATGATACAGATACTAAATACAATTAAAAGATGGCCTATCAGAAATCTTAACTTGCGATTCTTAAAAAAATACCCTCTCTACTAAAGCTAGGAGAGGCCAAAATAAAATAAGACACATCATTTTATAAATAATCCTGATCACAAAATTGGAACCATTATTACAAATATCTAATTTCCTGTGAAAACCTATTTTCATATAGAAAAAAATATTTAATCAACAGACAAATGGATTCCGCAAATAATTAATGAAATTTATTCCGAAAATTCGATTAAAGATAAATAACATAACTGGGACTATTGTAGCGCACATCTATGAACAATGAAACAGATAAGAAAATAGTATTGTAAAAAGATAGACTCGACTGTTCAATATGAAGACGGTCAGTTTTACATGTACAAAAAATAATCAACTCTTATTTCGTGGATTATAGTAAACGAAACGCATAGACGAATACACTAAATGACTAAATTATGTTTATAACTTGGCTTGAATTTCTGACATAATATTACAATTATAAAATAAAAGAAATACTTATGATGCACTCTGTTTAACAAGTGCTAGTGCCCTTAAAATACAAGTAAACTTATACAGGCGAATACTAAAATATCTAAAACAAATTTGGAGCACCCAGAAAAGAGTGACAATATCTAAAATAATGCGATTGTATGACACAAAAAAAAATAAACTACACATGAACAAAATACTATTCAAAAACTATACGTCGTATCGCTAAATATCTAACCTCAAATTTACAATCTGAAAATCTTCTAGTAATCTTTCTTTACAACTTTTCTGTTTCTAATGAGAAAAAACTTACACATACATACAAAAAAAATAAAAAAACAAAATCTGCATCTATTTAAATTCTTAACAACTAGAAATCTATCTTAAAAAATGAAGCAAGATAGAGCACGGTACTACTTGGATGGGTGACCATCTTGCAACATCATGAAACATTAATTTCTTTAAAATAAATTGAAAAAAAATATTGAAAATTATAGTAACAAGAAAAACAAAAACAAAAATTCCATATTTATATCTAATTAAAAATGAAGTACAATCAAAAATAAAAAATCTTTTTTCTACAATCGTATGGGAAATAAGTATTTTCAAACTTAAAATGAGTGCGAGAAGTAACCAATTCCCACACAAGAGCAAAAAAATGATTACAACATGATTTTTGTTTTGTTGTCGTGAAAGCAATTGTCATAATCGCAAAGTAGTATGATTTAATGTATTTCGTAATTTTTTTATTTCAATAATTCAATAATAAATGTGCTCTATAAATTCTGCTTGCTTACTATAACACCTAACAAACATTTTATCTATTTCTAACAAAAAAGTAAACGAAGAAAAATATGCTACTATGTATATCTTTGCTATTTTCTAAATATTTTTTTTAATAAAACATCTTTTCGGTGTAAACTGTAAACTTCTATACCTCAACTAATCACACAGATTGAAGACTCATATATCAATTCGTGTGATAAACTCAATAAGATACTATAAAAAAAATTGTTCTGTGCTTTAACAACTGAAAGCTATTTAAAAAAATATCATGGAAAATAAAAAAAAATACAACTTAAAATTATGGAATAAAGATGTCATATTATAAATAAGAAAAAAAATCTATGAATATTTTGTTAAACACAAAACACAAATTTAATTACTGTCTAAAAAAAAATTACACAAACAGACGACTCGAAACTTATTGTTAGTCAAATAAAGACATTAGGGCCTGAGATATCCACATCCTAATAACTTTATTAGGCGAATAATTTCTATGATAATTGATAATAATTATTGTTGATACAATTGTATCTATAGTTATTATTCGTCAAATAAAGTTATTAGGACGTGGATATCTAGGGCCTAAAAATACATATTCCATCTCAAAAAAATATGATGGCTAATATTATTTAAAAAATTGATTTTTGTTTATAATTTTTAATAGTTTATTAACATTTATAAAACGCACAATTTTCTCAAAAATGCTTAATAAACTAATACACAATTATAACAAACATCACAGAATATTGAAATCAAAGTATTTATATGAACCAAAGACATAGGTACCAACAAGTATGACATCATACAGTACATTTCAAATTTTGAACATCTTCAACCTGTCAAAAACTTATGGAAATGTATAAAAAGAACAACTTACCTTGCCAATTATTTCATTTTTCGTCTTTGAAAATAACATGTACAAGAAAAATACACAAATTCAATCTTACAAACTGTATCATCCACCATATTTGTTAACAAGAAACAAATGAAGTCTGTTTTGCTACGAAAAGAAACATATAGGCCGGCCAAGCATGAAATGTTGATGGACATAAAGATGTGGGAAAATACACATTACCGAGGTCATTAAACTTGAAATCAAGAATTTATATGAAACAAAAATACAACAATCGACAAAAATATCAAACATAGCTTGCAAAAATTAACAAAACTTTTCTTGGACACTACTAACGAGTATAATATGACATCCAACACTTCATTTCAACCTTTCAACAACTTCAATCCATAAAAAACTTGTGAAAATGTATATAAGGCTAACATACCTTTTAATTTTTCCATTTTACATCTTTGAAAACAACAAATTTCACAAGAAAAATACACTATTCACTAAAATTGTGCCATACATTCGCGCATGCGCCGTATTTGTTAACAAGAAACAACTGAAGACTGAAGCTACTTGTCACTGTTGTGTTACGAAAAGCAACATATTCGCGAAAAAATTCGAAGTAGCTGACCTCTACAGCGCCAATTGCGAACTAGAGAAAGAAGGAAAACTTTGGTTTTATCATTTGTGCATGTATGAAAAAGTTGCTCTAATTTTAATTGTTGTTATTAGAATATATTTTAAGAATTGTTTTTATTAGATCTAGTATTTTATTAAGTTTGTAAATAATAGTGTACATAAGTTAATGGCTTTAGTGTAAAACGTTTTTAAATGAAGGTTAAGAGTGACAATGACAAGTAAATCTAAGCGGTATTGTTCGGTTCCCTAGTGCAATAATTATAAATCATTCATCATAAAGTATTAATTTCTTTCCAAAAGATCCTAAATTATGTAAAAAGTGGGCTATTGCACTTAAAATCGGTAAGCCAGTTAGTAAAAGTGTGACAGTTTGCTCTGATCATTTTCTGCAGTCAGACTTTCATCCAGGTAAGAATAATATTTGTTAAAAAGAAGTAAATAAATATCATTTATTAAAGTAAACTATAAAAATATTGACTGCTCATAGTTACTCAAAATTTTAGTCACCCAGTCACCCTAACTAATTACCATGGCTACCATAAAAATACATTGGAATGATTAAAAAACAATTGAATTTGTTATTTTAGTCATATCTTAATCACCCCCGATTACGGGCCACTTTTTCAATCTTCAGTTAAAATTTTAACTGGCAGTTAAATAAACAAAATCGAAACGAAATGAAATGTCAAATGACAGATTTGTCATTGCAGTCGATAATCCGATTCAATATTGTTTATTTAACTGCCAGTTAAAATTTTAACCAGAGATTGAAGAACTGGTCCTAAGAGTAAATACTACCAGTCATTGATATTAATATTTATTTCTTAATAGAATTAATAAAAAAATAAATACCTATTTACGTGTAATAATACAGCAACTATGCGTTTGCATTTTCCTCCTAACCCGGCCTTACAAGTACATTTGCCTTGTAAATTTGGCTTTAATAACACTTCAATAAAGTGTGGAGCTCCATTTAAATTGCTCGTTTGAAGGCAAAATCCAAAAACTGTGTTTAAATCAGTGTTCTTCAAACCGCACATGGTTACATGACCTGCTTTATAAACAGCTTCTCCTTCCTTTATTGGTCTTGAAGAACCAATGTAGTCAAAAATATCACTTAGATCAATATTCACTTTTTCCATTTTGCACTTTTTGCTGCACAGACACTGGATACTTATCTGTTACAGATGTAAAATAACACTGTCAACTGACGTTACAGGTATACGCGTGCATCTGTTTTCCTTCTTTCGTCTCCATTTTGTCGCCGCTCGACCTGACATCTATAGCTAATTTTTTTCGCCTATAGACCAGCCAAGCAGAGATAAAACATAATGAACATAATTATTAAAGAAAATTACAAAATTTAAGTAACAACAACGAAATAAATGAATACAAAATACAAGCAAATTATTACATATATACTTTTGTCATATTTGCTACGAAGAAATAGCAGAACTTTCAAAAGAAATATGAATTGTTGAGCAAAATACGAAATCTACATATGGTTGTTCCAAGCGAAGATGAGATAAATATAATACAATACGAAATTATAAAAAAAACTCACATTTAAAATATTAATAAATTCACAAAAACAGATGAAATACAACGCAAAACCATGGTTTACTATTATTGGTCAAAGATTAAACCAAGCACACATATAACACAAAATATAAATATTATTTAGACATTCAAACATTTAAAGCAAATTATAAGATTTATTCGCCATATTTGCTAACAAAAATAAATGTTATATCAATATCAACAACAATTTGCTATACTTCATTTCACGTAAAAAAATAGCAGATGGCGCTTGAGAGCCGACCGTTTTTACATGCATTAAATAAATTATTTAAATTCGTAAAACCAAACTTTATCAATACTATATATTTTTATCTGTAAAAATGTATCATATCCGAATATAAAAATTACAAAGTCGAAATTAAAAACATAGTTAAATATTACTTAATTATGTCAATTTTCTGACAACTGACAGTTGATATTTTTTCGGTTTTGTAAACTAGGCTTGCTTCTGACCAATCAGAGGGCAGAATTTATTTCCCCATCTAAACCTTCGCTATTTTCTTCGGTGAAATGAACTATATATGATGCAACATATAGTGCGTCTAAGCGCACAAGACACACTAATATTAACACAAAATATAAAAGTGAAATATGTACCTGACTAGTTATAATACCGATTGAAACAATTAGAAAATATTATTATTTCTAAATTGATGTTCAGTTAAACAGTTAAAGCCTCAATTTTATATAAAAAAAATATTGCTTACACCTTTAAATTTATTTAACGCACACACACACAAACACACACACACAATCTGCATATATTGCTATTAACTTATTCATTAATAAGTAATACAATTTTCAAAATATGACATAAACAAACAATGACGTCACTAATACGAAAAACAAATGAATATGACATCTCAAATATGACATATAATTGAAAAAAATAATTAATTATATTAGCTAACAATATGGAAAAAATATATTGAATTACGAAAACAATTAAATTTTAAATATTCGCCCACATTTAATATGTAAAAGTCTTCCAAAATACTATACGATTCTTTTTATTATTTATATATTTTTACATTATTTCAAACTATACTTAAAATTAAAAATTATACTTGGAATATATTATGAAAATCCGTCCCTATTAATTCAATTTTTTTATCATAAATTTATTAATAATTTCAGTTTTAAAAATAAGGGACCATACAACTTAACCTAACTTAAAACTGTCAAAATTAAACCAAAACAACAACGCAATCATAGCCTACATGGATCACAATTTAAGACAAAATCATAAACGGTAAATATTTCCTTTATGGGATGTGAAATCATACACATTCAATATATTTTTGGATTCTACTAGGTAAACTAAGTCGACCGGTACCAATTTTAAGGTGTGGTAACGAAAAAAAAATTGTCTAAAATTAAAAGGAAATAATTTATATACAACTGGGACTAGTTGACATTCAACCACTCCGCTTCGCTCCGTGTTGGCTCCCATCGACGCTTAATATAACATCCCCAACTTTTAAGGAAAGAATTCCATTAACTGTCATTTTAAAAGGGGCTGAAATTTAATGCTGGCCAAAAACTAGTTCTGTTGAATGCAAAACCGATATTTACACAATTTTTTTTGACTCAGTCTAAAAATATTTTGGTTTCATATGATTTTCAAATCCCACAAAGTGAATATGAGCCTTATAAACAAATGAAACTCCCAAAAATGACATAATTTAACAACAATGAGACTTTAAAACAACCGATTTTGACATCAAAAATGTTCTATCTATAACGCCTTTTCCCCACTGCCTGTCATTTCTCGTTCTTTCATCCTATTGGTCGAATTTTTATTTGCCTCCATATTCATATCCATCTGTGGACATTTGGAATGAGGTACAGTAACAAGAGAACGAAATCAAGAGTGCTTAGATTAGTCTACGATCTGCAAATCGCACAATAACATAGAATAAGGTTAGGGGAGTGAGCTAACGTCGGATCAGTCAGATTTAAGTTGGTACCAAACTGGCGGGAGATTCAAATAATTAAAAATTCATTTCTTGCTGTAGAACTGAGCAAATAACTAAATTATAATTATTGAAAACAATTTTCAAGAAATTGTCAACAAATTTTGCTATCAAACTGTTCAACTGTCAACAAATATCTGTTGTTTTTTGCAACGATGCAAAGGCAACTATATGTGGCATAATAAAATTTCAAAATTCTTGTAAAAATAACGTTTTGCATTTCCTGGTCATGGAAAACATAATATATAGGTACATCTCGGGAGAGAATGTTATTTTTCCTTAAAATCATGCATTTATCTCCCTTGTTGTATAATATACTATTTTTTAGATCCGGGAGTAGAAATCAATATCTATAATATTAAAATCATGACAGAATTAAAACATTTTGCTTCTAGGGAGAAATAAAAAATAAATCCTAAGTATGTTGTTTATATTATTTCGACAATTTATCTAATATAGATTAAAGGTGCATCGTAAAACTTTGTATATTTTGTTCAAAATTCAAATTTCTCGAAATGAAATTTGAAAAATTTTAACTTTGTTTATATATAAAAAGAGTGAAAAAAATATATTAAAATTATTTTATGTCTTAATTGGAAATAAAAAAATCGGTCACCTATTTAATAACGCACAATACGACTGAAAAATGTCAAAAATTAAACAATTTTTTTAAATGACAACAATTATTCATTTGAAAATATTTATTTTGTAACATTATTGCAATTTAAAAATTTATAACAATAAATAATTGTTAATAAAATTGTTTAAAGTTCAACGCACAAAATAAAAATTTAATTTTAAAATATAGATAGACAGAGCACGAAACGGAATGGTGTATATGAACCTTAATAATATATTTTTGTGTGATTGGAAAATGAGATAGTATTAATATATAATTATCTGTTTCAACGTATAGGGAATTGACTTCACTTGAACACCCTCAAATATTTAGAAGAACATTTATGTCTTATTATAGTCTGTTTTTAAACTATAGACATAGACAATGTTTTAAAAGTTGCACATGTTTTTACATGGTTGAACGAAGATTGAAATTAAACTTTCGTTGCGTGTAAAACCGTCTGCAGAACAAGCGTTGATTTCAGAGCCAAACTTTTAAAACACTCTCTATAGTTTAAAAACAGACTATGGGGTATATTCAGAACTCAATATTTGTGTTGTCGTTATGGTCTTTATGGTTGTTATGTACTGTAAAGATTATTAAAATCAAATTTGGTATTCTCAGTACTGAAGGTGGTTACCGTCAACAATTGTTACGTGTTTTGACAGTCTTTATCATAACGACTGCTAAAACTATGTATTTATGGTTATCACGTTGTTATTTCTAATATTTGACATGTGACATATAATTACATCAATCAAATATTATTAATAATGGCCTTTCTGCTAAATATTAGCAGGATGCAGTTAATTATTCGCATGGATCCTGCTTCGACTTAAATAATGATAATAAGAACGATAAAAACCGTCGTGGATGAAAGTTACTTTTGACGTAAATACATATTTCTTTGAAAATATTATATTCTGTGGTAGGTATTCGTGAAAACCTTGTTATTTATTCTGGTGCTAATGTGTGCTTTTTCTTCAATCAAAATAAATTTTAAAAAATCTTTCCATAACTTTTCAGTCACGTTGGGATCAGTGGTAGGCATTAACATACCCGTTCTAAATAATTTAGAAGTTTTCAAATATGACACAAATGACATATTCTTCTTTAGTTGTTTTGGCAGAATGTTTGCATTTTAAATAAAATTGGCACATTATTAAAAGAATAAAGCGTTGACATATAAGGTTAGGTTCAGTTCATATATGCATAATGAAGTTAGCTATTGTCAAATAATCTGGTTCATTCACAATTATTATTTTGTAAAGATTGTCAATAATACCGACGTAGGTTCTGAATTGACAAATTCATAAAGATTGTTACAAATGTCTTTATGATAACAATCTTTATATCCGTAACAACCTTTATGACTGTGTTTCTCTGAATAGGCCACCAAATTTGGTATTCTCAGTACTGAAGGTGGTTACCGTCAACAATTGTTACGTGTTTTGACAGTCTTTATCATAACGACTGCTAAAACTATGTATTTATGGTTGTTATCACGTCGTTATTTATAATATGTGACATGTGACATTTTATTACATCAATCAAATATTATTAATAATGGCCTTTCTGCTAAATATTAGCAGGATGCAGTTGATTATTCGCATGGATCCTGCTTCGACTTAAATAATGATAATAACAACGATAAAAACCGTCGTGGACGAAAGTTACTTTTGACGTAAATACATATTTCTTTGAAAATATTATACTCTGTAGTAGGTATTCGTGAAAACCTTGTTATTTATTCTGGTGCTGTGTGCTTTTTCTTCAATCAAAATTTAAAAAAAATCTTTTCATAACTTTTCAATCACGTTGGGATCAGTGGTAGGAATTAACATACCCGTTCTAAATAATTTAGAAGTTTTCAAATATGACACAAATGCCATATTCTTCTTTAGTTGTTTTGGTAGAATGTTTGCATTTTAAATAAAATTGGCAACACATTATTAAAAGAATAAAGCGTTGACATATAAGGTTAGGTTAAGTTCATATATGCATTATGAAGTTAGCTATTGTCAAATAATCTGGTTCATTCACAAGTATTATTTTGTAAAGATTGTCAATAATACCGACGTAGGTTCTGAATTAGCAACCTTTATAACTGTGTTTCTCTGAATAGGCCACTATAATACATTATTATTTATTAATATCATGGTTACCAGACACATCATATAGTGTGTATTGCTCTAGGGCATTATGAGATGTTGCTATGGCAATGTTGTCACGAAATTGATAAAGCAAAGCCTAATAAACAAGCAAAACTTCGTAAAATTTCTTAAAACTTTTTGATCCATAATCCGCAGAGTATAAAAAAAATTGTAGTAAAATATAAAACGTCGAAGGCACCACGGGAGTTATAATGATACGCTCTCGGTTGACGTACATCCCTCGGAATGTACTGTATTTCCCTTGATTTCTTAATTACTATAATAACTAACTATAATAACATCGGCTCAAAATTAAATATTAAAAAAATCTGATACTGTTTTGCTTCACAACCCTTATATAATCTTCGTAAAAAATTGCCTGTTGAGAAGGTTCGTAAAAGCCAATTCACTATATGTTGAAACAGATTTATACAATGTATGTTTGTATGTAGGTGCATATATCTGTGTGTCTGTTTTTGGATTCCTATATTCTAATGATTTACGAAACTAGTGCAGAAAAAGATACATTCTGCACGAATTTTGGCTGAAGTCAGAAAAGTTTTTAAGTTATTTTAAACATTTTAAATAAAAAAATAGAAATTTTTCAAATGCTCAAATCACTCAAATAATCAGTTGACACAGAAATTTAAAATTTGCATTTTTCAAAATTGTCAACAACTGCCAAAATTAATTATAATTTGTCTGAAAAAATATTAAATTTTTCTGTTACACTCTGTTTGGAATAACGAAAGAATTTTGACGCACTTGACTACAAAGCATAGCAACCAATAGAAACAAAAGAATATATCTGTCAAAATTCTTTCGCTATTTCAAATAGTGCACATTTTAGTTTTAATACATAAACAAAATCATTTATTTAAATTATTGCTAGACTTTCATTGTACAGTAATTTCTGTTAAATTAGGGACACACGATTTATGGCGCTAATGGACATAATACAGAAGCCATAAATCATGTTCCCCATTTTTACTGGCTTTATTGTACATGTAAAAAATCATGCAAAAACAGTGGCGTGTGTATGTGTATTTGTTCTTAGCAATAATAAAACATAATATACACTAACTTAATCTTGCACAAGATCCAAAAAACCAGCATTTTTAGCTTTAGATTTATATAATACATATCATAGTATCAGTGGTGTAGAATTTTAGGAAGGGACTATATCTGTTCCCTTATGAACACCAAATGCGCGTTTATTACGGATCCTGTTCACTGACGCACGCCTATGGCTTGGATATCGGGGCACGGGGGCCCGTAGAAACGTTCGCCTATAGTGTTCATCTTAAAGAGGACGGAGTATATAGCATTCTTGGTAAACTGGCTGGAGTATGTATGATAAAATAAATGTGGTAAAAAATTGTATATAGTATTGAAAATTCAGGTACTTATTAACTAATACATTTTTATTTAAAATATTTTTTTTATTGGTCGTCCATACAAAAATAATAAATAAAATGAAATTATTGTCTCTCCTGTTCATTTTAGAGTAAAAGTACACGAATGTATAGTTTATCCATTATTATATTATTTTTAAACAATAATTATAAAAAGTTGTAACAACAATGAATGCCCGTGAGGTGACGCCTGGTAAATGCCCGCACGGTACAAATATGTCATCATCATTACCTATTTCTGTGAAAAAGCAGATTAGCTTGGCACACCCTGAAATGAGTAATATGCAGGGTTGTTGTAATTTTGCCCGACCCAAAAAAACCCACCCGGGTTTTTTTAAAAAAACCCATCTAAAAAAACCCAAAAAAACCCATCTAAAAAACCCACTTTTATGAAATCATATTTTATTAATTAAATATGGTATATACTTATATGGTACACACATATATACATAAATTTTTGTCACCGGCAACATTTTACAATCAATTTCATTTTGTGTACTTCGTGTTTGATCATTTTTAATATATTTTTCATTACTGTGCTTTGCACAGTTTTTCTTTTATATTTTAACAACTTCAATCCTGGTGTCAGCATTTTAATTATTTTTTAAGTTGTGTATTAAACATACTATTAGTTGTGACACTTGGATCTTATTCTTGTACACACTTGCAACTATTAATATTAATTCGTAACTTGTAGGCATGTACACTCTCTAGTTAATTTACTGTTTATTACATTACAGTCTTAAAAAAAAAAAAATATTAATAATATTAAATATTTCCAATTTTAAATGGCACAAAAGTGACCCCTGTGGTGCACTCTCCATACCAGCTATGAGTGCCCGTGAGGTGACGCCTGGTAAGCGCCCACACGGTAAAATATATCGTCATAATTACTGATGTCTACATATGTTGTAGATACTGGCACACTCAGAAATGGGTAATATGCCGTGATGATATATTTATATTTATTTATTTAATAATATTAATATATATTATCTATTACGCCGACTTTTGTATGTGTATTAAGATACTTTATAAAACTAAAGTTAAGAATGATACATACTATATTTCGATGTTTGTCAATAAAACCCGCTTTTATTTAATAAAACCCGGGTTATTTTAATAAAACCCGGGTTTTTTTCAACACTGGTAATATGCCGTGATGATATATTTATTTATAAAGCTGAAAACATATGTTTAAATAAATAAAAATAATAATATTTATTTTATTATTTTTATATGGGGACCAATGTTCATATTGTATTTTAACAATGCCTTACATTTTAAATTCAATACCTAAATAATTTTTTGTGCAGATTTGTATACCATAGTACAATAAGTATAGGTGTTATACAGGCTGGTTGATTTTTCATTGTCCAGCTTATATCTTCTGAAATATTAAAGATACAAGAAAAAGTTATGTAGAAAAGTTATTTGATACAACCTGGTCTACAATTTGGCATAAACAATTTTTTTCCAAGGCCTACCAATTTTCCAGAAAAATATTTAACTTTAATTTTTGAAATGGAACATTCTGTATATTTTTACGGAATAAAATTTATTTTTAAATTATGTTTAATAAAGCAAATAGAAATACGATAAAAGTAGGCTGTGATATTCTATTGTTTATACCAGTAACATCTGTCACAGATTTAATAATACTGATTATAATAATGAGAAAGGTGTTAAGATTCTTATTTAACTAAGAAAAATGAACGTCGGTTACAGTAATAGTGAAAAGTTGATATGCTTTGCTGTTTTCACAGATCAAATAATAATAAAGGTCGGGCTGCTATCCTGTATCAAAATTTATATCCTGATAGAAGACAGCCTCACGTAAATACTTTCCAAAATTTAAAAAAATTCTCTGCGACAGACCGGTAATATAATTATACGTAGCCAATGTTCATGTGTAACAGAAGTTACAGGTATAAACAATAGAATATCATAGCCTACTTTTATCATATTTCTATTTGCTTTATAGGACATAATTTAAAGGTAAATTGTACTTGTTACACGTCATTGTAAAGAGAAATTTATTAAGAACCTTATTCTGTCAAAATATATAGGGTGTTCCATTTAAAAAATTAAAGTTAAACAATTTTCTAAAAAATTGGTACGCCTTGGAAAAAAATTGTTTATGCTAAATTATAGATCAGGTTGTATTAAACAACTTTTGTATTTAACTTTTTTTTGTATCTTTAATATTTCCGAAAATATAAGCTGGACAATGAAAAATCAACCAACCTGTATATACCGGGTGACCTATGCAAATCTTGACAAGAATTTTACATTGGAAAACAGTTTGTGTAAAATATTATCTGTCTCGCAAAATTTTATGATACGCTTTATACCTAAAATTTTACGAAACAGATAATATAAAGAAACTGTTAAATAATTATGGCAAGGATTGCTTGGGACAACCGGTTGATATATGTGCCTGTGAATACATAAATTTATATATATAAATAACAATATTTGAATGTAGGTACAGTGGCGAATTACCCATTAGGGCAATGAGGCACGTGCCTAGGGCGGGGGCAAGTTTTGGGGGCCCCAAATTAAGATATTTTCCTATAGTGTTTTAAAATAGATTTTTTGTAAACATCATAGAAATTAGTACTAAATTTCATTTATTTGCAAATTATACTTGCCGTCAAATAATTATGGACTGGAAATTTCTACACTGATGCCAATTTTTTTTAAGTGTCTACTTCATAGACAAAGAAAGATATATACTAGACCGAGCTTCCATCATGGCGGCAATGTCCAGCTTTGTGCCTAATTGAATAATATCGAGACGCTAATTCTAGTGTAAATTCTACAACATAATGAACAAAAAGTAACTATGCAGTAACTTAAATTACGTATTTTACATCATTTTTTCATTTCAAAATAACAGTTCAGTATCCCAATAAAAAGTACGAACAATAATTATAATAAATATTTTCTTCAGTTGTAGTGAATTTTATTTATTTGTGTTGGTAGCCCAGCAATCTGTCATTTCTGTTAGTGAGAGTTTTTCAAGTTTATTTCTTTGGTTAGTATTTGTTTACAAAGCTTGTTTCGCAATTTGTTTTATGTACAAATATATTTTATTATTGAATTTGATTGTTTTCAGTCTTTACGGTATAAACATGTCTACATTTTGTTAGTTTCAGAAAACATATTTTTCCTATTTTTAAATTTCCCGCCTTTCTATTAGCGTCTCGTTATGGCGCCCTTCGATTCTATTTGGCACAAACTCCTAACATTGTAAACTCGGTCTAGTATATATCTTTCCTTGTCTATGGTCTACTTGTACAAATATCTGTAACCTGTCAATGTCATTTTATATTCTGACATATTCGTTAGTACTTGCGTGCGCTTTTTATTCCCAGTCCTATAAATTGCATTATATTTAGAATTTTGAAAAGAAAATGAGTGAAACTCATGAATTAAATAGTTCTGGTTTTTATAAAAAAAAAAAAAAACGTTTAGGAAAACAAGATTAAAAAAACTGTCAGATTGAAGGGCGGAGATTTGAAATTTGTTTTGGTTTATAGCGTATTATGCGTTTTGTTTTCATAGTTTGGCAAAAAAATATAAAATAACTCAATACGCACTAAAAATTTTAATATGAAAACTGCCAAACTATGAAAACAAAACTCATAACCTCTGAACACGCTACCAAAACAAACTTCAGAGTTGCGTTCCAAAACTCTACTACAGAGTACGAATTTACTCCAAACATTCCAAAACTAATAACCTTACTCTCAGAGGAGGCTTGACATTAATGTTGTAATTATAAGTAGTTTTGTTAATTTTTTAAAATTTAATTTCAATTTTTTACTCTAACAAAACTCATTCTTCCAAAACACACTACATCTTAAATTACGGTACTCTTGAATTTGGAAAGCTGCCCAGCTCTCTAACCTTCGATGTGACAGTTTCTCCCCAAGTTCTGATTGGCTAATTCGCTTCGTCAAATGAGTGTCCGCAAGTTATGGGCAGGCAAAAACAATTATTGCCAATGTACACAATTTTATCAAGAAATTGGCGTTACATCCTGAAAAAAATTATAATTTATTAAATAACAAGAAAACTTTGGATTTGACTGCAGAAGCATGTTGTGTTGGCAGATCTTCTGCTCATTTAATAATCAATTATTCTTACCTTTTATTTAGATTTCACCGGTTATCGTATTTTAACGCAAACGCGACCTTAGCTTGATGTGCGGAAACTGTGGTCAAAATATAAATATAAAATTTCCACAGAGATCATTTTTATATTTTATATTACTTATTACTGTCTTACCTTACTTATTTGTTATAATATTTTCATTTACGATGTATTAAAAAATTTAATTAGTTTTAAATGACATTTGCGTTCATTCTTGGTCATGTCAAGTTATAAGCGGCAACACCGCTGGGCAAGGGACAGGGTGCGGAAAGGGATAAAAGTTGAACATCAGTCCACAATCATTTGACGACGAGTATAACTTTTATTTATTTTTTATTCTTTATTATTATTTTTTGGGGGCCCATTATGTATGTATATGTGTGTGTGTATGTATGTTTGCATATATGTAAGAATTTATACATATATTAGATCAAGTGGATTATGTATTATAAAATATTTGTAGTTTTTTAATTGAAATTATAAATATTTTATTATCTAATCTTATCAAAATATAAAAATAAGTCAGAGATATATAATTAATGAATGAGTGTTTAAACAAAATTTTAAATTAATCTTGAGAAAATGTTATAGAAAATTGGAAAACAAAAAATTATAATATTTTTTTAAATTCTAAATCATTTAAAATATTCAAATATTAATTTACATTAAATATTAAAAGTAGTGTGTAGCTATACTTTCAATAATTTACGATAAACAATTTAATTTCCAAAAAAAAATTTTTTTTAATAAGTTATTACAATTTCAATTTCGCATTTTCATAATTCGCGCCATAAGTTACGTCATCGTAACGCCCACATCCGCTGTCATTGACTTCAAAGCACTCTTGGTTCACTTGTTACTCAAAAGAGAAAAGAACCATCTAGAATGCGTTGGAAAGAAATGAGAATCACAAAGATGACATATCGTTCATTGCTTCACAACGATAAAACAAATAAAACAAAAGTGATAGACTAGAATAAGACAAATTACTTATGAAAATTCTATGTGATAAGTTTTACTCATTTACTTCGCAAAGCGCCATCTTTGATTTTTGTTTTAACCTCAAGCATCAAACAGGCGCCAGCTTTGATTTATAACCTCAAATTTAACTGTCAAACAGTACAATAGCTGTCAAATCTAACAATTTATGATTTTTATTTTGTAATGATTGGCAACAATAATTAGCAAATAATATTATATTGTTGCGAAGTATATTTTAATTAAAAAAGAAGGATATGCACAGATTGGATAAATTTTTGTTGTTGTTAATTGTAAAAAATCAAATCTTATATCCTATAGATATTATTTATAAAAATATAACGTCAAACCTCATGAAAATTTGTATCGGTCGCGAAATATATGCTGATTTTTTTTATTTTATAAAATATATTTTTTATAATATTTTTTTTTTTTAATTATAAGTTAGCTGACAACAGTTTTATTCTTGATTTTCAATATCAAGAACTATTATACTGTCCACTAGGCTAAAAAATTTTTTTTTAAATCAGCATAAAGTCGGAATATATGTATTCAGTATCTACTTTTTTTACGAAGTTTGAAATATATTATTTTATTTTTTACTTTTAAAATTATATATGTCGTAGCCAGATATTGTAAAATACGCGGGCAGAATATCAAATCTTCATTGACTTGTATATTTCTCTAAATATAACAAAAATAACCTAACCTATTTCATCAAATTTGGCCTGAATTTTTCAAGCGTAATTTGTGCGTTGTTAGATATTTTAAGTTATTTAGAGAAATTGCAAGCGAAAATGTTCAAATATGTATTCATCATATTACTATGTGGCTATAAGCTGTTCCCCATTTTATGAAACGTCTATATATAGTCTATTCTAATTAAGAATAGGCTTGGTGACGCTTCGGAACAAGCCCGTTTCACACACACAAGAAAAAACTTATGAATTAGTTTATGTTTCGAGTAAGATGTCTCTCAAATAGAGGGACATGGCTTAACCACAGATTCCTGGAGCTAAAATAAGACAATTTAACTAAACTTGCTTCTACCGGAAAGTGTACCATTTAGCCAGAATTCTGCCTCAAAGTTCTTCGAAAAAAAATTAATTTTGCTTATAATAACAGAACGCTTTATACGATTTGGATGAAAATTGGTATGACAGTTTATATGGTTATAAGTCATCTTTTAAGATGATACTAGTTATTATCAGTGAACCACTAGTGTATGAAACTTAGGTGTCCAAACATTGATTAGACCGTAACTTTTTAATGGCCATGCCGATAATGTGTAATTATTTTTTTTTCAGAAAGATACATTCAATAGTATACTTTTCTCATTCTATGTAATTTGTCATATCTGTTACGGTTCACACAGAAAAAAATAAAACCTGAGTGTCTGCACCCTTAAATTTTTAAAATAAATTTTATCTAGCAGTCTGTCCAAATGCCAAATATTTAATTTTTAATGACAGTAACGAGTTGTTAATCTTCACAAGTTGTTTAGGAGTAAGCTAAGAAATATAATCGTCTTATTTACTATAATGGTAGTAAAATATTATTAGGCCGAACAAACAGATGTTACTAATTTTAGAATATTGCGAAGAAAATTTTTGACAACCCATAAACAATTGCAACTGTCATTAAAAATTAGTTGTTTGACATTTGGATAGACTGCTAGATTAAATTTATTTTAAAAAAATCACGGTGCAGTCACTCAGGTTTTACTATTTTCTGTGTGAACCGTAACAGATATCACAAATTACACAGAGAGAGAGAAAAGTTTACTAATGAATGTATCTTTCTGAAAAAAAATAATTTTATGTCATCGGCGTGGCCATTAAAAAGTTATTGTCTAATTAATGTTGAGATACCTAAGTTTCATACACTAGTGGTTCACTAATAATAAGTATCACCTTTAAAGACGACATATAACCATATGATGTCATATCAAATTTCATCTAAATCGTATAAAGCGTTCTGTTATTATAAGCAAAATTTATTTTTTTCGAATAACTTTGAAGCAGAATTCTGGCTAAATGGTACACTTTCCGGTAGAAGCAAGTTTAGTTAAATCGTCTTATTTAGCCTCAGGAATCTGTGGTTAAGACATGTCCCCCTATTTAAGAGACACCCTGTATAATAAATAATAATACAGCTTAGACTTCTGCACTCACTACAACTCTATACTTCATTTCACCTAAGCAAATAGCAGATGGCGCTTGAGAGCCGACCGTTTTTAAATACATTAAATAAATAATTCAAATTCGCGAAACCAAACTTGGACAATAATAAATATTTTTATCTGTAAAAATGTAAATGACCTGAATATTATAAATTACAACACATGGTTAAATATCACTTAATTCTGTAGATTTTATTTGATAATTGCCTATTGACAGGTGATATTTTTTCGCTTTTGTGAACAAATCAAACGGTAAAATTTATATCTCTATTTAAATCAACGCTATTTTCTTAAGTGAAATGAACTATAGCTCTTACAACGATCAACAACTCGACTAAAATGTTTTGTTATATATTTTTCGTTATTGTAAACTTGGTTCGCGTTTAAACCAATCAAAAAGCTGAAATCGTAAGCCCTATTTTACTCATAAGTCCAAGGTCCAAACTTATCTGATTACGATCATATGTACCATTTATCGTATATTACATTTTGACTAGTAGATGTCAGCGCCATCACAAACCGTGATGATATTTGTTTACTTACAATGTAAAGATACTGAATACAATTCTACATATTACATCAAATCAAAATGATAATAACTTAATAACAATCGAGTACAATCTAACCAAACCTACAAATACCACACCTAACCTTCCTAACCTAAAAGTGGAAGCACCAGTGGCAATTTATTTTTATATAATAGCAGTGTCGATGCAAAAATATCTATATAATCACTGCGCTATCTTAAGCAAGCTCTTTATATCTATCGTAGACTTATACGGAAACAATGAATGAGACATCTGTTGAGCTTGATTTGAACTAATAGTTTCAACTTTCAATTTTTGAGGTTAGCTTGCAGAAAATATTTCTTTTTACCTTATAGATCATAATATATCTCAACTAGATACGCAAAAAGTGTTATGCGTAGGATCGAAAGATATAGACAGCAAAGACAATAACCGCACACGTAACATGAAGTAGTCACATCTCAAATTTAAGGGAAAGCTGATGCAGCTTCAAAAGTGTTGGACGATAGGAGTCCGCCATGTTCACCTCCTTCCGCAATTATTGCCCGCGTAAATTCAAAGGAACTCGTAAGATGATAATGTAATTTTTCACTATGATGTACTAAAAATAAATTGACGACTTATTTTTTTATTAAAAAAATCTAATGTGGCCAACACATAACCTCCCGCTGATAGTTCACTTTGAAAAATCAATCTGCATAAACTCTTTTCTTAAATGTGTAGTTGTAAACTAATATCTAATACTTTGAAAACACGTGCTTAGTGACAGAAATTTAATTTATTTGTGTTTGTTTTCAATAGATTTTAGGGTTACTAGATGTCTTAATGGGCAGAAAAAATTTGATTTCTCAAATTTAGTTAGATTAACCAAAAAATGGTAGAGAATTGCATATAAATTAATTTTTATAATAACACAAATTGGCAAAAATAACATTTATACATATTTTTGAAAAATAAAGAAAAAATAAGTTCAAATCATATAACATAAGTCCTTCAATAAACAAAACGTAACCTCACAAACAAAGAAATTATAACAACTGTCAACCAGATGACAACTCTCAGATACCTATATGAGTACCAACCCAACAGTTTATCCAACGATGTTATAACAAAAGTAACTAAAAAGAGGTGATCATGGCTGCGTCCGTGCTGATAACGGAAATACAATGTAAATTTGATCGAGAACGGCTTTCCCGTTATCACAACACTACAACAGACAACACATGCAAGGAAAATGACGAGTTATGAGTTTGCGTCTGCGCAATATACGTATAAACTATAAGTTTCTACGTATATTGTCTGCGCTCACTACTTCACTCGCTTTTTAATAAATCCTTATTCCATTTCTCTTAATCGTATGCATAACACAAACTTGCGTTGTGAAATACATGCTTTCGCGTATTTAGTCAAAGATATATGATCAAAGGTTTTTACAATTAATAAACAGTATAATTTTTTGTTGTTACAATTGGCTTGTTGAAATAATTGGCAAAACAAATGAAATATGAAACAATTGGTGATTAAAACAGATGAATAATAAAGCTAACCTCAAATTACTTACTGGCCTTTTAATCTGCCAGATTATTTATTACAAATTATAATATTTTTGGTAGGAATATTAATAATTTTGTGTAAAATTCTATTTTTTCTATACCAGATTTTAAAAATTAATTATAAATTAAATTATTGATGCACAATTATAAAATTTAATACAAGTTGTAATTCTAATCGAAGAATAGATACAAACCGTTATAATGTATTTAATTTAAATAAAAATTAAAGTACTTTACCTCCCCTTGCTGTTAAAGTATTATTATATTTACTCTTGCGATAAAAGTGCTACTTCATCCACTATTTTAAAATTTGCTATAGAAAAAATATTATTTGTAATTTTGTGCACAAAACAGCACATTCTATCAAATATTTTTCTACTGCCAATTTTGTGTTAATTTTCTTGACATTTAAAATATTAATTATTTAAATATTAAGCTGAAAATATGAATTATTAATCTATTTTATTGGTAGTGGTAAACAAAATTTGTTTGTTCCAAATTTTGAAACAAATTCAAGAATAAATGAAATATTCTTTAAATAAATGTTTCACAAATTTAGAACAAACTTACAATCATTTTTTTAATTTTTTTGATTGTTTTTGCGACTCGCATGCGATCTCTAGAGTCAAGCAAATGTAATCACGGTTATTATATGGATGGGTAACCGTCCATACTTCGTTTCACGGAAGAAAATAACAGAAAACTGTCAATACTAAATGTTTTTATCTGTGAAAATGTACAGTACTTAAATATTAAAAATTAAACATAGTAAATTATCAAAATATCACTTAATTCTGTCGATTTTATTTTAAAACTAACAACTGACAGGTGATATTTTTTCTGACCAATCAAATGATATAATTTATTTAACTGCCTAAAAACCAACACTATTTTCTTACGTGAAACGAACTATTTTTTTTTTTTGTCAAAATGAGACTGTTGTATAAGTGTTCACTTCATTTTGACAATACTCGTTTATAAATGTTCATTTACTCACTGTACGTAAAAGTAACGTTTTTGTGCTTCCTTTATGTAAATAATTATTTTATAATTTTTATATTGTGTTGTAACTTATTCAATATTTCCGTACTAGGACAATATCAATGTTCAAATGTATTTTCAAAATGTAAATGGATTTTTCGGAGTAAAGGTTGTTTTAATTTTGACAGATAAGTGTAAATAACTTTGAAAAATGTGTTATAAAACAATAAAATTGATATTCTAAACTAAATGTCGTGTGGAGTTAGTATCGTTATGTCAAATATATTTGTGTTGAAATTGGCAAAATTTAATTCTAACCTACAAATTGTAAAATTGCAATTGTTTGACTATGTATAACAACCTTTGCTTCGTAATATGGAAGTTATGTGTTATTGTAATGTGTAGAAATTATTATTTTATAGTACTTTATAATAATGGCCAAAATATAAATATTCTATGGGGTACGATGTTATAATGAATATCTATTTATTTAAAAATTGTGTTTTATTCATTTTCCCTATTTTAATAGTTATTTATGATATAAGTGTTAAAAATGACATTTTATGAGTGAGTGGGGAAGTTTGTGAAACGAGGCGAAGCCGAGTAAAACAAACCCCACGAACGAAATAAAATCACTTTTAACACGAATATCATACACTATTTTTCCTACGACCCTAGTTATATATTAGTAAAAACTAAAAATTATAGAATGACATTTATGACAGGTCATGATATATTTGCTATGACCAACTGAAAATTGTTTATTCTAACCTCTACTTCTAACAATACTGTTTTAAATTCCAATTCTTCAAGCGCCTTGCAAAGGAATTACTATAAACAATTGCAATAATTATACTATAACAATAAACGTTTCAAAATAATGTGTACTTCTAATAAAATACCTATAAAAATAATTTCAGTACAAAAATAAATATAAAATGAAACTACATTTACTTATGAACACTAAATGTAACTAGATTTAGTTATATTTTTAACACTAAATGTAACTAGATTTAGTTATTTTATAACACTAGTGTAAAAGTAAATGTTTTTTACTTTTAATCCGTTGTCAATGACAACGATTTAAAAGTATTCACTGTGTTATAAACTGTTATTTTTAACTCGCTAAGCAACCGTTAAAAAGACTACTTTTAACAGTGGTCGTAGGAAAAATCGTTTTTGTTATACAGTGTGTCCCATTTAGAGGTGCCACCATTGGGGTCTCGAGAACTATAAGAGATACAATGTCGGTTAAATGGAACTTTTTGTGCGCCTTTGGAAGGCCATCTCAGATGTGCTTTTGTTTTTCCAAAAATTCTCATAGGGCACTAGATAATGACGAAAAACTGAATATTGTTGATTTTTTCTTTCTCAAATAACTTCTAAACTATTAGTAATTAAGAAAAACGTTTCAAATATAAAAGATAGATATTTTTATTAACTAACCAGTGGCGTACGAAAGAAATTTTTACATACGTAAATTTTCGAGATACAACACAAACTTATATTTTTTTAAATGGAACCCATATCTGATTTTAGTCTCAAAAAATCAATATTTTTTTCTCTTTTCAATGATGTAAGGATTATTATGTTTTATATTTGTTTTGCTCCTAAAATTTAATTTTTCTCTTTATTTTCCTGAATTTTCTTATTATTTCCCAAAAAAACATTATTATTTTTATTAATTATATTGTATTTGATCAAAATAATTTGCTTTATGCCTTTATTACTTAATATTTTCATTCTAGACTCATAATTACAAATTACACTATGATGTGCCAAGGGCGACCTGATACAAAATATTATAAAAATTAATTTGATACGAATTTTGAGCAAATTTTTTTAAAGAAATAAATTATTTAAATACAAGGAGTATTTCCAAATAGAAATCTACCAATATTTTCAAAATAATTGTAAATTTAATACAAAATAAGGAAAAAATAATAATTTTGCAGGCAAAACAAATATAAAACATAACAACCCTTACATCGTTGAAAAGAGAAAAAAATATTTATTTTTTTAAGACTAAAATCAGATATGGGTTCCATTTAAAAAAATATAAGTTTGTGTTATATCTTGAAAATTTACGGATATAAAAATTTATTTCGTACGCCACTGCTTAGTTGATAAAAATATCTATCTTTTGTATTTGTAACATTTTTCTCAATTATTAATAGTTTAGAAGTTATTTGAAAAAGAAAAAATCAACAATATTCAGTTTTTCGTCATTATCTAGTGCCCTATGAGAATTTTTGGAAAAACAAAAGCTCATCTGAGATGGTCTCCCAAAGGCACACAAAAAGTTCCATTTAACCGACATCGTATCTCTTATAGTTCTTGAGATCCCAATGGTGGCACCTCTAAATGGGACACACTGTATAATGTAATGCCAATGATATTAAAAACTTAAAAACTCGAATATTTTAAAAACTAATATTTTTTTTTAAAATTTGTTAGTTCCTATGGTACAGTTTTAAAGCCTAGTTTTAATACAAATGTTCTAATGGGGTATTCCACTCAATTTTTTTTATTATTTTAAATAAAACTTCAGTCAGTTTTGAAGCAATTCATAGTATTAAAAAATCTTAATTGTTCCTAGTTTCAGAGTATTTTATTTTCGAGAAATCAGTGTAACGTCACATTTCCTCTATACTTGTCTTTCTCACACACACTGCTCTGAGTACGCTGCGAGAGAAGGATAACAATTGTATGACGTTAATTTTCCCTTTTAGCAAATGTGAAATATCTCGTAAAGTAATTATTTAAAAAATGTTTTCATTGTTTTAACTATTATTTATTGAGCCATACTTTATGTTAAATTGAAATTTTCTTAATTTTGTTGTTATGGTGGAATACCCCATTTATTAACATGCAGGTAGTTCCCGTTATATTATAAGTCATTCACATATACATCTCAAGTATCTAATGCAAAGTCAAACCTATATATCCCACAAAGTATTCTGCAGATTGCTGATGTTATGAAGAAAAAGGGTACAGTGCCATCATGCGACAGAAAATGTAACCATTTGCTTCAGCTGTAATTTTATTTTTAAATATTTTTGACGGCTTTTTAAATATGAATTACAAGCGATAAAGATTTACCTTGCTTTCGTCTAGAAGAATTTTTTTAATTTATGTTGTTATCGTCAAAAGTTTTGTTTAACCGAAATTTTATAAGATTTTCTGTAGACGACAGATAACATATTTTACAAATAAATAATTAAAAATGAGTACATATCATATTACTAATATTTGCTCAGCTTTGAACTAAATATATAATATAAACAAAATTATCAGTTCTCAGAGTAAATTTAATATTTGAACAACTTTTACTTTTAATGAGTATAAATAATGAATCACACATTTTCTGTTTATTACACATATTAAAAACTTCAACAATAATTATTGCATGTGTATTTTAAATTTTTTTCAAATACCATACTGTTACTATGATATAACAGGACTAAAAACAAAAGTGAAAAGATAAAAATAACGGTCACCGGCCGTTTAGGATTTCCACAACACGTTTTTACTATTTGTACAATAATGTCTGTCTGTGTGTATGTGTGTGACGATTTTTGCGTCTAGAATAACCAAAAATTTCTATTTTCCGTTTTAAGCTTTCTGCATTCATATAAAGAGTTGATAACAATTTTTAATGAAACACTATACTGAAATACAATTTTTTTTCAATTTTAGTTTTTAAACTTTTAATATTAATGGGAACAAAATTGATAAACCGGAAGTAATACTTTACCTGAAGCTCTGAATTGATTTTAGTGAAAAAATATATTAAAATATGATCCAAAATATCTCTAATTTCGTATTTAAAACTCGTATATGATTGAAAACATAAATTAGATTTTGACTATATAAGATAAACCGGAAGTGGTACTTTACTTGGAGCTCTTTGTTTTTAATGAAAAACTATATTAAGATATAATCTGAAACTTTTCAAATTTGGTATTTAGAACTTTATATTAAGAAAAACGACATATTGTAATATTTTTGCTAAAATGGGGGATTACGGCTCAATCGAATTAAAGGAAAACAGTAAAAAAAATACGAATGTATATGCTGAGTAACGAATATTAATAAAAAAATGAAATGGTATAATTGAGATATTTCGGAAATAAAGGGTTTTTTGTTACAACGCTTCGACACTAATATGAAAATATTTTGATTGGCGACCGAGAAACCGCCTATTTCCAAACAGTTTTTATTTTAACATAAATTTCTTGCATTAAACTTAATAATTTAAATACACCTGTAATTATAAAGTATGTATACTTATACAGTGAGTGTTATAATATTAATTTATTTTTATGTAAATATAACTTAAAATAGCATATATTTCAAGAATATTTAGGTCCATGATGAAAACAGTTTGATATAAAAACACATAAATGTGTCGTCACGTCAATCTTTTCAAATTCGGGAGACCATAACTCGCTTATTTATAGGAATTTTTTCAGCGGATTTTCATCAATAGTCTTAGTTTTCCTAATATTTTCAGATGAAATTATAAAAAAAAAAAATGGTGTGGTGATTTTCATGAAAAAATATATTAAAATATAATCCAAAACTTCTCAAATTTGATATTTAAAACTCATTTATGACATATGTATAGTATAGATTTGGACTATATATGATAAACCGGAAGTGGTACTTAACTTGGAGATTGTCGAGGAAAACAATAAAATATAATCAAAAATTTCGTATTACAGACTTTTCTATTTATTGGAACAACAAAACGATCAACTGGAAGTGACACATTACTTAGCTCCTTGCCGTTTTAAACATGGAATTGGCGGGAGGTTATGTGCTGGCCACATCAAATTACACAGATTGCTGATTTCATTATGACCGTTGAGGGCTTTTACCAGGCGTCACCACACTGGCTCCCAATAATATGTCTGACAAATAAATAATTATGATTTTGTCATTTTGTACTTGTAGAAAAGCATCACAAAATGTCGATCTCTTTCCGTGTAATCTCTATTTGAATTTGCCTCGTTCAAAGCACGCGATATCGGAGTATGCGCCCAACTTCAGTCAACGATTGTCAGTGTAGTGTACTTGTGATTATGTATAACGATAACCGCACTTAAAACACTTAAAGTATTGTAAAACCGTTCATTTCTCCACAAAAACCATATATTATCCATGGAATTTAACTCTGAAACCATAATCAAAGGTAGATGTCGATGACTCACGACCATAACCACATTAACAATATGTGAATAGCAAGAGCTATATCAAACAAGGTAAAACACGAATAAAAATGAAGAATTATCTATCGATAGAGAATGGCAGAATTCTCCATTTTGGAGGTTATGTGTGTCTGATTCCAGGGTATGTTTCACTTAAGATATGATCGAAAGCTGGTCTCGTAGAGCTTTTAGTGGGTCTAGTGGAACCTACCACGTCCGAGCTTCAGAACTGGCTGCTCAAAGAGACCGAAAGCTTAAAGCGCTCAGCGCGACTGTCGTGTTTTTGGACGATACAGAGCATTGTTTTCATTTAGAAAAACGGGCAAAAGGCGCGGAATTATTAGAATTAGTTTACCAACACTTGGAACTTGTGGAGAAAGATTATTTCGGACTGCAATATGTGGAGAATGACAATAATTCGAATACCAACAAACCAAAGATCCTCGTGAGTACAGTTTTTGATTTTAACAGTTGAATAGCGGTGTGATGAACAGATGACTGTCGCACTGGCTGTAAAAACAGTTGAGTGTGTGTAATGGTAGCTCAAAGTTACTAGAATTTTTAAAAATGCTTGTAAACTGTTAATTTTCAATATTTCATATTAACAGTTGAATAGTGGTGTGATAAACAGATGACTGTCCTCGTGACTGTCGTACTGTCAGTAAAAACAGTTGACTATATGTAATGGTGGCTCAAAGTTAGATTATTTTTTTGGTTTAAGTCACTAGAAACTTTTTAAAATATAACTCAACTGTTTAATTCTGCAATATTTGATACTAACAGTTGAATAGCGATGTGATAAACAGATTACTTTCGCACTGGCGGTAGAACAGTTGAATGTATGTAATGGTGGCTCAAAGTTAGTTTACATGTTTTAAATGACTAGAAACTTTTAAAAATGATTGTTGTTGCTACAAACAGTTAAGTGTGTAATGTTGGCTCAAAGTTAGTTCTTTTGTTCTAAATGACTAGATTTTTTTTAAAATGATTATAAACTGTTCATTTGTACAATATTTGATATTAATTGTTGAGTAATAGTGGCTCAACAAAGTTAGCTCATTTGTTTTAATTGACTAAAAACTTTTTAAAATTATTATAAACTTTTCATTTATACAATATTTGATATTAACAGTTGAATAGCGGTGTGATAAATAGATGATTGTCGTACTATCCATAGAAACAGTTGAATGTGTACAATTGTGGCTCAAACTGGCTCAAAGTTAGTTCACTTGTTTTAAACGACTAGAAACTTTTTTCAAATGTTTGCAAATTCTTCATTTGTACAATATTTCATATTGACAATTGAATAACGTTGTGATAAATAGATGACTGTCGGCTGATAGAAGAAACAGTTGAGTATATGTAATGGAGATTCAAAACTTAATTCACTTGTTTTAAGCAATTATCAATTTTTTAAAATGAATATTAGCTGCTCAAAATTATTATACTCGTAATTATTTTTTTTTTAAATTTTAAATATAGTTTTTTAAAGTTTTAATTGTTATTCTTTATTCATTTATAAAAATAAAGGGCTCACGTTAGAATTGTTCAGATAAAAAAAAATCTACATATTTTTCATTTTTACTAAAAAAAATTATCGACTTTCAATATAAGACATGCTAAATAAACTATTACTATTTTTAGTAAAGAATTCATTCAAAGAATGGGTTGTCCCATTAAAAAACGATTTTTTTTTCTTTTTTGAACTTTTACTTTACGTTGATGTAGAAATTATATTTTTTCAAAAAAAAAAAATGATTATATGTTTACAATAGTATAAACAAAAGCTTTCTTTATAAAACTGTTTTTACAAATTATTTAAATACTATTCCATTCATGAGATGAGTGAAAAAGAAATGAACGTTTTTAGAGAAAAAATCAGAATGAGCCGGTTCCATAGTAATGATAAAAATAATAATAATTTATTGTTATTTTCGTAAATAATTAAATAAAAAGATTGGCCCCAGAAATAGTCATGAGAAACAACCCCTCACTTCTGTGACGTCGGAGTAATATAACACGTCATTTAGAGCCAATAGGAAAACAGTTTACGTTATTTATGTAAATTAAAGTAGGCGATAGTTTGTCACATGTTAAACTATATGTACTCTGACGTCACATTCCGTTTCAGATGACGTGACGTGACGTATATTACTGTTTATTTAATATTTTTTTTTTTCAGCGCTGGCTTGATTCGTCCAAATCGGTAAAAAAGCAACTAGGCAACAGTTCCGCTTTATTATATTTTAGAGTAAAGTTCTACGTCTCCGATCCCAGCAAACTTCAAGAAGAATACACCCGTTATCAATTTTATCTGCAGATAAAAAAAGATATCCATCTAGGCAGATTGCAACTACCGCCCAGTATAGCGTGTTTGTTAGCCAGTTACTCCGTTCAATGTAATACTTTTAATCATTTAATCAATTTATCAAATAGATTCAATCTTACCTTATCTTTCAGCCGAATTAGGTGATTATCAACCAGATGAACATGGTCCGAATTATTTGTCAGACATGCAGCTGTTGAGGGAGTTGATCCCGGGGCTCAACGAGGACATCGAGAAAAAGGTGTCCGAACTTCACAAGCTGCACAAGTGAGTTGATTTGGACACTATTTTTAAAATATTCTTCACAATTTTTAAATAATTTATGCCTATAATATTGTTTTTGAATGTTTTATGATTAAAATTTAATCTTTGTAGCACTTGTTTTCAGTAAATAACTCGTAGTGAACATATGAACGTTGAAAAAATGAAATTCGGCACAGGTGACTTGATCACAAAATTTTGATAATTCATCAGTAAAATCGTTTAAAATATAACTTTCAAACGTTTTATGATCAAATTATCAATTAATTTTTGTAGCACTTGTTTTCAGTAAATAACTCTTATTGTAACAAATGAACGTTGAAAAATTGATATTCATCATAAGTTTTTTATAATTCGTTTAAAATATACAGGAAATTTATTTTAACATGCAACATATGGCGAATCACTTCCATGTTACTCACTATTGTCAAAAAATGACAGCAATGTAATATTTGTCCATTTTAAAATGTAACATACAAAAGTTGCAGTTTTCTATTATCAAAACTAATTTCCAATAAATTAGCCTACAAACGATTACAAATAATCAAAACATGAATGTTGTACATCTTAATAAACTTTAGCTTACAAAAATTTATAACTTTCATGTAATAAATGTTTAAAAAAAAATACCCCCATTCACACTGAGGCAATATTCTAGTCGGTCGTAATAAGAATTGACACCATTTGTGATGTGTTTTGGAGGTATCTCCTGTGCTGCAATACTATTTATAATGTTGCATTTTAAAATGGACAAATATTACATTGCTGTCTTTTTTTGACAATAGTGAGTAACCATGGAAGTAATGAACTATAATGTTGCATTTTAAAATAAATTCTCTGTAGTTTTTGAAACGTTTTACGATCAAAATTTACACTTTATAGCACATGTTTTCGGTAAACAACTCGTATTGTGACAAATAAACGTTGAAAAAATGAAATTCGGCACAGGTGACTTGATTTTAATTTTTATCATATTCGTCACAAATTTTTTATGTAACATCGTTTAAAATATAACTTTCAAACGCTTTATGATCAAAATTTACACTTTGTAGCACTTGTTTTCAGTAACTCGTATTGTAACAAATAAACGTTGAAAAATTGATATTCTGTACAATCATATTCGTCATAAGTTTTCGCTAATTCGTCAGTAAAATCGTTAAAAATATAGTTTTTGAAATATTTTATGATCTAAATTTACTCTTTGTAGCACTTTTTTTCGTAAACAACTCGTATTGTGACAAATGAAATTTGGAAGATTAAATATGTGAAATTTTTATGAATTTATAAATGAAATATATTAAATCTCACTTTAAAACTATATTATTGTTAAAATTTATTACTTTTAACAATTATTTTATTGTTTAATATGCACTACAAACTCTTAGCCGTTTTGACATCAATAAACATTTGGATGTTTATTTGTTTCGAAACGCTAACCTAACTTATTTACTCAAATATTTTAAAATTTGGAAATTTATGCATATTATGTATCATAATTTATGTATAGAACAATAAAAAATGATTATTTGAAAATATTTAGCAAAATTTTATTATTTTTAATTCAAGTAACGAATTAAATTCACTCACCAAACTCTAAAGTATGTTTTCATTCAAATATTCGAAATATTTATAATTTACGCGATGTATATTTAATAATTTGTACACGGAACAATGAAGTAATGTATTTTAACTATTATTTTTAATAATTTTACTATTGTTAATGTATTATTTAGGTGTAAAAGTCTTTAAATAAATTTTAACGACCGAACGATACGAATTTTTTTTCGCTTTTCATTGTTACAAAACTAACCTAACTTTTTAATTCAAAACTATGCAAGCAGGAATCAAATTAATGAATAATTCATGATAAATAATGAATACAAATTAATATTAATACTTTTAAACTAAAACTTTATACATTTCAACTTTGTTTTTATTAAAATATCCCATATTTATTATTGTCTTATATTTCAAATTAACAGCTATCTCTGCACATAGTGATTATAGTGTTATCTCAAACTTCTTTATCGGAATTGTTTAGTTCGTTTTTCTTGTACATATTTTTTATCATTTTGCGTACAAATTTGCTATTGTACATTACTCAAATTATATTATATGTATAATAATCATCATAAGATTGACAACACTGCATTTGCGTGAAATCGTCGTATAATAGATTACTTTAGTGCCGATTTCTGAACTTTTAGTGACGATTTCAATTAAAAATAAGTGTAATATTTTTCTAGGGGCCAATTACCATCAGATGCAGAATTTAACTTCTTAGATCATGCCAAAAAATTGGATATGTATGGTGTAGAACTGCACAAAGCAAAGGTTTGGGATGTCCAATGTGTAAATAAGTGTAAATTATTAAAATAATATGTTTTTGTAGGATTCGGCAAATAAAGATATTCAGTTAGGTGTTACATCCATTGGTTTGTTAGTATTCCAAAATAATATAAAAATAAATACATTTTCGTGGTCGAAAATCATGAAAATATCTTTTAAACGAAGGCAGTTTTTTATACAGTTACGTAGAGAGCCAGTAAGTATAATTTGCATTAATTATTTTATAAATAGAATTTCTAGAATTCGTGAGTCAGTTGAGTTTCATTACGAAAATTGTATGGAATTAACTGATAAGTTTTATTGATTTTTATTTGAACAGATTAACTTGATTTTAAACAAATTAAACTTTCATTATCTTTGTTTTTATCTTGCGTCATCTTTAGGTAAGGAAGGTATTGTCTTTGGTTAAAAAATTCGGTGGTGAGTTTTTAATGAATAAACACGTTTTACGGTCCTTAAAATACGATTTTACTAGTTTTACGATGATGTCTGTTTGTGTGTGTGACAAAAATTTCTCCGACAATAACTTTGGAGTATAGATACTGCAATGGGGTATTCCGGTGATATGGAATTAATGCAAAATAATAACTTTTTTCTATAGTTTCCGTCTTCATAAAGTAGAAAAATTTAATAAAACATGTTTAATAAAAAGTTTTAATTCATAATTTAATGTTACAAAATTGGAATTTTTACAGCTCTAGAAACGTCCTTGAAATTTGTCACGTCAAGTTGATAATCTGTTGCTCATTTCAAAGTAAATATTTTCGTTTAAAAACACAGATGGAGCCAGTAGTTAACACGCGCGGGTATATTTCTTGTTTGACATTTCGGCCACTTTATAATTATTACTTCTATTTTTACCATAAACAAACACCGAAATATACGCTGCTACTAAAATCATATGTAAACAAGCAAATGGCTATCATGAACATGTGGATTTAGGCGCTGAAGTTCGTTGCAGATGTCACCATCGAGTTGACGTCATAAGCGCGCAATGATAAAAAAATTTGAATTGCGACGAAATTTTTTAAAATTCATATCTCATGTGATGCATACATTTTCGTACTCAAAGTTAGATATTCAGAGTCCTACTGGTCTGTACTAATGTAAAAAAATATTTTTAAAAAATGTCGGAATACCCCATTCCTCTTCTTTACATCCATATGAACAGTTGATTAGATTTTGGTTATAATTGCTCAACCGGAAGTTCCCTTATTTGAAGTACTTAACAGTGTTTCTTGAAAAACACGCAGTTAAATATAATTTTTTGACATTTTATGTGATTATCAAAATGAAAGAATATCTTATTGTCTATACGGTTTCATTATACATTTTCCTTCATATTAAAGAATTATAAAGAGATTAACTTTCATAAATCAGCCAGCTTTGTTATAATCATGGAAACAGTTGATATATTCAAATAATTCTAATTGACAGATGTCAGTGTCAAATGCAATTTACATGGTGTATGTTCGTGTTAAAATTTTATTGGATTTATAGAATCTTTTCCAAGAAACTGTTGCTATGGAATTTGTACAAAATACATTAAATTGATGGCCACATCTGATTTTTTACAAATAAAGATAATGAAAGTTCTAGATTAATTTGTTTTAAATCAATATGAATCATTATCTTTTAAATTTTAAAATAAGTTAAGTGATATGTGTAATTATTTCAAGGAAATATTGACTTATTGATTGGAACGGAATTTCAGAACATTTTACGATAAAATATGTTTCTAAATTTTATATATTTTATTCATTTTTTAGATAAAAATATACAAAAAATAATTGTACCTTTTTTCTGTTTAAATCGAAAAAGAATAATCTAATTCATCGATCAGTATGATTAAATTATTTTTTATTTATATTTTTTGTTGTATAAAATCGTTTAAAAGTATGATATTTTTAAAAAGTTGCAAAAACCAGCCATGTTTTGTCGTCACAACGTTACGTACCAAGTTCAGACTCATTTCAAACAGACATTTTATATGGACACATAATTTCTAAAAGAAAAATATATATAAACTATAAATTTGATAATTACATATCTGAATATGCTATAATATATTAATATAATATCGTTCTATTTATTTTTATAAATATAATTTTCATTTGGCGTGAAATTATCTACGTTACATCAGATGTTTCTTTCACTTTTGAATCTTTGAATTATACGGTAGAAGGTTCTAAACGCATGTGAGACATTGAATATATTGCAGAATATTATTTTATTCTTTATTTTGGCACGAAACAACGTTCCATCGACATGTTTACTTTCATAAATTTTAGGTTATCTTTCATTGTCACTTTGACGTTTAAGACAATGTGAAAATCAAAATGGTCGTGCCTGTCACTCTTTGACGTCATTGGACAAGGGACAAAGCGGGGGTCTAGCAGCCTCATTTTAAAGAATGTCATTTTCAATTACAATTTTTTCATAATTAAAGATCGGTTTGAGGAAAAATAAAAAATACGGGTCTATTATTTTTCACTACTCTATCGATTAAAATTATAAAAAAAAAGTCGTGCATGACCTCATTATCTTCCGCACTAGTGTGCGAATGAAAAATAGTATAGGGCCCCATTAATTTCGAATATTTCACCATTTTTTAGTCCGAATCATACGACACACTTCTCGGCTTCAACCTGGAGTCCTATCGCAGCAGCAAAACCCTCTGGAAGGCGTGCGTGGAGCACCACACATTCTTCCGTCTTCACTCCCCCAAACTGCGTCGGCGATTCCCCTTGTCATTATCATCCCGCTTCTATTATTCCGGGCGAACAGAATACCAGACTGTCACTGAGGGAAAACAGCGAGGAAGGCTGGAAAGAAAATTCGTAAGGAGTCCGAGCAAGATTGGAAGCGTTAGACAAAGTGTTGGGGTGCCCTTGGTTGAAGAAAGAAGGGGAGTGGGTCAGAGGGTTTATGATAGTAAAGTTCAAGGAGTTAAAGAGCCCAGAAAGGCGTGGGTTGATGACCAGCAGTCGGATGAGTAAGTACAAATTTATAATTTTTAACTTTTGTAACTTAATAAATTATTCTTAAAACATAAAATACGATTTCAAATTTTAACTATCTCAAATAACAAGACGAAAATATACATAAATTAATGAGTATTAGTGAAAAAAAATTGTTTAAATATTGATTAGGTCGCAAACTACAATGAATCCATAAACCATAACAAAAAATAATAAAATGTACACTTTAGCCTTAAAGTACTACTCAATAAATAACGAATAAGAAAAATAAACATTTTTTTTAATAATTACTTTGCGAGATATTTGAATTTATTTCCAGGGCCACAGATGACGTCACACTATTGGTATCTTTCTCGCATAGCCTACTACAGAAACTGGTGTGACAAAGATAGCTATAGGTTTCTTTAAAAATCAAATGCAGTTTTATAAAAAACAATTATGATTTTTTTTATACTACGAATTGCTTCAAAATTAAACGAACTTTTATTTAAAATTAAAAAAAAAATGGTTTATGGGCCCATTGCGATTGAAGTTGATTACAAATTGGGTATGACGCGTTAGGTCCTAAGAATTTGATTGGTCGCCTGATTTTAAAAAGGAGATTCGCGCGTCTTCTGCGGTCACCTTTAAAACATGAAATGTCACATTGATGTATAACCCAACAAAAAAATTAACAAATGGGTGGAATTCAGTGGGTTGTATAAAGGTCTGTATTAAGTATATGGCAACATTGTAATATTTTCCACATGTATCAATGATATTTAATGGGGTCCTATACCATTTTTATTTTATTTTTTTTCCTGTAAGAACAGGATAAAATAAGAACTTCAGTGCAAACGCGACTTAAAAATTTTACGTAATAAGCGAGATATGAATTTTTAAAGTTTAAGAATTTGTGCGTGACGTAGCAGGTACTAACAAGTGATCGACAAACAATGGGACAAGCTGTTAGTTATACTGGAAACAATTTTTTTCATGTTTGCATAGCTGACATGTTTTTATATAAAAACTTATACGTTATATTTACGAAGAAATTATTATTAAGTATAAATAATAAGCATTTAACAAGGATTTCTTCCTAATAAATTACAGAACATTGAAACAGTTTGACAATATTATTACACAAAGTATGACGACGGATGGCGCTAATGTCTGCCTGTTTTGCAGTTTCAATATTAATTTAATTAATATTATTATTAATTTAATTCATATTACAAATTGATTTATTTATAAATACATGATTATTGTTAATATTACTAGATATTATAATTAAACAAATTCATCAAACACAAAATTGTTAAATGTTTTGTTAGGTTATAGAACATCATGACATTTCATATTCTTTCAAAGGTGACCGCTACAGACGCGCGAATCTTCTTTTTAAAATCAGGCGACCAATCAAATTCTTAGTACCTAACACGTCATACCCAATTAGTAATCAGCTTCAATCGCTTATAGTTTGTGACCTAGTTAATATTTAAAGAAAATTTTTTCACTAATACTCATTAATTTATGTATATTTTCGTCTTCTTATTTAAGATAGTTAAAATATGACTATGGTATAGGTCCCCATTTATTTGATAACAGACAGCTGACGTGTGATTTTTTTTTCGCTTTTGTGAACTTGGTGTGTATTCTGGCCAATCAGATGGCAGAATTTATATTCCTATCTAACTATTTAACGTATTTGCGTGTCCCATTTAAAATTGAAACATAGGGAACGAATTTGACGAGATGCCAATAGAGGTTCATTATATTGTGTGCACCTTGTGCCTGGATGGTTTTCTGACTCGATTAAATTTCTTACAACATTTAAATATAATACTTCTGTCAAATTCGTTCCCGATATTTCATTTTAAATGGGACAGGCAAAGACATTGATGTCAATCAAATGTTGTGTCGAAAACATGGATATGACAAATCCAATGTTTCACGTTAAAAAATACTCACATACAATAAAAATAAAAGCAAATAATTTAAAATTTGTAAAATTACCTCATTTCAAATTTTTTAGCGATGGAGGCTTCCTGGACCGAGACTACCGCCTTCTATACGCCGACGACTCCTCCCACTCGCCTCATTCACCAATCCCGCGCTCTCCTGTATCCCCACCACATTCTCCCGCGCTTTACGATACCCCTCCTTATTCAGCCAGTCATTCCCCGGCAGTAATCGAACCCGATTCAGACGGGCTCGTTACTGTTAAATTAAACCCTGACGAACACGGCCGTTTTGGCTTTAACGTGAAGGGGGGCGCCGATTTGAACCTCCCGATTGTTATCAGCAAAGTGGCGCCTAATACACCCGCGGATAAATGCACGCCTAGATTGACAGAGGGGGATGAAGTGGTCGGGATTAACGGGAGGGATGTGAAAAATGCTTTTCATGAAGTCGTCGTCAGGTGAGATAATATTATACATACAGAGTGTAAATTTTAAAACGGGTCATAGGGCTATAACATAGAAAAACAGTATTTTAGACGCCAAAAGTTTCCATATTAATTTATTGAAAATATAATTGGTGCGTATTATAAAGAAAAAAAATTACGAATTTTTTGATACCAAACACCTTACATTTCTGTTTCATATAAAGCCACAAATTAAATATAAAAATTTTTATAATTAAGAAAAAATATCATTAGCCATGAAAGTGACAGTAACAAAACATTGTCATGATAGGGAACAATGAAAGATTAAAGTTATTAACTTATGAACCAATACAAAATAACACAAAATAAAGTAAAAACTAGGATATTTATATCAGAAACAATTATTATTTATTGTAATAGGTATTTACAAACTAAAGATGATCTACATGTAATAAGAAATAAGTTGTAAGAAACGAGAAAAACTGCAAACTACAACGCAACAAATTAAAACCATTTATACTGGGTTTATGCTGCATATAAATTATGAAATTAAATTAAGAAACTAAACTAAAATAACCTCGTTTATGCAGTAAATTAAAATTCAGAATTTTATGTTTGACATTTCGTATAACCTAACTTTTATAGGTGCAATTGCAATACATTATATTTATATAAGATAAAAAAATAAAGGTAAACAATTTGTTGAATAAGTCCAATTAGTATTTCGTCGCTCTTTTCTGCAGGAACTTTGTTGTCATCGTCGTACATTTTCATAGGTTAGGTTCGAAAATTTGTCATAAGTGCGCGAGTGGCGCAGGCGCAGCATTAATAATTTGTAATTTTTCTTCATGAGTCAAATTGTTCATGATTTCTTTTTAACAAAACGAAAATAATAATAATAATTTAACAAATAAAGTGTAAGAAACGTTTATTAATGAGCGTTTAAAGTCAACAATTGTTTTGTTTTGTTTCTGTCAGTTTCACGGCTATTGATATTTTTTCTTAATTGTGCAAATTTTTAAATTTATTTTCTGGCTTTATATGAAACAGAAATGTAATATGTTTGGTATCAAAAAATTCGTAATTTTTTTCTTTATAATATAGACTAATTATTTTTTCAATAAATTAATATAGAAACTTTTAGCATTCAAAAAACTGTTTTTCTATGTTATAGCCCTATGACCCGTTTTAAAATTTACACCCTGTATATGCAAAAATTTTGAACCAAACAGATTTTAAAATTATATTCTTTTATAAGACAAAATAAATTTGGTTCAAAACTTCAAAACGCGACTGTATATGTTTCCGAGGGTGCCAAATCAGGCGAATATGACGGATGCCATTTTTTTATAACAGGCTAATAAAAGAAGCGAGGGACACCCGATCAGGCACCCTTCTCCTCACCATCAAACCCACAGCTTTGTATTCCGGCGAAGAACCCCCAGAACCTCCATATCAATACGTTCCCGTGGGCGGCGTGCCCAGCACTCCACCAGGAGGCGATGCCTTGGCCACTAGCATGTTCCTTCTAGCGGATGGGTTGGCCAGCGGAGCCCTGGTGGCGCAGTACGAGCAGCTGTATAGAAAACATCCAGACATGGGCACGACGGAAAGCAAGAAAATGGAAAACGTCCCTAAGAACCGGTATAGGGATATTTCGCCATGTAAGTAGAAATTGTTTTTATGTTTTCATTTGTGGTTGATGCAATACCTATTAACTAATATATTGCGGATCCTTTGCTTTTCTTGAAGGAAACACTGTGAAATGGAAATATCATTTCTGCAAAAGTCTATCTCACACAAACACCCAACCGCGAATTATGCGCATGCTTGGAAACCTTCACTACTATTGGCTAACGAGGAAATCATGATCACTTTTTGCGAATCACAGAGTTCTGTTTATTAACGACTAGCGCGAGAAATTTTAAATTTAAATTTGATTAACTAAACAATGTACCTACTATTTATTTTGTATGTAAATTCTTGAATATAAATATTAGTAATAATAAAAAACATTGACATATTCTAGTGCTAAATTTGAATTAAATAATTTACTTTGTTGTACTGTAAAAATAATAGGAATACAATCTGGTCAGGATTAATTTATTTACGTGACAATAAAATACTGTATGAAACACAAAGCAAATGCTTTCGAAGTGCAACTACAAACAGAAATGAAATCAAACGTCAAAGTCAAACCATGTACTCGCTGCATCACCAGGGCATCGTTCCAAAACCAAGAATACCGAGTTTTGGTGCAGAGTATGATGTGTTGTGTTTTGGAACGAATGAGAGTTTTCTTGAAGTAAAAAATTGAAACTAAATTAAAAATAATTTTAAAAAACTAACAAAACTACTTATAATTAAAACATTATTGTCAAGCCCGTAATAAAAGCGCTTTTATGGAGCACTCTCCTCAATATAATGTGAAAGTACGCTCCATAAAAGCGTTTTTGTTATAAAAGTATGCTCGTAATACACGCCAACATATTTACTTACCAAAAGCATGTTTTCTTCCTCAAGAAGGCAAATTACTTTCATATGTTGAGAATCGTGAGCATCTACGTTTGAAAATATTGTGGAGTAATTTCTATACCCTCCTCGTTAGTAGAGTAAGTAGAACATCACTTTGGAGTAAACTCTGGCTGTTTTGGAACAGGTTGAGTAAACTCTGAGAGTAAGGTTATTAGTTTTGAAACGACTTTGAATAATTTCGTACTCTAAGAGTAGGAACGCAGCCCAGCCAGCGACGCTGTCAGCGTTAGCCAATAGTAGTCAAGATTTCCAAGCATGCGCATAATTGTCAGTTGGGTGTTTGTGAGAGATAGACTTATGCAGAAATGATATTTCCATTTCACAGTGTTTCTTTCACCTACTCTTATGGGAAAGATACGAGCATTAGCAATATATTAGTTAATAGGTATATGGGTTGATGTAATCTTCCACGTCTTCACAGCCCTCTTGAAAACGTTTGTATTATTGGCCAAAAATTGAAGATATTATGATTAGTAATCGCTGAACTATTTTAAAGGAGATTGCTGATGAAATTAATTCTTTATTTAGAACTTATATATTTTTTTATTCGATAGATGACGAAACGAGAGTTATTCTATCAAATGCTCCTTCCGGCGACTATATAAACGCCAACCACGTGTCCATGGCAATAGCAGATACCCCTATAGTTAACAACTACATAGCGACGCAAGGTCCTTTGCCAGGAACATCAGAAGATTTCTGGCATATGGTCCACGAAGCTGGAAGCGTTCTAATTGTGATGTTAACAACTGTAGTGGAACGCGGAAGAACTAAGTGCCATAAATATTGGCCATCTGTCGGGGAGAAATTAGATTTGGGGGAATTTTCAGTAAAATGTTGCAAAGAAGAGGTGGATGACTCTGGATGTGTCGACAGAGATTTCGTCATGACTGAACAAGTAAGTGCATGTTTATATTCTTCAAAAAAGAATTGATTCACAAGGCGTGTTTCTTCGGACTGTGATTATGATTTTCTAAATAATGGGCGCGTTCAACACCCCGGCAGCGCTGGCAGCGATGAGCACAGCTTCATACCGATGATTGCCGAATGCAATTGCTGAACCAATTACATTCGTCCATTTATTGTGTTCGTCCAACTTCGGAGGTTAGCGATGCCAGTGATGAGAGGTGCTGAACGCGACCAATGATTTGTTCAATAATGATTCCTTCGAATCATGATTAAATTTAATTCTAAAGAAACAACAAAATTAACTCGATCGACGCGAAACCTACACAACGTCGAACGAACTAGCGGCAAACATCAAATGATAAATCAGCTGTTTTGATTGACGTAATACCCAAATCGAAAGTAGTTTAAAGATGTATTGTGCTGAAGCAAAAATTACATTTTTGGTATGGAATGTGAAGTAAAATATGAAAACAAGTTTCTTTAACTTTTTTTTTGTACCTGCAGAATCTAATATTAGAAAAATCGAAACCAGTAATGAATGTTGAATCTACTGACTCAAGTTCTAGTAGTTCGGATGATTCTGATGTAGACATAAATTTGCACATTCCAATATTTCATTGCTTGTCTTTTCCTCCATTTTCAAATCTTTTGTTATTTCAATCGCAGTGATCATGCGAAAAGACTGATTCAGAAGGGAAAGGGGAATGGCGTGTTGTGATCCCAAAATGAAAGAGTGGGGATAACGAATAACGAACGAAGAAACAATTTTCTTTTTGATCATGTTCACTTTGTTCAATTTTATCACGAATCACAGTCCGAAGAAACAAGCCTTCAGTTGATAATAATAAAAAAATTACTTGAAATTATACTGATACAAAAAATGGATTTCCTGTTGTTGATAGTAACATTTTTATTTCTTACATTACCCATAAGCAATAATCTAAAGCATTTCAATCACTTAAAATGCTATTAGCTGTCAGGTCCATGCTCTTATATAACCTATTTGTATTTATTGTCTTATGCCCGTATTCATAAACACTCGTAATAGTTATTTATACTCGAGTCCGTGTAAGTTGTATTTTAAGCGCGACAGCTTTGTTTAAGGCACGAGCCCTTAAGGCCGATGATAATGAAAATCACTTTTTTTAATGAGATAGGTTGTACTTCTGAAAAGGGTTAGTTTAAAATACTGGGGTTAAGTCAATTTCCAAATTTGATTTTACTTACCTTCATTAGAGTACTTCTTCTAGCGAAAATTAATTTGTAATAATATACGTTGTTTATGATATATTTATTTGCTCATCTTTTCTTCGTAATAAATAATAGGTAGGTGTCGATATTTAACATTTCAGCAATGTTCGCCTCGCGGTGGCCTCGCGTATTTGACAGGTATATCGATCGGTGACTATGTAGGTAACGGCGGATTTTTACAATAATGACAGATGTCGCTACCGTGAGTTTGGTTCATATAAATTAATTTTAAATATAGGAAATGTTACAGTAATGAAATAACTTAAGTAGGTAGTACTTTTTTACATGAACTTTATTATAGTAAAGATGATTTCTTTTCTAAATGCCCATAAACGTCCAGTGTATTTTGATTATTTTACCGCATAGTTAGACAAGTTACAACACAGTAAGCGTAAAATGCAGGTTACACTTGCTGTGTATACAATTGTAAAGTTCCCATTACACTTCAGGAGGGCAAAAAAAATTTTAACGGTTCGTTATCATTTTTATTTAATAAAAACAGTTGACATTGAAAGAAAAATCGAAATTTTATTTGCCAAGTTTAATTCTATTTGTCAAAAATTATAACGAACCGTTTTGAAACTTTACGAGTGTTTATAAATATGAGCATTATTGTATTTCCGCTTTCATCTGGTGTTATGTAAACTGTGGAATAAAAAGATCCCCAGAAATTGTGGGGATCTTTACAGATTTGTACTGCCAACTACATCATTTCTTTTATGCACGGACGTATCATAATTTGACAATTATACACGAATTTCTTTGACATAAACGTCATTTTATAGCCCACGGGCCTCATTATAGCCAGCCGGGCTATAATGAAACGTCAAACCAATTTATAACCTACAATATAAACAATTTGAACAGGCAACATGAAAAGTTTTTATTACAAATCGAAAATTTTTATATTATTTAATGAAAAATGAAAATTAATTTCGTGATATTTATATGGAAAACACGGAGATACACAAAATAAAACTCAAATGACATAACTAATAAACAAACAATAAACTGTTGTTCTCCGCTTTCATAGCAACACTAGATACTGGATGTACGAGGACAAATTCTTTTCGATACACTCATAATTTGAAAATTTTCGTCCGTGCATAAAGTTTTGTATGTACCACGAGCGTAACTTGCTTTTATGACATTTGACTTGTTTTTTTCCCTCGGCTTACGCCTCGGGCTCAAAATCCCGCCGCATTCCATAAAAGCCTCCTTACGCTCTTAATACATAAATAACTATTTGATCACTTTGTGTTATCTGTTGTAGGACGGCACAGAACGCATGATAACACACATACAATACACCTCCTGGCCCGATCACGGAGTCCCAGAATCCCCCGGAGAATTTCTCCACTTCACAGAGCGTGTCCGAGCAGCTAGAGCTGCAGGGCCACCTGGAGCGCCTGTAGTGGTGCATTGCAGCGCGGGAATCGGCCGGACCGGGGTTCTAATCCTGATGGAGACTGCCATGGGCCTTATTGAAGCGAACGAGCCTGTTTATCCTCTGGATATTGTCCAGGGCATGAGGGAGCAAAGAGCTATGATGATACAGAATGCTGTAAGTATTGAGATATGTAAATAAGAATGCGAACCTGGTGGAAAACTGATAATAGAACTAATATTTACAATAATTAATCTGCAATAATCTAATACGAGGGTCACGCCAAAATTATTGAGATACAGAAATATTATTTGAAGGAGAAGCATGTAATTTTACTGGTGTTCAAAGTAGTCCCCCCCCTGCTTCAATACACTTTTGTAATCGAATTTTCCAGAGATGGAAAGCTTTGAGCCATTCATTTTCTGGAATCGTATTAAAATACTCCATTATGGTGTTGTTAATCTCCTCTTCTGACGTAAAATGACGACCACGTAAATGTTTTTTCAAATTAAAAAATAGCCAGAAGTCACACATTGCAAGATCAGGAGAATACGGTGGATGCTCAATGACTTTAATACCATTTTCTTTCAAAAAATTAACAGTTGTCGCAGCGGTATGGGACGACGCATTATCATGGTGAAGCATTAAACTCTTAATTTGCACACTGCGAAGAACTTCAGGTAGACATTTTTGTATGTACCAATTGGCAGTAACAGTCTTCTGTCCCTCTAACCTTATTGCTTTCACAAGACCTGTCTTCTGAAAAATACAGCGTACATAACTTTTTTAAGTGCACGTTGTTTTTTCACGGTAACTGGTGTTGGGTCATCTTCAAACACCCATACCCTACTTTCTTGACGCGTTGGAATATCATAAAAGGGTATGTAAGTTTCAAGGCCAGTTACAATTTTAGAAAGAATACGATGACCGCCATTATTTAACAATTTTAAAGTGGCGCGACTAATTGTAACACGCTTGGCTTTTTGTTATTGCTGCGGATCCAATGCCAAGGGCATCTTCCATCGTTTGATAGGTGACACGATTGTCATCCTTTATCATTTGTCTGATGGCAGCTACATTTTCTGGCACTACCGCTGTACAAGGTTTCCCTGAGTGTTTCTCATCACGCAAGAAATGGGGTCCTATACCATTTTTCTTTTTTTTTTTTTTTCTGTAAGAACAGGATAAAATAAGAATTTTAGTGCAAACGCGACTTAAAAATTGTACGTAATAAGCGAGATATGAATTTTTAAAGTTCAAGAATTTGTGCGTGACGTAGCAAGTACTAACAAGTGATCGACAAACAATGGGACAAACTGTTAGTTATAGAGGGAACAATTTTTTTCATATTTGCATATCTGAAATGTTTGTATAAACTTATACGTTATATTCATGAAGAAATTATTATTAAATATAAATAACATAAATAATAAGCATTTTTTCCTAATAAATTATAAAACATTGAAACAGTTTGACAATATTATTACACAAAGTATGACGACGGATGGCGCTAGTGTTGGCTGTTTTGAAGTTTCAATATTAATTTAATTAATATGATTATTAATTTAATTAATATTGCAAATTGCTTTAATTATAAATATATTATTATTGTTAATATTACTAGATGTTATAATTAAATAAATTCATCAAACACAAAATTGTTAAATGTTTTGTTAGGTTATAGAATAACATGACATTTCATATTCTTTTAAAGGTGACTCAAAGGTGACCGTTGCAGGCGCGCGATTCTCCTTTTTAAAATCAGGCGACCAATCAAAATCAAATTCTTAGTACCTAACGCGTCATACCCAATTAATAATCATCTTCAATCGCTTATAGTTTGTGACCTAGTCAATATTTAAAGAATTTTTTTTCACTAATACTCATTAATTTTTGTATATTTTCGTCTTCTTATTTAAGATAGTTAAAATATGACTATGGTATAGGACCCTATTACGGCCTCTTTTGAATTCTGAAAACCAGCGAAATATAGTTGCTCGAGATGGAGGTTCATCTCCAAATGCCAATCGTAGACGTTCCTCGCACTGTTCTTCACGTAATCCAATTTTAAAGTCGCGATAATGCTCTCTTCCTAACTTCATGTTGCAGTTTATTTCCACTTCGAATTCCACCACAATAAATCACTTCAACCAGATGTTATTATTGCACAGATATTTTAAATAAATTGTAGTTTGACATATGTGCATTAAAAATTTCCCGAAGCCAACTGTTTCTCAGCATCTCAATTATTTTGGAGTGACCCTCGTATTTAATGTAAAACTGGGCCTAAGAAAAAATTAAACTGTGAACATAACCTAACAACTACTAACTAAAGTATATAAAATGAAAAATAATAATTATTCTACTGCTACAACCATATACCTATTAACTAATATATTGCTAATGCTCGTATCTTTCCCATAAGAGTAGCTGAAGAAAACACTGTGAAATGGAAATATCATTTCTGCATAAGTCTATCTCACACAAACGCCCAACTTCGAATTATGCGCAAGCTTGGAAACCTTGACTACTATTGGCTAACGGCTAACGCTGACAGCGTCGCTGGCTGCGCTGCGTTCCAAAATCCTACTCTTAAGGAGGTTCGAGCGATTCTCGTGTAAAAATTAATTTTCAACTTTATGGTTTCAAATTTTGTAATTATCACGAATGATATGTTAGCCAACTATTCTAAAAAATAAAAAACATTCCACCGTCTAGTTTCTTATAAATACGCTTATAAAGTTGACGTTTTCAATGTTCTAATACATAAGCTCTTACGGCAGAAACATTTCCGTAGATACTTTTTTTATTTGTTTTATATTGATCTTTCCAATTTTGATAAACAAAAAACAAGTATAATAAAACTGAAGACTTGTAGTATATTATGAGAAGTTTATAATTCCTTTGTACCGTTCAAATTAATTTGAAAATTAATGTTGAACATTATGTTTTCATTTTACATTGGTAGTTGCAGAACAGATGAAGAATGACTTGGCAACGTTGCACGTCCCAGCTGATATAAAGGAAAAAGATTGAAGTATAACTTGTATCTATATTACGGATAACTTTTTTTCTAATATAATAAAGCTATTTAGTTTTATTCTTTTTAAAATTTGTGATTACTGAAATTGATAGATAAATTTAATATAATAATTTTACAAGACGCGCTGTTGCTAGATAACTTTCTTCCATCACATATGTTCAAAATACTGAAGTCATTTCAGTACTTTTTTTTGTTAAATACAAATTAATTATGTGCTTAGAGGCTCAATACACGTATATTAATTAAAATTATAAATTTTTACAACTATTTTAGCAATTAAAAGAACAAAAAAATATAAATATTATTTTGACTCATTAGTTTCGCTCGAACCTCCTTAAGAGTACGAAATTACCCAAAGTCGTTTCAAAACTAATAACCTTACTCTCACAATTTACTCAACCTGTTCCAAAACAGCCAGAATTTACTCCAAAGTGATGTTCTATTTTCTCTACTAACGAGGAGGGTATAGAAATTACTCCACAATATTTTCAAACGTAGATGCTCACGATTCTCTACATATGAAAGTAATGTGCCTTCTTGAGGAAGAAAACATGCTTTTGGTTGAAAATAAACATAAGTAAATACGTTGGCGTGTATTACGAGCATACTTTTATAATGAAAGCGATTTTATGGAGCGTACTTTCACATTATATTGAGGAGAGTGCTCCATAAAAGCGCTCTTATTACGGGCTTGACATTAATGTTGTAATTATAAGTAGTTTTGTTAGTTTTTTAAAATTATTTTTAATTTAGTTTCAATTTTTTACTTCAACAAAACTCTCATTCGTTCCAAAACACAACACTTCATACTCTACGCCAAAACTCGGTATTCCTGGTTTTGGAACGCTGCCCTGGTGATGCAGCGAGCACATGGTTTGACTTTGACGTTTAATTTCTTTTGTGTTTGTAGTTGCACTTCGAAAGCATTTGCTTTGTGTTTCATACAGTAATTTATTGTCACCTAAATAAATTAATCCTGACCAGATTGTATTCCTATTATTTTTACAGTACAACAAAGTAAATTATTTAATTCAAATTTAGCACTAGAATATGTCAATGTTTTTTATTATTACTAATATTTATATTCAAAAATTTACATACAAAATAAATAATAGGTACATTGTTTAATTTCTCAAATTTATATTTAAAATTTCTCGCGCTAGTCGTTAATAAACAGAACTCTGTGATTCGCAAAAAGTGATCATGATTTCCCCGTTAGCCAATGGTAGTCAAGGTTTCTAAGCATGCGCATAATTCGCGGTTGGGTGTTTGTGTGAGTTGTAGGGTTAAGGTCATTTTTAGTCTCCATTGACTGGACTTATTCGCCTTGTTACACAAAAATGAAACAATTATATTAATTATTTTTTCTTTCAGAGTCAATACCGCTTTGTCTGTGAAAGCGTGCACGCCGCATACAGCGAAGGTTTAGTAAAACCATCCTCCGAGTATTCAAGGTGAGTGAAACTGTGAAAGTGTTAACCGTCGCACAAAAAACAAACTGTTCGTCCATCTTCGTCCGTCTTGTCACTTGTCAAACATCAGGCATCATCCGTAACCGAAACCAGTTGTGATCAGGTCTTTAGCCTTAGAGTGAACCAGCCTTAACTGTGTGTATGTACTCTAAAGTACGACAGTAGCGTGGTTTGTGAGGAATAGAATGGTTAGTGATGATATTGTGTAATGCGGTGCAAAAACTTGAAAGAAAAATATTAATTATTTAAATCGAAATTTAGAAGTTAGAACTTCAAAATAATTAAGGATTTCAGTAATTTTTCTAAAAAATCCTGTGGTGCTTTAAGTTTTGCGTCTTATTATCTTAAATTATTCGAATTTCGCGCGTCGCCTCCATATTGGTTTAAAAATATTACTTAACCTATATTTACACCGAAAATAATGTATGCTCTGTCTGTTATAAGAATGCAGTGTAGCAAGTAAATTTCAAACTATCTCAATAATAGGCATTTACGAAAATTTTACCGGTGAACTGTTACCGATATATACCGGTAAACAGTTATTCATCAGGTTACTGCTACCGGGATAAATATTTTAAGACCGCAAATGGTAAACTGGGTAGATTTATAACCAATGAAAAGCAGTTGAAAGATGAAACAAATTTGAAATTTGACGTAGTTAAACGTTATATCGTCTCGTCTTCTGTATTATCATGATTAATTTCTGAAACCTACTTCCGATTCCAACTTCGCTTGGCATCTCTACCTTTTTCTGAGGTTAGATTCTTCATTTACCGGCTGAATTGCTCGATCCGCAAATCATGAATCCGGTAGATGGATCTGGTAGATATGTACAATTTTCGAACACGGTAATTATTAACCACTTGTGTTTTCGAACGCAATACACATCATCTGTCATTCTGTCAATAACTGTCAAAAATATTTTATTATTCACGCAATTTCGCATGTCTGATCAAAATAGTACTCAAATGGATGATAGTCTAGATGTTCCATCTCCAAATGATGTGTCTCAATATTTCGATTAAAAACTAAAACTTAGATTCGCATTTCACCTTAAAATGTTGCTGCCTAAACCGCTCTCATGAAGCTCCACCCACCACTGCAATCTTAAAATAGACAAGAGTATAGATATATAAATTTTTATCCGATTATTGCGTTCATATATATAGGTGCTCCAATATCTCTTTTCCTTCTCGAGATATATACATATTAAAATTTACCCATTTTTAGGCCATAACCCAAAAATGGGCTTAGCGACTTAACGATTCGATTCTACGGGCAAAATTACATAAATGTACCAATTTTCACAAAATTTGTCCTATTAGTTCAGCTGCAAATCAAAAAACTGAAATCTCTGAAAATCTGATATTTTGCGTTTTCGGTCATTTTCAGTCATTTTGCTCTAGAACTTGTATCCATTGGTCAAAAAAATTGAAAATTTGTATGCTTATGTAATTTTGACCATAGAATCGAATAGGGAAGTCGCCACTAATATATCTCCACCCATTTTTGGGTTATTACCTTAAATTTAATAAAGTTTTTGAAAATTGATTGTGACGCACAGCCCCAAAAGAGAAATACTACTTGTCCGTTGTTCGTGTGATACATAAATAGAATTTTTATAATAAAGAAAGTAGATTAATTATTGCGTCAAATAGAAGCGCATAAACAGTGGCGTAACAAGCGTTTTTTTTTTTAAGATGTAGGAACGAAAATATTTACTGTCTACTAAAAGTTGTGGACTTTTTTTTTGCTCTGCCATTCTACGTAAAGTCAAACAATTAAACATAACAACTGAGCAGGCGCGCAGGCCCTAAAAAGGGCAGTGAAGTTAGCAGAATTTGAGTTGTGACGTCACAACATTATTAAATAACTGTTATTACACTTTTTCAATAAAATTCTGTGTATAAGAGGTTTAGGTACAATTTTATAGTCGTGATAGAGCGAATACATATATTTACAATTAATTTTTGAACAAAATAAGTAATTATACTTTATTGAAAAATGATGACTGTAAATTATCATTTTTATTAATTAGCAGCAAATTATTTATTTGTTACTAACAAACAAAATTTTTATTGTAAATATCAAAATGTATGAATCATATTTCACATAATATAATTAACAGTATAATATTGCAAAACATTTTGGGAACAATTTACAATAATGTAACACAAAAATATGTATGTAATACATTTTAAATTAAAATGTTTTTACAAAATTTTCAGTAGTAATTTCGTAATATTTCGACTGCCACATAAAAATCAAAACGATTTTTATAATTTATATTACGAATAAACTAATGTTTTATATAAAATTTATTGAAATATCTACAAAACTCAGGAATTATATTAAAATCAATATTAATAATTAATATCATGTAGATTTCAAAAAATTTAATTGAAAAAAATTGAAAATTCATATCAAATATATCAACACGAATAATATTTTTTCTTTCATGGTTTCACGCGGTTATAACACTTATAACGAACTCGAAATTAAGGCTAATACATTCTATTCTTTACAAAATATACTGTACAACAAGAATAATTAGGAAATGGAGTCCATTCTTTGACTGACATGAAAATATATTTTACCTAGTGTGTATAATTGTACAATCGAACTAGTAAACAGTGGGATGTACTATACGTATTTATAAAACTTATTTCGCGACTTTAAATTGCGACACAATTTAATGATGAAAAATTTATTTTAAATATAAATTGATTAATAATAACAATTCGTAGACTCATATATCAAGCCATTTTGAGCACAGTTAGTACAAGGATGGGTGACCGCTAAACCTTTAAAAAATAGTAACTTAAATAAATAAAATCTAAAACTGTTTTTCCGTAACTTTAAAATTAAATGCGAGTGACGCAAGTAAAGAGTTTAAATGTTCGGTTTTGGTCGGCAATATTCGTCACAAATGTCAATAAGTGTCTCATACGTCATCAAAAATATGCAAATATATGAGGCTATAATTTTTTTTACGTCGTTAATAAAAGTGTGAAAAAAATGCCAGCATTTTATTTTTTCATTTGCGTTGAAAAAAATACATTTTTTATTATTTTATTGTGTAAAAAATTGAACCCATTTTAATAAAAACGTACACTTTGTTAACGCCCATATGGGAAACAAGGTCGCGAATATTATGTCCCTCTGTTTATGTCCCCGATTGTACATAAGTGATGAGATTTTTGTACTAATATACAACATAAGGATTGTTTTATATAAACATTCATCTTTATATTATAACATATTAATATTAAGTAGAGCATAGACTATACATATATGTGATTGTACATTTTTATTTAATGGTATTATTACCTTAAAATTAATTTAACAGTATTTTGTTGTGATTATAAGGGTTCATGTGCCATCTTAGTTTAAATTTAATTTAAAATTTAAATTTGGAATTTTCAAAGTTGGAATTCAGAATATTATTTTGTAACTTATTAAAATTTATCATTTTCGGGACTTATATTCAATAATTCGCCAGTGTTTGCTTATAATAATCAATAATTATCGCACGGATTAAGACCCTTTTTAAATATTTTTATTATATTTTTTATAAAAATATAGTGAAATGTTTTTAATTATTTTATGGCTTAAAAAAAATATTATAAAAGTGTATAGGGTGATTTAAAAAATAAATTGTGTAATTAGAATTTTTATTGAACACCCTATATTATTATTTTTTCATTATTTGTATAAATCAATACATTTCAAATAGTAAAATATATAAAAATAAGTCAATTTTCATATATAAAATAATGAAAAAACTTTTATAATATAAATAAATGTCTTAAAATAACTAAAAATATAATTATGTATTAATCGAAAACAAATATTATGTGCAATTTATTTTTTTATTATTTAAAATTTGTTTTCGATTTCTGAATTCCAGCTAAACACAATAATATGTTATAATTTGTGAAGGCTGATAACTGAAACCCCCGAACATATGATTTTAATATGTAAATTTGTAATTTCCTGCCCCCCTAATTATTTCAGGTAAAAAAGCTTCAAATAAAAGTTGTAGGGCCTAAAATTCTGCGTAGGAATCAATAAACACAATTAATTTTGCATGATTTGTAACGGCACAAATTAGGTATAACAATACTGAAATTCAAAAATAGCGATAGCCATGGAATTGAAACAAAAAATGAACAAATGTTAACTATTTGTCAAGTTAGGTTAGTTTATTTTTATTAGGTATTATTTGTATTTTCTGTTCAAGAAAATCAAAAAGCAAAATTAATTATGTATGCGTAGGGCCGGTTTTTCAATATCTGGTTAAAATTTTAACTAAGAGTTAAATAAACAAAATTGAAACGAAATGACAGATATATCATTGCTGTCAATAAAATGATGCAATAATTTATTTGTAGACTCATAACAATAAATATAAATTTTAACTTTAACCTAACTTCTAAATAACTTGTTAAAAGTCATAATAAATTAAATTTCAACTGTTTATTGAAACTGTCAGTGCTACCAACCTTGATATTTTAATATTTGTTTCAATAATAATTTTGAAATAAAAAGAATTTCTACAAAATAAGAAAAATAGCCAAGGAATAGAATCAAAAATATATGGATATAATAGTATATTACATCCGAGGTGGGAGATGTTTCATTACAGCCGAGGGCTTATGTATATTAGCGAGAGGTGAGATAAAGCGCGAGGCTGTGATGAAACTCCCACAGAGGTTATGTATACTATTTTATTCACAATCATCCTCATTTTAAATCAATATTATTCAAAATAAATCAATGAGTTATAAACCTTTAATTTTATTAATACTTTTGATATCTTTCTTAAAATTTGTGTAGTCTAATTAATATATGGCAATGTTGCTAGGCAACCTCTACATAAGAGATGGAAGTGAAATCTGTATTTCCAACCCAAGAGATTGTCATTAAAGTTAGGAATGACGTATTTCTATCATTATATACGTAATGTTATGTTGAAAACATGTATAAAAATATGTTTTATTTTTAAGAAAATATTTGTTTTTTAGTAAATTAAGAAAGAAAATTATCTGTGACGTCATTATATTGAACCGGAAAAGGAAACCATGTTTAAAAATATAACGTATAGATGGCATGACGCGAGAAACTTTTAATTTGAATTTGACATTAGTTCATTTTTTTATCTCTCTCTGGGCTCTCAAATATGTTAATTACTTCACAAATAAACACAGATGTAGTTACATGTAATTTAAAATATCGATACCAAAAAGACAAACTAAAATACTAACCTCCAAACTATTGTTGAAACGTCAAACAGGAGATCTACATTACCCCTACAAACAAACGCTATGGCTTTACGATCATTCATTGGTGCGGCGTAATTCTACGTCATACATGGCGGGAATTCAAATAATCAAATTTCATTATTTTTTTCTGGCTAATTAATGAAAATTTTGACAAAAGAAAAAAAATGGGTAGCAAGTTTTTACCAGCTCTTCAAAAATATTAAATAAAAAAAGGTACGCAAGTAGCCCATTGGTGCCGGTACAAATGATGCAAAACTAATTATATTTATTGATTTCTTTGTAGAATTTTGTGCTCTACAACTTTTATTTGAAGCTTTTTCACCTAAAATAATTAAGAAAGCAGGTAATTACGAAAGTATGATATACATACATTCTATATTCGGGTACCAGTCACCATCCTGTATTCCCCACAAAATTATTCGCTTCCTTTTGGCTAATTTGGCAATTCGAATATGTATATTTGTTTGGTAACCCACTAACTGTAAAATAGGAGTGTTAAATAATGTGTTCACTGCCCTTATCGATTTGTATTGTACATTGTTCGGCACTTGTTATATCATGTGATGATATGCATTGCATCGGCAGCCATTGCTTGTATCTTTTCATATTCTATTCCTATTTATTTCTGTCTCAATATAAAATAATCTAGTACAAATCACGGCTGAAGCCGACCAGTAGATGTTCAACAATAAATTGTGATTTGTCATTTTGTAGGAATATTGTTTATTAATATTAGACAATTAAATAAAATATTAATCTTATATTGAACTGTACTGTCTTTTCATTTTTATACGCATTTCCTTTGTACAACCTAACCTATAACTAATAGATAACTCTTCCGTCATTTTGGAGCCAACTTCAATCATTCAATTTAGTGTTACAGTGTTATTATTATTATAAATAAATAAATATATCATCACGGCATATTACCCATTTCTGGGTGTGCCACTATCTACAACACATGTAGACATCGGTAATGATGACGATATATTTTACCGTGTGGGCGCTTACCGTCACCTCACGGGCACTCATAACTGGTGTGGAGAGTGCACCACAGGGGTCACTTTTGTGCCATTTAAAATTGGAAATATTTGGCGTCTGTCGGGATCGAACCCGGTTCCCCCAGGTTCGCGACCAGACGGGCTCTTCGTCTCCAAATTGTGCAAATCATTCAAAAATTATAAATTTCACAAGTAAAAATCTGTTGTGGCTAGCACAAGACCTCTCGCCATTTCCTTATTAGGCTATAAAGTACATATTGTATTTAATATTTCTGGTATAAACACAAAAATTGTAATTATATATATTATAAATATTTTTTTATATTTTTTAATTCATTCTACAAATAAGTTTCCTCCTGCTTTTCTAAATGTTCGAGATTCTTCAAGTTCATTAACGAGATTAGCGGTATTTCTGATGCGTATATATAATATATGTATGTATAATTTTAAATATATAATTAATAATACAATAAGAAATATTATATGTACTTCCTAGAAAAAGCCTTCAGTAATCTTTCTGGATTTTTGACATTGCCATTTTTCTGTCAATTACAAACATTTTCATTTTTCAGCTGGTTTCCATGGAGTTATTTGGGCTGTGAGATTCATTACAACGGATTATTTTATATATTTACAATTATGTCTAAATAAATAGAAGAAATATAAAAATGTTCAGTGATAGAGAATTTTATATTTTTTAATATTTGTAATAACAAATTTTCAAAAAATAATATTTAGATGATTTTTTTAAGAAAATATTACTTCCGTTTGTCCAATAGGGGATTCCAGCTCAATCGAATTAAAGGAAAATAGTAAAAAACTACGAATGTATATGCTGAATAACGAATATTAATAAAAAAATGAAATGGTTGTAGTTGAAATATTTTGGAAATAAGGGGTTTTTTGTTATAGCGCTTCGACATCAATATGAATTCGATATTTTATTTTAACATAAATTTCTTGCATTAAACTTAGTAATTTAAATACACCTGTAATTATAAAGTATGTAGACTTATACAGTGTTATATTCATTTATTTTATGTAAATATAACTTAAAATAGCATATATTTCAAGAACATTTAGGTTCATGATGAAAACAGTTTGATATAAAAAAAAAACACATAAGCGTGACGTCACGTCAATCTTTTCAAAATTCGGGAGACTATAACTCGCTTATTAATAGAAATTTTTTCACCGGATTTTCATCAAAAGTCTTAGTTTTCCTAATATTTTCAGATGAAATTATATAAAAAAAAAATGGTGGATTCCCCATATTACCAAAACCTTTTTAGCTCTTCCCATTGTCAGATTAAGGAATACGTAGATAAATTGGTTTTTATAGAATTGAAGAAATTGTCCCTCCAACATCCACACACACAGACATCATCGTAAAAATCGGATTCTATTGACCTCAAAACGTGCTTATTCACTAAAATCTGGATATGCGATTTTTGGCATGAATCCAACACCTCTCTGAACGAGAGATTAAAAGAGAAAAGTACCGCACATTGTATATTTTTTTGTTGAAATTTAATTTATTTATTTTAAAACTTTGTTATACATAGTAATAATTGTATGTCATCACAAAATGTATAAAAATTAAAAAAAAACATTTATTTCTATCTCGGTTTTCTGTATTTTGCTTGCACCCAAACCCTATACATCTTCAACATTTTCCCCCTATTTATTTGAAGTCTTCTATCAACATGATTTTGTTCTTCCACAAAACCGGCGTCTGTGAATAATTTCCTCACGTCCTCTGAAAAGAATTTAAAATTTATTTCGTGCAATGTATAATAAAAGATTCTCAAATATATTTTTCTACAGTCACTATAGAAAGTAGCCATTTACGCCCTCTTTTGTCAACGCAAAATGTCAGTTTGCCGCTCAGGCGCGACAAAGTAGAAAAAACGCTCGCTGTCCAAATTTCTAAAGGTGGGTTTATGCTGAAAAATTTAAGAATAGGAATAAAAATAAGAATAGTGTTAAGAATAATTTTAAACATAACGATAAGTGGTGTTTATGCTGCCAGTTATAAGAATAAGAGTAGTGATATTAAAGTTTTTAGGTTAGTGAAAAGTAGTTACATTTATTATTCTCATAGTGGTAGCAGCGTTGATTTGACATTTATAAGATTTATAATTTTATTATTATTATTTTTTAATTTGTTAAAATGAAGTACAATCAAAATATTATTTTGTCTACACTAATTCAATTAATTGGGAAAGAAGAGAATCCATCACTAAATTTGACATAATTATGTTTCGCCAACACCGATTATTATGAATGAATAATGAATGACCATTGACGTATTATAACTAACGTTAGTTATAATACGTCAACGTGAATGACCAATTTTTTTGTTTGTAGTATTTGACAGTTGACACGCATGCGCTCTTCGCTTACAGGAATAAGAATAAGGCGTAAAGTTAAAAGTAAACGAACTTTGGCTTATTCCTTATTCTTATTTCTTATTCCTTATTTTTATTTCTGCAGCATAAACCGAGTCGTATGTTATAACTGTTTTAACTTTATCACTATTCTTATTCTTATTTTTATTCTTAAATTTTGCGAGCATAAACCCACCTTAAGTATACAATGTTGAGAAATGTCACTTGTCTACATTCTTAATGAAAATGTTTAGTTAGGAACTAATGCCACTGTAATTACACATTTATCACGTTCACAAGTCAATTTGACATATGTTCTGTCGGTATTTAACATAACCTAACAAAATGCCACACTGCTGTGAAAATGAAATAGGGCATTCATTTCCAAAAACGAAAGTATAAAATGCTTAGATTAGATTGAATAAAAACTCAAGAAGAATGGAAAATAACGATAAAATAAAATTAAATATAAAATAAATTGTGTGAACAGTTATGTTTAGTAATAGGAATGATTGTACACAGATGGCGGTAGAATAGTTGCGAGTCGTACTGACATCTGATCTCTAGTTAACTATTTATTTTGATTACAATAAAGTTATTAGTTATTTCGTTACTTAAATAATTGCGAGAAGTCAGTCAATGCACATACATGTCTATATAATCACAAATTCCTTGAAATATTTGTTAATTTTTTCAGTGTGACAGGCGTGACAACTAACCACATATTTTGCTACAAAAACTCATCAAATCATCACAAATCCTTGCTTCCACGCTCTAATTTTGTTTTTTTTTTTTTTTTATGGAATAGATGGCTAATGTAACGATATAATCATTTAAAAGCATTTTTAAGTTTAAACCGTATCTTTTGAATTAGCCAATCGTTATTTATTGAGCAGTACTGTAAGTATAACGTGTACATTTTATTATTTTTTGTTATGGTGGAGGACCCCATTGTGGCGACTATAGAAAAAATCTTGTGTGTGTTTCGAGCGCAAATGGACATTGTCGATTTCGTCGCGCGGCAACAACCTCTCAATCGACAATGTCACATTTTGCGTTCTTAATACACGAATAGCTATTTTACCTTGTGTGAAGAAATAAACTCTTGTTCCATCACCTCGAACGTAGAAATTTTCACCTATACATCGCCCAGTTTTAAATCTAAGTTGTGCAAGATCAAAACGGCCGTAATCGCGGAAGACTAGAAGACCACCTGGTTTCAGGTATTTGAAAATTTTGTCGATTACTGCGTTCATTCTGTTTAAAAGAAAAAAAAAAAAAATGTAGTAGAATCATCCATTATAGTGTGAGAAATATTGATATACTTATTTGGGTCAATGGCTGATAAAACAAATATAGAAACTACAATATCCAAAGTACTTTCTTCAAATGGTACGTCCCAGTTTTCTGCAGTAACATCCAAAACGAAAGCGTTACACCTGAAAAACAACGACAACCATATACCTATTAACTAATATATTGCGGATCCTTTGCTTTTCTTGAAGGAAACACTGTGAAATGGAAATATCATTTCTGCATAAGTCTATCTCACACAAACACCCAACCGCGAATTATGCGCATGCTTGGAAACCGCGACTACTATTGGCTAACGAGGAAATCATGATCACTTTTTGCGAATGACAGAGTTCTGTTTATTAACGACTAGCGCGAGAAATTTTAAAGTTAAATTTGAGAAATGAAACAATGTACCTACTATTTATTTTGTATGTAAATTCTTGAATATAAATATTAGTAATAATAAAAAACAGTGACATATTCTAGTGCTAAATTTGAATTAAATCATTTACTTTGTTGTACTGTAAAAATAATAGGAATACAATCTGGTCAGGATTAATTTATTTAGGTGACAATAAATTACTATATGAAACACAAAGCAAATGCTTTCGAAGTGCAACTACAAACAAAAAAGTTAAACCATGTGCTCGCTGCATCACCAGGGCAGCGTTCCAAAACCAAGAATACCGAGTTTTGGCGTAGAGTATAATGTGTTGTGTTTTGGAACGAATGAGAGTTTTGTTGAAGTAAAAAATTGAAACTAAATTAAAAATAATTTTAAAAAACTAACAAAACTACTTATAATTACAACATTAATGTCAAGCCCGTAATAAAAGCGCTTTTATGGAGCACTCTCCTCAATATAATGTGAAAGTACGCTCCATAAAAGCGCTTTTATTATAAAAGTATGCTCGTAATACACGCCAACGTATATGTTTAACTTATGTTTATTTTCAACCAAAAGCATGTTTTCTTCCTCAAGAAGGCAAATTACTTTCTTATGTTGAGAATCGTTAGCATCTAAGTTTGAAAATATTGTGGAGTAATTTCTATACCCTCCTCGTTAGTAGAACATCACTTTGGAGTAAACTCTGGCTGTTTTGTAACAGGTTGAGTAAACTCTGAGAGTAACGTTATTAGTTTTGAAACGAGTTTGAATAATTTCGTACTCTAATGTTCGTATGCACCAACATAAAATAAATCTTCAAATAGCTTATTCATTGAATAAGAGAAAAATATCGCATCTAAATATGACAGCTAGAATAAATATCTTCATTTGTGTTATGGTATCGATGCGATATTTTTCTCTTATTCAATTAATAAGCTATTCGAAGATTTATTGTATATGTATTCTAAAAATGCATACACTTTCGTAACATTCTCTTTACAATGAAATAATATTACTACCAAGTTCTCTTCCTATTTTTGAATTATTGCCCCAAAATTTTCAAAACTCTAATTATTATGCATCTAAATACTTCTCAATGCGCTGATTCCAAATTTTGAAACAGCAGCTCGATATCTCTTTTCGTTCTCGAGATATTTAGATTCAAAGTTTTGCTCAAAACTGCCCATTTTTGGGTATTAACCCAAAAATGGGTCGAGATATGAATTTGGCGACAACACTATTCGATTCTACGGGGAAAATTACATAAGTATACCAATTTTCAAAATTTTTGAACACCGCATACAATCTTTAAAGCAAAATAACTGAAAATGACCAAAATCTGAAAAAATCGTACCCCTTACGATTTTTTCAGATTTTGGCCATTTTCAAGCTTTTATTCATAAAAAATGAACCGGTTGGACCAAAATTATGAAAATTGCTATACTTATGTGTTTTTGTCTGTAGAATCGAATGGTGAAGTCGCCAAATTCATATCTCGACCCATTTTTGGGTTAATATCCAAAAATGGGTAGTTTTGAGCAAAACTTTAAATCCAAATATCTCGAGAACGAAACGAGATATCGACCTGCGGTTTCAAAATTTGGAATCAGCGCATTGAGAAGTATCCAGATACATTAAAATTAGATTTTTGAAAATTTTGAAGTTTTTATCTAAATGTGGATAATAATTCAAAAATGGGTAGAGATATAAACTTGGTAGTTACATTATTTGATTGTAAAGAGAATGTTACGTAAATGTACGCATTATTAGAGAGATTTTTTTTGTTTAATTTTGTAGAAGTTATTTTACTTTTGAAACCGATAATAGTTTCAAACTTCAATGACGTGACTACTCTGTATATTTTTGTATTTACTATAATAAGCCATGATGCATTTATTTATCTTTTGATTATTTAAAAAAAAAAATATTACCTTTCTGGCTCATATTCTGGAGTTTGTTTCAAAATATCAATAGCCACATTTGAAAAATCACAACAATACACAAACAAATTTGGATCCTTTGAATATTGCAATATTGGAAGCACTGTATTTCCCACGCCACAACCTATTTCAAAAATTATTTTTTTCTCCTCATTTTTCTCTTCGTTTTCGGGCGATAATTCAGGAAATTCAGTGAACAACCAATGTCTATCTTTAAAGAATCTGTTCTGATGAATGCCGTAGAAATCATCCCAGAATTTGTCAGCCTCGGATTCGTATTTTTCTATTTGGTCTGGGTTGAATTTTATTGTGGAATTGGCTGCTACTTTTTCTAAAGCTTCTTTTTCACGGTCTTCATTCCATGGGACGTCATCCCTATAAAATAATACAGAATGATATCAATACAATGATCATGTTATACTCTATTCCAATTAAGAATGAACTGGGAGTAAGATAGGGCCACGATGGCTTACGATTTCAGCTTTTGCTTTCAAGTAAAATACCACTTCTGGTTGTTCAATTGTACCCAAAATCTAATAGTTTTTTTAAAATAAGTTAACGTGGACGAAAAAAATCGTCACATACATACACACAGACAGACATCATTGTAAAAATAATAAAAATGTGAAATTCGTGCTTGCATAAAACTATCATACTTCGTAAGTTTTATGTATGTAAAACGGGCTTGCTCCGAAACGCCAACAAGTCCATTCTTAAATAGAATAGGGTATAGAATAATGAGAATAAGAAAATCAGTGTCTTCCATATTAATATAAACATACCAAGCATTAAAATCAAATATTTTATCCGGATTTGTAAGAAATCTCGACCCTAATGCTGGCTTCTTTCTATATTTCGTATGACACCCTCTTATTTGGTATAAAAAAATTATTAACATACCACGCATTATGTTCAAATATTTTGTCTTCGTCAGTTAGAAATCTTTTTCCAAAAGCTGGTCGTTTCTCGTCTGTTTCTTCCATGTGTTTTGTTTGACATTTGAACGATCAAAAATTAGAGGTTAAGTGAAATTATTTGACAGCGTACAATTTAGACCTTGGTAAACGGGATAGACTAACATTTTAATTTTTTTGTAAAAATCGTGAAATACTTTATATGAAAGCGTAAAAATTATAGATTTATAGAGAAAATGTTTAATATTATTGAATAATTATGAATTAATTATATATTTGAGGTTCAAATTTTAGTAGACAAATGTGTAGTGCTTTACCATTTCATTATTGTTTGTATTATTGTACTACACGCTCAGTATTAGGTATATGCTGTTATCTAGTGGTGAAAATTCGAAACATATTGCAAATATTGATTGTCAAATTTTAAAATTGTTTAATTTAATGTATATTCAATTATTTCAAAACAATATTTGTGTGTATAAAGCAAAAATTCATATTTTTGGATGAAAATTATACGTATATAGTGCGCAAATCTTTTGCACAAACAATTTCGTGAAAAGATAGACACACACTAGCATTCATTTGACATTTCTACTAAACAGTCTGTCTAATAGATGGAAATATCTTTCTCGAATGATATTTCTAGTAAATAATCAAACAATTAGGACATTTACGTAATATTTTTCACCGGGGAAACAATATTTTGATACAGATATTTACATTGAGAGTAGTACAAATACGTGACAGTGAAAAATAAGTGCTTGAGTTAAATTTTTCAAGTGACGTTTCAGAGGGCCAGCCCTTTGACCGTCCCAGTGATAGTGTTTATAAACTACGGTGTTCTATAAGTGCCTTCATATCAATGGTGCCCTATCAAAATCATTAGACAAGAAACAAAAGTAAGTGCAGATTTGGCAATATTTATCACGGGATCTGTGTTTGTTTAATTATAAATAAAATTTGTTTCCAATGCTACGATCAATAATGCTCTTATCGTAGTTCACTTGTTTCAAAATGATTCTTGAAAAGTCCCTACTTTTGTTTATTTTTATTTATTTGTTAAAAATTTGCATTTGTTTTCAACGACAACTGCGATCAATAATAATACTCTATCTTGATAAAAATGTAGTTTGAAACGTTTACAAGAATTGTTTTGATAGCATAAAACGCAAGTCTGCTGACATGTATATTTTGTAAAACATTAACAAATTGTCTGGTATATTATTATTGAAATATAAATTTAGTAGGCGTTCAAGTATTCTAATTTCATGTTATACATAGGTATATTTTTATAAAATAAATATAAATATGTTGCCAAATTAATGTTATTAAAATTTTGAACATTAAATATATTGTAAACAGTGTTTTAACAAATATTTACATTATTTATGTTGAAAAACAAGTCATTACGATATGAAGAAAAACAATTTAATTATAATTTGTCTATTTTTAATTGTTCGGGTGGCACTAAATATATTGAAATGCAAGTCAGTTTTTTTAAAAAAACTTTCAAAATAATTTTTAAAATGGTGCAATAAATACTCGTATATGTTTTGTGCATCAAAAAACTGTATCTAGGTATTATATATATTTTTTTATTACATAAACATATCACCACGGCTAGAAGAACAGGATGAACTACAAATCTTAGCGCAAACGCTACTTAAAATTTTTATATAATATGTAATATAAGATATGAATTTTTAAATTTCAGAAATTGGCGTGTGACGTTGCATGTCGTCACCAGTGGTCGAAAAACTGTTGATTTTAGAGGGTACATATTTTTCATGTTCGCATAGCTGAAATATTTTTATATATGAACTTCTATGTTATATTCATGAAAAAATTATTATTAAGCATAAATAACATAAATAAAATGCATGTTTTCCTAATAAATTATGGAACATTCAAAGAGTTTGACCATTGTTTGATAATATTGTGACAAACTATGTTGGCGGATGGCGCTAGTGTTTATTCATTGTTTTTCGGTGGGCGGGCGTACAAGACGCGCGAGTGTCGCTTTTAAAATCAGGCACCACTCAAAGGTACAGAAGGTTACTGTCTGGTCAAAATATTCGGTGGTGAGTTTTTAATGAAATAAGCACGTTTGATGGACCCTAGAATATGATTTTACTAGTTTTACAATATATATATATATATATATATATATATATATATATATATATATATATATATATATATATATATATATTTACATCCCACTACCATTGTGGCGTCCCCTGTGTAATTTTCTACATTCAAAGTGACGTCCTTGTGCATAAGACGTCCGTATACCGGACGTCATATGCACATGGCCTTATAAATTTTTTTCTGACATCAGGGGGGCCTCTAGTATCGTATAGCAAAATTTGTTATGGACGTCAGAATGATAGCGGAATGGAAAATGTATATTTTTTGTAGTTCAAAAAAATTCCACTTGCGGCGCTAGTGTCGTCCGGCGTATATACAATGTATATACTGAAGTTTCATTCCAGCGACATTCTGAACTCCGTACACTTGGCAACAGTGGAACTTTGGATACTACATTAGCGCGCTACTCTTTTAATCGTATTTAAATCTACATTGTGCACTCCTGGTAGTATTTTAAATTAATATTTATGTAATCAAACCTTTTGTTTTGCACTTGTAAAATCCTCTGAGCAAATACAAAATCAATAAACTATGAAATCAAAATGTATGGTTTACAAATGTAATAAATTTAAAAAAGGTAATTATTTATAAATACTCGTATCATAAAGCTGAATTATTAAGGGGAAACGTCACCTGTCTTTATTTTGTTTCTCGGCCGCTAGTTGGGCGCTAGTTTACACTGTCTGGCAATAGTTGACTCATACGATAAAGTAGGAATCTTTAATACTTTGCCATTTAGCCTCTATTGGAAAGTAGTTGTACTTGTTCATATTTCATCTAAAATTTAAACCCAAAAACGTCATGCGCTGTCGCTAGATGTCTCACCGAAAATATTTAAAAATGGTGACGAAATACTGTATAAGCCACGCCGTAACTGCAAGTGCGCGAGTGATTTAGCTCTTTCTAGTTATAGAGAGGGAAGCCATCTCACAGGTGGTAACCCCGGCAACGGCACCCCTTTACTTGCAAATACATTGTTAGCATATCGCTTGTTGATATTATTTTGATGCATTCTGTGGTTGGCTCGCAAGCCCTTCTTATCGCGACAATTAATAAATAATTTCCGATAAATACTCGTATCCATTATTATCCTACACCCATTATTTTTTTTTACATTTTTTTTTAGGCGACCTTTGTGATATATACCACATATCCTAACACTGAAAATTGAACTTATGTCATTAGTGTTACGAAATATTTCATATCGTAATAGTTGACACCGTTGCTATGGTTACTATGTCATTATTTTCTAGCTAGACAAGTAATGTATTCAACTTGCAAATATTTTAATAATACGTAATTAAAAATGTAAAATAAACATTTGTAATAACTACACATTATGCATTTGACAACTGTCCGTAGGTTTGTATCAAAATTTCATTTTTGTAAATAAAATAAAATTTATGTTCGTGTAAAAATAATATTCGTAACTTGTATGAAATTCAAATATCATAGCTCGTGTGTATTGACTTGCACTCGCGTGATACTTGGTACTTTTCATAACTTGTTACACAAATAACTATACGGACGCATATTTGTTAATCATAATTATTAATATTAATTGTTTAATATTAATTTTATTAAAAATATATTAAAATTTTTTTATTTATAACAATCGCTCTAATTCTGTAACAAAGTTATTAGGTCTTATCAACATTGCTACAAATTGTCACCAATAAAAACATACATAATGCCTGTCATTTTAATTTTTTATTAGCTGTTTACATTATAACTATTATTGGTTATTTGCTTTAGCGGGTGATTATATGTATGTATGCATGAAAAAAACATGTTGTGGCCAGTATAATACCTCTCGCCAATTTTCTAAATGCATCTATATAATTTAAACCAGCAGAAGTATGTTTTGTTATTGTTTCTGGTTTAAATCAGTGCAAGCTATAAAATTAATAAATAAAGAAATATCGCCAAAATGAAATTTAACATTGAATATCATACGTTCGGAATAAAACGCAGACATCAAATATAAAACAAAATAATATGATGTAAGGACTGTAAGTGTTATACACATAAAACACACGCTGAGTTAAAATATATAAACATAAAATAGTCTCCTAATTTCCTAACAACAAAACCAATATGGCTGCGGCATAAACACAAATGACGGCAATGACTTTGCCAATGCTACAAGGTCGGGATTCAAGTTGGAGTGGGGGAAGCGACTTCACTAGCGATTACAAATACTCCCTGCATATTATTCCTTCCTCCAAGAATAAAATGAAAGGATGTATGGGGAGAAAACGCGGCGCCGGGTATACTACTGTACGACTGTACCTCTCTCCTCTCCCACCCGCCTAGAACAGGCCTTGGCCATCGCGTTTATTTTCAATGGGGTTTAGGGTTGCTACATGTAATGAAATGGAATAAAAAAATTAAATTTGTAAATTAACAAAGAATGTGTGTAACAGATAGAGAATCACATATGCATTTATTTATATTATGACAAAAATTGTCGAAAAACGATATTTAGACACATTTTTTCAGAAAAACTATTTTTTCTTAAAATAAACTATTACTTCCGGTGATTCAATTGTTACCAAAACTAACTAATCAGCTCTTGCTATTAATGTTAGAATGAGGTATATGCAGTTTCATAATTTTATTCTTTATAGTTTTTGAGAAATCGTGTTTAGAACATACATACTCATAATCGTAAAAATGTTAAACTTAGATACTAGTGACCTCAAAACGTACTTATTCAGCAAAATTTCGATATGCAAAGTAAAAACGAAGTCATAGACACGTGACATGAATAATTCCTGATTTTTTTTTCTCGGCAGAAACATTCATTAGAGCGTTTTTATATTTTTCTGCCACTGTATTCTTATTTTGTTATTATTATTGCAGACAAATTGCGATTTTTTTGTCATAAAACCTCGCAGGCGTATGAGTGACAATACCAAAATTTTTTTCGTAGGACTACAGTTTTGATATCATAGAGAGATATACGTCAAGTGACCTTCAATAGATTCCCAGTCCCAGTATTTGTTTATGAGTATGAGTTATATACGCTGAAAAGAATAGTTTACACTGTCTATTATACCAACTCAACCTCTTGTATTTTGGTACCTTGAATGGATATTGCCTGTTTATCTGATATTTTTGGGCTAAAAAAATCTCAAGAATTAGCTGTAAAAGTATGTTACACTCTTTCAGAATCTGTATATCCCAATGAAATTTTGCATATTGTTCATTACAAACTTAGCTCTGAAATGATTACCTTCTACGAATAGTTTCAAGATGAATGATTATTTCCACCTCTCGTCACACAGGTGAGATAAGGGAGGTTTAGCGATCGTAAAACAAATCATATATGCAAATTTTGATGAGTGAGCGCGCTTTAGAGGCCCTACATTCCAAAAAACATATTTTTACGATGATGTCTGTAGGTGTGTGTGTGTGTGTGTTTGAACATTTTTTTAGGCGCACTATCTTAAAAATTAATAATCGTAAAAAACTGAAATTTGGTATTATACTAGACGTACTAGTTGCAAATATTTACAATAAAGAAAATTAAACAAAATAATACGTATAAAAAGCAGGAATATAACAAATAACAAATAGGTTCATTAATATATATCTAGAACGTTTATAAACTATAAAATGTCTCTTTATGTTTTTGTTGTACCACATAACAAAACTGCGAACGACGTTGCAACATAATATATTATAATTGTCTGGGGTTCATTACGGGCTGGGGTAAATATATTCCTACTTTATCCATAGTTTGTCCCGGAGACTTATTAATTGTTATGGTAAAAGTCAAATGAATGGAAAATTCCGTTTGCAAAATAAAACAAGAATGTAGTATCAGAAGGTGTGAAATCTATGCACAGTTACGGAGTAACAAAACCCTTATTCCAATAACTTGATCATTTATTATTTAGAAATCTAAAGAATTTTGATGTAGTTTACGTACCCACTATTTGTAACGTTTACCTGTCAGTTACATTCATTTGAAAAATAAACTGTGTAACAAAGGAATTTTGTTTATCTTAGGCATCGGGATTAAAAAAAGAAAAATGAATTTTAAATATATCTGTAAAATATATATAAAAAGTATTAATGTATACCTGTACAAAATTCAATAATATATAATTTTCCAATGACATAAAATGTGAAAAAATTGCATTTAATGGTATTTTTTGAAGAAAAACCATTATGAGCTTCCAGTAAAGTGCCATTTCCAGTCATCCGATTTACACCAAAATCTAACAGGTTCTTTTCGTATTAGAATAGGATAGAAATACACGGTATCAGAATTTTCTGAATGATAATATTTGAGTTAGAGCGAAGACAAAATCCATACACATACACACATGCATACATAATCGTGAAAATGTTAAAATTGGATTCTAGGGACCTTAAAACGTGGGTATTTACTAAAATCTCGATATGTAATTTTTAGCACGATCCCTATAACTCCCTTACCAAGGGTAGCGGGAGGTAAAAAATTACTTTGTCCAAAAGATACATTACTTGTATAACAATTAAAATATTAAAATGTTAGGTATTTTTATTTGACATTATATAATATTAATATCACATTAAATATATATTGCAAAGTTTATATTTATTGATTATTTATTCTTTTTTACCTCCCGCTACCCTTGGTAAGGGAGGTATAGGTATCGAGATTTTAGTAAATGACGACGTTTTAAGGTCCCTAGAATCCAATTTTAACATTTTCACGATGCTATCTCTATGTGTGTATGTGTATGGATTTTGTCTTCGCTCTAACTCAAATATTATCAGAAGTAATATCACAAGACCTTCTGTTTTTATCGATAAATTTTTATTTTGCACGAATTTTTTTTGCTTAGCAACAAACACGAAAGCAAACTGCGTGGTAAATCCCGACTCCGAAGGAGGAGGGGTTTTACCTAATGTCAGTTTGCTTGAGTGATTTTGCTTAAAAGCAAAAAAAATGAGTGCTTAAAAATAAAAATTTATCTGAGAAAATCTGAGAGGTCGTGTGGTATTTGGTGAGATAAATTCCAAAGACAACGCAAAATGAAACTTGACACATTAATTGTCACACTGACAGTTATAAACAATAACAACTGTTTATTTACTTGGTAGCGGAAAATTATCGGGGTAACGGGGTTTTATCGGGGTAACGAGGTTTTATCAGTATAATACTGTTCTCATTGGTTGAATTTTCAAGTGTTTTGCATCATGATTGATTAAAAACTAGTCGTTGGAATTTATCATTCAGAAAATTCTGATACCGTGTATTTCTATCCTATTCTAATATGAAAAGAAGCCATTAGATTTTGGTGTAAATCGGGTAACCGGAAATGGCACTTTACCTGAAGCTCATAATGGTTTTTCTTCAAAAAATACCATTTTTTCACATTTTATGTCTTATGAAAATTAAAGATTATTGAATTTTCTACAGGAATACATTAATACTTTTTCTATATATTTTACAGATAAATTTAAAAAGAATTTTTTTTTTATTATTCCCGAAGCCTAAGATAAACACAATTCCTTTGTTACACAGTTCATATTTCAAATAAATGTAACTGACAGTAAATGTCACTTTCAAAAATAACACAAAACTGCACACTCTATAAACATGCACCATCCACCAAACAAATAAGGGTAATTTGTAGAAATTTCGCGGGTTTTATATTCACCTTGTATTTTTCTTCCATATCGACATTACTATAATTTCTCTACTTACCGCCAGGCTCGCATAACTATACTTAATATACTTACCGTAACCTTCAATCGTGGCGCCACTTCCTTACAATTATTGAAATCTCGTACGGAAAATGTTATAATTGCTTATATTTTATAAATGAATTAATTAATATTATTTATTATGTGCACAGAAAACGTAGGATTTATGGGAGTATGATGTACAAATATATATTTTTAAATTGAATGACATGTTTTCCACAAAATAAATAAAATATAATATTTTCTTCATTTTAACTATGTTCCGAAAATCTAATTTTCAATTTTCTTTTAAAAGATTGTGAACATTGCTATTCTTCAAACTTTCCAGTAGTATAAATAAAATCTATCGTGTAGTTTTTGAAAAAACGTGTAAAATGTATAAAAAAAGTAGGTTTTTTGGACTTTTAATACTGTTCCAAAAAATAATTTTTTTTTATTTTTACATAGTTCGTACACTACCTTACTAAATATATTTACTGAAAATCTGAATAAATTCTGTCCTCTAGTTTCCGAGATATAGCGAAATTAATAATTTAAATATTGTTTATGGTGTATATATAAAAGTCAGATTTGTTGAATTTACATTATAGTAATTAATAAATTATATTTCTTTATTTCTGCATACAATATAAATTCAATGAAGTGTAATGTTTGTTAAAAAGGGAAATAAATCTTTATAGTGACTTCTAGTCATTTGAACTCTGCGCGCAACGGGTGACATTTCACCTTAAGTACAAAGTCGAAAAAGAGAGTGTAGAAATAATTATTAAAAGAAAAAATGTTTAAAACATATTAATATGTACTACAAACGATTTATTAAATATAGATATTTTTTATTCTGGGTACTTCTTCCTATTTCTCCTCTACTTGAGGTGTTTCATTAAAGTGTTTTCTTTTAATTACAAAATATTTTTATACATTTTAGATAGTTTAAATACGTTAAAATATTTGCTTTTTATTTTTATTATAATGTAAATTGAAAAATTTTATTATATGCGTTAGTGAGATATGTAGAAATATAAATGATCAAAAGTAATAACTTTTAAAAACACCGTATTTTTATTGCAATCTATATGCAAACATAGAAAGAAACACGGATAAATAATTTGTTTATGTGTAACAACTAAAGATTAATGAAACAAATTAATGTTTATGAAGTACTCTCTCTGGAAATAAGCAGGACTGTTCGATGTAATAATAAATATTTCATAAATTTCACTTATTTGTTTTTACCTCCCGCTACCCTTGGTAAGGGAGTTCTAGGGATCTTGCTAAAAATCGCATTTTGAGATTTTGATAAATGACCACGTTCTAGGGTCACTAGAATCCGATTTTATCATTTTCACGATGATGTCTGTATGTGTGTGTATGGATTTTGTCAACGCTCTAACTCAAATACTATCATTCAGAAAATTCTGAAGCGTATTTTAACCCTATTCTAATATGAAAGAAACCATTAGATTTTAGTGTAAATTGGATAACCGGAAACGGCACTTTACTTGAAGCTCATAATGGTTTTTCGTCAAAAAATACCATTAAATGTCATTTTGTCGCATTTTATGCCATGAAAATTAAAGCTAATTGAATTTTCTACAAGTATACATTAATAATTTTTCTATGTATTTTACAGATAAATTTAAAAAATAATCTTTTTTATAAATCCCAATGCCTTTGTTTCAAAAATAAACAAAATTCCTTTGTTACACAGTTTATATTTCAAGTGTGTCACTGCAAAAAAAAAAATTAGGTATGAATTTAAATTAATAAAAATGAAATAGCGGGAGGTATTGTGTTGGCCACATCAGATTTTTTCATTTTATTTTCTCCGAGGGGGTTCAATAACTCTCAGGGGAGATTGATAATTTCAGAACAGTTCACAAGCTAAAGCTCTAAAATTATCTTTTGCTGTGATTTATAATATTTTATCAAATTTCCATAATTTCGACTATACTCCTATGTTAAATAAAAAAAATTTGATGTGGCCATCACATTACCTTCCCTCAGTTCTATACAAATGCCATACAAAAAGTTTCTAGCAAAAGATTCTACATTTCCAGTATTTCATTACATTGCATTCTGGCAGTTCCATGTATTTTGTACAAATACCACATAGAAAATTTCTATATTTCCAGTAAAATTATAACACAAATATATTATGACTGACTTATTATGTCAATTAGAATTTTCTTAATAATATGCCTATTATTGTAATTTCCGTAAAAAATTCAATTTATTGGAAAAATAGCCGAACCCAAACGACTGCTTTTCATATATTTTTACTATTTTATTGACATGTGAAAAATAATTTGTTCAACAAATAGCTATTTACTTAGAATAAGCGTATTAAAATCGGAATTGAATATTAATAATAAGCTTATTATTATAAATTTCATAAAAATTTGAATTTATTGCACAAATAGCCGAAGTGCATCCAAACTGTTGTTTTTCACATATTTTCACTCTTTTTTACAAATAATTTGTTTAACAAATAGAATAAAAATATTAAAATCGGAGATTAATAATCATATTAACCTTATTATTATATTTCTTCACTATTTTATTGAGATGTAACAAATACTTTGTTTATCAAATACAATTTGTATGACTATAATACAAAGGATGACGGCAAATTTTACTAAAAATATCTGATGTGGACACCACATGATTTCCTTGTACGCCTGTTACACTATACATATTTTGTTAATAATTAAAATATGTATAATAACAGACCCAATCATAAAATTGCACGTATTTGACATAATTTGACATTGACATTAAATTCTTTATTTTTTTGTTATTTCTTGTCCTAATTCATAGCAAACTTAATTACAGAAACCAAAAAGAACATAATGTTTAAATTTAAATATCTCGCTTATACAAAGAACTAATTTAATCATACTTGAAGTTTTCGACGCAAAATTCAATTCTCTAAAACTTTTATTTGAAGCATTTATTGTTAAATTCAATATAACACAATTTTTTTCAAGAATAATAGCTTCAAGTAAAGTATCACTTCCGGTTAGACTATTTTAACCAAAGTCTATTATGTTATTTCCATTGATATAAAAGTATTATATACCAAATTTGAAAAGTTTTGGATTATATTTTAATATAGTTTTCCATTAAAATCTATTATAGGTTTCAAGTAAAGTACCACTTCCGGGTATACCATTTTAACTAAAATCTATTATGTTATTCCCATTGATATAAAAGTATTATATACCAAATTTGAAAGGTTTTGGATTATATTTTAATATAGTTTTTCATTAAAATCTACTATAGGCTTCAAGTAAAGTACCACTTCCGGGTAGACCATTTTTACTAAAATCTATTATGTTATTCTCATTGATATAAAAGTCTTATATACCAAATTTGAAAAGTTTTGGATTATATTTTAATATAGTTTTCCATTAAAATCTATTATGGGCTTCAAGCAAAGTACCACTTCTGAAAGTTATGCAATGACCAAAAAGGGAGGTGCACAACTAGATGTTATAACAGTCCTAAATACAAAATTTTAACTTTCTACGGCTTCCCGTTTTTCAGTTATGCGAGATACGTATGTACGTACGTACGTACAGACGTCAGGGCGAAATTAGTCAAAATGGATTCAGGGATGGTCAAAATGGATATTTCCGTTGAAATCTGGAAACCGAATTTTTTCGCGATTACAATACTTCCTTTACTTCGTACAAGGAAGTAAAAAAATACTGCAAGTATTAATTCAGTTCATATTAAATTATTATTAAAAATAACTATCTGTACTTTTTAATTGTAAGATTTTGGGGTTATTTAAATAGTTCATTTTTCACTTATTTTCACATATTTACATTTACCGTCGGAGAAAATAGAATTGTTGTTCTTGTACTCTTGTACTCTAAGTGCAAGAACATTTCACATTTCTATCACATTTTGTACCATCGAGTTCTTTTACTGTAAATACATTATAAAGATTTTGTTATTGTTTACTTGTATAACGGATATCTACTTTATTTTTGTTATATGTATGAGAAATACAATGGTAAAATTTTAATTTGGAGAAATTTTTTTCCTAATAATTTTAGAACAAAAGTATTAAGTATTTAATGACATTTTAAATGACAAATTAACAGTTCCATTTTCAAATTGCTTACAGATTGCCAAAAGATATTACCATTATCAAGCATTGTAGGAATCTATGATGTTTACAGCAAAGTATGCATATTGTTCTGAAAGAGTGCTTTGGTTTCTGTATCAGAATAATGTATTTAATATTGGCAACGCTGCTGGACGTCACTGTATCGGTAGTATGAATAAAAATATACAAATTGGACGTCACAAGTACTGATTATGTCTGAAGTATATACTGTGGACGTCGGATTCACTCAGAATGGAGGAGCTCATAATGTCCGTCAAATGAAAGGAAACGTATATCGTTGTAAATCGACTTTATTGAAATTTGAACCGAAATTCATAATCAGGGGGAAAAATAAGTAGATATACTTTATAAAGCCAATACCTATCTCTATTCCTTTCGGTGGTTGCCACAATGTCCTAGCCATGAAAGGACGCAGCAATGATAGCGGGATGTAAATATATATATATATATATATATATATATATATATATATATATATATATATATATAGTGTGTGTGTGTGTGTGTGTGAGAGAGAGAGAGAGAGACAAAGAGAGAGAGAGAGAGAGAAAGAAAGAGAGAGAGAGAGACAAACATTTCTTCGGCTATAATTCCAATACCACAATTATCATTCTTCCGTATTCCTGTTCTTTACATCCATATGAACAGCTGATTAGATTTTGGTTATAATAGGGGATTCCAGCTCAATCGAATTAAAGGAAAATAGTAAAAAGATACGAATAACGAATATTAATAAAAAATTGAAATGGTATAATTGAGATATTTCGCAAATAAGGGGTTTTTTGTTATAGCGCTTCGACACCAATATGAAATCAATATATATTTTGATTGGCGACCGAAAGACCGCCTATACATGCATAACAAATAGCGTGTTAGAAGGTGGGGGATACTACCAATGGAAGTTAAGAAATTCAAATTCGAAAGGAGGGGCTAACATTCCTGTACTTCAGTTTTCAAACAGTTTTTATTTTAACATAAATTTCTTGCATTAAACTTAATAATTTAAATACACCTGTAATTATAAAGTATGTAGACTTATACAGTGTTATAATATTCATTTATTTTTATGTAAATATAACTTAAAATAGCATATATTTCAAGAACATTTAGGTCCATGATGAAAACAGTTTGATATAAAAACACATAAATGTGACGTCACGTCAATCTTTTCAAAATTCGGGAGACCATAACTCGCTTATTAATAGGAATTTTTTCACCGGATTTTCATCAATAGTCTTAGTTTTCCTAATATTTTCAGATGAAATTATATAAAAAAAAAAAAAATTGTGTAATCCTCCATTGACATCAGATTTTTACTTTCCTATCTAAGATATTTAAAATTTAACTATGATTAATACCATGGAATGAAAATTTTAATAATAAATAAAACAATAGTTATATTATACGAATGCTAAGGAACATAATATAGTTTCCAGCATGAATAAATATGTAGGTACGTTTTTTAAATTAATAAAAGTTAAAAAAAAATTACACTCAGTTTAGTTTCATAAAAGAAGTTCATTTTTATTTTAATGTACAACTTCGCCAGTTGCGGCATCGTCAGAAGTACTGGCGGGAGGTATAGCGCTGGCCGTAACAGATTTTTCTATTTTAATCTCTCTCATATTCCACATATATGAATGGTGAAACCCACTCTCCCTTGATCTCTGACACGAGAAAGGTGGCGTTGACATATTTTTTAATCATTTGTCAATTATCGGGAGAGTCTATTGTAGTTAGATTCGGACGTGAATGTGTATGTGGGTACCAGAGAATCAGAGAACAAGGCAAATAGACAGACGGAACTTATCAGAAATTAAGTGAATTTATCTGTCATATGTTGGTGGTGAGTGATTGGTTGAGTGCCGTCGAACAGACATGGGCGTACGGGGGAGGATTTACCGGGGGTTACCAACCAAATTAAGGGCAAGAATTGAAGCAAATTAATTTATAAAAATGATGAATATATCATGATGGCTTTATTATCCATTATTGGGTGTCCTAATCAAATCTGCTTCTATACCCAGATTAAAATAATGACATAGTGGGGTCTTAAGTTAAATTTAAAGTACTTATTTCTGTTACGTCCTGTATTTAAAATAACTTTTGTGGTCAGTGATTGAAAATATGCACGGACACTTTAATAAAATAATTAATTAAAAACAACGTATATATATATATATATATATATATATATATATATATATATATATATATATATATATATATACAGGGTGTAACACGTACACCGACCACTGCCATTATTACCTTTATTATTATAGTTACAAAAAAATACTATTGAACAAAGTTGTAGGGGACCAAGGGGGACATTCTTTCAGAGAAGAAAATATTTTTTTAAACCAGTGGTTCTCAAGTTACAACACAAAGTTATATTTTTTCAAATGGGATTCTACATATTTTTTATGCCTATTCGATAGCATATTTTTTTCTGAATTCAACCATGTATTAGTTTTATATCCTTACATAAAAATGCGATTGAAATTTTAATAAAATTTTATTTTTAATATTATTGTACAGTTGGCTATGGATGAAAAACAATAACAAAAGAACAAAATATAGCTGCTGTCAAATAATAATTGGCGTACTAATTGTTGTAAATTGTTATTCTTTGTGTTTTGAGATTATTTTGTGACAATATGGCTGATGTTTATACAAATGAAAATTTGTATCGTTTATTATTAATTTATGGTGAATGTAATGAAAATGCCATACAAGCGTGTAATATTTATGCCACGAGATATCCAAACAAACCGCGTCCAGGGAGGTCAGTAATCAGGCGATTAGCACGAAATTTGAAAAACTATGGACCATTTTTACAAAAACGTGAAAGGCAACATCCCGTGAGAAACAATGAAGAAATAGAAATCTCAGTTTTAGCTTCTATTGCGCGTAATCTCAATTCATCCACACGCGAAATTGCACAAGAACATTTTATTTCTAATATGTCCGTATGGCGCATTTTGAAAAAGCATAATTTAAAATCATATTCATACAAACTATTACATGCTTTACATAATAATGACAATGAACGCAGAATAGTGTTTTGCGAATGGTTTTTGGTGCAGTATCAGGACGATAATAATATTCTTAGAAAAATTCTGTGGACAGATGAATCTAAATTTTCAAATAATGGATTATTTAATAGAAATAATGAGCACATTTGGGCTGAAGAACATCCTCGTGAATTTAGAGAAAAAAATAATCAACACAGATGGAGCTTTAATGTATGGCTTGGAATGTTTGGGAATAAAATTATTGGACCACATATTTATGAAGACAATTTAAACGCTGTACATTATTTATGTTTCTTGGAAAATGAATTATTAAATTATTTAGAAGATTTAAACTTGAATGAAAGACAAAATATGTGGTTCCAACAAGATGGAGCGCCGGCTCACAATACTCGTCGAGTGTACGAACGGCTCGACAAAATGTTTCAAGGTCGGTGGATAGCAACAAATGGGCCATACAAATGGCCCGCTCGTTCCCCGGAGTTGACATCCCTTGATTTTTTTTATGGGGATATCTTAAAGATAGTGTATACATATTCAAAACCAGTGACAACGAAACAAAATTTGATGGACAGAGTTAGAGAAGCTTGCGCTGCTTTGACACCAGAAACTGTAATAAAAGCTACTTCTTCTGTTTTAAATAGAATAGAATTATGCTTAGAAAATAATGGAAATCAAATAGAACATTATTTATAAGGAGTAATTAACAATTATTAATTTTCAATTTAAATTTATCACTCTTGTTTCTCATCCATGGCCTACTGCACAATAATATTAAAAATAAAAATTTATTTAAATTTCAATCGCATTTTTTTCAATATTTTTATTATGTAAGGATATAAAACTAATACATGGTTAAATTCAGAAAAAAATATGCTATCGAATAGGCATAAAAAATATGTAGAATCCCATTTGAAAAAATATAACTTTGTGTTGTAACTTGAGAACCACTGATTTAAAAAAAATTTTTTTTATCTGAAAGGATGTCCCCTTTGGTCCCCTACAACTTTGTTCTATAGTATTTTTTTGTAACTGTAATAATAAAGGTAATAATGGCAGTGGTCGGTGTACGTGTTACATCCTGTATATAAAACAGCACAAAAAGTCCCAAGTTTTGATTGCCACTGGCAGGATGTTTTTGCCTTTGCAATTCAACATATCTTTCATTTCCATACAAACACAAGTTTTTTCTATCTAACGTAGTATCATAAATTCAAACAAGTTTGAGTACTGGTACTGAAAAGTATGTTCGGATTTATGTAAAAAAATCTGTTGTGTCCAGCACTATACCGATTTTCCTTTTTATAGAATTGTATTGTACCATTAGTTGGACATTTCGAAACATAAAAACGTCCAACTAATGTTCAATAAAATTATAAAATGACGTTATATTAATTAATGGAACCTATGGCCCACTTCTCCTTTTGAAATATTTAACGTATCAGTTCCCAAGTTTCAAATTATTATTATTATTATTCTTATTATTATTATTATTATTATTATTATTATTATTATTCATTAATCATTCCCAAAAATATTTTTCCCCTACAGCACTGGTTTTATTGATATCCACCCTCAATTATAGCTCAATGGTAGCACACTCACACAAATCCGAATGAAATCAATTGTAAACAGATCACTAACGCCTACGTTCCAGTCTGATCTCGTTTTTCTCGTCTCTTCAAATTCTGGTTCAAATTATGCTATTCGCTTCCTTTCCATATGAAGGTGGTCCAGATTTAGAGTGTTATCTACCGAACCTTGAAAGAAAATAATTATTTAATTGCTTCTGACATCTCCGTTTCATTTTTAGCTACAGTTTTCAAATATCGTTGCAGTAAAATTGTGTTCACCAACTAGTCTAGTTTTGGGGTAGACTTACTCTGCAAAAGGTCGAGTGTTTTTGATTTTTGAATATATTTTATATTTAGAGACCCTAAAAAAATCCAAGTTTTCCACCGTGGTGTACTTCCGGAAGCACCGCCATCTTGGAAAAATTATCCAAATAATCAATTTTTTAAAAATATCTCCTCGCCAGTAAATATTAGAGCAAAAATAGTTATTATCAGTTTTGTAAAAGACAAAATTTCTTGCACTTTTGATCTAGATTCTAGAACATTTTTACTTTCCACTACTCGTTGTAAGGGAGGTATAGGGATCGTGCTAAAAATCGTATATCAAGATTTTTAGTGAGTGACCACGTTTTAAGGTCCCTAGAATCCAATATTAAAATTTTTTTGATGATGTCCGATAGTGTGTGTATATGTGTGTATGGGTTTTGTCTATGCTCTAACTCAAATAGGTATGTACTATCATTCAGAAATTTCTGAAACCTTGTATTTCGACTCTATTCTAATTTGGTGTAAATCGAATAACCGGAAATGGTACTTTACTTGAAGCGTATAATAGTTTTTCTTCAAAAAATACCATTAAATACTATTTTTTCGCATTTTATGTCATTATGAAAATTAAATATTATTGAATTTTCTACAGATATTCATTCATACTTTTTCTATATAGAACATAATATAGTTTGCAGCATTGGTAAAGACGTAGTTATGTATTTAAATTAATAAAAAATAAATAGCGGGAGGTTTTGTGTTGGCCACATCAGATTTTTTTACTATATTATTATATTTCTCAAATTTTGAGTTTTATTATTTGTATCACTATCATTAAAGGAGTTTTTTAAAAATGTTTTATTATTACAAAATAAAGTATAATAAAACGACATTTTTTCGCATTTTGTCATAAAAATTAAAGATTATTGTATTTTCTACAAGTATGCACAAATACCTTTTTCTTTATATATTTTACAGATAAATTAAAAAAAGAATATTTTTTTATAAATCTCAGAACCTATGAATTGAAGATTCCTTTGTTACACAGTTCACATTTCAAATGTACGTAATTGATCGATAAATGTCACTGTCAAAAAACAATCATTTCAAATTAGGGTAAGTGACATTTTAAAAAGAAAATAGTAAGTAAAGCAATGTAAAGGAATTTAATATAGTTTGCAGCATTAATAAATATGTAGGTATGTTTTTAAATTAATAAAAAGAGGTATAGGTAATAGATACGAGCTACAGCACTTAAAATCATTTAGTTGTAGCAAAAAATGTTGCAGGTCAAAGTTGTAGAAATTTAGTTTTGTACAAAACTATTTTTGCTCTTATTCCTACTGGTGAAGAGATATTTTTAAAAAATTGATTATTTTCATAATTTTTCCAAGATGGCGGTGCTTCCGGAAATGCACCATTGTCGACAACTTGGATTTTTTATTAGCACCTCTAAATATAAGACATCCAAAAATCAAAAATACTCGACCTTTTGTAGAATAAATCCTAATTTTTATACCTTACGACTGGACTAAAACATTTTGAGGGATGTATTTTCTGGAAAATAAAAAACTTCTTATTAAAAACTTCTTCTCTTTTTCTCTTGAACCTTGATATACTGATATATGGATCGTTGCAAATTTCATCAACACGCGAGTAACTTATTGACCATGACCAAAACAAATTTTAATTTAAAAATATTTTCATATCTTCGCCAGAATTCTGTAGTTCATATCACAAAAACACTGAAAGTTAAGATGTAAACGTTTTAGTAATTTATGTAATGTATGTATTTATTTTTTAGAGATTCTTAGATCGTAATATAGGGAAATTATCTTGCATTGATAATGAATTCAATTATTAATCGCAGCAGACATGTTTTGTGTGATGCGCCATTTTTGTGGGAGTTGGAGGTTATTCACACACGAGTAGATATTATTTTTATACAAACGTAGTGGGTGGTTTAAGCTAATAACCAAATCACATTAACAGATTTCATTTCGAAACATATAAAGCTCTTTATAAGCTGACATGGACAGTGATCTGTTTTGAAACATACATAATGTATAGTAAGTACAACCAGCGAATGAAGGTTTATGTTTAAATTATTTTATTCAATTTTGACGTTTTAAACTGTCATTATTAACTCCATAGCAACAACTGTAAGTCACACTTTTTTCACATGTGAATTAAAGAAATTTAAATCACTCTCACAAAATTTTAACTCCCTCTGCAACAAATAATGCATTTAAAATAACATCAGGTACGAAAATAACACTCACCATAACATTTATCAGACATTATCAGCCATTTTCATTATTTTTTACGGCACAAATGACAGACAATAAATCATTTTAAATACATGACTTGACGTTTATTAGCGACAATTGTCATGCTCAGGCTACTAACTGATCAGTTTTTTATTTTGTCAAAATTAAATATTATACTGGTTTTTATTAGTATTTCGTCAAAATTGAATAAAATATTGTACAAACCATGTGAGCTAAGAATGTTTATTTTTCTTATTCTTTCTTCTCATGAATAAACATTACTTTAGCTCACTTGGTGTGTAAATATCTATTATTCACAGTCATTATAGTAATATACCTATTCCTAACCTTTTGGAGGTTGGGAAATACATCATTCCTAATTTTAATGAAATAACAGGTTTCACTTCCATCTCTTGGGTTGGAAATGTTTATATAGAGGTTGCGTAGCAACATTGTCATAGATCCTTGTAATAAAAAGTAGGCTAAAACATATTTTAAGAGAGTTGTCAAAAATATTAATAAAATTAAAGGTTATAATTCATTAATTTACACTGCTCAACATTTGAACTGGTACACTTACAAGAACATATATAAATAACAATTTACTACTTTTTGAGCAACACCTTCTTGCTTAGTATATGGTTCTGGAAACACTTTTAGGGCGAAGAATTAAAAGAATAAAACTTAAATAACGAATTTCAAATGTTTTAATAGAAAAATAACAAAATCTTCATTTTAGCTTGGCTCATCTCTTCAGTACTTAAACGTCTTAATGGCATCTTTAAAATACAGTCAACCACTCTGAATTAAAACTTACTCGAGAAATTCACAAAAATTCTCTTAAAACTTGATAAAGTATAAGCGTCCGCGAGCTCATTAACTGCACTTATGACAGATAAACAACAAATGAATCGCAAATGTTATTCGATACGCATTTGTTTGCATTCCCAAACACAGCCCTGATCATGTAGGAAGTCATGCCAAACGCCTAAGAAGGGTTGTTTACTTTTACTGCATGTTATATAAGTGTACCAGTTCAAATATTGAGCAGTGTATTTTGAAAATTATTGATTTAAAATGAGGATGATTCTGAATAAAACGCCGGTGGGAGTTTTATCACAGCCTCGCGCTTTATCTCACTTCGAGGCTTCGCCTCTCGCTAATATACATGAGTCTTCCACTGTAATGAAACATCTCCCACCTCGGATGTAATAGTTATTTACATTCGAGTGTGTGCAAAGTTGTATTTTACAACGCGACATCTTTGTTTAGCGCACGAGCCCTTAAGGCGGGTGCCTTATTAGCTGGAGCGCTGTAAAATACTTCACGCGCAAGAATTGTATCAAATTTTTTGGCCGACGATAATGAAAATCACTTTTTTAATGAGATAGGTTGTACTTTTGAAAAGGGTTAGTTTAAAATACTGGGGTTAAGTCAATTTCCAAATTTGATTTTACTTACCTTCATTAGAGTACTTCTTCTAGCGAAAATTTATATGTAATAATAGACGTTGTTTATGACTGATAATATATTTATTTGCTCATTTTTTCTTCGTAATAAATAATAGGTAGGTGTTGATATTTGACATTTCAGCAATTTTCGCCTCGCGTATTTGACAGGTATATCGATCGGTGACTATGTCGGTAACGGCGGATTCTTACAATAATGACAGATGTCGCTGCTGTGATTTTGGTTTATATAAATTAATTTTAAATATAGGAAATGTTAAAGTAAAAAAATAACTTAAGTAGGTAGTACTTTTTTACATGAACTTTATTATAGTAAAGATGATTTCTTTTCTAAATGCCCATAAACGTCCAGTGTATTTTGATTATTTTACCGCATAGTTAGACAAGTTACAACACAGTAAGCGTAAAATGTAGGTTACACTTGCTGTGTATACAATTGTAAAGTTCCCATTACACTTCAGGAGGGCAAAAAATACTATTCAATTCCATGGCTATCGTTACAAATGAGCAATATTTGTACAATTTCAAATTCTATGTTACAATTTCTTGAACGTGCAAAATTAAATCTGTTTAGTGATTTAGGCGTAAAATATAATTATCTACAACTTTTATTTGAAACATTTTTGTCCAAAATTAATTTGGGACTTTTGCGCAAAGAAAAATTGTTTTCCCGGCTAGATATAAACTTTTATTGAAAATGCACACAAAGAGCTGAAGAACATATAAAATTTTTGTCAAAAATTATGGTAGGTATTTAATTCGTAATATTTTTCTTAATGTATATAAATCTGATTTTGCAAATCTTTGATGTATTTGTAATTAATAATTAGTTCAGCCGATTGACTCTGAAAGCAGAATCCTAGTTTACTTTGATGTATTTTGATTAATATTGAACCAATATTTACTTACGTACTTCATCAAATTATTAAATTATTCGATCACAACTTCCATACAGTTCGTACTTCTTAAATCTTATCTACCAAATTTCTTTAACAGATCGGAAATAAATAATTAAGTTCCTCATAACACTAGGAAAATCCCCTCCTTCCCCCTAGATTATTTTTGAAGAAACATCAACAGTTGGATAGCTATGTATGAATTATTAGTAGCATAATCTTTTTAAACAAGGACAGTCGATGGAAAATTATTTCCATGCCGCACAGAAGAAAAAGTGTGACAAGGTAAGGGCAGAACAATAACAAGCTAATAACTTTATTATAAATTCTTCTAAATTAGAGTTTTCATAACAATATTTCAACTCTATTATCTTTGTAAGTCAAAATTTTGTTTAGAGATAATTATCATTTTTCCCACATCTCTCTTTGTTTAGTCTGGATGTCAACCGCTTAGACATTTAGTATATTACTATATTACATATAGTAATTAAGTCTATAAGTTATTGCCAGCCTACGTGTGTGGTTGATATTTAGCTATGGATGATGTATGATAACCTTGCACCCCTCAGATATGTTCTAGTTTAGATATTCATACTGGAAAGACTGTGTTGGTCTCTCATGTTCAAGCGACATGTAGAGCTTTAGTTTTGACTCGCGTCCTGCGCAACGCGAGTATTTTGGCCTAGGGATGCATCGGCATCTTTGGGATTTAGTTATGTTTAATTATATAATTGAGAGTTTCTTGACCGGATGGATGTTTCCGATATTTTCAATAAAAGTCCTAGATTGTAGTCAGTAATGAATTTATTTCAAATATTTATAATTATTAAAACGAGATCACGTAAGTAAATTGTAACAAAAATTGTAGAACAGGCTTAAAAATTATATAAATTAAAAGTTGAAAAATCAATATTCGACTGTGTTAGGATGGAGGTAGATACAGGAAAGTAAGAATTCTTCGGACTTGCAGTACAATTTATTCACGCCGACGTTTCGACTATACAATAGTCTTCTTCAGGGCTAGAATGGTCTAGTCGAACAAAGGAAACCACATGTGGATAACAGAACATACAACACGGACAATTAAAAAAAAAATAAATAAATAAATATGAATAAATAAATAAATAGTTAAAACCAACATATCACAGAGAGAAAATCGTCAAAAAATGAAAAACTTGTCTTGGATGAGTACAATACATATGGAACTGCAAATAACTATCTAGATGCATGAATAAATTTTATTAATTGACTACAAGTCCGAAGAATTCTTACTTTCCTGTATCTACCTCCATCCTAACACAGTCGAATATTGATTTTTCAACTCTTAATTTATATAATTTTTTTTTATATAAATTAAAACCAATTTATAGCTCCTGAAGAAGGCAAATGAGTTGCCGAAACCGGTAAAAGCCGTTAATAATAACTTATAAATAAGTATGTATAAAAAATATTGTGTGTCCGTCTCCAGAAAAGTGTTCATCAATCTTCAATCATCCCTTTAAGTGTTAGTGTATGTGTTCATCCTCAATGAAATGATCATGAAGTCATCGTTGGTAAGGGTAAACAAACCTGCTTACGAAGCATCCCCCCCTCCCTCCGTGTTACAAAAGCAGCTTGCAGAAATTGTTGAATCATTTTTAATATCCTTCATCAACATCTAGGGATGTCGAAAGTAACAATGAACCCGTTTACAACAACATTGTTACATTGGCTGCTCTTTTTGGCTTGAAACTTTAAACTACCCTGCCTACAGTCCAGACCTGGCTCTATCCAACTTTACACTTCCGCTATTTTTTTCAACCTTCCCCTACTTGAGATATGAATTAATAATTAAATAATACTATTCTTTTTACCGCCCGCTAAACGAGGTATTGGAATCATGCTAAAAACCGCATATCCAGATTTTAGTGGATAAGCACGTTTTAAGGTCCCTATAATCCGATTATAACATTTTTACGATGATGCCCGTGTGTGTGTGGATGTTGGAACCACGGTTTCTCAAATACTATAAGACTTAAAAAATATTTAACTGCAGTTTCCTCAATCAGACATTCTTGGAAAGAGCTGATTAGATTTTGGTTACAATGGGGTATGTGACTAAATTTTGATTTTTACGGATATGATACTAGACCAAAAAATAAAATACCCATATTTTTTTAAATTGATTAATTATTCGTAGTTTACGAGAAAATATTTATTAAAACTTTGGAGAAGGGATCTGTGACGTCAGTAGGGTAGAATAATAGAAGAAGACAGTTAAACTGAGATAGATATATTGTGGTAGGCGAAAGTAACAGCAGCTGTCACTTTCGCCATTCCATAACCTATCACAACATATCTATCTCAGTCTAACTGTCTTCTTCTACCATTCTACCCTACTGACGTCACAGATCCCTTCTCCAAAAACATTAAATTGCTAACAACAATGTTATTAAAGCCTAATGTTTAGTTTTTATTATTATAATGAGATGCTATAAAGGTTTGTTTTTATATATTATGACATATATTGAAATTCGATTATGGTCACATACCCCATTGAACAAGTACATTTAATATTTCTTATTTTATTATTAGTTAAATATTTATAATTATAGATAGATACATATATTACATAACCCTGCAGAAATACTGCCAATCTCATCAGTGAATTGGAAGAATCTCGAACATTAGAAGAATAAGAGTGAATAGAATGAATTAAAAAATATAAAAATATATAAAGAAGATATATGGAAATGGAATGGCGAGAGGTCTTGTGCTGGCCACAACAGTTTTTTTATGTAGAGTTACTGTGGAACTAATAAAGTCAGTTTGTAGAAAATAATCTCAAGTATAAATATCATTACATTTGAAGTATTGCAATTTGAAGTTCAGTATGAATTTAGTTTTTGTTTGGCATTAATTGCGAAGGAAAAACAATGACGTAAAAACAAAAGAATGCAATGTATGCAACACGTGCATGATGCGATTTTGTTTTGTAAGTACATGAATGGTATTCACTGACTGATATTCTTTTGTCATCACCTCAAGAAAAATCTGTGGCTTAATGCAACAACAACCAATTGTTGACCAGAGATTACACCATAGGTTATAGGTTGTATCAAAAGTCACGTCTGTGGTTTCGGATTAAAACAAATCAAATATTTTCCACTCTTATTTTTTGATTTACTTTAGTGTCCTAAGAGCATTGTCGTCATTTTAAAACATCTGTATAATAACAATTAAAATTTTGATAAAATATATTTAAAACAATTAGTGTTCGCTATAAGAAAGGTATTGGATTCATGCTAAAAATCACATATCCAGATTTTAGTGAATAAGCACGTTTTAAGGCCACTAGAATACGAATTTAACATTTTTACAATCATGTGTGGGAAGAGCTGAAAAGGTTTTGTTAATAAAGGGCAATCGGAAGTAGTTGTTTCTTTAAATATTATTTTTTGGAAATTTATGTTATTACAAATTTAAAAAAATATAAAATTCTTTATCCTATACATTGTTCATTTTTATTATGTCTTTTATAGATTTAGAGGTAGAGAATAATTATAAATATATAAAATAATCCGTTGTAATGAATCTCACAGTCCAAATAACTCCATGAAAACCAGTTGAAAAATTAAAAAGTTTGTAATTGACAGTAGATAAATGTCAATGTCAAAAATGTCACATACATTACTGAGGGCTTTTTCTGGGAAATACATTTAATATTTCTTATTTTATTATTAATTATAAATATTTATAATAATTATAGATACATACATATACGCAATATCGTCAATGAATTTGAAAAATTTCTAACATTCAGAAGAGTAGGAGGAAATTTATTTATAAAATGTATGAAAAAAATATAATTTTTTTTTGTGTGTGTACCAGATTTTTTAATATTATTGTAAGAAATACGAGTAACGCAATTCATACATTTGCGATTTTAATAAAAATGACGGTACTTTGCATTTCATATACAGGGTGTTAAAAAATAAGTGTCCCAAACTATGATGGCTTATAATTCTGCCCAAAATGAGTAAAAAAAGTTTAATCAACATGGGTCCCATCTTCAACTGTTTTTGAGAAAAAGGCCATTTTGTATTAGAATCGAACAAAAAGTGGTAAAGGTAGTACTCGAACAAGATTTTATCTATGCCATTAAACAGACTATAACACAACAATAACATTTTATATGAAACATTTTTTTCTCTTTCTAATAGTTACGAAGTTATTTGAAAACTAAATATTGGCCAAGGTCTCCACAACATTTGTCTTAGTACAATTATTCGATTTTTTTTTTTTTTTTGAAAAACAAGCACATCTAAGATGACCACAGAAAGGTAAACAAAAAGTCTCATTTAATCAAAATCGTAACTCTTATAGTTTTCGAGATAGCAGAGGTAAACACCGAAAAATAGCTATTTGTGTATTAAGAGCGCAAAATGCGACATTGTCGATTGAGAGGTTGTTGCTGCGCGACGAAGGAGCGCGGCATTCTCTCGAAATCGACAATGTCCATTTGCGCTCGAAACACACACAAGATTTTTTCTACAGTCACCACAATGGGGTCCTCCACCATAACAAAAAATAATAAAATGTACACTTTATACTTACAGTACTGCTCAATAAATAACGATTGGCTAATACAAAAGATACGGTTTAAACTTAAAAAGGCTTTTAAATGATTATATCGTTACATTAGCCATCTATTCCATAAAAAAAAAAAAAAATTAGAGCTTGGAAGCAAGGATTTGTGATGATTTGATGAGTTTTTGTAGCAAAATGTGTGGTTAGTTGTCACGCCTGTCACACTGAAAAAAATTAACAAATATTTCAAGGAATTTGTGATTATATAGACATGTATGTGCATTGACTGACTTCTCGCAATTATTTAAGTAACGAAATAACTAATAACTTTATTGTAATCAAAATAAATAGTTAACTAGAGATCAGATGTCAGTACGACTCGCAACTATCCTACCGCCATCTGTGTACAATCATTCCTATTACTAAACATAACTGTTCACACAATTTAGTTAATATTTAAATTTATTTTATCGTTATTTTCCATTCTTCTTGAGTTTTTATTCAATCTAATTTAAGCATTTTATACTTTCGTTCTTGTAAATGAATGCCCTATTTCATTTTTACAGCAGTGTTGCATTTTGTTAGGTTATGTGAAATACCGACAGAACATATGTCAAATTGACGTGATAAATGTGTAATTACAGTGCCATTAGTTCCTAACTAAACATTTTCATTAAGAATGTAGACAAGTGACATTTCTCAACATTGTATACTTAGAAATTTGGACAGTGAGCGTTTTTTCTACTTTGTCGCGCATGAGCGGCAAAGTGACATTTTGCGTTGACAAAAGAGAGCGCAAATGGCTACTTTCTATAGTGACTGTAGAAAAACTAATTTTCCACTGCCTTATATCACGGAAACTATTGAAGATCGGACCCATGTTGATTAGTTTTTTTTTTTACTCATTTTGGTCAGTACTATATGCCCTCATAGTTTGGGACACTTATTTCTTAACACCCTGTATGATGAAGCGATATAGGAATATACATACAAATGAAACAGTTTTCTGAAACTGCTCAAGATATGTATACGTACACCACCCTTATCTGAAAAGTTGGAAAAGTTCTTGCACTGATTAAACTTTTCAAAGATCGCAGATTAACATTTTAAGATAGCAAAACTTTCATGCGAACATTGAAAGTCAGTATGTGTGGGTGTGTGTGTAATTGTATATGAAAATGAGTAAAACTTCCTTCAACTACGTTATCTAAATTGGATGCGGCAGCTATGTTCCAAATTTTAGTCTTTTGTGTCTTGTTACATTTTGAGGTTATCTTATTTTTAGGGCTGGTTTACAATGAATTTAATTTGTAAATTTACATTTAGAAATTTAAAATTTTCTCGGTTTATGTTGGATTTTGAAATTCTGGGTCTGACCAATCAGTATCTATTACGTTATCACATGACTTGTCACTGCTTGTTGACGTTCCACAAGTTATCAGTTCAGATTTTAGGTTACAATTTTATTTTCATAGCCATGAATTTCTTAGACGATGATGAACAAGATGATAATTTAATAATATCGGTAATGTTTTTTAATATTGTTGATTTGTATAATAAAGAAATAAAACAAACACCAACTTAAAAAACTTAGATGGTTTTACTATTGAATGTATCTTTCTGACAAAAAATATTTTTTTGCCCTCCTGAAGTGTAATGGGAACTTTACAATTGTATACACAGCAAGTGTAACCTACATTTTTCGCTTACTGTGTTGTAACTTGTCTAACTATGCGGTAAAATAATCAAAATACACTGGACGTTTATGGGCATTTAGGGAAGAAATCATCTGTAGTAAATTAAAGTTCATATGTAAAAAAATACTACCTACGTAAGTTATTTTTTTACTTTAACATTTCCTATATTTAAAACTAATTTATATAAACCAAAATCACGGCAGCGACATCTGATATTATTGTAAAAATCCGCCGTTACCGACATAGTCACCGATCGATATACCTGTCAAATACGCGAGGCGAAAATTGCTGAAATGTCAAATATCGACACATACCTATTATTTATTACGAAGCCAACATGAGCAAATAAATATATTATGTCATAAACAACGTCTATTATTACATATAAATTTTTGCTAGAAGAAGTACTCTAATGAAGGTAAGTAAAATCAAATTTGGAAATTGACTTAACCCCAGTATTTTAAACTAACCCTTTTCAGAAGTATAACCTATCTCATTAAAAAAAGTGATTTTCATTATCGTCGGCCAAAAAAATTGATACAATTCTCGTGCGTGAAGTATTTTACAGCGCTCCAGCTAATAAGGCACTCGCCTTGAGGGCTCGTGCCTTAAACAAAGCTGTCGCGCTGTAAAATAACACTCAAACATTATTTTTTTACATTAAATCTACAAGTAATTAAGAAAATTTGTTATAGAGAAAAAATAAAAAGGATATTTAGAGAAATACAAATAAAAGAAACATTTACTTGCTACTTTTTATGGCCACCTAGAACTAATAAATAACTATTACGTCATTGGCGTGGCCATTAAAAAGTTACGGTCTACTCAATGTTGGGACACCTAAGTTTCATACACTAGTGGTTCACTAATAATAACAAGTATCACCTTAAAAGATGACTTATAACCATGTAAACTGTCATACCAAATTTCATCCGAATCGAATACAGCGTTTTGTTATTATAAGCAAAATTAATTTCTTTTTTGAAGAACTTTGAAGCAGAATTCTAGCTAAATGGTACACTTTCCGGTAGAAACAAGTTTAGTTAAATCGTCTTATTTTAGCCTCAGGAATCTGTGGTTAAGCCATGTCCTCCTATTTGAGAGACCTCTGTATAATGGATTACTTTAGCAACGATTTCAAACAAAAATAATTATTGAATAAAAGTATTTTGCAAGATTCGTTTTTCAATAATTATTTACACTACAACCCTCGTATGTGAAATAATTTAGGAAGAGTAATTAATAAATCCATCATCTGTTTCTGACTACAGTAAGCGTCCAGGAAACTGTAATAGCGTTTATTTCCGAGTAGAGAGTTGTCTGATGGTCTAGTTCCGGTTCATCCTAGGCCTAGTTCATCAACTACGAGCTAATCTACCCATGTATTAATAGTAAAGGCCGTTTGATGGCTAACACAGGAAATAGACTATATGTTAGTGGTCAAACACAGATTATTCTCAAATTGTGACGTTTTGAGCATATTGTGGTTGTGGTCTACTGCAACTTTGTTGACGATATATCAGAAATATGTATATTTCGTAACAAGATTGCAATTGGGCTTCCAAATTATCAAAAGATGGCGCTGCCAGCAAATATCAATAATGTCAATAGCATGACCAAATGTACACTTTTCGCTAGCTTTCATAAAAGTAGCATTGCTGTCAGAATATTTTTCTTGGTTTCTTGAATTATTTTGTGTTTTAGTTTAGTGTTTTTTATTAATTTCAGTGGAGTTTAGTTTAAAGTTTCCCGTAGTTGTAATATTAGTGATCGTTTTACTAATATTTTCATTAATAAGGATAATTACTAAGTATTTGTAGGTTAATTTAGTTTAGTTCATATTTTATGTTCTTCCATAATAGTAATAACAAAAATTTTCAAAAAATAATATTTAGAAGATTTTTTTAAAGAAACTATTACTTCTGGTTGTCCAATTGTTACCAAAATCTAATCAGCTCTTCCCAGGTATGTCCGACTGAGGAAACACACACACACACACACACACACACACACACACACGGACATTATCGTAAAAATGTTATAATCGGATTATAGGGACCTTAAAACGTGCTTATCCACTATTTCTGGATATGCGAATTTTAGCATGATTCCAATACCTCTCTTAGCGAGAGGTAAAAAGGGTAAGCCTAAATGTTCAGGGTTTTTTTTTATTACCATACAAGTGTAATAGGTACAGTGGTCGTTTCTGGCAATAAATTAACCTATCATCAACAATGTTAAATTCTATAACAAAATGGAACAGCATATTTTGGTGTTACAATGTCCCGGTAGTTTTGCCGCGAAACCACTTTCAATTTTCAAAAAAAAAAAAAATAAATGATAAAATTCACGAAACAATTGGTCACATATGGTAATTTAGTAATAAATATATAATAAATGACCTTAACAGCCATTGTTTTCCACTAACTTTTCAAATTTTGACAATATAAGGAGCGAAACCTGTCAGAATTCGTATCACAGAATTTTAACTTAAAACTATGGCATACCGATACATTTGAGCTCTAACTTATAGTATGGTTTACGGTTTTTAACCAATAGAACGCATGAAATAAATTTTGTAAAATGTGGTTTTATAGTAAAACCACTAGGAACAAAGATGTTAAATAAATAAATTATACATTCTGCATCAGTAAAACCTAACAGCCCGATTCACGAAAAAGTTTAAGCTAATCCTCATTTTTGGATTAGCGAATTCTACTCTAATTTTGACAGTTTATATGTTTATATCTTAAAATATAGTCTAATCTATTCCTAGTATCTACCTTTACTGATATCATGAAAATTAAATTTTAAATACCGGAATAGAATAGAATTCACTAATGTGGTTTAGCTTAAACTTTTTTGTGAATCGGCTCTAAGAGTTTTCATTTTCTACCGTTATCAACATGCAGAACAGCCTGGTGTCCTTCATCCACTTCAGAAAACTATTAAAAATTTAAAATATCTTTTATTGTAAATTCTTTTATTTAGCAAAACTTTTATATGATGCTATCATGATAGAACCACCTTAAAAGGAGTCTATGTTGATAAATGACACTCAATTTGACCCTGGTATATTGTCGAAACGAAATCGTTTTGAAATATCGACAGGTAATTTAAAACATGCCAATACTGGGAGTCAAATTTTACAAATTTTGCTCTCAGTATTGTAATATCGCTTCTTCATCGTATTACACAATGCGTTCCTGCGGTTTGGTCATATCTCTCTATGATTCTGTTATCAAATAGCCCACACATTGATAGAGTAGCAAGCAACTCTTGTGTCAGTATGAATGTAGTTTGATATCATATGTGAACACTACGAACATGAACATGTTTTAGTTCGAAAGCTTTTAGTTAGGCATTTTAGTGCCGAAAGGGTGGCAATACTGTCACAAAGTGTTGGTGATGACAAAGAGAGCGATGCTTAAGGAAAGGAAAAAAAGGTAAAATCTCAAATCAAAATGAATATAATATATATTACGAACCTAAACTCGAACTAATTCGGCCGGTTTACATTGTTGCTTTAAAAAACTGTGAGCCAAATGACTGGTGATAATAGTATGGAGATAAAAAAAATTGAGTGTACAGAACACATGACAAATACAATAAAAAACAATATTTGGGTAAAGTTCTGTAATTTTTTGTTATAAAACGACGGTTCGATAGCGAAGTGCAATACAATACTTGTACAGGCTGTTAAAAAAATATGTGTCACAAATAATGAGGGCATATAGTACTGACCAAAATGAGTAAAAAAAGTTTAATCAACATGGGTCCGATCTTCAACTGTTTTTCAGAAAGAGACCATTTTGTATTAGAATCGAAGAAAAACTGACTAAGCTAGTGGTCGAACAAAATTTTGTCTATGCCAGTAAATAGACTATAAAAAAAATCTATTGTGGCCAGCACAAATCCTTTCGTTAATTCGATGTATTTTATATATATTCCATACCTAAAGTTCCTTGAAAAAGATTCTGTATATCCTGTAAAATTGTAACCCGAACACACTATTTTTTACAAATTTTGTACCGAAAGTTCCTTTCGCTATTTTATTAGGGGTCGCTGTTTCTTACTCTTTAACTCATTCCTGTCCAACACATCTTCTTCACGCAATTCTTCCTCTCTCAAATCTTCTGCTACACAGTCCTTCCATCTTCTCTTTGGCCTTTCTCGTACTTCCGGCATTGAAAATTCAAATTTTGAGGCGCAACTGCAAGTCACTTGCGAGAGACACTCTATCACATTCACATATAACTTTGGTTTTGCATTTGACACTGGCATCTGTCAATTAATTTTTTTTGAATATCTGTTGTTTCCATAATTTTAGCAAAGCTGACTAATTTTTGAAAGTTAATATCTCTTAATGTCTCTGTAACTCTATAACTATTGAATATGAAGGAAAATGTATAATCAAACCGTATAGAGAATAAGATATTCTTTCATATTGATAATCACAAAATGTCGAAAAATGATATTTAACTGCGTTTTTTCAAGAAAAACTGTTAAAAACTTCAAATAGGGGTACTTCCGGTGGATCAATTATAACCAAAATCTAATCAGCTCTTCATATGAATGTAAAGAAAGAGGAATACGAAAGAATTATAATTTTTAGAATTGTAGTATTGGAGTTTTCGTCGGAGAAAAATTTGTCACACACGGACACACACTCACATACAGACATCATCTTAAAAATAGCAAATTCGTATTCTAGGGACCCTAAAACGTGCTTATTCATTAAAAACTCACCAACGAATTTTTTGACCAAAGACAATACCTTCCTTACCTAAAGGTGACGGAAGGTAAAAAACAATAACATTTTAAATAAAACATTTTTTTTCACTTTCTAATAGTTACGAAGTTATTTGAAAACTAAATATTGGCCAAGGCCGTCACAACTTTTGTCGTAGTAGAATTATTCGATTTTTGATGTTCCAATAATTATAAATATTTTACGTGAAGGACGTTTGCTGATTTCAATTGTTTTGTTGCTATGGATACATTCGTGTTTGTTCACTTTTTGTTATAAACATTCAAGTGAAAATTTTCACGTTTTGGCGTTTAATTAAAAACTATGCAATTTTATATTCTCCTTATGTGCAATTATATCAGAATTTGAAGTATTCCCATGTACGGCCGTTGAAGTTGTTCAATCGGATGGAAATTCAACAATATGGCTGAAGAATATGATATATCGAGGAATCGCTGCGAAACAATATGAACTTTTTTATCACTTTAATTTATAGTGACTGTATACAGGGTGTCTCAATAAGCTTGCTCACTATTGGTAACTTTTTTATTTGAAGAGATACGAGGTTGGTTAAATTAGCAAAATTGTGCCATTTTATATTAGAAAATTGGTCATGTAGTCAAAATAAAAATTGTGTCAGCGGTTCCCAAAATATGGGACAAAATATATATTTTTTAAATGGAACTATATATTTTTTATTATCTTATTAGAAAGAGTATATTTTTCTCTTTCCAATAAGGTAATGTTGTTTATGTACAATTTTTTCAAATAAACGAGTTATTTACGTTTAAAGATAAAAATTATTTTTTATTAGTTTAGGTCAAGTAAACTATGGAAACAATTGTCTTTTATAAAATTATTATTTTATTAATTTATTTTACAGTAATAACAAAACAAAGAAAATATTCAAATTGAAAGCCATTATTTCTTTCGCACATTTAAACTGTTTTGGAAAGAAAGCCGACCGTTCTACGTAACTGGTGTCTAGATATAACTTTCCATATAGCACGATCATATCTAACTTTTCTTCATTTGCAAAGTTTTTAACCATTATTAAACACAGAGAACTTTACGGGAGAAATTATTAAACGTCAAACAAACAGAGAATCAATTAATATATTGAAAGATGTTTTCAGAACTCATTTTAATAAGATAACACAATATTTGGGTATAAGTTCTGTATTATTTATTGAAAAATACAACGTTTCGACAGCTAGGTGCTGTCTTCTTCAGGTAAAAAATTATAATAAAAATAAATATGTAGTCAAGACAACTAGTAATTCAAAGGTACAATGATTAATGGAAATTTGAATTCATATGATGTGATAACTAAACAAAATTCGATAAACAATTAATGAAAGAGCATATTAAATGGAAACAATATTTATTTTCATTTTAAATCCTTTCGAATAACTGTTTTCACAACCAACCGCCACGCAACCAGGCATCTAAAATATGTACCTTAATATTAGACATTTTTAGTAATTTTGACAGTTAACCCAAAAAAGATGTGATGTTAAAAATATGTATATATTATTACTTTGAGTTATAAATATACAAATACACGTGTAATTTAATTATTTGCACTTTTTAAAATATAAATATAATATAATTACCTTCAATTCACGTATAATTCACGTAACAAATCTGAAAATGTCACTTTGTCGGCATAATATCCGCCGTATTTAGGCAAATTCGCGCCGACCAATCAAAATCGATCCACCTATTGGCGACACTATGTATATACAGTCACTATACTTTAATTCTAAGTATTCTTATCGTCATTACCAATATGTAAGTCTGCTATTTTATAATATGTTATTTCGTTAAATATAAACTGTTTATATTTCAATTTGTAGATTATCAATTCAAATGTGACAGCTGTTGGAGATTTTTAGTAACTTCATTCTTAGTTTATCTAGAGTATTTATAGTGAAACTTGGGGCGATATTGCAGGTTTCTATTTTATTAGTCATTTCTTATTCGCTCATTTTATATAGTTGCTATGGATATTTATTTATTTCATTTTTACTCCGGCGGCGTAGAAATGAAACTTCAACCTTGTGAATCAAGTCACAAAAGATGCCATTTTTATGACGTTTGAAGAAAAATATATTTGCTTCTTATTGTTCTGTGCTCACCTTGTTACATTATAAAATTCTTTAAGTCATATTTTTCGTCGTTTGTAGTAACTTTTCTATGATCAGAGCTGTTTTCAAATGTAATAAATAATATGTTGACATATTACTTAACAATAATTTTGATGTTACAAATTCCATACATTGTTATGAATAGTATTAAATATCTCATAAACAAATTATAACGCTGTAATTAGATTTGTCATACTTTAGTACCTATTACTAACAAAACAACTAAAAGGTTTAGAATACCGGATAGCTGATAACATATTATATCATATTATTATTTATAAAGCTTCGTCTACACTTACGAATGAAATAAAACTTCATATCGACCAATCAGATAGCTTTAGATGCAATTCTTGAGGTGTTTGACTTATCAAATTAAGATTTCTTTGTGTGTAAACCTTTCTTTATTGGATTAATAATGTTCTTGAGTTATTAGTCATTTCTAGTCAAACTTTTCATGCAGTTAGTCAGTCAATTTATGACTAAAGTATTAAAATGGAATCTGAATTTCAAGATAATTCAGACAGTGATATAGACAGTGTGTTAAATGAGATAAATTTTAGTGATTGTGATTTGGACACCAGCATATTTGAGGAAATTAACTGGTAAGACATCTGTAAATATTTTCTTAATTTATATGAAAAACTTTCTTGTTAAACAAGCTACAAACAATTGATGTGGGTTTTATATGGAGCCAATTTATTATTAAATCCCAATTACTGAGTAGGTTCACATACACAAACATCCATGCCTTAGTGGGATTCGAACCCAGATCCCCAAGCGCACTCATGACTTAGAGGCGTTGCTCTAACCATTGAGCCACCGAAGCCGAAATAAAAGAAACAATAAAGAAAAATTGTTCAGATAATTTTTATACTGTTTTTTAAGTGGAATAACTTGGTGTAATTAGTTTTTTTTACCTCCCGCTACCCTTGGTAAGGGAGGTATAGGGATCGTGCTAAAAATCATGTATCGAGATTTTAGTAAATGACCACGTTTTAAGGTCCCTAGAATCCAATTTTAACATTTTCACGATGATGTCTGTATGTGTGTATGTATATATGTATGTATGTATGTATGTATGTATGTATGTATGTATGTGTGTGTGTGTATGTGTAGGAATTTTGTCTTCGCTCTAACTCAAATACTATCATACAGAAAATTCTGAAACCTTGTATTTCTACCCTATTCTAATATGGAAAGATCCCATTAGATTTTGGTGTAAATCGGATAACCGGAAATGGCACTTTACCTGAAGCTCATAATGGTTTTTCTTCAAAAAATACCATTAAATGCCAATTTTTCGCATTTTGTCATTATGAAAATTAAAGAATATTGAATTTTCTATAGGAATACATTAATACTTTTTCTATATAATTTACAGATAAATTTAATTTTTTTACATCCCGAAGCCTAAGATAAACACAATTTCTTTGTTACACATCATATTTCAAATGAATGTAACTGACAGGTGAATGTCACTGTCAAAAAACTAATCACTTCAAATTAATAATAGTGACATTTTAAAAAGAAAATAGTAAATAAATCAATAGTTTTATGCAATGGAACAGTTTGCAGCGCTAGTAAATACGTAAGTATGTATTTAAATTAATAAAAATGGATAGGAAAGTGTGGCGAAGGAAGATTGTTGCGTAACTACTATTGTGGTCCGGATGGGGTTATTCGCTACCGAAAATCGGTCACTTTAATATGTTGTTATGTATGAATGCTATGATGATTGTGGAGAGGCGAAAGAAGAATGTTGTTAAAGAGTGAAGTGAGTCAGCTGAGCTCTTACTCTTATCCCTTTTCTTATTGTTACTATTGTTTCCGGGTATTTGCTAACCCCCTAAGTGGGAATCGAGTGATTTTATGTACGTATGTATGTATGTAAAAATTAAATAGCGGGAGGTTTTGTGCTGGCCACATCAGATTTTTTTTAATTGGAAAATGAAATTTTTTGTTTTTAATTTTGAATTGAGCAATTCTAACTTTCTAACATCGTATAAATTTATTCATTTTATTTCATAATTTTTTAAGAACGTAGTCCGTTCATTAGGCTACGCCTAGTTTCGGTTGTGTTCTGTCAACCAATTCTTTATTGTTAATATGTGAAATAACCTGAAATTTTTGAAAATTTTACCTGGAAAATCCTTGATTTTTTTAAATTATTTGGTAGGGTAGACACCTGTAAATATCAACCTTACACGTAGTCTTTCAATAACTTACAGACTTAATTATCAATACACTAAATAACTAATCCAGATTAAACAGAGAAATATGTTAGCAAAATTATAATAATTTATAAATAGAATTTTCACGTACAAAGATAACAAATTTGAAATATTTATATTGTAACTTGTTATAACCCTTTGAGGGTACACTTTCTCAATCATATCAACAAACATACACACGTTTTACTATATAAAATAATTTTTATTTTGTTTATTAGTACATAATTTTTATTAGAATCTGTTGTCCTGATTTACAAACTGTTCATAAGTTGGTGGATCTTCAAAATTGAATGCATTATTATTTTCCATAGTATCTGTAGTATTAGTAGTATTTGTTGTACTTTGCGTTTGTTCCATAGTATTATTAGTATTATTGATAGTATTGTTTAATGGAATTTGAGTTAGCTTCATAACTTTATATAATTTCCAAACTACTTTCATAAGATACAGGGCGAGCACTAAAAAAAATAATAATTATTAAATATGTATACAATTTTATTTTTATACTAGGGTCTCGCTAGAATTATTAAGAATAAGACACTTTTTTTTAGATATATTTCAAATGGAGTTCCTGAATACTGTATTTTACCAACTCCGAATTGGTTCGGAAGGTTGTTGAAATGCTGTATTTAAAATTGTTTTCGACGTTGTTTATATACAATATACATCATCGTGTCTAATACAACTTTATAAAAAAAAATTGTCATAAATTTTAATTATTACTGTATATTCAACGATTGCTGAAGATGGGCTTGCCCTAAGCCCGAAACGTCCATAATAAAGAATTTTACAATACACTTGGACCATTATGCCTTTTGTTTTCACCTTTAAACCATTCAATGGTTGGTCCTTCCACCCCTTTCTTCAAAAACACAATAAAACATATAAACACAGTTTTGTATGCAACTTTTAATTTTGTACAACTTTGTGCTCTACAATTTTACAAATTCCTATGTTCACCTTTACCCGCGACTACCCTGTATACATGGAAAACGAGTTATGCACTCAGTTAAATAAAAATTCCACTAAATATATAAATGCAAAACGCTATTAATTTCAAATGGCCGATAAATAAATAACTTCGTAAAATAATAATACAAATTTCGTTTTCCCCAGCCTACCTGATTGTCTTATTCTTAATTATTCTAACGTGACCCGCGTGTTACTATGTATACTTACGACTTAATATAACGCCAACAATAATAAGTTGCCATGCTCTCGCAGAATCGACAATGATTAAAATTATTCCCAGATAAATGTCACATACATCTAATATTTTATTTAAAAGCCAAAATCTTACAAATCCTGGGTCGTCCTAAAATAAAAATAAATAAAATAGTATATTAAAGAACGAGTTTTATAAGACATGTTTTTTTTGCACGCCTCGAGTGGAAAATAGTTATTTATGCAACAAGTGTAAAAAGTATAGTTTTATTTCACGAAAAGGAGAGTTCGTCAAATCCTGAGTGAAGAAAGACACTTTTTATTCGAGGTACATACATTTTTTTTACTTCTGCAATAAATGTGAAAAAAGTGCCGCAACGTTTCATTATTTCACTCCATAGCGTTAAAAATAGTGCACTTTTTTCACACTTTTATTGTGTTAAAAAAAGACACACTTTATAAATCCATTTTAATGAAAAAAAGCGTACTTTTTTAACAGACGTAAAAAAATATTATAAAATACTCTTTTTAATATTTTGCGTTTTTATGTAGTAAAATATTTTTTAAAAATCTGATGTGGCCAGCACATTACCTTCCGTCAATTCTATGTATTTTGTACAAATCCCATACGAAAAGCTCCTTGGAAAAAATTCTATATATATCCAGTAAAATTAACACAAACATATATTATTTTCTACAAATTCCATACCGAAAGTTCCTTGGAAAAGATTCTATAAATAAAATAATAACACCAACATATACGATGTAGATTGCACTTAACACTGACATCTGTCAATTAGAATTATTTGAAAATATCAGCTGTTTCCATGATTATTGCAAAGCTGGCTGATGTATGAAAGTTAATCTCTTTATAATTCTGTAACTCTATATCTATTGAATATGAAGGAAAATATATAATCAAGTCGTATAGAGAAGAATATTATCTTTAATATTTAACTGCATTTTTTAAGAAAAACTGTTAAATACTTCAAATAAGGGTACTTCCGGTGGATCAATTATAACCAAAATCTAATCACTTCTTCATATGGATGTAAAGAAGAGGAATAAGAAAGAATTATAATTTTTGGAATTATCGTCGGAGAAATTTTTGTCACACACACAAACACACACACACACATACATACACACACACATGCACATACATACAGACATTATCGTAAAACTAGTAAAATCGTATTCTAGGGACCCTAAAACGTGCTTCTTCATTAAAAACTCACTACCGAATTTTTTCCTTACCTAATGGCGACGGAAGGTAAAAGCTACTATATTTAACCGAATTAATTTAGGGAAGAAATTGTTGAAATTTGTACCAAAACTTATGGGACATACATTATAATGTGATATACCTTTTGAATGCCATATATGAGACACCAAGTGGTCGCTACAGATAAAAAAATATATGTAGCCACTCCAAAACCAGCTGAAAGTTCGTACAGCCTGTAAAAGTTGGAATTTTCACTCATTCCGGCACTGGAAATACAGTGAGCCCATAGGGAAATTAACTGGAACAAATAAATAAATGATTGCGATTGTATTACATTTTATAAAATTCACTTAATCATAATGGAAGGTTATACTTTTGACGTCACACGCAAGAAAGAGAGAGTTGATGTAAAAGTTGAGATGGAATGTCATAATACAAACAAACCATCGCCATTTTTAAAGTTCTTTCTTCTATCACTTGTGTGTTGATATTTGAGTTGTTGGTTGTACATGATGATTAATCGATAGAGTAGTGAAAAATAATAGACCCGTATTTTTTATTTTTCCTCAAATTGATCTTTAATCATGAAAAAATTGTAATTGAAAATGACATTCTTTAAAATGAGGCTGCTAGATCCCCGCTTCGTCCCTTGTCCTATGACGTCACAGGTTTGGAGCAATGGCCATTTCGATTTTCACACTGTTTTAAACGACAAAGTGACTTTTACAGATAACCTGAAATTTATGAAAGTAAACATGTTGTTAAATAATTTTGCCAGTAAATATTGTATGTTATTAACATATCGAAATAAAGAATAAAATAATATTCTCCAATATATTCAATGTCTCACGTGCATTTATAACCTTCTAGCGTCTAATCCCAAATCAAAAGTGCAACAGCTGATATGTAACGTGTAGATAAGTTCACGCCAAATGAAAATTATATTTATAAAAATGAATAGAACGATGTTATATTAATATAAAGGCTATCTCTTAAATAAGGGGACATGGCTTAACCACAGATTCCTGAGGCTAAAATAAGACGATTTAACCAATCTTGCTTCTACCGGAAAGTGTACCATTTAGCCAGAAATCTGCTTCAAAGTTCTTCGAAAAAAAATTAGTTTTGCTTATAATAACAGAACGCTTTATAAGATTTGGATGAAATTTGGTATGACATTTTATATAATTATAGGTCATCTTTTAAGATGATACTTGTTATTATTAGTGAACCACTAGTGCATGAAACTTAGGTCTCCCAATATTAATTAGACCGTAACTTTTTAATGGCAATGCCGAAAATGTGAAATTATTTTTCTTCAGAAAGATACATTCAATAGTAAATTTTTGTCTCTCTGTGTAATTTGTGATATCTGTTACGGTTGACACAGAAAAAAATAAAATCTGAGTGTCTGCACTGTTAAAATTTTAAAATAAATTTAATCTAGCAGTCTATCCAAATGTCAAACAAGTAATTTTTAATGACAGTAACAATTGTTTTACGAGTTGTCAAAAATTTTCTTCGCAATATTCTAAAATTAGTAACATCCGTTTATTCGGCCTAATAGTATTTTACTGCCATTATTATTAATAACAGGAATAAATATGTTAGCTTACTCCTAAACAAGTTGAGAAGATTGACAATTCGTTACTGTCATTAAAAATTACTTGTTTGACATTTGGATAGACTGCTAAATTAAATTTAATTTAAAAATTTAGCAGTGCAGACACTCAGATTTTATTTTTTTCTGTGTGAACCGTAACAGATATCACAAATTACACACAGAGAGAAAAGTTAACTATTGAATGTATCTTTCTGAAGAAAAATAATTTCACGTTTTCGGCATTGCCATTAAAAAGTTACGGTCTAATTAATGTTGGCACACCTAAATTTCATACACTAGTGGTTCACTAATAATAACAAGTATCACCTTAAAAGATGACATAACCATATAAACTGGCATATCAAATTTCATTCAAATCGAATAAAGCGTCCGATTATTATAAGCAAAATTAATTTTTTTTCGAAGAACTTTGAAGCAGAATTCTGGCTAAATGGTACACTTTCCGGTAGAAGCAAGTTTGGTTAAATCGTCTTATTTTAGCCTCAGGAATCTGTGGTTAAGCCATGTCCCCCTATTTAAGAGATACCCTGTATAATAGCATATTCAGATATGTAATCCTCAATTTATAGTCTATATACAGGCTGTCCCATTTAAGGTACGAATGCATTGGTATCTCTAGAACCGTAAGAGCTACGATGTTGGTTAAATTAGACAAAAGTTGCCCCATTAGGAGGCTATTTTAATGGTGTTTTGTTATTTGCGAAAAAATGCATAGGTCACTAGATATAGGTGAAAATGTAAATTTAGCGATTTTCTCTTTTTGCTTATAACTTTGTTATATGAAATAATACGAGATTCTGGTTTGCACTTTCTTAAGGCACTTTTGTATGGTGAATTTGCAGAAGTACTCAAAAAAATTTTATATTTAACCATTTACGAGTTACTGATAACAACTTTTATTTTTCATATGGAGGTCATATTAAGCTGTGACATTTTTAAATAGAGATTTTTTTTAGTTTTACAATGATATAAAACAATAATAATTTATTTTTATAATTAAGAGAAAAATGAACAAAAATTGTTATTTATACTAAAATTGAATTGAAAAAAGTAAATCGAAGGCTGCTATGGAAACAACGAACAACAAAAAAGTGCAACAATTGAATTTCTGAATTTTACTTGACAATAGTAGATTATTACGAGTAATAAACGAACTTTGACAACGAATGTAACAACTCAACATATCATATTTTTCTCAACGAGAAAAATTCATTTTTATTACTCGTAATAATCTACTATTGTCAAGTAAAATACAGAAATTCAATTGTTGCATTTTTTTGTTGTTCGTTGTATCCATAGCAGCCTTCGATTTACTTTTTTCAATTCAATTTTAGTATAAATAACAATTTTTGTTCATTTTTCTGTTAATTATAAAAATAAATTATTATTGTTTTATATCATTGTAAAGCTAAAAAAAATCTCTATTTAAAAATGCCACAGCTTAATATGACCTCCATATGAAAAATAAAAGTTGCTATCAGTAACTCGTAAATGGTTAGATATAAATTTTTTTTGAGTACTTCTGCAAATTCACCATACAAAAGTGCCTTAAGAAAGTGCAAACCAGAATCTCGTATTATTTCATATAACAAAGTTATAAGCAAAAAAAGAAAATCGCTAAATTTACATTTTCATCTATATCTAGTGACCTATGCATTTTTTCGCAAATAACAAAACACCATTAAAATGGCCTCCTAATGGGGCAACTATTGTCTAATTTAACCAACCTCGTAGCTCTTACGGTTCTCGAGATACCAATGCATTCGTACCTTAACTGGGACAACCTGTATATATTTTTCTTTTAGAAATTCTGTGTCCATATAAAATGTCTGTTTGAAATGAATCTGAACTTAGGGAACCTGTGACGTCACAACATAGCTGATTTTTGCAACTTTTTAAAAATATGCTTTAAATTTGTCATGTATTCTTTATAATTATTGCGGGAGTCACTGTTGCAAAGACCTGTCACTTTAGTTTTCATATTTGGCGCCATCTTGTTTCAAATGTTATCATGACAGCGATTTGTTTGTATTTCAACAGGTGAGTCATGTCTAGTTCCAGGAAAATATTAATAGATGGCAGCACGAAAATAAGAGTCTGCATAACCCTCCATTACATTAATATTAAAGTGGACTTACCAGACCTCCTACAACTACTAAAGGTGCCTTTAATTTGTCACTTAGTGCTATCCATGGTGTTTCAATAAGTGTCCAACTTTAAAAATATGTAAATTAATGAAAATTGCAAAACATAAATATTTGTTTATACGAATAATTAAAGTTTACAATAATATAATTATTATGATTTGTACCTTCCTTTATTATGTTCTATATTTGTTGGTATAGTTGTTTGCCAAATATTATTTACTTTGTTGTATGTTTTAAATAAACAATGAATAAGATAGCAACCAATAACTACAAAAATAATCTTATTAAAATAAATTCTTACCATACGATTATGATCACTTGGTCTTCACGTCATAATTTGGTTTGAAATTCGCATGAAACAAATGGTATACGTATAATGAAAATGAATAGGCAGAAGACTTACGTCATCAACCGGAAAAAATCCTTATAAAATGAAATATAACTTGCAGAAATTATTTATATTTAAATAAAGAAGAAAAAAATGCTAGTATCAAAAAACGTATATCTTAATGAAATTTACAAGTATTTCTAAGTCAATCTCTATTCCTTTTACGGAATATAAATTTATCACCTCACGGGCACTCATAGCTGGTGTGGAGAGTGCACCACAGGGGTCACTTTTGTGCCATTTAAAATTGGAAATATTTGGCGTCTGTCGGGATCGAACCCGGTTCCCCTAGGTTCGCGACCAGACACTCAGGCACTTGGCCACACGGTAAAATATATCGTCATCATTACCGATGTCTACATGTGTTGTAGATACTGGCACACCCAGAAATGGGTAATATGCCGTGATGATATATTTACTTATTTTAATATCAAATTATTTGAAATAATTGTAATTGATTTTTGTACCATACGTTGGCATGGCAATGTTTACATTAAATTTTATATCGATCGAATATTGATCCTGTCACTTGGTTGTCAGTTTTCTCAGAAGCTGAATGTTGTGAACTATTTCGAACCATTAATTCTGTTAAAAGCCGTTCGGAAAGTAATAATCTTTAATTTAATTATGTATTTTTCGAGAGTAGCAGATGCCCTGCAAATAAGCAAACATATGGAGAAATATTCAAAATTTCAAGATTTTCACGTTCACGTGGATTCAGAAAACAATGACGTGAAGCTCAAGTGAGAAAAATCGGTGTATAGGTTGGATTAAAATATTAGCGCCCCAACACAGGGAAGGCAAGAAATAGTGTTATAGTTCTCGTCACCAAAAATGGAGGGACGGTCATAAACAGATTAACCGCCCCTATACTAAAATTAGAAAGGAATAGTTTAGCACGGTACACCGCAAATAGGCGATGCCACGACATTTTTTTAAATTTTTTTTCTTGAAATACATAAAAATATAAGACCACATGTAAAAGTCCGAGTTTAAAATTCCTCCAAATAAGGGAGATATTAAGGTCCGAATTTTAAATATGCTTTGTGACGTAGGTAATGGGGATATACCAGAAGTAAACAAACAGTGGTTCACAAACCACGAAATATTGTTAAACAAATTACAAAATAATGTATATTTAAATTGTAATATTATAATTCATTATTAGAGACATAAAATAAATTATTTCACTTTTTTTCTCATTTTATAAAAATAAAGAAATTAGAACGTCACCCGAACAGCAACCGAACAGATCCGACACACCCGAAGAAGTATATTCTTAGTTAGGGCGGGGCTTCTCAAAATCGGAGGTCATACTTGGATCCTATTGGGCTTCCAAAATTAAAATGCGCCACTGATGGCAGAATTCTGAACTAAGTGAGGTGTACATGTACAAGGTGGTTGTTTTATTCAGGGATTGTATTTACTTGTATACGAATTTTAATACGCTTTTATCTTCGGCTATTATTGTTTTGTATTTGAATTATTCCTAATATAACAGGTAACTTTTTGTTTTAATAAAAATTAATGAACAAATTAGGAGATATGCAATTTATAGGTTAAAGTTACGATGGAGTTTTCTCCGAAGAAAAGTACCAAAAATAGGAGAACATTAAGGTTTCACCGTTTTTCTAAAAAGAATGAGGAAGTAGTTGTTATAAAAAATAAATTTGTGGACAAATGTGCTGTGATAAATTAAAAGCTTGGAAAAGAGATCTGAACATTCAAAATAAAATAAATGTACAGTTACAGCAATGAAATACAATTTACAAATTAAATTAAAAACTACGAAAATTAGTCTCACACCAATGGAAGCCAGAGAAGAATGTACCATTCGTTTGAATTTTGACGTTTGAGATCAGCGCCATCTCTTGATAATTTGGAAGCCCTATTTGCTCAAACACTTGTGCACATGTGCTGCATCATCAAAAGCAAAACTCCCCGTGTCTTCTAGAAGGAATAATTTATAATAAAAGAAATATGGGTTTCCTTAACCTTTAACTATTATCATTCTTATTTTCAATAAACTTTTACTATTTTTGATTACTGTGAAATAGCATATTGCCTTAATTTTGTGACAGTATTCAGTCTTATTATTTATAATGGGCAGAAGTTTTAGGTTTTCTTTGTGAACTTAAGTGATGGGCGGTTAAGCTGTTTGACCGTCCCTCGTTTTTTAGTGACGAAAACCATATCCTCTGTGTTTTATGCCGCTAATTTTTCAATTCACCTTCTTTATACAAATATTTAAGTATATTGCGAACATAGTATGTACTTACTGAAAAATATTACTGCTGGGAATATTAGCCAAGCATAATAATAATATATAGACAGCAAAATTATAGAAATAATTATTAAAATCATCTCTACTACCTTGACAATTATCCATGGCAGAATATAGAATTGGTCTTGCTGAAATGAATAATTAAAAACTATACTAAATAGAAACAGAACAGTAAAAGTGACCAGCGATCTAAGGTATGTATGTATGTAAGATTATAAATTATACTAATCAATCGAACGAGCTATTAACGAACTCTTTGGGTGCTGTAATAGCTTTGTTACAGATGTAAAATAGAAAAATAGTTATTTACATTCGAGTGCGTGTAAGTTGTATTTTACAGCCCGCCTTAAGGGCTCGTGCCTTATTAGCTGGAGCGCTGTAAAATACTTCACGCACGAGAATTGTATCAAATTTTCTGGCCGACGATAATGAAAATCACTTTTTTTAATGAGATAGGTTGTACTTCTGAAAAGGGTTAGTTTAAAATACTGGGGTTAAGTCAATTTTCAAATTTGATTTTACGTACCTTCATTTGAGTACTTCTTCTAGCGAAAATTTATTTTTAGACGACCATTGTGATAAGTATGACATATCAACGTAGTATCCTAACACTGAAAGTTGAACTTTTTGCCCTCCTGAAGTGTAATGGGAACTTTACAATTGTATACACAGCAAGTGTAACCTACATTTTACGCTTACTGTGTTGTAACTTGTCTAACTATGCGGTAAAATAATCAGAATACACTGGACGTTTATGGGCATTTAGAAAAGAAATCATCTTTACTATAATAAAGTTCATGTAAAAAAGTACTACCTACTTAAGTTAATTTTTTACTTTAACATTTCCTATATTTAAAATTAATTTATATAAACCAAACTCACGGTAGCGACATCTGTCATTATTGTAAAATTCCGCCGTTACCGACATAGTCACCGATCGATATACCTGTGAAATACGCGAGCATTGCTGAAATGTCAAATATCGACAGCTACCTATTATTTATTACGAAGAAAACATGAGCAAATAAATATATTATCAGTCATAAACAACGTCTATTATTACAGATAAATTTTTGCTAGAAGAAGTACTCTAATGAAGGTAAGTAAAATCAAATTTGGAAATTCACTTAACCCCAGTATTTTAAACTAACCCTTTTCAAAGGTACAACCTATCTCATTAAAAAAAGTGACTTTCATTATCGTCGGCCAAAAATTTGATACAATTCTCGTGCGTGAAGTATTTTACAGCGCTCCAGCTAATAAGGCACTCACCTTAGGGCTCGTGCCTTAAACAAAGCTGTCGAGCTGTAAAATACAACATACACGCACTCGAATGTAAATAACTATTCTCCTCTCCTTATTTTATAGGACCAACCCCTTGTGTCAACTTTACAATAAATAATTATTTCTCTTTGATGAAGAAGTGTAACTTTTTCTTGAAACTTTTGTTACATGCATTGCAAAGGCAAGAAAGGGTGAACGCGTCTAAGATTTGGATGGGTTACCGGTACCGCTCATAGCAGTAACAAACACAAATAAATAAATAAATGAATACCTGTTTAAAAGCCCAATATAATCCAAAACTAACAGCCACAGAAATGGTCCAAAATGACAAAATGGAAGTAGATATAACACTTTTTGAAACGCCTCGTAATGATTCATTTTCATATTGAGCTAAACTTACTACGAAAACACAACTAGCCCATGTAGATGTTAACTGAAAAATATATATTTTATTTGAAATCATCACTAAAGTACACAAAGATAGTCATAAAAAGTTCAGAAATCGGCACTTATACGAACAATTCATGCAAATGCAGTGTTGCCAACCTTATGATAAATATTGTACATGGTGGAACAAATTCGAGTTCCTTATATGAAAAACTTCCTTATTATGCACTCTACAGAAAATTGGTATGGGTCTTTATGGGGTCGTGTGGCTGAGTGTCGGTCGCGAATCTGGGGAATCCGAATATTTCGAATTTGAAATGGCACAAAAGTGACCCCTGTGGTGCACTCTCCACGCTAGAAAAGAGTGCGCATGAGATTACGCCTGTTAAACGCTTGCACAGTACAAATATGTCATCATTACAAAAAAAAACTGTGTACAACACAGATTGGCACACTCAGAAATGGGTAATATGCCGTGATGATATATTTATATTTATTTATTTTTATTTATCTTTATGGAACAACTTTAATGGGCACCAGAGGAATTTTCTATTGTCTTTTGTTTTTGAGCTACAGGCCAAAACTTGTTTTCACTGATTTTGAAAAATACATCATATCTCGCATATTATGAGAGATAAATAAAAAAGTGTACATATATTTTCTACTGTTTTTACGTAGAATAACGTGGTGTGCTAATAGGGTCCTCCGCCATAACAGAAAATTGAGTAAAAAGTTAGTTATATTGAAAGTAGATAAGATAAAATCATGATTGAGACGATAAAAGTTTTTTAAAAATTGTTAGTTTTTGAAATATTTGTGATTTTAAGCATCTATACATCTACGTCACAACGATTGCTATCTTCCTCGCGCAGCCTACTACAGAAACTGGTGCGAGAAAGATAGCTATAGGCTTAGTTAAAAATCAAATGCAGTTGAACTAAAAACAATTATGACTTTTAATACTACAAATTGCTTCAAAATTAAACGAACTTTCATTTAAAATAATAAAAAATCTGTTGTGGCCAGCACAAAATCTTCCGTCAATTCGATGTATTTTGTACAAATCCATACAAAAAGGTCCTTGTAACAGATTCTATATAATATCATGTAAAATCAAACACGAACACATGCTATTTCTATTCTATAAATCCAATAAAATTATATCATAAACAGTCTTCTGCGATACAGTCCTTCCATCTTTTCTTTGGCCTTTCTCTGCGTGTCACTTGCGAGGAGCACTATGACATACCAATTTTGTGATCCTACACTTTCCATTTTTGGTTTTGCACTTGCAACTGACATCTGTCAATTAGAATTTTTTTTAATATATCAGCATCAGCTGTTTCCATGATAAATAGCAAAGCTGACTAATTTTTGAAAATTAATTTCTTTATAACTTTAAATCTACATCTATTGAATATGAAGGAAAATGTATAATCAAACTGTATAGAGAAGAATATTTTCTTTAATATGTATAATAACATAATGTAAAAAAACAATATTTAACTGCGTTTTTTTTAATAAAAACTGTTAAAAACTTCAAATAAGGGTACTTCCGGTGGATCAATTATAACCAAAATCTAATCAACTCTTCATATGGATGTACAGAAGAGAAAGAATTATAATTTTTAGAATTGTAGTATTGAAGTTATAGTAGGAGAAAAATTTGTCACACACGGACATACATACACACACATGGACACACACACACACATACAGACATCATCTTAAAAATAGTAAATTCGTATTGTAGGGACCCTAAAACGTGCTTATTCATTAAAAACTCACCACCGAATTTTTTGACCAAAGACAATACCTTCCTTACCTAAAGGTGACGGAAGGTAAAAATTAGAGTGGAGGACCCTATTAATAATTCTCGAGATATATCACAAACATAACCCCAAAAAATTAATAATTCAATTTTTTATCCATGTTTAAAACAAAAGAATGTAGATTTGTTATATATCATTGAAAAGCAAGTAAATTAAGGAAAAAGATGAAACTATTTTCAACAATCATATTAAAAATATATTATGTTTGTGTTATATCTGGAAATTTATTGTTTTTAAAAAAAATCTAATTACATCACGGTATTCTATTTGTATAATAAAAATTATCTAAATATTTTTTTTTTTATTTCTCATAATAAGCGAGATGAGGTACATATTTTCAAAATAAGCGAAAAGCAAATTTTAGCCTGTAGCTCAAAAACAAAAGACAGTGGAAAATTCCTGTGGGGCCTATTAAAGTTGTCTCAAAAAGTTGGCCCATAAAGACCTACATCAATTTTCTGTAGCTTACACAATAAGAAAGTTTTTTATATAAGGAACTCGAATTTGTTCCACCCTGTACATATAAAATAATTTGGATAGATGTATGTTGTACAAAATTAGTAAAATTGTACGTAAAATAACAAAAAAATATGTAGGAAAGAAAAATTGAAAAGATGTTTGAGATAACACACATAATTTTGAGTGTTCATTTCGCTAACTTCAATGTCCGGTTCTTGGCAACACTGAATATAAGTTCATTTGTTTGACTGACAGCAACTGACTGATATGTCAAAATAACCTATAAAAATAAATATTCCTTTCATTTTCACAAATTTTCTATTTCAAATAAAATTGAATATGTACCTCGGCACTGAAGTTCCTTTTTATCACTCATGTGGTTTATTTTCTTCGGCCCTACGGCCCTGGCAACTAAATTCCACATTTGTGATAAAAAGCAGAACTTCAGTACCTTGATACATAAATAACTATTGAACTATCATCCTAAGATAAATAATTACATGGATTTAATATTATTATAATATAAAAAAAAATACTTACAAGACCAAAAAATATTATGAAGGGCGGTTTATATTTTTCTTTTACTTTTATCAAAGGCGTTTCTATATCTACTGACCACATGTTTCTAAAACAAAATTACACAACAACAATAAGTATTAATAAATTGTCAAACTATTATTATGCGAATAAGTGTTGTTTAGTATGTCTGCAGTTTTGCAACGTACGTTCACTAAAACTGATAATAATTATCTCTGCTCTTGATACTACAAAATACAATGTTATCATCGGTTTTTAACTGATAACAATTTTATCATGAAATATACTTCGCCTATACAGTGATACAATTAATAAATAAAATATATTATTATTTATTTTATCTATAAATCTACGAAGTTTGATGAAAAAATAACAAGAATATTTGAATTTCGCGCGTTGTTCATCTTCGATTGAGCTTATTTTTTTTATCATAGTACAACTGTCTTTGATTCAGCTGCATTTAAAATTTTTATCGACGTAGTTCATATAGATCTTCGTGTCTAATACAACTTTAAAAATTTTGTAATAAATTTTAATAATTACTGTATATTCAACGATTGCTGAAGATTGGCTTGCCCTAAGCCCGAAACGTCCGTAATAAAGAATTTTGCAATACACGTGGACCATTTATGCCTTTTGTTTTCACCTTTAAATAAAAGAAAATAAGATTAAGTTCAAACTTAATTTCCCATAATTTATGTTTAACTAAAGTACCTGTCGTGATTAGTGTTAAATACGGACCACGGCGCTAGGTAAGACGATCCCATGCAGATCTGGAGTTAACCGCTATTCGTAGCTGCCACGCTCCTAACTAGACCATTTTAAAATAAATTTTGAGTTGTGCTTTCTGTCTAGAAAATTAAAATTCTTTCTTAAAAATTTTGTTAGAATGTGGTTAGAATGCTCACAGGATTTTGACATCTTATAAAAAAATCTGATGTGGCCAGCACATGACCTTTCGCCAGTTCCATGTTTAAAATAGCAGTGAACTTTAAGTAAAGTATCACTTCCGGTTGATCGTTTGTAAATAAAGTCTAATTTGTTGTCAATAAATAGAAAAGTAAGTAATACGAAATTTTGGATAATGTTTTGTTTTCGTCAAAAATCTGTTAGAGCTCCAAATTATGTGCTACATCCGATTTATCATATATGGTTAAAATCTAATATGTTGTTTCAAATTATATATGAGTTTTAAATACCAAATTTGAGAAGTTTAGAATCATATTTTAATAGACTAAGGAAAAATCGTCACACACACATTCTTATAAAAATCAGCATCGACTTCCTTATGCTCTAAAACGTAATCTGTGTAAATTCTTCGCCGTACATGATCCATTTCGTAAATGTGTAGTTGTAAATTAATATTAATTCACAGGGCTGCAAAAATAGCAAATTTTTACGAACCTTAAATTCATTAGAATTACATATTTTACTATTATATTCTCCTTAACACGGTTTCGTTATTAATTTTAATGGAATTGCTTCCTGACAGTGACATTTGTTTAAATATGTCAAAATAGTAATTAAAATTATGTTTTTGTTTGACGCATAGGCAAGATGATATATGAAAATAAATTATATTATATATTTATATTTAAAGTTATTTAGAGTTATTTACTAAATGTTCTTATCATAGAATTGAAGATTGTACCATTATATTCAATTTTAATTAGTAAAAGTCTAAAAAAATATATTCAATGAATTTTTTACAAGAAAAACTGTTAAAAGCTTGTATAAGTGACACTTTCGGTTATCCGATATACATTAAAAACTAATGAGCTCTTCCCACATTAGTATAGAATGGGTATACAAAATTTCAAAATTTTCTGATTGATAGAATCTGAGTAATCGTGTCCACACGATCCACACACACAGTATTGTGTTCAAATATAGTATAGTAATGGCCGAATCACTAAGGGAGGTTAAGATAAACTTTTGTCTAGCTTCTATTCTGGATAGCACTACCAATCTCATCTGCAGTCTTCCTAGATAATATAATCTAGTGCAGTTTACATGTAAATAAAGTTAGCATAGTCTCAGTGTGGTAGATAGTATTTTGCATGTAAAGTTACTCCGTCCGCGGTTCCTACGGTAAGTTTACAGCGTAATTAAGCAATTATGTCCGTGTTTTACTGCAGATTACTTAAGCCAAATTAATGTATACACCACCAGGGAAAATGTCCTCTTATTTGTTCTACGCTTGTTCACACATAATACATAGCATAGAATGTGGGTTTTACAATTTTGTATAAATATATTATGTTGCTGTCTTTAGAACTTTGTAAAATTGTATTTAATGATAGCTTTTAGTGTGTATAGTAAGTTTAAGAATATTTGGGAAGCTCGATTTATGGCCCCTAAAATCTGAACAAAAAAAAAATCTGTTGTGCACAGCACAAGACCTCTCGCCATTTACATATTAGGCTATATAAATATTGTACATATTTGACATCTCTGATGCACACAAAAACACATATCTTCTTTATATATTTTTATATTTTTTTAATTCATTCTATTCACTCTTATTCTTCTAATGTTCGAGATTCTTCCAATTCATTGTTGAGATTGGCGGTCATTCTGAAGGGTATATGTAATATATGTATCTATAATTGTAAATATTTAGTTAATAATAAAATAAGAAATATTAAATGTACTTCCCAGAAAAAGTGTTCAGTAATGTTTTTGACACTCACATTTATCTGTTAATTACAAACATTTTAATTTTTCCACTTGTTTTCCATGGGCTGCGAGATTCATTTACAACTTGTTATTTTATATATTTATATGTCTCCATCTTTAACTCCATAGAAGATATAATAAAATTTTTAAATGTTTCAGATAGAGATTTTTATATTCTTTAATATTAGTCATAACAGAATTTTTTTAAAAAAGAAGATTTTTTTAAAGAAACTATTACTTCCGGTTGTCCAATTGTTACCAAATCTAATCAGCTCTTCCAAAGAAAGTCAGATTGAGGAAACTACAGTTAAATATTTAAGTCTTATAGATTTGAGAAACTGTGGTTCCAACATACACATACACACACACTTACACACACACACACACACACACACACACACACACACAGAGGTAAAAATACCACGAAAGAAATGTTATACTCGCCGTCAAATAAATAGGGACTGATGCTCAATTTTTTCCCTTCTCCCCACTCCAGGGTTGTTGTAATTGTACCAGACCCAAAAAAACCCACCCGGGTTTAAAAAAAAAACATCTAAAAAAGACCCAAAAAAACCCATCTAAAAAACCCACTTTTATGAAATCATATTTTATTAATTAAATATGGTACATACTTATATGGTACACACTTATATACATAAAATTTTGTCACCGGCAACATTTTACAATCAATTTCATTTTGTGTACTTCGTGTGTGATCATTTTTAATATTTTTTTCATTGCTGTGCGAACTTTGCACAGAGTTTCTTTTATATTTGAACAACTCCAATTCTGGTGTCAGCATTTTCATTATTTTTTGAGTTGTGTATTAAATTAAACATACTATTAGTTGTGACGCTTGGATCTTATTCTTGTACACACTTGCATTGCACGGACTTGCAACTATTAATATTAATTCGTAACTTGTACGCATGTACACTCTCTAGTTAATATATTGTTTATTACATTACAGTCTTAAAAAATAATAATATTAATATCTATTATCTATTACGCCGACTTGTGTATGTGTATTAAGATACTTTAAAAAAGTAAAGTTAAAAATGATACATACTATATTTCGATGTTTGTCAATAAAACCCGCTTTTATTTAATAAAGCCCGGGTTTTTTTCAACCCTGCCCCACTCTGTCCCTTGCCCTGCGGTATAGCCGCTTCTTCATAACTTAGCATTTTCAACATGATCAATGGAATTGGCAACAGTGTAGAATCCTCTGGTCCATATTTATTTGACGGCAAGTATAGTATAATATATTCAGAAAAAAAACCAAATTCGGAGTAGGCTATGAACACAGAAACGTGTGTCTAATCACTATTAATTTCAAAAGCCAAATTGTCAAAATTGAATGCGAAATGTTATTTAAGGAGAAAAGATAAAAAAGAAGGATACAGAATATTGCCATTCACCGTTTTCTAATTTATTTCTAATCCGAAAATAAGGATACAAGAAGAAAAGCTTTGATTTCTTTAGTATTAATTAAATGCCAATTTGACACGAGATATTGTCAAAAATATTATCTAAAGAAATTTTCTTGAATCCTTATTTTAGAAATAGAAATAAATTAAAAATCAGTGATTCGAAATATTCTGTATCCTTTATTATCTTTTCTCCTTAAAATTACGTGTCACTATCAATTTTGACGACTTGACTTTTGAATTGAATAATAATCAGTCATACGTTTCTATGTGCATATATCCTACTCCAAATTAGATTTTTTTCTGAACACAAGTTGATTTTTTTGTCACCGTAGTTTAAGCAAGAAAAATTGACTTGAATATCTTCATAAAATACATGTTATAATATAATTTAATGATAGTACATTTAAAAAGTGATACAAAATACAGCAAAAGAATCCCTATTAAATACTCATCACACTTCACACAATTTAAAAACGTTTTTGGTAATGTGTGTAACAGGTGTTTGTCCCTACCATATCATTTACAAATTTTACAAATTTAATTTAAATTACACACAATAAACACGTCCTTTTTAATTTGCTTTACTAAGCTCATTATCTAATTTTTTGGGGTCACGCTAGAATTATTAAGAAAAAAGAGGTAGACAGTGGAAAATTAAATTAAGCGAAGGTTAATTTAATTAGAACTTAGTTAGGGGTACAAAATTTTCGGAAATAAAGCAATTTATGATTATTTTTAAAGTATCCCAAAAGAAAATTGCTTTTAAGAAATGGTTGTTCATATTATTGTTGATGGAAATTATTTTGAACATGTTTAAAACAAAATTCTAATGAACCATGTGTCTTATTTGCAGTAATGAGTTATTGCAAAAAAAAACAACACCTCTCGCCATTTCCATATGAGGCTATATAAGCATTGTACATATTTAACATTTCTAGTACACGCAAAAACACATATTTTCTTTATATATTTTTATATTTTTTAATTCATTTTATGAACAAGTTTCCTCTTATTCGTCTAATGTTCGAGATTATTCCAATTCACTGATGAGATTGGCGGTATTTCTGAAGGGTCTATGGTCTATGTAATATAAGTATCTATAATTTTAAATATTTAATTAATAATAAAAAGCAAATATTAAATGTACTTCCCAGAATAAGTTTTCAGTATTGTCTCATCTTGTTATTTGACACTAATATTCGTCAGTTACAATTTTTCAACTGGTTTTCATGGTGTTATTAGGGTTATACTGCGCATACTTTGGCGTAATGATAAGTCGAATTTTTCAGTGCTCTATCTATATAAATATTTACAAAGTATTATACATTACAAAAATTTGATTTTTGTGCTAGTTGACGTATAAGTGATTTGTCTTCATATTGCATCAAGTGATCGCGAGTGTATCTGCACTGCTCGAGTTATTTCATATACATAGTTCTTTAAAAACAGTGGTAGTGATAAGGTTCAAAATCGCTTAAATCTTCAATTTTATTTAAAATAAAACCAACGTGTCTCATCTCTGTAAGTACAATCAGCCAATATATTTATCACCATGTCTTGCTGTCGATCATGCCAAAAACAAGTAGACAGATACAGTGATTTACTGTTCTGTGCTGGATTGTGCAAAGGTGTTTATCACTTGGACTGTGCGCAAGTAAGTGTGCAAGAATTCCATAATATGCGAACTGATAAATCAGTAAAAAGCTGGAAATGTACTGAATGCTCACCTACATATACTCGAGATATGAGTAACAAATTAGATTTAATTTTAAAAAGTCAAAGTAATCTCCAACAAAGTATTGATTCTCTTAATTTCAAATTTGAAAAATTATCACTTGATAATGAAATGTTTAAAGAGAAAATAATGAAACTCGAAGTACGCTTAGAAGAACTAGAAACTAAGGTCTCTGAAATTACCACTTGCAAAAATAACCCAAATTTGCAAACAGAAAATAATTCATTGAATCCTGAAGTAATGCAGGCTGAAATTTTAAATAGACTACACCGAGCTAATAATATCATAGTATATAATATTTCAGAATGCACTACAGCATTAAACCATTCTTTAAACGAGCATATGGAAGATTGCACAAATTATGATTTTCAAGAAACAACCAAAATCTTAAAAAATATTCCAAATTCAAAATTTCAAAATTATACTGTTAAACGTATTGGTAACTATCGAGACAAAAAAATAAGACCACTCCGAATCTCCTTTCAAAATAGATCAGATGCTATATGTGTAATTAAAAATAGAAAACTTCTTAAAAGTTTAAATATCTCTGTCAATACCGATCAAACACCTATGCAACTACAAAAATTGAGAGAAGTTAAAGATGAATTAAAACAGAAATCAGATCAAGGAAATAAAAACTTAACAATAAAATTTATAAAGGGAGTTCCACGAGTCGTTACTAAATCATCGAATACTGAAATTAATAATATCGCAGATGAAAATACCAATAATTCTGGATAGCAACTACTGAACAACTCGAACTTCTCCATTTATTTTCAAAACATTCAAGGAATAAATAATAAAATTGATGATATTAATTTACTTCTACAACATGAACTATCATTTTTGCCATGTGTATTAGCTTTTAATGAACATTGGCTAAATGAAACATATATAAAATTAATAAAAATAGAAGGATATAAACTAGCATCTTTCTCCTGTAGAACGTCTATGCAACGTGGAGGCACATGTATATTTGTAAAAGAGAATATTGAATATTCTGAGATAAACAAGTTTGACAATATCATTGAAGAGTGCAACTTTGAATTCTCAGTTATTAAGCTAAAACATTTGTCTGAATCTCTGATTTTTGTCTCGCTTTACAGAACACCTAAAAGTGATGTGAATATTTACTTTGATAAATTAGAACATCTTCTTACAAAATTATATGAAAACAACTTTACTAAAATTTGTATCATGGCAGATATTAATATAGATTTTTTGGAAAATTCTCGATTAAAGGATTGCCTAGAGTCCATACTGAGCTCTTTTAATTTGTTTCCCATCTTTGCTGAACCCACCAGAGTAACTGCGTCATCTTCGACATGCATTGATAACATCTTTTGCAATCAAGGAGTTATTTCAACTTCGAAGGTACTAAATACAGGATTCTCGGATCATTTTGCACTTACATGTGAATTATTACTGCCCGATATCTCGTCAGAAGATAATCTTATTAAAAAACGGGTTTTTTCTAAAAAAAATATAATAAAATTTAATAATTTAATTCAAAATACTGACTGGGATTCAATTTATGATAGTGCCCTACCTTTAAATGAAAAATATATATTTTTCAATAACGCATTACAAGAACAATTTGAATCTGCTTTTCCAGTGGTAACGCAAAAGAAAAACAAACTTAAATTTAATGATTGGATAACACCAGGCATAAAAAAATCTTGTAAAACAAAACGAACATTACTACTGAAAGTGAAATTAAATCGTAACGCAAACTTTTTGTCTTTTGTTAAGCTATACTGTGCGGTATTAAAAAAAGTGATAACATTAGCAAAAATACTACATTATTCACACCAAATTAATACGTCATCTAATAAAACAAAAACCGCCTGGTCAATAATAAACAGAGAAATAAATTTTGATAAAAAACAGCAAAGTGCAGATAATATAAAGTTATCGCTTAATAACAACATTGTTTCAGATCCAAATGATGTCGCGAACTTATTAAACAATCAGTTTTTGCAGCTTCCAGCACCTAATACAACATATACAAATAACACATCACACACATTACGTAATAATATCAATAATACAATCTTTCTAAATCCTACAACAGAAGAAGAAGTTCTTTCTATAATAATCTCTTTCAAAAATACGAGTTCTTCGGGTTTTGATAATATATCAATAAAAATTCTAAAACAATGTTCTGTGAATTTAACGCCAACCTTATGTTATTTATTTAATCTTTCATTAGAAGAAGGCTTATTTCCCGATATTTATAAACAATCTATAGTGACACCAATTTTCAAAAAAGGTGACCCTCAATGCACTAATAACTATAGACCAATTTCGCTCTTATCGGTAATTTCTAAGGTGTTTGAAAAAATAATATATGTTCGCCTAATTTCTTTTATAAACAATAATAATATAATAACTGAGTGTCAGCATGGGTTCATAAAGAATAAATCAACAATTAGTGCCGCTTGTGATCTAACTCACTATGTATTAAAATGTTTAGACTCTCGTCAGTTTGTTATGGGACTGTCATGTGACCTGTCAAAGGCTTTTGACACCGTAAATCACTCAATTTTATTATCGAAACTTCAATGGTACGGTATTAGAGGGACTGCCCATAACCTGTTACAATCCTATCTTCAAAATAGACGTCAAATGACTAAAATAATTCACAAAAATGTAAAAGGCTATTCAAATGTGTATTTCTCAGATTCCAAAAATGTAACACGCGGTATTCCTCAAGGTTCAGTGTTAGGCCCTTTATTATTTGTGTTATACATTAATGATATTGCTAATATTGTCGAAGATAATGATAATTTCAAATGTACTATTTATGCTGATGATACATATTTTATTTTGTGCAATGAACACTTACCTACTCTGTTAAATAATATGGTATCTCTTGTAAAAAAATTAGAACAATGGTGTAACACAAACTTTTTAACACTTAATTTTTGTAAAACTAACTTTATAGATTTCAGTCTAACTAGCATTGATTCAAATAGAATGAGTATTCAATACAAACAGATACATTACACTACATCAATTAGTCTGTTAGGAATAAATGTTGATTTCAATTTTAAATGGCACACTCAAGCGTCTAACCTTATTCCTAAACTGAATAAATCTATCTTTTGTATGAGAATTTTAAATAAATGTATTGACAAAAACTCGCTAAAAGGTGTCTATTATAGCTATTTTTATTCCATTGCAACTTACAGTTTATTGATATGGGGCAACTCTCAGCTTATAGATGATGTTTTTATTATTCAAAAAAAAGCTATTCGTATATTATGCAATCTACGACCTAACGAATCTTGTAGAGGCAATTTTGTTGCATTAAATATTTTTACTATTCACAGCTGTTATATTTATCTTCTATTAAAACACGTTTTTACTAATATACATAAGTATAATTCGGTGTCCCACTCTACTTATTCTACACGAAATTCAAATAATATTTTAGAAATCCCATCTCACAATACAACTGCCTATGAAAAAGGTTTCTACTATTCCAGTATAATATGTTACAATGCGTTACCGCAATGTTACAAAAAAATAAAGGTAAAAAGATCACTGTCTCAAATTAAACAAATTCTCATACAAAAGGAATACTATAACTGTACTGATTATTTTAATGATTGTAAAAATAATACCTTCTGTTAATTGTAATTAATGTTAAAATCTGGTTTTGTTATTATTATTGTAATATTAATTAATTAATAATATTATAATTCATAAATTAGATAAGTTTATAAATTAGCTCTTTGTAAATATTTAAATTAGTTATTAACAACTGTAGTCAATTATTGAAAAAAAATATTGTTGGATTCCATACGTTGTTTCTGTACAACTTTTTTGGAATAAATTATTATTATTATTATTATTCCTGAAAAGGGATTATTTTATATGTTTATAATTCTCTATCTCTAACTCTATAGAAGATATAATAAAATTTTTAAATGTTCTGGTAGAGATTTTTATATTCTTTAATAGTAATAACATAAATTTTCAAAAAATATTATTTAGAATTTTTTTAAGCAACTAGTATTTGCGGTTGTCCAATTATTACCAAAATCTATTCAGATCTTCCCATGTCAGATTGAGGAAACCGCAGTTAAACATGTCTTAAGTCTTATAGTATTTGAGAAACCGTGATTTCAACATCCACACATACAAACATACACACATATACACACAAAATGTTATAATCGGTTTTCAGGGATCTTAAAACGTGCTTATCCACTAAAATCTGGATATGTGAGTTTTAGCATGATTTCAATACCTCTCTTAGCGAGAGGTAAAAAGTATGTTTCATTATTAGAAAATAAAATAGGAGAATATTTAATACGCACCTGTCCTTTTCCAGCCACAAATCAAGCTTAAATCCCTAACAGTAGACCTGCTGAGAGGGCCATAACGATAGATTTCTGTACAGACTACACTTGTTCCGTGATATAGGATTAAGGGCTGTTTATCTTGTAGGTACCGTGGTGGTGGTGTGATGCAGCAGACAGTGGCAGTGCCGGTGCACTTGGCCACCGCCCCCGCCGCCGCCCCCGCTGTGGCCGTGGCGCCCAAACCGACACCCACCCTAAACCCTAGGCTCCACAAGCTCCATAAACCCAATATGCACCAGCCCTGTAATGTAAGTCTCTTATTATTATTTGTTATTATTCTTTATTTAATTCGTGGGGTGCTACATAGCATTGAATTGTTACAAAAATTAGTTAGTTGAGTGATATTATACATTAAATAATATTCAGGTGCGTGAAGTTGGCACCCCAAGAAGGAATTTTGAGAAAAAATTATTGCATAATTTTACCCAAGTTATGCTCAGTTTTGCCCTATACTTAATTTATTTTGCCCACGCAACCTGCCCATCCAAACTGCCTACACTACATTCTGGGCCTTTAACCTTTATAACCATACCCATCCAAACATAACTTAAACGCACACCCAACCTTAGGTGGAAAGTGATTAGTTATTGGGCAGTTATATAGATCCTAACTTGACTTGGGCCACTCATGTTAACAAACTATGTTGCAAACTTGCGACTACTATTTTCATTTTTCGAAATTTAAAAAATATACTTTCTTTAAGCTATCTTAGAACTACTTACATGGCCTTATTTGAAAGTCAGTTGCGTTATGCTGTTATTCTGTGGGGTAACTGTACAAATAGTACCAAAGTTTTTAAATTTCAAAAGAAAGTTGTAAGAGTGATAGTTAATGTTGGTCCCAGAGAACATTGTCGCAAAATTTTCCAAAATCTAAAAATTTTACCTTTGCCCTGTATTTATATTTTGGAGTCGCTACTATTTATACATAAAGAATATTTTAAAAGGAATAGCGAAAATAGCGATGTTTGCAGGTATAACACCAGAGCTAAAGATCATCTTAGAAAAATACGTCTTACACGTGAAATTTCAGTGAGAAATTCCATTAATGTTGATTTGTATAATCATTTACCTAACGAAATAACCAGACTTGAGTTCACAATATTTAAAAGAAAAATTAAGAGTTTCTTAGAAACACACTGTTTTTATTCAGTCCAAGAATATTTAAACACTTCAGTATAAACCTTTCTCAAGTCAGTGTTCCTCATTTACTGATTTTAAATTTTATGTCTGTAACTGTACATATTTATGTATATTTATATTAGATAATCCAATAATTTTTGAATTTGTGACATGTCATCAGTTGGCTCTGTACAATATACATGACGAATAAATATATTATATTATTATTACATTATCACAACACGTAACATGCCCACCCAAACTACCCACGCAACATACCCACCCAATCTGTCTGCACAGCACTCTGGGCGATTAACTTTTATAACCATACCCACTGAAACATAACCTAAACTCACACTCCACTTTAGGTGAACAGTGATTAGTTATCACAACACGTAACATGCCCACCCAAACTGCCCACGCAACATGTTCATTCAAAATACCCACGGGTCAAAATAAATTAAGTATTGGGCGAAACTGGGTATAACGGGCAAAATGGGGAAGTTTAGCATGGTAAAAATTCTACATAACATACTATTTTCTCACAAATATAACACAAATGACTGCTGAAATTGAAATTAAAAATTAAAATTATTGCTCCATTTATTTATAATTAATATTTATTGGGTAAACTCTAAGTACGTTATAAGTCAGTTATGCGCAAACTCAGACAGAACGGTGAAAGCAAACCACTTGAACGTACGTCGAACAACACCTCAGTCTCAAGTGACTGGTAAGCGCAACCGCGTGCGTCAGTGTATAAGCGACATACGTTGCGCCAAGCCTCTACCGACGTCATCACAGCTTAAAATCGGCTTTTCCGGAAAATCTGGACATTTTTGAAAAAAATAAAACATGTTACATCTTTTTTCAATTCATTTTCCATGGAATAAAAAAATAAAAATCTGATGTGGCCAACACAAAACCTCCCGCTATTTAATTTTTATTAATTTAAATACATACCTACCTACGTACGGTAAAATTTTTGAAAGAAGTCCGATCAAGGCCATCTACGAATTGCATCTATGAATTAAGATTTTATGCTGTCAAATTTAGTAGTATCCTTTACATAGTTTTTATGAGGTACACAAGATATTATGTACCCTCATAAAAACTAATTAAAAGACACTACTAAATTAGACAGCACAAAATCCTAATTCATAGATACAGTTCGTAGATGGCCTTGATCGGACTTCTTTTAAAAATTTTACTGTATTTACTAACGCTGCAAACTGTTCCATTTCAGAAAACTATTGCTTTATTTACTTTTTTCTTTTTAAAATGTCACTATTATTAATTTGAAGTGATAAGTTATCTGACAGTGACATTTACTGTCAGTTACATTCATTTGAAAAATGAACTGTGTAACAAAGGAATAGATTTTATCGTAGGCTTCGCTACTAATAAAAAAAATTATTTTTAAATTTATCTGTAAAATATATAGAAAAAGTATTAATGAATTCCTGTACAAAATTCAATAATCTTTAATTTTCATAAGATATAAAATTCGAAAAAATGACATTTAATGGTATTTATTGAAGAAAACCCATTATGAGCTTCAGTATTAGAATAGGGTAAAAATACAAGGTTTCAGAATTTTCTGAATGATAGTATTTGAGTTAGAGTGCAAACAAAATCCACACACACACATACACACATACACACACACACACACACACACACACACACACACACACACACACACACACACACACACATACATACAGACATGAAAATGTTAAAAATGGATTCTAGGGACCTTAAAACGTGGTCATTTACTAAAATCTCGATATGAGATTTTTAGCACGATCCCTATACCTCCCTTACCAAGGGTAACAGGAGGTAAAAAAAAATCGCTAATCTTCCCCATTATGCAATAATTTTTTTCTCGATATTCCTACATGGGGGTGCCAACTTCACAAAGGTATAATATTCTTTATTCGAATTTAAGACATTAGGTTTTCTTCTCTTTTCGTATTGAGTATTTTCGCCCATGGTTCCCCGTTGCCTGATTCATTTAGGACATGAAACATGCTCCCCGCTTTCCTGGGTAGTTTTCTGCAATTGTAAAATAAATTAATTATATTTTCTGGTTCTTCGTTGCACAGTCTACAAACAAGATCTTCCTTCTTTCAATATTTGTTTTCATTATCCTTGTTCCCATATCTCAATCTTGTGATTAGATTTATTGATTTGCCTGATTTATCAATTAGGTACTGCGGTGTTACTATTGGTGTGATGTTTCGATATATTTTGTTGTATTGTGAATTATTAATTTTGTTGTCTTGTTCTTGTTTTTGGTTTTCTTTATTCGAATTTAAGACATTAAAATTTCTTCTCTTTTCGTATTGAGTATTTTCACCCATGGTTCCCCGTTGCCAGATTCATTTAGGATATGAAACATGCTCCCCGCTTGCCAAGGTAATTTCTGCAATGGTAAAATTATTAATAAGCGAGTTATGGTCTCCCGAATTTTAAAAAGATTGACATGACGTCACATTTATGTGTTTTTATATCAAATTGTTTTCATCATGGACCTAAATGTTCTTGAAATATATGCTATTTTAAGTTATATTTACATAAAAATAAATGAATATTATAACAATGTATAAGTATACATACTTTATAATTACAGGTGTATTTAAATTATTAAGTTTAATGCAAGAAATTTATGTTAAAATAAAAACTGTTTGGAAACTGTAGTACAGGAATGTTAGCCCCTCCTTTCGAATTTGAATTTCTTAACTTCCATTGGTAGTAATCCCACCTCCTAAGACGCTATTTGTAATGCATGTATAGGCGGTTTCTCGGTCGCCAATCAAAATATTTTCATATTAGTGTCGAAGCGTTATAACAAAAAACACTTTATTTCCGAAATATCTCAATTATACCATTTCATTTTTTATTAATATTCGTTATTCAGCTTATACATTCGTATTTTTTTTACTATTTTCCTTTAATTCGATTGAGCCGTAATCCCCCATTGTATTTTCTGGTTCTTCGTTGCACAGTCTACAAGCACGATCTTCTTTCTTCTTCCAGTATTTGATCTTTTCAAGATCTGAACTCCTAATATTTGTTTCGAATTTTGTTGCTTTTAATCTGATTGCTACTCTAAGATTTTCCTTTTTTATTATTTGTTTTTTCTAGAATAATAAAATACTCTAAAAATGCGTACACTTACATAACATTCTCATTACAATCAAATAATATTACTACCAAGTTTATATCTTTACCCATTTTTGAATTATTGCCCCAAAAAATATACTGCATATTCAGATAAAAACTTCAAAATTTTCAAAAATCTAATTTTTATGTACCTAGATAACTCTCAATGCGCTGATTCCAAATTTTGAAACCGCAGGTCGATATCTCGTTTCTTTTTTGAGATATTTAGATTTAAAGTTTTGCCCAAAACTACCCATTTTTAGGTATAAACCCAAAAATAGGTCTAGATATGAATTTGGCGACATCACCATTCGATTCTACGGACAAAAATACATAAGTATAGCAATTTTCATAATTTTTGTCCAACCGGTTCATTGTTTATGAATAAAAGCTTGAAAACCCCTGAAAATGGCCAAAATCTGAAAAAATCGTAAGGGGTACACCTTAGATTTTTGCGATTTTTGACCATTTTCAGTTATTTTACTTTAGAGATTGTATACGGTGTTCAAAAATTCTGAAAATTGGTGTACTTATGTAATTTTTCCCGTAGAATCGAATGGAGTTGTTGCCAAATTCATATCTCGACCCATTTTTGGGCTATTACCCAAAAATGGGCAGTTTTAAGCGAAACTTTGAATCTAAATATCTCGAGAACGAAAAGAGATATCGACCTGCGGTTTCAAAATTTGGAATCAGCGCACTGAGAAGTAATTAGATTTTTGAAAATTTTGAAGTTATTATCTAAATATGAGGTATATTAGCTTTTGGGGCAATAATTCAAAAATGGGTAGAGATGTAAACTTGGTAGTAATATTATTTGATTGTAAAGAGAATGTTACGTAAATGTCCGCATTTTTAAAGTATTTATATACGAGCATACAAAATGTGTATTCATGTGACAATTTTATTGGATTTACTTTCTGTATGGAATTTGTAAAAAATTATATTAAGTTCGTGTTATAATTTTACTGGATATGTAGAATCTTTTCCAATGAACTTTTGGTATAGGATTTGTACAAAATACATCAAATTAACGGAAGGTCTTGTGCTGGCCACAACAGATTATTAGGTTTGTCTTTGTTTTATTTCTTTATTATATAAATCAATAATTGTAAAAAAAAATATTTCCGGTATTATTAAAAAGTCATTTTGTTCATTAACGTCTAAAAAAGTCATGGCTAAGAAAACATAATTGTAACCTAAAATCTGAACTGATAACTGGTGAAACGTCAAATAACAAGTAGTGACAAGTCATGTGATAGATCCTGATTGGTCAGATCTAGAATTTCAAAATCGAGCATAAACCAAAGAGAAAACTGTAAATTTTAAATCAAAATTTCTAAATGTAAATTTATAAATTAAATTCATCATGAACCAGCCATTATTATGTATATCGAGATATAATCAAATGCTAAATGAGTGATTCAAAATAAACTACATTCTGTTCTCCTCCATTCGATATTGAATAGGAGTCACTACAAATGGATTATCAAACATGAAAGTTATGAATTGTTCTATCGTCAAGCTGAGCTGAGCTGCAGTGACAGGCTTGACAGCCACAACTGTTTGATATTGCATGACAGATTTGAATTTTTAACCGGACGGAATAGAACTACAGAAGTGAGTCAGGGTATTTCCGATTTTATTTCTCTTTTATATCCTGTTTTCCCACTTTTCTTTCTCTCTAAATACATAATTATATACAACGAAATTCTTTCTTTCATATTATATTGATTGTCTTTTGTCATTTCTGAAAACCAATGAAATGTTTCATTATCTGTCATGTGTCAGTGTTTTAACCAATCCTGCCATTATTATAGTAACTTTATCATTCAGTATGTTAACACAATGCGTGATTTTTCTTAGTTACCACGTACATATTATAGCGCTTATTATTAAGTAACCATGGTGAACGAATATACGAATGTTGGTATATTCAAATATACCAAGGTTCGTATATTTAGGTGCGTTTGGCTATTTTGTTTCATATACTCAGAACTGTCTGTATCATTTTGAAATCTATTTACGCAGCGTATAGAGTACTATCTTTTTCCTTTCAATACAATGTCGAGCATATATATGTGGGAGTACTCGCGACTGGCCGAGTAGTTAAGAAGACAAATTTTAAAGCGGGATTACAGTCAAATGGAAATTCAGTGGGAGAAAAAATTTTGATACTCTTTTTAATAAAAGTCAAGCTTTCGGTTTATTTGAAACCTTCCTCAGGACTCTAAAATGTGTTATAGTCTATTTAAGAATGACTGGCAGTAATAAATCATTCTGTCAAAGACATTCCAGTGGCGCGCCAATAATGGTTTGCACAGGGATAGTCGAAATGACTAAATTCGGTAGAGAACTATAGTTTTAGGTCTAAGTTGTTTTTCAGGGTCAGGTAAAGTCATTTAAATAATTAAGAAATATATAAGTATATGTAATGTAATACGTATATTTAATAGAAATATGACAGGTACCAATATCTTGACAACACACATGAAATAAGTATAAATTTTAGTATGTAACAAATAAAAATGTAAATATTGAATGTATGTATGTAAATATTAAATGTATGCAATATAATAATAATGACTGAGAAAGTTATATTTAAATATTAAAAACTTTTATTTTTAGTAAATGTATAAACAGATCACTCTACAAATCCTATCTATGTCTATGACACAGTCCGACGGGGATTATCGGACGGCATTCTATTGTTCGACAAGTTTCGTTCCAGGTACAAAGCGTGCGGCTTATTTTGACCATCCTAGTGTAGTTACAACTGATTTTTCTGGTAGTTTTATTTGCCGCATTGCTGGCAAAAATCCAATACTACTCATGCAAATAATGATTTATTACTGCCAGTCATTCTCAAATAGACGTTAAATAATGTGTTATACAAAAATTTTGACAATTGTAGTAAAGTACTGACATTAATTTGAGATTCTTACGTAAGATTTCAAAAGTTGACATAATAAACGAATTTTGATATCAATTTTATATTTGAACATTGTCAATAAGATAAAATAACAAGATTTTGTAAAATTTTGTTACGTTACATATTTAAAAGTAAAATAAAATTGCGAAAGTTGAAATGACGAAGCAACAACCAGAAAAAACAAGAAACTTAAAAAACTGGTGGCGCCAGTTAAGTATAACACGGAATTAAAAAGTTTGATTTTAAATTCCTTTGCACATATACATGCACACACACACATACACACATACAGACATCATCGCGAAAATGTTAAAATCAGATTCTAGGGACCTTAAAACATAGTCATTTACCAAAATCTCGACATGCGTTTTTTAGCACGATCCCTATACCTCCCTTATCAATGGTAGCGGGAGGTAAAAATGTTTAGAATTAAAAACTTTGGAGAATATAAATTAAAATATGGATATAGAATTTTTGTTTAAAGTAATTACAAAGAAATTTCCATTAATTAAATTGCAATTTATGTCAAAAATATTGAAATATTGTTTGTAATAATAAAATTTCATATTTATTTTACAATAGTAATAAATCATTTTTATATTGTTTCATAATACTTATTAATCTCACAAATATATGAAAGTATATTTTCATATCTGAAAATTGGAAATAATTTCTAGTTTAATGACAATTTAACATCCTGAAGTAATATCTGGTAAAGGCTTCCAACAGTACAGAGATGTTATCACTAATGAAACTTACTAACATAACCAGAATAATAAAATACTGATTACATATGAATAAAAATCTGTTGTGGCCACCACAAGACCTCTCGCGGTTTCCATATTAAGCTATATAAGTATTGTATATATTTGACATTTCTGATACATACAAAAATTCATATCTTCTTTGTATATTTTGATATTTTTTAATTCATTCTATTCACTCTTATTCTTCTAATGTTCGAGATTCTTTCAATTCCTTGATGAGATTGGCGGTATTTCTGAAGGGTATATGTAATATATGTATCTATAATTATAAATATTTAATTAATAATAAAATAAGATATATTAAATGTATTTCCCAGAAAAAGTCTTCAGTAATGTCTCTGGCTTTTTGACTCACATTTATCTATCAATTACAAATATTTTAATTTTTCCATTTGTTTTCCATGGGCTGAGAGATTCATTTACAACTTATTATTTTATATATTTATATGTCTCTATCTTTAACTCCATAGAATATATAATAAAAATTTTAAATGTATCGGATAGAGATTTTTATATTCTTTAATATTAGTAATAAATGAAATTTTCAAAAAAAAATAATTAGAAGATTTTTTAAAGAAACTATTACTTTCGTTTGTCCAATTGTTACCAAAATCTAATCAGCTCTTCCCAGGAATGTCAGATTGAGGAAACTGCAGTTAAATATTTTTTAAGTCTTATAGTATTTGAGAAACCGTGGTTCCAACATCCACAAACACACACGCACACACACACACACACACACACACACACACACACACACACACACACACGCGCGCACACGGACATCATCGTAAAAATGTTATAATCGGATTTTAGGGACCTTAAAACGTGTTTATCCACTAAAATCTGGATATGCGATTTTTACATTATTCCAATACCTCTCTTAGCGATAGATAAAAATCATTATTAAACAGAAAATCTTTGAATTTTTATATTATATGTATAAGATGCATTTTTACTTTTAAGGTCCCTAGAATCCAATTTTAACATTTTCGCGATGATGTCTGTATGTGTGTGTATGTATGTATGTGTGTGTGTGTGTGTGTGTGTGTGTGTGTGTGTGTGTGTATGGATTTTGTCTTCGCTCTAACTCAAATACTATCATTCAGAAAATTCTGAAACCTTGTATTTCTATCCTATTCTAATATGAAAAGAAGCCATTAGATTTTGGTGTAAATCGGATAACCGGAAATGGAACTTTACCTGAAGCTCATAATGGTTTTTCTTCAAAAAATATCATTAAATGCTATTTTTTCGCATTTTATGTCTTATGAAAATTAAAGATTATTGAATTTTCTACAGGAATACATTAACACTTTTTCTATATATTTTACAGATAAATTAAAAAATATTTTTTTTTATTAGTCGCGAAGCCTAAGATAAACACAATTCAGTAAAGTAATAGTTTTATGCAATGGAACAGTTTGCAGCGTTAGTAAATACGCAGGTATGTATTTAAATTAATAAAAATATAATAGCGGGAGGTATTGTGTTGGCCACATCAGATTTTTGTTTTAGATGACCACCTGTTTCTAAAAATAGTTACCTACGGAATGTTTAGTACACTTTCTGGGTTAGAGTAAAATTTGAACTTGAACAGATGACCTAAATATTAAATTTCATGCCTTGAAACTTTGTAATGAGTTAGATGTCAAAATATGTGACACAGAACATATCGCAGTTATACAGGGTTGGCCAGAAAGGGCGGACATTTTTTAAACCGTCGCAAAATTGATGCTTGCTGCTTAAGAAAAAATTTGGTAGATTGATGAAGCTTCTGATTTATGAATACTGTATTTATAGAGACGGACACACTTAAAATTTTTATACTTAATTTTTATTTACATATTTACACTATTACTAACTTATTATTATTATTGATTACAATAAACATAACTAATGGTGCTATTCTGTAAGCTATAGAGCTCTATATGATTACACCTTATAGAATAGTAAAATTACCTATTCTGTAACTCTGTCTGTATCAAGCCTGGCTATAGAGTTGTTTTGGTTGTTATTCATGTCAAACTGTCAAATATTCTATAACCATATTTTTGACAAGACTTTAAAGAATCCTTTATAACTCGAATAAAATGTAGGTATATATTTAATTATATTAATGAATTAATGTTTATTGTCATATACATTTTGATTATTGTAATTGTAATTCTTGTTGCTGTTGTGATAAAAATAAATACACCATCACGGCATATTATTAATTATTAAGACATCATTTAATTCTTATTTTAAATATTCTATTAAGCTATGAACACCAATGTTGATTCCTGCCCTTGTCTTGACCTTTTTAATATAATATATTTTGCGACAAATGATTCAATCTTCTTCCTAATCTCATGAAATTTATATAAATTTTTCATATATATCTATGTATACTTACTTTCTATGATTAATATTTAATAATAAATGTATTAAAATTGGTACTCTTTCATTTTCCATTTCAATATTTCGTTACGTTTGACAAATTTTTTTGAATATAAATATTTTTGACGTTTCAATATGCTCTGTAAATGCTTTACAGTCAAGATTTTGGCGCTATAAGACTATAGCCCTTATAGTACTGTAACGTAGTTATAGAATAGCTATTTTCTTACATACTATAACGTCGGTTGTTTATAGAGCCTATAGAGCTTATAGAACGTTACATAATAGCACTATAAATCCTAAAAATGCCTAGTCCAAAACTGAAACTATACTCCTATCTCACATCTATCAACTAAAAATCTGCCTGTAAATATCTAAACAGCTAACATCTAGACTAAACAGAGATGAGAAAAGTGATAATAATTTCTAAACAGAATTTTGACTTACAATGATAACAAAGTTACAATATTGATATTGAAACTATAATTTAGAAGAGTTTATAATAAAGTTATTTGTTTGTTATTGTTCTGCCCTTACCTTGTAACATTCTGTATGTAACAACGTAATGAAATCTGGAGTGAATACCTACCTTCTTTCTTGGGTGTAATTTGGCTTGTAAAATATGAATAGAAAAACTGATCAAGTAGGTAATAAATTGTGTGTGGTATGCAGAGTTGCATATCTCGATTTAAATGAAATAGGAAACTATTCTTTCATAGCCTGCCAAGAATTTAATTAAGAATTATCGAGGCTGAGAAAGCTGTAAAAAATATCTCACGTACTCGGAGCTCGTCGTTATTCTACAGACGTTTCATTACACGATAAATATTCATCAAAAACATGGATATTGTATCTTATAATTATATTGTGTTCCTTTTTACCTCTTGCTAAGAGAAGTATTGGATTCATGCTAAAAATCGCATATCCAGATTTACTTTTATTTTATTTTTTTATTTACAGATACAAAGAGTAAAAGTCAAATATTTTATGTTTAGTTCCCAAATATATTGTTTACAGCTCTTTTAAATGGGGAAGTTTAGCATGGTAAAAATTCTACATAACATACTATTTTCTCACAAATATAACACAAATGACTGCTGAAATTGAAATTAAAAATTAAAATTATTGCTCCATTTATTTATAATTAATATTTTTTGGGTAAACTTTAAGTACGTCACAATTTAGTTATGCGCAAACTCAGACAGAACGGTGAAATCGAACCACTTGAACGTAGGTCGTAACAACACCTCAGTCTCACCGCGTGCGTCAGTGTATAAATCGACATACGTTGCGCCAAGTCTCTACCGACGTCATCACAGCTTAAAATCAGCGTTTCCGGAAAATCTGGGCATTTTTGAAAAAAATAAAACATGTTACATCATTTTTCAAGTCATTTCCCATGGAAAATAAAAATTAAAAAAAAAAAAAATCGCTAAACTTCTTTCACTAAAATTTTAAACATCTGCAAAACAGCTTAGTGTTCATTTTTTCTTCTGAAATTTGGACACGATTAAAGATAAGCTTTACTTTAATACGTGCTGAAATTTCAGAAGAAAAAATGGAAACTAAGCCGATTTGCAGGTGTTTAAAATTTTAGTGAAATTTCATATATGTTTAAATTGTTAATAATTCGTGAACCGCTCATCGGAGCAAAAATCGTTTAACATGACGGTGATAGCATTATGTCTAGGGGCTATAGCTCCTCAGCAGGAGTACGAAAATTAGTAATAATTGCAACAATGGATAGCAAAGGTTCCCTCGACATTTTAAAATCAAATTTTAAACAATGTGCCGAAAAGTAGGGCCTTAACAGACAATTTTAATTTCGTGCATCAGAAAAATTCGACAAATAATTCGCTCTATAAGAGAATGCCTATAATAACTGTATAATATTAAAAATATGCTTAATCATCCCTCACAGTCTCCGCACTTTACTCAGATTGAGAAAGTGCGGAAAATTCTTAAAATAAATAAGAATGTAAAGCAAAAAAGAATTTAAAACTAATTACAAGTAAAATGGCAGAATATAATGCCATCGGTGACCAAAAATTTGGTGGATTCAATGACTCATCGCTCAGTTACTGGTAGAAAAACCAAAGGAAAACCCTCGAAATATTATATTTCTTTATAAAACATAAATAAATGGTTTATTATTTAAATGTTTTGGTTATCGTACGGAGACTTTTTTGTCATGAAATTATGAATACTTTCAATGTTTACCCCATAATATAAATAAATTAATTAAATTATTTTTTATTTATGGGGTCCCGTGGCCGCGTGCCTGAGTGTCTGGTTGCGAACCTGGGGAAACCGGGTTCGATCCCGACTGACGCCAAATATTTCCAATTTAAATGGCACAAAAGTGACCCCTGTGGTGCACTCTCCACGCCAGCTATGAGTGCCCGTGAGGTGACGCCTGGTAAGCTCCCACACGGTAAAATATATCGTCATCATTACCGATGTCTACATGTGTTGTAGATACTGGCACACCCAGAAATGGGTAATATGCCGTGATGATATATTTATATTTATTTGTTTATTTTATATTAATAATAACGTAATATACTGCGTTTCATTTTGGATTACAAGGAAATTAAATATATTGGATTTTAGACTGCTATTTTTCCTAAAATACATTAAAACTACTATCGTACGAAGACTTTTTTGTATGACTGTATGTTAAATTCGTTTTTTCCTCACATTTTGTAGGGTAAAAACCTCTATTGATTGGACTATATGTATTTTAAATTAAAACCATATTAATTTTTTGAGACTATTTAATAAATAGTACATTATTTACAGGTGGTTTCCCATCCGATTACTACCCGTGCACCCTCTTTCTTGACTTTATAGATCTTATATGAGTCCAATTAGCCCTCCAGATATGATCATTAACTGTGTTTATATTGTATAACTATCTCTTAAGTCTTAACTTTCGTCCATAGTTTTGGTTTCTTAGTACGTGGTCGATCTATGTGTACTTTGTGCGTCTTAGCCGTCGTCTCGTGTCTGTGAATTATTGATCGGCGCCGAGACGCGCCTGCGAGGGTGGTCATAGCACACTACGATGTAGAGGAAGTGCTAAGGTTAAACACCAAACAACCCCATACATTGTTGTTGGCGTAATTACACACAATTAAATTTCTTTATATATACCTACGCGTTATTCATACTTGCTTATTGTAATTATAGGGATGAATAATTTACTATACAATGTGAGGAGAAATAATAATGTGTTGTAAACTAATATTAATAAATAAGAAGAATTTATGGTATGAACTTTGCATAAAAGATGTGAATTCATAACAGTAAGCAGATTTTACATTTTTACCTCTCGCTAAGAGAGGTATTGGATTCATACTAAAAATAGCATATCCAGAATTTAGTCAATAAGCACGACCTAAGGTCCCTAGAATGTGTGTGTGTGTGTGTGTGTGTGTGTGTGTGTGTGTGTGTGTGTGTGTGTGTATGTAGGATGTGGGTGTGTGTGTGTGTGTACGTGTGGATGTTGGAAGGACGATTCCTCAAAAACTATAAGACTTAAAAAATATTTAACTGCAGTTTCCTCAATCTGATATAAATGGGAAGAGCTGAAAAGGTTTTGGTAACAATTGGACAACCGGAAGTAGTAGTTTCTTAGAAAAATTCTTTTAAATATAATTTTTTGGAAATTTTTGTTATTACAAATATTGAAGAACATAAAATTCTCCATCTAATACACTTAAAAATTAAGGATTAAGGTGCACACAATATTTTTTCAACTAAATTTAATTTAGAAAACAGGTATAATTATTCAAACCAAATTGATCTCTATTGACGTCTTATCAAAAGTCAAATTCGTTCCCTTTGTTTCATTTTAAATGGGACAGGCAAATACACATTGTAGTCAATCAAATGTCGAGTCGTAACCATGGATATGACAAACCCAATGTTTCACGTTAAAAAATACAGTATAGAATAATCGGATGTAATACATCGCAGAGGCTAAACTACACTAAGGAAACCAGTTGACAAATTCAAATGTTTATAACATAGTTTGTAAATGACAGATGTTAGTGTCAAACATCAACAATTTTAATGACATTCTGATAACTTTTGCTGGGAAGTACATTAATCTTTCTTATTACTTTATTAATTAAATATGTAAATTTATAGGTAAAATGCATATATCCATCAGAGATACCGGCATATCTTGTTAGTGCATTGGAAGAATCTCTGTCATTTAGGAATTTCCTCATACATTGAAAAATAGATATAATTAGAATTATATGTGTGCAGAAGACATGTTAAATACAATAGAAAACAATAATTGGGTAAAGTTATGTAATTTTTTTTGTTCGATAGCGAAGTGCAATACAATACTTATATAACATAAAATGGAAATGGCGAGAGGTATTGTGCTGGCCACAACAGATTTTTTTAAAAAGTTTATGCATTATTTTTCATTTCTAATACAGGAAAAAAACACTAATAAAATTATCCCTTAACATTAAAATTTAATTTTAATAAAACTAAATACGTATTTCGAGAACTAAGTTGACATCATCAGTAGTACAACAAGGAAAAATTCAACAGAGTAGCCAACATTACTCAACATGTCAACCATGCCAGATGTCAAGACGAAAATACTTCAAATACATTTTTTGTATTTTGTAATTTCACGTATTGATATTATAACAAGAAAACTTTATAGCAAAAGTTTAATAGAAAAAACTAAAGTTTTCTTTTGAACTTATTTGTAGAGATATTGATCTGGGAAATAGTATATTCCTTATCTGTATATTATTAAATACAAACTTTGATGGTTCCCTGCTTATTAAATTTTCATTTATCACAATAACAAAAGCGAAATTGAATTTTCTGACAAGAAAATCTTTTCTGGTACTACATCTTGTCGTAGCTCACTTAACACCTCCTTGACATGATGACGTCACGACCGCCGAAACAGTTGAACGAAGAACAAGAGAAAACGGAAACAGACTACCGGAAATGACAGCCGATGTATTTTTAGTTGTTGGGGTGACAAATAGGCGGCACTTACGGCTGAATTTCAACAGATTTCAAGACAATTTTTTTGTAATTTTTTTAAAAGTAGGTAAACGTATTCATTTTGATTTTTTATCTACCGCTACCCTTGGCAAGGGAGGTATATGGATCGTGCTAAAAATGAGCACGTTTAAGGTCCCTAGAATCCGATTTTAACATTTTCACGATGATGTCTGTATGTGTTTAAAAATGAAGCTCATTCTACCATCAATAAGCATGGTGGAATGTGTCATTCTAAGTCCGAAACAGGGACAAAAATTAATGTAATATATATCTTTGTTTTTACCTTCCGTCACCTTTAGGTAAGGAAGGTATTGTCTTTGGTCAAAAAATTCGGTGGTGAGTTTTTAATGAATAAGCACGTTTTAGGGTCCCTACCATACGAATTTACTATTTTTAAGATGATGTCTGTATGTATGTATGTATGTATGTATGTATGTATGTATGACTGTAAGTACGTGTGTGTGTGTGTGTGTGTGTGTGTGTATGTGTATGTGTGTCCGTGTGTGACAAATTTTTCTCCGACGATAACTCCAATATTACAATTCTAAAAAATTATAATTCTTTCGTATTCCTCTTCTGCACATCCACATGAAGAGTTGATTAGATTTTGGTTACTATTGATCCACCGGAAGTATCTTTATTTGAAGTTTTTGAGTTTTTCTTAAAAGAACGCAGTTAAATATTATTTTTTGACATTTTTTTATTATATATATATTAAAGAAAATACTCTTCTCTATCCGGTTTGATTATACATTTTCCTTCATATTCAATAGATGTAAATTTAAAGCATTTTAAAGAAATTAATTTTCAAAAATTAGGCAGCTTTGCTATTTATTATGGAAACAACTGATATAATCAAAAAATTCTAATTGATAGATGTCAGTTGTAAGTGCAAAACCAAAAATGGATAGTATAGGATCAAAAATTGGTATGTCATAGTGTTTCTCGCAAGTTACATGCAGAGAAAGGCCAAAGAGAAGAAGGAAGAACTGTATCGTAGAGGACTTGAGAAAGGAAGGACTGTGTGAAAAAGATGCGTTCGACAGGAATGAGTGGAAGAGAAGAGGAAACAGCGACCCCTAATAAAATAGGGGAAAGCTGAAGAAGAAATAAGGAAGTGTCAAGTGCATTTTACTTAGTGTATGTTTATTGGATTTATAGAACCTTTTCAAATGAACTTTTTGTATGGAATTTGTAAAAAATAGTATGTGTTCGTGTTCGATTTTACATGATATTATATAGAATCTGTTCCAAGGACGTTTTGCACGTGCACCCCCTCTGGGTGCACCACTGTATTGAACACTCGTTATTTACAATTAAAAGTTAGGTAATCCTTTTCTCTCTGAGGTAATCTGAGTCTCGTCTTGTCTTCTCACCCCATCTGTCTTGTCCTGTTCCTGTGTCTTGTTTCCCACAGCTGGAACTTCAACTCAGCTCAACTGCATCGTATTGCATCCCTTAGTAAAGATTGCACCCGCTAAAAATAATCCAAAACGGGTGTGCAGCGCAGTCAACGCCCTTGCAGTCTAGCCAAACTCTGGCTCTGCATCGACTAGTGCACTCTCTGTTCAGTTCAAGACCTTCGGAAAATCTATATCTATACAACGACAAGGCGAGGAGGTGTCTCTATCTACAGGCGCGCTTACTGCTGATGTTCGGTGTTGGCAGAGACAATAGGGTTGCTAGAATTTTTATATGAATTCTAAGGCTGTGTCTGTTGTTGCACTTTTATCACCCTAATATCTAAATCCTAAATTTATATGCCCTAAATCTAGTGATTATTTAGGATTTAATTCCTTGAGGTTGACGCACATTAATTAAACAAATCATATTCGCTGCTATAATTTGTACAAAACGTCAAATTTACTGTCAAAAATTGGTTTTTAGCTTCTATTTTATGAAAATAATATTAACATTTAATATGTAGTATCAAATTAAATCGAATTGTATACAGGGAATTTATTTTAACATGCAGCATATGGCGAATCACTTCCATGGTTACTCACTATTGTCAAAACATGACAGCAATGTAATTTTTGTCCATTTTAAAATACAACATACAAAATTTGTAGTTTTGTATTATCAAAACTAATTTCCAATAAATTAGCCTACATGCGATTAACAAAATCAAAACATGAATGTTGTACATCTTAGAAAACTTTAGCTTACAAAAATTCATAACTTTCATGTAATAAATATTAAAAAATATCCCCAATCACTCTGAGGCAATATTCTAGTCGGTCGTAATAAGAATTGACACCATTTGTAATGTGTTTTGGAGGTATCTCCTGTGCTGCAATACTATTTATAATGTTGCATTTTAAAATGGACGAATATTACATTGCTTTCATTTTTTAACAATAGTGAGTAACCATGGAAGTGATGAACTATAATGTTGCATTTTAAAATAAATTCTCTGTAATTCATTTTGTTATACTAAAGTGGATGTCATAAGTGTGCCGTTGTATTTATGTGAAGAAGACCTAACTCCTAAATACTAAATGCCAAAATGCGTCATTGAACCCGCAGCCTTAGTTTTTAGGACTTAGGTCCATTGGGTTGTGGTTTGTATGGCAACAATTTCGGACAACAAAATAGTTATTTTCGTAACAAGTTATGAAAAATACCAAATATCATGCGAGTGTAAATTGACGCACGACGCGTAGCGGAGTGCAAGTCAATACACACGAGCTAAGATATTTGTATTTCATACAAGTTATGAACATTGTTTTTTAGACGAGCTTAAATAAATTTTACTTTTTCTACAAAACTGAAATTTATGTTCAAACGTACTGACAGCTGACATATGAATAATGTATACATATAGCCAGAAAATAATGACATAGTAACCTAGCAACCGTGTCAACTATTTCGATATGAAATATATCGTAACACTAATGTGATAAGTTCAACTTTCAGTGTTAGGATACTACGTTGATATGTCATACTTATCACAATGGTCGTCTAAAAATGAATTATCAGCTATAATATCCCGAGGACATTGATAATTACGAAATAATTTTATGACAGTTACCGAAAGCGCGTTGCTTGGTAACAGTCCGACGCCGAAGGCGGAGGTGGTGTTATCTAAAAGCAACGTGCTTGAGGAAGTGTCATAAAATTATAAGTATTTATCAATGATCGAGGGGTATTCGGTGAGAAAATTTTTTGCAGTTTTAACATTAAATTTGCCTAAAATTTGTATTTGACAGAATTTTTGTGTCTAGCATAGCCCAGTAAATGTCACTAGTAGCTATGAACGTGAATGTGGCTATGAATATGTTCAGTGTGAAGTGTGTAATGAGAATGAGACCTCTTTAAGTGAGACCAAAGAGAAGAAGATAAGACATACAAAAGTCCATAAATATTCTCCACATTTAGTTTTTTATTTAATACAGTATTTTTTATGTGTTTTCTTCTTTTGTTGAATAAATCATTATTATCATTATTTATTAAGGTCACTAGAATCCGATTTTAATATTTTTACAATGTCTGTCTCTCTCTCTCTCTCTCTTTCTGTGTGTGTGTGTGTGTGTGTGTGTGTGTGTGTGTGTGTGCGTATGTGGGTGTATCTGGATGTTGGAGGAACGGTTTCTCAAATCCCATAAGAGTAAAAACCAATTTAACTACGTATTCCTTAATCTGACATTAATGGGCAGAGCTAAAAAAGTTTTGGTACCAAATGGACAACGGGAAGTAGCAGTTTCTTAAAAAAATCTTTGAATATAATTTTTTAAATTTATGTTATTCCATTTATTAAAGAATGTAAAATTCTCTATCCGATACATTGAACATTTTTATTATATCTTCTACAGATTTAAAGGTAGAAAATTATGAATATACAAAATTATCGTTTGTAATTAATATCGCAGCCTAAATAACTTAAAGGAAACCAGTTGAAAAATTAAAATGTTTGTAATTGACAGAAAAATATCTATCCAGATACATTACTGAAAGCTTGTTCTGGGAATTACATTTAATATTACATTTACGCATCAGAAATACCGTCAAGCTAGTCAATGAATATGTTAATAATAGATGTAATTAGAAATTTTGTGTGTGTACCACAATTGTATAGCCTAATATGAAAATGGCGAGAGGTCTTGTGCTGGCCACAACAATTTATTTTGTTATACAGGGTGTCTCTTAAATAGGGGGACATGGCTTAACCACATATTCCTGAGGCTAAAATAAGACGATTTAACCCAACTTGCTTCTACCGGAAAGTGTACCATTTAGCCAGAATTCTGTTTCAAAGTTCTTTGAAAAAAAATTAATTTTGCTTATAATAACTGGACGCTTTATTCGATTTGGATAAAATTTGGCACGACAGTTTATATGGTTATAAGTCATCTTTTAAGATGATACTTGTTATTATTAGTGAACCACTAGTGTATGAAACGTAGGTGTCCCAACATTGATTTGACCATAACTTTTTAATGGCCACGCCAATAACATAAAATTATTTTTTTTCAGAAAGATACATTCAATAGTAAACTTTTCTCTCTTTGTGTAATTTGTGATATCTGTTACGGTTCAGACAGAAAAAAATAAAATCTGAGTGACTGCATTGTGAATTTTCTTAAAATAAATTTAATCTAGTAGTCTATTCAAATGTCAAACAATTAATTTTTAATGACAGTAACGAGTTGTCAATCTTCTCAACTTATTTAGGAGTAAGCTAACATATTTATTCGTGTTATTTATAATAATGGTAGTAAAATACTATTAGGCCGAACAAACAGATGTTACTAGTTTCTGAATATTGCGAAGGAATTTTTTGACAACCCATAAACAATTGTTGCTGTCATTAAAAATTCGTTGTTTGACATTTGGATAGATTGCTAGATTAAATTTATTTTTAAAAAATTCACGGTGCAGTCACTCAGGTTTTATTTTTTTCTGTCTGAACCGTAACAGATATCACAAAATAAACAGAGAGAGAAAAGTTTACTATTGAATGTATCTTTCCGAAAAAAAATACTTTCACGTTATCGGCGTGGCCATTAAAAAGTTACGGCCTAATCAATGTTGGGACACCTAAGTTTCATACACTAGTGGTTCACTAATAATAACAAATATCACCTTAAAAGATGACTTATAACCATATGAAGTGTCATACCAAATTTCATCCAAATCGTATAAAGCGTTCTGTTATTATAAGCAAAATTAATTTTTTTTCGAAGAACTTTGTAGCAGAATTCTGGGTAAATGGTACACTTTCCGGTAGAAGCAAGTTTAGTTAAATCATCTTATTTTAGCCTCAGGAATCTGTGGTTAAGCCATGTCCCCGTATTTAAGAGACACCCTGTATATCAACATACTTGATTGGTTAATTTTTTAAATATTAACCACTGAGTTACATTATATTAATATTAAGAAATAACGCCCGCACGGTACAAATATATATATATATATATATATATATATATATATATATATATATATATATATACTATAATACATCCATAATTATGCCTAAAGCTTTAATAAAGTAATATATGAAGCTAATTATGAATGTCCTGAACAATTTCGAACAGGAACTGGCCACCGTTGAATTTTTTTTTCAAATATTTATTTGTTATCACACTTTAATTAAATTAAGTATTTTCAGAGAGCAGCAGATTCCCTGCAAATAAACAAATCATTTTTTTTTGTGAGCAAGATTTCGGGAAAAGCTGAAAGAGGCATTTTTATTTCTAGAATAGGGAGCGAGCCGTCATGTGACTTTGTTGATCTTGACAATCAGATATGGGGGCCCGTATCAGAATGACAGCTAGTAGTCATGTACATAACTTACAAATGTCATAAATTTTTATTCAAAATTTGAAGATTTTCTAAGTTCACAAGATTTTGGAAATTCATAAAATTTGGAAAGAAAAATGATATTTGACATCTATGTATAATCATCATTATTACCGATATCTCTGATAAAAGCAGATTGGCACACCCAGAAATGGGTAATATGCCCGTGATGATATATGTATTTATATTTATTTATAATTATTACTTATTGAAACATATATAAGTTCTGGTTGTTTTTTAATCAACAATACTATATCTAAATGTACATACAAGAAGTGTGTATATTGTAATGTACTCTGTCATGTTTTCCGAGTGTAGAATATAATATAAGAATATAAAGGTTCGCGAAAGCGTGTTACAGCTCTCAACAAATTTTTCTTGGTGATGGAGTCTTTTATTAAATAATGGCATCCGTCCAAGAGATGGAAATTCTTTTATACTTTCGCTGCTTCCATGTTTCCAGCCTTTCACAACTCAAAAACAGAATGGATGGAAGGCCTTGGGAATCTTAAGAAGGTTCCCACTATTTCTGGATATTCGAAAATTCACGAAAGTGTATTCTTCAATTTGCAGCTTATTTGGTAGAGCATCCGAAGTCGTGTACATGGAATACCATACTAATTTATAAGGCGCGAGCAGTCATGTGACTTTGTTGGTCTTTCTTGGGGGCCCGTGGCAGAATGACAGCTAGTAATTATGTACATAGATGTCAAATGTCATCATTTTTCATTCCAAATTTTATGATTTTCTAAAACCACGTGAACTTAGAAAATCTTTAAATTTTGAATAAAAATTTATGACATTTGTAAGTTATGCACATGTCTCTTCCAACTTTTCCCGAAATCTTGCTTACAAGTCAAAACTGATTTGCTTATTTGTAGGGCATCTGATGCTCTCTGAAAATACTTAATTTAATTAAAATTTGCCAGTTCCCGTTCGAAGTTGTTCACGACATTCATAGTTAGCTTCTGAGATTACTTTGTTAAAGCTTTAGGCATGATTATGGATGTATTACAGTATATTACAAATTAAAACAAACAGTGGCACAAATCACAAATACTGAAATACTTTATGCAGAAAAACTGACAATCCAACAACCAAGTAAAGAATCGATATTCGATTGATATAAAATTCAATGTATATATGGTCATGCCAACGTATAGTATGAAAATCAATTATGATTATATCAAATATTCCGTAAAAGGAATGGAGATTGACTTAGAAATACTTGTAAATTTCATTAATACGTATATACATTTCTTAATACTAGTATTTTTTCTCCTTTTATTAAAAGTAAATAACACCAAATAAATTGTACAAGTTATATTTCTTGAGAAAAATTTTCATTGCATTTTGGTGAAAATTGAGAATTAATGATCATTAATTTTTGTCGTCTGTCTCGACTATTAAGCTATGAACACAAAAACGTATGTCTGATCATTATTCACTTTAAAATTCGAGTTGTCAAAATTGATCGTGAAATGTAATTGTAAGGAGAAAAGATCATTCAGAAGAATACAGGATATTGCCATTTACCGTATTATAATTTATTTCTATTTCTCAAAAAAATAAAGATTCAAGAAGAAAAGCTTTGATTTTTTTAGATAACATTTTTGACAATATCCCATGTCAAATTGACATCTATTTAAATAGATTAAATACTTTCAAATTGACATATTTTTTTTTTTGTTCATAGCCTACTTCGAGTTAGGATTTTTTTTTTTTAAAGATACTGTACAATTATTCATTTGCTTATCGTCTACATAGGCATGCTTTTATTAGCATGGCCGCGTCTCAAAATTCGATGCTTTGTAGCTTTGTGTATTTCGTGTATGTAAATGTGATTAAAGACAGTTTATATAATTATGATGGTATCGAAGTGAGTAGAATATCAGAGGACGTAGCACAAATGCACTATCGATTTAGCAGATGAAGGACATTTACTACGTATGTGTGGGAGGACGAAACGAAGTCAGACAATACCGATACAAGACAAAAGATTTCTTATAAATACCTACAAAGAAATATAGATTTGTTACTTTAAAGCCTCATTTCTACCGATTATCTTAATGCGTAAGAGCTATAATTAATTATTAAGTGCAATGATTAAAAAAATACATAAATTTTTAATAGTTACCGTGTTCAAAAATTGTACCATATCTACCAAATCCATCTTCCGGATCCATGATTTGTGGATCGAGTAATTCAGCCGGTAAATGCGGTAAATGAAGAATCTAACCTCAAAAAAAGGTAGAGATGCCAAGTGAAGTTGGAATCGGAAGTAGGTTTCAGAAGTTAATTATGATAATAGGGCACCTGCACCTACGTCACAACATGGCGGATGATCAGCTGATCTCGGGCAACCAAGCTTCAGTTTAACATTGCGTCTTATGCAGCGAATGTGTTTTCTGTACAAGAAATTCAGTTTTTCTTAAATTTATACATGCTATTTTAAAATGTAATTAGCCATAATTAAAGATACGTGTATGAATTATTTACTAGTAAAACAAAGCAGTCGTATTTATAAATATATTTTAAAAAATATTAAATTGAAATAAGTAGCTTGTAGCATCAGGTTGTATTATATTCATTTGAGTTTGTATGAGTTTTTTTTAATGTGTATTTTTAAATGAAAACATGAATATTGAAATTAAAATAAATTGAATTATTAGATTTTTTTTATTTATAAAGAAAATTAAATTTGAGATATATATATATTTATCTTCGAGTTCATTTTTCTTATTGTCATATTTTGTATTTTTATTGTATATAAATGAGCTTATTGAGTTTAGACGTTAAAAATTTATCTTTGGAAGCCAAAGTACGTTAAATCGATAAATTTAAGTGGATACATAATGTGGATCCTTATATATTGACATTTTTTTGACGAGGATTATAAATGCCTTTTAAAAATCAATATGAAATCAATAATAACCTTTCTAATTTTTAAACCTTTGTGAGAAACAAACGCAAACAATATATATTTTTTCTGTTACTAAAAAAAACTTCATTAAAAATTTGTAATTCTGTCATTTAAAAAATATTTTTTCATGTTTTTTTTATATATATTATTAAAGAAAATTACATATATTTAAATATTCATACAATATGTTCCTATCCGATTATGTTTAAATTATTTTATATTCAATAAAAGTATACACAAAAAATAGGATTGGGTTAGTTTAATTTAATAACCTGGATCTCATTAAATAATAAGAATGTCCTGACTTATTTTTTACGGAAAACACTCCTCATATACTCTCTTTTACACACTCTAATCAGTTTTTCCCAAATAAAACAATAAGTGCCGTAAAAACACAATAAAAGCTTACGGCACGATATTTCTCCGTAAGACACAATGCAAAGGCAAACTGAAGGTTTGGTTGACCAATATCAGCTGGTGGCCGCCATGTTGAAACGTCACATGCAGGTGCCCTATACAGAAGACGAGACGAGATAACGTTTAACTACGTCAAATTTCAAATCTGTTTCATCTTTCAACTGCTTTTCATAGGTTATAAATCTACCCTGTTTATCACTTGCGTTCTTAAAATACCTATCCCAGTAGCTGTAACCTGATAAACAGCTGTTAACCGATGTATACCGGTAACAGTTCACCGGTAGAATTTTCGTAAATGCCTATTGAAAATGCTATGTTATGAAAAAGCGGCAACACTGCAGGGCAAGGGACAAGGTGCGGAGAAGGGAAAAAGTTGAACATCAGTCCATGCCCATACTCATTTGACGGCGACTATAAATGTAGTTTGCAAATTATCTCTCCTATATTTCGATAACATTTCTCTGTCAGATTTTCATGTTAATTCTGTATGTAAATATTATATGCGCACACATAGTCTATGTATTATAAACAGAGTACATACAGTGTGTGTGTGTGTGAGTGTGTGTAATACAGCTAACTTATTGATTTTCAATAACTTCTATGTTATACATTCATATCCGATAAATTACTGCAGTTCTATAACTTATACACACAAGAAATACACTAGCACTGGCAGAAACAAATATGATTTATTTATGTACATAGATTTAAAATAAAATTCTGCAAAAGTTCAAATTGTTTTCTGCAATGTATTCAGCATTTTGGTGCAATGAACTGCAGAAGAAATCTTTTACAGTACCTAACCTAAATGAAATATTAATTTCAATAGGCTATTCAACCACATTAAAATTTAGCATATTTGGTACTAATTTTCAATAATACGCTTGAAAACAATGTCAAGAAATATAACACTTTATTTTATAGATATTTACACACCAAGTGAACTAAGGTAATGTTTATTCATGAGAAGAAAGTTTAGCTCACGAGCCTGTTAGGGCGAGTGAGTTAATTTCTTCGAGTGAATAAACATTCTTAGTTCACGTGGTTTGTACAATATTTTATTCAATTTTGACGAAATACTAATAAAAACCATTAAAATATTTAATTTTGACAAAACAAAAAACTAATCAGTTAGTAGACTGTGCATGACAATCGTTGATGATAGATGTTAAGTCATCTATTTAAAAAGCTTTATTGTCTGTCATTTGTGCCGTGAAAAATAATGAAAATGGCTGATAATGTCTGATAAATACTATGGTAAGTGTTAGTTTCGTGCCTGATATTATTTTAAATGCATTGTTTGTTGCAGAGTGAATTAAAAAAATGTGAGAGTGATTTAAAAATTTTTAATTCACTTGTGAATAGTGTTACTTATTGTTGTTGCTATGGAGTTAATAATGACAGTTTAAAACGTCAAAATTGAATAAAAAATATACCGAGAGTTTTTTTATCAGTGAACATGGGCGTATGTCATTACCATAGTTACATTTAAAATGATTGACAGCAATGTATTATCGCGTTTTTTTAAAAACTGGACATAGGACGAGACATTTAGTATATCTGTCAATGTCATCAAATTGTCATATTTCAAAATGTATAAAGTTGAAGAAAAAGTTTAAATTGTATGGTATAATTCTATACTCTGACATAAGCCTAAGGCAAGAAATAATTAATATAAATTATATTTTTTCCATATTTTTTAATTGATCAATATTTATTTTGTCGCCATTGTAAATACAATTTTTTAAATGGCCCCAAAGAAAAAAAAAATCGTTTGGTGCAAGATCTGGTGGCATTGCAGGCCATTCCACTTCTCCACCACGTCCTATCCAGCGTTGGGGGAATACCTGGTGCAGATATAAGTGAAAATTTTGACGACTCCAATACCTGCAATTTTGTGAATTTACTTCCCGATTAATATAAAATGTCGCTTCATCCGTAAATAAAATTCGATCCAGTAATATTTCCCCACTATTAATTTTATTCATCATATCTTCGCAAAAGATATTTCTGCGTTCTATATCGTTGTGTAATAAATCTTGATGATTTTGATATTTAAAACTCTTAAAATGTTCTTGTCTTAAAACCTTGTGTACTAGTATTCTTAATTTCAGAAAAAAAAGTTTTGACAGAGTGTTGTCACTTTCAATTAATTGCATAATTTCTTGTTTCTTACTATTAACTGCAGTACTTGGTCTGATTTTCTTCTTGTGCTGTTTATTGACGCATCCTTTAGTTCTGTAGTCATTGTAAATTTTTCTTATAGTTGTTGGACTGGGTCGCTTATTAAAAGTTAATGCACATAAGTCAGAAACTTGTTGTAGACTCGTTATAATTACTCCAATTTACAATTTGAACTTTTCTTTAACTGTATACATTTTGAAGTATGACAATTTGATGACATTGACAGATATACTAAATGTCACGTCCTATGTCCAGTTTTAAAAAAAAACGCGATAATGCATTGCTGTCAATCATTTTAAATGTAACTACGGTAATGACATACGCCCATGTTCACTGATAAAAAAAAACTCTCGGTATATTACGCCTGTAATTAATTATTAAAAGTACAATTTTTTTACCTCCAATTCGACTGTGACGTCATACCGACTTGTGACAAAGATTGCGCGCGCATAATCTTGGCGTTTGCTTTTAGTCATCTATTCTGTCATTTGTGTTTTTGTTGTCATCTGTTTAGGTTATCTTTGTAGTTATGGTTATAAAGTATTGCTTTGTGCCAAGTTGTGAAAACAACAACAACAAAAATTTAAATCATTATATCAACAACAGGTAAATTGCGTGAATCTGCCTTTACAAAACCACTCTTCATCACTTTTTTTAAATATTATATTAGAATATTTAAATACAACTTTACACATAAATACAAATATCAAACAATTTACAACGTAACATCAGCTTTCATGTGTCAACTTGTTTAAATTTTTAAAAGTTGTCTGAATAGTTCCGCAATTCTACACGGGCGGCGTTGTTCTGTCATCAGACGGTATGACGTCACACCGTAAATTTCAATTTTGTATAGAATCTTTTCCAATTAATTACAGGCTTAATTATATCACAATACAGATGAAAATATGAAAAATATTCGTATATTAACGTCTATTTTCGTATATAATAATTTTTTAAAAAATTGGTTGAAGAGCATATTCGAAGTCTTAGGGCTGCTTTATGATAAATTTAATTCTAAAATTTATATTTAGAAATTTAAAATTTACAATTTTCTCAATGGTTTATGTTTGATTTTGAAATTCTGAATCTGATCAATCAACATCTATCACGTGACTTGTCACTGCTTGTCATTTGACGTTTCATCAGTGTTTATTTCAGATTTTTGGTAACAATTTAATTTTCATATCCATGAATTTGTAAGACGCTAATAAACAAGATGATTTTTTAGTAATATCGGGAATGTTTTTCACTATTGTTGATTTGTATAATAAAGAAATAAAACATACACAAACTTAAAAAACGTAGATGGTCTGTTTGGCCATGGTTAGGTCTATGAACACATTGATTTTTCAACGGGCAGTATCATAGTTTGTTTCTGAAAGTGAAATGATAAGATCATGAACAATAGGGTAGTTGCGAAAAAAATAAATGTTATTTTTTCCTATTAATTATGAAATATAAACTAATTCTAAACACTTAATTTATGAAGAAAGGTTTATTATTGTATTTAATTTAATGGGGAAGTTTAGCGATTTTTTTTATTTTTTTATTCCATGGGAAATGTGAAAAATGATTTTATTTTTTTTCAAAAATGCCCAGAATTTCCGGAAAGCCGATTTTAAGCTGTGATGACGTCGGTAGAGGCTTGGCGCAACGTATGTCGACTTATACACTGACGTACGCGGTTGCGGTTACCAGTGAAGCGCTTTTACGCTTTTATGCTACGTTTGCGCATAACTGACTTGTGACGTACTTAAAGTTTACCCAAAAATATTAATTATACATAAATGGAACAATAATTTTAATTTTTAATTTCAATTTCAGCAGTCATTTGCGTTATATTTGTGAGAAAATAGTATGTTATGTAGAATTTTTACCATGCTAAACTTCCCCATTCTAAACATATTAATGTAAAAATTATTAGAAAATATAAAACTTTTCATTCATAATTTCCATAAATAAAGTTCGCGGTTTTTGTGACGTAGACTTTTAATAATTATATAGTTCGACCAAGTCTGTATGACTCATACAAGCTTGTTAGAATACCACGACAAAGCGAAGATGTTGAATTATATTTAATTATATCATACAAATATTTACAGTATAATTCTAAAAGAAAAATAACAGATACAAAAGTATTATTTAATAGTGCGTATATTTTATAATTATTTACTTGAATATCAGATATTTTCAAGATATTTAAGTCTTATATAGACAAGTTCATAATTTTGCCACCAGGTGGCTGCACACTCCAGTGAATGTACATGTCATTTTTAGTGACATAACCTAAGTTTTACGTGTTAAAATCATATTTTATTTTTCTTTTCTATGTCAGCAGATTTAAAACAAGGTAATGAAACTAATGAATTTGTGTGAAAATGAATAATTTTTTTTGAAATAGTGCTTCTCTCATACATACAAATCGTTTCTAATAAAAATGGTAGTATTGTGTACAGAGTGTACAACCGAGAGTGTACCGCTAGGGAAAGAAAGACTGTGGTTGGTATTAATAAAACACGTCACCAGGGGAAAATTTGGAAGAATTTTTTTTTAAAAAATTATATTTTGTAAAATATACTGTTGCCAGACATAAAACATGTAGTAAATTGAATAACTTGAACAATTCTTTCAGAAAAAAATAAATTGGAAAATGCGCAACTACCCTATTCTTCAAATATACTCGTATATGAGTGTGCATGTATTTAATTCTTTGCTATCCCTCGTTGCTTTGAAATTATGCAAACGTTTTTATTTTTGTACAATTCATTTGTCGTACAAATTACAATGTTCGCGAATACAGATTATTAAAAAAAATATATATATATCAATTTGTTCCTGTAAATCCATCTACAAAATGTCAATAACTCACAAACAAAAAGGCAGCTGACGGATGAAGCAAAGTTATATCTTACCGTCATGTTTAATAGTTCTCTCTTGTGATTGATCGAATTTGAAATTTACATTTGGAAATATAAAATATAGTTATATTCCAAATCTAAATTTCAAATGTCTAAATTTGTAAATCGATCATAAACCATCGTATGCGTCTTAAGTAAGTTTATATTTTAAAATCTAAATTATGAATTGTAAATTCGTAAATTAATCATAAACCTGGCCGTATTGATAATCGATTACTATCATATGTTGTAGTTAAGTATAAGTAGAGCTCCTAACAGATCGCTGAGTTCGAAAGATATCTTACGTCTAAAGACTGTAGACGTGCATTTGGTCACGTTCGAAAAATTCCTCTGCTGTTAAAGATTTGACCTCTAAATAGAAAAAAACTTTAGCGAATATTGTGAATAGAGCTGTACACTAGTTTCTTTAATTGTTTTGGAAATATGCTCGACATGAATTTAACATAATTTTACTTGTACTTATGCAAGAACATAAAAAAGAGCAATTATTGATATTAATTACCTCTCGCTAAGAGAGATATTGGATTCATGCTGAAAATCGCATATCTAGATTTAAGTGAATAAGCACGATTTAAGGTCCATATAAACCAATTTTAACATTTTTACGATGATGCCTGCGTGCGTGCGTGCGTGCGCGCGCGTGGGTGTGTGTGTGTGTGTGCGAGCGTGCGTGCGTGCGTGCGTGCGTATGTGTTTGTGTGTGTGGATGTTGGAGGGACGATTACTCAAAAACTATAAGACATAAAACCAGTTTAACTATGAATTCCTTAATCTGACATTCATGGGAAAAGGTTTTGGTATCAATTGGACAACCGAAAGTAGTAGTTTCTAAAAAAAAATCTTCTTAATGTTATTTTTTGAAAATTTTTGATACTACTAATATTGAAGAACATAAAATTCTACATCCGATACATTTAAAATTTTTATTATATCTTCTATAAATTTAGAGATAAAGGGTGGTGGTATGAACAAGTGATTAAGGGTGATTACCTAGGAGATGAATAGCAGTGTTTTAGCGCTGTCAATTATTTATGGATTATTTTAGAGAAAAATACTTGAAATAAAAGTTGTGCACAATTAATTTTTCTATAACTGCTATTTGAAGTATTTTTCTCTAAAATAAACCATAAACGATTAACAGCGCTAAAACACTGTTAGCCATCTCCTAGCTAATCACACTTAGGGCCGTGATATCCACCTCCTATTAAAGTTCCTAATAAATTTATTCTACTATTAAATATTTTTTGTGTATTTCCACTTACAAATAAAATTTATCTTGCTACTAAATTTAGTTATTAGCAGAATAAACTAATAGGAACTTTGAGGTGCTGGTAACTATTTTGAAAAGAAAAGAAAAGTGTGTAAAAATGGATTTGCAAGAATTAGATAATCTCATAGAAGTACAGGAGGCAGAAGATAAGATTATGAAATTGCGACGTACTTATACAGTACGAGTTAGAATGGACAATTTTGAAAAGTGGGATGACACAGAATTTATTAACCTAGGTATGTTTTTATTTTATTCAGGGCCGCGTTTATAAGCTAAAAATTCCAAATTCTAAGTTACAGCAATGATAAATTTTGATTACAACAATGAGTAAACTTGAGTATAACAGTGATTATAGGTACTTGATTACAACAATATCTATACTTGGTAACAATTGATTACAGATACTTGATTACAACAATAACTAAACTTGGTAATAATTGATTATAGATACTTGATTACAACAATAGCTGAATTTGATTACAAAAAAGATTAAATTTGATTAGAACAATTATTCAGTTTTTTTATTCTCTATTATATTTGCATATTTTATACAAATAATATCAACTAATAATCTGGTTTCATTTTGCGAAAAATTAGCTATTGATACTTTTTTCGAATCCATATTGACACTACAATTACATAATTCATAATCCGCACTTAAAATAAATCTTGAAATAAACAAACAACCAAATATGAGTAAACATACGTCAACTCAGGTTGTGAAAACGAAAGTAACTAGTTTTCGTGGTACCAACTTTAAAATATTTTCTTTATTATTCTAGTAACTATCTAATAGCTATCTGGCAAATAAATTGTGCTTGATATACATAATAAATTTATTTAGCTACTAACCTATTTATTCTTCAGATAGCTATCAAGAACTTTAATAGGAGGTGGATATCACGGCCCTTAATCACTTGTTAGTAATACATCGCAGAGACTAAACTGTACTACACTACAACAGATTTTTTTTTTTTGTAGTGCGTCTCTGATATTAGACTCATATTGTGTAGTTTTTAATGCACAACAACTTTTTTATTTACAATTTTTCTCTAAAATTAATAGGTCAGTAACTACATCAAAATAACATTGTATTCCCTATATAACGGATTCCAAGTAGACATATTCTCTTCTCCAGACAGTGTCTAGACAGTATAGTGTATAGGTACTGGAACCCCCATGAATTCTACCTACCTATGGCCACGTTAAAAATAACTTCACACATGTGACGTGCGTACGCACACGTGTGTATGCGCCAGACACGTGTGTAAAGGGGAGGGTTTGCACCCAAAGAATAGGGTAAGTTTGCCAGGGGTTATAGACTTATAGGTATAAATAATAATTATTCACAGTTGTAATAGAGAACAAGAAATAGATGCACTACGTTTTATTAGTTGTGTATCTGCCATACCAAAAGTTTCTTAGAATTCTATATATCCAGGAAAACTGACACACAAACATATTACTATTTTCTACAAACTCCATACCGAAAGGTACTTGGAAAAGATTTATATATTCAATATAATTATAAAACGAACATACACTATATAATTGCACTTGACACTGACATCTGTCAATTAGAATTACATATTTGAATATATCAGCATAGCTGGCTGATATCTGAAAGTTAAACTCTTTATAATTTTTGAACTCTATATCCATTTAATATGAAGGTAAATGGATAATAAAACTTTATAGATAATAAAATAAAAAAAAAAAAAATATATATATCATCACGGCATATTACCCATTTCTGAGTGTGCCAATCTGATTTTTCGCAGATATCGGTAATGATGATGATATATTTGTACCGTGCGGGCGCTTACCAGGCGTCACCTCACGGGCACTCATTGCTGGCGTGGAGAGTGCACCACAGGGGTCACTTTTGTGCCATTTAAAATTCGAAATATTTGGCGTCGATCGGGCTCGAACCCAGTACCCCCAGGTTCGCGACCAGACACTCTGGCACGAGGCCACGGGACCCCATAATAAAATAAAATATAAATAAATATATCATCACGGCATATTACCCATTTCTGGGTGTGATATATGATATATTTCAAGAAAAACTGTTAACTTCAAATAAGGATACTTCCGGTTGCTCAATTATAACCAAAATCTAATCAGCTCTTCATATGGATATAAAGAAGAGGAATACAAAAGAATTATAATTTTTTGAGTGGGGTCATACCACATTTTCCAATTAATTTTTTTCCTGAAAGTATACTTAAAACCACTTACAGAAATATATATTTTATGTCACATAAGTTTCTAGTTTTACAGAAATAATTTTTTAAAGTTTATATTAAATTTCAAATGACGTCATGGGTTTGCGACCATGACCGTAGTCCCTCCTAACGAATAAAAATGGAACTACGTTTGACGTTTATCTTATATGACTTGAAAGCAAATGTGACAGCAAGTTATTTTGTACTCGTGCTTTTGTTTTTATTGTATATTGAATAATTTGATTATGGAAATTAATTTTGAAGAAGCGAATTCAAATAATTTGCAGAAAACAATATTATACAACCATGGTAATATCTAAATCACACATAATTTGTATTTATTTATTAGAACATTTCGTTATTTGTACTTGCATTTAAACAAAAACAACATGTTGCAAAGATATTTACTTTGAAAATGTTGGTTATGGTCGAAAAATGTGACAGCGCTGCGCTGACATTCATGTACAGTACGTGCACGAGGACATGTGTGCGTGACTATCATTGTATGTGTGTACAAAACCATGACGTCACAAAGTAAGACTCAAAATGTTTAGAAAGAAAATCATGAATGAAAAGTATAAGAATATTAAATATTTTTCATGTACATATGTATAAAATTATGTAATTTTTTTAATTATATAAAAAAAATCAATATATATATATATATTTTGGTATGACCCCATTGTAGTATGGGAGATATCATGAAAGAAATTTTTGTCACACACACACACACCCACACACACACACACACACACATACATACATACATACATACATACATACATACATACATACATACAGACCTCATCGTAAAAGTAGAAAAATCATATTCTAGGGGCTCTAAACCGTGCTTGTTCATTAGAAACTCACCACCGAATATTTTAGTCAAACATAATACCTTCCTTATCCAAAGGTGACTGAAGGTAAAAATTTGCTTTGTAATAAGGAAATTCCACACCCAACTATGAGCATTAGAGATAGAGCAAAAGAAAAAGAAGATGGAGATAAAAGATTGACTAGTGGTTCACGTTATACACGAAATGTGGTTTAAATCCTACAACTAATTGTAATACCTTTACTGTAACAAACAGAATGGGGAAGTTTAGCGATTTTTTTATTTTTTTATTCCATGGGAAATGACTTGAAAAATGATGTAACATGTTTAATTTTTTTCAAAAATGCCCAGATTTTCCGGAAAACCGATTTTAAGCTGTGATGACGTCGGTAGAGGCTTGGCGCAACGTATGTCGTATGACGCACGCGGTTACGGTTACCAGTCACTTGAGACTGAGGTGTTGTTACGACCTACGTTCAAGTGGTTCGCTTTCACCGTTCTGTCTGAGTTTGCGCATAACTGACTTGTGACGTACTTACAGTTTACCCGAAAAATATTAATTATAAATAAATGGAGCAATCATTTGAATATTTAATATCAATTTAAGCAATCATTTGTGTTATATTTGTGAGAAAATAGTATGTTATGTAGAATTTTTACCATGCTAAACTTCCCCATTCTGTTTTTACTAATATATTATTTATTTTCTCGATTGTATAGTGGTGGTGTTTTTGACCTGTCGTGCTAGGTTGCTTTTTGTGTGAAATGATCGAAGGTTAGGGGTTGCATTATAGAGGGTAAAAACAGCCCTTAACTGCGATCTGATCAGTTAAGCTTGATTACGGGTAAATCGCGTGAACCACGAGTTTTATACTTTTTTCGGTTATAAAAGAAAATTATTAGGTTGTACAAAGTAATTAAAAGAATGATTTATATAAATTATAGAGGGTAAACACAATTTCAAGCAGTTAATAACTTCAATAATAACTTTTTAATCATTAACAATAGAAATTTTTGGAAAATAAAACTTTTTTAGCACTACAAGGTGTGGCAATAAAATAGCGGGATTGATCTCAGAAAGACTATAAAAAAATATTTGTTGTGGTCAGCACAATACCTCTCGCCATTTCCATTTTGTTACATAAGTTGAATTTAATATTTATTGTACTTACAAATAAGTCTAATTATATACAGTATGTCCCCGGATTGAGTTTACAAGAGGAAAAAAATTTTTGCTTGAATTAAAACGCGAAAATGATTCATTTATTAAAACTTTTAATTAAGGTTCTTTTATTATAACGTTTTCTCGTATTTTGTCCTCCTAATAATATAGTTATTACATTGAATCTAACTTGATTTTAGTTAGCTTTGAAATATTGACAAATGATTATTAATTCTAATATCAGAAAAAAAAGGCGAATATCAAAATACTTGTAGTTTATTTGTTTAACTCTTTTTTTATCTGAAATTAGAATTAATAATCTTTTGTTAATATTTCAAAGCTAACTAAAATTATGTTAGGTTCAATGTAATAACTGTATTATTAGGAGAACAAAATACGAAAAAACGTTATAATAAAAGAACCTTACATTAATTAAAAGTTTTAATAACTGAAACATGTGTTTTAATTCAAGCAAAAATTTTTCTTCCCTTGGCATTTTTTCGTAAAATCAAAAATAATTTTTTTTTCCTCTTGTAACCTCAATCCGGGGACATACTGTATATATTCTTTTATTCTATAAGGAATCTTATCATATTTCTTATCCGTATTAATAAAATAATTATACCCAGATGACATGTTTTTCTAATTTACTGAAATTCTATCAACTTTCAACATAGGACATGTTACATAAAGTACCCTTATTTTTTGTCGTAGAACACATTTATGTAATAAAAAGGGGGGGGGGGGGGTTTCCATTTAAAAAAAATGTCTTTTTTGAAGTTTGTCAACTGTAATTTTAGTGTAACGTACCCGTCACATTTTTATAAATAATCGAGGATTCTTTTATGGATAATGTAGCTTAAAGTCTCCTTTATAAAAGGCTTTTTTCAGATTACAAAAATTCGATCTCGTTCCCGATATACAGAGTTTTGAAAATGTGCCGGATTTCAGACAAAAAATCAAAAAAGTTGAATAGCGCCGAAAGTAGTTGATCATGAGTAAAATGTTTTTATTGCTTCATATATAAAATTTTCCGCTGCATTCAATGGTAAAATAAAATATAGCGTATTCCATTTAAAATAAGAAAGTTGAGGTCAATTTCCGGTAAAACCGGAAGTGCTACTGCTTTGAAAATATTTTAGTTAAAACGGGCATGTTGGATAACCCCTAGATACCAAATTTCGTTAAATTATATTAAATAGTATTTAAAATATAGATAGCGTAAGCTCGTCCTGAGACACCCTGTATATATATATATTTAGAATTTTAACTTTAATTTTAGTTTAAAGTGTTAAAGTGAGGATAAAGTTTATTATGAAATTGGTCCTTTGCTGTTTAAAATCTAGAGGAATGCATTAATGGTCATTATTTGCGTAAAGCTGAATGCAATATGCTAGGTCACGATTTGTACTGAGTGATGTATGTGTACGCTAAGAAACTAAGCAGGATATTCATCCGGTAATCATTAACATATTCTTACAAATAATTTTTCCGAAAGAAGATACTATAGGGATACGTAAATAAGAATGCGAACCTGGTAGTGAATTTTGGAACTAAACGAGGGAGCAATTTTATTTTATTCCGATCGTTTTTTTGTTTTTTGAGCTACAGGCGAAAACTTGATTTTCGCTTATTTTCAAAATTTCTCTTATTTCGCTTATTATAAAAGATAAAGAAAAAATGTTTATATATACCTACGTAGAATAACGTGCTGTAATTAGATTTTTCAAAACTTAATAATTATCGAGATATAACACAAACTACAATCATTGTACAAATTGCTTACAATTAGAGATACATTCTTTACAATAAGCTATTCCACGATATTTTTTACCTCCCGCTACCCTTGGTAAGGGAGGTATAGGGATCGTGCTAAAAATCACATATCGAGATTTTAGTAAATGACTACGTTTTAAGATCCCTAGAATCCAATTTTAACATTTTCACGATAATGTCTGTATGTGCGTATGTGTGTGTGTATGTATTTATGTATGTATGTATGTATGTATGTATGTGTGTGTGTGTATGTGTAGGGATTTTGTCTTCGCTCTAACCCAAATACTATCATTCAGAAAATTCTCAAACCTTGGATTTCTATCCTATTCTAATATGAAAAGAAGCCATTAGATTTTGGTGTAAATCGGATAACCGGCAATGGCACATTACCTGAAGCTCATAATGGTTTTTTTTTCAAAAATTACCATTAAATGCCATTTTTTCGCATTTTATGTCTTATGAAAATTAAAGATTATTGAATTTTCTACAAGAATACATTAATATTTTTTCTATATATTTTACAGATAAGTAAGTTTAAAAATATTTTTTTTTATTAGTCCTGAAGCCTAAGACAAACACAATTTCTTTGTTACACAGTTCATATTTCAAATGAATGTAACTGACAGTATATGTCACTGTCAAAAAACTAATCACTTCAAATTAATAATAGTGACATTTTAAAAAGAAAATAGTAATTAAAGCAATAGTTTTCTGCAATGGAACAGTTTGCAGCGTTAGTAAATTCGTAGGTATGTATTTAAATTAATAAAAATGGGAGATTTTGTGTTGGCCACATCAGATTTTTTTAATTTTTTAATTTTTTTTCTTGAAGTACATAAAAATGTAAGACCACATGTGAAAGTCCGAGTTAAAAATTCCTCTAAATGAGCGAGATATAAAGGTCTGAATTTTAAATTAGCTTTGTGACGTAGGTAATGGGGATATACCAGAAGTAAACAAACAGTGGTTCACAAACCACGAAAAAATGTTAAACAAATTACAAAATACTGTATATTTAAAGTGTAATATTATAATTCATTATTAGAGACATAAAATAAATTATTATACTTAATTTATTTCACTTTTTTTGTCATTTTATAAAAAGAAATTATAACGTCACCCGAACAGCAATCGAACAGATCCGACTCACCCGAAGAAGTATATTCTTAGTTAAGGCGGGGCTTCTCAGAGTTCATGCTTGGATCCTATTTGCTCAAACACTCGTGCACATGTCCTACATCATCAAAAGCAAAACTCCCCGTGTTTTCTAGAAGGAATAATTTATAATAAAAGAAGTATAATTTTCCTTATTCTTTAACTATTATCATTCATATTTTCAATAAACTTTTACTACTTTTGATTACGATGGAATAGTCTATTCTCCATCTGATACACTTAAAATTTTTATTATATATTATATAGATTTAGAGATAAAAGCACTATAATATATAGAATAATTTAATATAGTACATTGCAGAGGCTAAGGCACTAAGGAAACCAGTTGACAAATTCAAATGTTTATAACATAGTTTGTAAATGACAAATATCTGTGTCAAAAATCCAGAAATATTACTGAAGGCTTTTTCTGGAAAGTACATTTAATATTTCTTATTTTTTCATTAATTAAATATTTAGAATTATAGATATATCTGCCGCACGTTAAATTAATACTGTTCTTGAATGCGGATATCCTAAAATACTCTAAAAATGCGTACACTTACGTAACATTCTATTTACAATCAATAGTATTACTACCAAATTTATATCTCTACCCATTTTTGAATTATTGCCAATATTGTCAATATACGCCACATTTAGATAAAAACTTCAAAATTTTCAAAAATCTAATTTACATTTATCTAGATACTTCTCAAAGCGTTGATTCCAAATTTTGAAACCGCAGGTCGATATCTCTTTTCGTTATCGAGATATTTAGATTCAAAGTTTTGCCCAAAACTGCCCATTTTTGGGTAATAACCCAAAAATGGGTCGAGAAATGAATTTGGCGACAACACCATTCGATTCTACGGGCAAAATTACATAAGTACACCAATTTTCAGAATTTTTGAACACCGCATACAATCTCTAAAGCAAAATAACTGAAAATGGCCAAAAATCGCAAAAGTCTAAGGTGTACCCCTTAGGATTTTTTCAGATTTTGGTCATTTTCAGGTGTTTTCAAGCTTTTATTCATAAAAAATGAACCGGTTGGACAAAAATTATGAAAATTGCTATACTTATGTATTTTTGTCCATAGAATCGAATGGTGTTGTCGTCAAATTCATATCTCGACCCATTTTTGGGGTAATACCCAAAAATGGGCAGTTTTGAGCAAAACTTTAAATCTAAATATCTCGAGAACGAAACGAGATATCGACCTGCGGTTTCAAAAATTGGAATCAGCGCATTGAGAAGTATCTAGATACATATAAATTAGATTTTTGAAAATTTTGAAATTTTTATCTAAATGTGGGGTATATTGACTTTTGAGGCAATAATTCATAAATGGGTAGTAATATTATTTGATTGTAAAGAGAATGTTACGTAAGTGTACGCATTTTTAGAGTATTTGATCAACTGTGTAAAATTTTTGAAATAAAAGTATTGAAATGAAAGTACTGTAATAAAAATTTGTTGTGGCCAGCACAAGACCTCTCTCCATTTCCATATTAGGCTATATAAGTATTGTATTGCACTTCGCTTTCGAACCGTCGTTTTATAACAAAAAATTACAGAACTTTACTCAAATATTGTTTTTTATTTTATTTAACATGTCTTCTGCACACATATAATTCGAATTATATCTATTATTCATTGTATGAGAAAGTTTTACCACAATTTTACCTATAATTTGAAATATTTAATTAATAAAACTATAAGAACAGTTAAATATACTTCCCGGAAAAAGCTATCAGAATGTCACTAAAACTGTTGATATTTGACAATGACATGTGTCATGTTATAAACATTGGAATTTGTCAACTGGTTTCCTTAGTGCTTTAGCCTCTGCGATTAGTTTACTCTATAAATTATAGTGTCTTTATCTCTAAATCTATAAAAGATATAAAAATTTTAAGTGTATTAGATGGAGAATTTTATGTTTTTCAATATTTGATAAAAAAAACTCCCAAAAAATTATATTTAGAAGAATTTTTTTAGGAAACTACTACTTCCGGTTGTTCAATTGATACCAAAACCTTTTCAGCTCTTCCCAGGAATGTCAGATTGAAGGAACTGCAGTTAAATATTTTTTAAGTCTTAGATCTTAAGATTCTAGCGGTAAGAATGAGGTCATGCACGACTTTTTTTTTATAATTTTAATCGATAGATCGATAGAGTAGTGAAAAATAATAGACCCGTATTTTTTATTTTTCCTCAAATCGAACTTTAATCACGAAAAAATTATAATTGAAAATGACATTCTTTAAAATGCGGGTGAAGACCCCCGCTTCGTCCCTTGTCAAATGACGTCACAGAGTGCGAAGCACGACCATTTTGATTTTCACATTGTCTTAAACGTCAAAGTGACATTTAAAGATAACCTAAAATTTATGAAAGTAAACATGTCGATGGAACGTTGTTTCGTGCCAAAATAAAGAATAAAATAATATTTTGCAATATATTCAATGTCTCACATGCGTTTATAACCTTCTACTGTCTAATTCAAAGATTCAAAAATGAAAGAAACATCTGATGTAACGCCAAATGAAAATTATATTTATAAAAATAAATAGAACGATATTATATTAATATATTAAAGCATATTAGATATGTAATCCTCAATTTATAGTTTATATATATTTTTCTGTTAGAAATTATATGTCCATATAAAATGTCTGTTTGAAATGAGTCTGAACTTGGTATCTACGTAACGTTGTGACGACAAAACATGGCTGGTTTTTGCAACATTTTAAAAATATCATACTTTAAAACGATTTTATACAACAAAAAATATAAATAAAAAATAATTTAATCATACTGATCGATGAATTAGACTATCATTTTTCGATTTAAACAGAAAAAAGGTACAATTATTTTTTTTTGCATTACCTCATTGTACTTTTTTCAACAGATATAAAAAAAAAATTGTCACCTAAAAAAGGATAGCAACTAGCAATCATTTCTCTCATTCCCAATAATTTCACCGACATTTCATCCTTCTTGTCCCGCCCTAGAGAACTATCTCTATTCTTGTCTAGTGCACAGCAACCCCGATCTGTTTGGTGTGCAATGTTCCCTGTGGATTAGGGTGTAGAGGTATATGTTCAAACGATTCTGGCGCACTGCGCATGCGCCAAAAGGGCATTGACCCTGACTGTCTGACACACAGGGTGAGCCGAGGGTGTAAACGCACTAAAGGTGAATGTATGACCAGGGGAGATTGGGGATGGTTTCTTTTAAGATGGATAAATATAAAAATCTAGTTGTGGCCAGAATAATATCTCTAGTCAAGTTAGTTATTCTTAAACATGAAGATGTAAAATTTCAAATCCCAAAAATATTGAAATATTTCTAACTAAAAGAACTTATAAAGTTTCTTTTTAAATTTAAAATGGGGGGTGGGGGGGGGGGGGGGACTGTCTAACCTTGTTACCCCTAAATCCCGACCACTGGTAAAAGAGATATAGGGATCATGCTAAAAATCGCATTTTGAGATTTTGATAATAAAGATAAGGTTTTTGTTAGAGAAAAATTGTTAACAAATGTTGAACCGTTCTTTAGTTAGAATAAAACAGCGTAATTGTTTTTTTTTTAAACTAAATAATTCTCGAGATATAACATAAACTCATCTTTTTGCTTATTTTATAAGCTAATCAATGATATATAACAAGTCTACGTTCTTTTGTTTTAAATATGAATAAATATGAACTTTGTTTCAATTCCAAGACTTTTTGCCTAAAATTAATTGGGGACTTTTGCGCAAAGAAAAACTGTTTCCCATGATAAACACCTATGGCTAGATTTTTAATTAACACACTGTATACCGTGAGTATTTTTTAACGTGAAACATTGGGTTTGTCATATCCATGGTTACGACTTGACATTTGATTGACAGCAATGTATTTGCCCGTTCCATTTAAAATGAAACATAGGGAACGAATTTCACATTTGATAAGACGTCAATAGTGGTTAATTTTGTTTAAATAATTATACCTGCATCTGCATTCTAAATTATAATTATAGTGTGCCTGAGTGGTTTTCTGACTCGGCTAAATTTCTTACAATATTTAAATATAATACTTCTGTCAAATTCATTCCCCATGTGTCATTTTAAATGAAACAGACATATACATTGCTGTCAATCAAATGTCAAATCATAACTTATAGGGAAATTCAACGGTTATCTGTCATATTGACAAGATGTCATTAGAAGTTAATTTTGTTTAAATAATTATACCTGTTTCTTTAAATTAAATTTAGATGTAGAAAAAATGCTATGTGTACCTTGTGCCCGAAATATGTTTAGTGCTCTCGAGTGATTTTCTGACTCCGCTAAATTTCTTACAATATTTAAATATAATACTTCTGTCAGATTCGTTCCCTATGTTTAATTTTAAATGGAACGGGCAATTACATTGCTGTCAATCTAATATCAGGTCGTAACCATGGATGTGACAAACTCAATGTTTCACGTTAAAAAATACTCATGGTATTACATATACCGTTCAGAAATACCGCCAATCCCATCAATGAATTGGAAGAATTCCGAACATTAGAAGAATAAGAGGAAACTTATAAAAAATATAAAAAGAAGATATGTGGTTTTGTGTGAACCAGAAATGTTAAATAGCGAACTCCACAGTTTGAGAAAAAAATGATCTTAACATCTACGCCACAGAATTAAAAAAAATATATTACGGCTTAACAAATAACAATTAAGACTTTCTAGAATTACAGATCGCTTTCAATTTAGATTATCTTATAAAAAGAATCTGATGTGGCCAGCACATTATCTTCCGTCAATTGGATCTAATTTGTACGAATTCCATACCAAAAGTTTCTTGAAAAATATTCTATATATCCAGTAAAAAAAGTATTGGAGTTATTATCGGAAAAAAAAATTATCACACACGGAGACCACAGAGACACGCATAGACACACATACAGACATCATCGTAAAACTAATAAAATCGTATTCTAGTGACCCTAAAACATGCTAATTCATTAGAAACACCACCGATTTTTTTGATCAAAGACAATACCTTCCTTATCTAAAGGTGACGGAAGGTAAAAATAAGAAAATAGTGGAGATCTCATTAGGGTACAAAACGACGCGGCACGAATTCTTCCCGTCTAGCCTGTAACTTCCGTGGTGACGTCATTCATTACCGCGCCTCCAACGCACGTCAATTGTTTTCATTGCTCAGCCACCGCGATTTCAAACAAAATAAAACAGATTCCTTTGCTCAATTATTGCTCAAATTGTCTACGAACATTTCTTGAGTAATTAGGCATTCTTTTATTCGAATATTTAAATAAAAATTGATAGATGTATGCAGTTTGATCCGACAAATCGATTAATGTTTAAATTAAGGCATTATTTTTTTGAAAGATTTCGAAAAAAAATTGGTTGTGAGTTTTTAAGAAGTCCGTCACCTTTAGGTAAGGAAGGTATTGTCTTTGGTCAAAAAGATCATTTGTAAGTTTTTAATGAATAAGCACGTTTTAGGGCCCCAACTGTACGGATTTACTATTTTTAAGATGATGTCTGTATGTGTGTGCGTGTGTCCCTGTGTGACAAATTTTTCTCCGACGATAACTCCAATACTACAATTTTAAAAATTATAATTCTTTCGTATTCCTCTTCTTTACATCCATATGAAGAGGTGATTAGAATTTTGTTGTAATTGATCCACCGGAAGTACCCTTATTTGAAGTTTTTAACCGTGTTTCTTAAAAAACGCATTAAATATTATTTTTTGACATTTTATGTTATTATAAATATTAAAGAAAATGCTGTTCTCTATACGGTTTGAGTATTCATTTTCCTTCATATTCAATAGATATAAATAATTATAAAGAGATTAATTTTCAAAAATCAGTCAGCTTTGCTTTTTATTTTAGAAACAGCTAATATATTCAAAAAATTCTAATTGACATGTTAGTGTCAAGTGCAAAAAAATAGAAAGTACAAGATCAGAAAGTGGTCTAAGTGACAGTGTCCCTCGCAAGTGACTTGCAGTTGCAACCTAGCCTCAAGATTGGAACTTTCAATGTCTAGACTACGAGGAAGGCCAAAGAGAAGATGGAAGGATTGTATCGCAGAAGATCTGAGAAAGGAAGAACTGTGTGAAGAAGATGCGTTGACAGGAATGAGTGGAAGAGAAGAGTAAGAAACAGCGACCCTTAATAAAATAGGGAAAAGCTTAAGAAGAAAAAAGAAGTGTCAAGAGCAATTTACATAGTGGGTGTTCATGTTATAATTTTATTGGATATATATAGAATCTTTTCCAATAAACTTTTTTTAGGTATGGGATTTGTAGAAAATACGTCGAATTGACGGAAGGACTTGTGCTGGCCACAACAATTTTTTTTCTTGAAAGAATAGGTTGAATTAAATATGTAGGTGTATGTTTTACACTTTACAAGTCTTTAGAATCAGAGTAAAGTGCAACTTACATAGTGTATGCTTGTGTTATAATTTTATTGGATTTATACCGTGAGTATTTTTTAACGTGAAACATTGTATTTGTCATCCATGGTTACGACTTGACATTTGATTGACAGCAATGTATTTGCCCGTCCCATTTAAAATGAAACATAGGGAACGAATTTGACATTTGACAAGACGTCAGTGGACGTTTTGTTTAAATAATTCTACCTGTTTTCTAAATTAAATTTAGTTGTAGAAAAAATATTGTGTGCACCTTGTTCCCGAGTGATTTTCTGACAATACTTAAATATAATACTTCTGCCAAATTCATTCCCTATGTTATAAATGAGACAGGTAAATACATTGCTGTCAATCAAATGTCAAGACGTAACTTATAGCGGTTATGTGTCATATTGACATGTCATTAGAGGTTAATTTTGTTTAAATAATTATACCTGTTTTCTAAAAATTAAATTTAGTTGTAGAAAAAATATTGTGTGCACCTTATGCCCTAAATATGTTTAGTGCTCTTGAGTGGTTTTCTGACTTGGGTAAATTTCTTACAATATTTGCATTATAATACATCTGTCAAATTCGTTCCCTATGTTTCATTATAAGTGGGACACGCAAATACATTGCTGTCAATCAAAAGTCGAATCGTAACTATGGATATGACAAACCCAATGTTTCACGTTAAAAAATACTCACGGTAGAATCTATTCCAAGGAAGTTTCGGTATGGAATTTGTAGAAAATTGTATATATGTTTGTATTACAGTTTTACTGGATATACAGAAACTTTTCTAAGGAACTTTCGGTATGGGATTTGTACAAAATACATAAAATTGACGAAAGATAATGTGCTGGACACATGAGATTTTTTATACAAAATAATATGGGTTTTAATTCTGTATTCATCCCGACTTAAACAACACATGTTAAAATCGTTTGTACCCCAGTTTTTATAGGGTAAAAACTTCTATTGACTGGACTATATGTCAATTTTCTAAATTCTTGTTCGCTATTAAATTTTCCAACTTGGCGCCAATTATAGTTCCGTGATCTACTCACGGATGTCGCTAGCGCACCGCCTCTACCGGTACGTCGCTAAACCGGCTGTCACAAACATGTCCGCCTGGCTGACGGGGAGTGGCGACTTCTGATCCATTGAAACCATCACCCAAGTGGTTCCTTCACCACCGCGTTAGTTACAATGACATTTAGTGCAGTGCTCGTGTGATGCTTAAATAAGGCCCGGGAAAACGCAAAAAAACTGTGATACGTATTATGGCAGTACGAATGGACACTATACCTACTAGAAAATTAAGCTACAAACCTTCGGTAAGATAAAATAAATAAATATTGTGGTGTTTATGGTGTTTGGAATTAATTTGAAGTGTTGTTATGGTGAATAAACAAAAGACAAATGTTTGTTTATTAGCCCCACCCTTTTCTCGTATTTGACAACTCGAAAACGTATCGTGACGTCAAATTCTTACAGAAATAACGCATAAAACTTGTAAAAATATCAATTTTCTGTAAAATTAACAACAATTATTGCTTGTTTTAAAGAAATATTACCGTATGTCGTCGTAATATTGTCGAGTCTTCGTGTTATCGTCGCCGGCAATCGGTTTAGTGGGCGTGTCGTGTACCATGCGTAAAGTGCGTAAACCAGCATACTCCATGTGGTTCATTTAAGAACGAATCGAATTATGGTCGAAATTAATATTTAGTTTATGGTGTATTTATGGTATATGGTAGTGCGTACGTGTGTAGTTTATCAAAAATCGAAATGTATTACCAAACGTACCGGAAGTACTTGGTTATCTGATGAAGATGTTTGAGGATTTGTTTAACATTTTTGACTTTGGTAATTTTTTTTTTCTTCAAATCTTACTTTTAACACGAGTGTTAAAAATGAGTTAATATTACCTACCTTGGTAATGATGAATGGAACGAAGATTATTATACCTAAATACAAATTAAATGAGGAAATCTGAAGTAGCCAGCACATTACCTCTCGTCAATTCTATGTATTTTGTACAAATCCCATACCAAAAGTTCTTTGGAAAAGGTTCTATATATCCAATAAAACTGTAACACGAACATATACTATCTTCTACAATGGGGTATTCCACTATAACAATTTTTTTTTTAAAAATTCAATTTAACATAAAGTATGGCTCAATAAATAATAGTTAAAAAAAGTTTTTAAATAATTACTTTACGAGATATTTCACATTTGCTAAAAGGAAAATTGACGTCATACATTTGTTATCTTTCTCTCGCAGCGTACTCAGAGCAGTGTGTGTGAGAAAGACAAGTATAGGGGAAATGTGACGTTACACTGATTTCTCGAAAATAAAATACTGTTAAACTAGAAACAATTAAGATTTTTTAATACTATAAATTGCTTCAAAACTGAATGAAGTTTTATTTAAAATTATAAATAAAATTGAGTGGAATACCCAATTCCATACCGAAAGTTCCTTGGAAAAGATTCTATAAATCCAATGCATACACTATGTAAATTGCACTTGGCACTGGCATTTGTCAATTAGAATTATTTGTACATATCAGCTGTTTCCATGATTACAGCAAAGCTGGCTGATTTATGCAGGTTAATCTCTTTAACTCTATATATCTATTGAATATGAAAGGAAATGTATAATCAAACCATATAGACAAAATATTCTTTCATATTGATAATCATATAAAATGTCAAAAAATAATATTTAACTACGTTTCTCAAGAAAAATTAGGTAACTTCCGGTTGACCAATTATAACCAAAATCTAAACAGCTGTTCATATGGATGTAGAGAAAAGGAATAGGAAAGTATTATAATTTTTAGAAGTATTGGAGTTATCGTCTTGAGAAATTTTTGTCGCACACACACTTACAGACATCATCAATAAAAATGTAAAATACTATACATACTTTTATAAAAACTTAAATTGCCAGAAAATGACATTTAAAGGTAGTTTTCTGTGAAAAAACTTCAAGTAAAGTGCCATTTCCGATTTTCCAATAGACACGAAAATATAATGGGATTTTTCTATATTAAAATAGTGCAGGAATGCAAGATTTCAAAATTTTCTGAATGATGGTATTTGAGATACCGTGAAAGTGTTAAAACCGAACTCTAGGGACCTTAAAAAGTGCTTATTTACTAAAATCTTGATGTGTGATTTTTTGTACTATCCGTATTGGGCTTCCAAAATTAAAATGCGCCACTGGTGGCAGATTTCTGAACTGAGTGAAGTGTACATGTACGAAGGTGGTTGTTTTATTCAGGGATTGTATTTACTTGTATACGAATTTTAATACGCTTTTATCTTCGGCTATTATTGTTTTATTCTTAGTAGGATCTGAATTACTGCTAATATAACAAGTAAGTTTTTGTTTTTTAAAAAATTAATAAACAAATTAGGAGATATGCAATTTATAGGTAAAAGTTACGATGGAGTTTTCTCCGAAAATATTTAACACATAATATTATGTGGCCACTATTTATTACTTGCTGGCCTTCCACCATATTTCTAGATGATACACTACAATTCCCAAATCTACAAATACTATCTAAATCTAAGCAAAGAAAATTGTTCATTGTGACAGAAAAACAATTAAATAAAAGTAAAGCTATGTAGATAGAAATTAATATATGTACAACTACGGCAATGAAATACAATCTAAATAAAGGAAATCAAATATTTTTTTATTAAAAAACCAATATACTGTTAATTAAAATATGACTAAAATACTCTTAACCTACAACTACTTACTGAAATTAACCCTATTAACTAAAATATTATTAAAACTATCACTAAATTGTTACTACAAGAAAGATCAAACTCAATTCTACCGAAATTAACAAAAAAAAAAACACTATACTAAATCCGAAATTAATATAAAAACTACGAAAATTAATCTCACTCCAATTGTACTCTTATGGAAGCCTGCGAAAAATGTACCATTCGTTTGAATTTTGATGTTTGACGTCAGCGCCATCTCTTGATAATTTGGAAGCCCAATACATATCTTCTTTATTCAAGGTAGCGGGAGATAAATATGTAGTTCAATATATTAAAACATAATTCCTATTGGATTATATTTAATAGATGAGATTAAATTTATCAAAACAATTTTTTATGCTCAGAAAAACAAGAATACTGTGTTATAAAAAAATACAGCGTCACTATATGCATACATGCATATCAAGTTAAATAAATATAAAAAGTTATCATTGGCTTATCGATAATCTCTATAGAAAAATATAATATTCAATATTTCATTCTAAAATTTCCTATTATATTGTAGACCAAAACAAATTTAAAAATAAATAAATAAATATATCATCACGGCATATTACCCATTTCTGGGTGTGCCAGTATCTACAACACATGTAGACATCGGTAATGATGACGATGTATTTTACCGTGTGGGCGCTTACCAGGCGTCACCTTACGGGCATTCATGGGTGGTGTGGAGAGTGCACCACAGGGGCCACTTTTGTGCCATTTAAAATTGGAAATATTTGGCGTCTGTCGGGATCGAACCCGGTTCCCCCAGGTTCGCGACCAGACACTCAGGCACGCGGAAATACAAAAAAAATTAATAAATTTAAAAATAAAAATAAAACATAATAAATTTAAATACATCATTACCGAGATCATTACATTTTATGTAAATATTGTTGTGTTGTGTCAGATCTTTGTACATGATATTCTTTTTTATGGGAAATACATTTCTCGGTGCATTTAATCTTTCTTATTGTTTTATTAATTAAATATTTAAAATTCTAAGTAAAATGCATATATCCATCAGAAATACCGCCAATCTTGCTAATGAATTGGAAGAATCTCTGACATTTAGAAACTTACTCATACAATGAAAATTAGATATAATTAGAATTATATGTTAAATACAATAAAAACAATATTTGGGTAAAGTTCTGTAATGTTTTTGTTATAAAACGACGGTTCGATAGCGAAGTGCAATACAATACTTATATAACATAAAATAGAAGAGGCGAGAGGTATTGTGCTGGCCACATCAGATTTTTTTTTTCTTTTATAGAACAGGATGTAAAAATTAGAATTATAGTGGTTCTAGAAGGTACAAATTTTTCATGTTTGCATAGCTGAAATATTTTTATATACCCAAATCATTCAAGCAGCCAATGCACGTCATTAATAAAAATTGAATTTTAGTAACTAGATGTGTGACGTCATGTACTAGTACGTTTGCAGAGATTTTAGAATCTTTATGAAAAGAGTTATACAGATTGCAATCTGTATTATCGACATGGTCATGAACTGTCATATCTACAAAATAAATACTATATTTTCGTCACTGTCCATTTCTGTTTAAATTATTTTATAATACTAACCTTATATATACTTATGTATGCCATATAAAGGCAATAAATAAAAGTGAGCCGAATTTCAAAGAAATATACCGAATTCTTTTGATTGATTAGAAGTGCTACCTTTGGCAGATTCACAGATTTTGCGTTTGCGTTAACGGTCACGTTGCGTCGTTGCGTTGCGTTTAACTTTACTTTATTATAAATAGGCTTTTACAGCGCACAAAATTTTTCAAACATGATACAAGTATTTTTCAAATAATAACTTTGACAGTATGAACATACAAATTATCAATGTTGCCAACTATAGCAACAATTAAACGAATAATATGACGTTGATGTACATCATTTATATATTATTCATGTCATATACCATAAGTAATGAACTGTACTATTCATCTTAATAATAATTATATAAGGCTATACACTTTTTGAGGGTTAAAAATGATTGAAATTTTATTTCATTTTTCACTATTAGTGATTTCAATGCATTAAGGTTTTTACACTAAGTGATGACGTGCATTGGCTGCTTGAATGATTTGGGTATATGTAAACATACGTTTTATAAATAAATTATTTTTAAGCATAAATAACATAAATAAAATGCATGCAATGGCGTTAGTTTTTGCCCATTGATAATTTCATGGTAGGCGAGAGCTCGATTTTAAAATCAGGTTACGAATGAAATTGCTTTGGACATGATACGTCATGGGCCATGGGTCTGTGGTCATACTAATTAGTAATCGTCAGTAGTCAGCTGAATCAATTATTAGACGTTTTAAAAATTTGTTTGTTGTACAAAATATTTGTAATACCTATGTATCTTCCATGTTTTTAAGTAAAATATTATCAAAATATTTCAAGGCCATGTAAAATATATGAAGAAAATAAATTATGTAAAATACAGTCTGTCCCATTTAGAAGTGCCACCATTGGGATCTCGAGAACTATAAGAGATACGATGTCGTTTAAATGGAACTTTTTGTGCGCCATCTCAGATGTGCTTTTATTTTTCCAAAAATTCTCATAGGGCACTTGATAATGACGAAAAACTGAATATTGTTGATTTTTTCTTTTTCAAATAACTTCTAAACTATTAATAATTAAGAAAAAAGTATCAAATATAAAAGATACATATTTTTATTAACTAACCAGTGACGTACGAAATAAATTTTTATATCCGTAAATTTCCGAGATATAACACAAACTTATATTTTTTTAAATGGAACCCATATCTGATTTTAATCTAAAAAAAAATAAATATTTTTTTCTCTTTTCAACGATGTAAGGGTTATTATGTTTTATATTTGTTTTGCTTTCAAAATTATTATTTTTTGCTTATTTTGTATTAAATTCACAATTATTTTGAAAATATTGGTAGATTTCTATTTGGAAATACTCCTCGTATTTAAATAATCTATTTCGTTAAATAATTTTGCTCAAAACCCGTATCAAATTAATTTTTATAATATTTTGTATCAGGTCGCCCTTGGCACATTATAGTGTAATTTGTAATTATGAGCCTAGAATGAAAATATTAAGTAAGTAATAAAGGCATAAAACAATTTTTTTGTCAAATACAATATAATTTATAAAAATAATAATAAATATAATAAATAATAATAAGAAAATTCAGGGAAATAAAGAGAAAAATTAAATTTTAGGATCAAAACAAATAAAAAACATAATAACCCTTACGTCATTGAAAAGAGAAAAAAATATTGATTTTTTGAGACTGAAATCAGATATGGATTCCATTTAAAAAAATATAAGTTTGTGTTATATCTCGGAAATTTACGGATATAAAAATTTATTTCGTACGCCAGTGGTTAGTTAATAAAAATATCTATCTTTTATATTTGAAACGTTTTTCTCAATTAATAATAGTTTAGAAGTTATTTGAAATAGAAAAAATGAACAATATTCAGTTTTTCGTCATTATCTAGTGCCCTATGAGAATTTTTGGAAAAACAAAAGCACATCTGAGATGGCCTCCTAAAGGCGCACAAAAAGTTCCATTTAACCGACATCGTATCTCTTATAGTTCTCGAGATCCCAATGGTGGCACTTCTAAATGGGACAATAATTACACTGTTTTTTAAAGTATGCATATGTTACTATGATCATAATTAGAAAATTGAAAACAGAACATGATTATTGAATTTGTTACATAAAAATTTGATGTGGCCGTCAATTCTATGTATTTTGTACAAATCCCATACCAAAAGTTCATTGGAAAATATTTTATATATTCAGTAAAATTGTAACACGAACATATACTATTTTCTACGAATTTCATATCGAAAGTTCTTTGGAAAAGATTCTATAAATCCAATAAAATTATTACACCAACATACACTATGTAAATTACACTTGACACTGACATCTGTCAATTAAAATTATTTGAATATGTCAGCTGTTTTCATGAATATAGCAAAGCTGGCTGATTTTTAAGTTTTTCTTATAATGTATTTTATATGAAATAGTAGGGTAAACATTATCCGGGTTAGTTGCTAATTTAGTTTGGAAACTTTACCATTTTCTTATACCGTGAGTATTTTTTAAAGTGAAACATTGGGTTTGTCATATCCATGGTTACGATTCGACATTTGATTGACAGCAATGTATTTGCGTGTCCCATTTAAAATGAAACGTAGGGAACGAATTTGACATTTGATAAGACGTCAGTAGATGTTAATTTTGTTTAAATAATTATACCTGCTTTCTAGTGTACCTTGTGCTCGAGTGATTTTCTAACTTGGCTAAATTTCTTACAATATTTATATATAATACTCTGTCAATCAAATGTCAAGTCGTAACGTCGTAACTTATAGGAAAATTCAGCGGTTATCTGTCATAAGTCATATTGACAAGACGTCATTAGAGGTTAATTTTGTTTAAATAATTATACCTGTTTCTAAAAATTAAATTTAGCTGCAAAAAAATATTGTGTACCCGAAATATGTTCAGTGCTCTCGAGTGGTTTTCTGACTTAGTTAAATATCTTACATAATATAATACATCTGTCAAATTCGTTCCCTATGTTTCATTTTAAATGGGACACGCAAATACATTGCTGTCAATCAAATGTCAAATCGTAACCATGGACATGACAAACCCAATGTTTCACGTTAAAAAATACTTACGGTATGTATCGGAATTATAATATGTCGTTGGTGTAATTGACACTCAAAACTGGCTAGGTTACTTCAATCTAATTTACTTAAATACGAACCATAATAATACACCAATATTAATTTCTTAGTTTTGAAGTAAGTATCTTTGCTTCTTTGGGTAGGATTATGGAGTACGTACAGTAAAATTTTTGAAAGAAGTCCGATCAAGGCCATCTACGAATTGTATCTATGAATTAAGATTTTGTGCTGTCAAATTTAGTAGTGTCTTTTACGTAGTTTTTATGAGGGTACATAATATCTTGTGTACCTCATAAAAACTATGTAAACGACACAACTAAATTTGACAGCATAAAATCTTAATTCATATATCCAATTTGTTGATGGCCTTGATCGGACTTCTTTTAAAATTTTTACCGTAAGTGTATTGTCTCATAAGATATTTATTTTTTTTTGAGTGTCCGTGAGGTGACGCCTATAAAACGCCCGCAACTGTACAGATTGATACACCCATATAAACTGTCATTTCAAATATTTTATTAGTTTTGTCAAAAAATTCATAATTTAATTTTGTCTTTCATTTTCTGCCATTCTCTCTCCATTTTTATCCTCTCCTCTCTTAATTAACCGTTGCTGCACTAATTATTCCCATTAAGTCGCGGATGCAGTTCAGTGGCGTGCAGAGAAAATTTAGTAGGGGGCATACCTAACTGAGAGAGGATAAAGTACGGTTTACTCAGAGAGTATGAGAGATAAAGAGAAAGAGATAAGTATACGCTTACGTCATTTCCGGAAGCAGTGGCCACGAAAAGGTTATACATTCATAAAGTTTGATTTTCCTGTCCCGTACTAATTGTAGAGTTCTATGAAGATTTTTTATGTATTCAAAAAGTAATAAGTAGTCTTGTCGTGGGATATAAAATAAATAAATTTTTATCCTACAAAAGGTCGGGTATTTTTGATTTTTGGATGTTTTATATTATTTAGAGGTGCTTATAAAAATCAAAGTTTTCGACCTTCTAAGCATTGTAGTTCGCTATCTATTCGTTAAAAAAAAAAAATTAGACCAAGGTTGTAGGAATCAATTCAAAATTGATAATTATTTTGCTCTAATAGCTACTGTCGAGGAAATATTTTTAAATAATTGATTAATTATTACCTTCCGTCAAAAGGAAGGTATTGTTTTTGGTCAAAAAATTCGGTGGTGAGTTTTTAATGAATAAGCACGTTTTAGTTCCCTACAATACGAATGTACCATATAGAGAATAAGATAATCTTTCTATTGATAATTACATAAAATATCGAAAATGATATTTAACTGCGTTTTTTCAAGAAAAACTGTTAAGAACTTCAAATAAGGGTACTTCCGGTTGACCAATTATAACCAAAATCTAATCAGCTCTTCATAGGGTTGTAGGGAAGAATAATACGAAAGAATCATAATTTTTAGAATTGTAGTTTTGGAGTTATCGTCGGAGAAAAATTTGTCACATACACACGGACACACACATACGCACATACAGACATCATCGTAAAACCAGTAAAATCGTATAGGGCACCTGCACCTACGTCACAACATGGCGGATGATCAGCTGATCTCGGGCAACCAAGCTTCAGTTTAACATTGCGTCTTATGCAGCCAATGTGTTTTCTGTACAAGAAATTCAGTTTTTCCTAAATTTATACATGCTATTTCAAAATGTAATAAGCCATAATTAAAGATAAGATAAAGATAAATTATTTACTAGTAAAACAAAGCAGTCCTATTTATAAATATATTTTAAAAAATATTAAATTGAAATAAGTAGCTCGTAGCATCAGGTTGTATTATATTCATTTGAGTTTGTATAAGTTTTTTTATGTGTATTTTTAAATGAAAACATGAATATTGAAATTAAAATAAATTGAATTATTAGATTTTTTTAATTTATAAAGAAAATTAAATTTGAGAAATATTTATCTTCGAGTTCATTTTTCTTATTTTCATATTGTGTATTTTTATTTTTATTGTATATAAATGAGCTTATTGAGTTTATACGTTAAAAATTTATCTTTGGAAGCCAAAGTACGTTAAATCGATAAATTTAAGTGGATACATAATGTCCTTTTACATTGAAATTTTGTTGACGAGGATTATAAATGCCTTTTAAAAATCAATATGAAATCAATAATAACCTATCTAATTTTTAAACCTTTGTGAGAAACAGACACAAATAGCTATATTTTTTCTGTTACTAAAAATACTTCATTCAAAATTTGTAATTCTGTCATTTAAAAAATATTTTTTCATGTTTTTTATATATATTATTAAAGAAAATTATATATATTTAAACATTCATACAATATGTTCCTATCCGATTATGTTTAAATTATTTTATATGCAATAAAAGTATACACAAAAAAATAGGATTGGGTTAGTTTAATTTAATAACCTGGATCTCATTAAATAATAAGAATGTCCTGACTTATTTTTTACGGAAAACACTCTTCATATACTCACTTTTACACACTCTAATCAGTTTTTCCCAAATAAAACAATAAGTGCCATAAAAACACAATAAAAGCTTACGGCACGATATTTCTCCGTAAGACACAATGCAAACTGAAGGTTTGGTTGACCAAGATCAGCTGGTGGCCGCCATGTTGAAACGTCACGTGCAGGTGCCCTATTGTAGGGACATTAAAACGTTCTTATTCATTTAAAACTCCCCATCGAATTTTTTGACCAAAGACAATACCTTCCTTACCTAAAGGTGACGGAAGACAAAAATGGTGGAATCCCTCGTTATAATTTTTAGTATTTTTAGTTTATATACATAGTTTAATTCAAAATCTTTTCCCGTTAATATTTGGCCAAACCAATGGTTCGCGAATAGGGTGTTATAGTATGCGTAGAGGAATTCCAATGTTCATGCTCAATCAAAGTAGGTAATTGATAGATTTCCTTGCTGTGGCCTCTAGAGTCCATCGCGAACCGTTAGCCGCATAGCATACCTGTGCAAGAGTTGAATGTTGTTGGTGCTGCTGCTGACCGTATCCTATAAATACCATACCATAACGTATCGTCCGTCCGCTAACTCGCCACTGGCACTGGCTTGCTGCTTACACGACAGAAAAGACGCGTATACTGATAGAGGCAACGCAATAGCTATTTGTGTATTAAGAGCGCAAAATGCGACATTGTCGATTGAGAGGTTGTTGCCGCGCGACGAAGGAGCGCGGCATTCTCTCGAAATCGACAATGTCCATTTGCGCTCGAAACACACACAAGATTTTTTTCTACAGTCTCCACAATGGGGTCCTCCACCATAACAAAAAATAATAAAATGTACACTTTATACTTACAGTACTGCTCAATAAATAACGATTGGCTAATACAAAAGATACGGTTTAAACTTAAAAAGGCTTTTAAATGATTATATCGTTACATTAGCCATCTATTCCATAAAAAAACCAAAATTAAAGCGTGGAAGCAAGGATTTGTGATGATTTGATGAATTTTTGTAGCAAAATGTGTGGTTAGTTGTCACACTGAAAAAATTAACAAATATTTCAAGGAATTTGTGATTATATAGACATGTATGTGCATTGACTGACTTCTCGCAATTATTTAAGTAACGAAATAACTAATAACTTTATTGTAATCAAAATAAATAGTTAACTAGAGATCAGATGTCAGTACGACTCGCAACTATCCTACCGCCATCTGTGTACAATCATTCCTATTACTAAACATAACTTCACACAATTTATTTTATATTTAATTTTATTTTATCGTTATCTTCCATTCTTCTTGAGTTTTTATTCAATCTAATCTAAGCATTTTATACTTTCGTTTCTGTAAATGAATGCCCTATTTCATTTTCACAGCAGCGTGACATTTTGTTAGGTTATGTTAAATACCGGCAGAACATATGTCAAATTGACTTGTGAACGTGATAAATGTGTAATTACAGTGCCATTAGTTCCTAACTAAACATTTTCATTAAGAATGTAGACAAGTGACATTTGTTAACATTGTATACTTAGAAATTTGGACAGCGAGCGTTTTTTCTACTTTGTCGCGCATGAGCGGCAAAGTGACATTTTGCGTTGACAAAAGAGAGCGCAAATGGCTACTTTCTATAGTGACTGTAGAAAAAATATATTTTAAAACTCGCCAAAGAGTCAAAGACTCATGGGGCAAGTCAAAAATAATCTTCGTCCTATAAAACAAAACGGCTTCTTAGTTCTATATTAAATATGAATTTTAAAGCTTAAGAGGCTGTTAATTGTTGTAGTAATAAGCAGATTCATTTACTTTCCTTCAATCATAGTATCGCCCATTCAAATTTTTCCCGAAAATATATGTGACATATGTAATGGGGTATTCCGATGATATGGAATTAATACAAAATAATAACTTTTTTCTATAGTTTCCATCTTCATATAGTAGAAAAGTATAATAAAACATGTTTAATAAAAAGTTTTAATTCATAATTTAATGTTACAAAATTGGAATTTTTATAGCTCTAGAAACGTCCGTGAAATTTATGACGTCAAGTTGATAATCTGTTGCTCATTTCAAAGTAAATATTTTCGTTTAAAAACACAGATGGTGCCAGTAGTTAACACGCGCTGGTATATTTCTTGTTTGACATTTCGTCCACTTTATTACTATTACACCTATTTTTACCAAAAACAAACACTGGACAAACACCGAAATACACGCTGCTACTAAAATCATTTGTAAACAAGCAAATGGCTGTCATGAACATGTGGATTTAGGCGCTGAAGTTCGTTGCAGATGTCACCATCGAGTTGACGTCATAAGCGCGCCATGATAAGAAAATTTGAATTGCGATGAAATTTTTTAAAATTCATATCTCATGTGATGCATACATTTTCTTACTCAAAATTAGATATTCAAAGTCCTACTGGTCTGTACTAATGTAAAAAATATTTTTAAAAAATGTCGGAATACCCCATTCATGGACCGATCATCAACTTGTAGATTTCGTAAATAATAATGGAGGACCCCTTTCTAATTTTAAACATAGTACAGGTATGAAATTGCACAGTCATCTTCGTCTGGTATCCGGTGTATAAATTCATCAGTGTTACAGCTAGGTCAGTGATTGCAGAAACCGTAAGGAATTTTTACATCACACATTCCAATATTCTATAAACTCAAATCGATTTATCAATAATAGAGAAACAGCTTTCTTGTAATCACAAATCTGGGGTGCATCAAATTGGAATAAATCAAATAAAAAACTATAAAAATATATACAAATAGTTTCATATTGATAAATTTAACAGTTTCCTCTACGACAGATTTAATTTTTACCTCTCGCTAAGAGAGGTATTGGATTCATGCTAAAATTCGCATATCCAGATTTTATTGAATAAGCACGATTTAAGGTCCCTACAATCCGATTATAACATTTTTAAAATGATGTGTGTGTGTGTGTGTGTTTGTGTGTGTGTGCGTGCGTGTGTGCATGTATGTATGTATGTATGTCTGGATGTTGTAGTCACGATTAAAAATATTGAACTGCAGTTTCCTCAATCTGACATTCCTGGGAAGAGCTGAAAAGGTTTTGGTAACAATTGAACAACCGGAAGTAGTAGTTTTTTAGAAAAATTCTTCTAAATATAATTTTTTGGGAGTTTTTTTTTTTATTAAATATTGAAGAACATAAAATTCTCCATCTAATACACTTAATATTTTTATTATATCTTGTATAGATTTAGAGATAACGATACTATAATTTATAGAGTAATCTAATCACAGAGGCTAAGGCACTAAGGAAACCAGTTGACAAATTCCAATGTTTATAACATAGTGTGTAAATTACACATGTCAGTGTCAAAAATCAACAGTTTTAGTGACATTCTGATAGCTTTTTCTGGGAAGTATATTTAGTCTTTCTTATTGTGTTATTAATGAAATATTTGAAATTATAGGTAAAATGTATATATCCATCAGAAATACCGCCAATCTGGTTAATGAATTGGAAGAATCTCTGATATTTAGAAACTTCCTCATACAATGAAAAATAGATATAATTAGAATTATATGTGTGCAGAAGACAAGTTAAATACAATAAAAAACAATATTTGGGCAAAGTTCTGTAATATTTTGTTATAAAACGATGGTTCGAAAGCGAAGTGCAATACAATACTTATATAGCCTAATATGGAAATGGCGAGAGGTCTTGTGCTGACCACAACAGATTTTTTTTCTTTTGACACTAATTCACTTAATTATTGCAAATTTGCAAATTCAAAATTAATTAAACAATAGTATAACATTAAGTCCCGGTTTTTCCATCTGTCAGGTTTTTAACTGCCAGATAAAATGAAAATATCGCCTCAATATTGGAGCGTAAATTGGCAAAATTATAGACATGTCAATTACATGCACGATTTAAAATATACTGGTTATGCCACTTGTTATGTTTTTCATTGTTTCTGATGGTCCGCTTGATACGTGTTTCCTTGAATAATCCGCTAGGTGCGCTATGTGAGAACGACCCTACCACAGCAAACTATTTTTACATAAGATATAAAAAATGAATGCATAATGAATTTATTTTTAATATAAATTTATATATTTAATGGAAATAATTAATACATTGTTAGAATTTAAAATTGGAAAAACTAAATAAATTGATAGAACCGTACGCTTCCAGATTTCCAGTAGGTAACAATATCTTCTTCTCGAAAATGTTTTCGGCAAACGTCATTCAATCTTAATTCTCGATCATCTCTACTAATTGCACATTGCCATTTTTTAAAAGTGATATATCGAGTGGAGCAGCAAACAGAGATTCTTTTTCAGTGGATTTCTTGTAACCGGTTTCACATCCAGGAATGAAACATTTTCTATTTAATTTTCTTTTCATTTTGCATTAATTGCAAATCTTTCAAGAAAATATTTATATTACATTATATATAATACGAATATGTACTTCAAAACCTGTTTTATTTACCTTTCTATAAGATATAACATGTAATATTTTCAAAATGACGTGCAAATGACAGGTGTCAGTTGGGTCGTTCTCACGTTGCGCCTCTAGCGGAAAACACGAGGAAACACGTATCGCTTTGGACTCTCGTTTTTCTTTTATTGGCAGTTAAGTTAACTGACACTTTATCACAGATGGAAAACCCGAGCCTACAACAACGTTGACGTAATGTCTTACAAATTGTTTTCCAAGGCACTCTTACCCTAGAAACCAAAACCGAATCGAACTTATGCATCAACCCAATATTTGACTGACCCTCCGGTCTTTTTAAGCCCGAAGAAACTCCCAATATTTGCGAAAACACTCGGTTTTCTGTTTCTGTTTTCTCAGCCATCTGCTGGTATTATTTATAGCTGGAAATTTCCTCTTATCCTTGATCCTTTCTCCAGGGCTAGGAAATAAATACCAGGACAACGCAAGGAAAGATATTTACAACCAGGCCGAGGTTTGAATATTAAGTAGGACTTTTAAATTTTCTGCTGAATGCAATGCAAAATATGTCATATGGAAAGGAAAAAGGAATATGTTTTATGATACTACAACACATTGTTTATTTTCCTGTATTTATTTTTAACACAAATTTTTAATAATTACTTGCAAATTAAGTTTATTTTAATTTTGGTGGGCCGTTTCATCATCTTTCAACAGTTTTTCTAATAAATCTTCCTTCAAATAATGGAATAAAATATTAAAAATGTAGGTTTTGTTAAACGTAATTATTAAAACTAATCTTATTTTAATTTCCTGCAATTATGTTATAAAAAAAGTCTGTTCGCTCCTAGCTGAAACAAGCCGATAATTTATTACCCCAATAGTTATTACCACAAACCATAAACCACTTTCTTGAGCCTTTGTTCATCAAACTGCGGTCAGTTGTAAATGGAGTGTTGAACAAGGATTGTATTCAGTTCGTTTTGATATATGCGTTTGTAAATTTTTAAGAGAATTTTTTGAAATTATTTTGAAATGTATTTACAGCTAGGTATTATCATTGAATAGGTATAATTAAGAATTACCTGGAAAGACGTTTTCGGCTAATGACATTGTTTTCTGGTTTGGCCATCATCATAATTTCTAGGAATTATTTAATCTACTATTCATTTAAGTCACCCTTGATTGAATTTCGTTCCTTTATAATCCCGGTTTTCTTTCGTCTTAACTCAGTTTACATGTAACATTAGTTAGCAGCGGTTGTAAGTGAAATTTTAAATATGGAAATGTGGAGGCCCTGGGATGTCGACAATGCTTCTGCCAGTGTTAGTGACGAAGTCAATACCTGTGACACCGATGCCGACGTTGTGATTATTTTATGACGAGTATAACTGTATACTTGTAATAATGACATTTTCCCTTACTTATGCAGATTTCGAATACGTCCCTGTTCCACACTACCTGAGGATTTTCTATTTGTTTGTGGTAATATCTATTGGGGTAATAAAATATCGGCTTGTTTCAGATAGGAGTAGGGTTGCCAACTTTACAAAATTACAAAAAAGGACATTTTTTCGGCACTTTAATTCTGAATTATGTGTAGGATTTAAAATTTGAGAAAAAAATGCGCCGCAGACGATTTTTTGAAAATTTTCAAGGTCGAACGTGTTTTAATGCAAAGTTAGATAATATAGAGTTTTTTTACAGAGAACCAAATTTAACAAATTCTTAAAAAATTAAAATCAATATTTTATGACGAAAACAAGTACCGCCACCTTTTTTGAGGACTGTAAACTAATTGTTAGAAGAAAAATTAGTACCAATACATCAACAATTCAAAAATTCTATCGTTATTTCTTTAAATTACATAAAATGTGAAATAATTATTTAATTTTCATATTTATAATAACAAGAAAAATATTATTAATAACAAAATTTACTATAAAAGGACAAATCGCGTCCTTTCCTGGTTTAGAAAAGGACAAGGACAAAATATGCTCAAAAAAGGACAGTCCTTTCCAAAAAAGGTCAGTTGGCAACCCTAGCTAGGAGCGAACAGACTTTACATAGATGTATTGAAAAACGTTGATTCGGCATACCCGGATTTTTGACCCGAAAATAGTGGGTTCAGTTTCGATTCAGGTTCAAGTCGACCAAATTAATTGCGGTTCGGGCTCTGGTCCAGGTTCACAAAAGAGGTGGGTTCTGTACGGTTTCGGTTCGGTTTCCGGTCTCTAAGTTGCTTTTAATTGAGAGTGGATACGTCCTTTTCACAAGATCTTTAAAGAGTCAGGCGAGGATGACTGTAGTTAGAAGATGAATGGGTGACCATCTGGAGGTACGATTGATTGACTGCATATGGCGATAATAGTTGAATCATAGTTAAATAATAGTTACAAAATGTATGAAATCTATATAAAAATATATGTGGGATTCCCCTAGTTACGCACGAATAATACTGATAAGTAAAGGGGAATCCCAGAACATTAGACATAAATAGAAATATGAGCGAATTATATGATTAATATGGATTGAAGCAGTGATCCTAAAACTTCCAGTGCTTTACCAGTGAGTAAAACAATATTTTCTTTTAATAATTGAAAAATGATTTGTAGTTGGTACTTGGTGGAAGTTTAATAAAAATAAATTAACTGCCGGTTTAAAGTTTGATCTAAAAGTAAGTAAAGCGTTTCATAATTTCACTTCAAGTTAAAAGTGCCAGTTTAAAGTCCTTTAAAATAAAGTCGTCTAACAGTTATTTTACCTTATAGTGAAATTATGAAACGCTTTTTTCACTTTTAGATCATACTTTAAAAGTAAAGTGACTTTATACTTATTATGAACCTGGCCGTATCTCTTGATTTAGTGAAGTGACATATTTTTTTTTTCAAACGTACATATTTAAATAAAATAATTACAACTTGACTTTACAATAATTATAAATATTTTACGTGAAGGACATTTGCTGATTTCAATAGGCTATTCCACGACATTTTTTAAATTTTTTTTCTCGAAATACGTAAAAATATAAGACCACATGTGAAAGTCCGAGTTAAAAATTCCTCCAAATAAGCGAGATATTAAGGTCCGAATTTTAAATCTGCTTTGTGACGTAGGTAATATGGATATACCAGAAGTAAACAAACAGTGGTTCACAAACCACGAAAAATTGTTAAAAAAATTACAAAATAATGTATATTTAAATTGTAATATTACAATTCATTATTAGAGACATAAAATAAATTATTTCACTTAATTTATTTCACTTTTTTCTCATTTTATAAAAATAAAGAAATTAGTTCGTCACCCGAACAGCAACCGAACAGATCCGACACACCCGAAGAAGTATATTCATAGTTAGGGCGGGGCTTCTCAAAATCGGTGGTCATACTTGGATTCTATTTGCTCAAACACTTGTGCACATGTCCTGCATCATCAAAAGCAAACCTCCCCGTGTCTTCTAGAAGGAATAATTTATAATAAAAGAAATATGGTTTTCCTTATCCTTTAACTATTATCATTCTTATTTTCAATAAACTTTTACTATTTTTGATTACTGTGGAATAGCCTATTGCTCTCTTGCCACGGATACTTTCGTATTTGTTCACTTTTTGTTATAAACGTGAAAATTTTCACGTTTTGACGTTTAAATAAAAACTATGTAATTTTATATTCTTCTTATGTGCAATAGGGATCCCACCATTTTTTTTTTTTTATAATTTCATTTGAAAATATTAGGAAAACTAAGACTATTGATGAAAATCCGGCGAAAAAATTCCTATTGATAAGCGAGTTATGGTCTCCCGAATTTTGAAAAGATAGACGTGACGTCACGCTTATGTGTTTTATTTATCAAACTGTTTTCATCATGGACCTAAATGTTCTTGAAATATATGCTATTTTAAGTTATATTTACATAAAATAAATGAATATGATAACACTGTATAAGTCTACATACTTCATAATTACAGGTGTATTTAAATTATTATGTATGCAAGAAATTTATGTTAAAATAAAAACTGTTTCAAAACTGCAGTACAGGAATGTTAGCCCCTCCTTTCGAATTTGAATTTCTTAACTTTCATTGGTAGTAACCCCCACCTCCTAAGACGCTATTTGTTATGCATGTATAGGCGGTCTTTCGGTCGCCAATCAAAATATTATATATGCATTTTATATTAGTCTCGAAGCGCTGTAACAAAAAGCCCTTATTTCCGAAATATCTCAATTATACCATTTAATTTTTTTATTAATATTCGTTATTCAGCATATACATTCGTATTTTTTTACCATTTTCCTTTAATTCGATTGAGTTGGAATTCCCTATTATATCAGAAATTGAAGTAGTGTCATGTACGGCCCTTGAAGTTATTCAATTGAATGGAAGTTCAACAATATTGCTGAAGGATATGTTATGTCGAAGAATCGCTGAAAAACAATATGAACTTTTCTTATCACTTTAATTCTAATTATAGTGTGCTATTTTAATATGTTATTTCGTTAAATATAAATTTGACAACTGTTTGAGGTTTTTAGTAACTTTATTTTTAGGTTACCTAGTGTTATCTTGGAGCGACATGACAGGTTTCTATTTTACAAGTTACTTCTTGTTCGCTCATTTTATATAGTTGCTATGGATATTTATTTATTTCATTTCTACCTTGTGACTCAAGTGACAAAAGTAGCCATTTTTATGATTTTTGAAGAAAAAACTCTTTATTTAATTTGTCAAATACCTACAAAATCTTATTTAATTTAAGTTTAGAAAATATTATTCATTTGAAAACCCATATTGAAAATAAACAAACTGAAACAATAAAATTTCTGATAAGAACGCTCTTGAGTTCCCAAGGTCGGTGATATCAGTAATTCTGCACTTTCTTTTGTCCCGAAAACAAATGATTTAGCATCGCAGTTGGCCAATTGCCATGAAGATTTTCATTTGTCTTAGTCTGCCCAATGAGAAGGCAGAAAGGGGTATCTCCTAAATAAATGAAAATTATGTTCGACTACTAATGGCTTTTTAGTCAATTGAATTTGTTTTCGAATAGACGAGCAGTTCAGAGATATAAGGCATTGACCCGAGATAAAATTTGTTATTGATATGATAGTTGGAATGACGCCAATATCAAAGTTCAGAATGGAGGATAATCGATAGTGAAGCTCTATGGGCGTGGTTAGTTTTTAGATGGATGAACGCGAAAAAATATATCAGCCAAGTTTTTTTTTAAGCCGTAGACTTGGAAACCCCTATTGTTTTATAAAATTCTTTGGTTAGTCAATGTTCTAAGATCATTCCTGTTATTTTATTGCCATACCTCGTATGTTGCAAAATAAAACTGAATTTGCTCGAAAAAATACTTCTTTATTTGTTAGATCAAAAAGTTATTAATACTTCCTCGTATTTAATTAAAAAGAGAGTACAATGGCTCGTACCACGATCACGGTTCTAACATTGGTGTTAGCTAGAACCGTGCTAACTATTTGACACATACTTCAGGGTTATAAAGAAAATCAGTGATGCCACTATGCTAATTAAACCGAAAATGTACCGATAGGCATATTTAATACATTTGGCTTCATTATTTTAAATTGTTTAATATGATTTGTCTCTGGACTTGTTTTTAAGATAAATTATTTAGAATATTGAAGCCAAATGTATTGAATATGCCTGTCAGTACATTTTCGGTTTAATCAGTATAGTGGCATCACTGATTTTTGTTGATAACCCTGAAGTATGTGTCAAGTCGTCGTCAAGGTTTTAACTAATACCGGTCTTAGAACCGTGATCGTGGTACGAGCCATTGTGTTCAAAAATAACCTAATTCGGAGTAGGCTATGAACACAGAAATGTATGTTAAGTTGTTAATTAATATTGATCGTGAAATGTAATTTTAAGGAGAAAAGATAATAAAGAAGGATGCAGAATATTGCCATTCACCGTTTTCTAATTTATTTCTATTTCTAAAATAAAGATTCAATCAGAAAAGCTTTGATTTCTTTAGATAACATTTTTGACAATATCTCGTGTCAAATTGACATTTAATTAAATAGTTTCAAATTGACATTCGTTTTTTTTTTACCTCCCGCTACCCTTATAGCGTTTTCCACTTACACATTCAGTGCGCACTGAGTGCAAATTTAGCTGCACTGAGTGTGAGTGGCGTTTTCCACTTACCTTTTCAGTGCGCACTGTTCCGGATTTTTATTTTCCACTTACTACGAAATCGCACTCAGGGCAACATCAACTCGCACTCAGTGCGCATTTTGTTGCACCGACTACTATAGCAAGTGCGACAATTTGAGTGCAAACATGGCGGCGGAAGATTTCAAAAATGCCGTAGTGGCGTAGTGGTATCTACTATTGAAGGACTTTTATCTTCATCATCATCATCATATAACAGAAACGTCTCTAGACTATTTAAATAAATCAGACCAACCCAAAATAATTAATTTCATATCTAGTGTAGTACATAAATATTTTGACAAACAGGTAATAATTACATATATTGTTTTGCACAATTAAAAAACTTAAATTTTATCAAGTTTCAAGAATCCTTCAGAATTAAAAGAGTTATGACATCATCATCATATTTTATATTTATTGTCAATTATGTCAATAAAACTTTCAAACCCCAAACCTAACCCCAACTTTTGCACAAACAAATGTGAACTGAAATATGAACGTATTTTCCACTTGTCACTGGATGGGTGCGCACCGTTCACAAAACCAAAACAGTGCATGACGTCATACATTGCACTGAGTCCGTTCCAGTGCGCACCAAATTTTGGTAAGCGGAAAACGCTATTAGTAAGGGAGGTATAAGGATCGTGCTAAAAATCACATATCGAGATTTTAGTAAATGGCCAGGTCCCTAGAATCCAATTTTAACATTTTCAAGATGATGTCTGTATGTGTGCATGTGTATGGATTTTGTCTTCGCTCTAACTCAAATAATATCATTCAGAAAATTCTGAAACCTTGTATTTCTATTCTATTCTACTATAAAAAGAAGCCATTAGATTTTCGTGTAAATCGGATAAACGGAAATGGCACTTTACTTGAAGCTCATAATGGGTTTTCTTCAAAAAATACCATTAAATGCCATTTTTTCGCATTTTGTCATTATGAAAATTAAAGATTATTGAATTTTCTATAGGAATACAGATAAATTTAAAAATATTTTTTTTATATATCCCGAAGCCTAAGATAAGCACAATTCCTTTGTTACACAGTTCATATTTCAAATGAATGTGACAGGTGAATGTCACTGTCAAAAAACTAATCACTTCAAATTAATAATAGTGACATTTTAAAAAGAAAATAGTAAATAAAGCAATAGTTATATGCAATGAAACAGTTTGCTGCATTAGTTAATACGTAGGTATGTATTTAAATTAATAAAAATTAAATAGCGGGAGGTTTTGTGTTGGCTACATCAGATTTTTACCTCCCGCTACCCTTGGTAAGGGAGGTATAGGGATCGTGCTAAAAATCACTTATTGAGATTTTAGTAAATGACCACGTTTTAGGGTCCTTAGAATCCAATTTTAACATTTTCAAGATGATGTCTGTATGTGTGCATGTGTATGGATTTTGTCTTCGCTCTAACTCAAATACTATCATTCAGAAAATTCTGAAACCTTGTATTTCTATCCTATTCTAATATAAATAAAGCCATTAGATTTTCGTGTAAATCGGATAAACGGAAATGGCACTTTACTTGAAGCTCTACAAAAAAAATGCCATTTTCTCGCATTTTATGTCATTGGAAAATTATAGATTATTGAATTTTGTACAGGTATACATTAATACTTTTTCTATATATTTTACAGATAAATTTAAAAACCATTTTTCTTTTTTTAATCCCGAAGTCTAAGATAAACAAAATTCCTTTATTACACAGTTTATTTTTAAAATGAATGTAACTGACAGTAAATGTCACTGTCAAAAAACTAATCACTTCAAATTAATAATGTAGTAAATAATAATAAAATAGTAAATAAAACAATAGTTTTATGCAATGGAACAGTTTGCAGCGCTAGTAAATACGTAGGTATGTATTTAAATTAATAAAAATTAAATAGCGGGAGGTTTTGTGTTGGCCACATCAGATTTGTTATCGTGTGTCTATGGTGCTGAAGATGAGTCATTCGCTTATATCATTAAAAGTAGAAGTGTTTTCCTGATTCCACGATCCTTGAAACGATGCCATGTTGTTTTCTGATCTGTGCATAGCTGGCTAGATCTGAAGGTTGATGCAATATCTTTGATAGATACATAAATTAAATTTTTTTATACGTATAGCAGATTGGCTATACTAGTATTTACTATAAATGTGCTATACTTCTGCAGTATTTAATATTGAAGGCGGCTTAGAATTATTTTTACTCCTAAAGACCTTCGCTATTACTTCAATAAATTATAAATATAAAGTAGTCATACTTGAACGATTAGCGCAGTCATTTTGTAAACAAGAATTTTGGGGTCAAACTTTCTGTGCTATAATTATTCCAAGAAGTTATTTTCTTTATACCAAATACAGTGTCGGACAATATGGGTGGTAGTTTGAACACGTGATTAAGGGTGATTAGCTAGGAGATGACTAGCAGTGTTTTAGCGCTGTCAATCGTTTATGGATTATTTTAGAGAAAAATACTTGAAATAAAAGTTGTGTACAATTAACTTTTCTATAACTGCTATTTGAAGTATTTTTCTCTAAAATAATCCATAAAGGATTGACAGCGCTAAAACACTGCTAGCCATCTCCTAGCTAATCACCCTTAATCACTTGTTAATACTCACCATTCAACTTAAAATAGTGAGCAAATAGCATGTTGAATCACAAGTGAGCAAAGTAATTAACTTTCTTCACAAGTGAGCAAAGTACAAAAACCTATAATAATCTACGTCAGGAGTCATATATTTTGGTGAAGTTACAAATTGTACAATAAATATCTACCATTTTACGTGAAGGCACAATAATTTTTTGTAGTTTACATTAAATTCAGTTATAAACATATGTACTGATGAGTTCTTCATTAATAAAAAAGTGCGTGACGTAGCAGGTACTGACCAGTGATTGACAAACTGTTTCTTATAGGGGGAACAAATTTTTTCATGTTTGCATAGCTGAAATATTTTTATATAAAAACTTATACATTATATTCACGAAGAAATTATTATTAAGCACAAATAACATTAATAATAAGCATTTTTTTCTTAATAAGTTATAGAACATTGAAACAGTTTGGCAATATTGACAATATGACACAAAGTATGACAGCGGATGGCGCTAGTGTTTGTTTTGAAGTTTCAATGTTTCAAATTTTTGACATTATTAATTTAATTATTATTACAAATTGATTTAATTATAAATACATTATTATTGTTAATATTACTAGATATTATAATTAAACAAATCTCCTTTTTAAAACCAGGCGACCAATCAAATTCTTAGGACCTAACGCGTCATACCCAATTAGTAATCAACTTCAATCGCTTGTAGTTTGCGACCTAATCAATATTTAAAGAAAAATTTTTCACTAATACTCATTAATTTATGTATATTTTTGTCTCCTTATTTAAGATAGTTAAAATTTGACTACAATATAGTACCCTATTCTAGGCCGTCATATAATATCGATTTATTTTAATGTAAATATATGTAATGTACTAACATATTTGTTTTCTTTTTTTAGGTAAGTTTCATGTCTTCCTTTCCCATTTTCTGCTTGTGAGGGTAAGTTCAATATCTTCTTCTACTCGGATAAAAATGGTGGAAATCAATAAACTGTTTTTAAGGTCTATGACCCTTAATTCATTAATCACTATTTTTCTGGTGCACCCCCATAATATTCGAGTATCATTAGCATTTTCATTGTATGCATGCATAGTATTGTCTTGTGGTCTGTATACAGTTAAACTGCCCGTAGATGTTAAAGTTTTAACCGTGCTGTTTGTACCCTAGTTATTAATCAGAGTTGATAGTAAAGAAATTGTGACTTTTATTAGATAGGGGTAGATTTAAGTTTTAAATAGTTAATTAATAAAATAGTTTCGTGATTTTGAATTCTGAAAAACAATTTTGGGTAGCAGTTTTCATACACAAATCTCTGTAGGTGATAAATATTTTAATGTTGGAAAAATAGCAGACATTTTTGTGGTGCTTTCATTTGATATGTTACAAGGGGTATATTGCCATTTAAGGTTTAAAAGTTGAGAGTGGTGGGGGTGTGAAATTAGTAAATTGAAAAAATCTGATGTGGCCAACACAAAACCTCCCGCTATTTAATTTTTATTAATTTAAATACGTACCTACGTTTTTACTAATGCTGTTAACTATATTATGTTCCATTGCATATAACTATTGCTTTATTTATTATTTTCTTTTTAAGATGTCACTATTATTATTATTTTTTGACAGTGATATTTACCTGTCAGTTACATTCATTTGGAATATGAATTGTGTAATAAAGGAATTGTGTTTATCTTAGGCTTCGGGATTTACGGAAAAAAAAAAATTACATTTATCTGTAAAATATATATAGAAAAAGTATTAATGTGTTCTTGTAGAAAATTCAATAATATTTAATTTTCAGAATGACAAAATGCCAATAAATGGCATTTAATGGTATTTTTAGAAGAAAAACCATTATGAGCGTCAGGTAAAGTGCCATTTCCGGTTATCCGATTTACACCAAAATCTAATGGCTTCTTTTCGTATTAGAATAAGGTAGAAATACAAGGTTTCAGAATTTTCTGAATGATGGTATTTGAGTTAGAGCGAAGACAAAATTCATACACATACAGACATCATCGTGAAAATATTAAAATAGGATTCTAGGGACCTTAAAATGAGGTTATTTACTAAAATCTCGATATGCGATTTTTAGCACGATCCCTATATCTCCCTTACCATACCAAGGGTAGCGGGAGATAAAAATGTATTTCAGCATTATTCGAGATGACATATCTGGGTTTGGCGATGGCAATGTATGTGCCCGTTCCATTTAAAATGAAACATAGGGAACGAATCTGACAGAAGTATTCTATTTAAATATTGTAAGAAATTTAGGGGAGTCAGAAAACCACTCGAGAGCACTAAATATATTTCGGACACAAAGTGCACATAGTATTTTTTCTACGTCTAAATTTAATTTTTAGAAAACTGGTATAATTATTTAAACTAAATTAACCTCTAATGACATCTTGTCAATATGAGAGATAACCGTTGAATTTATGAAGTTATGATTTGACATTTGATTGACAGCAATGTATTTGTGTCTCATTTAAAATGACACATGGGGAATAAATTTGACAGAAGTATTATATTTAAATATTGTAAGAAATTTAGCCGAGTCAGAAAACCACTCGGGCACAAGATCCACACTATATTTTTTCTACAACTAATTTTAATTTAGAATGTAGGTATAATTATTTAAACAAAATTAACCTCTATTGACGTCTTATCTAATGTCAAATTCGTTCCCTATGTTTCATTTTAAATGGAACAGGCAAATACATTGCTGTCAATCAAATGTCAAGTCGTAACCATGGATATGACAAACCCAATGTTTCACGTTAAAAAATACTCACGGTATATACGGCCCATGAGAATTTTACCAAGTAATTAACGATATTTTGAAATTTGAAATAAGATCTTGGAGCCAAAAATATTTGCCAAAAAACATATCAGAGTTTTAAGTGAAGCCAAAACATTCAAATTCTTAATGCATGTTCATTAATTCTGCTTCAAATAAAATTGCTACATCTAAAAAACTTAAATTGAATGATATTTTTATAAAGAAATAAATAATGTAAATGAAAGACGAAATAGAGATAATGAGTAAATAGACGGCTATTCAAGCACTCGTCGTTTGTCTACTCGCCAGAAGGCGGCTCGTGTCCCAATTTCTAACTCGTGCTAGAATAGTTTATCTTCCGTAATTTATATATTAAATATTAATATTATGCTATGTTATTACATGATGAATATTCCCAATAGTTATAAATCTATAATTATTAAAATGAATTCCGCTCTAGCGAAACGATGTATCGAATTTCTAATAACCTGACCAAGGCAAACCACTTACATATTCAGGTGCATGATAGCATGATGATATGATACATCCACAATTGCATATGTTAGACTTGGACTTAGAGATTAATTCAAATTCCTAACTACTTAATACGAAATTGTCAAACAGATGACTCATTAGATAGAAAAGGAATATTAAAGGGAATATTTGCTTGTACCATATTTGATTTAAACTATAAAGAGTTTTGCTGTTTCTGTAAAGGTTTAGTGTTTCACAAGAGTCTTGCATTTTTCTTGTTCTTGTCTTGTTCTTGCATAAAATGCAAGACAAGAACAAGACAAGAGTTATATAGTTCGTTGCAAGACAAGACAAGAATCTGCGTTGCAAGAAAAGTGCAAGAATAGCAAGATTTTTTAGTATTTTCTTGCACTCTTGCAATATTATATTATAATTCATTATATCAACATTTTATTATAGGTTTTACCTCTAGCTAAGCTGGCATTAATCAGAAAAGCTGAAAAGGTTTTGGTAACAATTGACAACCGGAAGTAGTAGATTCTTAAAAATCTTCTAAATACTATATTTTGAAAATTTATAGTACAAAAAATAATAAAGAGCATTAAGTACTCATGAGATTTAAATTTTCTTATTATATCTTCTACAGATTTAGAGATAAAAAATCTGATATAGCTAGCACATGACCTCCCGCTAATTCAATGTTTAAAATTGCAATGAGCTTGGAGTTAAATATCACTTTATCGTTTGTAAACAAAATCTAATTTGTTGTTCCAATAAATAGAAAAGTCTTTAATAAGAAATTTTGTATTATATTTTATCAATCTGCTAAGAACTCTTAAATAAGAACCACATCCGACTTATCATATATACTCAAAATCTAATGTTGTTTTCAATCATATACGAGTTTTAAAACCAAATTTGAGAAGTTTTTTTTTTATCATATCTTAATATATTTTTTCAAGGAAATCAGTTCAGAGCTTCAAGTAAAGTACCACTTTAGGTTTACTAATATTAACAATAATCTAATATGTCGGTCTCATTAATATAAAAGTGTTAAATACAAGATTTGAAAAGTTTTCAATTATAGCATAATACATTTTTTCACGAAAATCTCTTCACAGCTTCAAGTAAAATATCCCTTCCGATTTAAATATGTTGTTCCTATTGATATGAAATTGCAAGACAAGAAATATGCAAGAGTCTTGCAAGCAAGACAAGATTTTTGCTTGCAAGAGTAACACAAGATAAGAAATAGCCTAGCAAGACAAGAAATCTTGTCTTGTGAAACACTATAAAGGTTTGAGTACGAGAAAATGAGTCAAGTGAAACAATATCAGGCGTGTTTCTTCGGACTGTGATTATGATTTTCTAAATAATGATTTGTTCAATAATGATTTCTTCGAATCATGATTAAATTTAATTTCAAAGAAACAACAAAATTAACTCGATCGACGCGAAACCTACACAACGTCGAACGAACTAGCGATAAACGTCAAATGATAAATCAGCTGTTTTGATTGAAGTAACACCCAAATCGAAAATAGTTTAAAGATGTATTGTGCTGAAGCAGAAATAATATGAAAACATGTTTCTTTAACTTTTTTTTGTACCTGCAAAATCTAATATTAGATAAAACGAAACCAATAATGAATGTTGAATCTACTGATTCAAGTTCTAGTAGTTCGGATGATTCTGATGTACCTACACATAAATTTGCACATTTCAATATTTCATTACTTGCTTTTTCCGCCATTTTCAAATGTTTTGTTATTTCAATCACAGTGATCATGCGAAAAGACTGATTCAGAAGGGAAAGGGGAATGGCGTGTTGTGATCACAAAATGAAAGAGTGGACATAACGAATAACGAACGAAGAAACAATTTTCTTTTTGATCATATTCACTTTGTTCAATTTTATCATGAATCACAGTCCGAAGAAACACGCCTTTTATACGAGCTTTGATAAAAAAATCTGTTGTGGCCAGCACAAAACATTTCGTCAATTCGATGTATTTTGTACAAATCCCATACCAAAAGTTTTTTGAAAAAGATTCTATAAATCCAATAAAATAATAACACAAACGTTCATTACGAGTATGTAAATTGCACTTGACACTTCCTATTTCTTCAGCTTTTTCCTATTTTAGTAGGGATCGCTGTTTCTTACTTGTCTCTTCCTGTCCAACGCATCTTCTTCACACAATTCTTCCTCTCTCAAATCTTGTGCTACACAGTCCTTCCATCTTCTCATTATCCTTCCTCGTACTCCCAGCATTGAAAGTTTCATACTTGAGGCTAGGCTGAAAGAAAAACTGTTAAGAATTTCAAATAAGGGAACTTCCGGTTGACCAATTATAACCAAAATCTAATCAGCTCTTCATATGGATGTAAAGAAGAGGAATGCGAAAGAATCATAATTTTTAGAATTGTCATTTTGGAGTTATCTGAATCTGTGTAATCAAGAAATTGTGTTTATCTTTAAAACATAGGCTCCGGGATTTATAAAATAGATTATTTTATATATTTATCTATAAAATATATATGTAGAAAAAGTATGAATGCATGCCTGTAGAAAATTTAATGACCTTTAATTCTTATAATAACATAAATGACGAAAAAATTCCATTTAAAGGTATTTTTCGAAGAAAAACTATTTTGAGCTTCAAGTAAAGTGCCATTTCCGGTTACTTGATTTACACCAAAATCTAATGGCTTCTTTCCATATTAGAATAAGGTAGAAATACAAGGTTTCAGAAATTTCTGAAGGATAGTATTTGAGTTAGAGCGTTGCCAAGATCTACACACACACACACACACACACACACACATACATACATACATACATACATACATACATACATACAAACATCATCGTGAAAATCTTAAAATCGGATTCTAGGGTTCTTAAAACAGTTATTTACCAAAATTTCGACATGCGCTTTTTAGTACGATCCCTATACCTCCCTTACCAAGTGTAGCGGGATGTAAAAATCGTTTGTTGTCCTATTTTAAAACAAGTGAATTATGTTCATGTAAATATAAATGAAGCCTGGCTGTAATAATAGCTCGTTATAATGAAAATATTTACATATTCCAGATAAATATGAAATGACATCGGATATCCGCTGCATCCCTATAAAACGAATACCCCACCCCCCACCCTTAATTATCTCTGATATTTGATTTGTTGTGTGACCCTAAAACAACACAGCATCGGCTGTGCTTTGCTGTGACGCAGATTTCTTTATACGACGCGTTGCCTAGCAACCCTGGTGATACACATTTGTTCATAATGCAGCGCATTGATTGGCCCTTTCATGCCGGCTAAATAAATCATAAACAGTTGAATTTTATTTAAATTCGTTTAATGAATATGTCATGTTTTCAATGTAGTTGAAATTTATGGGTTTTGTGTATGAAGGAATATACTTTACTGGGAATTTTATTATTTAATATTTTGTATAATTCTGCAACCAACAATAATGCATTGTAATATTTGATTTCGTTAATTTTGAATCTAAGAGGTTCTTAAAAATAGGTCTAATATCATATACAAGATGTCTCTTAAATAGGGGGACATGACAACAACCACAGATTCCTGAGGCTAAAATAAGACGATTTAACCAAACTTGCTTCTACCGGAAAGTGTACCATTTAGCCAGAAATCTGCTTCAAAGTTCTTCGAAAAAAAAATTAATTTTGCTTATAATAATCGGACGCTTTATTCGATTTGGATGAAATTTGGTATGACAGTTTATATGGTTATGTCATCTTTTAAGGTGATACTTGTTATTATTAGTGAACCACTAGTGTATGAAACTTTGGTGTCCCAACATTAATTAGACCGTAACTTTTTAATGGCCACGCCGATAACGTAAAATTATTTTTCTTCAGAAAGATACATTCAATAGTAAACTTTTGTCTCTCTGCGTATATATCGTGCCGTAAGCTTTTATTGTGTTTTTACAGCACTTATTGTTTTATATGGGAAAAACTGATTAGAGTGTGTAAAACTGAGTATATGAGGAGTGTTTTCCGTAAAAAATAAGTCAGAACATTCTTATTATTTAACGAGTTCCAGGTTATTAAATTAAACTAACCCAATCCTATTTTTTTGTGTATACTTTTATTGCATATAAAATAATTTAAACATAATCGGATAGGAACATATTGTATGAATATTTAAATATATGTAATTTTTTTAAATAATATATATAAAAAACATGAAAAAATATTTTTTAAATGACAGAATTACAAATTTTGAATAAATTTTTTTTTAGTAACAGAAAAAATATATATATTTGTGTCTGTTTCTCACAAAGGTTTAAAAATTAGATAGGTTATTATTGATTTTCAAAAGGCATTTATAATCCTCGTCAAAAAAATGTCAATGTATAAGGATCCACATTATGTATCCACTTAAATTTATCAATTTAACGTACTTTGGCTTCCAAAGATAAATTTTTAACGTATAAACTCAATAAGCTCATTTATATACAATAAAAATACACAATATGACAATAAGAAAAATGAACTCGAAGATAAATATATATATTTCAAATTTAATTTTCTTTATAAATTAAAAGAATCTAATTATTCAATTTATTTTAATTTCAATATTCATGTTTTCATTTAAAAATACACATAAAAAAAACTTATACAAACTCAAATGAATATAATACAACCTGATGCTACAAGCTACTTATTTCAATTTAATATTTTTTAAAATATATTTATAAATAGGACTGCTTTGTTTTACTAGTAAATAATTCATACACTTATCTTTAATTATGGCTAATTATATTTTAAAATAGCATGTATAAATTTAGGAAAAACTGAATTTCTTGTACAGAAAACACATTCGCTGCATAAGACGCAATGTTAAACTGAAGCTTGGTTGCCCGAGATCAGCTGATCATCCGCCATGTTGTGACGTAGGTGCAGGTGCCCTATTTTTAATGACAGTAACAATTATTGTTGTACGAGTTGTCAAAAATTTTCTTCGCAATATTCTAAAATCAGTAACATCCGTTTGTTCGGCCTAATAGTATTTTACTACCATTATTATAAATAAGACGATTACATATCTCAGCTTACTCCTAAACAAGTTGTGAAGATTGACAACTCGTTGCTGTCATTAAAAATTTATTTAATTTTGACGTTTTAAACTGTCATTATTAACTCCATAGCAACAACTATAAGTAACACTTAATTCACAAGTGAATTAAATTTTTTAAATCACTCTCACAAAATTTTAACTCACTCTGCAACAAATAATGCATTTAAAAATAACATGAAGAACGAAAATAACACTCCGCACTTTATTTATCAGACATTATCAGCCATTTTCATTATTTTTTACGACACAAATGACAGACAATAAAGCTTTTTAAATAGATGACTTGACGTCTATCATCAGCGATTGTCATGCACAGTCTACTAACTGATTAGTTTTTTATTTTGTCAAAATTAAATATTATAATGGTTTTTACTCAAAGAATTTAACTCACACGCCCTTGCGGGCTCGTGAGCTAAACTTTCTTCTCATGAATAAACATTATCTTAGCTCACTTGGTGTATAAATTTTTATAAATGACTCAATATTAAAGTTAATATTTTTTCTTTGTTAGCAATATATTAAATCCTAAAAATACATATTATTATTTATTGTTGTTTTACTAACTAGAAATGATGTTTTTCTATTTTATAATTGAGTTCTAAGTAAGAGAGAGCAATTCGAAATACATATATCATTCTTTCAATGGAGAATGTAAAAAATACTTACAAGTAAAATATAATTAGCTTAAAGGAAACATCGTTGTACATCCGGTTTGAAAAGAAAGAAGGGACCTATTTTTAAAAGAAATGGTCCGTAGATCCCTGCTAATATCGATAAGATAAAAATATCTTTCAATAGATGATTTTAACTTTAAAACTGGAAAATAGTATTTGAGTATAACATCGTATTACTCCAAAACTAAAATATATAATATATTATGTACTATGGAATAGAGATCTGTCTATATATTGATATAACACACAACAATATGTGTACAGAAGTTGTGATTATATATTATTATTATACAATTCAATGAACGTATTTAATGTAGGATCATTTTCACAAAGGTTTTCCAATGAAAATGGATTCTGATGAGATCTGAACTAATCCTAAACGACTTTTCATGGATTCCATTTTGCAATTATCAAATTACAATTCATTATATTGACAAATCAAATGCTCTAGAAATATTATAATAATAATATATGTATATTGTTTCTCATTAGGTACAAACTTTAAGTACATATACCTATTACTGACAAAAATTAATAAAAAATCTGTTGTGGCCAGCACAAGACCTTCCGCTAATTTGATGTATTTTGTACAAATCCCATACCAAAAGATCCTTGGATAAGATTCTATATATTCAATAAAACTGTAACACGAATATATACTATTTTTTATAAATTACATACCGAAAATTGCTTGGAAAAGATTCTATAAATCCAATTATATTATAACACGAACATAATATGTAAACTGCACTAACACTGACATCTATCAACTAGAACTTTTTGAATCAGCTGTTTTCATGTTTACAGCAAAGTTGACTGGTTTTTTAAAGTTAATCTCTTTACGCACAACTGTATTGTAATTGTTTGTTTACATTTTAGTTACCATGGCGGAAAATGAAAGGTTACACCCTGCGGGCGGTAAAGTGTAAAGCAAAAGCCCGCCGGGCGGTAAAAAATATGTACGAGTAATATTGATATATCACCATACCTTTTCATTGAAATATGCGAGAAACACAGTTTCGTTCAAAATTGTCACATTTTTTTCTGTCAACCAGGCTTGCAACACATCGTATTCGTTTTGATATCGGTCCTTTGACTTACCAGGATGTAAATCCGATAAAGCTTCATTAGTTTCTAGCAAAATTTTTTCAGAAATTTCAGTATCATATTCCGGTTGAAGCTCTATGCTTGACATTTTTAATTATTTGTTTACACAAAACAAATGGTTACCAATACAACGCATCGCCTAAATGTTTCTTGGCTTATCCATCTGCCCATCTAATATTTTTTATATAGCAACAAGCTTTTAGTCGGAAGGTAAAAAGATATTCTTTAAATAGCCTCAAATTTGAAAATATAATATATCTATTAGACATTTTACAATTAATTAATAATAATTGCTCTGAAAAAGAATGCGTGACGTCAAAGTTCATACAGCGTAACATTTCAAACTATCGCCTACTTTTATGCCCGATTTTATAAAAGCCAATTAAATTTTTATCCGGGATTATAATTATAATCCATGATTTTATATAGGTAGAGTAATGGATAAACTGGTTTCCTATTAGCTACCCATGGGAATGACGCGCTGTATATAATTTGACGTCACAGAAGTGGGGAGTTATTTTTCATGACTTATTTTATTTTCTTAATCTTTTTATTTAAATACGTATTTAAGAAAATGGCAACAAATTATTATTATTTTTATTGCTATGAAAAAAAAAAACATTTATTTTTTTAAAATGTAAGACTGAACAATGTTGTTCTTGTATATTTATGAGCTATACGTAAATGTGTCATTACGGCTTATTGCCCATTTCTGGGTGTACTAGTTTGCTTCTTTTCTCTGGTATTTGTTAAACTTAAAACTAATATATTCTTTGAATTTTGAGATGTCGGTAAAGTGAGGTATATTAAGTATAATTATAGAAATAATGAAATAATATATACTGTTTTAGTTCATTACTCGTGTATAACTATCAATTTAATAAATGATATATGTCATTATTATAAATGCTAGAAAATTACGTTACCCATTTTCAAATGTACAAAACTTAGTATAAAAACTTTATTTTCGTTTTTAATTTGAAGATTGCATGATACTCTACTCTCAATTTTGTAGACGATGTTTTAATGAATTATTTATTTATATAGAAGTCTGCTGGAGTTAAAAATAGATAAAATATTTGATGTTACACTTAGTTATTTATTTATTTATTTGATTTGGTATTACTTCAACACTAAATACATTATGGAAACAGATCTGTCTATGGACAAAGATATCACACATTACAATATGACCAAAATACGAGCTAATTTACACAAAACAAATATTGCCACCTTCAATGTACTCTCCTCCCCGAACCTTACACCACCCGATGCGAATATTCCATTGCTGGAAGCAATGCATGCAGGTCTTTTTTGTTAGGTTGTTCATAAGCTCTGCCGCTTTTCTATAACTACATCTCGGCCCCGAATTTGGAGCCTTTTAACGCAGAATTACAATTTGGGAATAAAAGCAAGTCACATGGCACTAGGTCAAGTGAGTACGGTTGATGTACCAACACGGTGAATTTGTATTTCGTCAAAAATGTCTTGCCGGACAGGGCGTTTTGTTCCAGCGCGTTGTCTTCATGGAGAATCCATCACATTTTAGCCCTTTTTCTGCCCACCCGTACATGAAGGGTTATCAAAACCTTCTTGTAATATGCTTGGTTAACGAAATGCCCCTCAGGCATCCAATCCATCTGAACAATCACTCGCATTTCGAAAAAAACAATGTCAGTGCACGGCCGAGGCGCTAATCGTCTCCGATCTCTTTTCTTCCTTCTTTAAATCTTCTAAACTGCTCGAAAACTTGAGTACTAGATAGACCCTCATCACCATAAACATTCTTCAACAATTCCTACATTTCTGTAGCTTCGCCCTCGGGTTACAATCTTGGCGCTGGGTCAATAATGATTATCTTCTCAATCTTGTCGTATAATAGGTATACTATTTTTGTGACCCTTCTAGATATTGTGATAAAAATCTTCAAAGTTACGTAAAAATTTTTTTAAAAATTCTGTTGTGGTCAGCACAAAACCTTCCGTCAATTCGATGTATTTTGTACAAATCCGATACCAAAAGTTTCTTGAAAAAGATTTTATATATCCTGTAAAATTATAACACGAACACACTATTTTTTACAAATTCCATATTGCAAGTTCCTTTGAAAAGATTCTACAAATCCAGTAAAATTATAACACGGACGACCATTATGTAAATTGCACTTGACATTTCCTCATTCCTATCCAACGCATCTTCTTCACACAGTTATTCCTCTCTCAAATCTTCTGCTACACGGTCCTTCCATCTTTTCTTTGGCCTTCCTCGTACTCCTGGCATTGAAACTGTAAGTCACTTGCGAGGGACACTCTGTCACTTTTGTTACTTTCTGATCCTATACTTTCCGATCCTATACTTTCCACTTTGGTTTTGCACTTGACACTGACATCTGTCAATTAGAATTTTTTGAATATAACTGCTGTTTCCATAATTTTTACAAAGCTGACTGATTTTTGAAAGTTAACCTCTCTTAATCTCTCTATAACACTATATCTATTGAATATGAAGGAAAATGTATAATCAAATCGTATAGAGAATAAGATTTTCTTTCATATTAATGATCATAAAGTGTCGAAAATTGATATTTAACTACGTTTTTGCCAGGAAAACTGTTAAGAACTTCAAATAAGGGTACTTCCGGTTGACAATTTATAACCAAAATCTAATCAGCTCTTCATATGGTTGTAAAGAAGAGGAATACGAAAGAATCATAGTTTTTAGAATTGTAGTTTTGGAGTTACCGTCGGAGAAAAATTTGTCACACACACATGGACACACACACACACACGTACAGACATCAATGTAAAATTAGTAAAATCGTATTCCAGGGATCTTAAAACGTACTTATTCATTAAAAACTCACCACCGAATTTTTTGACCAAAGACAATACCTCCCTTACCTAAAGGTGACGGAAGGTAAAAAATCTGTTGTGGCCAGCACAAAACCTTGCGTCAATTTGATGTATTTTGTACAAATCCCATACCAAAAGGTCCTTGGAACAGATTCTATATAATATCATGTAAAATCAAACACGAACACATAGTATTTCTATTCTATAAATGCAATAAAATTATAACATAAACATACACTAAGTAAAATGCACTTGACACTTCTTCTTATTCTTCAGCTTCCCCTATTTTATTAGAGGTTGCTGTTTCCTCTTTTCTTCCACTCATTCCTGTCCAATACATCTTCTTAACACAGGCATTCCTTTCAGTCTTCTGCGATACAGTCCTTCCATCTTCTCTTTGGCCTTTCTCGGCGTGTCACTTGCGAGAACCACTATGACATACCAATTTTGTGATCCTACACTTTCCATATTTGGTTTTGCACTTGCAGCTGACATCTGTCAATTAGAATTTTTTTTAATATATCAGCATCAGCTGTTTCCATGATAAATAGCAAAGCTGACTAATTTTTGAAAATTAATTTCTTTATAATGCTTTAAATCTACATCTCTTGAATATGAAGGAAAATGTATAATCAAACTATATAGAGAATATTTTCTTTAATATGTATAATAACAAAATGTCAAAAAACAATATTTAACTGCGTTTTTTTAAGAAAAACTGTTAAAAACTTCAAATAAGGGTACTTCCGGTGGATCAATTATAACCAAAATCTAATCAACTCTTCATATGGATGTACAGAAGAGGAATACGAAAAAATTATAATTTTTAGAATTGTAGTATTATTGTTACTGTCGACGAGTTCTGTCAATGTCCCTCACTTTTTTTTGTTTCACCCGTATATGTCTCGAAATTGGAAATATTTTTATGCAAAAAATCGAAATCTATTTAATGATTAAGGCCTAGAAATTAATTACCTTTTGAAACATTTTTGCCTAAATTAAATTTTTCATGTTAAATTCTTATGACCCGCTTTTTAATTATCACACTGTATATTATGTAATTGAATTGGAACATATTTTTGCATACTTTAATATTTGCTATTATATTTATCATTATTTACATTCTTGTGCAATTTAAAATTTCATTTGTTGACGTAATAAATGTCAAGTACCAATTGCAATTATGAAAAAGGAAAATATGGAAATATTTGTTTGTTTTTTTATTAAAATCGTATTATTTCATTTGTACTGTTTTCCTCAATATTAAAATTAACTGTAGTGGGCAGCACATTACCTCCCGCCAATTCCATGTTTAAAATAGCAATTGAGTATTAAGTAAAGTATCACTTCCTGTTGATCGTTTGTAAATAAAATCGAATTTGTTGTTTCAGTAAATAGAAAAGTCTGTAATACGAAATTTTGAATTATATATTTTATTATGTTTTTCCTCTAAAATCTGTTACGAGCTTCAAGTTAAGTACCACATCCTGTTTATCATGTATGTTGTTTTCAATCATATACAAGTTAAAAATACCAAATTTGAGATATTTTAGATTATATCAATATATTTTTCACGAAAATCTGTTCAGAGCTTCAAGTAAAGTATCACTTCCGGTTTATCAATTTTAGCCAAAATGTAATATGTTGTTCCCATTGATATGAAAGTCTTAAATAGTAAAATTGAAGTTACTGGATTATATTTTAATATAGTTTTTCATTAAAAACTTATATAGGCTTCAAGTAAAGTACCACTTCTGGTTGTTCAATTTTACCCAAAATCTAATCAACTCTTTATATGAATGCAGAAAGCTTAAATACTGAAAATATATTGTTTTGGAAGTTTAATATAAGAGTTATCGTGGATGAAAAAATAGTAAAAACGTGTTGCGGGAATCTAATTCGTGCTTATTCACTATTGAATTGTTGGACCGAAAACATTATCTCCCGTACATATGTATTTATGTTGGTGTGAGGTAAAATCGAGATTCATATTTGATTAATCATCTGTCATATACCCAGTGAGATAATACTATATTTTCTCTAAAAATTGTATTGATTACATATTATGTTTTTCAACTTCTGGTAAAATCTTTAAGTAAAGAGTAAAACAATCTGTTGTAGCCAACACAAGACCTTCCGTTAATGTAATGTATTTTGTACAAATCCCATACCAAAAGTTCATTGTAAAAGATTCTATATATAGGTACAGTAAAATTGTAACACGAACATAATACAATTTTTTACAAATTCCATACAGAAAGTTCCTTAGAAAATATTCTATAAATTCAATAAAATGATCACATGAATATACATTATGTATACTCACAAAAAAATATTCTAAAAATGCGTACACTTACGTAACATTCTCTTTACAATCAAATAATATTACTACCAAGTTTATATCTCTACCCATTTTTGAATTATTGCCCCAAAAGTCAATATACCCCACATTTTGATAAAAACTTCAAAATTTTCAAAAAATCTAATTTTTATGTATCTAGATACTTCTCTATGTGCTGATTCCAAATTTTGAAACCGCAGGTCGATATCTCGTTTCGTTCTCGAGATATTTAGTTTTAAAGATTTGCTCAAAACTGCCCATTTTTAGGTAATAACCCAAAAATGGGTCGAGATATGAATATGACGACAACACCATTCGATTCTACGGGCAAAATTACATAAGTACACCAATTTTCAGAATTTTTGAACACCGCATACAATCTCTAAAGCAAAATAACTGAAAATGGCCAAAAATCGCAAAAATCTAAGGTGTACCCCTTACGATTTTTTCAGATTTTGGCCATTTTCAGGGGTTTTCAAGCTTTTATTCATAAAAAATGAACCGGTTGGACAAAAATTATGAAAATTGGTATACTTATGTATTTTTGTCCTTAGAATCGAATGGTGATGTCGCCAAGTTCATAACTCGACCCATTTTTGGGTTAATACCCAAAAATGGGTAGTTTTGAGCAAAACTTTAAATTTAAATATCTCGAGAACGAAACGAGATATCGACCTGCGGTTTCAAAATTTGGAATCAGCGCATTGAGAAGTATCTAGATATATAAAAATTAGATTTTTGAAAATTTTGAAGTTTTTATCTAAATGTGGGGTATATTGACTTTTGGGGCAATAATTCAAAAATGGGTAGAGATATAAACTTGGTAGTAATATTATTTGATTGTAAAGAGAATGTTCCGTAAATGTACGCATTTTAGAGTATTTGAACAACTGTGTGAATTTTTAGAAATAAAAGTATTGAAATAAAAATGGATAAATGCTATAAAAAAGTTCATTGGAGAAAATTCTATATTTCCAGTAAAATTGTAACACGATCATACTATTTTCTACAAGTTCTATACCGAGAGTCTCTTGGAAGAGATTCTATAAATCTAATAAAATTATAACACGAACATACACTATTGCACTCGACACTGACATCTATCAATTAAAATTGTTTGAATAATCAGCTATTTCCATTATTGTAGTAAAGCTGGCTGATTTATGAAAGTTAATCTCTTTATAATTCTTTAACTCTATATCTATTGAATATGAAGGAAAATGTGTAAGCAAACTGTATAGACGATAAGATATTCTTTCATATTGATAATAACATGAAATAAAATATTAAATAATGATATTTAACAGAGATTTTTTTAAAAAATAGTGTTAAGAACTTCGGGTACGTCCGGTTGACCAATAATAACCAAAATCTAATCAGCTGTTCATATGGATGTAAAGAAGAGGAATATGAAAGAATTATAATTTTTGGAATTGTAGTATTGGAGTTATCGTCCGAGAAATTTTTGTCAGACACACACATACACACACACACACACACACACGCACATACACACGCGCACATACACACGCGCACATACACACGCGCACATACACACACACACACACAAATCGTATTCTTGGGACCCTAAACGAGTTTATTACAAACTCACCACCGAATTTTTTGACCAAAGACAAACCTTCTTTATCTAAAGGTAAAAAAATAATCACTATGTTTATATAAAATTAAATTAAAAAATCTGCTGTGGCCAGCACAAAACCTTCCGTCAATTCAATGTATTTCGTACAAATCCGATACCAAAAGTTCCTTGGAAAATATTCTATATATCCTGTAAAATTGTAACACGAACACACTATTTTTTTACAAATTCCTTATTGCAAGTTCCTTTGGGAAGATTCTATAAATCCAATATTATTATAACACGAATGTACATTCTGTAAATTGCACTTCACACTTCCTCATTCCTATCCAACACAGTTCTTCCTCTCTCAAATATTCTGCTACACAGTCCCTCCATCTTCTTTTTGGCCTTCCTCGTACTCCCGGCATTGAAACTGCAAGTCACTTATGCGAGGGACACTCTGTCACTTATGTTACTTTCTGATCCTATACTTTCCACTTTGGTTTTGCACTTGACACTGACATCTGTCAATTAGAATTTTTTTGAAAATATGTGCTGTTTCCATAATTTTAGCAAAGCTAACTGATTTTTGAAAGTTAACCTCTCTTAATCTCTCTGTAACTCTATATCTATTGAATATGAAGGAAAATGTATAATCAAATTGTATAGAGAATAAGATTTTCTTTCATATTAATGATCACAAAATGTCAAAAAATTATATTTAACTGCGTTTTTCCCAGAAAAACTGTTAAAAACTTCAAATAAGGGTACTTCCGGTTGACCAATTATAACCAAAATCTAATCAGCTCTTCATATGGTTGTAAAGAAGAGGAATACGAAAAAATCATAATTTTTAGAATTTTAGTTTGCGAATTATCGTCGGAGAAAAATTTGTCACACACACACACACACACACACACACACACACACACACGGACACACACACACACGGACACACACACAGACACACATACACACATACAGACATCAATGTAAAATTAGTAATATCGTATTCTAGGGATCTTAAAACGTGCTTATTCATTAAAAACTCACCACCGAATTTTTTGACCAAAGACAATACCTTCCTTACCTAAGGGTGACGGAAGGTAAAAATGATTTTTTATTTCTTGAAATTTGTCTTTGAGGTGACACCTGATAAACGCTGTCAACTATTCAAAAATATATCCCTATTCTCAAAATCTGTTAAATAAGTAGATAGGCACACTTACAAAACGTGTATAAAACTAAAAGAAAATTTCCTCTTGAAATTTGTGAAAAATCTCGTCGCACCCCATGTGAATGCCCTCTCCCTAAATGCGCCTCTGCTGTTCGTTCAACTGTTCTCTCCTCTCTTTCTCTCCTCTCTTCTTCTCCCCCCTCCCTTGTTCCCAAAGCCAGGAACATCCAGTTGGCCGCTAGCTGCCGACAAGTGCATATCTGGGATATTACGCCAGCTTCTGTCTGTGATCTAGTGTGTTTGTGTGAGTGTGTGTGTGGCTTGTTTAACAATTTGTTTAAACAATTGAATGTTGTTGTTTAGTGTAGTGAAGTGTATAGTGCAATGTGCAAGAAATTAAGAATGTGAATGACAAAATAAATTGTAAGTAGATTTAAATGTTTTATTAAAAGAATATTTAGTTTTTAAATATTATTTTCTAAATATATACCAATTAAATATTTTATATTTATTGAGATATATGTGTAGTGCTTTTATAAAACTCGTGGAAAATTTTGTACGTACTGGGAAATACGTCGTGAACTTAAAAATTGTTAAATATAACCTAACAACTTTATAAAAATCTTGTATTTTATTGAAAAATACAATAATTATCATTTAAAAACATAAAATATGTATAAAATTTATTGTTTTCTGAGAAATTTAAGTAGAAAAACTATTTTTTCTTCATTATGGGTGTGGCATATGAGATTAAAACAAATTTTGTGTACGTCACTAAAACAAAATTTGTTTATCTATCTACATATAATAACTAAAAACATTTGTATGGTTATTATTTATCAATTTTATTAATATTTTACGTGTTTTTATGCCTTATTACCTTTAGCTGTGTGTGCCAATTGGCAATGTTCTTAAACTCATTTCTATAACAAAAATTTTAATTTGATGAAACTTCCGAGCACTCTAACCTAACGTGGAAAGTGTACCACATAATTTTGTGTGTTAATGCCTGATTGAAATTATAGTTGTACGAAATACAGCTTATATGAAGCTATCAAATTTATTTCAAGTTTTTTTAAAAACTGAATTCTGTCATATTATGAATCAAGATTCGAAAATGCTCTCTGGTTAATTCCATATTTTCTCTCACATCGATACTTTAAAAATATCTACTAGCACAATGCCTTCCGTCAATTCTATGTATTTTGTACAAATCCCATACCAAAAGTTCCTTGGAAAAGATTTTATACAGAGTGTAAATCCGGGTATAATTTTTGTTAAACATGCTTCCTACAAGAACTGGAGGCCTTGAAAATTGACCAATCACGTCATAGTTCAAAATTTTGTTAAAAAGTAAAAATCAATGGCTCGTAGTATGATCACGGTTTTAACTGAAACGCTGTTTTAAGAAATGTCAAATTCAAATTTCAATATTTAATTTCACCCTTATATGTAAAGAACGATTTTTTTTAGATATTTGTTTGAATACAAACTATTTTCTGCTTTAATATCATATTTTGACAAATTTTATACTATTTATTGTTATTAAATAATGAAATTTGACATTTCTTGAAACAGCGTTTTAGTTAAAATCGTGATCATTACTAGCCAATGTGTTCTCTGGAAAAACTATTGATTGTCCAAACTGACTTTAAACGTTTTTTTGCATAGACGTACAATTTATATTCTGTATTTTTAATATTCTCAAAATGCCATTTACCTTCACCAACCAAGAGTATGCAGACATGCATATGGTTTATGGCGAGACATTACAAAATAGTCGTGCTGCTGTAAGACGGCACAGAAAGTTATTTTCAAATACACGTCAATGATTTTATATGTCATTTGTGACATTTTTTTCAGAGACCATATTGATTTTTACTTTTTTTTTTACAAAATTTAGAGCTATGTCTCGATTGGTCAGTTTTAAAGGCCTCTAATTCTTGTAGAAACCATGTCAAACAAAAATTATTGCCAGATTTACTATCTGTGGTTAAACGTTGTACACTTGCATAACATCCTATATATTCAGTGAAATTGTAACACCAACATATACTATTTTTCTATAAATTTCATACTGAAAGTTCCTTGGAGAAAATATATAAATCCAATAAAATTATAACACGAACATACGCTATGTAAATTGCACTTTACCTTGACATCTGTCAATTAGAATTATTTGAATATATCAGCTGTTTTCATGAATGTAGCAAAGCTAGCTGATTTATGAAAATTAATCTTTTTATAATTGTTTAACTCTATATCTATTGAATATGAAGGAAAATGTATAATTGTTGTATAATTCGTAAAACCAATCCTGAAAGATGAATCACAAGAAACTGGACACAGAATTACAAGAAGAACGTATGAAAGTATTTATTTTAAAATGAACACAAACGAAAACTTGACATATCAATTTTAACATAATAACATCAACAACCTTTTTTTTTATATATATGACTACAACATTTATTGTTTTAAAGCAAACTTTGATTGATTAATATGAAAGCAAACTTTGATTTAATAATTAATATTAACAATCTTGATCTAATTATCTAACATTTACAACAATAATCAAACCGTATAGACAATAAGATATTCTTTCATATTGATAATCACATAAAATATCAAAAAAAAATATATTTAACTGGGTAATCAGCTCTTCATATAGATGTAAAGAAGAGTAATACGAAAGTATTATAATTTTTAGAATTGTATTGGAGTTATCGTCGGAAACAGACACACGCACACATACAGACATCATCGTAAAACTAGTGAAATCGTAATCTAGGGACCATAAAACGTGCTTATTCATTAAAAACACCACCAAATTTTTTGACCAAAAACAATACCTTCCGTCACCTTTAGGTTAGATAAAAATAAAAATAAAATAATTTTTTTTATTGTATATGTACAGTAAAATTTTTGAAAGAAGTCCGATATAGGCCATCTACGAATTGCATTTATAAATTAAGATTTTATGCTGTCAAATTTAGTAGTGTCGTTTACATAGTTTTCATGAGGTACACAAGATATTATGTACCCTCATAAAAACTAAGTAAAAGACACTACTAAATTTGACAGCACAAAATCTTAATTCATAGATACAATTCGTAGATGGCCTTGATCGGACTTCTTTCAAAAAATTTACTATAGGTATGTTCATAAACTAATCTTATTTAATATAATAAGTCACAAATTATGAGGGCATATAGTACTGACCAAAATGAGTAAAAAAAGCTTAATCAACATGGGTCCGATCTTCAATAGTTTCCGAGATATGACAGTGAAAAATAAGTTTTTTACCTCTGCTATGTCGAAAACTGTAAGAATTGTTTTTTTTTATGGTCTATTTACTGACATAGACAAAATTTTGTTCAGTCACTATCTTTGTCTGTTTTTCTTCGATTCTAATACAAAATGGCTTCTTTCTCAAAAACAGTTGAAGATCAGATCAATGTTGATTAAAAACTCATTTTGGTCAGTACTATATGCCCTCATAATTTGTGATACTTATTTTTTAACACCCTGTATTTTAGTTTTGAGGTAATACCAGACCATGTATTAAAGGTATTCACATTTAGTATATGTTTAAAATTTCTTCCAAATAATCTTATCAGTATTATTGTTAACAAAATGTAAATATTTTTCATTATTTTCATAGAAATATCCTAGCATAATATGTTTTTTATAATACTCCATAAAATTGTGAAATCTTTTTTCTTAGAATTTGAACATGAACATTCAGTTTTTTATAAAATAAATAAAAACATTATTACATCGTCTGTTCCTAGCAGATCTCTAGAGATGATGTATTTGACTATTTATATTTGTTATATAATTGTGTAATAATATATTGTTATTTCAAAAATCCACAAAAAGTAATAGAGATTTCTAGTGTAAATAAATAAATATATCATCACGGCATATTACCCAGCTTTATACCCAGATTTCGTTAACGACGAATATACAGAGTGATCAAAAAGAAACACACCACCAGGTGAAGGCGGAAATAATATGTGACTTGACATTTTGACAATAAATACAAATAGGTTATGTCATAGCAGGGACCTGACAGCTAATAGGATTTTGAGTGATTGATATGCTTTAGATTATTGCTTATGGGTAATGTAAGAAATAAAAGTACGTGGGTAAGGGAAACAACAACTATTTTAATAAAAAAAAATTGTAAATATGCCCAAATTTAAATTTTTAAATGTCACTGTCAACAACAGGAAATAAATTTTTATCTCCCTCTACCCTAGGCAAGGGAGGTATTGGGATCGTGCTAAAAATCGCATATAGAGATTTTATGAATAAGCACGTTTTGATGTCCCTGGAATCCGATTTTAACATTTTTATAATGATGTCTGTAGGTATGTATGTGTGTGTCCGTGTGTCCGTGTGGATCGCGTGTACACGATTACTCAAATACTATCAATCAGAAAAATTTGAAATTTTGTATACCCATTCTATACTAATGTAGAAAGAGCTCATTAGTTTTTAGTGTATAATAATAACTTTAAATATTAAATTATAAAATAATTTATTTTTACCTCCCGCTACCCTTGGGAAGGGAGATATAGGGATTGTGCTAAAAATCACATATCGAGATTTTAGTAAATGACCACTTTTTAAGGTCCCTAGAATCCAATTTTAACATTTTCACGATGATATCTGTATATCTGTATGTGTGTGTGAATGTGTGTATGGATTTTGTTTTCGCTCTAGCTCAAATACTATCATTCAAAAATTCGGAAACCCTGTATTTCTATCTTATTCTAATATGAAAAGAAGCCATTGGATTTTGGTGTAAATTGGATAACCGGAAATGGCACTTTACCTGAAGCTCATAATGATTTTTCTTCAAAAAATACCATTAAATGCCATTTTTTGCATTTTATACTTTAATACTTTTTCTATATACATATTTTACAGATAAATTTAAAAATAATTTTTTTTCTTAGTCCCGAAGCCTAAGATAAACACAATTCCTTTGTTACACAGTTCATATTTCAAATGAATGTAACTGACAGTAAATGTCACTGTCAAAAAACTAATCACTTCAAATTAATAATAGTGACATTTTAAAAAGAAAATAGTAAATAAAGCAATAGTTTTCTGCACATCAGAGTTTTTTACATCGTCTTGCCTAACAAAAACAAAATATTTTAATAACAATTTTGACATATTTAAACAAATGTCACTGTCAGGAAGTAATTACATTAAAATTAATAATGAAACTGTGTTAAGAAGATTGTATTGAGTAATTAATTTCATTAATGAGGGTTAGAAAAAATAATATATTTTCCATCATACATAAATATTAGATATATCATGTAAAGCAATAGATATATACAAAGGAACTTAATATAGTTTGCAGAATATGTAGGTATGTATTTAAATTAATAAAAATTAAAAAGCGGGAGGTATTGTGTTGACCACATCAAATTTTTTGTATCAATTTTACCAATTTCAAGTAATTTTTTGTTATTGCCAACTGAATGAGTTCTTTTTGATCACTCTATATTTATGCCGTGCGGGCACTCGTTGCTGGCGTGACGAGTGACCCCAGGGGTCACTTTTGTGCCATTTAAAATTGTAAATATTTTTTTGCGTCTGTCGAGATTGAACCCGTGTCATCAGATTCACGACCAGACACTCAGGCCTGTATGAAACTTCTGGTGTGAGTTTTAATTTTTTGAACTTCCGGTTTAAGTATTTCCGCAGTTTTTTATTTTTGTCTACGTTTATTATTACACTTCATGCATTTTTCTGTTAATCAGCTTAATATATTTGAGAACATATAGCACTCTCAACAGTAATATTCCCCAGGAAGTAATGTCTGATAAACGCCTTGAACAGGCCATAAATATGTATAAGAAGTAATGAATAAAATCATTATGAACACCAAGGTTTTGTCAAATACTTAGCAAAGAACGGAAAATATTAGGCTGAAGGCTCATTCATAGCTACGAAAATAAGAAATATAAATAAAATAAATATAAATATATCATCACGGCATATTACTCATTTCTGAGTGTGCCACAATCTGCTTTATCGCAGATATCGGTAATCATGATGACATATTTGTATCGTGCGGGCGCCTATCAGGCGTCACCTCACAGGCACTCATTGCTGGCGCGAAGAGTGCACCACAGGGGTCATTTTTGTGCCATTTAAAATTCGAAATATTTGGCGTCGGTCGGGATCGAACCCGGTTCCCCAGGTTCGCGACCAGACACTCTGGCACGATGCTACGGGACAAAAAAAAATATAAATAAAATTGAAAAAATAAAACATAAATTATCATCAACTGTCATTTAATATATTCATAATTACCAAGCAATAATAACAACTTCATACTATTTAAAGCACTGTACGCAGTCATATATGCTAACCTTTATCTTAAGACAGCTTTTTAAAATTATGTTTAAATTGAAATCCTTTTGCCAGGACGTAAATTGTCAGCTCAAATGACAGTTGTTATGTATGTGCTTATTTTTGTGTAAAATATTTAACCTTAAATCCCTGTGTTTATGTCTTCTGTTTAATTTTATTTCGACAGCTGTGAACCAGAGCTAGCATGATTAATCATTAATAATAAAATTAAAAATTACCCCTAACCTTAAAATTAAGTGAAAAAATCTGATGTGGCCAACACAAAACCTCCCGCTATTGAATTTTTATTAATTTAAATACATACTTACGTATTTACTACCGCTGCAAACTGTTCCATTGCATAAAACTATTGCTTTATTTACTATTTTCTTTTTAAAATGTCACTATTATTAATTTGAAGTGACATTAACTGTCAGTTACATTCATTTGAAATATGAACTGTGTAACAAACGAATTATTGTGTTTATCTTAGGCTTCGGGACTAATAAAAAAAATTATTTTTAAATTTATGTGTAAAATATATAGAAAAAGTATTAATGTATTCCAGTAGAAAATTCAATAATCTTTAATTTTCATAAGACATAAAATGCGAAAAAATGGCATTTAATGGTATTTTTTGAAGAAAAACTATTGAGCTTCAGGTAAAGTGCCATTTCCGGTTATCCGATTTACACCAAAATCTAATGGCTTCTTTTCATATTAGAATGGGATGGAAATACAAGGTTTCAGAATTTTCTGAATGATAGTATTTGAGTTAAAGTGAAGACAAAATCCCTACACATACACACACACATACAAACACACACACACATACACACATACAGACATTATCGTGAAAATGTTAAAAATGGATTCTAGGGAACTTAAAACGTGGTCATTTACTAAAATCTCGATATGAGATTTTTAGCACGATCCCTATACCTCCCTTAACAAGGGTAGCGGGAGGTAAAAATAAGCTAGATACGTATTTCGAGAACAAAATTCTCATCTTCAGTAAAAATTACGCGAAATCGTATTAAAGAGGTAAAGAGAAAGTAGGATTACTCAACATGTAAACCATGCCAGAGGTCCTAAGAACCCTTTTATTTGAGAGTACCTTAGGATTACTCAATATGTGAACCATGTCAGAGGTTTTAAATGATTTAAAATTTAATTCAACTGATTTTTTTAATAAAAATCTTTGATTTATATCAAAGATGAAAAAACTATTCAAATTATAATAAAAATGTGTTTATTTGCTACAAAAGTATAAATAACAACAAAAATATAGACTGTATTCGAATTCTAGCAGATCACTGATTACATGTTTTAACCGGTTTGATTTAGTTAGACATGGTTTAAAAAGACGACCGCGCGTGTACGCGTTATACAGGGTGTTTCTATACCTCCACATGAAACTTTAATGACATATAATTTGATATACTGATTATAGAACAAAAAGAATTTTTTGGAAATTCGCAAAAGTAAGGGTAGTTCATTCCTAGCGAAGATTTTTAGTGCCACTGGTTTAATAGCATATTTAATGATTTATAATTTTGTTACTAATGAAATAGAAGTATAAACACTGCCTACAAATAATCATTTATTAATTATTATGTCTAATACCTTATTGCGTAATGATTTTTAAACAAATATTTTTTTTTATTTGAGTACCTAGTTTGATTTCGTGTAAGGTACTGAAAAGGTATGGTGTTGTGGAAGAAATTTGATAAAAATGTATAGCAACAGTGAATTAGTGGATGTTATTAGCGTATGAAGAAACGACACAACAAAATTCATTGCATCGGGCGTGTGTGTGAGTTTGATACAATATGCCGCATTTTGTATGGCTGTAGGAGGAAATAATTTTGAAGAATTTTTGTAACAATGACTTGTTGCAGTTTATTCTGATGTGAAATTAAAAAATTGATATCCTCAATTTTATTTTTTCCTTGACCTACCAAAACAATCAAAACATTCACTGGTTCCTGAAAATTATGTAATACCTTTAATTTGATTAGTTTGGTTCATTACTAACATAATTATAAATATTTAAATGTACTATCAAACTGGCACTAAAATGTTCGCAACGAATACACTGCTCTTATTTTTGAGAATTTAAAAAAAATTCTTTTTGTTCTATAATCAGTATATCATTGAAGTTTCGTGCAGAGGTATAGAAACACCCTGTATACCACGTATAAGCAAAAATTCAAATGCACTCTTTGGGGTTTATTACAGATTTCGTTTTCCTGTATGAAATAAATTATTTACATTGTATTTAACCCGGCAGCGGGCAGGTGGGGTGTGGTACACCCCAGTCACTTTATAATTGTCGCCATTTTTGCAATAACGGCCGTACACAATCATCTAGCCATCTACCTTCCGCAAATATATTGGTCTGTCAATACGCAACAGGATTCAGTCTCAAACTAAATTGCAGAAAGAGTATCATCAAATTAAAGTGACGTGGGGTGTATTAAACCCCACCTGTCCATAAACGTAACAAAAATTCTCTGAAGTTTACAGATACGAATATACTTATTTTGAAATTTCAAGGTACATTTTATATATCTTTTATATATTACTGAATTTTATTTAGTTTTTCTAAGTGTAGTATATCATATTTTGAAAAAGATCAGGCGCATTTGTTGGCCAGGTGGAAAGAAATAGATACTGAAGAGAAAGTCAATAAATAAAATTTGTGATGATAACAATGAATAACCACCGCACAAAAAATTCAAGCAAGGGCGCTACATAGAATCTCTTAGGGCGAGAGATAGAAAAAGAAAATACCTCGGCAAGTTACGCCAAACATATTTATATATGTAGAGCACGCGAAATTTTACTGTGGAAAGTGCAGCATATTTGAATCTTCATAACTTCTCTGTAACTAAAAGCAACTTAGTAAATGCCTTTTTAGATCATAGGTTCACTTTTCAAGTTTAAGTTTTAATTTTTGTTTGTAATATTTATATATTTCTTTGTTTTTATAATATAATGCCAAAGAATATTTTCAGTGAGTGTTTATAAGTTCTATTTTTTTTTTTTTTACATAAATAATGAAATAATTTTATTGTTTCTTATTTACATTGAACCAGGAACTTCTAAAACACCAACAAATTTAACAATAACTAAAAAAAAATTACCGGATGTTTCATAAAATTAAAATTAAATTGGGGTTTGTCACACCCCACCTGCCCAAATTTGTAATTTTTTTTCACCTGCCCGCTGCCGGGTTAAAACAATTAAAAAAGTGCAATAACACCAACAGATCAATAAAAATTTAAAAAAACTAAAAGATCATGATTTATTTGATTTTGTAAAAAAAATCATTGATTTTTGACTTTTTTAAATAAATCATGATTTTTGCCAAACCTGCTGTGATCACTTTCATAAGAATCTATAGTTTATATTGTTATTTTCATGTATAATTTTATTTTCGGAGCTGTGAATGAGGCTTAACAGCCGAATTCTTCATTCCTTAATTATGAATTGATCTACAGAGAGCAATGCTGATCCTTAAATTTTATGACAACTATGTTCATAATTTAGCTATCATTCAATAAAAACCTATATATTAATACTTTTTTTAACAGAAAGTACTATTACCTCGAATAAAATTATATAATAGTTATATTAACTGTCAAAAACCAAAACAAAACTGTGAATCTGTTGATGATTCCTGGATTGAGATATGATATCAACATGTTGAATTAGAAGTAAGATTTATTAGAACGTAGTAAAGTTGATTTACGGATTAGCTTGAATCCTAAATCAGCTGATTATTTATCAACGGATTAACGGCGGATTCGACTACAAAAGAACGAAATTAATCGTCCTGTGTATTTGAAAATATTTTTGTACTGGGTTTGAAATGATTTTTGCAAAAAGAAATCTGGAGCCACGTTTTTCAATTTCCATATGTTAGTACCCTTGAGATATGGTTCTGTATTACTCAAAAACTAAAATATATCATGTGCAGAGATCTATCTATGCGCAGAGCTGATAAATAAATAAATATATCATAACGGTATATTACCCATTTCTGGATGTTGTATATTATTGTTTGCGACGTGTGAAAAATTCAGGGATTTCAAGGGGATCTCATAGCTCACTTGGTAGTGTTCGACTAGTTGTTACATATTTGTCTTCGATATTTATCAAATATACAAGGTGTGATTTAGCTAAACTTGCTTCTACCGGAAAGTGTACCATTTAGCCAGTATTCTGCTTCAAAGTTCTTCGAAAAAAAATTAATATTTCTTATAATAACTGAACGCTTTATTTGGATGAAATTTGGTATGACAGTTCATATGGTTATAAGTCATCTTTTAAGGTGATACTTGTTATTATTAGTGAACCACTAGTGTATAAAACTTAGGTGTCCCAACATTGATTAAACCGTAACTTTTTAATGGCCACGCCGATAACATAAAACTATTTTTTTTTTTCAGAAAGATACATTCAATAGTAAACTTTTCTCTCTCTGTTTAATTTGTGATATCTGTTATGGTTCAGACAGAAAAAAATAAAATCTGAATGACTGCATCGTGAATTTTTTTAAAAATAAATTTAATCTAGCAGTCTGTCCAAATGTCAAACACCTAATGTTTAACAAATGAACATATAGTATTATTTAACACTTGATTTGAGAGTTCCAAATAGAGTTCTGTAAAGCGCAATAATAGTTCTGCCTGAATTTGAACCGAATCTGCACCATAAAAATACATTTCGGTTCAAGTCTCTGAGTGTCTGGTGTCTGGTCGCGAACCTGGGGGAACCGGGTTCGATCCCGACCGACGCCAAATATTTCCAATTTTAAATGGCACAAAAGTGACCCCTGTGGTGCACTCTCCACACCAGCTATGAGTGCCCGTGAGGTGACGCCTGGTAAACGCCCGCACGGTAAAATATATCGACATCATTACCGATGTCTACATGTGTTGTAGATACAGGCACACCCAGAAATGGGTAATATGCCGTATTGATATATTTATTTATTTATATACAATATCTTGAACTGTGTTGGAGTCATAAAAACAGTAAAGTCGAAAATAATTTGAGTTTGAAATCTGAACGTGGGAAATTGTTACGTTTTAGGTTATTGATTATTGGCAAATGCATTAGGGTGAGGTATCAGTGGAAAATGTAAGAAATTGTTGTGCATTTTAGGTGGAAGAATTCATCCGAATTATTTATGGGTTTCAAAATTTTATTTCGTTACATATACCTACTATAAAGAGTTTGTATTTTTGTTGTTTATAGCTTAACATGTAGATACGAGGTTTTCATAAAAAATTAACGAGTATTTTTCTTCGTCCATATATTGACTGCAACACACTACCTCCTGCCATTTAATTTTTATTAATTTAAATACATACCTACATATTTACTAATCCTGCAAACTATATTAAGTTCTTTGCTTAGGTATATCTATTGCTTCACGTGATCCATTTCGTTAATGTGTAGTTATAAACAAATATTTGTCGCTTTGATAATACGTACTTATTTTTACAAACCTTAATTTCATTATAATTAATACAATCTCCTTAACACGGTTACATTATTAATTTTATTCAATTTTGACGTTTTAAACTGCCATTATTAAATCCACAGCAACAACTACAAATAACATTTTATTCACAAGTGAATTAAAATTTTTTAAATCACTATCACAATTTTTTTAACTCGTTCTGCAACAAATAATGCATTTAAAATAACACTAGGCACGAAAATAACACTCACTACAATATTTATTAGATATTATCAGCCATTTTCATTATTTTTCACGACACAAAAAATGACAGACAATAATGCCTTTTAAATAGATGACTTGATATCTATCAGCGACGATTGTTATGCTCAGCCTACTAACTGATCAGTTTTTTATTTTGTTAAAATTAAATATTATAATGGTTTATAATATTGTACAAACCACGTGAGCTAAGAATGTTTATTCACTTGAAGAAATTATCTCACTCGCCCTAACGGGCTCGTGAGCTAAACTTTCTTCACATGAATAAACATTACCTTAGCTTACTTGGTGTGTGAATGTCTATTAATGTAATAGACACTTACAAAATTGCAATTTGCACGAGCGCCTCTAACGGCAAAGCATAGAAATCAAGGTTGCTATGGTTACCACGTACAAACAAAGACCTGTCATCAGCCGTAGACTTTACACTCTAGCCATCGTTTTAGTTGAATAATCGAATGATCTTCAATATTATCAAACAAAAAAGTTGCCCCAGACACATCTTCTGGTTTTAAACTCATTTTTATTAAACACAACGTACACATCACAATAAAGAATTAGGTTTAATACTGAATAACAGATGCGAATACAATGACAGATAGGAACAGGGAACGGGACGCGAGACAACGAGGGGAGGTTTGTTTGTATGCATGACCTTCTATATCTCTCTTGCAGTGACGTCAATTTTGTAAGTGTCTATTGCTTCCTGACAGTGACATTTGTTTAAATATATCAAAATTGTTATTAAAATATTATGTTTTTGTTTGACACATAGGCAAGATGATGTACAAAAATAAATTATTTTATAATTTTATATTTAAAGATTATTTACTAAATGTTATTATCGTAGAATTGAAGATTATACCATTGTATTAAATTTTTATTAGTAAAGTTGCTGAAAAATTATATTTAGTGAATTTTTTTACAAGAAAAACTGTTAAAAGCTTGTACAAGTGGTACTTCCGGTTATTCGATGTACACTAAAAACTGATGAGCTCTTCCCACATTAGTATAGAATGGGTATACAAAATTTCTATTTTTTCTGATTGACACACACCTACACATACATACATACATACATACATACAGACATCATTGTATAAATGTTAAAATCGGATTCTGGGGACATCAAAACGTGCTTATTCACTAAAATCTCTATGCAATTTTTAACACGATCCCTATACACTAAAATTTTTGATAGAAGTCCGATATAGACCATCTACGAATTGCGTCTATAAATTAAAATTTTATGCTGTCAAATTTAGTATTGTCGTTTACATAGTTTTTATGAGGTACACAAGATATTATGTACCCTCATAAAAACTAAGTAAAAGACACTGCTAAATTTGACAGCACAAAATCTTAATTCATAGATACAATTCGTAGATGGCCTTAATCGGACTTCTTTCAAAACTTTTACTGTACCTCCCTTACCTACGGTAGCGGGAGGTAAAAATATTATGGTGAGAATATCATTCATTAGTCACGTGACATGTTTTCCGCCAATCGACATTCAGAATTTCCCTAGTTACATGTCTATCACAGCGATGATAAAAAACAAAGAAATTATCACCTTATTTACATTCGTTACTAAGGGATTATTACAACATTGACATTTAATTTTAACAAAAATTCATTATATTCTCTCATTAAATATAAGCTCGTGATATGATTAATAATCGAAGATATTGGTCGTGAAACCGAAGCAGCACATTTCACTCGAAAATATCATCAATGATAATCATATCACTTGTTATATTACGTATGATAATCAATGCAATTTTTCATTCTGATCAGTTTTCTTCATTACAATTTTGTTTTAAAATTAATAGGTATAGAGATAGCCAAACCAAATTTTTATATTGAATTTCCTATGTACGGAAAAAAGGTAGACACATCTCTAAGAACCGTTTGCAAGAAACTTTCTGTGTGGAATTTGTTCAAAATACTTAAAATTGACAGAAGGTGCTGTGGTGGCCACATCAGATTCTTTTTAAATAGTAGTAGTTCTTCACTCACACGGCTATAATTAATGATTTCTTGTTTTCTAAATCATTTCACTAATCATTCAACCATAACTCTCTGTATATTTATAAAATAATTTCTACTTATTATCTTACATTATGCTAGGTGTTAAAATACTTTTAAACAGACATTCTTATTCCATTCTCCACATACACAATCTTTTATAAGATCATTGACCGTTTTATAATGTTATTTACACTTAAATTTCTTCATTTTTTTCTGTTCGTTTTTTGTTGGAAATTTTAGACGGTGAACGTGTTTTTTTTGTAGCCGCTGGCCTAAACACTTTGTCGTGGCTTTTTTTTTAGTATAAATTACAATGAAATTTAAAACTTAAATGAAGTCATTCATAAAATACTAAAGAAACAGGGAAAATATATCTTGTTGATTGTATTTGTGACAGTTTTGTTCACAGGCAGATCTCTGTACATGAACTACAGGGTGTTCAGCATATTTTTTTCTTTATCTTGTCCAACATGCTAATCTCGAGAATTATAAGGGCTGGTTTATAATGAATTTAATTGACGAATTTATAATTTAGATTTTAAAATGTAAACTCACTTAAAACGCGTATGATGGTTTTATGAATGATTTACAAATTTAGAAATTTAGATTTGAAATATAACTATAATTTATATTTCCAAATGTAAATTTCAAATTTGGCCAATCACAATAGAGAACTATTAAATATGGCGATAAGGAATAACTTTGCTTCATCCGTCAGCTGTCTTTTCTGTTTGTGAGTTGTTGACATTTTGAATATAGATTCATAGGAACAAATTGATATTTTGTTTTTTGTAATAAGCAGTATTCGCGAACATCCAATTTGTACGACAAAACAAATGAATTGTACACAAATAAAACGTTTGTCTGGTTTCAAAACAACGAAGGATAGCAAGGAATTAAATACATGCACACTCATACGAGTATATTTGAAGAATTGTTCATGATCTTATTTCACTTTCAGAAACAAACTATGATACCGCCCGTTGACAAATCAATGTGTTCATAGGCCTACCCACGGCCTAATAGTCCATCTACTTTTTTAAGTTTGTGTTTGTATTATTTCTGTATTATACAGGGTGTCTCAATAAACTTGCTCACTATTGGTAACTTTTTTATTTGAAGAGATACGAGGTTGGTTAAATGAGCAAAATTGTGCCATTTTATATTGGAAAATTGGTCATATAGATAAAATAAAAATTGTGTCAGCGGTTCTCAAAATTTGGGACAGAATATATATTTTTTAAATGGAACCATATATTTTTTATTATCTTATTGGAAAAAGTATATTTTTCTCTTTCTAATAAGGTAATGTTGTTTATGTACAACTTTTTAAATAAACGATTTATTTACGGTTAAAATTAAAATTATGTAAGCTGTTGTTATTAATTTATTAGCCTAGTAAGCCATGGAAACAATTGATTCTTTGTTTGTTTGACGTTTAATAATTTCTCCCGTAAAGTTCTCTGTGTTTAATAATGTTTAATAACTTTCCAAATGAAGAAAAGTTAGATATGATCTTGCTATATGGAAAGTTATATCTAGACACTAGTTACGTAGAACGGTCGGCTCTTTCCAAAAGAGCTGAAATGTGCCAAAGAAATAATGGCTTTCAATTTGAATTTTATTTAATTGTTTTATTATTACTGTAAAATAAGTTAATAAAATAATAATTTTTTAAAGACAAATGTTTTCATGGTTTACTTGACTAAATAAACTTATAAAAGATAATTTTTATCTTTAAACGTAAATAACTCGTTTATTTGAAAAATTGTACAGAAACATTACCTTATTGGAAAGAGAAAAAATACTTTTTCCAGTACGATTCCATTTAAAAAATATATATTCTGTCCCAAATTTTGGGAACCGCTGACACAATTTTTATTTTGTCTACATGACCAAGTTTCTAATATAAAATGGCACAATTTTGCTCATTTAACCAATCTCGTATCTCTTCAAATAAAAAAGTTACCAATAGTGAGCAAGCTTATTGAGACACCCTGTATAAATCAAAAATAGTTAAAAACATTCCCGATATTATTAAAAGAAACATCTTGTTCATTGGCGTCTAACAAATTCATGGCTTTGAAAATAAAATTGTAACCTAAAATCTGAACTGATAACTGGTGACTAGTGATGGAACGAAAATCCGGCTATGATACCGACTCCGGCCGATTCGGCCCCTTGGCCGGAATTCCGGTTCCGGCCGGATCGAATAGAACATTCGGCCGAATCATGTTATTAAATATTATCTATATTTGGATATTATTTATTCATTTTATTTTATTATATGTATGTAACAAAAACATATTTATTATATTAATTAAGATAAAACATAAAGAAACACAAAAAACTTTTGTTTCGTCGCTAATATTTATTTTTAAGTATTGCCATACTTTGCTATTTTTTGTACACATTTTGAAATAATACGAAGTAATCTTTATCAGCTCGATTCACAAAAAAGTTTAAGCTAATCCTAATTTTTGGATTAGCGAATTCAACTCTAATTTTAACAATTTATTTCGTAAAATATAGTCTAATATTCCTAGTATCTACCTTTATTGATATCATGAAAATTAAATTTTAAAGACCGGAATAGAATAGAACTCACTAATCCAAAAATGAGGATTAGCTTAAATTTTTTTGTTAATCGGGCTGTATATGCACAAGTCTCAACGTGAATTGTTTATTCTATTGATATGTTTACTTATACCTACCACTTTTCATTGGGGGTAGATGCCGAACAAGCTACGATTTTTACCGAAAAATTACGAACGATCCGGCCGCCGGAATTCCGGTGATCCGGCTAAATAAAAGGCCGGAATTCCGGGATCCGGTAATCCGGCCAAAGGTCGATCCGTTCCATCACTACTGGTGACAGGTCAAATGACAAGCAGTGACAAGTCACGTGATAGTTACTGATTGGTCAGATCCAGAATTTCAAAATCGAACATAAACCAGAAAGAAAATTGTAAATTTTAAATCAAAATTACGAAATGTAAATTTATAAGTTAAATTCATCATATATCAGCCCTTAGTCAATTCAATCTCATTCTCAAAAAATCTGTTGTGGCCAGCACAAGTCTCTCGCCATTTCCATATTGGGCTATATAAGTATTGTATTGCATTTCGCTATCGAACCGTCGTTTTATAACAAAAAATCTGATGTGGCCAACACAAAACCTCCCGCTATTTAATTTTTATTAATTTAAATACATACCTACGTATTTACTAACGCTGCAAACTGTTCCATTGCAAAAAACTATTGCTTTATTTACTATTTTCTTTTTAAAATATCACTATTATTAATTTGAAGTGATTAGTTTTTGACAGTGATATTTACTGTCAGTTACATTCATTTGAAATATGAACTGTGTAACAAAGGAATTGTGTTTATCTTAGGCTTCGCTACTAATAAGAAAATTTATCTGTAAAATATATAGAAAAAGTATTAATGTATTCCTGTAGAAAATTCAATAATCTTTTATTTTCATAAGACATAAAATGCGAAAAAATGGCATTTAATGGTATTTTTTGAAGAAAAACCATTATGAGCTTCAGGTAAAGTGCCATTTCCGGTTACCCGATTTACACCAAAATCAAATGGCTTCTTTTTATATTAGAATAGGATGGAAATACAAGGTTTCAGAATTTTCTGAATGATAGTATTTGAGTTAGAGTGAAGACAAAATCCCTACACATACACACACACACACACACACACACACACACACACACACATACACACACACATACAGACATCATCGTGAAAATGTTAAAATTGGATTCTAGGGACCTTAAAACGTGGCCATTTACTAAAATCTCGATATGTGATTTTTAGCACGATCCCTATACCTCCCTTACCAAGGGTAGCGGGAGGTAAAAATATTTTTATGTCATCAATAACTTCTAAAAATTTTCCTCCTTGAAGTTCTACAAATCGATCAACTTACCTTAGGTTAAAACAATGGTTGTTGCAATGATACAATTGAATATCTTGGACACCTGTATTTTGTTTGACTAATACCAGATCTCAAAGATATTTATTAATTTTAGAAGATATATTCATATCATCAAATTTCAAAATCCTATAATTGCAATTTAAATTTAGACGTACTTCTCTAATACCTAGTCAGTTCTAATTAAGAACAAGTTTACAGCATGTACAACAATTAACAAAGTTTCCGATATCTATAATTGTGTTAATACTATAATTGAATCCAATCGATACTTCAAAATATCATGTATTGATCTGCACGTATACAGAACACATCAACTATTCAAATTGATTAAATCAATTACATCGTTTACTGAGGCGCAAACACATTTGATGTGTAAATATCAATTCATGTACACAAATTAATGAAAATTAAAAAGTTACAAATCACAATAAAACCGAACATTTTTATTGTTCACTGTCAGGCACCAAATCCAAATAAACCAATGTAAACAGATGTGGGAAAATTTGTAAAACATTTGCAAATCAGTTTGCATACTTCCCTTCAAAATTAGCTGGAGAATGAATTAAAATTTTCGCGTTTCACGCAAATATAGTTTCTTTTCAGTGCACATTATATGTCTATGAAAGTTGAAAATTTCTTGAAACGAAATAGCAAAATTTTTGTCCGTATGCCTTTTTTACCTTCCGTCACCTTTAGGTAAGGAAGGTATTGTCTTTGGTCAAAAAATTCGGTGGTGAGTTTTTAATGAATAAGCACGTTTTAGGGTCCCTACAATACGAATATACTATTTTTAAGATGGTGTGTGTGTGTGTGTGTGTGTGTGTGTGTGTGCGTGCGTGCGGCGTGCGTGCGTGCGTGCGTGCGTGTTTGTGTGTGTGTGTGTGTCTGTGTGTGTGAGTGTGTGTGCGTGTGTATGTGTGTGTGTGTGTATATATATATGTGTGTCCGTGTGTGACAAATTTTTCTCCGACGATAACTCCAATACTATAATTCTAAAAATTATAATTCTTTCGTATTCCTCTTCTGTACATCCATATGAAGAGTTTATTAGATTTTGGTTATAATTGATCCATCGGAAGTACCCTTATTTGAAGTTTTTAACAGTTTTTCTTAAAAAAACGCAGTTAAATATTATTTTTTGACATTTTGTGATTATATTAATTAAAGAAAATACTCTTCTCTATATGGTTTGATTATTCATTTTCCTTCATATTCAATAGATGTAGAGTTAAAGCATTATAAAGAAATTAATTTTTAAAAATTAGTCAGCTTTGCTATTTATCATGGAAACAGCTGATACATTCAAAATTCTAATTGACAGATGTGTGTTGCAAGTGCAAAACCAAATATGGAAAGTATGGGATGAAAAATTAGTATTTCATAGTGGTCCTCTCAAGTGACATGCAGTGAAAGGCTAAAAAGAAGATGTATCGCAGAAAACTTGAGTAAGGAAGAAGATGCGTTGGACAGGAATTAGTGGAAGAGAAGAGGAAACAGCGACCCCTAATAAAATAGAGGAGAGCTGAAGCAGAAAGTAAAATGTGTCAAGTGCATTTTTCTTAGTGTATGTTTATGTCATAATTTTATTGGATTTATAGAACCTTTTCAAATGAACTTTTGGTATGAAATTTGTAAAAAAATAGTATGTGTTCGTGTTCGATTTTACATGATATTATATAGAAACCGTTCCACGGTCCTTTTGGTATGGGATTTGTGCAAAATACATCGAATTGACGGAAGGTCTTGTTCTGGCCAGAACAGATTTTTAAGTAGAAAGTAGTAGTGACAAAATTTAGGGAATTTTGTCAGTTGGTGACGTTTGAAAAAGCATTTGAGAACTCTAACCTTATTTTTCTAACACCATATACGATATTTCCTATTTCATGCTAATTTTACTACTCTATTTCTTCTCTCCTTATTCTTAGTTTAAAATTCAAAATTATATAAAATTAAAATTCCTAATAATCGTGTGGGTGTTGTAATAACTTTGATACAGATGCAAAATATAAAAAATATTTTACGTTATCGGCGTGGCCATTAAATAGTTACGGTCTAATTAATGTTGGAACACTAGTGGTTCACTGAAAATAACAATTATCATATTATTAAAATATCTTTCAGAACTCATATTATTAATTGGAAAAATACTACCTTTTTTTTAGTTTATGTTCTGTTTTTATTAATTTTAACCCAACGTTTCGGCACCATAAATTGGTGCCTTCTTCAGGGGATACATTGACATAAATATAACATAACCATATGAACTATCATACCAAATTTCATCCAAATCGAATAAAGCGTCCGATTATTATAAGCAAAATTAATTTTTTTCGAAGAACTTTGAAGCAGAATTCTGGCTAAATGGTACACTTTCCGGTAGAAGCAAGTTTATTTAAATCGTCTTATTTTATCCTCAGAAATCTGTGGTTAAACCATGCTCCCAGTTTTAGAGACATCCTGTGTAGAGATGAACAAAGCTGCCATAAACTTCAAAATCTCTTCTCTTCTTCCCTTTGGGTATAGCTATACCCCCCTTTTTATTCGTGTTTCGCCTTCGCCCAGTTTGTATATTATTCTTCCAAATTCCTCAGCCGGCTCCGTCTGACCTTCAAGGGGTCATCGACACACATAGTTTCTTCGCATTCCATTCAAGTTCGCAAGAGAGTGCTTCGTAGCCTTAAGCCATCTAGCCTAGCGGACTGCTAGGCTAGATGGTCTTCGTCTAGAACTAGATTCGCTAGATCTATATAAGAGCAGTGTAGGAAACATTATGCAAAGCCAATGAACCTGTTATTTGGTTTGATTTGTAAACAAATACTGGTTTTGGAGGTTGATAAAAGTATCATTATAATATTAGTTCATAGAACTTTTAATTGGAGTGTGTGTCTATTTTAATAACATTTAAAGGTGGCTAGAGTATAACAATGGATATCTAGTACAAAAAAATCTGATGTGGCCAAAAGTAAGTGTCCCAAATTATGAGGGCATATAGTACTGACCAAAATGAGTAAAAAAAGTTTAATCAACATGGGTCCGATCTTCAATAGTTTCCGAGGTAAAAGGTAATGAAAAATGAGTTTTTTCGGTGTTTACCTCTGCTATCTCGGAAACTGTAAGAGTTACGACTTTGATTAAATGAGACATTTTGTTTACCTTTCAGAGGTCATCTTAGATGTGTTTTTGTTTTTCACAAAAAATCGAATAATTGTACTAAGATAAAAGTTGTGGCGCCCTTGGCCAATATTTAGTTTTCAAATAACTACGTAACTATTAGGTGAAAAAAATGTTTCATATAATATGTTATTGTTTTTTTTATAGTCTATTTACTGGCATAGACAAAATTTTGTTAGACCACTTCTTCGATTCTAATACAAAATGGCCTCTTTCTCGAAAACAGTTGAAGATCGGGCCCATGTTGATTAAACTTTTTTTTACTTATTTTGATCAGTACTATATGCCCTCATAATTTGAGACACTTATTTTTTAACACCCTGTATATTCAGTAAAATTATAGCACGAACATATGTTATTTGCTACAAATTCCATACCGAAAGTTCCTTGGAAAATATTCTATAAATCCAATAAAGTTATAACACGAACATACACTACAGTACGTGACGATAACTCCAATTCTAAAAATTATTATTCTTTCGTATTCCTTTTCTTTACATCCATATGATGAGCTCATTAGATTTTGGTTATAATTGGTCAACCGGAAGTTCTCTTATTTGAAGTTCTTTACAGTTTTTCTTACAAAAAACGCAGTTAAATATCATCTTTTGACATTTTATGTGATTATCAATATGAAAGAATATCTTATTGTCTATACAGTTTGATTATATATTTTTTCTACTCTCATGCGTGAATTGAGTACTTGACGTATCAATTTTTATGTGTGAAGTTTGATTTTTTGCACACTGTGCGTGAAGTAACATTTCACGCACCGTTCATTATTTCAAATATTACAAACTGAATTTTAATTTTAATAAAACAAAGCTGTTAGACACCCGTAACGTTGGTAATCGTGGTTACACAAGTCTATAATACAGAGGCTTTGAATTAAAAGAATGACAATGTAAAGAAAAAATATAATTTATTGCAAGGTCGTAGAAAAAGTATAGTATGTAACACGTGTGTGAAGCCTATTTTACATTCGGGTGGTTTGCAACACCAGCCTTCAGCTCGTGTAAAAATTTCAGCTTCACACACTTGCCACATAATATACTATTCCTTCGTATTCAATAGATATAAAGAATTATAAAGAGATTAACTTTCATAAATCAGCTAGCTTTGCTATAATCATGCAAACAGCTGATATATATTTAAATAATTCTACTTGTCATATTTCAGTGTCAATTGCAATTTACATAATGTATGTTCGTATTATAATTTTATTGGATTTATCGAATCTTTTCCAAGGAACTTTCGGTATGGAATTTGTAGAATGTATATGTTCGTGTTCTAAATTTACTGGATTTATACAATCTTTTCCAAGGAACTTTTGGTATAAGATTTGTACAAAATACATGGAATTGACAGATTTTTTTATTATTATTATTTGGAACTTTGATAGCGTTTGTAATCAACTGATGCCAAGTAATTCAAGTTTTCTCAAGCCATGAATGAATAAATGTCGAGTTCGTGTAAAAAATAACCTTTGATAATCTTGCCTAGAGCTAAGAAAGATAAACAATCGTCAATCGTCCAATCACGTGAGAATATAATGATCAAGATTAGACTTAGCAATTAAATTACATGCTCCACCACTCTGCCATAAGCTGTATAATTAATCATATACTATGAGTATTTTTTAACGTGAAAGATTCTGTTTGTCATATCCATGGTTACGACTTGATATTTGATTGATAGCAATGTATTTGCCCGTTCCATTTAAAATGAAACATAGGGGAACGAATCTGACAGAAGTATTATATTTAAATATTGTAAGAAATTTAGCGGAGTCAGAAAACCACTCTAGAGCACTAAACATATTTCGGGCACAAGGTGCACACAGTATTTTTTCTACATCTAAATTTAATTTTTAGAAAACAGGTATAATTATTTAAACAAAATTAACCTCTAATGACATCTTGTCAATATGACAGATAATCGTTGAATTTTCCTATAAGTTATGATTTGACATTTGATTGACAGCAATGTATTTGTCTGTCTCATTTAAAATGACACATGGGGAATGAATTCGGGGACAAGAGGCACACTATATTTTTTCTACAACTAATTTTAATTTAGAGTGCAGTTATAATTATTTTAACAAAATTAACCTCTATTGACGTCTTATCAAATGTTAAATTCGTTCCCTATGTTTCATTTTAAATGGAACGGGCAAATACATTACTGTTAATCAAATGTCAAGTCGTAACCATTGATATGACAAACCAAATGTTTCACGTTAAAAAATACTCACGGTATATAAAAAATGTTTATGCACGGACGTATCATAATTTGACAATTATACTCGAATTTCTTTGACATAAACGTCATTTTATAGCCCGCGGGACGTTAAGCCAAATTATAACCTACATTATAAACAATTTAAACAGGCAACATGAAAAGTTTTTATTACAAATCGAGAATTTTTATATTCTTCAATGAAAAATGAAAATTAATATTGTGATATTTATATGGAAAGCACGGAGATACACAAAATAAAACTCAAATGACATAACTAATAAACAAACAATAAACTGTTGTTCTCCGCTTTCATAGCAACACTAGATACTGAATGTACGAGGACAAATTCTTTTCGATACAATTTTTCTAACACTCATAATTTGAAAATTTTCGTCCGTGCATAAAGTTTTGTATATACCACGAGTGTAACTTGCTTTTATGGCCTTTGACGTGTTTTTATCCCTCGGCTTACGCCTCGGGCTCAAAATCCCGCCGCAGGCCATAAAAGCCTCCTTACGCTCTTAATCCATAAATAACTATTAAGCAGAAGACTTACGTCATTAAATAATATTACTAAAGTAATGACGTCATATACGATACGTTTACATAAGATATTAATTTTAATTTTAGGTTAAGTGACAATAGTCATATAAAATTTGATGTAAACATGGTCATGCCAACGTATGGAATAAAAATCAGCTACAATTATTTCAAATAATTTTGTATTCTGTAAAAGGAAATAAATAATTTCTACAAGTTATATTACGTTTTATATGGTTTCACACGCGCATTCTAGGGCCGCATATTTTTTTCATGTAGCGTATTTATTTCATTTTTTTACGCAGTACTCATATGATACTTTATAGAAAAAATAAAAAATACGTGTCTCTTATTGTTTCGTGTGAACTAGTGCGTATTTACAATATTCAAAAATTGTGAATTTTCCCCCATTAATATAGTCAGATTTATTATTAATTACAATTTTTTTTTTGTTTCAGGTGAGTTCATAAACTATCCAGTACCATCAGGTTTCTAGTCCGAGTTTAATTAATAACTGTAAGTGTGTACATATTTCGCTCAACAATATAATTTTATAATATAGATAAAAATATTGAACTATAAATACTGGACGTTTTTTAAAACATCACAAAGCCCAAGCCAATTGTCTGTACCCAAAACTAGCAGACCATAATTTTAACAAGATGTCATTAGAGGTTAATTTTGTTTAAATAATTATACCTGTTTTCTAAAAATTAAATTTAAATGTAGAAAAAATACTGTGTGCACCTTGTGTCCGAAATATGTTTAGTGTTCTCGAGTGGTTTTCTGACTCCGATAAATATCTTACAATATTTAAATATAATATTTCTGTAAGATTCGTTACCTATGTTTAATTTTAAATGAAACAAGCAAATACATTGCTGTCAATCGAATGTCAAGTCAATGGATATGTCAAACCCAATGTTTCACGTTAAAAAATACTCACGGTATAGAATATCTGGATATAATAAGTCGAGTAGGCGAAACTACAGTAAGGAAACCAGTTGACAAATTCAAATTTTTATAACATAATTTGTAAATGACAGACGTCAGTGTCAAAAATCAACAGTTTAGTGACATTCTGATAGCTTTTTCTGGAAAGTACATTTCATCTTTCTTATTGTTTTATTAATTAAATATTTGAAATTATAGGTAAAATGCATATATCCATCAGAAATACCGCCAATCTGGTTAATGAATACGAAGAATCTCTGACATTTCGGAACTTCCTCATACAATGAAAAATAGATATAATTAGAATTATATGTGTGCAGAAGACATGTTAAATACAATAAAAAACCATATTTGAGTAAAGTTCTGTAATATTTTGTTATAAAACGACGGTTCGGTAGCAAAATACAATACTTATACCATGAGTATTTTTTAACGTGAAACATTGGGTTTGTCATATCTATAGTTACGACTTGACATTTGATTGACAGCAATGTATTTGCCCGTTCCATTTAAAATGAAACATAGGGAACGAATTTGACATTTGATAAGACGTCAATAGAGGTTAATTTTGTTTAAATAATTATACCTGCATTCTAAATTAAAATTAGTTGTAGAAAAAATATAGTGTGCACCTTGCCCAAGTGGTTTTCTGACTTGGCTAAATTTCTTACAATATTTAAATATAATAATTCTGTCAAATTCATTCCCCATGTGTCATTTTAAATGAGAGACTATAGGTCTGTTCGTTTGTATGGTTCTAGCTGCACTAACTTGTAATTTTTTGAAAAATATGTTCGTTTGTGTGTTCGAAGTTGTCTGCACTGTGTTCGTTTGCAGTCGTGCATGTTGCACTAACTTGTCTGAACTGTACTACCTCCCGAGCTAGTACACTTAGTGCAGTGCGCAGTGTTTACAACGACGTCACAATTTGTCACATAGGTTGTCGTGTATACTTGTAACTATAATTTTTACATTAATCTGCAAAATCTTATTCTATATTCTAAAAATGAATCAAAGGAAATGTGTTTTAAGAATACCAAAGAAATAAAATGGAAAAATAAGTAATATATCACTGCATACAAAATATTTATTAAAAAAAGTTTTAATTTAACTGAAAACTATTAAAATCGATATAGATATGTGTAATTCACATTTAGTACAAAAAATAAGCATTAATGGATTTTTCATATTGAAAGAATTGCAGTAAATTTTAACTAAATGGAAAAATCATTATAATTATACATATTTATAAATGGCGTTGCTACTTAACCTACAATCTGCACTAACTTGTCTAATTAGTGTTCGTTTGAATTTCGAAAACAAGTCTGTACTACGGTTCACTAAACTACACTGTGACGTATTTTCGGTACATTTTGTACAATTTAGTGTAATACAAACGAACAGACCTAAATACAATGCTGTCAATCAAATGTCAAATCATAACTTATAGGAAAATTCAACGGTTATCTGTCATATTGACAAGATGTCATTTGAGGATAATTTTGTTTAAATAATTATACTTGTTTTCTAAAATTTAAATTTAGATGGTAGAAAAAATACTGTGTGCACCTTGTGCCCGAAATATGTTTAGTGCTCTCGAGTGGTTTTCTGACTCCGATAAATTTCTTACAATATTTAAATATAATATTTCTATAAGATTCGTTCCTTATGTTTCATTTTAAATGGAACGGGCAAATACATTGCTGTCAATCAAATGTCAAATCGTAACCATGGATATGACAAACCCAATGTTTCACGTTAAAAAATACTCACGGTATATTATATTTTATTGTGACTACATAATATAAATAAATACTATAATACTTTCTGATCATCTGATCCATTCACACACTCATGTTTCTTTTAGTTAATTGCTACTATATATCGTGTACACATTATCTGCCACATATCTACGAGTTCTGATCTTCATGGACGATGTACATCGTGTAAAGAACTCATAAACTCATTTGTTGACACTGTAGAAAAGATATATATAGGTACATTTCATGTCCATGGAAAATATATATATATACTAATATTTAAACACTTTTAACTTTTACAATACACAAATAGAACATCACGCATATAGATGTGATTGTGTAGTGTTCAGATAACAGATAACCTGTTGCAAATGCCAAATCAATATATGTATTTATAAATATATGTACAGTTCATCATATAATTATTCTAATCTATGAAAATTAGCGGAGGATATTTTTATACTAATTTTTGCGAAAAATATAATGAAAATTCATATTTGAATACTTCGAAACCTGTTGGTTACGAATTACATGTACTATACAGTGTCCCACACTCTATCTTCAGTGCAGCAGAGATAGCCAATGTTATTCTTATGGAGGTTTTCTGTACCATATTGCCAATTTTTCAATGTAATGTAAAATTGAAACATTCATAAATTTTCATTGCTGTACCAAAATTAGTTAACACTGTACAATTTAAGTTTTATGAGGGTCTCTTATTTACCAAAGGGCTTATTGTATATTGTATACACCCAATATTTGTCTAAATAGTTTTATATATAGGGCTATTTGTACCTGTAATAAGTAATATTTCAATACAATATTTTAAAACCGCCCAGCATACTAATCTTTATTAAATGCATTAGAAATTAGAATTTTAAAATATTAAAAATTCAAATTGGAGATTACAAAGAAAGAATAAAAACTTATGAACTATGTAAAATATATGCAGTATTTCTATCAAGCTTAAATATTAGTAAATTATCAAATAAGAAGATATAAATTAAATAAAAAATATGTATTATTAAACTGACCAGTGTGTCATTCAATTTCATTTTTTTCTTCGCACCTATGCTATTTTACATCTACATATTGTACTCGTAGTACAAAAATGTTTTATATTATTTAGTTTAAATTGACTAGAGTTTATATGTTAATTCATTTCATTTACCTACGCTTGTTATAATTTTATATCCTACTTACATGTTGTATTTGTATTATTTTATATTTTTTGTAAATTATTAAACTGACCAGTTCATTATTTAATTTAATTTTTTTTCTTTTCATCCACCGGTTTTGATACACTGAAAGTACACCAGTCATAAATACATTCAATGAAGTACCCAGAATATTTCATCTTTTTTTGGGCATCTATTTTGCTCTTTCTATCTTGCAGATTTACAGCAGGTAAATATGGCAACATGGTACTCCATAAGACTCTATGGAATTTATCAGCATAATTGAGCTCAAAACTAAAATTTTTAATTTATTCGAAACTGGAAAAAATGGACATAGCCTCATTTATCCTAAAATATATATATATATATACAGTCATTGGTTGGATCTTTTTCGGGTTTCTGGGCCATGGTCTTTTAGGAATAACACCTAACGTTTCGCCCAACAATGTGTTAGGCATCATCAGAGGATTTCTGAGTCTTTACATATAAAAATAATCTTTTTCTTTTTTTTTATATGTAAAGACTCAGAAATCCTCTGATGATACCTAACACATTGTTGGGCGAAACGTTAGGTGTTATACCTAAAAGACCAAGGCCCAGAAACCCGAAAAAGATCCAACCAATGATAAATGCCGGCCATGAAATCCTTAGTAATTATACATATACAGTGTTACGTTAGGTGTCGGTATTACTATAAAGGAATAAGAACTTCATATTTAGATAGAAGTAATAATAATGTATTAAGGTTGAGGTCTGTTCTCAGTAGGGGCTTATGCATTTAACATGTTACATTAGTCTGTTTTGCTAATGCATTGTTTTCCGTTTTGAAATACAACTTTATCACCTTCCTCAAAAAATTATTACTGCCTAACGAATAACAATTAATACTTTCAAGAACTAAAGACCGCTTTCAATTTAGTTGAAGTTACATACAGTGTCTGACGAATGTAGCAGTTTTGTCCATAGACAGAATACATGTATATGATTATCATACAATCAACCATCTTCCGATTAACCTTGTTAAAAAATCAACAGTTCTTAAAAACTTGAAGCGCGGAATAATAATTAGCTTAGGTCTTCAACCTGTATTATTACAGAAACCACAGCACGGCTCTCTTAATTATAATTCGTGATATTATCTCGTTCACCACAAAACAGCAGAATGGTTTGCTTTATTTTTTCCTGAATATACTAAAAAAATATTTATGGATTTTTATCTACAGTTGCATGCATTGAACCACAAACCGGATGTAACACGAAAACTGGGCCGTAGACGGTTAACATGGGAAATCAGTTTTTAGTTGCGCTTGCGCGAAAGTGCCCTATTAATTTTAGATAAAAATGCTTCAAATAAATGTAGTAGAGAATTAAATTCTGCATCTAAATCAATAATCACATTTTCTTTTACATGTTTCGTAACCGAAGATATTAAATTTAAATTTTTATAAAAGTTATTTCTTTACAGTGTCAGCCATGGTATTGCAATAATAGATATTTACACACCAAGTGAGCTAAGGTAATGTTTATTCATGAGAAGAAAGCTTAGCTCACGAGCCCGAAGGGCGAGTGAGTTAAATTCTCCAAGTGAATAAACATTCTTAGCTCACGTGGTTTGTACAATATTTTATTCAATTTTGACGAAATAATAATAAAAACCATTATTATATTTAATTTTGACAAAATAAAAAATTGATCAGTTAGTAGGCTAAGCATGACAATCGTCGCTAATAGACGTCAAGTCACATATTTAAAAAGCTTCATTGTTTGTCATTTATGTCGTAAAAAATAATGAAAAGGGCTGATAATGTCTGATAAATTATGTGGTAAGTGTTATTTTCGTTCTTGATGTTATTTTTAAATGCATTTTTTGTTGCAGAATGCCAGAGTGAGATAAATTTTGTGAGAGTGATTTAAAAAAATTTTTAATTCACATGTGAAAAAAGTGTTACTTATAGTTGTTGATATGGAGTTAATAATGACAGTTTAAAACGTCAAAATTGAATAAAATCTCAAACAAATGTTATGATGTTTCGGCTGTCAGAAATTATAAAATGTAATTTTCATGCAAATAATTCTATTCAATCATTTGTATCTTCTCTTCCTGTGCACAATAGGGAATTCCAGCTCAATCGAATTAAAGGAAAGTAGTAAAAAATACGAATGTATATGCTGATGCTGAATAACGAATATTAATAACAAAATTAAATAGTATAATTAAAATATTTCGGAAATAAGGAGTTTTTTGTTATAGCGCTTCGACACGAATATGAATTCAATATATAATACTAGCTGACCCATCTCGGCTTCGCATGGGTAAAGCTAGAATAACGATTAGCTACACGTGTATCAATAATTTTTCACATTTACTTCGGAGAAAGTCCTGCGTAGGGAGCCGGCAACATGCCTCGCATCGTACATTTAACAGGCTCCGCCCACTGCCCACTCGATCCCCGCACCGCACCTAACAGCGCCCTTTTCTAAACATGTCACGGGTACTTTTGAAATCATGCCCCATTGTACCGCCTTGAGGGATGATTTTTCAAAAACGCAAAAACACTCTTTATTTCTTACCAAAAGCATAAATAAGAATTTTTATACCCTAACTTGAGAAATGATGAGTTCTTCATACAAAATTTCATCCCCTATTTCACCCTCTTTAAGTTTTATTTTCGCGACAAAAGGTAGCCTATGTGCTTCTCCAAGGTCCAATCTATATACCAAAATTCATCAAATATGGTTCAGCGGAAGAAATAATGGGTTCTCCATACAAACTTTCATCCCCTATTTCACCCCTTCAAATTTTATATTCGAGACAAAAGGTAGCCTATGTGCTTCTCCAAACTCCAATCTGTCTCTATACCAAAATTCATCAAAATTGGTTCACCGGGAGAAATGATGGGTCTCCGTAGAAACTTTCATCCCCTATTGCACCCCTTCAAGTTTTACTTTCGCGACAAAAGGTAGCCTATGTCTTTCTTCAAGGTCCAATCTATCTCTATACCAAAATTCATCAAAATTGGTTTAGCGGTTTAGGCGTGAAAACGTAACAGACAGACAGACAGAGTTACTTTCTCTTTTATTATAATAGTATGGATTTCGATTGGCGACCGAAAGACCGCCTATATATGCATAACAAATAGCGTGTTAGGAGGTGGGGGTTACTACCAATGGAAGTTAAGAAATTAAAATTCGAAAGGAGGGGTTAACATTCCTGTACTGCAGTTATCAAACAGTTTTTATTTTAACATAAATTTCTTGCATTAAACTTAATAATTTAAATACACTTGTAATTATAAAGTATGTAGACTTTCATTCATTTATTTTATGTAAATATAACATAAAATAGCATATATTTCAAGAACATTTAGGTCCATGATGAAAACAGTTTGATATAAAAACAAATGCGTGACGTCACATCAATCTTTTCAAAATTCGGGAGACCATAACTCGCTTATTAATAGGAATTTTTTCACCGGATTTTCATCAATAGTCTTAGTTTTCCTAATATTTTCAGATGAAATTTAAAAAAAATTGTGTAATCCCCCATTCTCCTTTTTCAATAATGATAACCAAACAGAGCTTTTTCAACAGGTAAAATATATTACAATCTGACAGATACGTTTCTGACAGACAAAACATGTCACAATCTGACAGATACATTTCTGACAAGGTAAAATGTCATTATATTTTATTGCAATATTTTCTATCAGAAATGCTTTGCTTTAAGTTATCAGTACTGAAAATGGAGAAATATTTAGTGGAAGAGAAAATAGTAATATTATTTTGATGAAAACAATATTTTTTCATTTCTGACAGGTAAAATGTCCTAAAATTTGTTTGAAATTTTATTTTAATACCATGGCCAACACTATAAAAAGTAACTTTTATAAAATTTTAAATTCTATTTTCTCGGTTAGCAAAGATGTAAAAGGAAATATGACTATTGGCTTAGATGCAGAATGTAATTCTCTATAACATTTATTTGAAACAGTTTTCGTGTTCACCCGCTATATTTTATTTCTTTTAAAATAATATTTATTTTTGTAATACATTTATATAGTACACATCTGTTAGGAATGTTAATACATTGTAATTGATATAGTTAACATATTTTAAAATTTATGTTCATTGTATGTGTAAATGTACAGAAGTATCTATTTAGCTAGCAAATATGTAATTTGATGTAAAAATTGCTTGCATTATTATTCTTGGCAGCAGAAAATGTGTAAACAAGAAACGACTATTTTTACAAAAAATGCTGCTTTATTTATGACACTGAAACTGCAAAACTGGTGCATTGTCAAGAAAATAATGTTTATTTATTTGGGTGAAGTGTAAAAATCAGAGAAATATTAATAATTAAATTAAACAAGAAATAAAAAAGAAAAAGATAATAAAAATATCAAACACTATGAATAAACAAAGGTAAACACTAGTTAAAATTTAAAGGTCAGTGAATGCGTGCCTTCATTTAAATTTTAAGTATAACTTAAAAATATAAGAATACCGAATCGAATTATTAACAGCAATGCTTAGTAAAATCCAATGGGGGATTCCAGCTCAATCGAATTAAAGGAAAATAGTAAAAAAATACAAATGTATATGCTGAATAACGAAAATTAATAAAAAAAATGAAATGGTATAATTCAGATATTTCGGAAATAAGGGTTTTTTGTTATAGTGCTTCAACACGTATATGAAATCTATATATAATATTTTGATTGGCGACCGAAAGACCGCCTATATATGCATAACAAATAGCGTGTTGGAGGTGGGGGTTACTAACAATGGAAGTTAAGAAATTCAAATTCGAAAGGAGGGGCTAACATTCCTGTACAGCAGTTTCCAAACAGTTTTTATTTTAACATAAATTTCTTGCATTAAACTTAATAATTTAAATACACCTATAATCGTAAGGTTATTACTAGCTGATTCATTGCGGAAATTGACATATTTCTTAATGTTCGTAGTCTTATATTTCCTTCAATCTGTCCCAACATGTGTAACCCACATTGTTTTGACAATCGAAATCTCTTTTTAAACTCATGGCTCGTACTACGATAATGGTTTTAACAAAAACGCTGTTTTAAGAAATGTCAGATTCAAATTTCAAAATGTAATTTCACCGTTATGTTAGAACAACAATTTATTTAAAAATATTTGTTTGAATACAAACTATGTTCTGTTTTAAAATCATATTTTGATAAATTTCATAGTATTTACTCGAGTATTTATTATCATCATTAAATAATGAAATTTGACATTTCTTAAAACAGTGTTTTAGTTAAAACCGTGATCGTGGTACGAGCCATTGTCATCATATATTTCATATGTATTTGTCCTGTTTCGGAACAATTTTGGTAGCCTACCTCGTGCAAATATAAATGCATCATCATTATCTGTTTATGAATCCGAGGACACTGATGATACAGACTCTAAAGATGACATACTCGACACATACATTTCTTAAAAAAAAATATTTAAAAAGTAAATAGTTCCCTATTTCAATTGTTTTGAAATAAACATAACAAAAAAAAAAATAATAAAAATACAATTTGACGTTTCTTTAACAACTAATTTAAATCTAATAATATGAAATTCCTCAGTTACTTTATAAGGCGATTTACTTGTCATTAAACTTTTATAATACCCAAATCTTCAGTTAAATTAGTTTAGTAGCTAACTAAATTTTAACTGTTGATTAAATAGTTTTATAAGACCGGCCCTAAGTGTATAAAGAAGCGTGTAATACTAAATAAATAAATAATAAATACATATTAACGATAACATTAAACATAACTGAACAAAACTAAACATAACTAAATCCTAAAGATGCCGATGCATTCCTAGGCCAAAATACTTGCATTGTGCAGAACGCGAACCAAAACTGAAACTCTACATGTCGCTTGGACATGACAGTCCAATTCTATGGCCTGTATACACCGTGACACTATTTAATGAAAAACCCTTTAGTACCTCCAAAATCTCTTACAAACAGTCATATATTCCTAATCAACAATCCCATTTCATATCCCAGATTTGTCCTCAATTTCATGCCCCAATTTCCCCTCTTACCCTTATAAATCCCCTCCCTTCCCCTCTACTACCCCTCCCCCGCCGTATGAAAATTGCAAAGATAACTAGATATTAATCCAATTACTCTGGGTTACCATTCTGGATTATGGAATCAATCTAATCCTTCCGCCGTGGTGTAGGTCTCAGAGACCATCTATTAGAATTAACTGTTGGCTGCTGAGGCCTCGGTTGAGGCTGTCTGCTACCGACGAGGCTCTCGCTAATGGCGAGGCTGGAGTTGAGAGTTAGTTCCACTATTCGCCTGGCTAGTCTTCCAATCAGACACTGTGGAAGACAGCTAATCACGGGGAATTGGGACAGTGCGGATTCGGAAGCAATTGAAAGAATGGTAAAAAGAATAAGATAAGTTTAATGGTTTGCGGGACAGATTGTATGCGAAGGTAATTCGCAAAAGGAATATGGAGTATTTTATTACATTTGGAAATTGAATATTACGAGAGTTATTGAGAACAAGACGCCTGATTTATATTTTTTAAAATTTTATTTTAAATAATGTATGTAACAAAAGTTATGAGAAAAAGTTAGACTTATTCATTATATAGAAATAATCTTTTTATTGAAACGTTTACATAAGGGATTGTTTCTATAAAATAAGGACATAAGAAATCTGATTTTACTACACCGATAGACCATAATCTTCATTGCGACGCAGTTTTTTTTTTAATACCCTTGTCATATTTGTTTTTAGACGATATTAAAATATTAAATCTACTTACCGGGTTGTCAGAAATATTCTTGTCTGTAACTGTTATATGTTTTGGTATTCCCAGCCATTATGGATTGCCTAAGTGTGACGTCATAGAAATGTTTCCAAACAAACGCACATGGTATTTGGTGCTGTCATTTGTCAGTAAATGACGTTTGATATTATTGTTCATAGATGTTGTCATTTATTATACGTATTTTAAATCAATTTCAGATATGGCAATGAGCCTGTTTCACATTTTTCAAAAACTATTTTAAATGAAAGTTTATGCAATGATTTTCTTAGTAATAATTTTTATTTTAATAATTTGTTGTTATTTGTGGAAATAATTAAATAAAAAGATTGGCGTCCTGAAAAACTACCCCCCACTCCTGTGACGTAGAAGCACATACATTACATCATTAATAACCAATAGGAAAATAGTTTTTCCATCACCTAGGTTTATTAATATTATTTACATAAATAAACGTAGGCTTACAGTTTGTCACATGTTAATAAAAAATCTTGTAATTTGACATTTGATGCTGACATTGCTCATTGTAAGTGAATAATAATTACACTCAAGCTAAGTCGGACAATTTACCGAAGGTCAGTAGCTGGATGGTGGCTGAATCAGAGAATGATTGTTTTATTGTTACTGAAATAAAGGGTGTTAAATATCTGAGATAAAATAAAATATAAGAACTGAATTTACTATATAAATTGATAATATATTTTACTTTAAGGTTCTGGTTATGATTCTTACATTGAATCTGCTATAGGATATGTAGATCTATGCCGAGAAAAAATATCTGTATAGTAGATGTAAAGTTTGCCCTGAACATAAAGTGAAGCAACAAAAATATACTGTTATCTTGAAGGTGGATGAAAGTTGAAATGATCTTCACAAACATGAAAACACGATTTTTCTGACATTATCAGCTCATCAACCTATTGCTTCTAAGTACAATTTTCTTTCCTTCGCATCTTTTGACAAATTTATAAACTCTATAGTAGGTTTGTTCCAAACAGTATTTTTGTAGGAAGGCACAATATAATATCGTAAATTACTCATATTATTTTGAACTTTTTATTACCGACATATTATATAACTTGAATCAATCTTAAAAATTTGACATTTGTTTGACAACTTAGACAATACACTTGACACCAAACACAAAAAATTTTATATTATAAACGGACCAATTAGAACCACTGAAGATGTATGTGTTCTGACGTCACATTCTGTTTCAGATCACGTGACTTCTTCAAAATTTTATCCAAATTTCAAAAATTAATTGTAAAATATCTAAAGGATATTTCGTGATATTTTTAAATTTGAGGCTCTTTAAAGAACAATATCTTTTAAAATTTAATACTTAGAAGTCATATAAAAATTCTTGCAACAGCCCTATTGTTAAATACTATTTATGCGTTGTCACTCAATACCAATTAACCTGACTTACCACGTGCTTCTGTTTGGAAACATTCACGCATATTCTGTAACTTAATCGATAACTTTTATCGATCGATAATAAATTGCAGCCAATAATTATTACAGCAGACACTGAATAAAAAATGAAACTGACAGATGATACATTTGTTTCTATTTGTCAAAAATTATTATCGATCGACAAATATTATCGACTGAGTTACAGAATAAGGTGATTGTTGCCCCGCCCTTTCTACGTCATCACTTAGGCAGTCCATTGTATACTTTTCTGCTAAGAAAAGCCCAAAAGTCGTCAATCAATTGCGCCTGAGAAACGTGGGCGATTATACACTCTCTTTCTCTCTCTCTCTCTCTTTCTCTCTCTCTCTCTCTCTCTTTCTGTTTTTTAATGAAATGTTCGCTCCTTAATGCTCTGTAGCACCTAAACATTCGCTAACATTGGGCTGCTGTCTATTTGGTTATAGGTATTATAACTTTTTTGAAATTTTAATTCATTGCTGACCAAAGTTCTACTAACAAACGGTAACAATTTCACGTTTCGGATAGATTTTCGTATTTCAAGTGTGTATATAATATATATAAAAACATAGGCGTTTAACATGGGAAGCATTTTTTGGTAAATGCAAAGGTCTAGCAATAAATCAAGTCATGCTATTGAACATGATAATAGTACATTATATCTTGTACATTATTTAATATTAATTACTTTAATAATATTGCAAAAATTGCAATAAATTACAGAAATTGTCAAATAAATAATTGTTTCAATTTTTCATTATACAATATGAAAAGATTTACGAATGTCTCCGGTGGTGCAGTGGTTATAACAGTGGCGTCTGAAATTTTTGGTTGGGGTTCGATTCCCCAGTGGAGTACTTATTTTTTTTACATAAAAATTGTTGAACTTTTTAAAATCTCTATTATATTTCGTATTACAGTCATTTAAAAATAATAATAACATTATAATAAATAAAGAGAAAATAGTTGACAATAATTGATTACAATAATCAAAACATTGATGTAATAACAATGCATTGTATTTTCTTTTGATAAATACAGTAAAAACATAATATCTACACAAATTTATTATATTTCAATTATTTTTATTAATATCAAATGAAATACAATGCATTATTATTGTATCAATATTTTGATTATTGTAATCAATTATTCTCAATTATTTTCTCTTTATTTATTACAGTGTTATTATTATTTTTAAATGATTATAATATAGAAATTGATTTTTAAAAGTTCAACAATTTTTAAGTAAAAAAAAAAAATAATTACCCCAATGGGGAATCGAACCCCAACCAAAAACTTCAGACACCACTGTCATAACCACTGCGCCACTGGAGACATTTGTAAAGCTTTTCATAATGCATAATAAAAAAGTGAAACAATTATTTATTTGACAATTTCTGTAATTTACTATAATATTATTAAAGCAGTTAATATTAAATAATGTACAAAATGTAATGTACTATTATCATGTTCAATAACATGGTTTGATTATTTGACGGACACTTTGTATTTACAAAAAACTGCTTCCCATGTTAAACGCCTATGTTTACTCATAAAATAAACGCTTCAATACATTGCTGTCAAACATTCATATCGTAACTATGGCAATGATGTACCCTATGTTTACTGATAAAATAAACTCCCGGTATCTATTTAATATGAAGGAAAATGTATAGTCAAATCGTATACACAATAAGATATTCTTTAAGATAACACAATATTTGGGGCAAAGACTTGGACGGCGGGGATGCAACTTCTCTGTATGCCCGGGTTTTGCATTTTCACAGAAAACAGGTTGTTTGCTGTTTTCTGTTTTTGTGCCAAATATTGCATAATTTTTTCTAAGTTACTTATGATTTGTATTATATGTTTTTCCATTAATCATTGTACCTTTGAATTGCTTGTTGTCTTGACTACATATTTATTTTTATTATAATTTTTTACCTGAAGAAGACAGCACCTAGCTGTCGAAACGTTGTATTTTTCAATAAATAATACAGAACTTATACCCAAATATTGTGTTATCTTATTAAAATGAGTTCTGAAAACATCTTTCAATATATTAAGATATTCTTTCATATTGATAATCACGTAAAATATCACAAAATAATTTTTAACTGCATTTTTTTCAAGACAAACTGTTAAGAACTTCAAATAAGGAAACTTCCGGTGGACCATTTATAACTAAAATCTAATCATAATTCATATGGATGTAAAGAAGAGGAATACGAAAGAATTATTATTTTTAGGAATGTAGTATTGAAGTTATAGTCGGAGAAATTTTTGTCACACACACACACACACACACACACACACACACACACACACACACACACACACACACACATGCACACATACAGACAGACAGACAAACTAGTAGAAACATATTCTAGGGACCCTAAAACTTGCTTATTCAATAAAAACACCATCGAACTTTGTGATTAAATTAAAGGTGACGGAATGTAAAAACATCGAAAATTAGAGATAGCTCTCTTTTCATATTTTATTTCGTTACGGCCGTCTTAAAAAAGTTTATACCATTAAACCTTTAGTTTCAACAAAATTTAATGCAGATTTTTTGTTCCGTCATTTTTAAATAAATAAAAAATCGCCTAGTGTGTCTTAATGCTGCGTCAACATATATCTGAGCGAAACGGCATGGGACGAATTATCCCGCCGTAATTGAATATTGGGCGGGGCAGTAGTTACCGGACGGAACATTTCATTCCATTTCCGTGTGAAGATCTTTGAACCTCACTCGCTCTCGCGTTCAACACCACAGGCAACGTGACAAGAAATACATACGCACACACACACTACTGTGTTCTTGTACTGCTAATATACACACCTACATACTACATAGATATTTACTTTTCTATGTGCTACTACTACAAGGAGATATTGTGACATATGTTAGCAAACAACGCTAAATAAACACATATTAGTTTTTAGTGAATTGAAAAAATGGTGCGCAGAAAATATAGGACTCTCTGTGGAAGAAGTTTAGTAGTAAACATAAGAATAAGAAGAATTGTACGTCATTTTAAAAAGAGCTGGAGTGAAAAGTCAGTCCGTCAAAAACATTCCAGTGGCGCGTTAATAATTATTTGGTAAGGGATAGTCAAAAAGACTGAATGAGCTGTTTTTTTTTACCTCCCGCTGCCCGTGGTAAGGGAGGTATAGGGATCGTGCTAAATATCGCATGTCGAGATTTTGCTAAATGATTACGTTTTAAGGTCCCTAGAATCCGATTTTAACATTTTCACGATGTGTGTGTGTGTGTGTAGTTTTTATTAACGCTCTAACTCAAATACTATAATTCAGAAAATTCTAAAACCTTGTATTTCGACCCAATTCTAATGTAGAAAATAGATATTTACACACCAAGTGAGCTAAGGTAATGTTTATTCATGGGAAGAAAATTTCTTCGAGTGAATAAACATTCTTAGGTCACGTGGCTTGTACAATATTTTACTCAATTTTTACGAAATAATAATAAAAACCATTATAATATTATATATCGGGTTCCGTGGCCTCGTGCCTGAGTGTCTAGTCGCGAACCTGGGGGTACCGGGTTCGATCCCGACTGACGCCAAATATTTCGAATTTTAAATGGCACAAAATTGTATGTGTACAAAATAAAAAAACTAATCAGTTAGTAGGCTGAGCATGACAATCATCGCTGATAGACGTCAAATCATCTATTTAAAATGCTTTATTGTGTGTCATTTGTGCCATGAAAAATAATGATAATCGTCGCTGATAGACGTCAAGTCATCTATTTAAAATGCTTTATTGTCTGTATTTTGTGCCGTGAAAAATAATGGAAATGGCTGATAATGTATGATAAATACTATGATGAGTGTTATTTTCGTACCTGGTGTTATTTTAAATGCATTATTTGTTGCAGAGTGAGTTAAAATTTTTTGAGAGTGGTTTAAAAAATTTTAATTCACTTGTGAATAAAGTGTTACTTATAGTTATTGTTATGGAGTTAATAATGACAGTTTAAAACGTCAAAATTGAATAAAAAACATATTTTGGTGTAAATCGGATAACCTGAAATGGCACTTTACTTGATGATCGTAATGGTTTTTCGTCAAAAAATATCATTAAATGTCATTCTTTCACATTTTATGTTATTTTGAAAATTAAAAGATTCTTCGAGTATACATCAAAATATGCGTAAATGGTGTTAGAGTATAATAAATGATCTTTCGAATAGCATAAGTTTTATTCCTAAAAATCGTGGAAAAATATGAAAATTAAAACATATTTGCCATAATTATTCCAAGGTTATAATGAGGTAGGTTAGGTTCACCGTCACCGACATGAAATATGAAATATGAAATGTGTAATGGATGTAATTTAGTAATTATTTACACGATTCTATAAATATTGTATGTGTAATTTTACTGAAAAATGTGTAATTTATGTTTTACAGAGAAAAGTAGCTATGCAGTCGAACCTCTATAACTCGAAACTCAAGGGACCCCGAAATTGCTTCGAGTTATAGAGATTTCGAGTTAGAGAAAAAGCATACTTATTGCAAACAAGTTTAATTTATTAAAAAAATATTATTCTAAAATATTTTTAAACATTCTTTGAAACAATAGTATATTGTAATACAAGTGAGGAAAGGGCATCACTGTTATACTTGCCGTCAAATAATTATGGACTGGAGATTTCTAAACTGATGCCAAATTTTGTGTCTACCTGTACAAATATCCGTAATCTGTCAATATCATTTTATATTCTGACATTTTCGTTAGTACTTACGTGCGCTTTTTATTCCCAATCCTATAAATTGCATTATATTTAAACTTTTGAAAAGAAAATTAGTGAAACTCATGATTTAAGTCCTGGTTCTTATAAAAAAACGTTTAGGAAAACAAGATTTAAATGGGTAGACAAAAACAATTATTGCTAATGTACACAATTTTTTCAAAATATTGACGTTACATTCTGAAAAAATTTATAATATATTAATAACAAGAAAATTTTGGATTTGACTGCAGAAGCATGTGTTCACCTAATAATCAATTATTCTTAGCTTTTATTTAGATTTCACCCATTATCGTATTTTAACGCAAACGCGACCTTAGCTTGATGTTTGGAAATATAAATATCAATTTTCCACAAAGATAATTTTTATATTTTATATTACGTATTACTGGCGGCGTGCCTGAGTGTCTGGTCGCGAACCTGGGGAACCGGGTTCGATCCCGACAAACGCCAAATATTTCCAATTTTAAATGGCTCAAAAGTGACCCCTGTGGTGCACTCTCCACACCAGCTATGAGTGCCCATGGGGTGACGCCTGGTAAGCGCCCACACGGTAAAATATATCGTCATCATTACCGACGTCTATATGTGTTGTAGATACTGGCACACCCAGAAATGGGTAATATGCCGTGATGATATATATTTTATATTATTGTAATGTATTATATGACATTTGTGTTCATTCCTGGTCATGTCAAGTTACAAGCGGCAACACCGCTGGGCAAGGGACAGGGTGCGGAAAGGGATAAAAGTTGAACATCAGTCCATAATCATTTGACGGCGAGTATAGAAATTGAGAAAAATGTTTCATATAAAATTTTATTGTTTTTTTATAGTCTATTTACTGACATAGACAAAATTTTGTTCGATCACTATCATTGTCTATTTTTCTTCGATTTTTCATTTATCTCAGAAACAGTTGAATATCAGACCTATGTTGATTAAGCTTCTTCGCAATTTTTTTTTTGCCCTTCTGAAGTGTAATGGGAACTTCAGAATTGTATACACAGCAAGTGTAACCTACATTTTACGCTTACTGTGTTGTAACTTGTCTAACTATGCGGTAAAATAATCAACATACACTGGACGTTTATGGGCATTTAGAAAAGAAATCATCTTTGCTATAATAAAGTTCATGTAAAAAAGTACTACCTACATAAGTTATTTTTTTACTTTAACATTTCCTATATTTAAAATTAATTTATAAAACCAAAATTACGGCAGCGACATCTGTCATTATTGTAAAAATCCGTCGTTACCGACATAGTCACCGATCGATATACCTGTCAAATACGCGAGGCGAACATTGCTGAAATGTCAAATAACGACACCTACCCATTATTTATTACGAAGAAAACGTCAGCAAATAAATATATTATCCTTCATAAATAACGTCTATTATTACAAATAAATTTTCGCTAGAAGAAGTACTCTAATGAAGGTAAGTAAAATCAAATTTGGAAATTGACTTAACCTCAGTATTTTAAACTAACCCTTTTCAGAAGTACAACCTATCTCATTAAAAAAGTGATTTTCATTATCGTCGGCCAAAAAAATTGATACAATTCTCGTGCGTGAAGTATTTTACAGCGCTCCAGCTAATAAGGCACTCGTCTTAAAGGCTCGTGCCTCAAACAAAGCTGTCGCGCTGTAAAATACAACTTACACGCACTCTAATGTAAATAACTATTACACTTTCTTTGAAACAGCCTGTATATGCATAGCATAGTAATCGCAACTCCGTCCATAGAATATCTCTGTAAATGATTCACTTTTACGCTTCGTTCATGTTACTATTTCTTTCGCATATATGTTGAAGTATATTGGATAAGATTTTAATAACGATAAAAGGAGTAAAATATGTCGGTATAACCATAATTTTCAAGTGGTATGTTTTATACTGTAGCATAGCATCGTAAATAACATGCACTTTAATACGATCGCGATAAGACAAAATAAATGAAGATGATGTCATAAATGAAATCATGATTACAAGTCCATATAGCGAATGATGATGCATACATATTGTTGCATTTATACTTAATAATATCATCACTCCGTCTACTAAGAAATTAATTCGGAATACTTATATAAAACTTATTGTCTAACAATGGGGTCCTCCACCGTAGAAATGTGACAAGTAAATAACTTTTTTCTACGACCACCATGAAAAGTTGACATTTGTGCTCTATTTTGTCATCGTAAAGTTGATGGTTACTAAGGAACGAGCAAAAAAATACTTTACCGCGCGTCTCCCATAGCAACGCGCGGTAAAGTGCTCAATTTGCTCGCTTAGATAAATACATATTTTTGCTGAAATCTTATTTATTGAAATAATACTTACGAAATCTAAAGTATAGGTTAGGTTCATTTTTACATTAGAAACGTGCTACAAACAATATACCTGAAGTTAGCTACATTACCAATTTAGTTAGGTTAGGTATTTAATTATATATAATAACAACTCTACTGTTGAATGTACATTGTATTACAACTTTAAATATTTAATAACACACATTTCATAATTAACAAACTTATTGTATTTAATTATTGGCGGATAATGTTGAAATTGAATGTGCACTTTTGGCACTTTTGTATATTCATTCCAGAACTTGAAAACAGCTGACGAAGATAAATTAGATTCTGTGACTGTGACACTCACTAGAGTTTTCAGTTCTTAACTGCTAGTGTTGATTTTAGCATGGAATAAATGGACCAAAGAGAAGACGATTTCATTAGATTTTTACAAAAAGTAAGCTAGTAAGACATTTTCACTGTAATTCTTGATTTTTTTTAACTTACATCATTCAATGGAGAGGTTATAATTCTTTTCGTATAATGCTTTTGATTGAATATATCTATCTTTTACTGACAGAATTTTCTATTTATTTACTTGGATACTCACATCGTCATGGTTACACACAACACAAAACAGAAATTGGTTGAGGTTGAATTGAACTTACTAAATAGGTATTATTATTTTTTTCTATTTTGGTTAGTAAAGTCGTAAAAAAAATTATGTGTGCATCTCTAGCGTAAAGTATCTTTATTGCTTGCGCTCTTGATACACAAATAACTATTATTCACAATAATTATAGTAATATACCGATTCCTAAACTTTTGATACTATGAATACTAAATATACGAGGTCTATCCGAAAAGTATCCGACCTTCCTTCATATCTTCGCGCCTGACAATTTTAGCGCCCTCTGCCGGGTACGAGTGTCAACTGTAAAAGCTTCACGAATTCCCTAGATGCCGCAGTTTTCGTCGGATCGCCTTAGTTTTATGTTTGTCGCATTTTGCTATTGTAAAAAATGACGGAAAGATCGGAACAACGAATTTGCATTAAATTTTGCTTAAAACTCGAAAAGACTTGTGTGGAGACCATCGAAATGATGAAGACGGCATTTTGGGACGAGTGTATGAGCGAAACACAAATAAAAGACTGGTATAAACGGTTTAAAGATGGCCGCACATCTTTTGATAGTAATCCACGTTCTGGGCGGCCTTCGACGACAAAAACACCAGATAATATCGAACGTGTGCAACTTGTGATCAATGAAGATCGTCGATTGACTGTGCGAGAACTAGAATATGATCTGGGAATATCGAAAACTACTGTTGTGTGTGCGAAATTCATTCCGAAATTGCTAACGGTGGAGCAGAAAAACCTTCGCCTTGAAATCGCTCAGGACAATTTGGAAATCTCCCATCGACTTTTGGCTCTTCCCAAGATTAAAAATGTCGCTCAAAGGACACGATTCGACGACAAAGAAACAGTCGAAACTAATACGATGAATGCTCTAAAGGCAATACCAAAAAACGAGTTCCAAGACTGCTTCCAAAAGTAGAAAGGCCGTTGGAAGCGTATTTTTCAATTAAATGGGGACTACTTCGAAGGATGCCACCAGCCCGATGACGCAGAATAACAGCAGCGGGGAAATATAAAGGAAGGTCGGATACTTTTCGGACAGACCTCGTACATACTGCAGCGTTCCAGATAAAATGCAACATAGATTGTCAAAGTTGTCAATGTCAACTTGACATCACGTTTTAAAGATATTTACTAAAGAAGAAAAAAATCGAATGAGTTATTTGTTATGCTGGTTATAGTTTGAGAAATGTTTGTGATATGTTTACTAATTTATCTCCTAAACGTCCTAGACCAAATCCTTCTACAGATTCGAGAACATTAATATTTAAAAGTGATGGATGTTTAGATAAAAGTCATACGAAAAGGGCAAGAACAAAAACTGCGCGGACTGAAGAAAATAAAAATAATTTGTAACGTGCAATAGAAGAAAAAATCTGCTGTCTACAAAAGTTTTGGCAAATGAATTAATAGCAAAACTTCTGTATTTAAATTATTAAAAGGCGACAAATTTCTTTCTTGTCATTTTCAAAATCACTAAGAATTAAGATACTAATCTTATTATTTTCTTACGTTATTTATAAATAAGTATTATTATTATGATGATAAATTCGAACGACTAGTTTTTAACCAATCATAAGGCAAAACAATTGAAAATTCAACCAATGGATACAGTATTATACTGATAAAACCCCGTTACCCCGATAATTTTCCGCTACCAAGTAAATAAACAGTTGTTATTGTTTATAACTGTCAGTGTGACAATTAATGTGTCAAGTTTCATTTTGCGTTGTCTTTGGAATTTATGTCACCAAATACCTCACGACCTCTCAGATTTTCTCAGATAAACTTTTATTTTCAAGCACTCATTTTTTTTGCTTTTAAGCAAAATCATTCAAGCAAACTGACATTGGTAAAACCCCTCCTCCTTCGGAGTCGGGATTTACCATACAGTTTGCTTTCGTGTTTGTTGCTAAGCAAAAAAAAATCGTGCAAAATAAAAATTTATCGATATTATCAGGAGGTCTTGTGATATTACTTCTGACAATTTTATTTATCATTGATAACCTATGTTGCATTTTCAGCTGGTATTCATGGGGTTTTTTGGGCTGTGAGATTCATTACAACATATTATTTTATAAATTTGTCTATCTCTAAATCTGTAAAAGATATAATACAATTTTTCAATACATCAGATAGAAATTTTTATACATACATACATACATAAAATCACGAGTTTCCCACTTAGTGGGTTAGCAAAAACCCGAAATTAATAAGAAAAGGGATGAAAGTAAGAGCTCCACTGAATCACTTAACTCTTTAAAAACATTCTTCTTTCGCTTTGCCCAAAAACATCATAACATACATACAAAGAACATATTAATGTGACCGATTTTCGGTAGCGAATAACCGCATCCGGACCACAATAATAGTTACGCAACAATCATCCTTCTCCACACATTCCTATCCATGCACACTTCTTTCACCTCAGCCACATTCATAAACGTATTCATACATAATAACATATTAAAGTGACCGATTTTCGGTAGCAAATAACCGCATCCGGACCACAATAATAGTTACACAAAAATCATCTTTCGCTACACATTCCTAATAACATAAATTTTCAATAAATAATGTTTAGAATTTTTTTTAAGAAACTAGTACTTCCTGTTGGCCAATTGTTACCAAAATCTAATCAGCTCTTCTCTTTCCATATTAATGTCTGATTAAGGAAGCTGTAGTTAAACATGTCTTATGTCTTATAATATTTAAGAAACCAAGGTTCCAACACACACATGCACAGACACACGCACGTACAGATACACACATGCACACACACTTGCACACACACACACACACACACACACACTTGCACACACACACACACACATTCACACACATGCACATACACACACATGCACATACACACACACATGCACACTCACACACACATACACGTACACACACGCACACGTACACACCCACGCAGAGGGGCACATACATAGAGACTTTATTGTAAAACCCTAAAACCTGGTTATTCATTAAAAACTCACCACCGAATTTTTTTAACAAATACAATACCTACCTTACCTAAAGGTTTGGAAAGGTAAGAAATAGTGAACCCAATTATACTCGCATATAAAATTAAAATGCACTATTTATACCTACCTATTTCTTTATGATTATAATTGCAGTAATTGTTGAAATTTGGCCAGATGTGAAATTTTAATAATGTGTTGTGAGATGTATACTGACTGCTATTAGCAATTTTTAATTTGCTGTACGTTAATTTCTAATTAACATAATTAACCGTTACAATAATTGTAATTAAGTCTATAATAAAGCTAATTCATTACTTAGCATATAGTGCTCTAATCAGCTACTGAACTGCTGCTATCATTATGAAAAATAAATTTTCAGAAAACAAAAAGTAGTAATTTTATTATCAATAAACTAAGTTTTTTTTTTGTAAGTTTATATACTTGTAATCTATAAAATTTTGTGATTAGGCAAGGTCATTTGCTTAATATTCTTATAAAACGAATCCATTTTTAAAGAAATTGAATGAAATCTTTGAAAATATTTCGTGAAACTTTTCATTGACATTGCTTTTCTCTCATTCTACTTGCCGTAGCGTCAGATTTTATTTATTTTTAGCTCTTCCTGGTTTTCACTAGAATATATCTAAATTTAAACATCGGAAATTAAATCAGAATTAAAATTTTCAATCGAAAATCTAACAATTAGTTAAATGTTACCAAACAAATGATTTTAATTTAAAACAAAATGTAATTATTATTCTCAAATCTAAAACGTAATTAAGTTGAGAGTTATAATTAACTTTAAATGACATTTATTTAGAATGTAATTAGGTGTAGTGAAATCTAATTTTCACGGGAAATTTTAGAGAATTTGTTAATTTATTCATGGATCGTCCTTTTTTTGTAAATACACAGTGTCTCTTAAATAGGGGGACATGGCTTAACCACAGATTCCTGAGGCTAAAATAAGACGATTTAACTAAACTTACCCTTACCGGAAAGTGTATCATTTAAACAGCATTCTTCGAAAAAAAAAAAATTCTTTTCTTATAATAACAGAACGCTTTATTCGATTTGGATGAAATTTTGTTTGACAATTCATATGTGTATGTCATATTTTAAGATGTTGCTTGTTATTATTAGTGAACCAATACTGTATGAAACTAAGGTTTTTTTTTTTTTTTTTCAAGAAGATACATTCAATAGTAAACTTTTCTTTCTTTGGCTGTGTCCGATGTTGCATTTTGGCATTTATTATTTAGGATTTAGGTCTTCTTCACTTAAAAATAACTCTGAATGGAACACTAGTGATATTCATTGGTTTGTATGGCAACACTTTAGAATAACAAAAATGAATTATACAATTCGATTCAATTTGATGCTTAATATTAAATGTTAATATTATATTTCATAAAATAGAAGCTAAGAATCTATTCTTTGACAGTAAATTTGACGTGTTATAGAAATTATAGCAACGAACATGATTTGTTTAATTAATGCGCGTCAACTTCAAGGCATAGTGTGCTCCTGCAAAACCCTAAAATCTTATTCCTAAAATCCTAAATAATCACTAGATTTAGGACACATAAATTTAGGATTTAGATATTAGGGTGATAAAAGTGCAACATCGGACACAGCCTTTGTTTCACTGAGTGACTGCACCGTGTCGAACAAACGGATATTATTAGTTTTAGAATATTGCGAAGGATATTCATTTTCTTTTCAAAAGTCCATATATAATTATATTTATAGGAATGGGAATAAAAAGCGCACGCAAGTACTAACAAAAATGTCAGAATATAAAATGACATTGACAGATTACAGATATTTGTACAGGTAGACACTTAAAAAATTTGAAATCGGTGTAGAAATCTCCAGTCCATAATTATTTGACGGCAAGTATAGTTGTTTGACATTTGGATAGACCGCTAGATTAAATTTATTTAAAAAAATTCAGGGTGCAGTCACTCAGGTTTTATTTTTTTCTGTGTGAACCGTGTCACAAATTACACGGACAGAGAAAAGTTTACTATTGAATGTATCTTTCTGAAAATGAACAATTTTACGTTATCGGCGTGGCCATTAAAAAATTACTGTCTATCTAATCAATGTTGGAAGACCTAAATTTTATACACTATTGAGTGGCTCACTTATAATAACAAGTGTCATAATCTTATGAACTGGCATACAAAATTTCATCCAAATCGAATAAAGCGTTCTGTTATTATAAAAAAAAAATCTGATGTGGCCAACACCAAACCTCCCGCTATTGAATTTTTATTAATTTAAATACATACTTACGTATTTACTAACTCTGCAAACTGTTCCACTGCATAAAACTATTGCTTTATTTACTATTTTCTTTTTAAAATGTCACTATTATTAATTTGAAGCGATTAGTTTTTTGACAGTGACAATTACTCTCAGTACATTCATTTGAAATATGAACTGTGTAACAAAGGAATTATTGTGTTTATCTTAGGCTTCGCGATTAATAAAAAAAAATATTTTTAAATTTATCTGTAAAATATATAGAAAAAGTATTAATGTATTCCTGTAGAAAATTCAATAATCTTTAATTTTCATAAGACATAAAATGCGAAAATATGGCATTTAACGGTATTTTTTGAAAAAAAAAACATTATGAGCTACAGGTAAAGTGCCATTTCCGGTTATCCGATTTACACGAAAATCTAATGGCATCTTTTCATATTAGAATAGGGTATACAAGGTTTCAAAATTTTCTGAATGATAGTATTTGAGTTAGAGCGAAGACAAAATCCATACACATACACACATACATACACACACACACACACATACATACACACATACATACATACATACACACACACATACATACACACACACATACATACACACACACATACACACATACACATACAGATATCATCGTGAAAATGTTAAAATTGGATTCTAGGGATCTTAAAACGTGGTCATTTACTAAAATCTCGATATGTGATTTTTAAAACGATCCCTATACCTCCCTTACCAAGCGTAGCAAGAGCTAAAAATTACTTTTTTTCGAAAAACTTTGAAGCAGAATACTGGTTAAATGGTACACTTTCCGATAAAGGTAAATTTATTTAAATCGTCTTATTTTTTAGCCTCAGGAATCTGTGGTTTAACCATGTCCTCTTATTTTAGAGATACCCTGTATATGTAAATCTGGAAATTTCTGTATTGTCGTGTATGGCAGTTCATAGACAAATCTTTATACATAATATATTTCAACGTCGAGTATCTCAAGGATATTTCCTATTCATAGAAATTTCCTAAATTACCAAAATTAATTAGGAGTTTGACTGAGCGTGTATTGTACGAGATAAACAGTTGCCTCCTATTCTGAACAATATCAACTTCCGGCCAATTCCACGTGACCCTTTACCGGAAGTCCTAATTAGGCGAATCTGCCTGAATTAGAATTAGAATATGTTTGGGACATAATACTCAAACTCGTGGGCGAACGCAGTAACAGATGGTTTATTTATTTGGAAATTATACATATTTCTTATCAGAAAAAATTAGAATATGGTAGTTGCGAAAATATAAATGTTATTTTTTTCTATTAATTATGAAATATAGACTAGTTCTAAACATATTAATATAAAAATTATTAGAAAATATAAAACTTTTCATTCTTTTCATAAATAGAGTTCGCTGTGGAATTCTTGTGACTTACGGTGCGATTCTGTAATTTTGTATAACACATGATTTTTACTTTTTTACAAAATTTTGAACTATGATTGATCAGAATTAAAGACCTCTAATTCTTGTGGAAAGCATGTTACTATCTATTCTATGGTGCCAGTTCGACCATGGGTTAAGCGATGTACACTTACTTACATAACACTTTGTATGAATGTGTGCTTTATGTTTGTGTAAAATATTTAATATTTGCAAATCCTTGTGTTTATGTCTAATGTATAATTTTATTTTCGAGAGCTGTAAACACTTTCATAAGGATCTCTGCCTCCAATTTTTTTATTATTTTAAATGAAAGTTCGTTTAATTTTGAAGCAATAGGCTATTCCACCGTATTTTTTACTTGCTGCTACCCTTGGATCGTGCTAAAAATCTCATATCGAGATTTTAGTAAATGACCACGTTTTAAGGTCCCTGGAATCCATTTTTAACATTTTCACGATGATGTTTGTATCTGTGTATGAGTATAGATTTTGTCTTCGCTCTAACTCAAATACTAGCTTTGTTCGATGACATGTACTAGGCCGCCCTAGTGTTAACTTTCTTACACTAACATGTTTTATGAGAAACGGGCAGCTTCTAGCAGGATGTTCGATGACAAAAATTTTAAGAACTAGTGCTCACGTTTCTGACCTGACTCGCGAGGTGGTGTAGAAAGTGCAGACTAGGAGTGGGGCTAACTAAATGTTGTTCGGTAGACATTTTAATTCTATCCTATCTACACATCTGTTTATTAACCTAAAATTTTACACATTGAGAAAATAAAATAATGGATTCAGATATAGTATATTCTCTTTGTTTTGTTATATAAAGAATTAATTAATATATCTGTCTCTGAATCTGATGAAAAATCAAGTGATGATTGATCTTCGTCAGAATCGTTTATTAGTTCAAACATTATGATCTTTAAAACAGACATTTCTACAGTCACTTCTTTGCAGCTTTATGATATGACTGTGTGTATAAACAACCTAACCTTTTACACCTTTGGCTACGCTTGGCTTGATTACTCACAACTGAGCAAACTTGCCCAAATATACACTAGTGTGTTTTATGAAACCACAAGAATTAGACTGAACTAGTGTACACTACACTGCACTGCACTATTCTGCTCTGCACTTCAAGCACTTCTCATCGAACAGAGCTACTATCATTCAGAAAATTCTGAAACCTTGTATTTCTATCCTATTCTAATATGAAAAGAAGCCATTAGATTTTGGTGTAAATCGGATAACTGGAAATGGCACTTTACCTGAAGCTCATAGTGGTTTTTCTTCAAAAAAATACCATTAAATGCCATTTTTTCGAATTGTTTTGTAATTTGCTCAACATTTTTTCGTAAGTCTGTGCATCACTATTTGTTTACTTCTGGTATACCCACATTACCTACGTCACAAATGAAACTTAAATAAATAATTAAATAAATAAATATATCATTACGGCATATTACCCATTTCTTATGTAGTTCAAGATAAAAAAATAAAAAAAAAAATATCGTGGAATAGCCTATTCGTAGTATTAACTGCATTTGATTTTTAATGTCAATATGACGTCACGGCGACACTTCTATCTTCCTCTCGCTCCGCTCCAGACTATAGTGGGCCGCGAGAAAAAGATAGCAACAGTGTGACGTCCAGTTACTTTGACAACAAATTTCAAATATCTCTTAATAGTAATTTACGTAACAAGACCTGAAAGTGATACTTTACTGGGTGAGCAAGCATATTCCAGAGCGAGCCGTAGGCGAGTTTTGGAAACCTGTGAGCCCAGTATAGACACTTTCAGGTCATGTTGGGTACAATATTTTTTTTGCGATCCTGAAAAAAGAATAAAAAATTATTATTTTATTTTTTACTGCGAGCAAATAAGAAATAAATAAACAACTGATCTCCATGTTAACATTTAGCTTTACCGGTCCCGGGATCGGTAAAGTACTTTTTGTACTCACAACCTTGGAAGTGACATTTGACACACGCTATAGACATCCAGAAACATCACTTTCCCGGTGCAGTGCACTAGGAAATCAAGCAAAAAACACTGACATTTTCTGGGCATTCTTCAAAAACTAATCTTTAAAATAACAAAATATAGTTTATAAAATGGCACTCATATGATTTTGAAGCATCAAAAACCAATAATAATAACAAAATTATTAATAAATAATAAATTTGTCTACCATCAGTGCCATCTGTTCGAAAATCTGTCATCTGTTGAATGTCAAAATAGAACGTAACCTGTGACAACCTTAAATATAAATTATCAGATTTTACACGTATTACATTGAAAATGAAACTACCAGTAAAATAGAGACGTGCCGAACATTATTCTTTATTTAATTATTTGAAAGTTGGTAAGTACAACATAAAATATGCCTGACAACTTTTGCTTAATTTCTAAAAGTTTAGGGTTAGGTACGAATTTAAATAAAATTAATATTTTTATGGAATAACAACAATATAATTCCTTACAATCACCGCCGAGAAATCCGTTAATACATTTTATCTATCAACAAGTACGGCGTTACTTCCACCTAACAATTATTATTATTATTATTAATAATATCAGCATCAGACATTTTGATTTTTAATTCTGAAAAAATATGCAAACAATTATGTTTTGGAATTAACAATTTACTGAACAACCGTTGCTATGAAATTGCTGCTGTGCTATTTCCTTGTATATTTGCAAATTTTGTACAATTATCTTAACATTTATAATAATGATTTTGTTCGTTACAAAAAGTATTGTACAAACTTCTTGCGGGAAGACGTCATCCACGCATTCGCGCAAATGAAGCCCTCGCTCGCAAGCTCGCTCGTGCCTCTAATAAGCGCTCATGTGGGAAGAGTGTCTTCCCGCACTAAGTATGTAAATAACTATTCCGATCCCTTATAGACAACTTTCCGAGCTAGCTCAGCAAAGAAGGACTTTCCGGTTTAAATAATGATCAGAGAGAGCTCATTTTCTGGGCGATCGCGAAAAAGTAATTATTATTATAATAATGTTTTTTTTTATCTTAATCGTTATTTATTGAGTAGTACTTTAAGGATAAAGTGTACATTTTATTATTTTTTGTTATGGTGGAGGACCCCATTTTACCTTAATTTTCGTAGCTGTGAATGAGCCTTTAAGGTGAATCAAAGTATAGACATGCTCAACATTAATGAACATCCCTCATATACCAGTTCTATTTCTTCTATGCCAAAAACTCCATCCCATACGTTCCGCCTGCCTTAGTCAAGAAGTGAGTGACCGTTCGTTGCGTTGCATCTTCCTTATCGTCGTGTTGGGCGTTGGGTCCTATGCGAGACGGTGGTATCGATCCTGGCTGCAGCCTAGCGTCAACACCCTCTCACCCCTGCACACGCAGAGCCATGGCCCGTCTCTATGCAACCGGCGCATCGCAAACCACCAGTGCAACGAACTACACGCCACCACGCCTCGACACTATACAGGCATTTCACGTACGGAGGAGACTAGAAGTTGTAAATGGGAAGATTGGAATGATTGGGATGATTGGGATGGAGAAAAGGTTGATAGAAATGTTGGGCAAGGAGTGGTGGATTGGTAGGAAACAGACAGGATGTTATGTACTGAGGGAAGGTTAAATGGATATAGTGTGTTATAAGGAGAGAAGGAATTGTGCGAGATATACAAGGGTACATACTTAAGATATATAGTACTGCCCAAATTGAGTAAAAATATCTGATGTGGCTAGTACATTACCTTAAGTCAATGGGGGATTACGGCTCAATCGAATTAAAGGAAAATAGTAAAAAAATACGAATGTATATGCTGAATAATGAATATTAATAAAAAAAATGAAATGGTATAATTGAGATATTTCGGAAATAAAGGGTTTTTTGTTATAGCGCTTCGACACTAATATGAAAATATTTTGATTGGCTACCGAGAGACCACCTATACATGCATTACAAATAGCATGTTAGGAGGTGGGGATTACTACCAATGGAAGTTAAGAAATTTAAATTCGAAAGGAGGGGCTAACATTCCTGTACAGCAGTTTTCAAACAGTTTTTATTGTAACATAAATTTCTTGCATTAAACTTAATAATTTAAATACAACTGTAATTATAAAGTATGTAGACTTATACAGTTTTATAATATTCATTTATTTTATGTAAATATAACTTAAAATAGCATATATTTCAAAAACATTTAGGTCCATGATGAAAACAATTTGATATAAAAACACATAAATGTGACGTCACGTCAATCTTTTCAAAATTCGGGAGAGCATAACTCGCTTATTAATAGGAATTTTTTCACCGGATTTTCATCAATAGTCTTAGTTTTCTTAATATTTTCAGATGAAATTATAAAAAAAAAATGGTGTAATCCCCCATTCTATGTATTTTGTACAAATTCCATACCAAAAGTTCTTTGGAAAAGATTCTATAAATCCAATAAAATTATAACACAGACATACACTATAGGCGTGCTTATTAGGACTGTGATTATGATTGTCCAAATAATGATTTGTTCAATAATGATTCCTTCGAATCATGATTAAATTTAATTCCAAAGAAACAACAAAATTAACTCGATCGACGCAAAACCTGCACAACGTCGAACGAACTAGCAGCAAACGTCAAATGATAAATCAGCTGTTTTGATTCAAGTAATACCCAAATCGAAAATAGTTTAAAGATGGATTGTGCTGAAGCAGAAGTAATATTTTTGGTACGGAATGTGAAGTAAAATATGAAAACAAGTTTCTTTAACTTTTTTTTGTACCTGCAGGATCTAGAAAAATCGAAACCAATAATGAATGTTGAATCTACTGACTCAAGTTCTAGTAATTCGGATGATTCTGATGTAGACACAAATTTGCCCATTCCAATATTTCGTTGCTTGCTTTTTCCGCTATTTTCAAATCTTTTGTTATTTCAATCACAGTGATCATGCGAAAAGACTGATTCAGAAGGGAAAGGGGAATGGCGTGTTGTGATCACAAAATGAAAGAGTAGGGATAACGAATAACGAACGAAGAAACAATTTTCTTTTTGATCATGTTCACTTTGTGCAATTTTATCACGAATCACACTCCGAAGAAACACGCCTTATGTAACTTGCAGTTGACATTGACATTATTTGTATATATCAGCTCTTTCCATGATTTTAGAAAAGCTGGCTGTTTTATAAAAGTTAATTTCATTATAATTCTTTAACTCACTTATCTATTGAATATGAAGGAAAATGTAATCAAGTCGTATAGACAATAAGATATTCTTTCATGTTGATAATGACATAAAATGTCAAAAAATTATATTTATCTGCGTTTTTTCAAAAAAAATTGTTAAGAACTTCAAATAAGGGAATTTCCGGTTGACCATTTATAACGAAAATCTGATTTGCTCTGCATATGGATGTAACGAAGAGGAATACGAAAGAATTATAATTTTTAAAATTGTAGTCTGACTTATCGTCGGAGAAAAATTTGTCACACACAGACACACACACACACCCATACATACAGACACACACCCACACATACAGACATCATCGTAAAACTAGTAAAATCGTATTCTAGGGATCCTAAAACGTGCATCGAATTTTTTGCCCAAAGACAATACCTTCCTTACCAAAAGATGACGGAAGGTAAAAACCCATATTTATACTTACCGTGAAATAAACATGGGCTGATGTTTTCGCTAAGAGAGGTATTGGAATCATGCTAAAAATCGCATATCCAGATTTTAGTGGATGAGCACGTTTTAAGGTCCCTAGAATCCGATTATAACATTTTTACGATGATGTACGTGTGTGTGTATATGGGTTTGTATGGATTTATGTTATTACAAATATTAAAGAATATAAAAATCTATCCGGTACATTTAATATTTTTATTATATCTTCTATAGAGTTAGACATAGAGAAATATAAATATACAGGGTGTTATGTAAGTAAGTGTTCCATAGTAGAACTGACCCCATAGATAGTTAATCTGGTAATAATTTTTGTTTAACATACTTTCTACAAGAACTAGAGGCCTTTAAAACTGACCAATGACGTCATAGTTCAAAACTTTATAAAAAAGTAAAAATCAATGTGTTCTCTGGAAAAAATGTGATACCTATCACAAATGACATAAAATCATTGTCGTCTATTTTGAAATAACTATCTGTACCGTCTTACAGCAGCACGATTATTTTGTAATGTCTCGCCATAAAAAAATGGCATTTTGAGAATATCAAAAAAACAGAATATAAATTGTACGTCTATACAAAAAAAAAAAAAAACATTTAACGTCAGATTGACAATCAATATTTTTTCCAGAGAAGACATTGATTTTTACTTTTTTATAAAGTTTTGAACTATGACGTGATTGGTCAGTTTTAAAGGCCTCTAGTTCTTGTAGAAAGTATGTTAAAGTAAAATTATTGCCAAATTTACTATCTTTGGGGTCAGTTCTACCATGGGTTAAGCGTTGAACACTTACTTACATAACATCCTGTATAAAATAATATATTTTAATGAAGAAGACTTTTTCTGGGAAATACATTTCATATTTCTTATTTTATTATTAATTCCTCTTAAGAAATACCGCCAATCTTTTCAATGAATTGGTAGAATCTCGAACATCTAGAAGAATAAGAGGAAACTTGTTCATAGAATGAATTAAAAAATATAAAAATATATAAAGAAGAGATGTGTTTGTGTGTGTACCAGAAATATTATATATGTACAATACTTATATAGACTAATATGGAAATGGCGAGAGGTCTTGTGCTGGCCACAACAGATTTTTTTTTTTTAGAAACAAACACATGATCTCTCAAGATAATGAAAAAGTCTTATTTAATCGAAGTTGTAACTCTTATAGTTTTCGAGATAGCAGAAGTATAAATCCTGAAAATGATAATTTTTCAGAAACTTGAAGATCGGACCCGTATTGATTAAGCTTTCTTTACTCATTTTAATTAGTACTACAAGCCCTTAAAGTGTGCCCAAAGTCATGAATCACCTGTATAGTCAGAGAAAAATGACCTTGTATTTTGATGTTCACACAATGTCAAAATATATTACTCTGATACTTTTGAGTAATTGAAAACGTAATATCTTTTGAGTGGGGTCTCTCCTAATCTTATTCACGATACATCCACCAATTCGTCTCCTATTAATCTCAATTTTCAGTTAATCCTGGCCTGATGCATTACGTAACATCAATCAAAAAACTTTTTATTTTCTATTCACAATATCTCATTGGAACCCGATTTTCACGAACGACAAAAAATCCCAAATGAATTTCCTGTTGTCCGGTGTATCGTCCATTCATGCTGCTGCTTTCAGCCTTGGACGAGGTCTAATTATGACAAATCACCACAAATTTCAGCTGAAAACTTCTAAACGTGCGAGAAATATAGAGAAACTTTGCTGCGGTCTGTAACTTGAGCGAAAATAAAATTTTAACACGTTTCATGATGGTTATTGATCTTATGATATATTTTCATCGAGTAGAATCCTATACTTTTTCTACGACTATTCAATAGTAATTTGAACTTTTCTGTTTGGATAAATATAATTACCTAACAAAAAAACAAAAACCTTATAAATGGGCTACTTGCGTTTTCCTGAATATCCGATTTCTATTACTATATACGTAATGTTATGTTGAAAACATATATAAAAATGTAAATTTTATTTAAAAAAAAATGTTTTTTTTTTGTAGTACTTACATTAAGAAAGAAATTTTTTTGTGACGTCATTATATTGAACTGGAAAAGGAAACCATGTTTAAAAATGTAACGTATAGAAGACATGGCGTGCGAGAAAATTTTAATTTGAATTTGACATTAGTTCATTCTTCTCTCTCTCTGGTCTCTTTCAAATATATTAATTACTTCACAAATAAACACATAGGTAGTTACATGTAATTTAAAATATCGATACCAAAAAGACAAATTAAAATACTAACCTCCAAACTATTGTTCAAACGTCAAACAGGAGATCTGCATTACCCGTACAAACAAACGCTATGGCTTTATGACCATTCATTGGTGTAGCGTAATTCTACGTCATACATGGCGGTAATTCAAATTATCAAATTTCGTTATTTTTTTTCTGGCTAATTAATAAAAATTTTGTCAAAAGAAAAAATATAGGTAGCAAGATTTTACCTAAAAAAAAGGTGCGCAAATAGCCCATTGTAGTCAAAATAACTTAAATTCTTTAATTATTAGCCTGCTAGGAAAATGAGTTAAAAACTTATTGAACCAATTCCTACTAGGAAAATGTCTTAAAGACTTCAAATAAGGGAACTTCCGGTTAATCACACACGCACACACATACATAAACACAGACACACACACAACACAACACACACACACACACACACACACACACACACACACACACACACACACACACACACACACACACACACACACACACACACAGAGAGAGAGAGAGAGAGAGAGAGAGAGAGAGAGAGAGAGAGAGAGAGCGATACAGACATCATCGTAAAACTAGTAAATCGTATTCTAGGGTCCCTAAAACGTACTTATTTATTAATTTGTGAAAGATTTTGCGAATTATTAAGTTATAAAAAAATCTAATTACGCCACGTTATTCTACGTAGAAAATAGTATTAAAAGTTTCTAATAGTATATTGTATAACTAATTCTGAAAGTTTGATATTTCACACGAATGTGAAGTTTGAGCCACGAGCCGAAGGCGAGTGGTTTAATCATGTGAGAGTGAAATACCCTTTCAGCACGTGTTGTACACGATATTTTTCCGACGACCATAAAAAAAAACAATATTTTTACATAAAAATATTAAAACAGATTATGTTAACATCATTACTATCAGAATTCACCAAAAATTTTGTTAAAATCTGATAAATTAGGGTCCAACCTTAATCCGTGTAAATTCAGCAAATTATTTGCAACTGTCAAATTTTTAAATACAATTTTGTAGGTTAGTTCGCTCAGCTATCGCAGCGTGTGTAAAATCATTTCTCACAGTTGCGGACGCATCTGATTGGCTAACGAGCTTTCATTTCACACAGCTTTTAGTGATGTGCAATGACCAACTTTCAGTAATAGTTTAGCGTGTGAATTTATGTACTTTTCGTAGAGGTCGTCGGAAAACATTTTTTCTTCATCTCTCATAATAAGCGAGATATAAGGTATTTTTCATAATAAGCGAAAAACAAGTTTTAGCCTGTAGCTCAAAGTCAAAAGACGATGGAAAATTCCTGTGGTGACTATTTGTCCCAAAAAATTGGCCCATAAAGACCTACATCAATTTTTCTGTAGCGCGCATAATAACTTATAAGGAACTAGAATTTGTTCATTCTGTATATTTTAGTGTGACACTATTTATTACAGACAATAGCAATAAAAATAACTATACTGTGACTAATATATAAACCACTGTATATTTTATATACTGTGCTATACTGTTATAGCTTCATTCATATTAATTTGTGCTCCTGTTGTTCAATCTGTTTTAATTTATATTTTAATAACTTTTTACGGCTGCATTTTAATTAATTGCATAGCAGCACAATATAATTATTTGGCGTAATCCACATCAAATGACACTTAATGAGTGCCATTTTCATTTGTAATTATTGAGCCCTCATTTAATTAAATTTGCATTTTTTAATAATCCATAAACAGCGCAAATTATGTTCGTCTTCCAATAATTATTAAGTGCATGGATGAGGAGTATGTTAATATGCCTTTTAACCATAGTACAGGAATGATTCTAAAAGGACGAGGGCCAGTCATTCGGTTAAATTATTTCTTCTTCATGTTCAGGTTATTTTTTTCAAAGTTCATCGACATAATGTAAGTACAGGCGTATTGGAGTGATGGTACATACACTGTCCAACATTTGAACTAGTACACTTACAAGAACTTATATAAATAACAACACCTTCTTGCTTAATGGGCTACTTGCGTACCTTTTTACCTCCCGCTACCCTTGGTAAGGGAGGTATAGGGATCGTGCTAAAAATCTCATATTGAGATTTTAGTAAATGACCACGTTTTAAGGTCCCTAGAATCCATTTTTAACATTTTCACGATGATGTCTGTATGTGTGTATGTGTGTGTTTGTGTATGTGTGTGTTTGTGTATGTGTGTATGTGTACGAATTTTGTTTGCATTCTAACTCAAATACTAACATTCAGATAATTCTGAAACCTTGTATTTTTACCCTATTCTAATAGGAATAGAAGCCATTAGATTTTGGTGTAAATCGGATAAACGGAAATCGGACTTTACTTGAAGCTCATAATGGTTTTTCTTCAAAAAATACCATTAAATGCCATTTTTTCGAATTTTATGTCTTATGAAGATTATAGATTATTGAATTTTCTACAGGAATACATTAATACTTTTTCTATATATTTTATAGATAAATTTAAAAATATTTTTTTTTATTAGTCGCGAAGCCTAAGATAAAAACTATTCCTTTGTTACACAGTTCATTTTTCAAATGAATGTAACTGACAGTAAATGTCACTGTCAGAAAACTTATCACTTCAAATTAATAATAGTGACATTTTAAAAAGAAAATAGTAAATAAAGCAATAGTTTTCTGCAATGGAACAGTTTGCAGCGTTAGTAAATACGTAGGTAGGTATGTATTTAAATTAATAAAAATTAAAAAAAATAGCGGGAGGCTTTGTGATTGTGTTGGCTACATCAGATTTTTTTTATTTAATATTTTTGAAGAGAAGGTAAAAACTTGCTACCCATATTTTTTCTTTTGACAAAATTTTTATTAATTAGCCAGAAAAAAAATAATGAAATTTGATTATTTGAATTCCCGCCATGTATGACGTAGAATTACGCCGCACCAATGAATAGTCGTAAAGTCACAGCGTGGTGCCGTCCCATAGTAATGGTATGTTTGTGCGGGTAATGTAGATCACCTGTTTGACGTTTCAATAATAGTTTGGAGGTTAGTATTTTAGTTTATCTTTTTGGTATCGATATTTTAATTTACAAGTAACTACCTATGTGTTTATTTATTAAGTAATTAATGTATTTGAGAGACCAGAGAGAGAGAAAAATGAACTAATGTCAAATTCAAATTAAAACTTTCTCGCACGCTATGCCATCTATTGATAACATTCTTAAACATGCTTCCCCTCCCCCAGTTCAATATAAAGACGTCACAGAAAATTTTCTTTTTTAATTTAGTAAAAAATAAATAATTATTTGAAAATAAAATTTATATTTTTATATATGTTTTCAATATAACATTACGTATATAGTGACAGAAATCGGATTTTCAGTACCACGCAAGTAGCCCATTGATAGTATATGGTTCTGGAAACACTTTTTGGACGAAGAATTAAAAGAATAAAACTTAAATAACGAATTTCAAATGTTTTAATAGGAAAATAGCAAAATCTTCATTTTAGCTTGGCTCATCTCTTCAATACTTAAACGCCTTAATGGCAGTCTTTAAAATACAGTCAACCACTCTGAATTAAAACTTACTCGAGAAATTCGCAAAAATTCTCTTAAAACTTGATAAAGTATAAGCGTCCGCGAGCTCATTAACTGCACTTATGACAGATAAACAACAATTGAATCGCAAATGTTATTCGACAGGCATTTGTTTGCATTCCGAAACACAGCCGTGATCATGTAGGAAGTCATGCCAAACGCCTAAGAAGGGCTGTTTATTTTTACTGCATGTTATATTAAAGGCGTGTTTCTTCGGACTGTGGTTCGTGATAAAATTGAACAAAGTGAACATGATCAAAAAGAAAATTGTTTCTTCGTTCGTTATTCGTTATCCCCACTCTTTCATTTTGGGATCACAACACGCCATTCTCCTTTCCCTTCTGAATCAGTCTTTTCGCATGATCACTGTGATTGAAATAACAAAAGATTTGAAAATGGCGGAAAAAGCAAGCAATGAAATATTGATGTGTAAATTTATGTGTACATCAGAATCATCCGAACTACTAGAACTTGAGTCAGTAGATTCAACATTCATTATTGGTTTCGATTTTTCTAATATTAGATCCTGCAGGTACAAAAAAAGTTCAAGAAACTTGTTTTCATATTTTACTTCACATTCCATACCAAAAATATTATTTCTGCTTCAGCACAGTCCATCTTTAAACTATTTTCGATTTGAGTATTACTTCAATCAAAACAGCTGATTTATCATTTGACGTTTGCCGCTAGTTCGTTCGACGTTGTGTAGGTTTCGCGTCGATCGAGTTAATTTTGTTGTTTCTTTGGAATTAAATTTGATCAAGATTCGAAGGAATCATTATTGAACAAATCGTTATTTAGGAATCATTATTGAACAAATCGTTATTTAGAAAATTATAATCGCATTCCGAAGAAACACGCCTATTGTCTATACAGTGTCCCACACTCTATCTTCAGTGTCGCAGAGATAGCCAATGTTATTCTTATGGAGGTTTTCTGTACCATGTTGCCAATTTTTCAATGTAATGTAATATTGGAACATTCATAAATTTTCATTGCTATACCAAAATTAGTTAACACTGTACAATTTAAGTTTGATGAGGGTGTCTTATTTACCCAAGGGCTTATTGTATACACCCAATATTTGTCTAAATAGTTTTATATACAAGGCTATTTGTACCTGTGATAAGTAATATTTCAATACAATATTTTAAAACCGCCCAGCATACTAATCTTGATTAAATGCATTAGAAATTAGAATTTTAAAATATTATAGGTAAATTCAAATTGGAGATTACAAAGAAAGAATAAAGACTTATGAACTATGTAAAGTATATGCAGTATTTCTATCAAACTTAAATATTAGTAAATTATCAAATAAGAAGATATGAATTAAATAAAAAATATGTATTATTAAACTGACCTATGCTATTTTACATCTATATTTTGTACTCATATATGTATTAATTTTATATCTTTTCGTAGAATGGAAATGTGTAACATAGGGAATTTATATTGTTGACGACGTTTGTAAAATGTCCAATTAAGTACAAAAATGTTTTATATTATTAACTTTAAATTGACTAGAGTTTATATGTTAATTCATTTCATTTACCTACGCTTGTTATAATTTTATATCCTACTTACATTTTGTATTTGTATCATTTTATATTTTTTGTAAATTATTAAACCGACCAGTTCATTATTTAATTTAATTTTTTTTCTTTTCACCCACCTGTTTAGATATACTGAAAGTACACCAGTCATAAATACATTCAATGAAGTACCCAGAATATTTCATCTCTTTTTGGTCATCTATTTTGCTCTTTCTAGCTTGCAGATTTACAGCAGGTAAATATGGCAACATGGTACTCCATAAGACCCTATACTGAACATAGAGTGTGGGACACTGTATTGTAGCTTCTCGAGTATTATCTTAAATTTTATAAACTTTCGGAGATGTGAACAGTTCGATAATATTAACAAGCCTTGATTTATTCTGTTCGCACTAAGGCGATTGTACTGTACCAACAATAACCTTTAATTCTGATCGCAGAATTTCTAAACAGTTTGAAACTAGTTTCAAAATACTCATGCGTACTAAAAAATTAGCACTTAGTTGCATAATTTTTTGTGCTAACAAATCTAATCAATACATGGGGTAGTCTTTTCCTTTTGAAATTCCGATAATTTACTGCAATAATTTAATCGCTTTAGTAATAGTGTGATGGGGTTCCGTGGCCGCGTGCCTGAGTGTCTGGTCGAGAACCTGGGGGAACCGGGTTCGATCCCGACAATTTTAAATGGCACAAAAGTGACCCCTGTAGTGCACTCTCCACACCAGCTATGAGTGCCCGTGAGGTGACGTCTGGTAAGCGCCCACACGGTAAAATATATCGTCATCATTACCGATGTCTACATGTGTTATAGATACTGGCACACCCAGACCCAGAAATGAGTAATATGCCCAGGGTTGTTATAAAAACCACTTTTTTGATTTTGACCAGGACACTGGTAAAAACTGGTTTTAACCGTCCTAAACTGGTTTAAACCATACATAACTTAAAGTAATAATTATTAAAATTTTACTATGCGTTTTTAAAACCGACATAAAAATACTCGAAAAATATTTTATTTATAAGCAATATTTTAAAACTTATGGTGGGTTTATGCTCGCAAAATTTAAGAATAAAAATAAGAATAAGAATAGTGATAAAGTTAAAACAGTTATAACATACGACTCGGTTTATGCTGCAGAAATAAGAATAAGGAATAAGCCAAAGTTCGTTTACTTTTAACTTTACGCCTTATTCTTATTCCTGTAAGCGAAGAGCGCATGCGTGTCAACTGTCAAATACTTCAAACAAAAAAATTGGTCATTCACATTGACGTATTATAACTAACGTTAGTTATAATACGTCAATGGTCATTCATTATTCATTCATAATAATCGGTGTTGGCGAAACATAATTATGTCAAATTTAGTGATGGATTCTCTTCTTTCCCAAATAATTGAATTAGTGCAGACAAAATAATATTTTGATTGTACTTCATTTTAACAAATTAAAAAATAATAATAATAAAATTATAAATCTTATAAATGACAAATCAACGCTGCTACCACTATGAGAATAATAAATGTAACTACTTTTCACTAACCTAAAAACTTTAATATCACTACTCTTATTCTTACGCTTATTCTTATAACTGGCAGCATAAACACCACTTATCGTTATGTTTAAAATTATTCTTAACACTATTCTTATTTTTATTCCTATTCTTAATTTTTTCAGCATAAACCCACCTTTACTTCTTGTTTTTCATCTATTTTTACTGAAATGTAACAGAAAAGTTCGTTCGTCGTGTTGTGCAAGTTGAAACATGAATACAAGGTGCGTGTATGAACGAGCTAACAAGATCTTTCGTGCATTATTGTGCTCTGTGTGATGGGTGTACAAGTTAACACTTGTAAGTTTACAAACTTGCGTTGCCTCTTCTGCCGGAATCGAGCGAATTTTTTCAAATTTTAGTTTTGTACAAACCAAACTACGAAATAGATTAGGCCTAGAAACAGCCTCCAAATTAGTAACATGTTACAAAATGTTAAATTTCAAAACTAAACAGGATGATAAGGTTGCTAGCGACGAAGAATATTAATGTATAATTTTACTTATCATTATTATATTATTATATATTTTTATATTTATGTAAGAATATTTTAACAATCGATACAGAATGTATTTTCTTTACTGTATATTTTTCCTATTTTTATATTTTGCTACGCAATGTTGTTTAAGTTTATCTTGTAATAATCTTTATATTCTGTGATTACTTACAATAAAAAACATATAAATACAATTCAATACTTAACATCTTTCCACCAACAATTACAGTAAATAAATCAATATATTATGTTCCTACTTCCCTACTTGTGAATTCATGTCGATTGAGTAGTACTCGATAAAAACCGGTGGTCAAAATTATATTAAATCCAGGCCAGTTAAAACCGGTTAAAACCAGTGGTTTTAACCACCCTGGTTTTTACGTAACAACCCTGAATATGCCGTGATGATATATTTATTTATTTATTTAGTAATACTGTTATAGTATTTATAAAATTGTTGGACCGTAGTATATAGTTGTAATACTGTTACGGTAAAACGACATTTGTTAAAATAACGGATATTAGTTTTGTCCGAATTTTCAATATCCGTTAGATAATAATGATATTCATTACGTCTAGTATGATAGCCGGATGCAATAGTTTCAAACGGAGTAGTTTATTACATATCATAAATTAATATTTATTAGCATTCCATATGTATTTCCTGCTGCCACCTGTAGAGTGAATTTAGTACTTGTTATTATAGCTGTCTAGTTTCTAGTTCAATAATAATTGAAGATCTGTTCGCAAAAACAATATTAGTCCATTTTTTACCTTCTGTCACCTTTAGGTAAGGTAGATATTGTCTTTGGTCGAAAAATTCGTGATAAAAAATAGAACTTTATTGCATTTATACATAAATAATTATTCCTCCAATATTTATATCCTGTATTATGTTGGGTGACACTGAAAAACGGGTCAATCGAAATAACTTCTTTATTTACAATGGGATATTCCACTCATTTTTTTTTTATTATTTTAAATAAAACTTGATTCAGTTGTGAAGCAATTCATAGTATTAAAAGATTCAGTTGTGAAGCAATTCATAGTATTAAAAAATCTTAATTGTTCCTAGTTTAGCAGTATTTTATTTTTGAGAAATCAGTGTAACGCAATGATCTCATAACTCTACTATAGATGCTCCCTGGTACGCTGGTCGGCTCGAAACACTGTTATGAACATGAGAGTGAGAAGGAGAATACGTAAGACTGTGCGTGCGCGACTGCGAGAGTAGATTGCCTCAGTCACGTGAGCTAGGGACATATATTCAAGCGAGTAACATGTTTTATGCATTTAAAGTTGAATATTATTAGCTATTTTCTAAATTTTAGACAAATATTAAGTAAAATAATGCTTTACCATTTATAATACATTTATTTAATTCAAAAATAGAAAATGAAATACTGACAAAAACGAATTTGTATACAAAACCAGTAAAGCTTGTACATTAATTTTTGTACAGAACTAATTACAATTAGATAATAAATATTATTACTTATTTCTAATATAAAAGCAACAAAGAAAGTTACAAATAAAAACTTAGAAAAACATATTACTGACCGAGTAAGGAATATATAATGAAAAAATTAAGTAATTAACCGCAACGCAGAATTTGGTTTTGGCGAGAATTTCACAATAAAAATATTATAAATAATGAAAAACTTTACTGTACATATTTACAGCTGGCTACAATAACATTTTAATTAAAAAAGAATTCACAGACTAAATAAAAACTAGCTATTCATGAAATTAACAAAATTTAAATGAACTAAAAAAAAACTTACTAGCCTTTAAATAAAATTTTGCCTTATTCTTATTTTTGCCTCATTCAATGACATGTTTTTGTGGTGCAGCCTAATTTTGAAAAATAATTGTAAAATTTGAATATGGACGGAACAACATTTGATTTTACCGTCTTTCGGCCAACTGTACAATAAAATCTTTTCTTTTTAGTGCTATAACCCATTTTTTACATAATTCATAATCTCATGGAAAACTGAAATCAGTTTTTCTTAGCATCTACGCGAAAAGATATTTTTCCTCCTTTTTTTGCACGATTTGTGCAGCCAAAGGCACTGCAATACATCACCATTATAAAAATATATGGCAAATGAAATATAAAAATATGTTATACACTACACTGCACTGCAATCCGTCCATATGTCACGTGACACACACTACCTGTCGCACTCTAATGGTTATAACACAATCTCTCTCTCTAGAGCGCATCTACAATAGAGTTATGAGATCATTGGTGTAACGTCACATTTCCGCTATACTTGTCTTTCTCACACACACTGCTCTGAGTACGCTATGAGAGAAAGATAACAATTGTATGACGTCAATTTTACCTTTTAGCAAATGTGAAATATCTCGTAAAGTAATTATTTAAAAAATGTTTTCATTGTAAAAATGTTATTATTATAATGCTGCTTTCGTGAACAACCATAAAATAATGAAAAATCCAATTAGGCACGTTTTCAAACATCAATAAAAATGAATAATTTAATATATAGGTACATAGGTGATTCACAATAGCTATTTGTGTATTAAGAGTGCAAAATGAGATACTGTCGATTGAGAGGTTGTTGCATTTTTTCGAAATTAACAATGTCCTTTTACACTCCACTAAGATTTTTTCTACAGTTGCCATAATGGGGTCCTCCACCATAAAAAAATAATAAAATGTACACTTTGTACTTACAGTACTACTCAATAAATAATAATTATTAGTCCAGTAAACATAGACCAAAATATCTGATGTGGACACCACATGACTTCCTTGTATGCCTGTTACACTATACATATTTTGTTAATAATTAAAATATGTATTATAACACACCCAATCATAAAATTGCACGTATTTGACATTGACATTAAATTCTTTATTTTTTTGTTATTTTTTGTCCTAATTCATGGCAAACTTAATTACAGAAACCAACAAGTACATAATTTTTAAATTGGCATATCTCGCTTATACAAAGAGCTAATTTAATCATGCTTGATGTTTTCGACGCAGAATTCAATTCTCTAAAACTTTTATTTGAAGCATTTATTATTAAAATCAAAATAACAGCATTTTTTTCAAGAAAAACTGATAACAGCTTCAAGTAAAGTATCACTTTAGACTATTTTAAGCAAAATCTATTATGTTATTCCCATTGATATAAGAGTACTATATACCAAATTTGAAAAGTTTTGGATTATATTTTAATATAGTTTTTTATTAAAATCTATTATAGGTTTCAAGTAAAGTACCACTTCCGGATAGGCCATTTTAACATAAAATATATTATGTTATTCCCATTGACATAAGAGTACTATATATCAAATTTGAAAAGTTTTGGATTATATTTTAATATAGTTTTTCATTAAAATCTATGATAGGCTTCAAGTAAAGTACCACTTCCGGGTAGACCATTTTAACTACAATCTATTATATTATTCCCATTGATATAAAAGTCTTATATACCAAATTTCAAAACTTTTGGATTATATTTTAATATAATTTTTCATGAAAATATATTATAGGCTTCAAGTAAAGTACCACTTCCGAAAGTTATGTAATTACCAAAAAGGGAGGTGCACAACTAGATAATATAAGAGTCCTAAATACAAAATTTTAACTTTCTACGGCTTCCCGTTTTTCAGTTATGCGAGATACGTACGTACGTACAGACGTCACGCCGAAATTAGTCAAAATTGATTCAGGGATGGTCAAAATATATATTTCCGTTGAAATCTGGAAACCGAATTTTTTCGCGATTACAATACTTCCTTTACTTCGTACAAGGAAGTAAAAAGACCTTTGCCTTACAAAAGGTAGGGAAAAAACGATTTTAACATAATATGTTGTATTGGTCAAGATGGGGATGAAAATTTTTAATTTGTGACCTTGGGGAGGCTCGGTGTGAGCCGCCATCTTGGATCAAAGGTACAAAAAATGAGTTTTTCGCTATTATCTCGAAAACAGTGGCCCATATCAAAATTTTACAAGAATACAAACAAAGCTCGTTACTTTTTATACACAAAGGGTTCTTGTATTTTTTACCCAGGATTAACTCTCAAAGAGTTATGTACAAAAATATGTAACCAGAACAACAATTTATGAAAGAAGATTTAATCACTCACAATATACACAATATTATTTTTTTAATATTTAGTCTAATAGATTTTGATATTTGTAAAAGTTTACATTTATCGTGGCATCTAAATAAGTAAATTATCGATGATTTTTAAATAATTTTTGTCAGCGCTTTTTCGCAAATTCATCAACCACTCTGACCCGGTTAAAGATACGGTACCGCGGTTTAAAAATTTTAATTCAGTTTGGAATTCTCCTTCATGTCATGTTAAACGATTTTTGCTCCGATGAGCGGTTCACGAATTATTAACAATTTAAACTTATATGAAATTTCACTAAAATTTTAACATTGCAAATCGGCTTAGTTTTCATTTTTTCTTTTGAAATTTGGATACGATTAAAGATAAGCTTTATTGTGCATTTAATACATGTATTAAATATATATTATAAAGATATTTCTATAAATGATGCATTTGAGTGTAATAGTAAACTACATTTTAAAAGTATTTGATTTTTGATATTTTAATAATAGTTTTCATATATTCTGATGTTACCTATGACAATAAATAACAATTTAGTTTTAAAGTGAAACAACGGCCATTAAACAGTTCTAATGGTAATATTTATCATTGAGAATAAATAGTATTTCACGTTTTGTATTTAGTGTAATGCTGTAATGTAATGCATTTCGTGTCTATTATAATAACTCGTGGGAATAAAGTATTGTTGGTATTTTACTTGTTGTCCATTTAGATTAGATAAAAGCTAGTTTCACTAAATTTGAAAATTATGTTGATTATTATTCTATAGTGGCACTACAAAAGAATTATCAAGACAGTGTTGTTAATTTATATCATTTTGAGAAATATATAATAGAGTTTCGTGTTTAAGATATAGTTTTACGAGGTTTCATGAAAAGAAACGAGAATTTTTATTTGTTTTGGTGATTTTGTAGTTATTGTTTTTGTAGTTTTAATAAATTTTAATTTTCTTATATTTTCTACTTAAATCAGTTTTTTAATGATTTTTGTGGTGGTTTTCTTTGTGTTTTAATTTAATAATAATAGATAGATCATTTTTACCTCTCGCTAAGAGAGATATTGGATTCATGCTAAAAATCGCATATCCAGATTTTAGTGAATAAGAACGTTTTAAGGTCCCTAGAATCCGCTTATAACGTGTGTGTGTGCATATGTGTCTGAATATCGGAAGAACGTTTCCTCAAAAACTATAATACTTAGACCTGTTTACGTATTCCTCAATTTGACATAAATGGTAAGAGCTGAATATTTTTTGATAACAATTGGATAACCGGTAGTGGTAGTTCCTAATAAAATTCTTCTAAATTTCATGTTGTATTTTCTTTGTTCTCTAGTCCATAATTTGGGTTCGCCGGTTGGACAGAGTATTCAATAAATAAATAAATATTATATTTTTAAAATTTTGGGTATTACAAATATTGAACATAAAACATAACATAAAATTCTCCATCTAATACAGTTATTATATCTGCCATTATCGTCATCATTACCGGTGTCTACATGTGTTGTAGATACTGGCACACCCAGAAATGGGTAATATGCCGAGATGATATATTTATTTATTTATTCATTTAATTATTTATAGATAAAGTAAATATAATATATAGAATAACCTGTTGTATAAAATGGCACTTGACACTGACATCTGTCAATTAGAATTATTTGAATATATCAGCTGTTTCCATGATTATAGCGAACCTGGCTGATGTATGAAAATTAATCTGTTTATAATTCTTTGAATCTATATCTATTGAATATGAAGCAATATGAATAATTAAATCGTTTAGTCTATAGACAATAAAATATTCTTTCATATTGGTAATTTTTCAAGCAAACTGTGAAGAAAGGGAACTTCCGGTTGACCAATCGTAACCAAAATCTAATCAGCTCTTCGTATGGATTTAAAGAAGAGAAATACGAAAGAATCATTTTTAGAATGGGGGATTCCACCATTATTTTTATAATTTAATCTGAAAATATTAGGAAAACTAAGACTATTGATGAAAATCCGGTGAAAAAATTCCTATTAATAAGCGAGTTATGGTCTCCCGAATTTTGAAATTGATTGACGTGTTGCTTATCTGTTTTTATATCAAACTGTTTTCATCATGGACCTAAATGTTCTTGAAATATATGCTATTTTAAGTTATATTTACATAAAAATAAATGAATATTATAACACTGTATAAGTCTACATACTTTATAATTACATGTGTATTTAAATTATTAAGTTTAATGCAAGAAATTTATGTTAAAATAAAAACTGTTTGTAAAACTGCCGTACAGGAATGTAACCCCCACCTCCTAACACGCTATTTGTTATCCATGTATAGGCGGTCTTTCAAAATATATATGGATTTCATATACGTGTCGAAGCGCTATAACAAAAAACCCCTTATTTCCGAAATATCTCAATTATACCATTTCATTTTTTACCTCCCGCTACCCTTGGTAAGGGAGGTATAGGGATTGTGCTAAAAATCTCATATCGAGATTTTAGTAAAAGACCACGTTTTAAAGTCCCAAGAATCCATTTTTAACATTTTCACGATGATGTCTGTATGTGTGTATGTATGTGTATGGATTTTGTCTTCGCTCTAACTCAAATACTATCATTCAGAAAATTCTGAAACCTTGTATTTCTATCCTATTCTAATATGAAAAAAAGCCATTAGATTTTGGTGTAAATCGGATAACCGGAAATGGCACTTTACCTGAAGCTTGAAAAAATACCATTAAATGCTATTTTTTCGAATTTTATGTCTTATGAAAATTAAAGATTATTGAATTTTCTACAGGAATATATTAATACTCTTTCTATATATTTTACAGATAAATTTAAAAAAAAATTTTTTATTAGTCGCGAAGCCTAAGATAAAAACTATTCCTTTGTTACACAGTTTATATTGCACATGAATGTAACTGACAGGTATACATTACTGTCAAAAAACTAATCACTTCAAATTAATAATAGTGACATTTTAAAAAGAAAATAGTAAATAAAGCAATAGTTTTCTGCAATGGAACAGTTTGCAGCGGTAGTAAATACGTAGGTAGGTATGTATTTAAATTAATAAAAATTAAATAGCGGGAGGTTTTGTGTTGGCCACATCAGATTTTTTTTATTAATATTCGTTATTCAGCATATACATTCGTATTTTTTTTAATATTTTCCTTTAATTCGATTGAGCTGGAATCCCCATTGTAGTTTTGAAGTTATCTCTGAAGTTATTGACGGATAAATTTTTGTCACACGCACGGACACATACACACATACTGACATCATCATGATATGAGTAAACTTGTATTCTAGGGACCCTAAAACGTGCTTATTCATTAAAAACTCACCACCGTATTTTTTGACTAAGTACAATACCTACCTTCCTTACTTAAATGTAACGGAATGTAAAAAAAAATTAAGAAACATGTTTCATTAACAATTTTAAACAAAACTATTATTATAATTAGAGATGCACTCGATTTCGAGCTTTGGCCCGGCCCGGCCCGAAGCCCGCCTCGATTTCGAGTCGATCATCGAGCTGGGCCGAAGATATTTTTTATCGGGCCGAATCGGGCTAATCATTTTCAAAAATCGAGGCGAGTCGGACTTTTGATTTTGGCCCGGCCCGAAAATTCGAGCATTTCGGGCCGGCCCGAAAAATCTTATAGTTCAATCAAATGCACAGTTTCCTTAATATTATAATGAAAATGGATGAAGTTAAAAAGGATCAAATTAATTTAATAACAACACACTTCACATATTAATAAATAAAAATGTATTATTTTACTTCAAGAATTCAAGGTTATTCATTAAAGCATAATAATTATATTGCGATGTTTCTATTATTATTGTTATTACTCGTATACTTAAATAAAAATGATTTTTGTTGCTACCATAATGATTTCTTGTCCTATTTTTAAGCAGAAACAAAGTTAGATAAAAAATCCTTATGTAAATTAAAATTATATTTTTTTATATAAGATTTGTGAAAAAGTTGTTTAAATTCTTTGGTAAACAAAGTGTTAAATACTCGTAGGTCTGTAATTTTTATATCAAACGTACACTAGAAGGGTCTCTTTTTTAACTACTTATGTTAACTAATGTTGAAAGTTATAAGAATGTAGAGGTTTTTTATAAGTTTGACACGAAAAAAGTTAAACATTTCGCTTTAACATAAAAATCAACTTTAGGAATGCCGGATACACCCAATTTCGAGCTTTGGCCCGAAGCCCGGCCCGATTTCGAGTCAATTTTCGAGCCGGGCTAGCTAATTTTTTTGTCGAGTCGATCTTCGAGTCGGGCCGGTAATTTTTATTTTCGGGCCGAGTCGATCTAAACCTCAAAGCCCGGCCCGGCCCGCCCGAATGCATCTCTAATTATAATGAATGCAACAACACGATCCTTACTAAGGATATCTAGCATTTCCTGCTTTGTTACTTTGTATTAGAAACACCTGTTGCTGTTTGTATATTTACTCTCAACGGAACAACACACAGTGTAACTATTTCAGGTGCATTTATTTTTACTCTATTGATTTTCGCGTTAGAGAAACTTTCTATTGCACTGCGTAATAATAATAAATATATCCTTCTTTTGTTAACAGTATATTTTTATTTCACACGTTAGAAACAATAAAGAACGATTTAAAACTTCTCGCGATATATCGTTTTCAACAACTGGAATCAATCTACGTTTATTTGTTTGTATGTATGTTAGGATATCTGGTGATATGGGATATCCAGAGTTATTATTTTCACACAAAGCCATACCGTACGATATCCGGGTATCGCTATCAACGCTAAGCGATGGGGTATCGGATATCCCAGTGAGCCTGCCAAGTCGAATGGAACCGGCCTGAGGATATTGTTTCTTTCTCACACCAAAAGAAAAATAAAGAAGGATATCTGTGAGATAGAATCGCAAGGAATAGATTGGAAAATGTAGGGTGTTTCGGGCAATAAATAAAACGTTTTAACACGCTGATTTAAAGAGCAGAGATATTAAGGTCCAGTAGTATATTTATCTCTAGTTAAATTGTCTCTTAATTGTCAGTTAAAAGAAAAATGTATAGTAAAAATTTGATGTGGCCAGCACAAGACCTCCCGCTTTTTTATTTTTATTAAAAAACCCAGTAGAAATCCCCGCTCAATTAAATTAAATTCGTATACTTACTAAAATAGAGTAAAATAAATAAATACAAAATTATAGGCCTATATCAAACAGGTTTTATCAAAAATTATGTACATACAATTTTAGAGAATAAAATCCTGAATTTTTGATTGTTATAATTTTAACTTTACACCTAAGGACGAGATACATCTAGATATAGTATGCGTTAATTCTAGAAATGAGCGTAGATTAACTTTCTAATATCTATATTTGACAATATACTTGAATTTCATTTTTTGAAATAATCGCACACTAAATCCTTTTTTATCACAACTTAAAATTAAGTTTAATCAAATATCAGAAGCGTAAATTTAATAATTTTAGCACACAAAATTTAGAATTTTATTCTCTAAATCTTTAAGTATAAATCACTCTATAAAGTTTTACGGGACTTTAATAAGTAAAACAAAATACAGAAAAAACTCAGAAATACGCACAAAAACCCGGAAAAAACCAATAAAACCCAAGTGGGTTGTACTTCTCTAAAAAAAACCCCGGATTTTTCACAACCCTGTTTCTATTTGATGAACAGGTTTAACTTTTTACCTCTCGCTAAGAGAGGTATTGGATTTATGCAAAAAATCACACATACAGATTTTAATGAATAAGCACGTTTTAAACTCCTTATAAAACGATTCTAACATTTTTACTCAAAAACTATAAGACATAAGACCAGTTTAACTATGTATTCCTCAATCTGACATTCATGGGAAGAGCTGAAAAGGTTTTGTTAACAATTGGACAACCGGAAGTATTAGTTTTTTTAAATAAATCTTCTAAATATTATTTTTTGTAAATTTGTTCTTACAAATATTAAAGAATATAAAATTCTCTATCAAGTATATTCAATATTTTTATTATATCTTCTATAAATTCACAGACAGAGAGTTATAAATATATAAAATATTTCATTGTATGAAAAATTAAAATGTTTGTAAATGACATAAATGTCAGTGTCAAAATCCAGAGACATTACTGAAAGCTTTTTCTGGGAAGTACATTATATTATTCTTATTTAGTCATTAATTAAATATTTAAAATTATAGATATAGATGCCGCACTTTAAATTAACACTCTTCTTGAATGCGGAAAACCTAAAATTCGTACTTGGACAAGTCGAGGTGTAATAGTAATTATAATGTGCTATTTTTATAACAAGGAAAAGACTCCGTCAACATCTGAAGTTGTTATAAACAAAAACCGGATTCATTTGTAAGCTAAAATATACACAGTAACAGGTCAACTAAACACGCGCTTGCTATGCATATATTTCATCATATACCTTTCAGAAATCCCGCCAATCTCGTCAATGAATTGGAAGAATCTCGAACATTTAGAAGAGTACGAGGAAACTTGATCATAGAATATTTTGTGTGTACCAGAAATGTTAAATACAATATTTATTGGGCTTCCAAAATTACAATGCGCCACTGGTGGCAGATTTCTGAACTGAGTGAAGTGTACATGTACAAAGGAGGTTGTTTTATTCAGGGATTGTATTCACTTGTATACGAATTTTAATACGCTTTTATCTTCGGCTATTATTGTTTTATTCTTAGTAGGATCTGAATTACTGCTAATATAACAGGTAAGTTTTTGATTTTTAAAACATTAATGAACAAATTAGAAGATATGCAATTTATAGGTTAAAGTTACGATGGAGTTTTCTCCCAAAATATTTACCACAAAATATTATGTGGCCACTATTTATTACTTGCTGGCCTTCCACCATATTTCTAGATGATACACTACAATTCCCAAATCTACAAAATAGTATCTAAATCTAAGCAAAGAAAATTGTTCATTATGAAAGAAAAACAATTAAATAAAAGTAAAGCTATGTAGATAGAAATTAAATATATGTACAACTACGGCAATGAAATACAATCTAAATAAAGGAAATCAAATGTTTTTTTATTAAAAAAACGAATATACTGTTAATTAAAATATGACTAAAATACTCTTAACCTACAAATACTTACTAAATTAACCCTATTAACTAAAATATTATTAAAACTATCACCAAATTGTTACTACAAGATCAAACTCAATTCTACCGAAATTAACAAAAAAAAAAAAAACACTATACTAAATCCGAAATTAAATTAAAAACTACGAAAATTAGTCTGACACCAATTGTACTCTTATGGAAGCCAGCGAAAAATGTACCATTCGTTTGAATTTTGACGTTTGACGTCAGCGCCATCTCTTGATAATTTGGAAGCCCAATAGCCTAATATGACATTGGCGAGAGGTATTTTCTCAGAACTTTTGTTACTTACACACGTTAATTTCCATTCATTTATTTACTATTCTTGTCTCTCTTCTGCCATTTCGCTCAACATATTAAGTGGTGTTCTTAACCCTCTCTCTGTCTATTCTCTATTTCACTGCCACACTGGTATGGAATGCTCATAAACTCACAGTTTGTTGTAAATGCATGTTGCACTTAGCTAGGAGAGCCTCTGGCATGGCTCTGAGCACTGAGTAGCACCGGCACTAGCGAGGCGACCTCACGTGACCTACATATGTGAATGTGTGTAACGTGTATGTACCTGTAACCACGACCGCCAACTCTGTGACATTGTGTGGTATGTCAGAAGAGATCAGCAGTTCGCAAACTGTTGTAATTTAATATTTATACCGGGTGCCTACTTTTTTCCCGTATGTAGAAAATTCAATGTTAAAATTTTTATTTGGTGATATCTATTTACCTATTAATTTGAGAATAAAAGTGTAACGAAGAATGAAAAATTGTATCGATTGAGTACTAAGTCAGTTGTTCAATGGGGTCCTATACCATTTTTCTTTTATTTATTTTTTTCCTGTAAGAACAGGATAAAATAAGAACTTCCGTGCAAACGCGACTTAAAAATTTTACGTAATAAGCGAGATATGAATTTTTAAAGTTTAAGAATTTGTGCGTGACGTAGCAGATACTAACAAGTGATCGACAAACAATGAGACAAACTGTTAGTTATACTGGAAACAATTTTTTTCATGTTTACATAGCTGAAATGTTTTTATATAAAAACTTATACGTTATATTCACGTAGAAATTATTATTAAATATAAATAACATAAATAATAAGCATTTAAAAAAGATTTCTTCCTAATAAATTACAGAACATTGAAACAGTTTGACAATATTATTACACAAAGTATGACGACGGATGGCGCTAGTGTTTGCCTGTTTTGAAGTTTCAATATTAATTTAATTAATATTATTATTAATTTAATTCATATTACAAATTGATTTAATTATAAATATATTATTATTGTTAATATTACTAGATGTTATAATTAAACAAATTCATCAAACACAAAATTGTTAAATGTTTTGTTAGGTTATAGAACAACATGACATATCATATTCTTTCAAAGGTGACCGTTGCAGACGCGCGAATTTTCTTTTTAAAATCTGGCGACCAATCAAATTCTTAGTACCTAACGCGTCATACCCAATTAGTAATCAGCTTCAATCGCGTGTAGTTTGTGACCTAATTAATATTTAAAGAAAATTTTTTCACTAATACTCATTAATTTATGTATATTTTCATCTTCTTATTTAAGATAGTTAAAATATGACTATGGTATAGGACCCCATTGTTTCTTATGTACGAGTTAGCAGCAAAAGAAAATACTCGATTTCAAGCAATTATCAGAGTGCCATGGAAAATAAAACAAAAATTTATGTTTTTTGTTTCTGATATATTTGACAGATTTGAAATTTCTATTTATTTTATTCTTTTTAAAATATGCTGGAAAATATGTATGTTATTATTTTTTATTCTTCTAGATTGCCTTTCTATTATTACAGTAAAATAAAATGTTGAATACAGTAAACTGACACTTTGAATGGCAAATGACATATTTTATCTCTTTCTACGCCATAGAAATATGGTATACCGTGAGTATTTTTTAATGTGAAACATTGGGTTTGTCATATCCATGGTTACGACTTGATATTTGATTGACAGTAATGTATTTGCCCGTTCCATTTAAAATGAAACTTAGGGAACGAATCTGACAGAAAAATTATATTTAAATATTGTAAGAAATTTAGCGGAGTCAGAAAACCACTCGAGAGCACTAAACATATTTCCGGCACAAGGTGCACACTGTATTTTTTATACATCTAAACTTAATTTTTAGAAAACAGGTATAATTATTTAAACAAAATTAACCTCTAATGACATCTTGTCAATATGACAGATAACCGTTGAATTTTCTTATAAGTAATGATTTGACATTTGATTGACAGAAATGTATTTGTCTGTCTCATTTAAATTGACATATGGGGAATGAATTTGACAGAAGTATTATATTTAAATGTAAGAAATTTAGCCGAGTCAGAAAACCACTCGGGCACAAGGTGCACACTATATTTTTTCTACAATTAATTTTAATTTAGAATGTAGTTATAATTATTTAAACAAAATTAACCTCTATTGACGTCTTATCAAATTTCAAATTCGTTCCCTATGTTTCATTTTAAATGGAACGGGTAAATACATTGCTTTCAATCAAATGTGAAGTCGTAACCATGGATATGACAAACCCAATGTTTCACGTTAAAAAATACTCACGGTATATAAAAAATGATTAAGACTTACGTCATCAAATAAATAAATATCTCATCACGGCATATTACCCTTTTCTGGGGGTGCCAGTATCTACAACACATGTAGACATCGGTAATTATGACGATATATTTTACCGTGTGGGCGCTTACCAGGCGTCACCTCACGGGCACTCTAGCTGGTGTGGAGAGTGCACCACAGGGGTCACTTTTGTGCCATTTAAAATTGGAAATATTTGGCATCTGTCGGGATCGAACCCGGTTCCCCAGGTTCGCGACCAGTCACTCAGGCACGCGGCCATGGGACCCCATACGTCATCAAATAATATTACCAAAGTAATGACGTCATATACTATTACGTTTACATAGCATATTAATTTTAATTTTAGGTTAAGTGACAATAGTCATATAAAATTTGATGTAAACATGGTCATGCCAACGTATGGAATAAAAATCAGCTACAATTATTTCTAATAATTTTATATTCCGTAAAAGGAAATAAATAATTTTTTCAAGTTATATTACGTTTTATATGGTTTCACACACACATTCTAGGGTCGCATATCTTTTTCATGTAGCGTATTTATTTAATTTTTTTTCGCAGTACTTATATGATACTTTATAGAAAAAATAAAAAATACTTGTCTCTTATTTTTTCATGTGAATTAGTGCGTATTTAAAATTTTCAAAAATTGAATATCCCCCCATTAATATAGTCAGATTTATTATTAATTTTGTTTTTTTATTTGTTTCAGGTGAGTTCATAAACTATCCAGTACCATCAGGTTTCTAGTCCGAGTTTAATTAATAACTGTAAGTGTGTACATATTTCCCTCAACAATATAATTTTATAATATAGATAAAAATATTGAACTATAAATACTGGTTGGGGAGAAAAGACGGCCGTTTTTTAAAACATCACAAAGCCCAAGCCTGTATACGTAGTCAGGAGGTCTATTCTAAATTCATAGCCACATGTGCTATCCGCTATATAAGTTCCACTACTAGCCAATAGATGGATTCAAGACGGATAACCACATGTGCTAGCCGCTATCCGCTGTATAAGTTCCACTATTATCCAACAGATGGATTTAAGTCGGATAGCCACATGTGCTATTTGTTACAATTATTATAATTTAAATAGGTACTTACAATATATAGATATTATTCAAATATTATTGATATAACACACGAACACAAGTATTTCATCACAAAATTGAAAAGCCGAACTACTTGTCAACTTGACATCTGGCAATATTAATAAGTTCCACTACTAGCCAACAGATGGATTCAAGTCAGATAGCGGGATGGGGACCCCCATCTGTTGGCTAGTAGTGGAACTTATATAGCGGATAGCACATGTGGCTATGAATTAGAATAGACCCCCAGGTCATAAGTTCTGTTCCAAGATTAAAGTAAGACTAGATAAAACAAATGAGATCAAGACACAACATTTTATTAGAATATGAAACTCTAACATACTATGAACATGTCAAGCTACATTTTACTCGAAATGACCTCCGCGCACTTGTACACAGGCTTTTAATCTTCGAGGCCAGTCATCTATGGCAGTACGCACCATATTCATATCGATATTGGCCACTGCTTTTACCAAAGACGCCTTTAACTGCTCCAAATATCTGTGGCTTGAAGAAAAGACTTTTTCCTCTAAATAAGACCAGATTTTATAGTCCAAGGGATTTAGGTCTGGACTTGATGAGGGCCAATCGTCATGTCTAATAAAGTCGATATTTTGGCGATAAAACCATTCTTGCGAAGACTTTGCTTTGTGAGCTGGCGCTGAGTCCTGTTGAAAAACCCAGTGCTCATTTTTAAACATAGTGGTACTCGAGACTTTACAATTCCCTCAAAAATGTCTTCGTGATACACTTTAGCTCCAGTTTTGACACCTTTGACAAAAATGAACTTGTGTGGCCCCCAGATATGGCACACCCAACCAAACCATCACAGATGCCGGGTGATGACCTCGTTGAACAACAGGAACCTTTTCAGCAGCTTCAGAACTGCTATGAGCATACACTCTTATCATTTTGCTTATTTAAATGTTCTTCGATTGTAAAAATTTTCTCATTTGTAAAAAGAATTTCTCGATGCTTGTTATCTGCGTACCGATAAAGAAGCAGGTTTGCTCTCTCTTGCCTATTTTTTTTTAAACGTGATGTAAGAAGATGGCCCTGTTTTCTACGGTAAGCATGAAGTTTGAGGTCCTCATTAATAACTCGCTTCAAGGATTCCCTTGACAAATGCATCTGCAAAGCCATCAATTTCTGTTTTCGTCTAGGATTTCGGCGAATACGAGCTTCAACAGCTTTTATGACTGCTGGTGTTCGAATAGTGCGAGGTCGACCAGAGCGTGGTTTGTCAGCAACAGAAGAGACTTCAGTGTATCGCTTAATGGTACGATAAACAAATTTCTGTGTGATTTCTAAATTTTTCAGTAATTTAAAAATCGTTGTTGCTGAATGCCCACACCTGTGCAAAGCAATTACGGCAACACGATCTTCTTTTTTACTCCACTCCATTATTATTTAACAACTTATCTAAGAACTGTTGCCACTTTTGTATTCAACACTGTCAACATTAAATGACATATCTTCATTTTTGTATTCAACGGTTACTTAAATCGTATAAAAACACAATAAAAGTTTGGGACAGAACTTATGACTTGACTACGTATCATAATAGTTTCTTACCCATTCTTGGGTGTGCCAATTTTCTTTACCTAAAACTAGTAGACCATAATTTTTATCAACGAAATAACAATCTTATCTATTGAGGAGCCTAAAACAGCATCACAGTGTTTACTTGTGTATTGTAACATTGTAACAAATTATCTAAATATTTATTTATTTATTTATATATTTGAACATATTTCTATCAGATCTATGACGTCACCACTATTATCACATCCCTCCTATTTTCTCCACATTCCAAATCGATGACGTCACAATGGTTTATTTAAACATACCCTTTACTCATCATATTATCTTATCAGTGACTCATTCCGTCTCTCTCTACTGCCTTGCGTCGTCGTCTTTTGTCTCCTGTCATTCGGGCATTGTAAGCAGAGATTTCGGATTGTAGTAGGCATTGAAAACAAGAGCACATCGCTCAGTTGACAGTAAGCACAACGGAAAGTTTTCGATTTTTTGTTTCCATGGTTTGTGAGTTGAATTTGGTGCAATTTTTGGAGAAGGTAGCGGATTTGGATATTGGTTTGGTGAGTGAAGTTGTTTTTTTGGAAGTTTTTATAATGAATAATACTTATAAAATATTTTGAAAAGTAATAGCTTCGTATGTACCTACATATTTATAGGTTATGTTGAAAAGTGTCATGAAACTTGTGTTTATTTACACATACATTCACAAATTTATAAATAAACCGTCCCTGATTTAATTACATGATCATAGCTGGAAACTTGTGAAAAAATTATAAATATACCCAAATCATTCAAGCAGCCAATGCACGTCATCACTTAGTGTAAAAACCTTAATGCATTAAAATCACTAATAGTGAAAAATGAAATAAAATTTCAATAATTTTTAACCGTCAAAAAGTGTATAGCCTTATATAATTATTATTAAGATGAATAGTAGAGTTCATTACTTATCGTATATGACATGAATAATATATAAATAATGTACATCAACGTCATATTATTCGTTTAATTGTTGCTATAGTTGGCAACATTGATAATTTGTATGTTCATACTGTCAAAGTTATTATTTGAAAAATATTTGTATCATGTTTTTTGTGCGTTGTAAAGGTTTATTTATAATAAAGTAATGTTAAACGCAATGCAACGACACAACGTGACCGTAAACGCAAACACAAAATCAGTGAATCTGCCAAAGATAGCACTTCTAATCAATCAGAAGAATTTGGTATATTTCTTTGAAATTCGGCTCACTTTTATTTATTGCATTTATATGGCATATATAAGTATAAATAGGGTTAGTATTATAAAATAATTTAAATAGAAATGGACAGTGACGAAAATATAGTATTTATTTTGTAGATGTAACAGTTCATGAACATGTCGATAATATAGATTGCAATCTGTATAACTCTTTTCATAAAAATTCTAAAACCTCTGCAAACGTAGCAGTACATGACGTCACACATCTAGTTACTAAAATTCAATTTTTATTAATGACGTGCATTGGCTGCTTGAATGATTTGGGTATAAATATAAATAAATATATCATCACGGCATATTACCCATATCTGAGTGTGTCAGTATCTACAACACATGTAGACATCGGTAATGATGACGATATATTTTATCGTGTGGGCGCTTACCAGGCGTCACCTCATAATTACCAGCTATTAATACGGTACATCGCTATTTAATAAGTTAGGTTAAGAACGATATATCTTTGCAAGAACTATATCAAAACATTTCAATTGTTTGTTGAATATTGTAAAAGCTAGAGTTGTAGACAATTTTGAGAAAAAATTGGACCTCTTCATCAAAAATGAATATTTTTTTTTATTGAAACGTTGACATAAGGCATGTCATTTACATTTAGAAATTTTGATTTAAAATCTACAATTTTGTCTCTGGTTTATGTTCGATTTTGAAATTCTGGGTCTGACCAATCAGAATCTACCACGTGACTTGTCACTGCTTCTCATTTGACGTTTCACCAGAAATCAGTTCAGATTTTAAATTACAATTTTATTTTCATAGTCATACGAATTTGTTAAGACGCTAATGAACAAGATAATTTCAAGATAATTTTTAATAATTGCGGGAATGTTTTATACTGTTGTTGATTTGTATAATAAAGAAATAACACAAACACAAACTTAAAAAAATGTGTTGTGGCCAGCACAAGACCTCTCGCCATTTCCATATTAGGCTATATAAGTATTATATTGCACTTCGCTTTCGAACCGTCGTTTTATAGCAAAATATTATAGAACATTACCCAAATATTGTTTTTTATTATATTTAACATGTCTTCTGTTGCACACATATAATTCTAATTATATCTATTTTTCATTGTATGAGGAAGTTTCTAAATGTCAGAGATTGTTCCAATTCATTAACCAGATTGGCGGTATTTCTGATGGATATATGCATTTTACCACAACTTACCTATAATTTTAAATATTTAATTAATAAAACAATAAGAAAAATTAAATATACTTCCCAGTAAAAGCTATCAGAATGTCACTAAAATTGTTGATTTTTGACACTGACATGTGTCATTTACAAATTATGTTACAAACATTGGAATTTGTCAACTGGTTTCCTTAGTGCCGTAGCCTCTGCGATTAGTTCACTCTATAAATTATAGTGTCTTTATCTCTAAATCTATACAAGATATAATAAAATTTTTAAGTGTATTAGATGGAGAATTTTATGTTCTTCATTATTTAATAAAAAAAAAACTCTCAAAAATTATATTTAGAAGATTTTTTCTAAGAAACTACTACTTCGGGTTGTTCAATTGTTACCAAAATCTTTTCAGCTCTTCCCAGGAATGTCAGATTGAGGAAGCACAAGACCTCTCGCCATTTTCATATTAGGCTATATAAGCATTGTATATATTTGACATTTCTGATACACAAAAAAACACATATCTACTTTTTATATTTTTTAATTCATTCTATTCACTCTTATTCTTCTAATGTTCGAGATTCTTCCAATTCATTGATGAGATTGGCGGTATTTCTGCAGGGTATATGTAATATATGTATCTGTAATTATAAATATGTAATGAATAATAAAATTAGAAATATTAAATGTACTTCCCAGAAGTTGTCTTCAGTAATGTCTGTGGCTTTTTGACACTCACATTTATCTTATCCCATGGGCTGCGAGATACATTTACAACTTATTATTTTATGTATTTATATGTCTCTATCTTTAACTCCATAGAAGATATAATAAAATTTTTAAATGTATCGGATAAAGATTTATATATTCTTTAATATTAGTAATAATAGAAATTTTCAGAAAATAATATTTAGAAGATTTTTTTAAAGAAACTATTACTTCCGGTTGTCCAATTGTTCCAAAATGTAATCAGCTCTTCCCAGGAATGTCAGATTGAGGAAGCTGCAGTTAAATATTTTTTAAGTCTTATAGTATTTGAGAAACCGTGGTTTCAACATTCAGCCACACACGGACATCATCATAAAAATGTTATAATCGGATGATAGGGACCTTAAAACGTGCTTATCCACAAAAATCTGAAATATGAACATATTGATTTGTCAACGGGCAGTATCATAGTTTGTTTCTGAAAGTGAAATAACAAGATAATGAACAATTCTTCAAATATATTCCCGTGGCCGCGTGCCTTAGTGTCTGGTTGCGAACCAGGGGGTACCGGGTTCGATCCCGACAGACGCCAAATATTTCCAATTTTAAATGGCACAAAAGTGACCCCTGTGGTGCTCTATCCACACCAGCTATGAGTGCCCGTGAGGTGACGCCTAGTAAGCGCCCACACGGTAAAATATATCGGCATCATTACCGTTGTCTACATGTGTTGTAGATACTGGCACACCCAGAATTGGGTAATATGCCGTGATGATATATTTATTTATTTATTTATGCTCGTATGAGTGTGCATGTATTTAATAACGCAAAGATTTGTTATTACGGTGGAGGACCCCACTCCATTTTTGACTGGAATAGACACAGTATAGTCTAGTCTGTCTATTTTTTATCTATTTCCTGAACTTTGAAGGTGAAATCCATTTACCCTTGAGTCATCATCGCATTAATTTAAACGATTGTAGTTACAAAATAATTAAATTCATTGCAATATGTGCTCACTTCATTACTTCGAATTGAATGAAATGTATGAATTGTTTATGTTATAAACAGAATTTTTTTCTTATCAAGTTGATAAGAAATGTTGAACAACTTCGTAGCTTAATATTGTTGATACATATGAATGGTTTTTATTACTTCCATGCAATAATATGTTAAACATTTAATTGTTTGAATTTTTAATAAGGATTTGACATTTTTGAGTGGTTAAGTATTGATAAATTAATATTTTAAATATTAATTCTCCAGTATTTATTTATGATGATAAATACATATTCAGTGATAATAATGTTAGAGTAAAGATTGACATATTGATAATTTAGGTTCATTATTTGAGTACAGTTCGTTTATCGTAATGACCTATAGGAGATAAAATTGGCAGGCGCCCGTCTGATTAGTTGTCGATTGTGGCGTCGTCTATCCACGCAGACATATCAACATTGATTTCCTCTTGTGACGTCGACGATTCGTTAGGTTAGGTTTTGACAAAATTCTGTGCTCTGCTATTTTGAAAGATTTTTACCTTCCGTCACCTTTAGGTAAGAAAGGTATTATCTTTAGTCTAAAAATTTCGGTGGTTTTTAATAGAATACGATTTTACTAGTTCCACGATGAGGTGTGTGTATGTGACAAAAATTTCTCCGACGATAACTCCAGTAACTCGACTCTCTATAAATCGAATTCGCAAGGGGGATTTAAACTTGTTCGAATTAGAGAGAATTTGAACTAGAAAGAGTAAAAGAAAATTAAATGAACATTTGTAAAATTACAACGAGTATATATATGCAATGGTAAACAACGTTTATTCAGTTAATATAACATAAAAATTACATTTTTATTTTTTTACCTAGTAGGTAAATATACAAATTGAAGCATTATGGCCCGGTTTTTCAATATCTGGTTAAAATTTTAACTAAAAGTTAAATAAACAAAACTGAAACGAAATGAACTGTTAAATGACAGATTTAACGTTATAAATGGTTAACCGGAAGTTCGCTTATTTGAAGTTCTTAACAGTTTTTCTTGAAAAAAACGCAGTTAAATATCATTTATTGATTGTGATTATCAATATGAAAGAATATATTATTGTCTATACGGTTTCATTATACATTTTCCTTCATATTCATAGATATAGAATTAATGAATTATAAAGAGATTCTCTTTCACTAATTAACCAGCTTTGCTGTAATCATGGAAACAGCTGGTATGTTCAAATAATTCTAATTGACAGATGTCAGTGTTAAGTGCAACTTACGTAGTGTATGTTCGTGTTTTAATTTTATTGGATTTCTAGTTTTTTTTTCCAAAGATTTTTCGGTATGGAATTTGTAGGAAATAGTATATCTTCGTGTTACAATTTTTCTGGATATATAGAATCTTTTCTAATTAACTTTTGGTGTGGGATTTGTACAAAAAACGTAGACTAATGTGCTGCCCACATCAGATTTTTACCTTCTGTCACCTTTAGGTAAGGAAGGTATTGTCTCTGGTCAAAAAATTCGGTGGTGAGTTTTTAATGAATAAGCACGTTTTAAGGTCCCTACAATACTAATATACCATTTTTAAGATTATGTCTCTCTCTCTCTCTCTCTCTCTCTCTCTCTCTCTGTCTGTGTGTGTGTGTGTGTGTGTGTGTGTGTGTGTGTGTGTGTGACAAATTTTTCTCCGACGATAACTCCAACACTACAATTCTAAAAATTATAATTCTTTCGTATTCCTCTTCTGTACATCCATATGAAGAGTTGATTAGATTTTGGTTATAATTGATCCACCGGAAGTACCCTTATTTGAAGTTTTTAACAGTTTTTCTTAAAAAAACGCAGTTAAATATTATTTTCTGACATTTGTTATTATATATATATTAAAAAAAATACTCTTCTCTATACAGTTTGATTATACATTTTCCTTTATATTCAATAGATGTAAATTTAAAGCATTATAAAGAAATTAATTTTCAAAAATTAGTCAGCTTTGCTTTTTATCATGGAAACAGCTGACATAATAATTCAAAAAAATTTAATTGACAGATGTCAGTTGCAAGTGCAAAACCAAATATGGAAAAAAGTATAGGATCTAAAATTGGTATGTCATAGTGTTGCTCGCAAGTGACACGCAGAGAAAGGCCAAAGAAAAGATGGAAGGACATTACTTAGTGTAGTTTATGTTATAATTTTATTGGATTTATAGAACCTTTTCAAAGGAACTTTTGGTATGGAATTTGTAAAAAATAGTATGTGTTTTTACATGATATTATATAGAATCTGTTCCAAGGACATTTTGGTATCTGATTTGTACAAAATACATGGAATTGACGGAAGGTCTTGTGCTGGCCACAACAGATTTTTTTATTTTTATATGATACATCAATTTAATTATCTAAATAACCCTAAACTATTAAAAAAAATTAATATATCTTCATTTGCATATTTTTTTACTTACCAAAACTTTTGTATAAGATTGTCGTTATAAAATCACGTTAAACCTTCTAATCTGCTCGAAAACTAGACACCCATCACCACAAAACTTCATCAACAAATCGTACTTTTCTCATATAAATTATTAATGTCGCTAATATGATTCCGGCGGATTACGGAATACAAGAAAGCGGTCCATTTCAATCGAAGGCTAGTGCCGAACGTTTTGCGTAATTATCTTGAAATTTTAACCGTGGATGAAAGGAAGATGATAAATTAATATTACTTACCCTGCAATGTTGCCAAATTGAGGTGGAAGAAGAGAAATTAAACATAATATACGTGTATATATTATTTAATGTAACATGGGGAAATATTGACCAACGTAATGTTTTATTTACTTTGTTTAGCATCCGTGATAAACTGACAAATATCTCATTATCACTATCAGTGATGTCATTAGCAACAAGTTTTTACTTTATTTTTATACCAGGATACTGACGCATTTCAATTTCTGTAATTCTATATTTATCTCTTAATAATGCCACAGCCGGAACAAAATAAAATACCAATAATTTGCATCCGAGTTTTTCAGTATCAAATGCATCTTTTATTTAATACGGAAAGAATAACACTCGAGAAATAGTTGGAAAATACGAGTCATTTTACGTGGAGTATGAATTCATATTATATTCCAAGAAAGTCTAATTTGAAAGACACTAATTTGGAAAAACTGATTCAAAGTATTTCATGTTTTCTTGGAATTGAGCAGCAAAATATTTTGATCGATTACCACTTACAAGTTTTTTGGTTTAGTTTCGTTGTTTTTATATTTGCTACATTAATTTATATGAAACACCAAGGAAACCAGTTGACAAATTCAAATGTTTATAACATAATTTGTAATTGACAGATAAGCAGATAAATGTCAGTGTAAAAAATTTACGATTCACAAAAAAGTTTAAGCTAATCCTCATTTTTTGATTAGCGAATTCTACTCTAATTTTGACAGTTTATAACTTAAAATATAGTTTAATCTATTCCTAGTATCTACCTTTATTGATAATATCATGAAAATTAAATTTTAAATACCGGAATAGAATAGAATTCACTAATCAAAAAATGAGGATTAGCTTAAACTTCGTTGTGAATCGGGCTGTAATAGTTTAATGTTCGGTTGCACCGCTTAAACTTAAATTTTGTGTTCCTTAAATAGACAATATCATATCGAAACGAAATGTCCAATGAGTAATTGAATATTCCATTAAAACTTGCGATTTGCATTTTTTTTAAGCCTAGCTTAAATTTAAGGATTATCGCTAGCAACTGAGCATTAGTAACATTACTAAAAAGTTTTTTCTGGGAAGTACATTTAACCATTTTTATTATTTTATTAATTAAATATTTAAAATTATAGGTAAAATGTTCGGTAAAATGCATGTATCCATAAGAAATACCGTCAATCTTGACACCGAACTTTACGAATCTCTGACATTTAGAAACTTGAATGAAAGAATAGAATTAGAATTTTTTGTGTTCACAAGAAATGTTAAATACAATAAATAAAACAATATATATGACAAAGTTCTGTAATTTTTTTATTATAAAAGGAAGTTTCGACAGCGGAGTGCAATACAATACTTATATAACATAAAATGGAAATGACGAGAGGTATTGTGCTGGCCACAATATAATTTTTTTTTATTATCCGTGTTCTAATATGTTGCTATAGTGGAGGATTCCATTAAGTTTCATTCACGGCTGCGACAATAAAAATAAAATTATACATGAATATAACTATGTATATAAACAATGGCTCTCGAAAATAAAATTAACCATAAGACATAAAGACAAGGGATTTGCAAATGCTAAATATTTTACACAGAAATAAGTACATATACATATACAGGGTGTTAAAAAATAAGTGTCACAAATTATGAGGGCATATAGTACTGACCAAAATGAGTAAAAAAAAGTTTAATCAACATCCGATCTTCAATAATTTCCGAGATATAAGGCAATGAAAAATGAGTTTTTTCGGTGTTTACCTCTGCTATTTCAAAAACTGTAATAGTTTCGACTTTTATTAAATGAGACATTTTGTTTACCGTTCAGAGGTTATTTTAAATGTGTTTTTGTTTTTCAAAAAAAAGTTGTGGGTATATTCCAAAAATAAAATATAATAACCAAAACCATGGTTTCGGTTACCGACTGGTTCTAGTCATGTTGACTATTATTATTGAAACATTTCGGTTTCATTCGCGGGTGATTCGCGGAAACCCTAAAATTTTCTTTCAAAACATTGCGTCTATCGTCTTTCATAATCCTAAATTATGACGTGGAAAATGAAATACGTACAATGTAAACCGTAGAAAATAGATGTAAACATCAAAGAGTCATTAAATACTATCTAACCACACTAACCTATAAAATCTGACATCTTATGAAAAAGGACAGAAGATATTAACCGGCAAAACCGAGGAAAAATCATGGTTGCGTTGGTGCGCTTCGGTTGCAACCATTTTAACCGGAACCATGTTTCATAAATGTACAATTTTTACCATTTGATATTATTGGAACACTTTTGGTTAACCATGGTTAAAATTTGTTATTTTTGGAATATTCCTTAGTTTTCAAATAACTTCGTAACTATTAGAAAGTGAAAAAAATGTTTCATATAAAATGTTATTGGTTTTTTTATAGTCTATTTACTGGCATAGACAAAATTTTGTTCCACCATTATCTTAGTCAGTTTTTCTTCGATTCTAATACAAAATGGCCTTTTTCTCAAAAACAGTTGAAGGTCGGACCCATGTTGATTAAACTTTTTTTACTCATTTTGGACAGTACTATACAGTGTGTCCCATTTAGAAGTGCCACCATTGGGATCTCCAGAACTGTAAGAGATACGATGTCGGTTAAATGGAACTTTTTGTGCGTTTTTGGGAGGCCATCTCAGATGTGCTTTTGTTTTTCCAAAAATTCTCATAGGGCACTAGATAATGACGAAAAACTGAATATTGTTGATTTTTTCTTTTTCAAATAACTTCTAAACTATTAGTAAATGAGAAAAACGTTTCAAATACAAAAGATAGATATTTTTATTAACTAACCAGTGGTGTACGAAATAAATTTTTATATCTGTAAATTTTTGAGATATAACACAAACTTATATTTTTTTAAACGGAACCCATATCTGATTTTAGTCTCAAAAAAATAACTATTTTTTTCTCTTTTCAATGTTGTAAGGGTTATTATGTTTTATATTTGTTTTGCCTTCAAAATTATTATTTTTTCCTTATTTTGTATTAAATTTACAATTATTTTGAAAATATTGGAAGATTTCTATTTAGAAATACTCCTTGTATTTAAATAATTTATTTCGTTAGAAAATTTTGCTCAAAACTTGTATTAAATTAATTTTTATATTTTGTATCAGGTCGCCCTTGGCACTTAATAGTGTAATTTGTAATTATGAGTCTAGAATGAAAATCAAATACAATATAATTAATTAAAATAATAATGTTTTTTTGGGAAATAATAAGACATTTCAGGAAAAGAAAGATAAAAAAATAAATTTTAGGAGCAAAACAAATATAAAACGTAATAACCCTTATATCATTAAAAAGAGAAAAAAATAATGATTTTTTTGAGACTAAAATCATATATGGATTTGTATTATATCTCGAAAATTTACGGATATAAAAATTTATTTCGTTCGCCACTGGTTAGTTAATAAAAATATCTATCTTTTATATTTGAAACGTTTTTCTCAATTACTAATAGTTTAGAAGTTATTTGAAAAAGAAAAAATCAACAATATTTAGTTTTTTCTCATTATCTAGTGCCCTATGAGAATTTTTGGAAAAACAAAAGCACGTCTGGGATGGCCTTCTAAAGGCGCACAAAAAGTTCCATTTAATCGACATCGTATCTCTTATAGTTCTCGAGATCCCAATGGTGGCACCTCTAAATGGGACACACTGTATTTAAATATTGTAAGAAATTTATCGGAGTCAGAAAACCACTCGAGAGCACTAAACATATTTCGGGCACAAGGTGCACACAGTATTTTTTTACATCTAAATTTAATTTTTAGAAAACAGGTATAATTATTTAAATAATATTAACCTCTAATGACATCTTGTCAATATGACAGATAACCCTTGAATTTTCCTATAAGTTATGATTTGACATTTGATTGACAGCAATATATTTGTCTGTCTCATTTAAAATGACACATGGGGAATAAATTTGTCAGAAGTATTATATTTAAATATTGTAAGAAATTTAGCCGAGTCAGGAAACCACTCGGGCACAAGGTGCACACTATATTTTTTCTACAACTAATTTTATTTTAGAATGCAGGTATAATTATTTAAACAAAACTAACCTCTATTGACGTCTTATCAAATGTCAAATTCGTTCCCTATGTTTTATTTTAAATGGAACGGGAAAATACATTGCTGTCAATCAAATCTCAAGTAAACCATGGATATGACAAATCCAATGTTTCACGTTAAAAAATACTCACGGTATAACATAAAATGGAAATGACGAGAGGTATTGTGCTGATCAGAATAGAAATTTTTTAAATTGTTCGTTTTTTAATATGTTGCTATAGTGGAGGATCCTATTAAGATTCATTAACGGCTCCGGAAACGAAAATAAAATAATATATAAAAATAACTATGTATATAAACAACAGATTCCTATGAAAGTGTTCACATTCACAGCTCTGGAAAATAAAATTAAACATAAGACATAAACACAAGGTATTTACAAATGTCAAATATAGAAAATTTTGTTCGACCATTATCTTATTCAGTTTTTTTCGATTCTAATACAAAATGGCCTTTTTCTCAAAAACAGTTGAAGGTCGGACCCATGTTGATTAAACTTTTTTTTTACTCATTTTGGTCAGTACTATATGCCCTCATAACTTGTGACACTTTTTTTTAATACCCTGTATGACAACTATCATTTGTGCTGGGAATTTACGTTCTGGCAAAAAGATTCAATTTAAATATAATTTTAAAAAGCTATCTTAAGACAAAGGTCCGCATAGTGCTTTAAAAGGTATGAAGTTGTTATTATTAGTAGTTAATTATGAATATATTAAATAACAGTTGATATTAATTTACGTTTTATTTTCGAATCTGTGAACACGAACCATAAAGTCTTATTTATAATTTTATTTATATTATTTTCGTAACCTTAAAACACAAAATATAAATCTACGCCGTACAATTAGCTTAGTATGCACTGTGTTATTTATTAGATTATTTTGTTATTATGTAAATTTGAAGTTCTTGTGAGATACTTAGTTTGTCTATGAGTCATCTGTTTTAGCTACGAGCTAGTTAAGTAGACTAGTAGTGTGTGAAATTCTCAAACATTGCAGTACTCTCAAACACTCTTTGTTCTCAATGGAAATTTATTTCAAGGCCTACAACAAACTAGTACTATATGTGATTCATAGATTTCTTATTACCAATAATATTATCACAGTTGGAGATGTTCTTTGTTTTGTTTGAAAAAATATATTATTCAGAATAGGATTTTTCCATTATTCAATTCGATTTCATAAACAGATTTTCCTATTCTAGTGGTCTTCTTAATTCTCATGAAAATGTGTTTAGATAACATTTATAGATTGTACGAGGGTCACGCTAGAATTATTGAGAATAAGACTCATGGTTCATATATACAGGGTGTTTCACGGATACGGGACACCCCGATTATTTTCTTTATTAATAGAATAGAAGAAAATTGTTTTGTTATTGATCATGGCCTACTGTTTTGTGTTACGTTAAATAAAATTTATTTAATTTTCAAATGAATTTTTCTCAATATTTTTGTTATGTAAGCACATAAAATATTTATATGGTTGAATTCAGAAAAAAATGTTCTGTCGAATGAGCCTAAAAAATGTATAATATCCCATTTAAAAAATATAACTTTGGTTTGTAACTTGAGAACCACTAGTTTAAAAATGTCCCCCATGATCTACTGCAACTTTTATTTAAATGATTTCTTCTATTCCTAATAATTAAGAAAAAAATTGGGATGTCCCATATCCGTGAAACACCCTGTATATATATATATATATATATATATATATATATATATATATATATATATATATATATATATATATATATACAGTGTGAACACTGAAAACCGTGACATAGGCGTTTAACATGGGAAAAACAGTTTTTTTGAAATATTATCTGTCCCGCATGAGTACAGTGGGAGTTTTTGATATGGTTAGAAAGATTATTTAATTTGGCATCGAAGAGTATCAAAATACTCCTAATTTAATGCTTTATTATTGAAATATTTACTAAAATATAATGCTACTTGATAGTTATTACTTATAACTTACTAAAAACAGTAATCATGGAAACGTATTCGGTAGCTGACTTGGTTAAATCAAGGCTCCATGATCATTTTTCACTAGTTCAAATCCCTCCCGGTTCAAGTTAATATTTTTATTATTTTTATATTTATTTTGTATAATTTATTATTAAATAAATTACAAAATTAAAACAAATAATTTTTTGGTACATCAAGTATTTTATTGACTAAATGTACAAGAAGTGAAATAAATATGTAAATTTAAGCCAAATTAAGTTTAGTTTTATGTTCGTCATTAACGTAACCGGTTTTTTCAAATTTTAAAATGATTCGTCTAGTTCGTTCATGGGATGCAATTTGTGTATCAGAATATATCCTAGCAAAAAAGTTTCGAATTTCTCGTAAACTCATACCTTGATTGTAAAATTTAATTATACTAATTTTTTCTTCTAATGAAAAATCCATTGGATTTACAAAGTTTTCGGAAAGAATGTATTTAATAATACAAAAATAAATATAATAATAAAAATATTAACTTGAACCGGGAGGGATTTGAACTAGTGAAAAATTATCATGGAGCTTTGATTTAACCAAGTCAGCTACCGAACACGTTTCCATGATTACTGTTTTTAGTAAATTATAAGTAATAACTGTCAAGTACGATTATACTTTCGTAAATATTTCAATAATAAGGCATTAAATTAAGAGCATTTAAATACTTTTCGATGCCAAATTAAATAATCTTTCTAACCATATCAAAAACTCCCACTATAGTCTTACGGGACAGATAATATTTGACAAAAACTGTTTTCCCATGTTAAACGCCTATGTCACGGTTTTCAGTGTTCACACTGTGTATATATATATATATATACACACACACACACACACACACACATACACACACACACACACACTTAACCACAGATTCCTGAGGCTAAAATAAGGTGATTTAACCAAACTTGCTTCTACCGAAAACTGTACCATTTGGCCAGAATTCTGCTTCAAAGTTCTTCGAAAAAAAATTAATTTTGCTTATAATAATCGGACGCTTTATTCTATTTGGATGAAATTTTGTATGACAGTTTATATTGTTATGTCATGTTTTAAGGTGATATTTGTTATTAATAGTGAACCACTAGTGTATGAAACTTAGGTGGCCCAACATTAATTAAACCGTAACTTTTTAATGGCAACGCCGAAAACGTGAAATTATTTTTTTTCAGAAAGATACATTCAATAGTAAACTTTTCTCTCTCTGTATAATTTGTGATATCTGTTACGGTACACAGAAAAAAATAAAATCTGAGTGTCTGCACTTCTAAATTTTTAAAATAAATTTAATCTAGCGGTCTATCCAAATGTCAAACAAGTAATTTTTAATGACAGTAACGAGTTGTCAATTTTGACAAAATTGACAGAATTAAATAAACAAAATTGAAACGAAATGAAATGTCAGTTGATAAATTGATAATTACTGTAATCCGATTCAATATTGTTTATTTAACCTACAGTTAAATTATAACCGGAGATTGTATGGGCCTTAGAGTACGATCTGTCGAAGAAGGAAGAGCTATAGCAAATAATTTATAAATACAAAGTTAGTTGGACTTATGCATTAGTAAAGAGAATTTCTAATGAAGTAAGTTGTTTGTAGAACTAGAGGCAAACTTTAACAAATAACAGTATTTTGTTGCACCGTCAGTGCATCTTAAATAACCTCTTCAAATATGCAAATTAACTTATGTACAAAGGCATGCAGACATGTTAATTATGAATTTTCAAAAGACTAGAACAATACGTTTCATTCTACAAACCAAATTATCAACTTAAAAATAATAGTTATTTATGTATCAAGGCATGGAAGTTCAATTTTTTGACGAATGTGGAATTTATTTACCGAGGCCGAGGTAAGGAAGGTATTGTCTTTGGTCAAAAAATTCGTTGGTGAGTTTTTAATGAATAAACATGTTTGATGGTCCCTAGAATACGAATTTACTATTTTTAAGATGTCTGTATGTATGTATGTATGTATGTATGTATGTATGTATGTATGTATGTATGTATGTATGTATGTATGTATGTACATATGTATGTATGTATGTATGTATGTATGTATGTATGTATGTATCAAAAATCACTATATAATATGTGCGCTCCGTTTCAAACAAATAAATACAATTAATTTACTTTCCGCAAACTAATATAACATAAAACAGTTGCCCAAATAAGTTTTAAAGCTACACAACCTTTCTTTTATTGGCAGTTGATCTATGCAATTGCTGATCGTTTCAGTTCCTGTCTTCTTTACAGAAAGTTCATTGGAAAATACTCTATAAATCCAATAAAATTATCACATGAATATACATTAGATATGTGTACTCATATATCTATAAATACTCTAAAAATGCGTAAACTTACGTAACATTCTCTTTACAATCAAATAATATTACTACCAAGTTTATATCTCTACCCATTTTTGAATTATTGCCCCAAAAGTCAATATACCCCAAATTTAGATAAAAATTTCAAAATTTTCAAAAATCTATTTTTTATGTATCTAGATACATCTCAATGCGCTGATTCCAAATTTTGAAACCGCAGGTCAATATCTCTTTTCGTTCTCGAGATATTTAGATTCAAAGTTTTGCTCAAAACTACCCATTTTTGGGTAATAACCCAAAAATGGGACGAGATATGAACTTGGCGACATATCCTTTGGATTCTACGGACAAAAATACATAAGTATAGCAATTTTCATATTTTTTGTCCAACCGGTTCATTTTTTATGAATAAAAGCTTGAAAACACCTGAAAATGGCCAAAATCTGAAAAAATCGTAAGGGGTACACCTTAGATTTTTGCGATTTTTGGCCATTTTCAGTTATTTTGCTTTAGAGATTGTATGCGGTGTTCAAAAATTCTGAAAATTAGTGTACTTATGTAATTTTGCCCGCAGAATTGAATGGTGTTGTCGCCAAATTGATATCTCGACCCATTTTTGGGTTATTACCCAAAAATGGGCAGTTTTGAGCAAAACTTTGAATCTAAATATCTCGAGAACGAAAAGAGATATCGACCTGCGGTTTCAAAATTTGAAATCAGCGCACTGAGATGTATCTAGATACATAAATATTAGATTTTTGAAAATTTTGAAGTTTTTTTTATCTAAATGTGGGGTATATTGACTTTTGAGGCAATAATTCAAAAATGGGTAGAGATATAAAATTGGTAGTAATATTATTTGATTGTAAAGAGAACGTTACGTAAGTGTACGCATTTTTAGAGTATTTACATATGAGTATACATAAAGTATATTCATGTGATAATTTTATTGAATTTATAGAGTATTTTCCAATGAACTTTCTGTAAACAAAACAGGAACTGAAACGAACAGCAATTGCACAGATCAACTGCCAATAATAGAAAGGCTGTGTAGCTTTAAAACTTATTTGGGCAACTGTTTTATGTTATATTAGTTTTGTGGAAAGTAAATTAATTGTATTTATTTGTTTTAAACAGAGTGCACTTATTATATAGTGATTTGTGCTAACATATTTTCCATGGGGTCCTACGGCCGCGTGCCTCAGTGTCTGGTCGCGAACCTGGGGGAACCAGGTTCGATCCCGACCGACGCCAAATATTTCCAATTTTAAATGGCACAAAAGTGACCCCTGTGGTGCACTCTCCACACCAGCTATGAGTGCCCGTGAGGTGATGCCTGGTAAGCGGCCCACACGGTAAAATATATCGTCATCATTGAAATGGGTAATATGCCATGATGATATATTTATTTATTTTCCATAGTTCATCTTTCGTGTCCCGCACTATGCGAAGCGAACCCATCTCTCAAACAACAAATTAATCTGAACCTGAACCGAACGCAGTTTTTGGCTGATTTGATTTCCTGATATAAACCAGTACCAACAATTTTATTGATTTATATATGTATGTATGTATGTATTATTTTACATTCATTATGATTTACATACATTGTAAAATATGCAATAAATTATAATTATGTTGTTTTATAATATAGCATATTATTATTATTCTAATTGCAAGATTTCTTAATAAGAAATTTATATTACTTATTGAATATTTTAAATTCTTAACTTCTATAAATATGTAGGTATATTATATAGGATGGGCATTACTTACTTGGGTAATATAAAGTGTTATCTACCTACGAAAGAAAACAATAATTATTTAGTTAATTCTGGCATCTTCAATTATTTTGCGGTAATTAAAACTCATTGTTCATTCCATTCAAAGAAATTTAATCGATTCCTGGCCCTATCTAAATAGATGATTTCGTCAATGACGTCATAATTTGCTACACCAGTACCACTTCCGGGGAACTATGCAAACAAACCACAGGTAGTCACAAGAGGGCGTAAAATTTTATCGCCGAAATCCCCTATTGCTTACACTTTAATTTCACTGTAAAAGATGACAAATCTGCCCCAATATAATTGTTACATTTTTACCTCCCGCTACCCTAGGTAAGGGAGATATAGGCACCTTGCTAAATATATAGATTTTAGTGAATAAGCACGTTTTGATGTCCTCAGAATCCGATTTTAACATTTTTACAATGATGTCTGTGTGTATGTATGTATGCATGCATGCATGTATGTATGTATGTATGTATGTATGTATGTATGTATGTATGTATGTATGTATGTATGTATGTATGTATGTATGTATGTATGTATGTATGTATGTATGTATGTATGTATGTATGTGTATGTGTGTGTATGTGTGGATCCTGTGTACACGGTTACTCAAATTTTATCAGTCAGAAAAATTTGAAATTTTGTTTACCCATTCTATACTAATGTGGGAAGAGCTCATTAGTTTTTAGTGTATATCGGATAACCGGGAGTATCATTTATACAAGCTCTTAACAGTTTTTCTTATAAAAAATTCATTGAATATAATTTTTAGCAACTTTTACTAATAAAAATTGGATATAATGGTACAATCTTCAATTCTACGATAATAACAATTTTAAATAACTTGAAATAACTTTAAATATTAAATTATAATAGTATATTATACGAAAAGATTATAATTCGCGAGGGCAATAATGCTCTTCATAACCGTGGTATATATACTTTTTTTTCACTACTAGCACGTAATTTTAATAATTATTTATGAAATTAATCCCACCATAACTTCATTTTACTTTTAAATGTGATGGCACAATTGATGCATAGTTGGCCTAGTAAAATTGTTTATTAAAACAAAAACTGAAATTTTATCATTTCATTGTGACAGTTTTATAACTTAGCAAGTACTTGTTTATAATAGTAATTTATTTATTTACTTAATTTGTGGTTCTAACCATAATTGTTGTCTATGTTGTATTGAATTCTGTCTGTTAGCATTGTTAGCTAACAATAACCTAAAATAAAAGTCATTATTAATAGAAAAAATTAAATTTTCGTTTACTTACTGTAGTGTTCGGGACAGGTTTAGATTAAAAAGCATCACATGATTTAACAAACTTTATTCGACTCTGGGCTCGTCACTCTCCGAATGCAATGCTTACAGGTTGTATCATCTGATTGTGATTGCACAGTATTTGGTTGCACGGTTCAAGCATTTCTATTATTTATTGTTAAATCACAAATATTATTTAAAAGTATTATTTTTAAATACTGTTTTTCTTACATCGAAAAAGCGAAATTGACATGAAAGAAATGTCAAGTATTTAATGTTCTCGGCGCAAAAAAAGAATGTTCAAATTAATCCGATTTTTTAATATTGAATTAAGCTGTTTAAACAACCATTTAAATTTATAAAATATTAATAAATAAAGTCTCTTGGTTATACTTAAACTTGCTATAAACATTTCCGATTTAAAACTGTCACAGAATTATCAAAAAATGTAAATTTATTCATTATTAACTTATTATCGGTTAATAATGAAAAATTATATGCCGGTAACCATGGACGGGTTGAGAAATTCAATTTCACGGCACTCTATTCGGTTAATAAAGTACCTCTGTGTAGCTAGTAGTGAAAAAAATAATTTATTTTATTTCTCTTGTCTATGCGTCAACCAAAAACAAAATATTTTAATAATAATTTTGACATATTTAAACAAATGTGACTGTCAGGAAGCAATTACATTAAAATTGAAACTGTTAAGAAGATTGTATTGAGTCTAATGAAATTAAGGTTAGTGAAAATAATATATTTTCCATAATACATAAATATTAGATGTATAGGATGATCCGACATAAATTTGATATGTCTGCAGTACTAAAAATCAAACAACTGTGAATAAGTAGATGTTATCGTGTCAAATATTAGTTTACAATTACACATTAACAAAATGGTTCATGTAAAGCAATAGATATATGCACAGGAACTTAATATAGTTTGCAGAATATGTAGGTAGGTATGTATTTAAAATAATAAAAATTTTGTGTTGGCCACATCAGATTTTCTTGTCTTCTGCTGAATTCATGCAGAAACTGCAAAACTATGTCATTTTGAATGAAAGGCAGTTAACTAAGCAGACAAATGTTTAGTCGTACATAAACTTGGTATTAAAGCACTACAATTGCTCGTATTTTGTGTGTAATACCAGAGTAGGAAATTGGTTTTATTTGCGTGTAACTAAGACAAGTTAGTAAACAAACCATGACGGAACAGTAACTAAATAATTAGCGAGACAAACGTCACAAACCAACCATAAAGGAAAACCCGGTGTAAGAAGTGTCACGTCAAGCTGTACAAATTGTCGCTGGTTCTAAAAAAATAACTGTCTCATTCATAATTACCTACTAACATTCTAAATTAAATTCTTAATATCACACGGAATGGACATATAAATTCAGAACATATTGCGACTTGAATTGGTCCTAATAATTAATCTATATCTAATCGCAAATACGAGGGCTCAGTGTTGTTCAAGTTGGTACTTTGGTACCAAATTTGGTACTTTTTATACAGCTTTGGTACCTTGATACTCCTTCTGAAAACTGGTACTATTATCTCAGTCTCTGATACTTCGGATTCGGACATTTTTCCCAATGATTTCGTTCACAATTTAATTTTTTTTGTAAAATTTAGTTCACTAAATTAACACATAACGAAAAGCGACATTCTAAGTTTACAGCCAATCATAGCAAAGCTTTTTGTCGTTAAATTATAAGTAGGTATACTCAAAATTAAGTTATTTTTAAAACAACCATCATTGTTGGTTGAACCATGTGACGTTTAGGTATAAAAAAAATTGTCTTTAAATGTACCATTCCACAGACCCACAGATGGCCATGTCATGTGACCAATCAAGTATGTCGATATATAACAAAAAATTGGATATTTAGTTGTCAAATCAATATCTGTTGGATAAAATTTTTAACCTGTCGTTAAAAAGTAACCACTGAGTACAGAATAGGCCCGTTGGACATTTGGGTTAATAATTTTGGATTGATTTTTTAGGTTATATTAATAAAACAGTTTTATTTATTTGTTATTAGTGCAGTGCAAAAGTTATTTTTTCAATATAATTTAATCTTGATGTAATAAAAATAAAAAGTTTAATTCAGATTTTTGGTACTTTATTTTCAAATTTGGTACTCTTGGGGCTCCCTGCTTGGAACAAGACTGCGAGGGCTGTTCTGAAAATTTTTAGTAGCAAAAAAATTATAAAACTTAAAGTAAAACTTTAATATTTCTAAAAATATTTAACCCTAACCAAATTGCACTTCTTCATTCGTTGGACCCACTTTTAAAACAATGAAAATTTCGTTTTTGGAATCTTATCCACCAGTTTTGTAAATTCAGCAATTTTTCATTTTCTAAAATCCAAACACTTGATTGTTATATGTTTTCAGTCGTAGTTGTAGGTACACAAGAATAAATACACACCGATTTTTTACACTTGACCGTTACGTCATAGTTTGATGTTCGTATATTAGATATATGTATGTACGTATCGAAGACAGAATGTAGGAAACCATAAGTAAGACAGAGATAAACGTACGATACGTATACATATCTAATATACTAACATCAAACTATGACGTAACGGTCAAGTGTGAAAAATCGGTGTGTAATTGCTATTTTTTCCGTGTTAATTAGATCTTGACAAAATTTCAAAATATCTGATGTGGCCAGCACATTACCTTTTATCAATTCTATGTATTTTGTACTATTTGTACATATCCCATTTCAAAAGTTCCTTGGATAAGATTCTATATAACCAACAAAATTGTAACACGACCATATACTATCTTCTACAAATTCCATACCGAAAGTTCCTTGGAAAAGGTTCTACAAATCCAATAAAATTATAACAAGATACATTATGTAAATTGCACTTGGCACTTGAAATCTGTCAGCTGGGTGATCTATTGAATATGAAGGAAAATGTACCTAAGCCGTATAGACAATAAAATATTCTTTCATATTTATAATTGATATACATAAAATGTCAAAATAATAATAAGGGAACTTCCAGTTGACCATTTATAACCAGAATCTAATCAGCGCTTTATATGGATGTAAAGAAGAGGAATACGAAAGAATTATAATTTTATAATGGGAGTTATCGTAGGAGAAATTTTTATCTCTCTCTCTCACACACACACACACACACACACACACACACACACACACACACACACACACACACACACACACACACACACACACACACACACACACACGCACACACACAGCATTGTGAAACTAGTAAAATCGTATCCTAGGGACGCTTTAATGTGTTTATTAAAACCCCAACACCGGATTTTTTGGCCAACGACAATACCTTACCTAAAGGTGACGGAAGGTATTAACTTTTTTTCGTCTCTCACTGACTGCCTTATGAATGACTACGAGAAACCTTCAAAACAGCCCTCGTATGATTCATATTTTTACCTTCCATCACCTTTTCCTTCATATTCAATAGATATAGAGGTAAAGAATAGGGTCCTCCACCATAATAGAAAATCGAGTAAAAAGTTAGTTATATTGATGCTCACTATATGAGTATTAAAATATTCAATTGTTTACCCGAAAATATAAAAGTTCTTTCTACAAAGCGTGCACTTGCTACAATAAAACAAATACTAGTTTTTAAGGAATATTATTCATTACAAGAATATTTTGATGATTGTAGAAAAAATAATTTTCAAATGTAATATATGTTCTTATATTTAATATTATTTAAACATCATTTATTTTTATTTTTACTATTATGTATTTACATACCTTTGTTATTATACTGTTCTGTCAATATTGTAATTATTGTAAACATTATTATTACTTTTGTTTTACCAGTATTAGCAGAGTGGAAGACCAGTGGATACTGAACTCTTGCTATTTGATCGTATTTCGATCAATAAAGTTATTATTATTATTATTATTATTATTATTATTATTATTATTATTATTATTATTATTATTATTGAAAGTAGATAAGATAAAATCATGATTGAGACGATAAAAGTTTTTTAAAAATTGTTAGTTTTTGAAATATTAGTGATTTTTATCTATTGGGCTTCCAAATTATCAAGAGATGGCGCTGACGTCAAACGTCAAAATTCAAACGAATGGTACATTTTTCGCTAGCTTCCATAAGAGTACAATTGGTGTGAGACTAATTTTCGTAGTTTTTAATTTAATTTCGGATTTAGTATAGTGTTTCTTTGTTAATTTCGGTAGAATTGAGTTTGATCTTTCTTGTAGTAATAATTTAGTGATAGTTTTAATAATATTTTAGTTAATAGGGTTAATTTTAGTAAGTATTTGTAGGTTAAGAGTATTTTAGTCATATTTTAATTAACAGTATATTAGTTTTTTAATAAAAAACATTTGATTTCCTTTATTTAGATTGTATTTCATTGCCGTAGTTATACATATATTAATTTCTATCTACATAGCTTTACTTTTATTTAATTGTTTTTCTTTCATAATGAACAATTTTCTGTGCTTAGATTTAGATACTATTTGTAGATTTAGGAATTGTAGTGTATCATCTAGAAATATGGCGGAAGGCCAACAAGTAATAAATAGTGGCCACATAATATTATATGGTAAATATTTTCGGAGAAAACTCCATCGTAACTTTAACCTATAAATTGCATATCTCCTAATTTGTTCATTAATTTTTTAAAAATCAAAAACTTACCTGTTATTTTAGCAGTAATTCAGATCCTACTAAGAATAAAACAATAATAGCCGAAGATAAAAGCGTATTAAAATTCGTATACAAGTAAATACAATCCCTGAATAAAACAACCTTCTTTGTACATGTACACTTCACTTAGTTCAGAAATCTGCCACCAGTGGCGCATTGTAATTTTGGAAGCCCAATACATGTACGTCACAACAATTGATATATTTCTCACGCAGCATGCTACAGAAACTGGTGCGAGAAAGATAGCTATAGATTTCTTTAAAAATCAAATGCAGTTAAACTAAAAACAATTATGACTTTTTAATACTACAAATTGCTTCAAAATTAAACAAACTTTCATTTAAAATAATAAAAAAAATTAGAGTGGAGGACCCTATTATAAAGAGACTAATTTTCACATATTAGACAGCTTTGCTATAATCATGAACACAGCTGATATATTCAAATAATTTTAATTGACAGATGTCAGTGTCAAGTGCAATTTACATAGTGTATGTTCGTGTTATTTTTATTGGATATATAGAATCTTTTCCTAGGAACTTTCAGTATGGAATTTGTGCAAAATACATCCCGTGAGTATTTTTTAACGTGAAACATTGTATTTGACATGTCCATGGTTACGACTTGATATTTGATTGACAGCAATGTATTTGCGTGTCTCATTTAAAATGAAACATAGGGAACGAATTTAGCAAGATGTTAATAGAGGTTAATTTTATTTAAATAACTATACCTGTTTTCTAAAAATTAATTTTAGTTGTAGAAATAATATTGTGTGCACCTTGTTTGACACGGCTAAATTTCTTACCTACAATATTTAAATATAATACTTCTGTCAAATTCGTTTCCAATGTTTCATTTTAAATGAGACAAACAAATGATGTCAAATATCAAGTCGTAACCATGGTTATGACAAACTCAATGTTTCACGTTAAGAATACTCACGGTATAATGGGGTCCTATACCATTTTTCTTTTATTTTTTTTTTCCTGTAAGAACAGGATAAAATAAGAACTTCAGTGCAAACGCGACTAAAAAATTTTACGTAATAAGCGAGATATGAATTTTTAAAGTTTAAGAATTTGTGCGTGACGTAGAAGGTACTAACAAGTGATCGACAAACAATGGGACAAACTGTTAGTTATACTGGAAACAATTTTTTTCATGTTTGCATAGCCGAAATGTTTTTATATAAAATCTTATACGTTATATTCACGAAGAAAATATTATTAAATATAAATAACATAAATAATAAGCATTTAACAAGGATTTCTTCCTAATAAATTACAGAACATTGAAACAGTTTGACAATATTATTACACAAAGTATGACGACGGATGGCGCTAATGTTTGCCTGTTTTGAAGTTTCAATATTAATTTAATTAATATTATTATTAATTTAATTCATATTATAAATTGATTTAATTATAAATACTTGATTATTGTTAATATTACTAGATGTTATAATTAAACAAATTCATCAAACACAAAATTGTTAAATGTTTTGTTAGGTTATAGAACAACATGACATTTCATATTCTTTCAAAGGTGACCGCTGAAGACGCGCGAATCTTCTTTTTAAAATCAGGCGACCAATCAAATTCTTAGTACCTAACGCGTCATACCTAATTAGTAATCAGCTTCAATCGCTTGTAGTTTATGACCTAGTTAATATTTAAAGAAAATTTTTTCACTAATACTCATTAATTTATGTATATTTTCGTCTTCTTATTTAAGATAGTTAAAATATGACTATGGTATAGGACCCCATTGATGGAAGGTAATGTGCTGGCCACATCAGATTTTTTATAATATGCGTTAAGGGTCTAAACACATGTCAAATAAACCTGTTCTTTCTAAAATAAAATGCTCCCTTTTACTATGCTATTAACTGAAAATACATTTTACGCAAAACAGTATTCGCCTATGAAAATGAAGATACGTAAATATACCATCTCAACATATCCCCCATTTCTGGGTGTGCCAATCAGTTTCTATACCCCTATTTCCGTAATGACGTACTTTCTCATCTTACTGCTCTGATTCTGCTATCTCCACCATCTCGTATGTGTGCCGCTATGTAGATACAGTGAACGTTCTATTCTGTTATAGTTGTAGTTGTGCGTGCGAATGACCTTGACACCAGGTGACTGGAGGAGAAATTGTGATAGCGGTACGCGGACTGGACTGGACATTCCGGAAGTGAATAGCAATGCGGACTCGGTTAACCAGGTCGCGGACATCACACAAATCACCTGCAATCTATGCCTTGACTCCTTAACAAACTAATATAAAATCGAATGGCAATGACCAATGACGTCAAGTTGTTATTAAGAAGTAATAAATGGTCGAAGAGGGACAGAAGGAAGTGTTGAATACGAGTAAATATGAGATGCCATCTGCATTATATGGGGGTTATGTAAATAAGTGTACAACTGTTAACCCATGGCAGAACTAACCCAATAGATATTAAATCTGGCAATGATTTTTGTTTAACATGCTTTCTAAAAGAACTAGAGGCCTTTAAAGTTGACCAATCACGTCATAGTTCAAAACTTTATAAAAAAGTAAAAATCAGTTTGTTCTCTGGAAAAAATATTGATTGTCAATCTGACGTTAAATATATTTTTTGTACTCACAACCTCGGAAGTGACATTTGACACACGGTATAGACAACCGGAAACGTCACTTTCCCGGTGCAGTGCACTAGGAAATCAAGCAAAAAACACTGACATTTTCTGGGCATTCTTGAACAACATAATCTTTAAAATAACAAAATATAGTTTATAAAATGGCACTCATACGATTTTCAAGCACCAAAAACCAATAAAAATAAAAAATTATTAATAAATAATAAATTTGTCTACCATCAGTGCCATCTGTTGGAGAATCTATCATCTGTGGAATGTCAAAATAGAACGTAACTTTTGACAACCTTAAAAATAAATTATCAGATATTACACGTATTACATTGAAAATGAAACTACCAGTAAAATAGAGACGTGCCGAACATTATTCTTTATTTAATTATTTGAAAAGTTGGTAAGTACAACATAAAATATGCTTGACAACTTTTGCTTAATTTCTAGAAGTTTAGGGTTAGGTACGAACTTAAATAAAATTAACTTTTTTATGAAATAACAACAATATAATTCCTTACAATCACTGCCGAGAATCCGTTAATACATTTTATCTATTAACAAGTACGGCGTTACTTCCACCTAACAATTATTATTATTATTATTATTATTATTATTATTATTATTATTATTAATAATTTCAGAATTAGACATTTTGACTTTTAATTCTGAAAAAATATGCAAACAATTATGTTTTGGAATCAACAATTTACTTAACAACCGTTGCTATGAAATTGCTGCTGTGCTATTTACTTATATATTTGCGAATTTTGTACAATAATCTTAACATTTATAATAATGATTTTGTTCGTTACAAAAAGTATTGTACAAACTTCTTGCGGGAAGACGTCATCCACGCATTCGCGCAAATGAAGCCCTCGCTCGCAAGCTCGCTCGTGCCTCAAATAAGCGCTCATGCGGGAAAAGTGTCTTCCCGCACTAAGTATGTAAATAACTATTTTGCATAGACGTACAATTTATATTCTGTTTTTTTTTTTGATATTCTCAAAATGCCATTTAGCTTCACCAACTAAGAGTATACAGACATGCATATGGTTTATGGCGAGACATTACAAAATAGTCGTGCTGCTGTAAGACGGTACAGAGAGTTATTTCCAAATAGACGTCAATGATTTTATATGTTATTTGTAACAGGTATCACATTTTTACAGAGAACACATTGATTTTTACTTTTTTTTTTATAAAATTTTGAACTATGACGTGATTGGTCAGCTTTAAAGGCCTCTAGTTCTTGTAGAAAGTATGTTCAACAAAAATTATTGCCAGATTTACTATCTATGGGATCAGTTCGACTATGGGTTAAGCGTCGAACACTTACTTACATTACACCCTGTATATTAAATCTGGTAATAATTTTTGTTTAACATGCTTTCTAAAACAACTAGAGGCCTTTAAAGTTGACCAATCACGTCATATTTTAAAATTTTCTAAAAAAAAAAGTAAAAATCAATGGGTGCGATTCAGTGGGTTATATTAGACTGTTTTAGAGTGTTTATTTTAATACATGCGTACTAGTTCCCTAAAACAATACTCTCTCCGAAAGTGATACCGATTATCAAAAAATCTGATGTGGCCAACACAGAACCTCCCGCTATTTAATTTTTATTAATTTAAATACATACCTACGTATTTACTAACGCTGCAAACTGTTCCATTGCAGAAAACTATTGCTTTATTTACTATTTTCTTTTTAAAATGGCACTATTATTAATTTGAAGTGATTAGTTTTTTGACAGTGATATTTACTGTCAGTTACATTCATTTAAAATATGAACTGTGTAACAAAGGAATTGTGTTTATCTTAGGCTGCTGGACTTATAAAAAAATCTGATATGGCCAACACAAAACCTCCCGCTATTTAATTTTTGTTAATTTAAATACATACCTACGTATTTACTAACGCTGCAAACTGTTCCATTGCATAAAACTATTGCTTTATTTACTATTTTCTTTTTACAATGTCACTATTATTAATTTGAAGTGATTTGTTTTTTGACAGTGACATTTGCTGTCAGTTACATTAATTTGAAATATGAACTGTGTAACAAACGAATTGTGTTTTTCTTAGGCTTCGGGATTGTAAAAAAAAATTATTTTTAAATTTATCTGTAAAATATATAGAAAAAGTATTAATGTACTCCTGTAGAAAATTCAATAATCTTTAATTTTCATAACGGCAAAATGCGAAAAAATGACATTTAATGCTATTTTTTGAAGAAAAACCATTATGTGCTTCAGGTAAAGTGCCATTTCCGGTTATCCGATTTACACCAAAATCTAATGGCTTCTTTTCATATTTGAATAGAATAGAAATACAAAGTTTCAGAATTTTCTGAATGATAGACACACACACACACACACATACACATATATATATATATATATATATATATATATATATATATATATATATATATATATATATATATATATATATACATACATACATACATACATACATATATACAGACATCATCGTGAAAATGTTAAAATTGGATTCTAGGTACCTTAAAACGTGGTCATTTACTAAAATCTCGATATGTGATTTTTAGCACGATCCCTATACATCCTTTACCAAGGGTAGCGGGAGGTAAAAAAAGTTTCCTTACAGAATGAAAGAATAGATTTACTCGTAATTAGAATTATTTGTGTATACAAGACATGTTAAAAATACGATACGTATGTAACAAAACGGAAATGGTGGGAGGTATTGTGCTAGCCAGAACAGATTTTTTTATTTTTGCGAATATCTTCGAAGTGCGAATTAATGCTGAATTTTTGTTTACACATCTTTAGGGCACTTTTTATGTTTCGATTTCGATGCTCAAATTATTGGATTTCGAGTTGATATCCAAGTTTTAATTTTATAAGAATTTAATACATGAACAACATTTGTAATTTTTAAAATTTTTTGGGATAAGTATATTCTCTGTTATTTGTTATTTAAGATCACTCCACCTGATCATAATTCATTCGTTATACATTTCTTTCTTCCTACATTATTTAAAGCATCCATGTTATTTCCTTATGAAATGGTATTTGTGTTTTCCATATTTGAAAGTATAATGTTCCTATGTTACAAACAACTTTGTGATAAAGGTTCGTCAGGGAAACTCTTCATGTCTTTTGATTTTTACTCCCGAGTTTTCCTTGTCGTTTTCCCGGATTTGACTTTAAAATTAAAATGCACTTGTTGAAGATTTTCTTTATTAAAACCGATAGTACGTGACCGTGACATTATATCGTACAAAGATGAAATGGTATGAAAAAATATTCATAAGATTTAATTTAATTAAGAATGATATAAAAATTAATTGTTGGAGGAACGATGATCGACTGTAGATTAATGTGGGAGAAAAGAAAATGTTTGGAACTGCAGTCTGTACGCTTTTATTGATTTTAAACCAACGTTTTGATCATAATTATAATCCCCTTCAGGGTTAAATCAAGTCCGAAAAATCTGTTGTGGTCAGCACAATACCTCTCGCCATTTCCATTTTATGTTATATAAGTATTGTATTGCACTTCGCTATCGAACCGTCGTTTTATAACAAAAACATTACAGAACTTTACCCAAATATTGTTTTTTTTTTATTGTATTTAACATGTCTTCTGTACACATATAATTCTAATTAAATCTATTTTTAATTGTATAAGGAAGGTTCTAAATGTCAGAGATTCTTGCAATTCATTAACCAGATTGGCGGTATTTCTGATGGATATATGCATTTTACCTATAATTTTAAATATATAAGAAAGGTTAAATGTACTTCCCAGAAAAAGCTATCAGAAAAAATAAATATATATATCATCACGGCATATTACCCATTTCTGGGTGTGCCAGTATCTGCAACACATATAGACATCGGTAATGATGACGATATATTTTACCGTGCGGGCGCTTACCAGGCGTCACCTCACGGGCACTCATAGTTGGTGTGGAGAGTGCACCACAGGGGCCACTTTTGTAGCCATTTAAAATTGGAAATATTTGGCGTCTGTCGGGAACGAACCCGGTTCCCACAGACACTCAGGCACGCGGCCACGGGACCCCGTAAGCTATCAGAATGTCACTAAAACTGTTGATTTTTGACACTGACATGTGTCATTTACAAACTACGTTATAAACATTGGAATTTGTCAACTGGTTTCCTTACTGCCTTAGCCTCTGCGATTAGATTACTCTATATATTATAGTGTCTTTATCTTTAAATCTATACAAGATATAATAAAAATTTTAAGTGTATTAGATGAAGAATTTTATGTTTTTCAATATTTAATAACAAAAATTTCCAAAAAATTATATTTAGAAGATTTTTTTAAAGAAACTACTACTTCCGGTTGTTCAATTGTTACCAAAACCTTTTCAGCTCTTCCCAGGAATGTCAGATTGAGGAATCCATAGTTAAACAGTTCTTAAGTCTTATAGTTTTTGGTGAATCGTCCCTACAACATCCAAACACACACACATACACACATCCACACACACACATCATTTAAAAAATGTTATAATCGGATTCTAGGGACTTTAAGTCGTGTTATTCATTAAAATCTGAATATGCGATTTTTAGCATGAATCCAATACCTCTCTTACCGAGAGGTAAATAATGATGAAATATTTGTAACAACTGTTAACAAACATCGAAGATGAATATGTGAAATACGCAACGATATAATAGTGATGAAAACTATTTTTTAGACGACCATTGTGACAAGTATGACATATCAACGCAGTATCCTAACACTGAAAGTTGAACTTATCACGTTAGTGTTAACGATATATTTCATATCGTAATAGTTGACACGGTTGCTAGGTTACTATGTCATTATTTTCTGGCTATATGTATACATTATTCATTAGTCAACTATCCGTACGTTTGAACCTAAATTTCAGTTTTGAAAAAAAGTAAAATTTATTTATGCTCTTCTAAAAAATAATGTTCATAACTTGTACGAAATACAAATATCTTAGCTCGTGTATTGACTTGCACTTCGCTACGCGTCGTGCGTCAATTTACACTCGCATGATATTTGGTATATTTCATAACTTGTTACGAAAATAACTATTTTATATAAATATAATATAACGGAACAGATAGAATGTACAAATTTTATAAAACTATAGACATAATTCAGTGTAACCTTGTTGTAATATCACACCATATCTCAAGGCCATTCACATATCCCATCTCTTACCCATCCTTTTCCAATTCTTCATCTTCCGCATATGTTTCTCATTCATAAATTCATCGGCTTGTCCTATCAATTCCGTATTCCGTATACCGTGTGGTGGACGTCGGGTGTAATAAGGGCGTCGTTCGGCGCCTGCACGACGCTGTGACGTCACGCGGCGTCGAGGCCGAGTTTATTCACACCGACGGACGCCGGGACGCCGCCCATAAGTCGATAACGGCCAACGGCGCCGCCAATCGCATGGACGTACCTACTAGTCAGTCACACACAACATGCTTGTTACATTCTCTCACATATGGTACAGAATATACAAGATATACAGTGTGTCCCATTTAGAGGTGCCACCATTGGGATCTCGAGAACTATAAAAGATACGATGTCGGTTAAATGGAACTTTTTGTGCGCCTTTAGGAGGCCATCTCAGATGTGCTTTTGTTTTTCCAAAAATTCTCATAGGACACTAGATAATGACGAAAAACTGAATATTGTTGATTTTTTCTTTTTCAAATAATTTCTAAACTATTAGTAATTGAGAAAAACTTTTCAAATATAAAAGATAGATATTTTTATTAGCTAATCAGTGGCGTACGAAATAAATTTTTATATCCGTAAATTTTCGAGATATAACACAAACTTATATTTTTTTAAATGGAACCCATATCTGATTTTAGTCTCAAAAAAATCAATATTTTTTTCTTTTTTCAGTGATGTAAGGGTTATTATGTTTTTTATTTGTTTTGCTCCTAAAATTTAATTTTTCTCTTTATTTTCCTGAATTTTCTTATTTTTTTCCAAAAAAAAAAACATTATTATTTTTATTAATTATATTGTATTTAATCAAAATAATTTGTTTTATGCCTTTATTACTTAATATTTTCATTCTAGACTCATAATTACGAATTACACTATAATGTGCCAAGGGCGACCTGATATAAAATATTATAAAAATTAATTTGATACGAGTTTTGAGCAAATTTTTTTAACGAAATAAATTATTTAAATACGGGGAGTATTTCCAAATAGATATCTACCAATATTTTTAAAATAATTGTGAATTTAATACAAAATAAACAAAAAATAATAATTTTGAAAGCAAAACAAATATAAAACATAGTAACCCTTACATTGTTGAAAAGAGAAAAAAAAAATTATCTATCTTTTATATTTGAAACTTTTTTCTCAATTATTAATAGTTTTATAAGTTATTTGAAAAAGAAAAAATCAACAATATTCAGTTTTTCGTCATTATCAAGTGCCCTATGAGAATTTTTGGAAAAATAAAAGCACATCTGAGATGGCCTCCCAAAGGCGCGCAAAAAGTTCCATTTAACCGACATCGTATCTCTTATAGTTCTCGAGATCCCAATGGTGGCACTTCTAAATGGGACACTCTGTATAATAGAAGTAGATAATAGTATTCATGGGTATAGTATAATGGAGTCCTCCACCGTAGTAATAAATTATAACATGGGTCATTTATATTGAAACTTGACCTTAAAACTGTATGGTCTGGACTATCAAAGTTTAAAAATGTTGTTAGTTTGTAAAATAATAAAGTTTCTAATGACATTTCCTAACGTCACACATTTACTCTTTTTCAAATTCTTACTACTTTTAAATCTTCTGCTTTCCCTTTTTTACCTCTCGCTAAAAGAGGTATTGGAATCATGCTAAAATTCGCACATCCAGATTTTAGTGGATAAGCACGTTCTAAGGTCCCTATAATCATAATCCGATTAAAACATTTTTACGATGATGTACTGTGTATCTGTGGATGTTGGAACCACGGTTTCTCAAATAGTATGACATAAAAAATATTTAACTGCTGCTTCCTCTATCTAACATTTCTGGGAAGAGCTGATTAGATTTTGATAACAATTGGACAACCGGATGTACATAATAGTTTCTTTAAAAAAATCTTCTAAATATTAGAATAATACTACCTTTTTAGTTTAAGTTCTGTATTTTTTATTAATAAAACCCAACGTTTGAGCACCATAAACTGGTGCCTTCTTCAGGGGAAATCGACATAAAAATATGGAAAAACAAAAACAAGTAACCAAGGTAACATGAAAAGTACGTCAATGTTACCTTTTTACCTCTCGCTAAGAGAGGTATTGGAATAATGCTAAAAATCACATATCCAGATTTTAATGAATAATCACGTTTCAAGGTCACTAGAACCCGATTTTAACATTTTTACAGTGATATGTGTGTGTGTGTGTGTGTGTGTGTCTCCTCAAAAACTATAAGATATAAAACCTGTTTAACTATGAATTCCTCAATCTGATATTCCTGAGAAGAGCTGAAAAGGTTTTGGTAACAATTGAACAACCGGATGTAGTAGTTTTTAAAAGAAATTCTTCCCAATATTATTTTTTGAAAATTTTTGAAATTACTAATTCTGAAGAACAAAATTCTGCACCTGATACATTTAAATTTTTATTTTATCTTCTATAAATTTAGAGATAAAGTCGCTATAATATATAGAATATCGGGATATAACAAGTCGAGTAGGCCAAACTACACTAAGGAAACCAGTTGACAAATTCAAATGTTTATAACATAATTTGTAAATGACAAATTTCAGTGTCAAAAATCAACAGTTTTAGAGACATTTTCTTAGCTTTTTCTGGGAAGTACATTTAATCTTTCTTATTGTTTTATTAATTAAATATTTGAAATAAATAAATAAATATATCATCACTGCATATTACCCATTTCTGGGTGTGCTAATCTGCTTTATCGCAGATATCGGTAATGATGAAATATTAAATATTTGAAATTATAGGTAATATGCATACATATATTCATCAGAAATACCGCCAATCTGGATAATGAATTGGAAGAATCTGTGACATTTAGAAACTTCCTCATACAATGAAAAATAGGTATAATTAGAATTATATGTGTGCAGAACACATGTTAAATACAATATCAATATTTGGGTAAAGTTCAGTAATATTTTGTTATAAAACGACGGTTCGATAGCAAAGTGCAATACAATACTTTTATAGCCTAATATGGAAATGGAGAGAGGTCTTGTGCTGGCCACAACAGTTTTTTTTATGTATACAATTTCTAGACAATATATGCATGCCCGGCAATAACTTGGACGGCGAACATGCATCTTCTAAGGAAAACTCCCTTTTGCCAGAGGAAAAACCGTCCCAAAAACTGGCAGAGAAGTGATCAGTATAACTCTTTATGTGATGATACAAAAAGTCTAGAAAAAATTGTATACATATTACAAATTACAACATATTTAATATGGGAAGCCAAGCGCGACTAAGTTCTAATCCGTCACAATGATTAAGATTGATATTTCTGGTTTTATAAATATTAATGGCTTCTCTAATTAATCTGTTGTTAAGTCGAGTAGATCTAGCAATAATTTTAGTTTCTTCAAATTTAATTTGGTGGAATTCTTCCAAGGCATGCTCTGCAACAGACGATTTCCCAGGCTGGTTCAATCTGATCGATCGATATAAAAAAAAAATGTGATGTGTTCTTGCATGAAATTAGGTAACGTTTCGCTGTATCTCACTTTTTGATTTACAGACCCTGTACAACAATATTATTGGGAAAGTATTTATTTCAACAATATTTTGTAAAGATGTTTTGTCACAGAGATGTGACTCATATTGGCAAGTTATCGTCACGTACATAATATTTGGGATATTTTTTGCTTTTTTCCGCACATAAGCAATAGATTTCCTTCTGTATTATTAGTTTGTCAACACGTGCAAAGTTTTTGCGAAAATGATTGTTTCGTTTTGGAAGATGAAAGTTTATCATCAGTTTTGAGAAAACTTTTTTAGAATTTTCCGTTTTGTTAGTAAATGTTTTTTTATTCTCTTTTGTGATTCATTGTGTACTTATTTATTAAATTAATTTTCATGTTTAGAAAAGCGTAAATAATGTATCATTTCATCCCTTATTTGTCAGAAAAAATCCCTTTAACCAGTCATGGGTGTATTTTTGGGGTAAACCCCAATATACCGCGATGTAATTGTTTCACAATCAATAGCACCCTTTGAAGAGCAAATGAAGTATGCGAATAGAAAAATATACTTATCGCCCCTTTTTGTTAGACTCTTCCAATTTGTCAAAGAAGGGTTTCTTTTTAGGAAATTAATTATACGCAGTTCAAATATAACGAACATACTTAATAAATAATGTGTACAGGGTGAAACAAATTCGAGTTCCTTATATGAAAAACTTTCTTAGGCTATTCCAAAGTAATCAAAAATAGTAAAAGTTTATTGAAAATATGAACGATAATAGTTAAAGGATAAGGAAAACTATAATTCTTTTATTATAAATTATTCCTTCTATACAGTGTCCCACACTCTATCTTCAGTGTGGCAGAGATAGCCAATGTTATTCTTATGGAGGTTTTCTGTACCATGTTGCCAATTTTTCAATGTAATGTAATATTGAAACATTCATAAATTTTCATTGCTATAACAAAATTAGTTAACACTGTACAATTTAAGTTTTATGAGGGTCTCTTATTTACCCAAGGGCTTATTATATACACCCAATATTTGTCTAAATAGTTTTATATACTGGGCTATTTGTACGTGCAATAAGTAATATTTCAATACAATATTTTAAAACCGCCCAGCATACTAATCTTGACTAAATGCATTAGAAATTAGAATTTTAAAATATTATAATTTCAAATTAGAGATTACAAAGAAAGAATAGAGACTTATGAACTATGTAAAATATATGCAGTATTTCTATCAAGCTTAAATATTAGTAAATTATCAAATAAGAAGATATAAATTAAATAAAAAATATGTATTATTAAACTGACCAGTGTGTTATTCAATTTCATTTTTTTCTTCGCACCTATGCTATTTTACATCTATATATTGTACTCGTATATGTATTAATTTTATATCTTTTCGTAGAATGGAAATATGTAACATAGGGAATTTATATCGTTGACGACGATTGTAAAATGTCCAATTAAGTAGAAAAATGTTTTATATTATTTATTTTAAATTGACTAGAGTTTATATGTTAATTCATTTCATTTACCTATGCTTGTTATAATTTAATATCCTACTTACATTTTGTATTTGTATTATTTTATATTTTTTGTAAATTATTAAACTGACCAGTTCATTATTTAATTTAATTTTTTTTCTTTTCATCCACCGGTTTTGATACACTGAAAGTACACCAGTCATTAATACATGCAGACATCGGTAATGATGACGATATATTTTACCGTGTGGGCGCTTACCAGGCGTCACCTCACTGCCACTCATAGCTGGTGTGGAGAGTGCACCACTGGGGTCACTTTTGTGCCATTTAAAATTGGAAATATTTGGCGCCGGTCGGTATCGAACCCGGTTCCCCCAGGTTCGCGACCAGACACTCAGGCACGCGGCCACAGGACCCCATGAAAAGTTGAAAAGTTTGTAAAATTATACTCGCCGTCAAATGATTGTGGACTGATGTTCAACTTTTATCCCTTTCCTCACCCTGTCCCTTGCCCAGCGGTGTTGCCGCTTGTAACTTGACATGACCAGGAATGAACGCAAATGTCATATTAATACATTTAAAACTAATTAAAAATTTTAATACATCGTAAATGAAGAAAATATTATAACAAATAAGTAAGGTAAGACAGTAAAACGTAATATAAAGTATAAAAATTGTCTCCGCGGAAAATTTATATTTATATTTTGACCAAAGTTACCACACATTAAGCTAAGGTCGCGTTTGCGTTAAAAATACGATAACTGGTGAAATAAAAGGTAAGAATAATTGATTATTAGGTGAACAGTAGATTTGCCAACACAACATGCTTCTGCAGTCAAATCCAAAGTTTTCTTGTTATTTAATAAATTATATTTTTTTTTCAGGATGTAACGCTAATTCTTTGAAAAAATTGTGTACATAGGCAATAATTGTTTTTGCCTGCCCATTTTAATCTTGTTTTTCTAAACGTTTTTTATAAGAATCAGGGCTATTTAATTCATGTGTTTCACTCATTTTCTTTTCAAAAGTCTAAATAATAATGCAATTTATAGGATTGGGAATAAAAATAAAAAGCGCACGCAAGTACTAACGAAAATGTCGCAATATAAAATGACATTGACAGATTACAGATATTTGTACAGGTAGGCACTTAAAAAATTTGTCATCAGTGTAGAAATCTCCAGTCCATAAATATTGGATTGCAAGTATAGTAAAAAGATGAGAATTATTACGTTTTAAAAAAAATCTAATTGCACCACGTTATTCTACGTGAAAAACTGTATAAAAATTATCTAAACATTTTTCTGTTTCTCCTATAATAAGCGAGATATAAAGTATTTTCAAAATAAGCGAAAAACAAGTTCTAGCTTGTAACTCATAAACAAAAGACGATCGAAGATTTCTGTGGCGCCTATTAAACTTGTCTCAAAAAATTGGCCCATAAAGACCTACATCAATTTTCTGTATGGTGCATAATAATAAAGGTTTTGGGTGTGATAAGTTCGACTCCGACCCGTATTCCATTTGGTCCGGGTAGCTGGATATTTCCCATTTAACTAAATACCCAGTTCGAAGTCCTAGCCCTAAGGAAAAGAAATTGTATAATTTAACATATATCTATTGAACCATATTCTTTCTGTATAAAATAATAATAATAGTAATATCTTATTACTTCTAACGGTTGAGTAAGCTAACTGTAAATTAAGCAAATGAAAATGTGTTTTAATAATACAAATTATAAATATGTGTTTTCACATCCTTGTAACTCGCTAAAAGCATTTTGTTCTGTGAGAATATTTTCACATATAACGGCTTAAATTAGTTCATCATTAGTGAATATCATTTTTAATGTAATGTACGATACAATAGTAAAATAAAACAGTACAAAATGGTAATGTTTTTCATAAATTAGGCTTGAGAATTGTATCAAACATAAAAATACAGTGTCTTTAAACTTTAACTCGCAAGATAATGTATTACTCTGAATAAAACTCAATTTCTGGACTGACATTATCTTTATTGAAAACTCAAAATTGTTTCACAACGTTTCGGAAGCAGATCTTAGCATCCGAAACGTCGTGAAACAATTTTGTTTTTTCAATAAAGATAATGTCAGTCCTGAAATCGAGTTTTATTCATAAAAATACAGCGCTTTTGCAAATATTTTTAAATATTTTTACTTCCTTGTACGAAGTAAAGGAAATATTGTAATCGCGAAAAATTTCGGTTTCCAGATTTCAACGGAAATATCCATTTTGACCATCCCTGAATCCATTTTGACTAATTTCGGCGTAACGTCTGCCGTAGAAAGTTAAAATTTTGTATTTAGGACTGTTATAACATCTAGTTGTGCACCTCCCTTTTTGGTCATTACATAACTTTCGGAAGTGGTACTTTACTTAAAGCGTATAATAGATTTTAATGAAAAACTATATTAAAATATAATCCAAAACTTTTCAAATTTGGTATATAATACTTCTATATAAATGAGAATAACGTAATAGATTTTAGTTATAATAGTCTACCCGGAAGTGGTACTTTACTTGAAGCCTATAATAGATTTTAATAAAAAAATTATATTAAAGTATAATCCAAAACTTTTCAAATTTGGTATATAATACTTTTACATCAATGGGAATAACATAATAGATTTCGGTTAAAAACCGGAAGTGATACTTTACTTGAAGCTGTTATCAGTTTTTCTTGAAAAAAATGGTGTTGTTTTGATTTTAATAATAAATGCTTCAAATAAAAGTTTTTGATAATTGAATTCTGTGTCGAAAACATTAAGTATGATTAAATTAGCTCTTTGTATAAGCGAGATATGTAAATTTAAAAATTAACAAATGTACCTATAATTACAACATTAATGTCAAGCCCGTATTACAAGCGCACTTTTATAATAAAAGTGCTTCTATGGAGCACTTCTACTCTAGAGTAGAACTGTGCGTTCTTAGATATTTGAAATCGATTTTTGATCTTTTAATAAAATCGATTTGATCGATCAATCGCAAAAGATCGATTTTTACCTCCCGCTACCGTAGATAAGGGAGGTATACGTATCGTACTAAATATCGCAATCTTTTAATAGTTATTTTTTTGAAACAAATACAGTGAATATCATTTTTCAGAAACTTTTACTAATAAAAAATAGATATCTTTAAATAACTTATAATAAAAATTATAATTCTTTCGTATTCCTCTTCTTTACATCCATATCAAGAGCTGATTTAAATTTTGGGTTATAATTGATCCACCGAAAGTACCATTATTTGAAGTTTTTAACAGTTGTTCTTAAAAAAATCACACAGTTGTTCAAAAGTGCGTACACTTACGTAACTTTCTCTTTAAAATCAAATAATATTACTACCAAGTTTATATCTCTACCCATTTTTGAATTATTACCCCAAAAGTCAATATACCCCACATTTAGATAAAAACTTCAAAATTTTCAAAAATCTAATTTTTATGTATCTAGATACATTGTTACGTAAATTACTATTATAAATTCCATACAGAAAGTTCATTGGAAAATATTCTATAAATCCAATAAAATTATCACATGAATATACAATATGTGTACTCATATATAAATACTCTAAAATGCGTACAATTACGTAACGTTCTCTTTACAATCAAATAATATTCCTACCAAGTTTATATCTCTACCCATTTTTGAATTATTGCCCCAAAAGTCAATATACCCCACATTTAGATAAAAAGTTCAAAATTTTCAAAAATCTAATTTTTATGTATCTAGATACTTCTTAATACGCTGATTTCAAATTTTGAAACCGCAGGTCGATATCTCGTTTCGTTCTCGAGATATTTAAATTTAAAGTTTTGCTCAAAACTGCCTATTTTTGGGTAATAACCCAAAAATGGGTCGAAATATGAATTTGGCGACAACACCATTCGATTCTACAGGCAAAATTACATAAGTATATCATTTTTCAAAATTTTTGTCCAACCGGTTCATTTTTTATGAATAAAAGTTTGAAAACCCCCGAAAATGGCCAAAATCTGAAAAAATCGTAAGGGGTACCCCTTACGATTTATGCGATTTTTAGCTATTTTCAGTTATTTTGCTTTAGAGATGGTATGCGGTGTTCAAAAATTCTAAAAATTGGTGTACTTATGTAATTTTGCCCGCAGAATCGAATGGTGTTGTCGCCATATTCATATCTCGACCCATTTTTGGGCTAATACCCAAAAATGGGCAGTTTTAAGCAAAACATTGAATCTAAATATCTCGAGAACGAAAAGAGATATCGACCTGCGGTTTCAAAATTTGGAATCAGCGCATTAAGAAGTATCTAGATACATAAAAATTAGATTTTTGAAAATTTTGAACTTTTTATCTAAATGTGGGGTATATTGACTTTTGGGGCAATAATTCAAAAATGGGTAGAGATATAAACTTGGTAGGAATATTATTTGATTGTAAAGAGAACGTTACGTAATTGTACGCATTTTAGAGTATTTATATATGAGTACACATATTGTATATTCATGTGATAATTTTATTGGATTTATAGAATATTTTCCAATGAACTTTCTGTATGGAATTTATAATAGTAATTTACGTAACAAGACCTGCAAGTGATACTTTACTGGGTGAGCCTACGGCTCGCTCTGGAAGCTTGTGAGCCCAGTATAGACACTTTCAGGTCATATTGGGTACAATATTTTTTTTGCGATCCTGAAAAAAGAATAAAAAAGTATTATTTTATTTTTTACTGCGAGCAAATAAGAAATAAATAAACAACTGATCTCCATGGAAACATTTAGCTTTACCGGTTCCGGGATCGGTAAAGTACTTTACGATCCCTTATAGACAACTTTCCGAGCTAGCTCTGCAAAGAAGGACTTTCCGGTCTAAATAGTGATCAGAAAGAGCTCATTTTCTGGGCGATCGCGAAAAAAAAATTATATTATGTTTCTGTTACAATTTTACTGGATATATAGGATCTTTTCCAATGAACTTTTGGATGGGATTTGTACAAAATATTCTATATCAAAAAATCAATTTTAATAAAGATCGTTTTTATTAATAGATCAATCGAGATCGAACTTTTTCGCAGCTCTACGTCTAGTTTAGGGTTTTGGAACGCGGCCCTGTAATTTATCATTTTATTTCTAATTCTGATTTTGTTTAGCAACAAGGAAAATATCTCTTTATCAGTTATGCATTGGGTAATAGGCTTATCATTTCTATGAAATGTTTATTTAATATTTTTTGTTCATTTGCTGATTGTGTTTATAATTCAAGCACTTATTCGATAGTATAGATTATATATCGACGTCATTTTAAAATGATAAAATTATGTAGATAAAGAGAAATTTACTTGTCTTTGTGTAGACTGTCTGTCTCAGTGACAGACAATAGCTGTCTTATACTTTCAAAGTAAAGTTTGGTTAGGTATGGTGATTTTCTTATAAGTGCAGTTATTTTTATTAGTGTTGTTAATAAATAAATTTTAAGTTTTTAAACGTGTAAAATGTCATCCGATGAATATGAAATAGAGGTAATTACATATTTCTTTAAATTTATGATTCATAGTTTAAATATTTTATAGTTTTGATCTTATCTATTAATAAAATCACAAAACTTGCTACTATTTAGATAAAACTTGTACAATATTTGGGGCGTGGTTCTTATTCTTCTTAACAGCTTTGAGAGTCTGTGAGCCTGTGAGGTGACACCTGGTGAGATCCTCAGTGGTACAGATAAAACATAAGGTGTTACATAACTCAGGTACAAACTTAATACATAACTATATATAAAATAAATATATCATCACTGCATATTACCCATTTCTGAGTGTGCCACAATCTGGTTTATCGCAGATATCGGTAATGATGATGACATATTCGTACCGTGCGGGCTCTTACCAGGCGTCACCTCACGGGCACTCATTGCTGGCGTGGAGAGTGCACCACAGGGGTCACTTTTGTGACATTTAAAATTCGAAATATTTGGCGTCGGTCGGGATCGAACCCGGTTCCCCAGGTTCGCGACCAGACACCCTGGCACAATAATACATAACTACTGACTAAAATTAAAAGAAAAAATAATTAACATGACTCCGATTTTCATTACATGTGTTTGGGCGACTTTGACCAATATTTAATTTTCTGTTTATTTACTGATTTTGAAAAAAAATTGTTGTTTCTTCGATTCTAATACAAAATGCCTCTTTCTCAGAAACAATTGAAGATTAGACCTATGTTAGTTAAGACTTTTACTCATTTTGGTCAGTACTATATGCTTTTAAAAATTGTGCCCCAAGTTATGGAACATTATGTATAAATAGGCTGGATCTTTTTCGGGTTTCTGGACCATTGTCTTCTAGGTATAACACCGAACGTTTCGCCCAACAATGTGTTAAGAATCTTCAGAGGTTTTCAAAGTGTTTAAATTTAAAAATTAACTTTCACTTGAAAAAATGACATGATATAATGGGGGATTCCACCATTTTTTTTTTATATAATTTCATCTGAAAATATTAGGGAAAATTCGGCGAAAATATTCCTATTAATAAGCGAGTTATGGTCTCCCGAATTTTGAAAAGATTGACGTGACGTCACGCATATGTATCTTTATATCAAACTGTTTTCATCATAGACCTAAATGTTCTTGAAATATATGATATTTTAAGTTATATTTACATAAAATAAATGAATATTATAACACTGTATAAGTCTACATACTTTATAATTACAGGTGTATTTAAATTATTAAGTTTAATGCAAGAAATTCATCTTAAAATAAAAACTGTTTAAAAACTGCAGTACAGGAATGTTAGCCCCTCCTTTCGAATTTGAATTTCTTAACTTCCATTGGTAGTAATCCCCACCTCCTAACACGCTATTTGTAATGCATGTATAGGCAGTCTTCCGGTCGCCAATCAAAATATTATATATTGATTTCATATTCGTGTCGAAGCACTATAACAAAAAACCCCTTATTTCCGAAATATCTCAATTATACCATTTCATTTTTTCATTAATATTCATTATTCAGCATATACATTCGTATTTTCTTACTATTTTCCTTTAATTCGATTGAGCTGGAATCCCCTATTAATATAAATAAATAAATGCCGGCCATGATAGCCTTAGTAATTATATATTATGTATAAAGTCATTACCGAAGTCGAAAAATGCAGATTGGCTATTCAGCAGTGGGTAGTAATCATTGTGTAATTGTCAGGCGGTTACCCAGCCAATTACTAACCGTACATATCCAAGCTTCACTCAGTAGACCTTATTATAATGATTAAAATTACGAAATTTACAATATTGTAAAAGAGAACTATACGGGGAAATATTATATCAATTTTTTATATAGATAACAGAAATATTTCATGGACCTTTTTAGATATAATGCAATTTATCATTATCTTTATTAGTCATCTATAAATAAACAATAATTATATATTACATTATTTATTGCAATAACAATAAATCTTGTACATATATTATTTATTTATGTATTGATTACAGAAATATACAGGGTGTTCGTCTATAAAATAATCAGCAAATCTCATTTATTATTACTTTTAGCGATTTCAACTATATATCATAAATTATAGTATGTTACCTCCTTTATAAAATTCAGAAGTAGTACAGTGTTATCGAAAACCGAAAGTTCCCTGGAAAAGTTTCTATAAATCCAACAAAATTATGACACGAACATATACTATGTAAACTGCATTTGTCACTGACGTCTGTCAATTACAATTATTTGAATATAGCAGCTGTTTCTATAATTATAGCAAAGCAGAGTTATGATAGGTAATCTCTTTATAACCCTCTATATCTAAAATGTATAATCAATCAGTACGGACAATAAGATATTATTTCATATTGATAATTATACATAAAATGTCAAAAAATTATATTTAACTGCGTTTTTTCAAGAAAAACTGTTAAGAATTTCAAATAAGGGAACTTCCGGGTGACTATTTATAACCAAAATCTAATCTGCTCTTCATATGGATGTAAAGAAGAGGAATACGAAATAATTATAATTTTTAGGATTGTAGTATTGGAGTTATCGTCGGAGAAATTTTTATCACACACACAGAGACACACATACATGCAGACAAAACTAGTAAAATAATATTCTAAGGACCCTAAAACGTGCTTATTTATTAGAAACTCCACCGAATTTTTGACCAAAGACAATACCTTCCTTACCTAAATCTGATGTGGCCAACACCAAACCTCCCGCTATTTAATTTTTATTAATTTAAATACATACCTACGGATTTACTAACGCTGCAAACTGTTCCATTGCATAAAACTATTGCTTTATTTACTATTTTCTTTTTAAAATGTCACTGTTATTAATTGGAAGTGATTAGTTTTTTGACAGTGATATTTACTGTCAGTTACGTTCATTTGAAATATGAACTGTAACAAAGGAATTGAGTTTATCTTAGGCTTCGCGACTAATAAAAAAAAACATTTTTAAATTTATCTGTAAAATATATAGAAAAAGTATTAATGTATTCCTGTAGAAAATTCAATAATCTTTAATTTTCATAAGACATAAAATGCGAAAAAATGGCATTTAATGACATTTTTTTGAAGAAAAACCATTATGAGCTTCAGGTAAAGTGCCATTTCCGGTTATCCGATTTACACCAAAATCTAATGGCTTCTTTTCATATTAGAATAGGGTATAAATAAAAGGTTTCAAATTTTTCTGAATGATAGTATTTGAGTTAGAGCGAAGACAAAATCCCTACACGTACACACACACACACACACATATATATATATATATATATATATATATATATATATATATATATATATATATATACCCACATATACACAAACAGACATCATCGTGAAAATGTTAAAATTGGATTCTAGGGACCTTAAAACGTGGTCATTTACTAAAATCTCGATATGTGATTTTTAACACGATCCCTATACCTCCCTTACCAAGGGTAGCGTGAGGTAAAAATAATCTATGACAATTTTATTTGTAAAATAATACTAGTAATTGTAATCATCCCCTTATTAGATTCGTTAAACAAAAGGTTTCTATTCTAAATTTAATTTAACCCTATTAACTATCTCCACAACTTGTGTTTAACAATTCTGCTTGCTGCTTAGCTTACAAAAGCAAGTTGCCGAAGGAACCCCATTTAATATAAAGGGCACAACACAGCACAGCAAAGGGCTGTAATTTGAATATCGCACCATCTACCCTTTATATTTACTCTTAACTATTACTAAACAACTGCAATTTGCAAAATAAACACTGACCCTAACCACGTTTCTTGTGTGTTACCTTCCCGCTAATTTATCATTAGTTAAGCATTGTTAAACATGAAGAAAATTGATGGGTGTCCGCACAATTATTTGATAATAGAGGAAGATGATAATAATATATTATTACTTTTTTTGTACATGTTGTTGTGGATGGTCTCTCTTATGTTGGGAAATACTTTTCGTAAAAAATTGAAGCAAAAATATAATATCTTCACGTAAAAATGATATTGTGTAATAATATTTCATTATATGTATTTCGGAAATATTAGCTAACCAACCCCGGCTTCGCACGGGTAAAGCTGGATTAGCTACACGTGCACCAGTAATTTTTCACATTTACTTCGGAGACTTGCGCTGCGTAGGGAGCCGGTAACTTGCCTCGCTCGTACATGTAACAGGCTCCGCCCACTGCCCTCCCGATCCCCGTACCGCACCTAACAGCGCCCTTTTCTAAACATGTCTCGGATACTTTTACTTATGTACATATGATGCAAGCTATCTTTCCGACTAATATCGAAAATCTGCCAACGGTTAAAATTTAACTATAGATACAAAGATAACAAAATAATTGAAATCATCCCCTATTGTACCGTCTTGCTGGATGATTTTTCAAAAACGCTAAAACAATCTTTATTTCTTACCAAAAGCATAAATATGAATTTTTATATGTCTAACTTGAGAAATGATGGGTTCTCCATACAAACTTTCATTCCCCATTTCACCCCTTTCAAGTTTTATTTTCGCGACAAAAGGTAGCCTATGTGCTTCTCCAAGATCGAATCTATCTCTATATCAGAATTCATTAAAATTGGTACAAACTTTTATCCCCTATTTCACTCCTTTAAGTTTTATTTTAGCGCCTGATGTAGCCTATGTCCTTCTCCAAGGTCCAATCTATCTCTACATCAAAATTCATCAAAATTGGTTCAGCGAAAAATATGATGGGTTCTCCATACAAACTTTTATTCCTTATTTCACCCCTTCAAGTTTTATTCATGCTATAATTCTAATATCCAGATTTTGCTGAATAAGCACGATTTAAGGTCCCTAGAATATGATTATAACATTTTTACAATGTGTGTGTGTGTGTGTGTGCGTGCGTGCGTGCGTGTGTATGTATGTCTGGATGCTGGAGGGACGATTCCTCAAAAACTATAAGACTTAGACCTATTTAACTATGAATTCCTCAATCTGACATTCCTGGGAAGAGCTGTAAAGGTTTTGGTAACAACTGGACAACCGAAAGTAGTAGTAGTATCTTAAAAAAAATATTCTAAATATTATTTTTTGAAAATTTTTGTTACTTAATATTGAAGAGCATTAAATTCTCCATCTAATACACTTAAAATTTTTATTATATCTTATATAGATTTAGAGATACACTATATTATATAGAGTAATCTAATCGCAGAGGCTAAGGCACTAAGCAAACCACTTGTCAAATTCAAATGTCTATAACGTAGTTTGTAAATGAAAGATATCAATGTCAGTGTCAAAAATCAACAGTTTTACTGACATTCTGATAGATTTTTATAAATAAATAAATAAATATATCATCACGGCATATTACCCATTTCTGCGTGTGCCACAATCTGCCTTATCGCAGATATCGGTAATGATGATGACCTATTTGTACCGTGCGGGCGCTTACCAAGCATCACCTCACGGGCACTCATTGCTGGCGTGGAGAATGCACCACAGGGGTCACTTTTGTGCCATTTAAAATTCGAAATATTTGGCGTCGGTCGGGATCGAACCCGGTTCCTCAGGTTCGCGACCAGAGACTCTGGCACGCGGCCACTGGACCCCATATAGCTTTTTATGAGCAGTACATTTAATCTTTTTTATTGTCTTATTAATTAAATATTTGAAATTATACGTAAAATGCATATATCCATCAGAAATACCGCCAATCTGGTTAATGTATTGGATGAATCTCTGACATTTAGGAACTTCCTCATACAATGAAAAATAGATATAATTAGAATTATATGTGTGCAGAAGACATGTTAAATACAATAAAAAACAATATTTGGGTAAAGTTCTGTAATTTTGTTATAAAATGACGGTTTGATAGCGAAGTGCAATACAATACTTATATAGCCTAATATGGAAATGGCGAGAAGTTTTGTGCTGGCCACAACAGATTTTAATTGGCGTCAATAATCTGTGCAAGTGGAAACCTAGCTTTAGCCCTATCTAGTTTATTCTGAGTACGAGTAACTTTATTCATTTTTAGTTGTCCCTGAATATATTAGACCCAACACCCAACTATGGTTTCTCACTCGCAATTTGTTATTCCTACATTAATCTGTTATTCCTTGTTAAATCTAGGATATTTGTTTAGTCCCAGGAACAGCACAAGCTTTGTGTTTAGTCCTTCTACTCCAAAGCAAACTATCCGGATTTTGGGTTGTTACATACGAGGTAGCATCAAAATGTTCCCGGAATTTGTCAATAAAATTTTACTGAAAAAAATGGAACAATTTATATTTATTTGCTTTAAAGTATACTCTGTCTCATCAAAACACAAAGAATCACAATATAAAGATTAAACTCCCGTATATTATAAAAATACAAAGGAAATTAAGAAAAAAAAATTTCTGTGACATCATTATATTGAACCGGAGAAGGAAACCATGTTTAAAAATGTAACGTATAGATAGCATGGCGTACGAGAAAGTTTTAATTTGAATTTGACATTAGTTCATTTTTCTCTCTCTCTGGTCTCTAAAATACATTAATTAATTTACAAATAAACACATAGGAAGTTACATGTAATTTAAAATATCGATACCAAAAAGACAAACTAAAATACTGACCTCCAAACTATTGTTGAAACGTCAAACAGGAGATCTACATTACCTGTACAAACAAACGCTATGGCTTTACGACCATTCATTGGTGCTGCGTAATTCTACGTCATACATGGCGATAATTCAAATAATCAAATTTCATTATTTTTTTTCTGGCTAATTAATAAAAAATTTGTCAAAAGAAAAAATATGGGTAACAATTTTTTACCTGCTCTTCAAAAATATTAAATAAAAAAAGGTACGCAAGTAGCCCATTATACTAACGACATATAATTTCGATATATTTAAGAAACTGGTAAATTTTCCAAATTAAGTTAGCAACTAACCCGGATTAAATTTTCCTCTACTATTTCATGCTTAACCCATAACATATATTATAAAAAAATTAACTGGAAATTTCTGTAAGAAATAAAAAAAAAAATAATAGGTAATGTAAAATTTTGTCATCAAGGAATGTAAAATAAAAGTATATTATACGCCAAGGTTGAGAAGATAATCATTATTGACCCAGCGCCTATTGCAACCCGAGGGCGAAGACCGAGGGATATAAGATCTTCTCAACCGTGGTTTATATACTATTTTTTTTGTCACTACTACACATATATTCTCTTTGAATTTTTTTTATTGATAATAACAATAATTTTGACATTAATAATAACGTTACTTATTTGTTAATATTCACAAAAACAAAGTAGGCTGCATTTGTTTTTATCTGACGTTTTGCTCATTTCGCTGGTTTGATAACCTCACTTATGGGCCTTGATTTGTATTTGATTTAATTATTTAATAAAAACACTTTGTGCTGTTACAGTCAGCAGCCTTATTAGTTTATTATTATTTTTAAATAAATCTATTGAAATGTATTTACCTACAAATACAAAAAAAATAGTGATTTGTTCAATCCTAAATCTACAAATATTTCACATTTTCACCAAAACAGCACAGTGGTCAGGCGAGGCGGCAGCGTAGGTCAATTTAAAATTATAGTGGCAAATTTAAATTATATACTTAACACCTTTCTTGAGTTTAATGAGTTAAATAATATTTGGATTTGGAGGCTTGAGTTTGATTGAAAAGTGACAGTTTGCATTATAGACCAAGGTTAATAATAAATTATTATTGACCTAGGTTACCATGGTTACAAGCAAACGGTAGTGAAAAACAATTTCTCATGTCAAATAAAGGTAAATAATAGTGGGTTCATAGGCTAGTAGTGAAAAAAAATATTTAACAATTTTTTTTACACATGTGACTGTACTAAAGACTTAAGTATGTTTATTTTACATCCCTTGACGACAAAATTTTACATTGTCATTTATTTATTTATTTTTTTTTATCATTATTGACTTTTCATCTTTTTAAATATTATTTATGTTTTTATAAAATGCGGCGATCAACTTCTTTAGACATTTTCTTGCCCTAAAGAATTTTATAGTTAAGGGGTAATTTTATTAGTGTTATTTAAAATTTACCTTAGACTCCTTTTACTATTATCAATAGTAGGTCTTGATAAAATAAATTCATAATATTTTTGGGTACACCCTCGTATAACCAGAAAATAAGATTTCATGTCGCTACACCTCAGAAATGTGAATATAATATCTTTTTTGCACATCCGGGCGTAAAAGTCGGACAAATAGCATTATTTTAAGGGCGAAATGACACTCTTTTTCGACCGAGAGCGAAAAAATTTTCGCCCTACAGCTTTTCGTGCCCAGTTAAAATAATTACATCTATCATTAACTTGCTTGTTTTCATTGTTATCCGTGACAACGTACATATGTCAAATAGACTACTATGATCTAAATTTGATTTGAACATCGTTATACTTTGATCACGATGATAAAGTAACACTACTCCGGATGTGCAAAAAATATTGTATGTATTACGGGCGAAATATATTTTGGCTCTAGGTGCATTGTAACCCTCCGCTACGTGTCGGGCTTCGCCCTTAATACATAATAGCTATTTGTGTATTAAGAGCGCAAAATGCGACATTGTCGATAGAGAGGTTGTTACCGGGCGACGAAGGAGCGCGGCATTCTCTCGAAATCGACAATGTCCATTTGCGCTCGAAACACACACAAGATTTTTTCTACAGTCGTCACAATGGGGTCCTCCACCATAACAAAAAATAATAAAATGTACACTTTATACTTACAGTACTGCTCAATAAATAACGATTGGCTAATACAAAAGATACGGTTTAAACTTAAAAAGGCTTTTAAATGATTATATCGTTACATTAGCCATCTATTCCATAAAAAAAACCAAAATTAGAGCGTGGAAGCAAGGATTTGTGATGATTTGATGAGTTTTTGTAGCAAAATGTGTGGTTAGTTGTCACGCCTGTCACACCGAAAAAATTAACAAATATTTCAAGGAATTTGTGATTATATAGACATGTATGTGCTTTGACTGACTTCTCGCAGTTATTTAAGTAACGAAATAACTAATAACTTTATTGTAATCAAAATAAATAGTTAACTAGAGATCAGATGTCAGTACGACTCGCAACTATCCTACCGCCATCTGTGTACAATCATTCCTATTACTAAACATAACTGTTCACACAATTTATTTTATATTTAATTTAATTTTATCGTTATTTTCCATTCTTCTTGTGTTTTTATTCACTCTAATCTAAGCATTTTATACTTTCGTTTTTGTAAATGAATGTCCTATTTCATTTTCACAGCAGTGTGGCATTTTGTTAGGTTCTGTTAAATACCGACAGAACATATGTCAAATTGACTTGTGAACGTGATAAATGTGCAATTACAGTGCCATTAGTTCCTAACTAAACATTTTCATTAAGAATGTAGACAAGTGACATTTCTCAACATTGTATATTTAGAAATTTGGACAGCGAGCGTTTTTTCTACTTTGTCGCGCATGAGCGGCAAAGTGACATTTTGCGTTGACAAAAGAGAGCGCAAATGGCTACTTTCTATAGTGACTGTAGAAAAATATCTTTATTGTTGTCCTCTGTGAGGATGTTGTGCAGGTATACTAACCTTGTGCATATTTTGATTATAGGGCAATAACGGAGGATCTCGTTCGGTTGGCGGTGGAGCAGGAGGTGGGTACTGCGGTGGGGGAGGAGGTGTTGGCATTGGTAGCATTGTGGGCGGGGGAGCAGGGACGACAGGGACGGCGGCGGGCGTGAAGGCAGGCCGGCCGATGGCCACCCAGCAGTACAGCCGGCAGTGGGGCAGTCACGGCCACCACCAGCCCCAGGCCACCGCCGCCGCCGCGGTGGCCGCTGTGCACGCCTACCAGGCCTCCACCCAACAGCCACAACCATACACACCCAGGTACAGGTATATACTAAAACGCAGCATACGACAAGTCTTGCCATCAAATACTCTCACATGCTTTATACCCTGCTAAAAATTTTAAAAAAATAACCACAGACGTGTTTCGCTCTTATTGGAGCTCATCAGTGTGATGCATTGAACCCTCTGGCAGTTTAGACCTCAACCATATGGACTACAAATTGTGGTCAGTGTTAAGATCTATGGCCACGATCCGAGTTCTGCAATATAGTCCTCAATAGGGGATTCCAGCTCAATCGAATTAAAGGAAAATTCCAAAAAAAAATACCAATGTATATGTTGAATAACGGATATTAATAAAAAAAATGAAATGGTATAATTGAAATATTTCAGAAATGAGGGGTTTTTTGTTATAGCGCTTCGAAACGAATATGAATTCAATATACAGGGTGTCTCTTAAATAGGGGGACATGGCTTAACCACAGATTCCTGAGGCTAAAATAAGACGATTTAACCAAACTTGCTTCTACCGGAAAGTGTACCATTTAGCCAGAAATCTGCTTCAAATTTCTTCGAAAAAAAATTAATTTTGCTTATAATAATCGGACGCTTTATTCCATTTGGATGAAATTTGGTATGACAGTTTATATGATTATGTCATCTTTTAAGGTGATACTTGTTATTATTAGTGAACCACTAGTGTATGAAACTTAGGTGTCCCAGTATTAATTAGACCATAAGTTTTTAATGGCAATGCCGAAAACGTAAAATTATTTTTCTTCAAAAAGATACATTCAATAGTAAACTTTTGTCTCTCTGTGTAATTTGTGATATCTGTTACGGTTCACACAGAAAAATATCTGATGTGGACAGCACATGACTTCCTTGTACGCCTGTTACACTATACATATTTTGTTAATAATTAAAATATGTATTATAACAGACCCAATCATAAAATTGCACGTATTTGACGTAATTTGACATCAACATTTTTATTTTTTTATTTTTTGTCCTAATCCATAGCAAACTTAATTAGAGAATACAAAGAGCTAATTTAATCATAATTAATGTTTTCGACGCAGAATTCAATTCTCTAAAACTTTTATTTGAAGCAAGAAAAACTGATAACATCTTCAGGTAAAGTATCACTTCCGGTTAGACTATTTTAACCAAAATCTATTATGTTATTCCCATTGATATAGAAGTCTTATATATCAAATTTGAAAAGTTTTGGATTATATTTTAATATAATTTTTCATTAAAATCTATTATAGGCTTCAAGTAAAGTACCACTTCCGGGTAAACCATTTTAACCAAAATCTATTATGTTATTCCCATTGATATAAAAGTATTATATACTAAATTTGAAAAGTTTTGGATTATATTTTAATATAGTTTTCATTAAAATCTACTATAGGCTTCAAGTAAAGTACCACTTCCGGGTAGACCAATTTAACTAAAATCTATTATGTTATTCCCATTGATATAAAAGTCTTATATACCAAATTTGAAAAGTTTTGGATTATATTTTAATATAGTTTTTCATTAAAATCTATTACAGGCTTCAAGTAAAGTACCACTTCCGCAAGTTATGTAATGACCAAAAAGGGAGGTGCACAACTAGATGTTATAACAGTTCTAAATACAAAATTTTAACTTTTTACGGCTTCCCGTTTTTCAGTTATGCGAGATACGTACGTACGTACAGACGTCACGACGAAATTAGTCAAAATGGATTCAGGGATGCTCAAAATGGATATTTCCGTTGAAATCTGGAAACCGAAATTTTTCGCGATTATAATACTTCCTTTACTTCGTACAAGGAAGTAAAAATAAAATCTGAGTGTCTGCACTGCTAAATTTTTAAAATAAATGTAATCTAGCAGTCTATCTAAATGTCAAACAAGTAATTTTTAATGACAGTAACAATTGTTTTACGGGTTGTCAAAAATTTTCTTCGCAATATTCTAAAATTAGTAACATCCGTTTGTTCGGCCTAATAATATTTTACTACCATTATTATAAATAAGACGATTACATATCTCAGCTTACTCCTAAACAAGTTGTGAAGATTGACAACTCGTTACTGTCATTAAAAATTACTTGTTTGACATTTGGATAGACTGCTAGATTAAATTTATTTTAAAAATTTAGCAGTGCAGACACTCAGATTTTATTTTTTTCTGTGTGAACCGTAACATATATCACAAATTACACAAAGAGAGAAAAGTTTACTATTGAATGTATCTTTCTGAGAAAAAATAATTTTACGTAATAGGCGTTGCCATCAAAAAGTTACGGTCTAATCAATTTGGGACACCTAAGTTTCATACACTAGTGGTTCACTACTAATATCAAGTATCACCTTAAAAGATGACATAACCATATAAACTGTCATACCAAATTTCATCCAAATCGAATAAAGCGTTCTGTTATTAGAAGCAAAATTAATTTTTTTTCGAAGAACTTTGAAGCAGAATTCTGGCTAAATGGTACACTTTCCGGTAGAAGCAAGTTTGGTTAAATCGTCTTATTTTAGCCTCAGGAATCTGTGGTTAAGCCATGTCCCCCTATTTAAGAGACACCTGTATAATATTTTGATTGGTGACCGAAAAACTGCATACACATGCATAACAAATAGCGTGTTAGGATGTGGGGGTTACTGCCAATGGAAGTTAAGAAATTCAAATTCGAAAGGAGGGGCTAACGTTCCTTTACTGTGAAACAGTTTTTATTTTAACATAAATTTCTTGCATTAAACTTAATAATTTAAATACGCTTGTAATTATAAAGAATGTAGACTTATACAGTCTTATAATATTCATTTATTTTATGTAATTATAACTTAAAATAGCATATATTTCAAGAACATTTAGGTCCATGATGAAAACAGTTTGATATAAAAACACATATGCGTGACGTCACGTCAATCTTTTCAAAATTCGGGAGATTATAACTCGCTTATTAATAGGAATTTTTTCACCGGATTTACATTAATAATCTTAGTTTTCCTAATATTTTCAGATGAAATTATAAAAAAAAATCTGTTGTGGCCAGCACAAGACCTTCCGTCAATTTGATGTATTTTGTACAAATCCCATACCAAAAGGTCTTTGGAACAGATTCTATATAGTATGTAAAATTGAACACATACTATTTTTTACAAATTCCATACCAAAAGTTCATTTGAAAAGGTTACATAAATCCAATAAAATTATAACAAAAACATACACTAAGTAAAATGCTAGTGACACTTTCTTCTTTCCCCTATTTTATTAGGGATCGCTGTTTCCTCTTCTCTTCCACTCATTCCTATCCAACGCATCTTCTTCACACTGTCCTTTCTTTCTCAAGTCTTCTGCGATACAGTCTTTCCATCTTCTCTTTGGCCTTTCACTGCATGTCACTTGCGAGGAACACTATGACATACCAATTTTAGATCCTTTACTTTCTATATTTGATTTTGCACTTGCAACTGACATCTGTCAATTAAAATTTTTTGAATATACCTATCAGCTGTTTCCATGATAAATAGCAAAGCTGACTAATTTTTGAAAATTAATTCCTTTAAAACGCTTTAAATCTACATCTGTTGAATATGAAGGAGAATGTATAATCAAACCGTATAGAGAGGAGTATTTTCTTTTATATGTATAATAACAAAAAGTCAAAAAATAATATTTAACTGCTTTTTTTTAAGAAAAATTGTTAAGAACTTCAAATAACGGTACTTCCGGTGGTTCTATTATAACCAAAATCTAATCAACTCTTCATATGGTTGTACAGAAGAGAAATACGAAAGAATTATAATTTTTAGAATTGTAGTATTGGAGTTATGGTCGGAGAAAAATTTGTCACACACGGACACACATACACACACACACACACACACACCCTAAAACGTGCTTATTCATTAAAAACTCACCACCGAATTTTTTGACCAAAGACAATACCTTCCTTACCTATAGGTGACGGAAGGTAAAAATGCTGGAATCCCCATTCGATAAATCGGACCGTGGACACTACTAACTGGCAATAAATTACTTGCAATACAAAGGGAATTATTATTTTTACAAATTTTTAGCATTGTATAAACCATGTGACAGTATTTACGGCAGGACAATATAGCTCATGTATCACAAATAAAACTGTGTCCGTGCTTGGTTGTGTAGGTACCCACCGCCTCCATCATCATACACGCAGTCGAGCGTGGGTGTGGGCACGGGGGCAGGCCGCGTCCCGACGGCAGCGTCACCGTCCAACACCAACAGCTCGTCGTCCTCCAACACGGGCTCGCAGTCCGGCACCATGAGCACGTCGCTCAGCAACGCCGGCGCGCCCAACTCCTCCTCGCAGACCTCCGCACACGAGCAACTCTCCAAGACCAACCTCTACATCCGAGGGCTCACGCAGAGCACCACAGATAAGGATCTCGTCTCTATGTGCGCCCAGTAAGTCACATACAGTGATGGTCGCTCATAACGAACCAATCTAGAGAGTACGAACTAAAGTCCTATAAAGCCTCATTCAGATAGAGCTTAGTAGTACAGTTGTGACACAGACATAGAATAGACAATTATACAGAAGCGACATTCAGAGAGAGAAACGAAAATTAGAGAGAGATAGAGCATGCCAACAAATTTAAAGAGCTAATCGGATAAAATCGGATTGTTTCGGCATATCTTCGTACCTTATGATTCTTTGTTCTTTTCATTATCTCGACGTGAACATTTTCTGTTAGGGTTAGGGGTGAATAGTAAATAGTTATTTACATTCGAGTGCGTGTAAGTTGTATTTTACAGCGCGACAGCTTTGTTTAAGGCATGAGCCCTTAAGGCGAGTGCCTTATTAGCTGGAGCGCTGTAAAATACTTCACGCACGAGAATTGTATCAAACTTTTTGGCCGACGATAATGAAAATCACTTTTTTCAATGAGATTGGTTGTACTTCTGAAAAGGGTTAGTTTAAAATACTGGGGTTAAGTCAATTTCCAAATTTGATTTTACTTACCTTCATTAGAGTACTTCTTTTAGCAAAAATTTATCTGTAATAATAGACGTTGTGTATGACTGATAAATTCCAACGACTAGTTTTTAACCAACACTTGAAAATTCAACCAATGGGAACAGTATTATACTGATAAAACCTTGTTACCCCGATAAAACCCCGTTACCCCGATAATTTTCCGCTACCAAGTAAATAAACAGTTGTTATGGTTTATAACTGTCAGTGTGACAATTAATGTGTCAAGTTTCATTTTGCGTTGTCTTTGGAATTTATCTCACCAAATACCACACGACCTCTCAGATTTTCTCAGATAAACTTTTATTTTTAAGCACTCATTTTTTTTGCTTTTAAGCAAAATCACTCAAGCAAACTGACATTAGGTAAAACCCCTTCTCCTTCGGAGTCGAGATTTTACCATGCAGTTTGCTTTCGTGTTTGTTGCTAAGCAAAAAAAATTCGTGCAAAATAAAAATTTATCGATAAAATCAGGAGGTCTTGTGATATTACTTCTGATAATATATTTATTTGCTCATGTTTTCTTTGTAATAAATAATAGGTAGGTATCGATATTTGACATTTCAGCAATGCTCGCGTATTTGACAGGTATATCGATCGGTGACTATGTCGGTAACGGCGGATTTTTACAATAATGACAGATGTCGCTACCGTGAGTTTGGTTTATATATAAATTAATTTTAAATATAGGAAATGTTAAAGTAAAAAATAACTTATGTATGTAGTAGTTTTTTACATGAACTTTATTATAGTAAAGATGATTTCTTTTCTAAATGCCCATAAACGTCTAGTGTATTTTGATTATTTTACCGCATAGTTAGACAAGTTACAACACAGTAAGCGTAAAATGTAGATTACACTTGCTGTGTATACAATTGTAAAGTTCCCATTACACTTCAGGAGGGCAAAAAGTATATTGAGAAACACAAATTGATTTCTAATAAGAACAAATATGTTATTTTTTCAACAAACGATAGGAAAAATCGTTATCATAAAGAAAATCATTATATTTCACATATTCTGGAGGAGCTGTTGTCTCAGCTTGTCACGCCCATGTATTTTAGGGTTATGGCTAATTCAAGCAAACCAAATACTTTTGACATCTCATTTTGTGAACTGTTGAATTTTAGAAGTGGTGTTAGTTTCTACTAAAATGGAAAAAAACGAAGAAGGTAGAATCGGGAGGACTTGTTTATTCATATAAAGGCCGTATAAGTAGATTTAAAAAATGGGGAAACGGAAATGTAAGTTTTTTTCGTTTCCAGAAATGTAAGTCATGCAAAACGACTACCATATTATGTAAAATGTAGGTATATTCATTTAATAAATATAGATGTAAAATGTGGCTCAAGGCCTGTGGAAGAGAAGATTTGATGTAGAAGGATATGGGAGATATTCATCGAGTCTAACGTATGTGTTTCCCACATCAAAGATATTAAAATTTTGCATTATAATGAATTTGTAAAATTCAGGTATTTGTTTAATAGAAACATAATTATGTGTTTATTTTATCTGATTTCTTTTTAATTCGTTAATAAAATTAAAATTTTGGTACTTTTATGTTCTAATTTTTCTTTTACCATTTAAAACAATTTAAATTTCGCGCGTAAATTTGCCAACAAATGGTGCCGACAAGGATTGTCGCTTCTGTATAAATGTCTATTCTGTGGTTGTGGCGTAGTTGTATTGTAGGGACAGTAAACGCAAGCGTTCACATTCAGACTTTCGCGATAGTGCAGTTGTATTGCAGTGCAGAAGCTTCAAACTTCTGCACTGCACTACCAAAGTAGCGATGCAACGACCAATCAAAACGAGGTATATTATTTGAATCTGTAGGTAATGTAGAAATGCGAAATGTCATTATAGTCTATGATTTATTTTTCATTGTTGGACCTACCATTGCAAATAAATTGTCTAAGCAACTCTAATGATATTCTTGTATATACAAAGAACATCTCTGTATCTTGTAGACGAGTTTCGTTTAATAGATTATGATAGTCACCTTGTGAATACTTTTTATAGTGGCTGTCTCTTAAATAGGGGGACATGGCTTAACCACAGATTCCTGAGGCTAAAATAAGACGATTTAACTAAACTTGCTTCTACCGGAAAGTGTACCATTTAGCCAGAATTCTGCTTCAAAGTTCTTCAAAAAAAAAAATTAATTTTGCTTGTAATAACAGAACGCTTTATATGATATGGATGAAATTTGGCGTGACACTTCATATTGTTATGTCATCTTTTAAAATGATACTTATTATTAGTGAACAACTAGTGTATGTAACGGGTGTCCCAACATTGATTAGACCGTAACTTTTTAATAGCCACGCCGATGACGTAAAATTATTTTTTTTCGGAAAGATGCATTCAATAGTAAACTTTTCTCTCTCTGTTTATTTTGTGATATCTGTTACGGTTCAGACAGAAAAAAATAAAACCTGAGTGACTGCATCGTAAATTTTTTTAAAATAAATTTAATCTAGCAATCTATCCAAATACCAAACACCTAAATTTAATGACAGAAACTATTGTTTATGGGTTGTCAAAAAATTTATTCGCAATATTCAGAAACTAGTAACAACCATTATTATTAAATAACAGGAATAAATATGTTAGCTTACTCCTACTCCTAAACAAGTTCAGAAGATTGACAACTCGTTACTGTCATTAAAAATTAGATGTATGACATTTGGAGAGACTGCTAGATTAAATTTATTTAAAAAAAATTCATGATGCAGTCACTCAGATTTTATTTTTTTCTGTCTGAAACGGAACAGATATCACAAATTACACAGAGAGAGAAAAGGTTGCTATTGAATGTATCTTTCTGAATAAAAATTTCACGTTATCGGCGTGGCCATTAAAAAGTTATGGTCTAATCAATGTTGGGACACCTACGTTTCATACACTAGTGGTTCAATAATAATAACAAGTATAATCTTAAAAGATGATTTATAACCATACGAACTGCCATACCAAATTATATCCAAATCGAATACAGCGTTCTGTTATTATAAGCAAAATTTTTTTTTTAAGAACTTTGAAGCAGAATTCTGTCTAAATGGTATACTTTCTGGTAGAAGGAAGTTTAGTTAAATCGTCTTATTTTAGCCTCAGGAATCTGTGGTTAAGCCATGTCCCCCTATTTAAGAACACTGTGTATCGCCGTGTAAGAACGATACTGAAAACTGTTAAAAAAGTTAGTTTCGAGATAATTGCGTTTTAAGGATATAAATCAACTTATTTTTATTATTAACAAAGATAAAATATTTTCCAGAATTTGTTAAACCTATACCAGTATAGGAAGACAAAATTATCAAAATTTTGGCGTAATATAAAGACATTTTAAGTTGTCTTAGTATTTTACTAGCAATGGGGTATTCCACCATAAAAAAATAATTAAAAAAAAATCAATTTCACATAAAGTATGACTCAATAAATAATAGTTAAAACAATGAAAACATTTTTTAAATAATTACTTTACGAGATATTTCACATTTGCTAAAAGGGGAAAGTGACGTCATACAATTGTTATCTTTCTCTCGCAGCGTACTCAGAGCAGTGTGTGTGAGAAAGACAAGTATAGGGGAAATGTGACGTTACACTGATTTCTTGAAAATAAAATACTGTTAAACTAGGAACAATTAAGATTTTTTAATACTATGAATTGCTTCAAAACTGAATGAAGTTTTATTTAAAATAATAATAAAAAAAATATGAGTGGAATACCCCATTGCGTTCTATTTACAGAATGATGTACCTATGAATACTATGAATATCAATGTTGTCTCTATTTTGCACAATAACTAAGTGAATTTTCACAAAATGTAAGACAAAGATATATGTTTTTTTTTTCTTTTCTTGTAAGTCTTGTTTCAGAAATTACAGTATTACACTATAAAGTATATGAAATTGGCTTTCAGAATATATCGATAACTAAAACCTACATTTTTTAAGTTGTCTTAGGGCCAGCTTTACAATCTCCGGTTAAAATTTTAATTGCCAGTTAAATAAAATTGAAACGAAATAAACTGTTAAATGACAAATTTATCATTGCTATCAATAATGCGATGTAATATTGTTTATTTAATTGTCAGTTAAAATTTTAACCAGAGATTGTAAAACTGGCTCTTAAGGTATTGTTCTAGCACGGCGATATGTTATATTTAATCTAATAATAATTATTTTGTGTAGATTCGGAACAATCATCTCCACGAAAGCAATACTGGATAAAAACACTAACAAGTGTAAAGGTTAGCATTTATTTGTTATGTTTTTGGTGCATTATACTGATTGTGTTATGAAAATAGGGTATGGTTTCGTGGATTTTGAATCACCGGCCGCTGCGGAAGGTGCCGTGAAGGCGTTACAAGCCAAGGGCATCCAAGCACAGATGGCGAAAGTGGGTATCTGGTTCCCGCGTAGAACGTCCACTGTACGTTGTGCATGCAAGTAATATTTAGCTAGCTTAACATCCTTACCATACCACCCCGAGACATTGCAACCAACCACAGGCAAAATACCCACACTGACATATTTTATCTACACATTGTTTTTGCTAATTTTTTTTTTTTTTTTCTCTAAATATAAATAATGGATGGTGATTAGCAGAAGATTAGTAATATTTTAACAGTGTCAGTCGTTTATGATTTATTTTAGAGAATAAAATCTTCAAATAAAGTTACAGAAAAAAAAAATATTTAAACAAAATTAACCTCTAATGACATCTGGTCAATATTTTTTAAAAATTATGCGACTTGTGCTGCCATCTACGATACAAAGATTTCTTGGCGCACTAAATTTGAAGAAAACCATCAGATGAAAGTTGAACGTCTTGTATATTTTAAAAATTAAGTTTATGTGTTAAAAAGTAAAACAACATGATATTCATTAATAATAACTATCGTTACAATTTTATTTATTAATTTTACACTCAAATTAATTTGGCAACGTACACAAACCGTATTCTTGGGAACCATGTTTGGGCCCCGCAAGCACTTGTCAAAGTCAAGTGGCCTCCCGCACCTCACAAGTTACGACTTGACATTTGATTGACAGTAATGTATTTGCCTGTCTCATTTAAAATGAAACATAGGGAATGAATTTGACAGAAGTATTATATTTAAATATTGTAAGAAATTAAGCCGAGTCAGAAAATCACTCGGACACAAGGTGCACACAATATTTTTTCTACAACTAAATTTCATTTAGAAAGTAAATTAACCTCTATTGACGTCTTGTCAAATGTAAAATTCGTTCCCTATGTTTCATTTTAAATGGGACAGGCAAACACATTGCTGCCAATCAAATGTCGAATCGTAACCATGGATACGACAAACCCAATGTTCACGTTAAAAAATACTCACGGTATAGTTAATAACCTTCTACCGTCTAATTCAAAGATTCAAAGAAACATCTGATTTAACGTAGATAATTTCACGCCAAATGAAAATTATATTTATAAAAATAAATAGAACGATATTATATTAATATATTATAGCATATTCTGATATGTAATCCTCAATTTATAGTTTATATATATTTTTCTTTTAGAAATTATGTGTCCATATAAAATGTCTGTTTGAAATGAGTCTGAACTTGGTACGTAACGTTGTGACGACAAAACATGGCTGGTTTTTGCAAATTTTTAAAAATATCATACTTTAAAACGATTTTATACAACAAAAAATGAATAAAAAATAATTTAATCATACTGATTGATGAATTAGACTATCCTTTTTCGATTTAAACAGAAAAAAGGTACAATTATTTTTTTTGCATGATCTCATTAATGTGTATTCGGTGTATGAGTTCACAAGTTATAACTAGACAGACGTCTGCAGTGGTTTAGTGCGTTTTGGATCGTTATTTACAGTATTATAAAAACAAATTTAAGAATGAGTGGAAAGAAAAAGAATTTAAATTTGATTTTAAATCAATTTACAACGTCTGAAAAATTAATTATTTAATTAATTTAATTATTTTTTTCTAAAATAAACCATAAACGATTGACAGTTAAAACACTGCTAATCATCTCCTCCCTAATCTTCTCCTAATCACTATTGTTCTTTAAATAGCCTCAAATGTGGTATCACAAAATTTAATATCAATAAAAAATATACAGTGTGTCCCATTTAGAGGTGCCGCCATTAGGATCTCGAGAACTGTAAGAGATACGATGTCGGTTAAATGGAACTTTTTGTGCGCCTTTGGGAGGCCAACTCAGATGTGCTTTTATTTTTCCAAAAATTCTCATAGGACACTAGATAATGACGAAAAACTGAATATTGTTGATTTTTTCTTTTTCAAATAAGTTCTAAACTATTAATAATTGAGAAAAAAGTTTCAAATATAAAAGATAGATATTTTTATCAACTAACCAGTGGCGTACGAAATAAATTTTTATATCTGTAAATTTTTGAGATATAACACAAACTTATATTTTTTAAATGGAACCCATATCTGATTTTAGTCTCAAAAAAATAAATATTTTTTTCTGTTTTCAACGATGTAAGGGTTATTATGTTTTATATTTGTTTTGCCTTCAAAAATTATTATTTTTTCCTTATTTTGTATTAAATTTACAATTATTTTGAAAATATTGGTAGAGTTCTATTTGGAAATACTCCTTGTATTTAAATAATTTATTTCCTTAAAAATATTTGCTCAAAATTCGTATCAAATTAATTTTTATATTTTGTATCAGGTCGCCCTTGGCACATCATAGTGTAACTTGTAATTATGAGTCTAGAATAAAAATATTAAGTAATAAAGGCATAAAACAAATTATTTTGATCAAATACAATATAATTAATAAAAATAATAATGTTTTTCTGGGAAATAATTAGAAAATTCAGGAAAATAAAGAGAAAAATTAAATTTTAGGAGCAAAATAAATATAAATCAGATATGGGTTCCATTTAAAAAAATATAAGTTTGTGTTATATCTCGAAAATTTACGGATATGAAAATTTATTTCGTACGCCACTGGTTAGTTAATAAAAATATCTATCTTTTATATTTGAAACGTTTTTCTCAATTACTAATAGTTTAGAAGTTATTTGAGAAAGAAAAAATCAACAATATTTAGTTTTTCGTCATTATCTAGTGTCCTATGAGAATTTTTGGAAAAACAAAAGCACATCGGAGATGACCTCCCAAAGGTGCACAAAAAGTTCCATTTAACCGACATCGTATCTCTTATAGTTCTCGAGATCCCAATGGTGGCACCTCTAAATGGGACACACTGTATAAAAGTAATATAATTGGCGGCATACATATTCCATTTAGCAATCTGCGACTTTTGGTTAATTTGCCGTCACCAAACGGTCAAACCAAAATTAAATGCTAGCGAGTAACAAATAACGACAACAAACTTCGGTTTAGATCGGTTAATTCCGGCATAACCTTCAAAAAGTGCCACATACGTCTTCAAAAATACTTCAAAGTTATGTATCGTCTTGAACAAAGGTTTCTTCCTAAATATAGTGTTGTAAAATGTTGAATTCCGTCATTTTGGGTGTGTTGCTTCGTGGTCACAAAAACCTAAGACCTCGCATGACGCAGTTCGCAGATTGATGTGTCACTTACTCTGCTTCATGTGTCCGAGGCTTCGATTTAACCACTAAACCTTTTATACATGTAGACTAGTGTATTGCAGTGTTTCGGATATGGTTAATGAATGTACAACTCAAATCTTATACAAAAAAAAGAACATAAATGCTTAAATTTTAACTGTTTGGGTTCGATTTGAGTTCTACCTGTACATAATCTTTAGCATGATGTTTTAGTCAGAAATATATAAGTAATTTTTAGAGATAACTTTAGACAGTAATGGGTAAAAGTATTAGACACTCTTTAAATTTTGAAAAATGATTTTTTCATATTTTATGCCACTCATACTCGGTTATAGTTAGCGACTTAGGGCTAGTTTATGATGAATTTAATTTATAAATTTACAAGTTTTTCTCTGGTTTACGTTCGATTTTGAAATTATGGATCTGACCAATCAGTATCTATCACGTGACTTGTCACTGCTTGTCATTTGACGTTTCACCAGGTATCAGGAGTGGGATCACGTAAAAGTGAAAACGATATTGCGATTATCGAGAAGTGAAAACGACATTCGTTTCCTTAGCGATCACGTAAAATTAGTCACTCACTACGTTTTCAACTTCGGTTATTTCCGTAAAGTGACTACGTTTTGTGGAAACGATATCGTTTACAGACTAATGTTTTTATATTAAATAGTAGTTTTGACATATAATTTATATGAATGTCATTAAAATTTTTAATCTAATGTCAAAAAGTATTATTCTCGCCCTTCGTTTTTATTTCGTTCATAATAGCAATGCTGTAAGAATTAAAGAAGGATACAAGTTAAATTATCAATTAGTTACAGATACCAATTCACAAATTTTATTAAAATTATGTAAAAACTACAAAATATTAATCACAAAACACAAGCTAGAATCGTTATATTTGATGCTTCGCAGAATACAATATTATTAAAATATTAATAAAATTTTCTTTCTTGGATTTATTCTTGTAATCAATCAAAATATGCTTTGTTGTAATCAACACTTTTACAGTTATTGGAATATCAATATTGCCCGAAAATATTTCTTTTGGGTAGTTCTTTCACTAAATTTTAATAGTAAATCAGGGAAATTTCAGTACAAATAAGAAAATATCTAATCACCAAGATTTCAATTTTCTATCATAGCTTTCAAAAGAGTAAAAATATATAGTAAATCATAAGCATTTGATTCTTCGCAACATGCGTATTAAAATATTCATGAATTTTTTTCTTAGATTCATTCTTGTAATCAATTTTCATTTTATAATTATCGTATTTTATCACAATTATTTCATTTTCGCCTTACTAAACAAAATAATAAAAAATACCTTTCAAATTTAAAATATTAATTTATTTTTAAATCATTTCTAATGACATTTCTTTCAAGTGCAAGTAAATAAGAAAAGGATATACCTATACCCAAATGTATAAAATAAAAAGAGACGTAAGAAACGACTATCGTTTTCACATGCTTTGAGGGTGTCGACTAGAATTCACATTTTTTTTTCAGTCTAAAACGATATCGTTTTCGGTTTTCATTATTTACGAACAAGATGATTTTTTATAATATCGGGAATGTTTTTTACTATTGTTGATTTGTATAATAAAGAAATAAAACAAATACAAACTTGAAGAGCGTAGATGGTCTGTTAGGCCGTGGTTAGGCCTTTGAACACATTATTTTGTCAACGGGCAGTACCATAGTGTGTTTCTGAAAGTGAAATAACAAGATCATGAACAATTCTTCAAATATACTCGTATGAGTGTGCATGTATTTAATTCCTTGCTATCCCTCAATGCATCGAAATTACGCAAACGATCGCGAATACTGCTTATTAACAAAAAAGAAAATATCAATTTGTTCCTCGCAAGCCGCTCGCGTGCGCTAAAATCATGTCTTATGAAACTTGTATTTTAATGTACTATTTCTGTTGAGTGGTTTTGGAATTTTAGATCGTTAAAATCGGGAACACACGCATCGTCCTAATGTTCATTCATCAACATGTTCAATTCTCACTTCGTTCAGTTTCATAACGTTCAAATCAACAAAACGTTCATCCATGAAGTTGGCGCGTATCAAAACGTTTATTTGGCGCGCTTCCAAAATTAAACTGTACATCACTGTCTACCTAAATTCGGGTGTGCGTTTAGGTTATATTTGTTTAAGATTATTTATATAAAAGGTACACGCCCAGGTATGTACATACAGGGACAGGGTGAAATAAACGTTTTGATACGCGCCAACTTCATGAATGAACGTTTTGTAGATTTGAACGTTATGACACTGAACGACGTGAGAATTAAACATGTTGATAAATGAACAATAGGAATTTGCATACGTAGCCGCTAGCCGATAAAATCATATGATTTTAAATCAGCTCAAAATATTTGAATATACTGCGCATGTTCAAAACTGCGCCATATTGGAAATTGGAAGTTTGAAGTTTCTCTAGAGTAGAGTTTGTTTGACTACGTTTTCGTACGCTTTCTTTTATTTATTTTTACTGGTCGTCAGTACATATTGAAATAGTTTGATAAAAAATGTAGAACTTTGTGTTTTTGTGTGTGTTTATAAAGAATCGAATAATGAAATTGCTATAGGAGTGTATCAATCTATTCCTGTTTCTTGGGGTTATGAGTGTCTGATATTTTTCCTGAAGCCGTTTTTATATAAATCTGACTGAAAATAAATAAAAAGTAGTTCCTACAGTTTTATAAACTTCTTAACAACTTCATCTTATTAACTGTGCTTTATTTTGTTTATTTTTTGTTTCCCATTTCAAAATTATTAGTTAGTTACAGTTAATGAAGCGAAGTCGTTCAATCTTTGAAACATGCATTTTATTCGCAAAAGAAAAACCGTGCATGTATTGTACATATTTGACTTGTGATGCTTAAAATGTAACATACACTTCAAAGTAGAACATCTGTACTGTACTAATTCAGACGAGAGTAATATCTTACTTTGCCAATAAAATTGAGCATGTGTCCATAATATCCAAGTAGAATATGAGTATTTGTAAATATTCGATAATTTCAACATGTTTTGTTGCTTATTATTTTGATTTTACATTTATTTTTTACTTTATTCTAATATTATTAACATGTTGAAAAATACTATTTTGAGTTCGTGTCTATTTCTAGCTATGCCAATATGATATTTATTTTTGATGATGTATCTGTATAGTTCTCATAACCAAAAATCGAGGGACAGTTATCAACAGCTTGATCGCCCCTATTCTATAAAACTAGAATAGAATAGTTCAGTATGATAGACCGCAAATTGTTTTAGTTTTTATTATGCAGTCTTGTTATTTATGATGGGCAGAAGTTTTTGGTTTCCTAGTGAATTAGTGATAGGCGGTTAAGCTGTTTATGACCGTCCCTCGATTTTTGGTGACGAAAACTATACCGGCACTTCATGGGCTCTTAAATCTGTTGTGGAGAGAACACCAGAGGTCCATATTTGGCGCCATACATCTGGAATTTTATGACGTAAATTTCTAAAACATTTACAGCCCGATTCACAAAAAAGTTTAAGCTAATCCTCATTTTTGGATTAGTAAATTTTTTTCTATTCCGGTATTTAAAATTTAATCTTCATAATATTATCAAAAAAAACTAGATACTAGGAATAGATTAGACTATACAGTGCCCATTTAGAGGTGCCACCATTGGGATCTCGAGAACTATAAGAGATACGATGTCGGTTAAATGGAACTTTTTGTGCGCCTTTGGGAGGCCATCTCAGATGTGCTTTTGTTTTCCCAAAAATTCTCATAGGGCACTAGATAATGACGAAAAACTGAATATTGTTGATCTTTTCTTCCTCAAATAACTTCTAAACTATTAGTAATTGAGAAAAACGTTTCAAATATAAAAAATAGATATTTTTATTAGCTAAGCAGTGGCGTACGAAATAAATTTTTATATCCGTAAATTTTCGAGATATAACACAAACTTATATTTTTTTAAATGGAACCCATATCTGATTTTAGTCTCAAAAAAATAAATATTTTTTTCTCTTTTCAACGGTGTAAGGGTTATTATGTTTTATATTTGTTTTGCTCCTAAAATTTAATTTTTCTCTTCATTTTTCTGAATTTTCTTATTATTTCCCAAAAAAACATTATTATTTTTATTAATTATATTGTATTTGATCAAAATAATTTGTTTTATGCCTTTATTACTTAATATTTTCATTCTAGATTCATAATTACAAATTACACTATGATGTGCCAAGGGCGACCTGACACAAAATATTATAAAAATTAATTTGATACGAATTTTGAGCAAATTTTTTTAACGAAATAAATTATTTAAATACAAGAAGTATTTCCAAATAGAAATCTACCAATATTTTCAAAATAATTGAAAATTTAATACAAAAAAACGAAAAAAATAATAATATTGAAGGCAAAACAAATATAAAACATAATAACCCTTACATCGTTGAAAAGAGAAAAAAATAATGATTTTTTGAATCTAAAATCAGATATGGGTTCCATTTAAAAAAATATAAGTTTGTATTATATCTCAAAAATTTACGAATATAAAAATTTATTTCGGTCGCCACTGGTTAGTTAATAAAAATATCTCTCTTATGTTTGAAACTTTTTTCTCAATTATTAAAGGTTTAGAAGTTATTTGAAAAAGAAAAAATCAACAATATTATGTTTTTCGTCATTATCTAGTGCCCTATGAGTATTTTTGGAAAAATAAAAGCACATCTGAGATGGCCTCCGAAAGGCGCATAAAAAGTTCCATTTAACCGACATCGTATCTCTTATAGTTCTCGAGATCCCAATGGTGGCACCTCTAAATGGGACACACTGTATTTTACGAAATAAATTGTTAAAATTAGAGTAGAATTCGCTAATCCAAAAATGAGGATTAGCTTAAACTTTTTTATGAATCGGGCTGTTAGGCTTTTTGGTTCAGAATATTATCATTTAAAAAGTTCATATACATAATTATTTGTATGTAGATTTCTTTGATGACTAAAATATTAAATTTAAATTATGTTTTTCACTTCAAGTTTATTTAATATTTTAATTTAGCAGTTTTACTTGGTTTAATATAACAAGTTGCTGTTTGAAACTTTGAAATCTACATAAAATGCTCTATCAGATTCAATAAAAAAAGTTACGTAGGTTATTATACTGTGAGTATTTTTTAACGTGAAACATTGAGTTTGTCATATCTATGGTGACGACTTGATATTTGATTGACAGCAATGTATTTGCCCGTTCCATTTAAAATGAAACATAGGGAACGAATCTGACAGAAATATCATATTTAAATATTGTAAGAAATTTAGCGGAGTCAGAAAACCACTCGAGAGCACTAAACATATTTCGGGCACAAGGTGCACACAGTATTTTTTCTACATCTAAATTTAATTTTTAGAAAACAGGTATAATTACTTAAACAAAATTAACCTCTAATGACATCTTGTCAATATGACAGATAACCGTTAAATTTTCTTATAAGTTATGATTTGACATTTGATTGACAGCAATGTATTTGTCTGTCTCATATAAAATGACACATGGGAAATGAATTTGACAGAAGTATTATATTTAAATATTGTAAGAAATTTAGCCGAGTCAGAAAACCACTCGGGCACAAGTTGCACACTATATTTTTTCTACAACTAATTTTAATTTAGAATGCATGTATAATTATTAAAACAAAATTAACCTCTATTGACGTCTTATCAAATGTCATATTCGTTCCCTATGTTTCATTTTAAATGGAACGAGCAAATACATTGCTGTCAATCAAATGTCAAGTCGTAACCAAGGATATGACAAACCCAATGTTTCACGTTAAAAAATACTCACGGTATATATGAAAAAATTTGAATTTTGCAGTTTTTTTTTTATTTTTGTGAATCTTCCAAGTATGATATAATATTGAATTTTGATTTATACTTCATAGGTGCACTTTTTAAGCTCTTTCGAATAAAAATTTAAAATGTACATAAAATCCTCTGTCAAATTCATTGTAAAACATTATTCTCTTAACGTTGAAAATGTAAATTTTTATGTACCATTCTTACAGGCTCTTAAAGATATACAGAATGTCCGCTTTTCGAGGCGCACCATTGGGTTCATTCTTCTTCTAGTATGGCGCACGTCATTGCAGAAATTTTTGACGTCATACACAGGAAGCTGGCGGTTAAGAGTGAACATAGGGATTTTAGTTTTGTGAAATTTCCTGCTCTTCTACGGCAAAAACTGTGGAGTGCAAAGTTGTTCAAAATGAGGTCATGCAAAAAAAATAATTGTACCTTTTTCCTGTTTAAATCGAAAAAGGATAGTCTAATTCATCGATCAGTATGATTAAATTATTTTTTATTCATATTTTTTGTTGTATAAAATCGTTTTAAAGTATGATATTTTTAAAAAGTTGCAAAAACCAGCCATGTTTTGTCGTCACAACGTTACGAACGAAGTTCAGACTCATTTCAAACAGACATTTTATATGGACACATAATTTCTAAAAGAAAAATATATATAAACTATAAATTGAGGATTACATATGTGAATATGCTATAATATATTAATATAATATCGTTCTATTTATTTTTATAAATATAATTTTCATTTGGCGTGAAATTATCTACGTTACATCAGATGTTTTTTTCACTTTTGAATCTTTGAATTAGACGATAGAAGGTTATAAACGCATGTGAGACATTGAATATATTGCAGAATATTATTTTATTCTTTATTTTGGCACGAAACAACGTTCCATCGACATGTTTACTTTCATAAATTTTAGGTTATCTTTAAATGTCACTTTGACGTTTAAGACCAATGTGAAAATCAAAATGGTCGTGCCTGTCACTCTGTGACGTCAATGGACAAGGGACGAAGCGGGGGTCTAGCAACCTCATTTTAAAGAATGTCATTTTCAACTACAATTTTTTCATGATTAAAGATCGATTTGAGGAAAAATAAGAAATACGGGTCTATTATTTTTCACTACTCTAACGATTAAAGTTATAAAAAAAGTCGTGCATGACCTCGTTAAAACTTACATAATATACAACTATTTTTACATTTTCCAATCCAATTATTATTTCAAGCCATAATGTTTTTGGTTTCTTCTCAATTTTAAAAATCTGTTGTGGCCAGCACAAGACCTCTCGCCATTTCCATATTAGGCTATATAAGTATTGTATAGCACTTCGCTTTCGAACCGTCGTTTTATAACAAAATATTACAGAACTTTACCCAAATATTGTTTTTTTATTGTATTTAACATGTCTTCTGCACACATATAATTCTTCTAATTACATCTATTTTTCATTGTATGAGGAAGTATCTAAATGTCAGATATTCTTCCAATTCATTAACCAGATTGGCCGTATTTCTGATGGATATATGCATTTTACCTATAATTTTAAATATTTAATTAATAAAACAACAAGAAAGATTAGATGTATTTCCTAGAAAAAAACTTTCAGAATGTCATTAAAACTGTTGATTTTTGACACTGACATCTGTCATTTAGAAACTATGTTATAAACATTTGAATTTGTCAACTGGTTTCTTTAGTGCCTTGGCCTCTGCGAATAAACTATATATTAATGCCTTTATCTCTAAATTTACAAAATATAATAAAAAATTTAAATGTATCAGACGTATAATTTTATGTTCGTCAATAATAGTAATAACAGAAATTTTCAAGAAGTAATATTTAGAAGATTTTTTTAAAGAAACTATTACTTCCGGTTGTCCAATTGTTACCAAAATCTAATCAGTTCTTCCCAGGAATGTCAGATTGAGGAAACTGCAGTTAAATATTTTTTAAGTCTTATAGTATTTGAGAAACCGTGGTTCCAACATACACACACGGACATTATCGTAAAAATGTTATAATCGGATTATAGAGATCTTAAAACATGGTTATTCACTAAAATCTGGATATGCGAATTTTAGCTTGATTCCAATACCTCTCTTAGCGAGAGGTAAAAATGTAAAAACAGTTTTATATGCAACTTTTAATTCTGCACAAATTTGTACTCTACAGTTTTTGCCATAAAATAAACAGTAAGGCAGAAAATTGCATAAAACTAAAATCCCATGTTTAATCCCTATGTTCAACTCTTAACTGTCACCACTCTTTATAGATGTGGAATCTGATTGGTAGTGATTTGAAAACTGTTTTTATTCGTCATATTGATGGCATGTACTTCTCTATCTCTTTTTAGTCCGTTAGTTAGATAAAAAGAGCCTTCATTGAAGTAAATGATGCAAATACATCTAGAAACAAAACAAGAGATAAATGATACTCGATATTTCTTATTTCGATAGATAATGGCGTGCGGTTACGAGAAGAAAAATGAGCTATACATAATATTTATTATTATTTTGTCCATAATTTTCCGTCCTATACTACAATATAATCTTCCAGCAACAAGAACAAGACCCGACGAACTTGTACATAGCCAATCTCCCCCTGAGCTACAAGGAACAAGACGTAGACAACATGCTAGCGAAATACGGCCAAGTGATCTCGACCCGGATCCTTAGGGACCCGAACGGAATGTCCAAAGGCGTGGGCTTCGCGCGCATGGAGAGCAAAGAAAAGTGTGAACAAATCATACAGATGTTCAACGGAAGTCCGCTAGCTGGCGCGAAAGACCCGCTGTTGGTGAAGTTCGCGGATGGGGGCAATAAGAAGAAGAGTCTGTATAAGAGTCAAGATACGACTAGGATGTGGAGGGAGGGGGAAAGTATGGCGGCTGTGGCGTATGACCCCAATCCTCTAGCGCAAAATGGGGTAAGAGAAATTCTAATATTTATTCATTTCAGAAAATGGGGGCATTTACCATATACGAATTTAGTGTTTGTATTAATAAAATTCATTAGTTCGCATTTAAATAATGATAGAAAATACCAGAAATCCATTCAAATAAATTTCTTAATATACAGTATGTCCCATTTAGAGGTGCCACCATTGGGATCTCGAGAACTATAAGAGATACGATGTCGGTTAAATGTAACTTCTTGTGCGCCTTTGGGAGGCCATCTCAGATGTGCTTTTGTTTTTCCAAAAATTCTCATAGGGCACTAGATAATGACGAAAAACTGAATATTGTTGATTTTTTCTTTTTCAAATAACTTCTAAACTATTAGTAATTGAGAAAAACGTTTCAAATACAAAAGATAGATATTTTTATTAACTAACCAGTGGCGTACGAAATAAATTTTTATATCCGTAAATTTTCGAGATATAACACAAACTTATATTTTTTTAAATAGAACCCATATCGGATTTTAGTCTCAAAAAAATCATTATTTTTTTCTCTTTTCAACGATGTAAGTGTTATTATGTTTTATATTTGTTTTGCCTTCAAATTTATTATTTTTTCCTTATTTTCCTTAGTTCCATTTAACCGACATCGTATCTCTTATAGTTCTCGAGATCCCAATGGTGGCACCTCTAAATGGGACACACTGTATTTAATTAATTTCTGAAAACTGTTATTTTTGACCTCTATACAATGTCCTTGAAAGCTGTGACGTCACAATCACTGACATTAGAAAGAGATAGAAGAGAGAGGTAGCATGATTAGTTTTGACGTTTGGGAGACAGGTGTTCAGTAACTCCGCTGTAAAAGAGAGGTTAGTTTATTTATTTTGAAGAAATAAAACTGTGATCTTCTCGCCAGTGTTTTATAAGGTCTGCAATATGTAATTGTTTTAATAAGTATAAGGATCCATTTCGACACGATTTCAGGCAAACATGTTAAGACGTGGTTGATTAAAATGTCATTCGGTGAATTCTACGTCATCAGAAAGGAATTCAAGTAACAGATACAACTTTAAAAAATTAATTTCTCTGTTATTACAAATAATTTTCAAATCGGACAAAGACCAAATATTATATATGAAGTTGAACTTTCAGAGGAAAAAATAAAAAAATATGGTAAATGACCCCATTTCAGAAAATTGAAGTTAATGTAAATTTCGGTAAAATAACTTCAATTTTTCCACTTACAGTATCGGATATAAATAGAACGACTCTGTAGGAGAAAAAAATACTCATTTTTAGTGATACCTTTGAAATTGGTACAAAATTACAAATAAATGTTTAAATGTTTAAACTGTTTGTAGCTTTTATTCTTGATAAAAAAAAGTTTTATTTATGAAATAATCCAAAACACAAGAAATAGTAATGTTAATAATCATTAAGAAGAGCCGCCTCGGCGGTCGAGCGTGTAAAGGCAGCGACCTTCATCGCTCGGCCCTAGGGTCGTGGGTTCGATTCCCACCAGGGGCTTGGATATTTGTGTATGTCCTAATAATACGAGTAGCACTTTAACATAATATAACAAATTGTCATTGGTCAATCGGCAACGCACCGAAAGCCAGGAAGGAGGAAAAACAAATCTCTAAGAAATCTCGTTTTATAATTAAAATAAATTAAATATAGTATTTTTTATGCAGAGTGGTTACGTCATTAAAGTTTGTAATTAGATAATGACGTCATGGAATTACTAGGTTTACATTAGGTGCGTTCGGTAATTCATACGGAGTTGGAGTATTTACGGAGCGGCGTTAGAGTGGAGTGGGAGTAGAGCTGGAGTTGGAGTATATAGAGGAAACAAGGTACACTCCATTATTTGTGATTAACCGAACGAGTAGAGTTAAAATTTTGGTACAAGAATATAATAACCTCCTTTTTTGACAATCTCATATACCGCTAAAAAACATTGAATCATTCAGAAATTATTCAGTTTGGTATTATACTTTAATGATTCTGAAAAAAGTATATATTAGAAAAGGTAGAGAATTCTTACCATTCCGACATACTGTGCCTTGTTATATTACAAGATAATATTGTAAATATAAAATAATTGTGTATAATAAAATATTTCATCATAAAAATACAAAATGATCTGACAGATGTCAAATAAAACAAAAAAAAACTCCATGTATGCTTGCATATCGAGGTTGGGCTTATGGAGTTAACACTTTTCACCCCCTTGACTGCATTCTGCATTTGCCGAACGCTCCATTTTAAGACTGAAGAAGATTGAAAAGAGTGAACAGAACTCATTTACCGAACGGACCTATTGTATATTAATTTAATTTTAGAATTTGTTCTAACAACAAATCACAACTGGAAAAACAGTTACTGTTTGTATTGAAAAATACAAATTTAATTCGCACCAAGGCCAACAATGATGAAATTAAGAAAAAACAACGTACAACGTAAACAAATGAAACGACACCAAATGCCAGTCGGCAAGATACATATATAAACGTATAAATATTGAAATCCAATAATGCCAACATGGTGAAAAAATGAATTACAATTATATGAAATAAATTAAAAACGCATTAAAAGGTGCGTTCGGCAAATGAGTTCTGTTCACTCTTTTCACTCTGTACACTCCTAGCACCGTTCGGTAATTACATGGAATGAGAAGCGTCTTAAAATGGAGCGTTCGGCAAATGCAGAATGGAGTCAAGTGGAGTGAAAAGTGTTAACTCCAAGCTCGATATGCAAGCATACATGGAGTTTTTTTTGTTTTATTTGACATCTGTCAGATCATTTTGTATTTTTATGTTGAAATATTTTATTATATATAATTATTTTATATTTATAATATTGTTTTGTAATATAACAAGGCACAGTATGTCGGAACGGTAAGAATTCTGTACCATTTCTAATATATACTTTCTTCAGAATCATTAAAGAATAATACCGAACTGAATAACTTCTGTATGGTTCATTATTTTTTTTTAGCAGTGCAGTATATCAGATTGTCAAAAAAGGAGGTTATTATATTCGTGCACCAATATTTTAACTCTACTCGTTCGGTTAATCACAAATAAAGGAGTGTACCTTGTTCCCTCTATCTACTCCAACTCCAGCTCTACTCCCACTCCACTCCAACACCGCTCCGTAAATACTCCCAACTCCGTATGATTTACCGAACGCACCTATATGCAAAATATAGTGTTTATTTACTTTTCTAAACATAAACATTACTCGGTCATTAATACCTACAGTTTTTTTTTTTCATATTGTAATTTTTTTATGACGTAACTCCTCTGCATAATTTTTTTTTACTTTAACCTAATGAACTAATTTTTCTGAGTTCAAACTTTATGCATTTATTTATAATTTTATGTCAATTCGACCGGTATCATTACAAATGAGCAAGTTTTATAAAATTTCAAATTCGATTTTACAGCTTACAAAACGTGCAAAATGTCAATCTTCTCAAATTGTTTAGGAGTAAGCTATTTATAATAATGGTAGTAAAATACTATTAAGTCGAACAATCGGATGTTACTAATTTTAGAATATTGCGGAAGGAAAGTTTTGACAACCTATAAACAGTTGTTGCTGTCATTAAAAATTAGTTGTTTGACATTTGGATAGACCGATAGACTGCTAGATTAAAATTATTTTAAAAAATTCACGATGCAGTCACTCAGGTTTTATTATTTTCTGTGTGAACCGTAACAGAAATCACAAATTACACAAAGAGAGAAAAGTTTACTATTAAATGCATCTTTCTGAAAAAATAATAATTTCACGTTATCGGCGTGGCCATTAAAAGTTACGGTCTAATCAATGTTGGGACACCTACGTTTGATACACTAGTGGTTCACTAATAATAACAAGTATCATCTTAAAAGAATAGAATCTGTGTTTAAGTCATGTCCCCTATTTTAGAAACATGTTGTATATTTCATTGTTTCCTACAGAGTCGCTTTATTTATATCAGATACTGAAAATACCTGGGACCTATCATAGAAACGTTTACGTCACCCCTGTTTAAAACTAAGTAGAAATTAGACAAACCATCCCGACTACACCTCATCCCTCCATCATTATAGGTAGCAACACCGCACCTAATGCCGCCTTTGAACTACCACCAGCGCTACAACCCGGGCTACATGCCGGGCACCTCGTGGGTGCCGCAGTACGCGGTGCTGCCGCAAGCAGCGCACCACCTCGCCCAAGTGGAGGACACGTACATGCCGATGGGCCACATGAACACGGGGTACAAGGGCGAGGCGCAGCACAGGTCCATACCGGTCATGATGCAGCCTACTGCTGACCCCACTGTGCAGTTTAATCCTATGGCCATACCGCAGTTGGCTACGCATATGAGTGCGTTGCAGATCAGCAGTGCTGGATCGGTGAGTTCAAAACACTTTCAGCCCGAATCTCAAAAAAGTTTAAGCATTAGTGAATTCTATTCTATTCCGGCATTTAAAATTTAATCTTCATAATACAGTAGAGTCGCGATTTAGTGAACTAATTACGGCCAAGCCAGTTCACTCTTTAGGGGTGTTTACTTTTTCGGGGTTCTTGTTTAGATGACTTTTATGCAGGAAAAAAACATTTATTTTAGCTAAATCAACAGAGTTATATAGTACATATATAGTACTTAATACATTATATGGAACAAGAGAATATGTATTTATATAAAGGGTTATTTAGGCAAGAAAATTGAAGTTATTTTGGATTGCTTGCGCTTTTTGTTCAAGTTAATTTGTACTAATCTTTGTCTCAAATTATGTAATACGAGCAAACTGCAATATTCTACTTCATCTCCGTTTCCTCAGCCCATTGGACAACACATTCTCTTTTACTCAAACATTTTAGCACTTCATTTTTCTCTTTTAAACTCAAACATTTTCGTTTTTGTGACATCTTGATCGAAAAAATTGGAAAATAAAAATTAACGTCTCTCTGTGTCGAAATTTACCACTGAAATATGAATGTAATACTACGTAACTTACCGATGATGTGAATGTACAATCGGCAATATGAAAACCAGATATTTAGGGGCATCCCTGGACAAATATGAAACGGAAATACCAGTTTACTGTATCGGGGTTTACTGCTGTTCACAATATCGCGACGCAATAATAAAATTTGAGTGTTCACTCTATTGAGTAGTTCACTCAATAGAGTATTCACTAAATCGCGACTCTACTGTATTAGCAAAAATCTTATGTGATCAACACAATACCTCCCGCTTTTTAATTTTTATTCATTTAAATACATACTTACGTATTCTGCAAACTATAATAGGTTTGTTCCAGCTTCTCACTGCTGATAGTTTGTGACTGTCAGACACATGCACATTACCAAAATACTGTTCCAGGCGTACCACTGACAAGTTTGTAACTACTAGGTAGATGTTTCAACGCGTATTGTTGGACTGTCACAAACTAGTTGCTGACAGTCTAAACAGTCAGAACTTTTTCTGCTGACTAGAAGTCAGAGCCTGCGCATTCAATAAAAATTCATTGTTTGTTTCTTTACGTCAGTGTAAGATGAATTTGTACTTTTTACCTCCCGCTACCCTTGGTAAGGGAGGTGTAGGGATCGTGCTAAAAATCTCATATCGAGATTTTAGTAAATGACCACGTTTTAAGGACCCTAGAATCCATTTTTAACATTTTCACGATGATGTGTGTGTGTGTGTGTGTGTGTGTATGTGTGTGAATATATATATGTGTACGAATTTTGTTTGCACTCTAACTCAAATACTATCTTTCAGAAAATGGGCTACTTGCGTACCTTTTTTTTATTTAATATTTTTGAAGAGCAGGTACAAACTTGCTACCCATATTTTTTCTTTTGGCAAAATATTTATTAATTAGCCAGAAAAAAAATAATGAAATTTGATTATTTGAATTTCCGCCATGTATGACGTAGAATTACGCCGCACCAATGAATGGTCGTAAAGCCATAGCGTTTGTTTGTACGGATAATGTAGATCTCCTGTTTGACGTTTCAACAATAGTTTGGAGGTTAGTATTTTAGTTTGTCTTTTTGGTATCGATATTTTAAATTACATGTAACTACCTATGTGTTTATTTGTGAAGTAATTAATATATTTGAGAGCCCAGAGAGAGAAAAAAATGAACTAATGTCAAATTCAAATTAAAATTTTTGTCGCACGCATGCTATCTATACATTACATTTTTAAACATATGGTTTCCTTTTCCATTTTAATATAATGACGTCACAGAAAATTTTCTTTCTTAATTTACTAAAAAACAAATAATTTTTTAAAAATAAAATTTATATTTTTACATATGTTTTCAACATAACATTACGTATATAGTGATAGAAATCGGATTTTCAATACCACGCAAGTAGCCCATTCTGAAACCTTGTATTTTTACCCTATTCTAATAAGAATAGAAGCCATTAGATTTTGGTGTAAATCAGATAAACGGAAATCGTACTTTACTTGAAGCTCATAATAGTTTTTCTTCAAAAATACCATTAAATGCCATTTTTTCGAATTTTATGTCTTATGAAAATTAAAGATTATTGAATTTCCTGCAGGAATACATTAATTTTTTCTATATATTTTACAGATATATTTAAAAATAATTTTTTTTATTAGTCGCGAAGCCTAAGATAAAAACTCTTCCTTTTGTTATACAGTTCATTTTTCAAATGAATGTAACTGACAGTAAATGTCACTGTCAGAAAACTTATCACTTCAAATTAATAATAGTGGCATTTTAAAAAGAAAATAGTAAATAAAGCAATAGTTTTCTGCAATGGAACAGTTTGCAGCGTTAGTAAATAAGTAGGTAGGTATGTATTTAAATTAATAAAAATTAAATAGCTGGAGGTTTTGTGTTGGCCACATCATATTTTTAGTTTTAGACGTTTTAAAATTAAGGCTCATTCACAACGCTGAAATTATACTTATATTTAAAAAATGTGTTGTGCCTGTGACATACTTAAAAGTACATAACTTACTGCCCCCTGATAAGCAAGTAATACAATTATTTGTCATTTTAATACAATTCTTTCAATAATTTTATATTATTCATATTCATATTGAGCAAATTATGATAAATTTGACATGACGTGACATATACATGTCATTTTTCTGTTAAATTTGATTTTCCCACTTATATTTATAATTATAAATTATAATTAAAAGTAAAATAAAAGAAGTTTATATAAAATCCATATTTTAAGTTATTATATATGTTTATTTTTAAGGTTAGTTATCTGTCAGATCACTGTTTGTGCGTTCCAACCATCACATGTTTCCAACTTGTCAGCAACAAGTTTATTTTCACGCATGCGCATTAAGAAAATCAAGAACATGTTGCAAACTTGTCCAAAATTACCGACTTTAACAAAGCTATTAAGTTCCTTTGCATATATCTTTGGCTTTACATGATCCATTTCATTAATGTGTAGTTGTAAACTAATATTTGACAGTTTGGTAACACGTGCGTATTCACATTTTTTGATTTTTAGTACTGCAAACATATCAAATTTATGTCGGACCATTCTATACATCTAACATTTATGTAGGATGGAAAATATATTATTTTACTAACCTTATAATTTCATTAGACTCAGTACAATATTCTTAACACAGTTTCATAATTAATTTTAATGTAATTGCATCCTGACAGTGTCATTTGTTTAAATATGTCAAAATTATTATTAAAATATTTTTGCATAGGCAAGATAATATACAAAAATAAATTATTTTATAATTTAATATTTAAAGTTATTTCAAGTTATTTACTAAATGTTATTATCGTAGAAAGAAAAACTTTTAAATGCTTGTATAAATTATACTTCCGGTGTACCGGTAGTCCGATATACACAATACCGTGTTATTAAACTATTCGCGATGTCATTTTAGACGGCAGCGCCGCTAGTGACTAAATAGTGAACTTCTTTGGTGGGTGTTGAGATCTGTCAATCTCGTGTTTACTTTGTCATTTTTGTGTAATTTCGCTTTTTTTTTTAATTTTTATATATACATAAATAAATAAAAATAATAATATAATAACAGCTACGATGTTATTGAATATTCAATGAAACTGAAATGATATAAAAATATCACAATGAAATTATTACATAACCTTGTAAGTATTACCTACTATAAAAGTTCCAATATCAATACTAGATAGATGAAAACGATGCTTATATACAAAAGTATTGTATATTCTTATCGCAAAACACTTAAATTAATAACAATAACACAAATATAAGAGAAATTAGGCAAAAATATAATAAAGTAAACAAGAGATTAACAGATGTCAATACCCTCCAAACAAGTTCACTAGCGGCGCTGACGTCTAAACTTGCATCGCGAATAGACAGCACTAGACGAAGTCACATATACACCGCTAGAAGTTACTTAAAAAAAGTCACTAGATTTATTTGACGGGAGAATTGAAATGTTAAAATGAAGGTCACGTCAGCATTTATACTTTCCAGGTTATATTTTCATTAACCAAAACTATTATAGATAATCTACTTAATTTATTCATATAAAATCATAAATACATAGCTTTTAATTATAAATTAATTAATTGCATTATTTTTTTGGAATTCGTTGATGAAAAATTTATATATTGTAACTGTTTTTATTTGCGAAATATCACAAAAAGAGAAATGAAACAAAAAACACGTACAAATTCAACAAGTGATTTGACAACTACTGAGAGTTTGACGTTTCAATTACGTTTGAAGGTTAACTTGAAATTTCATCTGGTTAAATACGGCTTGACGAAATAGCGCAGCAATCAATCACAGGCTTTGATTTTCTCACTACAATTTCTAGTTACTGTCTATTGACAACTTTAGAGAATCGATATGACATCTGGTGACTAAATTTTGAACTAGTGCATGACGGTAGGTGCGAGCAAATATAACATAATGTTAGTATACATTTTTTAAAAGTATTTCTTTTATACGAAAATGAATGTTGTAAAACACGGTAAAAGGAATATTATGTGTTGTGTATACGGGTGTCATTCGCTTACGAGTAGGGAAACTCATTTAAGTTTCCACATTTTTCCAAAAATAGGTACAAATAAAGTGAGTATAACCACAAATGCAGGTATTCAACAAACATTGGAGCTTGGAAGTATGTTTTACGTTCTGGAAAACAAATTTCCAAGTATATGAGAGTATGTTCGAGACATTTCAAAGACACTGACTTTATTCTTCCAGGAAATAATATTAATAATTATATTTGAAACATATTTATGATTATTTAAATATTTAGAAATTCCTTCTCAACGGAGAAATTAAAAAAAAAAGTGTTGTACCATATTTGTGACGACAGAGCACTTTTTTGAAGACAAAGTGATGTTACATTTATAATTTCTCGATAACTATCAGTAATTCCACATAATATAATGTGATTCGCATTCAGAACTTCTTCGCCTGTTTACAAGATTAATATTTTAAAAAAAGTAGTAAATAAATATTATATACAATCATACCTTCAACAATAATCCTAGAATGATGAGTATCATTTAAAAAGTCAAATATCTGAACAATACTTAGCTTCATTTTGAAGAAAGACAAGCAAAATTGTATCATATGACAGTGACAGATAGTACACCTACCGTCATGCATCCGCCATATTGTAAGTGCTTGCAGCGCCTCTATCGGTCATTTCAGTTGAGAATAACTCCCGAAATATTACATTCTGTCTATGAACATTTTCATAATCGTCTAAATTATTGTTTAATTGTTAGTGGTACAGTTTATGAAAATTTGTTGTAATTTGTGTTTGAAATATTGAAATATATTGATTTTTTATTGCTACTGCTCTTACGTTATTTATACATCAGTAAATTATGATGACAAGTTAATTTGACATTGACAACTTTGGCAAGCTATGTTGCATTTTATCTGGAACTATGCATTACATATAAAAACTAGTATCCATAGTAATATATTAATAACAATGTAGTAAATGTTGCATCTTAGCTGAAACTCACGGTATACGGAACTCGAATTTGTTCTACCGTGTAGAAATGGGAAGATATATATTAAAATGGTGATATGTGGTTATAGTACATCAGCCCACACCCGTTCCAATACTTCGCGGGCCCGCCGCCTTCAATAATCCACACCATGCAGATGGGCGAGTCGGAGCAGACGTCCAACGCCGCCTCCCCCGACGACAGCTACCAGGCCTACCAACAGCCACCGCCCAAGTAGACACCCCACACTCAACACAGGATCTTCCGTTAGGTGCCACAATCAATCGATGGCTCTAGATTAGAAAACTAAACAGTAACATAAACAGATTAGCTATTTTATTTTTTGATAATAGTCTACAGATAGGTAGTTACGTTCTTGCGACTACTATAACTACAAAAAAACAAACGTAAAGTGTGTAATAGTCATAGTGTTCATCAACATTGACATGAATACTTGCTGCTCACAAATTTAATCAAATGTTTCTTCCTACAAACGCAAACAATGCGTTCGTACCATCTTTTCTACTATCCCAACAAACTTTATAAAAGGGCGCCACAACTTTGCAGAAAACTTTGTCTTACAACAAAATTACAACACGCAACACTGAAATATTGAAATATGATATATTTATTTATTAAAATGATTTTGTATTATTGCAAGACTAAAATAAAGCTTCTACAATAGGTACAGAAGATAGAAGAAGACAAGAAATCTTTTATTTTTAATTTGGTTATAGCTGATAAAAGCAGTTATTTTTATCGCAAATTACAACAAACTTTATAAGAAATTACAGCGAAACTCATGAACATTATGAACAAAATACAGCACACAACACTTGTTAAATATTGAACAAATGATATATTTATTTATTAAAATGATTTTGTATTACTGCAAGAATAAAAATAAATTTACACCTACAGATATTTGTCTATGAACTAGGAATGACGAATTCCGATAATTTTGGTACCCGAGTACCCGAAACAACTACTCGGATAGTACCCTTTACCCGTTAATTACCCGATACCCTTTAATTACCCGTTATCCTTTAAGTACATATACACAATTCGTTAATTTATTAATTACCAGTTACCTTTATATTAGCAGTTCAGTTTTTAATAAAATTTATAATTATTGTTTACATATATTTATTAAATAAAAAGTAATACAAATAAATAATATACTGTATCTATAAAAAAAACTTAGCATAATTTATATAAATTACCTATGATATGATAATAAGAAACTTCGGGTAATTAAAGGGTATTGGGTAATTAACGGGCAACGGGTATATTTCGGGTAATCGGGTAAGAAATTTTATACCCGGGTACATTATTATTGGGTAGATTCCGAGTACCCGGATACCCAACGTCATTCCTACTATGAACATGAACAAGACAAAAAACCGCTTTTAAAAATCAAAAACTTCTTAATCTGTCTATGAAATTAAAAATACAGTGTGTTCAAAAAAAAAATCCTAATTCGGAGTAAGCTATGAACAAAAAAACGTATATCAATTTGAAAGTATTTATCACAGGCATGTTTCTTCGTACTGTGATTCGTGATAAAAGTGAACATGATCGAAAAGAAAATTGTTTCTTCGTCCGTTATTCGTTATCCCCACTCTTTTATTTTGTGATCACAACACGCCATTCCCCTTCCCCTTCTAAATCAGTTTTTTCGCGTGTTCACTGTGATTGAAATAACAAAAGATTTGAAAATGGCGGAAAAAACAAGCAATGATATATTGGAATGTGCAAATTTATGTCATCAGAATCATCCGAATTACTAAACTTGAGTTAGTAGATTCAACATTCATTATTGGTTTCGATTTTTATAATATTAAATCCCGCAGGTACAAAAAAAAGTTAAAGAAATTTATTTTCATATTTTACTTCACATTCCATACCAAAAATATTATTTCTGCTTCAGCACAATACATCTTTAAACTATTTTCGATTTGGGCATTACTTCAATCAAAACAGCTGATTTATAATTTGACGTTTGCCGCTAGTTCGTTCGACGTTGTGTAGATTTCGCGTCGATCGAGTTAATTTTGTTGTTTCTTTGGAATTAAATTCAATTATGTTCCGAAGGAATCATTATTGAACAAATCATTATTTAGAAAATCATAATCACAGTCCGAAGAAACACGCCTACTCTATTCTAGATTGGAAACGTACATGTTAAGATTCGATACCACATCAATGGCGCCATCTGATGTATGGAAGCCAAATTAAATGTAAAAACTCGATCGGTATAATCATTACCTATAATTAATAGTGATATATTCGGTTTATTAAATGCAAATTTGATACAAGATATTGTCAAAAATTGTATCTAAAGAAATCAAAGCTTTTCTTCTTAATCATTATTTTAGAAATAGAAATAAATTAGAAAACGGTAAAATTACATTTCACGATCAATTTTGACAACTTGACTTTTGAATTGAATAATGATCAGACATACGTTTCTGTGTTCACACTATTCCGAATTAGGTTTTTTGTAACACACTGTATATCATCTACAGAGATTTGTCTTTAGGCATTTACGAAAATTCTACCGGTGAACAGCTGTTCAACAGGTTACAACTACCGGGATAGATACTTTAAGAACGCAAGTGGGAAACAGGGTAGATTTATAACCTATGAAAAGCAATTGAAAGATGAAACAGATTTTAAATTTGACGTAGTTAAACGTTATCTGGTCTCGTCTTCTGTATTATCATAATTAACTTCTGAAACCTACTTCCGATTCCAACTTTGATGACATCTCTTTTATTTTTTGAGGTTAGATTCTTCATTTACCGCATCGGCTGATTTACTCGATCCACAAATCATGGATCTGGTAGATATGGTACAATTTTCGAACACAGTAATTATTAACCACTTGTGTTTTCGAACGCAGTCGGTAGGTGCGGTATCTACCGGTAGAATTTTCGTAAATGCCTACTGTATAGGCGAGTTCTTTTATTCACCGATGGATCGTGCGAGTTAAGCAGAAATTCACCAATGGGTCTTTTTATCCAGCGTTTTAAAAGCAATGAATTTCATCATAGAGTTCCTATTTTCACCGATTAGTTAAACAGAAATACATCGGATACATCAGGTTTTGAGTGTCGATGGATTTGATAATTTCTGATGGATTAATAGTGGGGGTATAGTTTTCAGGTTATGTTCAAAAGTTTGTTGACGTTTTAGCCGGTAGTCAATGAAAAAAAGTCGTGAATTATGAATGTTGTAGAAATGATTTCATTGCCATTATCACATAATTTATTTAAATTATTAATAGAGTTTCTAAATTGCACTACTCGAATTAATATAATTTTCTTTATTGGAAAATGAATCCGAATCGAAACAATTTAATAATTTTCCCAATAAAAAGCCCTTCATAACTTCTCTAGTGACAGCGACATTTCTTACTCTACCCTACAATATGTATAATTTTCAGCCATATACCTATTAACTAATATATTGCGGATCCTTTTCTTTTCTTGAAGGAAACACTGTGAAATGGAAATATCATTTCTGCATAAGTCTATCTCACACAAACACCCAACCGCGAATTATGCGCATGCTTGGAAACCGCGACTACTATTGGCTAACGAGGAAATCATGATCACTTTTTGCGAATCACAGAGTTATGTTTATTAAAGACTAGCGCCAAAAATTTTAAATTTAAATTTGAGAAATTAAACAATGTACCTACTATTTATTTTGTATGTAAATTCTTCAATATAAATATTAGTAATAATAAAAAACATTGACATATTCTACTGCTAAATTTGAATTAAATAATTTACTTTGTTGTACTGTAAAAATAATAGGAATACAATCTGGTCAGGATTAATTTATTTAGGTGACAATAAATTACTATATGAAACACAAAGCAAATGCTTTCGAAGTGCAATTACAAACAAAAAAGTTAAACCATGTGCTCGCTGCATCACCAGGGCAGCGTTCCAAAACCAAGAATACCGAGTTTTGGCGTAGAGTATGATGTGTTGTGTTTTGGAACGAATGAGAGTTTTGTTGAAGTAAAAAATTTAAACTAAATTAAAAATAATTTTATAAAACTAACAAAACTACTTATAATTACAACATTAATGTCAAGCCCGTAATAAAAACGCTTTTATGGAGCACTCTCCTCAATATAATGTAAAGTACGCTCCATAAAAGCGCTTTTATTATAAAAGTATGCTCGTAATACACGCCAACGTATTTACTTATGTTTATTTTCAACCAAAAGCATGTTTTCTTCCTCAAGAAGGTAAATTACTTTCATATGTTGAGAATCGTGAGCATCTACGTTTGAAAATATTGTGGAGTAATTTCTATACCCTCCTCGTTAGTAGAGTAAGTAGAACATCACTTTGGAGTAAACTCTGGCTGTTTTGGAACAGGTTTAGTAAACTCTGAGAGTAGGATTTTGGAACGCAGCCCAGCCAGCGACTCTGTCAGCGTTAGCCAATAGTAGTCAAGATTTCCGAGCTTGCGCATAATTGCCGGTTGGGTGTTTGTGAGAGATAGACTTATGCAGAAATGTTTCCTTCACCTACTCTTATGGGAAAGATACGAGCATTAGCAATGAATTTCATCAATGAATAAAAGAACTGCCTTATATCATCTACATAGATTTGTCTATAAAGATATGTCATACACAATATTTTTGGCCTTTAATGAAATTTTCCTAAAATGAGGTTAGAATTTTTCGATCTATGAACAGAGTTACCGAACAAAATAATTTAGTTTACAAATTAATTTCTGTGTTCATAAAAATATATCATATACAACATTTTGACTTTTAGCGTCCTAAACAATAATTTTCAAGCTATGAATAACATTTTTGGAGTTTTCTATCGTTTGTGTGTGGGGTAGTAGATAAATACGAACGCAACTACTTCCACAATACTTGAAATGATTTGAGTCGAATGCAAATCATTTTATATGTTGACATTCCAATGACAAGCAGTGTCGTGTATCTTGCCACCTTACCATAACAATGTAGCTTCGGTACTTCGTTTTTCTTGTCTGATTTTCGCCTTCAAGGATCTTCTATTCTAGCGAATGGTGATTACCCGTGCGCTGCATGGGTATCGCATGGAAAAACTACACGTTCATTTAGATATCGTGCCTTTTCAGATAGTCCAATAACAGGGAATATACTGAAAAATATTTTAATATATTTTTTTAATTCGGTGTGTGCATAACCGACTAACCAAATTTTTATCTTCTAGTTCTCTGTTGTAGCCATATATACAGTTAGTTTATGTTGTTCTGTTAGATTCGTCCTATTCAGACGATGAAAAAGAAATTTTGAAACATCGAATTGCATCATTTTTAAAAATACATTCGTACGTATTAACAAAGTAAGAACGTAGAACTTTATAATAAATATTGTTCTCTCAAAGATATTTGGCCAGTTTTCTTGAGACATTTAAAAAAATAGATTGGCACACCTAAAATGGGTAAAAAATAAATACCTACTATTCTTATGTATATTTTGTTGGAAAAAGTTGGACCCCTATTTTGTTGAATAATTTTAACGTAATGGCCCCAAAACTTAGAAATACAAATTGTCTTCTGTGTGAAACAGAAGTAGAATTAAAAAACTAATAAAAATAGTTTGGCCCACCCACAAAAAATGTATAAAAATACGATATTTTTATGTTAATTTTGTTGAAAAAAGTTGGACCCCTTTTTATTGAAAATGTTTGTGACGTAATGGACCCAAAACAAAAGAATTGCTGTCCTCGATGTGAAACAGAATTAATTTAAAAATAGATTGATACACTTAAAAATGGACAGAAATTAAATTTCTACAATTTTTTATTTTAATTTTGATGAAAAAATGTTAATTTCCGATTTTGTTTTAAAGTGCTTGTGACGTAATGGACCCAAAACAAAAGAACTGCGTATGCTCTGTATGAAACAGAATTAATTAAAAAAAAATAATAATAATAAAAATAGATTGGCTTATTCAAAAATGGATTCAAATTAAATTTCTACAATTTTTTATGTTATTTTTTGTGAATAAATGTTAATTTCCGATTTTGTTAAAGTGATTGTGACCTAATGGACCCAAAACAAAAGAACTGCTTGTCCTATGTGTGAAACGTAATTAATTAAAATATTAATAAAAATAGATTGATAAACTCAAAAAATGGATAGAAATTGAATTTCTACAATTTTTTATGTTAATCTTAGAAAAAAAATTTAATTCCCTATTTTGTTTTAAAGTGATTGTGACGTAATGGACCCAAAACAAGAGAACTGCTTGTCATCTGTGTGAAATTGAATTAATTAAAAAATTAAGAAAAACAGATTGGCTTACTCAAAATTGGATTCAAATTAATTATCTACAATTTTTTATGTTATGTTAATCTTGGTGAAAAAATGTTAATTCCCGATTTTGTTTTAAAGTGCTGGTGACGTAATGGACCCAAAACAACAGAACTGCTTGTCCTGTGTATGAAAAATAATTAATTAAAAAATTAAAAAAATAGATTGGCGCACTCAAAAATGAATAAAAATTATACATACTGCTTATCCTTTGTGTGAAACAGAATTAATTAAACAAATTAATAAAAATGTTTAAAATTAAAACATGTTCGATTTTTTTTTGTGTTTATCTTGTTAAAAAAAATGTTGGATCCCTATTTTATTGAAAACAATTGTGTCTGAATGATCCCAAAATTGAGCATTACAAATTGTTTTCTGTGTGAAACAGAAATAGAATAAAAAATGAAATATCTACAATATTTTTTATATTAATTTTGTTGAAAAAAGTTGGACCCCTATTTTGTTGAAAATGCTTGTGACGTAATGGACCCAAAACAAAAGAACTGCTTGCCCTCTGTGTGAAAGTGAATTAATTAAAAAATTAATAAAAATAGATTGGTACAGTCAAAAATGTGTAGAAATTGAATTTCTACAATTTTTTATGTTAACTTGGTGAAAAAATGTTAATTCCCGATTTTGTGATTTTCTTTTAAAGTGCTTGTGACGTAATAGCCCCAAAACTGAAAAATACTATTTGTCCTTTGTGTGAAATAGTAGTTGTATAACAAAAAAATAATAAAAATAGATAAAAACAGGTGAATTTAAAAATGTACGATTTTTTTTGCGTTTATCTTGTTAAAAAAATGTTGAAAATAATTATGACTTAATGGCCTCAAAACTCAGAAATACAAATTGTCTTCTGTGTGAAACAGAAGTAGAATGACAAAAAACTAATAAAAATAGATTGACATTCACAAAAAATGGGTGAAAATTAAATATCTACTATATTTTTTATGTTGATTGTGTTGGAAAAAGTTGTATCCCATTTTGTTGAAAATAATTGTTGCGTAAAATGGCCCTAAAACAAAATACTACTTGTCTTTTGTGCGAAACAAGTAGAATGACAAAACAAAATAATAAAAATAAATTCTAGGGGTAAAAGTATGCGAATCTTGTTGAAAAAATGTTAATTCCTATTTTTTTAAATTGCACGTGACGTAATTGACCCAAAATAAGGCATGACACTTGTGCGCTGTAATCTTTGAGGCAGAAATATAATGACATAAATTAATGAAAATAGATTGCTACATCCAGGAATAGGTAAAATTGACGCTAAGATTTTAATTTTAATAAAAAAATGGCCCATGTTTTTTTTATTTTTTCAACAATAATACCAGAGAAAATATTAAAGTTGTTGATTGTAAAAAAGAGATGCTTCTTGTTCGCGGTGACTGCTGTAAGTCAAGTAGAATAACAAAGAAAGTAGAGGGAATATATCGTCAAGTAGAAGCGCGTAACAGTGGCGTATCAATGGGGATTTCTAAGATTTTTCTGATTTCTTGAATGTTAATTATGGTTGAAAAAATTATACACTAGTACTTTTTATTTTTTAACAATAAAACCCGAAAAAAAATTGGTGAATTTATTGAAAATTGCTTGTGACGTCACGACCCCAAAACAGAAAAAGATATTGCCCGCTTTGAAACAAAAGTAGAAGCGCGTAAACAGTGGCGTAGAAATTGGGGGTACAGCGGATACCACAAGCCCAAAGGGGCCCATAGAATACAAGCATTTTTTTTTTAAGATGTATGAATAAACAAAAATATTTAAGGCGTGACGTATAGACAGAATGTTAAAAAGAAAAGTTGAAGCGCGTAAACAGGGGCGTAGCAATCGGGGATACACCTTGAGCTAAGGGGGACCATAATATACGCAAGCATTTTTTATAAAAGAAAAACGTACGAACAAAAAATATTTAAAGTTTGTGACAATTCAAAAAAATACTATTTGTGCGCAATGAAACAAAAATAAAAGTGATGAAGAAAGTAGAGTAAATTCTGCTTTAAAGTACAAGGGCATATTCAAACAGTGGCGTAGCAATCTGTTGTATTGAGGGGGTCCATGTTATATAAGCATTCATTTTTGTTTTAATATTGGAAAACATATTTAGTTTCTATTAGAAATTGTATTCAGTATATTTTTTTTTTTTGTTTTTTGCTAGAAATCAAACATAAACATAACCTAACATGCGTCCACTGCTCAAGTATATTATGAAGTTAGCAGTTTTAGGGCCTCGACGTCACAACTTTCGAGTAATAATTAATTATTAATTTCATTTTTTTGATAAAATACTTTATAATAATAAAACATTACTTTAATTTCGTTACAATATACTTGACGCTAAAATTAAAATTCGATACAAATAATTAAAAACTTAAAAAGCGTTACCTTGTTGAAATTAATACAATCATTCTTTTTTAATGTGGTGCACTCTGCACCACCTATTGAGTGCCTGTATCAAAGTAAATAAAATAAACTGCAAGAAAAACATGAAAAACTATAAAAAATGAAAAGTTCTGAGTTTGTTAATATGTACAAGTGATACAATAATTTTAAATATTTTTCTATTCCTTGTTTCACAATTTCTTTCTAGTCGTCTTATAGGACAGTTTGTGTGTATAGGAGTTACTATCAACGATACATATTAGCATATTTAAAGGAGAACACACGATTGATACACTACAATAATACAGGACTTAAAAACTTTAATAAAACTTTTTATTTTTCCAAATTAAACTAAGATAAAACCATCCTGTATTGTACATACATACACGATACACAAATACACACGACTGGAATTCATAGCGCGGCTTTTGGAAAAAACCGCCTCAAATGCAAATAAAAAATATATATAGTGTTATACCGAAATCTGCAGTTTTGCAGGTAGGCACATGGTTTAAAAAAGGCGGTATTTTCTGAAAGGGGGCTATGAATTGCAGTCTATTTTTGGGTGCAAGCTAGAATTTTAAATTGCTGCCGTCGACAGACTATTTTGAGCAGTAAACAATGAATAAAATAATTATTAAGACAAATTTTGCTATTGCCAAGGTAGCTTTTACTTTATAAATTATTATGTTATGAAAAAAACTATTCGGCAATTAAATTCATGGAAATAATTGTTGGCAACTCTGACTGTACAGTAATGCCAACATATTTTGTTGGGAAATATCAGGCTTAACGCGAAAATTCGTGACAGGAGATTTATACCCGAGACACAATACAAAAATTAATGCTCATTAACGGTTAGATATAGTAAGTGCACGTGAAGTTGAAACTGATGACAAATATCAAAATTGCGTCTATTAACAAACCAGAAAATATTGAATGTAGCAAGCATGTTATTTTCACATCTATCAATAGTCTCAGCTTCACGTACATATACTATAACTAGCCGTTAATGATAATTAATTTTTGTATTTTGTATCGGTTATAAGAGAATAAAATTTTAGTTTTGAATATCAAAATTTCTGAGTTTACATTTTTAATGCCGGAATAAATTTAATTTAAAGTTTAAACTTTAAAGGCTTGGTAAAAATAAATTTAGTAGATGATTATTAAAAAAAAAAAACGAGTAAACTGTCAGACTAAGTAAAATGTCAAGATGTAAATTTGTGATATTTATTTCTTCAAATAACGCATAATAAATTTGTTTTTATCACGTTTTTAATTTAATGGGTCGATCATTAAACCCGTAAATTTAATATTTTATTCACAATCGGTTATACTTGCCGTCAAATAAATACGGACTGGAGATTTCTACACTGTTGCCAAATCCATTGGTTACGTTGAAAATGTTAAGTTATGAAGAGGGGCAACACCACCGGTAAGAGACAGGAAGGAAGAAGGGAAAAAAATGAGCATTAGTCCATATTTATTTGACGGCGAGTGCGTTTCCAACCTTCTAAACTATTTGGAAATTACACGATCAAAAAATTATAACCGTGACAAATAGGCTTTAACAATTAGTCACGGATTCTTATTTCATTATTTTACAATCAAAAAATGTCAAATAAGGCTTTTTTAACTACAGCGGTTACCTATAATTACTTTGGGCCAGTTTTACAATCTTTGGTTAGAATTTTAACTGTAAATTAAATAAACAATATTGAATCGGATTCGTTTCGTTTCAATTTTGTTTATTTAACTTCCAGTTAATTTTAACCAGATGTAAAACTTTTAAATCCTTTATTATTATTTTGACAGTTTTGGCATTTTAGCAGTTTTTAGTAAATTTAAAAATGGAATTCATGACATATTTGAACATTACGGATTAAATCAAATGTATCACACTATGAACAAGATAAATATGTGACAATTGTCGCCATTTTGTATGCGTGTTTGAAAATGGCGTCCGTAGATGGCAGCAGTATAAAATTCTAGTGAAAAGTTCCCACTTTTTCCCCTAGTGGATCAAAACATGACATCTAAACTCTGTCGAAACATTTTAATTGTTGTAAATACAAAATTAAATAGTTTTCTTTGAAATAGTAATTTATTTATTAGAAGTTTGGGTTTAGCTACCATGTTGTATATTCACTAAAAAAATTTCTACGGACTTTGGAAAGTGACACTGTTATAAATACATATACACATACATATTTGTAATACAGTACATGGTATTGAACTTTATCGGCAAGGCGTTTGCATGATTGACAAAAGAGATTGACTGACTTACTAATAATAAATGTAATATATACATATAGTGGTGGCATCCCACTTCAAGCTACATACCAAATAGTGGTGGGTCACATGCTATGTAATTATGCTGTTTTAGAGTGTGAAGCGACTGATCCCTCTAAACAGGAAATGTTTCTCTATCAAGTTTGGCAATTTTTCGATGATTGCGGTACGAAAAATGCGAAATTCGTGCGCTGTTTCACCCATATAGTGTTGTTTACATATGTATTCGATGCGTAGATACTTTGTCACATTTAAAAAGTTGTTTATACTTCGTCCCAAATAAAAATGAACTAGATTGCGTTTGAAAAGCTTCAATAATGTTAATACTATATTTTTTATTTGTAAAAATATAAAATATCACTGACTTAATATTAAAAAATATATGAATTGACGTCCGGTTCCAGATGTACAGCGCGCCGAACAAACAATGTCCCTGAAGGGGGGTAACCTGAGGTCGCTACACACACTCTTATGTTTCTACGGTACACCAATAGTAAAAAGTAGTTTTGAGGTTATGTATTGTAAAATCAGTTACCGTTTTTCTTTAAAAACACTTAGGGCCAGTTGTACAATCAAAGGTTAAGGCAAGGGTTAGTAATTAACAGCTGGTTAGTCAAAAAAATTGTTGTACGATAACGGGTTAAGCGTAACCATGACTCTTAACCAGTATATTTTTAACTTTTGATGAAATGAGGGGTTAATGATTTAACAAAGTGTTAACGCATGACATTTGACGTTTGTTTAACTATTTGTGATAGCTTTTCGGCGACGTTTGGTAGTTGAATCTGATTCAGAAGATGAATTGAATTATTAGAAAATATGATTTTAAGAAGTAGAAAGTGATGCGATCACAACACAAGATAAGGTAAATAAATTATTATATAAAGTGCCTGAAGTATTCTTGGTTATTGGATAAAAGAAATAAGCAGGAATGCAGTCAATGTATACAATTTTATTTAGTCAAAAACCGACGTTTCGCTTCCTGTGGAAGCTCCTTCAGGGTGAAAGATTAATATTTTTAAATAATTTTTACACTCATTAAAAAAATATTTTAAAATATTCAGCAGGAAGCGAAACATCGGCTTTTGATTAAATAAAATTTTATACATTAACTGCATTCTTGTTTATTTCTTTTATCCAATAACCAAGAATACCTCATACACTTTATATAATAATTTATTTACCTTATCTTCTGTTATGATCGCATTAGTTTTTTTATTCTCTATTATATCTTTATACTGGGCGACAAAATCCACTAATTTTAAACAATCATCTTGCGTAAAATTAGGTTATCTATTACGCTTAGTTTTTGATATTTTGTAATTTTAATTTTTATAAAAACTGACGTATATGTCAAAATTGCAATAAAAATTATGTTTTGTTTTGTTTTATATAGTATAATTTGGAAAAACTGATCCAGTTTTAGTTGACAGACTGCTAGGTAACCTTTAGAAAAACAGAAATGGTACAACTAATTGTGTTTTTTAACCAGTGGTTAGGTTAACTGTATGTTACGTAACCGTAGATACTAACTGTGTATTGTACAACTGGCCCTTAATAAATGATTTTCACAGTGTGTGTACATTCACAATCACAATTCTGTTGTCCTGATTGGATATAGATTTATCGCAACAAATTTAGTTCACATTTTTTCCGGGGCAAATGTTTACGTCGACTACCTGTATATCGTTTTATAACCGAACGATTAAAACACTTTTCTAAATTTTAAATTTGGCGCCCGTACTAACTGAGTTTGTGTTTTGACCAATCAGATTTAAAAAGAGTTTTGATTGGCCGCGAGAAATAATTAATAAAATCGTATAAAATTTTTCCTGTTATTTTTGATTATTAATTGTTAAACTATACAATTTCAATAAATGAAAGTTGTAGAATAAACTTTTTGTTAGGAAATAAAAACTTTATATTAATATATTATGATAATTGTATTCTACAATTTTTATTTATTTAATTGTTGATCTTGTTATAAATTTATATAATTTTCAAAAATAATGTGGTACAAATAAGATATATCGTTATACCTAAATCGGAAAAATTGTTACCCAATTTTCGTTTAACCTTAAAATTTAAGTATGAATAAATGAATAAATACAAAATGGCGTATACTAAACAACTCTATATGAAGTAATATTTAGAACAGTGTATTTTAAACTATTTCCGGTCTATCTTGTGCTTTGGCAAAATTGATAGAGTAACAATATCCTAATGAGGACTTTTTTAAATTTTGCAAGAAATAAATATAAATACAGTTCAGTTTATTTTGGTACATTACACATTTGATGAAAAAAAAACTATTTTTTAAACCATAATGTTTAACTCGATCGAGTCCATAACTTGACTACCTATAGGTCACTAACGTATCCTAGCAGTCGGACGTCAGTCCGTGAACTTGTTGGACTTGCATTGTTGCCGCAAAAATAAATGGACAGATTATTTTTAACTGTTTTTGATAGTTAAGTTAGCTTTAAGAAATTCTAGGTTAAGTTATAATTTATGTGCAACAGCCAGGGAAAATGAAAAAAAAAACTGGCAATTGATGAATAAATAAATTTTTGGTTATAGCACGCGGAGTCGTATGTGAGCTCTTTTGTTTTAGCCGATCATGGCTTGATGCTTGTTTGACACTTTCAAGGTCAAATACGACAAATGAAACAATCACAAAGAAAAATTTGTCATTTTCATTTTTTTTTTCGCAATTCAAATTCATTGAAATAGTAAAAAATAAGAACTCTTGATAAATTTGGCTCTTGTTAAAACATAAAACAGCATAAATTTTATTTCAATAGTTTTATAAATATTTCCATTTAACGGTTACAACTTATTTTTATGTCAAAGGTGACTAATGATCGCGTTTTTCTTCTTACATTTTCTTTGGAAATGAAATACTAAATTTTTTCGTTTTCATGAATTAAATTTCAATAATAATTATTGATATTTGTGGCAGTAAAAATGTTAAAAAAATAAATTATCGGAAATGGATTTTTTTTTATATTTGATCAATCTCGGACTTGATAAATATAAGTCGAAATCGTACCGCAAAAGGACTTTTAAACCAAAATAATTAGTTTTTTGCTGATAGACACTAAAAATGTTTTTTTTTGACAGCCAACAGTCTGTAAAGTGTCACTTTTACTGCCTAGGCAATTAAAATATTTTTACTGCCTGTTGTTGCTATTTACATAGCAACCGCTCAACAAACGAATAACAACATAATTTGATACTGATAACTATCAAAAATAAATCGGAAATCGTTCCGCAAGAGGGTTTTAACCAAAATATTAGTCTTTTTACCGATTCTCAATTAAAAGTGATTTTTTGACAGCCAACAGTTTGTAAAATATCACTTTTACTGCCTGTTGTTGCTATTTACATAGCAACTGATCAACAAATACATAGCACCATAATTTGTTGGCGATAACTATCAAATTAGGTATCAAAAATAATCACTAACTTAATTTTAATTCTAAAATCTGCAAAAAAAAATGTATTGCACGGCACTAAACACAAATTTACAGCTTCGACAGCATTCATTGCTTCTGTTGTAAATTTGGTATTTATTGGCTAGTTTTACAATATCCAGTTAGAATTTTAACTGTAAGTTAAATAAACAATATTGAATTGGATTATTGACAGCACAGACCATATACACTATTTTAGATTGGAAACGTACATGTTAAGCATCGATACCACATCAATGTCGCCATCTGGTGTATGGAAGCAAAAGTAAATATAAAACTCGGTCGGTATTATCATTACCTACAATTAATATTGTTATATTCGGTTTATTAATTACCCCTAATTTGTAGTTGAATCATTTTTCCACAAAATACTATCATTGCGTAGTATTTTATGAAAAATCTACTTCAACTACAAATCAGTCTTACAAAGATTACATAAAATGAGTAAAAAATAATGCATTTTTGAAAACACTGTAATTTCATTTAGGAAAGATACAATACTTAATAACATTCATCCATGTTTAAAACTTCCAACCACTTGACAAATAAATCCCGATAAGTTCGAGACTGTCGAAATCTATAGTTTGTTGTCCCTAGAATACGATTTTGTAATATGTTTTACTGGTATAAAATAATACAATTGTATAAAAATATATTTTCACTTTCCGGTAGCAGTACAATTTGGTACACAACACTTTATTCTTGTCTTCTTAAATATTTACAAGGTTTTTCACACAAATAACTACTTATAATACAAAAAATATATTCACAATAACAGTCAGAATTGTTTCAAATGAAAATGACAAATGTCAAAATTCGCGCAAAAGAAAAAATGAAAAAAAATTGACACACTAACGATACTGGTGTCGCCATATCTAGTGTATGGAAGCAAAACTAAAAATGCTATCCCGGTATCTCCCATTTGCGTTTCCCGGGCCTGATTGACAGCAATGATCAATTTGTCATTTGACACTTCATTTCGTTTCAATTTTATTTAACTGACAGTAAAAATTTTAACCAGAAATTGTAAAACTGGGTGCCTAGTTAAATAACTATTATTATTAAGAGTATTTGTAAAAAATAATGAAATTGACAAATTTTTATTTTGTGAGTGTTTCGTTTGACTTACTTGAGCTTGAAAGTATCAAATCATGAACAACGATTGGTTAAGCAATGAGTGACGTATGGTCCCGTCATTGTATTTAGTAAATTCCCAATCAAAAATTTATTTATTTGTGCGTCAATTTCAGTTAAAAATATGGTAACAATCCAAGTCTAACGTAGCAGCCGCATCTGTAAAAAGTAATTTAATGAACGAGATTGAGGTTAAGGAAAACTAACCTCACTTCTCGGAAGTAAGAAGCGGCAAACTCGTAGTTTAGGTAAGTAGCTGTAGAGCGTAGAATGAGTTAGATCTTTAGTTACAGTAGATAGGTTAGGTAGATAGGTATATTTTAAAAGAATGAAACTAGATTAGAATTAAGAGAGGTTAAGCAGCGGACAATTGGGTGAAATTTGGAGTGTCGTGTTTCTGTAGCTTAGTGTAGTATAGTAATACATATAATATATTAGATATTTAAAGACGGCAACGTCAGGTTTAGTCAGAGGTGCAAGCAAGAGCGACCCAAGTTTCATCCGACGTTCAGTAAGAGTTGTCTCTGATCACTAGAGATAAGCTAAGTGTTTTTTATTGTTGATTAAGTTTGTCTGTAATTTGTTTTCAATTTTTTTGTATTGTATGTCTTTCTTTTGTGTTGGTAAAATAAAAAAAAATGTATTTGTCCAATGCAGAATTTTACGTATACCACCACGCATTCCTAAACAATTTCCCGTTTCCAAGTAGTTGGTTTCTAGATAATTATTGTGGTTTATGGGATTAAATATTAATGCATATTTGGGAGTAGAGGTTTCTAAATCTACGGCTTAAAAAAAATCTGATGTGTAGGGGATTCTACTCATATCGAATTTTTATATAAATTATATACATAATGGGGAAGTTTAGCATGGTAAAAATTCTACATAACATACTATTTTTTCACAAATATAACACAAATGACTGCTTAAATTGAAATTAAAAATTAAAATTATTGCTCCATTTATTTATAATTAATATTTTTTGGGTAAACTCTAAGTAAGTCACAAGTCAGTTATGCGCAAACTTAGACAGAACGGTGAAAGCGAACCACTTGAACGTAGGTCGAACAACACCTCAGTCTCAAGTGACTGGTAATCGCAACCGCGTGCGTCAGTGTATAAGCGACATACGTTGTCTACCGACATCATCACAGCTTAAAATCGGCTTTTCCGGAAAATCTGGGCATTTTTGAAAAAAATAAAACATGCTACATCATTTTTCAAATCATTTCCCATGGAGTAAAAGAATAAAAAAAATCCCTAAACTTCCCTATTGTAAAAAAAAAAAAATCACAGAGAAATCGCTCAGAAGCAGCTGTAGACACGTGTTTCGCTCTTATTAGAGCTCATCAGATGGACATTAACTGGAAATAGTGAATTAACTACAATATACTGAATTTAAGATAAGTAAAAGGAAAGAAAATAAGAAGAAAATGAAATTTTCAAATTTAGTAGCCGCACAAAATTGACAAACGGTTTAGAACCTCTGATAACAGCAGCTGCTGAGAGAGAAAAGGAGAGAGAGGGGTTGGTTTTTGTTGTAAGGCGGGAAACGCTGGATACCATATATTTGACTTTTTTTCTTCTTGTTTTTGACTAAAGACAATATCTTCCTCACTTAAAGGTGACGGAAGGTAAAAATTTGTTGTGGCCAGCACAATACCTCTCGCCATTTCCATTTTATGCTTTGAATTGTATTGCACATCGCTGTCAAAATTTAGTTTTATAAAAATAAATTTATATTTAAATTCTATTTTTTTTATTCTATGTGTTTTATTTAATACATGTAAAAACGGTCGGCTCTCAAGCGCCATCTACTATTTTCTTACATGAAATGAAGTACAGTGTATTTATGGTCTGTAACGGAATGATGCAGTGGTGAACAACCCAGAAGCGTACATATCGATAAGCGCCAACTTCATAGTGGTAGTCTTGTACATTTTTACTTCCAGATAAAAATATTCATTATTGACAAAGTTTGCTTTCACGAATTTAACTTATTTATTTAATGCATGTAAAAACGGTCGGCTCTCAAGCGCCATCTACTATTTTCTTACGTGAAATGAAGTATAATTTATTTATTGTCTGTATCAGAATGAAGCAGTGGTGAACAAACCAGAAACGAATATATCAATAAGCGCCATCTTCGTAGTAGTCGAGATTTACACTACCCAATTATTTTTATTATATCTTCTAGATCATTTACAAACAATTTTATAAAAAACGTTTAACTATATTTAATATCCAAAAAACGCTGTTAATAATACTTCTAATTTTGACGAATGATGTAAAACACTAGAGCAACACAGCGGGAAATATAAAAAAGTTGAGACGAACTGGTTCACTTTTTAACAAAATGTATTTGAGTAATTTACTCAAAATAAAAATTTTGTACAGACTTGCTGAAACATTGATAGGTTCAGATTAGATAGATAATTCTGTTGATTGGCTTTCGTGCAATGCCCGATTTTGTATCACTTCCGGTTGATCGTTTGTAAACAAAATCTAATTTGTTGTTGCAGTAAATAGAAAAGTTTGTAATACGAAATTTTGGATTATATTTTATTATTTTTCCTAGAAAATATGTTAAGGGCTCCAAGTAAAGTACCATTTTTGGTTTATCATATATAGTTAAAATCTAATTTGTTCTCAATCATAATCATATACGAGTTTAAATACTAAATTTGGGAAATTTTGGATCATATTTTAATATGCTTTTTCAAGAAAATCTGTTCAGAGCTTCAAGTAAATGTCACTTTCAGTCTATCAATTTTAGCCAAATATAATATGTTGTTTCCAATGATATAAAAGTCTTTGATACTAAAATTTTTGATTATATTTTAATAGTTTTTCATTAAAAACTGTTATGTGCTTCAAGTAAAGTAGCACTTCCGGTTGTCCAATTTTACCCAAAATCTAAACCATTCTTTCTACGAACGCAGAAAGCTTAAATACGGAAAATATAAATTTTTGAACGATTGATATGAGTTATTGTAGACGAAAAAAATCGTGACACACATACCCACAGACAGACATTCATGAACACAGGAACGTATGACGATCATTATTCAATAGGCTATTCCACATTTTTTAAAAAATTTTTTTCTTGAAATACATAAAAATATAAGACCACATGTAAAAGTCCGAGTTAAAAATTCCTCCAAATAAGCGAGATATTAAGGTCCGAATGGGGGATTACGGCTCAATCGAATTAAAGGAAAATAGTAAAAAAATACGAATGTATATGCTGAATAACGAATATTAATAAAAAAATGAAATGGTATAATTGAGATATTTCGGAAATAAAGGGTTTTTTGTTATAACACTTCGACACTAATATGAAAATATTTTGATTGGCGACCAAGAAACCGCCTATACATGCATTACAAATAGCGTGTTGGGAGGTGGGATTACTACCAATGGAAGTTAAGAAATTCAAATTCGAAAGGAGGGGCTAACATTCCTGTACTACAGTTTCCAAACAGTTTTTATTTTAACATAAATTTCTTGTATTAAACTTAATAATTTAAATACACCTGTAATTATAAAGTATGTATACTTATACAGTGTTATAATATTCATTTATTTTTATGTAAATATAACTTAAAATAGCATATATTTCAAGAACATTTAGGTCCATGATGAAAACAGTTTGATATAAAAACACATAAATGTGACGTCACGTCAATCTTTTTAAAATTCGGAAGACCATAACTCGCTTATTAATAGGAATTTTTTCACCGGATTTTCATCAATAGTCTTAGTTTTCCTAATATTTTCAGATGAAATTATAAAAAAAAAATGGTGTAATCCCCCATTTTATATCAGCTTTGTGACGTAGGTAACTCAATATATACTCTCTTTTCTATGGGTCATACTTGGATCCTATTTGCTCAAACACTCGTACACATGTCCTGCATCATCAAAAGCAAAACTCCCCGTGTCTTTTAGAAGGAATAATTTATAATAAAAGAAATATGGTTTTCCTTATCCTTTAACTATTATCATTCTTATTTTCAATAAACTTTTACTATTTTTGATTACTGTGGAATAGCCTATTCAAAAGTGAAGTCAAAATTAATTGTAAAATAAATGTAATTTTAAGGAGAAAAGATAATAAAGAAGGATACAGAATATTGTCATTTACCGTTTTCTAATTTATTTCTATTTCTAAAATAAGGATTGAAAAAGAAAAGCTTTGATTTCTTTAGATAACACTTTTGACAATATCACGTACCAAATTGACATTTAATAAAATACTTTCAAATTAACATACGTTTAATTGTTCATAACTTATTCCGAATTAGGATTTTTTTTAACTAACTGTAGTAAACACGTGTTGTGCGGACTCTAATTCGTGCCTATTCACTAAAAACTCTGTGGAGACCGATATATTGTATATAAATTAATAGCTAGGAAAGGTATACATAAGAGTTTGTAGACTTTATAAGGTGAACAAGATAGGAAGGGGGGATTAGTTAGTGAATAGTGAACGCCAGGGTTGTATTGTATGATATTTATTTATTTATTTATTTATTTATAAGAAACCAACAGTATACATATACCAATAACAGGTTCCTATGAATTATTAAATAATACATACTTTAGTTCACAAATCATATCAGAGTGCAATTTTCAAAATAAAGTAAGTGCAAAAAATGATAAAAAGTTTTATAAAATTATGAGAGTAGAGAGTACATTAACTACCTCTTTTTTAAACATATAGAGTGATAAGTAAAACATGTCAATATGCGCAAATGTGGAATTGTAAGAAGACATGATGCGGTTTATTGGGGAGTTATCGTTATTTTTAGTATTATTTTTATATAAAACAAATAAATTGGTTGATCTGGTTTTAAGGTTCACAGAAAATTGTAACATTGAAATTATTGAAGGTGCATATATTATATTATTAAGTAATTTAAATAAGAATACCATGTCAGTTTGGGTTCTTCTACTTTCCAAATTAAAAATTAAATTTGTAATTTAAAATTTTGAAAAACTTTTTTTGTATATTTTCTATACAATCAATATTCTTTTTATAGTATGGGTTCCAAACCGTGGATGCATATTCCAGTTTTGATCGAACTAAACAATTAAACAAATATATTAATGAATTAGGGTTCATGAAATATGTCTGATTGTTATATTTATAAGGGGAATAAATAGTGCACAGTTGTAAAGCAGTGTTTTCTTAGTAGTTCCCGGTTAGCACAAACTCAATATCGAATTTTTAGACCGAAAACATTATCGCCCGTACCTACATATGTATGTAGGTTGCACACAAAACAAATTTAATTTAATACGAGTTATGCGAGCGCAAGTTTTGTCCCTTATTTAGAAAAATTGCATAAAAAACAAGTATTTTGCCGTTAGAACAATTATTTATTAGAGTACAACTACTCTATTTTAATGTGCAGTGTATTTATACAACGTTTAATTTGTATTTCGTTGTTCAAACTATTATTAGTGCGTGCAATTATTTACAAATGTGCCTTATTGTTATGTAATTCTATTTTATTGTCAATGTATGTTTTATTTTTTAATGTGAAAAGTAGAAATATATAAATGTCATTTTCAAATATCTATTAAGTTGCTGGCGCCTCTATCGGTAAACATCCAAACTACCCACGTGACAGAAGAACCAACAGGTGATTGGCTCCCAGTCGGTAATATCGCCCTCCTATCAATTGTCAGTTGTTATTTGTGTGATGATAATGGTGTTCTAAATTTTCAACTTTTTTATAAACACTTTTTTAACGCGTTTGTGACGTTAGGCAGATAAAATTTAAATCAAACTTAAGTTAGAATCGCCTTTCGCGTGTTCCCTATCGTTGCTAGTGTTGTGTGTCATAGTGTCTGCTCTTACAATGGCAACGAACATGGAAGAGGAACAATCTTTGCAAGAATGCGAAGCATATGTGCAGAATCACAACATACAGCAGATTTTGAAGGATTGCATCGTGCAATTATGCGTCAGTAGGCCAGCGAATCCTATATCTTTCCTCAGGGAGTATTTTCAAAAATTGGAAAGGGTAAGTGATGTGTTTTTCAAGCTGTCAAATATTTTTAAATGTTTAGTTTTTGGTTTTTGGCGCTTAAACACATGTGTTAAGGTCCTTGTACCTGTTTTGGCATTTAGCCGATTTTGTTTTTTGGTTAGAGTTATTTTAAGGAGTAGCACATGTTTTCATCTTTTCAGATCACTTGATTTTGTGAATTTATTTATACAGATGTGTTAATTTGTGTTAATTAATTACATTTATGTTTCATAATGCGTCATATTGTTTTGGTAACGATGACTGTGGTGTTCAATATATTTTAATATTGATTCTTACTATAAATATTTCTGTACAGATCAGTAAATATAGATAACAACAATTACATGTTAAGATAAAATTAAAATGTCAATATTTTATTTAAGGTTACTTACTACATTGTTTTTTTACTATAAACATTTTTGTTATCACTGAAAGTGGGTGGTACCCAAAGGTCAAAGTTCAAAAGGTCATATACACCCCTTAGGGTTGCACGTGCAATTGTTTCAAAATATTTGTTCGGCATTTGTTTACAAAGTTTGTTTATATGGTAACACGGTTATATTGATTTTCGCGGTTCAACAGTTGAAAGATAGATGCTGTTTACTATGTGATTGATTGATGATTTTTGATTTTCTTTTGTTTGGGGATGATATGGGCTTTTTATTTTGTGTTTGCGACGTACAAAAATAATGTGAAATAAAAAACGATACCACATTTTTCTTTTACAAGTATTAACATTTTTGTAACAAAAAACAACAAAAAATCTGATGTATTCAACACAATACCTCCCGCTATTTAATTTTTATTAATTTAAATACATATCTACAAATTTACTAATGCTGCAAACTATGTTGCATATAACTATTGCTTTATTTACTATTTTTTTTTTTAAAACGTCACCATCAGTAATTTGAAATGATTAGTTTTTTGTAGTGATATTTGTCTGTGAGTTACATAACATTTGAAATATGAACTATGTAACAACGGAATTGTGTTTATCTTTAAAACATAGACTTCGGGATTTATAAAAAAGATAATTCTTTAAATTTATCTGTAAAATATATAGAAAATTCAATAATCTTTAATTTTCATAATGACAAAATGCGAAAAAATGACTATTATTGGTATTTTTTGATGAAAAACCATTATGAGTTTCAAGTAAAGTGCCATTTTCGGTTATCCGATTTACCCCAAAATGTAATAGTTTCTTTCCATATTAGAGTAGGGTCGAAATACAAGGTTACAAAATTTTCTGAATGGTAGTTTGTGAGTTAGAGCGTTGATAAAATCCATACACACACATACAGACATCATCGTGAAAATGTTACAATCGGATTCTAGGGACCTTAAACCGTTGTCATTTACCTAAATCGCGACATGCGGCTTTTAGCACAATCTTTATACCTTCCTTACGAAGGGTAGCGGGAGGTAAAAAAATTAAAAAAGTAGCGCTACTTCAAGAGATGAGAATACCGGGCCAATATTATTACAAACTAATATTTAGTTACTGGTTTTTATTTTTATATGAGAAGCTATAGTCGTTAGTTTTTATATTTTATGATATTATGACATATTGAAATTCATTTTGCTCACGTACCCCATTTTGTATAATTTTGGAAACGACTTTTGTTTTATATTTTGCCGAAGGATATGTGGAAAATTTGTAATTAATTAATTAATTAATTAATATATTGTTAACATTTAATTGTGGAAATCATATCCTAATAACTCGGCTAATGCATATATAAATTACAATAAATAAATATAAATATATCATCACGGCATATTACCCATTACTTGGTGTGCCAGTATCTACAACACAGGTAGTCATCGGTAATGATGACGATATATTTTACCGTGCGAGCGCTTACCAGGCGTCACCTCACGGGCACTCACAGCTGGTGTGGAGAGTGCTCCACAGGGGTCACTTTTGTGCGATTAAAATTCTGCATTGGCCGGGATCGAACCCGGGTCACCAGATTGGTAATCAGACCCTATACACACACGGCCACGCGACCCCATAATGATAAAATAATCATTATTTTATAGTAATTAAAGTACCAAGGCTTTATAAGGACATAAGGACAATAATGCCTGAGGCCAACAGTGTACCAGAGGCTTGAGGAATGTACGTTGACCGAAGGCATTATTGGACTTTTAACTCCCGTGGTGCCTTCAACGTTTATTGTCTTACTATTTTTTTACATATTCTTCGGATTAGGAATGACGATGGGTACCCGGGTACTTGGAACCTACCCGATAATAATGTACCCGGGTATAAATTATTTACCCAATTACCCGAAATATATCCACTGCCCGTTAATTACCCGATACCCTTTAATTACCTCAACAGCTTTCGGCTGCCGGGTACAATGGCTGGTAGCACAAGCCTAGTTTTAACTAAACCATTGTTTTAAGAAATGTCAAACTCAAATTATGATATTTAATTTCACCCTTATGTTTAAAAAACAATTTTTTTATAAAATATTTGTTTGAATACAAACTATCATATTATGATAAATTTGATATTACTTACCTATATTTATTATTAAATAATGAAATTCGACATTTCTAAAACAGCGTTATTCAAGGTTTGTTCTTCCAGCCACTGTATCTAAAAGAAGAGCAACACTGAGTGCAGATACGTCATCTATATTGATATTTACTAATAGAAATATTAGTAACTTATTCTTAAGCTTAATTAAAAATGTATAAAAGCTCAAAAAAAGTTATTTTCTTTTTTATTACCATACCATAATTAATTTTTTTCACTACTAGACTATTATTTGACATGAGAAATTGTTTTTCACTACCGCTTACTTGTAACCATGGTAACCTAGGTCAGTAATATAGTTATTTTCGTAACAAGTTATGAAAAATACCAAATATCATGCGAGTGTAAATTGACGCACGACGCGTAGCGGAGTGCAAGTCAATACACACGAGCTAAGATATTTGTATTTCATACAAGTTATGAACATTATTTTTTAGACGAGCTTAAATAAATTTTACTTTTTTTAAAAAACTGAAATTTAGGTTCAAACGTACGGACAGCTGACAAATGAATAATGTATACATGTAGCCAGAAAATAATGACATAGTAACCTAGCAACCGTGTCAACTATTACGATATGAAATATATCGTAACACTAATGTCATAAGTTCAACTTTCAGTGTTAGGATACTACGTTGATATGTCATACTTATCACAATGGTCGTCTAAAAATTTATTATTAACCTTGGTCTATAATGCAAACTGTCACATTTCAATCAAACTCAAGCCTTCAAATCCAAATATTATTTAACTCATTAACTCAAGAAAAGTATATAATTTAAATTTGCCGCTTAATTTTAAATTGGCCTATGCTGCCGCCTCGCCTGGCCATTGTGCTGTTTTGGTGAAGGTGTAAAACAGATGTGCAGATGTAGTAATGAATAAATCACATTTTTTTTTGTATTTGTACATACATTTCAATAGATTCATTTAAAAATAATAATAAACTAATTACGCTGCTGACTGTAACAGCAGTGTTTTTTTTTTTTTTATTAAATAATTAAATCAAAAACAAATTAAGACACATAAGTGAGGTTAACAAACCAGCGAAATGAGTGAAACGTCAGATATAAAAACAAATTCAGCCTACTTTGTTTTTGTGAATGTTAACAAACAAGTAACGTAATTATTCATGTGAAATTGATTATTATCAATAAAAAAATTCAAATAAGGTTTATGTGCTAGTAGTGAAAAAAATAGTATATAAACCACGGTTGAGAAGATCATTATTGACCAGGCGCCTTATATCCCTCAGGCTCCGCCCTCGGTCTACAATCTTGGCGCTGGGTCAATAATGATTATCTTCTCAACATTGGCGTATAATATACTATTACTTATGTTAAGTTTTTTTATAGAGATACAGTATATTATTTTATAAGTAGTACTTTTATATTTAATAAATATATAAGTAAACATTATGAAATTTATTAAAAAGGTAAACTGCTAATATAAGGATAACTGATAACAAATTAACGAGTTATGTACATGTACTTAAAGGATATCGGGTAATTAACTGGTAAAGGGTACTATCCGTGTAGTTGTTTCAAGTACTGGGGTACCTAAATTATGAATACTTTTGCTTGTTTTTAGACTTCATCCCAGTGTCAATATCAATTTCTTGACATAGTAACAACTCTTAATGCCCTTTTGCATTATTTGTTATATAATTGCCCTGAAAACAGGGTTATTATGATAATAATAATATACCGGTTGGACTTTAATGAGTATCGTCTCGGCATTTCATAAAATTTATGAAAAAGTCATTTTAAATAGGATTTTATCAATTTTGGATAAGAATGAGGTTTTAATTCCAGAACAATTTGGTTTTCGTAAAAACTACAATACTACAACTGCTTTAGAAAAATTATTAAATGTCATGTATGAAAATTTGGACAATGGAAATGCAATTACCGGTTTGTTTTTGGATTTATCAAAAGCATTTGATTGTGTATACCATGACAAATTAATCAAAATTTTGACACATTATGGTTTTCGTGGCAACTTTGAATATTGGCTAAGATCGTATCTCACGAATAGAAAACAGCTTGTTGTCTACAGTAATTGCAAATCTGATTATAAAATAATAAAGTACGGAGTACCACAAGGAAGCATTCTTGGACCCATTTTATTTATTTTATACATTAACCACATCAAATCTGTGTTAAAAAGTAAATTCTTTATTGCTTACGCTGATGATGTGTCAGTGATGGTTCCGTGCTTCAACATTCCGGAGCAGGCGCCTTTACTATCACACCTGACTTCTGAAATGTCTCGGTGGTTTTCTTCTTTAGATTTATTGCTAAATATAACAAAATCTGTTACTGTAGATTTCAGCACTAATAAAAGAAATGAAAGTATGTTAATAAAATGTCACAATCTAACACTACCTCAAGTAGATGCAGTTAAAGTGTTAGGAATAGTTATACAAGAAAATTTAAATTGGAATAATGAAATCGACCACAAATGTAAAAAGTTGGCACCTTCATGTTATACCATTAAAAGACTAGTACAAATAGCTGATCAAAAAACTGCTAAAATATTTTATTTTGCTAAATTTCTCTCTATATTAAATTATGGTATTTTATTTTGGGGATATTCATCGGCAGCCGTAAGAGTATTTAAATTACAGAAAACTGCAATAAGAAATATGTTTCATCTTGGTTATAATACTTCCTGTAGAACTACCTTTATACGAGAAAGACTACTTACTTTACCATGTATGTATATATACTCAGTTTTACTGTTTATAAGAAGTAATCCACAAAATTTGATATATCATAAAGATTTGCACACTTACAATACAAGAAATAAAAATAAATTAGTTATACCTAAGCATAAATTAACATTAAGTCAAAAAAATCCAAAAATAATTGGTGCAAAATTGTATAATAAATTGCCAAGTACTTTTAAAGAAATACAGTCGAATAATATTTTTAAAAATCGGCTAAAACTCTTTTTAATAGACAAATGCTACTATAGTGTAACTGAATACCTCAATGACAATTTATAACAATGCAAAATTTATATGTATGTATAGTCATATATTTATATTATTTTATGTATATATTCTTTTAAATTATTTCACATTGTATTTCTGACGTGCCAAATATCTTGTAAGATCGACTGGTTAAATAAATATTATTATTATTATTATTATTATTATTATAATAAATTAATTCGCATTGTATCATATTTGCACCCATGTAAATTTCTAAATTTTCATACCTTTATTTGTAATAACACTTGTAACGTAGCTAAATAGATTGCATGCTACATTTGAATGCAATAAATGTAAATTACAAGAAAAAATAAAACGCTTTATTGCATAAATTACGACATTTTGTCCGGATACGGAACAACATTATCCGCAATAAAATGAACTTGGTACATTTTATAATGTCAAGCAGTATTTCACTTTTTATTAATGCTTCAACTTGCTACCACGTTTATTTACTTCAGTACATATTTTTGCATAATGTAAGCTGTCATAATTGTTTTTTGTATAACTGCGTATTGGGCTTCCAAATTATCAAGAGATGGCGCTGACGTCAAACGTCAAAATTCAAACGAATGGTACATTTTTCGCTGGCTTCCATAAGAGTACAATTGGTGTGAGACTAATTTTCGTAGTTTTTTATTTAATTTCGGATTTAGTATAGTGTTTTGTTTTGTTAATTTCGGTAGAATTGAGTTTGATCTTTCTTGTAGTAACAATTTAGTGATAGTTTTAATAATATTTTAGTTAATAGGGTTAATTTTAGTAAGTATTTGTAGGTTAAGAGTATTTGTCATATTTTAATTAACAGTATATTAGTTTTTTTTAAATAAAAAAACATTTGATTTCCTTTATTTAGATTGTATTTCATTGCCGTAGTTGTACATATATTAATTTCTATCTACATAGCTTTACTTTTATTTAATTGTTTTTCTTTCATAATGAACAATTTTCTTTGCTTAGATTTAGATACTATTTGTAGATTTGGGAATTGTAGTGTATCATCTAGAAATATGGTGGAAGGCCAGCAAATAATAAATAGTGGCCACATAATATTATTTGGTAAATATTTTCGGAGAAAACTCCATCGTAACTTTAACCTATAAATTGCATATCTCCTAATTTGTTCATTATTTTTTTAAAAATCAAAAACTTACCTGTTATATTAACAGTAATTCAGATCCTACTAAGAATAAAACAATAATAGCCGAAGATAAATCGTATTAAAATTCGTATACAAGTAAATACAATCCCTGAATAAAACAACCTCGTGGCGCATTGTAATTTTGGAAGCCCAATAGATATCTTTCTTACACCAGTTTCTGTAGTAGGCTGCGGGAGAAAGATACCAATAGTGTGACGTCATCTGTGGTCCTGAAAATAAATTCAAATATCTCGCAAAGTAATTATTAAAAAAATGTTTTTTCTATCTTTATCGTTATTTATTGAATAGTACTTTAAGGGTAAAGTGTACATTTTATTATTTTTTGTTATGGTTTATGGGCCCATCTTCTTTTAAGTAGTTTGGGTACACTTGTGATCCGAGTGTACACAAGACAGGAACTGATGCGAAAAAACAATTGCACAGATCAACTGCCAACGTAAAAATGGGGTCATGCCACATTTTCTGTTTTATTTTTTTTTGGAAGTCTACCGGTCACAGTACACGTAAATAATATTTTCACGCCATTTGTGTGCATTGTTTTGTAGATATAATTTTTTTAAAATAGGGGTCAATTTCAAATCTCAATGAGGTCACGTGAGCACATACGTCATGTATCTTATAAATAGTTTTTTTGGGTTTTTTAATAAATTGTTTCCACAAGTTGGAACTGCACAGTTCTTCTTCACCATGTTTTATCATTATTATCATTATAAATATACAATTATTGCACTTTTATGTATTAAATTATATATCAAGCACACAAACCTGCAATTAAAAATAATATTTCTCTAATGAAATAATTAAATCTTTATGAAACAAAAAAGATTGAATAGAGCGCACTTTTCCTCTGACAGCTTTATAAATATTTGGTTAGTTTACTCTGATCTTACGTTTAACTTTGCGTTTGAAGTTTGTGACATTGTGACCTTCATGTACGTGTGACCAGTGTCGTTGCATGAGTAGCCGATACATGACGTCACAGAAAATCGTAGCGCGATTATCTTTTAAGTAAATTATGAATGAAAAATATTATATTTTGGGATGTTTTATGTTGCAATATGGATAATAAGTGTCATAGATTCTATTTTTATAAAAATATTAGCAACATTTTTTTTTTTTGGCATGACCCCATTGCTGCGTAGTTTAAAAATGTATTTGGGCAAAAAATAATGTGTTCAAACTGCAGCCTCTGCTGTAAATCTGGTATTTTAGTGCCTAGTTAAACATTATTGACCAGTCTCGGATTTATTTGTCAGCCCTCGCTTCTCTCGGGCTGCAATCACATTCCCAACCAGTAAATACTATTTACATCCTTATAGCGTAAATAACTATTTCTAAAGTAAACATATAATCTATCTATAACTAACTGCATTGATCCGGAAATTCGCGTCCCATCTTTTGTGTATCATAGTTTACTCCCGTGCTGACGTCACATCATGTGTGCCTAGGGCAGGGAGTTGAGGGGTTGTCTATCCCTTGGCAAACATGAAACAAGTGAACGTCGTGCGGAGACAAGGAAACTAACTTCCGGGGAACAACTATCTATAATGCTATTTCGTAGCTAGTATAGGGAGTATTTCCGAAAATGGAATATGTTTTCTTATTAAAAAAGTTTTATTTAGTTTGGAATAAGTTCATTGCTCATAAGATATGATTGCTTTAAGTACCGTGAGTATTTTTTAACGTGAAACATTGGGTTTGCAGTGGCGTTTTCTCCATGCAAGCAAGGCAAGCAGTGCTTGCCTTTATATTTTGTTACTTTTAATATATTTTTACAATTATATTTATATATTTAGAACTTTAATATATCAAAATTTAAAAGCAAAGACACAAATGTATTTGCTGTTGCCTACCGCACCGTTCATCTGATTCTATCACTCGGATACGTACTATTACGATCTTACCATGTTGTACAAAACGTGCTGGTAAGCATAACTTCGAGTGCTTACACCGCCTATACCTACACTATACCGAACATTGCCGAACATGTAGCCTTCTATACTGAAAATATTTCGCTGTTTAGGTTCATCTGCAAGCAGTTTTTATATTGCTTCCATGAATAAAATTTAAGTGAAATAGATAGTAAATGTTAAAATAGGATACGAATAAAAGTAAAATTTATTTATAAGGTATCTATATTTTATATTTCTACATTTAGGTATTTTGTTTCAATTAAATTTTGAAAATAATAATACTCCTTATATTTTTATACAGAATGGATAGCATTTGTGCACTAATAATAAAAAAATTACAAGAAAAGCCATTTGGCAATTTTGAAGAAAAAAAAACCTTTTTTGCAAATGGCAGACCAGTTCTTCCTATGAAGTTATTAACAACAACTGTTAAACATATAACAAGGCATTTTAATACCGGTCATGTGTGGCTATGTGATAGTGAAACATTACTAAAATTACATTGTTGACCATGTTTTCTATTTAATAAAGAAAAATCAGTATGGAATGATATTAAGCGAGGCTTTTGCGACTTAAATAATATACATACGCAATATCACGTCAAGTCTGTGATCTGGCAATTTTTGTTTTTTGCATATGAAAGGGGAAAACATGCATTTCCACATCCCTTCGACACATGTAAGTCAATTATAAGGCATTTGACCTTGAATGAAAAAAAAATTCGCCTGCGGCGCATTTTTTTTCCCCTTCCCTACGCCATTGCTGCTTGCCTTCTTATAAAATGCACGAGACGCCGCTGTGGGTTTGTCACATCCATGGTTACGACTTGACATTTGATTAACAGCAATGTATTTGCCCGTTCCATTTAAAATGAAACATAGGGAACGAATTTGACATTTGATAAGACGTCAATAGAGGTTAATTTTGTTTAAATAATTACACCGGCATTCTAAATTAAAATTAGTTGTAGAAATAATATATTGTGTACCTTGTGCAAAAGTGGTTTTCTGACTCGGCTAAATTTCTTACAATATTTAAATATAAAACTTCTGTCAGATTCGTTCCCTATGTTTCATTTTAAATGGAACGGGCAAATACATTGCTGTCAATCAAATATCAAGTCGTAACCGTGGATATGACAAACTCAATGTTTCACGTTAAAAAATACTCACGGTATACTGCGTGGTTAAATACTCAGCGGGAGGTTATGTGCTGGCCACATCACATGTTTTTATATCAGACAAAAAAAAATCTGTTGTGGCCAGCACAAGACCTTCCGTCAATTCGATGTATTTTGTACAAATCCCATACCAAAAGTTCATTTGAAAAGGTTCTATAAATCCCTTATTTATAATATAATATCATGTAAAATCGAACACGAACACATACTATTTTTTATAAATTCCATACCAAAAGTTCATTTGAAAAGGTTCTATAAATCCCTTATTTTATTTGGGGTCCCTGTTTCCTCTTCTCTTCCAATCATTCCTGTCCAACGCATCTTCTTCAAACAGTCCTTCCTGGCTCAAGTCTTCTGCGATACAGTCCTTCCATCTTCTCTTTGGCCTTTCTCTGCAAGTCACTTGCGAGCAACACTATGACATATCAATTTTAGATCCTATACTTTTTTCCATATTTGGTATTGCACTTGCAACTGACATCTGTCAATTAAATTTTTTGAATAATTATGTCAGCAGTTTCCATGATAAATAGCAAAGCTGTCTAATTTTTGAAAATTAATTTCTTTATAATGCTTTAAATTTACATCTATTGAATGTAAAGGAAAATGTATAATCAAACTGTATAGAGAAGAGTATTTTCTTTAATATATAAAATAACAAAATGTTAAAAAATAATATTTAACTGCGTTTTTTTAAGAAAAACTGTTAAAAACTTCAAATAAGGGTACTTCCGGTGGATCAATTATAACCAAAATCTAATCAACTCTTCATATGGATGTACAGAAGAGGAATACGAAAGAATTATAATTTTTAGAATTGTAGTATTGGAGTTATCGTCGGAGAAAAAATTGTCACATACGGACATACATACACACACACGGACACACACACACATACAGACATCATCTTAAAAATAGTAAATTCGTATTGTAGGGACCCTAAAACGTGCTTATTTATTAAAAACTCACCATCGAATTTTTTGACCAAAGACAATACCTTCCTTACCTAAAGGTGACGGAAGGTAACAATTTTCTTTATTGATATAAACGTCCACTGATAAAAAATGAAGTTGATTTATTTTATTTTTTATTAGAGAGATAAGATCTGTGACGTAATGTGAGTGCTGTTACTCGAAATGTCTCCTTGGGGACTAGAAATGTGTCCACCAGGAAAAATTCTACTGGATTAACGGTTTCAGATAATTACACCACCCCGGGAATCGTGGGGTGAATTATATAAACTACCCAACACAAACGAAGTAATAAATATAAAACGGTTTCAATAATTAAAAACGTAATACTCGAGACACACTACGAAATTAATGATCATTAACGGATAGTTATACTATGTTCACGTGAAGTTGAGGCCAGGGTTGAAAAAAACCCAGCCCACCTGGGTTTTTTAATAAAACCCGGTTTTATTGACAAACATCAAAATATATAAAGTATCTTAATACACATACTCAACTACACAAGTCGGCGTAATAGATAAATAGATATTAATATTATTAATATTTTTTTTAAAGACTGTAATGTAATGGGTTTTTTTGGGTCGGGCAAAATTACAACAACCCTGATATAATGCGGATTATTGGACTAAAATATCACTGCCAATGAACGTTTATATTACATGATGTACCTACTTAAAATCTGCTAAAGAAGATTAAAGGTTCCAAAAATATACTTTTAGAAGGCATTTGATATATAATCTTTCTAATAATAGTATCATTTGATACATAGTATAATGAGGTCAATTAAGTTATTTATCAACAGGTGTTACGTATGACATGATCATTTATAATAACACCTTAAACTGGACAATTATAATTCCTGTACTTATAACCTTCTACAAAATTAATCTACATAATTAATTCTACGTAGCTACCTAATGCCTAAATTGTTCCAAACGGAAAGGTATAAATATTGTATTATAATCTACGTAGAAACTGAATTCGAATAATTCTTTAAAAAACATCTAATATAATTAAACTTACCTAGGTATAGGATTGATGTTAGAACATTGACAATGAATAAAATTACACAAAACAAATATAGCCACCTTCAATGTACTCTCCTCCCAGAACCCTACTGCCCTATGCAAATATTCCATTGTTGGAAGCAATGCCTGCAGGCCTGTTTTGTTAAGTTGTTCATAAGCTCTGCCGCTTTTCTATAACTACATCTTGGCCCCGAATTTCATGCCTTTTAACGCAGAATTAAATATGGGAATAAAAGCGTCACATGGCACTAGGTCATGTTAGTACGGGTGATGTACCAACACGGTGATTTTGTATTTCAGCAAAAATGTCTTGCCGGACTGGGCGTTTTGTTCCGGCGCTTTGTCTTCATGGAGAATTCATTCAATTTAAGCCCTTTTTCTTCTCACCCGTGCATGAAGGGTTATTAAAACCTTCTTGTAATATACTTGGTTAATGAAATGCTCCTCAAGCACCCAAACCATGTGAACAATCACTCGCATTTCGAAAAAAACAATGTCAGTGCACGGCCGAGGCGCTAATCATCTCCGATCTCTTTTCTTCCTTCTTTAAATCTTCTAAACTGCTCGAGAACTTGTGTACTAGATAGACCCTCATCACCATAAACATTCTTCAACAATTCGTACATTTCTGCAGCGGATTTTTTAAGTTTCACACAGAATTTTATATTGACACTAACACTAACATAATTCCGGCGGAGTACGAGAAAGTAGTTAACTTCAATCAAAGGCTACTGCCGAACGGTTTGCCTAACTATGTATTTTGAAATTTTAACAGTGGATGGAGGGAAGATAACATATTAATATGACATAGCCTGCAATGTTGCCAAATTTAAAGGGAAGCCGGAAAAAATAAATCTCGTTGTTTATTATTAGGAAATAAAGTAAAATGAAATAGGAAAATATTTAATACGTACCTGTCCTTTCCCTGCCATAAAACAAGCTCAAATCCCTAACAGTAGATCTGCTGAGAGAGTCATAACATAACAATAGATTTCTGTACAAACTATACCTGTTTCTCAACTCATATTATCAGGACTGCGTGTGATCAAAGCCAGTGATAATATTTCTCTGACATTTACAGACTATACACATAGGTATATAAGTCGCCTTTTATTTATGATCAGAAGCTAGAAGCCTTTGTTTTACTAAGCTCATAAAATAATTAAAAATTCTTCGGTAGTACACAAAGCATAAACCAAGTAGGTATATACAGCTATGCGGTGGCTAGAGATATTATTTTTAATAAAAACGGAGTGTACGAGCTTTGGTAAAAAATTAAAGAGATTTTTGTTAGTTTAAAAATCTGTTGTGGCTAGCAGAAGACCTCCCGCCATTTCCATATTAGGCTATATAGGTATTGTATTGCACTTCGCTATCGAACCGTCGTTTTATAACAAAAAAATTACAGAACTTTACCCAAATATTGTTTTTATTGTATTTAACATGTCTTATGCACACATACAATTCTAATGGGGAAGTTTAGCGATTTTTTTTTAATCCTTTTATTCCATGGGAAATGACTTGAATAATGATGTAATATGTTTTATTTTTTTGAAAAATGCCCAGATTTTCCGGAAAAGCCAATTTTAAGCTGTGATGACGTCTGTAGAGGCTTGGTACAACGTATGTCTCTTATACACTGACGCACGCGGTTACGACGGTTACCAGTCACTTGAGACTGAGGTGTTGTTCGACCTACGTTCAAGTGGTTCGCTTTCACCGTTCTGTCTGAGTTTGCGCATAACTGACTTGTGACGTACTTAGAGTTTACCCAAAAAATAATAATTATAAATAAATGGAGCAATAATTTTAATTTTTAATTTCAATTTCAGCAGTCATTTGTGTTATATTTGTGAGAAAATAATATGTTATGTAGAATTTTTACCATGCTAAACTTCCCCATTATATCTATTTTTCATTGTATGAGGAAGTTCCTACAATTTCAAATATTTAATTAATAAAACTATTGTTTAAAGAAAGATTAAATGTACTACTCAGAAAAAGATATCAGAATGTCACTAATGCCCATATTCATAAACACTCGTAAAGTTTCAAAACGGCTCGTTATAATTTTTGACAAATAGAATCAAACTTGACAAATAAAATTTTGATTTTTCTTTCAATGTCAACTGTTTTTATTGGATAAATTTTATAACGAACCGTTTAAATTTTTTTACGAATGTTTATGAATACGGGCATAAAACTGTTGATTTTTGACACTGACATGTGTCATTTACAAACTATGTTACAAACATTTGAATTTGTCAAGTGGTTTCCTTATGCCTTAGCCTCTGCGATTAGATTATCCTATTATATTATAGTGTCTTTATCTCTAAATATATACAAGATATAATAAAAAATTTAAGTGTATTAAATGGAGAATTTTATGTTCTTCAATATTTGCAATAAAAAAAATTCCAAAAAAATATATTTAGAAGAATTTTTCTAAGAAACTACTACTTCCGGTTGTCCAATTGTTACCAAAACCTTTTCAGCTCTCCCGAGGAATGTCAGATTGATGAATTATACAGGTCTTAAGTCTTATTGTTTTTGAGGAATCGTCTCTCCAACATCTAGACATACACACAAACGTACACACATCCACACACATACACACATCCACACACATACACACATCCACCCACATACACACATCCACACACATATACACACATACACACACATCCACACACATATACACATCCACACACACTCTACTCACCCACACATACACAGACATCATTTTAAAAATGTTATAATCGGATTCTAGGAACCTTATTCACTAAAATCTGGATATGCGAATTATAGCAAGAATCCAATACCTCTCTTAGCGAGAGGTAAAAAGTAATAATTTATTCATTAATATTCATATTGTCCCTTTTAAATTATTCCCCATTGTGCCATTAGATATAAATACAACTATGTGAACAGTGGGGTCCCGTGGCCGCGTGCCTAGGTTCTATCCCGACAGACGCCAAATATTTCCAATTTTAAATGGCACTAAAGTGACCCTTGTGGTGCACTCTCCACACCAGCTATGAGTGCCCGTGAGGTGACGCCTGGTAAGCGCCCACACGGTAAAATATATCGTCATCATTACCGATGTCTACATGTGTTGTAGATACTGGCACACCCAGAAATGGGTAATATGCCGTGATGATATATTTATTTATTTATATAAACAGTGTGTAAAATAAAAAAAATTGTGTAGGCTTTTTGGATCTTTTGTTTATTGAAACATACAATTTAGTTTACATTTGGACGTTTCGATTGTGACATCACAATCATCATCAGCTAAATAAAACAATATTAAATAATAATAAAATGAAACAGAATAACGAGATTGTTTACATACCTATTGGTTTGATTGTTACATTTTTATAAAAATATTAGTTGAACATTAAGGCGTAATTTTGTAATATATAAAGTTTTATTTTCTATGACTACATTTTAATTTGACTAGCAGTAGGTAAAAATGTGTCGTTCAGCGTTATTGGAACAAAAAAAACGTCGTTTACAAAATTAAATGCGATGCTTGCCCTAATTTCTACATTGGCGAAACTTCCCAAAGCTAAATTGTATGTTTCAATAAACAAAAGATCCAAAAAGCCTACACAATTTTTTTTAACAATAATATTAAAGGATCTATTTCGAAGAAAATGAAATATTTAAATTTAGTATTTTCTGATTTTAAATAACCTACTCCTAAATTACTAAATGTTGACATTGACTATTCTTGCATCAAGCCACTTAAATAATTCACTTATGTAACACTACCCGATTAATGTAATCTCCAAAAAAGTCACTCTACCTAATATCCTTCGCCGCTACTAACAAATTAAATTCTAAATTTGTAACATTGTTAGATGTCTCGAAAGTTTTCTTGTCGAGTAAAATTATCGTGATGTAATGAGAAAGCTTTTAATTATTAAAAACAGTCCCCTAAGGAGTTTTTAGAAAATTTTATCTCGTTAAATGGAATAAAATACTTCTTGTTACTTTCAGACAATTACAGTATTGCTAGAGTTATGGAATTCAGATGAATTCTGCAAGCACAAGTTTATGTTTAAAGTTTTGCAATAATATGACGTATGGAGCTTGAGAGCTTTTATGTTTCCTTTAAAATGTTTATAAGTTTTATACCGGAAAAACTGCGACCATATACAGAATGTCTCTAAAGTAGGGGATATGGCTTAACCACATATTCCTGAGGCTAAAATAAGATGATTTAACTAAAGTTACTTTTATCAGAAAGTGTACCATTTAGCCAGTATTCTGCTTCAAAGTTCTTCGAAAAAATATTAATTTTGCTTATAACAGAACGTTTTATTCGATTTGGATGAAATTTGGTATGACAGTTCATATGGTTATGTCATCTTTTAATTCTTTAATAATCAATAATAGATTATTAAAAATCGTATTCGAGCAGCCCTAGTCGTACCTCTTATAGTTTTCGAGATAGCACAGTTAAACTCCTTAACCCTCATTTTTCAATGCCTTATATCATCTCGGAAACTATTGGAGATCGAACCCATGTTGATTAGCCTTTTTACCTCTCGCTAAGAAAGGTATTGGAATCATGCTAAAAATCACATATCCAGATTTTAATGAATAAGCACGTTTCAAGGTCACTAGAATTAGATTTTAACATTTTTACAATGATGTCTGTCTGTCTGTGTATGTGTGTTATTATAAGACATAAGACCTGTTTAACTATGAATTCTTCAATCTGACATTCCTGGGAAGAGCTGAAAAGGTTTTGATAACAATGAGGTTATGCACGACTATTTTTTTATAACTTTAATCGATGGAGTAATGAACAATAATATACCCGTATTTTTTATTTTTCCTCAATCGATCTTTAATCATGAAAAAATTGTAATTGAAAATGACATTCTTTAAAATGAGGTTGCTAGACCCCCGCTTCGTCCCTTGTCCATTGACGTCACAAAGTGAGAGGCACGACCATTTTGATTTTCACACTAATCTAAACGTCAAAGTGACATTTAAAGATAACCTAAAATTTATAAAAGTAAACATGTCGATGGAACGTTGTTTCGTGCCAAAATAAAGAATAAAATAATATTCTACAATATATTCAATGTCTCACATCCGTTTATAACCTTCTACCATCTAATCTCAATACAAAAGTGAAGGAATCATTTGATGTACCGTGTAGATAACTTCACGCCAAATGAAAATTATATTTATAAAAATAAATAGAACGATATTATATTAATATATTATAGCATATTCACATATGTAATCCTCAATTTATAGTTTATATATATTTTTCTTTTAGAAATTGTGTCCATATAAAATGGCTGTTTGAAATGAGTCTGAACTTCGTTCGGAGTTGTGACGACAAAACATGGCTGGTTTTTGCAACTTTTTAAAAATATCGTACTTTAAAACGATTTTATACAACAAAAAATGTAAATAAAAAATAATTTAATCATACTGAACGATAAATTAGACTATCCTTCTTCGATTTAAACAGAAAAAAGGTGCAAATATTTTTTTTTACATGACCTCATTGAACAACCGGAAGTAGGAATCTTCTAAATATTATTTTTCAAAAATTTTTGAAATTATTAATTTTGAAGAACATAATTCTACATCTGATACATTTAAATTTTTTATTATATCTTCTATAAATTTAGAGATAAAGACGCAATAATATATAGAATAGGTAAAATGCAAATATCCTCCAATCTGGTTAATGAATTGGAAGAATCTCTGACATTTATGAACTTCCTCATACAATGAAAAATAGATATAATTAGAATTATATGTGTGCAGAAGAAATGTTAAATACAATAAAAAACAATATTTGAGTAAAGTTCTGTAATATTTTGTTATAAAACGACGGTTCGATAGCAAAGTGCAATACAATACTTATATGTATAGCCTAATATGGAAACGGCGAGAGGACTTGTGCTGGCCACAACAGTACTACATGCCCTTAAACTTTGTACTTGAAGTTATGGAACATCCTATATCATTATTTATAAGTTCAACAGAACATTACAAACTTAAATCCAGGATAACTCTCCTTAATATATTTTTATTTTTGTCCTTCCATTTTGATACCCAATTCCCAACGCGTTCTACGGTACAGAATAAAGAATAATTGGAATGCCGACACGTGTGAAAATACCCTTCGATCCTTGAGGATTGAAGGAGCAGGATGCGTCTTCGTCCTTGTCCTCGTCCTTGTGAGTAGGGCCAGGATCATGGCAAGGAAAGATAATGACAAATCGATTGTAAGGAAAAGGAACAGACCTAAGAACAAGCTGTAGAAGATGGCACGAAAGTGGTGCTGATGGTAATGTTATGTTCAATTTGTAACGAGAAAATTGATGAGGGAATATGACAGTACAAATTTTGTGGTTTAATGCAAAAACAATCAATGTGAAAAAATCTGTTGTGGCCAGCAAAAGACCTCTCGCTATTTCCATATTAGGCTATATATTATATTTAACATTTCTGGTACACACAAAAATTCTAATTACATCTATTCACTTATTTTTATATTTTTTTAATTCATTCTATAAATAAGTTACTCCTACTTTTCTAAATGTTCGAGATTCTTCAAATTCATTGACAAAATTGGCGGTATTTCTGATGCTTATTTGTAAAATAGTATGTATTTATAATTTGAAATAGATAATTAATAATTGACATTTTACTGTCAATTACAAACATTTTAATTATTCAACTAGTTTTTATGGAGTTATTTGGGCTGTGAGATTCATTACAACGGATTATTTTATATTTTTATAATTCTCTATCTCTAAATCTATAGAAGATAAAATATGTTCAATATAACGGATGGAGCATTTTATATTCTTTAATATTTGTAATAACATAAATTTCCAAAAAATATAGAAGATTTTTTTAAAGAAACTATTACTTCCGGTTGTCCAATTGTTAACAAAAATTTTTCAGTTCTTTTTGTTACTATCATATTAAGGAATACGTAGTTAAATTGGTCTCCATTCTTAACAAATTTGAGAAATCGTCCCTCCAACATCCAGACACACACACACACACATACACACACACACACATACACACACACATACACACACACACACACACACACACACACATACTCACACAGAGAGAGAGAGAGATTCTAAAAATGTTAAAATTGGATTCTAGTGACCTTAAAACGTGCTTATTCACTAAAATCTGAATATGCAATTTTTAGCGAGGGGAAAAAAGAATGTAGCAGCATAAATATCATAATAACCTATTAGATCCAAATTATAGTGCACTTACTAACCACACAATACTCGACATTAATTTAAATTTGATGATAAAATTATTGATAAAGTTAATAACAAATATCCTCGTTTACTTAAAGAAACACTTCATATTAACATAAAAACAACTGTGTCAATTTTCAAACTGACTTTAAACATAATTTAAAATATAGTACATTATACGGCAGGCCCAGGCGCCTTGTATTCCTCGGTCTTTGCCGTCGGGTTACAATCTTGGCGCTGGGTCAATAATGATTATCTTCTCAACCGTGGTTTATATAATACTTTTTTCTTTTTTTTTTGCTAATAACAATCACTTTGACATGAATAATTACGTTACTTGCTTGTTAATATTCACAAAAACAAAGTAGGCTGCATTTGTTTTTATATCTGACGTTTCGCTCATTTCGCTGGTTTATTAACCTCACTTATGGGCCTTGATTTGTTTTAGATTTAATTATTTAATAAAAACACTTTGTGCTGTTTGATACGCATAACTTCATTGGTGGTGTATGCTTCCTGCTTTTCTCTTCAGTATTTTACTAACTCCGAATTATTGAGTCGGAGGTGTGTTGAAATGCTATATCTTCAAATTTTATCAACTTAGCTTGTAAAGATCAATTTTAAGATATTGTAATAAAATTCATTAGTATTATTGCATATTCCCCGTTAGTTAAAAAATATTTGTTACTTTTCCTGCAAAACTGTTTTTTGCTAATAATAATGTAACAATAACTGAAGATGGGTTTGCATTAAGCCCGAAACGTCCCTAATAAAAAATTTTACAACTCACATGAACTATTTAAGCCTTTTGATTCTCCTTTAAACAATCAATTTTAGCATGTCTTAATTCTATTCATAGATAAATTTCAATAAAGACCGTATTTGAACTTTTTATCTCATTTTATGTACACATCAACATTTACCACTTTGTTTTAGTGTTATTTTGTTTATTGTGATTTATTTATTCTCTTCTTTTCAATTTATTAAACAAACACTTGGAAGTAATTGAATTCTCCTCCACTAAATCAAGAGATACAATACAATTGCTAAATATTTACAGAACTCCTACGAACGTTCTTAAGCAAATGTTCAAAAAACTAACTTTATAGATACAATCTGAAGTTTAAATAAATAAATATATTACTATGTTTTTCACGTAGAAAGGTACCTACTACAATATAGTGTCTTTCAATAAGGTTGGTAGTTTTTTCAATAGAGTTTTCTGGGTTTCTGATATTATTTTTTACTGTCAGGTGTCAAAATATTCACTATAGTTGCAGCGTTTTTTTTTTTTAATAATTTCTAAAGTTTGAGCTCAATTGTGGGTGCTCAACGTTTGGTTACCAGAGAATAGGGTCCTCCACCGTAGTAACAAATTAGAACAAGGGTCAGTTATATTAAAAGTAGACCTTAAAATTGTATATTGTAAAATAGTTATTAGTATCTAAAATAATTGAGTTTTTATTACCATTTCCTCATCTCTATATCTACGTCACACATTTATTCTATTCCAAATTCTTACTACTTTCAAACCTTCTGCTATCGCCTTTTTGAAATACGGAATCCATTTGCAAGTATATAAATGCAGAAAATAACAACAATAAAACAACAGAAATAAACCAAATAATACTAGTTTAAATTTATGATGCCATGACAGATTACAAGCGTTGGTATGAAAGTAAAAGATATGTTGAATGACATAGGCTACCAGTGGTAATCAAGTCTTGGACTATAATATATACGTAGTATATTTTATTAATTATGACATTAAATTACTTATTATCCACCCATATTTCCAATTATTGACCACAAGGGTTATTTTAACATATTTATACATTTTATAAGTGCTGAAAAAAATAAATTTGTGACTTCAATTATTAGCGAAGTGCACTGTTTGAGAACAAAATCATCTCTATATCTACGTCACAGAATATTAAAAAAAAATATTACAGCTTAACGAATAACAATAAAGATTTCTAAAATTACTTATCACTTTCAGTTTAGATGAAGTTTTGTAAAAAAATATAAAAAAAAATATAATGGAGGACCCTATTGCATTGTCCAAGCTCCAAAATAAAGCAAAAACTAAATTGGTACGTCAAACTGTTTTTGTTTTATTTATTACTTGCGAGGGGGGCATAGTGTTGTCTTTGCCCCCCCCCCCACCATAATTTACGAGGTGTATCTGCCCCCTCCGCCCCCCTGCTTCTACGCCCTTGCCCAATAAAAATAAACATAAAAATTTAAACAGAATTAAAGTAGAAATTATAAAATGCTGTTACAAGAAAAGTAATTTAAATCTTGCATTTCTTTTTGGCTCATAGAGTATTTAAATTGATTTTTCTCCAAACTCTTGGTGTGATATTGTTAGAAACTGGAAGTGGAAAGATATAAATAGCGGAACGAAAATTACACGGGAAGTTAAACGAAAATAGCTAAAACTTATAAAATACGAACTTAATTTCAGGTCTACCAACATGTTATTTTCTAATCAAAATGTAAGTTATTGTATAATACTAACCCTTTGTCAGTAGAGTATGCCTATTTAGTGATACGAGCGTTACACTCAGGGTTGAAAAAAACCCGGGTTTTTTACAAAAAACCCAGCTCACCTGGGTTTTTTTAATAAAAGCCGGGTTTTATTAAAAAAACTTGGGTTTTATTAAAAAAGCCCAGGTTTTATTAAAAAAAGCCCGGGTTTTATTAAATAAAAGCGGGTTTTATTGACAAACATCGAAATATAGTATGTATAATTTTTAACTTTAGTTTTATAAAGTATCTTAATACACATACACAAGTCGGCGTAATAGATAATAGGTATTAATATTATTAATATTTTTTTTTTAAGAGTAATGTAATAAACAGTAACTCTAAAAACAGAGAGTGTACATATATATAAGTTACGAATTAATATTAATAGTTGCGAGTCTGTGCAATGTAAGTGTGTACAAGAATAAGATCCAAGTGCCACAACTAATAGTATGTTTAATACGCAACTCAAAAAATAATAAAAATGCTGACACCAGGATTGGAGTTGTTCAAATATAAAAGAAACACTGCGCAAAGTTCACACAGCAATGAAAAACGATCAAACACGAAGTACACAAAATGAAATAGATAGTAAAATGTTGCCGGTGACAAAATTTTATGTATATACGTGTGTACCATATAAGTATGTACCATATTTTATTAATAAAATATGATTTCATAAAACTGGTTTTTTTAGATGGGTTTTTTAGATGTTTTTTTTAAAAAAAACCCGGGTGGGTTTTTTTGGGTCGGGCAAAATTACAACAACCCTGGTTACACTAGATTTATTAAAGCCAGGTTTACTTTGGTAATTGGGTTAGTTGCTTGTACCAGTAACTTGCAAGACAGTTACTAAGCTAGTATAAACCCTATAGGACAGTACTTGTACCAGTACTTGCACAAGTAATCAGGACAGGCAAGTGGATAGCCTCCCAGGCTATCTACCTACCACTTGCAAAGCCACTGACCTTCCCCCCACCAGCGTATGTGACACTAGCCTACTATCGGCTTGTATGTCTACTATACCAGAGTAAACATTTGCTTGCTATACTTGCCGTCAAATAATTATGGACTGGAGATTTCTACACTGATGCCAAATTTTTTAAGTGTCTACCTGTACAAATATCTGTAATCTAGCAATGTCATTTTATATTCTGACATGTTCGTTAGTACTTGAATGCGCTTTTTATTCCCAATCCTATAAATTGCATTACATTTAGACTTTTGAGAAGAAAATTAGTGAAACTCATGAATTAAATAGTCCTGGTTCTTATAAAAAACGTTTAGGAAAACAAGATTTGAATGGGCAGGCAAAAACAGTTATTGCCAATGTACACAATTTTTTCAAAAAATTGGTGTTACATCCTGAGAAAGAATATAATTTATTAAATAACAAGAAAACTTTGGATTTGACTGCAGAAGCATGATGTGATGGCAGATCTATTGTTTACCTATGTGCTAATAATCAATTATTCTTACCTTTTATTTAGATTTCACCGATTATCGTACCTACTTTAACGCAAACGCGACCTTAGCTTGATGTGTCAAATAGAAATATAAATTTTCCACAGAGACAATTTTTATGTTTTATATCACGTATTACTGTCTTACCTTACTTATTTGTAATAATATTTTCTTCATTTACAATGTATTAAAAATTTTAATTAGTTTCAAATGTATTATATGACATTTGCGTTCATTCCTGGTCATGTCAAGTTACAAGCGGCAACACCGCTGGGTAAGAGATAAAAGTTGAACATCAGTCCATAATCATTTGACGGCGAGTATAGTGTATTTGTAAGCTAGTGCCAGTAAATTTCTATTTTGTACAGAGTTGAAGTGTGTATAGTTGCCGGTATTTTTGATTTTGGCCAAGTCTTACCATCTCTGGTTAAAATTTTAACTGCCAATTAAATAAATAATATTAAATCGGATTATTGATAGCAATTATAAATTTGTCATGTGACAGTTCATTTCGTTTCAGTTTTGTTTATTTAACTGGTAGTTAAAATTTTAACCAGAGATAGTAATATTGGCCTAAGAGATTAAAAAAAAAAAAATGAAGGATTGTCTAAAGGGGAAACAATTAAGTTTGTGGAACTTTATCGGAATTTCTTGATCCACACTCTTTTTGAATGACATTTTTCTTTCTAAATCTCCCTAATAAGTTTGATCACAATTTGTGTAACTTGCTCATATTTTTCTTTTAACTTTTTGTTTCTAGTGTGAACCCTATAGGACAGTACTTGTACCAGTACTTGCACAAGTAATCAGGACAGGCAAGTGGATAGCCTCCCAGGCTATCTACTTACCACTTGCAAAGCCACTGTCCTTCCCCCACCAGCGTATTTCATACTAGCCTACTATCGGCTTGTATGTCTACTAGACTAATTTAAACAATTGCTCGCTAATGTATTTGTAAGTTAGTGCAAGTAAATTTCTATTTTTTACAGAGTTGAAGTGTGTATAGTTGCCGGTGTTTTTGATTAAGGGCCAGTTGTACAATCTCCGGTTAAAATTTTAACTGGAAGTTAAATAAACAATATTGAGTCGGATTATTGACAGCAATGATCAATTTGTCATTTGACAGCTCATTTCGTTTCAATTTTGTTTACTTAACCGACAGTTAAAATTCTAACCGGAGATTGTACAACTGGCCCTAAGAGATTTAAAAAAAATGAAAGATGGTCTAAAGGAGTAACAATTAAGTTTGTGGAACTTTATCGGAATTTCCTGTCCCACAGTCCTTTTGAATGACATTTTTCTTTCTCAATCTCTCTAATAAGTTCTTCAATCACAATTTGTGTAATCCGCGCATATATTTCTTTTAACTTTTTGTTTCTAGTATGATGAAAAATTGGATATATAGTCCAGTCAATAGAGGTTTTTACCCTACAAAAGATGAAAAATTCAAATTTATGACCTTGGGGAGGCTCGGCGTGAGCCGCCATCTTGGATCAAAGATGCAAAAAATGAATTTTTTGCTATTATCACGAAAACAGTGACCCGTATCAAAATTTTACAAGAATACAAATTTAAAGCTCGTAAAGAAATTATTCTCTCTTCTCTCTTATTCTCACTTGGTCAAAACAATTCAATTAAATCCTAGAACAACCCTGAAAATAAATTCCAAGGCTTCTTATTATTGCCCAACATTTATAAACTTCTTTCACAAAACTGTTATTTCTATAGTAAACACATTTACCCCCTCCAAAACTTTATATGTGCGTGGTGGGGAAACATCTGAATAGCGGCAAAATCCGCAGCAACCTTGGATGTTGAATAGGAAAATCAGAGACAAATATTTGTAACGGTTATTACTGTTACTGATAGGGTTGTTTACATGTTATACATACGACACACAGTGATATCGAGAAAAAGTAATTTTAGTAAAAGCCCCCCAGAGGGATAATTTTTTTTATGACTGACAGAATCGGGACATATTAAATTACTGAAAGAATTGACAATTTGAAATACAGCAGTTTAAAATGTCTCAGAGTAAAAGCAAAGGCAATATTGAAATGAAATTTTGTCTTTTATATGGATTGGTTGTCGGAGGTTTGTAAAAATATATTATAAAGGGTCACGCTAGAATTATTAAGAATGATAAAATCAGATAGACAGTGGAAATACCGTGAGTATTTTTTAACGTGAAACATTGTGTTCGTCATATCCATGGTTACGACTTGACATTTGATTGACAGCAATGTATTTGCCCGTTCCATTTAAAATGAAACATAGGGAAAGAATCTGACATTTGATAAGACGGCAATAGAGGTTAATTTTGTTTAAATAATTATACCTGCATTCTAAATTAAAATTAGTTGTAGAAAAAATACAGTGTGCACCTTGTGCCCGAATGGTTTTCTGACTCGGCTAAATTTCTTACAATATTTAAATATACTCGTAATACTTCTGTCAAATTCATTTTAAATGAGACTGACAAATACATTGCTGTCAATTAAATATTAAATCAGAAATTCAACGGTTATCTGTCATATTGACAAGATGTCATTAGAGGTTAATTTTGTTTAAATAATTTAGATGTAGAAAAAATACTGTATGCATCGATATGCGATTATTAGCACGATCCCTATACCTCCCTTACCAAAGGTAGCGGGGGGTAAAAATTAAAAACAAAATAAAATAAATAGCAATAAGACTCCATTATAAAAATCGTCGTTTTATAACAAAAAATTACAGAACTTTACTCAAATATTGTTTTTATTGTATTTAACATGTCTTCTGCACACATATAATTCTAATTATATCTATTTTCCATTGTATGAGGAAGTTTCTAAATGTCAGAGATTCTTCCAATTCATTAACCAGATTGGCGGTATTTCTTATGGATATATGCATTTTACCACAATTTTACCTATAATTTCAAATATTTAATTAATAAAACAATAAGAAAAGTTAAATATACTTCACAGAAAAAGCTATGAGAATGTCATTAAAACTGTTGATATTTGACAATGACATGTGCCATGTTATAAACATTGGAATTTGCCAACTGGTTTCCTTAGTGCCTTGGCCTCTGCGATTAGTTTACTCTATAAATTATAGTGTCTTTATCTCTAAATCCATACAAGATATAATAAATTTTTTAAGTGTATTAGATGGAGAATTTTATGTTCTTCAATATTTAATAAAAAAAAACTCCCAAAAAATTATATTTAGAAGAATTTTTTTAAGAAACTACTACTTCCGGTTGTTCAATTGTTACCAAAACCCTTTCACCTCTTCCCAGGAATGTCAGATTGAGGAAACTGCAGTTAAATATTTTTTAAGTCTTATAGTTTTTGAAGAATCGTCCCTCCAACATCCATACATACACACACACACACACACACATCCACACACACACACACACACAGACATCATTTTAAAAATGTTATAATCGGATTCTAGAGACCTGAAATCGTGTTTATTCAATAAAATCTCGGTATGTGAATTTTAGCATGAATCCAATACCTCTCTTAGCGAGAGGTAAAAATAATGCTATAAATTTTTTCGGGGAATGTCATGAAAATGTCAGGGAATTTTAATCATTAGCTCTGTTCGATGAGAAGTGCTTGAAGTGTAGAGCAGAATAGTGCAGTGCAGTGTAGTGTACACTAGTTCAGTCTAATTCTTGTGGTTTCATAAAACACACTAGTGTATATTTGGGCAAGTTTGCTCAGTTGTGAGTAATCAAGCCAAGCATAGCCAAAGGTGTAAAAGGTTAGGTTGTTTATAAACACAGTCATATAATAAAGCTGCAAAAAAGTGACTGCAGAAATTTAAAGAGCATAGTGAACTAATAAACGATTCTGACGAAGATCAATCATCACTTGATTCTTCATCAGATTCAGAGACAGATATATTAATTAATTCTTTATATAGAAAAAAAAAATGTAGGTTAAATAAACAGATGTGTAGATAGGATAGAATTAAAATGTCTACCGAACAACATTTAGCTATCCCCACTCCTAGTCTGCACTTTTTACACTACCTCGCGAGTCAGGTCAGAAAAGTGAGCACTAGTTCTTAAAATTTTTGTCATCGAACAGCCTGCCAGAAGCTGCCCGTTTCTCATAAAACATGTTAGTGCAAGAAAGTTAACACTAGGGCGGCCTAGTACATGTCATCGAAGAAAGCTATTGTGGCCATCCTATAAACGCCTGAAATATTTACTAGTACCCAAAATGCGGATATTAATAATTCCTGTAAATGACGTGCGAAGCACTATTCTAAAACTTTCAACAATAGTTCCAATTTGTTTACCCCTTAGTTATGACGTCACTGCTGCCTAGCAACACTCTCCACATCCCCCTTCCCACTCCTCTCTCTCTTTCTCATGTCGCATCTATCGAAGCTCAACCTCTCTCCCATGCTCTCCACTCTCTTCACATTGGATGCGCGCGCACATACTCGCACACGGCCAACGCTAGTGTCCCAGGTTGGGGTTGGGGGTTGGCAGCATCCCCCAACAGCCCCCTATGCGACGCCGCTGTAGCTGGAGCAGTGTGTCAGTGGTGTCTTGCACGCCGACCAGAGAGGGTGCTTTGGGAGTGAGTGAGAAAAAGAAGAAAACTGACGTCCAAAGAGAGGATGATGTTGACGTTGCCTGTGGTGAGGAGATATTTGTACAATTTAATTTTTGAAGACGTGTTATCAAGGTCATAAGTAATAATAATAAATTGGCATACATTTGTCTCTATCTTGTCTGCATTGACAAAAATCTGACACCTCCCGCTATTTATTTTTTATTAATTTAAATACATACCTACATATTTACTAATGCTGCAAACTATATTAAATTCCTTTGCATATAACTATTGCTTTATTTACTATTTTCCTTTTAAAATGTCACCACTATTAATTTGAAATTATTAGTTTTTTGACAGTGACATTTATCTGTTAGTTACATCCATTTGAAATATGAACTGTGTAACAAAGGAATTGTGTTTATCACAGATAACAGATGCATAGTCTCCTAGACTTATAAATTTAAAAGATTTTCCTTGAAAAATCAGCATCAACTACCTGGTGCTCTAAAACATAATCTCTATAAATTCTTCGCTGTACTTTGGAAACACGTGCTTGTTGACAGCTATTTGATAAAGGGTTACAGACATAGCACACTTAAATCGGATCTTCTTGTACATCTAATATTTATGTATGATGTAATAGTTATTTACATTAGAGTGCGTGTAAGTTGTATTTTACAGCGCGACAGCTTTGTTTAAGGCACGAGCCCTTATAGCGAGTGCCTTATTAGCTGGAGCGCTGTAAAATACTTCACGCACGAGAATTGTATCAAATTTTTTGGCCGACGATAATGAAAATCACTTTTTTTTTAATGAGATAAGTTTGTTGTACTTCTGAAAAGGGTTAGTTTAAAATACTGGGGTTAAGTCAATTTCCAAATTTGATTTTACTTACCTTTATTAGAGTACTTCTTCTAGCGAAAATTTATTTGTAATAATAGACGTTGTTTATGACTTGGTTTGTATATCCATGATTACGACTTGATATTTGATTGACAGCAATGTATTTACCCTTTCTATTTAAAATGAAACATAGGGAACGAATCTGACAAAAGAATTATATTCAAATATTATAAGAAATTTAGCGGAATCAGAAAACCACTCGAGAACACTAAACATATTTCGGGCACAAGGTGCACACAGTATTTTTGCTACATCTAAATTTAATTTTTAGAAAACAGGTATAATTATTTAAACAAAATTAACCTCTAATGACATCTTGTCAATATGACAGATAACCATTGTATTTTCCTATAAATTATAATTTGCCATTTGATTGACAACAATGTATTTGTCTGTCTCATTTAAAATGACACATTGAGAATGAATTTGACAGAAGTATTATATTTAAATATTGTAAGAAATTTAGCCGAGTCAGAAAACCACTAGGGCATAAGGTGCACATTATATTTTTTCTACAACTAATTTTAATTTAGAATGCAGGTATAATTATTTAAACAAAATTAACCTCTATTGACGTCTTATCAAATGTCATATTCGTTCCCTATGTTTCATTTTAAATGGGACAGGCAAATAAATTGCTGTCAATCAAATGTCAAGTTATAACCATGAATATGACAAGTTCAATGTTTCACGTTAAAAAATATTCACGGTATATGAATTTTACAAACCTTAATTTCATTAGAATCAAATATATTACTACTACATTTTTCCTGACTGACATTTCTTTAAATATGTCAAAACTGTTATTAAAATTATGTTTTTTCTTGACGTGGAGGCAAGATGATAAAGTATTATTTAAAGTTATTTTTAGTTATTTACTAAATGCTATTATCGTAGAATTGAAGATTGTACCATTATATTTAATTTTTATTAGTAAAAGTTGCTGAAAAATGATATTCAATGTATTTTTTTCAAGAAAACTGTTAGAAGCTTGTATAAGTGTTACTTCCGGTTACCCGATATGCACTAAAAACTAATGAGCTCTTTCCACATTAGTATAGACTGGGTATACAAAATTTCAAAATTTTCTGATTAATCCACACATACTCACACACACATACACAAACACACACACACACTCACACACATACATACATCATTGTAAAAATGTGAAAATTACATTTAAGTTTTTCGAATGTACGGTCTTAAGTATAAACAATTTTTTTTTTCAAATATCTGTCCTGTAGAACTTTATGCGGTCAATTTTTTTTTTAATTTACCACCTGTTGTACTAGTCCAATCGTGATAGTTCTAATCTAATATTTCATTAAAAATTTCGACACTGTTAAAAAAAGATAAACAATACGTGTCGAAGTGGTTGATGAAAAAATCAGATATGGGCCACTTTTCAGATGTTTAAAATTTTAAAGGAATATCATGTGAGTTTAAGTTGAACTCGCAAATTGCTCATCGACAAAAATCGTGTAATACATGATATGAAAGAGAATTTCATGCTGAATTCAAATTTTCAAACCGCATTATCATATTTTTGACAGTATCAGAATGGTGGATATAAAAATGAATGTTTGTAGGAAAATATTTATATTTATATTCCGCGAGTTTTTGATATTTTATATGTCATAGTACTTTTAAATCTACCCCAGTACTGGACTATATCATCTATATGTTCAAAGTACTTATTGTTAAAAGACAATGAAATGTCAAATAGAAAAAAACGAGTATTTCCGATATCTTTTTTCCGTTTAACAGAGCCTTTAAGGCATAAGACGGTGCTAGAAGCATTTGCGCGGTGTGCCATTGGGGAAATTACAGCACGAAAATGGTTTTCTTGTTTCAACGAAGGCCATTTTAACATGACAACTTCTTAACTTCCGAACCACCGGATTTCATCAGACATGGAATTACAAAAATCTGATGTGGCCAACACAAAACCTCCCGCTATTGAATTTTTATTAATTTAAATACTTACTTACCTATTTACTAACGCTGCAAACTGTTCCATTGCAGAAAACTATTGCTTTATCTACTATTTTCTTTTTAAAATGTTACTGTTATTAATTTGAAGTGATTAGTTTTTTGACAATGACATTTACTGTCAGTTACATTCATTTGAAATATGAACTGTGTAACAAAGGAATTGTGTTTATCTTAGGCTTAGCGACTAATAAAAAAATTATTTTTAAATTTATCTGTAAAATATATAGAAAAAGTATTAATGTATTCCAGTAGAAAATTCAATAATCTTTAATTTTCATAAGACATAAAATGGGAAAAAATGGCATTTAATGGTATTTTTTGAAGAAAAACCATTTTGAGCTTCAGGTAAAGTGCCATTTCCGGTTATCCGATTTACACCAAAATCTAATGGCTTCTTTTCATATTAGAACGGGATGGAAATACAAGGTTTCAGAATTTTCTGAATGATAGTATTTGAGTTAGAGGGAAGACAAAATCCCTACACATACACACACACACATACACACACACACACATACACACACATACCCACATATACACACATACAGACACCATCGTGAAAATGTTAAAATTGGATTCTAGGGACCTTAAAACGTGGTCATTTACTAAAATCTCGATAAGTAATTTTTAGCACGATCCCTATACCTCCCTTACCTCTCGCCATTTCCATATAGACTATATAAGTACATATTATATTTTTGGTAAATAAATAAAAATAAATAAATATATCATCGCTGCATATTACCGATTTCTGAGTGTACCACAATCTGTTTTATCGTAGATATCGGTAATGATGATGACATGTTTGTACCATGCGGGCGCTTACCAGGCGTCACCTCACGGGCATTAATTGCAGGCGTGGAGAGTGCATCACAGGGGTCACTTTTGTGCCATTTAAAATTCGAAATATTTGGCATCGGTCGGGATCGAACCCGGTTCCCCGCGACCATATTTTTGGTACACATAAAAATTCTAATTACATCTATTACCTATTCATATATTTTTTAATTCATTCTATAAATAAGTTTCTTCCTACTCTTCTACATGTCCGAGATTCTTCAAATTCATTAACGTGATTGGCGATATGTAATATATATATGTATCTATACTTTTAAATATTGAATTAATAATAAAATAATAAATATTAAATGTACTTCTCAGAACACGTTTCAGTAATGTATCTGGATTTTTAACATTGACATTTTTCTGTCAATTACAAACATTTTAATTTTTCAACTAGTTTCAATGGAGTTGTTTGGGCTGTGAGACTCAATAGAACGGAATATTTTATATATTTATAATTCTCTTTCTCTATAGTAAATTTTATATTCTTTAATCTTTGTAATAACATAAATTTCCAAAAAATAATGTTTAGAACATTTTTTTAAGGAACTACTACTTCCGGTTGTTCACTTGTTAATAAAATATTTTAAGCTCTTTCCATTAATGTCAGATTCAGGAATACGTAGTGTAAATTGGGCTTTAGTCTTATTGAATTTGAGAAACCGTCCTTCCAACATCCACCCACACACACATACACACACACACTCTCTCTCTCTCACACACACACACACACACACACACACACACATCCTCATCATCATCAACGTAAAAATGTTATAATCGGATTCTAGTGCTCTCCTCTCAGCGAGAGGTAAAAACTCCCATATCGTTGGTAGGTAAACGTAAAGAATGGAGAAGAATATATTCTTGATTACCTCATGTAGGTATTTTTTTTTTTTATTACAAAATAAATAAATTTTGAATTCAATAAAAACTCTTCGAATGTAGGCATCAACCTTTTACTGTCGAGAAAAAAAATATAAAGAATATTTTCACGTCTCTTTTACAATGTTATTCAATCATGTAAAGCGATGGTAATATCAAATTTCTTTCACAATACACCAGCATATTTTCATTCATTCCATTGAGAATAATATTTTCTTCATTGTATCTTTTTCAAACTTTTAAACTTCACAATTCAATTTCTCGTGGTAAAATGTTTTCAAAGATTTCAAACTTAAATTAATCTTCGAGTTTATAAGTTTACTCATTTTTATTTCTATTTTTACTTGGGCAGTTGTATATTTTATATAAATTAATCAAAAACAATATCAATGATCCGAATCTGCTGTCTCAAATAAATTTCTTTGTTCGACTTTGTAATACAAATACTTCAGCTACCTTTCTTTAAAACTTTTTACGAACAAATTATCAGCTATAATATCCCAAGGACATTGATAATTACGAAATAATTTTATGACAGTTACCGAAAGCGCGTTGAACACTTTTATGGAGACGGACACACTTAGTATTTATATTTACTTTTTACCTCCCGCTACCCTTGGTAAGGGAGGTATAGGGATCGTGCTACAAACCACATATCGAGACTTTAGTAAATGACCACGTTTTAAGGTCCCTAGAATCCAATTTTAATATTTTCACGATGATGTCTGTATATGTGTATGTGTGTGTGTGTGTGTGTGTGTGTGTGTGTGTGTGTGTGTGTGTGTGTGTGTGAGTGTATGTATGTGTATGGATTTTGTAGTCGCTTTAACTCAAATACTATTATTCAGAAAATTTTGAAACCGTAAATGACACTTTACCTGAAGTTCATAATAGTTCTTCCTCAAAAAATACTATTAAATGCCATTTTTTCGCATTTTATGCCATTATGAAAATTAAAGATTATTGAATTTTCTACAGGAATACTTTAATACTTTTTCTATATTTTAATTTTAAAATCTTTTTTTTTTATGAATCCCGAAGCCTAAGATAAACACAATTCCTTTGTTACGCAGTTCATATTTCAAATGAATGTAACTGACAGGTAAATGTCACTGTCAAAAAAATAATCACTTCAAATTAATAATACAATAGCGGGAGGTTTTGTGTTGGCCACATCAAATTTTTTATTTATTTATAGTATGCGTACCTTAAGTTGAGACTGTTGACAGATGTCAAAATGGGCTACTTGCGTACCTTTTTTTTATTTAATATTTTTGAAGAGAAGGTAAAAACTTGCTACCCATATTTTTTTCTTTTGACAAAATTTTTATTAATTAGCCAGAAAAAAAAATAATGAAATTTGATTATTTGAATTCCCGCCATGTATGACGTAGAATTACGCCGCACCAATGAATAGTCGTAAAGTCACAGCGTGGTGCCGTCCCATAGTAATGGTATGTTGTTGTGGGTAATGTAGATCACCTGTTTGACGTTTCAATAATAGTTTGGAGGTTAGTATTTTAGTTTATCTTTTTGGTAGCGATATTTTAAATTACAAGTAACTACCTATGTGTTTATTTATAAAGTAATTAATGTATTTGAGAGACTAGAGAGAGAGAGAGAGAAGAATGAACTAATGTCAAATTCAAATTAAAACTTTCTCGCACGCCATGCCATCTATTGATAACAGACACACTACACAAGTTAACGATCATTAACGGTTAGTTATAGTATGCGCACGTAAAGTTGAAACTGATGAGGGATGTCAAAATTACGTCTATCAACAAACCAGAAAATATTGAATGTAGTAAGCACGTTTTACTTATTGTATTGTACTTGTATAGTACAAAACAATAATTAGCACTTTATTACTACATTTAATATTTTCTGGTTTGTTAATAGACGCAATTTTGACATCTGTCATCAGTCTCAATTTCTCGAGCGCCTACTATAACTAACCGTTAATGATAATTAATGTGTGTAGTGTGTCTCGGGTATTAGGCCAAAATACTCGTATTATGCAGAACGCGAGCCAAAACTAAAAACTACAATAACAAACGGTTATAATCTTCAGAAAAGCATATTTCAGGTGTGCGGGGTTATCATACAGCATACAAAGCTAAATATCAACCCTACCCATAGGCTGGCAATAACTTACAGACTTAATTATCAATACACTAACAGTTCGATTTTCGAAACAGTTTAAGCTAATCCTCATTTTTGGATTAGTGAATTCAACTCTAATTTTGACAGTTTATATCTTATAGTATAATGTAATCTACTCCTAATATCTACCTTTTGACAATATATGTCGACAGTTTAGATTTTTCCGATAGTTTTTACAGATTGATTCTCGAAAAAGTTTAAGCTAATCCTCATTTTTGGATTAGCGAATTCTACTCCAATTTTGATAGTTTATAACTTAAAATATAGTCTAATCTATTCCTAGTATCTACTTTTATTGATAATATTCTGCAGATTAAATTTTAATGGGGTCCCGTGGCCGCGTGCCTGAATGTCTGGTCGCGAACTTGGGTGAACCGGGTTCGATCCCGACAGGCGCCAAATATTTCCAATTTTAAATGGCACAAAAGTGACCCCCGTGGTGTACTCTCCACACCAGCAATGAGTGCCCGTGAGGTGACGCCTGGTAAACGCCCACACGGTAAAATATATCGTCATCATTACCGAGTCTACATGTGTTGTAGATACTGGCACACCCAGAAATGGGTAATATGCCGCGATGATATATTTATTTATTTATTTATTTATTAAATTTTAAATACTGAAAAAGAATAGAATTCACTAATAAAAAAAAAGTTCACTAAAACACTGCCTTAACAAATTATAATTTTCAATTTCTTTGTCAATTTTTTGTTTTTTGCCTTTCTTTGTGAACATTTTCATTTATTATTCTCTGCATCGTATTTAGAATCAATACTTTTATTCTTATTTTTCTAATCTATATTATTCATGTTTATTATGGTTTAATAGATGGAATTTGTATTTAGTGATATTTTTCTTATCATTACTATATAATATTTGTATATTATTATACATAGTAATAGTATTACATTATTCTGTAATTGGGAACTACTATTCCTGTTGAATAATTAAATAAATATCAACAATAGAGAATTATTATACATATATGAATATTTAAATTACAAAGATAATAAGCGATGGAGGATATTTATAGATACATTGAGGTAACATTAAGCTTTAAAGCTTTGTGAAATGAATTCGGAATATTGGATAATGAATTGAGTTTATTTGGGTGCAAATTTATACAATTTCATTTGTATCTATACAATTTGTAATTGTCTTATTATGTGGTTATATTCAAGTCCTTTTGTATTTGTAAATAGAATTATACATACAGTAATATATTGAATAAATTCAGAATAACATTTAATAATAATTTTTTATTATACATCAAAATTCAAATAAATAATTTAATAAATAAATAAATAAACTCTGGACAAAATTAACGCAACACTTATATTTTCGCGATTTATTTTAAAACAGAATAATATATGAATTTTTCTTAGGGTGCAGTTGAAAATTTAGGGTTCTAGACATATGTAAATAATAACAATTAAGAATCAATTCTTGTTTATATGAGTACTTTATTGTTTCCTGTGTTGACATTTCATCCAAATCGAATAAAGAGTTCTGTTATTATAAGCAAAATTAATTTTTACTTCCTTGTACGAAGTAAAAGAAGTATTGTAATCGCGAAAATATTCGGTTTCCAGATTTCATCGGAAATATCCATTTTGACCATCCCTGAATCCATTTTGACTAATTTCGTCATGACGTCTGTACGTACGTATCTCGCATAACTGAAAAACGGGAAGCCGTAGAAAGTTAAAATTTTGTATTTGGGACTGTTATAACATCTAGTTGTGCACCTTCCTTTTTGGTCATTGCATAACTTTCAGAAGTGGTACTTTACTTGAAGCCCATAATAGATTTTAATGGAAAACTATATTAAAATATAATCCAAAACTTTTCAAATTTGGTATATAAGACTTTTATATCAATGGGAATAAGATAATAGATTTTAGTAAAAATGGTCTACCCGGAAGTGGTACTTTACTTGATAGTAGATTTTAATGAAAAACTATATTAAAATATAATCCAAAACCTTTGAAATTTGGTATATAATACTTTTATATCAATGGGAATAACATAATAGATTTTAGTTAAAATGGTATACCCGGAAGTGGTACTTTACTTGAAACCTATAATAGATTTTATTGGAAAACTATATTAAAATATAATCCAAAACTTTTCAAATTTGGTACATAATACTTTTATATCAATGGAAATAACATAATAGACTTTTAATAGACAGTTTTTCTTGAGAAAAATGGTGGTATTTTGAATTTAACAATAAATGCTTCAAATAAAAGTTTTAGAGAATTGAATTTTGCGTCGAAAACTTCAAGTATGATTAAATTAGTTCTTTGTATAAGCGAGATATTTAAATTTAAACATTATGTACTTTTTGGTTTCTGTAATTAAGTTTGCTATGAATTAGGACAAGAAATAACAAAAAAATAAAGAATTTAATGTCAATGTCAAATTATGTCAAATACGTGCAATTTTATGATTGAGTCTGTTATTATAGATATTATAATTATTAACAAAATATGTATAGTGTAACAGGCGTACAAGGAAGTCATGTGGTGTCCACATCAGATATTTTTCGAAGAACTTTGAAGCAGAATTCTGGCTAAATGGTACACTTTCCGGTAGAAGCAAGTTTAGTTAAATCGTATTATTTTAGCCTCAGGAATCTGTGGTTAAGCCATATCCCCCTATTTAAAAGACACCCTGTATTACTACTGAAAAATTATTTTCCCTTTAGAATGCCGTTACAATGATATCGTGACTGAACTATGAATTAATATATAACATTGTGGTATTAGTAGTAAAGGAGCAATTTGTAGCGTAAATATTTCATTACTAAATCCAGACAAATGGATATTAAATTCACCCGAGAGTAGAATAGACAGAGATGGATAATTAGGGATGTTAGAAATCAAACATTATGCCCTAAAGTCATTCCGTTTAGTGTTCATTGCTTTGATAAGGTATTTGGGCCGGGTTTTCCATCTCTGGATAAAATGTTAATTAACTTAACTGCCAGATAAGAGAAAAAATATCGCATCATATAATAGGGGAGTTTCACTACGTGATATCTGATTGTTTTAGTACTAAATACTGAAAATATATCATATAAATACTATATTAAAAAATCTGATGTGGCCAACACAAAACCTCCCGCTGTTTAATTTTTATTAATTTAAATACATGCCCACGTATTTAGTAATGCTTCGAACTATATTATGTTCCACTGCATATAACTATTGCTTTATTTACGATTTTCTTTATTATTTAATATGTCACTATTATTAATTTGAAGTGATTAGTTTTTTGACAATGACGTTTACCTGTCAGTTACATTCATTTAAAAAATGAGCTATGTAACAAAGGACTTGTGTTTATCTTAGGCTTCGGGATTAAAATAAAAATGATTTTTAAATTTATCTGTAAAATATATAGAAAAAGTATTAATGTATACCTACCTGTACAAAATTCAATATTCTTTAATGACATAAAATGCGAAAAAATGATATTTAATGGTATTTTTTGAAGAAAAACCATTATGAGCTTCAAGTAAAATGCCATTTCAGTTTGTCCGATTTACACCAAAATCTAATGGCTTTTTTTCATATTAGAATAGGGTAGAAATACAAGGTTTCAGAATTTTCTGAATGATAGTATTTGAGTTAGAGCGAAGACAAAATTCATACACACACATACACATATACCAACATCATCGTGAAAATGTTAAATTTGGATTCTAGTGACCTTAAAACGCGGAGGTAAAAATATAAAAGTATTATTAATTTTGTTTTAATATTTAAAATTTTAAATTAAAATTGTAACATAATTGAAAAGAAGAGGTTGTTCGCCATTTATAAATAATTCGTTGAATATATTTTTTTAGCAACTTTTACTAATTATATTGAATATAATGGTACAATCTTCATTTCTACGATAATAGCATTTAGTAAATAACTTGAAATAACTTTAAATATTAAATTATAAAATAATTTATTTTTGTACATCATCTTGCCTTATGCGTAAAGCAAAAACATATTATTTTAATTACAATTTTAACATATTTAAACAAATGTCACTGTCAGGAAGCAATTGCATTAAAATTAATAATGAAACCGTGTTAAGAAGATTGTATTGAGTCTAATGAAATTAAGGTTAGCCAAAATAATGTATTTTCCATCATACATAAATATTAGATGTACAGGATGATTCGATTTAAGTTTGCTATGTTTGCAGCACTAAAAATCAAACAGCTTTCAATAAGCGCGTGTTATCAAAGTGTCAAATACTAGTTTACAACTACACACATTAACGAAATGGATCATGTATAGCAATAGATATATGCAAAGGAACTTAATATAGTTTGCAGGATTAGTAAATACGAGGGCGGTTTGACGAAAGAGTGACTTTTCAATGGTTGGCAAAACTTTCACTACGATGATTATATTGCTTGCTTCCACCATGTTTCTGATGTCTACTGTTAAAATTTCACACAAATCTGACAGATAGTTTATGTTTTATACTAATCTAAAGAAAACTGTTTTTGTTGTTCTGTAAATATGGAGAAAAAAGAATTTTGAGTGTTAATTAAACATTATTTTTTTATGTGGAAAAACAATTTAAAAAACCCAGGAAAAATTACGTAAATATTATTCTGAATGTATTGCGTCCCATGGAATGATTTGTAAGTGGTTTTCTTCTTTTAAAAGTGGCCATATGAGCACAGATGATGCAGAACGTCTAGGACTGTCATTTTCTGTAACTACTCGAGAAATGGATAATAAAATCCATGCCCTAGTAATTAGCGATCGTGGATTAAAAGTACGTGAGATACGTAATGAAGTCAACATTTCAACCGAATGGGTATGCAATATTTTGCATGAACGTTTACGTATAAAAAAGCTATCTGCGAGATGGGTGCCGCGGCAGATGAAATGCGTGCTCGCATTAAAAATTCAAAGAATGTTCGGTTATCTTCAAACGTAATCCAAGGGAATTTTTCCGTCGATATGTCACAGTAGATGAAACGTGATACACCATTATACGTCAAAACCAAAATGCAGTCGAAACAATGGATTTCTCTTGAGGAAAGTGCTCCCAAGAAGGCGAAAACCGTTTTTTCGGGCAATAGGGTCATGGCTACAGTATTTTGGGATCCCAAAGGTGTGATCTTTATTGATTGTTTACAAAAAGGAAAAACGATAACTGGCCAATATTATGCTGATTTGTTGACACGTTTTGGTGCCGAACTAAAGAGGAAACGACCTCATTTGTTGAAGAAAAAAGGTTGTTCCATTACGATAATGCGCCTTCTCATTTGTCCGCTGTTGCTACAACAAAATTAGTCGAATTGCGTTACGAGGTGCTACCTCATTCGGCATTTTCACCAGATCTGGCTCTCAGTGATTTCTTCTTATTTCCAAATTTAAAAAGATGGCTCGGTGGAAAGAGATTTCAAACCAATGAAGAGGGGATATCCGAGAAAAATGCATATTTTGAAGAGTTGCCGAAAGATTACTTTTTGGATGCTTTGAAAAAATTGGAAACTCGATGGGCTAAGTGTGTACAATTAAAAATAGGTTTATGTTGAAAAATAAAATAACTTTTTACCTCCCGCTACCCTTGGTAAGGGAGGTATAGGGATCGTGCTAAAAATCACTTATCGAGATTTTACTAAATGACCACGTTTTAAGGTCCCTAGAATCCAAATTTAACATTTTCACGATGATGTCTGTATGTGTGTATGTGTGTATGTGTGTATGTATGTATGTATGTATGTATGTATGTGTGTGTGTGTGTGTGTGTGTGTGTGTGTGTGTGTGTATGTGTAGGGATTTTGTCTTCGCTCTAACTCAAATACTATAATTCAGAAAATTCTGAAACTTTGTATTTCTATCCTATTCTAATAAGAAAAGAAGCCATTAGATTTTGGTGTAAATCGGATAACCGGAAATGGCACTTTACCTGAAGCTGAAAATGAAATGAAATTAAAGATTATTGAATTTTCTACAGGAATACATTAATACTTTTTCTTTATATTTTACAGATAAATTTAAAAATAATTTTTTTTTACAGTCCCGAAGCCTAAGAAAAACACAATTCCTTTGTTACACAGTTCATATTTCAAATGAATGTAACTGACATTAAATGTCACTGTCAAAAAACTAATCACTTCAAATTAATAATAGTGATATTTTAAAAAGAAAATAGTAAATAAAGCAATAGTTTTATGCAATGGAACAGTTTGCAGCGTTAGTAAATCCGTAAGTATGTATTTAAATTAATAAAAATTAAATAGCGGGAGGTTTTGTGTTGGCCACATCAGATTTTTTTTATTGAAAAGTCACGCTTCCGTCAAACCACCCACGTATGTAGGTATGAATTTAAATTAATAAACATTAAAAAACGGGATGTTTTGTGTTGACCACATCAGTTTTTCTTTAATTTTACCATTGTATTCTGTCGGAACTGGATTCACTGCCTTCAAAAAGGCGATAGCAGAAAGTTTTGAAAGTAGTAAGAATTTAGAGTAGAGTAGATGTTAAGGTTATTAAACTTTTATAAACTTGGATAGTCCTTATCAAAGTTTTAATATAATATAAACGACCCATTTTCTAATATCTTATTACAGAAATAGATAAACACATTTACTTCTTGTTAGGTTGACAAAAAAATCAAAGAACAAGAATTTTATAATAATAGGCTCTTCTCAATGTATAAGTATTTGTGATAAAATCAATACAAGAGCAGACATCCCAAACCTCAGGACCACATCCACATCACATCAGGCATTGCGATACGGCTTTACGATATTCTGCCGACAAACCGAACCTTTCCCATCTGTCTTCTGCTCTTCTGCGAACTGATCCTGCAAGACGTTTTGCGATAACCAATACAAACGGGCCTCCATATATCACAAACCATATATGCCTTACAAACTAAATTTATATCTTAATATGTTTGTTCGTAACACAAAGGCCTGCATTGCTATCAAATCTATTATCAATTCAAATGTTATATACAGGCATTTTGCGGATTATAAAACAGAACCTTTTAACATTTCTTCATGTTCTACATTGGATGCTGCCGGGATTCCCTCAGTACCATGTTTAGAGGGAGATCTTAAATCGTACTCCGGCTATTAAGAGTTTGGGTATGATAATTGACAAAGACATCAACTTCCGTGACCATTTGACAAAAAAATTAATAGCTGCTAGACTTAGACTTCGACATTTATACCAGTACCGCAAGCTATTATCAGCTGAAATAAAATTAAGACTAATTAACACCTTGATACTACCTATACTAGACTACTGTGCGTGTGTATATGTTCCACACTTGACACAAAACGACAAAAATAAAATAACGCTATTTCAAAACTCATGCCTACGATTCGTTTACAATGTGCGTAAATATGACCATATTTCTTTATTTCGTATTTCATCAAATCTTCATTATATTGACGAACGTGTGCAGATATTCTATCTTTGTCAAATTCATAAGATCATACAAACAGGTTGCCCTTCTTATCTATATGAAAAACTTAAATTAAAAGAACAACATTATCCACTACGTGATAAGAATTCATATATCGTACCTTCATACAAAAAAAATAAATCCAAAAATACATTTTCTTACCTAGCTCCCAAATTATATAACAATCTCCCAGATGAATTAAAATCTCTGTCTTTACACTCTTTCAAAGCTCGTGTTAAAAATTTGTTCTGTATAAATTAATTAATCATTTTCTGTAAATTATTATGTAAATTTTTCTTCTTATTTGACATATTGTGATATACTTTCATATTATGTATTTATGTTGACTTTTTTTATTATTTTTTGTAATTTACATGTACTGGTTGGGTGGAAGATCAGCCTTTGGCTGAACCCCGCCGTTGACTCTGGTCAATAAAGTTATTATTATTATTATTATTATTATTATTATTATTATTATTATTATTATTATTATTATTATTATTATCTGTATGCATCATTTTATTTTATTTTAGCAATATTTGGAGGTTTTGCAACTAAATTTCGCCTTGGCCAATTATTTCGATGGATTTTTTAAACCACGCCCTTGTAGAATTACTTAGAATGCTCTGATTTCGTATATATTTATGTAAATTATTGGCTGATAATAGAAATGGTTTCTACTTCCGAAACGTCCCGACAGAACATGACTTTATAAAAATGTAAAGCTGTTTATTTATTTTCCCACCTCGAGAAGGCGGTACACGTCGTATTAATGAATTATTCGTACAACGAGGTATATAAACTACAAAATTTTGATTATAAAAAAGTCAAATTTTGGTGTGCATTGATAAAGCCTCATTCTCAGCTACTTCAATACTGGATAATGGATAGTGGATTATGCACAAACGCAAGCGTAATTCATAATGCTTAGTAGGAAGTTTTTAGACCATTCCTAGCAAATATTTCAATAAACCGATTTCACATTTTTTTAAAAAGTATTTTAAATGAAAGTTTATGCAATATTTTAATATTTATGACAGTAATAACAAAAATAATAATAATTTATTGCTATTTTCGTAAATAATTAAATAAAATAATAATAATAATGTATCATCACGGCATATTACCCATTTCTGGGTGTGCTAGTATCTACAACACATGTAGACATCGGTAATGATGACGATATATTTTACCGTGTTGGCGCTTACCAGGCGTCACCTCACGGGCACTCAGTTGGTGTGGAGAGTGCACCACAGGGGTCACTTTTGTGCCATTTAAAATTGGAAATATTTGGCGTCTGTCGGGATTGAACCCGGTTCCCCCCGGTTCACGGCCAGACACTCAGGCACGCGGCCACGGGACCCCATGTCAGTCAGTGTCAAATGAAATTTGACAAGGTGAATAAACCCCATAAAAATGAAAAGATTGGCGCCAGAAATAGGTCTTTTGTAACAAATAGGAATACAGTTTACGTTTTTTATATAAATAAAAGATGGCGACAGTGTGTCACATGTTAAACTGTAAGAACTCTAACGTCACAATCTGTTTCAGATCACGTGACTTTTAAACTATCTAATGGATATTTCGTGATATTTTCAAATTTGAGGCCCTTTAAGGAACAATATCTTTTACTGTTTAGTACTTAGAAGTCATATAAAAATTCTTGCAACAGCCCTATTCGTAAATTGACAGTAGCGACATCTGATCTATATCAATTGTAATGTCAAAAAATTCCTATAACATCGATTGTATTGTGTGAATTTAGCGAACGAAATGAACTATTCTTTTAATTCTGTTTTCGATGGAAATACATCAAATTATTATTATTCTTATTAATTAATTTTCCTTTTATATTTATTTACTGTCAATTTTTAATTTTTGTTTTACATTTTTCCAATGTTTCCCTTTCCGGTCTGCTGACTCCAAAATTATATTATTTCCTTTTCCTGTTATTTAGTATTTGATGTAACTATTTTGTATCACTTATTGTTTATATTAATTTGTTATAGTTGTCCTGATGAAGGAGAAAATTATCTCCGAAACGTAAACTTTAAATAAAAATAAAAAAAAGACCGAAATCCTGTGTATTCATTATATAATTAATATTTAACAGTCGTTTATAATCTATTAAAATATTATTATTATTATTATTTATTATTATTGTGTAATAGAAAAATAAGATTTTATCATTCATTCTCATTTCACGAAGCATGTTATCCCAATTGCCTTGCAACAATTTTTTCTATTTATTAGGTGAACCCACTACCGGTGTTTGCGACACTTTTTACTTTTATTTATTATATTATATTATTTATACTATCTGAATTTCAGTATCTATTTCAAATGCACCAGTTAACGGCAAATATAACGAAATATTTTTAATAGGTTTAGCCAAATGACATTGTGAACAAAAAACAAAGACAAATATATATCTCTATCTCTTAATTACTATGTACTATGCACAAAACTTGGACCTTGCAAAATTTAGCGCTTGTACATTACGTTTATGCACAACGCACTACCCTTAAAACCAACTGGGAACGCTTCTGTGCTGTACCGTTGCACAAGCTTTTATGCAGTACGCACTAGCTACTATGGTAGAAATGAAATGGCAGAAGACTTATGTCATCAAAAAATATCCCTAAAGTAATGACGTCATATACTACTAAGTTTACATAGGATACTAATTTATAAGGCGCGTGCAGTCATGTTACTTTGTTGGTCTTTCTTGACAAGTTTAGGTTAGTGTTCTGTGTTGACAAGCAGATATGGGGACTCGTGACAGAATGGCAGCTAATAATATAAATGACGAATGTCATGATTTTTCATTCCAAATTTCATGATATTTTCCAATTTCAGGTGGTTTATCTTCTTACTAATGATTCGAGTGTGCGCACTTATACGATTTTAGTCAGCTGTTTTGTTAAAAATTAACCTTGTAATTTGGCGTCATTTTCTGTTATATATATGATTGACGAATTTTCATCTGAAGAGTCGTATGAATCGGGGGAACTTACAAAATCTTGATATTCTGAATTAAAATTTATGAGATTTGTAAGTTATGTACATGATTACTAGCTGTCATTCTGAAACGGATGCCCATATCTGCTTGTCAAGATTTGCTTATTTGCAGGGCATTTGCTCCTCTCTAAAAATACATAGTTTAAACATTGATAACAAGAGAAATATTTGAAAAAAAAAATACCTTTTGAACGGCTTTCAACGGAATTAATGGCCCACAATTCCCATTCGAAATAGTTCATGACAAGTTTAGTTTCTGAAATTGCTTTTTTAAGCTTTAGGCATTATTATGAATGTAAACTGACAACCAAGTGACAATAGTGACAGGACAGATATTCGATCGATATAAAATTTAATGTAAACATTGCCATGCCAACGTACCGGTATAAAAATGAACTACAATTATTTCAAATAATTTCAAATTGCGTAAAAGAAAAAGAGATTAATTCAGAAATACTTGTAAATTTCATTACTATATACGTTTCTTAATACTAGTATTTTTCTTTCTTCTGTATTTAAAAATTTTTACAAGTTATATTTGATTTTATAAAGTTTTTTTCAGATCTATGACGTAGGTCTTCTGCCATTTCATTTTCACTATATGCGTTATTTACTACGCGTTAAAACATTAGCTGGGAATGAAGTTGTCTTTGACAAAAATAATATTTCTGCCAACTAGTAAGACAAAATTCCGTTCGGTACATTTTTTAGGGCATGTTTAAGGATTTTATTTGACTCTACCTGCTATATTTACTTATTTAATATTTTGCAGCTTGAATAAATCTTGTAATAATTATTTATTAATACAAAAACACTTTCCTCCTAACCACTTATCTCTTCTACCATAAATTCCTTTTAAAAATAATTCCCACTTTTCCACTTTGCATTCAGATTCTGACATTTTTCATGCTCACTTCCTCGTTTTGTGGCAGGGTTGTCCAAAGTTGAGGTCAAGGGCAGGTGCGTGATTTACTGCCTCTCTGTAAAGTGAATTACCCTCGCGTTTCTTGCTTTGCCTTTGCACACCCCTGCGAACCAAGGGCTGGGAAAGTGAGCGATAAATTGGTCGCCTGCGATCTGGTGAATGCTAAACCAACAGAGAAATAGAGTAGAAAAAAAATTGTGTGTGCTTAAGACCGCACGTCCGAAGTGAAAACTTCTATTTTATTGTAATATTTCTTACAATTGATGACAAGTCATAAACATCATAACAACTATCTTATGTTTCACGTGTAGATGATGTCTCATTTTCAATGTTATTTTACCTCTCGCTAAGAGAGGTATTGGATTCATGATAAAATTCGCATATCCAGATTTTATTGAATAAGCACGATTTAAGGTCCCTACAATCCGATTATAAAATTTTTTAAAATGATGTCTCTGTGTGTGTGTGTGTTTGTGTGTGTGTGTGCGCGCGCGCGCGCGCGCGTGTGTGTGTGTTTGTGTGTGTGTGGATGTGTATGTATGTATGTTTGGATGTTGTAGACACGATTCCTCAAAAACTATAAGACTTAAAAAATATTTAACTGCCGTTTTCTCAATCTGACATTCCTGGGAAGAACTAAAAAGGTTTTGGTAACAATTGAACAACCGGAAGTAGTAGTTTCTTAGAAAAATTCTTCTAAATATAATTTTTTGGGATTTTTTTTATTAAATATTGAAGAACATAAAATTCTCCATCTAATACACTTAAAAATTTTATTATATCTTGTACAGATTTAGAGATAAAGACACTATAAATTTATAGAATAATCTAATCGCAGAGGCTAAGGCACTAAGGAAACCAGTTGACAAATTCCAATGCTTATAATATAGTTTGTAAATGACACATGTCAGTGTCAAAAATCAAAAGTTTTAGTAAAAATCTGATAGCTTTTTCTGGGAAGTATATTTAATCTTTCTTATTGTTTAATTAATTAAATATTTGAAATTATAGGTAAAATCGTTGAGTGAATAATTATTCACTCAACGGTAAAATTCATATATCCATCAGAAATACCGCCAATCTCAATCAAGAATCTCTGGCATTTAGAAACTTTCTCATACAATGAAAATAGATAGAATTATATGTGTGCAGAAGATATGTTAAATGCAATAAAAAACAATATTTGGGTAAAGTTTTGTTATAAAACGAGGGTTCGAAAGCGAAGTGCAATACAATACTTATATAGCCTAATATGAAAATAGCGAGAGGTATTGTGCTGGCCACAACAGAATTTTTAAGATAGGTATGTCGGTAAATATTACTGATACAGCGAAATCGTTTGCACATTCAACTTTTTGAGAAAAGTTTAATAGTCATCACAGGAATTTTCGATCTTCTTTTGTTTCTGAGCTACAGGCAGAAACTTGTTTTTCGCTCATTTCGATTAATATATAAGTCTACATTCTATTGTTTTACACATGAATAAAAAATGAATTATTAATTTTTGGGGCGAAAAAAGTGAAAATTATTAAAAAAAAAATGAAAGAAAAAACTATAATAGTTCATCATGAAATTATAAATATTTTCAATGTTTACCCCATAATAATAATAAAATAAGTATATTATTTGTTTATTTTTACTTCCTTGTACGAAGTAAAGGAAGTATTGTAATCGCGAAAAATTTCGGTTTCCAGATTTCAACGGAAATATCCATTTTGACCATCCCTGAATCGATTTTGACTAATTTCGTCGTGACGTCTGTACGTACGTATCTCGCATAACTGAGAAACGGGAAGCTCTAGAAAGTTAAAATTTTGTATTTATGACTGTTATAACATCTAGTTGTGCACCTCCCTTTTTGCTCATTTCATAACTTTCGGAAGTGATACTTTACTTGAAGTCTATAATAGATTTTAATGAAAAACTATATTAAAATATAATCTAAAACTTTTCAAATTTGGTGTATAATACTTTTATATCAATGGGAATAACATAATAGATTTTGGTTATTGCTGGCGTGGAGAGTGCACCACAGGGGTCACTTTTGTGGCATTTAAAATTCGAAATTTGTGGCGTTGGTCGGGATCGAACCGGGTTCCCCAGAATCCCGACCAGACCCTCAGGCACGCGGCCACGGGACCCCATGACCGTATATATTTACGTAATTTATTAATTCGTGACAAATATACTTTTTAGTCGTTTAATATTAACAATATCTTCGTTGGATTTTGATAATTAAGTGAAAGATAACATTTTTCTCAAAAATGTTGAATCAAAACCAATAAGCTAATTTCCAGTTTAAAGATGACTATTTATTTTACTTACTTACTTTACTTAATCCTGCACCTTTCTACCCTCACGGGTGTAAGGCGTTCCCCCGGCTTGCTTGGGAGGGGATTGAGTTCTGGTTCGTTGGTCTTCTCCATATTTCTTTCCATTCTGCTCTATCTTGTGTTGCTGTCTTCGTTTCTTCCCAAGTTAGACCTATTCTTTGCGCTGCATCCTTTACTTTTTCCAGCCACGTTCTTCTTGGTCGTCCTCGTGGTTTCTTTCTTCCAATTTTTGCTTCAAACAGCTTTTTAACTATTCTCTCCTCTCCCATCCTTTCTACATGACCATACCATCTCAGCTGTCCTTCTGCTATCTTATCTTCTATTGATTTTACTTTTAAGTTTTGTCTGTAGGTTGTGTTTTCAATTCTGTCCAGTCTTGTTTTCCCCTCTATTTTTCTCAAGAATCTTATTTCGATGGCCGTAATTTTTTCTTTTTGTCTTTTCGTTAATCTCCATGTTTCAGCTCCTACTACTTTAAAGGACTTTAAATTTACAACTTTACCTGAAAGTGAAATTATTATGAAGTGTTTTTTTTCACTTTTAGATCAAACTTTAAAAATAAAGTTACGTTATATTTATTATGAAACCGGTCGAAGAAGTATTCCGCTATTTAATATTGGTTTACATCGTCTTTAAAAATAACATCTTTAATTCAAACTTCACAAAAAATATTGTGCGTGTGGCGCTGCCTTTTCTGTGTTAGACAAACTTCTGAATCCACTCTCCTAGATGATATTATAACACCACATCATATCACAATCATCCCTAAAGTTTCAACCCTGTTTCAAACTTGGCTAATAGAAATTGATTGCCAGTTCATGCCACCTTTGAATCTATGTTAATCAACTCTATTATATTATAACTATTCTACTACTCAACTCTCCGGTCTATGCTGCTATTCTTCCAGGGGCGTCACTAGGAATTTTCAACAGGGAGGGCGCAACAGGGCGCCCTCTTAGAACGAAATAATTAAAAACGACAATATTTAATAAATTAATATACCAATCTATTTATAAAAAAATCTTTACATAAACCAGAAACATGAAATGTACTATTCTAGAAAAAAATATGATACAGTAATATATATATTTTTATGGTGTCTCTAAAATAGGGAGACATGGCTTAACCACAGATTCCTGAGGCTAAAATAAGACGATTTAACTAAACTTACCCTCACCGGAAAGTGTACCATTTAGCCAGAATTCTGCTTCAAAATTAATCGAAAAAAAAAAAATTCTTTTAATAAAAGAACGCTTTATACGATTTGGATGAAATTTGGTATGACAGTTAAAATGGTTATGTCATCTTTTAAGGTGATACTTATTATTAGTGAACCACTAGTGTATGAAACTTAGGTATCCCAACATTGATTAGACCGTAACTTTTTAATGGCCACGCCGATAACATAAAATTATTTTTTTTTCAGAAAGATACATGCTATAGTAAACTTTTCTCTCTGTGTTTAATTTGTGATATCTGTTACGGTTCACACAAAAAAAAATAAAACTTGAGAGACTGCATCGTGAATAATTAAAAAATAAATTTGATCTAGGAGTCTATCCAAATGCCAAACATCTAATTTCTAATGACTAACAATTGTTTATGGGTTGTCAAACAATTCCTTCGCAATATTCAGAATCTAGTTACCTCCGTTTGTTCGGCCTAATAGTATTTTACTACCATTATTATAAATAACACGAATAAATATGTTTTACTCCCAAACAAGTTGAGAAGATTGACAACTCGTTACTGTCATTAAATATCTGATGTGGACAGCACATGACTTCCTTGTACGCGTGTTACACTATACATATTTTGTTAATAATTAAAATATGTATTATAAATGATCCAATCATACAATTGCACGTATTTGACATAATTTGACATCAACATTTTATATTTTTTGTTATTTTTTGTCCTAATCCATAGCAAACTTAATTAGAGATTACAAAGAGCTAATTTAATCATAATTGATGTTTTTGACGCAGAATTCAATTCTCTAAAACTTTTATTTGAAGCATTTATTACTAAAATCAAAATAACACCATTTTTTTCAAGAAAAACTGATAACATCTTCAGGTAAAGTATCACTTCCGGTTAGATTATTTTAACCAAAATCTATTATGTTATTCCCATTGATATAAAAGTCTTATATATCCAATTTGAAAAATTTTGGATTATATTTTAATATAGTTTTTCATTAAAATCTATTATAGGCTTCAAGTAAAGTACCACTTCCGGGTAAACCATTTTAACTAAAATCTATTATGTTATTCCCATTGATATAAAAGTCTTATATACCAAATTTGAAAAGTTTTGGTTTATATTTTAATATAGTTTTTCATTAAAATCTATTACAGGCTTCAAGTAAAGTACCACTTCCGCAAGTTATGTAATGACCAAAAAGGGAGGTGCACAACTAGATGTTATAACAGTTCTAAATACAAAATTTTAACTTTCTACGGCTTCTCGTTTTTCAGTTATGCGAGATACGTACGTACGTACGTACAAACGTCACGACGAAATTAGTCAAAATGGATTCAGGGATGCTCAAAATGGATATTTCCGTTGAAATCTGGAAACCGAAATTTTTCGCGATTACAATACTTCCTTTACTTCGTACAAGGAAGTAAAAATGAAATGTTTGGCATTTGGACAGACTGCTAGATTAAATTTATTTTTAAAAAATTCACGATGCAGTCACTCAGGTTTTATTTTTTTCTGCCTGAATCGTAACAGATAACACTAAAGAAAAGTTTACTGTTGAATGTATCTTGCTGAAAAAAAAATAATTTCATGTTATCGGCGTGGTCATTAAAAAGGTACGGTCTAATCAATGTTGGGACACCTAAGTTTCATATACTAGTGGTTCACTAATAATAACAAGTATCACTTTAAAAGATGACTTATAACCATATTAACTGTCATACCAAACTTCATCCAAATCGTATAAAGTGTTCTGTTATTATAAGCAAAATTAATTATTTTTTTCGAAGAACTTTGAAGCAGAATTCTGGTTAAATGGTACACTTTCCGGTAGAAGCAAGTTTAGTTAAATCGTCTTATTTTAGCCTCAGGAATCTGTGGTTAAGCCATGTCCCCCTATTTAAGAGACACCCTGTATAGCCAAATTTTAATTAAATACACTAATTTCTTTAATTATTTCTGCTCTTACTTAAAAAACACAAAAATTATCAGCATTTTATAGTATGATGTACAGATTAGTCCAAATTCCATTAAGTAAAGAAAATTATGAAACAGAAGAAAAAATTATCAAAAATATAGCTAAAAACATTAGGTATGATACAAATATTATAAACAATTTAAAACAAAAAACAAAATTCTTACCTAAAGGTGACGGAAGGTAAAAGTAAAAAATCTGATGTGACCAACACAAAACCTCCCGCTATTTACTTTTTACATACATACATAAAATCACGCGTTTCCCACTTAGTGGGTTAGCAAAAACCCGGAAACAATAGTAACAATAAGAAAAGGGATAAGAGTAAGAGCTCAACTGACTCACTTCACTCTTTAACAACATTCTCCTTTCACCTTGTCCACAATCATCATAGCATTCATACATAAGAACATATTAAAGTGACCGATTTTCGGTAGCGAACAACCGCATCCGGACCACAATAATAGTTACGTAACAATCATCCTTCGCCACACATTCCTATCCTATTTTTATTAATTTAAATACATACTTACGTATTTACTAACGTTGCAAACTGTTCCATTGCATAAAACTATTGCTTTATTTACTATTTTCTTTTTAAATTATCACTATTATTAATTTGAAGTGATTAGTTTTTTGACAGTGACATTTACTGTCAGTTACATTCATTTGAAATATGAACTGTGTAACAAAGGAATTGTGTTTATCTTAGGCTTCGGGACTAATAAAAAAAATTATTTTTAAATTTATCTGCAAAATATATATAAAAAGTATTAATGTATTCCTGTAGAAAATTCAATAATCTTTAATTTTCATAAGACATAAAATGCGAAAAAATGGCATTTAATGATATTTTTTGAAGAAAAACCATTATGAGCTTTAGGTAAAGTGCCATTTCCGGTTATCCGATTTACACCAAAATCTAATGGCTATTTTTCATATTAGAATAGGATAGAAATAGAAAGCTTCAGAATCTTCTGAATGATAGTATTTGAGTTAGAGCGAAGACAAAATCCCTACACATACACACACATACATACACATACACACACACACACACACATACACACACACACACACACACACATATACACACATACAGATATCATCGTGAAAATGTTAAAATTGGATTCTAGGGACCTTAAAACGTGGTCATTTACTAAAATCTCGATATGTGATTAGCGGGAGGTAAAAATTCAGAATGATTATTATTATTTTATTTAAATTAAAAACTGGGGGCGCAAAATTAAACAGGGGAGGTGCAAACCCGCTCAGAAATGGTCTAGCGACGCCCCTGTATATTTCACTGTCCTTTTACTGCAAGTGACGTGTTCCATAATTTGATTATATACGTGAGGAGTCACCGCTATCGCTACAGTGTGTTCTACCTTGACTACCCTTATAATTGCTTTATAACGCATCGTGGAACTTCATACATCGTCATGTGTATGCCACATGTACACGGATGAATTTTCTTCTGTGATGCAAGGTGTAAAGTAAAGGCTTTGATATGTTATACATAATATTAGTGATAGTGCATTACACAACATTCGCAATTACAGTCGAACTTCTATAACTCGAAACTCAAGGAACCGCGAAATTAATTCGAGTTGTAGACATTAGTAAGAAAAAGCATACTTATTGCAAACAAGTTTAATTTATTAAGAGAATACATAATGGGCTACTTGCGCACCTTTTTTTTATTTAATATTTTTGAAGAGCAGGTAAAAACTTGCTACCCATATTTTTTCTTTTGACAAAATTTGTATTAATTAGCCAGAAAAAAAATAATGAAATTTGATTATTTGAATTCCCGCCATGTATGACGTAGAATTACGCCGCACCAATGAATGGTCGTAGAGTCATAGCGTTTGTTTGTACGAGTAATGTAGATCTCCTGTTTGACGTTTCAACAATAATTTGGAGGTTAGTATTTTAGTTTGTCTTTTTGTTATCGATATTTTAAATTACATGTAATTATCTATGTGTTTATTTGTGAATTAATGTATTTGATAGACCAGAGAGAGAAAAAAATAAACTAATGTCAAATTCAAATCAAAATTTTCTCGCACGCCATGCCATCTATACGTAATATTTTTAAACATGGTTTCCTTCTTCAGCTAAATATAATGACGTCACAGAAAATTTTCTTTCTTAATTTACTAAAAGACAAATAATTTTTTAAAAATAAAATTTATATTTTTATATATGTTTTCAACATAACATTACGTATATAGTGATAGAAATTGAATTTTAGTACCAAGCAAGTAGCCCATTCTAAAACATTTTTAAATATTCTTTAAAACAAAAAATCTGATGTGGCCAACACAAAACCTCCCGCTATTTAATTTTTATTAATTTAAATACATACCTACGTATTTACTAACGCTGCAAACTGTTCCATTGCAGAAACCTATTGCTTTATTTACTATTTTCTTTTTAAAATGTCACTATTATTAATTTGAAGTGGTTAGTTTTTTGACAGTGACATTTACTGTCAGTTACATTCATTTGATAAATGAACTGTGTAACAAAGGAATAGTTTTTATCTTAGGCTTCGCGACTAATAAAAAAAAATTTTTTTTTAATTTATCTGTAAAATATATATAAAAAGTATTAATGTATTCCTGTAGAAAATTCAATAATCTTTAATTTTCATAAGACATAAAATTCGAAGAAATGGCATTTAATGGTATTTTTTGAAGAGCTTCAAGTAAAGTGCCATTTCCGGTTATCTGATTTACACCAAAATCTAATGGCTTCTTTTCATATTAGAATAGGATAGAAATACAAGGTTTCAGAATTTTCTGATTGATAGTATTTCAGTTAGAGCGAAGACAAAATCCATACACATACACACATACAGACATCATCGTGAAAATGTTAAAAATGGATTCTAGGGACCTTAAAACGTGGTCATTTACTAAAATCTCGATATGAGATTTTTAGCACAATCCCTATACCTCCCTTACCAAGGGTAGCGGGAGGTAAAAATATTTAGGTAAAGTTCTGTAATGTTTTTGTTATAAAACGACGGTTTGATAGCGAAGTGCAATACAATACTTATATAACATAAAATGGAAATGGCGAGAGGTCTTGTACTGGCCACAACAGATTTTTTTGTTTAATTTTAAGTTATAGTATCCTTAACTCAGGGGACTTTACTTTTGAAACCTATAATAATGTATTTCTTTATTTGTTCCAGGTAAGTGATTTCCTTCAAAACCTTCCGTTAGTTCGTAAGTAAAAATCTTTGATACATATATATATATATATATATATATATATATATATATATATCTATCTATACAGGGAATTTATTTTAACGTGCAACATATGGTGAATCACTTCCATGGTTACTCACTATTGTCAAAAAATGACAGCAATGTAATATTTGTCCATTTTAAAATGCAACATACAAAATTTGTAATTTTGTATTACCAAAACAAATTTACACTAAATTAGCCTACATACGATTAAGAATAAATCAAAACATGAATGTTGCACATCTTAACAAACATTAGCTTACAAAAATTTTCATGTAATAATTGTTAAAAAATACCCCCAATCACACTGAAGCAATATTCTAGTCGGTCGTAATAAGAATTGACACCATTTGCGATATGTTCTGGAGGTATCTCCTGTGCTGCAATACTATTTCTAATGTTGGATTTTAAAATGGGCAAATATTACATTGCTGTCATTTTTGACAATAGTGAGTAACCATGGAAGTGATGAACTATAATGTTGCATTTTAAAATATATTCTCTGTATATACTTTTTACCTCCCGCCATACCGGAGGCACGGGAGGTAATGTTTTCGGTCCAAAAATTCGATAGTGAGTTTTCAGTGAATAAGCACGAATTAGGTTCTCCATAACACATTTTACTATTTTTACAATGAACGTAATAAAATATAGGTAGGTAATCAAAAATTTCGTATTTCAGACTTTTCTATTTATTGGAACAACAAATTAGATTTTGTTTATAAACGATCAACCGGAAGTAATACTTTACTGAAAGCTCGCTGATATTTTAAACATGGAATTGGCGGGCCACATTAATTTTTTTTTCGTATTTCTCGTCCACATATCAGCGATGATTACATTGAAAGTTACGCGTACCTTCATCCTTCATCAAGTTTTTATGAAGAGCTAATGGACACGAGAGGAAAACTTTTATATCCTTCCCTTTCCCTTCTTCGGTTGGTTAACGGATACTGTGATACGACGTGCGTCAAATAAAATAGCTTAGCGGTAATGACACACTGAAAATATATTTTTTGCCCTCCTGAAGTGTAATTGGAACTTTACAATTGTATACACAGCAAGTGTAACCTACATTTTACGCTTACTGTGTTGTAACTTGTCTAACTATGCGGTAAAATAATCAAAATACACTGGACGTTTATGGGCATTTAGAAAAGAAATCATCTTTACTATAATAAAGTTCATGTAAAAAAGTACTACCTACGTAAGTTATTTTTTACTTTAACATTTCCTATATTTAAAATTAATTTATATAAACCAAAATCACAGCAGCGACATCTGTCATTATTGTAAAAATCCGCCGTTACCGACATAGTCACCGATTGATATACCTGTCAAATACGCGAGGCGAAAATTGTTGAAATGTCAAATTTCGATACCTACCTATTATTTATTACGAGGAAAACATGAGCAAATAAATATATTATCAGTCATAAATAACGTCTATTATTACAAATAAATTTTCGCTAGAAGAAGTACTCTAATGAAGTTAAGTAAAATCAAATTTGGAAATTGACTTAACCCCAGTATTTTAAACTAACCCTTTTCAGAAGTATAACCTATCTCATTGAAAAAAATGATTTTCATTATCGTCGGCCAAAAAAATTTATACAATTCTCGTGCGTGAAGTATTTTACAGCGCTCCAGCTAATAAGGCACTCGCCTTAAGGGCTCGTGCCTTAAACAAAGCTGTCGCGCTGTAAAATACAACTTACACGCACTCGAATGTAAATAACTATTTCACCACTAGCCTAGCAACATACCATTAGTGACCTTTTTACCTTCCGTCAACTTTAGGTATTGTCTTTGGTCAAAAAATTCGATGCTGAGTTTTTAATGAACAAGCACGTTTTAGGGTCCATAGAATACGATTTTACTAGTTTTACTATAGTGTGTGTGTGTGTGTGTGTGTGTGAAAAAAATTTCTGTTTCCATAACTTCAATACTACAATTTTAAAAATTATGATTCTTTCTCAATTTTCTTCTTTACATCCATACAAAGAACTAATTAGACTCTTAAGCCGAGGTGCACACAACATTTTTCGGCAACTTATGAAAAGATAATAATTTTTATTTAAAAATATATAGAGTGAACAAAAGTGATCAAAAATAACTGATTCAGTTGGCAATAAAAGTCTGGGGATTTTTTTATTCATTTTACCAAGTGAAGGCGGAAATAATATTTGACATGTCATTTTGACAATAAATTCAAAAAGGTTATGTCAGAACAGGGGCCTGACAGATAATGGATTTTGAATTATTGAAATGCTTGCGAGATTATTGCTATATGGGTAATGTAAAAAATAAAATTACGTGGGTAAGGGAAACAACAACCATTTTAATAAAAAAAAATATAAATATACTTAAATTTAAGTTTTGAAATGTCACTGTCAACAGTGTCAAAAACAGGAAAGAAAAATTTAAATACCAGTCTTACCAATTTCAAGTATTTTTCATTACCAACTAAATTAGTTATTTTAGATCACTCTGTATTTTAATTTTCTAATCCGTGCGTAAAGTACATACTTTACGCACACTACAATGTGTAAAGTGTCACTTTTCAAACACTAGTGCGTGAAAAGTAAATATGTTGCTAGGTAACATGCACATTCGGTTAATTTACTTGGCAAGTAACATTAACAATATTTGAAGATGCCTGGACACTCATACTCAGTATTATTACAAATAGAACTAACATTTCGGTTGTAGGAAAAATATTGTATGCAACTCGTGTAGAGATGCATTCGGGCCGGGCTTTGAGGTTTGGATCGACTCTGCCCGAAAATAAAAATTACCGGCCCGACTCGAAGATCGACTCGACAAAAAATTTGCTAGCCCGGCTCGAAAATTGACTCGAAATCGGGCCGGGCTTCGGGCCGGGCTGGGCCATAGCTCGAAATTGGGTGTATCCGGCATTCCTAATGTTGATTTTTATGTTAAGGCAAAATGTTTAACTTTTTTCGTGTCAAACTTATAAAAAACCTCTACATTCTTATAACTTTCAACATTAGTTAACATAAGTAGTTAAAAAAGAGACCCTTCTAGTGTAAGTTTGTTATAAAAATTACTGACCTACGAGTATTTTACACTTTGTTTACCAAAGAATTTAAACAACTTTTTCACAAATCTTATATAAAAAAATAGAATTTTAACTTACATAAGGATTTTTTATCTAACTTTGTTTCTGCTCAAAAATAGGACAAGAAACCATTATGGTAGGAACAAAAATCACTTTTATTTAAGTATACGAGTAATAACAATAATAATAGCATCATCACAATATAATTATTATGCTTTAATGAATAACCTTGAATTCTTGAAATAAAATAATACGTTTTTATTTATTAATATATGAACTGTGTTGTTATTAAATCATTTTGATCCTTTTTAACTTCATCCATTTTCATTAAAATATTAAGGAAACTGTGCATTTGAATGAACTATAAGATTTTTCGGGCTGGCCCGAAAAGCTCGAATATTCGGACCGGGCCAAAATCAAAAGTCCGACTCGCCTCGATTTTTGAAAATGATTAGCCCGATTCGGCCCGATAAAAAATATCTTCGGCCCGGCTCGATGATCGACTCGTAATCGAGGCGGGCTTCGGGCCGGGCCGGGCCAAAGCTCGAAATCGAGTGCAACTCGTGTGTAAATAATATTTTTTATCTCGTGTTAATTTCCTCGCACTCGATCAAAAAAGTATTACTTTACGCACTTGTTACATAAAAACTATTTTACAGCGTGCTAATCAAATCAAATCGCATTCGATCAAAAAAGTACTACTTTACACACGTGTTACATAAATAACGATTTCAGCCTGCCTATAAACTAACATGCATAGTTATAAGTTTTGTACGCAATTATAAAGGTACACGTTGAACGTTTACGTAATGAGCGGTGTTGATGTTTTAACGTTTACCTACATTTCATATTTGATAAACACGTTAATAAAAAAAACGAATAACGAGAAATTCTAAAATTCTTTTTATCAGTGTATTGAAGCGAAGAAAGTGAAATTACGTTTTATTTCTATTCTTAGAAAATAATTTCCGTTTTCTTTGTTGGTATTACGGAGATATTAGGTTTCAAAGAATAAAAAAAATCTTTACAATTTATTTACAGGTGAGCAGATGAAAAGAGATGAAACAGATGAAAGAATGTTTAATTTGGCATTTATTTCAAATTTCAACACCTTTGTTATCCAATTTACCAAATTTTCTCTTTGTACTTCGTTATTATTTATGTATTGAGCATTATTTTACGCTCATTTCGTATGTTTTCCTTACATTTACAATGAACTGTGACATTTAATAAATAACAACATTAATTTAAAATGAAATGAAAATAATGCGACATTATGTAATTTATAGTTCTAGCGTTTTATATCTCCGGAAAATTTGTCCACTGATGGGTATTGCTATCAGAAATGAGTGATTGCATTTGAAATGATTTTTGCCAGAGTTATTGCGAAGCTATTTCCAGGGCCGGATTATCCACTAGGCAAACTAGGCTACTGCCTAGGGGCGCTATAACTCGAGGGGGCGCTTAGGAATTTTGGAAACATTACAAAATTTCATTAAAACTTCAATGTTATCATATTGTTACTAATAGCTGTTGTGTTTTGGACTGTTTCTGAAATTTGTAAAGTCTAATCGAGTTGGACGGGACGTTACGACAGATATCTTTCCCATCCTGACTCCCCGAGCAGCCAAACGCAAACCATGAGCAAACGCGAATGGTGAGAGGTCATTCTCTACATTAACGAAGACATATTTACGAAATTCTATTAGTCAGGAAGGACTTACGAATTTGGCAGTTCTGTCTATAAACCGTCCAATAACCAACGCTCTGACTTTCGATAATATAATTACGAAATTCAAAAGCAAAAAATCAAGAAAAAGAATTTAATTTAAAGATATTGGTTTTTACCTCTCGCTAGAGAGGTATTGGATTCATGCTAAAATTCGACTCAAAGACTTAAAAAAATATTTAACTGCAGTTTCCTCAATCTGATATTCCTGGGAAGAGCTGAAAAGGTTTTGGTAACAATTGGACAACCGGAAGTAGTAGTTTCTTAGAAACTAAAAAAAAAAAAATATAATTTTTTGGAAATTTTTGTTATTACAAATATTGAAGAACAAAATTCTCCATCTAATACACGTAAAATTTTTATTATATCTTGTATAGATTTAGAGATAAAGACACTATAATATATAGAATATTCTAATCGTAGAGGCTAAGACACTAAGGAAACGACTTTAGAAATTCAAATTTTTATAACATAGTTTGTAAATGACATATGTCAGTGTTAAAAATCAACAGTTTTAGTATCATTCTGGTAAAATGCATATATCCATCAGGAGGGGTGGGAGGGGGGTTTGCACAAGAATATTTTTGCCTAGGGGCGCAAGAATATGTTTGCCTAGGGGCGCGTTTAAATCTAATCCGGCACTGGCTATTTCCGATATAGATTGCGGTTAGTGTGTTATTGGCGTTCGTGACGTCATCAAAAGTAAAATAGTCTTAGGAGAGCCGAAGCTTCAACGGAGTATTCCCCTACTTTTTTATACAGGGTGTCTCAGAATTAGGGGACATGGCTTAACAACAAATTCCTGGGCCCAAAATGAAACACTTTATCTGAAAGTGTACCATTTAGCCAGTATTCCTTCAAAGTTCTTGTAAAAATAAATTCATTTTTAGAGTCCCTACTATACAAATTTACTATTTTTAAGTTTATGTCTGTATGTGTCTCTGTGTGCGTGCGTGGGTGTCCTTGTGTGCCAAATTTTTCTCCGACGATAATTCCAATACGAAGATGTGATTAGATTTTGATTATAATTGATTTACCAGAAGTACCCTTATTTCAAGTTTTTAACAGATTTTCTTAAAAAAAAAAATCTGTTATGGCCAGCACAAGACCTCTCGCCATTTTATGTTATAAAAGTATTGTAATTGCACTTCGCTATCTCGAACCGTCGTTTTATAACAAAACATTACAGAACTTTACCCAAATATTGTTTTTTGTTGTACTTCTGCACACATGCAATTCTAATTATATCTATTTTTCATTGTATGAGAAAGTTTCTAAATGTCAGAGATTCTTCCAATTCATTAAGAAGATTGGCGGTATTTCTAATGGATATGCATGTTACCTATAATTTTAAATATTTAATTAATAAAACAATAAGAAAGATTAAATATACTTCCCAGAAAAAACATTCAGAATGTAACTAAAACTTTTGATTTTTGACACTGACATTTGTCATTTACAAACTAGGTATGTTATAAACATTTGAATTAGTCAACTGATTTCCTTAGTGTATTTTATCCTACTCGACTTACTACATCCCGATATTCTATATACCGTGAGTATTTTTTAACATGAAACATTGGGTTTGTCATATCCATGGTTACGACTTGATATTTGATTGACAGCAATGTATTTGCCCGTTCCATTTAAAATGAAACATAGGGAACGAATCTGACAGAAGTATTATACTTAAATATTGTAAGAAATTTAGCCGAGTCTTTGAAATGCAGGTATAATTATTTAAACATAATTAACCTCTATTGTCTTCTTATCAAATGCCAAATTCATTCCCTATGTTTCATTTTAAATGGAACGGGCAAATACATTGCTGTCAATCAAATGTCATGTCGTAACCATGGAAATGACAAACCCAATGTTTCACGTTAAAAAATACTCACGGTATTATAGCGTCTTTATTTCTAAATTTATAAAAGATATAATAAAGTTTAAATGTATCAGATGTAGAATTTTATTTTCTTCAATATTAGTATATCATAAATTTTCAAAAAATAATATTTAGAAGATTTTTTTTAGAAACTACCACTTCCAGTTGTCCAATTGTTACCAAAACCTTTTCAGCTCTTTCCAAGAATGTAAGATTGAGGAATTCATAGTTAAACTGGTCTTTTGTGTAATAGTTTTTGAGTAATCGTCCCTCTAACATCCACACATACATACATACATCCACACACACACACACACACGCACGCACGCCCACACACACACACACACACACACACACACACACACACACACACACACACATATGGACCTTAAATCGTGCTTATTCACTTTAATCTCGATGTGTGATTTTTAGCATGAATCCAATATCTCTCTTAGCGAGAGGTAAAAAACGCAGTTAAATATAATTTTTTTACAATTTATGTTATTATAAATATTAAAGAAAATGCTCTTCTCTATACGGTTTGATTATAAATTTTCCTTTATATTCAATAGATATAGAGTTAAAGAATTATAAAGAGATTAACTTTAAAAAATCAGTCAGCTTTGCTATTTATTATGGAAACAGCTGCTTTTTCTCTAATTCGAAATCTCTATAACTCGAAGTAATTTCGCGGTCCCTTGAGTTTCGATTTATAGAGGTTCGATTGTATATTAAACACATTATTCATGTTAAAACATATTCGTGCATGTATAAACTTTCTACACAATTACTCCAACTGCAACAAACATTAATGTAATCATCGCCCTACATTAAGTGAGAGAAGTGCAAGGATTCTGCGATAGTATTTTCACTATAAATGTCCTTCCACAGCGCCATGGATAACGAACAAAAAGGATCTATATATAGCGGGCATTTAACATGGGTAGTAGACGTTAAACAGTAATTTGCACGTAATGATATTAGGGTTTAATTGTGTTTGGTGCAGTTCTAGTGGACAACGCACAACATTCAACTTGTGTGATGTTGCAAATTACGCTAGAGTGGGTACATGTAATAGCAATTCACCTGTGACCTATACCTTTACACATAGGATGAAATTAAAAAAAAATCTGTTGTGGCGAGCACTATACCTCTCGTCAGTACTTCTGATAATGCCGCAACCAGCGAAATTGTACAATAAAGTAAAAATATACTTTTCTTGTAAAACTAAACCGAGTGTTATTATTTTTTTCTGATCTTTATTAATTTAAATACATACCTACATTGATGATGGAAACTATACAGTGTGTCCCATTTAGAGGTGCCACCATTGGGATCTCGAGAACTATAAGAGATACGATGTCGGTAAAATGGAACTTTTTATGCGCCTTTGGGAGGCCATCTCAGATGTGCTTTTATTTTTTCAAAAATTCTCATAAGGCACTAGATAATGACGAAAAACTGAATATTGTTGATTTTTTCTTTTTCAAATAACTTGTAAACTATTAATAATTGAGAAAAAAGTTTCAAATATAAAAGATATTTTTATTAACTAACCAGTGGCGTACGAAATAAATTTTTATATCCTTAAATTTTTGAGATATAACACAAACTTATATTTTTTTAAATGGAAGTCATATCTGATTTTAGTCTCAAAAATATAAATATTTTTTTCTCTTTTCAACGATGTAAGGGTTATTATGTTTTATATTTGTTTTGCCTTCAAAATTATTATTTTTTTTTTATTTTGTATTCAATTTACAATTATTTTAAAAATATTGGTAGATTTCTATTTGGAAATACTCCTTGTATTTCAATAATATATTTTGTTAGAAAATTTTGCTCAAAATTCGTATCAAATTAATTTTTATAATATTTTGTATCAGGTCGCCCTTGGCTCATCATAGTGTAATTTGTAATTATGAGTCTAGAATAAAAATATTAAGTAATAAAGGCATAAAACAAATTATTTTGATCAAATACAATATAATTAATAAAAATAATAATGTTTTTTTTGGGAAATAATAAGAAAATTCAGGAAAATAAAGAGAAAAATTAAATTTTAGGAGCAAAACAAATATAAAACAATAACCCTTACATCATTGAAAAGAGAAAAAATATTGATTTTTTTGAGACTAAAATCAGATATGGGTTCCATTTAAAAAATATAAGTTTGTGTTATATCTCGAAAATTTACGGATATAAAAATTTATTTCGTACGCCACTGGTTAGTTAATAAAAATATCTATCTTTTATATTTGAAACGTTTTTCTCAATTGCTAATAGTTTAGAAGTTATTTGAGAAGGAAAAAATCAACAATATTCAGTTTTTCGTCATTATCTAGTGCCCTATGAGAATTTTTGGAAAAATAAAAGCACATCTGAGATGGCCTCCCAAAGGCGCACAAAAAGTTCCATTTAACCGACATCGTAGCTCTCATAGTCCTGGAGATCCCAATGGTGGCACCTCTAAATGGGACACACTGTATTACGTTGCTTTGCATTCTTATAATATATGTAACTACTAGCTGACCCGCCCCGGCTTCGCACGGGTAAAGCTAAAATAACGATTAGCTACACGTGTACCAGTAATTTTTCACATTTACTTCGGAGACATGCACTGCGTAGGGAGCCGGTAACCTGCCTCGCATCGTACATGTAACAGGTTCCGCCTAATCCCCGCACCGCACCTAAAAGTGCATTTTCTAAACATGTCTCGGGTACTTTTACTTATGTACATATGAGCTATCTCTCCGACAAATATCGAAAATCTGCTAACGGTTAAAACTTTACTATAGATAAAAAAATAATTGAAATCATCTCCTATGGTACCGCCTTAATGGATGATTTTTCAAAAACGCTAAAACACTTTATTTCTTACCAAAAGCATAAATAAGAATTTTTATATCTCTAACTTGAGAAATGCTGGGTTCTCCATACAAACTTTCGTCCCCTATTTCACCCCCTTCAAGTTTTATTTTTGCGACAAAAGGTAGCCTATGTCCTTCTCCTAGGTCCAATCTATCTCTATACCAAAATTCATCAAAATTGTTTCAACAGTTCAGGCATGAAAACGTAACAGACAAACAGACAGAGTTACTTTCGCATTTATTATATTAGTATGGATTTAATATTAACAATTAAATAAAGAAAAAATCAAAATCACAATTATTTTTTTTTTTATTACAATAATCAATATAGTTAACAATGATGACAATCATTTGTGTGATAGTTATTTTTATTATTGCAATCAGATTTAGTCTACTGTAGGTGAAAATTGTTGTAATCAAATAAAACTACATTGTTATTAACAGTAAAACTTTTCATTGTTGTAATCAAATTTAATCTTTTGTATTTGAAGTTTTATTTGTTCTAATCAAATAGAACTACACTGTAATAAACTGTAAAAGTAATGGATGTGAGAAAGAATATGGAAATCAAAATTTTCAATTTTGTTCTTTCCCGGAGAATTTAATTTTGATTCTGGTTTATTTAAATTTCTTTTTGTTTTCAGCTAGAATCCTTTTTACTGTACTTTGTGAAATATTTATTGTATAACCTTGCTTATGCTTTCGATTCATTTTGATTTTTGATTATTAAATTTTGATAATTCAATTTTTTTCACGAAAGTTTTATCTTGCGCTACACGCCAATTACAATAATTTCATTGTCTAATTAACCAAAGAATTACTCATCATGCGTCAGTGACGTTCAATTCATTATTCACTTGTGCAACTGTACTAATAGAGCGGTACAAACTTTCATCCCTATTTCACCCCTTTAAGTTTTATTTTCGCGATAAAAAGTATCCTATGTCCTTCTCCAAGGTCCAATCTATCTCTATACCAAAATTCATCAAAATTGGTTCAGCGGTTTAGGCGTGAAAACGTAACAGACAGACAGACAGAGTTACTTTCGCATTTATTATATTAGTATGGATTTATGAACTATTCTTCATAACTGTTAATTCCATCCCAAATATGGTCCATGTACTTGGAATCTAATTATGATCAGTTGACATCACGTATTCCCGCTGACGTGTATGTCATATGACGAAGTGCTCGCTGGCTACCGGCTGGACACTTTAGCTTTATGAATAGGGCATATATCGCTATCGGATTAACTGGTATTTCATCGATTAGGATTACTCAGTGGTCTATATCGCCCCTTTATAGGTCGGGTCATGGAATCCGTGCTTGTATAGAATCCTTGCAATATGATATAGGTAGGTAGATAATGATGATGAAATTATTATCTGGATTATAGATGGTAATAATTGAATATTAGCACAGATTAGTACATTAATTAGTGGTCTTTGATATTATAGTCTGTCTGCTATAAGAATGCAGTGTAGCATTGTATACGGACAACATTTCCTGGCTGCACCAATCAAACGCGAGTCAATTTTAAACTATCCTAATATAATGTTATTGCAACTTTTTTTCTGCATTTGTGTACAATAAATTAGATTAGCTAATTTTTATATAAATATAAATGCAAAAAATCTGTTGTGGCCAGCACAAGGCCTTCCGTTAATTTAATGTATTTTGTACAAATCCCATACCAAGATATTTTATAAATCCAATAAAATTATCACATGAATATACATTATATATGTATACTCATATATAAATACTCTAAAAATACGTACACTTACGTAACTTTCTCTTTACAATCAAATAATATTACTACCAAGTTTATATCTATTGCCCCAAAAGTCAATATACCCCACATTTAGATAAAAACTTGAAAAATTTCAAAAATCTAATTTTTATGTATCTAGATACTTCTCAATGCGCTGATTGCAAATTTTGAAACCGCAGGTCGATATCTCTTTTCGTTCTCGAGATATTTAGAATCAAAGTTTTGCTCAAAACTGCCCATTTTTGGGTAATAACCCAAAAATGGGTTGAGATATGAATTTGGCGACAACACCATTCGATTCTATGGACAAAATTACATAAGTACACCAATTTTCAGAATTTTTGAACACCGCATACAATCTCTAAAGCAAAATAACTGAAAATGGCCAAAAATCGCAAAAATCTAAGGTGTACCCCTTACGATTTTTTCAGATTTTGGCCATTTTCAGGGCTTTTCAAGCTTTTATTCATAAAAAATGAACCGACTGGACAAAAAGTATGAAAATTTCTATACTTATGTATTTTTGTCCGTAGAATCGAATGGTGATATGGCCAAATTCGTAGCTCGGCCCATTTTTGGGTTATTACCCAAAAATGGGCAGTATAGAGCAAATCTTTAAATCTAAATATCTCGAGAACGAAACGAGATATCGACCTGCGGTTTCAAAATTTGGAATCAGCGCATTGAGAAGTATCTAGATACATAAAAATTAGATTTTTGAAAATTTTGAAGTTTTTATCTAAATGTGGGGTATATTGACTTTTGGGGCAATAATTCAAAAATAGGTAGAGATATAAACTTGGTAGTAATATTATTTGATATTAAAGAGAATGTTACGTAAGTGTACGCATTTTTAGAGTATTTGAATAACTGTGTGAATTTTTAGAAATAAAAGTATTGAAATAAATATGGATAAATGCTATAAAATAGTTCCTTGGAAAAGATTCTTATCTTTAACCTTAAAATGTTGCTGAGTAAACCGCTCTTGTCAAGCTCCGCCCACCACTGCAATCTTAAATCAGACATAGTATAGAGATATATATTCATGTTGATTATTCAAGCAAAAGCGAGTGTAGGTTACAGTGGGATGGGTGTCTAGACATTTTGACCCGTATCACGATCATGGTTTTAAATTACTATTGTCACTTGGTTGTCAGTTTACATTCTTATAAAGCTTAAAAAAGCAATTTCAGAAACTAACCTTGTCATGAACTATTTCGAATGGGAATTGTGGGCCATTAATTCCGTTGAAAGCCGTTCAAAAGGTTTTTTTTTTTTTCAAATATTTCTCTTGTTATCAATGTTTAAACTATGTATTTTTAGAGAGGTGCAAATGCCCTGCAAATAAGCAAATCTTGACAAGCAGATATGAGCACCCGTTTCAGAATGACAGCTAGTAATCATGTACATAACTTACAAATGTCATAAATTTTAATTCAAAATATCAAGATTTTGTAAGTTCACGTGGTTTCTTTGTCACCAGGTGCGTGGACTTTACTTGGCGAGTTACATAAATCACATGAAATTTGGAATGAAACATATTGACATTTGACATCTATGTATGTACATGATTACTATTACTGTTCTAAATAATTTTCATTCTTTGACCTCGGATTTTCGCCAAACATTTCCAGATTGTCTTCATCACTAGAAGAAAATTCTCCCGATTCATACGACTCTTCAGATGAAAATTCGTCAATCATATATATAACAGAAAATGACGCCAAATTACAAGGTTAATTTTTAACCAAAGAGCTGACCAAAATCGTATAACTGCGCAAACTCGAATCATTAGTAAGAAGATAAACCACCTGAAATTGGAAAATATCATGAAATTTGGAATGAAAAATGATGACATTTGTCATTTATATTACTAGCTGTTATTCTGTCACGAGTCCCCATATCTGCTTGTCAACACAGAACACTAACCTAAACTTGTCAAGAAAGACCAACAAAGTAACGTGACTGCTCGCGCCTTATAAATTAGTATCCTATGTAAACTTAGTAGTATATGACGTCATTACTTTAGGGATATTTTTTGATGATGTAAGTCTTCTGCCATTTCATTTCTACCATAACACCGGTGTTACAACCGTGATCGTGGTACGACCCATATAAGAAATGTCAGATTTCATTATTTAATAATAAAAATAAATAGTATCAAATTTATCAAAATATGATTTTAAAGCAGAACATAGTTTGTATTCAAACAAATATTTTTTTAAAAAATCGTTCTTTAAACATAAAGGTGAAATTAAATATTGAAATTTGAATTTGACACTTCTTAAAACAGTGTTTTAGTTAAAACAGGGCTTGTGCTACCTGCCAATATGTTTAATAGGGTTCTGTATCAAATTTTTACAGTCAAGCATTCAATGTGTCAATATTTTTTTGTCAAACCTATTAATAACAAAATTATGTGTTCACAGACGTGTAAAAATTCACCGTAAACAAATTTAAAAATACTTATACAAGTATTACCCCTATCTACGTTGCTTATCAATATTCAATATCTATTTACTAGTATTACCTACGCGTTCACTTTTTTAAAACCGTACATAATGGCGTTATCGTATGCATTAACGCGTTTCCATTATAATCTCTGGTCATTCCAGCGCGATGCGCTGATGTTTATCTATGCATATACACGGCTGACGTCATACGAGCCACGTGACGTCACCGCGAGACTCCAGTTTCCAACGATTCGGAGCCAAATATGTGGAGTATGTCACATGTGGATGTTAGTGTTTCGGACGAGATGAGATTCGAGAACGTTTTTTGAACTCATGAGACGAGACTTACATGTCGAGATTCTCGACAATTACTCCGAGATTTCTCGACAAATTTTATTATTAAAAGTATATTTAAAAAAAAAAATTTGATTCAGTTTTTGGAAGCAATTAAAATAATTTTTCTATACGAAGAGGTTTTTGGATAAATGCTTCATTTATTTCAACATAGATAATAATTTATAATTTCCAACTGCGACGTTTCGGTTCTGTTTAGAACCGAAATGTCGCAGTTGGAAATTGTAAATTATTGTCTATGTTGAAATAAATGAAGCATTCATCCAAAAACCTCTTCGTATAGAAATAAAAAAAAAAAATGGAACATTTTGTAAATTTGTATTAAAAAATATATTTTTTTCACTACTAGCCTAGGAACCCACTATTATTTACCTTTATTTGACATGAGAAATTGTTTTTCACTACCGCTTGCTTGTAACCATGGTAACCTAGGTCAATAATAATTTATTATTAACCTTGTTCAATAATGCAAACTGTCACTTTTCAATCAAACTCAAGCCTCCAAATCCAAATATTATTTAATTCATTAAACTCAAGAAAGGTGTAAAGTAGGTATATAATTTAAATTTGCCGCTTAATTTTAAATTAATAATTTATTATTAACCTTGTTCTATAATGCAAACTGTCACTTTTCAATCAAACTCAAGCCTCCAAATCCAAATATTATTTAATTCATTAAACTCAAGAAAGGTGTAAAGTAGGTATATAATTTAAATTTGCCGCTTAATTTTAAATTAATAATTTATTATTAACCTTGTTCTATAATGCAAACTGTCACTTTTCAATCAAACTCAAGCCTCCAAATCCAAATATTATTTAATTCATTAAACTCAAGAAAGGTGTAAAGTAGGTATATAATTTAAATTTGCCGCTTAATTTTAAATTAATAATTTATTATTAACCTTGTTCTATAATGCAAACTGTCACTTTTCAATCAAACTCAAGCCTCCAAATCCAAATATTATTTAATTCATTAAACTCAAGAAAGGTGTAAAGTAGGTATATAATTTAAATTTGCCGCTTAATTTTAAATTAATAATTTATTATTAACCTTGTTCTATAATGCAAACTGTCACTTTTCAATCAAACTCAAGCCTCCAAATCCAAATATTATTTAATTCATTAAACTCAAGAAAGGTGTAAAGTAGGTATATAATTTAAATTTGCCGCTTAATTTTAAATTGACGTACGCTGCCGCCTCGCCTCGCTTCGCCTGGCCACTGTGCTGTTTTGGTGAAGCCGTAAAACATGTGTGGAAATAGTAATGAATAAATCACTACTTTTTTTTTGTACTTATACATACATTTCAATAGATTCAATAGATTTATTTAAAAATAATAATAAACTATTTTTTTTATTAAATAATTAAATCAAAAACAAATCAAGTCTCATAAGTGAGGTTAACAAACCATCGAAATGAACGAAACGTCAGACATATAAACAAATGCAGCCTACTTTGTTTTTGTGCATATTAGCAAACAAATAACGTAATTATTCATGTCAAAATGATTGTTATTGTCAATAAAAAATTGTATATAAACCACGGTTGAGAAGATTATTATTGACCAGGCGCCTTGTATCCCTCGGCCTTCGCCCTCGGATAACAATCTTGGCGTTGGGTCCACCATGATTATCTTCTCAACCATGGCGTATAATATTTTAAATTATAAATCTAAACAGGATCGCGCTAAAATTTCTTCAATAAAACCATCCTACTTTTCTGACGTCACAGTGATGTGGTTCACGTTTACTTACCGACAGAGCGTTACACCCAGTAATGGGTAAAAAACGTGATGATATAGGGTTGGGCAGAAAGGACGGACGTTTTTTAAAACGTCACAAAGTTGATACTTTTTTCTTAAGAAAAAATTTATTAACAAATTTGAGTTCGTAATGACATAGTATTTGACAAAATCAATTGTGGCAAACATCTTGCATGTGATGTCCGGTATCATTAATACATTTTTGTACTCGTAACCTTCAAAGTGACACTTCCCGCATGCAACACTCAATCTGGAACTAGTACTTCCCGATCGACTCGACTGTAAAAATTGCAAAAAACACTGGCATTAGTGCCATCTATTTGACAACCTCTGAACTAAAGACGTCATTGATACTACTTCTTGTAGATTGTAATCAAACAAAAATCGCGACTAAAACTATATAAATAATAAGAAAAAACACTTATTGTGGAATATAACAACTTAGTTTAATGGAAAAGTAAGATTATAACAACATGCATGACAACAATCAGGTAGATGTCATATATACAGATTTTGCAAAGGCATTCGATCGTATTAACCAAAAAGTACTTCTTCACAAATTAGATGTTAATTTTCAATTTTCCAACAACCTACTTGAATTCCTTGAATCTTATCTACATAATCGTCCTTTGTATGTTAAATATAACAATTATATTTCAAGGTCATACATCCCCACGTCCGGAGTTCCACAAGGCTCTAATTTAGGTCCATTGTTATTTATTCTGTTTATTAATGACATTGCCAATTCTGTCAAACATTCCGAGATTGAGTTATATGCTGACGATATTAAAATTTCTAGAAAAATTAATTCCATAAATGATTGCATTCTTCTACAATCTGATATAAATAATCTCCTATCTTGGTGTCGGTCTTCCAAACTATTCTTTAATTTCAGTAAATGTAAGGTAATGAGTTACTTTGTTAAGAAATTTGTTTACACTTTCTCATATAAAATGGAAACCACAGTACTTGATAGAGTAACGCAGTACAAAGACCTTGGTGTAATTTTTGACTCTAAATTATCTTTCAATGATCACATTAAGTATATCATTACTAGCGCTCATAAAAATTTAGGTTTTATTATAAGAAATACTAAATCATTCAGAAATATATTGACTCTAAAAAATCTATATTTTGCATTTGTACGATCAAAACTAGAGTATTGTCTTCAGGTTTGGCTTCCAATATATAACAAGAATATTTATGACCTTGAAACAATTCAGCGAAAATTCTTGAAATTTTACTTTTTTCGAATGCTTGGATATTACCCTAGTTTTGATTATAATTACAATGATCTACTAACACAATTTAATTTGCTTAGTCTATCATCCAGGCGCAAGATTCAATGCACCATGTACTTGTACAAACTTTTAAATGGGAGTATAGATGATCCAATTTGTCTTGCTAACATTCCGTTTAATGTACCTAGAACATCATCTAGAACTAATAATCTTTTTAAATTAAAATTTGTTAGAACTAATTACGAATCTAAATCTCCGATTCGTCAACTATGTTCCACATTTAATAATATAAGTTGTTCAGAATGTGTAATTGAATTAGACATATTTAATGACTCGATAACTAAATTTAAGAGATCTGTTTCGGCTAACTTTGCAGTGTAAATTTCTTTATAAATGTATATATTGATTGTTTTCATTTCTACTTGTGACACTTATTATAATTGTATTTTTCTGTAATCAATCCTATAATTGGGATCTCGTATCCTGTTGGATTGATATAAATAAATAAATAAATAAATAAAATGTAAAATGCTTAAATTAATTAATCTATTTTAGGTTAGGTTTGATAGAAATGTAAAATGAAGCAATTGCTTCTAGTAAAACAAATGGTCATGGCCTACTTAATTTTATGTACGCTCTTAGATAAAGATTTGAAATTAAAGATGTATTTTTTTTAAATACCAGTACTCGAAAAAAAAAATATTATACAAACTACGTGCGTGAAGACGTCTTCCGCTCATTCGCGCTGTTAAAGACACCCGCCCCTTGCAGTCGCTCGTACTTAAAAATGCGCTCAAGTGGGAACATCGTCTTCCCGCACTTAGTTCGTAAATAACTATTTCGTACTCACTGCCTAGAAACTAATGTTTCTCGCAGCCAACTCACAATCCGAAAGGCCATATTCCCGCTCTATTGTTTTACTTCCCGCACTAGTGTCTCAATGGAAACTACTTTGATCGAGTAGCTTAAAAGTGCTATTTTATTTTTAATATTTTTGTAAATTACAACAAATTTAATATAAGAACATAATAATTTAGGAAAATTAGTTGAAAGAATAAAAATTATTTAAATAAAATCAGAATCATTGCTAATTTTGACATTTTAATACTACCAACGCCATCTATTAGAAATTAATGTAATGAGAATCGAGAATGATGAACATGGCGGCCATATTGTATGTTGCACACAATATTAAAGATAATATTAGTTGGTATTAATATACAATAAAAACAACAATATTATTATTACTAGGTATAAGAATATATTTTATTTAAAGATAATTTAATATGTATTCATACTTTTATTTGTTTTAGGTAGTGACATGTTCCTAAATTTATAACCAAACTACTATACATATGTACTATCAAAATAAAATAAGATCTTAAATTGAATACATTGTATTTGAATCGATTATATATAGTTTGGTATTGCAGTAATTTTTATATATTTATATTTTATATCTGACAATTAGTTAGTGAAATTGATGGCTCTATTTGATGCGACGACATGTTCTGCGTAACATCTATCGAAGGTAGAACAGTTTTACAGTTAATTCGTTCGTTACAAAAAATCTTGTACAATACTTATGCGGAAATACCTTCCGTGCATTCGCCTAAATGAAATACTCGCTCGCGTTGCTCGCTCGTACTTCAAACAAAGGCTCATGCACGGAAGTTCTTGTTTCCGCATTTGTATTGTAAATAACTATTGCAAACTTCGTAGAACGCCCCCAGAAATACATTCATGATGAAACGTCAGTCTTTTCTGCCTAACCTATTTATTTATTTATTTATTTATTTTATTTTAATAATTTATTATTAGGGATTCGTTTTCATAAATAATGTTCAAATGAGCAAAATACATTTTCATAACGGGCCTATAAACCAATTTTTTTTTAAATTTTAAATAAAATTTCGTTTAATACTGAAGCAATTCGTGGTATCAAAAAGTCCTAATTGTTTTTTGTATAACTGCATTTGATTTTTAAATAAACCAATAGTGTGACGTCATCTGTGGCCCTGGAAATAAATGGAAATATCTCGGAAAGTAATTATTAAAAAAAATGTTTATTTTTCTTATTCGTTATTTATTGAGTAGTACTTTAAGGATAAAGTGTACATTTTATTATTTTTTGTTATGGTTTATGGATCCATTGACGTCTCGTTAAAGAGAGACGTGAATATGAGAAAGAGATAAAACATGGAAAAATCTAACATTGCCATATGCAATTTGGTACTATAATTGTTTACTTAACACTTTTGATTTGCAGAAAACAAGCGTGTTTACTTCTCTATTGTCGAGTACTACAAACGACAAACAAAGTTACTTTTAAAGTTTATAAATTTCATTATTTACTAAATTACAGTCGACTTTTCTAAAGTAGGTAATGTTTGATTTGTCATAAAAGGTGTAAAATCGATGAAAATTTATTGATTGAATTAAATTTTTTTAAAAAGGTAATTTATTTTGTCCTTTACAGTACATATAATTAGTGTTCATAACATTATTTTTATATTATACATTTTATTACTTATTTATTTATTCTAAAATAAGTTTTGTTAATGGAGGGTTATACAGAGACATACTGCCATCTATTGATATTTTTCTCGAACTACACGTGAATTAGTTGCCAAAATACATACAATTTCATTAGTTTCATTACCTTGTCTTAAATTTGCTGATATAGAAAAGAAAAATAAAATATGATTTTAACACGAATTAATAGGAAAAAATGACATTTATTTTTTTCACAACTACTCTAAAGACCACGTTAGTGTTACTGTCAATTTGTGGCGGCAAATTCAAACTAAAACCCTAACTCGCCTTTGCCGATTTATACTCCCATGTTATTCATATGGGAACAAAAATATGCTATTTTCAAAATCTACTTATGTCGTATAAATATCTAAAACACCCAAACTTATTGAATAATCTGTAATTAAAGCAACAAGTGCAAATTCATTAATACGTAGTTCGTAGCTGTTTTCGATTCTATTTAATCCTGACAATTTAAATCGTCAGCAAAGAAATTATTTATTGCGGACAACTTAATAACCCTTCCAGACATCGCAAACAAGAAAAATGAAAAACATAACCACCTTATACTATAACTTTAAAGACAAACAGCGTCAATTCCAAAACTAACCTACAAATTCAGTTGACCTGACTGCACCAAGTTACGACATATATTACTATTTGCAATCCTACTTTCTTTAAAATGAAATTATGCTTAACTTATTATGTTGTTTATACTTTTACTGTACAGAAAGCAAAGAGTATTGTTAACAGTTCGTATGAAACTCAAAATTGTACTTAAGAAACACAGAATAGCTTTAATAATTTGAATTGAAAATGCGCTTCCATAAGAACTTCATACATTCTGATTTGATTTAGGGTTTCGCGTCAAACGAAAATCTTAACCTCACTAATGTGGTCTATTGTATTTCGTGTGGATTTAAACGGAGCGCATATACGAGGGTCACGCCAAAATTATTGAGATACAGAAATATTATTTGAAGGAGAAGCATGCAGTTTTACTGGTGTTCAAAGTAGTCCCCACCTGCTTCAATACACTTTTGTAATCGAATTTTCCAGAGATGGAAAGCTTTGAGCCATTCATTTTCTGGAATCGTATTAAAATACTCCATTATGGTGTTGTTAATCTCCTCTTCTGACGTAAAATGACGACCACGTAAATGTTTTTTCAAATTAAAAAATACCTAGAAGTCACACATTGCAAGATCAGGAGAAGACAGTGGATACTCAATTACTTTTTCAAAAAATTAACAGTTGTCGCAGCGGTATGGGAGGACTCATTACCATGGTGAAGCATTAAACCCTTAATTTGCACACTGCGAAGAACTTCAGGTAGACATTTTTGTGTGTACCAATTGGCAGTAACAGTCTTCTGTCCCTCTAACCTAATTGCTTTCACAAGACCTGTACTTCTAAAAAATACAGCGTACATAACTTTTTTAAGTGCACGTTGTTTTTTCACGGTAACTGGTGTTGGGTCATCTTCAAACACCCATACCCTACTTTCTTGACGCGTTGGAACATCATAAAAGGGTATGTAAGTTTCATCGCCAGTTACAATTTTAGAAAGAATACAATGACCGCCATTATTTAACAATTTTAAAGTGGCGCGACTAATTGTAACTCGCTTGACTTTTTGTTCTTCCGTTAAGTTGTGCGGCACCCAACGAGAAACAATTTTTCTAACACTAAGTTCTTTATGCAAAATTTTTGCTATTGCTGCGGATCCAATGCCAAGGGCATCTTTCATCGTTTGATAGGTGACACGATTGTCATCCTTTATCATTTGTCTGATGGCAGGTACATTTTCTGGCAATACCGCTGTACAAGGTCTCCCTGAGTGTTTCTCATCACGCAAGAAATTACGGCCTCTTTTGAATTCTGAAAATCAGCGAAATATAGTTGCTCGAGATGGGGCTTCATCTCCAAATGCCAATCGTAGACGTTCCTCGCACTGTTCTTCACGTAATCCAATTATAGTGGCCTATTCAGAGTAACACAGTCATAAAGGTTGTTACGGATATAAAGATTGTTATCATAAAGACATTTTTAACAATCTTTATGAATTTGTCAATTCAGAACCTACGTCGGTATTATTGACAATCTTTACCAAATAATACTTGTGAATGAACCAGATTATTTGACAATAGCTAACTTCATAATGCATATATGAACTTAACCTAACCTTATATGTCAACGCTTTATTCTTTTAATAATGTGTTGCCAATTATATTTAAAATGCACACATTCAGGCAAAACAACTAAAGAAGAATATGACATTTGTGTCATATTTGAAAACTTCTAAATTATTTAGAACGGGTATGTTAATTCCTACCACTGATCCCAACGTGACTGAAAAGTTATGGAAAGATTTTTTTTTTATTTTGATTGAAGAAAAAGCACACATTAGCACCAGAATAAATAACTAGGTTTCACGAATACCTACCACAGAATATAATATTTTCAAAGAAATGTGTATTTACGTCAAAAGTAACTTTCGTCCACGACGGTTTTTATCGTTCTTATTATCATTATTTAAGTCGAAGCAGAATCCATGCGAATAATCAACTGCATCCTGCTAATATTTAGCAGAAAGGACATTATTAATAATATATGATTGATGTAATAATCTGTCACATGTCAAATATTAGAAATAACAACGTGATAACAACCATAAATTCATAGTTTTAGCAGTCGTTATGATAAAGACTGGCAAAACACGTAACAATTGTTGACGGTAACCACCTACAGTACTGAGAATACCAATTTTGATTTTAACAATCTTTACAGTACATAACAACCATAAATACCATAACGACTATGCAAATATTGAGTTCTGAATAGGCCCCTTAAAGTCGTAGTAAATCATAGCGCGATAATGCTCTCTTCCTAACTTCATGTTGCAGTTTATTTCCACTTCGAATTCCACCACAATAAATCACTTCAATCAGATGTTATTATTGGACAGATATTTTAAATAAATTGTAGTTTGACATTTGTGCACTAAAAATTTTCCAAAGCCAACTGTTTCCCAGCATCTCAATAATTTTGGAGTGACCCTCGTATTAGACTTGTGCTAATATATTTTCCACAGTACATCTTTCGTGTCCCACACTATACACAGTTTCTCGTCAGAAATACTAGTGGACATTCGCGTTTTGCATTAGGTCCTGCATTATTCAATCCACCTTCTTATTTAAAATTTTATAAACAAATTGTAAACTGTACCCATGCATTATTCATGACTGATATGCATGGCAGTCATAAATAATTTGTAAGATCCTCCTTCTGCATTTCCAGATTATCTTTAAAATATTCATCATCTTACGTCACGGATCGATTTTCATAAATAGGACATCTGATTGCAGTTCGCTCTATTCCTTTACCCCTTTTCATCAATTATCAATTACCTGTAATCGAGTGCATGGGACGAAAGAGATCATAAACAGCGAAATGTCAACGCGAACACAAAGGAAATGATACTGAATTGATTGGAATAGAATTATTGATAAAGATATGATTTGCAATGAGATATGATTGGTTTCAATTTAAAATTAAAGGGAGTATTGAGAAATGAATGTGAAATGAGGTACAATTTGTAAAATTTATAGCGATGTATGTAGGTACATATGAATAAATCGATAAAGACAAAGGATGTTTTTATGTAAATTATAGTATATTATGTGGCAAGTGTGTGAAGAAGTCTTGCAAACCACCCGAATGTAAAATAGGCTTCACACACGTGTTGCATACTATACTTATTCTACGACCTTGCAATAATAGTTATTTATGTATTAAGAGCGTATGGAGGCTTTTATGGCCTGCCATAAAAGCAAGTTACGCTCGTGGTACATACAAAACTTTATGCACGGACGAAAATTTTCATTGAGTGTTAGAAAAATTGTATCAAAAAGAATTTGTCCTCGTACATCCAGTATCTAGTGTTGCTATGAAAGCGGAGAACAACAGTTTATTGTTTATTTATTAGTTATGTCATTTGAGTTTTATTTTGTGTATCTCCGTGCTTTCCATATAAATATCACAAAATTAATTTTCATTTTTCATTAAAGAATATAAAAATTTTCGATTTGTAATAAAAACTTTTCATGCTGCCTGTTTAAATTGTTTATATTGTAGGTTATAATTTGGTTTAACGTTTTATTATAGCCCGGCGGGCTATAATGAGGCCCGTGGGTTATAAAATGACGTTTATGTCAAAGAAATTCGTGTATAATTGTCAAATTATGATACGTCCGTGCATAAAATATATTTTTTCTTCACATCGTCATTCTTTTAACGTAAAGCCTCTGTATTATAGACTTGTGTAACCATGGTTACCAACGTTACGGGTGTTTAACAGCTTTATTTTATTAAAATACAATTCAGTTTGTAATATTTAAAATAATGACCGGTGCGTGAAATGTTACTTCACGCACCGTGTGCAAAAACTCAAACTTCACACATAAAAATTGATACGTGAAGTACTCACTTCACGCATGGGAGTAGAAAAAATATTTTTTGCGCGATCTGTTTTTATCTCCTGCTACCCTAGGTAAGGGATCGTGCCAAAAAACACATATAGAAATTTTAGTGAATAAGCACGTTTTGATGTCCCCAGAATCCGATTTTAACATTTTTACAATGATATCTGTAGGCATGTGTGTGTGTGCGCGCGCGCCTGTGCGCGTGTGTGTGTGTGTGTGTGTGGTTGGTTTGTTTGGACACGATTACTCAAATACTATCAATCAGAAAATTTTGTAATTTTGTATACCCATTCTATACTAATGTGGGAAGAGCTTAGTTTTTAGTGTATATCGGATAACCGGAAGTATCATTTATACAAGCTTTTAACAGTTTTTCTTGTAAAAAATTCATTGAATATATTTTTTTAGCAACTTTTACTAATTAAAATTGAATATAATGGTACAATCTTCAATTCTACGATAATAACATTTAGTAAATAACTTTGAATATGAATATATAATATAATTTATTTTCATATATCATCTTGCCTATGTGTCAAACAAAAACATAATTTTAATAACAATTTTGACATATTTAAACAAATGTCACTGTCAGGAAACAACTACATTAAAATTAATAATGAAACCGTGTTAAGAAGATTGTATTAAGTCTAATGAAATTAAGGTTGGTAAAAATAATATATTTTCCATCATTGATAAATATTAGATGTACAGAATGATCTGATTTAAATTTTCAATTTTTGTAGCACCATAAATTAATACAGAGAATTTATTTTAAAATGCAACATTATAGTTCATCACTTCCGTGGTTACTCACTATTGTCAAAAAATGACAGCAATGTAATATTTGTCCATTTTAAAATGCAACATTATAAATAGTATTGCAGCACAGGAGATACCTCCAAAACACATCACAAATGGTGTCAGTTCTTATTACGACCAACTAGAATATTGCCTCAGAGTGATTGGGGGTATTTTTTAAAATTTATTACATGAAAGTTATGAATTTTTGTAAGCTAAAGTTTGTTAAGATGTACAACATTCATGTTTTGATTATTTGTTAATCATATGTAGGCTAATTTATTGGAAATTAGTTTTAATAATACAAAACTACAAATTTTGTATGTTGCATTTTAAAATGGACAAATATTACATTGCTGTCATTTTTTGACAATAGTGTGTAACCATGGAAGTGATTCGCCATATGTTGCATGTTAAAATAAATTCCCTATATTAATTTACAACTAGACATTTACGAAATGGATCATGTACGCGAAGAATTTACAAAGATTGCGTTTTAGAGAACCTGGAAGTTGATGCTGATTTTTATAAAAATGTGTGTGTGACGATTTTTCCTTAAAGTATTGGTATTTAAAACTCATATATAATTTGAAACAACATTAGATTTTAACCATATATGTACTTGGATATTTTAATTCACGCACAACTTGATCGTGTAAATTTATGTATAAGGTCATTTATAAAGACACTTGAAAAGAAAAATTTCATCTTGTAATTAACACTTAATATTTCTCTAAAGTTGCAGTTATATTCGAACCGGTAACTATAATATACTGATATCGCTATCCATACCGGTTAAACTAATTAAACCGGTAATAAGATTACAAGCGGTAGGGCTGTCAACATCCCATATCTTAAACTAGATCCTAGCATACTAAATCCTAATTCTACTCCTAGATTAACCCTAAACAAATTTATTCTGACCTTAGAATCACTTGTGGCTTGTTGTGGCGTGGTTGATGAATAAATAAATATAAAATCAAGCCTTTTAGTTAATTATTTAAGGCATAGTTAAAAATAGTGGTTTGAAATGGCGGATTTAAATCCAGAATTTAACAAAAAAAAATACCATTATAAAGAATCCTTCTATTTATTCACCTATGTATTAACATACTTTTACCTACCGTCAACTTTAAGTATTGTCTTTGGTCAAAAAAATCGGTGGTGAGTTTCTAATGAATAAGCACGTTTCAGGGTCCCTAGAACACGATTTTGCTAGTTTTACGATGTCTGTCTGTATGTTGTGTGTGTATGAATGTGTGTGTGTGTGTGTGTGTGTGTGTGTGTGTGTGTATGTGTGTGTGTATGTGTATGTATGTGTGAGACAAAAATTTCTCCCCAATACTAAAATTTTCAAAAATATATTTTTTTCGGATTCCTCTTCTTTACATCTATATGAAGAGCTGATTAGATTTTGGTTATAATTAGTCAACCGGATGTATCGTTATTTGAAGTTTTTCTTGGAAAAATGCAGTAAAATATCATTTTTTGATATTTTATGTGATTATCAATATGAAAAAATATCTTATTGTCTATATGGTTTGATTAAGAGAAAAAATACTCTTTCCAATCAGATAATAAAAATATATGGTTCCATTTAAAAAATATATATTTTGTCCCAATTTTTGAGAACTGCTGACACAATTTTTATTTTGTCTACCTGACCAATTTTGTAATATAAAATGGCACAATTTTGCTCTTTTAATCAACCTCGTATCTCTTCAAATAAGTTACCAATAGTGAGCAAGCTTATTGATATTGAGACATCCTGTATATGAATTTCACTATACATACCTACAGTACAAAAATATACAAATAATTTACTTTTGCTAACTATACTCGAACACTGACAAATATATTATATGTGTATGAACAAAGCTGCTGCATCCGAAATACTCATAAAATGAATAATGCCATACTATATTTCCTTGTCTGTGGTACTATCTATAAAATGTAAATCACAATTTCGCATTTTACTACCAAATGTAATAGTGTAAACCTACGTCACTCCTATAACTATATTTCTTTGCTGATATCAGGGTTTTTTATTGAATTATTTCTAAGGGATAAAATCCGGATCGTCAGATGTAGAATAAATCAAAAGAAAAAGGAACACGCTTTGGACAGACCGCATTATTTATTTTTCAGTTACCAAGTTAAAGAAAGATCTTTGAACACACGAAAAGAAAAATGTTTCAAAAATACGTCAATTATTACAGAAAGAACGATTTTTAATTAAAAGAAGTTCTAAATTAACTTAATATAAAAAATAGTTATTGAAGAAGTTAATGCATTAAAAATTATATTTTATATATTTTATTATTTAAATTGGAAATACAAACCCGTTATTGTGTTCATCAGGGTTTAATTCTGTACTGATTTTACTAGTAATAACTATAGTCTGGACGATATTACTTGGCGAGCTAAAGTAATAAAGGATTTCTCTGTGGTTACGGTAAAGGTATAAAAACCATAGGCGCGCCAAAAAAAAAAATCAATTTATTGAATGTACAAACAGTACACATAATAATAATAATTTATTTATTACATTTAGAAAAAAATAATACAACAATGTCAAGTACGAAATGCAAATAAAAAAAATAAAATGAAATACATAATATGTACATTACACTATATAAATATAGGATGTTTCTAAAGTTATGGATCAAACTTTAATGGATGACAATAGAGCCAAAAGTAAGTCAAAAAGCATTAATCCGCAAAGTCCAATTCTCAAAAAAAAAAAATAGTCAAAAATCAGCTGATTGTCATATTTTGAGTAATTTTTAGACATACGAGAAGTCCTCTTAAAGATAAACAAAATTCTTCATTTGACCAAAGTTGTAACTCTTATAGTTTTCAAGATAATGAAAAAAAAAGAATAATCAGTAAATTAGATGATCTACGAGTATATCTCGGAAACAGTTGAGAATGGGGGATTCCAGCTCAATCGAATTAAAGGAAAATAGTAAAAAAATACGAGTGTATATGCTGAGTAACGAATATTAATATCAAATTTATATATAATATTTTTTATTGGCGACCGAAAGACCGCCTATACATGCATTACAAATAGCGTGTTAGGAGGTGGGGATTACTGCCAATGGAAGTTAAGAAATTCAAATTACAAAGGAGGGGCTCACATTCCTGTACTGCAGTTTCCAAACAGTTTTTATTTTAACATAAATTTCTTGCATTAAACTTAATAATTTAAATACACTTGTAATTATAAAGTATGTAGACTTATACAGTGTTATAATATTCATTTATTTTTATGTAAATATAACTTAAAATAGCATATATTTCAAGAACATTTAGATCCATGATGAAAACTGTTTGATAAAAAAACACATAAATGTGACGTCACGTCAATCTTTTCAAAATTCGGGCGACCATAACTCGCTTATTAATAGGAATTTTTTCACCGGATTTTCATCAATAGTCTTAGTTATCCTAATATTTTCAGATGAAATTATATAAAAAAAAACAAAATGGTGGAATCCCCCATTGGAGTGCGGATTGAGACTTTTAGAATTACTTTTAGCAACCCGTTTAAAGTTTGGTCTATAAGTATAGAAACACCCTGTATATCAGCAAGTCATAGATATTAAAAGAAAGAATGTAACTACTCACTTTTACATCATCCTCATTACTAGATTCTGATTCTGTAGTAGAATCATCGTGGCCAACATTTATTATAAATGTATCGACAATTTACTTGATTTTTTTGTAATTTGTGTTTATCTTAGTCTTTAGGTTTAGATTATAATTACGAGCAGATTTTAGCTTATATTATAATGTACATTACAAGTTTACTACTAGCTACAAAATATAAATATTTGTCAATACGTTTACTAACATGTTATATGTAATATCTGAAATAAATATTCAAAAAATTGAATCAATTGTAGATTTCTTATTGCCAGTAAGAAAATTTATGCACGCCTATGTGCAAACAGAACTGCTTAATATAATAGCGTTTTCCGCTTACCAAACTTTAGTGCGCACTCGAACGGACTCAGTGCAATGTATGACGTCATGCACTGTTTTGGTTTTGTGAACGGTGCGCACCCATTCAGTGACAAGTGGAAAATACGTTCATATTTCAGTTCACATTTGTTTGTGCAAAAGTTGGGGTTTGAAAGTTTTATTGACATAATTGACAATAAATATAAAATATGATGATGGTGTCATTTATAATAACTTTTAATTCTGAAGGATTTTTGAAATTTGATAAAATTTAAGTTTTTTAATTGTGCAAAACAATATATGTAATTATTACCTGTTTGTCATAATATTTATGTACCTACTACACTAGATATATGAAATTAATTATTCTGGGTTGGTCTGGTTTATTTAAATAGTTTAGAGCCGTTTCTGTTATATGATGATGACGAAGATGAAGATAAAAGTCCTTCAATAGTAGATACCGCTACGGCATTTTTGAAATCATCCGCCGCCATATTTGCACTCATATTGTCGCACTTGCTATAGTAGTCGGTGCAACAAAATGCGCACTGAGTGCGAGTTGATGTTGCTCTGAGTGCAATTTCGTAGTAAGTGGAAAATAAAAATCCGGAACAGTGCGCACTGAAAAGGAAAGTGGAAAACGCCACTCACACTCAGTGCAGCTAAATTTGCACTCAGTGCGCACTGAATATGTAAGTGGAAAACGCTATGAGTGTCATAAATCGTGCGGTTCGGAATGTTTTTCTATTGTGTTAGGCCATAAAAGGTCGTAGAATCACTATTTTACTTTTAACGCAGTGCGGTATCTAAGAAAAAGTATATATTTAACATACCGCATCGTAGGAATTGTGAATCGACCTGCATTCCTAAGGCTTGCCAAGTTAAATCGTCCAGACTATACATTATTGTCAACAAAGTTAGGATAATAGGCTATTCCACAGTAATCAAAAATAGTAAATGTTTATTGAAAATATGAACGATAATAGTTAAAGGATAAGGAAAACCATATTTCTTTTATTATAAATTATTTCTTCTAGAAGACACGGGGAGTTTTGCTTTTGATGATGCAGGACATGTGTACGAGTGTTTGAACAAATAGGATCCAAGTATGACCTCCGGTTTTGAGAAGCCCCGCCTTAACTAAGAACATACTTCTTCGGGTGTGTCGGATCTGTTCGGTTGCTGTCCGGGTGACGTTCTAATTTCTTTGTTTTTATAAAATGAGAAAAAAAGTGAAATAATTTATTTTATGTCTCTAATAATGAATTATAATATTACAATTTAAATATACATTATTTTGTACTTTTGTTTAACATCTTTTCGTGGCTTGTGAACCACTGTTTGTTTACTTCTGGTATATCCACATTACCTACGTCACAAAGCAGATTTAAAATTCGGACCTTAATATCTCGCTTATTTGGAGGAATTTTTAACTCGGACTTTCACATGTGGTCTTATATTTTTATGTACTTCAAGAAAAAAAATTTAAAAAAATATCGTGGAATAGCTTAGCACTTGCACTACCGTATAATAAACAATAAATTTTGCTCTTACTTTGATTTTCATTCATTCAAGTCTTAATTTATTCAATTTGAAGATAATTTTGATCAGATCTTTAAAAAATTAAACTAGATATACTAAACTTTCTCAAAATTATATGCGTAATGCGAGATATGAAGTTTCAAATAGTTTCAACAATATAAATAAACTTTAATAAAGTTATAAATTTTACTACAAAGAAGTTTAAATATAAATAATTATACCTTGTACTTAGTACATAGGTATTTATTATAAAATATTTAACATAGTTACAAGTTAAAAATAATATTCTCGCATGGCTAAAAACAGTAAATTCAGTCCAATTTTACAAACGTAAATCATATTCCGTGTTTATATTACAGCACGAAATGTTTTTCATGTATTTTACAAGAAAGTAGTGTTCTTGAAAAACATCAAGGAAAATATATGTTAACAAGTTACACGCTTTTGAAATCATGAAAAATGAAAAACTTTCCATATGCTGTAAAAATAAAAATGTTGACTTTGGATTTGTGTTAGAAAATATATGTAGGAATGCAAAGTTGAAATGTTGAAATGCTGAAAATTCACATTGTTGACAAGGTAAATTTTTAAACTTTCAGTGGATTCGGCATACCGGGTGTCCCAAGCAAACTTTAACATAGGTATTTAACATGGGAGAACAGTTTTTTTTTTTTTTTAAATAATAAGTGTCCGGCAGATTATTAAGCCATGATATTAAACATGATAATAGTACATTTCATCTTTAATATTAATTGTAGCGACCTTGGCCAATATTTTGTTTTTAAATAATTTCGTAACTATTAGAAAGAGAAAAAATGTTTCATATAAAATTGTATTGCTTTTTACCTCTCGCTAAGAGAGCTATTGGAATCATGCTAAAATTCGCATATCCAGATTTTAGTGGATAAGCACGTTTTAAGGTTCCTATAATTCGATTATAACATTTTTATGTGTGTGTGTGTGTATATGCGCGCGAATGTGTGTGTTTGTGTGTGCATGTGTGGATGTTGGAACCACAGTTTTTCAAATAAATAAATAAATATATCATCACGGCATATTACCCATTTCTGGGTGTGCCAGTATCTACACTACAACGCATGTAGACATCGGTAATGATGACGACATATTTTACCGTGTGGGCGCTTACCAGGCGTCACCTCACGGGCACTCATAGCTGGTGTGGAGAGTGCATCACAGGGCTCACTTTTGTGCCATTTAAAATTGGAAATATTTGGCGTCTGTCGGGATCGAACCCGGTTCCCTCAGGTTCGCGACCAGACACTTACGCACGCGGCCACGGGACCCCATACTATAAGACTTAAAAAATATTTAACTGCAGTTTCCTCAATCTGACATTCCTGGGAAGAGCTGATTAGATTTTGGTAACAATTGGGCAACCGGAAGTAATAAAGTTAAAAAAATCTTCTAAATATACTTTTTTGGATTTTTTTTATTACAAATATTGAAGTACATAAAATTCTCCATCTAATACAATTTTTATTATATCTTGTATAGATTTAGAGATAAAGGCACTGTAATATGTAGAATAATTTAATGTAGTACATCGCAGAGGCTAAGGCACTAAGGAAACCAATTGACAAATTCAAATATTTATAACACAGTTTGTAAATGACAGATGTCAGTGTCAAAAATCAATAGTTTTAGTGACATTCTGAAAGTTTTTTCTGGGAAGTACATTTAATCTTTCTTATTGTTTTATTAATTAAATATATTAAAATTGTAGGTAAAATGCATATATCCATCAGAAATACCGCCAATCTAGTTAATAAATTGGAAAAATCTCTGATATTTAAGAACTTCCTTATACAATGAAAAATAGATATAATTATAATAATAATAATAATAATGGTTTATTTTGTCAATCGATCTTACAAGAAGAAATTTGACACGTCAGTTTACAATTTTACAATAAATACATACAAAATACATATTTTTAGTTATCATTCATGTATTCTTCCACACTGTAGTAACATTTATTTATGAGGTAACATTTTAAGTGATGTTTAAAGAGTTTATTGAAAGTTATGTCTTTTAGGTTAGATGGTAATTTATTATACAGTTTAATACCAATAATTTTTGGATTTTTTAGGCTTAATGATAATTTATATTTGGGTATAATTAGATCATTTTTATTCCTTGTGTTATAATTATGTAAGTGTTCATGAGTTGTTAAATTTGGTAAGTTATTTCTTATAAACATTAAAACAGAAAACATGTACATACATGGCAATGTTAAAATTTTTTCTTGTTTAAAAGTATCTCTACATGATGTGTTATAGCCAAGCTTAAACATATTTCTGATGGCAATTTTTTGTAATTTGAACACTCTTAGGGCTGCTGGAGAGTACCCCCAAAAAATTATGCCATAATTTGCAACAGAATTAAACTTAGCAAAATAGAATATTTTAGTCGTTTTTATACCAGCTATTTGTGCTAATCTTTTAATTGCATAACATAAAGGTGCTAATTTTTTACATTTACTGTTAATATCATCGGTCCAGGTTAAATTTTCATTTATTAATAACCCCAAGACTTGTACACTATCGACTTGAGGCAACGACTGATTGTGACATCTTATTAAAATACTCTGGTTCCTTTTAAGAGTAGTAAAATTTACGGCTACAGATTTTGAAACGTTTAAAACTAAATGTAAAGAAGAGAACCATTTCGATAATTCAGAGGTCAGGTGTGACAATGAAGCTGATTGTTCTTGAATGTTAGCACACGGTACCATTACTGAAACATCATCGGCGTATGCAATGAAAGTATTGTTTTCTAGAACAGTTTTGATTTTGTTTATATATAAAATAAATAAAATGGGACCAAGAATGCTGCCCTGCGGTACACCAAATTTTATTATTTTATATTCAGACCTACAATTGTTATAAACAACAAGCTGTTTCCTATTAGTTAAGTAAGATTTTAGCCATTGCTCACACTTTCCACGAAAGCCGTACTGTGCCATAATTTTGATTAACTGGTCATGCATGACACAATCAAAAGCTTTTGATAAGTCTAAAAACATGCCAGTAATCATATTTCCAGCGTCTAAGTTTTTGTATAAATTGTCTAATAATTTTTCCAAAGCAGTTATGGTATTACAATTTTTGCGAAAGCCGCATTGCTCTGAAATTAAAATCTCATTCGCCTCTAGAAAAGATAAAATTCTAATTAAGACAACTTTTTCATAAATTTTATGAAAAGTTGAGACTATACTTATTGGTCTGTAATTGACAACATCATTTTTTTCACCCTTCTTATATAAAGCTACTACTTTTATACATTTCAATGCGTCAGGGAAAATTCCGTCTGCTAGTGAACTGTTTATACAATGTGTTAAAGGAGTAATGAAGAGTTCATGACATTCTTTCAAGAGTTTTGTAGGGACTTCATCTAAACCAGGAGAAGATGAGCTGTTTAATGACTTAATAACAGAGCAAATTTCACTTTCAGTTGTAGGAAATAAAAAAATAGTTTTATTGTTACCGTTTGGAATAGGATTCTTGGTAGTCCCATAATTAGTAGTTTCAATAGCTGTACCGCCAACAGTGCTTGCTATATTTGTAAAATAGTTGTTGAATAAATTGGCCACATCATCTGGTGAATTGGCAACTTCATTATCACACCTGACCTCCTGCAAATTATTGTCATTGTTATTAGTTTTAAGATTGATATTATCATTTATAACATTCCATATATGTTTGCTGTTATTTATAGATTTTTCTATACTTTGAGCATTAAAATTTGTTTTAGACTGGAGCAATGAATTTCTATAACTACGTTTACATACATTGTAATATTGTTTAGTAATTAACCCATCTTTATACAAAATATATAAATCTTTTATATTTCTTGACTTTTGTATTACATCATTTGTTACCCATGATTTTCTTTTCTGAATAAATTTAATTTTAGGGAAACATAAGTTAAAATAATATAAGAAAGTATCCAAAAAATGATCATATTTTATGTTTGCATTTACAGAACTATAAACATTTACCCAATTTTCATTTGAGAGACAGTGTTTAAACATACTAATATTATGAGAACTGAATATGCGTTTACTATCTGGAGTATCTTTAGTGCACTTGTGGTTTATTTTATAAGTAATATTTTGGGGAAAATGATCTGAAATTTTCATTTTGATAACATTTGCAGTATAAGTATTAACATTGGTAAAAATATTATCTATACATGATCTACTAGTACGTGTTACCCTTGTTGCTTCGTTTATCGAAGGATATAAGCTGTAAGTCGCCATCAAATCCAAAAATATTTTGGTTTCATTACCTTCATTGTGAATATTAATATTGTAGTCTCCTACAACGAATAAATTTATATGTTTATAGTGATCATAAATAGATGTTAAACAGCAATTAAGTTGTTTAAAAAAAGTGTGTAGATTACCACAATTAGAATTGTATGTGTGCAGAAGACATGTTAAATACAATAAAAAATAATATGTGGGTAAAGTTCTGTAATTTTTTTGTTATAAAACGACGGTTCGATAGCGAAGTGCAATACATTAAAGCTGGTATTATTAATAAAGGCGATGTAACCCAATATTAAATGGCGGAAAACTTGAATAACATATTCAGTTTTTGTAAGTTTAAAATCTGTATTTTAAAATAAACTAGTTGAAAGAAATTTGTAGAAATTTCTCATCATTTGCGTAGGTTTTAAATTACATTTTAATGTTATTAATATCTATTATTATTTTTTTTTTTTTTCTAGGTAAGTTCTTCATTTTCCATTCCTATCATTAACAAGAAATATCGGTGAGTGCTTTTATGAATTTTAATATTTTTCGTCGTTTTATTACATTTATTTTTCTAATTAAAATTCATTAAAAAATTTATGCTCTTCACGTTTTGCATATTACTTATTAAAACAAAAACGTCATATTTTTAATCATAAAAAATAATATTTATTTTACAAATAATAATAAAAAAATAAAATGGAAGGGAAAATTCCATTTTTATCTATGTTAATAAAGTATTATGCGTAAAATTTACATTTCAAATAAGATGGTAATACGGAAATATGTGCGTAGCAGAAATTATACCATGAAAAATGACATTATTTACTAAGATATGTCACAAGATAGGACAAAGTTTGTAAATATGTAATCATGAATTGTATCTGATTTCAAAGTTTTTATTTATATTTATAGATTTCTCAAGTTTTTAGCATCAACATCAACAATTCCGTTAATCATTCTAAATTATTGTAGTACAGGATATCAAGCCAGTCAAGCGTTTTACGTCATCGGTTAGGGATTTTTGAAATTTTCTATATTTTTTTAAAATATATTTTATTAACGGTATTTTATTGTTTTTCTCATTATTATGTATTTGAAACCTTTAATAGAAATATTTATAAATAAATAAATATATCATCACGGCATATTACCCATTTCTGGGTGTGCCAGTATCTACAACACATATAGATATCGGTAATGATGACGATATATTTTACCGTGTGTGCGTTTACCAGGGGTCACCTCACGGGCACTCATTGCTGGCGTGGAGAGTGCACCACAGGGGTCACTTTTGTGCCATTTAAAATTGGAAATATTTGGCGTCTGTCGGGATCGAACCCGGTTCCCCCAGGTTTGCGACCAGACACTCAGGCATGCGGCCACGGGACCCCATAGAAATATTTATATTTGAAAATATTATTATTATTAAGTAAAATTTTGTTAATTTTTGCAAAATGACGTTTGATTATTATTATTTTTAATATGATGATTCTGAACATGTATATTACTAAATATTATACCGTGAGTATTTTTTAACGTGAAACATTGGATTTGTCATATCCATGGTTACGACTTGATATTTGATTGACAGCAATGTATTTGCCCGTTCCATTTAAAATGAAACATAGGGAACGAATCTGACAGAAGTATTATATTGAAACATTGTAAGAAATTTAGCGGAGTCAGAAAATCACTCAAGAGTACTAAACATATTTCGGGCATAAGGTGTACACAGTATTTTTTCTACATCTAAATTTAATTTTTAGAAAACTGGTATAATTATTTGAACAAAATTAACCTCTAATGATATCTTGTCAGTATGACAGACAACCGTTGAATTTTCCTATAAGTTATATGATTTGATATTTGATTGAGAGCAATGTATTTGTCTGTCTCATTTAAAATGAATGAATTTGATAGAAGTATTATATTTAAATATTGTAAGAAATTTAGCCGAGTCAGAAAACCACTCGGACACAAGGTGCACACTATGTTTTTTCTACAACTAATTTTAATTTAGAATGCAGGTATAATTATTTAAATAAAATTAACCTCTATTGACGTCTTGTCAAATGTCAAATTCGTTCCCTATGTTTCATTTTAAATGGAACGGGCAAATACATTGCTGTCAATCAAATATCAAGTCGTAACCATGGATATGACAAACCCAATGTTTCACGTTAAAAAATACTCACGGTATGTCTATATTATACTTTGCAACCTTTATAGTGATTTCATTTTGTTTTTGGTTTCGTTGTTCATTGACAAAATGTCAAATGCTCTGTCATATCAAATTCAAGAGCTTGTACTTAATTTATCGACTTATTTTGAAAATGAAAAATAGAATGGTGGGTTCTTATTTACACTGAATTGTAATATTAAGGTAATATTTCGTTCTATTTGTTAGTAATAATTTGAAAATTAAATCTATAAGTACCGCGTGTGGCAAACGCTATACGCAATGTACAGAAACAGTGAGAAATTGTATGGTATGCAGTATTCTGTAATTTTTTAAGGATCTCACATAATACTAAATAGTTTGTTTGCATATATTACAAGAATGAAGTATTTATAACGGCGTAAGCAGTATCGTTCAGAATATTTTAAATAAAATTGGATTTCGCTGTAAAAAAATGATACCAGACGTGTTACCTTTTTAAGAAAGATTTGGATTTGTGAAGGCAACCCATACAGATCATATATATTTTAATCCGTTTTACATGCTCATGTAAACTTTTTAACATATGACGTCATTGTTTCTAGTGATATTGTATTTATGACGTAAACAGCTTGATTCGCTGGATGGCCCATATACCGTGAGTATTTTTTAACGTGAAACATTGAGTTTGTCATATTCATGGTTACGACTTGATATTTGATTGACAGCAATGTATTTGCCTGTTCCATTTAAAATGAAACATAGGGAACGAATCTGACAGAAGTATTATATTGAAATATTGTAAGATATTTAGCGGAGTCAGAAAATCACTCAAGAGTACTAAACATATTTCGTGCACAAGGTGTACATCTAAATTTAATTTTTAGAAAACAGCTATAATTAAACAAAATTAACCTCCAATAACATCTTGTCAATATGACAGATAACCGTTGAATTTTCCTATAAGTTATGATTTGACATTTGATTGACAGCAATGTATTTGTCTGTCTCATTTAAAATGACACATGGGGAATGAATTTGACAGAAGTATTATATTTAAATATTGTAAGAAGTTTAGCCGAGTCAGAAAACCACTCGGGCACAAGGTGCACACTATATTTTTTCTACAACTAATTTTAATTTAGAGTGCAGGTATAATTATTTAAACAAAATTAATCTCTATTGACGTCTTATCAAATGTCAAATTCGTTCCCTATGTTTCATTTTAAATGGAACGGGCAAATACATTGCTGTCAATCAAATACCAAGTCGTAACCATGGATATGACAAACCCAATGTTTCACCACAGAATAAACATTTATACAGAAGCGACAGTCAGAGAGAGAAGCGAAAATTAGAGAGAGAAAGAGTATGCCAACAAATTTAAAGGGCTAATCGGATAAAATCGGCTTGTTTCGGCATATCTTCGTATCTTTCGAATCTTTGTTCTTTTCATTATCTGAACATTTTCCGTTAGGGGTCAATAATAAAAGTATATTGAGAAACACAAATTGATTTCTAATAAGAACAAATATGTTATTTTTTCAACAAACGATAGGAAAAATCGTTATCATAAAGAAAATCATTATATTTCACGTATTCTGGAAGAGCTGTTGTCTCTGCTTGTCACGCCCATGTATTTTAGGGTTATGGCTAATTCAAGCAAACCAAACACGTCTTTTCAATTTTGACATATGTCGTTTTGTGAACTGTTTGTGAATTTTAGAAGTGGTGAAAAAGACGACGAAGGTAGAATCGGGAGGATTTGTTTGTTTATATAAAGACTGTACAAGTAGATTTAAAAAATGGAGAAAGGGAAATGTAAGTTTTTTTCGTTTCCGAAAGATCCAGAAATGTAAGTGTTATGCAAAACGTCTACCATATCATGTAAAATGTATATTCATTTAATAAATATAGGTGTAAAATATTACTTAAGGCCTGTGGAAGAGAAGATTTGATAGAGAAGGATATGGGACATATTCATCGAGTCTGACGTTTGTGTTTCACACATCAAATGATATAGAAAATTCTGCATTATAATGAATTTGTAAAAATCAGGTATTTGTTTAATAAAAATATTCGTTAATTTTAGTACTTTATGTTCTAATTTTTCTATTATCATTTAAAACAATTCAAATTTCGCGCGTAAATTTGCCAACAAATTTAAAGTTCAAGGACATAAACGTAAAAACGCAACAACAATGGTGCCGGCAAGGAGTGTCGCTTCTGTATATGTCTATTCTGTGGTTTCACGTTAAAAAATACTCACGGTATAGGATGCATTGGCATGAAATCATCGTATAATGGATTACTTTAGTGCCGATTTCTAAACTTTTAATAACGATTTTTGCGCACTTTAATGACGATTTCAAATGAAATAAGTATTTGTAGTTAGCAAACTAATATAATATTCAAGGCCATAGTTTATAATTTATTCTAGGGCAATTTACACGCTTTGTTTTATTTTTAACTAAAATTTATCCCCTCCGAATAAATTAAAAGTGTGCGGCACTGGCACGCAGATATAAGTATTTTTAACCCTCATTTGTCTTGGACATCGGCATAGCCTCCCATGTTTAATAACTGCAAAACAGAAGTGACGTATACCAGGAAAGAATGAAGCTGATGAATAATTCAAAAATCGCGGCCGTGTTTGTCAGCCGTGATGAGAATTAATTAACGAGATTGTCAAACAATTAATCTACATTCAGGATAAATTATTTCGTATTATGAGCCACTATGCGGACGATATTAAAATTCATATGTCGTCATGACCATCGTCATCGTATATTGCAGCAGAATATTAATATTTTGGAATACAGTGTGTCCCATTTACAGGCAGAGCTGGGCATACTTGAAGTAAATTACTTCAAAAAAGTACTTCAAGTACTATTTTTACTTGAAGTATTTTACTTGAAGTACTTTTCAAAAGACTTACTTGTACTTGCATGTGCAAGTAAAAATCTTAAATACTTGAACTTGGTACTTGAAAAGTGAGACAAAAGTACTTCAAGTACTTTATAAATACTTCAAGTACTATAAAAATACTTCAAGTACATGAAAGTAATTGAAGTACATTTGAGGTACTTAAAATATATAATAAGTACTTCAAGTAATACACATGCGGAATGCTTCAAGTAAATTGAATTTACTTCTAGTACTTTACAAGTACTTGAAGTACCTGGCAGCATTTTTGTTTTGCAAGATTGAACTTGTATGATTAGGCTATTGGACATATTCGGCATATACGCACAGTGATTATAATTCAATTGGTGGATTTGAATCATGAAAGAGAGGCAGCAGTATAGTAAATTGTACATGTTAAAAAGATATAGATACTTATGTTGTGATTTTTCTTGTTAAAACTGTAAAGCACAAGGTATGATTTATGTTATTGTGTTGCATACATAATGTAGTGTCTTGCTAACATTATTTGGTATAGTTCTGTTTAATATTAGTGCTGCTGCTGCTGTTATATTTATTTATTTATTTTAATTCCAATATCAAAATTTATGGTTTAAAGTGTTTTTTATAAAATAATTTATTTTCATTTGTATTTGCCAGAAAATTATTCAATTAAAATTTAAAAAAAATAAAATACAAGAAAATTGTGTTTTATGCTCACATTGCCGCATTCCATATCACATAAACCATAACAATGTTATTAGTGAATCGATTCTAATTTTAAATAATGTATGTTTCGTTATGTCATAACTCATAAACATCAACTTTATAAATATGAATTCACTTGAAGTACCAGAAATTAATTCAAGTAAACATAAAAGTACTTTAATTTATACATATAAATGTACTTCAAGTAATATAAATGTACTTCAAGTACTTTATAGTACTTCAAGTACCACAAACTATACTTGAAGTAATTTACTTCGAATTTTTGAAGTACTTTTTTAAAGTACTTTAAACTTCAAGTACTTTTAAAAATTTACTTATACTTGTACTTGCAACGACAAGTACTCATAGCATTACTTAGTACTTGGTACTTGAAGTACTTTAGCTGAGTACTTTGCCCAGCTCTGTTTACAGGTCCCACCATTGGGATCTCGAGAACTATAATGCCGCTTTCACACTAGATGATAATGATAGGATCGTAATGTTACCCTGTCGTAATGTCCTAGTGTCAACGCACGAAATCCCACATCACGATCGCCTGTAGTAATGACGGAAATCTGTGTCATTACTATCGGATCACCTGACACTTGTGACGTATCAATACCAACAGAAAAGTTTATAAACTGTCATCTGTCAACGCAAGGTTAAGAAAATTATAAATATGGAGTTTGATGATATTTACAATTATTTTTTTACAAATATTTGGATTGTATCAAATATATAAAAATACGACAACAAGTCGTAGACGGTGTATAAAGATTATTATGCAACTAATAAATCTGACAAAGTATAATATTAAAATGATTAATGATTAATCAGATGATCGAATCACTACCCCACTTGTTGAATGACAGCTGGTAAATGTTTCGCGGAAATAACTTTGCGGTAAATACAATTAATTTAAAAAAATTCAAGATTACCAACTTTTAAATAAATGTAGTTCATTACAATTGTAATAGATGGCAATAGCTTCTAGTGTGAACAGACAGCTATCATTACGACAGAGTATCATAACGACAGTATATAATAATCATCTCGTGTGAAAGCGGCATAAGAGATACGATGTCGGTTATATGGAACTTTTTGTGCGCCTTTGGGAAGCCATCTCAGATGTGCTTTTGTTTTTCCAAAAATTCTCATAGGGCATTAGATAATAACGAAAAACTTAATATTGTTGATTTTTTCTTTTTCAAATAAATTCTAAACTATTAGTAATTGAGAAAAACGTTTCAAATACGAAAGATAGATATTTTTATTAACTAACCAGTGGCGTACGAAATAAATTTTTATATCCTTAAATTTTCGAGATATAACACAAACTTATATTTTTTTTAAATGGAACCCATATATGATTTCAGTCTCAAAAAAATAATTATTTTTTTCTCTTTTCAATGATATAAGAGTTATTATGTTTTATATTTTTTTTTTTGCTTCTAAAATTTAATTTTTCTCTTTATTTTCCTGAACTTTTTTATTATTTCGCAAAAAAATATTATTATTTTTATTAATTATATTGTATCTGATCGAAATAATTTGTTTTATGCCTTTATTACTTAATATTTTCATTCTAGACTCATAATTACAAATTACACTATAATGTGCCAAGGGAGACCAGATACAAAATATTATAAAAATTAGTTTAATACGAGCTTTGAGCAAAATTTTCTAACGAAATAAATTATTTAAATACAAGGAGTATTTCTATCTACTAATATTTTCAAAATCATTGTAAATTTAATACAACATAAGGAAAAAATAATAATTTTGAAGGCAAAACAAATATAAAATATAATAACCCTTACATCGTTGAAAAGAGAAAAAATAATGATTTTTTGAGACTAAAATCAGATATGGGTTCCATTTAAAAAAATATAAGTTTGTGTTATATCTCGAAAATTTACGGATATAAAAATTTATTTCGTACGCCACTGGTTAGTTAATAAAAATATCTATCTTTTATATTTGAAACGTTTTTCTCAATTACTAATAGTTTAGAAGTTATTTGAAAAAGAAAAAATCAACAATATTAAGTTTTTCGTTATTGTCTAGTGCCCTACGAGAATTTTTGGAAAAACAAAAGTACGTCTGAGATGGCCTCGCAAAGGCGCACAAAAAGTTCCATTTAACCGACATCGTATCTCTTATAGTTCTCGAGATCCCAATGGTGGCACCTCTAAATGGGACACACTGTATATAGGGTGATACAAGATTAAGGTCTGGTATTTTCATCTCTTGTTGGATATTATTGGGCAGAATAATAACAAGCAAATAACTTTATTATAAACTTTTCTAAATTATAGTTTGTTATCTTTGTAAGTCAAAATTCTGATTAAAAATTATTATCATTTTTTTTCACATTTCATTCTGTTTAGTCTGGATGTCAGCCGCTTAGTCATTTACAGCCCGATTCACAAAAAGGTTTAACCTAATCCTCATTTTTGGATTAGCGAATTCTACTCTAATTTTGACAGTTTATAAGTTAAAATATAGTCTAATCTAGTCCTAGTATCTACCATTATTGATAATATCATGAAAATTAAATTTTAAATACCGGAATAGAATAAAATTCACTAATCCAAAAATGAGGATTAGCTTAAACTTTTTTGTGAATCGGGCTGTTAGAGTATTGATAATTAAGTCTGTAAGTTATTCCAACGCTAGCCCACATGTAGGGTTGATATTTAGCTATGTTATTGCCAGCGTACGTGTAGGGTTGATATTTAGCTATGGATGCCGTATGATAACCTTTCAGGGTGAAAGGTGCAGTGTGCACCCCTCAAATATGCTTTCCTGAAGAATATAACCGTTTGTTTTTAGTTAGTTTAGAGATTTATACTAGAAAGACATGGAGTCTGTGTAGAGGTTTAGCTCTGGCTCACGTTCTGTGTAGCGCGAAAAAACGGGAGTATTTAGGCCTAGGGATGCATTGGCATCTTTAGGATTTAGTTATGTTTAGTTTTGTTTAGCTATTTTTAGTTTAATTATTAACAATAAATTAGTTTAATTGTAAATATGTTTTTTGCCCTCCTGAAGTGTAATGGGAACTTTACAATTGTATACACAGCAAGTGTAACCTACATTTTACGCTTACTGTGTTGTAATTTGTCTAACTATGCGGTAAAATAATCAAAATACACTGGACGTTTATGGGCATTTACAAAAGAAATCATCTTTACTATAAGAAAGTTCATGTAAAAAAGTACTATCTACATAAGTTATTTTTTTACTTTAACTTTTCCTATATTTAAAATTAATTTATATAAACCAAAATTACGCCAGCGACATCTGTCATTATTGTAAAAATCTGCCGTTACCGACATAGTCACCAATCGATATACCTGTCAAATACCCGAGGCGAACATTGCTCAAATGCCAAATATCGACACCTACCTATTATTTATTACGAAGAAAACATGAGCAAATAAATATATTATCAGTCATAAACAACGTCTATTATTACAAATAAATTTTCGCTAGAAGTATTCTAACGAAGGTAAGTAAAATCAAATTTGGAAATTGACTTAACCCCAGTATTTTAAACTAACCCTTTTCAGAAGTATAACCTATTTCATTGAAAAAAATGATTTTCATTATCGTCGGCCAAAAAATTTGATACAATTCTCGTGCGTGAAGTATTTTACAGCGCTCTAGCTAATAAGGCACTCGCCTTAAGAGCTCGTGCCTTAAACAAAGCTGTCGCGCTGTAAAATACAACTTACACGCACTCGAATGTAAATAACTATTCCTTTTCTTAAAATTTGTCTTGTGAAATAGAAATTGTTTACCCATTTAACCGTCTTTTTAGCTCTTATAGTTCTTTTTTCTTTAATTACCTTCCGTCACCTTTAGGTAAGGAAGGTATTGTCTTTGGCCAAAAAATTGGGTGGTGAGTTTTTAATGAATAAGCACGTTTTAGGGTCCCTACAATACGAATTTACTATTTTTAAGATGATGTCTGTATGTATGTATGTGTGTGTGTGTGTGTGTGTGTGTGTGTGTGTGTGTGTGTGTGTGTGTGTGTGTGTGTATATGTATGTATGTCCGTGTGTGACAAATTTTTCTCCGACGATAACTCCAATACTACAATTCTAAAAATTATAATTCTTTCGTATTCCTCTTTTGTACATCCATATGAAGAGTTGATTAGATTTTGGTTATAATTGATCCACCGGAAGTACCCTTATTTGAAGTTTTTAACAGTTTTTCTTAAAAAAACGCAGTTAAATATTATTTTTTGACATTTTGTTATTATATATATTAAACAAAATACTCTTCTCTATACGGTTTAATTATACATTTTCCTTCATATTCAATAGATGTAAATTTAAAGCATTATAAAGAAATAAATTTTCAAAAATTAGTCATCTTTGCAATTTATCATGGAAACAGCTAACATAATTATTCAAAAAAAATTAATTGACAGATGTCAGTTGCAAGTGCAAAACCAAATATGGAAAGTATAGGATCTAAAATTGGTATATCATATTGTTACTCGCAAGTGACATGCAGAGAAAGGCCAAAGAGAAGATGGAAGGACTTTACTTAGTGTAGTTTATGTTATAATTTTATTGGATTTAAAGAACCTTTTCAAATGAACTTTTAGTATGGAATTTGTAAAAAATAGTATGTGTTCGTGTTCGATTTTACATGATATTATATAGAATCTGTTCCAAGGACCTTTTGGTATGTGATTTGTACAAAATACATCGAATTGACGGAAGGTCTTGTGCTGGCCACAACGGATTTTTTTTTAGGTGGATTTATTTACCGCATCTCAGACATATCTTATTACTAACTCATATTGAAACGAAGTATACTTATAGTTAGATCTGTATTTGATTGTCTCTTATGACTATGTTATCAAATTCACAAATAAAAATTCCGAAAAACATTTGTACAAAATTTAACTTTTAACGCGAAACAGGAAATATAAATTATCTACAGAGATCTATACATGACCAGAATTGCTTTATCCAACAAAACATAATAACGACCTAGTATTTCTGCTACAAATAGAAAATATTTTTTTCTCTCACAACACCTGTGAAAAGCTGGTTGCATTCCCATCATTTATCCATTCATTACATTGTACCACTGTTACAAAGTTTAATTTTCACACACGCGAAAGCTATTTCCGCTTTGCTTTACTGCCACGTTCTTGTCGTAGTCAAATGGATTTTAATTACAATTACAAGTGCCAATCCGTGATCAATTCTCTTTCATTAATTAGCGTTGGGGTGTAAAAATAGGCTCCATTATTACCAGCATCGATTCTGAAGTTTGCGGGGGTGGTGTTTAATTCGCGCACAAGAAAAAGAATAATAACAAATTAAAGTTTCTTGGAATTGAATGGAATGGAGTTAATATTTTATAAGTGAGCAATGTCTAAGGTGACTTGTTTATAAATAGTGACAGAAAAAAAAAAGAATTGAAATTTTGTTTATATTTAGATATAGTGAAAATGAAATGGCAGAAGACCTACGTCATAGATCTGAAAAAAACTTTATAAAATCAAATATAACTTGTAAAACTTATTTATTTTTAAATACAGAAGAAAGAAAAATACTAGTATTAAGAAACGTATATATTAATGAAATTTACAAGTATTTTTAAGTTAATCTCTTCTTCATTTACGCAATTTGAAATAATTTGAAATAATTGTAGTTCATTTTTATACCGGTACGTTGGCACGACAATGTTTACATTAAATTTTATATCGAACGAATATCTATCCTGTCACTATTGTCACTTGGTTATCAGTTTACATTCATATAAAGCTTAAAAAAGCAATTTCAGAAACTAACCGTGTCATGAACTATTTCGAATGGGAATTGTGGGCCATTAATTCCGTTGAAAGCCGTTCAAAAGGTATTTTTTTTTCAAATATTTCCCTTGTTATCAATGATTAAACTATGTATTTTTAGAGAGGAGCAAATGCCCTGCAAATAAGCAAATCTTGACAAGCAGATATGGGCACCCGTTTCAGAATGACAGCTAGTAATATACATAACTTACAAATGTCATAAATTTTAATTCAAAATATCAAGATTTTGTAAGGTCAAGTGGTTTCTTTGTCACCAGGTGCGTGCACTTTAGTTGGCGAGTTACATAAATCACTTGAAATTTGGAATGAAAAATATTGACATTTGACATCTATGTATGTACATGATTACTATTACTGTTCTAAATAATTTTCATTCTTTGGCCTTGGATTTTCGCCAAACATTTCCAGATTGTCTTCATCACTAGAAGAAAATTCCCCCGATTCATACGACTCTTCAGATGAAAATTCGTCAATCATATATATAACAGAAAATGACGCCAAATTACAAGGTTAATTTTTAACAAACAGCTGACCAAAATCGTATAACTGCGCAAACTCGAATCATTAGTGAGAAGATAAACCACCTGAAATTGGAAAATATATTGAAATTTGGAATGAAAAATGATGGCATTTGTCATTTATATTACTAGCTGTCATTCTGTCACGAGTCCCCATATCTGCTTGTCAACACAGAACACTAACCTAAACTTGTCAAGAAAGACCAACAAAGTAACATGACTGCTCGCGCCTTATAAATTAGTATCCTATATAAACTTAGTAGTATATGACGTCATTACTTTAGGGATATTTTTTGATGACGTAAGTCTTCTGCCATTTCATTTCTACCTTATTATTACCTCTCGATAAGAGAGGTATTGGAATCATGCTAAAAATCGCATATCCAGATTTTAGTGAATAAGCACGTTTTAAGGTCCCTATAATCGGATTATAACATTTTTACGATGATGTCCGTGTGTATGTATGTATGTTTGTATGTATGTATGTGTGTGTGTGCGTGCGTGCGTGTGTGTGTTTGTTTGTGTATGTTGGAGCCATGATTTATCAAATACTATAAGACTTAAAAAATATTTAACTGCAGTTTCCTCAATTTGACATTCCTGGGAAGAGCTGATGAGATTTTCATAATAATTGGACAATCGTCATAGTTTAAAAAAAAAATCTTCTAAATATTATTTTTCTAAAATTTATAATGCAGCGTGTCTCACAACTCGCGCCCCAAACGAAACTGACACTTGCCGACGACAATAGGATGCCAACAAATAGAAGAAAATAATTTGCAGCTGCTTGCATAACGGAGTTTCAAGACTTTTTAATCCACCAATCCCGGAATGATATCTTGAGGTGTGATATTATTACAAAATAAAACTGGTTGCTAGGTTTTAAAAATACTGCTAGTGATTTACAAAATTTGTTTGACTTACTGTAATTTTGACACTAGAGTTGACTTTTGACTGTCAACAAATTTAGGTTAGCGAAGGTGTCATCCGAGATCATCATTTATATCGTACAGTGCAACGTGTTGTAGCAGCTGTGTTACATATTATATGTATCTTACAATGAATTGTGGTACTACATCATAAACTAACCCTCCGTTTCTCGATTACTTCCTTCATCCAATCTTGTCCCGACCCTATATCGTCTAACAGAACGTTTCTTTTCTTTCTTCTCTCGTAACTTCGCTGCACGAAATCTTAAATGCCTGTTAGTTTCCTCTTCTCTCCCGCATAGCCTGCGACTCCTCTCATCACTTGATAGCCAGTATTTATTGTTTCTCTCTTCATAATTTGTTATTACAAATTTAGAAAATTTAACTAAATCAACTTTGATATTTTAATAAAAACATATTAGTAGGCTGAAAATTAAAAAAAAAATATTTAGTTAATTTAACTATAATTTAGATGTTTTTTTCTTCTTTGTATAAGAATGCAGTGTATAGCATGGTATAGGGACAACATTTCCAGGCTTGTGATTGGTGCAAACGCGAGTCAATTTCAAAGTGTCCTAATATTATATTATTGCAACTTTTCTTCTGCATTTAAATATACCGAGAGTTTTATTTATCAGTGAACATGGGCGTATATCATTACCATAGTTACATTTCAAATGATTGACAGCAATGTATTATCGCATTTTTTTAAAAACTGAACATAGGACGTGACATTTAGTATATCTGTCAATGTCATCAAATTGTCATATTTCAAAATGTATACAGTTGAAGAAAAGGTTCAAATTGTATGGTATAATTCTATACTCTGTATTTTTAATTGATCAATATTTATTTTGTCACCATTGCAAATACAATTTTTTAAATGGCCCCGAAGAAAAAAAAATCGTTTGGTGCAAGATCTGATGGCATTGCAGGCCACTCCACTTCTCCACCACGTCCTATCCAGCGTTGGGGGAATACCTGGTGCAGATATAAGTAAAAATTTTGACGACTCCAATACCTGCAATTTTGTGAATTTACTTCCCGATTAATATAAAATGTCGCTTCATCCATAAATAAAATTCGATCCAGTAATATTTCCCCACTATTAATTTTGTTCATTATATCTTCGCAAGAGATATTTCTTCGTTCTATATCGTTGTGTAATAACTCTTGGTGATTTTGATATTTAAAACTCTTAAAATGTTCTTGTCTTAAAACCTTGTATACTAGTATTCTTAATTTCAGAAAAAAAATTGTTGACAGGGTGTTGTCACTTTCATTTAATTGCATAATTTCTTGTTTCTTTCTATTAACTACAGTACTTGGTCTAATTTTTTCTTGTGCTGTTTATTGACGCATCCTTTAGTTCTGTAGTCATTGTAAAATTTGTTATAGTTGTTGGACTGGGTCGCTTATTAAAAGTTAATGCACATAAGTCAGAAACTTGTTGTAGACTCGTTATAATTACTCCAATTTACAATTTGAACTTTTCTTTAAATGTATACATTTAGAAGTATGACAATTTGATGACATTGACAGATATACTAAATGTCACGTCCTATGTCCAGTTTTAAAAAAAAAAACGCGATAATGCATTGCTGTCAATCATTTTAAATGTAACTATGGTAATGACATACACCCATGTTCACTGATAAAAAAAACTCTCGGTATATCATCACGGCATATTACCCATTACTGAGTGTGCCACAATCTGCTTTATCACAAATATCGGTAATGATGATGACATATTTGTACCGTGCGAGCGCTTATCAGGCGTCACCTCACGGGCACTCATTGCTGGCGTGGAGAGTGCACCACAGAGGTCACTTTTGTGCCATTTAAAATTCGAAATATTTGGCGTAGGTCGAGATCGAACCCGATTCCCCAAGTTCGCGACCAGACACGCAGCATTTGTATTCAATAAATTAGGCTAGCTAATATGAATATAAGTGAAATAAATAAAGCACTGGTTATTTTAAAGGAAACACCCTGTATAAGTTAAGATTTTAGCTTGTAATGAAATTATTGAAAATTCTCTCTAATTTAACTTACCACAAAATACATAAAAAAATCTTCAGTGAATTTGGCAGTGTTGCAGTGTAAATTGAAGTTTTTTTTATCCCCTATAGCATTGATCGCTGTTTGGTAGAGTATGAAAGGTTACTTTTTGTTGTACTGGCGTCATGGCATACTGCGACCAGTGCTTGGGGTCTCTGCCGTATCGCCAGGCTACGACAGAGTCCCAGCACAAAATTGTGAGAACAAAAGTAATCCGGCTTTAGGAGAGGAAAGGAGGGGGATATTTATGGGCTCTGTCTATTGTTTATAAACCTACGCACAGAAGCAATGAATACCGCAACTTAATTCCCAATGAATGAAAATGGGATTAAAGAAATGATTTATTATTTTACGAAGTAAATAAATACATAATTATGAATGGGACCCTGCACCGTAGTAAAAAAAAATTCGTATATATTAAATTTAAACTAAAATATTCGAATTTTTAATGCCCTCAACATGTACTAAAGTTGCCGTCAAATAAGTAAGGACTGGAGATTTCTACACTGATGCCGTTTCAGGGACCATGTTGAAAATGCTAAGATATGAAAATGAAGAAGCGGTAACACTGCAGGAAAAAGGAAAAAAATTGAACATCAGTCCATACTTACTTGACGGCGACTATACTACACTTCATTTCACGTAAGAAAATAGCAGATGGCGCTTGAGAGCCGACCGTTTTTACATGCATTAGATAAATTATTTAAATTCTTGAAACCAAACTTTTTCAATAATAAAAATAATTTTATCTGTAAAATGTAGTAGTTCCAAATATTAAAAATTACATCAACACATGGTTAAATATCACTTAATTCTGTCGATTTTATTTGATATTAACATCTCGTGCGTTTGTATGAAAGTAAAAAATATGTTAAATGACATTATTATAAATTCTGTCTCTAATATAAATATATCCTGCCTGGATTTAAAAATTTTCAAAATAAACGATACCATTTAGTCAGGGTGTGTTTATATTTGATTGTTTGACAGAATAAAATTTCACTTATGCCCAGTTTTATAAAAGATGGATAAGTAAATTACTAGCGAAGTAAAATTTATTCTCGAAGTAAAACGGTTTATTCCAGAGATTTTTGTTTTGTAAAGCAAGAATAAAAATATTAAATTACTCCACTGATTTTCGGGGAAGTAAATTTTATTCTGTAGAATAAATTTGACACATCTCAAAATTAATTATTTTATAGAGAACGCAGAAATTTATAGAAACCTAAAAGAATGGTTTTCTATGTTCAGCAAATCTAAAAATAACGGATGTTGTTACTAGATGGCCTGGTTCCGCACACGACAGCAAAATATTTAACAATTCATTAATAAGAGCTAGGTTTGAAAACAGAGAATTTGGTAATTGCTACTTGTTAGGGGATAGTGGATACCCTTGTAAAAATTACTTATTAACACCTGTACAAAACCCAACTACTCCAAGCTAACATAAATACAATGTGTCATATAACAATTTCATTTGAACACTATTCCGGGGACCTATTTGTGAAACTGCATTCAATTCTTTACAAATCTCATCCCATGCACTATTTTTGCTTTTTACGCTTACTACGCCTGTCTGCTTGTTTTCAATAATACTAATATATTTTTTTTTATCTCCAACATGTTCACTTTATCTATTTCAGTATAATTCTTTTCCCATTCTCTCTTTTTTTTCAATTTTTAATGAGAACTGACACTTTGTGACACTTTATTTTGACGTTTGAATAATAATAAACGATGTCTCTGTCGGTAAATCACTAGAATAAAATATTTATTTTGCAAGTACTTATTTTACTTTGCAACTTATTTTATAAAACATACATTTATTTACTCATCGATTAAATTTACTTTCAAAGTAATAACTCAGCAAGTTATTCGATGTTTATAAAACTGGGCATTAATCTACAACTTTAAGCAGGTCCAAAATGTTCCTAAAGACTGATTTATGTAAGCTGTAAACTTATGCATGGTTTAGGTTCTAGCTATATGTACCGCAGCACACATTTTTTTGTCTATACTTGAATTATTAATGCAAAGTCATAATGCTAATGCTAAATTCTTAAGTTTATAGCTTACATAAACCAGCCTTTATTCTTAATAAAAATTAATGCTTGTATTCCAAGGGCCCCTTAGGCTTTTGTTTCCATTGATATAAAAGTATTATATACCAAATTTGAAAAGTTTTGGATTGTATATTTTAATATAGTTTTTTATTAAAATCTATTCATAGGCTTCAAGTAAAGTACCACTTCCGAAAGTTATGTAATGACCAAAAAGGGAGGTGCACAACTAGATGTTATAACAATCCTAAATACAAAATTCTAACTTTCTACGGCGTCCCGTTTTTCATTTAGGCGAGATAAGTTCATACTTACGTACGTACAGACGTCAGGACGAAATTAGTCAAAATGGATATTTCCGTTGAAATCTGGAAGTCGAAATTTTTCGCAACTACAATACTTCCTTTACTTCGTACAAGGAAGTAAAGTAATAACACTAAAATCTATCTCAAGAATGGCCAATCCATCTAAACTGACTCACTCTTCTATTTCAACATTCTTCCTAATCAAATATAAGTTTGTAACATACTTACAGTTCTTTTTAAGTTGCTGTAAAGAAATTAAAAGTTGAAGTTTTCTAGCAGTGGACCTAGTTTTAGTAAAAAACAACTTTTAAAAGAAATAAGTACATAATAGAAAATAATTCTTTTATAAATATTCAACATTGCAGAAACTTTTTGAGTGACATAATTAGGTACATTGTTAAGATGTTATGTCTTGAAATGAAAGACGTGCTTAAAAGTTTTATAAAAACATATATTAATTATCTGAAAAACAACCATTCATAGCATAAAATAATAAATCTATCTCTTCATAAATAACAATACGTATATATTAAATTATGAATATAGTAAAATCTATTTATATATAGGGTGTATAAGACGTAGAAAAATTAATTACAGTGTGATTTGTACGGTAGTTCACAACAACAAACAGACTACGAATACGCGCCGATGTACTCGGGCTTCCACAGTTGGTGATAGAAGAAATTATTAACTATAGCTATATCCCTGTCTTGGTCGGGGGTGGCTATCACCGGAGCAATAGTCACGCCTTCAGGCACTGAAATCCCCATGGGGATCATAGGATCATCCACCAGGCACTTCCTCTTGGCCTCTGGCTGAGTGTCCGTGGACGTCTTCTCCATGGCTTTCGCCTCCTGCTTGTCCCCCAGGTGGTCCAGGTCCACCCGCCGCACCTCCACCTCTCCCTGAGCATCCTCCCTCAAAACCCTGGACATCATCTCCATGGGTTCCTCCAGGATGGGTCGCTTCTGGTTGCGCTGGTGGTGGTATGAATTCAAACCCATGGAATGGATGAGTTTCTCCCTTTGGAGGCGGACCCGTTTCGTGGAGATCACAAAAGAGTTGCAGAAGGCCTTTTGGCAGATTTCCAAAGTGTGAGATCTGTCTCCTTTGAGGGAGGCAGGATGGGTTTCAGAGTCCTCCAACACGGGGATGAGGTACTTGCAGGTTATGCGGCGAGGAGGGCGGGTTCCGGGGAGGCGAGGGGCGTCTTGCGTGGCCTGAGGGCGCGCCCGGACGTCCATATGCGCGCGGAGGAAACAGTTTTGGGCGTCGGTGTCCCCCAGGAAGTAGTAGAAATACTTGAAGAGGTTTTCGCGGTGCAGACGGTCTACGCGTTCGTTGCATTTTTGCGGACATTGGCATAACTCTTCTGAAACCAAGAAAGAATTGTTATATGTTATTTTCCTATTTCACAGTGTTAAAATGAACAATTTTGTACAATATTTGCCGATATTTTTATTTGTAAAGTTGATAACTTTGTCTAAATATCAAATATCTTTCATTTTAGTTAAACCAATTTTTAAAAAATATTTTTAAATGAAAGTTCGTTTAATTTTGAAGCAATCAAGAAATCATAATAGGCCCATAAACCATAACAAAAAATAATTAAATGTACACTTTATCCTTAAAGTACTACTCAATAAATAACGATTAAGATAAATTAAAAACATTTTTTTAATAATTACTTTGCGAGATATTTGAATTTATTTCCAGCGGTACAGGTGACGTCACACTATTGGTATCTTTCTCGCGCGGCCATCTACAGAAACTGGTGTGAGAAAGATAGCTATAGATTTCTTTAAAAATCAAATGCAGCTATACAAAAATACGAAAATCAATTATGACTTTTTGATACCACGAATTGCTTCAAAATTAAACGAACTTTCATTTAAAAATATTTTTAAAAATTGGTTTATGGGCCCATATTTTTTTGTATAGCTGCATTTAATATTTAAAGAAACCTATAGCTATCTTTCTCACACCAGTTTCTGTAGTAGGCTGCGCGAGAAAGATACCAATAGTTTGACGTCATCTGTATCTCTGGAAATAAATTCAAATAGCTCGCAAAGTAATTATTAAAAAAATGGTTTTAGTACTTTAAGGATAAAGTGTACATTTTATTACTTATTGTTATGTTTTATGGGCCTATTATATTTTTTATAGTAAAATAATTACATCAAACAGTAAAACACTTTTTTAAATTAAAGTACAAAGTATTTATTTGTGGCATTATAAGATAATAAATACATATAAATTTTAACTCTAATCTAACCTCTAAATAACTGTTGTCAATATGTCAACATAAATTAAATTTCAAATATTTATTGAAACTGTCAGTTTTACCAACCTTGATATTTTGATAATTCTTTCAATAATAATTTTGAAATAAAATTAAACTAATACGAAATAGGAAAAATACTATGCAAAACACATATTTTAATGTATATTTGTAATACTTGAATTTTGCGTAATTGAGCCGAAGGATAATTTTAATACTTTCTTTAAAGTGCACACAATGAAGTTTTTTGTCTTCAAGTGTCTATAAAGTAACCTTACAAGTTTATAAATTGTCATTGAATTTTCTACATGCTTTTCAATATACTATTCTGCAATACAGACAAGACCCTTTTCGATAATTTTTAATTTTTTTCTAAAATACAGGGCACTGTATACGTACTATGTTGACAAATCCAAATTATTTCCTGGACAGAGTTACGACATACGTTGCCTTATGAGCAGATTCTGTGACTCGTGTGGTAAAAAGAAACAACTTCAATAACGTATGTCGTCAAATTTTCAGTCTGTATAATTTTCTGTAAATACCAAATTTTTGTTTATTTCTAACGTCTACTTTCTTATCACAAATTCTAATTGAAAAACAAATTTTCAGTTTGCTGATAAGAGATCTGTGCATGTCAAGTCAAAAATTGAAAAATAACGCTTTGAAAAACCTTGACCGAATTTATAATTATCTGCATAGAATTTTTAACGGATAACCTAACATTATTGCCCGTACTGTACTTTATATTATGTGTGGTTTTAGATCAATAAACTGATAAAACTTTGTTGAAAAGTTCAGTGTTAACCTAACAATTTAAAATGACAACAAAAGCAAAATTTATTGAATATATTGTTGGAAAGATTATACAATATATTGTTAAATCAATAACAGTAATGTTTTATTGTGTTTTATTCTCTATAATTATGTGAATAACCTTGATAATGGTATTACTCCAACTTTAAAATATATCATGTACAATAGATACACAACTAAATACAGAGAATTTATTTTAAAATGCAACATTACGGTTCATCACTTCCATGGTTACTCACTATTGTCAAAAAAATGACATCAATGTAATATTTGTCCATTTTAAAATGCAACATTATAAATAGCATTGCAGCACAGGAGATACCTCCAGAACACATCACAAATGCTGTCAATTCTTATTACGACCGACTAGAATATTGCCTTAGTGTGAATGGGGGTATTTTTTAAACATTTATTACATGAAAGTTATGAATTTTTGTAAGCTAAAGTTTGTTGAGATGCGCAACATTCATGTTTTGATTTTTTGTTAATCGCATGTAGGCTAATTTATTGGAAATTAGTTTTGATAATACAAAACTACAAATTTTGTATGTTGCATTTTAAAATTACTGTCATTTTTTGACAATAGTGAGTAACCATGGAAATGATTGAACATATGTTGCACGTTAAAATAAATTCCCTGTATATATTAATTATAATAAACACAAAAACACTCTTTTTCCCGGTTTTGGAATCAAAGTAGGCTGTTGTAAATTCTCGCGCGTACCTGGCGATATTGTTTTGTCTTTTCAAACAAACAGTGACATGTGTACATTTTTGCAGTTTTAGTGAATTTTTTAATGAACTTTTATTGACTTCACTGTTGGAAATATTATAAATTACGTTTGTTCGCACAACTAAAAAATATGTAACTAATTACTAACTTTTCAGTTCCAAACTAACTGGAAATTTTTGGGTTTGTTGTTGATGGCATTTGCCATTGTCACATAATTATAATCTTACATTATTGTTTCAAATTTACTTCCTGCGTTTATATCTGGTTCTCTTAAATTTACACTCGAGAAGCTACATGCCAATATACCAAATATTTAGTGGTTTGGAAGAATTTATAAGAAATGTTAATATTTCTTTTCTCTCGCTTCGGCTAGTACAAGTGCATGTAGGAACAACAATGCTAGCTAATCCATAAGTTCTAGTGCGCATGTCACAAACTAAAAATTTGTTTAGAATTCGCTGACTATTCTGACGGTGGGAAACTGATCAGGGATTGAAACATTTTGCTGAACGAACAAATGATTTTTAATTGTAGATTTAAAATTTCTGTTATGCAAATATTTTTAAAATGATGCGCATGATCAGAATGGTGGCTGTTTTTGACTTGTGAGAACAAACTTATTGATTCTTTATCTTGATCAGTGCGGTGTATATTTTGAAAAAATAATATTTAGTGCAATAAACTTTGAGGGAAATTTGGGTGCTGAAATATATGTAGACACATGGCAATTTGACAAAAAAATGTAAGATATATATTTTATTAATATTGTTGTAAGAAACTATATAGATTAATATACAGGGAATTTATTTTAACATGCAAGATATGGTCAATCACTTCCATGGTTACTCGCTATTGTCAAAAAATGACAGCGAAGTAATATTTGTCCATTTTAAAATGCAACATACAAAATTTGTAGTTTTGTATTATCAAAACTAATTTCCAATAAATTAGCCTACATACGATTAACAAAAAAATCAAAATATGAATGTTGCACATCTTAACAAACTTTAGCTTACAAAAAGTCATCTTTCACGTAATAAATGTTAAAAAAATACCCCCAATCACACTGAGGCAATATTCTAGTCGGTCGTAATAAGAATTGACACCATTTGTGACGTGTTCTGGATGTATCTTCTGTGCTGCAATGCTATTTATAATGTTACATTTTAAAATGGACAAATATTACATTGCTGTTATTTTTTGACAATAGTGAGTAACCATGGAAGTGATGAACCATAATGTTGCATTTTAAAATAAATTCTCTGTATTGTTAAAATATAACATGTATAGAGATTTGTTTATAAACAATATGTATAAAATTAAAATATTAATTAATGAAATATATTTTTTTACATCTGTTAAAAAAAGTACATCTTTTTCATTAAAATGGATTTATAAAGTACAGTAAAATTTTTGAAAGAAGTCCGATCAAGGCCATCTACGAATTGTGTCTATGAATTAAGATTTTATGCTGTCAAATTTAGTAGTGTCGTTTACATAGTTTTTATGAGGTACATAAAGACACTACTAAATTTGACAGCATAAAATCTTAATTCATAGATACAATTCGTAGATGGCCTTGATCGGACTTCTTTTAAAAATTTTACTGTATGTCTTTTTTTAACACAACAAAAGTGTGAAAAAAGTGCACTTTTTTGAACGCAAACTAAAATTATACTAAATTTCACATGGGGTCCCGTGGCCGCGTGCCTGAGTGTCTGGTCGCGAACCAGAGAAACCGGGTTCGATCCCGACCGACGCCAAATATTTCGAATTTTAAATGGCACAAAAGTGACCCCTGTGGTGCACTCTCCACGCCAGAAATAGGTGCCCGTGAGGTGACGCCTGGTAAGCGCCCGCACGGTACAAATATGTCATCAGCATTACCGATATCTGCGATAAAGCAGATTGTGGCACACTCAGAAATGGGTAATATGCCGTGATGATATATTTATTTAATTTCACATGTATTTGAATTAATATTTGAGGCGCAACAGAAATAGAGATTATATAAAAATCTTATATTTACTTTAAAGAAAATTAGCCATAATAATTTACGAAAGAAACTTAAATTACACAAAAAAATTAACAATGTTACATATTTAATATTTTAATAATTATTTATAACAGTTTGCATTTGTCTTGGCATCGAATTAAGTAAATTATCGATGATTTTGTGATTTATAATTTCCACAATTTTAAATAAATGCTTGGAATTATTAATAAGTCCTTGCAATATTTTGTCAATGGGTTCCAACAAATTTTCTAAACGGCTCATTATTATTTTTTCATTCACCACTCCACACGGTTAAAAATAGGGTAACGAAGTTTTAAAATATGAATTGGGCATGAAATTATCTTTCTTTTTATGTATTAGACAATTTTAGCAATGAGTGGTTCACGAATTAAAAACATGCAATTTCAAAGTAATTTTTATAAAAATAAATATATCATCACGGCATTATTACCCATTCCTGGGTGTGCCAGTATCTACCACACATGTAGACATCGGTAATGATGACGATATATTTTACCGTGTGGGCGCTTACAGTAAAATTTTTGAAAGAAGTCCGATCAAGGCCATCTACGAATTGTATTTATGAATTAAGATTTTGTGTTGTCAAATTTAGTAGTGTCTTTTACTTAGTTTTTATGAGGGTACATAATATCTTGTGTACCTCATAAAAACTATGTAAACGACACTACTAAATTTGACAGCATAAAATCTTAATTCATAGATGCAATTCGTAGATGGCCTTGATCGGACTTCTTTCAAAAATTTTACTGTACCAGGTGTCACCTCACGGGCACTCATAGCTGGTGTGGAGAGTGCACCACAGGGGTCACTTTTGTGCCATTTAAAATTGGAAATATTTGGCGTCTGTCGGGATCGAACCCGGTTCCCCCAGGTTCACGACCAGACACTCAGGCACGCGGCCACGGAACCCCATTAATTTTTATGCTATTTAGAATATTAGAAATAATTTTTAAATTTGATAAAAATATATTTAATATATTAACGGATATTTTAGCAATACCACAATTTTAAAAATATCATTTTCATATCTACCACACTGTAACCATTTTCCTGTCTGGTACAAAATCATGCAACATTTCATTATGATAATAACTCTCTGTAAATCCGCATTTTTATATCATTTTCACAAATTGAACTTTTACATTTTTATATCTGTGTGTGGCAGAATTTTTCAAGTCTTATTCGTTGAAGGCAACTTGAAGCATACGGCCCGCTACTCATGTTTTTATATTTTATCCTTGACATGTTTTCCACGGTAACAACCTCATATTAAAAATCATGACCAACGAAAACCAAAATATTTTCAGATAGAAAAACATATCAGATTTATATGGTCACATCCGTTAAATTATTCTTCTTCTTAAAGTTTTTTCGATACTTCTAAAGAAAAAAAAAATAACCCAAAAAATATTTGTAAACTGCATATTTAGAAATTATTAATTTGAAATTACAACTGTTTACCTAATTTAATGTGTTTGTAGTTTATTGCAACAACAACCAATGTCAAGTTTTTTTTTTTACCAAAATAAGATTGTTCATTGGTAAAAAAAGGCTATATTTTTTTACATATCGGAACACCGAATTATCCTGTTATAAATTAATAAAATGTCAAAAGGTTTTCGTGTTATAGACATAGACAGACTATTAATATTAGAATATTAATAGAATTAGTATCATTTATAATCAAATTAATAGTAGAGAATGTCAAGTTACACAAAAAGAAACTCTCAGTGTAATTAATAATAAAAATTTCTTGATTTTAAACTTTTCAAAATTACGCAATATATAGACATTGATTAAAGTTGTCTGGTATGAATTACATCTTGAGCAATCTTAACCTCTCTCGGAGAAAATGGATGTTTGGACCTTTGGCATGGTTGACATGTTGAGTATCCTAATTTCTTTTTACTCTCTTAATACGGTGGTGCGTAAAATTTGCTATTGAAGATGAGAACTTTTTTTCGAAATAAATAAAATAGATATTTACACACCAAGTGAGCTAAGATAATGTTTATTCATGAGAAGAAAGTTTAGCTCACGAGCCCTTAAAGGCGAGTGAGTTAATTTCTTCGAGTGAATAAACATTCTTAGCTCACGTGGTTTGTACAATATTTTATTCAATTTTGTCGAAATAATAATAAAAACCATTCTAATATTTAATTTTGACAAAATAAAAAACTGATCAGTTAGTAGGTTGAACATGACAAACGTCGCTGATAGACGTCAAGTCATGTTTTTAAAATGCTTTATTGTCTGTCATTAAATGCATTATTTGTTGCAGAGTGAGTTAAAATTTTGTGAAAGTGATTTAAATTTTTTTTAATTCACATGTGAAAAAAGTGTTACTTATAGTTGTAGCTATTGAAAAAAAAAAAAAATAAATATATCATCACGGCATATTACCCATTTCTGAGTGTGCCATATCTGCTTTATCGCAAATATCGGTAATGATGATGACATATTTGTACCGTGCGGGCGCTTACCAGGCGTCACCTCACGGGCACTCATTGCTGGTGTGAAGAGTATATAATTTATATTTTCACTTAATTTCAAAGTTATAGCGTTTTCCATTTATATATTTAGTTTTGCACTCATTTGCAATTAATGACGTCTTCCCAGGCACTAATTGTTAAAACACGTGTGTAGTGAATTTTAAATGAAACATGTTACACAAGTCCAGTGCATGTTTGTTAGCTATCACTGTCAAATAAGGAGGTTATTTACAACCGCAACTGTTTATTTTTTCCAATAATTCTTCTATTATTAATAAACTTAATTTTTAACACAAATACTTTTTACACCTGACATGAATTTTTTCGTTTACTTAGGGCCCAATTCTCAATTTTCACCGAAGTGATATGCAGTGAAAATTTTTCACTTTATCACTTGGAGATTTTCTCAATTCCAAAGTGATCTGATATAAATGAATGAGAAGGTGTAATATTGTATGTGTTTACCGTTTGTTGACAATATTGATTGCGTATAACATGAAAATACGAATTTGGTGCATGTGTTTCTTCATATTTGACAAATAATATCATGACAACGACTAGTGATATGATATAAATGTATCATTTCATATTATATCACAATAGTGAAAATTGAGAATTGGGCCCTTAAGAATAAATGATTTCATCTCAAATATCTAAATTAGAACTATCTATTAGGAAGGTATTATGTATAATAATTAAGAATTATTAAAAAATATTTATTTCAAATAAATATATCATCACGGCATATTACCCATTTCTTGGTGTGCCAGTATCTACAACATATGTAGACATCGGTAATGATGACGATATATTTTACCGGGTGGGCGCTTACCAGTCGTCACCTCACGGGCACTCATAGCTGGTGTGGAGAGTGCACCACAGGGGTCACTTTTATGCCATTTAAAATTGGAAATATTTGGCGGCTGTCGGGATCGAACCTGGTTCCCCCAGGTTCGCGACCAGACACTCAGGCACACGGCCACCGGACCCCATATTTATTTGAATAACAAATTATTTTACAATGATTAAAAAGTAAGATAACTATTAACTTTTAATATTCTCTCGTAAACGATATTCTGTTTGGGTAATATTTGCTCGGTTTTCATCAATTAAAATATTGGGCATTTAAATTCTCTATTTGAAATTAATTACTCTCAATTTGAAATTGTTTATTCTCAATTTGAAGTTATTTAGTCTCAACTTAAAGTTGAACAAAATTATCATAGCCACAAATCATAATGCCCGTGAGGGTAATAAGGCTTATTCACAACTCCGAAAATAAAAATAAAATTATACACAAAAATAAAAATAACGATATAAACAATAAATTCTTATGAGAGTGTTCACAGCTCTCGAAAATAAAATTGGCAGAAAACATAAACACAACGATTTGCAACAAATTATTATGTATTAGTGTGTGGTCGTGAACTTGGGGAACCGGGTTCGATCCCGACCGACGCCAAATATTTCGAATTTTAAATGGCACAAAAGTGACCCCTGTGGTGCACTCTCCACGCTAGCAATGAGTGCCCGTGAGGTGACGATAAAGTAGATTGTGGCACACTCAGAAATGGGTAATATGCCGTGATGATATATTATTTTATTATTTATTTTTTACGATATGCATTTTTTAAGGGTCGCTTAAAAATTAAGCCCTGATTCACCAACTGGGCATTAATCATATTGCCATTGGGTTTTCTTGTATTAAGCCACAAAACTACACAGGAATTTTGAAGCTAATAAAATTTATTTTGTGCAAAAACTTATATATCTTTAATACATAAAAAATAATAAAAACATATTTTCATCGAAATCAAATTATGTATACATTATATATAAAATAGTTAAATAAAGAGCATATTACTTCAAATTCTTTATCCGACTTATATTTTTAAATTTATTCTAAATTCGCAACGTTGCTGAAGTAAACAAAAATAAACAATATTATTTATTTTTCTCCGGTGATTTATTCCATACAGTATGTATGTAATCATGTCAGTTGATGTTTTAAGATACTATAAAAATAAAATTCTCAGAAATCTTATCACACGTCGACAAGCGTTTAGCTGAGTTTTAACGTTATCAATATTCGCATAGATAAGGTGTTACTCATAAGGAAAACTATTAAACAAAGATGGCATGACTTCATATCCTTTGGAAATAACGAGAAAAATAAATAGTTTTCCTTAAATCATTAAAATATTCTCTTCATAGTAAATATTATTAGTGAATATTAAGATAATAATAATTGTGATTGTAAATATTATGATTTTGCATATTTGATAATTATATTGTATATATTTTTTAATTTTTAAATGGCACAAAAGTGACCCATGTGGTGCACTCTCCACGCCAGCAATGAGTGCCCGCACAGTACGAATTATGTCATCATTACCAAAATTTGGGTATAAAACAGTTTGGCTCACCCAGGCTCACCCAGCAATGGGTAATATGCCGTGATGATTTATTTTTACATCATTTTATTCAACAAGTATGTAATGATGGCTATAAATCAAGAGGATAAATATTGAGTGATTCGTATGCGAGTGTAACAGTAGTACATCCGAATGAGTTGTAGCCATTACACGCGAGTATTTACTATATTTTATCTACGACTATTAATTAGGAAATTACACTTTTCGGTAGCGAATTTCAAAATAAATATTAAGTTACAAAATATTAGCTAATAACAGTGAGTTATAAATTATAACTCAACAGTTTATTATAAATATTATATTTTTTATACATATTGTTGTATATAGCTATGTAAAAAATCAGCTGTACATTTTACGTAAAACAAAAAATAATATATTCTACTGATAAAGTGTTTTATCATCATATTTACAGACGCCAAATATTTCCAATTTTAAATGGCACAAAAGTGACCCCTGTGGTGCACTCTCCACACCAGCTATGAGTGCCCGTGAGGTGACGCCTGGTAGCGCCCATACGGTAAAATATATCGTGATCATTACCGATGTCTACATGTGTTGTAGATACTGGCACACCCAGAAATGGGTAATATGCCGTGATGATATATTATTTTATATATTATTATTTAGGTATATTTTGTACCACAAATTTACATACTTTAATATTAATAACATGTTACATTATTTATATTTTTTCACCTTAAAAATACATGTATTTTTTTGAATTTCGCGCGCTTTGGTGCAGTCCATTATACATTACGTCATAAATAAATTATGTATTCCTAGTATTTACGTGTATGTTTACAAAAAAATGAGCACTTAATATTAAATTACACTTACACCGTAAGCGTAATAAAGTTTGTAATTTGAGATAACAGGCTTGTACTTGTATTCATAGCAATATTTTCAAAATAGTTTTTGATTAGACATTTGCAATACAATCATTTTAAAATTTATAATTATTAGCACACATATTGTGAATGTATCATTAAAATATACACAAAAATTTCAAGTTATAATTTATAATAATAACTTGAGCAAAACAAATGAAATATGTACCTACCTACAGGTTTTCTTTAAAAATACAAATATTTAATTTTGAATAATATTAATAATCGTACAACAAAATTTATAACTTTTGTGATTATGTTGTAACAATTTTGATTAGAAAATAACGAAACAAAAAATATATATAATAAATTTGGACATACTGTCGTTTATCAAATATAGGTTAGCTTAGAGGCCACTAGAGGCTTAACCAATCAATAGAACGGAACAAGCAGCAAAATATGTATTGTATACCAAACTGTACATTTTTGATAAACAGTTGTAAATATCCAATTATCGGCCATTTTTAAAATGATTACAACAATGTATGTATAAATTTTTTATTCTTGTATTGCATAAAATACTATTAGCACACAAACATACAATAAAAAATAATTGTTTTAATAAGTTATTATTATGTAATTCTTATGAATTAAACAAAAAAAGCGCAATTTTATTAGTATTGTTGTAATCTACTCATATATTTAACTCAAGTGTCAAAGATAGATTTGGTTATAAATAATAATCAATATTTTACAAAGACATTATGCCATAATCAAAGTAGCACTTAAATTTTTTCCAAATTTTTGAATTTCTAAATTATTTGGCCAAATTTTTTGGGTGGCGCATAATACAGGTTATAACAACAATGGCGGACATAAAAAATATAGGTTATAAAATTCGAAAACTGTAAAATATGCAGTATATTATAAAAATTCGGAAAAATAGTTTAAGAGATTGAAGAAAACCTGTCAAATTTTAAATATTTCTTAATTTAACAGCGATTTTCACACAAATAGGTTATAATAATCATGGTACAATATTGGAAATTTTAAGAGTCTGATCGTGAATCTGGGGATCCGGGTTCAACCCCCATCGATGCCAAAATTATATAGAATTTTAATAGCACAAAACTTTGGGGCATTCTCCACGCCAGGTATGAGTGCCCGTGAGGTGACGCCTGGTAAACGCCAGCACGGTACAAATATGTCATCATCATTACAGATATCTGTGTACATAGTATACAAAGCAGATTGACACACCCAGTAATGGGTAATAATATGCTATGCCGTGATAATATATTTATTTAAAATATTTTTCATATTTATTGAACATTTATATATTAATTGTAACAATAAAAATGAGTTCAATAGTAAAAATATGTAATATAATGTTTACATATATTGTGGCAAATCCAATTTTTGCACAAAAATATTAATATAAAATCAGATAAACTATATGACATACCAAAATAGTAATTATAGTACATCTAAAAGGGTAATATTTGCCATCCGTCATATTGAAATTATAATGTAGATAAGATTGGTAGTATTTACTTAAAATTTTAATCACCGTAACTAATTACAATGGCTACCATTTAAAAATACATGTAATGACTAAAAAACAACTGAATTTGTTATTTTAGTCATAGCTAAATCAGCCGTGATTAGAGTAAATACTAGATTTTTTTAAAATTTTAATCAGCACATCATCAAAATATCAATTTTGTTAAGATTATGTGAAAACAATTTTGCAATAATACTCATAACATTTTATATATAACTACAAAACTATAAAGATGTCAATATAGCCCGAAAATATTTATAAAAATGATCGTACACTTTGAAATTAAGTACCGTCACAGTAATTATTTTAATTTTGTACAACTCAAGCCATCACACTTCAATTTTGTTTAACACAAAGCATCAAATATCAATTTTGGTGGACGCGTTTTGAGAAAATACACAAAACAAGAGTCAATTTTGCAATAATACTATAACATTTTATAGATAACCTATAAAATTTGAAACATTTACCAAATTAAACGATCCAACACTTTGAAATTATAATTTTGAACAGCACGAAGCATTAAATATCAATTTTGTGGAAGGCATTTTGAAAAATATGCAATATAGAGTTGAATTTTGCAATAATACTCACAAATTTTATAAATAAACCGCGAAACTTTACCCATTTATCAATTTCCCCGCAAAATATTTCTAAAACCATTATCGCCCGTACACTTTGAAATAAACGTATTTCATCTCTATCGCCGTCACGGCTGACGTAGCAATGATGTCAGAAGGGCCTTCACTTGTTTAACTGTCATGTTGACAAGTGCTTTGTTTCTTTTGTCTTTTTGGCGTTCTGTCACCTACCTGCGACCTGCTTGGCGGGTATGATCTTCCCTGTCCTGGACACGTAGGCGAGCCCTGCACTTCGGAGATGCTTCTGTAGTTTGCGTTTCGTAGTAGGCACGAGTTGGCCCACACTCACTGCGTCTGACTCGGTCTCCGACGCCATTGTGAAGCACAGCACCTAGCGACAGAGCGGTGAAGTTAGCAACGGGATAGATTAGTTGGTATGGGAGTGGATAGATGGCGCTGGTGGTATGCGATGTGACTCATGTTTGATTCGTATTGGATTTTCATATGGATTCTATTTCAAATTTTATATATCTAATTACTGGCATTTTAACTCCCGCTACCCTAAGTAAGCGAGGTATAGGAATCGTGCTAAGAATTGCATATAGAGATTTTAGTGAATAAGCACGTTTTGGTGTCCCCGGAATCCGATTTTAACTTGAAATCCGTAATATAATTAAAATTAATCGCAATGTCATTTTATTTTATGAAAATTTGTTGTGGCCAACACAAAACCTTCCGTCAATTCGATGTATTTTGTATAAATCCCATACCAAAAGTTCCTTGAAAAAGATTCTATATATCCTGTAAAATTGTAAAACAAACACACTATTTTTTTACAAATGCCATACCGAAAGTACCTTTGGAAATATTCTAAAATCCAATAAAATTATAACACGAATTTACCTATATTATGTAAATTGTACTTGCTGTTTCTTACTCTCTCTTCTAATCATTCCTGTCCAACGCATCTTCTTGACACAGTTCTTCCTCTTTCAAATCTTCTGCTATACAGTCCTTCCATCTTTTGTTTCGCCTTTCTCGTACTCCCGGCATTATAAGTTCCTATCTTGCAAGCCTCTTGTGAGGGACACTATGTCACTTATATTACTTGCATATCATATACTTTCCACTTTAGTTTTGCACTTGGCACTGACATCTGTCAATTAGAATTTTTTGAATATATCTGCTGTTTTCATAATTTTAGCAAAGCTGACTGATTTTTGAAAGTTAATCTCTCTATAACTCTTATCTATTGAATATGAAGGAAAAGGAATAATCAAACCGTACAGAGAATAAGATATTCTTTCATTTTACAAAATGTCGAAAAATGTTATTTAACTGCTTTTTTCAAGAAAAACTGTTAAGAACTTCAAATAAGGCTACTACCGGTTGACCAATTATAACCAAAATCTAATCAGCTCTTCGTATGGTTGTAAGGAAGAGGAATACGAAAGAATCATAATGTTTAGAATTGTAGTTTTGGAGTTATTGTCGGGGAAAAATTTGTCACACACACACATACAGACATCATCGTAAAACCAGTAAAATCGTATTGTAGGGTCCTTAAATCGTGCTTATTCATTTAAAACTCACCATCGGATTTTTGAACCAAAGACAATACCTTCCTTACCTAAAGGTGACGGAAGGTAAAAAAAAAAAAACGCAAATTAAAATTCGCAATTTACAGCAATACCTTTAAATGTATTATACTTTTTCTATATTTTTTATAGATAAATAAATAAATATATCATCACGGCATATTACCCATTTCTGGGTATGCCAGTATCTTCAACACATGTAGACATCGGTAATGATGACGATATATTTTACCGTGTGGGCGCTTACCAGGCACTCATAGCTGGCGTGGAGAGTGCACCACAAGGGTCACTTTTGTGCCATTTAAAATTGGAAATATTTGGCGTCTCTAGGGATCGAACCCGGTTCCCCCAGGTTTGCGACCCGACACTCAGGCACGCGGCCACGGGACCCCATTTATAGATAAATATATAAAATAATCTATTTTATTAATCCCGCAGCCTATGTTCCAAAGATAAACACAATGGCTAGTAGTGCGAGCTCGGTTTTAACTAAAATACTGTTTTTAGAAATGTCAAATTCAAATTTCAATATATATTTTCACCCTTATTTTTAAAGAAAGATTTTTTAAAAAATATTTGTTTGAATACAAACTATGTTCTGCTAAAAATCATATTTTGATAAATTTAATATTATTTATTTTTATTATTTTTTAATGAAATTTGACATTTCTTAAAACAGCGTTTTAGTTAAAACCGAGCTCGCACTACCAGCCAATGGGTGATATTCAGCGGGTTGTATTAGCATGTTTTAAGCTAAAACAGTCCTTTGTCAAAAATATTTTGGCAACTTTGTTATACCACAAAAAAGTGAGAGACCAAAGGATCAAATAAAGAAAAAAATATTATTAACAGAAGTAAGAAAAAAAGGACATATGTCAAAACTGATCAAAACGGGGGTTAAGATATATTTTAAAATTGAAATATTTGACACATAAAATTTGACATATTTCTAACCTAATTTTGCACCTTCCATTTACAATACTACTTCTTCATTTGACTAAAGGATATCTGTATTACTTTTCCATGTGGTAAAATTTCTAAATCACAATTGAATCTCATTGATACATGTGGAAAATATTACAATGTTGCCATATACTTAATACAAGATTTAATACAGACCTTAATACAACTCACTGAATTCCACCCAATACCTTAGTTACACAGTTCATATTTCAAATGTATGTAACACAGATAAATGTCACTGTCAAATACCCTATCATTTCAAATTATTAATGGTAACGTTTTAAAAGGAAAATAGTAATAGTAAATAAAACAATAGTTATATTATACGAATGTAAAGAAACATAATATAGTTTCCAGTAACAATAACTATGTAGGTATGTATTTAAATTAATAAAAGTTAAAGTTTAGTTTCATAAGAAAATGTATTTTTACTTTATTGTACAATTTCGCAAGTTGCGGCATCATCAGAAGTACTGGCGGGAAGTACAGTGTTGGCCACAACAGATTTTTGTCTACAATTAATTAGCAAGTTTTGCTCAAGGAAAAACTGATTTCCCATGTTAACCGCCTATGGCCCGCTTTATAATCAACATCCAGTATATATTTATAATAAAGTTTGGGATAAAATTAAATTATCTTTGTTTCTATCCCTTTTTAATGATATTAAGTTCATGTTATTAAGATTGATTATTCTTTAGCATGTTTTCATGCATTTTAAAAATTGCCTAGATGTTCGTCAGCACGTGCTCGCAAAATATGATTTAAATTAATGACTTATGGAAGTTGATTTTTGTTTTACATGGAAATTAATGAGCAAAAACTCTAAAGGAAAATTATGAAAATGTGTAAAAATAACTTAAACGGAAAACGAACAATAATTACGGTTATTTTTACTTGTAAAAAGATATAATGAAATGGGGAAATAATTATATTGTTATCAATGACGATTTTAATGTATAAATAAATATACATTACCGACAATCCATACATTTTATTTATAAATAAATATATCATCACGGCATATTACCCATTTCTGGGTGTGTCAGTATCTACAACACATGTAGACATCGGTAATGATGACGATATATTTTACCGTGTGGGCGCTTACCAGGCGTCACCTCACGGGTACTCATTGTTGTGCCATTTAAAATTGGAAATATTTGGCGTCTGTCGGGATCGAACCCGGTTCCCCCAGGTTCGCGAAGCAGAGTACTGGCTAAACGGTACACTTTCCGATAAAGGTAAGTTTAGTTAAATCGTCTTATTTTAGCCTCAGGAATCTGTCGTTAAGCCATGTCCCCCTATTTTAGAGTCACTCTGTATATTTCATAATAGGCTCATAAACCATAACAAAAAATAATAAAATGTACACTTTATCCTTTAAATACAACTCAATAAATAACGATTAAGATAAAAAAATCTTTTTTTAATAATATTGCTTTGCGAAATATTTAAATTTATTTCCAGGGATACAGATGACGTTCTATTGGTATCTTTCTCGCGCAGCCTACTACAGAAACTGGTAAGAGAAAGATAGCTATAGGTTTCTTTAAAAATCAAATGCAGCTATATAAAAACCAATTATGACTTTTTGATGCCACGATTTATTTCAAAATTAAACGAACACATATTTATGTCAATGTATCCCCTGAAGAAGGCACCAGTTTATGTTGCCGAAACGTTGGGTTTAAATAATAAATACAGAACTTAAACTAAAAAAAAGGTAGTATTATTCCAATTAAACGAACTTTCATTTAAAAATATTTTTTAAAAATTATTTATGGACCTATTATTATTATTCTTTACAGGAAGTATAATTTGATATTTTTTTTTTATTATAAAAGAATGAATAGGATTCATTTGGTAAGGTACATAGTTTTATACAAAGCATTTATAAAGATAAAAGAGAATAATTACAGTAACAAGTATCCACGTAGCATACAATAGTGCTCTGTTCTTTTGATGACAATACAATGATCAAAGGTATCTACCCACAGAACTTCAACGTGGCAAAGAGACTGACATCCGGCTTGCATTTTTCATACTGCTTTATTTTCATTTTATATAAAAACTTTATTATTATTTAATTTAATGACGGGCCTATTCTGTAACTCAGTGGTCAATTTTTAAAAACTGGTTAAAATATTTGACCAATCAAATATGATTGACATAACAAAAAAATTGTGTGTGCTTAAAACAGCACGTCCGAAATAAAAACTGTAATGGTTGACATTTGGATTGTACAGCAATGCCATCTCTTGACTGCTCCCGAAATCCTGTGAGCATTTCAATCAAATTTGAACAAAATTTTCAAGAAAGAATTTTATTTTTCGAAAGAAAGTTATGAAACAACTCAAATTTTATTTTAAAATGTCATTATTAGCCACAATTTTCTTTTCTTCGCACCTTTTGTCAATTTTATAAACTCTAGGTTTGTTCCTAACAGTATTTTTGTAAGAAGACACAATACAATATCGTAAATTTAAATTACGCATTTTATTTTGAACTTTTTATTACTTACATATTATACAACTTGAACCAATCTTAAAAATTTGACACTTGTTTGACAACTTTGACAATACACTTGACACCAAACAATTTTTTTTACATTATAAACGGACCAATTAGAACCGCTGAAGGTATGTACTCTCATGTCACATTCTGTTTCAGATCACGTGACTTATTCAAAATATCCAAATTTCAAAAATTGGAAAATATTTAAAGGATATTTCGTGATATTTTCAAATTTGAGCCTTTTTAAAGAACAATATCTTTTAAAATTTAATACTTAGAAGTCATATAAAAATTCTTGCAACAGCCCTATTGCCTTTTGTACAAAAAATTTAATATGTAGTTCTAAATTAACCTCTTTGTTACAGAATAGGCCCGTGAATGAGATATAAATATTATGTATTTAAATTCTTTCTTTATAATAAAGAGTAGATTTCGTCAAATAAATTCAAGAATGAAAGCTCTTTAACTTCCTGCAAAGCTCTCACAGTTTGATTACTCTTTACTTTACATTGAATATACAGGAAGGCTTTTAAACAAACTTTTCAATTCTTGGAAAAAATCTCCTTACGCTTTTTACGTTCTTTGATCAATTATTCTTTTCACGTTTTCAAATTTCCTCTGCCTTCTCCATCAGCAAATAAAACGAAAATATTTTTTTGGATTTTGAACATCAAAGTGTTTAATGGAATGACATAAAGTAAAGAATAGGATGACACATTAAGAACTAAAAAATCTGATGTGGCCAACACAACCTCCCGCTATTTAATTTTTACATACATACATACATAAAATCACTCGTTTCGCACTTAGTGGGTTAGCAAAAACCCGGATACAATAGTAACAATAAGAAAAGGGATAAGAGTAAGAGCTCAGCTGACTCATTTCACTCTTTAACAACATTCTTCTTTCGCCTTGTCCACAATCTGCATAGCATTCATACATAAGAACATATTAAAGTGACCGATTTTCGGTAGCGAATAACCGCATCCGGACCACAATAATAGTTACGCAACAATCATCCTTCGTCACACATTCCTATCCATTTTTATTAATTTAAATGCATACTTACGTATTTATTAACGCTGCAAACTGTTCCACTGCATAAAACTATTGATTTATTTACTATTTCCTTTTTAAAATGTCACTATTATTAATTTGAAGTGATTAGTTTTTTGACAGTGACATTTACTGTCAGTTACATTCATTTGAAATATGAACTGTGTAACAAAGGAATTGCATTTATCTTAGGCTTCGGGACTAATAAAAAAAAAAAAAAAATAAATTTATCTGCAAAATATATAGAAAAAGTGTTAATGTATTCCTGTAGAAAATTTAATAATCTTTAATTTTCATAAGACATAAAATGCGAAAAAATGGCATTTAATGATATTTTTTGAAGAAAGTGCCATTTCCGGCTATCCGATTTACACCAAAATCTAATGACTTCTATTCATATTAGAATAGGATAGAAATACAAGGTTTCAGAATTTTCTGAATGATAGTATTTGAGTTAGAGCGAAGACAAAATCACTACACATACATACACACATATACATACACACACACATACAGACATTGTCATGAAAATGTTAAAATTGGATTCTAGGGACCTTAAAACGTGGTCATTTACTAAAATCGCATGTAAAGATTTTAGTGAGTAAGCACGTTTTGATGTCCCCAGAATCCGATTATAACATTTTTACAATGATGTTTGTGGATATGTATGTGTGTGTGTGGATCATGTGGACACGATTACTCAAATACTATCAATCAGAAAATTTTGTGGGAAGAGATTATTAGTTTTTAGTGTATATCGGATAACCGGGAGTATCATTTATACAAGCTTTTAACAGTTTTTCTTGTAAAAAAAATTATTGAATATAATTTTTCAACAACTTTTACTAATCAAAATTGCATATGGTACAATCTTCAATTCTACGATAATAGCATTTAGTAAATAACTCTAAATAACTTGAAATATAAAATTATAAAATAATTTATTTTTGTACATCATCTTGCCTACGTGTCAAACAAAAACATAATATTTAAATAACATTTTTGACATATTTAAACAAATCTTCGGCCGACTATTGGAATGTACTATGTCCACAAATATTACTTTCGTGAAAAACTGCTTCAAACATTTAAAATTCTATTGTAAAGAATGGATAATGAATACACATGTTGAATTTTTTTTGTTTTTGTAGTTTCATTTTCCTTAACTTTGTATGAAATTTGTTAAATTATTATTTTTCAATATTTTCGAAATATAAAAGGACCTAGTTGGACATGGTTCAAAATAACAGTAAATTTATAAAAAAAAAATCTGTTGTGGCCAGCACAAGACCTTCCGTTAATTTGATGTATTTTGTACAAATCCCATACCAAAAGTTCATTAGAAAAAATTCTATATATCCAGTAAAATTGTAACATGTACATAATACAATTTTTTACAAATTCCATATAGAAAATTTCTTGGAAAATATTCTATAAATCCAATAAAATTACCACATGAATATACGTTATGTATACTCATATATAAATACTCTAAAAATGCGTACATTTACGTAAGGTTCTCTTTACAATCAAATAATATTACTACCAAGTTTATATCTCTACCCATTTTTGAATTATTGCCCCAAAAGTCAATATACCCCACATTTAGATAAAAACTTCAAAATTTTCAAAAATCGAATTTTTATGTATCTAGATACTTCTCAATGCGCTGGTTCCAAATTTTGAAACCGCAGGTCGATATCTCTTTTCGTTCTCGAGATATTTACATTCAAAGTTTTGCTCAAAACTGCCCATTTTTGGATAATAACCCAAAAATGGGCCGAGATATGAATTTGGCGACAACACCATTCGATTCTACGGACAAAATTACATAAGTACACCAATTTTCAGAATTATTGAACACCGCATACAATCTCTAAAGCAAAATAACTGAAAATGACCAAAAATCGCAAAAATCTAAGGTGTACCCCTTACGATTTTTTCAGGTTTTGGCCATTTTCAATGGTTTTCAATCTTTTATTCTTAAAAAATTAATCGGTTGGATAAAAATTATGAAAATTGCTATTCTTATGTATTTTTGTCCGTAGAATCGAATGGTGATGTCGCCGAATTCATATCTCGGCCCATTTTTAGGTTATTGTCCAAAAATGGGCTGTTTTGAGCAAAACTTTGAATGTAAATATCTCGAGAACGAAACGAGATATCGACCTGCGGTTTCAAAATTTGGAATCAGCGCATTGAGATTTATCTAGATACATGAAAATTAGATTTTTGAAAATTTTGAAGTTTTTATCTAAATGTGGGGTATATTGACTTTTGGGGCAATAATTCAAAAATTTATGTGTTACCAAAGTGTCAAATATTAGTTTACAACTTCACATTAACGAAATGGATTATGTAAAGTACCTAATAGATATATGCAAAGGAACTTAATATAGTTTTGAGGATTAGTAAATATGTAGTTATGTATTTAAATTAATAAAAATTAAATAGTAGGAGATTTTGTGTTGGCCACATCCGATTTTTAAATCCTGATATCTATCAAGGGTCACGGTAGAATTAATGGCTCGTAGTATGGTCACGGTTTTAACTAAAACACTGTTTTAAGAAATGTCAAATTCAAATTTCAATATTTAATTTCACCCTTATATGTAAAGAACGATTTTTTAAAAAATATTTCTTTGAATACAAACTATGTTCTGCTTTAAAATCATATTTTGATAAATTTTATATTATTTATTATTGCTATTAAATAACGAAATTTGACATTTCTTAAAATAGCGTTTTAGTTAAAACCGTGATCATACTACGAGCCATTGGGAATAAGATATGTGTTACATTATCATTATAGAATGAAGCGTTATCAGCCAGTAACAAATTTGTAAAGAGCTGAGCGCTGAAACATAACGGAACGGTGTGCGTTTATTTTTAGTTAGTGCGAGACTAAATTTAGCCCAACTGTTAGTATGAGCGGTTAGCTATGCTATGGCTAAGGTGTTATGAAATCAACATCATTCAATCCAAATTCACAAATAGCCAAGCAATTTGTTTGTCACAGTTTCGTTTTACGACTTAGGCTGTCTCCGATGAGCATTTTGGCATTTAGTATTTAGGATTTTGGTCTTCTTCACATAAATACAACTCCGAATGGCACACTAATGACATCCATTAGATTGTATGGCAACAGTTACAAACAAAAATGAATTATACAATGGGGGATTCCACCATTTTTTTTTTAATTTCATCTGAAAATATTAGGAAAACTGAGACTATTGATGAAAATCCGGTGAAAAGATTCCTATTAATAAGCGAGTTATGGTCTCCCGAATTTTGAAAAGATTGACATGACTTCACGCATATCTGTTTTTATACCAGACTGTTTTCATCATGGACCTAAATGTTCTTGAAATATATGCTATTTTAAGTTATATTTACATAAAAATAAATGAATATTATAACACTGTATAAGTCTACATACTATATAATTACAGGTGTATTTAAATTATTAAGTTTAATGCAAGAAATTTATGTTAAAATAAAAACTGTTTGAAAACTGCAGTACAGGAATGGTAGTCCCTCCTTTTTTGAATTTCTTAACTTCCATTGGTAGTAACCCCCACTTCCTAACACGCTATTTGTTATGCATGTATAGGTGGTCTTTCGATCGCCAATCAAAATATTATATATTGAATTCATATTCGTGTCGAAGCGCTATAACAAAAAACCCCTTATTTCTGAAATAATTCAATGGGGAAGTTTAGCGATTTTTAAAATTTTTTTTATTCCATGGGAAATGACTTGAAAAATGATGTAACATGTTTTATTTTTTTCAAAAATGCCCAGGTTTTCCGGAAAAGCCGATTTTAAGCTGTGATGACGTCTGTAGAGGCTTGGGGCAACGTATGTCGATTGATACACTGACGCACGCGGTTACGGTTACCAGTGAAGCGCTTTTACGCTTTGTTACGACCTACGTTCAAGTGGTTCGATTTCACCGTTCAGTCTGAGTTTGCGCATAACTGACTTGTGACGTACTTAGAGTTTACCTAAAGAATATTAATTATAAATAAATGGAGCAATAATTTTAATTTTTAATTTCAATTTCAGCAGTCATTTGTGTTATATTTGTGAGAAAATAGTATGTTATGTAGAATTTTTACCATGCTAAACTTCCCCATTATACCATTTCATTATTTTCTTAATATTCGTTATTCAGCATATACATTCGTATTTTTTTACTACTTTCCTTTAATTCGATTGAGCTGGAATCCCCTATTCGATTTAATTTAATGCTCCAGGTTAAATGTTAATATTATATTTCATAAAATTGAAGCAAAAAAGCTATTCTTTGACAGACAATTTGACGTTTTGTAGAAATTATAGCAATGTACATGATTTGTTTAATTAGTGCGCGTCAACTTCAAGGCATAGTGTGCTCCTCCAAACCCTAAAATCTAATTCTTAAAATCCTAAATCGTGGATAAAGCGAAAAGGCCTTGGTGATCCAGAATTTCTGCTTTGTACACAAATATCGGTAATAACAGTAGGAATTAGTCATTCCCAAACGGTGAGTTTGGATTTTGGAACTAGAGTTTCTTTTTGACAGATATTGTGATGTTTTCCGGAATTGTATTAATACGAGTAACGTAGGCTATGGCCCAAATTGACGTGATGTCATGTTCGGCTCTCCACACGATTTAAAATATACTGGTTGTGCCACTTGTCATGTTTTTCATTGTTTCTGATATGTGTTTCCTTGAATAATCCGCTAGGTGCGCTACTTGCGAACGACCCTACCACAGCAAACTATTTTTACATAAAATATAAAAAATGAATACGTAATGAATTTATTTTTAATATAAATTTATATATTTAATGGAAACCTGAATTAATACATTGTTAGAATTTAAAATTGGAAAAACTAAATAAATTGATAGAACCGTACGCTTCCAGATTTCCATTCGGTAATAATATCTTCTTCCCGTAAATGTTTTCGACAAACATCCTTCAATCTTAATTCGCGATCATCTCTACTAATTGCACATTACCATTTTTTAAAAGTGATATATCGAGTGGAGCAGCAAACAGAGATTCTTTTTCAGTGGATTTCTTGTAACCGGTTTCACATCCAGGAATGAAACATTTTGTATTTAATTTTCTTTTCATTTTGAATTAATTGCATTATCTTTCAACAAAATATTTATATTACATTATATATAATACGAATATGTACTTCAAAATCTATTTAATTTACCTTTCTATAAGATATAACATGTAATATTTTCAAAATGACATGCAAATGACAGGTGTCAGTTGGGTCGTTCTCACGTTGCGCCTCTAGCGGAAAAAACGAGGAAACACGTATCGCTTTGAACCTTCGTTTTGTGCAGAGTGGCACAACAAGTATATTTTAAATCGTGGCTCTCCCCGACTTTACCCGAATACCGTGACGCGTCAGCTTTGTTCACTGCCAAGGAAAGTATGCAAACTGCGCCCTTCTGATTTACAGCCATCATTACATGCTTGTTGAATAATATGCTGTTATGTAATTCATGTCCCATTTCTTCCTTCTAATGGAATTTGTACAATAGGGGAACAAATTATGTCATAATTACACATTAAACAAATGAGTATAGAAATCCGTCCATAACAATTACACCCTCTTCTTGTATTTACCCCAATTTCCACTCAAATTCCTTTGTAAATAACCCTCTCTAGATTTTGTAGTCACTGTCTCGTTTCCTTCGCTTGTTTTTGTAAACAACCCTTAGCAAATTCCCTCTTACTACGTTGTATATAATGTGTTGTCTTCGTTGATATATAGATGTTATGTATTCATATATTCATATTATATGGTTAAATCGTATACAGGAGTCTCTAAAATAGGGGGAACCACAGATTCCTGAGGCTAAAATAAAACGATTTAACTTAAGTTGCCTTTACCGGGAAGTGTACCATTTAGCCAGTATTCTGCTTCAAAGTTTATATGGTTATAAATGGTTATGTCATCTTTTAAGATGATATTTATTAGTGAACCACTAGTGTATGAAACACAGGTGTCCCAACATTGATTAGACTGTAACTTTTTAATTGCCACGCCGATAACGTAAAATTATTTTTTTTCAGAAACATACATTCAATAGTAAACTTTTCTTTCTCTGTTTAATTTGTGATATTTGTCATTAAAAATTAGCAGCCCGATTCACAAAAAAGTTTAAGCTAATCCTCATTTTTGGATTAGCGAATTCTATTCTAATTTTGACAGTTTATATCTTAAAATATAGTCCAAACTATTCCTAGTATCTACCTTTATTGGTAATATCATGAAAATTAAATTTTAAATACTGGAATAGAATAGAATTCACTAATCCAAAAATGAGGATTGGCTTAAACTCTTTTGTGAATCGGGCTGTAAATGTTTAGATGTTAGAATTTTAGTTTTAAAGGTTACAAAATGTGAAAATACAAATAAAAGTTATTTAAGTGATACATTTTAAACATAATACCTGTGTGTGATTTAGGTACAGAATTGAATTATCTGTAACTTTATTTGAAAACCGAATTTCTGACAGTTCAAACGATGCGCATTTCTGTGTAACTTTGTTTCAATTCCATGGCTATCGCTACAAATGAGCAATATTTATACATTTTCAAATCCGATTAAGGCGTGGTCCTTGTGGTGTACTCTCCACACCAGCTATGAGTGCCCGTGAGGTGACGCCTGGTAAGCGCCCACACGGTAAAATATATCGTCATCATTACCGATGTCTACATGTGTTGTAGATACTGGCACACCCAGAAATGGGTAATATGCCGTGATGATATATTTATTTATTTATTTATTCAATTTTGACGTTTTAAACTGTCATTATTAATTCCATAGCAACAACTATAAGTAACACTTTTTTCACATGTGAATTAAAAAAATTTTAAATCACTCTCACAAAATTTCAACTCACTCTGCAACAAATAATGCATTTAAAATAACATCAGGTACGAAAATAACACTTACCATAATATTTATCAGACATTATCAGCCATTTTCATTATTTTTCACGGCTCAAATGACAGATAATATAGCATTTTAAATACATAACTTGACGTCTATCAGTGACGATTGTCATGCTCAGCCTACTAACTGATCAGTTTTTTATTTTGTCAAAATTAAATATTATAATGGTTTTTATTAGTATTTCGTCAAAATTGAATAAAATATTGTACAAACCACGTGAACTAAGAATGTTTATTCACTCGAAGAAATTAACTCACTCGCCCTTATGGGCTCGTGAGCTAAACTTTCTTCTCATGAATAAACATTACCTTAGCTCACTTGGTGTGTAAATATCTATTATTTATTTAGGCGTAGAATATAGTTATCTACAACTTTTATTTAAATCATTTTTATCTAAAATTAATTGGGGACTTTTGCGCAAAGCAAAACTGTTTTCCCATGTTAAACGCCTATGGCCAAATTTTTAATTAACACCCTGTATACGGATTCTGAGTTGATGTTTATTCCTAAAGGCAGGTTATTAAAATCTTACAAGACATGTTTTAATCATGAAGAAAATGAGACGCGAATAATTAAAGAGGATGTCCCAGCAAAGAAAACTTGAAAATGAAAGAGGATTATAAGAGTCATGAATTGTTCCTGAAGTACAATCACATTTCATTTAAAAATATTTTTATATTTTATTTTCGTTAAGCTGTCTATCATTTTCTGTATTTTCACCGCAGAGTGACACAGATATAACTCAATGTTACTTCTTCCTAATAAACTCTTTTCTATAATGGCATAACATGAAGGCGAAGGCTGTCACTCTTGTCAGGATCAAGTTACCAGCGCCTGAAGTGCGATTGTTTGCTGAGGAAAAAATGGCGAAGGCGCCATGGATTATTAAGGTCAGGGAAATGTCAAAAGAGACGAACTGCTGGAATATTTTTTTAGCAGAAGAAAATCAACCTGAAGTATAAAAGAAATAAATGTGTTTTCACTGTTTCTAATCTTTTCTTTGTCGATAAAAGGTTTTATCAAAAAGTTTTCCACAGAGCTCATTTTTATTTATCACGTTGGTATCACGGTATGTGAATTGTATGTTAGGTTTCATTCAAAAAATATCTCAGATTGTTTGTGCCATTCCACACAGAACCAAAAAACCACTGTTAACTATTTGTTCTCCTTCCAAAAATTCCGTGAAGAATTTGTTGCATTTATGCCTGGTTTTATAAATGACAGATACATTTATTTCCATAATAAATAAAATTTATTTCGCAAAATGACAATCGAAATTTTGACAGCAATGTTAAACATGACAAAATGAATAAAATTGATTCGAATTTGTTATTTCCATAGTATATTTATTGTCTTTCGAGCATACTGACTAGAGACCGCCTTACGGTGTTTGTTGTGTGTATTGCTGACTGCGTATTATTGTATTATTTGTACTACCTTTTTATGAAGTAATGCCTAGTTGTTGTTTTTGAAATATGTAAATTATCTTTATTTTCAATATATTTCAGTCTGTTTTCTCTTACCTCATTATTAGCCAGAAAACCTAAAAGTTATACTTTGTTTATTATATTAATGTAAAAAAAATCCCAATTACTTGCACGTGAAACGAAATTTCCATACTTTCTTTGTATTTTTCATTAAAATTGGACACAACACAGTATAAAACTATATTGCAATATGAAAAAAACTGATGTGGCCAACAAAACCTCCCGCTATTTACTTTTTATTAATTTAAATACACACCTACGTATTTACTAATGCTGCAAACTGTTCCATTGCATATAACTAGTGCTTTATTTACTATTTTCTTTTTAAAATGTCACTATTATTAATTTGAAGTGATTAGTTTTTTGACAGTGACATTCACCTGTAGTTATCTTCATTTGAAATATGAACTGTATAACAAAGAAATTATGTTTATCTTAGGCTTCGGGATTTAAAAAAAAAAAAATTTTAAATTTATCTGTAAAATATATAGAAAAAGTATTAATGTATTCCTGTAGAAAATTCAATAATCTTTAATTTTCTTAGGGCCGGTCTTGCCACCTTCAGATAAAGTTCCGGATAGCTATCCGCCAGATAAACTTATCTGAGACTTTATCCGACGGATAACTTTTTTCTGTCTTTCATATTATATTTATCCCGTAGAAAAGTTCCGGATAACTTATCTGTCGGATAGGCAATATTTATCTGGCGGATAACCTTATCTGAAGGTGGAAAGACACATTTTTGATTTATCCACCAGATAACTTTATCCGGAACTTTATCCGAAGATGGAGAGACCGGCCCTTAAATAAATAAATAAAATAAATATATCATCACGGCATATTACCCATTTCTGATTGTGCCACAATCTGCTTTATCGCAGATATCGGTAATGATGATGACATATTTGTATCGTGAGGGTGCTTACCAGGCGTCACCTCACTGGCACTCATTGCTGGCGTGACAAAAATGCGAAAAATGGCATTTAATGGTATTTTTGAAGAAAAACCATTATGAGCTTCAGGTAAAATGCCATTTCTGGTTATCCGATTAACACCAAAATCTAATAGTGTCTTTCCATATTAGAATAGGGTAGAAATACAAGTTTTCAGCATTTTCTGAATGATAGTATTTGAGTTAGAGCGCTAACAAAATCCGTACACATACACACACACACACACAGACATCATCGTGAAAATGTTAAAATTGGATTCTAGGGACCTTAAAACGTGGTCATTTACTAAAATCTCTCAAGGGTAGCGGGAGGTAAGAAGATACACAAAATCATAAAATAAATATATACTACGAGATATACTCACAAACTACAAGCAAAAATAGGTTAGGCTGCAGTAAAGTGACAAGTAGTGATATATAACTCAACAAAACGCTGGCTGCAACGCACCATAACCCCGCAAATCCCCCCTGTCGCACATCTTCCGATCACAACATGCTATGCGTTGGCATAGGGAATTACTTCTCTAGTCAGTATATACTCGAAGATTGTGTCCTTTATAAAACCGGAGGTTAAATATTTAAAAATTCATAGGACGATAAGTAATGATTTTCTTCCAGGAAAATGATTTTGCTTGTATGTAAACAAACAAATTTAAAAATATTGTCATGCCAAGTAAAACTTATAATCATAAAAAATCTAATATGTTTCAAAGAAAATCTCTGTAAACCTTACACTAAACGTAAAATCTTAATTTGAAAAGAGTACATATCATACATAAACATATGCAAGTTCGATTGACAGTACGAATTACGTCCGACATCTTTGAAGTATAGCAGCGCCTCTGTCGTTAATTTTTAACTCTTTTAAAACTGATATCTCATCTATACTTTTAAGATACCCTATTTATTATTTTATGTATCCTTTTCCTATCCTGAATTTCTGAACTATCCATCACTGTATTTCATACAGGACTACTCCATTACCGTGCCACCAGAGCACACGTTTCACATTTTGTAACAACGCAAACATTCCGCATGTTCCTGCATCGTGTCCTGATTTTCACGAGTCCTAGGACAACAATGTGGTGACGAGGCGCGTGCTTAAGTGGACGTTTCTTCAAAATGGAGAACAGGGAAGAGGTTAAAAGGTGTTTAAGTGTATGTGTGGACTCGTAAATGGTTCGCCAGCAAAATATACCCGTAGGTGTGAAAGTGTTATAAACTGTCTGTATTTTAAGGCGGTGCTATAATGGGGGCATTTATGATAGTTTTTAATCAAATTTAAGCAGGGTTGTTGTAATTTTGCCCGACCCAAAAAACCCATCTAAAAAAACCCATCTAAAAAACCCACTTTCATGAAATCATACACACTTGGATCTAATTCTTGTACACACTTGCATTGCGCAGACTTGCAACTATTAATATTAATTCGTCACTTGTAGTGTCTCTAGTTAATTTTTTGTTTATTTCATTAAATAAAATAAATAAATATATCATCACGGCATATTACCCATTTCTGGGTGTGCCAGTATCTACAACACATGTAGACATCGGTAATGATGACAATATATTTTACCGTGTGAGCGCTTACCAGGCGTCACCTCACGGGCACTCATAGCTGGTCTGGAGAGTGCACCACAGAGGTCACTTTTGTGCCATTTAAAATTGGAAATATTTGGCGTCTGTCGGGATCGAACCCGGTTGCCCCAGGTTCGCGACCAGACACTCAGGCACGCGGCCACGGAACCCCATGGGTTTATTTCATTACAGTCTTAAAAAAAATATTAATAATATTAATATCTATTATCTATTACGATACTTGTGTATGTGTATTAAAATACTTTATAAAACTAAAGTTAAAAATGATACATACTATAATTCGATGTTTGTCAATAAAACCCGCTTTTATTTAATAAAACCCGGGTTTTTTCAACCCTGAATTTAAGTACGTAATTTTACACGAGTACATTTGGACACGATTAAAGATAAGTCTTACTGTGCATTTAATACGTGCTGAAATTTCAGAAGAAAAAATGAAAACTAAGCCGATTTGCAGATGTTTAAAATTTTAGTGAAATTTCACATAAGTTTAAATTGTTAATAATTCGTTAACCGCTCATCAGAGCAAAAATCGTTTAACACGACATGAAGGCGAATTCCAAACTGAATTAAAACCGTAACCGGGTCAGAGTAGTCGATGAATTTGTGAAAAAGCGCTGACAAAAATTATTTAAAAATCATCGATAATTTACTTCTTTTGATGCCACGACAAATGTAAACTATTACAAATAACAAAATCTATTAGACTAAGTATTTAAAAATTAATATTGTGTATATTTTAAGTGATTAAATCTTCTTTCATAAATTGTTGTTTTGGTTACCTATTTTTGAACATAACTCTTTGAAAGTTCATCCTAGGTAAAAAATGCAACAACCCTTTTTATACAAAAAGTAACGAGCCTTAAATTTGCATTCTTGTAAAATTTTGATACGGGTCACTGTTTTCGAGATAATAGCGAAAAACTCATTTTTTGCATCTTTGCTCCAAGATGGTGGCTCACGCCGAGCCTCCCCAAGGTCACAAATTTGAATTTTTCATCCTCGTCTCGACCCAAACAACATATGTTAAAAGCATTTTTTCCCCACCTGTAAGGCAAAAGTCTTTTTTGGTCTCCATTGACTGGACTATAATTTTATTGGATTCACATTATTACTACATTCTCTTTAACAGGGTTTCATTATTAATTTTAATGTAATTGTTTCCTGATAGTGACATTTGTTGGAATATGTCAAAATTGTTATTAAAATAATGTTTTTGTTTCACGCGTAGGCAGGATGATGTATGAAAATAAATTATATTATAAATTCATATTTAAAGTTATTTATTAAATGCTATTATTCTAGAATAGGGCACCTGCACCTATGTCACTACATGGCGGATGATCAGCTGATCTCGGACAACCAAGCTTCAGTTTAACATTGCGTTTTATGCAGCGAATGTGTTTTCTGTACAAGAAATTCAGTTTTTCCTAAATTTATACATGCTATTTTAAAATGTAATTAGCCATAATTAAAGATAAGTGTATGAATTATTTACTAGTAAAACAAAGCAGTCGTATTTATAAATATATTTTTAAAAATATTAAATTGAAATAAGTAGCTTGTAGCATCAGGTTGTATTACATTCATTTGAGTTTGTATAAGTTTTTTTTTTATGTGTATTGTCGAATGAAAACATGAATATTGAAATTAAAATAAATTGAATTATTAGATTTTTTTAATTTATAAAGAAAATTAAATTTGAAATATATATATTTATCTTCGAGTTCATTTTTCTTATTGTCATATTGTGTATTTTTATTGTACAGGGTGGGGCAGAAAAACCTATCCGATTTCAAAACGTTATAAAATTAAAACCACTCAACTTGTCAAAAAAATTTTTTATTAACATATCGCAAATTTTATGCCATTTTTAAATTTAAGTTTTGAAAAGCACATCACTCAAATGTCGTCCTTGGGAGCGGATACACTGATTTAGGCGCTCGCGGTAGCTTTCCATGACTTTCACCGTCATTTCCACAGGAATTTCTTCAATTGCCCGAGCAATTTCCCTTCGTAAAGCAAGAAGGGTCCTTGGTCGATGCTGGTAAACCTTCGATTTGAGGTAACCCCAAAGGAAGAAGTCACATGGAGTGAGATCCGGTGAGCGCGGCGGCCAGCCAAGATCACCTCTCAGGGAAATGAGGCGACCGGGAAACAGTTCCCTGAGAATGTCCATTGATCGTCGCGATGTGTGGGCGGTTGCCCCATCCTGTTGAAACCACACATTTTCCACGCCATTTTCTTCCATTTTGGGTCTAAGAAAATTTTCCAGCATGAAACAATAGCGCTCGCTGTTGACCGTTACGGTTTGCCCATTTTCTTCAAAAAAGTAAGGCCCCCAGACGCCAAGGCGGGAAAGAGCACACCACACAGTCACTTTTGGGCTATGGAGGGGTTCCTGATGGATTTCTCGAGGATTTTCGTCACGCCCGAGTCCGAAATGAATTCGAAAAGCACGTTGTGTAGCAATTATCGAACCGCCGCATTCGATAAACCGCTCAATAACAAAAGCACGATGTTCACCAGACCAAGGCATGTTGACTACTGACAAATGGCATAAAACCGGCTTTCTAACGGTTTTTACCCCACTACTCTACCTGCTCCCTCTTTTGAGAAAAAGGGATTTGAAATCGGATAGGTTTTTCTGCCCCACCCTGTATATAAATGAGTTTATTGAGTTTATACGTCAAAAATTAATCTTTGGAAGCCAAACTACGTTAAATCGATAAATTTTAGTGGATCCATAATGTGGATCCTTATACATTGACATTTTTTTGACGAGGATTATAAATGCCTTTTAAAAATCAATATGAAATCAATAATTGATTACCTATCTAAATTTTAAACTTTTGTGAGAAACAGACACAAATATATATATATATATATATATATATATGCTGTTACTAAAAAAAACTTCATTAAAAATTTGTAATTCTGTCATTTAAAAAATATTTTTTCATGTTTTTTATATATATTATCAAAGAAAATTACATATATTTAAACATTCATACAATATGTTCCTATCCGATTATGTTTAAATTATTTTATATGCAATAAAAGTATACACAAAAAAATAGGATTGGGTTAGTTTTAATTTAATAACCTGGAACTCATTAAATAGTAAGAATGTCCTGACTTATTTTTTACGGAAAACACTCCTCATATACTCACTTTTACACACTCTAATCAGTTTTTCCCAAATAAAGCAATAAGTGTCATAAAACACAATAAAAGCTTACGGCACGATATTTCTCTGTAAGACACAATGCAAACTGAAGGTTTGGTTGACCAAGATCAGCTTGTGGCTGCCATGTTGAAACGTCACGTGCAGGTGCCCTATTGAAAATTGTTCCATTATATTCAATTTTTGTTAGTAAAAGTTGCAGAAAAATTATATTCAATGGATGTTTTCAAGAAAAACTGTTAAAAGCTTGTATAAGTGATACTTCCGGTTATCCGATACACTAACAACTAATGAGCTCTTCCCACATTAGTATAAAATGTATATACAAAATTTCAAAATTTTCTGATTGATAGTATTTGAGTAATCGTGTCCACAGGATCCACACATCCACAAACACATCCGCACACACACACACACACACACATACACACATATAGACACACATACACACATCCACATACACACACAGACATACACACATACCCACAGACATCATTATAAAAATATTAAAATCGGGTTCTGGGAACATCAAAACGTGCTTATTCACTAAAATCTCGATATGTGATTTTTAGCACGATCCCTATACTTCCCTTACCTAGGGAGGCGGAAGGTAAAAAAACGTTCAGTTACGAACTACTTTTATAGTCATTTTCTTAGAAAGTTGGAAATTATGTAATTTTCGATGGAATTTTCGCATTTATTATACTTCACTTCACTTAAGAAAATAGCGTTGGTTTAGATAGGAATATAAATTCTGCTCCTTGATTGGTCAGAATGCTAACGTAGTTCACAGAAGCGAAAATAATATCAATTGTCAACTGTTATACTCATCAAATAAATAATAATAATACTTTTTATTTTCTGTAAACACAGTTACATGCGTTGGAACATACAAAACATAAAATAATAAAAATAACATCACATTAAAAATTAGGTAATTAAGTATTAAAATATTTATTCAAATCATAAAAACTGTGCTGTGTAATATATTCTTTCAATTTCTTTTTAAATACTTTAATATTATTTTCAGATTTTAAATAAGTAGGTAACTTATTATAAATTTCTAGGCCTATTCTATTAGGAGAACTTTTAGCAATGTGTAGTCTTGAGGTAGGGGCGTAAAAATTGTTTTTCTACAGTCACTATAGAAAGTAGCCATTTGCGCTCTCTTTTGTCAACGCAAAATGTCACTTTTCCGCTCATGCGCGACAAAGTAGTAAAAACACTCGCTGTCCAAATTTCTAAGTTGAGAAATGTCACTTGTCTACATTCTTAATGAAAATGTTTAGTTAGGAACTAATGACACTGTAATTACACATTTATCACGTTCACAAGTCAATTTGACATATGTTCTGTCGGTATTTAACATAACCTAACAAAATGCCATACTGCTGTGAAAATGAAATAGGGCATTCATTTACAAAAACGAAAGTATAAAATGCTTAGATTAGATTGAATAAAAACTCAAGAAGAATGGAAAATAACGATAAAATAAAATTAAATATAAAATAAATTGTGTGAACAGTTATGTTTAGTAATAGGAATGATTGTACACAGATGACGGTAGGATAGTTGCGAGTCGTACTGACATCTGATCTCTAGTTAACTATTTATTTTGATTACAATAAAGTTATTAGTTATTTCGTTACTTAAATAATTGTGAGAAGTCAGTCAATGCACATACATGTCTATATAATCACAAATTCCTTGAAATATTTATTAATTTTTTTTTAGTGTGACAGGCGTGACAACTAACCACACATTTTGCTACAAAAACTCATCAAATCATCACAAATCCTTGCTTCCACGCTCTAATTTTTTTTTTATGGAATATATGGCTAATGTAACGATATAATCATTTAAAAGCCTTATTAAGTTTAAACCGTATCTTTTGTATTAGCCAATCGTTATTTATTGAGCAGTACTAGTGTACATTTTATTATTTTTTGTTATGGTGGAGGACCCCATTGTGGCGACTGTAGAAAAAATCTTGTTTGTGTTTCGAGCACAAATGGACATTGTCGATTTCGAAAGAATGCCGCGCGAACCTCTCAATCGACAATGTCACATTTTGCGCTCTTAATACACAAATAGCTATTCTATGTCGATAGAATTATGTGATGAGCGTAACATTTTCTCAAAACTTTCGTTACATACCTTATTATAAGCCTGGGTTTCATTTTCATCGTTCCTGAAATGAATTTGTCCGAATTCATGAATTTATTTTGGTTAAAGTTGAGTTTTGCGAAATTTCATTTCCAGAAAATGATAAATATAAACTAATAAGTCACGAGTTTTATGAACAAATTTGCTGGCAAAGATTTAAAGTACACATGTGATTCTGACAGTTTTCCTTTAGCTATTTTTAAAAGAATTTTATATGACACACGTTGTATGAATTTCATATTGACTCGAATGTGTATTTAAAATAGATTCTTCCTATATATTACATATCAAAATGTCCAAGCCAGACATACCCGTATATGAAATATATGAAATCATATTATTCTTTCATTTTCTATATTACATTGTTTTCATTCAATTATCTAAAAAAAAAGTTCTTTTGTCTTCTACAATCTGATAATATAAAAGTTTCTCCTCTTGTCTGTTTTTGGTTATTTGGCGAAAAAGAATGAAGAAAGATATGTACAGTCAAAGAAATAAGTTAGAATGTAAAGAAGAATGTCGTATGTGTGAAATAATTATGAAGATTTGTGAAAGAGAGTGTACATACGTGATCTACATATTTATCAAGAGAAAGTTTAGTTTTGAAGTCGAATGAATGCAAAATTAGATACAGTTTTACTTTCTGCTCATATAAATAAGGAAGACACATTATTTAAAAAATAAATGGTCTATTTGAGTTTTCTACCTTAGATAAGGAAACTGAAAATAATATATATTTCATCCATACATTTGTAAAATAAATTATATTATAACTATTATGAGTTTGGACTCGTATGTATGTAGATAAATTACACATCATTGGAAAGCTAAAAAATCTGATGTGGCCAACAAAAAACCTCCCGCTATGTAATTTTTATTAATTTAAATACATACCTACGGATTTACTAACGCTGCAAACTGTTCCATTGCATAAAACTATTGCTTTATTTACTATTTTCTTTTTAAAATGTCACTATTATTAATTTGAAGGGATTAGTTTTTTGACAGTGACATTAATTTGAAATATGAAATGTGTAACAAAGGAATTGTGTTTTTCTTAGGCTCCAGGACGTAAAAAAAATATTTTTAAATTTATCTGTAAAATATATAGAAAAAGTATTAATGTATTCCTGTAGAAAATTCAATAATCTTTAATTTTCATAACGACAAAATGCGAAAAAATGGCATTTAATGGTATTTTTTTGAAGAAAAACCATTATGAGCTTCAGGTAAAGTGTCATTTCCGGTTATCCGATTTACACCAAAATCTAATGGCTTCTTTTCATATTAGAATAGGGTATAAATACAAGGTTTCAAAATTTTCTGAATGATAGTATTTGAGTTAGAGCGAAGACAAAATCCCTACACATACATACATACATACATACATACACACATACAGACATCATCGTGAAAATGTTAAAATTGGATTCTAGGGACCTTAAAACGTGGTCATTTACTAAAATCTCGATATGTGATTTTTAACACGATCCCTATACCTCCCTTACCAAGGATAGCGGGAGGTAAAAAAAATCTGTTGTGGCCAGCACAATACCTCTCGTCATTTTCATATTAGGCTATATAATTATTGTATTTAACATTTCTGGTACACACAAAAAATTCTAATTACATTTATTCTTTATTTTTCAATACATACATACATACATATATACATACATACATACATACATACATACATACATACATACATACATACATACATACATACATACATACGGACATCATCTTAAAAATGTTATAATTGGATTCTAGGGACCTTAAAACGTGCTTATCCACTAAAATCTGAATATGTGATTTTTAGCATGATTCCAATACCTCTCTTAGCGAGAGGAAAAATCTCATTTCAATGGTGTAATTTTTCAATATGACGTCCTTACATTATAATGAAAACACAATAAACAACTTATAAAAACTAAATAGTCGTTGAAAAGAGTTTATCGAAAATTAGATGACCGTGAACTAACTTCAAGAGACGTTAAGCTCAATTGTTATCAATTAACAACACGGTTTTCATTTGTCTGACCTTTCAAAATGTCCGTCATTTCAGGATATTATTTCTTTAATCATGTACATTGTACAGAATAAGTTTTAATATTAAGATTAACAAAAATAAGTAATTATTATTTTGTTAAATATAACTTGACTATGAATACATATACTGTGTAAATAAATAAATAAATATATCACGGCATATTACCCATTTCTGGGTGTGCCAGTATCTACAACACATGTAGACATCGGTAATGATGACGATACATTTTACCGTGTGGGCGCTTACCAGGCGTCACCTCACGGGCACTCATAGCTGGTGTGGAGAGTGCACCACAGGGGTCACTTTTGTGTTATTTAAAATTGGAAATATTTGGCGCCTGTCGGGATCGAACCCGGTTTCCCCGGGTTCGCGACCAGACACTCATAGGCTCCATTTCCAAATTGTCCTGAGCGATTTCAAGGCGAATTCGGAATGAATTTGTGTCTACTTAATCACAATTTCTTTTTATTTTACGAAAAAACGCGTATTAAAATTCGCAATTTACAGCATATTTCAGAACGTCATTGAATTGTTTTATTTGTTTTTATTTGATATTTAACTGTTAATATATTATTATAATTAATTTTGAAGTTATACCAATACATTTTGTCCCTTCTTTTTGTGTTTAATTATACATACTTTTAAAATTTTTATAAAATTATTTATTGACAAGAGTAGAATTATCAGAACTGTCAGATAAAAGATATTTACATGCCAAGGGAGCTAAGGTAATTTTTATTCATGAGAAGAAAGTTTAGATCACGAGCCCGTGCATAACAATCGTCAATGATAGACGTCAAGTCATCTATTTAAAAAGCATTATTGTCTGTCATTTGTGTCGTGAAAAATAATGACAATGGTTAATAATGTCTGATAAATACTGTTGTGAGTGTTATTTTCGTACCTGATGTTATTTTAAATAATGATTTGTTGCAGAGTGAGTTAAAAAAATTAATTCATTTGTGAATAAAATGTTACTTATAGTTGTTGCTATGGAGTTAATAATAACAATTTTTTAAAACTAAAATTTATGTATAAATGCATTTTTACCTCTCGCTAAGAGAGGTATTGGATTCATGCTAAAATTCGCATATCCAGATTTTATTGAATAAGCACAATTTATGGTCCCTAGAATCCGATTATAACATTTTTAAAATGATGTCTGTGTGTGTGTGTGTGGATGTGTGTGTGTGTGTATGTATGGATGGATTTTAGACCTGTTTAACTATGAATTCCTCAATCTGACATTCCTGGGAAGAGCTGAAAAGGTTTTGGTAACAATTGAAGAACATAAAATTCTCCATCTAATACACTTAAAATTTTTATTATATCTTGTATAGATTTAGAGATAAAGACACTATAATTTATAGAGTAAACTAATCGCAGAGGCCAAGGCACTAAGGAAACCAGTTCACAAATTCCAATGTTTATAACATAGTTTGTAAATGACACATGTCAGTGTCAAAAATTAACAGTTTTAGTGACATTCTGATAGGTTTTTCTGGGAAGTATATTTAATATTTCTTATTGTTTTATTTATTAAATATTTGAAATTATAGGTAAAATTGTGGTAAAATGCATATATCCATTTCTGACATTTAAAAACTTCCTCATACAATGAAAAATAGATATAATTAGAATTATATGTGTGCAGAAGGCATGTTAAATACAATAAAAAACAATATTTGGGTAAAGTTCTGTAATATTTTTTTTATAAAACGACGGTTCGAAAGCGAAGTGCAATACAATACTTATATAGCCTAATATGGAAATGGCGAGATGTCTTGTGCTGGCCACAACAATTTTTTTTTTAATAATTATAAATTTTATTCGTCAAAATAATCTTACTAAATAAATTTCCATAACAACTAAACAATAAAAATATCGCAAAATTGACTTGATGAAAATTAATATTTGATTACTACAAAAAATAAAAAATAAATACGTCCCAGTACTCTTTGTCACTCTAATGTATTTAAACTACCTCCTGCTGGGAAGGGCACATATATCTTGAGACAAGCTATATCTCTTCTACAAATATATCGAAACACCAAATATAATAAATTGCTCCAAAATAAAATTGCAATTTCTCCATCCAATTTGCAAACTATTACGAAATGGCAATAAGTTATATCGTAGTGTTCAAACACACCGCTCTACCAATCTGACGTAAACTAGTTTGTTGTGTTTGCTTTTGCATATCTACGATGAAATATTTCTCCTTGACTAACGGTTTGAGTTAAGCTCGGGTCTCTAGTCAAACTAACCTAAGGCCTTATAAGCAGACAACTATCTAACACCCAGCTGTAGTTAGAAATAAATAATGGGAGAAATCACTTATGCTGTCAGGAATATTAAGTTCTTTCACGCAGTCAGAAACCAGCTATAAATTTATATCAGTACTATAAAAAGCAAATGAAATATTTTATATATTATCAAGATTTTATAAAATTCTGATGAGAAAATGTGCATTTTCCCTAAGTTTCATTTTAAATGGAACGGGCAAATACATTGCTGTCAATCAAATATCAAGTCCTAACCATGGATATGACAAACCCAATGTTTCACGTTAAAAAATCTGTTGTGGCCAGCACAAGACGTCTCACCATTTCCATTTTAGGATTTATAAGTATTGTATTGCACTTCGCTTTCGAACCGTCGTTTTATAACAAAAAAATACAAAACTTTACTGAAATATTGTTTTTTTATTGTATTTAACATGTCTTCTGCACACATATAATTCTAATTATATCTATTTTTCATTGTATGAGGAAGTTTCTAAATGTCGGAGATTCTTCCAATTCATTAACTAGATTGGCGGTATTTTACCACAATTTTACCTATAATTTCAAATATTTAATTAATAAAATAATAAGAAAAGTTAAATATACTTCCCAGAAAAAGCTATCAGAATGTCACTAAAACTGTTGATATTTGACAATGACATGTGTCATGTTATAAATTTTGGAATTTGTCAACTGGTTTCCTTAGTGCCTTCGCCTCTGCGATTAGTTTACTCTATAAATTGTAGTGTCTTTATCTCTAAATCTATACAAGATATAATAAAAATTTTAAGTGTATTAGATGGAGAATATTTATTAAAAAAAACTCCCAAAAATTATATTTAGAAGAAATTTTCTAAGAAACTACTACTTCCGGTTGTTCAATTGTTACCAAAACCTTTTCAGCTCTTCCCAGGAATGTCAGATTGAGGAAACTGCAGTTAAATATTTTTTAAGTCTTATAGTTTTTGAGGAATCGTGTCTACAACATCCAGACATACACACACACACACAGACATCATTTTAAAAATGTTATAATCGGATTCTAGGGACCTTAAACGTGCTTATCCAATAAAATCTGGATATGCAAATTTTAGCATGAATCCAATGCCTCTCTTAGCGAGAGGTAAAAATACTCACGGTATTTGTAATTCTCTATCTAAATCTATAGAAGATATAATACACACACATATCATTGTAAAAATGTTAAAATCGGCTTCTTAAATCGTGCTTATTCATTAAAATCTGGATATGCGATTTTTAGCATGAATCCAATAGGAGGGTGAGTGCGGGATGTAAGATAATGGGTGCTCTGGGCACGTTTGCTCGTAACATAAACGTATCTAGAGAAGCTCGGTTAAGTGTATATAATGGAGTGCTGGTGCCTGCTTTGATGTATGGAAGTGAATGTTGGGCATGGACGAAAAAGCATAAAAGGAGAGTGACTGCCGTGGAAATGAGGTATTTACGTGGTGTTTGTGGGTATACAAGATGGGATCGCGTGAGGAATAATTTGGTGTATGAAGAATGTATGGTTAGGAAGAAAGTAGTTAAGAAAGTTGGAGTGAGTCAGTTGAGATGGTTTGGTCATGTGGAGAGAATGATGAGTGAACGACTTGTAAAACGCATATATGTTGGTAAAGTTGAGGGTGTTCGATTGCGTGGCCGTCCAGTGTGTAAGTAAGTTTCCGAGTGGAAAGAGAAGAAGAGCATGTATGAATACGATTATGAATGTGGCTGAGGCGAAAGAAGTGTGCCTGGATAGGAATGTGTGGCGAAGGATGATTGTTTCGTAATTATTGTGGTGTGAAGATGTATGGTTAGTAAGAATTTTTTATGAGAAAGGAGAGACAGCTGAACTTTTATGTGGACGAGAAGAACGAAGTATGTTTGTACAGGAATGTGTAGCGAAAGTTGATTTTTGTGTAACTATTATTGTGGTCCGGATGCGGTTATTCGCTACCGAAAATCAGTCACTTTAATAGGTTATTATGTATGAATACGTTTATGAATGTGGCTGAGGTGAAAGAAGTCTGCATGGATAGGAATGTGTGGCGAAGGATGATTGTTGCGTAACTATTATTGTGGTTCGGATGCGGTTATTCGCTACCGAAAATCGGTCACATTAATATGTTCTTTGTATGAATGTTATGATGATTTTGGACAAGGCGAAAGAAAAATGTTAAGAAGACTTAAGTGATTCAATGGAGCTCTTACTTTCATCCCTTTTCTTGTTTTCGGGTTTTTGCTAACCCACTAAGTGGGAAACGCGTGATTTTATGTATGTATCCAATACCTTTCGTAGCGAGAGGTAAAAACCAAGTTTGTAATGATTCGAATTTATTAATTTAAATAAATTAACTGTAGAAGTCAATTTTTATTTTGTTTTTTTAACCCAGGGATTAAAAAAATAAAAATAATGGAAGACTTCATTCTACGAGTAAATGTTTTATTCCAAGTTTCATTTAAATTTTATATATCATGTTCATTTCTCATCCCCCTATCACCCCCAATTTTCTCCTCTCTCTTATTCTCTCCCCCACTCTCCTGGTATGTCTTCCCGCCACGCTCAGTCTGAAACAGTTGCCGCACGCGTAAACAACTTCTGCTGTTCTCTTCAGTGTGTGTGCGTGATCGTGTGTGGCTTCTTCGTTTCCTGGTGACCGAATAAACATATAAAAACTATTGGAACTGTTACATACAAACCTAGATACTCGTAGGGCTTCAGTCCAAATCTAGGATATAGAAAAGGAAATAATGCCTCAAGAACAGGTTGGTTACAAATGTTATAAGTAGTGGAAAAGTTTTGGTGATTATGTAGAATAGTTATTTATGCTACAAAGATTGGTAAATAGTATTTACTATTAGTAGTCAACGACGTGTTTGCCACCTGAGAGAAGCAAGGGCTGACAATGAAGTCAAAGATATTTTACTTCTGGAGTTATTGTTAATTTCTTATAAGATTTTTTCAACTCCCGAAGATTTATATTTTACAAGTTTTATTATCACAAATGTCAAGGAATACAGTTGAAATTTAGGTCTACTTCATATAAATAAATAAATAAATATATCATCACGGCATATTACCCATTTCTGAGTGTGCCACAATCTGCTCTATCGCAGATATCGGTAATGATGATGACATATTTGTACCGTGCGTGCGATTACCAGACGTCACCTCACGGGCACTCATTGCTGGCGTAGAGAGTGCGCCACAGGGGTCACTTTTGTGCGATTTAAAATTCAAAATATTTGGCGTCGGTCGGGATCGAACCCAGTTCCTCAGGTTCGCGACCAGTCACTCTGGCACTTCACATAAATACAACTCCGAATGGCACACTAGTGATATCCATTGGTTTGTAGCAACACTTTAGAATAAGAAAAATGAATAAAAAATTCGACTTAATTTGATGCTTCAAATTAAATATTAATATTATATTTCATAAAATAGAAGCTAAGGCTATGTCCGATGTTGCACTTTTATCACCCTAATATCTAAATCCTAAATTTATACCTATGTCCTAAATCTAGTGATAGTTTAGGAATTAGATTTTAGGGTTTTGTAGGAGCACACTATGGCTTGAAGTTGACACGCACTAATTAATTAAAAAATTATGTTCGTTGCTATTTGTGCAAAACGTCAAATTTGCTGTCAAAGAATAGCTTCTTAGATTCTATTTTATGAAATATAATAGTAACTAGTAATTTTTTAATGTCAAACGATAATAAATGTATTAGTAAACAAAAATTATTGCGATTTTGTTCACATTTACATTTCTATAGCGTTACAGAAAATTACAGAATTGTACTGCCTATAATAAGTTAAAATATTTTGTTATAACGCAAATAAACAAAAAATGTCTCAAATCTTTTAAATGCAGTCCTGATTTGTTATTCTGCTATTATGCAGGTACCATAGTGATCCATCTATTTTAAGCAAGACATAGTAATGTATTTCTGGGATTTCCTAGTCCAGTATTTAAATGGGTACATACAAAAATTCTTATACTTGCATATTTCGTGCAATGGGGGATTGTACCATTTTTTTTTTTATATATATAATTTCATCTGAAAATATTAGGAAAACTAAGACTATTGATGAAAATCCGGTGAAAAAATTCCTATTAATAAGCGAGTTATGGTTTTCCGAATTTTGAAAAGATTGACGTGACGTCACATTTATGTGTTTTTATATCAAACTGTTTTCATCAAGGACCTAAATGTTCTTGAAATAAATGAATATTATAACAATGTATAAGTCTACATACTTTATAATTACAGGTGTATTTAAATTATTAAGTTTAATGCAAGAAATTTATGTTAAAATAAAAACTGTTTGGAAACTGCGGTACAGGAATGTTAGCCCCTCCTTTCGAATTTGAATTTCTTAACATCCATTGGTAGTAATCCCCACCTCCTAACACGCTATTTGTAATGCATGTATAGGCGGTCTTTGATCGCCAATCAAAATATTTTCATATTAGTGTCGAAGCGCTATAACAAAATACCCTTTATTTCCGAAATATCTCAATTATACCATTTCATTTTTACCTCCCGCTACCCTTGGTAAGGGAGGTATAGGGATCGTGTTAAAAATCACATATCGAGATTTTAGTAAATGATCACGTTTTAAGGTACCTAGAATCCAATTTTAACATTTTCACGATGATGTCCGTATGTGTGTATGTATGTATGTATGTGTGTGTGTGTGTGTGTGTGTGTGTGTGTGTGTGTGTGTGTGTGTGTGTGTGTGTGTGTGTATGTGTACAGATTTTGTTGGCACTCAAACTCAAATACTATTATTCAGAAAATTCTGAAACCTTGTATTTCTACCCTATTCTAATATGGAAAGATCCCATTAGATTTTGGTGTAAATCGGATAACCGGAAATGGCACTTTACCTAAAGCTTCAAAAAATACCATTAAATGCCATTTTTTCGCATTTTGTCATTATGAAAATTAAAGATTATTGAATTTTCTATAGGAATACATTAATACTTTTTCAATATAATTTACAGATAAATTTAAAAATCTTTTTTTTTTATACATCCCGATGCCTAAGATAAACACAATTTCTTTGTTACACAGTTCATATTTCAAATGAATGTAACTGACAGGTGAATGTTACTGTCAAAAAACTAATCACTTCAAATTAATAATGATGACATTTTAAAAAGAAAATAGTAAATAAAGCAATAGTTATATGCAGTGAAACAGTTTGCTGCATTAGTTAATACGTAGGTATGTATTTAAATTAATAAAAATTAAATAGCGGGAGGTTTTGTGTTGGCCACATCAGATTTTTTTTATTAATATTAGTTATTCAGCATATACATTCGTATTTTTTTACTATTTTCCTTTAATTCGATTGAGCTGGAAACCCCCATTAAAAGAAACTACATCTGTAAAATAATTAAAAGTCTACTTACATTCGCTAGTCATACCATACATCCCGTCGACAAAAACCAATACCACCTTGATGGTAAAATTAACGTAAAGTCCCTACAATCAACCTAGGTACTTTTGAATTTGATGTAGGGAGTGGAAAAAAATTTACTAATGCTGTGTCCGATGTCGCATTTTGGCATTTAGTATTTAGGATTTAGGCCTTCTTTACATAAATACAACTCCGAATGGCGCACTAGTGATATCCATTGGTTTGTATGGCACCACTTTAGAACAACAAAAATGAATTATACAATTCGATTCAATTTGATGCATGAGAGTATATGTTAATATTATATTTCATAAAATAGAAGCTAAGAAGGTATTCTTTGACAGTAAATTTAACGTTTTGTATAAATATAGCAACGAATATGATTTGTTTAATTAGTGCGCGTTAACTTCAAGGCATAGTATGCTCCTGCAAAACCCTAAAATCTAATTTCTAAAATCCTAAATAATCACTAGATTTAGGGCATATAAATTTAGGATATAGATATTAGGGTGATAAAAGTGTAACATCGGACACAGGCTAAATGTATAAATTTAATTATTTAAGTCAAGGCATCGAAGTTGAACCGAACAAAAACCGGAACCAAACCGTAACATTTTAGCTAATGCAAAACCCCGAACCGAATCATAGATATATTTTTCAATAGAACCCGAGTCGGAACCGAACCGGGTATTAAAATTCGGGTTCAGGGTTCAGCTCTTGTTCAGGTTCATTTTCAGTTCGAAACGCAAGAGTAATCGTAATACAGCCGATCTGTGTTGCTGCCTGTGTTGACTGTTCGTGATATTGTGTTGCATTATTAATCATTTTAAATTATTATATTGTACTCGTATATACAGTACAAAACAATAAGTAGCACTTGCTTACTACATTTATTTTCTAATTTGTTAATAGACGCAATTTTGACACCTATAATCAGTCTCAACTTCACATGCACATACCATAACTAACAGTTAATAATCATTAATTTTTGTAATGTGTCTCGGGTATAAGTCGAGATCTCCAACACATCCAATACTGGTAAAAGAACACATACTGACCGCAATGCTTATTATTTGGATATATTACAATTTTTTAGTTAAAGTAATCTTTGACCGTTGTTTTTATTTATTTACTACCTTGTCTCCTGATCCCTATTGGTAAATATTAAAAAAATCTGATGTGGGCAGCACAATACCTTTCGTCAGTTCTATGTATTTTGTACAAACCCTTTACTAAAAGTTCTTTGAAAAAGATTCTATGTATATAACTAATAAAATTGTAACACGAACTATTTTCTACAAATTTCATACTGAAAGTTCTTTGGAAAAGATTCTATAAATTCAATAAAATTATATCACGAACATACACTATGTAAATTGCACTTGACACTGACATCTGTCAATTAGAATTATTGAATATATAAGCTGTTTCCATGATTATAAAAAAGCTGACTGATTTATGAAAGTTAATCTCTTTATAATTCTTTAACTCCAAATTTATTGAAAATAATTTTTGATACTGACATGTCAGTTACAAATATTTGTATTTGACAACTGGTTTCCTTGGTGTAGTCTGTTCGATTTATTGCAACATAATTTTTTATATTTATTTTCTTTCCCCCGGTTTTATAAAGGGCAGAATAAATTTATTTCCATATAAATATTCAAACTAACAAATTCGAATAATATTACTGTCAAAAATTCGACTGCCGTTTGAAGAAATAAATTTTATTTATTTTGGAAGTAAATTTATCTGTCGTTGATAAAACCGGCCATAAATTTCCAAATCTATAGAAGATATAATATATTTTTGAAGTGTGTTAGATAGAGAATTGTATGTTCTTTAATATTTGTAATAACAAAAATTTTCAGAAAATAATATTTAGAAGATTTTTTTTTAAGATACTTCTTCTGGTTGTCGAATCTTTTCAGCTCTTCCCATTAATGTCAGGCGTAGCGAAACAGGTGTTAAGTATTATAGTTTTTGAGGAATCGGCCTTCCAACATCCAGAGACGCACACAAAAAACACACACACACACACACACACACACACGCACGCACGCACATCATCGTAAAAATGTTATAATCGGATCTAGGGACCTTCAAACGTGCTTATTCACTAAAATCTGGATATGCGATTTCTAGCATGAATCCAATACCTACTTTTCTTAGCGAGAGGTAAAAATTGGATTTCATAAAAAAATCTAGTTTTATCTAGCATACAGCTGGGCTGCTATAAATTTAAAGTTATAAATATGTACGTGTCAAATTTTATTTATACCTCAATTTCAAAATAACGTAGAATTATTTCAAAATGTATTTTATAACTTTCTTTGTACGTCACGTGCAAAAATACTTCAAATTTTAAATTTTATGCACTTCATAAATCCCATAATTCGAATCGGACCGACTTCAAACTTGAAACTTTAAAATTATTCTGTTGCTAATTTTCAGAGCGAACAGATATGCACCTATGTGCTTTTTATGGATTTTTGTACGATGTTTGTAAGCGAATGTGTCTAAAAAACAAACGTTAAAAAGCCTACTTTTAATGGTGCTTGAAGATAATAGTTATTCATGTATTATGGTTTTTATCATCATATGAGTGATAAAAAGGATCTTCAGTGCCGAGGTGCATATTAAATTTTATTTGAAATTGGAAATTTGTGAAAATGAAAGCAATATTTATTCCTATAGGTTATGTTACCAAATCTGCTAAATTAAACGAAATTATTTTCAGTGTGGCTAAACTCCGGACATTGAAGTTATTGTAAAGAACACTCAAAATTATGTGTGTTATCTCAAACTTCAAAGGAATTATTTAATTCGTTCTTCTTGCAGATATTTTTGTCATTTTACGTACAAATTTAGTATTGTACAATGTACCTACCCAAATTATATATAATGTTGGCAACACTGCCTTTTCATGAAATCATCGTATAATGGATTGCTTTGGTGCTGATATCTGAACAATTAAAATATTTTTTTTCCGACGACCACTACGAAAAGTATATAAATTCACACGCCAAACTATTATTGAAAGTTGGTCATTGCACATCACTACCAAAGCTGTGTGAAATGAAAGCTCGTTAGCCAATCAGATGCGTCGGCAACTGTATGTTATGATTTTATCACACGCTGCGATAACTGAGCGAACTAACCTAAAAATTTATATGTAAAAATTTGACAGTTGCAAATAATTTGCTAAATTTACACGGATTAAGAAGGCTGGACCCTAATTTGACAGATTTTTACATAATTTTTAGTGAATTCTGATAGCAATGATGTAAACATATTGGCACGTACCACGATCACGGTTCTAAGACCGGTATTAGTTAAAACCTTGACGACGACTTGACACATACTTCAGGGATATAAACAAAAATCAGTGATGCCACTATACTGATTAAACCGAAAATGTACTGACAGGCATATTCAATACATTTGGCTTCAATATTCTAAATAATTTATCTTAAAAACAAGTCCAGAGACAAATCATATTAAACAATTTAAAATAATGAAGCCAAATGTATTAAATATGCCTATCGGTACATTTTCGGCTTAATTAGTATAGTGGCATCACTGATTTTCTTTATAACCCTGAAGTATGTGTCAAATAGTTAGCACGGTTCTAGCTAACACCAATGTTAGAACCGTGATCGTGGTACGAGCCATTCTGTTTTAACATTTTTATGAAAATTTTATATTGTTTTATTTTTTGTGGTCGTCGGAAAAATATCGTGTACAACACGTGCTGATATTTCACACTCACGTGATTAAACCACTCGCCTTCGGCTCGTGGCTCAAACTTCACGTTCGTGTGAAATATCCAACTTTACAATATACTATTTCACAATCGGTAGCAAAATTCATTATTATTCAATTTAAAATAGTCTATAATAATCTACGTCAGGAGTCATAAATTTTGGTGGTTGTACATTGTACAATAAATATCTACCATTCTACATGAAGGAACAATATTTTTTTTAGTTAACTTTACATTAAATTCAGTTATAAACATATGTACCTACTGTTGAATTTTCATTAATAAAAAAGTAGGTACAATGTTTTGTTTTTTAAAAAAATTATATTTCAAGATTGTGGAAAAAATCATGTTTAGCACCCGTGTGCATGTCTTTTTCTCACTTGTCCAGTTGGCCAGTTGGTCCGGACTCGTAAGAAAAAGACATACTTTGCTCACTTGTATTAGAAATAGCTATTTCATTGATCGTTTATTTATGAGTTTGTTTATTGTATTCAAAATCGTTTTAATGATCCTTATTAATAATGTAAGATTTTCTATTAATAAACTATTTTACGAGCATATAAGTAATGATCATATAATATTTTTATCGGCGTTTGAACTATATTAAGTTATAGCCGCAAATACTTTATTATCTTTACAATTTTCAAAAGCATATAAGTTATGATCATAGATACTACTGATAAACAATCTCAAAACATTAGTGCTCGATTAAATTTTAAACGTTTGTAATTTTTTTTTTGTCATGGAATAAAATTAGAATTATTATAACTAACACGTTTGGTAATTGGCGATTAATGGTCTCAACTATTAACTCGTACATTGCGCTAGCCCATTAAAATGTCTCGATTATTAATTACACTTATTAACATACGTAATATTAAATAACTATTAAATATTTTGATATGTAATTTTGATCAAATGTAATTATTGTATAAATAATATAAATAGGCGTTAATGATTCGTTAATTTTAAATTAACGAAAAATTTTTTTGAGATAAATTCATGAACCTTTCTGGGATTTGAACCCAGGACTTTCCCATATCTAGTAGGACCATCTAACAAATTGAGCCACCAGATCCTATTGATTCTCCGATTTCAGTGGCCTATTAATTCTACGATTTAAATATTACATATTTTCTAATTTTGTCAGTAATGTTTATTATTTAATATCGTGTTAACTCAACGCTTATCTGGAAAATTGAAATGATTTAATTATCGTAATTAGCTAGTACTTAAATCTTAATTATGTCCTATATGAATGAAGTATGCTGTAGCAATGTAATTATGTGTAATATAAATTTATTATGTCCCCTACACTAGACAGAGTTTTATTAGAGTAGTGACAGACGAAGTTTTGCACACTGCGTGTCTGAAGAGAAATATATCAGATATTAGATATCATTTAAAATCTTTGAGAAAAGCAATTGGGGATTCCACCATTTTTATCTGCCTTTACAAGGCAGATTTATCAAAAGAATTAAATTCGGAGTTAGTTAATACCATTTTTATTCCGAACTATTTTTTTTGGTATTAGAGCTATTCACGAAACAGAATAAGGTTGGAGTTAAATTTGGTGTTAAGGCTTATTCACAGCTACGAAAATAAGAAATATAAATAAAATTATAAATAAGACTTTATGGTTGGTGTTCACAGCTTCGAAAATAAAACGTAATTTAACATCAACTGTCATTTAATACGTTCATAATTAACAAGCAATAATAACAACTTCATACCTTTTAAAGCACTGTATGCAACCATATTTGCGAATCACTGTGTTAAGAACGCTTTTTAAAATTATATTTAAATTGAAATCCTTTTGTCAGAATGTACATTGACAGCTCAAATGACAGTTGTTGTGTTTGTACTTATTTTTGTGTAAAATATTTAACATTTGCAAATCCTTGTGTTTATGTCTTATGTTTAATTTTATTTTAGAGATCTGTGAATAAGGCTTTAGTGCTAATTTTTCAAACGTCTAATTAGTTTAAATTTTTGCCACCTTAGTTCTTGTCGCTACAATCGCGCTGAGTTCTGTGTAAGTTCTCATGTTTGCGTTGTGTTTATGTAATTGATTTGCTCCTAAAACATATTTAATACTAAATTATGTATATAGTTCATTCATTTTTATAGTTATTTACCGTAATAAATGTTATCAGATACATGTAATGGATTCAGCCTATCCCTAAAAATTCTTGGCCTAATACGTCTACGTTCATTTTGCTCATCCTCGCCGTCATGAAATTGTAAAAAACTAAACATATTCAACTAAAATAAATAAATAAAAGTTGTGATTTACTGCACGATATTAAAGTAAAGGTCATCTATGAAATGTAACAATATATCTTAATCCACAACTAACAAATAATATGTATAATTTTTTTAAAATTCTTCTAACTTTCTAACTGATAATCGGCTTTGAACAATAGCCACGGACCTATAAGATTCTTCTTATTAATCTTGCCGCGTGCGCACTTCTCTGGTTAGTAAATATGGAATAAATTTAATTCTTACAAAAAATTACAGTTTGTTGATTTTTTACCTCTCGCTAAGAGATGTAGGTATTGGAATCATGGAAAAAATCGCTATTCTAGATTTTTAGCGGATTTGCACTTTTTAAGGTCCCTATAATCCGATTATAACATTTTTTCGATGATGTCCGTACGTGTGAGTGTTCGTGTGTGGATGTTGGAGCCACGGTTTCTCAAATACTATAAGACTTAAAAAATATTTAACTGCAGTTTCCTCAATCTGACATTCCTGGGAAGAGCTGATTATATTTTGGTAACAATTTGACAACCGGAAGTAATAGTTTCTTTAAAAAAATCTTCAAAATATATTTTTTTGGAAATTTTTGTTGTTACAGCTTTGCTATTTATCATGGAAACAGCTGATGCTGATATATTAAAAAAATTCTAATTGACTGATGTCAGTTGCAAGTGCAAAACCAGATATGGAAAGTGTAGGATCACAAAATTGGTATGTCATAGTGCTCCTCGCAAGTGACACGCAGAGAAAGGCCAAAGAGAAGATGGAAGGACTGTATCGCAGAAGACTGAAAGGAATGCCTGTGTCAAGAAGGTGTGTTGGACAGGAATGAGTGGAAGAAAAGAAGAAACAGCTACCTCTAATAAAATAGGGGAAGCTGAAGAATAAGAAGAAGTGTCAAGTGCATTTTACTTAGTGTATGTTTATGTTTTAATTTTATTGGATTTATAGAATAGAAATAGTATGTGTTCGTGTTTGATTTTACATGATATTATATAGAATCTGTTCCAAGGACCTTTTGGTATGGGATTTGTACAAAATACATCGAATTGATGGAAGGTTTTGTGCTGGCCACAACAGATTTTTTGTTATAAAACGACGGTTCGATAGCGAAGTGCAATACAATACTTATATAACATAAAATGGAAATGGCGAGAGGTATTGTGCTGGCCACAACAGATTATTTTTTTTTTACATATTTATCATTTCAGAATACTTTTAATTTTACCTACATAGTAATTAGTTTTGGAACTAAATTTTTTATTTAATCCAGTTTCGTGAATTAGAACCGGAGTTAATTTGACAGTTCATGGAACCAAAAATAGGACTAAAAGTAGAACTGGCGCTAATCCGGATTAGATGCTAATTCTTTTCGTGAAATAGGAAAGCAGTTAAAAATGGAACTAAAAGTGGAATTAGCGGCTAATTCTTTTCATGAATCCGTCTGTAAGTGAATTTAAATTATTAAATTTAATGCAAGAAATTTATGTTATGGGGTATTCCACTCAATTTTTTTTATTATAAAACTTCATTCAGTTTTGAAGCAATACATAGTATTAAAAAATCTTATTTGTTCCTAGTTTAACAGTATTTTATTTTCGAGAAATCACTGTAACGTCACATTTCCCCTATACTTGTCTTTCTCACACACACTGCTCTGAGTACGCTGCGAGAGAAAGATAACAATTGTATGACGTCAATTTTCCCTTTAGCAAATGTGAAATATCTCGTAAAGTAATTATTTAAAAAATGTTTTCATTTTTTTAACTATTATTTATTGAGCCATACTTTATGTTAAATTGAATTTTTTTAAATTTGTTTGTTATGTTGGAATACCCCATTACATTATATTTATAATTATACTTAAATAGAAGCGGTGCAAACGTCCATTAGCTTCAGAGTCAATATCTCAAGAGTATTTTATGTACCTAGATATTCATGCACCTGCATCTTAACAATAATACACACCGATTTTTCACACTTGATCATTACGTCATAGTTTGATGTTCGTATATTAGATATTTAATGCCTCAATATTGCGATGAGGTTTGGAGCAGGCCTTCTCTTCTAACACATTCCACAAGCGGTAATTCAAAGGATTGAGGTCTGATCTTCAGCGGCAATAAATTTTGGTAAATTCATCTCTAACCAGCGTTGCGATGACTTCGCTTTGTGCGCGGGCGCTGAATCTTTCTGAAAAATCCAGTGTTTTCCAGCGAACAAAGATTCATTCAATGGCTTCACAACTTGCTCTAATATGTCACTTTGGTAATTTTCTGCTCGCGTTTTTACCCCTTGTTCGCAGAAATGCAACTTCGTAACACCGTCGTAAGACACCCCCCACCAAACCATCACTGACGCTGGGTGGTAACCCCTTTCTATCTTCGGAATTTTCTCTGCAGCTTCCCGAGAGCTATGGGCGTACACCCTATCATTTTCGCAGTTTAATTTTTCTTCTACAGTGAAAATTTTTTCATCCGTAAAAAGAATTTACCGATGACTTCCATTCGCGTGTCGCTGCAGTAACTTTTTAGCTCTCGTTGCTCTAATGTGCCGTAGGGTCGCTGTTAATCGCTGTCCTGTGCTTCTGCGATAAGCTCCAAGTTTAAGATCTTCTTTCAGAATGCGTGACATGATTCTAGTGGGGATCTTCATTTCTCTACACATGATTTTATGCTTTCGGAGTGGATTTCTCCGAATTCTCTCGCGAACAGATTTGATGGCTGCTAGATTCCTAGTTGTGCGCGGCCGACCTCTTCTTGGTCTGTCATCAATTAGTAACGTATCGTTGTAACGTTTAATGGTCGGTAAACAAACTTCCTCGTAATTTTCAGAAGTTTTAACAAATTGAAAATCTCTACTGGTGTTTTGCTGCACTTGTATAGCGCAATCACTGCTATACGGTTTTCTTTAATACCCTACTCCATGTTTACTGCATGAGCTATCGGTTTGAAATTAATGATTTACAATAATATGTTGACGGATGAAAAAAACAAATGTTCAAGGCACCCTTAATTTTATTTTTATAAATCTTTTTATCGAGTTTTATACTCAGAGATAGAATTTATGGCACGACTACGTAATTTTAAATGAAAATATTTACTATTATTGTTGTAAAATGCTCAGAAAATTTCTCGACTTCACCTTCTAGTTTCGTGTCTCGTCTACCTCTTTCAATTTTCCGGTTGATGTCACTAATTTCTAACTTACTCGTTTGTAAATAAGTCGTTTATACCCGCAAACAAATTCCCAACCAAATCATTTCCAAATTAAATTCTTTTACATCTAGATTGCCCAGAATTTTTCTCCTCCACAGCCAACTTTTAAATTAACTGGCTTGTTTAGTTTATTTAAATTTCAAATTCACAAAAACTTTGGTTTTTTGTTTGTGTTCTGAGTTATAGAATATATTAATGTTAAATTAATTTTGTGAATAAATAGGGCTGAGTAAATGAAGAGAAGAAATGAATAATTTGGAAGAAAGGGTTTTAATTAACATATTTAATTGCTAATGAAGAAATAGAAAGTTAATTACGAAAAGGTTGTAACTTCTTGTCAGAAACAGAATAAAAATTGATCTTTTTGTACCTTCCGTCACCTTTAGGTAAGGTATTGTCTTAGGTCATGAAATTCGGTGATGAGTTTTTAATGAATAAGCACGTTTTAGGGTCCCTAGAATACGATATACTAGTTTTACGAAGATGTGTGTGTCTGTGTGTGACAAGAATTTCTCCGACGAAAACTCCAATACTACAATGGGGGATTACGGCTCAATCGAATTAAAGGAAAATAGTAAAAAAATACGAATGTATATGCTGAATAACGAATATTAATAAAAAAATGAAATGGTATAATTGAGATATTTCGAAAATAAAGGGTTTTTTGTTATAGCGCTTCGACACTAATATGAAAATATTTTGATTGGCGACCGAGAGACCACCTATACATGCATTACAAATAGCGTGTTAGGAGGTGGGGATTACTACCAATGGAAGTTAAGAAATTCTAATTTGAAAGGTGGGGCTAACATTCCAGTACAGCAGTTTTCAAACAGTTTTTATTTTAACATAAATTTCTTGCATTAAACTTAATAATTTAAATACACCTGTAATTATAAAGTATGTAGACTTATACAGTGTAATAATGTTCATTTATTTTTATGTAAATATAGCTTAAAATAGCATATATTTCAAGAACATTTAGGTCCATGATGAAAACAGTTTGATATAAAAACACATAAATGTGACGTCACGTCAATTTTTTCAAAATTCGGGAGACCATAACTCGCTTATTAATAGGAATTTTTTCACCGGATTTTCAATAGTCTTAGTTTTCCTAAAATTTTCAGATGAAATTATAAAAAAAAAATGGTGTAATCCCCCATTCTAAAAATTATAATTCTTTCGTATTCCTCTTCTTTACATCCATATGAAGAACTGATTAAATTTTGGTTATAATTAGTCAACCGGAAGTTCCCTTATTTGAAGTTCTTGACAGTTTTTTTTTGTAAAAAACTGTTAAATATAATTTTTTGACATTTTATGTGATTATCAATATGAAAGAATATCATATTGTGTATATGGTTTGATTATATATTTTCCTTCATATTCAATAAATGTAGAGTTAAAGAATTAGAAAGACACTAACTTTCATAAATCAGCCAGCTTTGCTATAATCATGGAAACAGCTGATATATATGCAAATAATTCTAATTATCAGATGTCACTGTCAAATTCAAACGCAATTTACATAATGTATGTTCGTGTTATAATTTTATTGGATTTACATAATCTTTTCCAATGAACTTTTGGTATGGAATTTGTAAAAGATAGTATATGTTCGTGTTATAGTTTTACTGGATATATACATAAAATCTTTTCCAAGGAACTTTTTTGACAGATGTCAGTATCAAGTGAAATTTTCGTAGTGTATGTTTGTGTTATAATTTTATTGGATTTATAGAATCTTTTACAAGGAAATTTCGTTATGGAAATTGTTAAAAATAGTAGGTATATGTTCATGTTACAATTTTACTGGATATATAGAATATTTTCCAAGGAACTTTTCGCATGGAATTTGTACAAAATACATAGAATTGATGGAAGGTTTTTAATTTATTTTATATAATTATAAGTTTGTAAGAAAAATAAACTCGTACTAATACAGAAACTTTTTGGATAGGCGATCCCTTGAAATTCTATATAAAAATATCTTTAAAAATACAGAAAGGACCTTGAATGTTACGGTTTGTTGATAACTTAAAAACGTGAAGTATATATGAAATATAGAATTTCATATCACCGTAAACCAGTTTTTAGAAATTATGCTGCATATTTCTGTAATTTTAATTTTTACTGTTGCATTCAATATTGAAAAATCAATATTTATATACCTACGAGTTGGCAGATAGCGTCTAAGAGTACCCAGAAGGGGGGTTCTCCACTCTAATTTTTTTAAATTTTAAATAAAAGTTCGTTTAATTTTGAAGCAATTGGTAGTTTTAAAAATTCTTTTAATTGTAAAATACAACTGTACTTGTTAGTTTGTTAATATCACTACTTTATTCAATAATTTGTTACTAGTTTCATCATCTGGTCGAAACTAGTAACAATATATTGAATAAAGTAGTGATATTAACAAACTAACTTATAGTTTTATTATACAGGGTGATAAAAAATGAGGGCATATAGTACTGACCAAAATGAATAAAAAAGCTTAATCAACATTGGTTCGATCTTCAATTGTTTTTGAGAAAGAGGCCATTTTGTATTAGACTTGAAGAAAAACAGTCAAAGATAGTGACTCAACAAAATTTTGTCTGTCAGTAAATATACTATAAAAAATCTGATGTGGCCAACACATGACCTCCCGCCAATTCCATGTTTAAAGTAGCAGTGAACTTTAAGTAAAGTATCATTTCCGGTTAATCGTTTGTAAATAAAATCTAATTTGTTGTCCAATAAATAGAAAAGTCTGTAATACGAAATTTTGGATTGTTTTATTGTTTTTCCTCATAAATTTGTTAGAGCTCCAAATTAAGTACTACTAACATCCGATTTATCATATATGGTTAAAATCTAATATGTTGTTTCAAATTATATATAAGTTTTAAATACCAAATTTGAGAAGTTTTGGATCATATTTTAAAAGGCTTTAAGGAAAAATCGTCACACACGTATATTCTTATAAAAATCAGTATCATCTTTTAGGTACTCTAAAACGCAATCTTTGTAAATTCTTCGCCGTACATAATCCATTTCGTAAATGTGTAGTTGTAAATGAATATTAATTTATAGTGCTGCAAAAATAGCAATTAGCAAATTTAAATCAGATCATCCTGTACATCTAACATTTATGTATGATGGAAAATATATTATTTTTACAAACCTTAATAAAATATTATACTATTATATTCTCATTAACACGGTTTCATTATTAATTTTAATATAATTGCTGCCTGTCAGTGACATTTGTTTAAATATGTCAAACCTGTCATTAAAATTATGATTTTGTTTGACGCATAGGCTAGGTGATACATGGAAATAAATTATATTATATATTCATATTTAAAGTTATTTAGAGTTATTTACTAAATGTTATTATCGTAGAATTGAAGATTAAACCATAATATTCAATTTTAATTAGTAAAAGTTGCTAAAAAAATATATTAAATGAATTTTTAACAAGAAAAACTGTTAAAAGCTTGTATAAATGATACTTCCGGTTATCCGATATGCACTAAAAACTAATGAGCACTTCCCATATTAGTATAGAATGGGTATACAAAATTTCAAATTTTTCTGATTGATAGTATTTGAGTAATCGTGTCCACAAGATCCACACACACACACAGACACACACACATACATACCTAGAGACATCATTGTAAAAATGTTAAAATCGGATTCTGGGGATATCAAAACGTGCTTATTATATAAAATCTCTATATGCTATTTTTAGCACGATCCCTATACCTCCCTTACCTAGGATAGCGAGAGGTAAAAAAACAATAAAGTCCGTCCAACATCCAGACACACACACACACACACACACACACACACACACACACACACACACACACACACACAAAAACACAAACACACACACACACACAAAAACACACACACACACACACACACACACACACACACACACACAAGAGAGAGAGAGAGATACATTGTAGTGACCTTAAAACGTGCTTATTCACTAAAATCTAGATATGCAATTTTTAGGATGAAAAATCTGTTGTGGCCAGCACAAGACCTCTCGCCATTTCCATATTAGGCTATATGAGTATTGTATTGCACTTCGCTATCGAACCGTCGTTTTATAACAAAAAAAAAACTCTAGAATTTTACCCAAATATTGTTTTTTATTGTATTTAACATGTCTTCTGCACACATTCTTCCATTTCATTAACCAGATTAGCGGTATTTCTGATGGATATATGCATTTTACTTATAATTTCAAAGATTTAGTTAATAAAACAATAAGAAACATTAAATATACTTCCCTGAAAGCTATCAGAATGTCACCAAAATTGTTAATTTTTGACATTGACATCTGTCATTTACAAACTATGTTATAAACATTTCAATTTATGAAGTGGTTTCCTTAGCGCCTTAGCCTCTGCGATTAGATTATTCTATATATTATAGTATCTTTATCTCTAAATCTGTATAAGATATAATAAAATATTTTAAGTTATTAGATGGAGAATTTTATGTTCCTCAATATTTGTAGGTAATAACAAAAATTTCCGAAAAATTATATTTAGACGAATTTTTCTAAGAAACTACTACTTCCGGTTGTTATCAAAACCTTTTCAGCTCTTCACAGGAATGTCAGATTGAGGAATTCATAGTTAAACAGGTCTAAAGTCTTATAGTTTTTGAGGAATCGTCCCTTCAACATCCACAGAGACATGATTTTAAAAATGTTATAATCGGATTCTAGCGACCTTAAATCATGCTTATTAACTAAAATCTAGATATACGATTTTTAACTTGAATCCAATACCTCTCTTAGCGAGAGGTAAAAAAGAAAAATTAGTGATGGGCTTTTTATAGAATTTAAAGGAAATGGAATACTATGCCTTTTAAAATATGTGTATGACTCATACATACAGTCTTCTGAATAACATATTTACACAAATTTTAAATTATCATAGTATGTTTACATTCCTATCGCGACATTTCTCATTTAACTGAGACATCATTAAAAGCGATACAGACAAACAAATAATTAAGTTTTGTCAAATATTTAATTTAAATAACATTATTTTTTGTAGCGTAAACTGTTAATAAATAATATTTATCGAAACTTTTTCTTAGGTATTTAATTCAAAATTTTTTCATCCCTTAACAAATTGTTTTATTTCAAGAATAATCAATTTCGTAAAACGTTTTTCCGTTGAAAAGCTAAATACTTTTTATCATCACAAAAAGTTCCGAAGAAGTTAATGGAAAAAATTCTTTTCAAATTATTTTCGTCGCTTACAGAAAATAAACAATGCTGAAAATGATGTCTGAAAATTTAATAATTTTAATTTTGCTGTTAACACGGCCTTGAAATCCAGGAACTAAATGTTAAAGGTGACAGAGACCTTAACCTTTCAAGATTAATGGAGCACTATTTCTTAACTTGATAAAGTTGATAAGAATTTATCAGTGTTATTCATTAACTATGAAATTATAAAACGCTGTAAACATATTCATTTTTTGTGGATCGGTGTATACATAAGATGACTTTTATTAGATTCATAAATCATGAGAACGGTTTATAAATATAAAAACGCGATTGCGCGTTGAAATTTTAAAAAGTAAATTTGGGACAGGATAACCTAACAGACAAGACAAAAAATTAAGTTCCTGTATCCCTTAAATGTGCCCCTTATGGCCGTTTGCACTGCATCTACTTAAGTATATTATTAAAAACTAAAATGGAGTCTTAAAATAAAGTTATAACTAAAGAAAAAAACCCCTTAACCTAACAATAATTTTAAAAAATATATTCGTATTTCGAGAACTATGTTCTCATCATCAGTTTCATTAATATTAATAATATTAATTAATTATGACTTTGCATTACGCTGTCCGGTTCATGTACTTCTTAGGGCAAACCAATAAGAGTAAGCCGGTAATGTCACTTCTTGTAAAATCGACACATCTTTTTCATAATAAATATATCTACATTGTTCAATTAACCGTGTTAGTTGGACTTCTTTTTCAATTGCACTCATTTTTAGTCAAGACAATGTCACAGAAATATTCAAAACTAACAAAATGATGACAGATGTCAATTGACTGTCATAAATATCTCCATAATCAAGCTGTCGTCCACGAACATTATACTCTTCTGATTGGTTGGCATTAACATTATGACTTGAAAATTAGAAATTTTCATGTTTTAGGGTAACGGCATAATGCTAAGGTTATTATTGGTTTAGGCATAGTATACCCTTAATAACATTTAAAGAGAATACAAAAAGGAACACAACTAAATAATAAAATATGGGGTGTTCCATTTGAAAATGACGAGTTATGGCCATTTGAAATTCATTAAATTTGATTCGCTTTATTTAACACCCTGTATAATAATATGTAAAAGAAAGTATACGAGAACATAGAGTATAGTTTATAGTTGTACAGAAAAAAAAATCTTAATTTTTACCTCTCGCTAAGAGAGGTATTGGATTCATGCTAAAATTCGCATATCCAGATTTTATTGAATAAGCACGATTTAAGGTCCCTACAATCCGATTATAACATTTTTAAAATGATGTCTGTGTGTGTGTGTGTGTGTGTGTGGATGTGTGTGTGTGTGTGTGTGTGTGTGTGTGTGTGTGTGTGTGTGTGTGTGTATGTATGTATGTATGTATGTCTGGATGTTGTAGTCACGATTCCTCAAAAACTATAAGACTTAAAAAATATTTAACTGCAGTTTCCTCAATCTGATATTCCTGGGAAGAGCTGAAAAGGTTTTGGTAACAATTGAACAACCGGAAGTAGTAGTTTCTTAGAAAAATTCTTCTAAATATAATTTTTTGGGAGTTTTTTTTATTAAATATTGAAGAACATAAAATTCTCCATCTAATACACTTAAAAATTTTATTATATCTTGTATAGATTTAGAGATAAAGACTGTATAATTTATAGAGTATACTAATCGCAGAGGCCAAGGCACTAAGGAAACCAGTTGACAAATTCCAATGTTTATAACATGACATATGTCATTGTCAAATATCAATAGTTTTAGTGACATTCTGATAGCTTTTCCTGGGAAGTATATTTAACTTTTCTTATTCTTTTATTAATTAAATATTTGAAATTATAGGTAAAATTGTGGTAAAATGCATATATCTATCAGAAATACCGCCAATCTGGTTAATGAATTGGAACAATATTTGACATTTAGAAACTTCCTCATACAATGAAAAATAGATATAATTTGAATTATATGTGTGCAGAAGACATGCTAAATATAGTAAGAAACAATATTTGGGTAATGTTCTGTAAGATTTTGTTATAAAACGACGGTTGGAAAGCGAAGTGCAATACAATACTTATATAGCCTAATATGGAAATGGCGAGAGGTCTTGTGCTGGCCACAACAGATTTTTACTATTAAAATAACTTCAGTATGCCTTTATAAAGCAGTGCGTGTTTTAGGTCTTTTTTTAGAGAAAAAAAGGAATAACTTGGCAACGCCGCGGAAAACTAAAACAAATTTCATATGTTTCTTATAGAGGAATGTAATACAATTCAAAATATATATAAAAATATAACCAACAACTGTTGATACGTTATTGAATATACTGGGTACCTGTTATGAACTTTGTAATAAAGATATTTTAGGAATTTCTTCTGAACAGACTCGAGTAAATCTTGATACCGTGAGTATTTTTTAACATGAAACATTGAGTTTGTTATATCCATAGTTACGACTTCATATTTGATTGACAGCAATGTATTTGCCCGTTCCATTTAAAATGAAACATAGGGAACGAATCTGACAGAAGTATTATATTTAAATAATGTAAGAAATTTAGCGGAGTCAGAAAACCACTCGAGGGTACTAAACATATTTCGGGCACAAGGTACACACAGTATTTTTTTACATCTAAATTTAATTTTTAGAAAACAGATATAATTATTTAAATAATATTAACCTCTAATGACATCTTGTCAATATGACAGATAACCCTTGAATTTCCCTATAAGTTATGATTTGACATTTGATTGACAGAACATATTTGTCTGTCTCATTTAAATTGACACATGTGGAATGAATTTGTCAGAAGTATTATATTTATATATTGTAAGAAATTTAACCGAGTCAGAAAACCACTGGGGCACAAGGTGCACACTATATGTTTTCTACAACTAATTTTATTTTAGAATGCAGGTATAATTATTTAAACAAAATTAACCTCTATTGACGTCTTATCAAATGTCAAATTCGTTCCCTATGTTTCATTTTAAATGGAACGGGCAAATACATTGCTGTCAATCAAATCTCAAGTAACCATGGATATGATAAACCCAATGTTTCACGTTAAAAAATACTCACGGTATATAGGGTTCCAGATAATATGGCAGTATTCAAGTTTAGCCCGAATAAATTAATAATATAGGCTTCTAATAGTTGAAAGATTTTGGAACGATTTACTGTTTCTAATTACAAATCCCAGCATTCTCATGGCTTATTGTACGTGTCTTCTGTATGGGGAACAAACGTAAATTTATTGTCAAACTTTATCCCAAGATCTTGTACAGTTGCTGAACGTGATATTATAACATTATTGATACTATAACTATAATTAAATGGGGTCAATTTTCGTGTAAAAGATATTGTTGTACATTTGTTTAAATTAAGATATAATTTATTAATTGAACACCATTGATAAAGACGTACCAAGTCTTCTTGGAGAAGATCGCAGTCATGCACAGAGTAAATGGGATAAAATATTTTTAGGTCATCGGCAAAGAGAAGTTTATTGCAACGTATAACATCCGTGACATCATTAATAAATATTAAAAACAGTAGAGGACCTAAATTTGAACCTTGAGGTACACCCGACGTTGGAACAAAAGAGGTAGAGATACCACCTTTATAATGAACATACATTTGTCGTTGATGTAGGTAAGATGATAGCCCCCTTGTTGCATAAATAACTATTATTTTTCCCTAGTTTTAAATGGAACAAATGGAAAGATTATACATGTGGTAGAATCTATATTATCTAAACCATCTACTACTTAGAAGTATGTTTAGTACGTCGTAAAAGATGTTCAGATTTGTATCAATAATATAAATGTTCTCTACTATCGCTTGTACGTGAATACGTAAATGGATGTTGATTTGATTGTTGAATACTGAACACCCGTAAGTAATGTGATTTTTATCAGGCGTTGTTTTAGATTTAATATGTTAGCTTAGAAAGCCACCGAAGACACGGACCGCCTAGTTTTAAAAACCCAAGAAATCCACTTAGATCAAATTTTAGGAAATCACAAAAAAACTGTTTTGATACATTCCAAATGAATAATTTATATAAAAACTAGTACAAAAACATCAGTACACATTTAATGTTGATGAAGAACCACAAACTAATTTGTTTAGAAGAAAAACTAATTAATAATGTCAGACTTTAAATTTAAAAAATCTGTTGTGGCCAGCACAAGACCTCTCGCCATTTCCATATTAGGCTATATAAGTATTGTATTGCACTTCGCTTTCCAACCGTCGTTTTATAACAAAATCTTACAGAACATTACCCAAATATTGTTTCTTACTATATTTAGCATGTCTTCTGCACACATATAATTCAAATTATATCTATTTTTCATTGTATGAGGAAGTTTCTAAATGTCAAATATTGTTCCAATTCATTAACCAGATTGGCGGTATTTCTGATAGATATATGCATTTTATCACAATTTTACCTATAATTTCAAATATTTAATTAATAAAAGAATAAGAAAAGTTAAATATACTTCCCAGGAAAAGCTATCAGAATGTCACTAAAACTGTTGATATTTGACAATGACATATGTCATGTTATAAACATTGGAATTTGTCAACTGGTTTCCTTAGTGCCTTGGCCTCTGCGATTAGTATACTCTATAAATTATAGAGTCTTTATCTCTAAATCTATACAAGATATAATAAAATTTTTAAGTGTATTAGATGGAGAATTTTATGTTCTTCAATATTTAATAAAAAAAACTCCCAAAAAATTATATTTAGAAGAATTTTTCTAAGAAACTACTACTTCCGGTTGTTCAATTGTTACCAAAACCTTTTCAGCTCTTCCCAGGAATGTCAGATTGAGGAAACTGCAGTTAAATATTTTTTAAGTCTTATAGTTTTTGAGGAATCGTGACTACAACATCCAGACATACATACATACACACACACACACACACACACACATACATCCACACACACACACACACACAGACATCATTTTAAAAATGTTATAATCGGATTGTAGGGACCTTAAATCGTGCTTATTCAATAAAATCTGGATATGCGAATTTTAGCATGAATCCAATACCTCTCTTAGCGAGAGGTAAAAATCTGATGTGACCAACACATGACCTCCCGCCAATTCCATGTTTAAAATAGCAGTGAGCTTTAAGTAAAGTATCATTTCCGGTTAATCGTTTGTAAATAAAATCTAATTTGTTGTCCAATAAATAGAAAAGTCTGTAATACGAAATTTTGGATTGTTTTATTGTTTTTCCTCAAAAATTTGTTAGAGCTCCAAATTAAGTACTACATCCAGTTTATCATATATGGTTAAAATCTAATATGTTGTGTCAAATTATATATGAGTTTTAAATACCAAATTTGAGAAGTTTTGGATCATATTTTAATAGGCTTTAAGGAAAAATCGTCACACACGTACATTCTTATAAAAATCAGCATCATCTTCTAGATGCTCTAAAACGCAATCTTTGTAAATTCTTCGCCGTACATAATCCATTTCGTAAATGTGTAGTTGTAAATTAATATTAATTTATAGTGCTGCAAAAATAGCAACTAGCAAATTTAAATCAGATCATCCTGTACATCTAACATTTATGTATGATGGAAAATATATTATTTTTACAAACCTTAATAAAATATTTTACTATTATATTCTCATTAACACGGTTTCATTACTAATTTTAATATAATTGCTGACTGTCAGTGAAATTTTTTTAAATATGTCAAACCTGTCATTAAAATTATGATTTTGTTTGACGCATAGGCTAGGTGATACATAGAAATAAATTATATTCATATTTAAAGTTATTTAGAGTTATTTACTAAATGTTATTATCGTAGAATTGAAGATTAAGCCATTATATTCCATTTTAATTAGTAAAAGTTGCTAAAAAATTATATTCAATGAATTTTTTACAAGAAAAACTGTTAAAAGCGTGTATAAATGATATTTCCGGTTATCCGATAGACACTAAAAACTAATGAGCACTTCCCATATTAGTATAGAATGGGTATACAAAATTTCAAATTTTTCTGATTGAGAGTATTTGAGTAATCGTGTCCACAAGATCCACACTCACACACACACACACACACACACACACACACACACACACACACACACACACACACACACACACACACACACACACACACACACACACACACACACACACACACACACACACACACACAGACACACACACATACATACCTACAGACATCATTGTAAAAATGTTAAAATCGGATTCTGGGCACATCAAAACGTGCTTATTATATAAAATCTCTATATGCTATTTTTAGCACGATCCCTATACCTCCCTTACCTAGGGTAGCGGGAGGTAAAAAATCTGTTGTGGCCTGCACTATACCTCCCGGCAGTACTGCTGAAGATGTCGCAACTGCACGGTAAATAAAAACTTTGTTGTGATTACTAAAAATAAGTTCTAGTAGCAAATTTTTTTTGTCAATATAGGACCAGCAAATATATTTGTTACAATTACCAAGGTAAATTTGCTGGTAAAAAATTGTTGTGGCAACAAATACAGTTTTGTTATGTATAACAAAAGATATTTGTTATGCGAACAAATAAAATAAGTTACCATTAAGAAGTATAAATTTGTTATGCGAACAAATAAATTAAGTTACCATTAAGAAATATAAATTTGTTATTCGAACAAAAAAATAAAATAAGTTACCATTAATAACTATAAATTTGTTTTAGAAACTAATTAATTTTGATTGATATATAGAATGAGGTAGTAAGGTAAAAATTAAATACATGCGTATTATATTATTTTTATTTATTTATAATTATAATCTATATACATGTAACAAATATTATATAAAAAAATAACATATGAAACAATAGTCACTTAAATTATATAGATTTATCAGTAATCTATACATACCTTCAAATTTCTCAATAAGACACACTAATTGCCATTGTTTTAAAATATCTTTTACAAAATCATCCATTTTTATTGACGGGCACAAGAAATAGGCACTTTTAAAACACATTTTTCGACAGGCTAAACTTAACTGCGTAAGCAAATGCGACACGACGTAGTATAGCACACGAACAGTGAATTATGCTGTATACCAAGGAATACCCTGTCTACACAAAAATTTTAGTTACCTGTACAAAGTATATGGCGAGAAAAGAAATAATTTGTAATCTTTACAAAATATAATGTCACAGGGAAAAAAAATAATTTCCCAGTAACAGATGAAATATTTTTAATTGTTGCAAAATGATTTTGTAATCGGAACAAAGTAACAAAATGACGGCTTAATACTACTAATAATAATTGCTGCCATGACTAATATTTTGCAGCAAATAATACTTTTTATATACAACAAAAATTGTTTAGTTTTGGATACTTAAAATACAAAGTTCTTCGTATACACGGCAAAAACTTATTGTTGAAATAACAAAAAAAATGCAGCTAACTAAATTTTGTCCGGAATATCAATGTAATTTTTTACCGTGTGGCGAAATTAAAACGTTACTATTTATAATTAGAAATGATAGGTTCTTTGATAGTGAAATTGGTATTATATTGGCCACAACAATTTTTTTTTTAATTTATCATTACCATTTCTTGCAAATAATACTATATTGTGTTATTAAGAGTACAAGTGATACTTTGTGTGGCGAGCATGTAAGTTTGCACGATGAGCGGAGCGAGTCGGACAATAGGGTATTCTCTCATGATTGCAAATATTAAAAATTTATTAAAAATATTAAAGTTGGTAGGTAAACAGGAGGAATAAAACATAAAAAAACACATTATAAATTGATTGTTGCACAAGATATAAAGCATTGAAATTTTGATGACGGACTAGTTGTACTATCAATGGAAGATCAGTTGAAATCCCTACTCCATGTTTAAATGTGGTAACACACCGCACAAGCGCCACTAAGAGTTTGAGAATGTCAAAATGTTTTCCTACTACAATGAAAAATATGTAATCAATTACGTTAGATTAATTATCTTATAATAGTATGTAAGATTGTAATGAAATATATTTTATTTCCTGCCTTTTTCAATACTTGGTCAATACCTTCTCAAAAAGCAGTGAACCACTAATTGTACACCTCTGGTACTGACAACTAGTACGTCTCTATCACGTGACACACCAAAATTAAACTTTAAAAATTAATATCTCGCTTATTAAATGGAATTTTTAACTCGGGTTTTCACAGGTACTCTTAGATGTAGATGTACCTCTTCTTTAAGAATTTTTTTTTTTTTAAATGAGATAATACCCTATTGCATGCGAGGCACACAATGATACTTTTACTCTGAATGATACATTATATTTTTTCTTCAAATGTATATATTTAAATAAAATAATTACAACTTGACGTTAGAATAATTATAAATATTTTACGTGAAGGACGTTTGCTGATTTCAATTGCTCTGTTGCTATGGATACTTTCGTATTCACTTTTTTACCTTCCGCTACCCTTGGTAAGGGAGGTATAGGGATCGTGTTACAAATCACATATCGAGATTTTAGTAAATGACCACGTTTTAAGGTCCTTAGAATCCAATTTTAACATTTTGACGATGATGTGTGTTTGTGTGTGTATGTACGTATATACGTATGTGTATGTATGTATGTATGTATGTGTGTGTGTATGTATGTGTGTGTGTATGTATGTGTGTATGTGTAGGGATTTTGTCTTCGCTCTAACTCAAATACTATCATTCAGACAATTTTGAAACCTTGTATTTATACCCTATTCTGATATGAAAAGAAGCCATTATATTTTGGTGTAAATCGGATAACCGGAAATGGCACTTTACCTGAAGCTCATAATGGTTTTTCTTCAAAAAATACCATTAAATGCCATTTTTTCGCATCTTGTCGTTATGAAAATTAAAGATTATTGAATTTTGTACAGGAAAACACAATTCCTTTGTTACACAGTTCATATTTCAAATTAATGTAACTGACAGTAAATGTCACTGTCAAAAAACGAAACACTTCAAATTAATAATAGTGACATTTTAAAAAGAAAATAGTAAATAAAGCAATAGTTTTATGCAATGGAACAGTTTGCAGCGTTAGTAAATCCGTAGGTATGTATTTAAATTAATAATAATTAAATAGCGGGAGGTTTTGTGTTGGCCACATCAGATTTTTTTTATAAATATTCAAGCGAAAATTTTCACGTTTTGACGTTTAAATAAAAACTAGACAATTTTATATTCTCCTTATGTGCAATTATATCAGAATTTGAAGTATTGCCATGTACGGCCCTCGAAGTTGTTCAATTGAATAGAATTTCAACAATATTGCTCAAGGGTGTGATATGTCGAGGAATCGCTGAAAAACAATATGAACTTTTCATATCACTTTAATTCTAAGTATTCTTATCGTCATTACCAATATGTAAGTCTGCTATTATATAATATGTTATTTCGTTAAATATAGAAACTGTTTATATTTCACTTTATAGATTATCAACTTAAATTTTGTTAGCTGTTGGAGGTTTTCAGTAACTTTATTCTTAGGTTATCTAGTGTGTAGTGCAACTTGGGGCGACATGATTGGTTTCTATTTTGCAAGTTACTTCTTATTCGCTCATTTTATATAGTTGCTGTTGCTATGGATATTTATTTATTTCATTTCTACCCTATGAATTAAGTTACAAAAGGTTCCAGTTTTATGACGTTTAAAAAATATTTACATGTAGTTTTAACAGAAATACCACTTTTAAAACATACAAAAAAACCTCTGTCTACATATTTATTTATTTTAATATAAACCAACAATACAGTCCAGTAATCCTATAAAACTGCTACTACATCAACATCATTTATTTCTTATTCATAGCCTCCTACGCACAACCGAACAATAAAACAAGTATTAAGTATCTTAGACCATCTGTTATAACACGTGAGTAAAAGTTAGACAGTAAAAATCATCGTATATAAATATCCTACACACTACACACACATAGAGACAGACAAACGCATATTTAAAACGGACACACGAACACACAGTCACACATAGCCAATCACATGTGTATGTGGGTCAGTTATCCACCAATCGGATGCGGTGGTAGCGGTCAGAAATTAGTTAGCAAAGGTGTGGAGCGTAATTGCATAGGTAAACATTTCAAATAGGTGATTTAAATAGTAAATACATCATACTGTTTTTTACCTTTCGCTAAGAGAGATATTGGAATCATGCAAAAATCGCATATCCAGATTTTAGTGAATAAGCACGTTTTCAGGTCCCTAGAATCTGATTTTAACATTTTTACGACGTCTCCCTCTGTGTGTGTGGATGTTGGAAAGACGTTTTCTCAAAAACTAATACTTAAGACCAATTTAACTACGTAATCCTCAATCTGACATTCATGGGAAGAGCTGATTAGATTTTCTAAATATAATTTTTTGGTTTGTTTTTATTATATCTTGTATAGATTTAGAGATAAAGACACTATAATATATGTAATACATTGCAGAGGCTAAACTACACTAAGGAAACCAGTTGACAAATTCAAATTTTTATAACATAGCTTGAAATGACAGATGTCAGTGTCAAAAACCAACAGTTTTAGTGACATTCTAAAAACTTTTTCTGGGAAGTACATATAGTCTTTCTTATTGTTTTATTAATTAAATATTTAAAATTATAGGTAAAATTCATATATCCATAAGAAATACCGCCAATCTTGTTTTTAATGAATAGGGGATTCCACTATTTTTACCTTCCGTCACCTTTAGGTAAGGAAGGTATTGTCTTTGGTCAAAAAATTCGGTGGTGAGTTTTTAATGAATAAGCACGTTTTAGGGTCCCTACAATACGAATTTACTATTTTTAAGATGATGTCTGTATATATATATATATATATATATATATATATATATATATATATATATATGTGTGTGTGTGTGTGTGTGTGTGTGTGTGTGTGTGTGTGTGTCCGTGTGTATGTATGTCCGTGTGTGACAAATTTTTCTCCGACGATAACTCCAATACTACAATTCTAAAAATTATAATTCTTTCGTATTCCTCTTCTGTACATCTATATGAAGAGTTGATTAGATTTTGGTTATAATTGATCCACCGGAAGTACCCTTATTTGAAGTTTTTAACAGTTATTCTTGAAAAAACGCATTTAAATATTATTTTTCGACATTTTGTGATTATCAATATGAAAGAATATCTTATTCTCTATAAGGTTTGAGTATACAGTTTCGTTCATATTAAATAGATATAGTTTTAGAGACATTAAGAGAGTTTAACTTTCAAAAATTAGTCAACTTTGTTAAAATTATGGAAACAACAGATATATTCAGAAAAATTTAATTGACAGATGTCAGTGTCAAATGCAAAACCAAAGTTGAAAGTATAGGGTCAGAAAGTTATGTGTGAATGTGATAGAGTGTCCCTCCAAAGAGAAGAAGATGGAAGGACTGTGTAGGAGAAGATTTGAGAGAGGAAGAATTGTGTGAAGAAGATGCGTTGGACAGGAATGATTAAAAGAGAAGAGTAAGAAACAGCGACCTTTAATAAAATAGGGAAAGGAACTTTCGGTATAGAATTTGTAAAAAATAGTGTGTTCGTGTTACAATTTTATAGGATATACGGAATCTTTTTTAAGAAACTTTTGGTATGGGATATATACAAAATACATCGAATTGACGGAAGGTTTTGTGCTGGCCACAACAGATTTTTTTTTTTATAATTTCATCTGAAAATATTAGGAATACTAAGACTATTGACGAAAATCCGGTGAAAAAATTCCTATTAATAAGCGAGTTATGGTCTCCCGAATTTTGAAAAGATTCACGTGACGTCACATTTATGTGTTTTTATATCAAACTGTTTTCATCATGGACTTAAATGTTCTTGAAATATATGCTATTTTAAATTATATTTACATAAAAATAAATGAATATTATAACACTTATATTATAAGTCTACATACTTTATAATTACAGGTGTATTTAAATTATTAAGTTTAATGTAAGAAATTTATGTTAAATTAAAAACTGTTTGGAAACTGCAGTACAGGAATGTTAGCCCCTCCTTTCGAATTTGAATTTCATAATTTCCATTGGTAGTAATCCCCACATACTAACACGCTATTTGTAATGCATGTATAGGCGGTCTTTCGGTCGCCAATATATATATATATATATATATATATATATATATATATATATATATATATATATAGATTTCATATTAATGTCGAAGCGCTATAACAGAAAACCCTTTATTTCCGAAATATCTCAATTATACCATTTCATTTTTTTTTATTAATATTCGTTATGCAGCATGTACATTCGTATTTTTTACTATATTCCTTTAATTCGATTGAGCTGGAATCCCCCATTGGAAGAATCTCTGACATTTAGGATCTACCTCATCTTCATACAATGAAAAATAGATTTATTTAGAATTGTATGAGTGCAGAAGACATGTTAATACAATAAAAAACAATATTTGGGTAAAGTTCTGATTTTTTTTTTTTATAGTATTTATGACAGTTCACGATCTTGTCGATAATAGAGATTTTTATAGTAAAACTGAAACATTGAACTCTGGCTAGCGGTACAGCTGTAAGGTAGAAAGATGATAGTTGGTCATCTTCTTCGTTGCTGATTGTGTCGCTGAGTTACTTTTCATTATAAATCAACAGATAGTAATTCCATGGGCTCACGTTTTGTGTTACCTTACTGCCACGGCGTTATCGCTTGCGTTATTTCATTTAAATAGGCCTTAAGAGCCAAATGAGTAAGAAAATTATTAATGAATATGGTCCTATTTGAGACACCATATTCTGACTCTAATGTATTTTGCTTTACGAAACTCCGTGATGCGAAGCTCATATATAAACAAAAACAAAATATATCTTTCATTACGTACATCCATTATAATCACAAAAATATTTATTAAAATCCAAATGCGTTCCATCAGTTGCCAAAAATAAATATACTGTGGCATCTGGCCTATATTTTCATGATCACACATATTTCAGAGAATTCCATCTGTGACAAACTAAATTTGTTTTAAGAGCGGAACGATTTAACGCACTTAGAAAACATGAAAGTTTATTGGACGCCAGATTTATTCAGACAGAAGTGTTTTCTTTATAAGTAAAAGATAGAATAGTATTATAAACATACATACTATAGTGAAAATGATTAGGCAGAAAACGCACGTCATCAAATAATATTACTAAAGTAATGACGTCATATACTACTACGTTTATGTGGGATACTTATTTATAGGGCGCGTACAGTCATATGACATTGTTCGCCTTGACAAGCAGATATGGGGGCTCGTGTAAGAATGACAGCTATACCGGGTTTTTAAACTATTGACAGCACTAGACGAAGTCACATTTACACCGCTAGAAGTTACCAAAAAAAGTCACTAGATTTATTTGGCGGGGGAATTGAAATGTTAAAATGAAGGTCACGACAGCATTTATACTTTCCAAGTTATATTTTCATTAACAAAAACTATAAATAATCTACTTAATTTATTTATATAAAATCATAAATACATAACTTTTAATTATAAATTAATTAATTGCATTTTTTTTTTTTGTAATTCCTTGATGAAAGATTTATATATTATAACTGTTTTTATTCGTGAAATATCACAAAAAGAGAAATGAAACAAAAAACACGTGCAAATTCAACAAGTGATTTGACAACTACTGAGAGTTTGACGTTTCAATTACGTTTGAAGGTTAACTTGAAATTTCGTCTGGTTAAATGCGGCTTCACGAAATAGCGCAGCAGCCAATCACAGGCTTTGATTTTCTCACTAGAATTTCTAGTTACTGTCCATAGTTTAAAAACAGAGTATAGTAATATATACTACAACTAGATAATGCAAAACGAACACGAGTATACGAGGTCTGTCCGAAAAGTATCTGATCTTCCTTTATATTTCCCCGCTGCTGTTATTCTGCGTCATCGGACTGGTGGCATCCTTCGAAGTAGTCCCCATTTGATTGAAGAATACGCTTCCAACGGCTTTTCTACTTTTGGAAGCAGTCTTGGAACTCGTTTTTTGGAATGAAAGCCTAAAATTCGTACTTGGACAAGTCGATGTGTAATAATAGTAATTATAATATGCTATTTTTATAACAAGAAAAAGACTCCGTCAACATCTAATGTTGGTATAAACAGAAACGGGAATCATTTGTAAGCCAAAGTATATACAGTAACAGTTCAACTAAACACGCGCTTGCTATGCATATGTGTATTTCATCATATACCTTTCAGAAATCCCGCCAATCTCGGCAATGAATTGGAAGAATCTCGAACATTTAGAAGAGTAGGAGGAAACTATCATAGAATGAATTGAAAAATAAAGAATAGATGTAATTAAAATATTTTTTTCGCGATCGCCCAGAAAATGAGCTCTTTCTGATCACTATTTTGACCGGAAAGTCCTTCTTTGCTGAGCTAGCTCGGAAAGTTGTCTATAAGGGATCGGAAAGTACTTTACCGATCCCGGGACCGGTAAAGCTAAATATTTCCATGGAGATCAGTTGTTTATTTATTTCTTATTTGCTCGCAGTAAAAAATAAAATAATACTTTTTTATTCTTTTTTCAGGATCGCAAAAAAAATACTGAAAGTGTCTATACTGGGCTCACAAGCTTCCAAAGCTCGCCTACGGCTCGCTCTGGAATATGCTTGCTCACCCAGAAAGTATCACTTTCAGGTCCTGTTACGTAAATTACTATTGTGTGTTCCAGACATGTTAAATACAATATTTATTGCCTAATATGAAATTGGCGAGAGGTATTGTGCTGGCCACAACAGATTTTTTACGTTTTGTTTGTAAATTTGTTTGGTATCGTGTGAATCAGACTCCATTCATTTAATGTTAAACCAGTAATCACATTAGTATAAGGTACTTAACCTTGAATTAACATCTTTTTAATCTAGACAAATGATAGGTTTCCAATTGATTGTTGTCCCACCTATACACGTATGCAAATTTCATTGGAAACAGCAAAACAGCGGAACTTGATACACCGTAAACCGTAGAATTAACAATTTAACTTCTGTAGTATTCTACGTAAGAAGGGCATTACACAATAAAAAGTGTATGATACTTAACATCAATGCCGGATTACCCATTAGGCAGAGTAGGCAATTGCCTATGGGCCCCGCGCCTTTTAGGGGCCCCGCTACATTATATTAAAATAATATTGATTTGATTTTGATTTTTTTATTATTACAAAGAAATCCTTAAATAGAGAAATTTTGATTACAACAAAGAAATGCTTATTTACAATAATGGAACCTTGATTACAACAATAGAAAATATCAATCAATATAACAGGACCCCAATTGAATGCTAGATGTTGCGATGGAGACGGCTATGGTAATAAAAGTACTGTCAAATGATTTAACAGCACAAACATCACTTATTTCTTTGGACATTCCTATTTACCTACCTCTTCAAAATGATTAGTTAGACGAAGTCTTCATCGAGTTAATTGGTATGTGAATTTAGAATATCCAGTGAAAGAAAGTTTGCAATTTTTTATAGAAGTTAGAAATTAAGGTTAATTCAAATTTGATAGATGAGTACGTAAAGTTAAATACGAGTCTGTAAAGTTTTACTTTAGCCAACTATTTTGGCTAACTTCGGGGATTATAATCGTGTTCTATGGAACGCCGTTTTACTTTTTATTCCATCTTTTTTCCTTGACTTTAAATAATGTGACATATCCTTAATTGAATTAAAGATATCTTAAATATAATTTCAGATATCTATAATTCATTTTGAGATATCTCTAATTTGGTTACATTTAAGATATCTTAAATTCAATTTTAGATATCTGAAATTCAATTCGAGATATCTGAAAATGAATTTTAGATATCTAAAATTCAATTAAAGATATCTCAAATTCAATTTACATGCTTTCCTATATGTAATTTTAGATATCTAAAATTATTTACAGATATCTGAAATAGAATTTCTGATATCTTAAATACAATTTAAGATATCTTTAATTCAATTTTAGATATCTAAATTTGAACATATCCATAATTCAATTTCAGATATCTGTAATTCATTTTAAGATATCAGTAATTAAATTTTAGATATCTGTAATTCAATTTAAGATATCTGAAATAGAATAGTGGATATCTTAAATTGAACATATTCATAATTCATTTTAAGATATCACAAATTCAATTCAAGATATCTCAAATTTAATTACTGATATCTTAAAATGAATTACAGATATCTGAAAATGAATTATGGATATGTTCAAATTTAGATATCTAAAACTGAATTAAAGATATCTTAAAATGTATTTAAGATATCTGAAATTTGATTTCAGATATCTGTAAGTAATTTTAGATATCTAAAATTACATGCAGGAAAGCATGTAAATTGAATTTGAGATATCTTTAATTGAATTTTAGATATCTAAAATTCATTTTCAGATATCTCGAATTGAATTTCAGACATCTAAAATTGAATTTAAGATATCTTAAATGTAACCAAATTAGAGATATCTCGAATTGAATTATAGATATCTGAAATTATATTTAAGATATCTTTAATTCAATTAAGGATATGTCACATTATTTAAAGTCAAGGAAAAAAGATGGAATAAAAAGTAAAACGGCGTTCCATAGTGTTCTTTAATGTCGATTTCGAAAAAAATAATATTGTTAATATTAATTCTGTGTAATAAAATTGATTTATTAAAAAAAATCATCAAAGATAATATCACTATGTACTTTAAAATTGAGAAAAATTAATGTTAATTTTTTAAAAATATTTTCATATTTTTTTATCAATTTGTTAAACGTATGTTTAATGTTTTTTTTTTTTTGTATAATAAAATTATTTTATTAAAATCGTTGAGTGGTAAATACGGCGTAAATTCAGGGGGGCCCCAAGATTTCGATTGCCTCAGGGCCTCCACGTGGTTTAATCCGACACTGCTTGACATACGTAATTGAACTAGTTTCTTTTTGCCACACATGTTGTAGAATCTGTTCCTAAGGCGACGTATGTCGTAACTGTTCAAAAATAATTTGGAATTGTCAACATAGTTCGTATACATTGGCGTGTGTTGTAACATTCTTTTCTCTTGTGGTGATTTATATGATTTAAATGCCATGAAAAACTTTGGACAGGAGCTAAAATAATGGTCTCTTGCGTTTCTTGATGCAGAAAAAAATAAAGCGTCTTTCATTACGAGTGATAGGATTTTAATTTTAAATAAAACAAAAACGGTGTGACGTACTAATTTAGTTTTTGCTTTATTTTGACGCTTGGAATATGCAATTTTATGTGGAACAATATATGGTTCAATATCCACCACTGCTTAAGAAATAAGGTCCGATGACGCCGCCGTGCCATAAACCGCATCGCACAACGGCATTTCATGCAACACTTGTGGGTTGTTCTCGCACTAATAACGGCAATTTTGTTTATTAACAAAGCCATTCATCCAAAAATGCGCCCCGTCTGAGAAGATGATTTTCTGGCCAAAATCATGATTATCTTCTAAGTGCTCAAGGGTCCAATCAGCAAACTCCCGATGCAATCTGTAAGGTTTTTTTGTAAAGATATAGGCCCAAATCCTTACGCAAAATTCTCCAAGTTGACGTCTGAGAAAGCCCCAATCGTTGAGATCGACAAATTTGGCTCATCGGAAACATTACCCGCTGCCAGGAAAGCCTATCTGAAGGGCGCATGCAGCATCCATAGCTAAATATCAACCCTAGACGTAGGCTGGCAATAACTTACAGACTTAATTATCAACACTAAGGGCCGGTTTTTCAATCTTCGGTTACAATTTTAACTTCTAGTTAAGTAAACAATATTGCATCGTTTTGTTGACAGCAATGATAAATCTGTCAATTGTCAGTTCATTTCGTTTCAGTTTTGTTTATTTAACTCTTAGTTAAAATTTTAACCAGATATTGAAAAACCGGCCCTAAATGTCCAAGCAGTTGACATCCAGACAAAATAATAATTTCTAAACAGAATTTTGACTACAAAGGTAACAAAGTTGAAATGTTGATATTGAAACTATAATTTAGAAAAGTTTATAATAAAGTCATTTACTTGTTTTGCCCCTACCTTGTCACAGAATATTATAAGCTTATTGTGCATAGAAACTGAATTCAAAACTTTGCCAATATTAAACAAGGGTATTAAATACTGAGCTACAATTGTTCAAATTTTGTATATTATGAATTTATCTATTTTAACAATGTTTGTGTATGACAGATGTCAGTAGCAGTCGTGCTAGCCACAGTAGAAATAATAAAACAATGGGCTCTGATTCGAGTCGGAAGCAAAAAATCCTTTTCCGGATATACGGATATCAACGCTGAATTCCAAATAGCGCTTGTCAGTATATCATATTCGAATATATGAATAAAATTTACAATCAAATTCAGGATTAATGCTATATTATTCAACCAAGGAATTCCATTCTACATTGAAATAATAAAAGACTAATGACTGTATTATGATAGAAATGATTAGGCAGAAGACGTACGTCATCAAATAATATTAGTAAAGTAATGACGTCATGTACTACTACGTTTACATGGGATACTATATTATAAGGCGCGAGCAGTCATGTGACTGTCTTTCTTGATAAGCAGAATGACAGCAAGTAATTATGTGCATTTATGTCAAATGCCATCATTTTTCATTTCAAATTTCATGATTTTCTAGTTGCATGTGGTTTATTTAACTCGCCAAGTAAAGTCCACACTCCTGTAGCAACAGCGCGTATTTTAGAATTCTCTCAAATGAGGTATTTGTTTTCGCTTTTCGCCACGAAACGAAAATTTGGTAGCATGTGTGTCTCAAAATATTCGCCAGCAAGCCTACGACTCGAGGCAAAAGTCATTATTTTGTCACAATTCAATTCAAAATCAATTTATACAGGCTGTGTCAAGATAATGGAACAGTGCCGTTTATTCGTGTATGTGAAAAGAAACAGAAAAAATCTGTTGTGGCCAGCACAAAACCTTCCGTCAATTCCATGTATTTTGTACAAATCCCATACCAAAAGGTCCTTGGAACAGATTCTATATAATATCATGTAAAATCGAACACGAACACATACTATTTTTTACAAATTCCATACCAAAAGTTCATTTGAAAAGGTTCTATAAATCCAATAAAATTATAACATAAACTACACTAAGTAATGTCCTTCCATCTTCTCTTTGGCCTTTCTCTGCGTGTCACTTGCGAGCAACACTCACTATGACATACCAATTTTAGATCTTATACTTTTTTCCATATTTGGTTTTGCACTTGCAACTGACATCTGTCAATTAAATTTTTTTGAATAATTATGTCAGCTGTTTCCATGATAAATAGCAAAGCTGACTAATTTTTGAAAATTAATTTCTTTATAATGCTTTAACTCTACATCTATTGAATATGAAGGAAAATGAATAATCAAACCACATAGAGAAGAGTATTTTCTTTAATAAATATAATAACAAAATGTCAAAAAATAATATTTAACTGCGTTTTTTTAAGAAAAACTGTTAAAAACTTCAAATAACGGTACTTCCGGTGGATCAATTATAACCAAAATCTAATCAACTCTTCATATGGATGTACAGAAGAGGAGTGTGAAAAATGAAATCAAGTTGTCTGTAATTAAATTGTAAAAATCGAGTCATTTTTGGAATACGAAAAAAAAAACGAATATATATATATATATATATATATATGTCAAAGTGTAAAAAGGTATAAGTCAAAGTGTAAAAACGATTAATATTCCAAAAACGAACGATTTCAAACCGTATTTAAAGCCTTGATGAAACAGTATAACAAGTTAAATAAATAAATATATCTAAGTAAGTCTGTTTCTCTTTGCTGTCTAAAACGTTTCTTACAAGGAGTACGAAAGAATTATAATTTTTAGAATTATAGTATTGGAGTTATCGTCGTAGAAAAATTTGTCACACACGGACACACATACACACACACACACGGACACACACACACACATACACATACATACACACACATACATACATACATACATACATACATACATACATACATACATACAGACATCATCTTAAAAATGGTATATTCGTATTGTAGGGACCCTAAAACGTGCTTATTCATTAAAAACTCACCACCGATTTTTTTGACCAAAGACAATACCTTCCTTACCTAAAGGTGACGGAAGGTAAAAAGGGATATTTTGTAAGGGATAGAGGCGGACACATTTTAGCATAAACTTTATTATCATAAATCCAGTGGTACTCAAACCATAGGGCAATATTATATATTTTTAAATGGCATTATATATATTTTATTAACTCATTAAATAGAGAATTTTGTTCTGAATTCAACGATATAATAATACCATACCCTTACATTGCGAAAAAATTATAAAAATTAATTCAAAGTTAGTATTTCATTTCTACTGTATCTAAGTAATCTGAGCAAACATGAGCCGCACTATGAGGGTCATTCTAAAATTATTGAAAATATTTTAGGATTTTATTTTAAAATTGTTCAAAGTAGTTCCCGTCATCAATAATACACACAACCATATTTCCTTTTATTTCTCACAAACTCATAACTAATCTTCTCTTGGAGTGCTGCCAAATTAATTTCTGTTGACTTAAAAACTTTGAAACCTTGAAAAATTACAAATTAATTTATGACGTGTACTTTAAAAAATTGATTAACTAAGTTCTAACTTAACTTTCGCTTAACTTACGCCAATACTGAACAAATTCATAAGTATTCCGATCTTCAAATCTGTAAAAAACTGACAAAAAAACATCAATTTTTGTTAATTAATACAGTGTGGTCCAGAACGAATGTAATGCACGCTTTACACGATGAAGTTTTTCGTTTCAAGTGACTTGATTTAGAGAATTAAATTCTGCGTCTAGCACATCAAGTACTATTAAATTAGTCCTTTGTATAAGCGAGATATATAAATTTAAAAATCTGATGTGGTCAACACAATACCTCCCGCTTTTTAATTTTTGTTAATTTAAATACATACCTACATATTCTGCAAACTATATTAAGTTCCTTTGCATATATCTTTTGCTTTACATGATCCATTTCGTTAATGTGTAGTTGTAAACTAATATTTGACACTTTGTTAAAACGTACTTATTCACAGTTTGATTTTTAGTACTGTAAACATATTAAATTTTTATCGGACCATTCTGTAAATCTGATATTAATGTATGATGGAAAATATATTATTTTTACTAACCTTAATTTCATTACTCAATACAATCTTCTTAGCACAGTTTCATTATTAATTTTAATGTAATTCCTTCCTGACAGTGACATTTGTTTAAATATGTCAAAATTGTTGTTAAATATTTTGTTTTCGTTTGACGCATAGGCAAGGATGATATACAAAAATAAATTATTTTATAATTTAATATTTAAAGTTATTTCATGTTATTTACTAAATGTTATTATCGTAGAATTGAAGATTGTACAATTATATCCAATTTTTCTTAGTAAAAGTTGATAAAAAATTATATTCAATGAATTTTTTACAAGAAAAACTGTTAAAAGCTTGTATAAATGATACTTCCGGTTATCCGATATACACTGAAAACTAATGAGCGTTTCGCAGATTAGTATAGAATGGGTATACAAAATTTCAAAATTTTCTGATTGATAGTATTTGAGTAATCGTGTACACACGATCCACACGCTCACACACACACACACACACACACACACACACACACACACACACGCACACACGAACATGCACACACGAACACGCACACGCACACACGAACACGCGCGCACGCACACACACACACACACACACACACACACACACACACACACATACCTACAGACATAATTGTAAAAATGTTAAAATCGGATTCTAGGGACATCAAAACGTGCTTATTCACTAAAATCTCTGCGATTTTTAGCACGATCCCTATACCTCCCTTACCTAGGGTAGCGGGAGGTAAAAATTATATACTTTTTAAATAAATAAATATATCATCACGGCACATTACCCATTTCTGGGTGTGCCATTATCTACACATATGTAGACATCGGTAATGATGACGATATATTTTATCGTGTAGGCGTTTACCAGGCGTCACCTCACGGGCACTCATATCTGGTGTGGAGAGTGCACCACAGGGGTCACTTTTGTACCATTTAAAATTTGAAATATTTGGCGCCGGTCGGGATCGCACCCGGTTCCCCCAGGTTCGCGACTAGACACTCAGGCACGCGGCCACGGGACTCCATATACTTTTTGGTTTTTATTTTATTAAGTTTGCTATGGATTAGAACAAAAAATAACAAAAATGAAAAATAATATTAATGTCAAATTATGTGAAATACGTGCAATTTTATTATTGGGTCTGTTATAATACATGTTTTAGGTATTAACAAAATATGTATAGTTTAATAGGCGTACAAGGAAGTCATGTGTTGTCCATTTCAGATTTTTTATTCTCAATAATTCAAGCGTGAAATATTTAATTCGAAGAATCTTTTAAATTTCTGGTCTATATATAATTTGATACAGATTCCAATTGAACAGTGTATCTTTGTGTTTTATTTGAAGTAGAAATCAGGATCACGATCGTGTGTTACGTGTCCCCGTATATGCGTCCAACCACTTTCGCCCACTTGTACCAGAAATAAACCTGCACAACATACGAGCACACACACACACACATACGCATCCGAGAAAAGATGTAACACTTCGTTAAAAAACTTACAACGCAAGTGCCTTCGCTAGCAAGGTACACTTCCTCAATGAAAAACAGGAGATAAATAAAATTAAACAAATATATCATCAAGAGTTGTTTTCACCAACTTATGCATATTAATATTAAGCCAACAGTTTACTAACTGTTAGTTTAAATTTATTCCTTAAAGCCGAGACGGGCGACACAGAGTGTTCAGAAAAAAACCTAATTCGGAGTAAATCAGATGTGGACATGGATCCGAGTATCCGGATTTTAAAATATCCGGTTCCTCGGATATCCGATGTTCGGATTTTGAAGCGGATATCCGTAAATTTTATTCGGATTTGGATCCGGATCCTGGTTTGGGTACCATATCCCATTCGGATCCGGATTCGATGTGTTGTTCACGGATCCGGATCCGAATTTTAATTCTGGATCCGTTTCATCATTTTGAATGTAAAGGCAAACATTTGAATGTAGACGGTTGTAGAGACAGCGGTCTGTAATCAGCGATAAATTTTATAATACCCCTCTAAAATAGCCAGGTAGTTGGTGCAAATTTTTCTTAGAATATTGAAAATTCTGTAGTTCTAAAATTTTAACATTCAATATAACAAATAACGAAATTAAGATTAAGTTTGAGAAATAATGGTTACAGGTTCATTGCAGGTGTCGAAATACCTATTTATTTATATCGTGCATGTGTTTTACATAAAAGGGATTGTTTTTGTTACCTACTTATAGTTCTGTGGAATCGAGGAATTTCCTTCTTAGCGGATGCTAAAAGTTTAACATCGAAAATATACCGACTATTAACTACATCAAACAAAAATGTATAGTGGATTATTTCATAATCAAATTTATTTGGTTTTGTGACTCCATGATAATATACATTCAAATATTATCATCTGGTTCAATACTGAGAATAGGTACTCGAATCCGAGAACCGATGCGCATACTGAAATTCCATATGTAAAATCCGATACTCATACTCATATTCGGATCCGAATCCAAAATCCAATACTCAGTTTCGGATCCAAAACCCGATACTCAGATCCGGATCCAAAATCCGACACTCAGATCCGGATCCAAAATCCGATACTGAGATTTGGATCCGAGATCCGGATAGTTCAACATTCAATTATCTGGATATCCGGATATTTTTGGATCCGAAACCGAAACTATCCGGATTCGGATCCCACCACTAATAAATACTGGCTATCAAGTGATGAGAGGAGTTGTAGGCTATGTGTGAGAGAAGAGGAAACTATCAGGCATTTAAGGATTTCGTGCAGGGAAGTTACGTGAGAAGAAAGAAAAGAAACGGTTATGTTAGAAGTTAGACGATATAGGGTCAGAACAAGGTTGGATGAAGGAAGTCATCGAGAAACGGGGGATTAATTTATGATGTAGTACCACAATTTATTGTAAAATATATACAGGGTGATTCGTGACCTATACGCATAAATGTGAGGAATGATAGTTTGTGATAGGTAATAACAGATAATGAAAAATTTTTTTTGTAAAAGTTGTTTATTTACGGAGATAGCGAATAAAGTTTGAAATTATTTTAATAGCAGCTAGGGTGCTGTGCAATAGTGTCATAGCAATTGTTTTCAATAGTCTCTGTCATTATTTCGTAATCTTTCGTGTATTTGAGTTTTTATTATGGCGCATCATTTCACCAACGCAGAATTTGTGGATATGATATTAGCGTACGGAGAAGCAGAACAAAATTCAGTAGCTGCAGCTGGCCTTTATGCGCAAAGGTTTCCCCAAAGACATCATCCGTGCGTGTGGTACATCATGGATTCGTCGCGCGCAAATTTACATCGAAAATGAAGGGAATAACTTCGAACAATTGCTATGATACTAATGCACAGCACCCTAGTTAATTAATTTTTTATTAGTTTATTGCTACTAAAATAATTTCAAACTTTATTCGTTATCTCCGTAAATAAACAACTTTTACTAATTTTTTTTTTTTTTTCATTATCTGTTATTACCTATCACAAACTATCATTCCTCACATTTATGCGTATAGGTCAAGAATCACCCTGTATAATATGTAGATTCTAAGCCGGTTAGGCAAGAATAAATATAATAATAAATAATAATAATGTGACCATACGTCCCGAATTTCCCGGGACAGTCCCGAATTTTCAGTCCCTGTCCCGATTTTTTACAATTCGTTTTTTGGTCCCAAATTGATAGCATTTGTCCCGAATTGTCCCGAAAAACAGTAGTGTAAGAATATAAAAGTTTAAATGCATATATTTGTTTAAGTAGTGTAGATTGCAAACTGAAATTGAAATTTTTTATTCTCAATTTGTAATTGTTTAATTCCGATTTGAAATAGTTTAGTCGCAATTAAAGTTGTTTAGTCTCAATTTGAAGTTGTTTAGTCTCAATTTGAAGTTGAAATGGTATAGTGATGAGACCGAGTTTAAAGTGGACATTGTGAATGAATGTTAATCACTAAAATAAATTTGATGAAAATTACATGGACTTTTATAAGATCAAAAAAGAAAAAGATGTTCTAAAAAATGTTCATGTTTCAGATAAATATAAGGCTACTTCATCAAAATAATTTAGAACGGTTACAAATTTATTATTTTGTTTAAAAATGAATACTGCGTTTTGATTTATTTTTTATTTATTAAAAATATATATTGCTATTTAAAAAGAAAATAAAAATTATGTATTTTGATTTAGTTATATATTTTGACCTATATACTACCTCCACCACTATAACAATAATAATAAAATAATTTATTTGTTAAAATAAAATTAATAAATTATATATAGCGTCCCGAATTTCATATTTCGAAATCTGGTCACCTTAATAATAATAAACTCTCAAATGACAAATTAATAATTGCTGTCACTAATCCGATTAAGGGCTGCAGCAATGATTATGTAAACATATAATTAAATAATAAATATTAATTAACTAATTATTATTTTCTTTTGTTACAGGTGAGTTGAGTACCATGTACATTTCTCTTCTAATATCAATTGCGAAGTAGTATATCATCTACTCTACCGTAAGTAAAAAAGTTTTAAGTAAATAGAGCCAATTTCTGTACATTTTCAAAATCCTGTTAAACTTCTATGTCCCGCTTTTCATCGCACATCCGGTATACAGAGAGATATACGTGGCCGCGTGCCTAAGTGTCTGGTCGCAAACCTGGGGAACCGGGTTCGATCCCGACAGATGCCAAATATTTCCAATTTTAAATGGCACAAAAGTGACCCCTGTGGTGCACTCTCCACACCAGCTATGAGTGCCCGTGAGGTGACGCATGGTAAGCGCCCACACGGTAAAATATATCGTCATCATTACCGATGTCTACATGTGTTGTAGATACTGGCACACCCAGAAATGGGTAATATGCCGTGATGATATATTTATTTTATTTATATTTATTTATTTATTATACAGGTAATTTATTTTAACATGCAACATATGGTCAGTCACTTCCATGGTTACTCACTATTGTCAAAAAATGACAGCAATGTCATATTTGTCCATTTTAAAATGCAACATACAAAATTTGTAGTTTTGTATTATCGAAACTAATTTCCAATAAATTAGCCTGCATACGATTAACAAAAAATCAAAACTTGAATGTTGCACATCTTAACAAACTTTAGCTTACAAAAATTCATAACTTTCAAGTAATAAATGTTAAAAAATACCCCCATTCACACTGAGGCAATATTCTAGTTGGTCGTAATAAGAATTGACATCGTTTTGGAGGTATGTCCTGTGCTGCAATACTATTTATAATGTTGCATTTTAAAATGGACAAAAATTACATTGCTGTCATTTTTTGACAATAGTGAGTAACCATGGAAGTGATGAACCATAATGTTGCATTTTAAAATAAATTCTTTGTACTTGCCGTCAAATAATTATGGACTGGAGATTTCTATACTGATGCCAAATTTTTTAATTGTCTACCTGTACAAATATCTGTAATCTGTCAATGTCATTTTATATTCTGACAACGAATATTCCCAATCCTATGAATTGCATTATATTTAGACATATAAAAGAAAATGAGTGAAACTCATTAATTAAATAGTCCTGGTTCTTATAAAAAACGTTTAGAAAAACAAGATTTAAATGGGCAAGCAAAAACAATTATTGCTAATGTACACTATTATTATTTATTAAAAAACAAGAAAACTTTGGTTTTGACTGCAGAAGTATGTTGTGTTGGCAGATCTACTGTTCACCTAATAATCAAGTATTGTTACCTTTTATTTAGATTTCACCGGTTATCGTATTTTAACGCAAAAGGGACCTTAGCTTGATGTGTGGAAACTTTGGTCAAAATATAAATATAAATTTTCCACAGAGACATATTTAAATTTTATATTACGTATTACTGTCTTACCTTACTTATTTGTTATAATATTTTCTTCATTTACGATGTATTATAAAATTTAATTAGTTTTAAATGACATTTGCGTTCATTCCTGGTCATGTCAAGTTACAAGCGGCAACACTGCTGGGCAAGGGACAGGGTGCGGAAAGAGATAAAAGTTGAACATCAGTCCATAATCATTTGACGACGAGTATAATAAAATAAACTCCCGTTATGTGCTACTCCAATATTGTTCTTTCTACAAATGTAGCTTCTAGCATAGCTAGTCCCAACTTTGAAAGTTAAACTTAAATTCCAAATACATCCATGTCTATTATGAAATGCCTGTACTGAAGTAGTTGTTCGAATCATTATAACTGATATAGAAAGTTATAGAGAAATAATAACGAAGTTGATAACCAGATAACAAATGGGAGTTTTAACCAGTTCTTCTTATGACGAGCAGAGAAGGCAGGCATTATTGAATTATTTATGGAGGTTTAAGTGACAGCTGACGGAAAATCATTCTCAGATTGCTATCAAATGTAAAGTAGGCAGGCAGCTAATGAACGACAGCCATGTACTTACAAGACACACAAGTATCAATCAATCTATTATTTAAACGAATATTTTTACGCCTCGGAGCTATATTGCAGAGTATAGTAACTCTGTTTATAGGTAGATCTGTTTAGATGATATTTTAGTATTGAAGCAATACGAAGGTTGCGTCGGAATTATTTTGAAAAGTTATTTACTTGTCATTTGAAATTAAGTTGCGAAGTTATAGAGTATCCAGCCAGTCAAGCGGTTTACGTCATTGTTTAGGGATTTTTGAAATTTTCTATATATAGAACACTATAGGCATTTACGAAAATTCTACCGGTAGATACCGAATGCGTTCGAAAACATAAGTGGTTAATAGTCACCGCGTTCGAAAATTGTACTATATGCGGTAAATGAAGAATCTAACCTCAAAAAAAAAGGTAGAGATGCCAAGCGAAGTTGGAATCAGAAGTAGGTTGTAGATTTCAGAAGTTATAATTATGTTAATACAGAAGACGAGACGAGATAACCTTTAACTACGTCATATTTCAAATCTGTTTCATCTTTTAACTATATACAGGGTGTTTCAAAACATGTGTCGGAAAATAAAGGGTGGGCTTGGTTGGCTAATTATAAGAAAAAAAGTCCCTATTAACATGGTTCCGCAAAGGCACCGTTTTCGAGATACAGGCAGTAAAAAAAAAATTTTATTTTGAAAAAAGGTTATTTAACAACTAAACGACAATGAGCCTGTTTCACATTTTTCAAAAACTATTTTAAATGAAAGTTTATGCAATGATTTTCTTAGTAATAATTTTTATTTTAATAATTTGCTGTTATTTGTGGAAATAATTAAATAAAAAGATTGGCGTCCTGAATAACTACCCCCCACTCCTGTGACGTAGAAGCACATACATTACATCATTAATAGCCAATAGGAAAATAGTTTTTCCATCACCTAGGTTTATTCATATTATTTACATAAATATACGTAGGCTTACAGTTTGTCACATGTTAATAAAAAATCTTTTAATTTGACATTTGACGCTGACATTGCTCATTGTAAATGAATAATAATTACACTCAAGCTAAGTCGGACAATTTACCGAAGGTCAGTAGCTGGATGGTGGCTGAATTTACATCAGAGAATGATTGTTTTATTGCTACCGAAATAAGGGGTGTTAAAGATCTGAGATAAAATAATATATAAGAACTGAATTTACTATATAAATTGATAATATATTTTACTTTAAGGTTCTGGTTATGATTCTTACATTGAATCTGCTATAGGACATGCAGATCTATGTCGAGAAAAAATATCTGTATAGTAGATGTAAAGTTTGCCCTGAACATAAAGTGAAGCAACAAAAATATACTGTTATCTTGAAGGTGGATGAAAGTTGAAATGATCTTCACAAACATGAAAACACGATTTTTCTGACATTATCAGCTCTTCAACCTATTGCTTCTAGCCACAATTTTCTTTCCACCGCATCTTTTGACAAATTTGTAAACTCTATAGTAGGTTTGTTCCTAACAGTATTTTTGTAAGAAGGCACAATACAATATCGTAAATTACTCATTTTATTTTGAACTTTTTATTACCTACATATTATACAACTTGAACCAATCTTAAAAATTTGACATTTGTTTGACAACTTTGACAATACACTTGATACTAAACACAAAAATTTTTACATTATAAACGGACCAATTAGAACCGCTGAAGATGTATGTGTTCTGACGTCACATTCTGTTTCAGATCACGTGACTTATTCAAAATTTTATCCAAATTTCAAAAATTAATTGTAAAATATCTAAAGGATATTTCGTGATATTTTTAAATTTGAGGCTCTTTAAAGAACAATATCTTTTAAAATTTAATACTTAGAAGTCATATAAAAATTCTTGCAACAGCCCTATTGTCAATAATTTTAATGTCAAAACAAATGCATGAACGCAGACGACTAGATCAAAAACAAATGTTTTTATCAACAACAAAACATGTTGCCACTTTTTTTCATGTTTTCCATCATAAAATGCCGTATTTCTCTAAAACGGTTTACGTTAGAGCTTTTGACTAGGAGTACCTGTTTTGTGTAGAAAATATTGGTGGTTCACAATGTGCTTTCAGAATGCCAATTTCCCAAGTGTCATAGAAATTAGGGCCATAAAAATCTCACGCAACCCTAAAATCTCCGTCAATGGCACATGAAAAAAATTGAATAAGGGCTTAAAAAGTAGCTAATATTAATGATAAGATGTGTACAAAAGCTGAGTTTTGTATCTCAAACGGTTCCTGAGATATCGTCAAAAAATAAAAAAATAGTATATTATGTGGCAAGTGTGTGAAGCTGAAATTTTTACATGAGGGTGTAGATTGCTACACGAGCCGAAGGCGAGTGTTGCAAACCACCCGAATGTAAAATAGGCTTCACACACGTGTTACATACTATACTTTTTCTACGACCTTGCAATAAAATATATTTTTTCTTCATATTGTCATTCTTTTAACGTAAAGCCTCTGTATTATCGAGTTGTGTAACCATGGTTACCAACGTTACGGGTGTTTAACAGCTTTGTTTTATTAAAATACAATTCAGTTTGTAATATTTAAAATAATGAACAGTGCGTGAAATGCTACTTCACGCACAGTGTGCAAAAAGTCAAACTTCACACATAAAAATTGATACGTAAAGTACTCACTTCACACACGGGAGTAGAAAAAAATATTTTTTTAATACCCTGTATCTCGAAAACGGTGCGTTTGCGGAACCATGTTATTGGGAACTTTTTTTCTTATAATTAGCCAACCAATCCCACCATTTATTTTCCGACACATGTTTTGAAACACCCTGTATAAATCTACCCTGTTTATCACTTGCGTTCTTAAAGTATCTCTCCCGGTAGCTGCAACCTGATGAACAGCTGTTTACCGGTATATACTGGTAACAATTCACCGGTAGAATTTTCGTAAATGCCTATTGATTCATACTTTTTTTACAAAATTTTGAACTATGACGTGATTGGTCAGTTTTAAAGGCCTCTAGTTCTTGTAGGAAGCATGTTAAACAAAAATTATTGCCAGTTTTGCTATTATTACTATATGAGGTCAGTTCTACCATGGTTTAAGCACAGAATAAACATCTATACAGAAGCGACAGTCAAAGAGAGAAACGAAAATTAGAGAGAGAAAGAGTATGCCAACAAATTTAAAGGGCTAATCGGATAAAATCGGATTGTTTCGGTATATCTTCGTATCTTACGATTCTTTGTTCTTTTCATTATCTCGACGAGAACATTTTCCGTTAGGGGTCAATAATAAAAGTATATTGAGAAACACAAATTGATTTCTAATAAGAACAAATATGTTATTTTTTCAACAAATGATGGAAAAAATCGTTATCAGAAGGAAAATCATTATATTTCACATATTCTGGAAGAGCTATTGTCTCAGCTTGTCACGTCCATGTATTTTAGGGTTATGGCTAATTCAAGCAAACCAAACACGTCTTCTCACTTTTGACATGTCATTTTGTGAACTGTTTGTGAATTTTATAAGTGGTGTTAGTTTCTAATTAAATGGATAAAATGAAGAAAGTAGAAGCGGGAGGACTTATTTGTTCATATAAAAACTGTATAAATAGATTTAAAAAATGAAGAAAGGGAAATGTTTTTTTCGTTTCCGAAAGATCCAGAAATGTAAGTTATGCAAAACGACTACCATATCATGTAAAATGTATATTCATTTAATAAATATAGGTGTAAAATGTGGCTCAAGGCCTGTGGAAGAGAAGATTTGATAGAGAAGGATATATGGACATATTCATCGAGTCTGACGTTTGTTTCCCACATCAAAGATATAGAAAATTCTGCATTGTAATAAATTTGTAAAATTCAGGTATTTGTTTAATAAAAATATAATTATGTAATTATTTTATCTGATTTCTTTTTAATTCGTTAATAAAATTAAAATTTTAGTACTTTTATGTTCAAATTTTTCTTTTACCATTTAAAACAATTTAAATTTCGCGCGTAAATTTGCCAACAAACTTAAAGTTCAAGGTCATAAACGTAAAATCGCAACAACAATTGTGCCGGCAAGGAGTGTCGCTTCTGTATAAATGTATTATGTGGTTTAAGCGTTGTACACTTATATAACACCCTGTATAGCAAATGTGACAACTTCTTAATTTTTCATGATATATTGATGTTGGCGATCAGTAGTCAGAGATTCTAACCTTACACACAGCGTATCTACAATGTGCTGTACCGCATAACATTCTGGAATTAACATGACAAATGACAATCTAAATGTCATTATACAATCCGTCCTATGTATACCGTGAGTATTTTTTAACGTGAAACATTGGGTTTGTCATATCCATAGTTACGATTCGACTTTTGATTGACAGCAATGTATTTGCGTGTCCCACTTAAAATGAAACATAGAGAACGAATTTGACAGATGTATTATAATTTAAATATTGTAAGAAATTTACCCAAGTCAGAAAACCACTCAAGAGCACTCGGGCACAAGGTGCACACAATATTTTTTCTACAACTAAATTTAATTTTTAGAAAACAGGTATAATTATTTATCAAAATTAACCTCTAATGACATCGTGTCAATATGACAGATAACCGCTATAAGTTACGTCTTGACATTTGATTGACAGCTATGTATTTACCTGTCTCATTTATTACATAGGGAATGAATTTGACAGAAGTATTATATTTAAGAATTGTCAGAAAATCACTCGGGAACAAGGTGCACACAATATTTTTTCTACAACTAAATTTAATTTAGAAAACAGGTAGAATTATTTAAACAAAACGTCCACTGACGTCTTGTCAAATGTCAAATTCGTTCTCTATGTTTCATTTTAAATGGGACAAGCAAATACATTGCTGTCAATCAAATGTCAAGTCGTAACCATGGATGACAAATCCAATGTTTCACGTTAAAAAATACTCACGGTATAACTATTAATTATATCTCCGAGCCTTGTATCGGTAGATCTGAGGCTGATAGCGCTTCACTTGTTTACCGCCACTGCTTCATTGAGGATGAACACATACACTAACACTTAAAGGGATGATTGAAGATTGATGAACACTTTTCTGGAGACGGACACACTATTTTTATATTACTATTTTATTTACATATTTATTTACAACTTACTATTAATGCCTGCAGTAAGCATAACTAAATCTTAAAGATACCGACGCATCCTTAGGCCAAAATACTTGCTTGCTCAGAACGAGAGGCAGAACTCTACGTCTATATGTCACTTGGACACAAGAGACGAACACAGATTCCATGTCTTTCCAGTATTAATCTCTAAACTAAACTAACAAAAACTAAAAGACGTTATCATCTTCAGAGCATATTAGAGAAAGAGAAAGAAATTCATATCGTTTGAATAATCAGAAATTTAATTTTATAGGTTACAAAATGTGAAAATAATCATAATAATAAAAGTTATTTGCTAGATTTTAAAAATAATGCCTGTGTAGTGATTTAGGTGCAGAATTGAATTATCTGCAACTTTTATTTGAAAACCGATTTTCTGACAGTTCAAACGATACTCATTTCTTTGTAACTTTGTTTTAATTCCATGGGTATCGCTATAAATGAGCAATATTTCTACAATTTCAAATTAAATTTTAAAAGTTACCAAACGTGCAAAATTAAGTGGCCTATTCAGAGAAACACAGTCATAAAGGTTGTTACGGATATAAAGATTGTTATCATAAAGACATTTGAAACAATCTTTATCAATTTGTCAATTCAGAACCTACGTCGGTATTATTGACAATCTTTACAAAATAATACTTGTGAATGAACCTAACCTTATATGTCAACGTTTTATTCTTTTAATAATATGTTGCCAATTATATTTAAAATACAAACATTCTGCCAAAATAACTAAAGAAGAATATAACATTTGTGTCATATTTGAAAACTTCTAAATTATTTAGAACGGGTATGTTAATTCCTACCACTGATCCCAACGTGACTGAAAAGTTATGGAAAGATTTTTTTTTTAATTTTGATTGAAGAAAAAGCACACATTAGCACCAGAATAAATAACAAGGTTTTCACGAATACCTACCGCAGAATATAATATTTTCAAAGAAATATGTATTTACGTCAAAAGTAACTTTCGTACGCGACGGTTTTTATCGTTCTTATTATCATTATTTAAGTCGAAGCGAATAATCAACTGCATTCTGCTAATATTTAGCAGAAAAACCATTATTAATAATATTTGATTGATGAAATAATCTGTCACATGTCAAATATTAGAAATAACAACGTGATAACAACCATAACTACATAGTTTTAGCAGTCGTTATGATAAAGACTGTCAAAACACGTAACAATTGTTGACGGTAACCACCTTCAGTACTGTGAATACGAAATTTGATTTTAACAATCTTTAAGCCTCATTTCCACCGATTGTCCTAATACTTAAGAGCAATAATTAATAACTAAGCGCAAGCGCAATGCGTAAAAATGTTTATCATATGACAACGTTTACTACCATTTCCAGCTTTGCATAAGGTTTAATGCTTAAGAACTAAGAGCAATGCGTAAAAACAAATGATTGAAAAATTCTAACCTGAACTGTCAACTCTCAGTCTATTTTATAATTATTAACTTTTAATTCATTTTTCGGTATCGATATAAATACAGAAAATTGTGTATAGGTATAACATATTAAAAAAAAGAAGAATTGCTGCTGCAATGGCAGTCTACTAAACAACAAGTAATTCGGAAAAAAGATTATGACATTTCTGTTGAATTGTCACTAAACAAAATAGCTGGAAATGGTATCCTAGTAAATTGTTATAATTCATTAAGCCTTATGTATTAAGCATTAAGACATTCGGTGGAAATGAGGCTTTACAGTACATAACAACCATAAAGACCATAACGACAACACAAATATTGAGTTCTGAATAGACCCCTAAAACTGTTTACTGATATAGGCGTAGAATACAGGGTGTTAAAAAATAAATGTCACAAATTATGAGGGCATATAGTACTGACCAAAATTAGTAAAAAAAGTAAGCAACATAGGTCCGATCTTCAACTGTTTTTGAGAAAGAGGCCATTGTATTAGAATCGAACAAAAACTGACAAAGATAGTGGTCGAACAAAGTTTTGTCTATGCTAGTAAATAGACTATAAAAAACAATAACATTTTACATGTCACATTTTTTCACTTTTGTCTAAAATTAATTGGGGACGTTTGCGTGAAGAACAGCTGTTTTCTCCCATGGAACCAAATTTTTATTTAACAGCCTGTATATGAATCCTATTTATGATTAGATGATTCTTGAGCATATTTTAGTGTTTCAATTCCATTTCGCATGTTGTCGTATCCTACATCGAAAGACTTCCGTATTTGGCGCGATACCAGTTGGCGATGTCGTGATAGTGACCTTAAACCCTGACCTCTGTAACCTTTAGAGCCCTTGCACGCAACGCATCATGGACATAGCAAAGGGTGAGGGTTGATGAAATATCAAGGGATATTAGGGTAATCAAAAGGATAGCGAACGAACAGATAGGAGGTAGAAATTTGTTAATTTAGTAATGAAAATAAACATGATACGGTTTGTGAGTGGTAGAATTCGTGTTTCCTAAAGGAGATGAAGTTGTTTTAGAGTAAATGTAAACTTTGTACAGGTTTAAATGAAATGAGTGAAATTGAAAGTTAGACTATTTGTGAGTTTTCCTATTATTTTAGGATTGTTGATCGCTGTGGTAAAATACTTTTATCTTTGTTCATTACAGATCTCTGCAAATAATATTCGTGGTTTAAGTTTAATGCAAAAACAGCCAATGTCATTTCACATATTTTAAGAATGATTGGTTTAAAATCAATATAAAAAAATCTGCCTAATGACTGAACAAAAATGTGGAAGAACATTTGATTTTTTATACGGTGTGATTATACATTTCCTTCATATTCCATAGATATAGAGTTAAAGAATTATAAAGATATTAACTTTCATAAATCAGCCAGCTTTGCTAAAATCATGGAAACAGCTGATATATTCAAATATTCTAATTGACATATGTCAAGTGCAATTTACATAGTATATGTTCGTGTTATAATTTTATTGGATATATAGAAACTTTTTCTAGGAAGTTTCGGTATGGAATTTGTACAAAATAGTTACGTTTGTGTTAAAATTTTGCTGGATATGTAGAACTTTTTCCAAGGAACCTTCGGTAAGGGATTTGTGCAAAATACAAAGAATTGACGGAAGGTAATGTGCTGGCCACATCAGATTTTTTTACTATATTATTTCTGAAGTTTTGTGTTTTATATATTATTTGATTCATTATCATTAAAGGAGTTTTTAAAAAAATGTTTCATTTTTACATAATAAGTAAAATAAAATAAGAAAACATTGTCCTTTCCCTGCCATAAATTAAGCTTAAATCCCAAACAGTAGACCTGCTGAGAGTGCCATATCTAAAAACAATATTTTTGAAACCAAACATTTAATTAAGAAATTATGTTGCAAAAAAAATTAAATTTCGTTTGGGAAAGTCATGAAAATGTCCTGCAATTTCAATCTTTTTGTTGTCCACCTGTAGTCGTAGCGCGCACTTTAGAATTCTATCATAGAAAGCAGGCGAATACGATTTTAATTTTACGAATCTTGGTAGCATGCACTTTAGAATTCTATATTCGTTTTTTGGTTCAGAAATTATTGGATTTTATACTATTAAAATAAAAATATGGCGGTTGTTGTATATAATAAATGTATAAATTATATATGAATTGGATTTGAATAGAATTGTGGCAAAATAATGACGTTACTTTGACACTTTCGAGCCGTACGCTTGCAGGCGAATATTATGAGACACGCATGCTGCCAAATTTTCGCTTCGTAGCGAAAAGCGAAAACAAATGCCTCTTTTGATAGAATTCTAAAGTGCGTGCTATCACTACTGCTCATTTTCTTAAAAAAAAAATGACATTAGTTGTTCTTGAATTAAGAAACATTTAGCTTATCCAATTTATTTCCCTAAAAATAATTCTAAATCGTTATAAACTTCCTCTTCGTTTCCATAGGCGAGTTTCTTTATTCAACAACTATTCATGCGCTGAATTCCATCAGAAATACACAAATGTCAAAAATATAACCTAAACACATTTCGTTAGAACCCCCACTACCGATTCATTGGAAATCGTAAAATCTATCGATAGTCAAAGCCGATGCATGCCATGAATCTACGATGGATAGTGCGCGGAAATTAGAAACGGTATGATGAATTATGAATTTCATCTGCAATTCAGCAGTGAATAAAGAAACGGTGTGATGAATTTACGATTCATGCGCATTAATGGGCACTACTCATCTCGTCCCATATTAATAAAAAGTTTTTTTCTTTATTTAAATTTTTATACATATTACGTCTTTTGTAAGAAAACATCGTTCCAAAGGCCAACTTATACCATAACATTTGGTTTTGCTACGGTATAGAGATGTTGTGTGATTTGCATAAGTTAATAGAAGATTTCCATATGTACAACATGTAGTATTAGTATGTAGGTAGAACGGCGCCATTTCTTTTTTTTTTATTGATGAAGCATGAAGCTCGTCTAATTACACATGTTAATTTAACACATACGAGTGCTAGAGTTTCATTTGCAAGGGAAATGAACTTGATACTAGAAACTTGACAGTAATTGCAAATACTTCGTTAGTTGTTGATTTATCTATAACAATTTAATTTGTATCAGAAATAGTATTTTGTATTGGGGATTTTATATACAGGTAAATTCTAAGGAAGTTGCACCTATACTGTATTTCGCATAAGAATAAAGTTAGGGGTAAGATACCAGGGCTTACGATTTCAGCTTTCTGATTGGTTTAAACGCAAACCAAGTTTACAATAGCGAAAAATTTATAACAAAACTAAATCGCAAATTATAAAAACCTTGATTTAGAATATCACCTAATAAACATATAGGCCGCTAGTATGAACAGTGATTAAGGGTGATTAGCGAGCATTTGATTAGCAATGTTTTATCTCTGTCAATCGTTTATAGATTATTTTAGGGAAAAATACTTCAAATAAAAGATGCATGCGATTAATTTTTCTATAACTAGGGGGGCCCGGGGCTATTTGTCGCAGGGGCAGGTTGTCGTACTGTTTATATCTCAAAAAGTAAAGTACTTACCAGTACCACGCCGCCATCTACCGACACGTAACAAAGCTATAATTTATTATTCGAAAGCTTAAACGTCTTAAATAGAGAGGGCAGTACATGCGCCAGAACATGTGAAAATCTCAACAACAAGTTTTTTTTTGTGATTAAGAGTGTTGTGTACTGTGGGTGATTAAATAAATAAAGGTAAGAACATTTTACATATATTTATAATTTAAAGTGTATAGTCTTCGTTGATGCTACCATATTGGGGTACATGTTCATTATTTAAAAAATATCTACGATATAACCTAAAATATGCCTTAGGGGCTAGTTGTCGCATTTTGCTTGGGGCACTTTGTCGCATTACGACAACTTGCCCCAGACACATATTTTTGGTGTAAAAGTTTTTTTTTGTCATACAGATGGTGAGAGAATACAAAAGAAAAACCAATCGGACAGCTCCCAATGTTGAACATATGTTGGAGGCTGCAAGAGCAGTGAAGACAAGAAATCCCAGGATTTCTATTAGAAAAGCAGCCGAAGAATTTAATGTTCATCACAAGACATTAGAGCGGTTTTGTAAGAAAATTACAGATGAAGAACTTGAAGCTGGTACTAATATTGAAATTGGCTATAAGAAACACAGGCTGGTTTTTAACGAAGAGGAAGAACATCTCTTAGAAGCATATCTTACAAAGGCATCTGATATTTATTGTGGTTTAACTCCAAGGGAAGTGCGGCATCTAGCGTATGATTATGGGAAAAGTTTAAATAAACATATGCCAAATAATTGGGGTACTAATTCACTGGCTGGGCCAGATTGGTTTACCGCGTTTTTAAAGAGACACCCAAGATTGTCTATTCGCACACCACAAGCCACTAGTTTGTCAAGAGCTACAAGCTTTAATAGAACCAATGTGAACTTATTTTTTGATAATTTGTCAAAAGTTATGGATCGTGATCATTTTATTCCAAATGATATATTTAATATGGACGAAACAGGCATTACAACCGTGCAGCGCCCAGATCGAGTGGTTGCACGAAAAGGCTTCAGACAAGTTGGATCCTTAGTTTCGGCAGAAAGGGGCACATTGGTTACTATGGCTATTGCTGTCTCTGCCACTGGCAACAGCATACCTCCATTTTTCGTGTTTCCCAGAGTGCATTTCAAAGAACATTTTATCCGTGATGGACCGCCAGGATGTGTAGGAACTGCAAATCCATCAGGATGGATGAAAGAAGAGAACTTTTTGCATTTCATTAAGCACTTTGTGAAGCACGTAAAATGCAGCAAAGATAAGCCAGTACTATTGTTACTAGATAACCATGAATCACATCTGTCTATTGCAGCTTTGGATTATGCGAAAGATAACGGAGTAGTGATGTTGTCATTTCCACCACATTGCTCCCATAAACTTCAACCTTTGGACAGAAGTGTATTTGGTCCTTTAAAGAAATTTATAAATACTGCCTGCTCTTCTTGGATGAAAAACAATCCTGGACAAACTATGTCCATTTATAATATTCCGTCTATTGTTGCAACCGCGTTACCAAATGCAATCACTCCTATGAATATAATTTCTGGATTTCGTATTACGGGCATTTTCCCCTTTAACAGAGACATATTTTCTGATGCGGATTTTCTTCCGAGCTATGTAACAGATCGACCAGCACCGCCAGATCGTCCAGCTTCAGCAATAAATGATGTTATGGTTTCTGTTTTAATGAACACATTGAGCACTCTTTAAACCTTGAGGTTCCTTTAAATGCTAACACAGCGGATGAAACTGCAATAGCATCTACTTCCAATCTTGAGATTCATTTAAATAATAACACAATGGATGAAACTGCAGTAGCAAGTATTTCGACAGGTACAAAACATATCTTGTCACCGGAGGAAATTCGTCCATTTCCTAAAGCTAGTCAAAGGAAAAGTAAAACGAGCAATAGAAGAAAGGGCAAAAGTGCTGTTCTGACGGACACACCTGTCAAAGATGAAATAGTCGCTTATAAGGAACAACAAGAAATCAAAAAGATTAAGAGGCAAGTATTTACGGATGACTCAAGAAAAAACACAACCCCGAATGCAACTATAGAAGAAAAAAGGGCTAAAAAAATGTGTAGCAACAAGAAAACATCTACAAAAAAGGAAACGAAAGCCAAAGGAAAAAAATATAGTAAAAGACTATTATCCAGCGATGACGAGATATCAACGGAAGACGAAGAAGAAACATTCTGCATCGTATGTCACGATCGATATAGTTCCTCTATAGAAGATTGGTTGCAATGTACCAGATGCAAGTTTTGGGCCCATGAAAATTGTACGGATGGTAACCCATACTACTTATGTCATAATTGTGACTCTGATGATGATTTTTAATATGAAGCTTACTCCGCAAGTGTTTTTATAAATAGGTATTTAAATTTTATGTTCTTTGTAATATTTAAGTTTGTTTTTAATTTTTTAAGTTACAATTACTTATTTGTTTGGCAACATATGAATCTATGTTATATATTTATTTCCATTTTAACGTTAAATAATAAAATTAAAGCCATAGTAGCATTTCTTCTAAAATATATGTACTCATTTTATTTGCGACAACCTACCCCAACTACTGCGACAACATGCCCCGTGACGGGGAAAGTTGTCGCATTTGTCGAAGCTCGAAAAAAAATATTGTAGCTTTACAGCAATATATAATATTATAAATTTTTGCCTTAAATTATATTACTGAATCTTGCAGCTAAAAAATATCACAGAGTAACATTAAAAAAACAAAAAAAAAATGAAATAAATGATTCTGGAATGAAAAGTGCTACAACTAGCCCCGGTCCCCCCTATTATTTGAAGTATTTTTCTCTAAAATAATACATAAACGATTGACAGAGATAAAACAATGCTAGTCAAATGCTGGCCAATCACACTTAATCACTTGTTCATACTAGCGGCTATATATGAGGTGTGGCAATTAAATAACGAGATTTATTTTTTTCCGGCTTCCCTGTAAATTTTGCAACATTGCAGGCTATGTCATATTAATTTGTCATCTTCCCTCCATCCACAGTTAAAATTTCAAGATAATTAGGCAAACCGTTCGGCCGTAGCCTTTGATTGAAGTTAACTACTTTTTCGTACTCCGCCGGAATTATGTTAGTTTTAATATGAAATTCTGTGTGAAACTTAAAAAATCCGCTACAGAAATGTACGAATTGTTGAAGAATGTTTATGGTGATGAGGGTCTATCTAGTACTCAAGTTTTCGAGCAGTTTAGAAGATTTAAAGAAGGAAGAAAAGAGATCGGAGACGATTAGCGCCTCGGCTGTGCACTGACATTGTTTTTTTCGAAATGCGAGTGATTGTTCATATGGATTCGGTGCTTGAGGGGCATTTCGTTAACCAAGCATATTACAAGAAGGTTTTGATAACCCTTCATGCACGGGTGAAAAGAAAAAGAGCTGAAATGTGAGAAAACGGATCAAGGATTCTCCATGAAGACAACGCGCCGGAACTCACCCTGTCCGGCAAGACATTTTTGACGAAATACAAAATCACCGTGTTGGTACATCAACCGTACTCACTTGACCTAGTGCCATGTGCCTTGCTTTTAATCCCAAATTGTAATTTTGCGTTAAAAGGAACCAAATTCGGGGCTGAGATGTAGTTATAGAAAAGCGGCACAGCTTATGAACAACCTAACAAAAAATGCCTGGAGGCATTGCTTCCAACAATGGAATATTCGCATCGGGCGGTGTAGGGTTCGGGGAGGAGAGTACATTGAAAGTGGCAATATTTGTTTTGTATAATTTTATACATTGTCAATGTTCTAAGATCAATCTTGTTATTTAATTGCCACACCTCGTATTTCCAGGTATTTATTCTCTTACAGTTTTGTGCAATTAGTGCTTCTTTTAAATATCTAAAATGTTTTAATATAAAACAGACCCCTAAACCACGCCCTAATTAATTGTCAAAATTCTTTCGTTATTTCAAAGAGAGTATAGTGAGTCATAATCATATTTACATTGATTTGGATTAAGTATACACTTACGCCTTCTTGCCAAACGCTGATGCTTCAGCCGAGAATCTTGGCAAGAGAATAGCTTCTTGACTTGTTACGTATATCCAAAATACACACTGAATATTTTACTCACGTAGAAAATAAAGTTTGTGGTACATAAATAAATATATCATCACTATTTGTATCTATTTTCTTGAGTGGAAATCTTTTCATAAACAGATGTTTGTAGATAATTATATTTTTGTATTGGACTAATACCAGGAGTTATTCGCGAACGCAATATGGTGTAGGTATATACAGAGAATTTATTTTAAAATGCAACATTATGGTTTATCACTTCCATGGTTACTCATGTCAAATAATGACAGCAATGTAATATTTGTCCATTTTAAAATGCAACATTATAAATAGTATTGCAGCATAGGAGATAACTGCAAAACACATCACAAATGGTGTCAATTCTTATTAGGACCGAATAGAACATTGCCTCAGTGTGAATGGGGGTATTTTTAAACATTTATTACATGAAAGTTTTGAATTTTTGTAAGCTAAAGTTTGCTAAGATGTGCAACATTCATGTTTTGATCATTTGTTAATCGTATGTAGGCTAATTTATTGGAAATTAATTTTGAGAATACAAAACTACAAATTTTGTATGTTGCATTTTAAAATGGACAAATTTTACATTGCTGTCATTTTTTGACAATAGTGAGTGACCATGGAAGTGATTGACCATATGTTGTATGATAAAATAAATTCCCTGTACCGTAACCAAATTGTAAAATTTTATAATATGCCTATGGACATTTTATAAAACATGGCCAGATAGTCAACTTTCGTTGACTAGACGATGTTTTACATTCTGCTTAGTCGTCCAGTCATTTTATAAAACGACAAACAGCTTACTTAGATTCTATATTTTTCTAAATAATAACAATAACAACCTTATAGCCGTATTCTGTACAAAACTGTGTCACAGATTTGTAAATCTATAAAAACATCAAAATTTACAAAAATCTAATTTTTGTTATATCTTTTATACATTTAGAGACAGAGACTCATAAATATATAAAATAATCCATTACACTCAAATAATGTTATTACCAATTTTATATCTCTACCTACTACTGTCCCAAAAGTCAATATACCCCATATTCAGATAAAAACTTCAAAATTTTCAAAAATCTAATTTAATATATCTAGATATTTCTCAATGCGCTGATTCCAAATTTTGAAACCGTGGATCGATATCTCTTTTCGTTCTCGAGATATTTAGATTCAAAGTTTTGCTCAAAACTGCCCATTTTTGGGTAATAACCCAAAAATGGGTCGAGATATGAATTTGGCGACAACACCATTCGATTCTACGGGCATAATTACATAAGTACACCAATTTTCAGAATTTTTGAACACCGCATACAAACTCTAAAGCAAAATAACTGAAAATGGCCAAAAATCGCAAAAATCTAAGGTGTACCTCTTACGATTTTTTCAGATTTTGGCCATTTTCAGGGGTTTTTAATCTTTTATTCATAAAAAATGAACCGGTTGGACAAAAATTATAAAAATTGCTATACTTATGTATTTTTGACCGTAGAATCGAATGGTGATGTCGCCAAATTCATATCTCGACCCATTTTTGGGTTAATACCAAAAAATGGGCAGTTTTGTGCACTACTTTAAATCTACATATCTCGAGAACGAAACGAGATATCGACCTGCGGTTTCAAAATTTGGAATCAGCGCATAGAAAAGTATCTAGATACGTAAAAATTAGATTTTTGAAAATTTTTAAATTTTTATGTAAATGTGGGGTATATTTTCAATCGATCTGTGATCACTGCTTATAAATATCGATATACAGGGTGTTTAAAAATAAGTGTCACAAATTATGAGGGCGTATAGTACTGACCAAAATGAGTAAAAAAGCTTAATCAACATTGGTCCGATCTTCTACTGTTTTTGGGAAAGAAGCCATTTTGTATTAGAATCGAAGAAAACCATACAAAGATAGTGACTGAACAAAATTTTGTTTATGTCAGTAAATAGATCATAAAAAAATATAATTTTATATGAAACATTTTCTTGACTTTCTATTAGTTACGAAGTTATTTGAAAACTAAATATTGGCCAAGATTGTCACAACATTTGTCTTAGTACAATTATTCGATTTTTTTTTGAAAAACAAAAAAAAACATCTAAGATGACCTTTGAAAGGTAAACAAAAAGTCTCTTTTAATCAAAATCGTAACTCTTACAGTTTTCGAGATAGCAGAAGTAAACCCAGAAAAAACTTATTTTTTCGCGATCGCCCAGAAAATGAGCTCTTTCTGATCACTATTTAGACCGGAAAGTCCTTCTTTGCTGAGCTAGCTCGGAAAGTTATCTATAAGGGATCGGAAAGTACTTTACCGATCCCTGGACCGGTACAGCTAAATATTTCCATGGAGATCAGTTGTTTATTTATATCTTATTTGTTCGCAGTAAAAAATAAAATGCTTTTTTATTCTTTTTTCAGGATCGCAAAAATAAATATTGTAACCAACATGATTTGAAAGTGTCTATACTGGGCTCGCTCTGGAATATGCTTGCTCACCCAGTAAAGTATCACTTTCAGGTACGTAAATTACTATTTCATTGCCTTATGTCATATCTCGGAAACTATTGAAGATCGGACTCGTGTTGATAAAGCTGTTTTTACTCATTTTGGTCAGTACTATATGCCCTCATAATTTGTGACACTTATTTTTTAACGTAATAAATATCATGATATTTATCGGCAATATATATCGGCCAAACCCTGCTTAAAGGTGACGGAAGGTAAAAAGAAATGTGTTTGTCAGAGTTGTAAGAAAAATGTAATAAATTTTAGAGTTTGAAATACCGTGCTTTACTATATTAGGCTCGAAACTCGAAATTAAAGAGAACAGCTCTCGTACAAATATCTTCATAAAAAAAATAAACGTAAACAATTTTATTGAGTGTCTCAAGTCCAAAATCAAATTAAAAGAACATAAATTAATATGTATAAGTGTAACGGACGTGCGTATGGTGACTGCTGACTTCATAAATTTTTTCGATCTGTTTTTACTATAAAACAATTTAAGTCTATTAACCAATTATTAAAATGGCTGAAGTGTCAAATAAATTAGTAGCTGTTAATGCTGTGGTTTTATTTTTGCTTATCGTTTTTCCTTGTTTAAATAGCATACTTACACTTGCTAGTAATAGCAATGTGAAATCTCTGAAGTGACGAATTCCATCATTTCTACGCGAATTAAATCTTGAAATTTCGCAGAATTTCACCTTTTACCGTGCTTCCACATTTTTGCACCTGTTACATTACGAAAAACAATCATTTTATTTGTTGTAATGAAATAAATATATCACGACTGGATGTTCCAGTCCATTGTAACAGATTTCAGTAATAATGGGATCCTCCACCGTAGTAACAAATTAGTTCTTAAAGTTTAAAAAAGTTAGTGAATAAATAAATAAATATATCATCACGGCATATTACCCATTTCTGAGTGTGCCACAATCTGCTTTATCGCAGATATCGGTAATGATGATGACATATTTGTACCGTGCGGGCGCTTACCAGGCGTCACCTCACGGGCACTCATTGCTGGCGTGGAGAGCGCACCACAGGGGTCACTTTTGTGCCATTTAAAATTCGAATTATTTGGCGTCGGTCGGGATCGAACACGGTTCCTCAGGCACGCGGCCACGGGACAAAAAAAAGTTAGTGGATTTTAAAATATTCTTTAGCGTCAATTTATTTGTAATTGACAGTTAAATGTCAGTGACAAAACTCCCGAGCTATTACTGAAGACTTTTACTGAGAAGTACATTTAATATTTCTTAGTTTATTATTAATTAAATATTTATAATTAGAGATACATGTATTAAATATACCCTTCAGAAATACCGCCAATCTCGTTAATGAATTGGAAGAATCTCGAGCATTTAGAAGAATAAGAGGAAACTTCGTCATAGAATGAATTAGTGAATTAAAAAATATATAAAGAAGATATGCGTTTTGTGTGAACCAGAGAACCAGTAATGTTAAATATGTACAATACTTATATAACCTTATTTCGAAATGGGCGAGAGGTATTGTGCTGGCCGCAACAGATTTTTACCTCTCGCTAAGAGAGGTATTGGGTTCATGCTAAAAATCACATATCCAGATTTAAGTGAATAAGCACGATTTAAAGTCCATATCATATAAACTGATTTTAACATTTTTACGATGTCTGTGTGTGTGTGTGTGTGTGTGTGTGTGTGTGTGTATGTGTGTGTGTGTATATGTATGTGTGTGTGTATGTATGTGTGGATGTTGGAGGGACGATTACTCAAAAACTGTAAGATATAAGACCAGTTTAACTATGAATTCCTCAATCTGACATTCATGGGAAGAGCTGAAAAGGTTTTGGTAACAATTGGACAACCGGAAGTAGTAGTTTCTAAAAAAAATCTTCTAAATATTATTTTTTGAAAATTTTTGATATAACTAATATTGAAGAAAATAAAATTTTACATCTGATACATTTAAAATTTTTATTATATCTTCTATAAATTTAGAGATAAAGACGCTATAATATATAGAATATCGGGATGTAATAAGTCGAGTAGGCTAAAATACAGTTGACAAATTTGAATGTTTATAACATAATTTATAAATGACAGAAGTCAGTGTCACAAATCAAAAGTTTTAGTTACATTTTGAAAGCTTTTTCTGGGAAGTATATTTAATCTTTCTTATTGTTTTATTAATTAAATATTTAAAATTATAGGTAACATGCATATGTCCATCAGAAATACCGCTAATCTTGTTAATGAATTGGAAGAATCTCTGACATTTAGGAACTTCCCCATACAATGAAAAATAGATATAATTATAATTGTATGTGTGCAGAAGACATGTTAAATACAATAAAAAACAATATTTGGGTAAAGTTCTGTAATTTTTTTTTTTGTTATAAAACGACGGTTCGATAGCGAAGTGCAACACAATACTTATACAGGGTGTCTCACAACTCGCGCCCCAGAGCGAATGAGGAAACACGAGACTGCACTCGGATGTGTAATTTCGAAGAAAAAAAATCTAGCTTAAAAGATATTAGAGAAAAGACGTCTTCAAATTGACCTATCAGAGACCTACACCTTTAACGTGTGTTTGCCGTAATTTTATGTTACTATGGTTTTATACAAATCAAATCTTTAAAATGTGTGGGCGACTGTAGTTTTCGAAAAACAATATTTGAGTAAAGTTCTGTAATTTTTTTGTTATAAAACGACGGTTCGTTAACGAAGTACAATACAATACTTATATAACATAAAATGGAAATGACGAGAGGTCTTGTGCTGGCCACAACAGATATTTTTTTATGTGTTGAAATAGATCAATTTGTGTGACTATATAAATATTAGCAAACCCCACTGTTTGAAAACCAAATGAACTTATCATAGGTACGTCACAGAATATTTTTAAAAAAAATATTACGGCTTAACGAATATCAATTAAGACTTTCTAAAACTACAGATCATTTTCAATTTATATAAATTTACATAAAATATAATTTAAAAAAAAAAATAGTTGGGAACCTCTTTGACTTAGGTCGAAGTTCACTTCTGAGAAAAAGAAAAATTAATAAATATATTTTTTTATAGAATAAAGTTCAGATTTGAAAAAGTGTCGTGAAAAGCATGTACTTACTGGTAGGATTGCGTGACTGGCAGTAAATTAAATAAGTAAATGCGACCTGAGGACCGTGATTACCGCTGTTATACAGTTTGTAAGATAAGTAGGCTATGAAAAAAACATTTTCCGAGAAGGTAATTGGTTTTGTATGCATATTGCAATTTATATATTACAACATACGTAATAGATTTTATTCACAATCATTATAGTAATATACAGATTCGTAACCTTTTGGAGGTTGGAAAATACGTCATTCCTAACTTTAATGACAATCTCTTGGGTTGGAAATAACAGATTTCACTTCCATCTCTTGGGTTGGAAATATTTATGTAGGGGTTGCCTAGCAACATTGCCGTAGATCTTCATAATTAAGTAGGCTAAACAAATTTTAAAACAGCTGTAAAAATATTAATAAAATTAAAGGTTATAATTCACTGATTTATTTTGAAAATTATTGATTTAAAATGAGGATGATTCTGAATAAAATAGTATACATAACCTCGGTGGGAGTTTCATAACAGCCTCGCGCATTATCTGACCTCGAGGCTTCGCCTCTTGGTAATATACGTAAGCCCTCGGCTGTAATGAAACATCTCCCACCTCGGATGTAATATACTATTTCCGCGAAGGTAATTGGCTTCGAGCATATACTGACCAGAGAAGTAATTCCCTATACCAATGCATAGGATGTTGTGATCGGAAGATATGTAGGCGGGGGGCTGGAAGTCATGGTGTATTGTGGGCAGTGTTTTGTTGTGTTATATGTCACTACTTATCATTTTACTGTAACTTAACGTTATTTTCTGCGCGTAGTTTGTGAGTATATCTTGGAGTATATCAAATTGTAATGAAAAATACAATAAAGTACGGGTATTTCGTTTCATGTGTAAGTAACTGGGATTTTTTTCACAAATAATATATTAAACTAAATTTAACTTTTAGGATTCCTGTTAATAATAGCGTTAAGAGTAAAGAGACTGAAATTTATTGGAAATAATAGTATATTATACGCCAAGGTTGAGAAGATAATGATCTTCTCAACCGTGGTTTATATACTATTTTTTTCACTACTAGCACATAAATTCTCTTTGAATTTTTTTTATTGATAATAATAATTTTGACATAAATAATAACGTTACTAATTTTTGTTAATATTCACAAAAACAAAGTAGGCTGCATTTGTTTTTCTCTGACGTTTTGCTCATTTCGCTTTGTGCTGTTACATTTAGCAGCCTTATTAGTTTATTATTATTATATTTAAATAAATCTATTGAAATGTACTTATCTACAAATACAAAAAAATAGTGATTTGTTCAATCCTACATCTACAAATATTTCACATTTTCACCAAAACAGCACAGTGGCCAGGCGAGGCGGCAGCGTAGATCAATTTAAAATTATAATGGCAAATTTAAATTATATACTTAACACAAGGTTGAAAAAAACCCGGGTTTTTTACAAAAAACCCAGCCCACCTGGGTTTTTTTAATAAAACCCGGGTTTTATTAAATAAAAGCGGGTTTTATTGACAAACATCGAAATATAGTATGTATCATTTTTAACTTTAGTTTTATAAAGTATCAATACACATACACAAATCGGCGTAATAGATAATAGATATTAATATTATTAATATTTTATTTTTAAGAATGTAATGTAATAAACAGTAAATTAACTAGAGAGTGTACATGTGTATATGTTACAAATTAATATTAATAGTTGCAAGTCTGTGCAATGTAAGTGTGTACAAGAATAAGATCCAAGTGCCACAACTAATAGTATGTTTAATACGCAACTCAAAAAATAATGAAAATACTGACACCAGGATTGGAGTTGTTCAAATATAAAAGAAACACTGCGCAAAGTTCGCACAGCAATGAAAAATATATTAAAAATGATCAAACACGAAGTACACAAAATGAAATTGATTGTAAAATGTTGCCGGTGACAAAATTTTATGTATATACGTGTGTACCATATAAGTACGTACCATATTTTATTAATAAAATATGATTTCATAAAGCTGGGTTTTTTAGATGTTTTTTTTTGGGTTTTTTTAGAAGGGTTTTTATAAAAAAAACCCGGGTGGTTTTTTTTGGGTCGGGCAAAATTACAACAACCCTGACTTAACACCTGTCTTGAGTTTAATGAGTTAAATAATATTTGGATTTGGAGGCTTGAGTTTGATTGAAATGTGACAGTTTGCATTATAGACCAAGGTTAATAATAAATTATTATTGACCTAGGTTACCATGGTTACAAGCAAGCGGTAGTGAAAAACAATTTCTCATGTCAAATAAAGGTAAATAATAGTGGATTCCTAGGCTAGTAGTGAAAAAATGTGATTTACTTATTTCAAAAGCAGCAATTAGTTATTACTTTGTAAACATTGTAGTACAAATATTAAGATAATACGCAGCCCGCAATACACCACGGTTTCAATACGCAGTCCGCAATACACCACGGCCTCCGCATGTGTTCCGATCACAACAAACACCGTAAGGCGGCCTCTAGTCAGTATATGCTCGAAGATAACAATATAAATATGATATAAAATGTTTTAATGGTTAAAATTTTTGTCGGGTGTAAATCTATACTTTTGTACCCGACAAATTATTTTGTCGGGTGCACCCAACGAGCAGTAGCGTAGCTAAGGGGGCGCGGAGGGGGCGGTCCGCCCCGGGCGGCACTTTTTTGGGGGCGGCACTTTTAATTTTTAATAACTTATAACTAAAATAAAATACCTATATACAGTAATATTTTTTTTTCATACTCTAATAATTCAAATTCATATAAATAATACAATTGAAATGTATACTTAAACGATAATTTAGATAAAAATTTAACTCCGAAAGTTTTGCCAGATTACGGGAAGCTGCAAAACTAAAATATATACACTGAGAATTGAGAATCGGTAAAGCTGGATTTAATACAAAGCTACGCCTTTTTTCTCACAATGGGGGATTACGCCATTTTTTTTTATAATTTCATCTGAAAATATTAGGAAAACTAAGACTATTGATGAAAATCTGGTGAAAAAATTCCTATTTAAGCGAGTTATGGTCTCCCGAATTTTGAAAAGATTGACGTGACGTCACATTTATGTGTTTTTATATCAAACTGTTTTCATCATGGACCTAAATGTTCTTGAAATATATGCTATTTTAAGTTATATTTACATAAAAATAAATGAATATTATAACACTGTATAAGTCTACATACTTTATAATTACAGGTGTATTTAAATTATTAAGTTTAATGCAAGAAATTTATGTTAAAATAAAAACTGTTAGCCCCTTCTTTCGAATTTGAATTTCTTAACTTCCATTGGTAGTAATCTCCACCTCCTAACATGCTATTTGTAATGCATGTATAGGTGGTCTCTCGGTCGCCAATCAAAATATTTTCATATTAGTGTCGAAGCGCTATAACAAAAAACCCTTTATATCCGAAATATCTCAATTATACCATTTCATTTTTTTATTAATATTCGTTATTCAGCATATACATTCGTATTTTTTTACTATTTTCCTTCAATTCGATTGAGCCGTAATCCCCCATTGTTGTAAGTGTTGCTAGTTGTGAGAGGAGTTTTTCGAAATTAAAACATAAAGACCTACGATGAGTACCTTAAGGTTAAAAAGTCTTGTAGTAATGAAATAGACTGTAACAACGTTATTGACGATTTTGCAAACAAAAAGTCAAGAAAAATAAAATTTTAGGATGTTGAAAGGTTAAAGTTTTATATGAAAAATAAACATAAATGATGTCGTTTATTTTCTTATACCTTATTTCATTTTGACCTTTTTAGTATTTTTGGTGTATTGAGAGGGGCGGCAAATTCAAGAACCGCCCCGGGCGGAAATAGTTCTAGCTACGCTACTGCCAACGAGCTATAAGTAAATATAGAGTGGCGGATGAGCGCTGCTGACCGTACACACTTGGACGCCATGTCTACTATAACCTGCCAGGCAGGTTGCAGCCTACCACTAATATTTCTCAATTATTTTTAACGAAATAATTTACCTTTTATGTTAGAATTATAAATATAAATAATGCAATTTGTGGCGAAAAGTTTTATTCTGACATATATCATATTTCGAAATAAATTAATACATATTTAGTTCCACAGATATATACATAATATGGATGATGTGAAACTATTGATAAATTAATATAATTTAAGAATTTTTACTGTGAATCCTTATTTTGTTATATTTTACAATAATAAATAACAATTAATATGAAAAATGTAACTGCATTAATACAATATATTGAAAAAGTAGCAAGGTAGGTAGATAGATACATAAAAACGAAAATAGTGAAAATTAAATTATATCAGCGCATCGAACCCGCCAAAAACTGGTTCGGTTTAGGTTCAGGTTAATTTGTTTTTTGAAAGATGGGTTCGGGTGCGGTTCTGGTTCAAGCATTAATAAAATTTGCGGTTTTGTTCGCGGTTCAGGTTCGAAATAATGTAAAATGAGAGCCAGAGAAACGAATACAATTTTCACGAAAAGTCAGCCCAGACAGCAAAGCAAACGGCTATGGATTACCAAAGATGATATGACACGGTGAAAATGTATTCTGTATTTTTATTGTGTTTTTATTTATCTCTCGCTGAGAGAGGTATTGGATTCATGCTAAAAATCACATATCCAGATTTTAATGAATAAGCACGTTTTAAGGTCCCTATAATCCGATTATACTCGTAATATTTTTACAATGATGTCCGTGTGTGTGTATGTGTGGATGTTGGAACCACGGTTTCTCAAAACTTAAAAAATATTTAACTACAGTTTCCTCAATTTGACATTCCTGGGAAGAGCTGATTAGATTTTAGTAACAATTGGACAATCAGTAGTAATAGTTTCTTTAAAAAATCTTCTAAATATATTTTTTTGGAATTTTTTTTTATTACAAATATTGAAGAACATAAAATTCTCCATCTAATACATTACATTATATTATATCTTGTATAGATTTAGAGATAAAGGCACTACAATATATAGAATAATTTAATGTAGTACATCGCAGAGACTAAACTACACTAAGGAAACCAGTTGACAAATTCAAATGTTTATAACATAGTAATGTTTATAACATAGTTTGTAAATGATAGATGTTAGTGTCAAAAATCAACAGTTGTAGTAACATTCTGAAAGCTTTTTCTGGGAGGTACATTTAATCTTTCTTATTGTTTCATTAATTAACTATTTAAAATTATAGGTAAAATGCATATATCCATCAGAAATACCGCCAATCTAGCTAATGAATTGGAAGAATCTCTGACATTTAGGAACTTCCTCATACAATGAAAAATAGATTTAATTAGAATTGTATGTGTGCAAAAGACGTGTTAAATACAATAAAAAACAATATTTTGGTAAAGTTATGTAATTTTTTTGTTATAAAACGACGGTTCGATAGCGAAGTGCAATACAATAATTATATAACATAAAATGGAAATGGCGAGAGGTATTGTGCTGACCACAACAGGTTTTTTTATGTAGTCCTTTTATCTTTCGCTAAGAGAGGTATTGGATTCATGGTAAAAATCGCATATCCAGATTTTAATGAATAAGCACGGTTTAAGGTCCCTACAATCCGATTTTAACATTTATACGATGATGTGTGTGTGTGTTTGTGTGTGTGTGTGTGTGTGTGTGTATGTTGGAACAACGCTACTTCAAAAACTAAAATACTTATAAATAAATAAAATAAATATATCATCACGGCATATTACCCATTTCTGGGTGTGTCATTATCTACACATATGTAGACATCGGTAATGATGACGATATATTTTACCGTGTGGACGCTTACCAGGCGTCACCTTAAGACCTGTTTAACTACGTAAATACGAGCTTCAAGTCTTCAATTTTCTGAATGATAGTATTTGAGTAAGAACACAAAATCCACACACATACACATACAGACATCATAGTGAAAATGTTAAATTCGGATTCTAGGGACCTTAAAACGTGGCCATTTCCCGAAATCTCGATATGCGATTTTTAGTACGATCCCTATACCTCCCTTATCAAGGGTAGTGGGAGGTAAAAAACACCTAATCACTTTTCCCTTGCTTTTGTCCAAGCGAAATTTTTGCTTGTGCCGATCGTACACACACACACGCACACACACACACACAAACACACACACACACACACATCGTAAAACTAGTAAAATCGTATGTTAGGGACCCTAAAACGTGCTTATTCATTAAAAACACCACTGAATTTTTTGACCAAAGGCAATACCTTCCTTACCTAAAGGTGACGGAAGGTAAAAATCAAAAAATCGTGTGTTATTTTAAATGCATTATTCGTTGCAGAGTGAGTTAAAATTTTGAGAAATCCTATATTTTATTTCCAGTATACTATTTTATATTTATTAAAATCGCTGCGCCACTAACCAAATTATCGTTGTTAATTCATTTATATTTTATTTTAAATTGGAAGTAGATCAATTTTGCAATGGCGTTATGTACCGGAGCGTCAAGTATTGAATTTTAATTGGCGCATGGAGCTATTGCAATTAGAATTCGTGATTTGATTGAATTATGACGTGACGTGACATTAAAGCGAAGCGCGTCACTCGATTTCAACATCAGCGTCCACGTCAACTTAATTACTACCAGAAGTAGGTGCTCCCAGTTCTATCATCTTATTAATAAAGAAAACGCTAAAGAAGAGGAAATGAGATTTTCATAAATAATTTTCTGCCTCGTAAATCAAATAAATAGCCGCGTGCCTGAGTGTCTGGTCGCGAACCTGGGAAACCGGGTACGATCCCGACCGGCGCCACATATTTTAAATAGCACAAAAGCAACCCTTGTGGTGTATTCTTCACGCCAACAATGAGTGCCCGTTAGGTGACGCCTGGTAAACGCCCGCACGGTACAAATATGTGATCATTATTACCGATATCTGTGACAAAGCAGATTGGCACACTCAGAAGTGGGTAATATGCCGTGATAATATATTTACATATTAATTTATTTATTTTTACCTCCCATTACCCTTGGTAAGGGAGGTACAGTAAAATTTTTGAAAGAAGTCCGATCAAGGCCATCTACGAATGAGCCTGTTTCACATTTTTCAAAAACTATTTTAAATGAAAGTTTATGGAATGATTTTCTTAGTAATAATTTTTATTTTAATAATTTGTTGTTATTTGTGGAAATAATTAAATAAAAAGATTGGCGTCCTGAAAAACTACCCCCCACTCCTGTGACATAGAAACACATACATTACATCATTAATAGCCAATAGGAAAATAGTTTCTCCATCACCTACGTTTATTCATATTATTTATATAAATAAACGTAGGCTAAAGTTTGTCACATGTTAATAACAAAATCTTTTAATTTGACATTTGACGCTGACATTGCTCATTGTAAATGAATAATAAAGTAATAATGGCTAATTCAAATTACACTCAAGCTAAATCGGACAATTTACCGAAGGTTGATAGCTGGATGATGGCTGAATTTATATCAGAACGATTGTTTTACTGCTACCGTAATAAGGGGTGTTAAAGAGTTGAGGTAAAATAAAATATAAAAACTATAATATATTTTACTTTAAAGTTCTGGTCGTAATTCTTATTTGACACTTGTTTGACAACTTTGACAATACACTTGACACCTTAGAACCGCTGAAGATGTATGTTCTCTGACGTCACATTCTGTTTCAGATCACGTGACTTATTCAAAATTTTATCCAAATTTCAAAAATTAATTGTAAAATATCTAAAGGATATTTCGTGATATTTTCAAATTTGAGGATCTTTAAAGAACAATATCGTTTCAAATTTAATACTTAGAAGTTAAAAATTCTTGCAACAGCCCTATTGTATCTATGAATTAAGATTTTGTTCTGTCAAATTTAGTAGTGTCTTTTACATAGTTTTTATGAGGTACACAAGATATTATGTACCCTCGTAAAAACTATGTAAACGACACTACTAAATTTGACAGCATAAAATCTTAATTCATAGATGCAATTCGTAGATGGCCTTGATCGGACTTCTTTCAAAAATTTTACTATATAGAGATCGTGCTAAAAATCACATGTAGAGATTTTTGACCACGTTTTAAAGTCCTTAAAATCCGACTTTAACATTTTCACGATTATGTCTGTATGTGTGTGTATATCTGTATGTGTGTATGTGTATGAATTTTGTGTACGCTCTAACTCAAATACTATCATTCAGAAAATTCTGAAACCTAATTATTACTAATATTGAAGAACATAAAATTCTCCATCTAATACACATAAAATTTTATTATATCTTGTATAGATTTAGAGATAAAGACACCACAATATATAGAATAATCGGATATAATACATCATAGAAGCTAAACTACGCTAAAGAAACCAGTTGACAAATTCAAATGTTTATAACATAGTTTGTAAATGACAGATGTTAGTGTCAAAAATCAAAAGTTTTAGTTACATTCTAAAAGCTTTTTTCTGGGAAGTACATTTAATCTTTATTGTTATTAATTAAATATTTAAAATTATAGGTAAAATGCATATATCCATCAGAAATCCCGCCAATGTTGTTAATGAATTGGAAGAATCTCTGACATTTAGGAACTTCCTCATACAATGAAAAATAGATATAATTAGAATTGTATGTGTGCAGAAGACATGTTAAATACAATAAAAACAATATTTGCACGATTTAAGGTAGCTAGAATCCGATTATAACATTTTTAAAATGATGTCTGTCTGTGTTGTGTATGTGTGGGATGTGTGTATGTATGTCTGAATGTTGTAGACACGATTCCTCAAAAACTATAAGAATTTAAAAATATTTAACTGCAGATTCCTCAATCTGACATTCCTGGGAAGAGCTGAAAAGGTTTTGGTAACAATTGAACAACCGGAAGTAGTAGTAGAAAAATTCTTCTAAATATAATTTATTTGGGAGTTTTTTTATTAAATATTGAAGAACATAAAATTCTCCATCTAATACACTTAAAAATTTTATTATATCTTGTATAGATTTAGAGATAAAGACACTATAATATATATAGTAATTTAATCGCAGAGGCTAAGGCACTAAGGAAACCAGTTGACAAATTCCAATATTTATAACATAGTTTTTAAATGACACATGTGAGTGTCAAAAATCAACAGTTTTAGTGACATTCTGATAGCTTTTTCTGGAAAGTACTTTTAATCTTTCTTATTGTTTTATTAATTAAATATTTGAAATTATAGGTAAAATGCATATATCCATCAGAAATACCGCCAATCTGGTTAATGAATTGGAAGAATTTCTCATATTTAGGAACTTTCTCATATAATATAAATAGATATAATTAGAATTATATGTGTGCAGAAGACATGTTAAATATAATAAAAAACAATATTTGGGTAAAGTTCTGTAATTTTTTTGTTATAAAACGACGGTTCGATAGCGAAGTGCAATACAATACTTATAACATAAAATGGAAATGGTGAGAGGTATTGTGCTGGCCACAACGGATTTTTTATTTTCATAAACTCCATCTGTGTTAAAGTTGTGTTTATAAACACAACTACATATCTACCATAATAGATGTAGATTGCATAATGATATATTTTTATTTAGTAATAAGCTATTGCGTATATTTTCCTACGCAAAATGACTATTTTTTCTTATAATGAGTTGTGGGCAGTAGTTTAGTTATCGCATAAAATCATAATTTTATGCTGTAATTTAAGACGTATACCATAAATATGAATTATAATCCTCTGAATTAATACTTCGACCCATATTTGTCATACAGAAAAAAATACCTCTACGTAACTTGTCTAATTCGCGTACTGTAATAGATGCAATACTAGAATTTACGATGTACGTGTACATATATTCGTAACACGTGTTTTTATTACATTTCTAATCCTAAATTACTATGTTCTTACAAGTCATTTGATATCTACATTATTTTTTGTAAAATGTGCAGCACTGGATAGAAACTATAAATATTTCTTCTCACATAAGATCTATATCTCTAATTTCATTACTTATTTCAAATCAATTTCAATTCAATCTTGCAATACAATATCTTGTATCTTGTGCTCATCCGTTGAAATTAATTTCTGCTCTGTCTCACTAGTACAGGTTGTAAATCCGTGATGTGAAATGAAATCGTCGACATTATATTACATTTAATAAACTACTAGTTTCTGAGATGAAGAGCGTGACATTCCTGCAGATGCAGTGTTGAAATCTTGAAGTTTATTATAAGATGTTTTTATTGTTTTTATAGATGCAAGAGTATATCATATGATGTTGAACTTACGGTGGTACTACCATGGAGACATTTTCTACAGATTGAAATTAAATTTAAATACGACGGCAGGATAATAGTAGTTAGCCTTTACGGAGGTAGCGTTGATAAAATATTTTTCCTGCAGCTTATATACAGTGTGTCCCATTTAAAAGTGCCACCATTACCATTGGGATCTCGAGAACTATAAGAGATACGATGTCGGTTAAATGGAACTTTTTGTGCGTCTTTGGGAGGCCATCTCAGATGTGCTTTTGTTTTTCCAAAAATTCTCATAGGGCATTAGATAATGACGAAAAACTGATTATTGTTGATTTTTTCTTTTTCAAATAACTTCTAAACTATTGGTAATTGAGAAAAACGTTTCAAATATAAAAGATAGATATTTTTATTAACTAACCATTGGCGTACGAAACAAATTTTTATACTTATATTTTTTTAAATGGAAACCATATCTGATTTTAGTCTCAAAAAAATAACTATTTTTTTCTCTTTTCAATGTTGTAATTGTTATTATGTTTTATATTTGTTTTGCCTTTAAAATTATTATTTTTTCCTTATTTTGTATTAAATTTACAATTATGTATTTTGAAAATATTGGTAGATTTCTATTAGAAATACTCCTTGTATTTAAATAATTTATTTCGTTAGAAAAATTTGCTAAAAACTCGTATCAAATTAATTTTTATAATATTTTATATCAGGTCGCCCTTGGCACATTATAGTGTAATTTGTAATTATAAGTCTAGAATAAAAATATTAAGTAAAAAAGGCATAAAATAAATTATATCGATCAAATATATCAAAAATAAAGAAATAAATTAAACTTTAGGAGCAAAACAAATATAAAACATAATAACCCTTACATCATTGAAAAGAGAAAAAAAATATTTTTTTGAGACTAAAATAAGATATAGAATTTATTTAATAAAAATTTCTATCTTTTATATTTGAAACGTTTTTCTCAATTACCAATAGTTTAGAAGTTATTTAAAAAAGAAAAAATCAACAATATTCAGTTTTTCGTCATTATCTAGTGCCCTATGAGAATTTTTGGAAAAACAAAAGCACATCTGAGATGGCCTCCCAAAGGCGCACAAAAAGTTCCATTTAACCGTCATCGTATCTCTTATAGTTCTCGAGATCCCAATGGTGGCACTTCTAAATGGGACACACTGTATAATCTCGAACATTTAGAAGAATAGGAGAAAATGAATTGAAAAATAAAGAATATATATAAATAGAATTTTTTGTATGTACCAGAAATGTTAAATACAATACGTATACAGGGTGTCTCAGGACGAGCTTACGCTATCTTTATTTTAAATACTATTTAATATAATTTAACGAAATTTTGTATCTATGGGTTATCCAACATGGCCGTTTTAACTAAAATATTTTCAAAGCAGTTGCACTTCCGGTTTGACCGGAAATTGACCTCAACTTTCTTATTTTAAATGGAATACGCTATATTTTATTTTACCATTGAATGCAGCGGAAAATTTTACATATGAAGCAATAAAAACATTTTACTCATGATCAACTACTTCCGGCGTTATTCAACTTTTTTTGATTTTTTGTCTGAAATCCGGCACATTTTCAAAAATCTGTATATCGGGAACGAGATCGAATTTTTATAATCTGAAAAAAGCATTTTATAAAGGAGACTTTAAGCTACATTATCCATAGAAGAATCCTCGATTATTTATAAAAATGTGGCGGGTACGTTACACCAAAATTACAGTTGACAAACTTCAAAAAAGACAATTTTTTTAAATGGAACCACCCCCCCCCCCCCTTTTTATTACATAAATGTGTTCTACGGCAAAAAATAAGGGTACTTTATGTAACATGTCCTATGTTGAAAGTTGATAGAATTTCAGTAAATTAGAAAAACATGTAATCTGGGTATAATTATAAAAGTATTTATTCTATGGCTATTGTGGGGTGGAGCGCCATCATGCTGGTACCATATTAAATTCCTTTGATCCAATGGTAAATTATCTAAGAAATCAAGTAGATGAGTTTGTAAAAACATTGTTTTTCCATGGCTTACTTATCCGTATTAATAAAATAATTATACCCAGATTACATGTTTTTCTAATTTACTGAAATTCTATCAACTTTCAACATAGGACATGTTACATAAAGTACCCTTATTTTTTGCCGTAGAACACATTTATGTAATAAAAAAGGGGGGGTTCCATTTAAAAAATAGTCTTTTTTGAAGTTTGTCAACTGTAATTTTGGTGTGACGTACCCGTCACATTTTTATAAATAATCGAGTATTCTTCTATGAATAATGTAGCTTAAAGTCTCCTTTATAAAAGGCTTTTTTCAGATTATAAAAATTCGATCTCGTTCCCGATATACAGAGTTTTGAAAATGTGCCGGATTTCAGACAAAAAATCAAAAAAGTTGAATAACGCCGGAAGTAGTTGATCATGAGTAAAATGTTTTTATTGCTTCATATGTAAAATTTTCCGCTGCATTCAATGGTGAAATAAAATATAGCGTATTCCATTTAAAATAAGAAAGTTGAGGTCAATTTCCGGTCAAACCGGAAGTGCTACTGCTTTGAAAATATTTTAGTTAAAACGGGCATGTTGGATAACCCGTAGATACCAAATTTTTCGTCCTGAGACACCCTGTATAGCCTAATATAAAACGGCGAGAAGCATTGTGCTGGCCACAACATGTTTTTGATCATCTGTAAAACCGACCATTTATATATTTTTTTTACTTGGCGAATCTTTCGTATGAGACTGTCATAATAAAACCATCTTAATTCCTAATTAACAATCTTCTTCTTCTTCTAGGAGCAGGCACACGACGCCAAACACCCTCCCACCTCCCCCGAAGACACAGACGACCTCTCTCCGATGCCGCAATCTGCCCAGCCACAACGGCGCCGTGGCGGCATCAGCGCCGAGCCTGTCACTGAAGAAGACGCCACCAGCTACGTGAAAAAAGTCGTGCCCAAGGACTACAAGACCATGGCCGCTCTGGCTAAAGCAATCGCGAAGAACGTACTGTTCTCGCATTTGGATGAAAATGAACGAACGGATATTTTCGATGCGATGTTCCCAGTGAATTGTCTTCAGGGGGAGGTTATTATTCAGCAGGGGGATGAGGGGGATAATTTTTATGTTATTGATCAAGGGGAGGTCGAGGTGAGTGAAGAAATTAATTAATTATATTTTTATATTTTGTGTTCATAATGAATTCAGAGCTCAATTTCAAAATTTTGACGCGTGGGGAAAAGGATGTCATATAAAACTCGTTACCTCTCGCTAAGAAAGGTATTGGATTCATGCTAAAAATCTCATATCCGGATTTTAGTGTATAAGCACGATTAAAGGTCCCTAGAATCCGATTATAACATTTTTATGTGTGTGTGTGCGTACGTGTGGTTGTTGGAAGGACGATTCCTCAAAAACTATAAAACTTAAAACCTGTTTAACGATGAATTCCTCAATCTAACATTCCTGGGAAGAGCTAAAAAGATTTTGGTAACAATGAGGTCATGCAAAAAAAAATAATTATACCTTTTTTCTGTTTAAATCGAAAAAGGATAGTCTTATTCATCAATCAGTATGATTAAATTATTTTTTATTTATATTTTTTGTTGTATAAAATCGTTTTAAAGTATGGTATTTTTAAAAAGTTGCAAAAACCAGCCATGTTTTGTCGTCACAACGTTACGAACGAAGTTCAGACTCATTTCAAACAGACATTTTATATGGACACATAATTTCTAAAAGAAAAATATATAAACTATAAATTTAGGATTACATATCTAAATATGCTATTTTATATTAATATAATATCGTTCTATTTATTTTTATAAATATAATTTTCATTTGGCGTGAAATTATCTACGTTACATCAGATGTTTCTTTCACTTTTGAATCTTTGAATTAGACGGTAGGAGGTTATAAACGCATATGAGACATTGAATATATTCCAGAATATTATTTTATTCTTTATTTTGGCACGAAACAACGTTCCATCGACATGTTCACTTTCATAAATTTTAGGTTATCTTTAAATGTCACTTTGACGTTTAAGACAATGTGAAAATCAAAATGGTCGTGCTTCTCACTCTGTGACGTCATTGGACAAGGGACGAAGCCGGGGTCTTCAGCCGCATTTTAAAGAATGTCATTTTCAATTACAATTTTTTCATGATTAAAGATCGATTTGAGAAAAAATAAAAAATACGGGTCTATTATTTTTCACTACTCTATCGATTAAAATTATAAAAAAAAAAGTCGTGCATGACCTCATTGGACAAACGAAATTTTTATTATATCTTGTATAAATTTAGAGATAAAGATACTATAATATATAGAATAATCAGATGTAATACATCGTAGAGGCTAAACTACACTAAGGAAACTAGTTGACAAATTCATATTTTTATAACATAGTTTATAAATGACAGATGTTAATGTCAAAAATAAACAGTTTTAGTGACATTTTGAATGTTTTTTCTGGGGAGTACATTTAATCTTTCTTATTGCTTTATTAATTAAATATTTAAAATTGTAGGTAAAATGCATATATCCATCAGAAATACCGCCAATCTGGATAATGAATTGGAAGAATCTCTGACATTTAGAATATTCCTCATACAACGAAAAATAGATATATTAATAGGAATTATATGTGTACAGAAGACATGTTAAATACAATAAAAAACAATATTTGAGTAAAATTCTATAATTTTTTTTTTTATGAAACGACGGTTCGATAGCGAAGTGCAATACAATAATTATATAACATAAAATGAGGTATTGTGCTGGTCACAACAGATTTTTCTTGTAGTAATAGTAATTGAGATATTTATTTTATTGGCAATATATTAAATTATGTATGTTCAGTGATGTAATGTTTTTTATGATTGTTTAATTACTTTTTTGCATCAGATTTTGTCGATTATTTTCTGCCACTGTATATTGAAATTTATTATTACATTTTGTACAGTTATACTGGGTGTTCTGAAAATGGGTGAGAAGATTCAGGTAGAACGATTCTTTGATTAATTCTGAGTCGATAATCATAAAGCAAAAAATTTGTACGGCCCTTCGTAAAGCCGCACGAAACCATCAAACTTGTAAATGTGCAACTAGAACTAAGTATTTTTAAAAAAATCTTTTACTTAATATCATTGCTCTTTACATTCAAGAAGAATTGTGTAAAATTTGATGTACGTAGCTAAACGTTTGATATCAAATCTTTAAAATTTTAACTCTTCTAAAGTAGAATTTTTTTAATTTGAATAGGTACGACAACCATGTATAAAACAGTTTTTTGTTTGAAACATTATAAATAATTTGTCAAATTTTGACGTTTATCAGTTGATGTTTGATTTTATAATTTATTTCTTTTTGTATGGTGAATGAAACATTGGATAATTTGAATGTATACCTTTAACGAATACGCATGGTATATGGATTTTATACCGGGAATACGGACTTCGCAAAAGAAGTTTATGAAGCACGATACCCAATCCGGCTTAACCCATGTTCGAGCACATTTGGAAAATTAGATTAGCGACTTTGCGAATCTTATTATTGACTATTATAATTATAATGATTATTATTGTTATTTTTATTACTACATAAATACTCAAAATATTATTTACATTGAATTTATTTTAATTAATAAAGCAAAGCTAGTATCAAGTAAATAAATTCAATAGGGCTGTTGCAAGAATTTTTATATGACTTCTAAGTATTAAATTTGAAAAGATATTGTTCTTTAAAGAGCCTCAAATGTGAAAATATCACGAAATATTCTTTAGTTATTTTACAATTAATTTTTGAAATTTGGATAAAATTTTGAATAAGTCACGTGATCTGAAACAGAATGTGACGTCAGAGTACATACATCTTCAGCGGTTCTAAGGTGTCAAGTGTATTGTCAAAGTTGTCAAATAAGAATCACGACCAGAACTTTAAAGTAAAATATATTATCAATTTATATAATAAATTCAGTTTTTATATTTTATTTTACCTCAACTCTTTAACACCCTTTATTTCTGTAGCAGTAAAACAATCGTTCGGATATAAATTCAGCCATCATCCAGCTATCAACCTTCGGTAAATTGTCCGACTTAGCATGAGTGTAATTTGAATTAGCCATTATTACTTTATTATTCATTTACAATGAGCAATGTCAGCGTCAAATGTCAAATTAAAAGATTTTGTTATTAACATGTGACAAACTTTAGCCTACGTTTATTTATATAAATAATATGAATAAACGTAGGTGATGGAAAAACTATTTTCCTATTGGCTATTAATGATGTAATGTATGTGTTTCTATGTCACAGGAGTGGGGGGTAGTTTTTCAGGACGCCAATCTTTTTATTTAATTATTTCCACAAATAACAACAAATTATTAAAATAAAAATTATTAGGTACTAAGAAAATCATTCCATAAACTTTCATTTAAAATAGTTTTTGAAAAATGTGAAACAGGCTCATTCCCAATTTAAATTTCCACTGAGTGTACATATGTCAAAATAATGTTGACATAAAATTCATACTGATTTGCATAGCTACTTGATAACTACTATAATAATTTGATTCGGTGTTGCCAAATTTACATTTCTTTTAAGTAGCTCGTGTGGCTTTACGAAGGGCCGTACAATTTTTTTACATTAGGATTATCGACTCAGAATTAATCAAAGAATCGTTCCACCTGAAGCTGAAGAACAACGAATCTAAACTGTTGCTTTTGGTGTATGTTTTGATAAAGAAATGTTTTTATTGCTACAATTAAAATTCAACTGTTATAAATCAGAATACAAATCAAAATTAATGTTTATTTACTTTACATTCTACGTATGGCATGGCATTACATAATTATTTTCTCACATATGGCTGACATCTACATAAACATTCTAGCTACATACATACATTCTTAAAAATAATACCACTGCACATTCTGAGAAAACCAGATTCTGATGGGAAGAAACAAGAAATACACATTTGTTCTTCATTACAGAGAAACTTGTCAATTTTGAAAACAGTAAAAATTAAACGGCTCAAATGGATTTGAACTGATTCTATTATCCTGTAAAGGTATCAAAGTGGCATTTGGTAAAAGTTTTTATGACTCAATAAAATTTTACGAGAGAAAAGACTTTGTTGCAACATGTTAGATAAGTTTCTAAGATTTCTTCGCATTAATCATTAATTTAAAATTAGCGGAAAGTTTATACCCCATAAATATGAAAGTCACGCTAGAATTATTAAGAATAAAAAATGGGGCTTTAAAAGTTACATAACCTCTTAAAGAATAAAAGTGAAAGAATATCTCAAAATTTATGTATAGATTTGACAAGAAGTGAGCATGATGACGTAAATTGTCATGGGATTATTTGTAAATTTATGTTATACATACTTCACAACATTTGTATAGTTCTACCACAGGCAAACCTAACCTGGGTTTGTCTGTGGTTCTACAGATGATGATAATAATATATTCATAATTTGAGAATCCATTTCGACAAATATCTCAAATCAAAATGTAAGATTACGAGTAGTTTAATAGGCTACTTGTGTACCTTTTTTTTATTTAATATTTTTGAAGAGAAGGTAAAAACTTGCTACCCATATTTTTTCTTTTGACAAAATTTTTATTAATTAGCCAGAAAAAAAATAATGAAATTTGATTATTTGAATTCCCGCCATGTATGACGTAGAATTACGCGGCACCAATGAATAGTCGTAAAGTCAGAGAGTGGTGCCGTCCCATAGTAATGGTATGTTTGTGCGGGTAATGTAGATCACCTGATTGACGTTTCAATAATAGTTTGGAGGTTAGTATTTTAGGATATCTTTTTGGTATCGATATTTTAAATTACAAGTAATTATCTATGTGTTTATTTATAAAGTAATTAATGTATTTGACAGACCAGAGAGAGAGAGAGAGAGAGAGAGAGAGAGAGAGAAAAATGAACTAATGTTAAATTCAAATTACAAGTTTCTCGCACGCCATGCCATCTATTGATAACATTCTTAAACATGCTTCCCCTCCACAGTATAATATAAAGACGTCACAGAAAATTTTCTTTTTTAATTTAGTAAAAAATCTGATGTGGCCAACACATGACCTCCCGCCAATTCCATGTTTAAAATAGCAGTGAGTTTTAAGTAAAGTATCATTACCGGTTAATCGTTTGTAAATAAAATCTAATTTGTTGTCCAATAAATAGAAAAGTCTGTAATACGAAATTTTGGATTGTTTTATTGTTTTTCCTCAAAAATTTGTTAGAGCTCCAAATTAAGTACTACAACCGATTTATCATATATGGTTAAAATCTAATATGTTGTTTCAAATTATATATGAGTTTTAAATACCAAATTTGAGAAGTTTTGGATCATATTTTAATAGGCTTTAAGGAAAAATCGTCTCACACGTACATTCTTATAAAAATCAGCATCATCTTCTAGGTGCTCTAAAACGCAATCTTTGTAAATTCTTCGTCGTACATAATTCATTTCGTAAATGTGTAGTTGTAAATTAATATTAATTTATAGTGCTGCAAAAATACCAATTAGCAAATTTAAATCTGATCATCCTGTTCATCTAACATTTATGTATGATGGAAATTATATTATTTTTACAAACCTTAATAAAATATTTTACTATTATATTCTCATTAACACGGTTTCATTTTTAATTTTAATATAATTGCTGCCTGTCAGTGACATTTGTTTAAATATGTCAAACCTGTCATTAAAATTATGATTTTGTTTGACGCATAGGCTAGGTGATACAGGGTAATAAATTATATTATATATTCATATTTAAAGTTATTTAGAGTTATTTACTAAATGTTATTATCGTAGAATTGAAGATTAAACCATTATATTCCATTTTAATTAGTAAAAGTTGCTAAAAAATTATATTCAATGATTTTTTACAAGAAAAACTATTAAAAGCTTGTATAAATGATACTGCCGGTTATCCGATATACACTAAAAACTAATGAGCTCTTCCCATATTAGTATAGAATGGGTATACAAAATTTCAAATTTTTCTGATTGATAGTATTTGAGTAATCGTGTCCACATGATCCACACACACACACACAGACACACACACATACATACCTACAGACATCATTGTAAAAATGTTAAAATCGGATTCTGGGGACATCAAAACGTGCTTATTATATAAAATCTCTATATGCTATTTTTAGCACGATCCCTATACCTCCCTTACCTAGGGTAGCGGGAGGTAAAAACAAATAATTTTTTTAAAATAAAATGTGTATTTTTATATATGTTTTCAATATAACATTACGTATATAGTGACAGAAATCGGATTTTCAGTACCACGCAAGTAGCCCATTGTGACTTTTTCCTACGTGCTACTATGGCTAAATGTTTTTTTAGATTCATTGATAGCCAATATAATTTCGCATTATGTATCATCGCAAAATTTATATTAAATATTGAAATATGTAAACAAAATGTTACGCATTTATGCTAAGATGACCACATATCAATGGCCGAAACGACCGTGTAAATTAATGTACAACCGATTGCGAATATATACGTATATATGCCGAAACCCCAAGAACTTAAAGCTCAATAAAAGTTTTTATAAAATAAATTCATAATAATGTCAGAAATTTGAAATATTGAAACTTCAAAACAAACAAACAGTAGCTCCATCCGCCGTCATACTTTGTGTCACAATATTGTCAAATTATTTTGATATTCTATAATTTATTAGGAAATAAATGCTTATTATTTGTTATTTATGCTTAATTATAAGTTTTTATATAAAAATATTTCAGCTATGCAAACATGAAAAAAATTGTTCTCTCTATAACTAACAGTTGGTCCATTGTTTGTCGATCACTGGTCAGTACCTGCTACGTCACTCACCAAATTCTTAAACTTTAAAAATTCATATCTCGCTTATTACGTAAAATTTTTAAGTCTCGTTTGCACTAAAATTCATATTTCATCCTGTTCTTACAGAAAAAAAATGGTGTAGGACTTAAATATCAAAACACAAGTGACAGAAGACAGAACTTTAAAAATGGCGACGATTTGTTTGTATTACGATTTTCCACTTCACTTTTACAACTCTCTTTCGTGTGACATCTAAATTATAGCCCTCCATTAGTTCTCCAGAATAGTAAAGTTCTTCTATATATCTTCTTTAACTAGTTATCTTCTTTTAGGTGTTTGTCAACAACGAGCTCGTTACAACCATCGGCGAAGGCGGCAGCTTCGGTGAACTTGCTCTAATTTACGGAACGCCCAGAGCTGCCACTGTACGAGCCAAAAGCGACGTTAAGCTCTGGGGCATTGACAGAGACTCCTACAGACGTATTCTCATGGGTTCTACCATCCGTAAACGCAAACTCTACGAAGAATTCTTATCCAGAGTGTCCATTCTGGAAAGCTTGGATAAATGGGAGAGGTTGACAGTTGCTGATGCTCTTGAACCCGTCGGGTAAGAAAATTTTAATATTGCATTTTTTTTGTAATAAATTCACAGTCAATTTTGAACGCAGCACAATTTCATGCTAGCTTTAAAACAAATTGTGTGTACTTAAGACCTCACGTCCGAACTAAAAACTTGTTAACATTTGGATCATATAGTAATGCCATCTCTTGACTGCTCCAGGAAGCTTTATAAACTTAATTGTTTAATAAATTTTTCCTACGACCACTGTTAAAAGTAGTCTTTTTAACGGTTGCTTAGCGAGTTAAAAATAACAGTTTATAACACAGTGAATACTTTTAAATTGTTGTCATTGACAACGGATTAAAAGTAAAAAACAAATTTACTTTTAACACTAGTGTTAAAAAAGAACTAAATCTAGTTACATTTAGTGTAAAAAATATAACTAAATCTAGTTACATTTAGTGTTCATAAGTAAACGTAGTTTCATTTTATATTTATTTTTGTACTGAAATTATTTATATAGGTATTTTATTAGAAGTACACATTATTTTGGAACGTTTATTGTTATAGTACAATTATTGCAATTGTTTATACCGTGAGTATTTTTTAACGTAAAACATTGGGTTTGCCATATCCATGGTTACGACTTGATATTTGATTGACAGCAATGTATTTGCCCGTTCCATTTAAAATGAAACATAGGGAACGAATCTGACAGAAGTATTATATTTAAATATTGTAAAAAATTTAGCGGAATCAGGAAACCACTCGAGAGTACTAAACATATTTCGGGCACAAGGTGCACACAGTATTTTTCTACATCTAAATTTAATTTTTAGAAAAGAGGTATAATTATTTAAACAATATTAACCTCTAATGACATCTTGTCAATATGACAGATAACCGTTAAATTTCCCTATAAGTTCTGATTTGGCATTTGATTGACAGCAATGTATTTGTCTGTCTCATTTAAAATGACACATTTGACAGAAGTATTATATTTAAATATTGTAAGAAATTTAGCCGAGTCAAAAAACCACTCAGGCACAAGGTGCATACTATATTTTTTCTACAACTAATTTTAAATTAGAATGCAGGTATAATTATTTAAACAAAGTTAACCTCTATTGACGTCTTATCAAATGTCAAATTCGATCCCTATGTTTCATTTTAAATGGAACGGGCAAATACATTGCTGTCAGTCAAATGTCAAGTAACCATGGATATAACAAACCCAATGTTTCACGTTAAAAAATACTCACGGTAGTAATTCCTTGCAAGGCACTTGAAGAATTGGAATTTAAAACAGTATTGTTGGAAGTAGAGGTTAGAATAAACAATTTTCAGTTGTTCATAGCAAATACATCATGACCTGTCATAAATGTCATTCTATAATTTTTAGTTTTTACTAATACATAACTAGGGTCGTAGAAAAAGTAGTGTATGATATTCGTGTTAAAAGTGATTTTATTTCGTTCGTGGAGTTTGTTGTACTCGGCTTCTCCTCGTTTCTCAAACTTCCCCACTCATAAAATGTCACTTTTAACACTTATATCATAAATAACTATTTTATTTATTTATCCCTTCATAAGGAGAAAAAAAGAATACAGTAAACGGAATAAGATGGTCAAAAAGGAAAGGAAAATATAGTTTAGCCGAGTCAAAAAATCATTTGGAAACAAGGTGCACACAATATTTTCTTCTAAAACTAAATTTAATTTTTAGAAAACAGATATAATTATTTAAATAACCTTAACCTGTATTGACATCTTTTCAAATTCGTTCTGTTTGTTTCATTTTAAATTGGACAGGCAAATACATTGCTCTCAAGCAAAAGTCAAGTCGTAACCATGGACATGTCAAATCCGGTGTTTCACGTTACAAAAGTTAAAATACAACTTGTTGGGCCCAATCCACGATTTAAAATATACTGGTTGTGCCACTCTTCACAAAACGAAGATCCAAAGCGATACGTGTTTCCTCGTTTTTTCCGCTAGAGGCGTTACGTGAGAACGACCCAACTGACACGTGTCACTTGCACGTCATTTTGAAAATATTACATGTTATATCTTATAGAAAGGTAAATAAAACAGGTTTTGAAGTACATATTCGTATTATATGTAATGTAATATAAATATTTTGTTGAAAGATATTGCAATTAACGCAAAATGAAAAGAAAATTAAATAGAAAATGTTTCATTCCTGGATGTGAAACCGGTTACAAGAAATCCACTGAAAAATAATCTCTGTTTGCTGCTCCACTCGATATATCACTTTTTAAAAAATGGCAATGTGCAATTAGTAGAGATGATCGCGAATTAAGATTGGATGATGTTTGTCGAAAAAATTTTCGTGAAGAAGATATTATTACCGAATGGAAATCTGGAAGCGTACGGTTCTATCAATTTATTTAGTTTTTCCAATTTTAAATTCTAACAATGTATTGATTCAGGTTTCTATTAAATATATAAATTTATATTAAAAATAAATTGATTATGCATTTCATTTTTTATATTTTATGTAAAAATAGTTTGCTGTGGTAGGGTCGTTCTCAAGTATAGGCCATCCAGCGAATCAGGCGGTTTACGTCATAAATACAATATCACTAGAAACAATGACGTCATATGTTAAAAAGTTTGCATGAGCATGTAAAACGGATTAAAATCTGTGAGTTACCTTCATAAACCCAAATTTTTCTTAAAAACACGTCTGGTATAATATTTTTCCAGCGAAATCCAATTTTATTTCAAATATTCTGAACGATACTGCTTACGCCGTTATAAATACTTCATTCTTGTAGTATATGCAACAAACTATCTAGTATTATGTGAGATCCTTAAAAAAATACAGAATACTGCATACCATACAATTTCTCACTGTTTCTATACATTGCGTATAGCGTTTGCCACACGCTGTACATATAGATTTAATTTTCAAATTATTACTAACAAATAGAACCAAATATTACCTCAATATTAGATTTCAGTGAAAGTAAAAACCCACCAATCTAATTTTCATTTTCAAAATAAGTCAATAAATTAACTACAAGCTTTTGAATTTGACATGACAGGGCATTTGACATTTTGACAATGAACAACGAAACCAAAAACAAAATGAAATCACAATGCACGTTGAAAAGTATAATATAAACATATAATATTTAGTAATATACATGTTCAGAATTACCAATATTAAAAAAATATAATCAAACGTCATTTTGCAAAAATTAACAAAATTTTACTTAATAATAATATATCCAAATATAATTATTTCTATTAAAGGTGTCAAATACATGATAAAAATAAAAAAAAAACAATAAAATACAGTTAATAAAATATATTTAAAAAAATAAAGAAAATTTCAAAAATCCCTAAACGATGACGTAAACCGCTTGATTCGCTGGATGGCGGATTATTCAAGGAAACACGTATCAAGCGGACCATCAGAAACAATTAAAAACATGACAAGTGGCATAACCAGTATATTTTAAATCGTGGTCCAATCATATACGAGTTTTAGGCCCAAATTCAGAGACGTTCCTCAATGAGCACTCAATCTACACTCAGTTGTTACTCACTTGAGTGTGAGTTAAGCTCACTCTCACTTCTTACTCAATTTCGTATTCAATAAAGGATACGTATTAGTCAGTCTGTATCAATTCTATATTGACATATTTTTTATAATGATTACTTTTGCCCCGTAAAATTTAACTGAAATGAAAGAAATTAATGAAACAAAAAATGAAATTAAATAATATAGGAGTAATTTTTAACTCACCATGAAAGGTTTGTTCATCTTTTACATGCTGAACAAATTCCAAATAAAATCGTAATACATTTAATATAAAATACTTTCTGATTCAGAATATAATAAAACAACAATCATTGGGTAATAAAATAATGAACTAAAATATATTTCTCTTGATTTGAGTAAGATGTAAGGTACCTACAGACCACACTTAAAATTTACTCAATTGACACTTAATTGCAACTCACTTGTCACTGAAATTCGAGCAGCCTAATGTCTCTGAATTCCAAATAATGACATTTTGATCAATTGAGTATAAGCTGAGTGTGAGGTGAGTGTAAGGTGAGTGTGAGTCGTATCTCTGAATTTGGCCCTTAGTTACCAAATTTAAAAAGTTTTGGATTATATTGTAATTTTAATATATTTTTTCACGAAAATGTGTTCAGATCTTCAAATAAAGTACCACTTCAGGTTTATCAGTAGGGTATGCAAATTTGTGAATGCAGAAAGCTTAAATACGGAAAATAATGGAAGTTTGACATGAGTTATCATCATGGATGAAAAAAATCGTCACACACACACAAGCAGACATCGAATCTGTTACACACGTACATAATTTACATAAATAATATGTTTGTAGATTTGAAGATGGCGACACAATCGTTCGCCAAGGCGAACCAGGCGATGATTTTTACATCATAGTTGAGGGCACAGCGCTGGTGCTGCAGCGACGCGCTGAGGGCGAAGAGCCAGCCGAAGTTGGACGTTTGGGGCCCAGTGACTACTTCGGGGAGATAGCTTTATTGCTGGATAGGCCCCGGGCCGCCACTGTTGTGGCTAAAGGGAACCTCAAGTGCGTTAAGTTGGACAGGGCGAGGTAAGAATAAAAATAGAATTTATAGGTTATGAAAATGATACATTTTTATTAAATTAAGGCAAGAATAATAAACTTTATTTGAAATTGTCACTAAAGTGCCTAAAAATCGTCATTGAAAGCTCAAAAATTGACGAATTCAAGCAAATGTAGTGTTGCCAACCCTATAATAATTATTGTACATGCGAGGTCTGTCCGAAAAGTATCCGACCTTCCTTCATATCTTCGCGCCTGACAATTTTAGCGCCCTCTGCCGGGTACGAGTGTCAACTGTAAAGCTTCACTAATTCTCTAGATGCCGCAGTTTTGGTCGGATCGCATTAGTTTACGTGCAGCATGCGTTTGTTTACAAAGTGTTTTTTATGTTTGTCGCATTTTGCTATTGTCAAAAATGACGGAAAGATCGGAACAAAGAATTTGCATTAAATTTTGCTTAAAATTCGAAAAGAGTTGTGTGGAGACCATCGAAATGATGAAGACGGCATTTGGGGACGAGTGTATGAGCAAAACACAAATAAAAGACTGGTATAAACGGTTCAAAGATGGTCGCACATCTGTTGATAGTAACCCACGTTCTGGGCGGCCTTCGCCGACAAAAACACCGGATAATATGGAACGTGTGCAACTTGTGATCAATGAAGATCGTCGATTACCTGTGCGAGAACTAGAATATGATCTGGGAATACCGAAAACTAGTGTTTGGAAGATTTTAACTGAAAATTTGCAAATGGTTCGTTTATTTCGAAATTGCTAACGGTGGAGCAGAAAAACCTTCGCCTTGAAATCGCTCAGGACAATTTGGAAATGGTCAATAATGATGAAAATCTCCCATCGACTTTTGGCTGTTCCCAAAATTTAAAATGTCGCTCAACGGACACCGACCGATTCGACGACAAAGAAACAGTCGAAACTAATACGACGAATGCTCTAAAGGCAATACCAAAAAACGAGTTCCAAGACTGCTTCCAAAAGTAGAAAGGCCGTTGGAAGCGTATACTTCGAATGATGCCACCAGCCCGATAACGCAGAGTAACAGCAACGGGGAAATATAAAGGAAAGTCGGATACTTTTCGGACAGACCTCGTATAAGATAATTTGGGTAGGTTGTACGATATATAATAGTAAATTTGTACAAAAAATGACAAAAAATATGTTCAAGACGAACGAACTAAACAATTCCGATAAAAAAGATAGAAATAAAACATAATTTTGAGTGTTCTTTACAATAACCTCAATGTTCGGAGGTTAGCAACATGCTGGACATCATTTATTTTAATTTTAGTTCATATTAAAACGTAAAATGTGTTTGTGAAAAGAAATATGGCAGCATTGCATGTTACTTCCATGCCTAGGCAGGGAAATAGTAGATTACATGACGATTTCAAGAAAAAAATATTGTACAAACCGTGTGCTTGAACTTGGTATATAAATAACTATTGTTTGTTTCAAGTGTTTGTATATAAGTTTACAATGTTTCAAACAAATTATACTCGTATGTTAACAATATAAAGTGTCGTCTATTATCTTTTTCTTTTTGAATTATGTAAGTTTGTTGTGCCAATAATTAGGTCGCTATCTGTGTCACGGGTTTTCAATTATCTTGCGAACATTATGTAAATTAATACAAAAGGAAAACAATGTGCAAATCCCAAGCTGACCAATTTTAATTAAAATCTAATCAAACTTGGATAATAAAGTTATAACTTTGTTGCCGAACGAGTAAGGCCAAGGGTTATTATGCTACAGAAAACAAATTAAAATTATAATATGTATTTTATATTGTACACGTTAGGCAATATTCAATCTATATACTTTGCAAAACTAATTCGCTACTACCGGATCAAAAGGTCATAAGTCAATCTTTTCATTTATGCGTTTGGATCAAATTTGGAGGCCCAACGTACGCAATTTTGTTAGAACAAGGCCATAAGTTTACCTTGGAAGGCATACGTAAATACTTTTGAAAGGGTATAGTTGTACGTTTTCTGTATTAAATTTAATCCAAACGCAATAATGGAACTGACACGTGGTGCACTTCATTGACGATGACTCTTTTCACTAATTCTTAGGAGGGACACTTACATTGGTTATTTATGAACACTTATATGGACACGGACATTCTTTAAGATTTCTACTACAAAGTAATCAAAAAAAAAAAAAAAATGATACAGTGAAAGCGGAAATACTATTTGATATGTCATTTTGACAATAAATACAAATAGGTTATGTCAGAGTTGGGGCCTGACAGCTAATGGGATTTTGAATGATTGAAAAGCTTTAGATTATTGTTTATGGGTAATGTAAGAAATAAAAGTACGGGGGTAAGGGAAACAACAACCATTTTAATAAAAAATCTGCTGTGGCCAACACAAAACCTCCCGCTATTTAATTTTTATTAATTTAAATACCTGCGTATTTACTAACGCTGCAAACTGTTCCATTGCAGAAAACTATTGCTTTATTTACTATTTTCTTTTTACAATGTCACTATTATTAATTTGAAATGATTAGTATTTTGACAGTGACATTTACTGTCAGTTGCATTCATTTGAAATATGAACTGTGTAACAAAGGAATTGTGTTTATCTTAGGCTTCGGGACTAATAAAAAAAAATATATTTAAATTTATCTGTAAAATATATAGAAAAAGTATTAATGTATTCCTGTAGGAAATTCAATAATCTTTAATTTTCATTAGACATAAAATGCGAAAAAATGGCATTTAATGGTATTTTTTAAAGGAAAACCATTATGAGCTTCAGGTAAAGTGACATTTCCGGTTATCCAATTTACACCAAAATGTAATGGTTTCTTTCCATATAAGAACAGAGTAGAAATACAAGGTTTCAGAATTTTCTGAATGATAGTATTTGAGTTAGAGCGAAGACAAAATCCATACACATAAACACATAGAGATATCATCTTGAAAATGTCAAAATTGGATTCTAGGGACCTTAAAACGTGCTCATTTACTAAAATCTCGATAAGTGATTTTTAGCACGATCCCTATCCCTTACCAAGGGTAGCGGGAGGTAAAAATTGTAAATATGCCCAAATTTAAATTTTCGAATGTCACTGTCAACAACAGGAATAGTTATTTACATTTGAGTGCGTGTAAGTTGTATTTTACAGCGCGACAGCTTTGTTTAAGGCACGAGCCCTTAAGGCGAGCTGGAGCGCTGTAAAATACTTCACGCACTAGAATTATATCAAATTTTTTGGCCGACGATAATGAAACTCACTTTTTTTAATGAGGTAGGTTGTACTTCTGAAAAGGGTTAGTTTGAAACACTGGGGTTAAGTCAAATTCCAAATTTGATTTTACTTACCTTCATTAGAGTTCTTCTAGCGAAAATTTATCTGTAATAATAGACGTTTTTTATGACTGATAATATATTTATTTGCTCATGTTTTCTTCGTAATAAATAATAGGTAGGTGTCGATATTTGACATTTCAGAAATGTTCGCCTCGCGAATCGGTGAATATGTCGGTAACGGCGAATTTTTACAATCATGACAGATGTCGCTGCCGTGATTTTGGTTTATATAAATTAATTTTAAATATAGGAAATGTTAAAGTAAAAAAATAACTTAAGTAGGTAGTACTTTTTTCATGAACTTTATTATAGTAAAGATGTTTTCTTTTCTAAATGCCCATAAACGTCCAGTGTATTTTGATTATTTTACCGCATAGTTAGACAAGTTACAACACAGTAAGCGTAAAATGTAGGTTACACTTGCTGTGTATACAATTGTAAAGTTCCCATTACACTTCAGGAGGGCAAAAATAAATTTTTGTATTAGTGTTACCAATTTCAAGTAAGTTTTTGTTATTGCCAACAGACTCAGTATTTTTTATCACTCTGTAACTCTGTATAACTATTTCACAATTTTAAAGGTTTTAGATTCATTACAATATTCTTTTACTATAATTTGTGTCTTTCATACAAATAACAAATTAATAAAAATGTTTTTAATTTCAGGTTTGAACGTGTGCTGGGGCTGTGCGCAGACATCTTAAAACGCAACATCACACAATACAACAGTTTCGTTTCTCTGTCCGTTTAGTCATTCGCGTATTTTTCGTTATCATCTGACTGATGTTTCATACTAAACACTTCAGCCAAATTAAGGTCTTCATACTTTATATAAACGGTAAGATACAATATCCTCGTTTGATCGTGGAATACAAATATATTTATTCAATTAGGATTATGTCATTTTCAACTTTGTTTTTATACATCTAGCAAACGGGTAAATTCATTCAACTTTGAAAAGAATTAAGCAGTTATTTATTAAAATACAACATTGATTATGATAATGTTTATTACAAAATTTCGTAATTAGTGACATTTTTGTCAGGGAAGCCTGGTAAGCGCCCTCGACGCTACAATAAAATCGGTCGTTTTGTAAAACACTGTCAAATTGTAAAACCCTAAACCCTAATGAATATAGACCACGTTAGTGTAACTGTAACGGTCAATTTTTGGCGGAAAATTCAAACTAAAACCCTAACTCGCCTCTGCCGATTTATACTCCCATGTTATTCATTCGGGAACAAAAATATGCTATTTTTAAAATGTTCAAAAGAACTTTAAATTACAAATCTTATCTATTAAACTTTATAAATACAAATCTCTAATGTATTATTTATCTACTTATGTCATATAAATATCTAAAACACCCAAAATTATTGAATAAACTGTAATTAAAGCAGCAAGTGCAATTTCATTAAAACGTAGCATCGTCAGCAAAGAAATTATTTATTGCGGACAACGTAATAACCCTTTCAGACGTCGCAAACAACAAAAACGAAAAACTTATAACCACCTTATATTATAACTTTAAAGACAAACAGCGTCAAAACCAAAACTAACCTACAAATTCAGTTGAACTATCACTGTAGTTATTGCACAAAGTTGCGATATATGTTACTATTTGCAATCCTACTTTCTTTAAAATAAAATTATGCTTAACTTATTATTTTGTTTATATTTTTACTGTACAGAAAGCAAAGAGCATTGTTAAAGTTTGTAAGAAACTTAAAATTGTATTTAAGAAAAACAGAATAGCTTTAATAACATGAATTGAAAATACGCTTCTCTAAGAACTTCATACATTTTGATTTGATTTCGCACCAAACGTTAATCTTAACCTCACTAATGTGGTTTGAACATTTTTGTTTGCTTTTTCTCTAATTGTAACAACAAAAACTTAACGCACAATGTTACGCATGGAAAATTCGGGCTCAGTTTTGTGCGTTAATTGTTGTATTAAAGATGTTTGCCGTTTTATAAAACGTCAAGACAAATTGGCACAACCAAAAATAGGTAATAAGATTTGGAGATATATTTATTTTATTGACTTTTCAAAGCTGAATGAATTTATTCTTTCTTCGTTATATTGTGTTAGAATGATTTTAAATTATAGATCTGTTATCGTACTAACAATTTAATTATTGCATTGCGTCAAATTTTTGTATCTAGTCTTTGCACATGGTGTTGAAATTCAAGCTGATGAGCAGTTCTTGTTGATTTGAGTTCATATGTAACTTATTTTGTTTAATTTGTAACATTTATTACTATAATCATAAACACGTATCATTTCATAAATAAAATGTATATGTAAATAAAATACTTGATCTAACAACGGAGTTTTTGTAAACACAAACCTTATAGCCGAGACAGACGACAAATATTAATGATCATTAGTATATTTGTAATTTACAATTTTCCTGTTTTCTTTCACTTTAGCATTTATAAACTTTTTTTGTTGAATTGAAACATGAATGTTGTAGTAAATATAACAAATTTGTGTAGTTTAATAAAACCATATATCTATTAACTAATATATTGCGGATCCTTTGCTTTTCTTGAAGGAAACACTGTGAAATGGAAATATCATTTCTGCATAAGTCTATCTCACACAAACACCCAACCGCGAATTATGCGCATGCTTGGAAACCGCGACTACTATTGGCTAACGAGGAAATCATGATCACTTTTTGCGAATCACAGAGTTCTGTTTATTAACGACTAGCGCCAAAAATTTTAAATTTTAATTTGAGAAATTAAACAATGTACCTACTATTTATTTTGTATGTAAATTCTTGAATATAAATATTAGTAATAATAAAAAACATTGACATATTCCAGTGCTAAATTTTAATTAAATAATTTACTTTGTTGTACTGTAAAAATAATAGGAATACAATCTGGTCAGGATTAATTTATTTAGGTGACAATAAATTACTATATGAAACACAAAGCAAGTGCTTTCGAAGTGCAACTACAAACAGAAATGAAATTAAACGTCAAAAGTCAAACCATGTGCTCGCTGCATCACTAGGGCAGCGTTACAAAACCAAGAATACCGAGTTTTGGCGTAGAGTATGTGTTGTGTTTTGGAACGAATGAGAGTTTTGTTGAAGTAAAAAATTGAAACTAAATTAAAAATAATTTTATAAAACTAACAAAACTACTTATAGTTACAACATTAATGTCAAGCCCGTAATAAAAGCGCTTTTATGGAGCACTCTCCTCAATATAATGTGAAAGTACGCTCCATAAAAGCGCTTTTATTATAAAAGTATGCTCGTAGTACACGCCAACGTATTTACTTATGTTTATTTTCAACCAAAAGCATGTTTTCTTCCTCAAGAAGGCAAATTACTTTCATATGTTGAGAATCGTGAGCATCTACGTTTGAAAATATTGTGGAGTAATTTCTATACCCTCCTCGTTAGTAGAGTAAATAGAACATCACTTTGGAGTAAACTCTGGCTGTTTTGGAACAGGTTGAGTAAACTCTGCGAGTAAGGTTATTAGTTGAAACGACTTTAAATAATTTCGTACTCTAATGCCCGTATTCATCAACATCAAATAAATCTTCGAATAGCTTATTTATTAAATAAGAGAAAAATATCGCATCGATACCATAACACAAATGAAGGTATTTATTCTAGCTGTCATATTGATGCGATATTTTTCTCTTATTCAATGAATAAGCTATTCAAAAATTTATTTGATGTTGGTGAATACGGGCATTAGAGTAGGATTTTGAAACGCAGCCCAGCCAGTGACGCTGTCAGCGTTAGCCAATAGTAAAGATTTCCGAGCATGCGCATAATTGCCGGTTGGGTGTTTGTGAGAGATAGACTTATGCTGAAATGATATTTCCATTTCACAGTGTTTCCTTCACCTACTCTTATGGGAAAAATACGAGCATTAGCAATATATTAGTTAATAGGTATATACAAATTTAGAATATTGTAAATTTGTGACATTTTTGAGGTTATAACTAAAATCATCTTGAGATTTTGACAGTACCTATTAAATTAAAAGAGAGAGATATTAATAAAAGTGAGATGTGCATAGTGCGCAGGTGGGTGACAAAGTGTAAAACATTTGAATTTAAAAAATGGCAGCAAATACATGTACAATAAATTTAATAAAACTGACTCAATTTAGGTATAGTACTTGCGATGAATACTTCAAAAAGAGAGGAAGAACAAATGGAAATCAGAAAAGAAGATATAAGCTAAAGAAGGTTATATACACGATATCAAAATATTAGAAGAAAGCGATACAGTTGTGTGCGTTAAAGCCAACTGTTATCGTAGTCAAAAGAAATGTGCAAAACCACATAAGATATTTATAAAGTTTTTTTCAATAATTCTGTATCAATTTTCAATTCGTTACCCCAATGCTTTGTCTTATTCAGATCCTTAGGGAATATGTGGTACGCCAACAATTGTGATGATGTATGTATTACATACTGTACAATATTTACGAAATTATTTTCTTGTTCTTATATGTTCCTGCATATCTGTACTTCAAACTTGAGAACTTATTATGCTTTGCTTTTTATGATAAAAATTGTTTTGTTCCGTATACCAGAACAATCGAAAAGTGACAGTAAATAGCATAGTTGTCAAATGATTTTTTTTAAAGAACTGATATTATAATCTCTAATTAAACATACATTTTACATAACATATATATTTTTTTTATTAGATATATTTCTGTTTGTAACACATATATTTTTTGTCATTTTTTTCATAATTTTTAACAAGTATAAATTTATTTGATTTATCTTTCGTTATTTGGTAACATGGTGTCACCTACATAGGGATTCAGAAAAAAATTGCTAGATGGCACATCTAAAATGACGTCACAGAGTCATAAAAATTTAATAGGTCCATTGGCATACGGTATTTTAAATTAAGAATTTAATTATCATTAGCAGTCGTCGTCTGTTTCGGCTATTATGATTTAAAACAAATTTACTTATTTTATTATTTTTCTTTTTTTACCTCTCGCTATTTCTATATTGGGCTATATAAGTAAATATTGTATTTAATATTTCTGGTACACACAAAAAAATGTAATTACATCTATTATTCATATATATTTTAATTCATTCTATAAATAAGTTTACTCCTACTTTTCTAAATGTTTGAGATTCTTCAAATTCTCTTAGCGAGAGATAAAAACAAAACCTTATGATGTATTTATATTTTTTATTTATTTCAGAATATAGTTAAGAAACGATACTTACCTTTCCTAAATAAATTCCAAAACGAAATTTTAATAATGTAGAAGTGTCGAGTGAAATTTTGGCTGAAAACTAAAACACGACAAAAAAAATAAAACAGTAAGTACCGACTTATATTTTGTACGCTTTTTTATTAAATTGCTCTTCTAAAATTTATGTACATATAATACAATTCGCTATCTATTTATAAATAAGTACATCCTAATATTACATAAAAATAGAAAAGTCTGAAAGAAATAATATATACAAATAATAAAACTTAGAAGACGTTAAAACCACAAAGATAACTAATCAAAGAAGTTCGTCCGCTCTTCTTTGATATTAAAAATTGTTAAGAAGACATAACAACCACATATTCTTCACAATTCTTCTTTCTTCATTAATCACAGTTAGAGAAACTTTTATAGGAAGATACAACCCGACCAATAGAATTTTCAGTTATTGCTATATTGTGGAAGATTACAATAATTTTCGATTTAAAAACTCGAAATCCATCTTAAATTGGTGTTTCACAATCACTAGAATAAACTTTTGCTAGTATTTGGCCAATATTTGATGTTTTATTGCTACAATTTTGGCGATATATTGTTGAAAACGTATGTATCTTGTAACTTATTCTTCTTAAAAGAATATTTTATCTTCTAGAAGACTTACAACCAAACCACGGAAAATATGCTAGAGGTAGAAATTCGTTATAAAAATAAAGTACCACACCAAATCTTGAAAAATACGCTGTAAAGTAGATCGAAAATAATCGGGAATTGATGATTTCAGTAATTAATTAATTACTAAAACAATATTTGGGTTGAGAAGTTTAGCCGATTTTTTATGGCTAAAACTTCGAAAACAGGATTAGAAATACAAGTAGAAGCAAAGTAGATCGAAAATCGTCAAGAATCGATGATTTCAGTAACTAATTCATTATGAAAATAAGCTTTGGGTTGTGGGTTGAAAAGTTTAATCGATTTTTTATACTTTTTTCGGATGAAACTTCGAAGTCTTCTTTAAAAACAGTACCACGCCAAATCTTGTAAAATACGCTGTAAAGTGGATCGAAAATCGCAGAGAATCGATGATTTCAGTAACTAATTCATTACTAAAATAAACTTTGGGTTAAAACTTCGAAAACAGTATCACGCCAGATCTACGATGCGGTCGTTCGAAAATCGTCGACAAACGATGATTTTAGTAACTAATTCTTTACTAAAATTAAGTTTGGGTTTTGTTGAAAATTTCAGCCGATATTTGATATTTTTTACGGCTAAAACTTCGAAAATGTACCACGAAAAATCTTGTAAAATACGCTGTAAAGTAGTTCGAAAATCGCTGCCAATCGAAGATTTTAGTAACTAATTCATTACTAAATTCAACTTTAAGTTGTATGATGCAAAGTTTCGTCGAATTTTTACATTTTCTACGGCTGAAACTTCGAAAACAGCACCACGCCAAATCTTTCAAAATACGCTGTAAAGTTGTTCGAAAATCGCTGAGAATCGATGATTTCAGTAACTAATTCATTAGTAAAATTAAGTTTGGGTTTCGTGTTGAAATTTTCAGCCGATATTTGATATTTTTTACGGTTGAAACTTCGAAAACAGTACCACACCAAATCTTGTAAAATACGCTGTAAAGTATATCGAAAACGGCTGAGAATCGATGATTTCATTACCAAAATAAACTGTGGATTGTATGTTGAAAAGTTTAGCCGATTTTTGGTATATTTTACGGCTGAAACTCCGAAAATCTTCTTCGAAAACAGTACCACGACATATCTTGTAAAATTTGCTGTAAAGTAGTTCGAAAATCGTCGACAATCGATGATTTCAGTAACTAATTCATTACCAAAATAAACTGTGGATTGTATGTTGAAAAGTTTAGCCGATTTTTGGTATTTTTTACGGCTGAAACTTCGAAAATCTTCTTAGAATGGTTTCTACCACAACAAATCTTGTAAAATACGCTGTAAAGGAGTTCGAAAATCGTCGAGAATCGATGATTTCAATTAACTTTGGATTGTATGTTGAAAAGTTTAGCCGATTTTTGGTATTTTTTTACGGATGAAACTTCGAAAATCGCAGCGAATCGAAGATTTCAGTAACTATTCATTACTAAATTCAACTTTAGGTTGTATGATGGAAAGTTTAGTCGAATTTTTATATTTTCTACGGCTGAAACTTCGAAAATCTTCTTGGAAAACAATACCACACCAAATCTTGTAAAACACGCTGTAAAGTAGTTCGAAAATCGATGATTTCAGTAACTAATTCACTAGTAAAATGAAGTTTGGGTTTTGTGTTGAAATTTTCGGCTGATATTTGAAGTTTTTTAAGGCTGAAACTTCGGAAACAGTACCACACCAAATCTTGTAAAATACGCTGTAAAGTAGTTGGAAAATCGATGATTTCAGTAACTAATTCATTAGTAACATAAACTTTGGGTTGTTTGGTGAAAAGTTTAGCCGATTTTTGATATTTTTACGGCTGAAACTTCGAAAATCTTCGAATACAGTACCACACCAAATCTTGTAAAATACGCTGTAAAGTAGTTCGAAAATCGTCGAGAATCGATGATTTCAGTAACTCATTCATTATTAAATAAACTTCAGGTTTTTTGATGAAACTTTCAGCCAATTTTTGGAATTTTTTCGGCTGAAACTTCGACATAAATCTTGTAAAATACGCTGTAAAGTAGTTGGAAAATCGATGATTTCAGTAACTAATTCATTAGTAAATTAAAGTTTGGGTTGTATGTTGAAAAGTTTAGCCGATTTTTGATATTTTTACGGCTGAAACTTCGAAAATCTTCTTAGAAGACACTACCACATCAAATCTTGGAAAATTTTCTACGATTTTAGTTGAAAACCGTTGAAAATCTTTAGTAACTCATTACTAGATTATTTGGGATGTTTGCGGATAAATTTGGCCGATATTAGATGTTCATCTTAGAAGACACCAAATCTTGTAAATTTACTCGATTTATGATCAAAAATCGTCGACAATTGAGTATTTATTTAGTGATTTTGATGTTTTATGGGTTAAAATATAAAAATAAACTTTCAGTTGTACGTCGTAAAATCTTCATAGAAGACAGCACCATACTAAATTTAGTAAAATTTTCTGTCACTATTTATCTTTAGTGATTTTTCCTCTGCATTCTTCCTACTGCTACATGGCCGCTAAAGCCGTCATACTAGCCTTGCAATCAATATGCGTTCTTGAGATATCCGTGAATGTAAGCCCGTACGGTTCGAGAAATTCTATGCACTTGTCCGAAGTCTCAAAGCTGAGTTCCTGCACGAGGTACGTCACCGGAATATTTTGACGGTAACTATCAACAGGTACAAAAGTTAGACACACAAAAATTATGAAGGATACAAAAGTAAATTTATACTTATGTGAAACGCAGCGCTGCAAAAAATATTGGTTATTATGCCATGATTTAGATAATAAATTGTGAAATGGAATAAATGCAGTATAGATATTTCAACTTTTTATATTAATTCGGTTTATAAAATTCTCCAGAGATGTAACTATTAAGAGTACACTGTTTAATTTTTACCTTCTGTCACCTTAAGTAAAGAAGGTATAGTCTATTAGGTGATGAGTTTTTAATAAGCACGTTTTAGGGTCCCTAGAATACGATTTTACTAATTTTACTATGTATGTGCGACAAAAATTTCTCTGGCGATAACTCCAATACTACAATTCTAAAAATTATAATTCTTTCGTATTCATCTTCTTTACATCCATATGAAGAGCTGATTAAATTTTGGTTATAACTGGTCAACCGGAAACCGGAAGTTCCCTTACTTGAAGTTCTTAACAATTTTTCTTGAAAAAACGCAATGGGGTCATTTAAAAAAAAATAATTGTCGATTTTTTTTTATAAAATCATGAAATCCATCTCATTTGATAAATATAGTAATAGAAAATAATTTGAAATATGCGACTTTTCATTCATAAATTTGCTAATAAACTTTCGCGCTTTTAAACACGGACTAAATTTGTGACGACACAAATTCATACACACACAAAGACAATTCTCTCTCACACACACACGCTTCACAACTTGAAACAATAACCTAACTTAAAAGTGTGACAGCTGACAGCAAAATATACAAGAGAGAATATTATTATTACTTTCTATTTCTTTAAAAGTACTAGTGCAGTATAAGGTATGCAAATTAAACATTTGTTTAAATAAATACCAAATCAAATAATCATAGTTCTAAATTAAACCGGTAGAGCTGGACTGTCGTATCCGTGAATATGTGACGTCAGCCGTTGAAATATTTGAAATTAAACGCAACTTTTAAAAAATCATATCTCTGATTCTAAAGACTTGTAAGATGTAAATCATACACATACATGTTTAATTTGACCTATTTTTTCAAGAAAAAAATAAATCAGAAAATGTGAAATGACCCCATTTTGTTATTATCACTTATGAAATCATGAACTTTCATACATAACATTTTTTTGCATCTGTTATATTAACGGAGTTATTTAACATTTTTTTAAGTTGTAATTTTCAGTTTTTACTTTCTGTCACCTTTAAGTAAGGAAGATATTGTCTTTGTACAAAAAAATAGTGTTTTTTAATCAATAAGCACGTTTTAGGGTCCCTAGAATACGATTTTACGATGATGTCTGGATGTGAGTCTACTTGTGTGTGTGTGTGTGTGTGTGTGTGTGTGTGTGTGTGTGTGACAAAAAGTTCTCCGGCGATAACTCCAATACTACAATTCTAAAAATTATAATTCTTTTATAATCCTCTTCTTTACATCCATATGAAGAGCTGATTAGATTTTGATTATAATTGATCAACCGGAAGTTCTCTTATTTGAAGTTTTTTTTTCTTGAAAAAACGCAATTAAATATCATTTTTAAATATTTTACGTGATTATCAATATGAAAGAATATCTTATTCTGTATAGGGTTTGATTATACATTTTCCTTCATATTCAATAGATATAGAGTTAAAGAATTATAAACAGATCAACTTTCATGAATCAGTCAGCTTTGCTATAATCACGGAAATAGCTAATATATTCAAATAATTTTAATTGACAGATGTCAGTGTCAAATGAAATTTAAATATTGTATATTCGTGTTATAATTTTATTGGATTTTTAGAATCTTTTTCAAGGAACTTTCTGTATGGAATTTGTAGAAATAGTATATGTTCGTGTTACAATTTTATTGGATATATAGAACCTTTTCCAACTTTTGGTATGGGGTTTGTACAAAATACATTAAATCATGAACTTTTATACTTAACATTTTTTTAAAGTTATTTTTAAATCGCAATTTTTTTTATAACTTTCAAGCTGTTCAGTATTTTAAATTTTTCTTTAACCGATCTCGTAGCTCTTCTAATCGATAATTAAGAAAGATACAGAATATTGCCATTCACCGTTTTCTAATTTATTTCTATTTCTAAAATAAGGATTCAAGAAGAAAAGCTTTGATTTCTTTAGATAACATTTTGACTGTTTGACAATATCTGATATTAATTAAATACTTTCAAATTGACATGCGTTTTTTTGTTCATAGCCTACTCCGCGTCAGGATTTTTTTTAACACACTGTAGTTTTTGAGACCGCAATGATAACCCACCTAATTTGGGACACCTCTGTAGGAAAGTACAAAAAAATGGCCTGTCAAAGATTTTTGATGTTAAATACAAAAATACGTCGAATAGTTTTCGAAATAGCGTGAACAAACTAACTGACACGCACCTACCAAAGATCTTGTACAATAGATAAACAAACGTATTGATAAATTGAAGTATCTATACTGCACTGCATTAAAATCTACGTATCTATTTATGTTTTACTATATTTTTTCATCTCGTCATGCATTAATGATGAAGTTTGTCAAATGGGCACTTAGTGCGGATATATGAATACATACGCTTTGATAAAGACTTTGAGGTAGGTCTTGCGCTCCCGTTCAATGAACCAGTCCATGAGGTAGCCGGCCATGAACGGGGCGTTACGGTACAGCCGAAAGAATCTGTGAAAGTTGCCTAAACTCCACGCCGAACGGACCGCCAAAGCGTGCGAGACGCTCGTGTGTTGCTTATCGTCCGCTGTCAGCGATTTTAATATTGTCATTAAATCTGGAAAGAGGATAGAGATATTGTCATACGTAATATAACAAGTGATATGATTATCATCGATGATATTTTCGAGTGAAACCGAGTTGCAGATTTCACGAGTCCGAAGGACGAGTGAAATGTGCTGCTTCGGTTTCACGAACAATATCTTTGATTATTAATCATGTCACGAGTTTATATTTAATGAGAGAATATAATGAATTTTTGTTAAAATTAACTGTCAATGTTGTAAAAATCCCTTAGTAACGAATGTAAATAAGGTGATAATTTCTTTGTTTTTTATCATCACTGTGATAGACATGTAACTAGGGAAATTCTGAATGTTGATTGGCGGAAAACATGTCACGTGACTAATGAATTATATTCTCATTTGTGTAGCAAATGCAGAAATAAATGTTGGCATATATGTATAAAAAATAAGTGAGCTCCTACTGAAATTGTTTTAAAGATGCCATAATAGCTTGCGGACACACGTGACGAAGCGAATTGGCCAATCAAAAACTGGGGAGAAACTGTCAGATTCAAAGACGGGGAGCTGAAGTTTGTTTAGATTTATAGCGTATTATGCATTTCGTTTTCATAGTTTGGCAAAAAAATATAAAATAACTCAATACGCACTAAATACTTCAATATGAAAATTGCTAAACTATGAAAACAAAACGCATAACCTCTAAACCAAAACAAATTTCAGGGCTGCGTTCCAAAAACCTACTCTATTTACTCAAAATCGTTCCAAAACTAACAACCTTACTCTCAGTGTTTACTCGTAACCTGTTCCAAAACTGCCAGAGTTTAATCCAAAGTGATACCACAGAATAAACATCTATACAGAAGCGACAGTCAGAGAGAGAAAGAGTATGCCAACAAATTTAAAGGGTTAATCGGATAAAATCGGATTGTTTCGGCATATCTTACGATTCTTTGTTCTTTTCATTATCTCGACGAGAACATTTTCTGTTAGGGGTCAATAATAAAAATATTTTGAGAAACACAAATTGATTTCTAATAAGAACAAACATGTTATTTTTTCAACAAACAATAGGAAAAATCGTTATCATAAAGAAAATCATTATATTATGCCTATTCAAGCAAACCAAACACGTTTTCTCACTTTTGACAAATGTCATTTTATGAACTGTTTGTGAATTTTAGAAGTGGTGTTAGTTTCTAATAAAATGGAAAAAACGAAGAAGGTAGAATCGGGAGGACTTGTTTGTTCATATAAAGACTGTATAAGTAGATTTAAAAAATGGAGAAAGGGAAATGTAAGTTTTTTTCGTTTCCGTAAGATTCAGAAATGTAAGTTATGCAACACGACTACCATGTCATGTAAAATGTATATTCATTTAATAAATATAGGTGTAAAATGTGGCTCAAGGCCTGTGGAAGAGAATATTTGATGGAGAAGGATATATGGGACATATTCATCGAGTCTGACGTTTGTGTTTCCCATAGAAAATTCTGCATTGTAATGAATTTGTAAAATTCAGGTATTTGTTTAATAAAAATATAATTATATGTTTATTTTATCTGATTTCTTTTCAATTCGTTAATAAAATTAAAATTTTAGTACTTTTATGTTTTAACTTTTTTTTCATCATTTGTAACAGTTTAAATTTCGCGCGTAAATTTGCCAACAAATTTAAAATTCAAGGTCATAAACGTCAAATCACAACAACAATGGTTCCGACAAGGAGTGTCGCTTCTGTATAAATGTGTATTCTGTGGTGTAGTGATCGTCTCTAATAACTATGGAAACAACTTGCACCTTTCTCGTATTAATGGGCGCGTTCAGCACCCCGACAACGCTGGCAGCGATGAGCACCGCTGCGTGCCGATGATTGCCGAATGCAATTACTGGACCAATTACATTCGTTCATTCATTGTGTTCGTCAAACTTCGAAGGTCAACGATGCCAGCGATGAGAGGTGCTGAACGCGGCCAATGTATCAATACATATGTCTCTCTTTATTTTGTTATTTTTAGAGAAGCTTTTTCAGTTAAAGATTAAGAAGAGTGCAGAATTCGACCCATTGTTATTTATGTAGCAAGTGCAGAAATAAATGTTGCCAAATACGTATAAAAAAAGTTTGCTCCTACTGAAATTGTTTTGAAAACAATTAAAGATAAACATTATCCTGCATTTACGTGTCAAAATTTAGAGAAATTTCATAAAAGTTTAAAATGTTCATAACTTGCGAACCGCTCATTGGAGCAAAAATCGTTTAATACATGACGAAGGAAAATTTCACGCTGAATTTCAAAACCGCAGTATCGTATCTTTCACCAGGTTAGAGTGGTTGATGAACTTGTGGGAAAGCGTTGACAAAAATTATTTGAAAATCATCAATAATTTACTTCTTTCTATGATAGATATATTAGATATTTTCATCCCCGTCTCGACCCAAACAATGTTAAAATCATTTTTAGTCCATATTTTGCAAGGTAAAAACCTCTTATGACTGGATTAATAATGGACCAATAAAATAAGAAATGAATGAATTCAGACTTACCTAATGTGTTTTTGGTAAAAATGTAATATAATATCCTATATGCGGTAAATTCCATGTGGTTGAGACCGCCTACTTCAGCATACAACATCTTTAACTGTGTTTGGCACTGATTAAATTCTTCGTGATCTCCTTTTTCTAAAGCTATACGTGCGTGGGTTTCATACACTTTTACTGTAAATTCATCTCTTATACCTTGAACCTAAAAACAAACAAACAGAATTAAGACACAGCTCCCACATTTAAAGTGAGAAAAAGATATGAAGACCTTGGTGCAAAAAGCGGACAAGTTACTTTTTTAAAGTTTTGTTCTAGGTCAAAAAATAAAACTAGTATATGTACTGATATACGAGGTCTGTCCGAAAAGTATCAGACTTTCCTTTATATCTTCGCGCCTGACAATGTTAGCGCCCTCTGCCGGATACGAGTGTCAACTGTAAAGCTTCACGAATTCCCTAGATGCCGCAGTTTTGGTCGGATCGCCTTCGTTTACGTGCAGCATGCGTTTGTTCACAAAGTGTTTTTTACGTTTGTCGCATTTTGCTATTGTAAAAAAATGACGGAAAGATCGGAACAAAGAATTTGCATTAAATTTTGCTTAAAACTCGAAAAGAGTTGTGCGGAGACCATCGAAATGATGAAGACGGCATTTGGGGACGAGTGTATGAGCAAAACACAAATAAAAGACTGATATAAACGGTTCAAAGATGGCAGCACATCTATTGATAGTAAACCACGTTCTGGGCGGCCTTCGACGACAAAAACACCGGATAATATCGAACGTGTGCAACTTGTGATCAATGAAGATCGTCGATTGACTGTGCGAGAACTAGAATATGATCTGGGAATACCGAAAACTAGTGTTATGTGTGCGAAATTCATTCTGAAATTGCTAACGGTGGAGCAGAAAAACCTTCGCCTTGAAATCGCTCAGGACAATGGGGTCATTTCACATTTTCTGATTTATTTTTTTCTTGAAAAAATAGGTCAAATTAAACATGTATGTGTATGTTTTACATCTTACAAGTCTTTAGAATCGGAGATATGATTTTTTAAAAGTTGCGTTTAATTTCAAATATTTCTACGGCTGACGACACATATTCACGGATACGACAGTCGAGCTCTACTGGTTTAATTTAGAACTATGATTATTTGGTTTGGTATTTATTTAAATAAATGGTTTATTTACATATCTTATACTGCACTAGTACTTTTAAAGAAGTAGAAAGTAATAATAATCTTCTCTCTTGTATATTTTGCTGTCAGCTGTCATACTTTTAGGTTAGGTTATTGTTTCATGTTGTGAAGCGTGTGTGTGTGAGAGAGAATTGTCTTTGTGTGAGTATGAATTTGTGTCGTCACAAATTTAGTCCGTGTTTAAAAGCGCGAAAATTTATTAGCAAATTTATGAATGAAAAGTCGCATATTTCAAATTATTTTCTATTGCTATATTTATTAAATGAGATGGCTTTCATGATTTTATAAAAAAAATCGACAATTATTTTATTTGAAATGACCCCATTTGGAAATGGTCAATAATGATGAAAATCTCCCATCGACTTTTGGTTGTTCCCAAGATTAAAAATGTAGCTCAAAGGACACCGATTCGACGACAAAGAAACAGTCGAAACTAATACGACGAATGCTCTAAAGGCAATACCAAAAAACAAGTTCAAAGACTGCTTCCAAAAGTAGAAAGGCCGTTGGAAGCGTATTCTTCAATCAAATGGGGATTACTTCGAAGGATGCCACCAGCCCAATGACGCAGAATAACAGCAGCGGGGAAATATAAAGGAAGGTCGGATACTTTTCGGACAGACCTCGCATTTCTCTTACCGTAAGATCCTGCCGGATGGACTTGAGCTGATCACACGCATAAAAATAATCCAATTTCTCCGCCCATTTTGTCTTTACATTCTGTAACGCCATTTTAAGCACTTGAACCGGTCTTATCTCACTCGGCGCAGGAGCTTTCGTTAATCTCAAAAACGATTTTTCCAAATCCTGACACGTTCCCACTATATGGAAACTCGTCCAGTCGAAATCTCCGCTTATATCCTCACTAAACTTACAAATCTTCTTTTTCTTGGCGATTGGGGATTCCACTACACTGGCTACGGTCTTTGAAGAGTCGGAATTGAACCTAGCTGCTCGTTGTTGAAGGCGTTCGTCGTCGACAACAGGGCTGGGCGTGAAGTCGTAGAAATTGTTGGGTTTTTTATTTTTTTTGTTTTTGAGTTTGTTGGGAGTGAGTTTGTTTTTTAATGACAAGCGGTCTTGGATTTTTCCGCGATTTTTGACTGGTTTTTTAGTTGTAAGGGATTTGAAGGTGTCTTCGCTGCTGCTTGATGAAGAACTGTCAAAAAAAGAGATCCTTGATATTTTTGATAGACCACGTTAGTGTAACGGTTAATTTGTGGCGGCAAATTTAAACTAAAACCCTAACTTGCCTCTGCCGATTTATACTCCCATGTTATTCATACGGGAACAAAAATATGCTATTTTCAAAATGTTCAAAACAACTTTGAAATGCAAATCTTATCTATTAAACTTTATAAATACAAATCTCTAATGTATTGTCTATCTACTTATGTCGTATAAATATCTAAAACACCCAAAATTATTGAATAATCTGTAATTAAAGCAGCAAGTGCAAATTCGTTAAAACGTAGGTCGTAGCTGTTCTCGATTCTATTTAATCCTGACAATTTAGATCTTCAGCAAAGAAATTATTTATTGTGGACAACTTAATAACCCTTTCAGACATCGCAAACAACAAAAAACCACCTTATATTATAACTTTAAAGACAAACAACGTCAAATCCAAAACTAACCTACAAATTCCGTTGATTATGTTACTGTATTCATTTCTAACTGCACCAAGTTACGACATATGTTACTATTTGTAGTCCTACTTTCTTTAAATTAAATTATGCTTAACTTATTATTTTGTTTATACTTTTACTGTGCAGAAAGCAAAGAATATTGTTAAAAGTTAGTAAGAAACTCAAATAGCTTTAATAATATGAATTGAAAATGCGCTTCCATAAGAACTTCATACATTCTGATTTGATTTAGGGTTTCGCGTCAAACGAAAATCTTAACCTCACTAATGTGGTCTATTCGCGAGTGAAGAAGAGGAGGAGATTAGCGCGTGACGTAACAATATGGCCGATTTAAGGTAGGTACTTCGTTTCCCTGTATTCTTATACACTGCAGCGTTTGAAATACAAAGTAATATTAATATTATAGTTAATATTAAATGAAAATAATGTTTCTAGTATGAATAACATTTTGAATTTTGCAAACTAGTCTTTATTTTCTTGAATCTATATAGTACTGCATTATTACAGTCTTTGGTAGATTAATGGAGAGATAAGTATTATTATTTTATTGTCATCTTTGTGCAGGCAGGTCTACAAGTTTAGATTTCATTATGAAGTATTTTAATAAAGACACTAAGCAATTATTATCTTGTAGTTATACCCGACAAAATATAATCTTGCTTGCAAGGAGCACGCATATTTTTACTCGGTTCCTTTCCCATTTTTAAAAGATGAATGCATAACTTTCGTCTAAAAACTATTTCAAATTGGTAAATTTCTCTAATAAATTTTTCTATAGAATTTAGTTTCTTGTTTTCGGGAAATTATGGAAATTAATTATTTCTGGATTTCTGCGTGCTAATGACGTACATAGGTCAAACGCAACAAAAACGTGGTTGAAGTTTTAGATTTTGTTATTAAACTTTATTACACGTAAGAATAGCGTTGGTTTAGTTAGGGATATATAAATTCTACCCTTTAATTGGTCAGAATATAAACTTATTTGACAAAAACGAAACAAATATCACCTGTTAGTTGTCAAATAAAATCTACAGAATTAAGTGATGTTTAAGCATATTTTGTTGCAATTTTAGATTTTGATATTTTTACAGATAAATATATTTATTATTGACAAAGCTAGGTTTCACAAATTTAAATTATTTATTTAATGCATATAGAAACGGTCGGCTCTTAAGAGCAATCTACTATTTTCTTACGTAAAATGAAGTATAGCCTACAAATTTCACTCCACTCGTGATTTATTTGTTAAATAAGTGACAGAAACGATGCGTTCGCCGCTACCTCGGCTAGGACTTACTACCATGCACTATTTCATATTTTCGTCGCTAGAGGTCATATTGCTCTATTTCACTAGCGAATTGCAACGATACTTTGCAATTGATTAACTTTTGCTTAACTTAATTTTAAATGCTGATAAACAAGTGTTTATAACGATCTGGGGTGGAATTCTATAAGGGGTGATGACTAAAATTTGAGACTAGACATTTCTCAAGACCAAATCTATTAAGCTTTAGAAACATTGGTTTTTATTTGACATTTAAAAACATAGTAATCAGAAATGTATCAACATGAGTCGTGGAATATTTCCTTATCTACTAATTATGAAGTAAATATGTCAATCATCTTACAAAAAATACATTCCTTGCTTTTATAGTGATAACGGTACAGTTTGATATCCTATAAGTTACAGATCCCACTTCTGATGTGATTTTCATATTCCCAATCATTCATCCATCATTTTCACTAATCAAAATCTCTCACCTGGACGTCCTGTGCCGTTTGGGGCTCTTCGAACTGGACCTGCTCTTCTTCCTGTACCTAGAAGGGGAACGCGAAAGTGACCTCGAACTAGACCGCGATCGAGACCTAGATCTATGCCTTAGAGTGGACGCCCTAGCCCCTAACCTGGCCCCCATAGCCGCGGACATGGGTTTGCGCCCGATTCCTCGCCCCGCCGGGGAATTTTGAAACATGGACAACTGACCGGGGACTGTCTTCGGAACTAGGGTCATACGTTCGCTGTGGATGCTTGGGAGGGGTTCTCTGGCCCAATCGCGGACCCATAGTTCGCCGCTGGCTGCAGCGGCGGTTATTTTACCTGTAATAGATTAAAAATTTTAAATAATGTGCTTTGCAACATTAATAGGGGTTTCCAAGGCTACAGCTTTTTCAGAAATACTTATTGGATATCAGTGTTCATCATGTATAAGTAATATTAAGATAAATATAATCATTAATTTGCTAATTTTTATTACTCTAAAATCAAAATTAAAATTTAATGCATTTGAATTGAGTGCATAAAATTCAGTATCGGCCATCTTTGTGACGTCAACGGCACTCTGAAAATTCTGATTGGCTAATGGATTTTCGAGCGCGCAGAACATATACCTGTTAACTAATATATTGCTAATGCTCGTATCTTTCCCATAAGAGTAGGTAAAGGAAACACTGTGAAATGGAAATATCATTTCTGCATAAGTCTATCTCTCACAAACGCCCAACTTCGAATTATCCGCAAGCTTGGAAACCTTGACTACTATTGGCTAACGCTGACGGCGTCGCTGGCTGGGCTGCGTTCCAAAATCCTACTCTTAAAGTACGAAATTATTCAATGTCGTTTCAAAACTAATAACCTTACTCTCAGAGTTTACTCAACCTGTTCCAAAACAGCCAGAGTTTACTCCAAAGTGATGTTCTACTTACTCTACTAACAAAGAGGGTACAGAAATTACTTCACAATATTTTCAAACGTACATGCTCACGATTCTCAACATATGAAAGTAATTTGCCATCTTGAGGAAAAAAACATGCTTTTGGTTGAAAATAAACATAAATAAATGCGTTGGCGTGTATTACGAGCATACTTTTATAATGAAAGCGCTTTTATGGAGCGTACTTTTACATTATATTGAGGAGAGTGCTCCATAAAAGCGCTTTTATTACGGGCTTGACATTAATGTTGTAATTATGAGTAGTTTTGTTAGTTTTATAAAATTATTTTTAATTTAGTTTCAATTTTTTACTTCAACAAAACTCTCATTCGTTCCAAAACACAACACATCATACTCTACGCCAAAACTCGGTATTCTTAGTTTTGGAACGCTGCCCTGGTGATGAGCGAGCACATGGTTTAACTTTGACGTTTGATTTCATTTCTGTTTGTAGTTGCACTTCGAAAGCATTTGCTTTGTGTTTCATACAGTAATTTATTGTCACCTAAATACATTAATCCTGACCAGATTGTATTTTTATTATTTTTACAGTACAGTTATTTAATTCAAATTTAGCACTAGAATATGTCAATGTTTTTTATTATTACTAATATTTATATTCAAGAATTTACATACAAAATAACTAGTAGGTACATTGTTTCCTCGTTAGCCAATAGTAGTCAAGGTTTCCAAGCATGCGCATAATTCGCGGTTGGGTGTTTGTGTGAAATAGACTTATGCAGAAATGATATTTCCATTTCACAGTGTTTCCTTCAAGAAAAGCAAAGGATCCGCAATATATTAGTTAATAGGTATATGGCGCAGATCATGTTCGCGCTGTGACCTGACGTGACATTTAAGCCAGAACATTTGTTATTTTGATGAAATTTAAGGTTACAAGAAATTTTTACTGAATTTCCTGTTAGTTTCTTTGAAGAATCTTTTGAAAAAACAAGTGAAGTAAATAACCAATAACGCTGTTTATATTAAAACTGTTCACTTTCTTTAGAATATGGATCCTGAATTTGTGAAAGCAGACAGTCGAAATTTGCCGTATTTAGATAGTCATGTTGCATTTGTTTTACAATCCTAGTTTTGTTAGTGCAGAAATAAGAAATGTGAAAGCCCAGAGGTATGTAATGTTTTGTACGCAGATTTATGGAATATTTATTTAATACAACAACATTTACAGAGCAACTAAAGAAGAGTATGGAGACGAAGCTGTTATTGTAGAAGTTGAATTCAAGAAAGACTTGTGTCAGTAGTTGATGGAGGAGGCAACAACATATTTGAAAATTGCAGTATTCCTCAAATTTATGAAGTCAAATAAATAGTTTCATAGTTGTTTGTTATTTTTTTTTTGTCTTAAATAAAACATCATTTTACCAATAGTTTAATTTATTATTAATTAGAACGTTAAACATGTGCTAATTTTGTAATTTTAATGATAACAGGATAGGACAAGAATAAGGAACAGCGTTTTTACTTTCTGGCTGTAAATCGAATACACAAATAATTAAATTAGTAAATTAATTAACATGTTTAGATTTAATACCATTATAATACGGAATATTTTTTTTATTTTATTTTTTATGGGGTCCCGTGGCCGCGTGCCTGAGTGTCTGGTCGCGAACCTGGGGGAACCGGGTTCGATCCCGACTGACGCCAAATATTTCCAATTTTAAATGGCACAAAAGTGACCCCTGTGGTGCACTCTCCACGCCAGCTATGAGTGCCCGTGAGGTGACGCCTGGTAAGCGCCCACACGGTGATACTGGCACACCCAGAAATGGGTAATATGCCGTGATGATTTATTTATTTATTTAATATTTATTTTTAGTCATTATAGCTTGCACGTTTTTCTTCATTTTTTGGAACCGTTACATATATTTTCTTTGGATTATTTGCTGAGGAATTATAGCAGCCCGGTACGAAACAATATTTCACCACCACAAAAATGCTCATTATTAGAGCTATAGTAACCAGAATAGCAAATAAAAAAAATCGTTCATCTCTTAAAATAGAGAAATAATATTTAATTATCTCCAAAATTACTATAAGTACTCAAGTTTTACCTGATGTGCATGTACAATCAAAATTTCTTTAAAAATATCTTCGAAAAGTATTACAAAATAAGTTGAGGAACAGAATTCAACAAGTGGTTACATTCTTGGGTTATGTTATTTGTTTACATGTTCATGTGTGAAACGACATACCCACCGTGTCAGTTACACATACCTATTAACTAATATGTTGCGGATCCTTTGCTTTTCTTGAAAGAAACACTGTGAAATGGAAATATCATTTCTGCGTAAGTCTATCTCACACAAACACCCAACCGCGAATTATGCGCATGCTTGGAAACCTTCACTACTATTGGCTAACGGGGAAATCATGATCACTTTTTGCGAATCACAGAGTTCTGTTTATTAACGGCTAACGCGAGAAATTTTAAATTTAAATTTAAGAAATTAAACAATGTACCTACTATTTATTTTGTATGTACATTCTTGAATATAAATATTAGTAATAATAAAAAAACATTGACATATTCTAGTGCTAAATTTGAATTAAATAATTTACTTTGTTGTACTGTAAAAATAATAGGAATACAATCTGGTCAGGATTAATTTATTTAGGTGACAATAAATTACTGTATGAAACACAAAGCAAATGCTTTCGAAGTGCAACTACAAACAGAAATGAAATCATACGTCAAAGTCAAACCATGTGCTCGCTGCATCACCAGGGCAGCGTTCCAAAACCAGGAATACCGAGTTTTGGCGTAGAGTATGATGTGTTTTGTTTTGGAACGAATGAGAGTTTTGTTGAAGTAAAAAATTGAAACTAACTTAAAAATAATTTTAAAAAACTAACAAAACTATTTATAATTACAACATTAATGTCAAGCCCGTAATAAAAGCGCTTTTATGGAGCACTCTCCTCAATATAATGTGAAAGTACGCTCCATAAAAGCGCTTTTATTACAAAAGTATGCTCGTAATACACGCCAACGTATTTACTTATGTTTATTTTCAACCAAAAGCATATTTTCTTCCTCAAGAAAGCAAATTACTTTCATATGTTGAGAATCGTGAGCATCTACGTTTGAAAATATTGTGAAGTAATTTCTGTACCCTCTTTGTTAGTAGAGTAAGTAGAACATCACTTTGGAGTAAACTCTGGCTGTTTTGGAACAGGTTGAGTAAACTCTGAGAGTAAGGTTATTAGTTTTGAAACGACATTGAATAATTTCGTACTTTAAGAGTAGGATTTTGGAACGCAGCCCAGCCAGCGACGCCGTCAGCGTTAGCCAATAGTAGTCAAGGTTTCCAAGCTTGCGGATAATTCGAAGTTGGGCGTTTGTGTGAGATAGACTTATGCAGAAATGATATTTCCAATTCACAGTGTTTCCTTCAGCTACTTTTATGGGAAAGATACGAGCATTAGCAATATATTAATTAATAGGTATATGGTTTGTTATATATCCGTCTCACTCACCTCTAGAAACGTATGTTCTCGCGGTGTCAATGACGTCACACGCACCGATGATTTTTTCGATCCTCATTTATAGAAACTTTAATAATTTTTTTCTGGCTTATTAGACGCTTTTCGGCGAAAATAAAAAACACGGATCTAATATTATTATATAGAGATTAACATTAAAAAATGAAAAAAAACTTGGAAACCCCTATTGTACAAAAGATAGATATTGGTGACAGTGGTGTTACATACCCTTAAGGACGATTTCAACTTGGTCCTTGTCGATAGATGTTTTGCATTTGGCGTAGCACCGATTGACGTAATCTTGTAATTCTTGGGGCCATTCGCCAGTTGGATTGTTGAACGCGTTTGGTTTTGGTTTCATTGGTGGCTGGGGAGGTGTGGGTAGTAATGGTTGTTGTTGTGGTTTATCTGGAATGGGGGGAATATCATCCGGAGGGGGGCCGGGAGGTAAAGGCGGCATTGATTCAGGAGGAGGGGCTGGTTTTGGTTGCAATTGTTCAGGAGGTGGTAAAGGTGGTAAAGTGTTGTTAAAAGTGTTTGCTCGATTATTGAACTGGTTTCTGTTTCGTTTACGCTTTTTTTTCGCTGCACCACTATTATTATTTAAAGGATTAGTGTTTTGGGGAATTCCAGGTGTTTGTCGTTTGTTTAAATTAAATTTAATGTTGCCGAAATGGCTCGGGGCTTGTTTAGGGGGAGTATAAAACCCTTGGGGAGTTGTATTTTCTGGTGGGGGGCCCGGAGGCAAGGGCGGAGGCTCCGTCAAGCCAGGGGGCGCCGGGGGGCTCTCTGGTTTGTCTGCCGGTGGGGTTTGAGCTTGTGCCTGGCTGTAATTTGGCTGCATGAGAGGGTTTTGCATATGGTTGTAGCCCATTTGTTGGTAATACTGGTAAAATTGCGCGGCGTATTGTTGAGCGTTGGGGTAGTAGTGGCCGTACATCGCGTAAGGGTGTTGGTACATCCATTGGTTGTGCTGCGTCTGAGCGGTGGTCTGGTCGACGGTGTTAGCCGATGCCTTGTTTTCCGACATTTTTGCAAGCGAACCTGGAAGAAATGTGTCTATAAATTGCACACTAAGGGCTGGTTTATGATGAATTTAATTTACGAATTTACAATTTAGATTTTAAAACATAAACTCACTTAAAACGCATAATATGATGGTTTATGAACGATTTCCAAATGTAAATTTCAAATTCGACCAATCATAAGAGAGAATTATTAAACATGGCGGGAAGGTTAAACTTTGCTCATCCGTCAGCTGTCTTTTCTATTTGTGAGTTGTTGACATTTTGAAGATGGATTCACAGGAACAAATTGATATTTTGTTTTTTGTTGATAAGCATCGTAATTTGTACGACAAAGCAAATGAATTGTACAAAAATAAAACGTTTGTCTGGTTTCAAAACAACGAAGGATAGCAAGGAATTAAATACATGCACACTCATACGAGTTTATTTGAAGAATTGTTCATGATCTTGTTATTTCACTTTCAGAAACAAACTATGATACTGACCGTTGACAAATCAATGTGTTCATAGGCCTAACCACGGCCTAACAGACCGACCATCTGCGTTTTTTTTTTAAATTTGGGTTTGTTTTATTTCTTTATTATACAAATCAACAATAATAACAAACAACATTCCCGATATTATTAACCCGGCAGCGGGCAGGTGGGGTGTGGTACACCCCAGTCACTTTATAATTGTCGCCATTTTTGCAATAACGGCCGTACACAATCATCTAGCCATCTACCTTCCGCAAATATATTGGTCTGTCAATACGCAACAGGATTCAGTCTCAAACTAAATTGCAGAAAGAGTATCATCAAATTAAAGTGACGTGGGGTGTATTAAACCCCACCTGTCCATAAACGTAACAAAAATTCTCTGAAGTTTACAGATACGAATATACTTATTTTGAAATTTCAAGGTACATTTTATATATCTTTTATATATTACTGAATTTTATTTAGTTTTTCTAAGTGTAGTATATCATATTTTGAAAAAGATCAGGCGCATTTGTTGGCCAGGGGGAAAGAAATAGATACTGAAGAGAAAGTCAATAAATAAAATTTGTGATGATAACAATGAATAACCACCGCACAAAAAATTAAATTCAAAGCAAGGTCGCTGCATAGAATCTCTTAGGGCGAGAGATAGAAAAAGAAAATACCTCGGCAAGTTACGCCAAACATATTTATATATGTAGAGCACGCGAAATTTTACTGTAGAAAGTGCAGCATATTTGAATCTTCATAACTTCTCTGTACCTAAAAGCAACTTAGTAAATGCCTTTTTAGATCATAGGTTCACTTTTCAAGTTTAAGAATGTTATTTATTTTTGTTTGTAATATTTATATATTTCTTTGTTTTTATAATATAATGCCAAAGAATATTTTCAGTGAGTGTTTATAAGTTCTATTTTTTTTTTTTTTACCTAAATAATGAAATAATTTTATTGTTTCTTATTTACATTGAACCAGGAACTTCTAAAACACCAACAAATTTAACAATAACTAAAAAAAAATTACCAGATGTTTCATAAAATTAAAATTAAATTGGGGTTTGTCACACCCCACCTGCCCAAATTTGTAATTTTTTTTTCACCTGCCCGCTGCCGGGTTAAAGAATCATCTTGTTCATTAGCGTCTAACAAATTCATGGCTACGAAAATATAATAGGCCCATAAACCAATTTTTTTAAATATTTTTAAATTAAAGTTCGTTTAATTTTGAAGCAATTCGTGGTATCAAAAAAGTAATAATTGTTTTTTTTTTGTATAACTGCATTTGATTTTTAAAGAAACCTATAACTATCTTTCTCACACCAGTTTCTGTAGTAGGCTGCGCGAGAAAGATACCAATAGTGTGACGTCATCTGTGGCCCTGGAAATACATTCAAATATCTCGCAAAGTAATTATTACAAAAATGTTTTTTTTTTTTATCTTAATCGTTATTTACTGAGTAGTACTTTAAGGATAAAGTGTACATTTTATTATTTTTTGCTATGGTTTATGGGCCTATTGTAACCTAAAATCTGAAGTGATAACTGGTGAAACGACAAATAACAAGCAGTTACAAGTCACGTGATAGATGCTGATTGGTTAGATCCAGAATTTCAATCGAACATAAACCAGAGACAAAATTGTGAATTTTAAATCGAAATTCCTAAATGTAAATTTATAAATTAAATTCATCATAAACCACCCCCAAGGGATGACAAAACAGCACAAATGGGATCCTTCATTTTTGAAGTGATAACTTCTTGCGAGAGGGTGAATTTAAGACTAGCGTGATTGAATGAAGTTGGCCATGGAAAAAATACAAGTAGGTGACATCTGACGATAGATTTGTGAACGTAGAAAATGGGGAAAATAAGTAAAAACAACAAATGATACTGTTTTGCTAGAACTTTTATCAATATTCTTATTAATTTTGTTTATTTATGTGTTTAAAACTCGAGATATTCGGAGAAATGAGTTAAAATATTTAAGTACCTTGAAATAAACGGGTTTCACCTTTAGGTTACCAATAGTACTACATCATTAATAAACAAAAGTGATACAAAATTATCTTTTGTGACGATACAAATATTACTTTGAAATATATCGTTGAAGTATTGGCTATATTATCAGTTTTCTATTGAATTTTTAAACTAACAACTAATTTTATTTTAGTATATCAATTTCCAATCAAAAAATAAGAAAATTCATGATTTTCGCAACGCTTTCTGTGGAACAGCTTTATTCGATTGGCAAAAAAATGTCCGTTAGATGTCTTCAGGTTAAAACTACATCATCTACTACCAAAATCTACGTAAAATCAATTGCCACACCCCATAAAAGGGGTATAAAGCAAGATGATACATAATTATTAAAAATAAGAAGAGTATGACGTAATTAGATATCAATATTACCTGTAATAATAACAATTATTTACACAATACTACAATAAAATTAATAATTTATATAATTGATTATATAACACATTAGAAATAAAACTTCACTGATATTTGCACATTAATATTTCACTACAAATGTCACAATAATTATTAGCATCAGTCATAGTGATTTTCCGTTGACTAGTAACTCGTTACTAACGGAAAAGGAAATGCACAAATTGCAGTAGTACCAATTTTGAAAAAAAGCGCTAAATTTAAATTATTTTTTTTATTATACCATTACATAACTTTCAATTTATAAATATGATCATATGTGTATAACAATATTATTAATTTTTTGTAGATAATTTATTGTAAATATTAGTAAAATTACGAATATTTTAATTCGAATGATGTACAAAAAACTGAGGTTATGTTATTTTCTACATATTTAAATGAATAATTATGCCGAAAAGTAATGGACGAATGAAAAGATGAAAGATAACGCCAAAAATTTCCTTGAAAATATCTACTTGACCGTGCATTTCGAAAGTAATTTACCATCTCTCTTTCGAGTAGTGGTACGCGTGGAAGGTTGGCAATACTTGTACAAAATCCGACAGTTCGTAAAACGAACTCGTGGCGTATGGTTGTGCTTTGTCAGATTTCAAATAAAATACTTAAAAATGGCAAGTTTGAGACAAACGCCGTTAACTTGCAGTGGACACACAAGACCTGTAGTGCATTTGGATTTTAGTGGCGTTACAGAAAGTGGCTATTTCCTAATATCTGCGTGTAAAGGTAATTGTAAACATAAAAATTGTAACCTCTGTTTTGGTAGCAAGGTACTTTCCTTGGCCTGATTTGGCGAATCAAGCCTTCGATTTGACCTTAAGATATATTGACCTGCTATTGTTGATACTTGTAGACTTTTTAGTACACCTTATATGCAAAATTAACACATGTGACCTATAAATTTATGCTTTGTGTGTAGTTTATCAACAAAAGTTTGTCGGACAGGTCATTAGCATAATTAATACTCATTAAGTGTAATTTATTGATTGGATAGATCTTGTGACTTTTATGTAGAACATGGGATAAAAATTGCACTTATTTATTAAAAAAAAAAAATTTAAAGATTAAATTACAGGCTCTACGATACAGGTAATAGTGTCTTCTAATCTACTGGAATACAGTAAAATAATTAATTAATAATAGTAATAGTCGTCTGCTATTCATTGAATCAGTTCATAATATTTATTAACTACTAAACACTGTACTTGACCCCTATCGCAAGTAATTTCAAGGTCAATTTCAAAATGGGCTCATAAGCCGTAATCGAAATATGTATAACAAATTTATATAAAAATCTTAAAATATCACCGATTAATAACTAGTAAAGCTAAATAATTTTAATATGCATTCTTCAGTAAAAAATTATAACGAATTCAACATTTTATGATCTTCACTCGTGTGAACTTGATTATATTGGAGAGAAATATGAAAGCTGAGAATCCCGCCTATAATTTCACTGCGCCCCGCCCACAGACTGTCCATTTTCCATTCCTATTGGTCATTGGCGTAGTCAGGATACCAAATTCTTACTACTTTCAAACCTTCTGCAATCGCCTTTTTGAAATACGGTATCCATTTGCAAGTATATAAATGCAGAAAATAACAATAAAACAACAGAAATAAACCAAATAATACTAGTTTAAATTTATGATGCCATGACAGATTACAAGCTTTGGTATGAAAGTAAAAGATATGTTGAATGATATAGGCTACCATAGTGGTAATCAAATCTTGGACTATAATATATACGTAGTATTTTTATTAATTGTGACATTAAATTACTTATTATCCACTCATATTTCCAATTATTGGCCACAGGGGTTATTTTAACATATTTATACATTTTGTAAGTGCTGAAAAAATAAATTTATGTGACTTCAATTATTAGCGAAATCCACTGTTTGAGAAATCATCTCTATATCTATGTCACAGAATATTAAAAAAATTATTACGGCTTAACGAATAACAATAAAGACTTTTTAAAATTAGATATCACTTTTAGTTTAGATGAAGTTTTGTAAAAAAATATAAAAAAAAATATAGTGGAGGACCCTATTATTGCAATCGTTAAACGGAAATTTGGGGGCGCACGAGCGTCTCCAATAAGGGTCCTAGCTACGCCACTGCTATTGGTGGAACTCTTATGAAAAAATATTGTTTCAATGCCACTGGCCAAACATCAGTGACGTCACAAATTGTTTGCAAAACTTTCTTAATATTTTCAGAATGGGGGATTACACCATTTTTTTTATAATTTCATCTGAAAATATTAGGAAAACTAAGACTATTGATGAAAATCCGGTGAAAAAATTCCTATTAATAAGCGAGTTATGGTCTCCCGAATTTTGAAAAGATTGACGTGACGTCACATTTATGTGTTTTTATATCAAACTGTTTTCATCATGGACCTAAATGTTCTTGAAATATATGCTATTTTAAGTTATATTTACATAAAAATAAATGAATATTATAACACTGTATAAGTCTACATACTTTATAATGGGGTATTCCACCATAACAACAAAATAAGAAAAAAATCAATTTAACTTAAAGTATGGCTCAATAAATAATAGTTAAAACAATGAAAGCATTTTTTAAATAATTACTTTTCGAGATATTTCACATTTGCTAAAAGGGAAAATTGACGTCATGCAATTGTTATCTTTCTCTCGCAGCGTGCTCAGAGCAGTGTGTATGAGAAAGACAAGTATAGGGGAAATGTGACGTTACACTGATTTCTCGAAAATAAAATACTGTTGAACTAGGAACAATTAAGATTTTTTAATTCTATGAATTGCTTCAAAACTGAATGAAGTTTTATTTAAAATAATAAAAAAAAATTGAGTGGAATACCCCATTACAGGTGTATTTAAATTATTAAGTTTAATGCAAGAAATTTATGTTAAAATAAAAACTGTTTGAAAACTGCTGTACAGGAATGTTAGCCCCGCCTTTCGAATTTGAATTTCTTAACTTCCATTGGTAGTAATCCCCACCTCCTAACACGCTATTTGTAATGCATGTATAGGTGGTCTCTTGGTCGCCAATCAAAATATTTTCATATTAGTGTCGAAGCGCTATAACAAAAAACCCTTTATTTCCGAAATATCTCAATTATACCATTTCATTTTTTTTTATTAATATTCGTTATTCAGCATATACATTCGTATTTTTTTTACTATTTTCCTTTAATTCGATTGAGCCGTAATCCCCCATTAAGTGATATTTGACAAAGTTTGGTTTCACGAATTTATATTATTTATTTAATGCATGTAAAAACGGTTGGCTGTCAAGCGCCATCTGCTATTTTCTTACGTGAAATGAAGTATGTGAAGTCATAAATAATTTCAGTCATTCAAAAATTCATATATCGCTTACTAATTCGAATTTTAACATCGCGTTTCTACCAATATTCTTAGATTTTTATACATTATCAGTTTTTTTTTTTTTTTTTTTTTTGTTAAATTGGTAGAATACCCCTTTCTACAAATTATCTGTTATATTTTCCATAAATATTCTCTTTCTTTCAAGATGGGAAGCCAATGTTACGTAATGGAGACACTGGCGACTGGATCGGCACTTTCGAGGGCCACAAGGGTGCCGTCTGGGGCGTAGCCCTAAACCAACAAGCCACCAGAGCTGCTTCAGGGGCTGCCGACTTCACCGGCAAAGTCTGGGACGCTGTTTCAGGCGAAGAAGTCCATTCTTTTCAGCACAACCACATCGTAAAGAGTGTTAACTTCTCTCAAGACTCGAATTTATTGACTACGGGCAGCAACGAAAAGCTGATTAGGGTATTTGATCTCAATAAACCAGAAGCCAGTAAGTAAAAATGATTCTATTTGAAATTGTCTTCAACGAACACAGAAATCGCCATTAAAAGCTCAAATTGGCACTAAAGTAATCCATTATACAACCATATAACTATTAACTAATATATTGCGGATCCTTTGCTTTTCTTGAAAGAAACACTGTGAAATGGAAATATCATTTCTGCGTAAGTCTATCTCACACAAACATCCAACCGCGAATTATGCGCATGCTTGGAAACCTTGACTACTATTGGCTAACGGGGAAATCATCATCACTTTTTGCGAATCACAGAGTTTTGTTTATTAACGACTATCGCGAGAAATTTTAAATATAAATTTGAGAAATTAAATAATGTACCTATTATTTATTTTGTATGTAAATTCTTGAATATAAATATTAGTAATAATAAAAAACATTGACATATTCTAGTGCTATATTTGAATTAAATAATTTACTTTGTTGTACTGTAAAAATAATAGGAATACAATCTGGTCAGGATTAATTTATTTAGGTGACAATAAATTACTGTATGGAACACAAAGCAAATGTTTTCGAAGTGCAACTACAAACAGAAATGCAATCAAACGTGAAAGTCAAACCATGTGCTCGCTGCATCACCAGGGCAGCGTTCCAAAACCAAGAATACCGAGTTTTGTCGTAGAGTATGATGTGTTGTGTTTTGGAACGAATGAGAGTTTTGTTAAAGTAAAAAATTGAAACTAAATTAAAAATAATTTTATAAAACTAACAAAACTACTTATAATTACAACATTAATGTCAAGCCCGTAATAAAAGCGCTTCTATGGAGCACTCTCCTCAATATAATGTGAAAGTACTCTCCATAAAAGCGCTTTTATTATAAAAGTAAGCTCGTAATACACGCCAACGTATTTACTTATGTTTATTTTCAACCAAAAGCATGTTTTCTTCCACAAGAAGGCAAATTACTTTCATATGTTGAGAATCGTGAGCAACTACATTTGAAAATATTGTGGATTTTGGAACGCAGCCCAGCCAGCGACGCTGTCAGCGTTAGCCAATAGTAGTCAAGATTTCCGAGCATGCGCATAATTCGCGGTTGGGTGTTTGTGTGAGATAGACTTATGCAGAAATGATATTTCCATTTCACAGTGTTTCCTTCACCTACTCTTATGGGAAAGATACGAGCATTAGCAATATATTAGTTAATAGGTATATGTATACAACGCTCTCATGCAATTACAGTATTGCCAACCTTACGAGCATTTTTGTAAGAAAATTTGAGCAGGTGTGTCCGATGTAGAATAGCAAATTTATATGAAAAATAACAAAAATATGTGCAAGAAAAACACTTCAGTGCCTTGTTACATTCATAAATATTTTGGGAGTATTTGGTGATTTTTTTTTACAGGTCCACAGACTTTTTCCGGGCATTCGGGCGGTGTCAGACATGTTCTCTTCTTCAGAAATGATACTCACATTGTTTCCTGTGCAGATGATAAAACCGTAAGAGTCTGGGACAGATCTTCAGGACAGGTAAATAACAATTAAAATGGGGTATTCCAGCTCATTTGAATTAAGGGAAATTAGTAAGAAAAAAAATATATGAAACAATATACAATCGAGCGTAAAGTTGTACTGATGAGCTCTAATAAGAGCGAAACACGTGTGCTGCTATTGAGCGATTACCCTGCGAACATATTCATTAAAGTATATGCTTATAATGAATATTAATAAAGAAAGAATGATATAATTATTGAAATACTACGGAAATGAAGGTTTTTTTTTATAAAGTCAATATACAGGTGTCCCAGATATAAACGGTATAACTTGAACCATGAATTAAACACGTAAAAATAAGGTGACAAGTTCATTTGAGCAAATGTCCATAAATGCTTTGTTTCAGAAATATTCACGTTTATCTGATTGAGCAGCGCTACCTTAAAAATCAACTTTATAACGAGATCACAGAATAGACATGTACAGAAGCGACACTCCTTGTCTACACCATTGTTGTTGCGATTTGATGTTTATGACCTTGAACTTTAAATATGTTGGCTAATTTACGCGCGAAATTTAAATTGTTTTAAATGGTAAAAGAAAAATTAGAACACAAAAGTACTAAAATTTTAATTTTATTAACGAATTAAAAAGAAATCATAAAATAAACACATAATTATGTTTTTATTGAACAAATACGTTAATTTTACAAATTCAATACAATGCAGAATTTTCTATATCTTTGACGTGGGAAACACAAACGTCAGATTCAATGAATATGTCTCAAATATCCTTCGCCATCAAATCTTCTCTCCTCCGGCCTTGAGCCACATTTTACACCTATATTTATTAAGTGAATATACATTTTGCATGATATGGAAGTCGTTTTGCATTACTTACATTTATGGATCTTTCGGAAACGAAAAAAACTTACATTTCGTTTTCTCCATTTTTTAAATCTACTTATACAGTTTTTATATAAACAAGTCCTCCCGATTCTACCTTCTTCGTTTTATCCATTTCATTAGAAACTAACATCACTTCTAAAATTCACAAACAGTTCACAAAATGACATATGTCAAAAGTGAGAAGACGTATTTGGTTTGCTTAAATTAGCCGTAACCCTAAAATACATAGGCGTGACAAGCTGAGACAACAGCTCTTCCAGAATATGTGAAATATAATGATTTTCTTTATGATAACGATTTTTCCTATCGTTTGTTGAAAAAATAACATATTTGTTCTTAGTAGAAATCAATTTGTGTTTCTCAATATACTTTTATTATTGACTCCTAACGGAAAATGTTCACGTCGAGATAATGAAAAGAACAAAGAATCGTAAGATACGAAGATATGCCGAAACAATCTGATTTTATCCGATTAGCCCTTTAAATTTGTTCGCATACTCTTTCTCTCTCTGACTGTCGCTTCTGTATAAATGTTTATTCTGTGATCTCGTTATAAAGTTGATTTTTAAGGTAGCGCTGCTCCAATAAGAAAAACATGAATATCTCTGAAACAAAGCATTTACGGACATTTGCTCAAATGAACTTGTCACCTTATTTTTACGTGTTTAATCCATGGTTCAAGTTATGCCGTTTAAATCTGGGATATCCTGTATATTATTTTGATAGGCGACTGAAAGATCGCGTATAAATGGATAATAAATAGTGTGTTAAGAAATTCAAATATCGAAGGAGTGTCCAACACTCCAGCACTGCAGTTTTCAAACAGTTTTTGTTTGAACATAAATTCATTGCATTAAACTTAATAATTTAAATAATACACTTGCAATGCCGAATTTTGAAATCCCAGATTATTTTTGTTTATAAAACCGGACATAAGAAACGTAAATTTAACTATACATATTATTAATCTAATTGGAATTTAGATTTGTAACAATTTGGGGTGTGGCAATATTTACATATATTTCAAAATTTGTTGCACAATATGTTTTAAATTAATTTTTATTGCAAGGTACATTGTGTGCTAATCAATTTTAATTGGTTTCGTAACAATTTTTTACTATTTTGACCATGACACTAGATTCATAATTAGAAATTTTAAATCCCTGCATTTTATTTTCAGGAGGTGCAGAAAATCTCATTCCCTGCCATTCCCAACAGCCTGGAAGTTTCCAGAGATGGAACAACCATCACAGTAACTCATGGAAGTTCCGTGACATTCTTGGACAGCGAAACTTTGAACAAAATCCGGGAATTCCCGGTCCCAACGAATGTTAATTCCGCCTCACTTCATCCGGATAAAAGTATTTTTGTCTGTGGAGGCGATGATCTGAAGATGTATAAGTTTGACTACACCACCGGCACTGAAATCGGTAAGAGACATTAAAAAATAACATATTATACCTACAACACAAAATAGACGATTGGAAATTCTCGATTATACGAAACGTGTTGCCTCAAAGTCAAATTACAGATTTACGAGGTCTGTCCGAAAAGTATCAGACTTTCCTTTATATCTTCGCGCCTGACAATTTTAGCGTCCTCTGCCGGGTACGAGTGTCAACTGTAAAGCTTCACAAATTCCCTAGATGCCGCAGTTTTGGTCGGATTGCCTTCGTTTACGTGCAGCATGCGTTTGTTCACAAAGTATTTTTTACGTTTGTCGCATTTTGCTATTGTAAAAAATGAAGGAAAGATCGGAACAACGAATTTGCATTAAATTTTGCTTAAAACTCAAAAAGAGTTGTGTGGAGACAATCGAAATGAGGAAGACGGCATTTGGGGACGAGTGTATGAGCAAAACACAAATAAAAGACTGGTATAAACGGTTCAAAGATGGCCGCACATCTGTTGATAGTAACCCACGTTCTGGGCGGCCTTTGACGACAAAAATATCGAACGTGTGCAACTTGTGATCAATGAAGATCGTCGATTGACTGTGTGAGAACTAGAATATGACCTGGGAATACCGAAAACTAGTGTTTGGAAGATTTTAACTGAAAATTTGCAAATGGTTCGTGTGTGTGCGAAATTCATTCCGAAATTGCTAACAGGACAATTTGGAAATGGTCAATAATGATGAAAATCTCCCATCGATTTTTGGCTGTTCCCAAGATAAAAAATGTCGCTCAAAGGACACCGATTCGACGACAAAGAAACAGTCGAAACTAATACGACGAATGCTCTAAAGGCAATACCAAAAAATCTGTTGTGGCCAGCACAAGACCTCTCATTTCCATATTAGGCTAATATAAGTATTGTATTGCACTTTGCTATCGAAACGTCGTTATATAACAAAATTTTACAGAACTTTACCCAAATATTGTTTTTTGTTGTATTTAACATGTCTTCTGCACACATATAATTCTAATTACATCTATTTTTCATTGTATGAGGAAGTTCCTGATTGTCAGAGATTCTTCCAATTCATTAACCAGATTGGCGGTATTTCTGATGGATATATGCATTTTACCTATAATTTTAATAAATATTTAATTAATAAAACAATAAGAAAGATTAAATATACTTCCCAGAAAAAGCTATCAGAATGTCACTAAAACTGTTGATTTTTGACACTGACATTAATATATGTCATTTAGAAACTATGTTATAGACATATGAATTTGTCAACTGGTTTCCTTAGTGTAGTTTCGCCTACTCGACTTGTTATATCCTGATATTTTATATATTATAGCGTCTTTATCTCTAAATTTATAGATGATATATTAAAAAATTTAAATGTATTAGATGTAGAATTTTGTTCTTCAAAATTAGTAATATCAAAAATTTTCAAAAAATAATATTTAGAAGATTTTTTAAAAAAAACTACTACTTCCGGTTGTCCAATTGTTACCAAAACCTTTTCAGCTCTTCCCAGGAATGTCAGATTGAGGAATTCATAGTTAAACAGGTCTTATGTCTTATAGTTTTTGAGGAATCGTCCGTCTAACATCCAGCCATACAAACACACACACACATTGTAAAAATGTTAAAATCGGACTCTAGTGACCTTGAAACGTGCTTATTCCTTAAAATCTGGATATGAGATTTTTAGCATGATTCCAATACCTCTCTTAGCGAGAGGTAAAAACGAGTTCCAAGACTGCTTCCAAAAGTAGAAAGGCCGTTGGAAGCGTACTCTTCAATCAAATGGGGACTACTTCGAAGGATGCCACCAGCCCGATGACGCAGAATAACAGCAGCGGGGAAATATAAAGGAAGGTCTGATACTTTTCGGACAGACCTCGTATTTACGTAAAACAAAATAATCAAACGCAGCTTTAAGTAACCACTGCAATACGTGGTGTGGTAACTAAGGAAAATCACGCATTCCTATTGGGTTATAACTTATGAATAATAATAATAATAATAAATTTATTTATGTCTTACTAGTATGTTATTGTTTTATAACAACCTCAACATTAGGTCTGTTATTGAGTAAATAATACCCTAGGGCGTATTAAGTTGCTATGGTAATGTTGACAACAAACTGAGGTTAATAATACTGATACTAACATAAAGTGCAGTTAAGGTTAAGAGGCATTGTGAATTGTAGTCGTTTATAATCATATTTGTTTCATCACAAATACAAACCAGCATACTTCTTATTCTTAGCAATAACATTGCTCGTCCATATTGACAGAAAAATACCACAAGAAATATATTTTTTGTTTGAAAAATGCTTTGTTTACAGAAACAAAATATTACCTAGATACCGCATTCACAGACTACTTTGTAAGTTGTATTAAAATTTTGTGATTTATTATTTTTGTTTGAAAAATTCTAGTCAGACAAAATGTTTATAAAGAATTTCTAGTAAGACATAAAACGTTGAAGGCACTACGGGTGTTAAACGACAATAATGCCTTCGGTCAATGTACTCGCCTCGGGCCAGAGGCCCTCGACAGTACACTGTTGACCTCAGGCATTATTGTCCTTATAACAACCCTTGGTACCTTAATTACTATTATACTGACAAGCAACAGATACAATTTCAATTACAGATTATCAGTGATTAATACACATAAAAGAGAAAAATTATTCATCATCAATATTAATACAATGCACAAGTGTTTTTAAAGATATATTAATAGTACAGGCCTTTAAATTTCCATCTTTTCAGAATCGTTCAAAGGGCATTTCGGCCCGGTGCACTGCGTGAAATTCTCCCCAGATGGCGAGCTATACGCTTCTGGTTCAGAAGACGGCACTTTGAGACTTTGGCAGACCACCATCGGCAAAACTTACGGTTTGTGGAAGTGTGTGGAGGGCCATGCCCTGCCAGACCCCCTTTCGCCCCCCAAGGAAGTCCAAGCTAACTAAGAAAAAGAAGAAGAAGAATGGAAGTGGACGAAGAAGAAAAAAAATGGAGTGCATTTACAGGACTCGAGTAGTTCTTAAAGAGAAGACTTGAGTGTTATTTATATCAATAAAGATTGTTAATTTTCTATTGTGTGTTTTTTTCTTTCTGGTGTTGGTAACTAATAATAAATAATTATATAGGTAGACAACGGCTAAAAAATTCTAGATTTTCAAAAGTTTTCGAGAAGATTTTATACGTAAGATTATACTGTGTCTCCTTTAAAAATCTGATGTGGCCAACATACGACCTCCCGCCAATTCCATGCTTAAAATAGCAGTGAGCTTTAAGTAAAGTATCATTACCGGTTAATCGTTTGTAAATAAAATCTAATTTGTTGTCCAATAAATAGAAAAGTCTATAATACGAAATTTTGGATTGTTTTATTGTTTTTCCTCAAAAATTTGTTAGAGCTCCAAATTAAGTACTACATCCGATTTATCATATATGGTTAAAATCTAATATGTTGTTTCAAATTATATATGAGTTTTAAATACCAAATTTGAGAAGTTTTGGATCATATTTTAATAGGCTTTAAGGAAAAATCGTCACACACGTACATTCTTATAAAAATCAGCATCATCTTCTAGGTGCTCTAAAACGCAATCTTTGTAAATTCTTCGCCGTACATAATCCATTTCGTAAATGTGTAGTTGTAAATTAATATTAATTTATAGTGCTGCAAAAATAGCAATTAGCAAATTTAAATCAGATCATCCTGTACATCTAACATTTATGTATGATGGAAAATATATTATTTTTACAAACGTTAATAAAATATTTTACTATTATATTCTCATTAACACGGTTTCATTATTAATTTTAATATAATTGCTGCCTGTCAGTGACATTTGTTTAAATATGTCAAACCTGTCATTAAAATTATGATTTTGTTTGACGCATAGGCTAGGTGATACATGGAAATAAATTATATTATATATTTATATTTAAAGTTATTTAGAGTTATTTACTAAATGTTATTAACGTAGAATTGAAGATTAACCCATTATATTCCATTTTAATTAGTAAAAGTTGCTAAAAAATTATATTCAATGAATTTTTTACAAGAAAAACTGTTAAAAGCTTGTATAAATGATACTTCCGGTTATCCGATATACACTAAAAACTAATGAGCTCTTCCCATATTAGTATAGAATGGGTATACAAAATTTCAATTTTTTCTGATTGATAGTATTTGAGTAATCGTGTCCACATGATTCACACACACATACATACCTACAGACATCATTGTAAAAATGTTAAAATCGGATTCTGGGGACATCAAAACGTGCTTATTATATAAAATCTCTATATGCTATTTTTAGCACGATCCCTATACCTCCCTTACCTAGGGTAGCGGGAGGTAAAAATGTAGTTAAGAGCTTTCTGATTGGTCTAAACGGGAATCAAGTTTAAAATGGCAAAAAAATAAAAGTTAGTTGTCAACTGGAGTTGTAGTCGGTGCACATGTCGTAGCAGAAATTAAAGATAGAAATATGTAGGGCAGACGAGCAATATCGATGTTAAATAGCATTCTGTGGAGTCAATATCAAAATCTGTAGTGGCCAGCACAATACCTCTCGCCATTTTCATATTAGTCTATGGGTCCAATTCTCAATTTTCCTCAAAGTGAAATGCAGTGAAAATTTTTCACTTTATCACTTGAAGCTATTTTCAATTGCAAAGTGATCTGATATAAATTAGAGAGAAATTGTGATATTGTATGTATTTACCGTATGTTTACAATATTGGTTGCGCATGACAAGAAAATAAAAATTTGGTGCATGTGTTTGTTGGCATTTGACAAATAATATCATGACACACACTGACAAATAATATATAAATTTATCATATCACAATGGTGAAAATTGAGAATTTGGCCCTATATAAGTACATATTGTATTTAACATTTCTGGTACACACACAAAAATTCTAATTACATCTATTATTAATATATTTTTTAATTTATTCTATAAGTTTCCTCCTACTTTTCTAAATGTTAGAAATTCTTCAAATTCATTGATGAAATTGGCGGTATTTCTGATGCGTATATGTAATAATATATGTATCTATAATTTTAAATATTTAATTAATTACAAAATAAGAAATATTAAATGTACTTCCCAGAAATAGCCTTCAAAAATATATCTGGATTTTTAATTTTGGTAAATACAGAAGCTATGATTTTGTTTCTAATTTCCACACCCAAATTAAGGTGACGGCGCATTGTTCAGACTATGGTTTTTGGATAGTACAGGTTGAGGAGAGTATGTTCCCAAAATTTGATGACAAAAGGGCAATAAACACGGGCCTGTAGAAATTTTTTAAAATGACTATTTTCAGGGAATTTTTGTCGATTTTTAATAAATATGATCTTATATTTAACATTTTTTAACTGAATTCTCTCTAATTTGATACGTTTATGTATTTATATTTCTATATAGGACGAACAAAATCGATCCTATACAAGAAAAAGGTAAGTTGATAAGTGCTGCCCCCTTAAGCGGTAGTTTTAGGAACTATATACGTGTGTATTTTGCGCAAACCCCATACCAATTCTATAAATCCAATCCATCTGCCAATTAGAATTATTTGAATATATCAGATATTTCCATGATTATAGCATAGCTGGCTGATTTATGAATGTTAATATTTTTATAATTCTTTAACTCTACATCTTTTGAATATGAAGGAAAATGTATAATCAAATCGTATAGAAAATAAGATATTCTTTCATACTGATAACCACAGAAAATATCAAAAAATTATATTTAATTGCGTTTTTTCAAGAAAAACTGTTAAAAACTTCAAATAAGGGTACTTCCGGTTGTTCAATTATAACTAAAATCTAATGAGCTCTTCATATGGATGTAAAGTAGAGGAATACGAAAGAATTAAACTCTCAGAATTGGAGTTATCGTCGGAGAAATTTTCGTCACACATACACACAAACAAACATTCTAGGGACCATAAAACGTGCTTATTCACCACCGATTTTTTTGACCAAAGACAATATCCTCGACAATACCTAAAGATGGCGGAAGGAAAAAATCATATGTATATTAAAATATTTCCCATATTAGAGATAAAAATTTGAAACTTTATAATCTAAGCTAGTAAAGTATCAATGCATTCATAATAAATTTCCAAAATTCTGGGAGTAATCGGTAAGGCCTGTTAACTACTTTATGGAATAACAACAATATAATTCCCTACAATTACCGCCGAGAAATCCGTTAATACATGTTATCTATAATAATAACTGTCCTATAAATATTAATGGGCGCGTTCAGCACGCTGTTAGCGATGAGCACCGCTGCGTGCCGATGATTGCCGAATGCAATTGCTGGACCAATTACATTCGTCCATTCATTGTGTCAAACTTCGGAGGTCAGCGATGAGAGGTGCTGAACGCGCCCATTGTCTATGATAACTGTTCCGGTCAATGTAAGTCAGCACCTAAATGAAATATAAACTTAATTAAGCAAAAGTTGTCAAACATATTTTATGTTGTACTTACCAACTTTTCAAATAATTAAATAAAGAATAATGTCCGGCACATGTCTCTATTTTACTGGTAGTTTCATTTTTAGTGTAATACGTGTAAAATCTGATAATTTATATTTAAGGTTACGTACTATTTTGACATTGAACAGATGACAGATTCTCCAACAGATGGCACTGATGGTAGACAAATTTATTATTTATTAATAATTTTATTATTATTATTATTGGTTTTTGATGCTTGAAAATCGTATGAGTGCCATTTTATAAACTATATTTTATTTTAAAGATTATTTTGTTGAAGTATGTTCAGAAAATGTTTTTGTTTTTTGTGCAGTGCAGTGTAGTGCATCGGGAAAGTGATGTCAAATGCACGCCTGTGCAACGCAATGTAGTTTCCCTATCCTAGCTATGTCTCACAATTTTATCATGATAGAAAGAGAGAGCGGTGAGAGAGATGAAAGATCGGAGGCCGATGAACGTATCGATTTACCTTTACATTCCCTTTGACATAAGGTTGTTTTGACGTTTGTGAAGTGTTTTGTATTCTAATTTAATGTAAAATGGGGAAAAAATGTTTCGTACCGAACTGTAATAGTGGCTACGCGGCGTGTAAAGAAAAAGTTTCAATTTTTGGTGCTCCTAAAGATGAAGAAAAATTGAAAATTTGGATACGAAAAATACCTCGCAAAGATAGAGTGTTTTCTAATAAAGACTTTGTGTGCGCCAAACATTTTAAAGATGACGAAATATTGAAAGAATGGACTGACGGCTTCAATCATGTTTGTACATTTAATAATATTTTTTACATTAATAAATTAAGTAAGAAAGAAAGTGGGAAGTAAAACGAATATTTTCAGATTCCACACAAAATATTTCACTTGAAAAAAGGTGCTTATCCTACCATATTTCCAAACTGTCCAAATTATTTTAATGTTAATACCCCTAAAAAGAGACGTGAGATACTTAAATATGATACAATAAACAAAAAACGTAAGACAACCGACACCATGCTCGTTAACAGTAATATCGATGAGGATAATAATGAATCATTATTAACAGGTATCCGAGTACATCATGGTACTTTTATAAAAAAATGTAGTCGTATCGACATGATCTCTATATTTTTTAGAAACAAATTTGGAAACTCCAACGACGTCTCCTTCACTTTTCAATTTAATTTTGAAAAATGATATTGTAATCACATTGCCTAATGAATTTTGGTCCTTGAGCAAAATAACAAATAATGGCAAAGCATGCCTTGTATATTTAAAATTAATATTTTCGAATACAGAAGTTCCAGTAATTGAAAAGCAATTATTAATTACGGAATCTTTAGATGTAAAAATTTTTATTTACGTACAACAACTATTTAATAAGGTATACAAAATAGTTTTACCAAATGATATTTCTAAAATTTTAGAAGAATTAGAAATATTAAATGTGTGCCAAGGCGTTAATTTAACAAATAGAAATATGATTATTAATGCTCAAAAACGAAAAAAATTATTAAATTCTTACAATTGTAGATATATTTGGATCTATTCAAGCTTACGATTTATTTGTAACAAATAAACTTTAAGAAACTCTTATGCCCATTTGCACCAACAAGGCTTAAATTTTAAGCCAGGCTTAAACAAAAAAATGCAAATCGAAATTTTGATAGCAATATATTATAATTCATTTGGCTTTTCATTTATATATTTCATAAATTTAATATTTAATCTACATTGGTGCAACCGGCCATTATTCAATTAAAATGTATATGTATACAGAAATCGAAATGTCTATATTTTTAAAAAAATAAATATACTATAAGAATGTACCTGAACTATAAAGTCTTAAAATTAATTATACATTGTCCTTTAAATAAAAATCAATAAAATATACACCGAAAGTCTTTTTATTTGAGAATTATTATGCATAATCTCATATAAACTACATAATCGCCAGCCGTACGTAGGCCTCCGATCTTTTGTCTCTCTCTTCGCTCGGCGATAAGAAAGTGTGCCGCTTTCCGCTGCTTCGTTGCAACTCCTCTAATAGTAGTTATATTATACTCCGTGGTCACAGGTTACAGATACATGAATCATATCACGGATATATTTTCTTGAAGCAACCCTTTTTCATTGTTATTATTAAGGCCTCTTCTACTATGTCTACAAATTGTAAAAATTTTTGATTATCTTCATGATTCATTATTTAACTTAGATGTCATATGTGATGGAAATGACAGTTTGACAGTTTTTTTAAATATTGATCAAGTCTACCTAAATTTTTTGAAGAAAGCATCAATCAGTACTTGAGCATTACTCAAGGTTGCTTGGAACTCGCCTCAAGTAATCCTTCGATCGAAGTACGAGTGAAGAAACGAGTAACGACTATGAAATGAAATCTGGTACTCAAAGCAGATTCAAGTATGAGTCGAGGCGAAGTACTGACTATGAATACGGGCATAAAGCCTGAATTACATTACACTTTTTCTGGCTAAAATCTAGTACCTAAATTGGAACTAGATTTTAGTCAGAAAAAGAGTGTAATGTAAATCAGGATTTAACGCGTCCAAGTTTCACACTAGAACTTGTTCTAACTTTTTTCCAAACTAGATCCGACGCTATTTTTCAACCAAGTTTCGCACTAGACCTGCGCAGTGAGTGCTTACTTCAATGATGCCAACGTATATATAAACGTCAAAATATTTTGTTTGGATTTAAAGTACATACCATATAATCACTTAAATTATTTATACTTTCATAATGTCATCTAAAAAGTGGACACCCGAAGTGGTTAAAAGTTTGGTAGCTCTTTTTGAATTACAACCCGTTTTATTTAAGGTAATTTATATTAAATAAATAAGTTAAAGGTACAAGATATTTGCCTGTTTTAGGTTAACACAACACGCCAATATACCAAGATATCTCAAAGTAACCATTAACCTATATCGTGCAGAAATAGGTACTTTGGCGAAATTGAATGTCATTCTTTTTAATTCTGTATTCCACCATACCAAGCAGTTTCTCAAAATTCTCATTGTTCATTCGTAAATAGTTTTCATAAGAACTTTTATCTTCTAAAAGTTTCTTCTATCACGACGTAACAACCAATCACAAGTGTAGTAAGAATTACCCGTTTAATATTAGGTTTTAATGAACTAAATTGACACACTGACAGAATTATAAATAAACAAAACAATACAACTACAATACAAAACATTGATATCAGGTAATCTGATATTTTATATGAAATTAATATTAAAGAGTTTTTAGGATTATATTATCACATTCTTCCAGCCATTAAATTCAGTACTGAATGTAGTCTTGTAGATATGTAGGTTGCCGACGTTGTCTGTTTGATCGTCGAGTTCCTTCACTGGTTAGGTTCTCCGGAGCCAGCGACGGTTGTTGTATTTGTTGGTGATTTTCTGAAAAATCTAATCTTTGAGATGGTGTAGATTCAGTCTCTAGGTCCGGTACTGGCGGTCGTAATTGTTGTGGGTTTTCTTGTATAGGTGTAGATGTAGTTATAGGTATAGATTCAGTCTCTTCTTCTCCGTCAGATTCAAAGTTTATGTTACCTCTGGGGGCCAAATGCCTGTTACTAACAGTTGTTTCACGTCCGTCATTATAACGAACAAATGAATAATTAGGGTTCGACTGTAGGATTTCTACCTCCTCGACGAGATTATTCTTATTTTTATTATGGGATTTAAGAAAAGCAGTTCCACCTTGTGCTAGCCAAGTAGGAATTGAGGTCCCTATAGTAGACTTCCGGTTGTAACGGAACATGCGTTCATGTGGAGTAGCATTAGTAGCTGTGCACAGCAGCGATCTAATTGAATGTAGGGCATCTGGAAGTACAAGTTCCCATCTTTCAATAGTAAGTTTATTTGTTTTTAGAGCCAGTTGAACCGTTTTCCAAATAATGCCATTGTACCTTTCTACTTGGCCGTTTCCTTGTGGATTATATGCGGTTGTTCGACTCATGGCTATACCTTTTTTTTGAAGAAAATTTTGAAATTCAACAGACATGAAAGAAGCACCACGGTCGGAATGAATATATGATGGCATTCCAAACATAACAAAAATCTGATCCAAACGGCTTATGACAGTAGAAGTTGTTATGTCAGGACAAGGGAATGCAAAAGGAAATCGCGTATATTCGTCTACAATAGTTAAGATATATTTGTTTCGCGTGTTGGAAGGAAGAGGTCCTTTGAAATCGATAGATAATCGCTCAAAAGGTGAAGTGGCTTTTATGAGTGTTGGAGTATCCCTTCGGCGGTAAAACTGAGGCTTAATCTCAGCGCAGGTAGGGCATCCTTTAATCATATTTCTTATTTGTTCTGTAGAGAATGGTAAATTTTTAGTTCTTACCCAATGAGTCATGCGAGTAATACCAGGGTGGCAAAGGGTTTTGTGCAAATGGTAGAGTTCTGTATTCGCGTCTGCAGCTATACTCGAACAAACTCTGGACAACGTATCAGCTATTATGTTTTCTTTTCCTGGCCTATAAGCTATGTCAAACTTATATTCTGATAATTCCAGCCGCCAACGTTCAATTTTCTCATTTTTAATTTTGCTTGAATGATGTTTATTTAGCATAAAAGACACGCATCTTTGATCCGTTATCACGGTAAAATGTCTTCCAAGCAAGAATTGACGCCACTTCCTTATAGATTCAATAATAGCGTATGATTCTTTTTCGATAGCTGAGTGGCGTCGTTCGCTGTCCGATAGGCTGCGAGAAAAAAATGCGACAGGTCTACCTTCTTGTGACAAAGATGCAGCTATAGTATGTTCGGAGGCATCAGTTTCTATAGTAAACGGAATATGATCATCAATAGCTTTTACCATTGACTTAGCTATTTCGGCTTTCAGAGTTTCGTATGCTATTTTAGCTTTATCATTAATAGGGTACGCTTCAACTGTAGTAAGATGTCTGATCTTTTCCGAGAATCCTGGTATCCACTTCGAATAATGAGCGAACATTCCTATGGCTCGCCTCATAGACACTGCATCTTGAGGGATAGGTAAATCTAATAGTGGACGTAAACGATCAACGTCGGGCTTGATTTCGTTATTTGATATAGAATATCCCAATAAATTTATTTGAGATTGTCTAAAGGTGCTTTTTTCTAAATTGAGGGTAAGGTTGAATTCTTTTACTGCTTCCATAAATTGTTTTAGTTTTCTATCATGGTCGTCAACATCAACTCCACAAATAGTAATATCGTCAAGATATGGATACACACCTTTCAGATTTTTCGTTTTTATGATTGTATCAATAGTTCTCTGGAAAGCCGCCACTCCATTGGTCACACCAAACGGTATTCTTTTGAACTGGTACAAATTACCATTAGCTTCAAAAGCAGTATACTTTTTATCTTCTTTAGCAATCGGCACTTGATGGTAAGCGCTACGAAGGTCAATCTTACTGAATACATGATATTTAGCAACTTTATTAACAAGATTCTCGATATTAGGCAGGGGATATGCATCTAGGTCTGTAAATCTATTTATGGTTCTAGAGTAATCTATTACCATTCGTTTCTTTTTATTAGCATTAGATGTAACTAGAACTTGAGCTCTCCACGGTGATGAACTCTCCTCAATAATTCCGTTTTCAAGTAAAGTTTGTATTTCTTTTCGGATGAATGCTTCGTCATCGTTAGAGTGTCGTCTTGATTTGATAGCTATTGGACGACATTCTTTATCTAAGTGTTCAAAGAGTCTGACGGATCTTACGTTAGCACTTTTAAAAGAAGCGCACGTAATAATAAGCGGAGATTGGGGTCCATCAAAATCGACTTGCAATGAAGAATGTCGCTCAAAAAGAGAAGTGCCTAATATGACTTCAACACACAGTTCCTTCATTATTAACAGTTCTACATTTTCGTGACGATGGCCTCCAACTTTTAAAGTGGCATTACATTTACCAAGTACTTCAGCACGATGATCCTTCGAAGCTAAAGTTATAGTTTCAGTATGGGGTAACATTTTGAGGCCATATTGTTTCACTACATTTTCATTAACAAAATTGTTCGTGCTCCCGGTATCAATAAGAGCTCTAACGGGGTATCCATTTATTTGCGCGATAACAGTAGTTTTCCGTAGTAAAGAAGGGGCAGCAGCTGACATTACCATACAGTTAGATAATTGATTCTCTTGAGAGGCAATCAACTCCTCCGAGTTCGTGGACGCTGAAGTAGATTGGTTCTTACATACTTTTGCAAAATGCCCTCTTTTGCCACAGTTCAAGCACTGGATATTCTTAGCAGGACATTCTGTTCTTGGATGACGAAAACCACCACAAAAGTAACATTTTTGTTTTGTTTTCTTTGAATTTTGATGAAAAGCATTGATTATTTTATCAGTAACAAAACTCTGAGACTGAGACAAAGCTTGTTCTAAAGTTCTTGCTTGTTTGAATGCTTCATCTAAGGTAACAGTTGTATTTTCGAGGATTCTTTGGCGTATACTAGCCGATGTGAGACCAGAAATGAAAGCATCACGAATAGCTAAGTTACGGTGTTCATCTGCAGTTACAGATTTAAATTCGCATTCTTTCGCTAACAGATTTAATGCTTGCAAATATTTATCAACAGTTTCGTCGGGAAGTTGACGTCTAGAGGCGAGTTGATGACGAGCGTATACTTCGTTCTTGGGTTTCAAATAGATTTCATCGAGAGTAGATATCGCGGATTTATAGTCTTTACATTCACTGACATGAGTGTATATTTCTGGAGACAAATAATTTACTAGAAGTTTTAATTTAATTTTCTCATCAGGAAGAGGTTCTCCCAAACTCTCAGTAAAATTAGAAAAAGTAACTTTCCAATGTGACCATTTAGATGAGTTATCTCCACTTGTATCTTGAGGACTTATTTCGAACTTCGTTGGTTGTAGGAATTTATCCATATTACTAGTATATATTTAGTTCATTAAATTGTAGTAAGAATTACCCGTTTAATATTAGGTTTTAATGAACTAAATTGACACACTGACAGAATTATAAATAAACAAAACAATACAACTACAATACAAAACATTGATATCAGGTAATCTGATATTTTATATGAAATTAATATTAAAGAGTTTTTAGGATTATATTATCAAATCCTACTGTTTATCTTAAATATTCTGTTATATAAATTATATATTTTATAATTTTTTAATAATTTCCGCAATTTCGTTTCTTTATCCATTTTTTCCACAAGTGTCAAAAACTTTGTCATGGTGTGAAAATAGTTGGCTACACTGTTTTTTTTGCATCAGCTGTTTGGTTTAAACGACGCCATATTAACTTGGATGAAATCTAGTTTGCTTTCTAGTCGAAAAAAGTTTCTTAAATCTAGTTTCGAATTTAGCCAGAAAAAGTGTAATGTAATTCAGGCTTAACTTTTATTTTATCGTCACGACTATGCTGTTTGTGGCGAAAATAATATCGTAGTTGCCACAATAGGTCCAATCTTCAATAGTTTCCGAGATGTGTGGCAGTGGAAAATGAGTTTTTAAGGGGTTTATCTCGAAAACTATAAGAGTTATAACTTAAATGAGACTTTTCGTTGAGAGGACATCTTAAATATGCTTTGTTTTCAAAAACAATCAAATAATTGTAGTAAATTAAATGTAGTAGCGACCTTGAGCAATATTTAATTTTCAAATAACTTCGTAACTATTAGAATAATAGACAAAATTTTGTTCGGTCACTATTTTTGTCATTTTTTCTTCGCTTCTAATACAAAATGGCCTCTTTCTCGGAAACAATTGAAGGTGAGTCCTATGTTTATTAAACTTTTTTTACTCATTTTGGTCAATATTAAAATATTTTACCCTTTTTTTAACATCGTTTATTTTAAAAATTTTCACTTTTAATTTGCCCCTGAATCAAATTCGTAAAACAAGGCCTTCACTTTTGACAATTTCAAAGACATAAGTGAAATATTTGTTGCAGTAGTCTTCATATAACTTATAATTTAGATTAGTGAGGTTACGGTACAATCCACAGCACACTTGAGGTCCAATTTCTTAAACAGTGTGCCAAACGAAGATTGTTAGAGCAATATATTTAATTTATTTTACTTGTATAGTATTTTCTATGTGTTGTAAACACGACTAGATTTTTTTTATGGTCACTGTTGATGAATTATTTTTAATATTCTTCAATTTGTGGTAGATTGGTTTTATATTTTGAATAAAACATATTTATTAAATACATAAATATTTTCATTTATACATCTAATCTGTTTTTATTATAATTATAGGCTTGTATGACTGTAATTACCCAAATTTAAGAATAGATGCTGATGACACACCCAGAAAAAGGTATTGTGATATATTTATCCATTTCTAAAATAAATTGCTCGAATATAATTCATGCCTTTTTTACCTCTCGCTATCCTAGATAAGGGAAGGTATAGGGATCGTGCTAAAAATCGCATATAGAGATTTTAGTGAATATGTGTAGGTATGGTATGTGTGTGGATCGTATATGTATGTACACAAATGAAATTTTTCGATTGATTATACTCAAAGTTGTGACGTTATTGAGATTTTCTGCCCCCTGGTGGCCGTTTTAAAAACTACATACATGTAAGGACTTAGAAAAAAAAACAAATTTTAAATATAAAAATATATTGGTATTAAAATCAAAATTACAAGACTTACAAAAATTAAAGTTTATTGTTATTAAAAAGACTGTTTGAATCAAAATAAAATATTATTAGTTATGTTGACAAATTTAGTTACAATTGTAAATAGAATTAGCACAAAAGAAACTGAAAAGATATTTGTGTTTAAAAATTCTGTTCATAATTATTTCTCACTAAGTTTGTTAACAAATTTGGTGACAATTTGTTAACGTTGCCAAACAGGCTTTAGTTGTAAAATTGAAATGTTTGTTACCAAGTAAAATTATCATTGTTTTGACTGTAAATATTATTAATTATATTGCATCTTTATTTTGTAAAAGAAGTTACTTTTATTACAAAATAAAGATGTGATCTAATTTGTTTATTTAAAGGAATCAAGGGCTGGAAAATAGCGCATCGGGTAGATTTAAAGCCGCTCTTTCGATTGGCATGCACAGAATTGCTTAAAACTAGTTTTTGATATATTTACCCTTTTCTGATTTTAGGGGATGACCTTTCATAACTCCATTATTAATAGGGCTAGAAGAGTCAAATAAATTTCATTAGACTAATTTGGACTCGCTGATTACGAATTTGTGGTCAAATTTTACCTAAGGCCCTTTGTTACGTAAGTACCCTTCAAAAAAAGGTTGTGCTAGTTATTTTATTAATTAAAGGGTTAAACAAAAAGGATATAATAGGAAATTAAAAAATAAACTTAAATTTTGATATATTCTGTCCTTTTATTATATAATTTATAATACACACAAAATATACATTATTATATCACTATAAATACATTATATAATATATTTTATGCACGGACGTATCAATTTGACAATTATACACGAATTTCTTTGACATAAACGTCATTTTACAGCCTGCGGGCCTCATTATAACCTACAATATAAACAATTTAAACAGGCAACATGAAAAGTTTTTATTACAAATCGAAAATTTTTATATTCTTTAATGAAAAATGAAAATTAATTTTGTGATATTTATATGGAAAGCACGAAGATACACAAAATAAAACTCAAATGTCATAACTAATAAACAAACAATAAACTGTTGTTTTTCGCTTTCATAGCAACACTAGATACTGGATGTACGAAGAAAAATTCTTTCCGATACAATTTTTCTAACACTCATAATTTGAAAATTTTCGTCCGTGCATAAAGTTTTGTATGTACCACGAGCGTAACTTGCTTTTATGGCCTTTGACGTGTTTTTATCCCTCGGCTTACGCCTCGCGCTCAAAATCCCGCCGCAGGCCATAAAAGCCTCCTTACGCTCTTAATACATAAATAACTATTATATATCCTGGGATGTCCGATGTCCTTAGGTGGTCCTTGGCCCTTTGTTGAATCTGTAATCATAAAGAAAAACATTATTAAACACTGATCATTGACGTTACAATAATATTATCGTTTACTAACAATAGTTAAGTACAATTATCTCGAAAAAGAAAAGTCGGAAAAGAAAATGTTTCAAATATAAGTCGTATAGAATTTAATTTGCAACAAAAAATCCTAATAAAATTTTCCTCTATATCCCATAGTTTTCCCAATATTTCCTATAACCCACCTTAGACTTGAATAACTCCCCTAATATCGACCCCTATGGGGTCAGGTTTGGCTATTCGTTAGACCTTTGTCCCTAGTTTACGTATACCAAATTTGAAGCAAATCGGAGTCAAAAAGTTTTTTTTGCCAAAAAAACCCCAAGGCTTTAGTCCATGGTTTTTAGTTTCGATTGGGGAAAAAAAATTTGAGTTAGACATGGCATCCCCTTAATTCGACCCCAAGGATTACGAATCCGGCGTTCGAATTGTGATGTAACGGTTAGATCTTACGTAATTCGCGAATGATATGTAAAAACTTCAAAAATTCATAGCGCCCTTATAGAGACAGCTTTTACAACCAAAATTTGGTTATATACATAGTTAAATACGTAGATTTTAAATATGTATGTTTCAGATTTTTATCTCTACCCGTTTTTGGGTATTAAAAATTGACCCAAAAATGGGTGGACATACGAACTCGAAAATGCAATTTTTGGAATCTATGGCTCAAGATACATATAATAGACTTAATATGAAAATTTAACTTTAATAAATACAGTAGTTATGATTTATTTTCTATGTTCCACACCCAAATTAAGGTGAAGGCGCGTTGTTCAGATTATGGTTTATGGGTAGTACAGGTCGAGGACAGTATGTTCTCAAAATTTGGTGACAAAAGGGCAATAAACACGGGCTCTACAAATTTTTAAAAATGACGATTTTTAGCAATATTTTTTGTCAATAGACACAACAAAAAAAGCTGTCAAATGATCCATTTCTAAACCCTTGGCCCTACGCCCTTGAGACTTGGATATGTTGTTCTACGACCCCTATATCTCAAAGGGTATCCGAGGGGAACGCGAAATTTCAAGGAAATCGCTGAAATCCTAGCCGTTTTCGAGATATCAGCCCCTAAAGTTTTTGGGGGATTATTTTTCCCTAGTTTGTCTATTTGAAGGAATGAAGGGCTGAAAAATAGCGTATCGGGTAGATTTAAAGCAGCTCTTTCGATTGGCATGCGCAGAATTGCTTAAAACTCTATAGTTTTTGATATATTTACCCTTTTCTGATTTTAGGGGATGACCTTTGATAACTCCATTATTAATACGGCTAGAAAAGTCGGATAAATTTTATTAGACTAATTTGGACTCGCTGATTACGAATTTGAGGTCAAATGAGACCCTTTATTATGTAAGTGCTCTTATTTCATTATATAAAGGGATAAACAAAAAGGGTAGGTAGGTATAATAAGAATTTAAAAGATAAATTTAAATTATGATGTATTCTGTCCTTTTATTATATAATTTATAATACACATATAATTTACATTATTATATAATACTAAAAATACATAATAATATGTATCTCGAAAACGAAAAATCGGACAAGAAAATGTGTCAAATATAAGTTGTTTAGAATTTAATTTGTAACAAAAAATCCTAATAAAACTTTCCCCTAAAGTCTATAGTTTTCCCATTATTTCCTATAACCCACTTTAGACTTAAATAACTCCCCTAATATCAATCCTTATGGGGTCAAATTCCGCTATTCATTAGACCTTTGTTCCTAGTTTACGTATACCAAATTTGAAGCAAATCGGAGTCAAAAAGTTTTTTTTGCCAAAAAAACCCCAAGGCTTTAGTCCATAGTTTTTAGTTTCGATTGGGGAAAAAAAATTTGAGTTAGACATGGCATCCCCTTAATTCGACCCCGAGGATTACGAATCCGGCGTTCGAATTGTGATGTAACGGTTAGATCTTACGTAATTCGCGAATGATATGTAAAAACTTCAAAAATTCATAGCGCCCTTATAGAGACAGCTTTTAGAACCAAAATTTGGTTATATACATAATTAAATCCGTAGATTTTAAATATGGGTGTTTCAATAATGTATCTCCACCCATTTTTGGGTATTAAAAATTTACCCAAAAATGGGTGGACATACAAACTTGAAAATACAATTTTTGGAATCTACGGCTCAAGATGCGTACAATAGACTTAATATGAAAATTTAATTTTAATAAATACAGAAGTTATGATTTTTTTTCTATGTTTTACACCCAAATTAAGGTGAAGGCGCGTTGTTCAGATTATGGTTTTTGGATAGTACAGATTGAGAAGAGTATGTTCCCAAAATTTGGTGACAAAAGGGCAATAAACACGGGCTCTAGAAATTTTTAAAAATGACCGATGTTTAACGATATTTTTGTTATTCGCCCAACAAAAAAAGCTGTCAAATTTGCTATTTCTAAACCCTTGACCCTACACCCTTGAGACTCACATATGTTATTCTACGACCCCCCCTGTTTCTCAAAGGGTATCCGAGGGGAACGCGAAATTTCAAGGAAATCGCTGAAATCCTAGCCGTTTCCGAGATATCAGCCCTTAAAGATTTTGGGGGGTTATTTTACCGTAATTTGTTTGATTAATGGAATTAAGGGCTGGAAAATAGCGTATCGGGTAGATTTAAAGCCGCTTTTTCAACTGGCCTGCACAGAATTGTTTAAAACTCTTTAGTTTTTGATATATTTACCCTTTTCTGATTTTAGGGGATGACCTTTGATAACTCCATTATTAATAGGGCTAGAAAAGTGGAATAAATTTTATTAGACTAATTTGGACTCGCTGATTACGAATTTGTGGTCAAATTTTACCTAAGGCCTTTTGTTACGTAAGTACCCTTCAAAAAAAGGTTGTGCTCGTTTTTTTTATTATTTTAAAAGGTTAAATAAAAAGGATATAATAGGTATTTAAAAACTAAACTTAAATTTTGATATATTTTGTCCTTTTATTATATAATTTATAATACACACATAATAAACATTATTATAAGACTATAAATACATTATATAATACATTTTATTTATAGTCTCTATCCTGGGATGTCCTTAAGTGGTCCTTGGCCATTTGTTGAACCTGTAATCATAAAGAAAAACATTATTAAACACAGTTCATTGACATTACAATAATATTATAAGTGTCCAACATTAATAAGAATAATTATCTCGAAAAAGAAAAGTCGGAAAAGAAAATGTTTCAAATATAAGTCGTTTAGAATTTAATTTGCAACAAAAAATCCTAATAAAATTTTCCTCTATATCCCATAGTTTTCCCAATATTTCCTATAACCCACCTTAGACTTGAATAACTCCCCTAATATCAACCCCTATGGGGTCAGGGTTGGCTATTCATTAGACCTTTGTTCCTAGTTTACGTATACCAAATTTGAAGCAAATCGGAGTCAAAAAGTTTTTTTTGCCAAAAAAACCCCAAGGCTTTAGTCCATGGTTTTTAGTTTCGATTGGGGAAAAAAAATTTGAGTTAGACATGGCATCCCCTTAATTCGACCCCGAGGATTACGAATCCGGCGTTCGAATTGTGATGTAACGGTTAGATCTTACGTAATTCGCGAATGATATGTAAAAACTTCAAAAATTCATAGCGCCCTTATAGAGACAGCTTTTACAACCAAAATTTGGTTATATACATAGTTACATACGTAGATTTTAAATATGTATGTTTCAGATTTTTATCTCTACCCGTTTTTGGGTATTAAAAATTGACCCAAAAATGGGTGGACATACGAACTCGAAAAAGCAATTTTTGGAATCTACGGCTCAAGATACATATAATAGACTTAATATGAAAATTTAATTTCAATAAATACAGTAGTTATGATTTTTTTTCTATGTTCCACACCCAAATTAAGGTGAAGGCGCGTTGTTCAGATTATGGTTTTTGGATAGTACAGGTCGAGGACAGTATGTTTCCAAAATTTGGTGACAAAAGGGCAATAAACACGGGCTCTACAAATTTTTTAAAATGACGATTTTTTGCAATATTTTGTCAATAGCGCAAGAAAAAAATCTGTCAAATAGGCCATTTCTAAACCCTTGGCCCTACGTCCTTGAAACTTAAATATGTTGATCTACGACCCCTATTTCGCAGGGTATCTGAGGGGAACGCAAAATTTCAAGGAAATCGCTGAAATCCTAGCCGTTTCCGAGATATCAGCCCCTAAAGTTTTTAGAGGGTTATTTTACTCTAATTTGTCTGTTTAAAGGAATCAAGGCCTGGAAAATAACGTACCGGATAGATTTAAAGCCGCTCTTTATATTGACATGCACGGAATTGCTTAAAACTCTTTAATTTTTGATATATTTACCCTTTTCATATTTTAGGGGGTTACCTTTGATAATTCCATTATTAATAGGGCTAGAATAGTCGGATAAATTTTATTAGACTAATTTAGACATACTGATTACGAATTTGAAGTCAAATTTTACCTAAGGCACTTTGTTACGTAAGTGTTGGTTATTTCATTATTTAAAGGGATAAACAAAAAGGATATAATAGATACTTAAAAGATAAACATAAATTTTGATATATTCTGTCCTTTTATTATATAATTTATAATATACAATAATAAACATTATTATATAAATACAAACACATTATACAATACATTTTATTTATATTTTCTATAAATATATCCTGGGATGTCCTTAGATGGTCCTTTGTTGAACCTCTAATCATAAAGAAAAAGATTATTTATTTTGCAACCAAAATTTGGTTATACACATAGTTAAATATGAAGATTTCAAAAATAAAAGTTTCAGTTTTTTATCTCCACCCACCTTTGGATATTAAAAATTGACCCAAATAATGGGTAGACATACGAACTTGAAAATGCAATTTTCGGAAGTTTCTGAATAGATTGCTATCTGTACTACATATGAGTCGTTGAGTATTCTATGGCAGTATTTAAATCCCATATCTAATAAATGTAAGTACCAAAGGCATTGAAAATTATGTATGTTCGTACGTATGTACACAAATGAAATTATTTTGATTGATTGTAGACTCAAAGTTGAAACGTTTATCAACAGGTGCTGCCCCCTGGTGGCCATATTAAAAACTACATAGGTGTAAACACAAAAAAAAACAATTTTTAAATATAAAAATATATTTGTATTATTGTATTAAATTACAAGACTTTTTCTTATAAAAATCAAAGTTTATTGACATTACAAAAGACTGTTCGACATTATAATAAATTGTTATTAGATTTGTTTGACAAATTTAGTAACAATTATGAACAGAATTAGAACACAAAAGAAACGTAAAAGACATTTGTGTTTAAAAATTCTGTTCATAATTATTTCTCATTAAGTTTGTTAACAAATTTGGTTATAATTTTGAACGTGTCAAACAGGCTTTAATTGCAAAATTAAAATGTTTGTTATCAAGTAAAATTATCATTATTTTGATTGTAAATATTATAAACTATTTTGCATCTTAATTTTGTAATAAAGTAACCTATTACAAAATAAAAACGCAAAATCATTAATATTTACAATCAAAATAATGATAATTTTACTTGTAACAAACATTTCAATTTTACAATGTTTGACACGTTAAAAAATTGTCACCAAATTTGTTTACAAACTTAGTGAGAAATAATTATGAACAGAATTTTTAAACACAAATGTCTGTTACGTTTCATTTGTGTTATAATTCTGTTCACAATTGTTACTAAATTTGTCAGCATATCTAATACCAATTAATAACAGTGTAACATGATATAGTTATAAAACTAAAACGTTTGTTATCAAATAAAATTATCATTATTAAAGGTTGTATTATTTGTTGTTAATTATTTTGTATCTTTATTGTGTGACTTAAAGATGCAACAGAATTAAACACAAATAATAAAACCACAATTTTATTTGGTAACAAACATTTCAGTTTTATAACTGATACGAAACTCTACATTTATATTATTTATGTTTTAGAGTAAAATAATACTATATTAAGTAGAGATTCGTTTACAATACTAATTTAACAAATTAAATCTTGGGGGTCACTAAATAAGATTCCTTGTTCCCATTGTTAAAGGTACAAAGATTTCATATTCAGTTTAAGACCATTTCCGAAACTTTATATTAATATTATATATTTTGTTACCACCCAAACCACCCACTTACCAAAATATATAATATTTATTAATACAAAGCTTCGTTTACAATACTTAAAATCTAACTTTGCCCTGACCACGCTTTTAAATATATTACATCAGAAATTTAGGCGAACGCCAGTAATTTCTCAAAGCAACACTTTGTCCTGAATACGTCTGAATCCACCCAGTGCAATTACACCATCCCTAATTCCCATCCTGAATTTAAAGAACAACACGTGTTGTCCGCAAATCTAAGTGACTCTAATATAAAAAACGGTGGAATCTGTGCCGATGATTCCCGCCCATTCGGGTTGGTTTCGCCTATACACGAGCAGGAGTCAGAGATTTCACGCCTAGCCGAGGCGCCGTGGTATATACCTACCACCTAGGTAATAGGTATATGGCTCTCACGACGTCGACTTAAAGCCTACGTCCCCAAACGAACTCCGCATTCCCGACAACACCGGCATAGGCACATGGGTTCCGTCTGCCACGTACGAGGACGTGGGGGGGTGCCCATGGAGGCCTATGGTTGTGCACCGTGTTCCAACGTTGGCCCCAATGCAAAGGACATGCTAATTCATAAACAATATCTAATAACCCACAGTATAACTGCAAAAGATGAATTCAGACGGAACAGAAACGAAGTATTCACTTGTATTGAAGTCACTAACGTTCTATCCTAAATATCTGTAGTAATTACAATTTTTACTAAAACTACCTACTTTAAAACTAATGGGACATTGGATTTAAATTAAAATAATATATTGTTTTATTGTTGTACAAACATTTTAAACAAATGAAGAAGATTAGTCATGGTCTGCGTCTCCAATCGGCACTGCAACCTTGACGATAGTGGCGGTGGGGAGATCTTTTTAACCTGAAAACTATCTTAAAACTAAAAACGAAACCCTTTTTTAAATAAATAGTATATATAAGGGAAACACCGCCCTCAAATACCAAACCCACGTTCCCTTATATATACCGTTTATTAAATACAGTTCCGTGTACAATAATACTTATAATCTATAAATTATTGTAGTTCCCCCCCCCCCCCCCCCAAATTAAGTTAGTGAAGTGCGCAAAATAACCTATCTTACGTTAAGATATATTTCAATGAAAAACAAGTCTAAAAAAGCCTATTTTACGTTAATATCGATTTCAAAGAAAAGCAAATCTAAAATTGTGAAGTTAACGTTAATTTTTCTCTCTCTCTCGAAAAGCAAAAACAACCCCACCTACTTATATCTAAGCTATCTTATGTCTACGCGAACTATCTTATATCTAGATTAAACTAAGCTAAAGGCGAAGTATGTGTGTGAGAGAGAGAGAGAGAGTACGAGCTAAGCAAATGGTGAGAACGCCGTGGCGTCGAACGCCGTTGTTGGTTCTCACGGAAGTTTACGAGGGGGTTAAGCCGACCCCACGCGATGCAGAGCATTTACGGCCTATACACGAACTAGGTAGAGAGTACGGTAGCAGTTACATGTAACTACCTAGGGTACACGCCAACCTACCTAGCTACTCCCGGAGACATTCGCCCGCGCCTCTCGCGGATACCCTACACCGAACGCGGTTATTAACCCGTGTGCTCAACAAAGTTAAATCAAACAAAAACTTTACCTTGTCTTTAATTATTCGTTGCCATTACCATTAAATGATGATTACATTACGTTGCCTCCGGTTGAGGAGAGCACATAAGGCCATAAGAGAGCTTTCTGTGTCAACTATGGATTAATGTCCCTAGAAACATTCACACAAGTGTGAAGCGATCCACCATAACAACAGGATTCACATGACGGTGCGTTGTACATATCAGTCCACTCAATTATGGCTATCGCGCACGAAACCTACCTACCCAGCCCCTCTGACCGTGTGAAGTTAATTGAATAAGGAACCCGAACACCCACATCAAAGTTTCGATCTGTTACCTCCTTCCTGACTTACTCATCCATCCACCTGCAAGCATGCCCCGATACGTCCGTATTTTCTTTTCCCAAGCACTCTCCCTAGCTACCGACTGGGTAAGCCGCGTGTACGGTTACCGCTGCAACCGTAGACGCACGATTTTAGGATGATCGTCACGGAATGCACTTCAAATTAATCAATTTATTTTTAATTTTTAAAGAAAACGCGTGTTTGCTCGACGGCGCGATGAGCCAAAGTTTAATTAAAACCTGAAAATACATTTCCAAAAACTTAAAACTATAGTATTCCTCACGTACGAATGGCATTGCACAAGTTCAATTCGCTTTATAATCTGTGCTGACATCTAATAAGAAACTATCTTTTCCCGTATCAAGAAACGCACATGAATTGATAAATCAATACTGAACACAAAAATGTTAAAACATCCGTTAATGTATACGAACTATGTTGGCAGTTTCAAATTATTTCCTAAACAGAGTTACGACATATGTTGCCTCATGAACAGATTTTATAACTTGTGTGCCAAAAAAACTACAATTATGTGTCTTTAACAAGTATATACTTCATTGCGCGCAATGCATTCTTACGTAAATAATACTAAAACTTATAAAACTACTATTATTTTAATCTTCTAGATGTCCGATTCCTGAAAGACAGATACTAATCATTTGTTCCCAGATATTGATTTTATTGATAAATAGTCGATATTTCAATTTCAAATTGTTTGGATATTATAAGGGCATTTATGAAAGTTATATTTAATGTACTATACTACTCAAAACTGAATTTGAGTTCAAGATAATATTTAGGCATAGCCATATTCCTTTAACTATAAGTTCTCATGGTTGATCATGAAAACAAGATATATTTTATAAACTGTTACAGTTGTGAGAAAAATAAAGTTTCCTACCAGTTCATCCATCGATGGCCGCCTACGTCGAAGGTCTGTAGTGTTGAAATCCAAAGCTCGTAAGCTGTATCCAAATTCTCCAAGTTTTTGACTCATCAGGCCAACCAAAGGTCCACCTATTAAATATTGATAGTTAGTGGTATTGTTTAAACCATTTAAAAAACTATTGGATCAAATTTCGTATAGCAAACGTATATTCATTACAGAAGACACTTGAGAAAAGCATCGGTTTTTACCTCTCGCTAAGAGAGGTATTGGATTCATGCTAAAATTCGCATATCAGATTTTATTGGATAAGCACGATTTAAGGTCCCTAGAATCCGATTATAACATTTTTAAAATGATGTCTGTCTGTGTGTGTTTGTTTGTGTGTGTTTGTTTGTGTGTGTGTGTGTATGTCTGGATGTTATAGACACGATTCCTCAAAAACTATAAGACTAAAAAAATATTTAACTGCAGTTTCCTCAATCTGACATCCCTGGGAAGAGCTGAAAAGGTTTTGGTAACAATTGAACAACCGGAAGTAGTAGTTTCTTAGAAAAATTCTTCTAAATATAATTTTTGGGAGTTTTTGTTATTAAATATTGAAGAACATAAATTTCTCCATCTAATACACTTAAAAATTTTATTATATCTTGTATAGATTTAGAGATAAAGACACTATAATTTATAAAGTAAACTAATCGCAGAGACCAAGGCACTAAGGAAACCAGTTGACAAATTCCAATGTATATAACATGACATATCAACAGTTTTAGTGACATTCTGATAGCTTTTTTTGGGAAGTATATTTAACTTTTCTTATTGTTTTTTTAATTAAATATTTGAAATTATAGGTAAAATTGTGGTAAAATGCATATATCCATCAGAAATTTCGCCAATCTGGTTGAATGAATTGGAACAATCTCTGACATGAAAATGATATAAAATAGATATAATTAGAATTATATGTGTGCAGAAGACATGTTAAATACAATAAAAACAATATTTGGGTAAAATTCTGTAATATTTTGTTATAAAACGACGGTTCGAAAGCGAAGTGCAATACAATACTTATATATCCTAATATGGAAATGGCGAGAGGTCTTGTGCTGGCCACAACATATTTTTATCTCTCGCTAAGAGAAATATTGGATTCATGTTAAAAATCGCATATCCAGATTTTATTTAATAATCCAATTATAATATTTTTACGATGATTGTGTGTGTGTGTGTTGTGTATGTATGTATGTATGTACGTTGGAGGGATGATTCCTCAAAAACTGTAAGACTTAAGACCTATTTAACTATATATTCCTCAACTTGAATTAATGGAAAGCGCTGAAAAGGCTTTCATAATAATTGGATAACCAGAAGTAATAGTTTCAAACAAAAAAAATTCTAAATATTTACACATACAAAAAACATAAAGTTCTCCATCTAATACAAAATTTTATTATATCTTCTATAGATTTAGACATAAAGAAAATATAATCTGTTGCAATAAATCGCACAGTCCAGAAAGAAAACCTGTTGTCAAATTCAAATATTTGTAATTGACAGATAAATGTCAGTGCTAAAAAACAACAGTTTTATTGACATTACTGAAAGCTTTTTCTGGGAAGTACTTTTAATATTTCTTATTGAATTATTAATTAAATATTTAAAATCGTAGATAGGTATGTATATTAATAGTAATAGTACCTATATCTTTAAGAAATACCGCCAATCCCGTTGATGAATTGGAACATCTTGAACATTTTAGAAGAGTAGGACAAGATTCCTTATAGAATGAAAGAATAGATATAATTATTTATGTGTATAAATGTTAAATTCTATACTTATGTAACAAAATGAAAATTGCGAGAGGTATTGTGCTAGCTACAACATATTTTTTAAAGTGATTTATGTAATGAATCCACGTGTACAATGCGATATTTGATCCAACAGTTTTTAAATGGTTTCAAGTGTATTTGATATTTGCTTTAATTTGATATTTTCGAAAGTACATTTGATAGAAAATAATGCAAAGAAGGCAACCCAGTTACTATGATGTTAATACCGTGAGTATTTTTTAACGTGAAACATTGGGTTTGTCATATCCATGGTTACGACTTGATATTTGATTGACAGCAATGTATTTGCCCGTTCCATTTAAAATGAAAAATAGGGAACGAATTTGACATTTGATAAAACGTCAATAGAGGTTAATTTTGTTTAAATAATTATACCTGCATTCTAAATTAAAATTAGTTGTAGAAAAAATATAGTGTGCACCTTATGCCCGAGTAGTTTTGTGACTCGGCTAAATTTCTTACAATATTTAATATAATACTTCTGTCAAATTCATTCCCCATGTGTCATTTTAAATGAGACAGACAAATACAATGCTGTCAATCAAATGTCAAATCATAACTTATACGAAAATTCAACGGTTATCTGTCATATTGACAAGATGTCATTAGAGATTAATTTTGTTTAAATAATTATACATGTTTTCTAAAAATTAAATTTAGATGTAGAAAAAATACTGTGTGCACCTTGTGCCCGAAATATGTTTAGTGCTCTCGAGTGGTTTTCTGACTCCGCTAAATTTCTTCCAATATTTAAATATAATACTTCTGTCAGATTCGTTCCCTATGTTTCATTTTAAATGGAACGGGCAAATACATTGCTGTCAATCAAATCGTAACCATGGATATGACAAACCCAATGTTTCACGTTGATATCAAAATTACTTTCCGCGGTGGTCATGTACCTTTTATTCAATAACTCTTGAACCAATCAATAATAATTAATAAAATTTGGTTTATGAATCAAAGAAACATGGCTGAGTTCAAATTTGAAAGAATTTTGGCTGTATCTTTTGCGGAAACTGTTAAATACAGTTCAACTGTTTAAAATTTATTCAGAATTGCCAGAAACTATTTTAAATTATTCTCAACTGTTTAAAATTTATTAAGAACTGCCGAAAACTATTTTAAATACTTATTAACTGGCAGTTAAACTTTTATTTGTATTAGGCATTGCATTCCGAAGCCCTGCACATTTTCCTGTGAGTATTGTCCCATATGTCTTGCACGGTAAATTTTATTGTACGCAATTGATTTTTACGTAATTGTTTTTCATTATACCAAAATTAAAGAGTCTCGATAGAAGCTAAATCTGGACTAGAAGATGACCCTTAAAATACCGGTCGAACTATTGTCTACAGTCATTTGGTCCACAGTTTTTTAAAGTTTTAAGGGTATATTTAAAGTATCCGAAAGAATTTTGAAATTTCTAATCATTTGAGTAGACGCCAAATATTTCTAATTTTAAAATGGCACAAAAGTAACCCCTGTGGTGCACTCTTCATGCCAGCTACGAGTGCCCGTGAGGTGACGCCTGGTAAGCGCCCACACGGTAAAATATATCGTCATCATTACCGATGTCTACATGTGTTGTAGATACTGGCACACCCAGAAATGGGTAATATGCCGTGATGATATATTTATTTATTTATTTGTGTAGATTTTATAATTTGTTGAAAATGTTAACCAGGTAAATTATTATGAGTGTGGACTCGTAAATAGAAACAAATATTTTATTTAGTATGTACAGGGTGTCTCAATAAGCTTGCTCACTATTGGTAACTTTTTTATTTGAAAAGATACGAGGTTGGTTAAATTAGCAAAATTGTGTCATTTTATATTAGAAAATTGGTCATGTAGACAAAATAAAAATTGTGTCAGCGGTTCCCAAAATTTGGGACAGAATATATATTTTTTAAATGGAACTATATATTTTTTATTATCTTTTTTTCTCTTTCCAATAAGGTAATGTTGTTTATTTACAATTTTTTCAAATAAACGAGTTATTTACGTTTAAAGATAAAAATTATCTTTTATTAGTTTAACTCAAGTAAACTATGGAAACAATTGTCTTTTATAAAATTATTATTTTATTAATTTATTTTACAGTAATAACAAAACAAAGAAAATATTCAAATTGAAAACCATTATTTCTTTCGCACATTTAAACTCTTTGGGAAAGAGCCGACCGTTTTGCGTAACTGGTGTCTAGATATAACTTTCCATATAGCACGATCATATCTAACTTTTCTTCATTTGTAAAGTTATTAAACATTATTAAACACGGAGAAATTTACGGGAGAAATTATTAAACGTCAAACAAACAAAGACTCAATTGTTTCCATGGCTTACTTGACTAAAAAACTAATAAAATAGTTTACAAAATTTAAATTTTTAACCGTAAATAACTCGTTTATTTGAAAAAATTATACATAAACAACATTACCTTATTGGAAAGAGAAAAAAATACTCTTTCCAATAAGATAATAAAAAATATATGGTTCCATTTAAAAAATATATATATTGTCCCAAATTTTGAGAACCGCTGACACAAATTTTATTTTGTCTGCATGACCAACTTTCTAATATAAAATGGCATAATTTTGCTCATTTAACCAACCTCGTACCTCTTCAAATAAAAAAGTTACCAATAGTGAGCAAGCTTATTGAGATACCCTGTATATATAAATATCTTAGCTCGTTGCACTTTACTACGCGTCGTGCGTCAATTTACACTCGCACGATATTTGGTATTTTTTATAACTTGTTACGAAAATAACTATTTAAGTAGGTAAAAACAATTTTATAATAAGTAGTATTTAATGCCCTATAATGTTATATGAAACAATAGAGTGACGTTCTAAAATTAAATTCAACGCTTACATTATATGATGCCTTCGATGTTATCAAGAAAGAAAAATAATTTTTTTTAGTATGACTTACATTGGACGATCTCTGCTACTCGTCATTCCTACTCGCTATCTTTGCAAACATGAAATCAGCTACTCGGCATCTTTGCAAACCAATATTGTATTATTCCAGAACTCAGTTATCTCGATTTTTTCTGTAATAAAAAAAGTGCATAAGTATTATCAAGAAAGAAAAATAAATTTATTTAGAATGACTTACATTCGACGACCTCTGTTACTCGGCATCTCGGCATTCCTGCTCGGCATCTCTGCAAACATGACATCAGCTACTTGGCAACTTTGCAAATTCGTACTATATTGTACAGGAACCCAGTTACCTTATTTTTTTCTGTAATAAAAAAAAAACATGCAAGTTTTTTCAGTGAGCCTGTTTCACATTTTTAAAAAGAATTTCAAATGAAAGTTTATGCAATAATAAAGATAATTTATTTTCATTTTTGTAAATAATTAAATACAGATTGACGCTAGAAATAGTCATGAAAAGCAACACCCTACTTCTGTGACGTCGGAGTATATGCAGCACGTCAATTCTAACCAATAGGAAAACAGATAAAGTTACTTATATAAATAAAAATAGGCGATAGTTGTCACATGTTAAACTGACGTCATATTGTTTCTGATCACGTGACTTTTTCAAAATATTACACAAATTTCAATATTTAATTGTAAAATATCTAATAAATATTTCGTGATATTTTCAAATTTGAGGCTCTTTAAAGAACAATATATTTTAAAATTTAGTACTTACATGGAAGTCATATAAAATTGTTGCAGCGCCCTAATTCTTAGTAAAAACAACCGTAGTCCATTTCTGTTTAAAGATAATCAAAGAAACCAGTTCAATTTTACTGATTAAATTTTAACACTCCAATTAAGCCAATCATCTGTCATGAAACAAAATATCGTATTTAACAATAATGCTTGTACTTAAATATTGAATTCATTGTCGGATTCATATTGTAATCAATATTCTTGAGCTAAAATGAAAATATTAAGTTGTATATGTATGATAGAAATATACTTCATTTCACGTAAGAAAATAGCGTTGGTTTATATAGGCTGTAAATTCTGCTCTTTGATTGGTCAGAATGCTAACCTAGTTCGAAAAAATTACCACTTGTCAGCTTGTCAGGCCTTGTACATTTTACATATAAAAATATTTAAAGTTTGGTTTCATGAATTTAAATTATTTATTTAATGCATGTAAAAACGGTTGGCTCTCAAGCGCCATCTGCTATCTGCTATTTTCTTACGTGAAATGAAGTATATATCCGTTTGGTAGGATAATTATTTAACGTCCGACTGGTATGTTATTATTATCATAACAACCCTGCTTTCAGGGCTGTTATATACCAAATAACACCCTAGGGTGTTATAAAAAATTTTTCACTCATTTTACACCTAATGCAGCGTTATTGACAGATAGAAATAACGAAATAAACAAATCGTTATTGTAAACAAATAAGAATATCACGTTTCCTAGATACATCATTTAAGTAACTAAATTAATCTCTCTAATAGAAATCACAATGACAAGACAAAAATCGATAAACATCTTTATTAAAATAATATATCGGTCGGACGTTAAACGTTGAACGCACCACGGTTGTTAAACGGACAACAACCCCTTCGGTCAACGTACACACCTCGGGCCAGAGGGCCTCGGAAAGTACACTGTTGACCTCAGGCGTTATTGTCCTTATAACACCCTTGATACGTTAATTACTATTACTTATAACTAGAGCTCCAATGCAAACAAATAAAACACAATATTGTTTATTTCTATCATGTTACTGTGTAAGTTGTATTGTGATTTTTTCTTTACAAATAAGATCAAGACAAATTTACTATTATTTACTGGCAGGCACGGAGAGGCCATGATAGACCTTATTATAAGAACATAAGCGCGCCCCACAAAAGCCCTTTTATTGTGCGCCCGTAATGCCATTTATTTTGATAAAATCCTCGTACTCTACTGGTCCCCCTATATTTCAAAGCTTGGCGCCGCCACTGTATTAAATACAAAACGATGAATGGAAATTTTACCCCTAATTTCATGATAGAACTCTTAATAGTTATTTAAGCAACAAAAGTGTAAACACAAGCTTTTGCCGAGTCACGAAAATTATTGACTTAATGTCCTAAAGCTTTTTACACTTGAGTTGCATACAATATTTTTTATACGACATTCCTCAAACAAATTAGAAATTTAACAGACTACAATTTCAACACACCATTATATCGACTTCACATTTAACAGATAACAAATCTGAAGTTGATTACTGCAATTTTCAATGTTCTCAGTCAGTATCGTCAGTATTACGATTACCAACATGAATGTACAAAAAAAAAAACTAAATTAGGTAAGACAACTTATACCCATATTCCTATTAACCTATTAGTTAATAGGTATATGCTTATACCATACGTATTTTGGTAGTGGTAGCTTTGTAATGTTAAATAAAATACGAAAATCGTTTACTTTATACATACACCGGAATATAAAAAATATATATATTTACATTGCTTACCTTAGTAAATACGTCCACATGCAACAAAATCTCACAAATTGAACGGCCGGTAATTAACTTAGACAGACACGTAACAACCGACATTAATTAAGTAGCCGGTAGCTGAAAATAAAAATAAAATAATTGCACGATATATAAAATTTGGATTATTAAAATAACATGAAAATATATATTTTTGAATTATTATGATCTCAAAATTACTATTAGTAATAATAACAAATATAAATAAAAATGTATCACTGTTTTTCTCCATTTACATCAAACCAAAACAAACAATTTTGTTTACCTTCATGCACAAATTATGCATCAAAATGACTGCTGGACTTTATTAAAACTGTTTATGTATAAATTAACAATGTACTTGGTATATTTATGAATAAATTTCACTAATTGTTCACTAAAATCACGAACAAGATCTCTCCTCCATTATTGCTTGTTAATAACAAGTGAATTAATGGCTGTGTTGCGTTTAGCCGCGGAGTACTACGCCAGACAAAATAGTTCCAATAAGAAACAATACGTTCAAATTAAAATAAATGATTGAAGCATTTTATGGACAAATCTAACAATAAATCTAAATATTTCATATATATTTAATTGTTTTGGTTTGGAAATTATTTGGAGAGAGATTTAAAGGATTGAAAAGGATATATAATTAATTATATTTATTGTATTTACAATAAAGAATGGATATCCCTTTATGTACAAAATATCTCTTAAATATATTAAAGAAGGATTGAAGAATAAAAGCTTTGATTTCTTTAGCTAACATTTTTGACAATATCTCGTGTCAAATTGACATTTAATTAAATACTTTCAAATTGACATACGTTTTTTTGTTCAAAGCCTACTCCAAGTTAGGATTTTTTTTGAACACTCTGTTATAATGTTGAAAATCTTCATTTTAAATGAAAATTAAAGATTTATTTAATTAAATATTGAAAGAAGCTTTCAGAACTCTTATTTAGTAATAAAACAATATTGGGGTTTAAGTTTTGTAATATTATTTATATGTTAGTGTGATTTTATGTATTTTTACTCTAATAAAAAAAATCTGTTGTGTCCAGCACAAGACCTCTCGCCATTTCCATATTAGGCTATATAAGTATTGTATTGCACTTCGCTTTCGAACCGTCGTTTTATAACAAAATATTACAGAACTTTACCCAAATATTGTTTTTTATTGTATTTAACATGTCTACTGCACACATATAATTCTAATTATATCTATTTTTCATTGTATGAGGAAGTTTCTAAATGTCACAGATTGTTCCAGTTCATTAACCAGATTGGCGGTATTTCTGATGGATATATGCATTTTACCACAATTTTACCTATAATTTCAAATATTTAATTAGTAAAACAATAAGAAAAATTAAATATACTTCCCAGAAAAAACTATCAGAATGTCACTAAAACTGTTGATATTTGACAATGACATGTGCCATATACAAACTATGTTATAAACATTGGAATTTGTCAACTGGTTTCCTTAGTGCCTTAGCCTCTGCGATTAGTTTACTCTATAAATTATAGTGTCTTTATCTCTAAATCTATACAAGATATAATAAAATTTTTAAGTGTATTAGATGGAGAATTTTATGTTCTTCAATATTTAATAAAAGAAACTCCCAAAAAATTATATTTAGAAGAATTTTTCTAAGAAACTACTACTTCCGGTTGTTCAATTTTTTACCAAAACCTTTTCAGCTCTTCCCAGGAATATTAGATTGAGGAAACCGCAGTTAAATATTTTTTAGGTCTTATAGTTTTTGAGGAATCGTGTCTACAACATCCAGACACACATACATACACACATCCATACACACGCACAGACATCATTTTAAAAATGTTATAATCGGATTCTAGGAACCTTAAATCGTGCTTATTCAATAAAATCTGGATATAGTAGTTATATTATACTCCGTGGTCAAATGACACTTTCGAGGTTGTGAGTACAAAAAAAAAATATGCATGTACATATGTACGCATAAGTAATAAAACAAATTAAAATAATTACCTGTAAAAATTATAATTATTTGCATTGTTGGAGCAGAACAAGACAGGATATTCTAAAATCTGCAATATTTGTTAAATAAAAAATTATTTTATTTACATACATAAGTAATGTTTTTTTTTTTACAACATTTTGTTTTATACATATCACTTTTTGGTATGAATTAGTCTTAAGGTACTTTTTATACTTAAATATTTCATTTACATTTAACATTAATTATTAACAAAATTAAATTGTCATTTTAGTATCTTTGGGTTTATTGTTTTATTGTTTATTGTCGTTTTGTTTGTGAATTGAACTTTAGAAAACAAAAACGGTAACGTTTAACTTAAGAAAAAAATTATGAAAAAAAATTGTGTGTTCGTTAGAAATTTTTAGTTTGTATTGAATATTTTCGACTGATAATAGTTTTTACCGGTCCAAAACTTGTTCGGTTACCCCTGGCAATAGTATTAAACTTAACTGGATCCTGTTCTTTATTTTCGTCGTTTTTCGTTTCGAAATATTTACAAATTTGTTTGACACCTGTATTACACTGTACTGGGTATTCAGAATTACTTAAATCATGTAATGACCTTGTTCTTTTCTGGCCATATTTGTTATTATTCGTACAAGTTTCTTCACTGTTCACAATTCTTCCTAATCTGCACAATGACTCAAATAATTTTAACTTTTCTTTCACTGGTACATAACTATCAGCATTTTGACACTTTTTTAGTAACTTTTCAACAGTTTGCTCGTCATCTTCATTGTGACCAACCTGTGTTGGGATGTTTAGTGACAAGAACTGTTTTGGCGGGTCGAAGTTGGCAATATTGCAGCTGTCTGATGGTTTTGAAGGTTGGAAATAGTTTTTGTTTTCGTCAACTTTGGCGAAAAGGGTTTTTGGACGAAATGTTGTGACTTCTAAAGGGGGTTGTGAAATGCTGTTGTGATTACAGTCTTTTTCTTCTTGTTTAGGCGTGGAATGAACCTGGGGCGTTAGAGTGAGGATGTCCAAGTATTTTATGGCGTCCAAAGGTGTTTGGCGGATTAGTTCGATTGCGATTGTTCTCACCCAAAGGTCGAATTCACGTTGGGTCGATGCCTGAAAAGAAAAAGAAGATTTATAATGTTTCTATTATTGTATAAAAAAAAATATACATATGTATATGAATGTTAATTTTAATAAAACAATGAAAAAACATGAACATAATGGGGGATTACACCATTTTTTTTTTATAATTTCATCTGAAAATATTAGGAAAACTAAGACTATTGATGAAAATCGGGTGAGAAAATTCCTATTAATAAGCGAGTTATGGTCTCCCGAATTTTGAAAAGATTGACGTGACGTCACATTTATGTGTTTTTATATCAAACTGTTTTCATCATGGACCTAAATGTTCTTGAAATATATGCTATTTTAAGTTATATTTACATAAAAATAAATGAATATTATAACACTGTATAAGTCTACATACATTATAATTACAGGTGTATTTAAATTATTAAGTTTAATGCAAGAAATTTATGTTAAAATAAAAACTGTTTGAAAACTGCAGTACAGGAATGTTAGCCCCTCTTTTCGAATTTGTATTTCTTAACTTCCATTGGTAGTAATCCCCACCTCCTAACATGCTATTTGTAATGCATGTATAGGTCGTCCCTCGGTCGCCAATCAAAATATTTTCATATTAGTGTCGAAGCGCTATAACAAAAAACCCTTTATTTCCGAAATATTTCAATTATACCATTTCATTTTTTTATTAATATTCGTTATTCAGCATATACATTCGTATTTTTTTACTATTTTCCTTTAATTCGATTGAGCCGTAATCCCCCAATGTATAGAAGATATAATAAAAATGTTCAATATATCGGATAGAGAATTTTATATTCTTTAATATTTGTAATAATATAAATTTCCAAAAAATAATATTTAGAAGATTTTTTTTAAGAAATTACTGCTTCCGGTTGTTCAGTTGTTACCAAAACCTTTTCAGCTCTTCTCATTAATGTCAGATAAGGAATACGTAGTTCAATTGCTACAGACATCATTGAAAAATGTTAAAATCGGATTCTAGTAACCTTAAAACGTGCTTATTCACTAAAATCTGGAAAAATGTGATTTTTAGCATGAATCCAATATCTTTTAGCGATATATAAAAAAAACTTAAAAAGAATATAGGTTATACAAAGTGATCAAAAATGGCTGAAGTGCGCCGCTCTATACGATTTTGACATTTGCCGCTTACGTAGTATAACAGCATTATTATTTCCATAGACGTACCTTTCGAATTTTGTTAGCTGTCATAAGAATAATCCTTAGAACCGACTTCTTTACGTTCACCCGAACGAAAATATGCTTAAGAAGAAATTTGTCAACCTCTTCATTAAAAGCTATAATGAAAATAAATTACTGACTTTTTACGAAGGTACGCGAAATAAATATTAAATGAATTAACGTACTGCAATGACATTAATCAAATGCACCATTTTCAATCACTGTATTTATAAGTATAGGTTTATGCTTAAATATATAAATTTGCAAAAAAAAAATGATGATAGATACTGTTTTTGTTTAGGTTTTTTTTACTTATCTAGATTTAATTTCTTTAATTTACAAAAAATAATAATACCTACTCCAAAAAAGTAAAACACCTGTGTAGGTGATTTAATGATTAATATAACAAAAAAATAAGAATACGATAAAAAATCAAACAGAGGACTTGATATAAAAAAAATTAAAAAGAATGTTTATTGTATTTTATTTTATCTAGATTATAGAAACTACTTTTTACCTCTCGCTAAGAGAGGTATTGGAATCATGCTAAAAATTGCATATCCAGACTTTAGTGAATAAGCACGTTTTACTACAATCCGATTTTAATATTTTCACAATGATGTGTGTGTGTGTTCATTTAATACACTTTTGTGTTTTATATCTTGTACAGATTTAGAGATAAAGACACTATAATATAAATAGAAAAATCTAATCGCAGAGACTAAGGCACTCAGGAAACCACTTGACAAATTCAAATGTTTATAACATAGTTTGTAAATGACAGATGTTAATGTCAAAAATCAAAAGTTTTAGTTACTTTCTGAAAGCTATTTCTGGGAAGTACATTTAATCTTTCTTATCGTTTTATTAATTAAATATTTAAAATTATAGGTAAAATGCATGTATCTGTAAGAAATACCACCAATCTTGTTAATGAATTGGAAGAATTTCTGACATTTAGGAACTTCCTCATACAATGAAGTGTACAGAAGACATGTGAAATACAATAAAAAAACAATATTTGGATAAAGTTCTGTATTTTTTTTGTGATAAAATGACGATTCGATAGCGATGTGCAATACAATACGTATATAACAGAAAATGGAAATGGCGAGAGGTATTGTGCTGGCCACAACATATTTTTTTCCCTTCTTTTACAAGCTTTTCAATGATGTAAAACAAGTCTATATTCTTTTATATTAAACAATAAACATGAATAATTCGTAAATTATTATTTTTTGGGGTGAAAAAATCTGTTGTGGCCAGCACAAGACCTCTCGCCATTTCCATATTAGGCTATATATGTATTGTATTGCACTCAGCTTTCGAACCGTCGTTTTATAACAAAAAATTACAGAACTTTACTCAAATATTGTTTTTTATTGTATTTAACATGTCTTCTGCACACATTTAATTCTAATTATCATTGTATGAGAGGAAGTTTCTAAATGTCAGGGATTCTTTCAACATTAACCAGATTGGCGGTAATTCTGATGGATATATGCATTTTACCTATAATTTCAAATATTTAATTAGTAAAACAATAAGAAAGATTAAATATACTTCCCAGAAAAGCTATCAGAATGTCACTAAAACTGTTGATATTTGACAATAACATGTGTCATTTTACAAACTATGTTATAAACATTGTAATTTGTCAACTGGTTTCCTTAGTGCCTTAGCCGCTGCGATTAATTTACTCTATAAATTATAGTGTCTTTGTCTCTAAATCTATACAAGATATAATAAAATTTTTAAGTGTATTAGATGGAGAATTTTATGTTCTTCAATATTTAATAAAAAAAAAACTCCCAAAAATATATTTAGAAGAATTTTTCTAAGAAACTACTATTTCCGGTTGTTCAATTGTTACCAAAACCTTTTCAGCTCTTCCCAGGAATGTCAGATTGAAGAAACTGCAGTTAAATATTACATACATACACACACACACGCACACATCATTTTAAAAATGTTATAATCGGATTCTAGGGACCTTAAATCGTGCTTATTCAATAAAATCTGGATATGCGAATTTTAGCATGAATCCAATACCTCTCTTAGCGAGAGGTAAAAAATTAAAATTAACTAACAAATGAGAAAATTCAATGCAGATCATCATTTGATTTTAAATAAAATGCCTTATATTTTATTAGTCTTACGAATTTCTGTATATTTCTTTAAATAATACCAGAATTTTTCGACTAATATCTGTAACACATACGGTAAATGTAATATGTAATACTAATACTTCCTAACATACAGCATAAATATTTCATTCACAAGTTATCATCCAGGAATTCATAGTAACAATTTCTAAGAACAATAATTAATGATTCAGTCATCATCATCGATTAACATTCCAAGAAAAAACGATTGTTATACTTGATCATTAATTTTAAGATGATATAGATCACAATTTATGCACATCATAAATTAATATGTGAGAAAAACAAGATGACGTAATGTCTTCAGCAAAAATATTTCATTGACTACATAAGTGGTTTGTTTACGTCTGTTTTATTTCAACAATTAAATGTAATGCAAGAATTTGTAAAAAATATATTCTTATACTCAGTAAGTAGAGCATATCTGAATCAATTAGATAATTTGTTCATTTTAATTAATTAGAAGCAATATAACAATTAATTATTGTTCAATTAATATTAATTGCTAATTGAAATTGAAATGCATTTTAGTTACACATTTGTGTATCATGGTATTTAATTTACTGCATACGAACGTCACGCTAGAATTTTCTTCAACAATAATACATAATGGGGTATTCCACCATTTTTTAGAGGTACTGGATTCATGCTAAAAATCATATATCGAGATTTAAGTGAATAAGTACGATTTAAGGTCCATATAAACCGATTTTAACATTTTTACGATGATGTCTATGTGTGTGTGTGTGTGTGTGTGTGTGTGTGTGTGTGTGTGTGTGTGTGTGTGTGTGTGTGTGTGTGGATTTGTGGATGTGTGTATGTGTGTATGTATGTGTGTATGTGCGGATGTTGGAGGGACGATTACTCAATAACTATAAGACATAAGACCAGTTTAACTATGAATTCCTCAATCTGACATTCATGGGAAGAGCTGAAAAGGTTTTGGTAACAATTGAACAACCGGAAGTAGCAGTTTCTTAGAAAAATTCTTCTAAATATAATTTTTTGGGAGTTTTTTTTTATTAAATATTGAAGAACATAAAATTCTCCATCTAATACACTTAAAATTTTTATTAATCTTGTATAGATTTAGATATAAAGACACTATAATATATAGAGTAATCTAATCGCAGAGGCTAAGGCACTAAGGAAACCAGTTGACAAATTCCAATGTTTATAACATAGTTTGTAAATGACACATGTCAGTGTCAAAAATCAACAGTTTTAGTGACATTCGGATAGCTTTTTTCTGGGAAGTATATTTAATCTTTCTTATTGCTTTATTAATTAAATATTTGAAATTATAGGTAAAATGCATATATCCATCAGAAATACCGCCAATCTGGTTAATGAATTGGAAGAATCTCTCACAGTTAGGAACTTCCTCATAAAATGAAAAATAGATATAATTAGAATTATATGACATGTTAAATACAATAAAAAAACAATATTTGGGTAAAGTTCTGTATTTTTACCTCCCGCTACCCTTGGTAAGGGAGGTATAGGGATCGTGCTAAAAATCACTTATCGAGATTTTAGTAAATGACCACGTTTTAAGGTCCCTAGAATCCAAATTTAACATTTTCACAATGATGTCTGTATGTGTGTATGTGTGTGTGTGTGTATGTGTGTGTGTATGTATGTATGTGTGTGTGTGTGTATGTGTAGGGATTTTGTCTTCGCTCTAACTCAAATACTATCATTCAAAAAATTATGAAACCTTGTATTTATACCCTATTCTAATATGAAAAGAAGCCATTAGATTTTGGTGGAAATCGGATAACCGGAAATGGCACTTTACCTGAAGCTCATAATGGTTTTTCTTCAAAAAATACCATTAAATGCCATTTTTTCGCATTTTATTTCTTATGAAAATTAAAGATTATTGAATTTTGTACAGAAATGCATTAATACTTTTTTTATATGTTTTACAGATAAATTTAAAAATAATTTTTTTTATTAGTCGCGAAGCCTAAGACAAACACAATAATTCGTTTGTTACACAGTTCATATTTCAAATGAATGTAACTGGCAGTAAATGTCACTGTCAAAAAACTAATCACGTCAAATTAATAATAGTGACATTTTAAAAAGAAAATAGTAAATAAATCAATAGTTTTATGCAGTGGAACAGTTTGCAGCGTTAGTAAATACGTAAGTATGTATTTAAATTAATAAAAATGGATAGGGATATGTGTGGAAGGATGATTGTTGCGTAACTATTATTGTGGTGCAGATGCGGTTATTCGCTACCGAAAATCAGTCACTTTAATATGTTCTTATGTATGAATGCTATGATGATTGTGGACAAGGCGAAAGAAGAATGTTGTTAAAGAGTGAAGTGAGTTAGCTGAGCTCTTACTCTTATCCCTTTTCTTATTGTTACTATTGTTTCCGGGTTTTTGCTAACCCACTAAGTGGGAAACGCGTGATTTTATGTATGTATGTAAAAATTAAATAGCGGGAGGTTTTGTGTTGGCCACATCAGATTTTTTTGTTATAAAACGACGGTTCGAAAGCGAAGTACAATACAATACTTATAAAGCCTAATATGGAAATGGCGAGAGATCTTGTGCTGGCCATAACAGATTTTCTTTATTTTATATTATGGAAGTATGGAAGAATTATAGTATATAAATCATAGTTTCACTCAAAAATAATATGTAATATAGGTATGAGAAATGAATAATTGAAATGTGATACAAAATTCAAATTTCGTTCAACGTCATTCTCCCTGGAGACCGGAAAGAGAGAAAACTGTTACAGACACTAGCGCCTCATAACCATGATAATTCTGCAATTTAATAAAATATATTTTAAAAAATATAGAAAATTTCAAAATTCCCTAAGCGATGACGTAAACCGCTTGATTGGCTGGATAGCCCATGCAAACTTTGTTTTTCATGGCCTACCTGATTTTTTATTCTCAGTAATTTTAGAGTGACCCTCGATTAAGAGAATAAAGTGAAATTAGGACTACTCAACATGTCAACTATTCTTTGAAGGAAAATAATGGGTGAAACGCTGTGATAATAAAGTAACTTTTTTTTCACACTATGTCTATATATTCAAAGAAGAAATCTTGCAAAGTACATTTCAAAACTGTGTACATGTTCATACAAAGAAATTTCGTTTTGGAAAGTTCAAATATTATTATTTATGGATTATATTGAAATGAAATGCATATGTAAGTACTACTTTGTTCAACAATTAACAAATACACATATTTAAGAGATGAAATATGCATACATATGAGTATGTTAATTTCACGTACTTTCTTATTTTAAAAACCATTACTAATTGTTGAATACTAACATAATGGCATATAGGATGTTTCACAACTTTAAAATAAAGGTTAAATAGTACGAGCCTGTCGCATGTATTGGACCAAAGAATTTTGTGTAGAAAATTCATTTTTCAGAATTAAACATTATTAAATACAAATTAATTATAGAAAACAAAAAAGGAAGTATATTAAATACATAATAGTTTTAGGAATTTATTAACAATATTTAATATGTATTCCGATTACAATAATTATAAAAAAACTGATGTGACCAGCACATTACTTCCCGTCAATGGGGATTCCACCATTTTTTTTTTTATAATTTCATCTGAAAATATTAGGAAAAATAAGACTATTGATGAAAATCCGGTGAAAAAATTTGTCAACAGAAAACAATTTTGTTTCGATTCCCATATACAGAAAACGTAATTATTATAATATTTAAAACAAAAAAAAAAAAAAACCAATAATAAACTGTCTAAAAATAAATTAAGTTTAGCTGTCGATATACAGGGTGTCTCTTAAATAGGGGGACATGGCTTAACCACGGATTCCTGAGGCTAAAATAAGACGATTTAACCAAACTTGCTTCTACCGGAAAGTGTACCATTTAGCCAGAATTCTGCTTCAAAGTTCTTCGAAAAAAAATTAATTTTGCTTATAATAATCGGACGCTTTATTCGATTTGGATGAAATTTGGTATGACAGTTTATATGGTTATAAGACATCTTTTAAGGTGATACTTGTTATTATTAGTGAACCACTAGTGTATGAAACTTAGGACTCCCAACATTAATTAGACCCTAACTTTTTAATGGCAATGCCAAAAACGTGAAATTATTTTTCATCAGAAAGATAAATTCAATAGTAAACTTTTCTCTCTCTGTGTAATTTGTGATATCTGTTACGGTTCACACAGAAAAAAATAAAATCTGAGTGTCTGCACTGCAAAATTTTTAAAATAAATTTAATCTAGCAGTCTATCCAAATGTCAAACAAGTAATTTTTAATGACAGTAACGAGTTGTCAATCTTCACAACTTGTTTAGGAGTAAGCTGAGATATGTAATCGTGTTATTTATAATAATGGTAGTAAAATACTATTAGGCCGAACAAATGGATGTTACTAATTTTAGAATATTGCGAAGAAAATTTTTGACAACCCATAAAACAATTGTTACTGTCATTAAAAATTAGTTGTTTGACATTTGGATAGACTGCTAGATTAAATTTATTTTAAAAATTTAGCAGTGCAGACACTCAGATTTTATTTTTTTCTGGGTGAACCGTAACAGATATCATAAATTGCACAGAGAGAGACAAGTTTACTATTGAATGTATCTTTCTGAAAAAAAATAATTTCACGTTTTCAGCATGGCCATTAAAAAGTTAGGGTCTAATTAATGTTGGGACACCTAAGTTTCATACACTAGTGGTTCACTAATAATAACAAGCATCACCTTAAAAGATGACCTATAACCATATAAACTGTCATACCAAATTTCATCCTAATCGAATAAAGCGTCCGATTATTATAAGCAAAATTAATTTTTTTTCGAAGAACTTTGAAGCAGAATTCTGGGTAAATGGTACACTTTCCGGTAGAAGCAAGTTTGGTTAAATCGTCCCCCTATTTAAGAGACACCCTGTATAACAAACAGTATTTTTTGTTGCAACAAATAATTTTTTGCGTACTATACAGGAAAACCATTACCAACAATGAAAATTAATTAAAAATTAATTATTTTGACATTGAATGATTGCCAATCATTTTCTATAAATTTAATTCATTAAATTCTACTATCGAAGCGTAACAACAATTTTGACAGCCATATCTCTGGCATAGTTGTAAATTACTTAAAGTAATGCAGTTTTTGATGTAGTGATTAATTCTTGAAAAAATTATACTGGATCAATCAAAAATTATTAACATTTGAAGGTTAAACAGGCTTTAATGTTAATGTTAAAGAAATATTTACTTAATGATACATCCATTTATGAAAAAATGCATACTTCATACTTGTAATCTTGTAAATAGTACAATATGTAATTATGTAAATGTATGCAAGATAATTTTTATTTGTACAAAATTAACATGACAAATTTATTTACTGAATACTAATAAAATAACACACCTTCATACATTACGAAATGTGTTCCCACATTTTTACGTCTTAATAATGAAAATTTTATAAACAAAATCATTCAGATTTTGAAATTTGGGCGCGCCCGAATATATTAAAAAATAAACATGAAATTTAAATAATTTTTGTGTATCACACAAAATTGTAAATGGTTATTACATTATTACAACTGGAAAAAAATGATGCGACCAGCACATTATCTCCCGTCAATTCTATGTATTTTCTACAAATTCCATACCGACTGTTTCTTGAGAAAGATTCTATAAATCCAATAAAATTATAACACGAACATAGGGATGGGTACGTAAAATACGTCACGTATTATATGTTATTTTTACGCGTAAAAAAATATTTTTTACATTGACAATATTTGAGAATTTTTTACGTAGATAATGTAAAATATTATTACTATGAGTGCATTTTTACCTTCCGTCACCTTTAGGTAAGGAAGGTATTGTCTTTGGTCAAAAAATTCGGTGGTGGGTTTTTAATGAATAAGCACGTTTTAGGGTCCCTACAATACGAAATTACTATTTTTAAGACGATGTCTGTATGTGTGTGTGTGTGTGTGTGTGTGTGTGTGTGTGTGTGTGTGTCCGTGTGTGTGTATGTATGTCCGTGTGTGACAAATTTTTCTCCGACGATAACTCCAATACTACAATTCTAAAAATTATAATTCTTTCGTATTCCTCTTCTGTACATCCCTATGAAGAGTTGATTAGATTTTGGTTATAATTGATCCACTGGAAAGCAGGGCCGTAACTAGGTATTCTTGCGCCTGGGGCGGAATATAAAATTGCGCCCCCCCCCCCTCAATTTTTTGGAAATTATTATTAGAAACTTAATTAAATAAAATGTTTTTCTATTAACCATATATTAAATATTACATTTATTAATACATGTATCTAAACGAGACTGTGTCCCTAATGCCCCTATAGGTAGTAATGTTCTTGCCTAATACAAAATATTTATTTGAAACATGTAAATATTATTCAATTACAATTCATTTAAAAATGAAATTTATGTTGTTACTAGTTTTATTGTATTTTTGATAAACTATTTAATAAATAATAACAAAAAATAATCGTTAGTATGAACGATGATTAAGTGTGATTAGCGAGCATTTGATTAGCATTGTTTTATTTTTTTCAGTCGTTTATGGATTATTTTACAGAAAAATGCTTCAAATGAAAAACGCGTGCAATTAATTTTTCTCTAATTTTTATTCGAAGTATTTTTTTCTAAAATAAAAATAATCCATGAACGATTAAGAGAGATATAACAATGCTAATCATATTCTCGCTAAACACTCTTAATCACATGTTCATACTAACGGCCAGAGTTTTTAATATTAAAATATTTTTTAACTTAGTTCTGGTCAGATCTAATGTAATGACAACATTTATAATTAATCATTAAATAGATAAACAATTTTTTAGCGAAATATGAGAAAATTATTAGTAGTTTAAAATGGATTATGTAAAAGTACAGTTCTGTAACAGAAATTTCGAAAAAGTATATATGTATGTATGTATGGTAAAAATATCCTTTTATTTTACATTTTATGATTTACAAATGAAAAGTAATAGATGAATCCTTTTTAACTCTTTCCGGAGAAGCTACACACGAGCCCACGAGCGAACAATGATTTTTATTTTCGTTATTATAATTGTTTTTATAATAAATTAAAAAACTATAAAATAATCAAAAAAGCACAAATAAATAATACTGAAGATTATGAAAACTATTAAATATCTATAAACAAACACTAAAATAGTCCAAAACACAAATTTACAATTAAATACACAGAACTATTCTCAAATGACATAAACAAAATGGTTGAGTACTCGTCGTATCTTGCAATTTTACCGTATTTTTTGCAACCTACATAACCTAAGTCCACAATTCCCTTTCCCCGGAACACAGGCCATTCGCTTCACAACAAATGCCCGTATTACGTGTTTATAGTAATATGATCGAAGAATCGTACTGTCAAGCGGTGGGGCGCCTTACGCGCGAATTTTGAAAATCAATGCAATACAGTGCATAGAAATACAATATTAATTCGCAAAGTGTACATTAAGAAATCTAAGAGTGTGCTTGATTTATATATATTTATTTATTATTATTTTTAAATTTTTTTTTGAGAATTAACAAATGAAGAATTTATTTCTGCGCCCTAGCAACATCTGCGCCCGGGGCAAGTGCCCCGCTCGCCCCACCCTAGTTACGGCCCTGACTGGAAGTACCTTTATTTGAAGTTTTTAACAGTTTTTCTTAAAAAATCGCAGTTAAATATTGTTTTTTGACATTTTGTTATTATACATATTAAAGAAAATATTCTTCTCTATACAGTTTGATTATACATTTTCCTTCATATTCAATAGATGTAGATTTAAAGCATTATAAAGAAATTAATTTTCAAAAATTAGTCAGCTTTGCTATTTATCATGGAAACAGCTGATGCTGATATATTAAAAAATTCTAATTGACAGATGTCAGTTGCAAGTGCAAAACCAAATATGGAAAGTGTAGGATCACAAAATTGATATGTCATAGTGCTCCTCGCAAGTGACACGTAGAGAAAGGCCAAAGAGAAGATGGAAGGACTGTATCGCAGAAGACTGAAAGGAATGCCTGTGTCAAGTAGATGTGTTGGACAGGAATGAGTGGAAGAAAAGAGGAAACAGCTACCTCTAATAGCATAGGGGAAGCTGAAGAATAAGAAGAAGTGTCAAGTGCATTTTACTTAGTGTATGTTTATGTTATAATTTTATTGGATTTATAGAATAGAAATAGTATGTGTGTTTGATTTTACATGATATTATATAGAATCTGTTCCAAGGACCTTTTGCTATGGGATTTATACAAAATACATCGAATTGATGGAAGGTTTTGTGCTGGCCACAACAGATTTTTTTTTATAAAGATATTTTCTTTTATACTGTAATGAATATTCCAGAACAAGCAGACCATGTGAGATCACCATGTTTCTATGATTTAGACAAACAATTAGGTCCCTTCAAACTATCAACATCAACAATCAGATTAGTACCTTGTACATCAAAATTAGATTAAATACGTAAATTTGAAGCATATTATATTATATTTTTAAAATGTTTTATATGTTTTATGTAAATTTTAGGCAGTTTTGTAAAGAAATAAAATTTGAAGACATTTAAAAATAGACGGCGAATAAAAAAATCTGCAAAACTAAATTTCATTTTCTATTTATTAATTATTAATAACATATAGCTTCAAATAATTTGAAATAGATTTAAATCATTAGCTCCAAACTTCGTTCATATTGATAATCACGCGAAATGTGAAAAAAAAATGATATATAATTGCGATAAAAACTTCAAATAAGGGCACCTTCGCTCGACCAATTGTATAACCAAAATATAATCAGCTCTTCATATTTATGTAAAGAATAGGAATACGAAAAAAATATAATTTTTAGAATTGTAGTATAGGAGTTATCGTAGGAAATATTTGTCACAGACATACAGCCACACATACAGATACAGACATCATTACAAAACTAGCAAAATCGTATTGTAGGGACCTCAAACCGTGTTTTTTCATTAAAAATTTATCACCGATTTTTTTGACCAATGACAATACCTTCCTTAGCTATAGGTGAAGAAAGAAAAATAAGTTGTAAATATATGGAATTCTTTTGTTTACCAACACGCAGTAGGCAGGTACTTAACATGTCAAGTGTTTGTAGGTTACCTTAAATTACAACAATTCATTTGTTTTTCTCATTTTCTCTTTTGTTTTGCGAAAATAACTAGGTTAGGAATTAAGTATAACATAAATATCTGTGTTCATATTACATAGCTGTAATTCTAGACACCTGCTTGTAATTATTATTTACATGTAAAAATAGGTAATTGTTAAGTGCTAATCTATAATTAAATTATTTGTATTTTCTATTTTCTATAGATTTCTCGAATAGGTACATATAATGGGTATTATGTTGCAATAAAAATAAATATATTTTGTTACGCTTTCTACCCCATGTGGGTTAGATAACTACTATAAATTTTATAGATTTGTATAAATATATGCAATCATATACAGGGTGTTAATGAATAATGAAAAATGAATTTATAAGGTATAACTTCAAAATTTCAAGATTTTGTATGTTCACGTGGTTTCTTTGTCACCAGGTATGTGGACTTGGCGAGTTAAATAAATAACATGAAATTGGAATAAAATATCTGATGTGGACACCACATGACTTCATTGTACGCCTGTTATACTATACATATTTTGTTAATATTTAAAATATGTATTATAACACACAATCATAATATTGCACGTATTTGCCATTGACATTAAATTCTTTATTTTTTTGTTATTTTTTGTCCTAATTCATAAATAAATAAAATAAATATATCATCACTACTACTATTGAATGTAATATATATATATATATATATATATATATATATATATATATATATATATATATATATCATCACGGCATATTACCCATTTCTGGGTGTGCCAGTATCTACAACACATGTTGACATCGGTAATGATGACGATATATTTTACCGTGTGTGCGCTTTCCAGGCGTCACCTCACGGGCACTCATAGCTGGTGTGGAGAGTGCACCATAGGGGTAATTTTTGTGCTATTTAAAATTGGAAATATTTGGCGCCGATCGGGATCGAACCCGGTTCCCCCAGGTTCGCGACCAGACACTCAGGCACTCGGCCACGGGAAACCGAAATTTTTCGCGATTACAATACTTCCTTTACTTCGTACAAGGAAGTAAAAATAATGGCATTTGACATCTATGTATGTGTATGATTACTATTGCTGTTTCTTCTAAATAATTTTCATTCTTTGACGTCGGATTTTATATTAGGATGGTTAAAGTGCAACATAGGACACAGCCTAAAACTAATTTAAAAGTTAATGTTTATTCTCTAAAAACGAGTTAAACTTCCCTAATTTATTCTTTCGAAATTTGTAATTAACAAAATTTATCATTTCAAAAATGGCCAGTCCGCCTCTTTATTTCCCATATAAGGCGAGCTCATCAAATAATGAGTTACTTAAGTAGAAAACAAACGCACAGGAATTTTAATACTCGTAAAACAAGGTTACACTCCTACATTCATACATATTTGCTATATATTACAACATAAATATACGAATTCCTTTTGAAACATATAATTCATACAAAAGAACGTCAATTTCTAGGTAACAATGGAAGGTCGTAATTTGTTACACTAGCACCCAAATATGAAGAAAGATAGAGAATTTGTTTTATTAAACAAAGAGGGCTGTTCTCTCAATTTTACGCTGATATTTGACGTAAACTTTATTGTCACATTTTAATTTCATTTTTTGTTAATTTAACAAAAAATGTAAATCGAAAAAATATTGCGGCGTTTTAAAAAGATAGGTTCTTCCAAGATGAACTTACGCTCTTTTTATTTTAAAAACTTTTTAATAATATTTTACCAAATTTGGTATATACAGTAAAATTTTTGAAAGAAGTCCGATCAAGACCATCTACGGATTGTATCTATGAATTAAGATTTTGTATTATCAAATTTAGTAGTGTCTTTTACTTAGTTTTTATGAGGGTACGTAATATTTTGTGTACCTCATAAAAACTATGTAAACGACACTACTAAATTTGAACGCACAAAATCTTAATTCATAAATGCAATTCGTAGATCGCCTTGATCGGACTTCTTTCAAAAATTTTACTGTAGGTATTTTCCGACATGCCCCTTTAACTATTTTTTTTTTCAAATTAGTAGCACCTCCGGTTTAATCTAAAGTGGTCCCTAACTTTCTTATTTTAAATGGAATGCTTTTTTTTTCATTAAATTCTGCAAAAAAAAAATACATAATTGTGAAACAATAAAAACATTTTTTTACGTCTGTTAAAAATCTACACTATTTTTAATTAAAATGGATTTATAAAGTATGTCTTTTTTAAAACCATAAAAGTGTGAAAAAGTGCACTTTTTTAACGCCAATGCGTGAAATAATGAAACGTTACGGCACTTTTTTTCACACTTTTATTGCTGACGTAAAAAAATTTGTATGTAACTCGAGTAAAAAGTATAGTCTTATTTCACTCATAGGATTTGACGAACTCGCCTGCCCCTATTCGGGAAATAACAACTATACTTTTTACTCTTGTTACATAAAAAATCGAACTTGTATAATCTGTAAAAACTGTTTTATAAGAAAGTTTTTGTTAAAGTCAACGTAAATTTAAAATTAAAAAAATTCAAAAATCTCAAGTTTTTTAAATGGAACATTCCATTTTTACCTCTCGCTAAGAATGCTAAAATTATGTACATATATATATATATATATATATATATATATATATATATATGTGTGTGTGTGTGTGTGTGTGTGTGTGTGTGTGTGTGTATGTGTGCCTGGAAGTTGGAGGGACGGTTTCGCAAATTCTATAAGACTTAAGACCAATTTAACAACGTATTATTAATCTGACATTAATGGAAAGAAGAGCAGAAAATGTTTTGGTAACAATTGGACAACCGGAATCTTCTAAATATTATTTTTTACATATTTACATTATTACAAACGTTAAATAATATAAAAATCTCTATCCGATACATAGAACCTTTTTTTATATCTTCTATAGATTTAGAGATAGAAAAATTAAAATGTTTGTAATTTACAAAAAAATGTCAGTGTCAAAAATCCAGATACATTACTGCAGGCTTTTTCTGGGAAGTACATATTTCTTATTTTATTATTAATTAACTATATTTAAAATTATAGACGCCAAATATTTCCAATTTTAAATGGCACAAAAGTGACCCCTGTGGTGTACTCTCCACACCAGCTATGAGTACCCTTGAGGTGACGCCTGGTAAGCGCCCACACGGTAAAATATATTGTCATCCTTACCGATGTAGATACTGGCACACCCAAAAATGGGTAATATGCCGTGATGATATATTTTTTTATTTATTTTAGATACATATATTACATATATGCATCAGAAATACCGCTAATCTCATCAATGAATTTGAAGAATCTCGAACATTTAGAAGAGTAAGAGGAAAATTATTTATAGAATGAATTAAAAAATATAAAAAAATTATTAATAATAGATTTAATTAGAATATTTGTGTGTGTACCAGAAATACAATATGTACAGCTTTTGGATTTATTATTTTTAATTATGATTTGAATTGAACCCTGCATTGTTTTAAAGATATTTATCTCTTTAATTACTAATTCAACCACTCCTGAAATATTTGGCAAGGTTGTACACCTGTACCCAATATATTACTTTGTAAAAAAAAAATGCTAACAAAAAAAAGAAATCAATTTAATCTCGCACATTGGCACGTGTTAGAAAACAATAATTTATTCTTCCTGTTGTTACATATTTAAATCAGAAAATAAACACGCTTTGCTTTGCTTCAGATAAACACAATTAAAATTCTTACATTTCCATATGATATTACGCATCGTCATTGTCAAAGATGTTAAGCGAAGGTTGACAAGATATAAGTGTAAATATAAGTTTTCTTTTCTTTCAAGTGGAACGTAAATAGGAATTTTGTGTTTCGTTGCAGAGGCCAATAATAGGGTCCTCTATCAAAGTAACAAAGTTAGAAGGTGGGTCATTTACATTAAAACTATATAATAAAGACTATCAATGTTTAAAAAAAAGTTATTAGATTTTAAAATAATCATTTGTAATGTTCTTCCAATTTTTAACTACTTTCTATCCTTCTGCTATTGCCTTTTTCAAGTAAGGGTAATTTATAATTAAGATTTTAAAATATTATCTCATTTAGTTAAAACTCATACGATGGTTTATGAACGATTTACAAACTTGATTTGAAATTTATATTTGGAATACGAGGGTCACTCCAAAATTATTGAGATGCTGGGAAACAGTTGGCTTTGGAAAAATTTTAGTGCACAAATGTCAAACTACAATTTATTTAAAATATCTGTCCAATAATAACATCTGGTTGAAGTGATTTATTGTGGTGGAATTCGAAATGGAAATAAACTGCAACATGAAGTTAGGAAGAGAGCATTATCGCGCTATGATTTACTACGACTTTAAAATTGGATTACGTGAAGAACAGTGCGAGGAACGTCTACGATTGGCATTTGGAGATGAAACTCCATCTCGAGCAACTATATTTCGCTGGGTTTCAGAATTCAAAAGAGGCCGTAATTTCTTGCGTGATGAGAAACACTCAGGGAGACCTTGTACAGCGGTAGTGCCAGAAAATGTAGCTGCCATCAGACAAATGATTTTCGTGTTAGAAAAATTGTTTCTCGTTGGGTGCCACACAACTTAACGGAAGAACAAAAAGCCAGGCGTGTTACAATTAGTCGTGCCACTTTAAAATTGTTAAATAATGGCGGTCATAGTATTCTTTCTAAAATTGTAACTGGCGATGAAACTTACATACCCTTTTATGATGTTCCAACGCGTCAAGAAAGTAGGGTATGGGTGTTTGAAGATGACCCAACACCAGTTACCGAGAAAAACCAACGTGCACTTAAAAAAGTTATGTACGCTGTATTTTTCAGAAATACAGGTCTTGTGAAAGCAATTAGGTTAGATGGACAGAATACTGTTACTGCCAATTGATACACACAAAAATGTCTACCTGAAGTTCTTCGCAGTGTGAAAATTAAGGGTTTAATGCTTCACCATGATATTGCGTCCTCTTATACCGCTGCGACAACTGTTAATTTTTTGAAAGAAAATGGTATTAAAGTCATTGAGCATCCACCGTATTCTCCTGATCTTGCAATGTGTGACTTCTGGCTATTTTTTAATTTGAAAAAAACATTTACGTGGTCGTCATTTTACGTCAGAAGAGGAGATTAACAACACCATAATGGAGTATTTTAATACGATTCCAGAAAATGAATGGCTCAAAGCTTTCCATCTCTAGAAAATTCGATTACAAAAGTATATTGAAGCAGGGGGGGACTACTTTGAACACCAGTAAAACTACATGCTTCTCCTTCAAATAATATTTCTGTATCTCAATAATTTTGGCGTGACCCTCGTATAACTATATCTATGTTGTTGACATTTTGAAGATGTATTGATATTTTGTTTTTTGTTAATAGGCAATATTCGGGAACATCGTAATTTGTTCGACAAAGCAAATGAACTGTATAAAAATAAAAACGTTTTCGTAATTTCAATGCAACAAGTGATAGCAAGGAATTAATTACATGCACACTGCTCTGAGTACGCTATGAGAGAAAGATAACAATTGTATGACGTCAATTTCCCCTTTTAGCAAATGTGAAACATCTCGTATAGTAATTATTTAAAAAATGTTTTCTTTGTTTTAACTATTATTTATTGAGCCAGTTAAATTGAATTTTTTTAAATTTTTTTGTTATGATGGAATACCCCAACATAATTAATTATGAGGTTGGCAACACTGCATTTGCTTGAAATCGTCGTATAATGGAAAATTTTAGTGCCGATTTCTGAACTTTTACACCCCGATTCCGATTCTGAAAAAGTTTAAGCTCATTTTTGGGGTAGTGAATTCTATTCTATTCCGGTATTTAAAAATGAATCTTCAAAATATCAAAAAAAAGGTAGATAGTAGAAATAGAATAGACTATATATTTTCAGATAGAAACTGCCACAATTAGAGTAGAATTCGCTCTTTAGTCACGATTTCAAATAAAATTATTTTTACACAATGTGAAACCGGCTAATTATACCTGTTTTTCTTATTCCCAATAATTTTAGGGCAATCCTCATATTACGCAAAAACTTTATTAAATTAAATTATTAGCTCTTGAGGAAATAATATGAAGAAACAAGAAACTATATCATTAAACTTGAAATAATTCTGAAATCACTCATATACAACTAAAGGTATTATTATGATATAATTATTGGGTATGTTATGCCATTTGAATATAAAAATTTCTCATATTACAAAAGTTTCTTAACGATTAGTAATAATTAAATCATCTATTCATAGTAGAAAATATAATATTACATCTTCGTTTCCTTTGTGAAATTGGTAGAAAAGAAATCTTTTTTTTTTTATAATGAAATATAGGTATCTGCACAGGTATTGAATGTACCTAATGATAATAACATTCCATAAAGAGGGAGAAAGAATGAAATTCATAAAGCAATCAAATAGATTAAAAGCAAAGCAAGCAAATCAAATCACAAACCGGGCGCGGGCAATGCCTAATGAAACATTCTTCATTAAATATTCTTCCAAACAGGACAGCATTCAGTAATATTTCCTTAAAAACTCGCAAAAAAATATAGGATGGGTCAATTTTTTCAATGCATCATTTTTCGTTTTAACAGACAGAATCAGAAATGAAAATACTGGACCTTAGTAACGAATCTTTTAAATAAAATAAATAAATAAATAAATATATATCATCACAGCATATTACCCATTTCTGAGTGTGCCACAACCTGTTTTATCGCAGACATCGGTAATGATGATGACATATTTGTACCGTGCGGGCGCTTACCAGGCGTCACCTCACGGGCACTCATTGCTGGCGTGGAGAGTGCACCACAGAGGTCACTTTTGTGCCATTTAAAATTGGATATATTTGGCGTCGGTCGGGATCGAACCCGGTTCCCCCCGGTTCGCGACCAGACACTCAGGAAATAACATTTCAACAAAACAGTAACAAATAAGCAATTTTTACCTCTCGCTAAAAGCGGTATTGGAATCCGATTTTAACATTTTTATAATGATGTGTGTGTATGTATGTGTGTGCGTATGTGTGCATGTGTGTATGTGTGTGTGTCTGGATGTTGGAGGGACGGTTTCTCAAATTCTATAAAATTAAGACTAAATTAACTACATATTCCTTAATTTGGCATAAATGGGAAGAGTTGAAAAGGTTTTGGTAACAATTGAACAACTGGAAATAGTAGTTTCTTTTAAAAAAATCTTCTAAATATTACTTTTTGGAAATTTATGATATTACAAATATGCAGTAAACATCGTTATTATATCTTCTATAGATTTAGAGATATAGAATTATCACAGCCCAAATAACATGGAAACCAGTTGAAAAATTAAAATGTCTGTATTTGACATAAATGTCAGTATCAAAAATCCAAAGACATTACTGAAGACATACGGTCGGTTCTTCGATATCTGGTTAAAATTTTAACTAAGAGTTAAATAAACAAAATTGGAACGAAATGAACTGTCAAATGATAGATTTATCATTATTAGCAATAAAACGATGCAAACTAAATAAATAAATATATCATCACGGCATATTACACATTTCTGGGTGTGCCAGTATCTACAACACATGTAGACATCGGTAATGATGACGATATATTTTACCGTGTGGGCGCTTACCAGGCGTCACCTCACGGGCACTCATTGCTGGCGTGGAGAGTGCACCACAGGGGTCACTTTTGTGCCATTTAAAATTGGAAATATTTGACGTCAGTCGGGATCGAACCCGGTTCCCCCAGGTTCGCGACCAGACACTTAGGCACACGGCCACGGGACCCCATAACTAGAAGTTAAAATTTTAACCAGAGATTGAAAAAACGGCCCATATAGATAGAGAATTATAAATACCTAAGGGCCGGTATTATAAATCAGTTACCATATTCTTATGACATTTAAATCATTGCTGTCAAAAATTCGCGTTGCATTTGTTCATTTAATTAAATTTACTATGGAACTAAATTTAACTGGACGTTTAGGCTGTGTCCGATGTTGCACTTTTATCACCCTAATATCTAAATCCTAAATTTATATGCCCTAAATTTAGTGATTATTTAGTATTTTAGGAATTAGATTTTAGGGTTTTGCTGGAGCACACTATGCCTTGAAGTTGACGCGCACTAATTAAACAAATCATGTTCGTTTCTATAATTTGTGCAAAATGTCAAATTTACTGTCAAAGAATAGCTTCTTAGCTTCTATTTTATGAAATATAATATTAACATTTACTCTCAAGCATCAAATTGAATCGAATTGTATAATTATTTTTGTTGTACTAAAGTGTTGCCATACAAACGAATGGATATCACTAGTGTGCCATTCGGAGTTGCATTTATGTGAAGAAGACCTAAATCCTAAAATCTAAATGTCAAAATGTGACATCGGACACAGCCTTAGAATACCGGCCCTAAATAAAATAATCCGTTGTAATGAATCTCCATGGAAACCAGATGAAAAATTAGAATGTTTGGAATTGGCAGAAAAATATTAGTGTCAAAAATCCAGATACATTACTGAATGCTTTTTTTTGGGAAGTACATGTAATATTTCTTATTTTATTATTATTATTAAATACCGCCACTCTCGTTAATGAATTTGAAGAATCTCGTACATTTAGAAGAGTACTAGGAAACTTATTTATAGAATGAATTAAAAAATACATGTATTACTAATAATTGATGTAAATAGAATTTTTATGTATGTACCAGAAATGTTAAATACAGTATGTACTCTTATATAGGCTGATATGGAAATGACAAGAGGTCTTGTGCTGGCCACAACAGATTTTTATAATTTGAAATTGCGTCTCTTGAGAATTTGGGAGCCATTATAAAAACAAGTATTTATGAAAAATTCGGTCAAAAATTCAAGCAGAAATTAAATAGAAAAACAATATCGTTTCCTGAACAAGTCCATAGGTGTTTCAATTAAAAATTAAAACGTATCTCCATTCTATATGTACCACCTTTTTTGGTTCAAATTTTCAATTATACTCCACAAAAAATTCCCCTGGTACGTCCCTGTGTTGAGGCAGTTAATGCAGCGTTTTGCAGCTTGTGATTTGATTTTCAGCTAATTGTCGTGTTGGCGCTGTTCTACCGCGCTGTACCTACTGTAACAGCAGGTAAAAACACGTCAACAAGCTGTAATACGGTTATTTCAGCTGCTGTAACTTCAAAACGGGAAATCAAACGGAAAATTACTTACTATACCGACACTCAACTCACTAATTTACTTAACAGTTTACGGTATGAAAAGGTTTAAGGTGGTTTTACCTTATACCGAGGTACAATTTTATCCAGAATTAAATGAAATGTAAAGTTTATTTCAACTGAAGTATAATCTACCTTCACTCCTAGTTTAAAAAAAATCTGTTGTGGCCAGCACAAGACCTCTCGCCATTTCCATATTAGGCTATACTCGTATATGTACTGTATTGCACTTCGCTTTCGAACCGTCGTTTTATAACAAAATATTACAGAACTTTACTCAAATATTGTTTTTTATTGTATTTAACATGTCTTCTGCACACATATAATTCTAATTATATCTATTTTATATCATTTTCATGTCAAAGGTTGTTCCAATTTATTAACCAGATTAACGGTATTTCTAATGGATATATGCATTTTACCACAATGTTACCTATAATTTTAAATATTTAATTAATAAAACAATAAGAAAAATTAAATATACTTCCCAGAAAAAGCTTTCACAATGTCACTAAAAATGTTGATATTTGACAATGACATGTGTCATGTTATAAACATTGGAATTTGTCAACTGGTTTCCTTAGTGCCTTGGCCTCTGCGATTAGTTCACTCTATAAATTATAGAGTCTTTATCTCTAAATCTATACTAGATATAATAAAAATTTTAAGTGTATTAGATGGAGAATTTTATGTTCTTCAATATTTAATAAAAAAAATTCCCAAAAAATCATATTTAGAAGAATTTTTCTAAGAAACTACTACTTCCGGTTGTTCAATTGTTACCAAAACCTTTTCAGCTCTTCCCAGGAATGTCAGATTGAGGAAACTGCAGTTAAATATTTTTTAAGTCTTATAGTTTTTGAGGAATCGTGACTACAACATCCAGACATACATACACACACACACACACATACACACATCCACACACACACACACACAGACATCATTTTAAAAATGTTATAATCGGATTCTAGGGACCTTAAATCGTGCTTATTCAATAAAATCTGGATATGCGAATTTTAGCATGAATCCAATACCTCTCTTAGCGAGAGGTAAAAATTGACCCCGCGGGAGCTGAAACGTTTTATGTAATTAAATTTTGTCTTTTTAATAGGTGAGGAATAGTAAGTCGCAATATAAACATTTGAAATTATAACTTTTATATTCGAAATTCAAACTCGAAAAACTAGTATGTCATAGAAGAGAAGAGAAAATTTGAAATTATTTACGACCCAGATTTAATTTGGCTCTAAAGTATTATAACTGACAATTGATCTGAAGATACGATAAATAGATACAGTTATACAGTGTGTTCAAAAAAAATCTAATTCGGAGTAGGGTATGAGCAGAGAAACGTATGTCTGATCATTATTCAATTCAAAAATTGATCGTGAAATGTAATTCTAAGGAGAAAAGATAATAAAGAAGGGTACAGAATTGCCATTCACTGTTTTCTAATTTATTTCTATTTCTAAAGTAAGGATTCAAGAAGTAAAGCTTTGATTTCTTTAGATAACATTTTTCACAATATCTTGTGTCAAATTGATATTTATACTTCATTTCATGTAAGATAAGCGCTGGTTTAGATAGGAATATAAATTCTGCCCTTTGATTGGTCAAAATTCAAACCTAGTTCACGAAAACGAAAAAAATGTCACCTGTTAATTGTCAGTTATCTAATAAAATCTAAGGGCCAGTTTTACAATCTCCAGTTGTTAAAATATTAACTATAAGTTAAATAAATAATATTGGATCAGATTATTGACAGAAATGATCAATTTGACAGTTCATATCGTTTCAATTTTGTTTATTTAACTAACAGTTAAAATTTTAACCAAAGATTGTAAAACTGGCTCTAAAGAATGGGGTATTCCACCATAACAAAAAAAATTAAAAAAATTCAATTTAACATAAAGTATTGCTCAATAAATAATAGTTAAAACAATGAAAATTTTTTTAAATAATTACTTTACGAGATATTTCACATTTGCTAAAAGGGAAAATTGACGTCATACAATTGTTATCTTTCTCTCGCAGCGTACTCAGAGCAGTGTGTGTGAGAAAGACAAGTATAGGGGAAATGTGACGTTACACTGATTTCTCGAAAATAAAATACTGTTAAACTAGGAACAATTAAGATTTTTTAATACTATGAATTTCTGTAAAACTGAATGAAGTTTTAATTAAAATAATAAAAAAAATTGAGTGGAATACCCCATTAAGTTACGTTTACTCAGGCATTGTTGTAATTTTTACCTCTTGCTAAGAGAGGTATTGGATTCATGTTAAAATTCGCATATCCAGATTTTAGTGAATAAGCACAGTTTAAGGTCCCTAGATTCCGATTATACAATGATATCTGTGTGTGTGTGTGTGTGTGTGTGTGTGTGTGTGTGTGTGTGTGTGTGTGTGTGTATGTGAGTGTGTATGTGTGTGTGTGGATGTGTACGTGTATGTCTGGATGTCGGAGGGACAATTCCTCAAAAACTATAAGACTTAAGACCGGATTAACTATGAATTCCTCAATCTGACATTCCTAAGATGAACTGAAATAGTTTTGGTAACAATTGGACAATCAAAAGTTATAGTTTATTGGCAAATTCAAATGTTTATAATATAGTTTGTAAAGATGTCAATCATCTTGCTTGTGCGTCATACAAAACACAATATTTTAATAACAATTTTGATATTTAAACAAATGTCACTGTCAGGAAGCAATTACATTAAAATTAATAATGAAACCGTGTTGAGGAGAATACCGTGAGTATTTTTTAACGTGAAACATTGGGTTTGTCATATCCATGGTTACGACTTGACATCTGATTGACAGCAATGTTATGCCCGTTCCATTTAAAATGAAACATAGGGAACGAATTTGACATTTGATAAGACGTCAATAGAGGTTAATTTTGTTTAAATAATTATACCCGCATTCTAAATTAAAATTAGTTGTAGAAATAATATAGTGTGTACCTTGTGCCCGAGTGGTTTTCTGACTCGGCTAAATTTTTTACAATATTTAAATATAATACTTCTGTCAAATTCATTCCCCATATGTCATTTTAAATGAGACAGATAAGTACATTGCTGTCAATCAAATGCCAAATCATAACTTATAGGAAAATTCAACGGATATCTGTCATATTGACAAGATGTCATTAGAGGTTAATTTTATTTAAATAATTATACCTATTTTCTAAAAATTAAATTTAAATGTAGAAAAAATACTGTGTGCACCTTGTGCCCGAAATATGTTTAGTGCTCTCGAGTGGTTTTCTGACTCCACTAAATTTCTTACAATATTTAAATATAAATAATATAAATAAAAATTGACGTCTTATTAAATGTCAGATTCGTTCCCTATGTTTAATTTTAAATGAAACGGGCAAAAACATTGCTGGCAATCAAATATCAAGTCGTAACCATGGATATGACAAACCCAATGTTTCACGTTAAAAAATACTCTCGGTATAATAGTAAAATATTTAAATCTAATAAAATTAAAGTTTGTTAAAATAATATATTTTCCATGATGATCCGATTTAAGTTTGCTATGTTCGAAGCACTATAAATCAAACAGCTGTTAATAAAGTGTCAAATATTAGTTTATAACTACATATTAACGAAATGGATCATGTAAAACAATAGATATACGTATGCAAAGGAACTTAATTTATAGTTTGCAAAATTAGTAAATATGTAGGTATGTATTTAAAATTAATAAAAATTAAATAGCGGGAGATAATGTGTTGATCACATGAGATTTTTTTAAACTGGGAAATACAAATCTGATAGGGACTTTTCCAGATATTATTGAATAGTAGAATTTAATTTAATTTAATATCACGATGAATGATCTTCCTACCTGTAGGATGAGCACAGGAGGAGCATCCCACGTCCTCCTCAAAGCAAACGACAGCTGCAAAGGTCCTGGCGTCAAATTGAGCCTTCTTAGCGCCAATCTAGGACTGCATTCTTGTCCGGGAGTGGAGCACCCTGTCATATGGCTGCTGGAGCTTGGAATGGGGCTCACCAGGAGTTGGCCACAGCGGACGGTTACACGACGAACGCGCCAACGGGGGTCGGTGGACAACCAGCTTACTAGCTCGCCTAGAAAGAAAAAAAAATATGGTTAAAGTATGAAACAAACAATCTATAGGGTGCTAAAAACAACGATATTTGATAAACAACAAATCCAAATAAGTCGAAAAGATATGGGTTTCGAAAATGAACCGTTATTAAAACAGTACGAGGGCTGCTCTGAAATTTTTAGTAAAACTAAAACTATAAATTAGAATAATACTACTTTTTAGTTTATGTTTTGTATTTTATTTTATATGCCATTTTCCCTGGTGCCGAAACGTTGGTATTAAATAAAATACATAACATAAACTAAAAAGTATTATTCTAATTATTAAAATGAGTTCTGAAAGATATTTTAATAATTTAAAACAATTAATCTTTTGAAGAAACAACTTTAAAGATCCAAACACTTGTTGTTTGGTTTCGGGGTCATAGTTCTACACCCAAGATTCGTCACCCGTAATGATAAACGACATATGTTCCGAAGCCGCTCAGTTATACAGGTTGTTTCAATAAGCTTGCTCACTATTGGTAACTTATTTATTTGAAGAGATACGAGGTTGGTTAAATTAGCAAAATTGTGCCATTTTATATTAGAAAATTGGTCATGTAGACAAAATAAAAATTGTGTCAGCGGTTCCCAAAATTTGGGACAGAATATATATTTTTTAAATAGAACTATACATTTTTTATTATCTTATTGGAAAGAGTATTTTTTCCCTTTCCAATAAGGTAATGTTGTTTATGTACAATTTTTTCAAATAAACGAGTTATTTACGTTTAAAGATAAAAATGATCTTTTATTAGTTTAGGTCAAGTAAACTATGGAAACAATTGTCTTTTATAAAATTATTATTTTATTAATTTATTTTACAGTAATAATAAAACAAAGAAAATATTCAAATTGAACGCCATTATTTCTTTCGCACATTTAAACTCTTTTGGAAAGAGAGCCGACCGTTCTACGTAACTGGTGTCAAGATATAACTTTTCATATAGCACGATTATATCTAACTTTTCTTCATTTCTAAAGTTATTAAACATTATTAAACACAGTGAACTTTACGGGAGAAATTATTAAACGTCAAACAAACAAAGAATCAATTATTTCCATGGCTTACTTGACTAAAAAACTAATAAAATAGTTTAAAAAAATTAAATTTTTAACCGTAAATAATTCGTTTATTTGAAAAAATTGTACATAAACAATATTACCTTATTGGAAAGAGAACAAAATACTCTTTCCAATATTGTCCCAAATTTTGAGAACCGCTGACACCATTTTTATTTTGTACACATGACCAATTTTCTAATATAAAATGGCACAATTTTGCTCATTTAACCAACCTCGTACCTCTTCAAATAAAAAAGTTACCAATAGTGAGCAAGCTTATTGAGACACCCTGTATAACAGAAGTGGTGCAGACCCTCAGATTTAATTTTTTCTGTGTGAACCGTAATAGACATCACAAATTACACACACAGAGAGAAAAGTTTACTATTGAATGTAATATATATATATCTATCTATCATCACGGCATATTACCCATTTCTGAGTGTGCCAGTATCTACAACACATAGACATCGGTAATGATGATGACATATTTGTACCGTGCGGGTGCTTACCAGGCGTCACCTCACGGGCACTCAAAGCTGGCGTGGAGAGTGCACCGCAGGGGTCACTTTTGTGCCATTTAAAATTGGAAATATTTGGCGTCTGTCGGGATCGAACCCGGTTCCCCCAGGTTCGCGACCAGACAATAATCATTTCACGTTATCGGCGTGGCTATTAAAAAGTTACAGTCTAATCAGTGTTGGGACACCTGAGTATCATACACTAGTGGTTCACTAATAATAACAAGTATCATCTTAAAAGATGACTTATTACCATATGAACTGTCATACCAAATTTCATCTAAATCGAATAAAGCGTTCTGTTATTATAAACAAAAGTAATTATTTTTTTCGAAGAATTTGGAAGCAGAATATTAGCTAAATGGTACACTCTCCGGTAGAAGTAAGTTTAGTTAAATAGTCTTATTTTAGCCTCAGGAATCTGTGGTTAAGTCATGTCCCCCTATTTGAGAGACACCTGTATATCGCGAAGGATCCACTATGCAGTCCCTTCTGAATCTCCCGATGTATAATTCAGTTGTCTTTTATTAAATTTTTATCAGCCTTAAAATTTTCTAAGCTTCTGTCAGTCTTCCTATTTTGGTATCATTTTTTAAAGAACAATTTTCAGAACAGTACCTTTTAGTAGTGGTGGGATCCGGATCCGGATAGTTTCAGTTTCGGATCCAAAAATATCCGGATATCCAGATAATTGAATGTTGAACTATCCGGATCTGAGTATCGGATTTTGGATCCAGATCTGAGTATCGGGTTTTGGATCCGAATCTGAGTATTGGATTTTGGATTCGGATCCGAATATGAGTATAAGTATCGGATTTTAGATATGGAATTTCAGTATGCGCATCGGTTCTCGGATTCGAGTACCTATTCTCAGTATTGAACCAGATGATAATATTTGAATGTATATTATTATGGAGTCACAAAACCAAATAAATTTGATTATGAAATAATCCAGTGTACATTTTTGTTTGATGTAGTTAATAGTCGGTATATTTTCGATGTTAAACTTTTAGCATCCGCTAAGAATGAAATTCTTCGATTCCACAGAACTATAAGTAGGTAACAAAAACAATCCCTTTTATGTGAAACACATGCACGATATAAATAAATAGGTATTTCGACACCTGCAATGAACCTTTAACCATTATTTCTCAAATTTAATCTTAATTTCGTTTTCTTTGAAGTATTTGTTATATTGAATGTTAAAATTTTAGAACTACAGAATTTTCAATATTCTAAGAAATATCCTTCTTGTATTTGCACCAACTACCTGGCTATTTTAGAGGGGTATTATAAAATTTATTGCTGATTACAGACCGCTGTCTCTACAACCGTTTACATTCAAATGTTTGCCTTTACATTCAAAATGATGAAACGGATCCAGAATTAAAATTCGGATCCGGATCCGTGAACAACACGTCGAATCCGGACCCGAATGGGATATGGTACCCAAACCAGGATCCGGATCCAAATCCGAATTAAATTTACGGATATCCGCTTCAATATCCGAACATCGGATATCCGAGGAACCGGATATTTTAAAATCCGGGTACTCGGATGCATGTTTTGTCGGATCTTCACAGCACTACCTTTTAGTATTAATATTTGTCCGTCATGAAAGCGTGGTAATTATTTTCTAACTAAAGATGAATAAATAGTTACAAACTAATTACAACATGTACAAAAAAAAACTAATCATTATCTATTGTATATTGTAAGAATAAACTTTCATTTTTAACAAAAATAATACCTAACATAAAATCAATAGAAAATAATACTTCTTATAAAACTGAAAGTGCATACCTATTAAACAAAGAACCATTTGAATAGCAAATAACGCCTTCAATTAAATCATTATCTAATGATAATAGCGGTAGCATATTATTGAATGATGTATTCGTTGTATTATTCAACTATGATTATTCATTATTCACACACTAATTAACTGTCGATCTAATAAACGTTCACCAACAATCACATCGGAAGCGGAACAAGAAAATGTTATTCTAATTATAGTGAAAATAATAATCTTATATCTGATCTTAATAAGGCACGACTAGAAATGATAAAAGTTGCATAATTTTTATTTCATTTCATTATTAGGTGTATTTTGTTTCAGTAATTTAAATTGTCACTGCAAAACGTAGCAGTAATAATATACCTAGATACAGCCATATAAATACTGAACAACTTTTTTGATTTCGTTAATTTATAAATTCTCCTATAGTCTATTTGAGAATGACTGGCAGTAATAAATCATTCTGTCAAAGACATTCCAGTGGCGCGCCAATAATTGTTTGCACAGGGATAGTCGAAATGACTAAATTCGGTAGAGAACTATAGTTTTAGGTCTAAGTTGTTTTTCAGGGTCAGGATTCGGTCATAGTTATGGACAACGCCAGTTATCATTCGCGAGTAAGTGAATCGCGGTATTACTGTCCTTCGTTTACCGCCCTATCACTGCGAGCTCAATCCAATTGAATTAGTTTGGGCTCAAGTTAAAGGTGAAGTAGCGCGAAACAACACCACTTTTAAATTGGACAATGTGAAGAAAAAACTTTTTATGGATGCATTAAAACATGTGACTGCCGATAATTGGAAAAACTGTATTCAACATGTCATAAAGGAAGAAGACCAAATGTGCAAACTTGACCATCTGATAGACGAAACGATCGAGCTATTTATAATTTCAGTAGGACAAGATTCAGAATCAGATTCTGATTTTTAATAATTTATGTATAAATATATAAGTATATGTAATGTAATACGTATATTTAATAGAAATATGACAGGTACCAATATCTTGACAACACACATGAAATAAGTATAAATTTTAGTATGTAACAAATAAAAATGTAAATATTGAATGTATGTATGTAAATATTAAATGTATGCAATATAATAATAATGACTGAGAAAGTTATTATTATTATATTAAAAACTTTTATTTTTAGTAAATGTATAAACAGATCACTCTACAAATCCTATCTACGTCTATGACACAGTCCGACGGGGATTATCGGACGGCATTTCTATTGTTCGACAAGTAAGTTTCGTTCCAGGTACAAAGCGTGCGGCTTATTTTGACCATCCTAGTGTAGTTACAACTGATTTTTCTGGTAGTTTTATTTGCCGCATTGCTGGCAAAAATCCAATACTTCTCTTGCAAATAATGATTTATTACTGCCAGTCATTCTCAAATAGACTATAGACAACAGTCAACAGTCCATCAATATGCTATTATTTTTCTAGGAACGCCTGATCCTTAATTGTAGGCGACTGCTATAAAAAATAACGACCTAGGCCGTTATTTCTGTTTTCATTTTTGTTTTTAGTCCTATTATGTCATAATAACAATATGGTATTACGAAAATACTTAAATAACTATTACAAGGATCACGCCAAAATTATTGAGATACAGAAATATTATTTGAAGGAGAAGCATGTAGTTTTACTGGTGTTCAAAGTAGTCCCCCCTGCTTCAATACACTTTTGTAATCGAATTTTTCAGAGATGGAAAGCTTTGAGCCATTCATTTTCTGGAATCGTATTAAAATACTCTATTATGGCGTTGTTAATCTCCTCTGCTGACGTAAAATGACGACCACGTAAATGTTTTTTCAAATTAAAAAATAGCCAGAAGTCACACATTGCAAGATCAGGAGAATACGGTGGATGCTCAATGACTTTAATACCATTTTCTTTCAAAAAATTAACAGTTGTCGCAGCGGTATGGGACGACGCATTATCATGGTGAAGCATTAAACCCTTAATTTTCACACTGCAAAGAACTTCAGTTAGACATTTTTGTGTGTACCAATTGGCAGTAACAGTCTTCTGTCCCTCTAACCTAATTACATTCACAAGACCTGTACTTCTGAAAAATACAGCGTACATAACTTTTTTAAGTGCACGTTGTTTTTTCACGGTAACTGGTGTTGGGTCATCTTCAAACACCCATACCCTACTTTCTTGACGCGTTGGAACATCATAAAAGGGTATGTAAGTTTCATCGCCAGTTACAATTTTAGAAAGAATACGATGACCGCCATTATTTAACAATTTTAAAGTGGCGCGACTAATTGTAACACGCTTGGCTTTTTGTTCTTCCGTTAAGTTGTGTGGCACCCAACGAGAAACAATTTTTCTAACACGAAGTTCTTCATGCAAAATTTTTGCTATTGCTGCGGATCCAATGCCAAGGGCATCTTCCATCGTTTGATAGGTGACACGATTGTCATCCTTTATCATTTGTCTGATGGCAGCTACATTTTCTGGTACTACCGCTGTACAAGGTCTCCCTGAGTGTTTCTCATCACGCAAGAAATTACAGCCTCTTTTGAATTCTGAAAACCAGCGAAATATAGTTGCTCGAGATGGAGCTTCATCTCCAAATGCCAATCGTGGACGTTCCTCGCACTGTTCTTCACGTAATCGAATTTTAGAGTCGTAGTAAATCATAGCGCGATAATGCTCTCTTCCTAACTTCATGTTGCAGTTTATTTCCACTTCGAATTCCACCACAATAAATCACTTCAACCACATGTTATTATTGGACAGATATTTTAAATAAATTGTAGTTTGATATTTGTGCACTAAAAATTTTCCAAAGCCAACTGTTTCCCAGCATCTCAATAATTTTGGAGTGACCCTCGCATTTTAATGTAAGTTGACTTCAGATGATCTCGAAAAAATTAATTATTGACGCGCCACTGGAAAATTTGTGACGAAGATTTGAATTTAACAGAGAGAAAGATGAAAATAAATAATAAGCATTTAGCATTATCGAATAAAGTTACATAAATCAGTGATTTACCTAAGTTTTTCATTAAATACTCGTACTGTCCCAACTACCGGGTATCAGACATTGTCGGCATCTTTACAAAAGACACCTGTGTCTGTGTCTATAGCGGTGCTGATGTTGTGTTATGGGTTACGCAAAAGTGAGTAATGCTTCCTTTCACTCTTGTCTTGAACATCAAAGAAGAAGAAGAAGAATGACTTAGTATAGCTCGTCCAGCAATGAACAAATAAATAAATAAATATACAGGGTGTCTCTTAAATAGGGGGACATGGCTTAACCACAGATTCCTGAGGCTAAAATAAGACGCTTTAACCAAATTTGCTTCTACCGGAAAGTGTACCATTTAGCCAGAATTCTACTTCAAAGTTCTTCGAAAAAAAATTAATTTTGCTTATAATAATCGGACGCTTTATTCGATTTGGATGAAATTTGGTATGACAATTTATATGGTTATAAGTCATCTTTTAAGGTGATACTTGTTATTATTTGTGAACCGCTAGTGTATGAAACTTAGGTGTCCCAACATTAATTAGATCGTAACTTTTTAATGGCAATGCCGAAAACGTGAAATTATTATTCTTCAGAAAGATGCATTCAATAGTAAACTTTTCTCTCTCTCTGTAATTTGTGATATCTGTTACGGTTCACTCAGAAAAAAATAAAAACTGAGTGTCTGCACTGCTAAATTTTTCAAATAAATTTAATCTAAGAATTTAACGACAATAAATCGCCTTCTCCATACTTTTAACTAACCCTGTATATCTATGAACGTTGAAATTTGTTTGAAACTGTTTAAATAGGCAAAGTTTTATAGGGGTTCCGAAGGACTACTTGCACAATAAAATTCTTATCCAAGATGTTATGCTTGCTTTAAGAATGAACGCTCATTACTGAACTGAGCACCTGGTAATGGCTCTCACTAAGAGAGGTATTGGAATCATGCTAAAAATCGCATATCCAGATTTTAGTGGATAAACACGTTTTAAGGTACCTATAATCCGATTATAACATTTTTATGATGATGTGTGTGTGTGTGTGTATGTGAATGTGTGTGTGGATGTTGGAACCACGGTTTCTCAAATACTATATGACTTAAAAAATATTTAACTGCAGTTTCCTCAATCTGACATTCCTGGGAAGAGCTGATTAGATTTTGGTAACAATTGGACAACCGGAAGTAATACTTTCTTTAAAAAAATCTTCTAAATCTTATTTCTTGAAAATTCCTGTTATTATTAATATTAAATAATATAAAAATCTCTATCCGATAAATTTAAAATTTTATTATATCTTCTATGGAGTTAAAGATAGAGACATATAATTATATAAAATAATAAGTTGTAAATGAATCTCGCAACCCATGGAAAACAAGTGGAAAATTAAAATGTTTGTAATTGACAGATAAATGTGAGTGTCAAAAAGCCAGAGACATTAATGAAGACTTTTTCTGGAAAGTACATTTTATATTTCTTATTTTATTATTAATTAAATATTTATAATTATAGATACACATATTACATATACTTCAGAAATACCGCCAATCTCATCAACGAAATTGAAGAATCTCGAACATTAGAAGAATAAGAGTGAATACAATGAATTAAAAAATATATAAATATATAAAGAAGATATGTGTTTTTGTGCTTATCAAAAATGTCAAATATACAATACTTATATAGCTTAATACGGAAATGGCGAGGGGTTTTGTGCTGGCCACAACAGATTTTTAGTTAAGGTTTAAGGATTTTTTAACTATTATCTATTTAACCTTAGACTCAAATAAAGTTTTATTATTAAAAGCCTAATGCCAGATTTTTAAGTAACACCTGTATTATAAACTAATATATTATTTAAAATTAATTAAATATTTCTAAATTTTGACACATATTACTAATAATAATCATATGATTATACCTCATTTGAATATTAATATATAAAACTTTATTTAAATTTCACTTTCTCGATATTATAAATCAATTTTCTCGGACTGATTTCTAATTTTATATTCATAGAGTTCACACAAGTTTTTTCAAGTTCATCAAATAAGGTGATTGGCTTCTAATTAACAAAAAACTATCGAAATTTCTCCGACCAATAAACTTGTTAGAATTCTTAGTAGCGGAAAACAATTTCCACAGCATATCCGCTTCGCATTTGTTTAACCAAGGTGCGTTATGTAATTAAGTGAAAATAATAAGGAAATGTTATAAAACAGTGTCAGTAACAAAAGAAAAATATGTTGTTCTAAGTGGATAATTGAAAGGTTAAAGGAAATATAAACAAAAGAAAGGTGTTTGTAATTAAATTGGATATGGTGTAACCAATATTTTAATTCTATTAATAATTTCTTGCTTACTAAGTTTAAATGAATTTTGAATGGTCCATGATTACAAATTGAATTGGAGAGAGGTAATGTGCTAGCCACATTTATACAGGTAGGGCAGAAAGAACGGACGTTTTCAAAAATTACTTTTTAATTGACAAAAAATTGACAGATTTGAGTTCATCGGATGTGTCCTTAGTACAATTGTTTGATTTAAAAAAAAAAATCTGTTGTGGCCAACACAAGACCTTCCGTCAATTCGATGTATTTTGTACAAATTCCATACCAAAAGGTCATTGGAACAGATTCTATATAATATCATGTAAAATCGAACACGAACACATACTATTTTTTACAAATTCCATACTAAAAGTTAATTTGAAAAGGTTCTTTAAATCCAATAAAATTATAACATAAACTACACTAAGTAATGTCCTTCCATCTTCTCTTTGGCCTTTCTCTGCGTGTCACTTGCGAGCAACACTATGACATACCAATTTTAGATCCTATACTTTTTTCCATATTTGGTTTTGCGCTTGCAACTGACATCTGTCAATTAATTTTTTTTGAATAATTATGTCAGCTGTTTCCATGATAAATTGCAAAGCTGACTAATTTTTGAAAATTAATTTCTTTATAATGCTTTAAATTTACATCTATTGAATATGAAGGAAAATGCATAATTAAACCGTATAGAGAAGAGTATTTTCTTTAATATATATAATAACAAAATGTCAAAAAATAATATTTAACTGCGTTTTTTTAAGAAAAACTGTTAAAAACTTCAAAAAAGGGTACTTCCGGTGGATCGATAATAACCAAAATCTAATCAACTCTTCATATGGATGTACAGAAGAGGAATACGAAAGAATTATAATTTTTAGAACACGCACACACGGACACACATACACACACACACACATACATACATACAGACATCATCTTAAAAATAGTAAATTCGTATTGTAGGGACCCTAAAACGTGCTTATTCATTAAAAACTCACCACCAAATTTTTTGACCAAAGACAATACCTTCCTTACCTAAAGGTGACGGAAGGTAAAAAAGCACATCTAAGGTGACCTTTGAAAGGTAAACAAAACGTCTTATTTAATTAAAGTCGTAACTCTTATAGTTTTCAAGATAGCAGAGGTAAACCCCGTAAAGCTCATTTTCCACTGCCTTATCTCGGAAAATATTGAAGATCGGACCTTTGTTGATTAAGCTTTTTTTACTCGATTTGGTCAGTAGGTACTATATGCCATTAATTTTTTTTTTTTACACTTTCTTTGAAACATCCTGTATTGTAACAGATATTGTGTCATGTACTTCTTTGTGAATTGTGATTCGTGATCAAGTACTCCTTGACAATATCATTGTCCCAATTGCATCGATGTTCAATTATTACTCCATCAATTACTATAAACAATAGAGCATCTATAGCATCATCTTCTATTCAGAATACAACAGCTGGATACTTGCATATTATTATCTATCTAATAAAACATAGTTAAATAATACATTTACATATCAGTATTATAGTGCACAGTTAATATTTTCTATACATTTTTACTATATGAATGAATGAGATTTATTTATATCATTACAACGGAAACTAATTATTATTTTATGAATTAGACTTATTGAGAATTTCATTTCCTTATAAATTATAGAATGACATGAATGATAGATTGAAGGAAGAAAACAATTAACAAAACGAAAAATTGATAGATAATTATTATTATACAATAATAAAGTCAAACGGATATGATACACTATTTTCAAATTTTATTTAAATATTGTATTTCTTGTTTGATTATACTACTTAATGTACAACGGTGGACAGAAAGAAAATATAGGACAAATCTAAAAATTAAATAAACATTTTTCTTTAAGATTTAGTAACTTGAATTTGGCTTTACAATTATGACATTTGTCACTAAGTGTATATAATGGAGTGCTAGTGCCTGTTTTGATGTATGGAAGTGAATGTTGGGCATGGACGAGAAAGCATAAAAGGAGAGTGACTGCCGTGGAAATGAGGTATTTAGGTGGTGTTTGTGGGTATACAAGACGGGATCGCGTGAGGAATAATTTGGTGTATGAAGAATGTATGGTTAGGTTAGGAAGAATGTTGTTAAGAGAGTTGGAGTGAGTCAGTTGAGATGGTTTGGTCGTGTGGAGAGAATGATGAGTGAACGACTTGTAAAACGCATATATCGTCGGATTTCTGGTAAAAAGACTTAACCGCCTTTTGACTAGTTTTGAGATAAACAGGAAAAACTTGTTTTTATTTACAATATTGATTTAGTTAACAAGATATTGTATTATATCGATGAGATTAATATTTTATACATTTTTCAACATACTTTCGCAACATTTTGAAGCATATATCATGAAATATTTAATAAAAATGTTTTTTTTTTGTTCAATATATAGCTTAATACCTAAATTTTTAATATTTATATAGTTGTGAACACCAGATTAATAAATAATATCAAAATAAATTAACTTTTGTGGAACACAACTCGTTAACATCACCCATTACATTAACACAGAATGGCGTTTAAGACATTTCGATAAAATTTTTGTGCGCATCAAATAGTGTCAGATGGCGTTTACGAAACTTTAGAATGAATTACCTTCTAACATAAATTTTTTGGCGCTCAGATATTGTGTTTAGAGCATGCGTCGTGAAGAGACGTATCCGTTTATGTGCATAACTCATTTTATCATTTTTTGGCGGTTAAGTCTTTTTACCAGAAATCCGACGATATGTTGGTAAAGTTGAGGGTGTTCGATTGCGTGGCCGTCCAGTGTGTAAGTGGATGGATGTGATTGGTAGTGTTTTGAAGGAGCGTAAGTTTCCGAGTGGAAAGAGAAGAAGAGCATGTATGAATACCATTATGAATGTGGCTGAGGCGAAAGAAGTGTACCTGGGTAGGAATGTGTGGCGAAGGATGATTGTTTCGTAACTATTGTGATGTGAAGATGTATGGTTAGTAAGAATGTTTTATGAGAATGGAGAGACAGCTGAACTTTTATGTGGATGAGGTGAACGAAGTATGTTTGTACCGGAATGTGTGGCGAAAGATGATTTTTGTGTAACTATTATTGTGGTTCGTAGCGAGAGGTAAAAGTACTATCCCATTTTTACTTCCTTGTACGAAGTAAAGGAAGTATTGTAATCGCGAAAAAATTCGGTTTCCAGATTTCAACGGAAATATCCATTTTGACCATCCCTGAATCCATTTTGACTAATTTCGTAGTGACGTCTGTACGTACGTACGTACGTACGTATTTCGCATAACTCAAAAACGGGAAGCCGTAGAAAGTTAAAATTTTGTATTTAGGACTGTTATAACATCTAGTTGTGCACCTCCCTTTTTGGTCATTAATAGATTTTAATGGAAAACTATATTATAATATAATCCAAAACTTTTCAAATTTGGTATATAAGACTTTTATATCAATGGGAATAACATAATAGATTTTAGTAAAAATGGTCTACCCGGAAGTGGTACTTTACTTGAAGCCTATAGTAGATTTTAATGAAAAACTATATTAAAATATAATCCAAAACTTTTCAAATTTGGTATATAATACTTTTATATCAATGGAAATAACATAATAGACTTTGGTTAAAATAGTCTAACTGGAAGTGATACTTTACTTGAAGCTATTATCAGTTTTTCTTGAAAAAAATGGTGTTATTTTGAATTTAACAATAAATTCTTCAAATAAAAGTATTAGAGAATTGAATTTTGCGTCGAAAACTTCAAGTATGATTAAATTAGTTCTTTGTATAAGCGAGATATGTAAATTTAAACATTATGTACTTTTTGGTTTCTGTAATTAAGTTTGCTATGAATTAGGACAAGAAATAACAAAAAAATAAAGAATTTAATGTCAATGTCAAATACGTGCAATTTTATGATTGGGTCTGTTATTATACATATTTTAATTATTAACAAAATATGTATAGTGTAACAGGCGTACAAGGAAGTCATGTGGTGTCCACATCAGATATTTTTCTATCCATCACTGTACTTCTTTCTGGGTAGACCGTGTGAAACAAAATTTGCACTGTCATTTAAAACACTTATTTATCTGTCATTTAAAATTAGGTTAAACGAAAGTTAAGTTAGTTATAGCTTAGTTAATTTATTTTTATAAAATATCGTTAAATGAAAATATAGAATTAACTAGATAGCATTTTACAATCATGATTTATAATTAAAATTACCATATTACTTTAAAAGTAATAATGAAGGTAATATTAATAAATTTTGCAACACAATCTCATTTCTTTTAAATCGATAATTATGACTCAACAATAGCGAACTACTTATACAAATTTGCACGTTATGTAATTTTAATATAAGGTCGGCATACCAATTTGAAAATCGAATGGGGTATGGGCTAGATACAAAATATAAAACGTTCGTAGAATATAAAGTACGTAATCACTGCTCACTGCTCTAATGCGATAATATGAGCAAGACAAAAAGATTAGCATTTTCCGCACATTACAAGATGAAACAGGAATATGTAATAAGGTTAGTAATTGGAAAAGATATACGCGATACGAGGATTGTTCAACAGAAACATGACAACAGAATTAATAATAATATTTTATTCAATTTTAACGAAATAATAATAAAAACCATTATAATATATAATTTTGACAAAATAAAACTGATCAGTTAGTAGGCTGAGCATGACAACGGTCGCTGATATACCCAAATCATTCAAGCAACCAATGCATGTCATCACTTAGTGTAAAAACTAATGTTTCACAAGAGTCTTGCATTTTTCTTGTTCTTATCTTGTTCTTGCATAAAATGCAAGACAAGAACAAGACAAGAGTTATATAGTTCGTTGCAAGACAAGACAAGAATCTGCCCTGCAAGAAAAGTGCAAGAATAGCAAGCTGACATTAATCGGAAAAGCTAAAAAGGTTTTGGTAACAATTGACAACCGGAAGTAGTAGTTTCTTAAAAAATCTTCTAAATATTATATTTTGAAAATTTATAGTACACAAAATAATAAAGAGCATTAAGTACTCAATCTGATTTAAATTTTCTTGTTAAATCTTCTATAGATTTAGAGATAAAAAATCTGATATGGCCAGCACATGACCTCCCGCTAATTCGATGTTTAAAATTGCAATGAGCTTGGAGTTAAATATCACTTTATCGTTTGTAAATAAAATCGAATTTGATGTTCCAATAAATAGAAAAGTTTTTAATAAGAAATTTTGTATTATATTTTATCAAGTTTTTTTTTTTGAAAATCTGTTAAGAGCTCTTAGTTAAGAACCACATCCGACTTATCATATATACTCAAAATCTAATGTTGTTTTAAATCATATACGAGTTTTAAAATCAAATTTGAGAAGTTTTTTTTATCATATTTTAATATATTTTTTCAAGGAAATCAGTTCAGAGCTTCAAGTAACGTACCAATTTAGGTTTACTAATATTAACAAGAATCTAACATGTCGGTCTCATTAATATAAAAGTGTTAAATACAAGATTTGAAAAGTTTTCAATTATAGCATAATACATTTTTTCACGAAAATCTCTTCATAGCTTCAAGTAAAATATCCCTTCCGATTTAAATATGTTGTTCCTACTGATAGGAAATTGCATGACAAGAAATATGCAAGAGTCTTGCAAGCAAGACAAGATTTTTGCTTGCAAGAGTAACACAAGACAAGAGTTATTTAAATTTCTTGTCTTGTTTTGCAAGACAAGACAAGAAATAGCCTAGCAAGACAAGAAATCTTGTCTTGTGAAACACTAGTAAAAACCTTAATGCAATAAAATCACTAATAGTGAAAAATGAAATAAAATTTTAAACATTTTTACCCGTCAAAAAGTGTATAGCCTTATATAATTATTATTAAGATGAATAGTAGAGTTCATTACTTATCGTATATGACATGAATAATTTATAAATAATGTACATCAACGTCAAATTATTCGTTTAATTGTTGCTATAGTTGGCAACATTGATAATTTGTATGTTCATACTGTCAAAGTTATTATTTGAAAAATATTTGTATCGTGTTTGAAACATTTTTATGCGTGGTAAAGGCCTATTTATAATAAAGTAATGTTAAACGCAACGTGACCGTTAACGCAAACACAAAATCTGTGAATCTGCCAAAGGTAACACTTCTAATCAATCAGAAGAATTCGGTATATTTGTTTGAAATTCGGCTCACTTTTCTTTATTGCCTTCATATGGCATACATAAGTATAAATAAGGTTAGTATTATAAAATAATTTAAATAGAAATGGACAGTGACGAAAATATAGTATTTATTTTGTAGATGTGACAGTTCATGACCATGTCGATAATACAGATTGCAATCTGTATAACTCTTTTCATAAAGATTCTAAAACCTCTGCAAACGTAAAAGTACATGACGTCACACATCTAGTTACCTTTATTTAATTTTTATTAATGACGTACATTGGCTGCTTGAATGATTTGGGTACAGACATCAAATCATCTATTTAAAATGCTTTATTGTCTGTCATTTGTGCCGTGAAAAGTAATGAAAATGGCTGATAATGTCTGATAAATATTATGGTTAGTGTTATTTTCGTACCTGATGTTATTTTAAATGCATTATTTGTTGCAGAGTGAGTTAAAATTTTGTGAGAGTGATTTAATTTTTTTTAATTCTCTTGTGAATAAAGTGTTACTTATAGTTGTTGCTATGGAGTTTGACAGTTTAAAACTTCAAAATTCAATAAAAAAAAAAATTAATGTCAATGTCAAATTATGTCAAGTACGTGCAATTTTATGATTGGGTCTGTTATAATACATATTTTAATTATTAACAAAATATGTATAGTTTAACAGGCTTACAAGGAAGTCATGTGGTGTCTACATCAGATTGTTTTGTTCACAGCCTACTCCGAGTTAAGATTTTTTTGAACCTGCCCAGGAAAATATCCCCAAGAAAATTTCCTTCTCCTACGCTCATGGAACTCATCCTTGATCATCCTCTTCATGCCTATCCCATAACCTTCAGGCCTTCACCAACGAGCATGTTAGCTCTTTCTAACACCTGCGTACACCCACAATCAACTATCTTTGTCGCACTTATAGGCAATCTAGGAATAGCGTAAGAATAGTGAACGTTATAAAAGTTATTATTATTGTGCGTTATGATAAGTTTTGTGATAAACACTGTGAAGGACAAAAGAAAAACTGAGGAGGACCCGGATTTCAAGATTGAAGTTCCTTTGTTTAAGATGAGTTGCAATTAATAGTAATTAAAGATTTTCATGCTTCTAAGAATGAATGGATTTGCTGTTGTAAAAAAATATTACGGACATTTACCCAAGAACTATACTTCATTTCACGTAAGAAAATAGCAGATGGCGCTTGAGAGCCAACCGTTTTTAAATGCACTAAATAAATAATTTAAATTTATGAAACCAATCTTTTCACTAATAATAGTTATTTTTTATACAAGACGATAAAATTGTATTTTATTTTGTCCCGTGGCCGCGTGCCTGAGTGTCTGGTCGCGATCCTGGGGGAACCGGGTTCGATCCCGACCGGCGCCAAATATTTCCAATTTTAAATGGCACAAAAGTGGCCCCTGTGGTGCACTCTCCACACCAGCTATGAGTGCCCGTGAGGTGACGCCTGGTAAGCGCCCACACCGTAAAATATATCGTCATCATTACCGATGTCTACATATGTGTAGATAATGGCATACCTAGAAATGGATAATATGCCGTGATGATATATTTATTTATTTATTTATGAAAAGTTTAATTCACGGGCGAATTCGCGAGTGAATTATTTTTCGCGAGTCGATAATTTAATTTTATCGTCGTGTAGAAAATTCTTCTATAGCAGATTTTAAAGAGCAAAAATTAGAAAAACCGATTATAAATTAAATGATTTAAGAGCAATTTAAAAATCCCAGTAGTGTGGTAGTTATAGAATTTGTTTGAAAACAATTTCATTTTATTCATGTTTATACAATTGAAGTTATACAGTATACAAGAGGAAAAAAATTTTTATTTTTGATTTTACGAAAAAATGCCAAGGAAAGAAAAATTTTTGCTTGAATTAAAACACATGTTTCAGTTATTAAAACTTTTAATTAATGTAAGGTTCTTTTATTATAACGTTTTTTCGTATTTTGTCCTCCTAATAATACAGTTATTACATTGAATCTAACATGATTTTAGTTATAATATTGACGAATGATTATTAGGAAATTCTAATTTCAGAAAAAAAAAAAACGGCGAAAATCAAAATACTTTTTATTCAATTAACTCTTATATAATTTAGCATGATTTCAATACCTCTCTTAGCGCGAGGTAAAAAAATCTGTTGTGGCCAGCACAAGACCTCTCGCCATTTCCATATTAGGCTATATAAGTATTGTATTGCACTTCGCTATCGAATCGTCGTTTTATAACAAAATATTACAGAACTTTACCCAAATATTGTTTTTATTGTATTTAACATGTCTTCTGCACACATATAATTCTAATTATATCTATTTTTCATTGTACGAGGAAGTTTCTAAATGTCACAGATTCTTCCAATTCATTAACCAGATTGGCGGTATTTCTGATTGATATTTGCATATTACCTATAATTTTAAATATTTAATTAATAAAACAATAAGAAAGATTAATGTACTTCCCAGAAAAAGCTATCAAAATGTCACTAAAACTGTTGATTTTTGACTCTGAAATCTGTCATTTACAAATTATGTTATAAACATTTGAATTTATCAACTGGTTTTCTTAGTAGTTTCGCCTACTCGACTTGTTATATCTCGATATTCTATATGTTATACCGTCTTTATCTCTAAATTTATAGAAGATATAATAAAAAAATAAAATGTATTAGGTGTAGAATTTTGTTTTCCAAAATTAGTAATATCAAAAATTTTAAAAAATTAATATTTGGAAGAATTTCTTTTAAAAACTACTACTTCCGGTTGTTCAATTGTTACCAAAACCTTTTCAGCTCTTCCCAGGAGTGTCAGATTGAGGAATTCATAGTTAAACAGGCCTTATGTCATAGTTTTTGAGGAATCGTCCGTCCAACATCCAGCCATACACACACACATACACACATCCACACACACACACACACACACAGACATCATTTTAAAAATGTTATAATCGGATTCTAGGGACCTTGAATCGTGCTTATTCAATAAAATCTGGATATGCGAATTTCAGCATGAATCCAATACCTCTCTTAGCGAGAGGTAAAAATAATATTTAGAAGAATTTTTTTTAAGAATCTACTACTTCTGGTAGTCCAATTGTTATCAAAACCTTTTTAGCTCATCCCATTAATGTCAGATTGAGGAATAAGTAGTTAAACATGTCTTAAGTATTACAGATTTTGAGGAATCGTCCCTCCAACATACACACACACACACACACACACACACACACACACACACACACACACACACACACACACACACTCATACACACATATCATAAAAATGTTATAATCGTATTCTAGGAACCTTAAAATGGGCTTATTCATTAAAATCTGGATATGTGATTATTAGCATGTCCAATACCTCTCTTAGCGCGAGGTAAAAATAGCATTGTTGGTCTTTCATTATACAAATTGATATAGGCCGAAATAGCATGGTACAATATATCAAGATGTGCGTCAAATAAATAAATAGGTACTTATATGACTTTGTATTTCCCATATCTAGGCGTGTACAGTGAATGATGTCCATGTTTACGTATGTATTAGTATAGGTACATAGTTGTGTGTATAAATACAGGATATGTACTATCCTATCTTCAGATTATATCAAAAGTTGATATCTATTTGCACATATTTGTAATTCATAATACTTCATGACAAGAAATATAATGATTTCGCAAGCATAAATAAATATTTTATTATATATCCAACCCGGTTCTCAAAAAAGTTTAAGTTAATCGTCATTTTTGGATTAGTGAATTTAAAATTATTTTCAAAATATTATCAAAAAATCTGTTGTGGCCAAGTCCTCTCGCCATTTTCATTTTATGTTATGTTATATATCTAAGTATTGTATTGTACTTCGTTATCTAACCGTCGTTTTATAACAAAAAAAAATCTGATGTGGCCAACACAAAACCTCCCGCTATTGAATTTTTATTAATTTAAATACATACTTACGTATTTACTACCGCTGCAAACTGTTCCATTGCAGAAAACTATTGCTTTATTTACTATTTTCTTTTTAAAATGTCACTATTATTAATTTGAAGTGATTAGTTTTTTGACAGTGACATTAACTGTCAGTTACATTCATTTGAAATATGAACTGTGTAACAAACGAATTATTGTGTCTTAGGCTTCGCGACTAATAAAAAAAATTATTTTTAAATTTATGTGTAAATTATATAGAAAAAGTATTAATGTATTCCAGTAGAAAATTCAATAATCTTTAATTTTCATTAGACATAAAATGCGAAAAAAATGGCATTTAATGGTATTTTTTGAAGAAAAACCATTATGAGCTTCAGGTAAAGTGTCATTTCCGGTTATCCGATTTACACCAAAATCTAATGGCTTCTATTCATATTAGAATGGGATGGAAATACAAGGTTTCAGAATTTTCTGAATGATAGTATTTGAGTTAGAGTGAAGACAAAATCCCTACACATACACACACACATACATACACACATACACACACACATACACACATACACACATACATACACACATACACACATACAGACATCATCGTGAAAATGTTAAAAATGGATTCTAGGGAACTTAAAACGTGGTCATTTACTAAAATCTCGATATGAGATTTTTAGCACGATCCCTATACCTCCCTTACCAAGGGTAGCGGGAGGTAAAAATACAGAACTTTACCTAAATATTGTTTTTATTGTATTTAACATGTCTTCTGTGCACACATAGTTCCGGTTGTCCAATTGTTACCAAAATCTAATTAGCTCTTCCCAGGAATATCAGATTGAGGAAACTGGAGTTAAATATTTTTTAAGTCTTATAATATTTGAGAAACCGTGGGTCCAACATCCACACACACACACACACACACACACACACACGCACGCGCACACACACGCACGCACGCACGCGCGCGCACACACACACACGCACATTATCGTAAAATGTTATAATCGGATTATAAGGACTTTTGAACTGGATATGCGAATTTTAGCATGATTAGCAACAGGTAAAAAAATAGTACAATCGAGATCTCGAATTTTTACTCGAGCAAATCACGAGGGCATTACTCTCGTTTCGCCTCGAAATATCAAGACGAAAATAAAGTTAATCTCGTCTCGAAAATTCGAAAAATTCGAGACGAGATCTCGAAAATGCGAGATCTCGCGGTATCACTAACTATGGATCGACTTAAGGCGTCTTCTGAATTATTTGCTTAATGTTTTATCTATTGCCGATTTCAGAGTCCTTTACATGAAACGATAAAAACAAGGATAAAAATAAATAGAACAGTAGAATACAAATTACATACGAGTATTGTAAGAAATTTAAATAAATAATCGTATGTGTATGTATCTATTAATACACCCGGATTTCAGTATAGGTGTAGGTAATTAACAATTAATTTACCTATAACAACGTCGTTTTAGAAATGCAATATTTAAATTGAAATTAGATCGTAGCGTACGCTAGAAATGCATAATAATAGTGTAACATACTAATTATTATTCCTTTCTTCTTCCTTGACAAGTGATATGAATCATATTTAATTGAAGAATTTTGCTTTTCCTGTTTTACGTTTTACTTGTGAACAGTAGCACGAACATTTTTAATAGTTAATAGTTTTCACTTTTCTTATCTAATATATGGCATTTCTCTGGTGACAGTATTTTCATTTATATGCTGATTATGTAATAAAACCCAGAAATAAAATAATTTTGATAAAAACAAATAGTTATGATTTAATCTGACCACAGACTTCCATGTAAATACTTATGAGAAACTTAAGTATGAAATATTACAAATATTACATAAAATTAGTATGAAAATAATAGGAAAACTAAGACTATTGATGAAAATCCGGTGAAAAAATTCCTATTAATAAGCGAGTTATGGTCTCCCGAATTTTGAAAAGATTAACGTGACGTCACATTTATGTGTTTTTATATCAAACTGTTTTTATCATGGACCTAAATGTTCTTGAAATTTACTATTTTAAGTTATATTTACATAAAAATAAATGAATATTATAACACTGTATAAATCTACATACTTTATAATTACAGGTGTATTTAAATTATTAAGTTTAATGCAAGAAATTTATGTTAAAATAAAAACTGTTTGGAAACTGCAGTACAGGAATGTTAGCCTCTCCTTTCGGATTTGAATTTCTTAACTTCCATTGGTAGTAATCCTTACCTCCTAACACGCTATTTGTTATGCATGTATAGACGGTTTCTGGGTCGCCAATCAAAATATTAGTGTCGAAGCGCTATAACAAAAAACCCTTTATTTCCGAAATAACTCAATTATACCATTTCATTTTTTTATTAATATTCGTTATTCAGCATATACATTCGTATTTTTTTACTATTTTCCTTTAATTCGATTGAGCTGTAATCCCCCATTATATATAGTTTTCGTAAAAAAATCAATATTTTGCTGGGTTTCCTTCGCTTTTCAACATGTATTCAGCCGCTGATTACTTAGAAATGATTATAATTTTCGGAGAATGTTTCCGAATAGAAATCTTGTGATGATCTCGGATGACACCGTCGCTAACCTAAATTTGTTGACAGTGAAAAGTCAACTCTAAAGTGTCAAAATTACAGTGTCAAACAAATTTTGTAACTCACTAGTAGTATTTTAAAACCTAGCAACCAGTTTTATCTTATAATAATATCATCATACCTCAAGATATCTTTCCGGGATTGGTGGATTAAAAAGTCTTGTAACTCTGTTATGCAAACAGCCGCAAATTATTTTCTTCTATTTTTTGGCAACCTATTGTCGTCGGCAAGTGTCAGTTTCGTCAGGGGCGCGAGTTGTGAGACACCTGTATATGCTTGTTTCTTTTAAGAATTTCCCATATTTGCGTAATCAGATTTAAGTCCAGTGACTGTGGGGGAAGATTGAGCAAATTGAGCTTATTTTTGATATTATACAAAAGCCATTTTTTACAAGTCGCGAATTACTTGTCGGATCGTTCTCATGCATGAATTTAATAATATTTTTCGGGACTTTGCTTTAAATTTACTTTTAATGGCCGGTATTACGAGCGCACTTATATAATAAAAGCGCTTTTATGGAGCACACTCTTCACACGAATTTAATGTAAAAGTGCGCTCCATAAAAGCGATTTTATTATAAAAGTGCGCTTGTAATACGGGCCAATATATTATAATAATAAAACTATGGAATTATTTAAAACTATTTAAAAACTTATTCATATCACTTTCACTTTTAAAGTTTAAACAAAACAATAAACCAAACAACCATACCTTTCTTTAAATTCACTAAAAACAAAATCAGTCTCTTTCATATTTGAGAAAAAATAGTAGACCAATCATAATCATTCTCATATTGTCGCTCCAGTGGCGTGCGATATTATTTTGACGCATATGTGTAACGAAATTGATACTTGTGTTAATAACATATGTTTGTATGAGTGTAAATGTGTATGTATGTTGGTGTACAGGTGTATTTGTGTGACCTTGAATATAGCGCGAACAAGATAGGTGTGTCTATATTGTTTGTAATGTAAGAAGAAGTATGAAAGTTGAGATTTATTTTGGTCGGTCTCAATTCAACCAGAGACAATAAAAATATTCAAAAAGAAAGAAGCAAATTTTAATCCCAATCAGATTTTATTTTACATTATTTAGTAAAATATAAAATCCAATCAATTTGAAATTAATAAATATTGCTCATTTGTAATGATAACCATGGAATTTAAACAAATGCATATCGTCTGATCTGCAAGAATTTCGATTTTGCAGTTTACAAAATAAAAATAAATAAAATTTGTGCAGTGATTTAGATTATTGCGAATGGTTATTTTGGTTTATTAAACTTCTTACTTTTAAAATAAAGTCAAAAAAATTTGATGTAAGTGTGTAAAATGCACTAATATGCAATGACGTCATTTGAACTGCACGAGAGCAGCTGAATAGAAAACGCTAAAAGACTGAGTAATTGTTAACATTTTTAATCTTAAAAAAAATCCGATGTGGCCAGCACATGTCCTCCCGCCAATTCCATGTTTAAAATAGCAGTGAGCTTTAAGTAAAGTATCACTTCCGGTTGATCGTTTGTAAATAAAATCTAATTTGTTGTCCAATAAATAGAAAAGTCTGTAATACTCCAAATTAAGTATATATGAGTTTTAAATACCAAATTTACGAAGTTTTGGATTATATTTTAATAGATTTTACACACACATTATTGTAAAAATTAGCATCAACTTCCAGGTGCTCTAAAACTCAATCTGTAAATTCTTCGCCGTACTTGATCCATTTCGTAAATGTGTAGTTGTAAATTAATATTGATTTATAATGCTGCAAAGTGCAAACATAGCAAACTTAAATCAGAACATCCTGTACATTTAATATTAATATTTATTTAATGTAATTGCTTCCTGACAGTGACATTTATTAAAATATGTCAATATTGTTATTAAAGTATTGTTTTTGTTTAACGTATTCGCAAGATGATATATAAATAGCTATTTGTGTATTAAGAGCGCAAAATGCGACATTGTCGATTGAGAGGTTGTTCTCTTGAAATCGGCAATGCCCATTTGCGCTCGAAACACACACAAGATTTTTTCTACAGTCGCCACAATGGGGTCCTCCACCATAACAAAAAATAATAAAATGTACACTTTATACTTACAGTACTGCTCAATAAATAACGATTGGCTAATACAAAAGATACGGTTTAAACTTAAAAAGGCTTTTAAATGATTATATCGTTACATTAGCCATCTATTCCATAAAAAAAAAAAAACAAAATTAGAGCGTGGATTTGTGATGATTTGATGAGTTTTTGTAGCAAAATGTGTGGTTAGTTGTCACGCCTGTCACACTGAAAAAATTAACAAATATTTGTAGGAATTTGTGATTATATAGACATGTATGTGCATTGACTGACTTCTCGCAATTATTTAAGTAACTAAATAACTAATAACTTTATTGTAATCAAAATAAATAGTTAACTAGAGATCAGATGTCAGTACGACTCGCAACTATCCTACCGCCATCTGTGTACAATCATTCCTATTACTAAACATAACTGTTCACACAATTTATTTTATATTTAATTTTATTTTATCGTTATTTTCCATTCTTCTTGAGTTTTTATTCAATCTAATCTAAGCATTTTATACTTTCGTTTTTGTAAGTGAATGCCCTATTTCATTTTCACAGCAGTGTGGCATTTTGTTAGGTTATGTTAAATACCGACAGAACATATGTCAAATTGACTTGTGAACGAGATAAATGTGTAATTACAGTGCCATTAGTTCTTAACTAAACATTTCTCAACATTGTATACTTAGAGATTTGGACAGCGAGAGTTTTCACTACTTTGTCGCGCATGAGCGGCAAAGTGACATTTTGCGTTGACAAAAGAGAGCGCAAATGGCTACTTTCTATAGTGACTGTAGAAAAAATAAATTACTTTATGACTTTATATTTAAAGTTATTTAAAGCTATTTACTAAATGCACACACACACTCACTCACTCACACACACACTCACACACACACACACGCACACACACACACACACACACACACACACACACACACACACACACACACACACACACACATACATACATACATACATACTACAAGCATTATTGTAAAAATGTTAAAATCGAATTCTGGGGACATCAAAACGTGCTTATACCTCCCTTACTTAGGGTAGCGGGAAGTAAAAATATTTAAGTGAAATACCTGTCTCTTGCTCTACTTATAAATTGCTTATTTTAGTATTATATCACTTTTATAATGACTTTGTCCGTGAAAATACATTTAATTTTTGCTTTTATGCACATTCTTGCATCTTGTAATGTTAATGACACTATTCTACATGTGTCAAATGTCAAGAACCAACGTTCGTGACTCTTTTAGTATAGTTAATTTTTTATTCGTCCCAAAACTGCTTACAATGCAACTTATAATAGATCAAATATATGCAGAATTTGATGGAATTTTTTTGCTTATTAATAAATAAACACACGTATTGAGGATCAAGGTTAAGATGAACGTTTTTTGTAAACGTATACAATTATAATTTGTATGTACGATACGAAGTTCGAGTAGTTACATTTTTACAATTCAATATCTATTTAAATAAATATCATCGCTGTTTTTTATCTATCGCTGGGTGTGCCAAATTGTTTTTAAAAAGATTTTATAGTAAACTTAATATTTGTTGTTTCATATCATGTATTACACGATTTTTATCGATGAGCGGTTCGCGAATTACTAACAATTTAAACTCATATGAAGTTATTTTAATAATTAATCATTTGGATATCTGTAAATCGACCTATTTCACTTTTTATTTTCAGGTAAGGAAGGTATTGTCTTTGGTTAAAAAATTCGGTGGTGTTTTTAATGAATAAGCACGTTTTAGGGTCTCTAGAATACGACTGTGTGTGTGTGTGACAAAATTTTCTCCGACGATAACTCCAATAATACAATTCTAAAATTTAGAATACTACTGGGTATATAGAATCTTTTGGTATGAGATTTGTATAAAATACATAGTATTCACGAAAGGTAATGTGCTGGCCACATCAGGTTTTTTAAAATAATCATTGATATATTAGTTAATTCGATGCCACGATGAATGCAAACTATTAGAAGTATTAAAAACTATTAGACTAAATATTAGAGATATAATAATGCAAATTTTGTGTAATTTAAATTTCTTTTTTTACGTCTGTTAAAAAAGGACACTTTTTACCTCTCTCTAAGAGAGGTATTAGAATCATGCTAAAAATTAATAAGCACGTTTCAAGGTCACTAGAATCAGATTTTAACATTTTTATAATGATGTGTGTAGATGTGTGTGTGTGTGCGTGTGTTCGTGTGTGTGCGTGTGTGTGGATGTGTGATGTGTGTGTGTATGTCTGGTTGTTGGAGGGACGATTCCTCAAAAAATATAAGACTTAAGACCTGTTTAACTATGAATACCTCAATCTGACATTCCTGGGAAGAGCTGAAAAGGTTTTGGTAACAATTGGACAACCGGAAGTAGTAATTTTTAAAAAAATCTTCTAAATATTATTTTTTGAAAATTTTTGATATTACTAATATTCAAGAACATAAAATTCTACATCTGATACATTTAAAATTTTTATTATATCTTCTATAAATTTAGAGATAAAGTCGCTATAATATATAGAATAACGGGATGTATTAATTCGAATAGGCTAAACTACACTAAGGAAACCAGTTGACAAATTCAAATATTTATAACATAATTTGTAAATGTAAACATAAAATTCTCTGTTTAATACACTTAAAATTTTTATTATATCTTGTATAGATTTAGAGATAAATACAATATAATATATAGAGTAATCTATTCGCAGAGGCTAAGGCACTAAGGAAACCAATTGACAAATTCCAATGTTTATAACATAGTTTGTAAATGATATATGTCAGTGCCAAAAATCAAAAGTTTTAGTTACATTCTGAAAGCTTTTTCTGGGAAGTATATTTAATCTTTCTTATGGTTTTATGGGGTCCCGTGGCCGCGTGCCTGAGTGTCTGGGGAGAACCCGGGGGAACCAGGTTCGATCCCCACAGACGCCAAATATTTCCAATTTTAAATGGCACAAAAGTGACCCTTGTGGTGCACTCTCCACACCAGCTATGAGTGCCCGTGAGGTGACGCCTGGTAAGCGCCCACACGGTAAAATATATCGTCATCATTACCGATGTTTACATGTGTTGTAGATACTGGCACACCTAGAAATGGGTAATATGCCGTGATGATATATTTATTTATGGTTTTATTAATTACATATTCAAAATTATAGGTAACTTGCTTATATTCATTAGAAACACCGTCAATCTTGTTAATGAATTGGAAGAATCTCTGACATTTAGGTACTTCCTCATACAATGAAAAATAGATACTATTAGAATTATATGTGTGCAGAAGACATGTTAAATAGAATAAAAAACAATATTTGGGTAAATTTCTGTAATATTTTGTAATAAAACGACGGTTCGATAGCGAAGTGCAATACAATACTTATATAGCCTAATATGGAAATGGCGAGAGGTCTTGTGCTGGCCACAACAATTTTTGTTTAAGAGATAGTGTCAAAAATTTGATTCTGGCCGCCATATTTTCAATATGACGGAGCGAACGCTAGCGCCCCAAGGTCGCAAAAGTTTGACTCCCTATTGCTATGCCTATAATATATTTGCCATACACCCAAAGTTTAGGTTAAACATATTATCAATTACTATTATAAATCTTCCTGAGTCATCTATTCACACAATGCATCAAGTTAACACCGCAATCCATAACGGATGTGGTGTCTATCTGTTATCAGAGCTTAGCTCCTCGTTCTATGTTTAGTTGAAGAAGCTGTAGACGATGATAAGAGGATACTATCAAGCCTGACTCAAGCTAAACTTGATTGGAATGTGCAACAGAACAATCAGACCATTGTTAGCATATTAATATTAACATAAGAGTTAGCATCGCATACGCGATGTTTATCAAAAGTATATGAAGGAAAATGTATCGTTATAATGGAACAAATAGTTGTGGGAGAATTAATGTGGTTTAGTGGTTATGAATGTGATGTTAAATATAGAATGGAAATTATTCTAAGAATGAAAGTGAAGTAATTACAAGAAAAATATTATAAAATAACTAATTAGTCTTAGCAATAAGCAATTTTTTGATAATATCTCCTTTCCAGTATTTCATAGATAAAAATCTGATGTGGCCAACACAATACCTTTCGCTATTTAATTTTTATTAATTTAAATACATACGTATTTACTAACGCTGCAAACTGTTCCACTGCAGAAAACTATTGCTTTATTTACTATTTTCTTTTTAAAATGTCACTATTATTAATTTGAAGTGATTAGTTTTCTGACAGTGACATTTACTGTCGGTTATATTCATTTGAAATATGAACTGTGTAACAAAGGAATTGTGTTTACCTTAGGTTTCGCGACTAATAAAAAAAATGATTTTTAAGTTTATCTGTAAAATATATAGAAAAAGTGTAACAGGGGGGGGGGGGGGGGGGAGGATCTTCTGATTACTTCTTACCCCAACGATGACTTTATCTCTTTGCCGAACGGTGACTTTATTTAACTGGTGGACACTTCACCGAACGACTACTGCTTTCCTGAGGAGGAACACGCTCTTTTACACTCACACTATCACTAAACACTTACACATGATGATAGATTTATGAACATATTCTGGATGGATGGCACACACAATATTTTAAGCTACTAAACTTTATTTACACATATTTTTACATTAAACTAACTCATTACACAAAATTATATTAATACTAAACTAAACTGTTATAAACCTTAATTACGAGTCATGGCGTAAAACGCCCAAAAACTAAACACAGACTACATGTCTGACCTGACTCGTTTCAATCTTAAAACTCGACTGCCTTAAAACAAAGGGTTATCTCTTCAACGTATATCTAAAGAAGGGTGCGAGGGTGTAGCCTCCATAGAAAAATAACAAGACTGCACGTAGTCTAGCCAATAACTTACATAGTTAATTGTCAACAAATAAATGTCTACGCGGTTGGCATCTAGACTAAACAGATATATGAGAGAATGATTATTATTTCTAAACAGAATTTTGACTTACAAAGATAATAGAATTAAAATGTTGATATTGAAACTATAATTTAGAAGAGTTTATATTAAAGTTATTACTTGTTATTTCACTATTCCTACCTTGTTACAAAAGTATTAATGTATTCCTGTAGAAAATTCAATAATCTTTAATTTTCATAAGACATAAAATTCGAAAAAATGGCATTTAATGGTATTGTTTGAAGAAAAAACCATTATGAGCTTCAGGTAAAATGCCATTTCTGTTTATCCGATTTACACCAAAATCTAATGGCTTCTTTTCATATTAGAATAGGGTATAAATACAAGGTTTAAGAATTTTCTGAATGATAGTATTTGAGTTAAAGCGAAGACAAAATCCATACACATACATACATACACACACACACACACACACACACACACATACATACATACATACATACATACATACATACATACAGACATCATCGTGAAAATGTTAAAATTGGATTCTAGGGACCTTAAAACGTGGTCATTTACTAAAATGTCGATATGTGATTTTTAGCACGATATCTATACCTCCCTTACCAAGGGCAGCGGGAGGTAAAAATCTGATGTGGCCAGCACATGACCTCCCTCAAATTCCATGTTTAAAATAGCAGTCAACCTTAAGTAAAGTATCACTTCCGGTTGACCGTTTGTAAATAAAATCTAATTTGTTGTAATGTCTGTAATACGAAATTTTGGATTATGATTTATTGTTTTTCCTCAAAAATCTGATACAGCTCCAAATTAAGTGCTAAACCCGATTTATCATACATGGTTAAAATCTAACATGTTGTTTCAAATTATATATGAGTTTTAAATAACAAATTTGAGAAGTTTTGGATCATATTTTAATAGACTTTTAAGGAAAAATCATCACATACACATTCTTATAAAAATCAGCATCAACTTCTAGGTGCTCTAAAACGCAATCTTGTAAATTCTTCGCCGTACATGATCCATTTCGTAAATGTGTAGTTGTAAATTAATATTAATTTATAGTGCTGCAAAAATAGCAGTTATGTATGATGGAATATATATTACTTTTACAAACCTTAATATTTTACTATAATATTCTCCTTAACAAGGTTTCATTATTAATTTTAATGTAATTGCTTCCTGTCAGTGACATTTGTTTAAATATGTCAAAATTATTATTAAAATTATGTTTTTGCTTGACGGATAGACAAGATGATATATGAAAATAAATTATATTATATATTCATATTTAAAGTTATTTAGAGTTATTTACTAAATGTTATTATCGTAGAATTGAAGATTGTACCATAGCACGATCCCTATACCTCCTTACCTAGGGTAGCAGGAGGTAAAAATCTGTTGTGGCCAGCACAAAATCTCTCGTATATCCATATTAGGCTACATAAGTATTGTATTTAACATATTTAGTACTTTAAAAATTCTAATTACATCTATTCTTTTTCAGCTACTGTTCAAAATGTTCGAGTTTCTTCCAATTCATTGACGAAATTGGCGATATTTCTAAATAGTCGACGAATGCAAACTGTATAAGTAGCAACAGCATTTTTTTGTGTAACTCTCGAATCTACTCTCCTATCTACAGTTTTTTTTAGTAATCAGTACAACATTGTTAGCTCGATATAATCGTAATATGTTCCTATTATTATCATTACTACTTCAAATCAGACCATAACATCAAATCAAAACACTTATATAAAACATTAAACGAATCATTCTTCTCTCCTTACAATTCATTTGTCACACTCTGAAAACAAAACAATCACACCTCATCAACCAGTTATTGAATGCATGCTCGTAATCAACCTTCAATCTATCTAGTAGTCTCTGTCTTCACTCACTAGCAATGTCTCAATGAGTTACTAGATCAGTGATTAATGTCTTGATCTATATATACCGTGGGTATTTTTTAACGTGAAACATTGGGTTTGTCATATCCATGGTTACTTGACATTTGATTGACAGCAATGTATTTGCCCGTTCCATTTAAAATGAAACATAGGGAACGAATTTGACATTTGTTAAGACGTCAATAGAGGTTAATTTTGTTTAAATAATTATACCTCTTTTCTAAATTAAAATTAGTTGTAGAAAACATATAGTGTGCACCTTGTGCCCAAGTGGTTTTCTGACTCGGCTAAATTTCTTACAATATTTAAATATAATACTTCTGTCAAATTCATTCCCCATGTGTCATTTTAAATGAGACAGACAAATATATTGCTGTCAATCAAATGTGAAATCATAACTTATAGGGAAATTCAAGGGTTATCTGTCATATTGACAAGATGTCATTAGAGGTTAATATTAGAAAAAATACTGTGTACACCTTGTGCGCGAAATATGTTTAGTACACTCGAGTGGTTTTCTGACTCGCTAAATTTCTTACAATATTTAAATATAATACTTCTGTCAGATTCGTTCCCTATGTTTCATTTTAAATGGAACGGGCAAATACATTGCTGTCAATCAAATATGAAGTCGTAACCATGGATATGACAAACTCAATGTTTCATGTTAAAAAATACTCACGGTATATGGTACAAATGTCAACTTGTCGCCCTAGAGGCAACATGTCTTTTCTTCATTATATTTTTTGTCAAAGACTATCTGTTATAATTCTTAACAAAATATAGGCATTCACACATAATGTAACTTTAAAAAAATCTGTTGTGGCCAGCACAAGACCTCTCGCCATTTCCATATTAGGCTATATAAGTATTGTATTTCGCTTTCGGACCGTCGTTTTATAACGAAAAATTACAGAACTTTACCCAAATATTGTTTTTTATTATATTTAACATGTCTTCTGCACACATATATTTTTAATTATATCTATTTTTCATTGTATGAGGAAGTTCTTAAATGTCAGAGATTCTTCCAATTCATTAACCAGATTGGCGGTATTTCTGATGGATATATGCATTTTATCTATAATATCAAATATTTAATAATAAGAAAGATTAAATATACTTCCCAGAAAAAGCTATCAGAATGTCACTAAAACTGTTGACTTTTGACACTGACATATATCATTCACAAACTATGTTATAAACATTGGAATTTGTCAATTGGTTTCCTTAGTGCCTTAGCCTCTGCGATTAGATTACTCTATATATTATATTGTATTTATCTCTAAATCTATAAAAGATATAATAAAAATTTTAAGTGTATTAAACAGAGAATTTTATGTTCTTCAATATTTAATAACAAAAATTTGTAAAATATTATATTTAGAAGATTTTTTCTAAGAAACTACTACTTCCGGTTGTTGAATTGTTACCAAAACCTTTTCAGCTCTTCCCAGGAATGTCAGATTGGGGAATCCATAGTTAAACAGTTCTTAAGTCTTATAGTTTTTGAGGAATCGTCCCTACAACATCCAGACATACACACACACATACACACATCACACACACACAGACATCATTTTAAAAATGTTATAATCGGATTCTAGGGACCTTAAATCGGGCTTATTCGGTAAAATCTGGATATGCGAATTTTAGCATAAATCCAATACCTCTCTTAGCGAGAGGTAATAATAAAATATTACAATTATTTATAACACTTAACTGCTGAAGATGTACAAACGCATGTCCGAAACGCACTGTCTATTTTAAATAAAAAGACATTTATGACTGTTCGTCATAATTACTGGAACCTACGGCCTGGTTTTCTTATTATTTAAACTTTTACAACGTTCCCGAAACATCCATTTTCTACAGTATTAAAAATTCGAATATTTTAAACACCAATAACTTCTTTTAAACCGATAGTCCGTATTATACAATTTTAAGGTTTAGTGTTAACCACCAAATAACCCATATTCTAATTTGTTACTACAGTCGAGAACCCCAATGTGTAAATTGCATACAAATTTTTTGTCCAAACAATACAATAGTTTCTAAACTCAATATCTTTGTCAAATGCTCTCCCTAACTTCAAAGTCTAAACTTCAAACTCGGTATAGTACATAGTTTGTAGTTTTTATCAGTCCATTTATCAAGTGTTTTGCCTTGTAACCGTAAAGCGAATTGTACAGAAGTAAATAAGAAAGACTAAAGAGAACAACAACTTGTTTACTGGTGAGTGGTGACTTCATCTAAAGGGAATTCCATGGTTTGTGTAAACTCCACAACAAACAGATAATAGTAGTAGAGACATAGATTTAGCTATCGGGCGTTCCCTGTAGACACGGAGAGAGTAGAATTTGAAATGATTTTGAATTTTTCTGTAAATTAATACGAATAAATAAATATAAATATATCATCACGGTATATTACCCATTTCTGGGTGTGCCAATCTGCTTTATCACAGATATCGGTAATGATGATGACATTTGTATCGTGCGGGCGTATACTAGGCGTCACCCCACGAGCACTCATTGCAGGCGTGGAGAGTGCACCACAGGGGTCACTTTTGTGCCATTTAAAATTAGAAATATTTGGCGTCGGTCGGGATCAAACCCGGTTCCCCAGATTCGCGACCAGACACTCAGGCACGCGCACGCGGCACGGGACCTGATTAATTAATACGAATACAATGTTATTGAAGTTCCCCTTTCATAAAATAAATTGCTAATATCCATAAGTCTGTATCTCTACCTACTTTTGAGGTATGCCTCCTAAAACCCAATAAACAGTCACCGTTGGGTAAAAAAAAATCTACTTTTTACCTCCTGCTACCCTAAGGAAGGGAGGTATAGGGATCGTGCTGACAATCACATATCGAGATTTTAGTGAATAAGCACGTTTTGATGTCCCCAGAATCCGATTTTAAAATTTTTACAATGAAACCGTGTTAAGGAGAATGTAGTAGTAATATATTTGATTTTAATGAAATTAAGGTTTGTAAATAGATATTTACACACCAAGTGAGCTACGGTAATGTTTATTCATGAGAAGAAAGTTTAACTTTAAGTTAAATTCTTCGAGTGAATAAACATTCTTAGCTCACGTGGTTTGTACAATATTTTATTCAATTTTGACGAAATAATAATAAAAACCATTATAATATTTAATTTTGACAAAATAAAAAACAGATCAGTTAGTAGACTGAGCATGACAATCGTCGCTGATAGATGTCAAGTCATATATTTAAAATGCTTTATTGTCCGTCATTTGTGCAGTGAAAAATAATGAAAAGGACTGATAATGTCTGATACATAATGTGGTGAGTGTTATTTTCGTTCTTGATGTTATTTTTAAATGTATTTTTTGATGCAGAGTGAGTTAAAATTTTGCGAGAGTGATTTAAAATTTTTTAATTCACTTGTGAAAAAAGTGTTACTTATAGTTGTTCCTATGACAGTTTAAAACGTCAAAATTGAATAAAATAATATATTTTCCATCATACATAAATATTAGATGTACGGGATGATTCGATTTAAGTTTGCTATGTTTGAAGCACTATAAATCAAACAGCTGTCAATAAGCACGTGTTTTCAAAGTGTCAAATATTAGTTTACAACTACACATTTACAAAATGGATCATGTACGGCGAATAATTTGCACAGATTGCGTTTTAGAGCACCAGGAAGTTAATGCTGATTTTTACAATGTTCTCTTCCAAAAATTTCTATTTGCCATATTTAAGCTTTCTACATTTATATAAAGAGTTGCCTAGATTTTGGGTAATATTGGATAACCGGAAGAGATGCTTTACTTGAAGCGCATAACAATATTTGGTATTTGAAACTCGAATGTAATTTTAAATAACATATTAAATTTTCGAGGAAAAACACAACAAAATATAATCCAAAATTTCGTATTATTGACCTCTATTTATTGGAACAACAAATTAGATTTTATTTACAAACGATCAACCGGAAGTAATACTTCACTTAAAGCTCATTGCTATTTTAAACATGGAATTGGTGGGAGGTCATGTGCTGGCCACATCAGATTTTTATACTTATAGGTTCATTTCAATTTCAATGCACTACAATGAGGGAAGTTTGTTTTCCACTTTGTGTTTATTTTGTCTTTGGGCTATTCCACCCCTGGCTATTAACGTCATCATGCCCAGAAGACCGACAAGTAATCTTAACCCGTAATATTATCTGGCGCTGCTTATAGTAAACAATATACTTAAATATAAACACGAAAATAATATCAATCCAACCTTTAAAGGTTGTAGAAAAGTAGGCTGATCTACCTCACGTAGACAGTAGACATCAGAGATAAAAACCCATTTTGGAATATCATATCTATTTTGTGTTTGTGTAGGAAATCAAATATCACTTAACTTTAATGTAAAACGTAGTAAGAAAGATTAGTAAACAATATGATAAAGAAATACACGGGGTGTCTACTTGTCTGTTACTGAATATAGACATTTACAAAAATTCTACCGGTAGATACCGAACCTACGGACTTCGTTCGAAAACACAAGTTGTTAATAGTTACCGAGTTCGAAAATTGTACCATATCTACCAGATTCATCTACCGGATCCATGAATTGTGGATAGAGTAATTCAGCCGGTAAATGAAGAATCTAACCTCAAAAAAGGTAGAGATGCCAAGCGAAGTTAGAATGGGAAGTAGGTTTCAGAAGTTAATTATGATAATACAGAAGACGAGACGAGATAACGTTTAACTACGTCAAATTTCAAATCTGTTTCATCTTTCAACTGCTTTTCATAGGTTACAAATCTACCCTGTTTATCACTTGCGTTCTTAAAGTATCTATCCCGGTAGCCATAACTTGATGAACAGCTGTTTACCGATATATACCGGCAACAGTTCACCGGTAGAATTTTCATAAATGCCTTATGTGTTAGTTTTTGAAATCTTAAATTTTTCAAACCACAAACAGGTGGCTTTGTTAAAAAATATTTAATTTTGTTCACATGTTCAATAAAAAATGTCACATATAAATGGTATAAATATTTATAGATTTCACGCTAAAATATAAAAATCTGTTGTGACCAGCACAATACTTCTCGCCAATTTCATATTAGGCTATACAAGTATTGTGTTTAACATTTGTGGTACAAATCGAAAATTCTAATTATATCTATTCTTTATTTTTCAATTCATTCTATGAACAAGTTTTCTCCTACTCTTCTAAATGTTCGAGATTCTTCCAATTCATTCAATACCGATTGGCGGTATTTCTGAAGGGTATATGATGAATTATATGTATAGTAAGCGTAAGCTGTACATACTTCGGCTTATAAATGAATCCCCTTTCTTTTTATACCAAATTTAGATGTTGATTTAGTCTTTTTCTCGTTATATCACAGCATATTATTATTACTATTACATTTCTACTTTTCCATGTACGAATTCTATATCTATCTATAATTTTTAATATTTAATTATTGATAAAATAAGAAATATTAAATGTACTTGCCAGAAAACGTCTTCAGTAATGTCTGGATTTTTGATACTGACATTTATGTCAATTAAAAACATTTTAATTTTTCAACTGGTTCCATAGGCTGTTTGATTCATTATACAATGGATTATTTTATATACTCATAATTTAATCTCTAAATCTATAGAAGATATAATAAAAATATTGAATGTATTGGGTACAGAATTTTATACTCGTATTCTTTAATATTTGTAATAACATAAATTTTCAAAAACTAATATTTAAAAGATTTTTTTTAAGAAACTACCACTTCCGGTTGTCCAATTATTACCAAAACCTTTTCAGCTCTTCCCATTAATGCCACATTAAGGAATACGTAGTTATATTGATCTTTGGTCTTACACAATATGAGAAACCGTGTCTACAATATCCCCACATACACACACACACACACACACACACACACACACACATAGAAAGAGAGAGAGTCGTCATTGTAAAAATGTTAAAATCGGATTCTAGTGACCTTAAGTTATATTTACATAAAATAAATAAATATTATAACACTGTATAAGTCTACATACTTTATAATTACAAGTGTATTTAAATTATTAAGTTTAATGCAAGAAATTTATGTTAAAATAAAAACTGTTTGGAAACTGCAGTACAGGAATGTTAGCCCCTCCTTTCGAATTTGAATTTCTTAACTTCCATTGGTAGTAACCCCCACCTCCTAACACGCTATTTGTTATGCATATATAGGCGGTCTTTCGGTCGCCAATCAAAATATTATTATTGAATTCGTATTCGTGTCGAAGCGCTATAACGAAATATTTCAATTATACCATTTCATTTTTTTATTAATATTCGTTATTCAGCATATACATTTGTATTTTTTTTTTTCTATTTTCCTTTAATTCGATTGAGCTAGAATCCCCTATTACATCACTTAGAAATTAATTATTGAAGCAGTGTGTGTATCGAATGACACCTGGACCTATCTCACCACAAATATTCCAAGGCCAGTAATGCAAACAAACCTGAAACCAGCAGAAGCTTGGGATAAGGAAAAATCCAAAAGTGATTAAGGCTGTGTCCGATGTTGCATTTTGGCATTTAGATTTTAGGATTTAGATCTTCTTCACATAAATACAACTCCGAATAGCACACTAGTGATATCCATTGGTTTGTATGGCAACACTTTAGAACAACAAAAATCAATTATACAATTCTACTCAATTTGATTCTTGAGAGTAAATGTTAATATTATATTTCATAAAATAGAAGCTAAGAAGCTATTCTTTGACAGTAACTTTGACGTTTTGTACAAATGATAGCAACGAATATGATTTGTTTAATTAGTGCGCGTCAACTTCATGGCGTAGTGTGCTCCGGCAAAACCCTAAAATCTAATTCCTAAAATCCTAAATAATCACTAGATTTAGGGCATATAAATTTAGGGTTTAGATATTAGGGTGATAAAAGTATAACATCGGACACAGCCTTACTTTTATCTCTTTCTACCAATCAAGTACCAATCACACCTCAAAGCTTTTGATATGTGGAACAAAATTCAACAAGCGACCGGCGACACCCAAAAGTAGTCACTCATTTTTACCTCCCGCTACCCTTGGTAAGGGAGGTATAGGGATCGTGCTAAAAATCACATATCGAGATTTTAGTAAATGACCACGTTTTAAGGTCCCTAGAATCCATTTTTAACATTTTCACGATGATGTCTGTATGTGTGTGTGTGTGTGTGTGTGTGTGTGTGTATGTATGTGTGTGTGTATGTATGTATGTATGTATGTATGTATGTATGTACGTGTGTGTATGTATGTGTGTGTGTGTATGTGTAGGGATTTTGTCTTCGCTCTAATTCTAATACTATCATTCAAAAAATTCTGAAACCTTGTATTTCTATCCTATTCTAATATGAAAAGAAGCCATTAGATTTTGGCGTAAATCGGATAATCGGAAATGGCACTTTACCTGAAGCTCATAGTGGTTTTTCTTCAAAAAATACCATTTTTTCGAATTTTATGTCGTATGAAAATTAAAGATTATTGAATTTTCTACAGGAATACATTAATACTTTTTATATATATTTTACAGATAAATTTAAAAATAATTTTTTTTATTCGTCCCGAAGCCTAAGATGAACACAATTCCTTTGTTACACGGTTCATATTTCAAATGAATGTAACTGACAGTAAATGTCACTGTGGACAAACTAATCACTTCAAATTAATAATAGTGACATTTTAAAAAGAAAATAGTAAATAAAGCAATAGTTTTCTGCAATGGAACAGTTTGCAGCGTTAGTAAATACGTAGGTAGGTATGTATTTAAATTAATAAAAACTAAATAGCGGGAGGTTTTGTGTTGGCCACATCAGATTTTTTGTACAAAATACATAGAATTGACGGAAGGTAATGTGCTGGCCAGAACAGATTTTTTCCATGTCACCGCACACAAATTTCTCCGTTAGATTTTTTATGCACATGCTCGTTCACATATGTCAACAGTTAAGTGTCATGGCCCTCTTGACTGCAGATATTCTCTAGTGTTTTTGTTTGTGTGGTGTTTAATTTGCTTGTTAGTTAAAGATCGTGCTCAAGAAATAAGGAAGTGTGAACATAATGGTATTAATATTAACACAGATGTTACGTAACTCCGTTGCATCAAAACAGAAAACAGAAGATGTGTATGCATATAGTTCTCGTCACCAAAAATCGATGGACAGTCTTAAATAGCTTAATCGCGCTTATACTATAAAACTAGAATGGAATAGTTTAGTATGAAACACCACAAATTGCTTTGGTTTTTTTTTGCAAAACAGTGATAATATACTGTCTTATTATTTATGATGGGTGACCGTCCCTCGATTTTTGGTGACGAGAACTGTACGACAACTTACTCTAAGATGATCACTTGACTAAAGTAGGATGATGAATTTGGGTCATTTTTACCTCTCGCTAGATTTTAGTGAATAAGCACGACTTAAGGTCCCTACAATCCGATTTTAACATTTTTATGATGATGATGATGTGTGTGTGTGTGTGTGTGTGTGTGTGTGTGTGCGTGTGTGTGTGTGTGTGAGTGTGCGTGTGTGTGTGTATGTGTTGATGTTGGAAGAACGATTCCTTAAAAACTATAAGACTTATGGCCTGTTTAAGTACATTTATGTCAATTACAAACATTTTAATTTTTCAACTGGTTTCCTAGGGCTGTTTGATTCATTATACAGTGGATTATTTTATATATTTATAATTCTCTATCTCTAAATCTATACCGTGAGTATTTTTTAACGTGAAACATTGAGTCAGTCATATCCATGGTTACGACTCGACATTTGATTGACAGCAATGTATTTGCCTGTTCCATTTAAAATGAAACATAGGGAACGAATTTGACAGAAGTATCATTTTTAAATATAGTAAGAAATTTAGCCGAGTCCGAAAACAAGGTGCACACAATATTTTTTCTACAACTAAATTTAATTTTTAGAAAACAGGTATAATTATTTAAAAAAATTAACTTCTTATGATATCTTGTCAATATGACAGATAACCGTTGAAATTTCCTATAAGTTACGACTTGACATTTGATTGACAGCAATGTATTTGCCTGTCTCATTAGAGTGAAATATAGGAAATGTATTATTTGACAGAAGTATTCTATTTAATTATTGTTCGAAATTTAGCCAAGTCAGAAAATCACTAGGGCACAAGGTGCACACAATATTTTTTCTACAACTAAATTTAATTCAGAAAGCAGGTATAATTATTTAAATAAAATTAACCTCTATTGACGTCTTGTCAAATGTCAAATTCGTTCCCTATGTTTCATTTTAAATGGAACAGGCAAATACATTGCTGTCAATCAAATGTCAAGTAACCATGGATATGACAAATCCAATGTTTCACGTTGAAAAATACTCACGGTAGAAGATATAACAAAAAAGTTCAATGTATTGGATAGAGAATTCTTTAATATTTATAACATAAATTTCGAAAATATAATATTTAGAAGATTTTTTTTAAGAAACTACTACTTCCGGTTGTCCAATTGTTACCAAAACCTTTTCAGCTCTTCCCACGAATGTCAGATTGAAGAAACTGCAGTTAAATATTTTTTAAGTCTTATAGTTTTTGAGCAATCATCCCTCCAACATCCAGTTATACACACACACACACACACACACACACACACACACACATACATACATACACACACACCATCATAAAAATGTTACAATATGTTTGTAGGGACCTTAAATCGTGCTTATTCGCTAAAATCTGAATATGCGTTTTTTACCATGAATCCAATACCTCTCTTAGCGAGACGTAAAAACAAAAAAAAATAAAGATTGCTCTATTTTGTTTTTGATTGAGTATTAATTGCCCTATCATTTAATACCTCATAAAAACCTTGTTGTAAACAAGTAATCAAACCATAAATTATATCCATCATTAAGTCGTTATCGACTATTTACAAAAACCGAGAATTCATTTACAAATAATCGTTGAAACTCATTCATATTCTGTTTTCTTTCTACAAGAACCACTGTTTGGGAACATAGATGGCGTAGATTTAATTATAATGTTCACGATGACGTCATTGTAACGTACTTTGATATGCACGCGTTGGTCTTTCACTTTCATACGGAAAACTTAAGACAAACATGATTATTATATTATTAACATATCAGAAAGATTACGGATTAAGCTATGAATTGTTCAAGGAACTGTACTAAGTTAACTTTTTAATTTAGATAACATGGAGATATGAGAAGTTTATAGACTTATTTACATATTTTATGGCTTTATAATTGGTAATCAGCGTGAGTTTTATAGATAATATTGTACTGGAACAATATTTTCTATAATAATACGTTTGTAATTAAATAATACATATTTTTACCTCTCGCTAAGAGAGGTATTGGATTCATGCTAAAAAACACATCCAGATTTTAGTGAATAAGCACGATTTAAGGTCCGTATAAACCGATTTTAACATTTTTATGATGATGTCTGTGTGTGTGTGTGTGTGTGTGTGTGTGTGTGTGTGTGTGTGTGTGTGTGTGTGTGTGTGAATTCCTCAATCTGACATTCCTGGGAAGAGCTGAAAAGGTTTTGGTAATAATTGGACAACCGGAAGTAGTAGTTTCTAAAAAAAAATCTTCTAAATATTATTTTTTAAAAATTTTTGATATAACTAATATTAAAGAAGATAAAATTCTACATCTGATACATTTAAAATTTTTATTATATCTTCTATAAATTTAGAGATAAAGAATACCGAATATCGGGATGTAATAAATCGAGTAGGCTAAAATACACTAAGGAAACCAGTTGACATAATTTATTAATGACAAATGTCAGTGTCAAAAATCAAAAGTTTTAGTTACATTTTGAAACTTTTTTTTTTGGGAAGTATATTTAATCTTTCTTATTGTTTTATTAATTAAATATTTAAAATTATAGGTAACATGCATATATCCATTAGAAATACCGCTAATCTTGTTAATGAATTGGAAGAATCTCTGACATTTAGGGACTTCCCCATAGAATTGTATGTGTGCAGAAGACATGTTAAATACAATAAAAAACAATATTTGGGTAAAGTTCTGTCATTTTTCGGTTCGATAACAAAGTACAATACAATATTTATATAACATAAAATGGAAAAGGCGAAATGTCTTGTGCTGGCCACAACAGATTTTTCTGAACGAGTATACGAGTCCAAGTCCATAACTGAATGGGCCCATAAACCATAACAAAAAATAATAATATGTGCACTTTATCCTTAAAGTACTACTCAAAAAGTAACGATTAAGATGGAAAAAACATTTTTACCTCCCGCTTCCCTTGGTAAGGAAGGTATAGGGATCGTGCTAAAAATCACATATCGAGATTTTAGTAAATGACCACGTTTTAAGGTCCCTAGAATCCAATATTAACATTTTCACGATGATGTCTGTATGTGTGTATGTGTGTGTGTATGTATGTGTGTGTATGTATGTATGTATGTGTGTATGTATATATATGTGTGTATGTGTAGGGATTTTGTCTTCGCTCTAACTCAAATACTATCATTCAGAAAATTCTGAAACATTGTATTTCTATCCTATTCTAATATAAAAAGAAGCCATTAGATTTTGGTGTAAATCGGATAACCGGAAATGGCAATTTACCTGAAGTTCATAATGGTTTTTCTTCAAAAAATACCATTAAATGTCATTTTTCGCATTTTATGTCTTATGAAAATTAAAGATTATTGAATTTTGTACAGGAATACATTAATACTTTTTCTATATATTTTACAGATAAATTTAAAAATATTTTTTTTTATTAGTCGCGAAGCCTAAGTTAAACAATAATTCCTTTGTTACACAGTTCATATTTCAAATGAATGTAACTGACAGTAAATGTCACTGTCAAAAACTAATCACTTCAAATTAATAATAGTGACATTTTAAAAAGAAAATAGTAAATAAAGCAATAGTTTTCTGCAACGGAACAGTTTGCAGCGTTAGTAAATACTAATAAGCGAGTTATGGTCTCCCGAATTTTGAAAAGATTGACGTGACGTCACATTTTTGTGTTTTTATATCATGTTTTCATCATGGGCCTAAATGTTCTTGAAATATATGCTATTTTAAGTTATATTTACATAAAAATAAATGAATATTATAACACTGTATAAGTATACATACTTTATAATTACAGATGTATTTAAATTATTAAGTTTAATGCAAGAAATTTATGTTAAAATAAAAACTGTTTGGAAACTGTAGTACAGGAATGTTAGCCCCTCCTTTCGAATTTGAATTTCTTAACTTCCATTGGTAGTAATCCCACCTCCTAACACGCTATTTGTAATGCATGTATAGGCGGTTTCTCGGTCGTCAATCAAAATATTTTCATATTAGTGTCAAAGCGTTATAACAAAAAAACCCTTATTTCCGAAATATCTCAATTATACCATTTCATTTTTTTATTAATATTCGTTATTCAGCATATACATTCGTATTTTTTTACTATTTTCCTTTAATTCGATTGAGCCGTAATCCCCCATAGTTATATGCAATGGAACAGTTTGCAGCATTAGTAAATACGGAGGTATGTATTTAAATTAATAAAAATTAAATAGCGGGAGGTTTTGTGTTGGCCATATCAGATTTTTTTTCTGTGTAATAGAATTGTAAATAGAGATATTAAACCGGCTCTTAGATTTCTTGAATAGAAATGCTTCATTTATTGCTTTTATGCAATCGACAAATGTAAATGCATATTCCTATTCAAAATGATTATATTCGCATTAGATTGCGGAATGAATAGCCATAGCCACCCACTTCGTTTCGCAAATCAATTTATTTAAACAATACAAATAACAGCACTCACGACCTCTATACGGGAAAGTAGTAATCAAACTCAATCATTTTCTTACTTTTCGTGAAAGTGAAACGTTTCTACAAAATCACTCGCTTCAACTTCAGCTTAGGCTTATGCTTTGGTATCCAAGGCAACCGAACAATCAAACGTTGCGTTGCTAATAAATAAGCATTTGTTAAAATGGCCAACTTGTTGTAGCATATTGCTAAAGACGATTAGCGAAATTTCCTCTACAATAGAAACTAAGTGTCAGGAAGTCGAAATGCAAGCAGAAATAGAGTTTAACATTTCAAGATACGGTCAGTGAACATATGTATGACTTGAGTATGACTGTGAGTCAGTGGCGGCTGGTGATATCTTTGTACGGTAGGGCACAAAAATTTAAAAAAGTAAAAAGAGTATATTAAATTATTTAATCTTTAAGATACAGAAGCCATCTTCGTAATTAAATGAGTACTAGACGATTACAATTCAACAATAACAGATTACCTCGGAAAATGCCGGACATACTCGGACATCTTCGTTTAAATTGGGCTGTGCCCGGAACAGGCTTAATGCAGTCATATGCAGCTTCGCGCGCTTCGCTGCTATTGGTCAAAATTCGAGTAAAAATAGTGGGAGACCGGGGCAGAAACATTTGTGCCCTAGCTTCTAGCAGCATATCGGTACGTGCACACGTCAGTATATAGGCTATCTAGCTATCGGCGGTGTAGTAAGAATTGCATAATAATGAAAGTAAATAAATAATAATTAATGTATTTTTAAAATGTATATGTACTCGCTTATTTCTTTTTTTCTTGTCTTTTTATTTGGTAGGGCTGCGCCCTTGTGCCCTATAGCACGAGCCGCCACTGCTGTGAGTTATTATTGTAAGAGTAATATGTAATCATGATTATTCTGTGCAGTTTGGAGTGTAATGCAACTGTTAAATTAATTATAAATGCACAGTTTTAGTACTAAACGCACCAGTAAGATACAAATGATAATAATTTTGTATTAATTAATGTAGATGTTCTGCATTTTGTTTTCAATAAAGATGTAGCAAGAATTTTTATGTTTTTTTCAAGTACCAAATCTTTAAACAACCTCAATACCTAATTGGGTAACTAATATTGAGCAAAGTAACTGTCTTATATTAACTCAAGTAATTTAGAATTTGGAATGGGAACTAGGTCCGCGATCAATTTATCTATACAGCGTGTCTCTCAAATAGGGGGACATGGCTTAACCACAGATTCCTGAGGCCTCCCTTACCAAGGGTAGCGGGAGGTAAAAAATGGTGTAATTCCCCATTGCTTTATTTAATATTTTCTTTTTAAAATGTTACTATTATTAATTTGAAGAGATTAGTGTTTTGAGAGTGACATTCACCTGTAGTTACATTCATTTGAAATATGAACTGTGTTTATCTTAGGCTTTGGGATTTTTTTTTAAATTGATTTTTAAATTTATCTGTAAAATATATAGAAAAAAATCTGATGTGGCCAACACAAAACCACCCGCTATTTAATTTTTACATACATACATACGTACATAAAATCACTCGATTCCCACTTAGGGGGTTAGCAAATACCCGGAAACAATAGTAACAATAAGAAAAGAGATAAGAGTAAGAGCTCAGCTGACTCACTTCACTCTTTAACAACATTCTTCTTTCTCTCCACAATCATCATAGTATTCATACATAAGAACATATTAAAGTGACCGATTTTCGGTAGCGAATAACTCCATCCGGACCACAATAATAGTTATGCAACAATCTTCCTTCGCTACACTTTCCTATCCATTTTTATTAATTTAAATACATACTTACGTATTTACTAACGCTGCAAACTGTTCCATTGCATAAAACTATTGATTTATTTACTATTTTCTTTTTAAAATGTCACTATTATTAATTTGAATTGATTAGTTTTTTGACAGTGACATTCACCTGTCAGTTACATTCATTTGAAATATGATGTGTAACAAAGAAATTGTGTTTATCTTAGGCTTCGGGATGTAAAAAAAAAATGATTTTTAAATTTATCTGTAAATTATATAGAAAAAGTATTAATGTATTCCTATAGAAAATTCCATAATCTTTAATTTTCATAATGACAAAATGCGCAAAATTGGCATTTAATGGTATTTTTTGAAGAAAAACCATTATGAGCTTCAGGTAAAGTGCCATTTCCGGTTATCCGATTTACACCAAAATCTAATGGGATCTTTCCATATTAGAATAGGGTAGAAATACAAGGTTTCAGAATTTTCGTATGATAGTATTTGAGTTAGAGCGAAGACAAAATTCCTACACATACACACACACACACACACACATACATACATACATACATACATACATACATACATACACACACACATACACACATACAGACATCATCGTGAAAATGTTAAAATTGGATTCTAGGGACCTTAAAACGTGGTCATTTACTAAAATCTCGATACATGATTTTTAGCACGATCCCTATACCTCCCTTACCAAGGGTAGCGGGAGGTAAAAATATTAATGTATTTCTGTAGAAAATTCAATAATCTTTAATTTTCATAATGACAAAAAATGGCATTTAATGGTATTTCCGGTTATCCGATTTACATCAAAATCTAATGGTGTCTTTAGGCTAATTCAAAAATGAGGATTATCTTAAACTTTTTTGTGAATCGGGCTGTTAATGACAAATTTTGTGCACTTTTTTGACGATTTAAAATAAAGTAATATTAAATATTAATCATAACAATAAAACTTTATGGAAAATAGAAAACACAAAACCTATAATCAAACCAAACAATAATTTGTTGTTTGTTGATTTCTATTCGCAATTACTAAAAAACATCTCATCAGATTCATTTAATTCGGATTACATAATTAAAAATGATTAATTATATTATAATGAAACAAAATGTAACATCATTTTTCATGTTGTGGCTTTTGCGTAGTATATTTTTCTTAGCAGAAACTTTGTGAGATTCGAAATTTTTTGTAGATGAAAGTTTTATGAAGGATGTTTTCTAGGCTGCTTAAAATGGCAACTTGAATTGCTTCGATGATCTAGATTTTTTTTTACGATACTTTGAGATGAGACATAAATTGAGAAGAGTAATTTATATTTTAATTTTGAACTATTTTATTATTATTTGATGTGATTTCTACTAGCAATTTTAAATATTAATATGTGAAGTTGAGAGCGTTCTGTGACCAGATGTGGTTCTTAACAAACAAGGTTCGAATCTAATTTTCCAAATATAATTTTACAAGTTTAACTGATACATTACTGATACTGACATCAATTTATATGTTTGTTGTTGATAAATACATACAGATTATTTAGCGAACGATTAATTTAATATTTGTTTAACAAGTGTCATGCTGATATCAAATCTTTAACCTTCTATACAGAAAAATTTAATGAAGAAATACTTATATATCAGTATTTTCAATGCACTATGACTATACTATAATTAAATAAATCATATTTGCACAGGATATATTTCATATATTTGTTTATACATTCATATATGTATTTGGTCATAAATGCCTGCTGTCACTACAGGATATTATCATGTACTTTGGCATCGTCTTCGTTAAAATGAACTATACAGGGTGTCTCACAACTCGCGCCCCATAGCGAATGAGGAAACACGAGACTGAACTCGGATATGTAATTTTGACGAAAAAAAAAATCTAGCTTAAAAGATATTAGAGAAAAAATTTATTTTAAAATTGACCAATCAGAGACCTACACCTTTAACGTGTGTTTGCCATAATTTTATGTTACTATGATTTTATACAAATTTAGGGGCCTATTCAGAACTCAAAATTTGCAAAGTCGTTATGGTCTTTATGGTTGTTATGTACTGTAAAGATTGTTAAAATCAAAATTGGTATTCTCAGTACTGAAGGTGGTTACCGTCAACAATTGTTACGTGTTTTGACAGTCTTTATCATAACAACTGCTAAAACTATGTATTTATGGTTGTTATCACGTTGTTATTTCTAATATTTGACATGTGACAGATTATTACATCAATCATATATTATTAATAATGCCCTTTCTGCTAAATACTAGCAGGATGCAGTTGATTATTCGCATGGATCCTGCTTCGACTTAAATAATGATAATATGAACGATAAAAACCGTCGTGGACGAAAGTTACTTTTGACGTAAATACATATTTCTTTGAAAATATTATATTCTGTGGTAGGTATTCGTGAAAACCTAGTTATTTATTCTAGTGCTAATGTGAATGTGTGCTTTTTCTTGAATCAAAATACAAAAAAATCTTTCCATAACTTTTCAGTCACCTTAGGATCAGTGGTAGGAATTAGCATACCCATTCTAAATGATTTAGAAGTTTTCAAATATAACAAATGTCATATTCTTCTTTAGTTGTTTTGGCAGAATGTTTGCATTTTAAATATAACTGGCAACACATTATTAAAAGAATAAAGCGTTGACATATAAGGTTAGGTTAAGTTCATATATGCATATTGAAGTTAGCTATTGTCAAATAATCTGGTTCATTCACAAGTATTATTTTCTAAAGATTGTCAATAATACCGACGTAGGTTCTGAATTGACAAATTCATAAAGATTGTTACAAATGTCTTTATGATAACAATCTTTATATCCGTAACAACCTTTATGACTGTGTTTCTCTGAATAGGCCGCCAAATCTTCTTTAAAATGTGTGGGCGACTGTAGTTTTCGAAAAATGTCAGTGTCAAATTAAATTTGACAAGGTGAATAAAAAAAGGCAAATTCTTACCATGTATTCAGCCGCTGATTACTTAGAAATGATTATAATTTTCGGAGAATGTGGACAATAATATTTTCGTTTAACACATTTTACACAGCTGCTACAACACGTTGCACTGTACGATATAAATGATGATCTCGGATGACACCTTCGCTAACCTAAATTTGTTGACAGTGAAAAGTCAACTCTAAAGTGTCAAAATTACAGTAAGTCAAACAAATATTGTAACTCACTAATAGTATTTTTAAAACCTAGCAACCAGTTTTACTTTGTAATAATATCATCACACCTCAAGATATCCTTCCGGGATTGGTGGATTAAAAAGTCTTGTAACTCCGTTATGCAAGCAGCCGCAAATTATTTTCTTCTATTTGTTGACAACCTATTGTCGTCGGCAAGTGTCAGTTTCGTCTGGGGCGCGAGTTGTGAGACACCCTGTATATGAATATGTTTGAAATAAATTCTTTCTATGTATCAAATTACAAAAAACTTCCACTCTAAAATAACGACTGAGGATAATCATTTTCAACACATCTCGCCTTTGTAGTTTACGTTGGTTTCTATGGAAACACATCAACAAATTCCGCTTGTCATTTGTCTCACAAAAAGTCGGCTCGAATTTCCAAATCAGCCAAAACAAAAGACAGGAGATACGAAACGATTCGCGAATGTCTTGATATGAACGTATGAACCAAGGGTATTATGACCCGACACTACGACGTTCAAATGTTTATATGTGTTGATATATATTTTAATTTATAAAAATCTAATGTGGCCAACACAATACCTCCCGCTTTTTAATTTTTATTAATTTAAATACATACCTACGTATTTACTAGTACTGCAAACTACAGAGAATTTATTTTAAAATGCAACATTATGGTTCATCACTTCCATGGTTACTCACTATTGTCAAAAATGACAGCAATGTAATATTTGTCCATTTTAAAATGCAACATTATAAATAGCATTGCAGCACATGAGATACCTCCAAAACACATCACAAATGGTGTCAGTTCTTATTACGACCGACTAGAATATTGCCTCAGTGTGAATGGGGGTATTTTTGAAACATTTATTACATGAAAGTTATGAATTTTTGTAAGCTAAAGTTTGTTGAGATGCGCAACATTCATGTTTTGATTTTTGTTAATCGCATGTAGGCTAATTTATTGGAAATTAGTTTGGATAACACAAAACTACATATTTTGTATGTTGCATTTTAAAATGGACAAATATTACATTGCTGTCATTTTTTGACAATAGTGAGTAACCATGGAAATGATTGACCATATGTTGCATGTTAAAATAAATTCCCTGTATATTATGTCCCTTTGCATGTATAACTATTAGTTTATTTACTATTTTCATTTTAAAATGTCACCATTATTAATTTGAAATGATTTAGTATTTTGAAAGGAAATATGATCTGTGTAACAAAGGAATTGTGTTTATCTTTGGACTTATAAATTAGATTATTTTACAAATTTATATATAAAATATGAATGAATGAATATCATTATTTTTTATAACATAAATTGCGAAAAAGTGACATTTAAATATATTTTTTAAAGAAAAACAATTTTGAGCTTCAAGTAAAGTGCTATTTCCGGTTATCCGATTTACACCAAAATCTAATCGGTTTCTTTCCATAATGGAATAGGGTCGAATTACACGGTTTCAAAATTTTTTGACTGATAGTATTAGAGTCAGAGCGTTAAGACGATCCATACACACACACACACACACACACACACACACACACACACACACACACAAACACACACACACACAATTGGATTCTAGGGACCTTACAACGTGGTCATTTTCTAAAATCTCGATATGTAATTTTTAGCACGATCCCAATACTTCCCTTACTAAGAGTAGCGGGAGGTAAAAAGTAGATTTTTGAAAATTTTACTCTAATGCGGAAATGAGTTTTGGGCAGCAAAACTCAAAAATAGGTACAGATACTCACTTGAGGTTTTTAGTAATTTACTTTATGGAAAGGGGGCTCCCCACATTATCAAAGTCTTCGACGAAAAAAAAAAAAAATTGGAATCCAGAGTTAAATACATATAAGGCAGACATAAAAAATATGTACTTATTTACTAAAAAAGTGAAGGTGTATGAACTTAACTAACATAGAACAGGTTTGGAAATTATTTAGAATCAACAAATAATTTCAACTTCTTATTTTTGCAGACAAGGAACATGACATTCGTATAATTTCTAGTTTTTTGGCACTTCGAATGTTAGTCGAAGATCCTTAATTAATAATCATTTATACATGTTTAACATTTTTTTTGTATTTAAATTTTAAGTGATGTCATAGTCATAGTGTCATTGTACGACCAAAAAACATTGTTCACATATTTGTATGTTCATTCACATTGCCAGGGTCAGGGTAAAATCATTGCATGGTTAACATTTTTACCTCTCGCTAAGAGAGGTATTGGATTCATGCTAAAAATCGCATATCCAGATTTAGTGGATAAGCACGTTTTAAGGTCCCTATAATCCAATTATAACATTTTTACGATAGTGTCCGTGTGTGGATGTATGCGTGGATATTTGAACTCTCTATCGGTTTCTCAAATACTATAATGCCCATATTCATAAACACTCGTAAAGTTTCAAAATGGTTCGTTTTAATTTTTGACAAATAGAATCAAACTTGACAAATAAAATTTCGATTTTTCTTTCAATGTCGACTGTTTTTACTGGATAATAGATATTTACACACCAAGTGAGCTAAGGTCATGTTTATTCATGAGAGGAAAGTTTAGCTCACGAGCCCGTAAGGGCCAGTGAGTTAATTTCTTCGAGTGAATAAACATTACCTTAGATCACTTGGTGTGTACAGTATTTTATTCAATTTTGACGAAATAATAATAAAAACCATTATAATATTTAATTTTGACAAAATAAAAAACTGATGAGTTAGTAGGCTGAGCATGACAATCGTCGCTGATAGACGTCAAGTCATATATTTAAAATGCTTTATTGTCTGTCATTTGTGCCGTGAAAAATAATGAAAATGGCTGATAAATATTATGGTTAGTGTTATTTTCGTACCTGATGTTATTTTAAATGCATTATTTGTTGCAGAATGAGTTAAAATTTTGCGAGAATGATTTAAAAAAAATTTTAATTCACATGTGAAAAAAGTGTTACTTATAGTTGTTGCTATAGAGTTAATAATGACAGTTTAAAACGTCAAAAAAAAAATTGAATAATAATTATGACGAACCGTTTAAAATTTTTACGAGTGTTTATGAATATGGGCATTGGACTTAAAAATATTTAACTGCAGTTTCCTCAATCTGACATTCCTGGGAAGAGCTGATTAGATTTTGGTAACAATTGGACAACCTGAAGTAATAGTTTAAAAAAAAAATCTTCTAAATATTATATTTTGAAAATTTCTGTTATTACTAATATTAAAAAATATAAAAATCTCTATCCGATCCATTTAAAATTTTTATTATATCTTCTATGGAGTTAAAAGGTAAATATATAAAATAATAAGTTGTAAACGAGTCTCATAGCGTATGGAAAACAAATGGAAAAATTAAAATGTTTGTAATTGACATTACTGAAGACTTTTTCTGGGAAATACCCTTCAGAAATACCGCCAATCTCATCAATGAATTGGAAGAATCTCGAACATTAGAAGAAAAAGAGTGAGTAGAATGAATTAAAATAGAATTAAAAAATATATAAAGAAGATATGTGTCTTTGTGTGTATCAGGAATATCAAATTTGTATAATACTTATATAGCCTAATATGGAAATGGCGAGAGGTCTTGTGCTGGCCACAACAGTTTTTTTTAATGTTCTTTTATCTTCAAGTAGACATTTTAAAAACACTTTACAAAAGCATTATCTTTATCATGCAGGTACCTACGAGTTAATACTTCGAAAATAAGTAAACTTATCTTCATATCTTTAACTTTAAGAATCAATTACTTAACAGTTTCCTGTTCATCTTATCAATGGCACGAGTCTAACCTAACATTTTTAAAGAAATACCTGTCTATTCGTCTATATACCCCCAGTATGTCTATCTTTGTTAAACTTGTACTTCCTATAGTTAGCTATCTTTCTCTAACGATGGAGAGTTTTCGAGTATTTCTTTCTCTTTATAAGTTGGCGTAGAAAGAAATACCTGTCTGTCTGAAACGTTCTGGTTTGTGAAATGAAATTAAGATAATCCGTATTTCCTGTATTAAGCGAAAAAAATACATTTAAAGGTATTTTTCGATAAAAAAAAACTATTCTGAGCTTCAAGTAAAGTGCCATAAACCAATTTTTTAAAAATATTTTTTAATGAAAGTTTGTTTAATTTTGAAGCAATTCGTGGTATCATAATTGTATTTGGATAACTGCATTTTATTTTTAAATAAACCTATAGCTATCTTTCTCACACCAGTTTCTGTGGTAGGCTGCGCGAAAAAGATACCAATAGTGTGACGTCATCTGTGGCCCTGGAAATAAATTCAAATATCTCGCAAAGTAATTATTAAAAAAATGTTTTTTTTTATCTTAATCGTTATTTATTGAGTAGTACTTTAAGGATAAAGTGTACATTTTATTATTTTTTGTTATGGTTTATGGGACCATTCTAATGGCTTCTTTTCATATTAGAATAAGGTAGAAATACAAGTTTTCAGAATTTTTTGAATTATAATATTTGAGTTAGACCGTTGACAAAATCCATATACACACATACAGACATCATCGTCAGAAAGTTAAAATTGGATTATAGGGATCTTAAAACGTAATCATTTACCAAAAACTCGACATGTGATTTTTAGCATGATCCCTACACCTCCCTTACCAAGGGTAGCGGCAGATAAAAATTGCGTAGCATTGACAATAATGGGCACCTATTAATGTTGTTAAATTATATTTCTTATCTCCTTAGCTTATAGGAAACACCTCTTATGCCAACGTTTCAATAAAAAATTCTTTCTATTTGATAAAGAGGTCTATTTCTCAAAATTTTTGTTACATACTACACTCGTATATCTAAATTAGGGAATGTGAACTATACTATATTTATTTTGGATGTAGAATGATTTTTAGGCCTTAATGTTCCATTAGTTTAAAAAAAAAAAAAACTGACAAAGTGAACCTTTCGGGCAAATATTAAGCCATCATCAGCAAAATTGAAGATTTTCTTTTTCTTTTATGTTCTGCTATAATAGGGTCCATCAGCGTAGTAACAAATTAGAACAAGGGTCAATTATATTAAAACTAGACCTTAAAACTGTATATTAAGGACTATCAAAGTTTAAAAATAATTATTAGTTTCTAAAATAGTCGAGTTTTTATTACCATTTCCTCATCTCTATATCTACGTCACACATTTATTCTATTCCAAATTCTTACTACTTTCAAACCTTCTGCTATCGCCTTTTTGAAATACGGAATCCATTTGCAAGTATATAAATGCAGAAAATAACAACAATAAAAGAACAGAAATAAACCAAATAATACTAGTTTAAATTTATGATGCTATGACAGAATACAAGCGTTGGTATGAAAGTAAAAGATATGTTGAATGACATAGGCTACCAGTGGTAATTAAATCTTGGACTATAATATATACGTAGTATTTTTATTAATTATGACATTAAATTACTTATTATCCACCCATATTTCCAATTATTGACCACAGGGGTTATTTTAACATATTTATATATTTTATAAGTGCTGAAAAAATGAATTGATGTGACTTTAATTATTAACGAAATCCACAATTTGAGAACAAAATCATCTTACGACTTAACGAATAACAATAAAGACTTTCTAAAATTACATATCACTTTCAGTTTAGATGAAGTTTTGTAAAAAAATATAAAAAATATAGTGGAGGACTCTATTATCAATAAATACTGGATGTAAAATGATCAAGTAATATGTATAACTATATTTATCACTGGATTTTGTAAAATAAAAAAAAATTCTTCAATTTTGCTAATGGAAGGCTAATATTTGCTCGAAACGTTCAATTTTTCGTTTTATTAAATAACCTAATGGAACATTAATGCCCATATTCATAAACACTCGTAAAGTTTCAAAACGGTTCGTTATAATTTTTGACAAATAGAATCAAATTTGACAAATAAAATTTATATTTTTCTTTCAATGTCGACTGTTTTTATTGCATAAAAATTATAACGAACCGTTTAATTTTTTTACGAATAAATAAATAAATAAATATATCATCACGATATTACCCATTTCTGAGTGTGCCACAATCTGCTTTATCGCAGATATCGGTAATGATGATGACATATTTGTACCGTGCGAGCGCTTACCAGGCGTCACCTCACGGGCACTGTTTGCTGGCGTGGAGAGTGCACCACAGGGGTCACTTTTGTGCCATTTAAAATTCGACATATTTGGTGTCGGTCGGGATCGAACCCGGTTCCCCAAGGTTCGGGACCAGACACTCAGGCACGCGACCTCGAGACCCCAGTGTTTATGAATACGGGCATAAGGCCTAAAAATCATTCGACATCGAATATTAAGAAGATTCCCAAAGAATATTCCAATTTATACTTATTTTGCTTAAAAAGGATTGTTAAAATTTGTACTACATTAATTAATAAAAGTTTCAAGTAGACTTTTATTACAATCCCTTCTTTTCCTAGCAAAAACTCCTCTCGATCTCAAGTTTAATTTTAATTTGGGTTCTTTGCGTTGGTATAAAAACCGTGTCACTTTTTTCCTCTTGTCCGTTGGCTTCGTTGCTCTACTTCTCTACTCCAAGACAACTTGGACGCCTCGTGTGAATTTTTATACGATTATTTGTATTCTAGAAAGAGATTGCGATTTACGCAGAGACAAATTGTGCACTAAAATGGAAAGTAAAGTTAGGATTTGTTGTTTTCCGCCCACTTTCAATTGCGCACAAATGGATGTTAATATTCTGGGGAGACGGACAAGTTATTGTTTAATTATGGAAAATAAATAGGAGTTAAGTTGTTGAATTAATCATCAATGAAGAATTATTTTACTTGTATGTTGGAGGAATGTTAAGTTTGGGTTTACACAAGAATATTTTATCTAAAAAGTTGAATTTTATGAAATATAAAACATAATAACCCTATTCATTAAAATTTTTTTCAAACTAAAATCAGATATAGGTTCCATTTAAAAAAATCTGATGTGGCCAACACAAAACCTCCCGCTATTTAATTTTTATTAATTTAAATACATACCTACGTATTTACTAACGCTGTAAACTGTTCCATTGCATAAAACTATTGCTTCATTTACTATTTTCTTTTTACAATGTCACTGTTATTAATTTAAAGTGATTAGTTTTTTGACAGTGACATTTACTGTCAGTTACATTCATTTGAAATATGAACTGTGTAACAAAGGAATTGTGTTTATCTTAGGCGTCGGGACTTATAAAAAAATGATTTTTAAATTTATCTGTAAAATGTATAGAAAAAGTATTAATATATTCCTGTAGAAAATTCAATAGTTTTTACTTTTCATAATGACAAAATCACACACACACACACACACGTACAGACATCATCGTGAAAATGTTAAAATTGGATTGTAGGTACCTTAAAACGTGGTCATTTACTAAAATCTCGATATGTGATTTTTAGCACGATCCCTATACCGCTCTTACCAAGGGTAGCGGGAGGTAAAAATATAAATTTGTGTTATATCTCAAAAATTTACGGATATAAAAATTTATTTCATTCGCCACTGGTTAATTAATAAAAATATCTATATTTTATATTTGATCTCAATTACTAATAGTTTAGAAGTTATCTGAAAAAGAAAAAATCAACAATATTCAGTTTTTCTTCATTATCTAGTGCCCTATGAGAAATTTTGGAAAAACAAAAGCACATCTAAGATGGCCTCCCAAAGGCGCATAAAAAGTTCCATTTAACCGACATCGTATCTCTTATAGTTCTCGAGATCCCAATGGTGGCAGTTGTAAATGGGACACACTGTATTACGTAGCAGTTATTAGGGAATTTCCGTTTATTCCTAGAATCATCCTGGCAAAATTATCTGCAAAACTTCCCTCGTTCATCAAACAATATCACTCTTTTCATAACTGCTTATGTAAATAACTATTGCATTATTATTTGACCAAAATAGCTACGATACAAATGCTAGGTTATAATCTAACATAGTGATGGGTTTTTCTGTCTCAAATTGCAATAACAGGCGTCTTGTACTATACAATGTATTAAAGTGTTATTAAATTTAGGACATTTTTTCACGACCAATGAAAGAATGAGTGTCGTTGACTCATTCAACTGTCTGGCGCTTAGTATATCATTTTCAGCGAATGACATGAATAAATAGTGAATCACACTAACACACTATAATAGACACACTATTAAATTAAATATTACAATCATTGTGGAAATGTTTTGTTGTTATTAAAAAAGTTAGATCAAATTTCTTATACAAAATAATCTAGTTCTTACTATGTACTTTCTATTTCTAAAGATATCAATTCTGTGGTCCCAAGTATGTTATAGTTTGTACAGAATTCTACCGTTATGACTTTGACTTATGGTCGACCGGGCACAGCTGGGGGTAGCACTACCGGCACTTAGGGTCGGACTGCAAAAAAATTAAATTCGCAAATCTCTATATGCATTTCGTATTTCAAAATTGATATTTAATGGATTCGCAAAATCAAATTACGTCTTTGACCATGGTAACAAATTAAGAGAAAAATAGAAAACGCAGTTAAATATTTGATTTTCTATACGGTTTACACATTTTCCTTCATATTCAATAGATATAGAGTTAAAGAATTATAAAGAGTTTAACTTACATAAATCAGCCAGCCTTGCTAAAATCATGGAAACAGCTGATATATTCAAATATTATAATTGACAGATGCCAGTGTCAAGTGCAATTTACATATTGTCGGTATGGAATTTGTAGAAAATATTTATGTTTGTGTCAAAATTTTACTGGTTATATAGAATCTTTCTCAAGGATCATTACGGTAAGGGATTTGTGGAAAATACATAGAATCCGGAACAGTAGACCTGCTGAGAGGGCCATAACGATAGATTTCTGTACAATAGTATATTAAAGAACAAGTTTTATAAGACATGTTTTTTTCGCACGCGTCAAAGTTTAGAAAACGAGCCTTGGCGAGTTTTCTAATTGACCAAGTGCGAAAAAAGTCTTATAAAATGAGTTCTTTATACTATTTTTTAGATTTTGCGCCTTCTACATACTAAAATATTGTAAAAAACTGCTAATATTAAACCGAGTCAATTTAAGGAAATTTGCAAGTGAAATGTTGTAGTTGGTATCACTGAACTGACCACATTCAATTATTATTTATTTGAACATTTAAAGGTTAAATTTAAGTATTTGTAGTGTAAATGTCATCTAGTACCAACCTTCTAAAACAAAAAAATGGGTATCGTAATGACTTCATTATAAACGCAAAATTTAAAAACTATATTTTTCGGCAATTTAGGATATTTTCATCTCTGATTAAACTACCTGTTAAATTAATTGTAAGAACAATGTGTCATTGAAAAATTGACAAATGTGTAATTTTTACAATTTAGGCTATTATATCGATGCTGCGTTTTCATTTAACTGACAATTAAATTAACAGGCGGTTTAAACGGAGATGAAAATACCGGGTGTTCAATAAGTCTTTACATCCTGGTTGGCTTTGGGTTGTGAAACGCATGACTGTATTTTATTCCTAATAATAAATTCAAACGCCATTGTTTGCCATATGTCAAATTCAATTTAAAGCAAAACAGAATATTGGGGGGGGGGGGGGCTTACTATGAATATTGCATAAACTTTTATTCAAAATATTTTTTAAAAAATGTGAATCATTAATGCCCGTATTCCCCAACATCAAATAAATCTTCGAATAGCTTATTCATTGAATAAGAGAAAAATATCGCATCGATACCATAACACAAATAAAGGTATTTATTCTAGCTGTCATATTTTGATGCGATATTTTTCTCTTATTCATTAAATAAGGTATTCGAAGATTTATTTGATGTTGGTGAATACGGGCATAAGACATACAGTTCTTCGCTCATAGCCTACTCCGAATTAGGTTTTCTTTTTTAACACACTGTAATTAAAAACAGTAATGCCATACTTTATGTCTACAAATTAACAAAAATGCATGACATCATTTTAATATGCCGTCCCAAAATCTCAATTAATATTTCATAACAGCGGTATATGATCAAACAAGACATTCTCTTGTCTTCCGTCAATAAAAACAAATGATAACGATACTAGCACATCTGGCCCTAGCTGTCAACTGTTGATTGTGGGATTTAATAGCTCGAGCGCCCTCATTTGTTACGAAACAAGAAAACAATTTTTGAAGCAGCCTTAATAGTAGGAATAACATAATAAATAATTCATTTATCAAAATGACGAATCAAGATTGGTGAAGAAATTTATCTGTTCATGAACTAACAAATGACAATCACAATCTTGATTACACGCACAGTAATGGGTAAAGGCTTATTTATGATGCGTGCCTAAGTGTCTGGTCGCGAACCTGGGGGAACCGGGTTCGATCCTAACAGACGCCAAATATTTCCAATTTTAAAAATGGCATAAAAGTGACCCCTGTGGTGCACTCTCCACACCAGCTATAAGTGCCTGTGAGGTGACGCCTGGTAAGCGCCCACACGGTAAAATATATCATCATCATTACCGATGTCTACATGTGTTGTAGATACTGGCACACCCAGTAATGGATAATATGCCGTGACGATATATTTATTTATTTATTTAATTTACGAATTTATAATTTAGATTTTAAAATATAAACTCATTTAAAACGCATACGATGGTTTATGAAAGATTTACAAATTTAGAAATTTAGATTTTGAATATAACTGTATTTTATATTTCTAAATGTAAATTTCAAATTTGACCAATCACAAGTGATAACTATTAAACATGGAGGTACGGAGTAGCGCTACTTTATCCGTCAGCTGTCTTTTCTGTTTATGAGTTGTCGCCATTTTGAAGATGGATTCATAGGAACAAATTTATATTTTGTTTTTGTTAATAAGCAGTATTTGTGAACATCGTAATTTGTACGACAAAGCAATAAATGTACAAAAATATCTAATATTTCCATTTTGGTATTTTAATCCATACTAATATAATAAATGCGAAAGTAACTCTGTCTGTCTGTTACGTTTTCGCGCCTAAACCGTTGAACCAATTTTGATGAATTTTGGTATAGAGATAGATTGGACTTAGGAAAAGGACATAGGCTACCTTTTGTCGCGAAAATAAAACTTGAAGGGGCTGAAATAGAGGATGAAAGTTTGTATGAAGAACCCATCATTTCTCAAGTTAAGGATATAAAAATTCTTATTATTCTTTTGGTAAGAAATAAAGTGTTTTAGCGTTTTTAAAAAATCATTCATCAAGGCGGTACGATAGGGGATGATTTTAATTATTTTTTTATCTATAGTAAAGTTTTAACCGTTAGCAGATTTTCGATATTTGTCGGAGAGATAGCTTGCATCATATGTACATAAGTAAAAGTACCCGAGACATGTTTAGAAAAGGCTCTTTTAGGTGCGGTGCGGGGATCGGGCGGAGCCTGTTACATGTACGATGCGAGGCAGGTTGCCGGCTCCCTACGCAGCGTATGTCTCCGAAGTAAATGTGAAAAATTACTGGTACACGTGTAGCTAATCGTTATTTTAGCTTTACCCGTGCGAAGCCAGGGCGGGTCAGTTAGTAGAATATAATATTTTTCTTTCAATGTTTTACTTATTAATTTAATTAGTTGTCATATCGTGTTCGCTCTTTTTTCGTCTAATACCATTTTTGCTAAAAACAAAGAATATTTTTAATTACACTTCAATTTTAAAAACTATAATTCTATTTAAATCGAACTTACCAATATAACCTCCAAACTTTAACACAAACAAAATATCTAAATTTTATTTTTCTTGTACTAAAAGTACAATTTAAACAGCTTAAAAATATATAAACTCCACTTATTTAAGGCTATTAAAAAAAATATGTGTGTAACAGTAGATAAAAATTAAGTGATACTTAATGTAAGTTCAGTTTTATTAAGTGTAAATTTAAGAAACGTCGGTGCAACCGGGCATTAGATATTTATATACGACATAAGTAGATAGACAATACATTAGAGATTTGTATTTATAAAGTTTAATAGATAAGATTTGCATTTTAAAGTTCTTTTGAACATTTTGAAAGTATAAATCGGTAGAGAGTTTCAATTTGTCGCCATAAACTGAGGGTTACACTAACGTAGTCTATTATGATGAGGAAGTTCAAGTAAGTTCGAGATAGTCCGTGGCCTGCTGGTGCTGGTGCATTTATTTATTTTGCAAAGACAAGAACAGTCGTAGGTAGATAACCAGGTCACGGTCGCACGGTACAACTTGACATAGAGGAGGAGAAATTTCACTTCCTTGCCTTGCCTGGCCTGAGATAATGAGACAAGTCGACAAGTGTTCTGCTTACGTGAAACGTGATGTGGAAGACTGTGTGGACGTGTGTGGTCCAAATAACCAAAAACACAACTGTACAACATATTTACATACAGTTTACAAATCAGTGGTATAAGGGTTTCCATCCAGCCAAGCAATAGGGTCACCACTCTAATTTTTTTATTATTTTAAATGAAAGTTTGTTTAATTTTGAAGCAATTTGTAGTATTAAAAAGTCATAATTGTTTTTAGTTCAACTGCATTTGATTTTTAAAGAAACCTATAGCTATTTTTCTCGCACCAGTTTCTGTAGTAGGCTGCGCGAGAAAGATAGCAATCGTTGTGACGTAGATGTATAGATACTTAAAATCACTAATATTTCAAAAACTAACAATTTTTAAAAAACTTTTATCGTCTCAATCATGATTCTATCTTATCTACTTTCAATATAACTAACTTTTTACTCAATTTTCTGTTATGGTGGAGGACCCTATCAGTTTACGTCATAAATACAATGGGCCGAATTCAGCACTCTTCTTCAGCTTAGTGATAGGCTCTAGTAACCATGGAAATAGCTTGTATCCTTTTCTTATTAATATATTATTACATAAGTCTCTCTTTATTTTGTTATTTTTAGATAAGCTTCTTTAGTTAAAGAAGAGTGCTGAATTCGGCTCATTATCACTAAACAATGACGCCATGTGTTAAAAAGTTTACACGAGCATGTAAAACGGATTAAAATATGATTTGCTGGTTACCTTTCTCGGTAGCAAGCACTTTAGAATTTTGTATTCGTTTTTGTTTCGGGAATTTTCGAGTTTTATATTATTAAAATATAAAATATTATGACAGTTGTATATAATAAATTTATAAATTATATACAGGTGTTCAAAAAGTAGTGGTCACGAATTTAAGGGTGGATACTACATTTCAAATAAAAAAAAGTTCATATAGAAATATATCCGGAAATGCTTAGTTTCAGAGCTATAGCGATTTTAATATTTTATTTCTGTCTTATACAACTCATACTTTTAACTATGATTTTATTGTAACGTTGAAAGTATTAGTTGTATGTATATGACAGAAATAAAATATTAAAATCGCTATAGCTTTAAAACTAGGCATTTCCGGTTATATGTTTATATCAACCTTTTTATTGTTTTGAGGTGTATTATCCACCTTTAAATCCGTGACCTCTATTTTTTGAACGGCCTGTATAAATTGACTTTGAATGGGCTACTTGTGTACCTTTTTTATTTAATATTAGGTGAAAACTTGCTACAGTAAAATTTTTGAAATAAGTCCGATCAAGGCCATCTACAAATTCCATCTATGAATTAAGATTTTATGCTGTCAAATTTAGTAGTGTCGTTTACATCATTTTTATGAGGTACACAAGATATTATGTACCCTCATAAAAACCAAGTAAAAGACACTACTAAATTTGACAGCCCAAAATCTTAATTCATAGATACAATTCGTAGATGGCCTTGATCGGACTTCTTTCAAAGATTTTACTGTACCCATACTTTTTCTTTTGAAATTTTTTTTATTAATTAGCCAAAATAAAGTAATGAAATTTGATTATTTGAATTACCGCCATGTATGACGTAGAATTACGTGATGGTCGTAAAGCCATAGCGTTTGTTTGTAATTTTGTACAGGTAATGTAGATCTCCTGTTTGACGTTTCAACAATAGTTTGGAGGTTAGTATTTTAATTTGTCTTTTCGGTATCGATATTTTAAATTACATGTAACTACCTATGTGTTTATTTCTGAAATAATTAATATATTTGACAGTCCAGAGAGAGAATAATGAACTAATGTCAAATTCTAATTAAAACTTTCTCGCACGCCATGCCATCTATAGATTACATTCTTAAACATGTTTCCCTTCTTCAGTTCAATATAATGACGTGACAGAAAATTTTCCTTCTTAATTTACAAAAAATAAATAATTTTTTTTAAATAAAATTTATATTTTTATATATGTTTTCAACATAACATTACGTATATTGTGATAGAAATCGGATTTTCAGTACCATGGCATTGAATTATGGCGTTAGTCGTTAGTTTAACACTTTCGCCTCAAGTCGAATGTTTGCATTTTGAGACATGCATGCTACCAAATTTTCGCTTCCTGAAATGGTATTATTTCGAAAATACGTATCGCTAAGTATGTATTGATAAACGATAAATTTATTATACTCTATTAGTCCATTAAATAGTAAATTCGTCATCGATAAGATATTAGATAGTGTATCTGTATAATTCTCTAATCCCGCAGCAATTCACAAAAATCTATTATGTAGTACAAATATCAGGTGGTGCAATAATTTCCAGAACGAAATGTAACTGTACTTACAGATTATAAAGAATATTCTCAGTGCTCTAGCGTAGCTTGTAATCAGCGGGTAAAAATCATATCTATGTTACCTATATTAAACGTGACTCACTTACGCCAAACAAAACGAAAACCAAGACATACATTGCGAAACGCGCAAGTAACTAATACAATCATCCACATCCGTGTGAGAACCGACAGATTACATTTGAGATACTTGCGATATTGTTTCACATATGGAAACAATATTCTAATTTCTACATTTCATATTTCGTATTTGAATAGTTTTAGTTAGGTACCACTTTAAAACTACTACTCTGGAGTACGAAATTGCTCAAAGTCGATCAAAAAAAAATCTGATGTGGCCAGCACAATACCTCTCGTCAATTTCATATTAGGCTCTATAAGTATTGTATTTAATATTTCTGGTACACACAAAAAAATCTAATTACATCTATTCTTTATTTTCCAATTAATTATATGAACAAGTTTAAGTTTCCTCCTACTCTTCTAACCGTTCGATATTCTTCCAATTCATTAACGAGATTGGCAGTATTTCTGAAGGGTATATGATGAAATATATGTGTAGCAAGCGCGTGTTTAGTTGACACTGATACTGTACATATTTATAAATAAATCCTATTTCTTTTTATACCAATATCTCGACTTGTCCATGTACGAATTTTAGGTTTTTCGCATTCATATCTATAATTCTAAATATTTAATTAATGATAAAATAAGAAATATTAAATGTACTTCCCAGAAAAAGCCTTCAGTAATATCTCTGGATTTTTGACACTGAAATTTTTGTCAATTACAAACATTTTAATTCTTCAACTGGTTTCCATGGACTATTTGATTCATTATACAATGGATTATTTTATACATTTATAACTCCGTATCTCTAAATCCATAGAAGATATAATGAAAATATTCAGTGTATTGGATAGAGAATTTTATATTCTTAAATAATTGTAATAATATAAATTTTCAAAAAATAATATTTAGATTTTTTTAAGAAACTACTACTTCTGTTTCAAAACAGCCAGAGTTTACTCCAAAGCAATACTCTACTTACCCTACTATCGAAGAGGGTACAGAAATTATTCCACAATATTTTCAAACATGGATGCTCACGATTATCAACAAATGAAAATAATTTGCCTTCTTGAGGAAGAAAACATGCTTTTGGTTGAAAATAAACATAAGTAAACACTTTGGCCTGTATTACGAGCACACTTTTATAATAAAAGCGTTTTTATTGAGCGTTCTTTCATATTATATTATGAGGAGAGTGCTCCATAAAAGCGCTTTTATAATTAAAGTGCGTTTGTAATACGGGATTGACATTAATGTTGTAATTACGAGGTGTGTTCAAAAACTATCGCGAATTTTGAATTTTCGCGGGTTACGTATATTCGAATTTCGATCTTTTTGTGGCTTTATGTTGGTACTCATGTCTCTCACTTATGTCGACAAGCTCGGCCATTTTGAATGTTCACTTAATTGTTGACAGCTGCTTTGCTTGCACGTGTTTTGGATCGTCTTCGATTTTTACCTATTCAAAAAAATGGAACAAAGAACCTGTATCAAATTTTGTGTGAAAAACGAAATTAAGTGCGCGGATGCATTCCGAATGTTGACTGTGGCATACGGAGAAGCTACCTTGGACCAAAGCAACGTTTATCGGTGGTACAAAATGTTCTCAGAAGGCCGAGAAGATGTGAACGACGAAAAGCGTGCCGGACGCCCGAGCACTTCAACAACAGACGAAAAAATTAATGAAGTGGAGAAAATGATATTGGCCAATCGTCGAATCACCGTTAGAGAAGTTGCTGAGGACCTAAACATATCGATTGGCTCGTGCCATTCGATTTTTATCAATGATTTGGGCATGAGACGGGTCGCCGCGAAATTTGTACCAAAATTGCTCAATTGCGACCAAAAACAGCATCGCATGAACATTGCTAATGAGATGTTGGACTCTGTCCGCGACGACCCAAATTTGCTCCAGAGGGTCATAACTGGTGACGAATCGTGGGTTTATGGTTATGACGTGGAAACCAAAGTTCAATCATCTCAATGGAAGCTGCCGCACGAACCAAGACCGAAAAAAGCGCGCCAAGTTCGGTCGAATGTGAAAGTTTTGCTGACAGTTTTCTTCGATTGCAGGGGCGTGGTGCATCATGAGTTCTTGCCACAGGGTAGAACGGTCAATAAGGAATATTACCTGCAAGTTATGCGCAATTTGCGCGAAGCAATCCGCCAGAAACGCCCGGATTTGTGGAAGAACAAAAATTGGCTTTTGCACCACGATAACGCCCCTGCTCACACATCGTTGCTTGTGCGCGACTTTTTAGCCAAAAACAACACACTAATGATGCCGCAGCCACCGTATTCCCCAGATCTGGCCCCCTGTGACTTTTTCTTGTTCCCTAAACTGAAGAGGCCCATGAAAGGACGACGTTACGCTACGCTTGATGAGATAAAGACGGCATCGAAGGAGGAGCTGAACAAGATAAAAAAAAAATGATTTTTTGAAGTGCTTTGAAGATTGGAAAAACCGTTGGCACAAGTGTATAATATCTCATGGGGATTACTTTGAAGGGGACAAAATAGATATTCATGAATAAATAAATAATTTTTGAAAAAACACAAAATTCGCGATATTTTTTGAACACACCTCGTATAAGTAGTTTTGCTAATTTTTTAAAACTATTTTTAATTTAGTTTTAATTTTTTACCCAACAAAACTCGCATTCGCTCCAGAACACATTACACTCTTAAATTACATTATCATTCTTTATCTCCTACTCCAATGCAATTTTGGAATGCAGCCGTAAAAGACGTGACGATATTTTTATTACCTCCCGTAGCCCATGAGAGAGGACTGTTTATGAATCATGCTAAAGGTAGCTTATATTGAGATTTTGATGAATAAGCACGTTTTAAGGACCCCAAAACGTGCTTAGACATTTTCTAAACGTTAATTTATTAACAAATGTTCACTTACGGTTATCAGTTAAAACAAGACTTAGAAATCTGGTACTGCATCATTGGAAAACTCACCTGAAACAAACAAAAATTATTAATATTTATAAATACAGGATGTTTCTAAATGTGTCACAAATTTTAAGGGTATACAGATGTACAGGATAACTTGCCCAATATAGGGTTCACGAGAATTATATAGTATACCATTTGATAGTATTTAATTACATGTCAATTTGATACGAGATATTGTCAAAAATGTTATTTGGAGAAATCAAAGCTTTTCTTCTTGAATCCTTATTTTAGAAATAGAATTAATTAGAAAACGGTGAATGGCAATATTATGTATCCTTCTTTATTATCTTTTCTCCTTAAAATTACATTTCAGGATCAATTTTGACATGACTTTTGAATTGAATAATGATCAGACATACGTTTCTGTATTCATAGCCTACTCCGAAATAGTTTTTTTTCTGAACACACTGTATGACGGATACGATGTCTGTATGTACGTGTGTGTGTGTGTGTGTGTGTGTGTGTGTGTGTGTTTGTGTGTGTGTGTTTGTGTGTGTGTGTTTGTGTGTGTGTGTGTTTGTGTGTGTGTATCGATAATATCTTCCTAAATATGATGATCACTATTGTAAAGATGATTTAGTATGTTTAAATAAAATTGAAGAAGATGAAATTATACTAGCAATTAATCAGTTGAAAAACAAACCAAGTCCTGGTCCTGATAATATTCCGTCTTATATCTTTAAGGGCTGCAAGGATATTCTAGCTAAACCACTAAGCATATTATTTAACCTGTCTTTAAAAAAATCCGTTTTCCCGGAAACATTAAAACAAACTCAAATTTGTCCGATATTTAAATCTGGTGAGCATAACAGTATAGTAAATTATAGACCTATCGCCATTTTGTCAACAATGTCAAAGATATTTGAAAAAATAGTGTACAAACATATTTATTCATCTGTTTCTTCAAAGATTTCAGTGTTTCAACATGGGTTCATGAAAAATAGATCTACTACAAGTAATCTAATGAACTTTACTGAATATGTTTCCAGTAATTTTTCAAAATCAAGTCAAATCGATACGGTTTACACAGATTTTGAAAAAGCATTTGACAAAGTTGACCATACAGTACTTGTAAGAAAACTTCAAAATAATTATAACTTTTCTGAAAATTTATGTGAACTGTTAGAATCTTATTTGTCTCATCGCAATCTATATGTACAACTATATGGTTATAGATCTGATACCTTCACTGCTACATCAGGTGTCCCGCAAGGATCTATCTTAGGTCCTCTGTTATTTTTGTTATTTATTAATGATATTGTTACATATGTCAAAAACTCGAATATTTTGTTATACGCAGATGATATAAAAATATTTAGAACTGTAAATTCGATTAATGATTGTTTTGAATTACAAAAGGATTTAGATGGCTTAGTTGCCTGGTCAAAAAGTTCTTCTTTAAATTTTAATTATGAAAAATGCAAATTTATGACATTTTCTATGAAGTATAATAAGATTCAATTTAATTATTCCATGAATGGACTTATTCTTTCTAGAATACATCTAATTAAAGATTTAGGTGTTACTTTTGATAGTAAATTGAAATTTAATGTACATATACAAGATATAATTAGGTCCTCGTACAAAAATCTAGGATTCGTTATAAGATGTTCCAAGTCTTTCAATGATGTTAGTACTATTATAAAATTATTTGATTACTATGTTCGATCTAAGCTTGAGTACTGTGTACAGATATGGAATCCTAATTATAATTTGCATATAAATGAAATAGAAAGTATACAAAAGAAATTTCTTAGGTATTGTTGGTATAAAAAACATAAAGTGTTCGATAAATATATTAGTTATACAATCTGTCTTCAACAATTTGGTATAAATACATTACAAAGTAGGAGAAATATTTTGTCAGTATTATACTTATATAAATTACTACACAATTATATAGATGACTCTGAAATTCTCAGTAAGATTCAATTTAATGTTCCCCGTATAAATTCGCGACAAAATATTACCTTCGTTATACCTTTTTGTAGAAGAAATTATCAAGGTAATTCACCAGTAAATTTAATGTGTAAAATTTGCAATGATTTCTGTGAATCGAGTAATATAGATATCTTTTTTGATTCTTATTATAATTTTAAACAAAACATTATTAAATTTTATCAATAAGTTATGAGTTGAAAAGATTGCAAACTACTATGTACTGTTTAGTTTTTCCTCTTTTTTTATGTTTACATATTATCATTTAATGTATTGATTGGTTTGTTCTGATGCTACTCTATATGTCGTAAATATATTGTTATTCTTTGTATTTTTTATCCTCCCTCTGTAATTGGGATTTCTTAATCCTGTTGAGTGGAGTAAATAAATAAATAAATATCAGCAGCGATAGCTCTACTACTACAATTCCAAAATTTACGATAATTTACGTATTTCATATCTATATAAAGGACTTGATTAGATTTTGGTTATAATTGGTCAAGCGGAAGTACCCTAATTTAAAAATTTTTTACCTCTCGCTAAGAGAGGTATTGGATTCATGCTAAAATTCGCATGTTCAGATTTTATTGAATAAGCACGATTTAAGATTCCTAGAATCCGATTATAACATTTTTAAAATGATGTCTGTGTGTGTGTGGATGTGTGTATGTGTGTATGTATGTCTGGATGTTGTAGACACGATTCCTCAAAAACTATAAGACTTAAAAAATATTTAACTGCAGTTTCCTCAATCTGATATTCCTGGGAAGAGCTGAAAAGGTTTTGGTAACAATTGAACAACCGGAAGTAATAGTTTCTTAGAAAATTTCTTCTAAATATATTTTTTTGGAAATTTTTGTTATTACACATATTGTAGAACAAAATTCTCCATTTAATACACTTAAAATTTTTATTATATCTTGTATATATTTAGAAATAAAGACACTATAATATATAGCATATTCTAATCGCAGAGGCTAAGGCACTAAGGAAACGACTTGACAAATTCAAATGTTAATAACATAGTTTGAAAATGACATATGTCAGTGTTAAAAAACAACAGTTTTAGTGGCTTTCTGATAGCTTTTTCTGGGAAGTATATTTAATCTTTCGTATTATTTTATTAATGAAATATTTGAAATTATAGGTAAAATGCATATATCCATCAGAAATACCGCCAAACCGGTTAATGAATTGGAAGACATATAGGAACTTCCTCATACAATGAGAAACAGATATAATTAGAATTATATGTGTGCAGAAGACATGTTAAATATAATAAAACAATGAGGAAAGAAAAATTACTGGATTTCAGTCAATATAAAATATATTTTCCGCCTCTACCGGTTTCGACACCACATGTGTCTTCTTCAGGTGTCGAAACCGGTAGAGGCGGAAAATATATTTTATATTGACTGAAATCCAGTAATTTTTCTTTCCTTCATCACCTTTCCAGTCAAGAAGTTCTTGCAGCCATAATAAAACAATATTTGGTTAAAGTTCCGTAATTTTTTGTTATAAATCGACGGTTCGATAGAGAAGTACAATACAATGCTTATATAGCCTTATATGGAAATGGCGAGAGGTCTTGTGCTGGCCACAACAGATTTATTTTTTTTGAAAAACCGCAGTTAAATATAATTTTTTGACAATTTATGTTATTATCACTATTAAAGGATATTTTATTCTCTATACGGTTTCATTTCATTTTGCACATCATATTCAATGCATATAGAATTCATAGTGCAAAAAGTGCATTCTCCACACCAGTTACGAGTGTCCGTAAGGTAACGCCTGGTAAGCGCCCACACGGTAAAAATATATCGTCATCATTACCGTTCTAGATACTGGCACACCCAGTAATGGGTAATATGCCGTGATGATATATTTATTTATATAATTAAAAAATTATAAATTAAATTTCATAAATCAACTAGCTATGCTAAAACTATGGAAACAGCTACGACATTAAGATAATTATGTATATTTGTGTTATACTTTTTCTGGAAATATAGAATCTTTTTCAAGAAACTTTCTGTGTGGAATTTGAATAAATATTCGTACATAGAATTGACGAAAAGTAATGCGCTGGCCACATCAGATATTTTATTTACTTTATTTACTCCGAGTTAGTTTTTTTTAACAAACTGAAGTTAAATAAAGATAACAAAAATATGTCGAGGTATGAATGAATGTTAAAAATTGTTTAAACAAATTATTGACTTACGATACAAACATGTCCCAAATATTTGTTTTAGAAACTAATATCAGTACAATTTTATTTTTTGTAATAGGAAGGATTTGTAAATATTTTTTTGTTATGTTTATTTTGTGTTTGTGCATGAAAATATGTTAGTTTTCTCAACTTTTATGAAACTGAAACTAGAAATTTTTATCACAAAAATATTTTAGGTGTGTCTGTTGATTTTAGAAATTTCTAAGCTATGAATATGCTACATTTAAGAAGTCTATATTATGATGAGCTATAATCAAGAAGATATTGCCAAATTTTTCTAAATAATATTTATCCCCATGTATATCTTTGATATTATCTTGTAATAAATAATAATAAATTACAAATTCTGTACTGTATCTCGTATTGTAAAAAACTGATTTCCATAACAATACGAAAGTTAAGAAGAAAGCATTTCTTAGCCGTCTTGGGCTTTGAGAAAAAGCTCCGTGGAAGAGTAGGCTGAAATATAGGCCCTGTGGATTACAACAAATTTCAATCTCTTTTGAATGCCAGCATTACGGTCCTGTCTTGTTCAGCATTAGGATTTAAATATTTAATGAATTTATATCACTGGTTCTTCCAAGCAACGTAGATGTCATATTTAAGAATTATCAAACAAGAATTCCAAGTATTTAAACATAAATTGAACACATGTTTAGGAAGAATAGGTATTGCTGTAAATAGGGATTCTCTAAACATTTTTCTGAACATAGTCATCAATTTTCTTTTTTTGTATTACGGGTATTCTTATATAGCGTGTCTCTAAAAGATAAGGACATGGCTTAACCATATATTCCTGAGGCTAAAATAAGACTTCTTCATAGTTTAGCATTTTTAACATTGCTCCTGAATTGGCAATAGTGTAGAAATCTCCAGTCCATAATTATTTGACGGCAAGTATAATGTATGAAACTTAGGTGTCCCAACATTGATTAGACCGTAACTTATTAATTATTATTTTTTTTTTTTTTCAAAAAGATACGTTCAATATTAAACTTTTCTCTATCTGTGTACTTTGTGATATATGTTACGGTTCACACAGAAAAAATTCTGTTGTGGCCAGCACAAAACCTTCCGTCAATTCAATGTATTTCGTACAAATCCGATACCAAAAGTTCCTTGGAAAAGATTCTATATATCCTGTAAAATTGTAACACGAACTATTTTTTACAAATTCCATATTGCAAGTTCCTTTGGGAAAATTCTATAAATCCAATATTACTATAACACGAATGTACATTCTGTAAATTGCACTTCACACTTCCTCGTTCCTATCCAACGCATCTTCTTCAGACAGTTCTTCCTCTCTCAAATATTCTGCTACACAGTCTTTCCATCTTCTCTTTGGCCTTCCTCGTACTTTCGGCATTGAAACTGCAAGTCACTTATGCGAGGGACACTCTGTCACTTATGTTACTTTCTGAACTTTCCACTTTGGTTTTGCACTTGACACTGACATCTGTCAATTGAATATATGTGTTGTTTCCATAATTTTAGCAAAGCTATCTGATTTTTGAAAGTTAACCTCTCTTAATCTCTCTATAACTCTATATCTATTGAATATGAAGGAAAATGTATAATCAAATTGTATAGAGAATAAGATTTTCTTTCATATTAATGATCACAAAATGTTAAAAATATCTAACTGCGGTTTTCCCAGAAAACCTGTTAAAAACTTCAAATAAGGGTACTTCCGGTTGACCAATTATAACCAAAATCTAATCAGCTCTTCATATGGTTGTAAAGAAGAGGAATACGAAAAAAATCATAATTTTTAAAATTTTAGTTTGCGAGTTATCGTCGGGGAAAAATTTGTCACACACACACACACACACACACACACACACACACACACACACACACACACGGACACACATACACAGACACACACACGGGGACACACATACAGACATCAATGTAAAATTAGTAATATCGTATTCTAGGGATCTTAAAACGTGCTTATTCATTAAAAACTCACCACCGAATTTTTTGACCAAAGACAATACCTTCCTTACCTAAGGGTGACGGAAGGTAAAAATAAAACCTGAGTGACTGCACCGCGAATTTTTTAAAACAAATTTAATCTTGCAGTCTATCCAAATGTCAAACAACTAATGGTTAATGACAATAACAATTGTTTATGAGTAGCCAAAAAATTCCTTCGTAATATTTTAAAATTAGTAACATACGTTTGTTCGATCTAATAGTATTTTACTACCATTGTTATAAATAAGACGATTACATAGCTTACTCCTAAACAAGTTGAGAAGATTGACAACTCGTTACTGTCATTAAAAATTGGATGTTTGGCATTTGGACAGACTGCTATATTAAATTTATTTTAAAAATTTCGCGGTGCAGACACTCAGATTTAATTTGTTTCTGCGTGAACCGTAACAAATATCACAAATTATATAGAGAGAGAAAAGTTTACTATTGAATGTATTTTCCTGAAAAAAAAATTATTTCATGTTATTGGCGTCGTCATTAAAAAGATACGGTCTAATCAATGTTGGGACACCTAAGTTTCATACACTAATGGTTCACTAACAATAACAAGTATCATCTTGAAAGATGACATAACCATATGAACTGTCATACCAAATTTCATCCAAATCGAATAAAGCGTTCTGTTATTATAAGCAATAAAAAATTTCAGAAATCTATGTTTAAAATGAAAGGGCATATTTTATATTCCACACCCAATCGGATTTTCTTATTCTCAATATTTCTAATCTGACCTTTGTATAGAATAAATACACTCTTATAGCTGCAAAACAGATCACTATTTCAACTGGTAATAAACGCCCCAATAATAGATTTCTAGTAAACATTCTCTCCTAAATATCGCATGAGAGGAAAATGAAACAAAATGAAGAAAATTGATTTTCCCTTTGTCACGTAGGGGGTCAATAACCCTCGCTAAAAATAGCCCCTGTTCAGGCTGTATAGGGAAGCTATTTTCGTCCTTTATTTCATAAGCAAATCATCTTCGTTCCCAATAGGGTCAACGATCAAATTATGCAAATTACAGCAACTATTAATGTTTACTTAATTTTGCTGCAAAAAAGATAAGAAAAAACAGTTGACATAGTCATAGGTCACTGTGTTGTTTGACCTTTTTGTTTATGTTTTCATTGATAATTTGTAAAATCGTTAACGGTTTTTAAATTGAAGACAATTAATCAAAAACGGATATTGTTCTATAAATAAATAAAACTATAAATATTATAACGATTTTTGCGTATATTGAAGTACGAAATGTTCCTTCATTAATAATTTTTTTTTACGTCTGTTAAAAAAGTACACTTTTTTCATTAAAATGGATTTATACAGTATGCCTTTTTTTAACAGAATGCAAGTGTGAAAAAGAGCTCTTTTTCCTCTCGCTAAGAGAGGTATTGGAATCATGCTAAAAATCACATATCCAGATTATAATGAATAAGCACGTTTCAAGGTAAACTAGAATTCGATTTTTACATTTTTACAATGATTTTTGTGTGTGTGGGGGGGGGGGGATGTGTGTATGTGTGTGTGTGTGTATGTCTGGATGTTGGAGGGACGATTCCTCAAAAACTATAAGACTTAAGACCTGTTTAACTACGAATTCCTCTATGACATTCCTGCGAAAAGCTGAAAAGGTTATGGTAACAATTGGACAACCGGAAGTAGTAGTTTCTTAAACAAATCTTCTAAATCTTCTAAAATTTGTATAATTATAAATATTAAAGATCACAGGATCTCTATCCAATACATTAAACATTTTTATTATATCTTCTATAGATTTAGAGATAGAGACTCATAAATATATAAAATAATCCGTTACAATTAAATAGTGTTGCTACCAAGTTTATATCTCTACCTACTTTTGAATTATTGCCCCAAAAGTCAATATACCCCATATTTAGATAAAAACTTCAAAATTTTCAAAAATCTAATTATTATGTATCTAGATACTTCTCAATGCGCTGATTCCAGATTTTGAAACCGCAGGTCGATATCTCTTTTCGTTCTCGAGATATTTAGATTCAAAGTTTTGCTCAAAACTGCCCATTTTTGGTAAGTAACCCAAAAATGGGTCGAGATATGAATTTGGCAACACGACCATTCGATTCTGCGGGAAAAAATACATAAGTACACCAATTTTCATAATTTTTGAACACCGCATATAATCTATACAGCAAAATAACTGAAAATGGTCAAAAATCGAAAAAATCGTAAGGGGTACCCCTTACGATTTTTTCAGATTTTGGCCATTTTCGGGGGTTTTAAACTTTTATTCATAAAAAATGAACCGGTTGGACAAAAATTATGGAAATTGGTATACTTATGTAATTTTGCCCGTAGAATCGAATGGTCGTGTCGCCAAATTCATATCTCGACCCATTTTTGGGTTACTACCCAAAAATGGGCAGTTTTGAGCAAAACTTTGAATCTAAATATCTCGAGAACGAAAGGAGATATCGACCTGCGGTTTCAAAATTTGGAATCAGCGCATTGAGAAGTATCTAGATATATAAAAATTAGATTTTTGAAAATTTTGAAGTTTTTATGTAAATATGGCATATATTGACTTTTGGGGCAATAATTCAAAAAGGGTTAGATATATAAACTTGGTAGTAATATTATTTGCTTGTAAAGACAATGTTGCGTAAGTGCGTACGCATTTTTAGAGTAATGTATCTAGTAGTCCAAATAATTCCATGGATAACAGTTGAAAAATTAAAATGTTCGTTCTGGTCTGTAATGCCCATTTGCACCAAAAAGGTTTAAATTTTAAGCTAGGCTTAAACAAAAAAATGCAAATCGAAATATTGAGAGCAATATAATATAATTCATTTGACATTTTATTTCGATGCAATATTGTCAATTTAAGCCGAGTTTAATATTTAAGTTACCTTGGTGCAACCGGCCATAAAATATTCGGTTACAGTTGCTATATACAACCTTTTCATTGGACGGATTAACGAACTAAAATGGCATCTTGATAATGCCTAATTAACAAAAATAAAAAAATAATGACTGAGTTTTTTTACACCTGAGGCACAGAATAGACATTCATACAGAAGCGACACTCCCTGTCGGCACCATTGTTGTTGCGATTTGATGTTTATGACCTTGAACTTTAAATTTGTTGGTAAATTTACGCGCGAAATTTAAATTGTTTTAAATGGTAAAGGAAAAATTAGAACACGAAAGTACTAAAATTTTAACCCGCGATCGGTACCGGTGTTAGATTTTTTCTAACATTTTTATATTTATCCATTTTTTTTTAAAACAGTTAGCCCTACATCTCAGGCCGTCCTGCTATGCCTCCCTAAGAACCTCCCTCAGTTATCCCCAGTACCAGTTTATTTGAAAATTTCAGCGTACGTGATCAGTTCATATTTTTTCCAAGTCGTGTCAACATGTTAGACAAAATCTAAAGCGGTACCTATCGTAGAATTGTAAGTTAGTTACTATTTTTACATTGAAAACTTTAGTTTTTTGACAACATTGTTTAGTAATAGTATGGTGATGTCGTACGAACCGGAATATAAACATTTGCAAGCTCTTTGGAAGGAAGCTTTTCTTTTTGCATCTGCTTTTTTTTGTTTACTTTATGTATATTTTAGTTGACATTTTCGCATAATATAAAAATATGAAATACTGTTTTATTTATATTCAAAATCAATCTAATTAATACCCGCCATTGTCAGCATTAATAATTTTTACATAATAAGGTGAATAAATATAAAAATCGCTATGTTAGAAAAAATCTAACGCGTTACCGATCGCGTAATTATAGGAGGCGGTACTGATCGCGGGTTAATTTTATTAACGAAAATCAGATAATTATATATTATTGTTAAACAAATACGTGAATTTTACAAATTCATTACAATGCAGAATTTTCTATATCTTTGATGTGGGAAACAAACGTCAGACTCGATAAATATGTCCCAAATATCCTTCTCCATCAAATCTTCTCTTCCACAGGCCTTGAGCCACATTTTACACCTATATTTGTTAAATGAATATACATTTTGCATGATATGGAAGTCGTTTTGCATTACTTACATTTCTGGATCTTTCGGAAACGAAAAAAAACTTACATTTCACTTTCTCCATTTTTTAAATCTACTTATACAGTTTTTATATGAACAAACAAGTCCTCCCGATTCTATCTTCATCGTTTTTTTCCATTTTATTAGAAATTAACAACACTTCTAAAATTCACAAACAGTTCACAAAATGACATATGTCAAAAGTGAGAAGGCGTGTTTGGTTTGCTTGAATTAGGCATAACCCTAAAATACATGGGCGTTACAAGCTGAGACAACCGCTCCTCCAGAATATGTGAAATATAATGATTTTCTTTATGATAACGATTTTTCCTGTCGTTTATTGAAAAAATAACATGTTTGTTCGTATTAGAAATTAATTTGTGTTTCTCAATATACTTTTATTATTGACCCCTAACAGAAAATGTTCTCGTCGAGATAATGAAAAGAACAAAGAATCATAAGATACGAATATATGCCGAAACAATCTGATTTTACCCGATTAGCCCTTTAAATTTGTTGGCATACTCTTTCTCTCTCTAATTTTCGTTTCTCTCTCTGACTGTCGCTTCTGTATGAATGTCTATTCTGTGCCTGAGGTAAAGGTAACAACCAAAAATGTAGACAACATTGTCGATCTTTTTAATATTATTGCCCCAATAATTCCAATATTTTTTGCGCAACCTTCTTCTTCGTTAGGTTTCTTTACACCCTTTACCCTATTTCGTATCAATCTAGTCTAGACAATAGTCGTCGCCTAGCCAAGCGACACAACTCCTAGACATATTCTGATTTCTCATTCTGACCATTAGCACATAACCCTTAGGTTTTCCTTTTTTTGCGATTCGACGGGGTGTCTTTTAGTAGACTATAACTCGTTGTTAAACACATACCGAATTGGTTACGGGAACAGTGGTTAGAATACTTGGCTTAAGTCTTAATCCAATCAAATGAAAGGTTGGAATCCCGCAGAGACGAACGGTTAGGTTTTATTTGACTAAGGATGGTGAAAGCATGTATGGATTGCTTGGGAAAAGATTTGATGATGCGGAAATTTTGAGGTTATTAGAGTAATACTGTATTGAAATAAGTTAAATAGAGATGTAGTTTTATTTGAAATCGTGACTAAGGTACACAAAAATGGTCGTTAAAAGCTCAGTAATCGGCACTAAAGTAATCCATTATACGACAAATTAATACAATAGTAGTGTTGACAACATTATGATAATAGTAAATTTGTACGTAAAGCGACAAATATATGTACAAGAAGAACGAACTAAATAATTACGATGGATAAATTTGAGATAAATCACACACTATTTTCTTACATGAAATGAAGTATAGTTTTGTTTCGAGTAACAGTAAACAAAATATCTGATGTGGACACCACATGACTTCCTTGTACGCCTGTTACACTATACATATTTTGTTAATAATTAAAATATGTATTATAACAGACCCAATCATAAAATTGCACGTATTTTTGTCCTATTTCATAGCAAACTTAATTACAGAAACCAAAAAGTACATCAACTTTAAATTTACATATCTCGCTTATACGAAGAGCTAATTTAATCGTACTTGATGTTTTCGATGCAGAATTCAATTCTCTAAAACTTTTATTTGAAGCATTTATTATTAAAATCAAAATAACACTATTTTTTTTCAAGAAAAACTGATAACAGCTTCAAGTAAAGTATCACTTCCGGTTAGACTATTTTAACCAAAATCTATTATGTTATTCCCATTGATATAAAAGTATTATATACCAAATTTGAAAAGTTTTGGATTATATTTTAATATAGTTTTGCATTAAAATCTACTATAGGCTTCAAGTAAAGTACCACTTCCAAAAGTTAGGTAATGACCAAAAAGGGAGGTGCACAACTAGATGTTATAACAGTCATAAATACAAAATTATAACTTTCTACGGCTTCCCGTTTTTCAGTTATACGAGATATGTACGTACGTACAGACGTCACGACGAAATTAGTCAAAATGGATTCAGGGATGGTCAAAATGTATATTTCCGTTGAATCTGGAAACCGAAATTACGCGATTACAATACTTCCTCTACTTCGTACAAGGAAGTAAAAAGGGATTTATTTGTAAGCCAAAGTAGGTACATTAACAGGTCAAATAAACACGCGGTTGCTGTACATATATTTCATCATATACCATTGTTTTGTGCATATACCTTTCGCCAATCTTATCAATGAAGTGGAAGAATCTCGAACATTTAGAAGAGTAGGAGGAAAGTTGTTCATAGAATAAATTGAAAAATAAAGAATAGATGTAATTAAAGTATTTTGTGTGCACCAGAAAGGTTAACTACAATATTTATAGCCTAATATGAAATTGGCGAGAGGTCTTGTGCTGGCCACAACAAATTTTTTTTTTTGATATATCTGATCTTAAAGAATTCTATTCGCCAATAAGATAATTTATGCCTATTTACTTTTTAAATATTTCTATTGGGATATACACAGAGGGTATGTAAATAAGAATGTGAACCTAGTGGTAAAATTTGGAAGTAAAACAAGAGAGCAATTTTATTTTATTCGTTATGCTTTTATATAAGCGCGTACAGTTCTTATAGTGGAAAATAAATAATAGAACTAATATTTATAATCAATGAAAATACTATTATTATCTAATATTTGTTGAATTCTGGTCATAAGAAAAAACTAAACTGTAAAGATAACCTAAAAACTACTATCTAACTAAAGTATTTAAAATGGCAAATAATAATACTGCTGCAACTAGTAAAACGGGAAACAAGGAAATATACTCAACCCGGGGAACCGGGTTCGATCCCGACCGACGCCAAATATTTCCAATTTTAAATGGCACAAAAGTGACCACTGTGGTGCACTCTCCACGCCAGCTATGAGTGCCCGTGAGGTGACGCCTGGTAAGCGCCCGCACGGTACAAATATGTCATCATCATTACCGATATCTGCGATAAAGCAGATTGTGGCTTGTGGCACACTCAGATGTGGGTAATATGCCGTGATGATATATTTATTTAAAATATGTAATAACAAACACTGAAAGAAAAGTCGAAATACAAGAAGAATCAAAGAAAAACTATTGACAGAAATGATGCACAACGCCATCTCTACGCAGTGAAACATCCCAATAGTAATTTCTTGATTTGTTCCTCGGGTAATGATAGAAACGCAAGAACAATAGTTCATCTTCATAAAAAGTACAAATGTAGGTAAAACGTGTGAACGGTGTACAATGCTTTATTATCATAATTAAAATTGTTTATCCGCAATTACACATTGTAATAAGTTTATTTAAAGTAAAACCATCAAGGCTAAAACTTCACTTATTGCATTGCTAAACGAACAACAAAAACGCACGACATTTTTCTATTTCTTCCGACTGTAATCATGCACCGAGAAACTTTTACAACTTATTGTACTCGTAGTAGATACTCGAATGGATGGATAATGAAAATATAATTATATTCGGTTCACTTAAGGCACGGCGGGTTTTGTAAACATTAACCTATGCCTATCCAGTTTTAATAAAACGTAGTAGAAAGATTGTTTTATTTTTATGTGTAATATAGTTATTACATTAATGGTATAATAAATGGTATAGTGAGTTAATAAAATACCAGACTGAAGATCATGTATCAGGCTTCAACCATTTTGGATGAGGATACTTACAATTTATTTAGGGGCATATTTATACTTTCTTTTATTTTTGTATATCAACCAGTAGCGACAGTGTAGAAATCTCCAGTTCATATTAATTTGACGGCAACTATACTAGCCGTGTTTCTTCGGACTGCGATTCGTAATAAAATTGAATAAAGTGAACATGATCGAAAATAAAATTGTTTCTTCGTTCGGTGTTCGTTATCATTTTGTGATCGCAACACGCCATTCCCCTTTCCCTTCTAACTCAGTCTTTTCGCATGATCACTGTGATTGAAATAACAAAAGATTTGAAAATGGTGGAAAAAGCAAGCAATGAAATATTGGAAAGCAAATTTATGTCTACATCAGAATCATCCGAACTACTATACAGTGTCCCACACTCTATGTTTAGTATAGGGTTTTATGGAGTACCATGTTGCCATATTTACCTGCTGTAAATCTGCAAGATAGAAAGAGTAAAATGGATTCTGGTTACTTCATTGAATGTATTTATGACTGGTGTACTTTCAGTGTATCTAAACAGGTGGGTAAAAAGAAAAAAAAATAAATTAAATAATGAACTGGTCAGTTTAATAATTTACAAAAAATATAAAATAATACAAATACAAAATGTAAGTAGGATTTAAAATCATAACAAGCGTAGGTAAATGAAATGAATTAACATATAAACTCTAGTTAATTTAAAGTAAATAATATAAAACATTTTTGTACTTAATTGGACATTTTACAATCGTCGTCAACAATATAAATTCACTATGTTACATATTTCCATTCTACGAAAAGATATAAAATTAATACATATACGAATACAATATATAGATGTAAAATAGCATAGGTGCAAAGAAAAAAATGAAATTGAATAACACACTGGTCAGTTTAATAATACATATTTATTTAATTTATATGTTCTTATTTGATAATTTACTAATATTTAAGCTTGATAGAAATACTGCATATATTTTACATAGTTCATAAGTCTTTATTCTTTCTTTGTAATCTCCAATTTGAAATTATAATTTAAAATTCTAATTTCTAATGCATTTAATCAAGATTAGTATGCTAGGCGGTTTTAAAATATTGTATTGAAATATTACTTATTACAGGTATAAATAGCCCTGTATATAAAACTATTTAGACAAATATTGGGTGTATACAATAAGCCCTTGGGTAAATAAGAGACCCTCATAAAACTTAAATTGTACAGTGTTAACTAATTTTGGTATAGCAATGAAAATTTATGAATGTTTCAATATATACATCCGATTTATCATTTATCATATATGGCTAAAATCTAATATGTTGTTTCAAATTATGTATGATGTATGTGTTTTAAATATCAAATTTGAGAAGTTTTGGATCAAATTTTAATAGATATTAAGGAAAAATCGTCACACACCCTTTCTTATAAAAATCAGCAACATCTTCTAGGTACTCTAAAACGCAATCTTTGTAAATTCTTCGCAGTACATGATCTATTTCGTAAATGTGTAGTTGTAAATTAATATTAATTTATAGTGCTACAAAAATAGCAAATTTAAATTAGATCATCTTGTACATCTAACATTTATGTATGATGGAAAATATATTATTTTTACAAACCTTAATTTCATTAGAATTAAATATTTTACTATCATTTTCTCTTTAACACGGTTTTATTATCAATTTTAATATAACTGCTTCCTGACAGCGACATTTGTTTAAATATGTCAAAATTGTTATTAAAATTATGTTTTTGTTTGACGCATAGGCAAGTTGATATATGAAAATAAATTATATATTCATATTTAAAGTTATTTCGAGTTATTTACTAAATTCTATTATCGTAGAATTATATTCTCATTATATTTAATTTGTATTGGTAAAAGTTGCTAAAAAAATATATTCAATGAATTTTTTTACAAGAAAAACTGTTAAAAGCTTGTAGTGATATCCGATATACACTAAAAACTAATGACCTTTTTTCACATTAGTATAGAATGGGTATACAAAATTTCAAATTTTTCTGATTGATAGTATTTGAGTAATCGTGTCCACACGATCCACACATACACACACATACATACCTCAGACATCATTGTAAAAATGTAAAAATCGGATTCTGGGGACATCAAAACGTGCTTATTCACTAAAATCTCTATATGCGATTTTTAGCACGATACCTATACCTCCCTTACCTAGGGTAGCGGGAGGTAATAAAAATATTAAAAAGTAATAATTAAAAAATTATTTTAAATATTTTACAGCCAGATTCACAAAAAAAGTATAAGCTAATCCTCATTTTTTGATTAGCGAATTCTACTCTAATTTTGACACTTTATATCTTAAAATATTGTCTAATCTATTCCTAGTATCTACCTTTATTGATAATATCAAGAAAATACCGGAGTAGAATAGAATTCACTAATCCAAAAATGAGGATTAGCTTAAACTTTTTTGTAAATCGGGCTGTTAAATTTTTATTAAAGAATATATCAAAGTGCAACAACAATTAATATTTGTAATTTTTGCACTACAAACTGTTTGGATATTCAACAAATATCCTTTCCCGTTTCGGAATATCTCTGGGTCCTCGCCACCTGAATTATATTAATATTCAATTTAAAGCTAAATTATTTCCTACAACAAGAGCCTATTTATTTTTGTTGATAAACATAACTGGTGATTGTATTTTAACATTGTATAATCTATTGTATCGCACCGATAATTCTAGAAAATGCTGCCAAAGTATAAAATTCACCAAAAATTGTTAAAGAATGAAGATCATTCTAATGCCGAAACAGAGAAATTATTTTCTTTACATTAAGTCATTAATAAACGGTCAACGGAAAATAACGATTAAAAATATCGTAAAATAATTGTTCCGAGATTAAAATATATACATTATTTATAAGATGTGCCCTTCGATTTAATTATCACAAGTAATATCCAATATCCGGCAATAGTACATGAAGATTCATTGATTTATGTACACTTCATGTATTTATAGTTCATAGCATTTTCCTGTTCCAATTTAGCTTCTGAGTGGTAACCGTTTAAAAATAAACATTTTTGCATCACAATGTCTGCAATTTATCATTATCTCGGTTTTATTAACATCCTGAATTAATTTTATAACAGTTTAATAACTTTGAAAATAACTGATACAAATAAAACTCTTTTGTAGTTTGTACATAATTGATACATAATAAAACACTTAATACAAGGAAAATAGTTCATATTTCAAGTAGTGTAACTTTTATCATTTCTTTGAATTGTTATAGTCATAATATAACAGATTGTGTCATGGTGATAAATAAATGCAAGTAGTTTATCAATGCATATCTAATTATCTGAATAATTGTGTCTATAGATATACCTATATCGATTACGATCACGTTATAGTTTGATGATCGTATGAATCAAATGGTATTGGTATAGTGCAAATGAAATGGCAGAAGACCTACGTCATAGATCTGAAAAAAACTTTATAAAATGAAATATAACTTGTAAAAATTATTTATTTTTAAATACAGAAGAAAGAAAAATACTAGTATTAAGAAACGTATATGTTAATGAAATTTACAAGTATTTTTAAGTTAATCTCTTTTTCTTTTACGCAATTTGAAATTATTTGAAATAATTGTAGTTCATTTTTATACCGGTACGTTGGCATGACAATCTTTACATTAAATTTTTTATCGATCGAATATCTATCCTGTCACTATTGTCACTTGGTTGTCAGTTTACATTCATATAAAGCTTAAAAAAGCAATTTGAGAAACTAACCTTGTCATGAACTATTTCGAATGGGAATTGTGGGCCATTAATTCCGTTGAAAGCCGTCCAAAAGGTATTTTTTTTCAAATATTTCTCTTGTTATCAATCTTTAAACTATATATTTTTAGAGAGGAGAAAATAAGCAAATCTTGACAAGCAGATATGGGCACCCGTTTCAGAATGACAGCTAATAATCATGTACATAACTTACAAATGTCATAAATTTTAATTCAAAATATCAAGATTTTGTAAGTTCAGGTGGTTTTTTTGTCACCAGGTGCGTAAACTTTACTTGGCGAGTTACATAAATCACACGAAATTTGAAATGAAAAATATTGACATTTGACATCTATGTATGTACATGATTACTATTACTGTTCTAAATAATTTTCATTCTTTGACCTCGGATTTTCGCCAAACATTTCCAGATTGTCTTCATCACTAGAAGAAAATTCTCCCGATTCATACGACTCTTCAGGTGAAAATTCGTCAATCATATATATAACAGAAAATGACGCCAAATTACAAGGTTAATTTTTAACAAAACAGCTGACCAAAATCGTATAACTGCGCAAACTCGAATCATTAGTAAGAAGACAAACCACCTGAAATTGGAAAATATAATGAAATTTGGAATGGAAAATGATGACATTTGTCATTTATATTATTAGCTGTCATTCTGTCACGAGTCCCCATATCTGCTTGTCAACACAGAACACTAACCTAAACTTGTCAAGAAAGACCAACAAAGTAACATGTCTGCTCGCGCCTTATAAATTAGTATCCTATGTAAACTTGTAGTATATGAAGTCGTTACTTTAGGGATACTTTTTGATGACGTAAGTCTTCTGCCATTTCATTTCTACCATAGCGATCACGGTGTATAAATATTCTACAATCCGGGTCTATGGCTGTGTCCGATGTCGCATTTTGGCATTTAGTATTTGGGATTTAGGTCTTCTTCACATAAATACAACTCCGACTGGCACACTAGTAATATCCATTGGTTTATATGGCAACACTTTAGAACAACAAAATTGTATTATACAATTCGATTCAATTTGATGCTTGAAGGTAAATGTTAATATTATATTTCATAAAATAGAAGCTAAGAAGCTATTCTTTGACAGTGAATTTGACGTTTTGTACAAATTATAGCAACAAATATGATTTGTTTAATTAGTGCGCGTCAACTTCAAGGCATAGTGTGCTCCTGCAAAACCCTAAAATCTAATTCCTAAAATCCTAAATAATCACTAGATTTAGGGCATATAAATTTAGGATTTAGATATTAGGGTGATAAAAGTGCAACATCGGACACAGCCTATGTACATAAATGTATCAAAATTACAACAAATTTTGGATTAAAATAAAATTAAATTTTAAACTGCTATTTTTCCTATAATACATTAAAACTATTGTCGTACGAAGACTTTTTTGTATGACTGTATATACAGGTGTCTCATTTTCGAAGTTTTTTTTAGGGTATCTCAGAAAATATTAATGATAGAGCAAAATCGTTTGCACATTCCACAGTCAACTTTTTGAGAAAAATTTAATAGTCACCACAGCAATTTTCGATCGTCTTTTATTTCTGAGCTACAGGCAAAAACTTGTTTTGCGCTCATTTCGAAAATATCTCATAACTTATTTATTATAGTAGTTAGAGAAAAATTATTTTAACAAACTTTGTACCGTTCTTTATGTAAAATAAAATAGCGTAATTAGATTTTTTGAAAATTTTATAATTCTCGAGATATAACACAAACTTATGATTTTTTAAATGGCAACCTATGTTGAAAATAGTCTCAACTTTTTGCTTATTTTATACGCTTTTCAACAATATATAGCAAGTCTATGTTCTTTTGTTTTACACAAGAATAAAAGATGATTTATTAATTTTTTGGGGTGAAAAAATTGAAAATTATTGACGAACAAATGAAAAATCTATTATAGTTCATCATTTGTTTCTTTCTAATATTATTTGCTTCAGTTTTACACATATTTTTAATTTATATGCTTTAAAAGCATATTAAAGCATTTTTTTCGAATAATGTCAAAGCCAACTGTGGCGTCGATAAATAATAATTTAACTAATCCAAAAATAATTGGTTTAGAATAATTTTGAGAACATAATTAATAAATATGGAATCAAAATATAAACAAATGATGAAATATTATAGTTTTTTTTCATTTGTTTCTCAATAATTTTCATTTTTTCCACCCCAAAAAATTAATAATTCATCTTTTGTTCATGTGTAAAACAAAAGAATGCAGACTTAGATCATTAAAAAACTTATAAAAAGAAAACGGTACAAAATTTGTTAAAACAATTTTTCTTTAACTACCGTGAAGCGACACTCCTTGCTTACACCATTGTTGTTGCGATTTGATGTTTATGACTTTGAACTTTAAATTTGTTGGCAAATTTACGCGCGAAATTTAAATTGTTTTATATTGTAAAAGAAAAATTAGAACACAAAAGTACTAAAATTTTAATTTTATTAACGAATTAAGAAGAAATCATAAAATAAACACATAATTATGTTTTTATTGAACAAATACGTGAATTTTACCTTCTTCGTTTTTTCCATTTTATTAGAAACTAACACCACTTCTAAAATTCACAAACGGTTCACAAAATGACATTATGTCAAAAGTGAGAAGACGTGTTTGTTTTGCTTGAATTAGCCATAACCCTAAAATACATGGGCGTGACAAGCTGAGACAACAGTTCCTCCAGAATATGTGAAATATAATGATTTTCCTTATGATAAAGATTTTCCTATCGTTCTTTGAAAATATAACATATACATATTTGTTCTTATTAGAAATCAATTTGTGTGTCTCAATATACTTTTATTATTGACCCCTGACGGAAAATGTTCACGTCGAGATAATGAAAAGAACAAAGAATCGTAAGATACGAAGAGATGCCGAAACAATCCGATTAGCCCTTTAAATTTGTTGGCATACTCTTTCTCTCTCTAATTTTCGTTTCTCTCTCTGACTGTCGCTTCTGTATGAATGTCTATTCTGTGCTACCGTAATAAATAAGTTACGAGATATTTTCGAAATGAGCGAAAAACAAGTTTTGCCTGTAGTAGTTCAGAAACAAAAGAAGATCGAAAATTCCTGTGGTGACTATTGAACTTTTCTCAAAAAGTTGACCCTGGAATATGCAAACGATTTTGCTCTATCAGTAATATTTCCCGAGGTACCCTAAAACCTGGATATTTACTCCTAGCATTATTGTTGAAATAATACCAGGCCCTGTCTTAATAACTATTAAAACATATGTATATAGAAGGCAGAAGTTAACCTAATCTATATATGCAAAATACTTTTGAGATGTACATACAATCTTTTCTGTTACAAAATTTGCAAGCTATACACACCACTTTACCACAACTGTCTCATTATTCCTCTTTTTATATAATTAATCACCTTCACCCTAAACTCTATCCCTTGTTGCTTTGATCCAGTTAAACAGGCCCTTATACAAGCCCTTAACCTAACCCTTACGCGTTCTTGCAAACTTCTTTTCTAGCATATAAACTTTCCCATCGCTTGGAACTCTCTCACTAGTATTCTATCCCTTGCTAGACACCGTACACCTTGTAGAAAGGGCCTGAAGGGTTCATTACCCCGCCAAGAACTTCGGCCCTTTGTGAGAGAAAGATACAGAGGTGTTAAGGAAAAAAATGTTCGGGATTAGTTGTTATTTTGATATGTGGATTCATCGACCTTTAAACTAATAGACGCAGCGTACGAGCAAAACGCTTGTCCCGCCATAACGGTGCAGACACAGTATCTCTATCCTTCATCAGTACGGAAGTTAAGAAAACGCGGCAAAATAAAAATTTGATTTGTCCCTAACTTGTTATACTTGGTGTATAATCGCTAAGAGTATATTTTTTTTTTTTTTGTGCATAATTACTTTCATTATATATTTTTAATACAATATATTGTATACACATATTATATTATAGGGAACAAGTAATAATTAATAAGAACTTACATATGAAATGACACAGCTAAACGGCGTACGTACTGCTGACTGCACAAAATACACCGTTTTCCCATTATTTTGTCGCATATGCACCTCACAACACATATTCGTATATGTTAACAGAAATAATTGTAAATGTTCTCCAAAAAAGTAAAATAATATACAAACAGTAACGAAACGTCAAATAGATTTTGACAACTATTTAGTGATAGAGAGCGATGTATAGAGGTTTACATATGGCTGAAAAAGATGTACAATGAGTACGAACGCATGCGCAGTATACTTTAACTGAGAACTTCCGTGTTGTTGAAGGACAGAATATATATTTCTATCCTTTTATGTCGGAGCATTATTCTAACAATGAAAGAATAGGAAACACTTGGTCCATTAGTTTAAAGGTCGATGTGTGGATTAGTGTGATATATGACAAATGATAGATGAATGTAAATTGGTAAGTTAGGTTAGGTATTTAGGAAAAATAAAATAATAACAAAATTCTTCTTTTTCTGTCATACAGAGAATTTATTTTAAAATGCAGCATTATGGTTCATCACTTCCATATGGTTACTCATTATTGTCAAAAAATTACAGGAATGTAATATTTGTCCATTTTAAAATGCAACATTATAAATAGTATTGCAGCACAGGAGATACATCCAGAACACGTCACAAATGGTGTCATTTCTTATTACGATCGACTAGAATATTGCCTTAGAGGCCTATTCTACTAAAAAAATGTATAACGATGTTGTTACTGAACGACTGTCGCTAAGCATTTGGTTAAACGACTTTAATAACGACAAATGCCAAAAACCTATTCTACTAATCATATCGTTATAAATTATCGTTATCAGGATTATAACGATAATATCTAACTTCATGTATATTTTGGCAGAATAAATTTTCACATATTTTTCAATTAAAATTTGACATATCGATTCATTGTTTGTTTATTTAATTGAATTTGAAAATGTATAAAAGAAAAGGGCTTCGAGGACAACTCAAAGACAGTCACAGTATGAAATATATGTTGAAGAACTGGAAAGTAACAGTTCATTAAAAATTAATAAATTGTCCACTGAAGAATTGGAAGAAATATGGAGAAGACTTACAAGTCATTTAAATTCTGTGGGACTGAGTAAAAGGATCTGATGTATCACGCAGTGTACGATTATATAATCTGACATCCCTATACAAATATATAATTTTTAAATACATAGATAGTGCATCTATATTCTATATTATATTATATATCAATATATTAAATAATATTATCTAAAGGTAGAAAAAAGAAAAAAAAATTTCGTTGCAGAATATATTTGAAAATTATTTATTTATTATTTACATTCTGCAACGAAAAAACCTTGGATTTTTCTTTTTTCTACCCTTATCAACGTGCAGAACAGCCTGGAGTCCTTCGTCCACTAAATATTATCTAAATCTAAATTTTTACTGCTACTACTAAAAAGTATAATATATATAATTAGTGTACAGAAGTGAATAAATACTCATCTTTGCTGAATCTCTTTCTCAGCTACAATTAACAAAATATCTTCTTCAGCCATTTTTACTTTTGTTCTCAAAATATGTCTAACTTTACGACTTCAACGATGTATGTGAACTTGTCGTTATTAAACGATATGAAACAACGATATGTAACGATTCGTAACGATAAATAAATTAACAGAATAGGGTTTTGGCGAAAATCGTTATCATAACGACTTATCGCCTAGTAACGAGTCATAACGATACATATTTTTTTAGTAGAATAGGCCTCTTAGTGTGAATGGGAGTATTTTTTAACATTTATTATATGAAAGTTATGAATTTTTGTAAGCTAAAGTTTGTTAAGATGTGCAACATTCATATTTTGATTTTTTTGTTAATCGTATGTAGGCTAATTTATTGGAAATTAGTTTTAATAATACAAAACTATAAATTTTGTATGTTGCATTTTAAAATGGACAAATATTACATTGCTGTCATTTTTTGACAATAGCGAGTAACCATGGAAGTGATTGACCATATGTTGCATGTTAAAATAAATTCCCTGCATACCCAAATCATTCAAGCAGCCAATGCACGTCATTAATAAAAATTGAATAAAAGGAGCTAGATGTGTGACGTCATGTACTGGTATGTTTGCAGAGGTTTTAGAATCTATGAAAAGAGTTATACAGATTGCAATCTGTATTATCGACATGGTCATGAACTGTCACATCTACAAAATAAATACTATATTTTCGTCACTGTCTATTTCTATTTAAATTATTTTATAATACTAACCTTATTTTATACTTAAATAAATACATCATCACGGCATATTACCCATTTCTGAGTGTGCCAGTATCTACAACACATGTAGACATCGGTAATGAGGACGATATATTTTACCGTGTGGGCGCTACCTTATGTATACTATATAAAGGCAATAAATAAAAGTGAGCCGAATTTCAAGGAAATATACAGAATTCATCGGTGAATAAAGAAACTCGCCCTAACAGTATGGTAGTATGAAACAGTTATTTACATTCGAGTGCGTGTAAGTTGTATTTTACAGCGCGACAGCTTTGTTTAAGGCACGAGCCCTTAAGGCGAGTGCCTTATTAGCTGGAGCGCTGTAAAATACTTGACGCACGAGAATTGTATCAAATTTTTTGGCAGACGATAATAAAAATCACTTTTTTTAATGAGATAGGTTGTACTTCTGAAAAGGGTTAGTTTAAAATACTGGGGTTGTCAATTTCCAAATTTGATTTTACTTACCTTCATTGGAGTACTTCTTCTAGCGAAAATTTATTTTTGCCCTCCTGAAGTGTAATGGGAACTTTACAATTGTATACACAGCAAGTGTAACCTACATTTTACGCTTACTGTGTTGTAACTTGTCTAACTATGCGGTAAAATAATCAAAATACACTGGACGTTTATGGGCATTTAGAAAAGAAATCATCTTTACTATAATAAAGTTCATGTAAAAAAGTACTACCTACTTAAGTTATTTTTTTACTTTAACATTTCCTATATTTAAAATTAATTTATAAAAACCAAACTCACGGTAGCGACATCTGTCATTATTGTATAAATCCGTCGTTACCGACATAGTCACCGATCGATATACCTGTCAAATATGCGAGCATTGCTGAAATGTCAAATATCGATACCTACCTATTATTTATTACGAAGAAAACATGAGCAAATAAATATATTATCAGTCATAAACAACGTCTATTATTACAAATAAATTTTTGCTAGAATAAGTACTCTAATGAAGGTAAGTAAAATCAAATTTGGAAATTGATTTAACTCCAGTATTTTAAACTAACCCTTTTCAGAAGTACAACCTATTTCATTGAAAAAAGTGATTTTGATTATCATCGGCCAAAAAATTTGATACAATTCTCGTGCGTGAAGTATTTTACAGTGCTCCAGCTAATAAGGCACTCGCCTTAAGGGCTCGTGTCTTAAACAAAGCTGTCGCGCTGTAAAATACAACTTACTTGCACTCGAATGCAAATAACTATTGTAATACTAGACGTAGTTTATGATTGATAGTATATTTATTTGCTCATGTTTTCTTCTTAATAAATAATAGGTAGGTGTCGATATTTGACATGTCAGCAATGTTCGTCTCGCGTATTTGACAGGTATATCGATCGGTGACTATGTCGGTAACGCCGTATTTTTACAATAATGACAGATGTCGCTGCCGTGATTTTGGTTTATATAAAATAATTTTAGATATAGGATAAAGCAAAAAAAATAACTTATGAAGGTAGTACTTTATTATAGTAAAGATGATTTCTTTTCTAAATGCCCATAAACGTCCAGTGTATTTTGATTATTTTACCGCATAGTTAGACAAGTTACAACACAGTAAGCGTAAAATGTAGGTTACACTTGCTGTGTATACAATTGTAAAGTTCCCATTACACTTCAGGAGGGCAAAAAAATTAAAATGTACTTGTCTTTATTTGAAAAAAAAAAAAATCATGGGTCACTAGATTTTTCTAGTATACAGCAGAACGAATGAATATTCTCTCGATAAGCAAACGAACTTATAAACTTAGCATTTCACTATTCTGTTATTGACTTGTCCACTTTTTCTTCTTGCTAAGAGAGCTTCACAGAGCCGTTTGAATACAAAGTACGTGATTGTTGCAAATTAATACAGAACATGCAAATTGCAACGCTCAAAGAATCTTACTCTCGTAATGTTTTCATTTTGAATGGAAACAGTGCAGACAACTAAACTATGGGGTCTATTCAGAACTCAATATTTGTGTTGTCGTTATGGTCTTTATAGTTGTTATGTACTGTAAAGATTGTTAAAATCAAATTTGGTATTCTCAGTACTGAAGGTGGTTACCGTCAACAATTGTTACGTGTTTTGACAGTCTTTATCATAACGACTGCTAAAACTATGTATTTATGGTTGTTATCACGTTGTTATTTCTAATATTTGACATGTGACAGATTATTACATCAATCAAATATTATTAATAATGGCCTTTCTGCTAAATACTAGCAGGATGCAGTTGATTATTCGCATGAATCCTGCTTCGACTTAAATAATGATAATAAGAACGATAAAAACCGTCGTGGACGAAAGTTACTTTTGACGTAAATACATATTTCTTTGAAAATATTACCTATATTCTGTGGTAGGTATTCGTGAAAACCTTGTTATTTATTCTGGTGCTAATGTGTGCTTTTTCTTCAATCAAAATAAAAAAAAAATCTTTCCATAACTTTTCAGTCACGTTGGGATCAGTGGTAGGAATTAACATACCCGTTCTAAATAATTTAGAAGTTTTCAAATATGACACAAATGTCATATTCTTCTTTAGTTGTTTTGGCGGAATGTTTGCATAATTGGCAACACATTATTAAAAGAATAAAACGTTGACATATAAGGTTAGGTTAAGTTCATATACCGTGAGTTTCAGCTAAAATGCAACATTTACTATACTGTTATTAATATATTACTATGGATACTAGTTTTTATATGTACTGCATCGTTCCAGATAAAATGCAACATAGGTTGTCAAACTTGTCAATGTCAAATTAACTTGTCATCATAATTTACTGATCTATAAATAAAGTAAGATAGTAATAAGAGCAGTAGCAATAAAAATTCAGTATATTTTAAACACAAATTACAAAAAATTTTCAAAAACTGCACCATTAACAATTAAACAATAATTTAGACGATTATAAAAATTTTCATATACAGAATGTAATATTTCGGGAGTTATTGTTGACGAAGCCTCTCTAATTTTGAATTTAAGTTCTTCTAAATCTTCAATTTCTCCCGTATATACTTTAGATTTTAAAAAACCCCAGTAAAAGAAGTCATTAGGTGAGAAATCTGGTGAACGCGGTGGCCAGTTAATTTCCCCCCCACGACCTATCCAGCGATGGAGAAATATTGTATCCAGGTAGTCTTTTACTAGTCGATGATTGTGAGCTGGACAACCGTCGTGTTGAAACCATATTTCACCCATATTAAGATTCAAATTATTTAAACTTGGTATAATCTTATTTTGCAGCAGTTCCAAGTATATTTCGCCATTGATATTTCCATTAATAAAAAATGGTCCAATAACGTGATCTCCAATTAACCCAGCCCAAACATTAACTTTTAGTGGATATTGAGTTCTACTTTCTTTAAATAAATGTAAATTATGCCTGCTCCAATATCTACAATTTTGTGAATTTACTTCTCCTGTTGTAAAAAAAGTAGCTTCATCAGTAAACAAAATTTTGCTCTTGAAATCCGGATCAATATTAATTTTCTCAAAAAGTAGCTCACAAAAGGCAATTCTTTTCTCATGGTCATTATTTCTTAACTCTTGGTGATTTTGAAAATGGTAAGAATGAAATTTTTCGTCTTTTAATAATCTAAATACAGAACTTTTGCTAATATTTAATTGATTTGCCAAAATTTTCGTAGATAGCTGATTATTTTCTTCTATTGCTCTTAGTAAATTATTTTTCTTTTCTTCAGTCCGCGCAGTTTTTGTTCTTATCCTCTTCTTATGATTCTTATCCAAACATCCATCACTTTTAAATTTTGAAAATATTCTCGAAACTGTAGTAGGATTTGGTCTAGGACGTTCAGGAAATAAGTTGATAAACATATCACACACATTTCTTAAACTGTAGCCAGCATTGTACCAAGTAACCATTCGAATCTTTTCTTCTTTACTAAACATCTTTGAAAAGTAATGACAAGACAAGTTAATTTGAGATTGACAAGTTTGACAACCTATGTTGCATTTTATCTGGAACGATGCAGTACATATAATAACTAGTAACCATGGTAATATATTAGTAACAGTATAGTAAATGTTGCATCTTAGCTGAAACTCACGGTATGCATAATGAAGTTAGCTATTGTCAAATAATATGGTTCATTCACAAGTATTATTTTATAAAGATTGTCAATAATACCGACGTAGGTTCTGAATTGACAAATTCATAAAGATTGTTACAAATGTCTTTATGATAACAATCTTTATATCCGTAACAACCTTTATGACTGTGTTTCTCTGAATAGGCCACTAAATGTAAATTGCACTAAATGTTTGCTAAACCAAAGGATATAAATAATTATGTTAATTAATGGAAAGTATTAATAATATTTTGTGGTGAACTTTAATGCTTCCTGTTGCAAAATGTTTCGATCACTGTTATTATATTGTGAAGTACAGATTACTAATTGAATAAATTATAAAAGTATACAAGGACAGTTCATGAATTATTATCAATAGTTATACAACAAGAAGTTCAAAAATAATCGAATATGCAATAGGGCTGTTGCAAGAATGTTTATATGACTTCTAACAGGCCTATTCTACTAAAAAAAAATCTGTTGTGGCCAGCACAAAACCTTCCGTCAATTCGACGTATTTTGTACATATCCTATACCAAAAGTTCATTGAAAAATATTCTATATATTCTGTATAATTGTAACAAGAACACACTATTTTTACATATCCATACTGAAAGTTCCTTTGAAAAGATTCTAAAATCTAATAAAATTTTAATACGAATACGAACGTACATTATGTATTGCACTTAACACTTCCTCCTGCTTCAACTTTGCCCTATTTTATTAGAAGTCGCTGTTTCTTACTCTTCTCTTCTACTCATTCCTGTCCAAAGCACCTTCGTGACACAGTTCTTCCTCTCTCAAATCTTCTGCTATACAGTCCATCCATCTTCTCTTTTGCCTTTCTCGTACTTCTGGCATTATAAGTTCCTATCTTGAGGGGAGGCCGCAAATGAAAGTCACTGGCGAGGGACACTCTGTCACTTATATCACTTTCAGATCATATACTTTCCATTTTGGTTTTGCACTTGCCACTGACATTTGTCAATTAGATTTTTTTGAATACCTATATCTGTTGTTTTCATAATTTTTGCAAAGCTAACTGATTTTCGAAAGTTAATCTCTCTTAATCTGTCTATAACTCTATATCTATTGAATATGAAGGAAAATGTATAATCGAACCGTATAGAGAATAAGATATTCTTTCTATTGATAATCACATAAAATGTCGAAAATGATATTTAACTGCGATTTTTCAAGAAAAACTGTTAAGAACTTCAAATAAAAGTACTTCCGGTTGACCAATTATAACCAAAATCTAATCAGCTCTTCATATGGTTGCAAAGAAGAGGAATATGAAAGAATCATAATTTTTAGAATTGTAGTTTTGGAGTTATCGTCGGAGAAAAATTTGTCACACACACACACACACGGACACACAGACACACACACAGACACACACGGACACACATACACACATACAGACATCATCTTAAAAATAGTACATTCGTATTGTAGGGACCCTAAAACGTGCTAATTCATTAAAAACTCACCACCGAATTTTTTGACCAAAAACAATACCTTCCTTTTGACGGAAGGTAAAAATGTATAACGATATCGTTACTGAACGACTGTCGCTAAGCATTTGGTTAAACGACTTTAATAACGACAAATGCCAAAAACCTATTCTATTAATCATATCGTTATAAATTATCGTTATCAGGATTATAACGATAATATCTAACTTCATGTACATTTTGACAGAATAAATTTTTATATGTTTTTCAATTTAAATTTGACATATCGATTCATTGTTTGTTTATTTAATTGAATTTGACAATGGATATAAAGAAAAGGGCTTCGAGAACAACTCAAAGACAGTATGAAATATATGTTGAAGAACTGGAAAATAACAGTTCATTAAGAATTAATAAATTGTCCACTGAAGAAATGGAAGAAATATGAGAAGACATTTAAATTCTGTGGAACCGGGTAAAAGGACCTGATGTATCACGCAGTGTACGATTATATAATCTGACATCCCTATACAAATATATAATTTTTAAATACATAGATAGTGCATCTATATTATATTATATATCAATATATTAAATAATATTATCTAAGGGTAGAAAAAACCTTGGATTTTACTTTTTTCTACCCTTATCAACATGCAGAACAGCCTGGAGTCCTTCGTCCACTAAATATTATCTAAATCTAAATTTTTAAATATATTTCTGAAATATAAATAAAATGTCTAATACTAAAATGTATAATTAGTGTATACCTCGTCCAGATTTCATTTGAAGAAATGACTTTTAAATCCTCTGTGTTAATCCTAATCTTTGCTACTGTGAATATTTTTACGTTTCACGCAAATATAGTTTCTTCTCAAAGTACATTATATGTCTATGAAAGTTGAAAATACAGAAGTGAATAAATACTCATCTTTGCAGAATCTCTTTCTCAGCTACAATTAACAAAATATCTTCTTCAGCCATTTTTACTTTTATTCTCAAAATATGTCAAACTTTACGACTTCAACAATGCATGTGAACTTGTCGTTATTAAACGATATGAAATAACGATATGTAACGATTCGTAACGAAAAATAAATTAACAGAATAGGGTTTTGGCAAAAATCGTTATTATAACGACTTATCGCCTAGTAACGAGTCATAACGATACATATTTTTTTAGTAGAATAGGCCTGTAAGTATTAAATTTTAAAAGATATTGGGTGAGATTCAGTGGGTTGTATTAGCGTGTTTTAAGCTAAAACAGTTCTTTGTCAAAAATATTTTGGCAACTTTGTAATACCTGTCAGAAAAAAGTGACAGACCAAAGGATCAAATAAAGAAAAAAATATTATTAATAGAAGTAAGAAAGCCATACAATTACGATAAAAAAAGGACAAATATCAAAACTGATCAAAACGGGGATTGAGATATTTTAAAATTCATTAACATTCAGGTATGAAATTTGACACATAAAATTTGACATATTTCTAACCTAATGTTGCTATATTTTTGCAAGTTTCCTTTTACACCTTCCATTTACAATTGTAATTCTTCATTTGAATAAAGGATATCTGTATTACTTTTCCCTGCGGTAAAATTTCTATATCACAATTAAATCTCATTGATAGATTTGGGAAATATTACAATGTTGCCATATACTTAATACAAGCTTTAATACAGACTTTAATACAACCCACTGAATTCCACCCATTGTTCTCTAAAGAGCTTCAAATTTGAAAATATCACGAAATATCCTTTAGATATTTTACAATTAATTTTTGAAATTTTGATAAAATTTTGAATAAGTCACGTGATCTGAAACAGAATGTGACGTCAGAGTACATACATCTTCAGCGGTTCTAAGGTGTCAAACGTATTGTCAAAGTTGTCAAATAAGTGTCAAATTTTTAGATTGGTTCAAGTTGTATAATATGTAGATAATAAAAAGTTCAAAACGAAATGAGTAATATACGATATTGTATTGTTCCTTCTAACAAAAATACTGTTAGGAACAAACCTACTATAGAGTTTATAAATTTTACAAAAGATGCGAAGAAAAGAAAATTGTGGCTAGAAGCAGTAGGTCAAAGAGCTAATAATTTGCCTTCATGTTTGTGAAGATGTCCTATAGCAGATTCAATATAAGAATCACGACCAGAACTTTAAAGTAAAATATATTATCAATTTATATAGTAAATTCAGTTTTTATATTTTATTTTACCTCAACTCTTTAACACCCCTTATTTCGGTAGCAGTAAAACAATCGTTCTGATATAAATTCAGCCATCATCCAGCTATCGACCTTCGGTAAATTGTCCGACTTAGCTTAAGTGTAATTTGAATTAGCCATTATTACTTTATTATTCATTTACAATGAGCAATGTCAGCGTCAAATGTCAAATTAAAAGATTTTGTTATTAACATGTGACAAACTTTAGCCTACGTTTATTTATATAAATAATATGAATAAACGTAGGTGATGGATAAACTGTTTTCCTATTGGCTATTAATGATGTAATGTATGTGCTTCTACGTCACAGGAGTGGGGGGTAGTTTTTCAGGACGCCAATCTTTTTATTTAATTATTTCCACAAATAACAACAAATTATTAAAATAAAAATTATTACTAAGAAAATCATTCCATAAACTTTCATTTAAAATAGTTTTTGAAAAATGTGAAACAGGCTCATTGAATGGACGAGATGTTTTCACTCATCTTCAAAATGCTAACCTGAATCCTTCCACATGTGTTATCTGTCATCTCTTTTGGGATTCTGGGCGATCGTCATTCTTTTGTCTGGAGCTAGCCGCTCAGGGAACAAAAGACGATCGCAGGGGTAGGAGATTTATTCCTTCGCACCCTAAGATGTCGGCAAATAGCTGACCAGTTGTGCCAACATGAGAAACAAGAAAGTAATCCCACCACAACTGATAGAGGACATCAGATTGTGTTTTGTTTAATTGTTAAAGAAACAAAAATTTGCAAAATTTTAATAAAGCATGTTACCGCAATGAAACCCGTATTATCTTGTGTATGGAAATAGCTATTTGTGTATTAAGAGCGCAAAATGCGACATTGTCGATTGAGAGGTTGTTCTCTCGAAATCGACAATGTCCATTTGCGCACGAAACACACACAAGATTTTTTCTACAGTCGCCACAATGGGGTCCTCCACCATAATAAAAAATAATAAAATGTACACTTTATACTTACAGTACTGCTCAATAAATAACGATTGGCTAATACAAAAGATACGGTTTAAACTTAAAAAAGCTTTTAAATGATTATATCGTTACATTAGCCATCTATTCCATAAAAAAAAAAACAAAATTAGAGCGTGGAAGCAAGGATTTGTGATGATTTGATGAGTTTTTGTAGCAAAATGTGTGGTTAGTTGTCACGCCTGTCACACTGAAAAAAATTAACAAATATTTCAAAGAATTTGTGATTATATAGACATGTATGTGCATTGACTGACTTCTCGCGATTATTTAAGTAACGAAATAACTAATAACTTTATTGTAATCAAAATAAATAGTTAACTAGAGATCAGATGTCAGTAGGACTCGCAACTATCCTACCGCCATCTGTGTACAATCATTCCTATTACTAAACATAACTGTTCACACAATTTATTTTATATTTAATTTTATTTTATCGTTATTTTCCATTCTTCTTGAGTTTTTATTCAATCTAATCTAAGCATTTTATACTTTTGTTTTTGTGAATGAATGCCCTATTTCATTTTCACAGCAGTGTGACATTTTGTTAGGTTATGTTAAATACCGACAGAACATATGTCAAATTGACTTGTGAACGTGATAAATGTGTAATTACAGTGCCATTAGTTCCTAACTAAACATTTTCATTAAGATTGTAGACAAGTGACATTTCTCAACATTGTATACTTAGAACAGCGAGCGTTTTTTCTACTTTGTCGCGCATGAGCGGCAAAGTGACATTTTGCGTTGACAAAAGAGAGCGCAAATGGCTACTTTCTATAGTGACTGTAGAAAAATATTTTTTTCGTATTTTGTACAGTAATGTACTATTTTAATATATTCAAATCGTACAGTAATGGGTAACTTTACAACATAGCAACCGTTTCTGCATAGCAATGGTTTTGTAATTAAAATATATTTTGACACAAGGAATTGTTTATTTTTATTTTTTATCGTTTTGCAAATCGATCTCCAAAAATTAATTTGTTTGGAGGTTGTAAGGTACAAAAAACAATAACTGTCAAGTTACTTTGTTACTGAGAATCAGACTATGTTTTTTTAGACGTTTTTAATTCAGTATATTATGTCGCAAAAAAATTCAAAAGAAATAAATAAAATCTGAGTGACTGCACCGTAAGATTTATAAAATAAATTGTATCTAGCAGTCTGTCCAAATGCCAAACTTCTAATTATTAATGACAGTAACGAGTTGTCAATCTTCTCAACTTGTTTCGGAGTAAGCTAACATTATTTAGTCGTCTTATTTATAATAATGGTAGTCAAAATACTATTAGACCGAACCAACGGATGTAACTAGTTTTAGAATATTGCAAAGGTACTGAAAATCCGATTTCTATCACTATATAACTGAAAATCCGATTTCTATCACTATATACGTAATGTTATGTTGAAAACACATATAAAAATATAAATTTTACTTTACAAAAATATTTGTTTTTTGTTAAATTAAGAAAATTTTCTGTGACGTCATTATATTGAACTGGAGAAGGGAACCATGTTTAAGATGTAACTCATAGATGGCATGGTGTGCGAGAAAGTTTTAATTTGAATTTGACATTATAATGGGGTCCCGTGGCCGTGTGCCTGAGTGTCTGGTCGCGAACCTGGGGGAACCAGGTTCGATCCCGATAGACGCCAAATATTTCCAATTTTAAATGGCACAAAAGTGACCCCTGTGGTGCACTATCCACACCAGTTATGAGTGCCCGTGAGGTGACGCCTGGTAAGCGCCCACACGGTAAAATATATCGTCATCATTACCGATGTGTACATGTGTTGTAGATACTGGCACACCCAGAAATGGGTAATATGCCGTGATGATATATTTATTTCATTTTTATCTCTCTGGTCTCTCAAATACATTAATTACTTTATAAATAAACACATAGGTAGTTACATGTAATTTAAAATATCGATATCAAAATGACAAACTAAAGTACTAACCTCCAAACTATTATTGAAATGTCAAACAGGAGATCTACATTACCCGCACAAACATACCATTACTATGAGACGGCACCACGCTGTGACTTTACGACTATTCATTGGTGCGGCGTAATTCTACGTCATACATGGCGGGAATTCAAATAATCAAATTTTATTATTTTTTTTCTGGCTAATTAATAAAAATTTTGTCAAAAGAAAAAATATGGGTAGCAAGTTTTTACCTTCTCTTCAAAAATATTAAATAAAAAAAAGTTACGCAAGTAGCCCATTGTTACTGTCATTAAAAATTAGTTGTTTGGCATTTGGATAGACTGCTAAACGGTACACTTTCCGGTAAAGGTAAGTTTGGTTAAATCATCTTATTTTGGGCTCAAAAATCTGTGGTTAAGCCAAGTCTGCCTTTATTACAGACACCCCGTATAATAATTTTCAAAAAACGTGATGTTATAATTGTCAAAGAGTTGAATAATAATAAATTATGTTAGAATAAGGAAGTTTACGGTATTTTTATGACTTCCACCTTGACATGGTGAAGTTTTTATGAATATTTCTTTATATGGATTCATTAGAACGAATTTGACTGCGGATTTTAATTATTTCCCTTCAAGGCTACGTATGGATAAGATGTAGACATTTCACAATAGATTTCACTGAGATAAACACAAATTTATAGGTTTTTAACTATGTTTCGTGCAGATTTTTTAAATATGATATAATGAGTAGGTAATTAAATATATGTTCTGAGATATAGAAAAAAGATAGAAGTAAGTACTGTTATGAGGAATGAAAGTACTTTAAATTTATTTTAATTATTAAGTAATTCATAGTGCTTAGTAGGAAGTTTTTAGACCATTCCCAGCAAATAGCAAACATTCTCTTTATAATCAAATAATATTACTACCAAGTTTATATCTCTACCCATTTTTGAATTATTGCCCAAAAAGTCAATATACCCTACATTTACATAAAAACTTCAAAATTTTCAAAAATATAATTTTTTTGTATCTAGATACTTCTCAATGCGCTGATTCTAAATTTTAAAACCGCAGGTCGATATCTCGTTTCATTCTCGAGATATTTAGATTTAAATTTTTACTCAAAACTGCCGTATATTTGAGTAATAACCCAAAAATGGGCCAAGATATGAATTTGGCGACATCACCATTCGATTCTACGGACGAAAATACATAAGTATAGCAATTTTCATAATTTTTGTCCAACGGGTTCATTTTTTATGAATAAAAGCTTGAAAACCCCTGAAAATGGCCAAAATCTGAAAAAATCATAAGGGGTACACCTTAGATTTTTGCGATTTTTGGCCATTTTCAGTTCTTTTGCTTTAGAGATTGTATGCGGTGTTCTAAAATTCTGAAAATTGGTGTACTTATGTAATTTTTCCCGGAGAATCGAATGGTGTTGTCGCCAAATTCATATCTCGACCCATTTTTGGGTTAATACCCAAAAATTGGCAGTTTTGAGCAAATCTTTAAATCTAAATATCTCGAGAACGAAACGAGATATCGACCTGCGGTTTCAAAATTTGGAATCAGCGCATTGAGATGTATCTAGATATATAAAAATAAGATTTTTGAAAATATTGAAATTTTTATCTAAATGTGGGGTATATTGACTTTTGGGGCAATAATTCAAAAATAGGTAGAGATATAAACTTGGTAGTAATATTATTTGCTTGTAAAGAGAATGTTACGTAAGTGTACGCCTTTTTAGAGTACTTATACAGGCTGTCTCAATAAGCTTGCTCACTATTGGTAACTTTTTTATTTGAAGAGATACGAGGTTGGTTAAATTAGCAAAATTGTGCCATTTTATATTAGAAAATTGGTCATGTAGACAAAATAAGGATTGTGTCAGCGGTTCCCAAAATTTGGGGCAGAATATATATTTTTTAAATGGAACTATATATTTTTTATTATCTTATTGGAAAGAGTATTTTTTTCTCTTTGCAATAAGGTAATGTTATTAATGTACAATTTTTTCAAATAAACGAATTATTTACGTTTAAAGATAAAAATTACCTTTTATTAGTTTAGCTCAAGTAAACTATGGAAACAATTGTCTTTTATAAAATTATTATTTTATTAATTTATTTTAAAGTAATAACAAAACAAAGAAAATATTCAAATTGAAAGCCATTATTTCTTTCGCACATTTAAACTCTTTTGGAAAGAGAGCCGACCGTTCTACGTAACTGGTGTCTAGATATAACTTTCCATATAGCACGATCATATCTAGCTTTTCTTCATTTGTAAAGTTATTAAACATTATTAAATACAGAGAACTTTACGGGAGAAATTATTAAACGTCAAACAAATAAAGAATCAATTGTTTCCATGGCTTACTTGACTAAAAAACTAATAAAATAGTTTACAAAATTTAAATTTTTAACCGTAAATAACTCGTTTATTTGAAAAAATTGTACATAAACAACATTACCTTATTAGAAAGAGAAAACAATACTCCTTCCAATAAGATAATAAAAAATATATGATTCCATTTAAAAAATATATATATTGTACCAAATTTTGAGAACCGCTGACACAAATTTTATTTTGTCTACATGACCAATTTTCTAATATAAAATGGCACAATTTTGCTAATTTAACCAATCTCGTATCTCTTCAAATAAAAAAGTTACCAATAGTGAGCAAGCTTATTGAGACACCCTGTATATATGAGTATACATAATGTATATTCATGTGATAATTTTATTGGATTTATAGAATATTTTCCAAGGAACTTTCTGTATGGAATTTGTAAAAAATTGTATTATGTTCGTGTTATAATTTTACGTGATATATAGAATCTTTTCCAATGAACTTTTGGTATGGGATTTGTACAAAATACATCAAATTAACAGAAGGTCTTGTGCTGGCCACAACAGATATTTTCTATTTTTAGGGATTTCAGTTTTTTGGCTATACAAACTGAACTAACGGGGCAAATTATGTGAAAATTGATGTACTTGTAATTTTATCCGTAAAATCGAATGGCAAAGTCACCACCCAGTTTTTGGTAACGTTTATAAGATAAATATCTCGTGAACGAAAACGAGATGTCAACCTCGGGTTTGAAAATTTGGAATCAGTGATGAGATGTATCTATGAAGCTATATGAAATTACAATTTCGAAAATTTTTTGGACTGTGTTTATATGTAATACTATATTTCATATGTACCAAAGAAAAGAAATAACAGTTAAGTCCAGTAATTTATGCTAAATTCTCCATAATATCAAATGCTAATCACAAAAATCAGAATACGATTTAGATCAAATAACTGAATATGTTAATAAATTCAGCAACTTTTTGCCAATCCATTAATTATCATGTAAACGTTTAATAACAAATGCAGATAAGTGGATATTAAATACTCTAAAGTGTTAATTAGAAACATATATCATGGGAAATGAGATATTAGCAGTTTATTTATAATTATTTAAGTACTCTGGTATACCGGATGTCTATTTTTTTTTCGAACATAGGAAAGTCAATTTTAAAATTTTGTGTATACCAGAAATGTTAAATACAATATGTAGTTATACAGCCTAATATGGAAATAGCGAGAGGTCTTGTGCTGGCTATAACAGATTTTTTCATTGCACTCAAATAATTGCCTTAAATTATGTATATTATTTTGCTTTTAACTCATACATAAAAAACAATTGCACAACAAAGTTGGTACTCGTGAATACAGTTTTTAATTCTGATTATTTTTCTTCATTATACTTTTTTTTAAAATTAATATGTAAAGAGATATCGCCAAATTAAAATTTCAACATTGAATGTCCTATGTTCGAAAAAAAAAATAGACACCCGGTATATTAAAACGTATTAAGCGTTATATTTAATTTAACTCTTAAGTAAGTTTTTGTTGATAAACACATAAATCTGTCAACATCTGAATACAGGTTCACGTCTCAAAATGGAATGTTAAGTGTTAAATTTTTGTCAAGGAGATACATTTTTTGTTATTTCAAAAAATAAATAAATCTTTGCATCCTCAATCATATTTTTGAACGTGATAGACAAATATTAAATGATATGTTTTGGAATCGTATAAATTAAAATAATGTTGAATCTCAATATTTTCAAATCGCTTGTTATTGAATAAATAATCGTCGTAAAGGTCTCTTGTATCTGGTAACATTTATACAGACAATGAAAGTAATAACTGACTGTCGACAGATAAGTAAGAATTTGTTATTATAATGTTTTGTTATTATCAAACAGAAATGTTAATGTACATCCATAAAAGGATTTTATCCTTTACCAGATATGTCAAGAATGTGGATTTAATACGCGATGACAAGACAATACTGATTAAGTAAAATTGATATTTAAAATATTTAAAAAAATTAACCATTCATAATCAAATAATGAATATTGTTATTTAAATAAATAAATATATCATCACGGCATATTACCCATTACTGGGTGTGCCAGTATCTACAACATATGTAGACATAGGTAATGATGACGATATATTTTACCGTGAGGGCGCTTACCAGGCGTCACCTCACGGGCACTCATAGCTGGTGTTAGAGATGCATTCGGGCCGGGCCGGACCGGGCTTTGAGGTTTGGATCGACTCGGCCCGAAAATAAAAATTGCCGGCCCGATTCGAAGATCGACTCGATAAAAAATTAGCTGGCCCGGCTCGAAAATTGACTCGATATCGGGCCGGACTTCGGGCCGGGCCGGGCCAAAGCTCGAAATTGGGTGCATCCGACATTCCTAATTTTGATTTTTATGTGAGGCGAAATGTTTAACTTTTTTCGTGCCAAATTTATAAAAAACCTCTACATCCTTATAACTTCCGACGTTAGTTAACATAAGTTGTTAAAAAAAGAGACACTTCTAGTGTAAGTTTGTTATAAAAATTACAGACTTACGAGTATTTAACACTTTGTTTCCCATAGGCGCTCGAAAATTTAAAATGTTTCACAAATCTTATACAAAAAAGTATCATTTACATAAGGATTTTTTTATTTAACTTTATTTCTACTCAAAAATAAGATAAGAAATTATTATAGTAGAAATAAAAATCACTTTTATTTAAATATACGAATAGTAACCATAGTAATAATAACATGACAATATTATTATCATGCTTTAATGAATAACCTTGAATATTTTAAGTAAATTAACATTTTTATTATTAAGATGTGAAGTATGTTGTTATTAAATCATTTTGACCATTTTCATCCATTTTTATTAAAATATTAAGGAAACTGAACATTTGATTTTACTATAAAATTTTTCGGGCCGGCCCGAAAAGCTCGAATTTTCGGGTCGGGCCAAAATCAAAAGCCCGACTCGCCTCAACTTTTGCAAATGATTAGCCCGATTCGGCCCAATAAAAAATATCTTTTCAAAAAACAGTTAAATATCATTTTTTGACATTTTATGTAATTATCAATATGAAAGAATATCTTATTGTCTATTTAGTATAATTATACATTTTACTTCATATTCCATAGATATAGAGTTAGAGATTTATTAACTCATAAATCAGCTAGCTTTGCTATAATCATCGAAACAGCTGATATATTCAAATAATTTTAACTGAATGTCAGTGTCAAGTGTAATTTACATAATATATATTCATGTTATAATTTTATTGGATTTATAGAATCTTTTCCAAGGAACCCTCGGTATGGAATTTGTAGAAAATAGTATTTGTTCGTGTTGCAATTTTACTGGATATATAGAATCTTTTCCAAAGAACTCTCGGTATGGGATTGGTACAAAATACATAGAATTGACGGAAGGTAATGTGCTGGCGACATCGGATTTATTATTAATTACACTGGTACTATACTCGTCGTCAAATAAATATGGACTGATGCTCAATTATTTACCTTCTCCCCACCCCTTGCCAGCAGTGTTGCCACTTCATAACTTATCATTTTCAATATGACCAATGGAATGGGGGATTCCACCATTTTTTTTTATAATTTCATCGGAATATATTAGGAAAACTAAGACTATTGATGAAAATCCGGTGAAAAAATTCCTATTAATAAGCGAGTTATGGACTTCCGAATTTTGAAAAGATTGACGTGACGTCGCGCATATGTGTTTTTATATCAAACTGTTTTCATCATGGACCTAAATGTTCTTGAAATGTATGCTATTTTAAGTTATATTTACATAAAATAAATGAATATTATAACACTGTAAAAGTCTACATACTTTTTAAATTATTAGGTTTAATGCAAGAAATTTATGTTAAAATAAAAACTGTTTGAAAACTGCAGTACAGGAATGTACTCCTCCTTTCGAATTTGAATTTCTTAACTTCCATTGGTAGTAACCCCCACCTCTTAACACGCTATTTGTTATACATGTGTAGGCGGTCTTTCGGTCGCCAATCAAAATAATATATATTGAATTCATATTGGTGTCGAAGCGCTATAACAAAAAACCCCTTATTTCCGAAATATTTCAATTATACCATGTCATTTTGTAATAATATTCGTTATTCAGCATATACATTCGTATTTTTTTACTATTTTCCTTTAATTCGATTGAGCTGGAATCCCCTATTGGCAGCAGTGTGTAAATCTCCAGTCCTTATTTATTTGACGGTAAGTATAGTTACACTAAAATTTTAAAACTTGATTTGAGGTGCATATTTATACTTTCTTTTGTTCTGTATCTCAATCAGAGGCGTCTCATCAGGAGGAGCCTTCAACGATTTTCATCGTTATTTTTTTTTACCTATAAACATGAAATTCAGTATCATTAACTTCAAAACTGGAAACTTTTACCTACATATATTTCTTTTACTACCTTTAACAACCGTCCAGAACTACATAAAAATTATCTTTGTTATAAAGCTGTCACCGTGTAGAAAATTTGTCGAATAGAACATTTTCTGTCGTAACATGATATTTAGTTTTACAGTTATATATTCTTGTCAGACTAGCAGTTAAAATTAGGGTGGAATTTTTGGACCTTGTAGAAAATGACCTGCGCGAGGGTGGTCCATCGTTAAACTTGCATCTCACACTTCTAGAGAGTCCTACAAGATTAAAGTTTAGGGTGGATGTAATATGATGCTTGTTGACATAATTTTCAAATAATTTCACAGTGACAAGTGTGTGATTTGTTGTGTTTAAGGTGTCAAATTTGAAATTAGAAAATAAATAAACCGTGACATTTATAGAAATATTCAAAATGGTTTGTGGACAATAATGTTTACTATACTTAATGGCAAAAGGATAAATCGTGAAAGGAACTGAAGGCTGTACTACAAAGTGCTTTCACAAGTGTTTACAGATTGGTAACAATGTTGGTATAAGTTCAAATTCTTTAAAACTTAGAAGTTTCAACATGGCCAAAGGAATTGGTAACAGTACACACACACACACACATACATAAACACACACACACACACACAGAGAGAGAGAGAGAGAGAGAGAGAGAAAGAGAGAGAGAGAAACACATACAGACATCGCATAACTAGTAAAATCTTATCCTAGGGACCATAAAGTGTGCTTATTCATCAAAAACTCACCATCGTATTTTTTGAGCAAAAACAATATTTTTCTTATCTGGTGACGAAAGATAAAAATTGTATGATGGCTGGATTCAGACCAGGGATTTGTTAACTACTGGATAGAACAAGTGTATATCGATATATGTATTTCTTGTGTACCCGGCTAGATTAAGAGAGAACACAGGAAATGTGAGTGAGAAAGATATAGATAATTCTATAGCATGCGGACACTCACGTGACGAAGCGAATTAGCCAATCCGAACTTGGGGAGAAACTGTCAGATTGAAGGGCGGAGATTTGAAGTTTGTTTTGGTTTATAGCGTATTATGCGTTTTGTTTTCATAGTTTGGCAAAAAAATATAAAATAACTCAATACGCACTAAAAACTTTAATATAAAAACTGCCAAACTATGAAAACAAAACTCATAACCTCTTAACACGCTACCAAAACAAACTTCAGAGTTGCGTTCCAAAACTCTACTACAGAGTACGAAATTACTCAAAATCGTTCCAAAACTAATAACCTTAGTCTCTGAGGGGGCTTGACATTAATGTTGTAATTATAAGTAGTTTTGTTAATTTTTTAAAATTTAATTTCAATTTTTTACTTTTACAACAAAACTCATTCTTCCAAAACACACTACACTCTTAAAAAGCCCAGCTCTCTGACCGTCGATGTGACAGTTTCTCCCCAAGTTCTGAATGGCTAATTCGCTTCGTCACATGAGTGTCCGCAAGCTACAGTGACTGTATATACATAGTGTGGCCAATAGGGGGATCGATTTTGATTGGTCGGCGCGAATTTCCCTAAATATGGCGGATATTATGCCGACAAAGTGATATTTTCAGATTTGTTACGTGAATTATACGTGAATTGAAGGTAATTATATTATATTTATATTTTAGATAGTGCAAATAATTAAATTACACGTGTATTTGTATATTTCTAACAAAGTAATATATACATATTTTTTAACATCACATCTTTTTTAGGTTAACTGTAAACTTACTAAAAATGTCTAATATTAAGGTATATATAGATGCCTGGTTGCGTGGCAGTTGGTTATGAAAACAGTTCTTCAAAAGGATTTAAAATAAAAATAAATATTGTTTCCATTTAATATGCTTTTTCATTAATTGTTTATCGAATTTTGTTCAGTTATCACATCATATGAATTCAAATTTCCCGCGCATTTTGCCTAAATATGGCGGCGGTTGGCCACACTAAGTATATACAGTCACTATAGATAATTCCACTTTAGACAAGCGAATTTGATATTCATATCTGTCATATTCACATCTGTCAAATTCTCGTCAAATATAAATTGTGTTTAATTATATTTGATCATGAAAGGTGAAATAAGTACGAATACAACCAATGCAACGTTACATTAGAATGTATATAAGAATATGTCATGTTTATTTGTCAAATTATTTTTTGAAAAGAAATAATTTTAATCATAAGTTACTAATGAAACAACACAGCACCGTTCATCACATATTTTGATACACAATTTTCAACACAACACACCTTCGAACCATTGTCATATATTAAAATAATGGGCTACTTGCGTACCTTTTTTTTATTTAATATTTTTGAAGAGAAGGGAAAAACTTGCTGCCCATAATTTTTCTTTTGACAAAATTTTTATTAATTAGCCAGAAAAAAATAATGAAATTTGATTATTTGAATTCCCGCCATGTATGACGTAGAATTACGCCGCACCAATGAATGTTCGTAAAGCCACAGCGTGGTGCCGTTCCATAGTAATGGTATGTTTGTGCGGGTAATGTAGATCACCTGTTTGACGTTTCAACAATAGTTTGGAGGTTAGTATTTTAGTTTAACTTTTTGGTATCGATATTTTAAATTACAAGTAATTACCTACGTGTTTATTTATAAAGTAATTAATGTATTTGAGAGACCAGAGAGAGAAAAATGAACTAATGTCAAATTCAAATTAAAACTTTCTCGCACGCCATGCCATCTATTGATAACATTCTTAAACATGCTTCCTCTCCCCCAGTTCAATATAAAGACGTCACAGAAAAATTTCTTTCTTAATTTAGTAAAAAACAAATAATTATTTCAAAATAAAATTTATATAAAAACATATATAAATGTTTTCAATATAATATTACGTATATAGTGACAGAAATTGGGTTTTCATTACCACGCAAGTAGCCCATTATATTTCAATGATGATATCAAGAATAACCTAAAATCTGTCAAACCTGTCAAACAAAAGATTTGACAAGTAACGGAAACAAAGACAACAAATCGGAATTGTGTATGACTATCTCTGTCGATCTGGCCGGGTACATCGTAAAGATTCACTCGCTCCATCCAGTAGTTAACAAATCCCTGGTTTAGACAGTTTTTTAAAGTGTGTTCTTAATCTGAGATTGTCATATATCTCAAATCAAAACAGAATTAAATGGATGAAGTTAATTCGAGGAATATATGTAAAATAAGAAATTCTTGTTTCATGGTCGTCCTCATAATATGCATGTAGGAAAACACAGACAGATAATTTCTGAATCATATCACCTCCAATCAAATACCAAAAATACAATAACATCCTTTGATAAGGATAACTTCATATCATATCCGGTTAGAATTTAATATAGCTTGCGTGTGAGAATATTGTGAAATGTTAAATGTTTCGAACACTACACAGTTCTATTCGGTGTTTCCTACAAAGTAACATTCGTTGTCTCACTGTCATTTTGCAAGTGGCCTTGTAAGAACAATAACTGATACTTTAAACACTAAACCATGAAACATAATTATAATATAATAAATACAATTATTACCGGTTTAGTTAAAGTAAATAAGCTGCGTTCTAAAGACACTAATAAATTTGAAACCAAATTACAGACAAAATATTGTTATTCACAATCAGAAAAAATCTGTTGTGGCCAGCACAAGACCTTCCGTCAATTCCATGTATTTTGTACAAATCCCATACGAAAAGTACCGTGGAACAGTTTCTATATAATATCATGTAAAATCGAACACGAACACATAATATTTTTTACAAATTCCATACCAAAAGTTCATTTAAAAAGATTCTATAAATCCAATAAAATTATGACATAAACAAACACTACGTAAAATGCACTTGACACATTTCTTTCTGCTTCTTCCTTTCTCAAATCTTCTGCGATACAGTCCTTCCATCTTCTCTTTAGCCTTTCACTGCATGTCACTTGCGAGGAACACTATGACATACTAATTTTTGATCCCATACTTTCCATATTTGGTTTTGCACTTGCAACAGACATCTGTCAATTAGAATTTTTTGAATGAGCAGCTGTTTCCATGATAAATAGCAAAGCTGACTAATTTTTGAAAATTAATTTCTTTATAATGCTTTAACTCTACATCTATTGAATATGAAGGAAAATGTATAATCAAACCATATAGAGATTAGAGAAGAGTATTTCCTTTAATAAATATAATAACAAAATGTCAAAAAATAATATTTAATTTCGTTTTTTAAGAAAAACTGTTAAAAACTTCAAATAAGGGTACTTCCGGTGGATCAATTATAACCAAAATCTAATCAACTCTTCATATGGATGTACAGAAGAGGAATACGAAAGAATTATAATTTTTAGAATTGTAGTATTGAAGTTATCGTCGGAGAAAAATTTGTCACACACGGACACACATACACACACACGCACACACACACACACACACACACACACACACACACACATACATACATACATACATACATACAGACATCATCTTAAGAATAGTAAATTCATATTGTAGGGACCCTAAAACGTGCTTATTCATTAAAAACTCACCACCGAATTTTTTGACCAAAGACAATACCTTCCTTACCTAAAGATGACGGAAGGTAAAAATCTATATATTCAACTGTTTTTATACAGTTTGGGAGAACATCGTAGGGGCAATATGAAGGTCCTGGTTTCAATACCCGGTGAAGTCCATGAATTTTTCAAAAAATATTTCTTCTTGTAGAAAAAATCCGTTGTGGCTAGCACAAAACCTCTCGCTTATCCATATTAGGCTATATATGTATTGTATCTAACATATTTGGTACTCTCAAAAAATTCTAATTACATCTAATCTTATCCCTACTGCCTTCAGAAATACCTCTGCATTTTTGTCACTGACATTTTTCCGTCAATTACAAAAATTTAATTTTTCAATTGATTTCTATGGAATTATTTGGGCTGTGAGATTCATTACAACAAAATATTTTATATATTTATATATCTGTAAATCTATAGAACATATAATAAAATTTTGAGATATAAAAATTTTGAATGTATCGGATAGAGAATTTTATACTCTGATATTTGTGATAACAAATTTAAAAAATAATATTTAGAAGAATTTTTTAAGAAACTACTACTTCCGGTTGTACAATTGTTACCAAAACCAACACCTAATCAACTCAACCCATTAATGTCAGATTGAGGAATCCATAGTTAAACAAGTCTTATAAAATTTGAGAAACCGTCCATTCAACACACACACACACACACACACACACACACACACACACACACACACACACACACACAGACACACACACACGCACGCGTAGGCACACACAAAATGTTATAATCGGATTATTAGGACCTTAAAACGTGCTTTTTCGCTAAAATCCGAGTATGCGATTTTTAGCATGAATCCAATACCTCTCTTAGCGAGAGGTAAAGAACAGCTTTGAAAAAATAGATTAGAATACTTCAATTAAAATCTAGCTTGCAGGACAACGCTCTACTACAAGAACCTATAGGGCTTGTGGAATTAAAATTGACTTAGAAGATTTTGGACCAATATTCATAAGAATTTTTTTACTCACTTAAAAGGAGGAGTAACTTAAAAATTTGTTATACTTTACTCGTTATAAATCACACTATATTTTAACCAAAATTTTACTATACAAATAGAAATCTCTAAACACAATGATATTGGAAACAATAACATAATTTATTAATACGTGATTTATCATATGTTTTAATAACAATATAAAAATTACTCATCTCTGTTATAAATTAAACTAGAACAAAAATATTTTGTAGATTTATCAATCGGTACACAATTAATAAATTCGGAAACATTCTCATTATCTGCGTAATAATGACAATGAACAATATTCATTGTCATAATTCATAATAGCTACTGAATTATTTAAAAGTTAAAAGTAAATATATACTTAAAATTAATAGTGTCATACTCAATTCTTACTTGTATAAATAGAAAATTGTATAAGGCAAAAAGTTTCTAAATCTATAAACAGAAAGCATAAATCTTTTACGGCGATTTCTGTTCTCTTAAGGTTATAGATAGAAACTAATGAACAAATGTTAATTTTTAATTAGGTTATCTTCCAATGAGTTAATTAATATATAAATCAATTTTCCATCCAACAATATTGTAGCTAGAAAAGAAATTTCTCCTAATTTAACGTATATACAGGGTGTTAAGTAAAAAGCGGGCCATAGGCGTTTAACATGGAAAATCAGTTATTCCTTGCGCAAAACTTCCCATTTAATTACAGATAAAAATGTTTCAAATAAATGTTGTAGAAAATTAAATTCTACACCCAAATCTCTAATCAGATTTTATTTTACTTATTTAATAAGCTGTAAAATCCAATATGAAATTTTATAAATATTGCTCATTTGTAGTGATAGCCATGAAATTTAAACAAAATTACAAAGAAATGAATATCGTTTGAATTTCGATTTTACAAAATAAAAATAAATAAAATCTGTGCAGTGATTAGGATGTAGATTATGAAAACAAAATATTTTTAGGGACTTATAGGAGTAGAATGTAATTATCCGAAATTTTTATTTGAAAATCGAATTTCTTAAAATTTAAATGATATGCATTTCTTTTATTTGAAACATTTTTGTCTTAAATTAAATGGGAAGTTTTGCGAAAGAAAAAACTGATTTCTCATGTTAAACGCCTATGGCCCGCTTTTTAATTAACACCCTGTATATAATTTTAATTTGAATATAAGTACCGTGCCTAATTTTAATTAAATTTAAAAAGTAGCTTCCCTGCCGTTTGCTTTCAAAAAAATAAATAGTAGCCAATTCCTTCTCTTTAATATAAATTCATGATACTGTTAAATCCAAACTCATAATTTTACAATTCAAACTTTTAAACTAAATTCGAGTACTAGAATTTTTTGCCCTCCTGAAGTGCAATGGGAACTTTACAATTGTATACACAGCAAGTGTAACCTACATTTTACACTTACTGTGTTGTAACTTATCTAACTACGCGGTAAAATAATCAAAATACACTGGGCATTTAGAAAAGAAATCATCTTTACTATAATAAAGTTCATGTAAAAAAGTACTACCTACATAAGTTATTTTGTTACTTTAACATTTCCTATATTTAAAAATTAATTTATATAAACCAAAATCACGGCAGCGACATCTGTCATTATTGTAAAAATCCGCCGTTACCGACATAGTCACCGATCGATATACCTGTCAAATACGCGAGGCGAATATTGCTGAAATGTCAAATAACGACACCTACCTATTATTTATTACGAAGAAAACATGAGCAAATAAATATATTATCAGTCATAAACAACGTCTATTATTACAAATAAATTTTCGCTAGAAGAAGTACTCTAATGAAGGTAAGTAAAATCAAATTTGGAAATTGACGTAACCCCAGTATTTTAAACTAACCCTTTTCAGAAGTACAACCTATCTCATTAAAAAAGTGATTTTCATTATCGTCGGCCAAAAAATTTGATACAATTCTTGTGCGTGAAGTATTTTACAAGGCTCCAGCTAATAAGGCACTCGCCTTAAGGGCAAGTGCCTTAAACAAAGCTGTCGCGCTGTAAAATACAACTTACACGCACTCGAATGTAAATAACTATTTCCCTTCAAGTCTCAACGATACATTATAAGTTGATTAATTAAGTTCTTAATAACTTAACTGTCAATTCACTTGATTTTCCTATTAATCATTCTAGCATGACCCTCGTATCATCTGTAGGGATGTCTATGAACAGAACTGCCATTCCCAATATATTTATTTGTGTAATATATTTTGTCTAATTATACATAATTTCATGTAAGAAAAACCAGATTTTCTCTGCTCGTTAAGTACATAACTGCTATTTTCATTTTCACATATTGCACTAATTATTGCTAATATTTGAGTTCAAGTTCACTTTCTCAGATCATGTTCTAAGAACTTGTTAATGATTTCTCAAAACTCCAATTATTACGAAATTTCTGCACTTTCTTCTAACTCAAATGCAATTTGAAACAGTGATTGTCCTAGTTCTTTCCACTATGTACAGGACGGAACAAATTCAAGTACCTTATCAGAAAAAAATTCTTATTACGCGCGCTACAGAAAATTGAATTTTATAAATTCTAATTAGATCTATTCTTTATTTTTCAATTCATTCTATGAACAAATTTCCTCCTACTCTTCTAAATGTTCGAGATTCTTCCAATTCACTGACGAGATTGGCGGTTATTACTGAAGGGTATATGATGAAATATATGTATAGCATGCGCGTGTTTAGATACTGATACTGTAGATACTTTAGTTTATGAATGAATCACTTTTCTTTTTATACAAATTTTAGATGTTGACGAAGTCTTCTCCTCGTTATAACAATAAATAAATAAATAAATATATCATCACGGCATATTACCTATTTCTGGGTGTGCCAGTATCTACAACACATGTAGACATCGGTAATGATGACGATATATTTTACTGTGTGGGCGCTTACCAGGCGTCACCTCACGGGCACTCATAACTGGTGTGGAGAGTGCACCACAGGGGTCACTTTTGTGCCATTTAAAATTGGAAATATTTGGCGTCTGTCGGGATCGAACCCGGTTCCCCCAGGTTCGGCCACAATAGCATACTATAATTACTATTACATTTCGACTTGCCCTGTTCGAATTTTAGGTTTTCCGCATTCAAGTGCAGTATCAACTTAACGTGCGGCAGCTATATCTATAATTTTAAATATTTAATTAATGACAAAATAAGAAATATTAAATGTACTTCTCAGAAAGTCTTCAGTAATGTCTCTGAATTTTTGATACTGACATTTATTACAACCATTTTAATTTTTTTAGTTTCCATGGGGGCTGTTTGATTCATTATACAATGGATTATTTAATATATTTTTAATTCCCTATATCTAAATCTATAAAAGATATAATAAAAATGTTCAATGTATTGTATAGAAAATTTTATATTCTTTAATATTTCCAAAAAATAATATTTAGAAGATTTTTTTTAAGAAACTACCACTTCCGGTTGTTCAATTGTTACCAAAACCTTTTCAGCTCTTCCTATTAATGTCAAACTTATAAAACTTTAGACACCGTCCCTGTAACATTCAGCCACACACTCATACACACACATATCCACATACACACACATACACACACACACACACACACACACACACACACACACACACACACACACACACACACACACACACACACACAGACATCACCGTAAAAATGTTAAAATCTGATTCTAGTGACCTAAACACGTGCTTATTCACAAAAATCTGGATATGCGATTTTTAATATGAATCCAATACCTCTCTTACCGAGAGGTAAAAATAAGAGTGGAGGAACCCATTGAAGCATAATACATAATTAACAGAATTCTTTTTTTTTTACAATTAAAAATTAAAATAATGACCTATGAATTAATAAGTAATATGAGGAAGATTATTGTTTAAAAATATGTAGATTATCTGTAAGATATTTGATATTATCTTGTTATACGATATTGAATACTTGAACACATCGTTCCTTGGATACAAGGTAAAAGCAAATTTAATTTGTGTAATGCATTTATAAATATTTGTTCCAAGATGACTTGTATTTTAAGACTTGTATTTTTAAGGTTGCTAATTTAGTTGAAACGAAATCCAAATCCGGATATTCCAGTTTTTAATAAACCAAACACGACCAACAAGAAACAATATTATTAAGTCTATTTAATTGATGTCATTCGTTATTAAGGATAAAAATTTGTAACCAATATTTCAATGTATAGTTATGATTTTGACGTCACACGCAAAAAAGAGCAGAAAAATTAAATAGAAGATCGTAATACAAACAAACCGCCGCCATTTTTAAAGTCCTGTCTTCTGTCACTTTGTTTGTTTTGATATTTGAGTTCTAAATAATTCATTATCTTGGGATGGCTGTCGAAAGTTAAAGAATTTCACATTTGTCATGTATTCTTTATAATTATAGCGGGAGTCACTTATCAAGAAGAAAGTGTCTACAGTCCCGAACGTACGGAAGCGTATAAGGCCTATTCGCAACATTTTTTAAAACTTAAAATTTCACCTTTTAAGCCCAAAATTACACCTTTTTAAAACTTGAAATGTCACTTTTAAACCTGAAATTTCACATTTTTTCTTGAATTTTCTCCTTTTTACTTCCTTGTACGAAGTAAAGGAAGTATTGTAATCGCGAAAAAATTCGGTTTTCAGATTTCAACGGAAATATCCATTTTGACCATCCCTGAATCCATTTTAACTAATTTCGTCGTGACGTCTGTACGTACGTACGTACGTATCTCGCATAACTGATAAACGGGAAGCCGTAGAAAGTTAAAATTTTGTATTTAGGACTGTTATAACATCTAGTTGTGCACCTCCCTTTTTGGTCATTGCATAACTTTCAGAAGTGGTACTTTACTTGAAGCCCATAATAGATTTTAGTGGAAAACTATATTATAATATAATCCAAAACTTTTCAAATTTGGTATATATGACTTTTATATCAATGGGAATAACATAATAGATTTTAGTAAAAATGGTCTACCCGGAAGTGGTACTTTACTTGAAGCCTATAGTAGATTTTAATGAAAAACTATATTAAAATATAATCCAAAACTTTTCAAATTTGGTATATAATACTTTTTTATCAAGGGGAGTAACATAATAGGTTTTAGTTAAAATCGTATACCCGGAAGTGGTACTTTACTTGAAACCTATAATAGATTTTAGTGGAAAACTATATTATAATATAATCCAAAACTTTTCAAATTTGGTATATATGACTTTTATATCAATGGGAATAACATAATAGATTTTAGTAAAAATGGTCTACCCGGAAGTGGTACTTTACTTGAAGCCTATAGTAGATTTTAATGAAAAACTATATTAAAATATAATCCAAAACTTTTCAAATTTGGTATATAATACTTTTTTATCAAGGGGAGTAACATAATAGGTTTTAGTTAAAATCGTATACCCGGAAGTGGTACTTTACTTGAAACCTATAATAGATTTTATTGGAAAACTATTAAAATATAATCCAAAACTTTTCAAATTTGGTATATAATACTTTTATATCAATGGAAATAACATAATAGACTTTGGTTAAAATAGTCTAACCGGAAGTGATACTTTACTTGAAGCTATTATCAGTTTTTCTTGAAAAAATGGTGTTATTTTGAATTTAACAATATATGCTTCAAATAAGAGTTTTAGAGAATTGAATTTTGCGTCGAAAACGTCAAGTATGATTAAATTAGTTCTTTGTATAAGCGAGATATGTAAATTTAAACATTATGTACTTTTTGGTTTCTGTAATTAAGTTTGCTATGAATTAGGACAAGAAATAACAAAAAAATAAAGAATTTAATGTCAATGTCAAATACGTGCAATTTTATGATTGGGTCTGTTATACATATTTTAATTATTAATAAAATATGTATAGTGTAACGCTAGGCGTACAAGGAAGTCATGTGTTGTCCACATCAGATATTTTCTTGTATTTTCAAGTTTTCAAAACTTGAAATTTCAACAGAAGAAAAAATAAACACTAAGCTGATTTGCACATGTTTAAATTTTAGTGAAATTTCACATAAGTTTAAATTAATAATTCATTAACCGCTCATCGGAGCAAAAATCGTTCAACATTACATGTAGGAGAATTCCAAACTGAATTAAAATTTTTAAACCGTGGTAACATTTTTTTAACCGGGTCTGAGTGGTTGATGAATTTCGTGAAAAAGCGCTGACAAAAATTATTTAAAAATCATCGATAATTTACTTCTTTTGATGCCACGACAAATGTAAACTGTTACAAATAACAAAATCTATTAGACTAAGTATTAAAAAATTAATATTGTGTATATTTTGAGTGATTAAATCTTCTTTCATAAATTGTTGTTCAGGTTATCTATTTTTGAACATAACTCTTTGAGAGTTCATCCTAGGTAAAAAATGCAAGAACCCTTTTTGTACAAAAAGTAACGAGCTTTAAATTTATTCTTGTAAAATTTTGATATGGACTAGGAATGACGATGGGTACCCGGGTACTCGGAACCTACCCGATAATAATGTACCCGGGTATAAAATTTCTTACCCGATTACCCGAAATATACCCGCTGCCCGTTAATTACCCGATACCCTTTAATTACATGAACAGTTTTCAGCTGCCGGAAACATTGTATCTAAAAGAAGAGCTTTTTATTACCATACCATAATTAATATAATTTATGTTAAGATTTTTATAGAGATACAGGAGGTATATTATTTATTTGTAGTACTTTTTATTTAAAAATATATGTAAACAACAATAATAATTTTATTAAAAAGTAAACTCCTAATATAAGCGTAGCTGGTAATTAACAAATTAACGAATCATGTGTATGTACTTAAAGGATAATGGGTAATTAAAGGGTATTGGGTAATTAACGGATAAAGGGTACTATCCGGGTAGTTGTTTCGGGTCCTCGGGTACCAAAATTATCGGAATTCGTCATTCCTAATATGGACCACTGTTTTCGAGATAATAGCGAAAAACTCATTTTTTGCACTTTTGATCCAAGATGGCGGCTCACGCCGAACCTCCCCAAGGTCACAAATTTGAATTTTTCATCGCCGTCTCGACCCAAACAACATTTGTTAAAATCGTTTTTTCCCCACCTTTTGTAGGGTAGTTATGAAACTGAAGAATGTATTAACAAAAAATGTTATCAAAGAGCAATTTCTGTTATTTGCTATCATTGACAAGCATCAATTATTTTTAATATGGGTAATTGATGCAATATATAAATACAGTTATGTCGTATGAAAGTGCAATCGATACTATGTATTTGAGAACTCATGTAATGCATGCATATATCCACGACCTACTAAGACTTACTGAGCCGCACTTATATTTTCTACTTTCAATTTTTTTTGTAGTCTGTGAGCCTGGGGCACAGACATTAACGGAAACATAAGAACTGAACGAGTTTTTCAGAAGAATATAATACTCGTATGAAAATGAGAAGAGAATTATCTCAGGAATGAGACAAGTTCATATATTGGCATAGAACTTGCAGAATAAAATTAATAAATATAAATAAATACATACAGGCTGTTCAAAAAATAGAGGTCATGGTTTTAAGGGTGGATAATATATCTCAAAACAAAAACAAAGTTCATATAAACATACAGGGTGCCTCTCAAATAGGGGGATATGGCTTAATCACAGATTCCTGAGGCTAAAATAAGACGATTCAACCCATTCAACCAAACTTGCTTCTACCGGAAAGTGTACCATTTAGCCAGAATTCTGCTTCAAAGTTCTACGAAAAAAAATTAATTTTGCTTATAATAACCGGACACTTTATTCGATTTGGATGAAATTTGGTATGGCAGTTTATATGGTTATAAGTCAGCTTTTAAGATGATACTTGCTATTATTAGTGAACCACTAGTGTATGAAGCTTAGGTAACTTTTTAATGACCACGCCGATAACGTAAAGTATTTTTTGCCCTCCTGAAGTGTAATGGGAACTTTATAATTGTATACACAGCAAGTGTAACCTACATTTTACGCTTATTGTGTTGTAACTTGTCTAACTATGCGGTAAAATAATCAAAATACATTGGACGTTTATGGGCATTTAGAAAAGAAATCATCTTTACTATAATAAAGTTCATGTAAAAAAGTACTACCTACTTAAGTTATTTTTTTACTTTAACATTTCCTATATTTAAAATTAATTTATATAAACCAAAATCACGGCAGTGACATCTGTCATTATTGTAAAAATCCGCCGTTACCGACATAGTCACCGATCGATATACCTGTCAAATACGCGAGGCGAAAATTGCTGAAATGTCAAATATCGACACGTACCTATTATTTTCACTAGAAGAAGTACTCCAATGAAAGTAAGTACAATCAAATTTGGAAATTGACTTAACCCCAGTATTTTAAACTAACCCTTTACAGAAGTGCAACCTATCTCATTAAAAAAAGTGATTTTCATTATCGTAGGCCAAAAAATTTGATACAATTCTCGTGCGTGAAGTATTTTACAGCGCTCCAGCTAATAAAGCACTCGCCTTAAGGGCTCGTGCCTTAAACAAAGCTGTCGCGCTGTAAAATACAACTTATTCGCACTCGAATGTAAATAACTATTTTTTTTTTTCAGAAAGATACATTCAATAGTAAACTTTTTTCTCTCTGTTTAATTTATAATATCTGTTACGGTTCACACAGAAAAAAATAAAACCTGAGTGTCTGCACCGCTAAATTTTTAAAATAAATTTTATCTAGCAGTCTGTCCAAATGCCAAACATTTAATTTTTAATGACAGTAACGAGTTGTCAATCTTCACGACTTGTTTAGGAGTATGCTAAGAAATATAATCGTCTTATTTACTATAATGGTAAAATATTATTAGAAAGAAGCAATAAACAATTGTTACTGTCATTAAAAATTAGTTGTTTGACATTTGGATAGACTACTAGATTAAATTTATTTAAAAAAATTCACGGTGCAGTCACTCAGGTTTTATTATTTTCTGTCTGAACCGTAACAGATATCACAAATTACACACATAGAGAGAAAAGTTTACTATGGAATGTATCTTTCTTAAAAAAAATAATTTCACGTTATCGGCGTGGCCATTAAAAAGTTACGGTCTAATCAATGTTGGGACACCTAAGCTTCATACACTAGTGGTTCACTAATAATAATAATAAAGATGACATAACTATATAAACTGTCCTACCACATTTCATCCAAATCGAATAAAGCGTCCGGTTATTATAAGCTAAATTAATTTTTTTTGAAGAACTTTGAAGCAGAATTCTGGCTAAATGGTACACTTTCCGGTAGAAGCAAGTTTGGTTAAATCGTTTTATTTTAGCCTCAGGAATCTGTGGTTAAGCCATGTCCCCCTATTTAAGAGACAACCTGTATATTTAAAGTAACTGAAAGAATTTTGTTGAAATTTGTAACCATTTGTGTAGATTTTACAATTTATTGAAAATGTAAATCGGTCGAATTATTATGAGTTTGGACTCGTACTCGAATATCAAATTCCATGTAAACCTCCGAAAAACATTTCTTAATAATTCGTTTAATGTTTCATCTGCTACTATTTGCTGTTATTAGATCATTTAGTTTTCAGTATCTCTTGTCGATTTTGAGGAAATATTTGTAATTTCAGATGAGTAACTTGTACGAGCAGCAAAATCAAATAAAAAGTTCTCTCAGACCGCCAAGGCTAAGTTGATTTAATTGCGTGTCGAGCATTCTTAATTCATTTACTCCAATGCTCAAGAATTATTGACATGAATCTACTGACTTCGCCTTGAAAGAATAATAAACAGATTATAGTTTTCTCAAGATATAATAAACAGATAGTTTTATTGTTATTTAAATAAAATGATGCACTTATGAATATGAATATATTTACTATCCTTATAAAAAACATGTCAAATAAAATATGTGTACAATTAATAATATAACTGTTATTTGAAGTATGTTTCTCTAAAACAATCCCTAAACGATTGATAAAGAAAAGATCTGATATGGCCAGCCAGGGTTGTTGCAATTTTGCCCGACCCAAAAAAACCCACCCGGGTTTTTTTAAAAAAAAACACCTAAAAAAACCCATCTAAAAAACCCACTTTAATGAAATCATATTTTATTAATTAAATATGGTACATACTTATATGGTACACACATATATACATAAATTTTTGTCACCGGCAACATTTTACAATCAATTTCATTTTGTGTACTTCGTGGTTGATCATTTTTAATATATTTTTCATTGCTGTGCGAACTTTGCACAGTGTTTCTTTTATATTTGAACAACTCCAATCCTTGTGTCAGCATTTTCATTATTTTTTGAGTTGTGTATTAAATTAAACATACTATTAGTTGTGACACTTGGATCTTATTCTTGTACACACTTGCATTGCACAGACTTGCAACTATTAATACGTAACTTGTACGCAGTAACACCCTCTAGTTAATTTATTGTTTATTACATTACAGTCTTAACAAAAAAAAATTAATAATATTAATATCTATTATCTACTACGCCGACTTGTGTATGTGTATTAAGATACTTTATAAAACTAAAATTAAAAATGATAAATACTACATTTCGATGTTTGCCAATAAAACCCGCTTTTATTTAATAAAACCCGGGTTTTATTAAAAAAACCCAGGTTTTTTTCAACCCTGTAGGCCAGCACATTACCTTCCGTCAATTCTATGCATTTTGTACAAATCCCATGCCAAAAGTTCCTTGGAAAAGATTCTATATATCCAGTAAAATTGTAACACGAACATATAATATTTTCTACAAATTTCATACTGAAAGTTCCTTGAAAAATAAATATAAAATACTTAAATAAATAAATATATCATCACGGCATATTACCCATTACTGGGTGTGCCAGTATCTACAACACATGTAGACATCGATAATGATAACGATATATTTTACCGTGTGGGCGCTTACCAGGCGTCACCTCACGGGCATTCATAGCTGGTGTGGAGAGTGCACCACAGGGGTCACTTTTCTGCGATTAAAAGTCTGCACTGGCCGGGATCAAACCCGGATCACCAGATTGGCAACCAGATACTATACGCACACGAACATACACTTGACAATGACATCTGCCAATTAGAATTATTTGAATATATCAGCAGTTTACATGATTATAGCAAAGCTGGCTGATTTATGAAAGTTAATCTCTTTATAATTCTTAACTCTATATCTATTGAATATGAATGAAAATGTATAATCAAACCGTATAAACAATAAGATTCTTTCATTTTGATAATGACATAAAATGTCAAAAAATGATATTTAATTGCGTTTTTCAATAAAAGAAATTCCGGTTGATCAATTACAACCAAAATCTAAACAACTCTTCATATGGATGTAAAGAAGAGGAATACGAAAGAATAATAAATTTTAGAATTGTAGTATTGGAGTTATCGTCGGAGAAATGTTACACACACGGACACACATACAGACATCATCGTAAAACTAGTAAAATTGCATTCTAGGGACCATAAAACGTACTTATTCATTAAAAACTCACCACCGCATATTTTGACCAAAGACAATACCTTCCTTACCTAAAGGTAAAACAATGCTAGTCAACTGCTCGCTAAAACCCTTAACTAGTTGTTCGTACTAGTTGACGGTCCTTGTTTTGTGATTTTATAAAACTAGTAGAGAACGCATAATTTTCGGGAATAATCTCGTAAAGCATTACTTTCTTGTTTACTATACAAGTATGGAGTATAAATCATTTTTGAAGAGTGACAAACTTAAATACTCTATAAAAAAATTATAGCAAAAAATGACAATTAAAAATTTATTTTCCCAAAAAACTAAAACAATGCGAAGAAAATTGGAGGAAGCTAAAATTCGTTATACTTTTTTATACCTACCTATATGTTTTATTTGTTTAGCAATTTTATTTATGAAAATAATTCGCACGCTTATTATCTGTAACAATTCTAGTTATGGTAACAAATGTTCAATGTATCGGACAGAGAATTTTATATTCTTTAATTTTTGTAATAACAAAAATTTCCAAAAAATAATATATAGAAGATTTTTTTAAGAAACTACTACTTCCGGCTGTCCAGTTGTTACCAAAACGTTTTCAGCTCTTCCATTAATGTCAGATTAAGGAATACCTAGTTAAATTGGTCTTTAGTCGTATAGAATTTAAGAAACCGTCCCTCCAACATCCACAAATAGGTACACACACACACACACACACACACACACACACACACACACACACATCATTGTAAAAATGTTAAAATCGGGTTCTAGTGACCTTCAAATGTGCTTATTCACTAAAATCTGGATATGCATAAATCCAATACCTTTCTTAGCGAGAGGTAACAACTGAAGAAAATATTCTGCAGTTAATTCCATATTTTCACTCAGAATGATACAGATAAATAACTGTTTAAAATGATAGTATGTACAGGGAATTTATTTTAACATGCAACATATGGCGAATCACTGCCATGGTTACTCACTATTGTCAAAACATGACAGCAATGTAATATTTGTCCATTTTAAAATGCAACATACAAAATTTGTAGTTTTGTATTATCAAAACTAATTTCCAATAAATTAGCCTACATAAGATTAACAAATAATCAAAACATGAATGTTGCACATCTTAACAAACTTTAGCTTACAAAAATTCATAACTTTCATCTAATAAATGTTAAAAAATACCCCCATTCACACTGAGACAATATTCTAAATAAATAAAATAAATAAATATATCATCACGGCATATTACGCATTTCTGGGTGTGCCAGTATCTACAACACATGTAGACATCGGTAATGATGACGATATATTTTACCGTGTGGGCGCTTACCAGGCGTCACCTCACGGGCACTCATAGCTGGTGTGGAGAGAGCACCACAGGGGTCACTTTTGTGTTATTTAAAATTGAAAATAATTGGCAATATTCTAGTCGGTCGTAATAAGAATTGACACCATTTGTGATGTGTTTTGGAGGTATCTCCTGTGCTGCAATACTATTTTTTATAATGTTGCATTTTAAAATGGACAAATATTACATTGCTGTCATTTTTTGACAATAATGAGTAACTATGGAAGTGTTGAACCATAATGTTGCATTTTAAAATAAATTCTCTGTATATACAAATTATGTCTACCTGATTTTCTTATTCTTAGTAATTTAAATTTTCAGTCATTCATAATTACAAAATAGATAGTTTATGAATCATATTGTAATTTTAAAAGTAGGCGATCGAAATTTAAATTATTATTAAATAGGTACATTGTAGCAATTTGAGATTTTAATCTTACTAATACATAGTTGAATAAAGATAGTAATAGGTACTTTATGTTAAGTAATACAACGAAAACGAAAGTAATATTAAAGTGAGTCGAATGAATCACGGTCACACAATGAACTATGTATATACAGGCTACAAGGAAATTGTTACACTTTAATTCAACAAATAATTATTCATTAACAATATTTGTTATGTCGATTATTAGGTTCGCACAACAAAATATGCAACTAATTGCCAATTCTTCAGTACGCGTGCGTAGTTTGAAACTGGTTTCAAACTGATTGGAAATTTTTGTCCCAATATGAAGACACGATATTGAGACGTATTTTTCAAAGGAAAACTTTTATTATAATAGGTACTTTCGGTTGACTAATTGTAAATCAAAAACTAATCAGCTCTTCCCTCGGTTTTTCACATTAGAATAAATTTTGTATTTCTTCTTGGTATTTTAAGATACAATCTCAATATGGTAAAAGGTAAACGAATCTAACAGAAGTATTACATTTAAATATTGTAAGAAATTTAGCGGAGTCAGAAAACCACTAGAGAGAACTAAACATATTTTTTCTACATCTAAATTTAATTTTTAGAAAACAGGTATAATTATTTAAACAAAATTAACCTCTATTGACTTCTTGCCAATATGATAGATAACCGTTGAATTTTCCTATAAATTACGACTTGACATTTGATTGAGCAGTGTATTTGTCTGTCTCATTTAAAATGACACATGGGGAATGAATTTGACAGAAGTATTATATTTAAATATTGTAAGAAATTTAGCCGAGTCAGAAAACCACTCGGGCACAAGGTGCACACTATATTTTTTCTACAACTAATTTTAATTTAGAATGCAGGTATAATTATTTAAACAAAATTAACCTCTATTGACGTCTTATCAAATGTCAAATTCGTTCCCTATGTTTCATTTTAAATGGAACGAGCAAATACATTGCTGTCAAACAAATGTTAAGTCGTAACCAAGGATATGACAAACCCAATGTTTCACGTTAAAAAATACTCACGGTATAACTCAAAAATTAATAACAATATTAATTACAATTTTAGCTGGAATAAGATTGTTAAACACTGACGAATTTCTCAAATATAAATAAGATCAAAATATTGAAATTGTGGTTAAAAGTATTATTAGAAATTAGAGTAAACTACAACAATATTTTGTATTTGTTGTCAAATTTGACTAATGACGAGTATATACGAGCAGATATGATTTTAATCTAAGACCTAAGGCGCCAATATATTTAGTCTCAACACATTGCAATACGATATCAGTAAGAAATAGATTAGTAACTAATTTTAAACCATAATTTTTCTAATCTACGTTTGCATGTGTAGATAAAGTGTAGTATCAAATATCTTACACATACAGCTGGTCTTTAAATCTTATACAGTTGACCAGTATAATAAGTAATGGACAATACGCCCGTATATTATTGTGATTTTGACACACCCCTTGTACAATGAAAATAATTGTGAATGTAGAGATTTAAAGATGTCTGATAGCTGGAGGATCAATAGAAATTACACAGAATTTAAAACTGATTCTACATTACCGATGTCTACATGTGTTGTAGATACCGGCACACCCAGAAATGGGTAATATGCCGTGATGATATATTTATTTATTTATTTTATTCTACAGGTGTCTCAATAAGCTTGCTCACTATTGGTAACTTTCTTATTTGAAGAGATACGAGGTTGGTTAAATGAGCAAAATTGCGCCATTTTATATTAGAAAATTGGTTATGTAGACAAAATAAAAATTGTCTCAGCGGTTCCCAAAATTTGGGACAGAATATATATTTTTTAAATGGAACTATATATTTTTTATTATCTTATTGGAAAGAGTATAGTGAGCAAGCTTATTGAGTCACCCTGTATACCAAATATTGTTTTTATTGTATTTAACATGCCTTCTGCACACATATAATTCTAATTATATCTATTTTTCATTGTATGAGGAAGTTTTTAAATGTCAGAGATTCTTCCAATTCATTAACCAGATTGGCGGTATTTCTGATGGATATATGCATTTTACCACAATTTTACCTATAATTTCAAATATTTAATTAATAAAACAATAAGAAATATTAAATGTACTTCCCAGAAAAAGCTTTCAAAATGTCACTAAAACTGTTGATTTTATCCACTGACATGTGTCATTTACAAACTATGTTATAAACATTGGAATTTGTCAACTGGTTTCCTTAGTGCCTTAGCCTCTGCGATTAGTTTACTCTATAAATTATAGTGTCTTTATTAAAATTATATTTAGAAGAATTATTCTAAGAAACTACTACTTCCGGTTGTTCAATTGTTACCAAAACCTTTTCAGCTCTTCATCCATACTTACACACACACACACACACACACACACACACACACACACACACACACACACACACACACACACACATAATTTTAAAAATGTTATAATCGGATTGTAGGGACCTTAAATCGTGCTTATTCAATAAAATCTGGATATGCGAATTTTCGCACGAATCCAATACCTCTCTTAGCGAGAGGTAAAAAAAAGAATGTAGACTTGTTATACTTCTTTGAAAAGCTTATAAAATAAGCAAAAAGATAATACTATTTTCAACATGGGTTGCCATTTAAAAAATCATAAGTTTGTGCTCAAAAAATCTTATTACGTCAAAATTGTCAAAACTATTTTTCTGTAACTGTCTTAATAAATAAGATATGAGATATTTTCGAAATGAGCGAGAAACGAGTTTTTACCTGTTTGCTCTATCATTAATATTTCCCAAGATACCCAAAAAACATCGAAATTGAGATACCTGTACAACATTAATTTTTAAAATGTTGTTAATGTATATTGTAAATATTATGGTGAGAAAAATAAAGAATGATGAATGATGATTTTATTTTTAATTTCAAAGAAACAGAGAGATTATTCCAAGAAATCGTTAAACATTGACATTAAATCGGAATGCAATTATTCGCAATTTGTATTTAATTATACATACAGTGACATATTGGTCAACTTTCTTATATTCAATATTCATAAGATATTTTATTTACATTGCCATCTCAAAAACTATAAGAGTTACAACTTTGATTAAATAAGAGTTTTTGTATACCTTTCAGAGGCCATCTTAGATATGCTTTTGTTTTAAAAATAAAAAAATCATAGTATTGAGCTAAAAGCTAAGACAAAAGTGGCGACCTTAGCAAATATTTAATTTTCAAATAAATTCATAACTATTAGAAAATAAAAAAAAATGTTTCATATAAAATTTTATTGTTTTTTACCTCCCGCTACCCTTGGTAAGGGAGGTATAGTGATCGTGCTAAAAATCTCATATCGAGATTTTAGTAAATGACCACGTTTTAAGGTCCCTAGAATCCATTTTTAACATTTTCACGATGATGTCTGTATGTGTGTATGGATTTTGTCTTCGCTCTAACTCAAATACTATCATTCAAAAAATTCTGAAACCTTGTATTTCTATCCCATTCTAATATGAAAAGAAGCCATTAGATTTTGGTGTAAATCGGATAACTGGCAATGGCACTTTACCTGAAGCTCATAGTTGTTTTTCTTCAAAAAATACCATTAAATGCCATTTTTTCGCATTTTGTTGTTATGAAAATTAAAGATTATTGAATTTTCTACAGGAATACATTAATACCTTTTCTATATATTTTACAGATAAATTTAAAAATAATTTTTTTTATTAGTCGCGAACTCTAAGATAAAAACTATTCCTTTGTTACACAGTTCATTTTTCAATTGAATGTAACTGACAGTAAATGTCACTGTCGGAAAACTTATCACTTCAAATTAATAATAGTGACATTTTAAAAAGAAAATAGTAAATAAAGCAATAGTTTTCTGCAATGGAACAGTTTGCAGCGTTAGTAAATACTTAGGTAGGTATGTATTTAAATTAATAAAAATTAAATAGCGGGAGGTTTTATGTTGGCCACATCAGATTTTTTACTCTATTTACTGGTGGTGAGCACCGGTTCCGGTTCGGTTCGATTCCGGTTCCAAATTTACCCGGGTACCCGGTTATTTGAATGTGTAACTACTAGTTTCTCTGTTCCGAGTCTAAAACTAACCGGTTCTCGATTCTGAAACCGAAACTACCATTCTCGGTTCTGGAATCGAAAACTGACAGACAAAATTTTGTTCGACCACTATCTTTGTCAGTATTTTTTCGATTCTAATTTAAAATAACCTCTTTTTCGGAAACAGTTGAAGATCGGGCACATATTGATTAAGTTTAATTTGTTTTTTTTTAACAACCTATCAGATTAAACTGTCATATCAATTAAATCACATAATAATGACATATTTTAATGCCAATTTCCCCTAATTTAATGACGAATTAAAAAAAAGACTTACCACTTATTCTGGGTCGCATATTTTCCCTAGGCCATGCAGGCGTCGTCTTTTTGATTTCCGAAATAATTCTCGGAGGGGTCTGATGGAAACCCAAGTCCAAATACGGGCTATGACTTGTTGCTAACATTTTGAAATAGTTTCACAAACACTTTATCACAAAAGTTTTAAAAATTGTGTTAAAGACACCACATTTTCATTTGACAATTCAATAAGTTGTCCACACGAAATATGGAAAAGTTTGGCAGAAACAGTTTTGTTTTTATTGTTGACACTTCGTAAACAATGTTCACTTGTTACAAACAGAAAAATTGGCGGCAATTTGACAATTTATTCGTTCAAATATTTGTAAACTCTTTACTTATCTTGATTACCCTACTTTTTTATCGGCTTATAATTTCATTAACTTTGTAACTTTCAATTGTAAGACGTTATATTTTGAAGTAATTGTTGTAATCAAAGTTTAGTTTCTCATTTGATATAGTTTTTCTTTGTTGATTTTTATCAGTTCTGTTGCAAATTCGTGGGATCTCGTTGCAAAATTCCACTTGTTTGTTTAGGTTAGGTTTGTATTTGTTGTATTTTTTGTTTACAAATATTATGCACAGAATGACTATGAATTTAATGCACTATATGAAGACGTTAGACGTTGTAACTATTAAACATTAATATCTTAATAATAAAATTGATGATTAAATTATTTATGTTTTATTTTATATTGTTTCAATTGTTTTAAAATTATAGATACAAACTTTTAATAATAAAATTTTGACATAAATATTTTATGTTTATTTTAACAATATTATTATGTTTATGATACAAATTTGTTATTATTTGCTTGTTAATTATTTAATAAATGAATCACATTTATTAATTATTGTTAACTTCACTTTTTATTTTTCACTGTTTGACACATTTATATGTATTTATTTATCAATATTCACTTCACTCATTCATTTTTATTTCATTATTTAACGAAATATCTTCTGTCAAAAATATTCAAGCACTATTAATTGTTTCTTCTGCTGTTTTTCAAAGCTTACTTCACTGATTTTTCCCTATTATTATTTATGTCTCTTTTCACATGATTTTAAAATCTGTTGCAGTCTACACAGCGCGAGATTTTGTCCGTAACTGACAAGTTATTAAGCCCGCTCTTACCAGCTGACTAACAGACTTCAGACTACTGACTGAGTAGCCGAGTGTCTGAATATGACTGAGATACTCACTCTCTCCTTGTCTAGAAAGAGAGAGAGTAGCGATAAGTGACGCAAAGAAGGATGATCGGTGTTGAAAGGATAATTTACATTTTGAAGTTGGATGAAATATTTGATTTGTAAGAGTGTATCATCAAATATTAAAGGTTTGTACCCATTATTAAGTGCGACAATCTGCATATTTAACACTCAATTAAGCCTTCTTTAATAGTAATAATAATAATAATAATAATAATAATAATAATAATAATAATAATAATAATAATAATAATAATAATAATTTTGTCGTTGGAAAAACAATTATAACATATGAACATTGTTCTGAGCCAAAGCATACTCGATAATATTGCAATTTTGAGTAATGGATGATTGTTTGTGACACGGCCCGTGAATAATATGCGAAAACTCACGACCCGTGAGCAATATGTTGTATTGTTTAATAAAAAAAATAGATATACAATAAAGGCATTACTTAATGGTGGAAAATATTTATTATATGAGTGTGCGGACTGTAACATATTAGTCACGAAAGAAGCTGTTTTGCCACGACGCCCGGAAGGTGAGTGGCTAATTTTCTGTAGTGACTAATATGTATTCCACACTAGTGTATAATACAACATTTTATCCAACACTTTTTTTAAAACTTCTTAAATCATTTTTATATTTTTGTTCATCGTTTGACACTGACATGTCAATAAATATACTATTTAAAATTATAAAGTAGCCATTGAATGGTTGTTGTTTTGTTATATTGTTATTGAAAAAAATGCTGCAATAATTATTGCCTGTCATTGGGAGTTATTTGAAAGAAAGATAAATTAAAATAGGTGAAAATTAGGACCTTCCTTTATAACATATTCACTTACATTACAAGCATAAGCAGTATCGTTGAATTTAATTCCGAAGCTAGTAACCACAAACTCGTGTCATCAGCCGTAGATGTCAGCTGTCATTGTGTAAAGATAAGTAACCTAAGTAACTTTTAACATAAATGTTAATATTGATTTAAATAAATAAGTTTTATAATGTTAAATTATTTTAATAATAAAATAATTTTCTAAACTTACTTTTTATTATCACTCGCTGAGAGAGGTATTGGAATCATGCTAAAAATCGCATATCCATTTTTTTGTGGATAAGCACGTTTTAAGGTCCCTATAATCCGATATGACATTTTTACGATGATGTCCGTGTGTGTCTTTGTGTGTGTGAATATTGCAACCACGGTTTCTCCAATAAAGAGCTGATTAGATTTTGATAGCAATTGGACAGTCGGAAGTAATAGTTTCTTTAAAAAAATCTTCTAAATATTACTTTTTGAAAATTTCTGTTATTAGTGTTATTACTAATATTAAAGAATATAAAAATCTCTATCCGATACATTTAAAATTTTTATTATATCTTTTACGGAGTTAAAGATAGAGACATATAAATATATAAAATAATAAGTTGTAAATGTATCTCGCAGCCCATGGAAAACAAGTGGAAAAATTTAAATGTTTGTAATTTACAGATAAATGTAAGTGTGAAAAAGCCAGAGACATTACTGAAGACTTTTTATGGGAAGAACATTTAATATTTCTTATTTAATTATTAATTAAATATTTATAATTATAGATACATATATTAAATATACCCTTCAGAAATACCGCCAATCTCATTAATGAAATGGAAGAATCTCGAACATTAGGAGAATAAGAGTGAATAGAATGAATTAAATAATATAAAAAAATATAAAGAAGATATGTGTTTTTGTGTGTATCAGAAATGTCAAATATGTACAACACTTATGCCCAGTTTTATAAAAGATGGATAAGTAAATTACTAGCAAAGTAAAATTTATTCTCGAAGTAAAATAGTTTATTCCAGAGATTTTCGTTTTATAAAGCAAGAATAAAAATACTAGCTAAGTAAATCTATGGAATAAATTACTCCACTGATTTTCGAGGAAGTAAATTTTATTCTGTAGAATAAATTTGACACATGTCAAAATTAATTATTTTATAGAGAAAACAAAAATTGATAGAAACCGAAAAGGATAGTTTTCTGTGAATTGCCAAATGGTATGTTCAGCAAATCTAAAAATAACGGATGTTGTTGCTAGATGGCCTGATTCCGCACACGACAGCAACATATTTAACAATTCATTAATAAGAGCTAGGCTTGTTAGGGGATAGTGGATACCCTTGTAAAAATTACTTATTAACACCTGTACAAAACCCAACTATTCCAAGCCAACATAAATACAATGTGTCATACAACAGTTTCATTTGAACACTAGTCCGGGGACCTCTTTGTGAAACTGCATTAAATTCTTTATAAATCTCAAATCTCATCCCATGCACTATTTTTGCTTTTGACGCTTGCTACGTCTGTCTGCTTAATACTAATATATTTTTTTTATCTCTAACATGTTCGCTTTATCTATTTCAGTATAATTCATTCCCCATTCTCTCTTTTTTTCCATTTTTAATGAGAACTGACACTTAATGACACTTTATTTTGACGTTTGAATAATAATAAACGATGTCTCTGTCGGTAAATCACTAGAATAAAATATTTACTCTGCAAGTACTTATTTTACTCTGCAACTTATTTTATAAAACAGACATTTTTATTTACTCATCGATTAAATTTACTTTCAAAGTAATAACTCAGCAAGTTATTCGATGTTTATAAAACTGGGCATTATACAGTCTAATATGGAAATGGCGAGAGGTCTTGTGCTGGCCACATCAGATTTTTAAATTACATTTCATTGTACAGTAACAGAATACACTATTCTATTTCTTCTATTTATTTTTTTCCGTAATTTAGTTTTTATTCATTCACACCTAATCTATCTTGAATCTAGTCTTCAGTGAGCCTTGAGGGTAAGAAATTAGGGAGCTCCCTATAGTTCCAACTTCTAAGGGCTGTAAGGGAAACAGAACACGCCTACTTGTCTACATGTGGCCCTAGGCTAGACTAGAATACGTGGAGGCCCTTTGTGTTGTAATGTCACCAGGCGACAAGACGGTTTACATATGCATTGTTGTAAAAGGACGGTACTTTAAAGGGTATACGGGTGGACAGATGTGGATAATTAATTATTTTAAATCTTAACACTGACAGCAATGTAGAAGGTTGTACCTTAGGACTGGTTTATGATAAATTAATTTTTTTAATTTCATTTAGAAATTTTGATTTAAAATTTATAATTTTCCTTATGGTTTAAGTTCGATTTTGAAATTCTGGATCTGACTAATCAATATCTATCATGTGACTTGTCAATGGTTGTCATAAGACGTTTCACCAGTTCAGATCGAATCAGTGACGGATCCAGCAAAATTTTGTAGGAGGTGCGTAAATTTTTTGTATAATATAGTAAAATAAGTAATCCGGTTTTGATAATATACAGGGTGTCTCTTAAATAGGGGGACATGGCTTAACCACAGATTCCTGAGGCTAAAATAAGACGATTTAACCAAACTTGCAAACTTGCTTCTACCGGAAAGTGTACCATTTAGCCTAGCCAGAATTCTGCTTCAAAGTTCTTCGAAAAAAAATTAATTTTGCTTATAATAAAAGAACGCTTTATTCGATTTGGATGAAATTTGGTATGACAGTTTATATGGTTATGAGTCATCTTTTAAGGTGATACTTGTTATTATTAGTGAACCACTAGTGTATGAAACTTAGGTGTCCTAACATTAATTAGACCGTAAATTTTTAATGACAATGCCGAAAACGTGAAATTATTTTTCTTCAGAAAGATAAATTCAATAGTGAACTTTTCTCTCTCTGCTTAATTTGTGATATCTGTTACGGTTCAGGCAGAAAAAAATAAAACCTGAGTGACTGCAACGTGAATTTTTTAAAAATAAATTTAATCTAGCAGTCTATCCAAATGTCATACACCTAATTTTTAATGACAGTAACGAGTTGTCAATTTTCTCAACTTGTTTAGGAGTAAGCTTACATATTTATTCGTGTTATTTATAATAATGGTAGTAGAATACTATTAGACCGAACACACGGATGTTACTAGTTTCTGAATATTGCGAAGAAATTTTTTGACAACCCATAAACAATTGTTTCTGTCATTAAAAATTAGTTGTTTGACATTTGGATAGACTGTTAGATTAAATTTATTTTAAAAAAATTCACGATGCAGTCAATCAGCTTTTATTTTTTCTGTCTGAACCGTAACAGATATCACAAAATAAACACAGAGAGAAAAATTTACTATTGAATGTATCTATCCGAAAAAAAATAATTTCACGTTATCGGCGTGGCCATTAAAAAGTTACGGTCTAATCAATGTTGGAACACCTAAGTTTCATAAACTAGTGGTTCACCAATAATAACAAGTATCACGTTAAAAGATGACTTATAACCATATGAAGTGTCATACCAAATTTCATCCAAATCGTATAAAGCGTTCTGTTATTACAAGCAAAATGAATTTTTTTTCGAAGAACTTTGAAGCAGAATTCTGGGTAAATGGTACACTTTCCGGTAGAAGCAAGTTTAGTTAAATCGTCTTATTTTAGCCTCAGGAATCTGTGGTTAAGCCATATCCCCCTATTTAAGAGACACCTGTATATTTCTTAGATGAATATTATAGTTGTTCGATAAAATAATAGTTATTTATGTATATTAAGAGCGTAAAGAGGCTTTTATGGCCTGGGGCGGGATTTTGAGCCCGAGGCGTAAGCCGAGGGATAAAAACACGTCAAAGGCCATAAGAGCAAGTTAAGCTCGTGGTACATACAAAACTTTATGCACGGACGAAAATTTTCAAATTATGAGTGTTAGAAAAATTGTATCGAAAAGAATTTGTCCTCGTACATCCAGTATCTAGTGTTGCTATGAAAGCGGAGAACAACAGTTTATTGTTTGTTTATTAGTTATGTCATTTGTGTTTTATTTTGTATATCTCCGTTCTTTCCATATAAATATAACAAAATTAATTTTCATTTTTCATTAAAGAATATGAATATTTTCGATTTGTAATAAAAACTTTTCATGTTGCCTGTTTAAATTTTTTATATTGGAGGTTATAATTTGGTTTGACGTTTCATTATAGCCCAGCAGGCTATAATGAGGCCCGCGGGCTATAAAATGACGTTTATGTCAAAAAAATTCGTGTATAATTGTCCGTGCATAAAAACTATTAAAATAACTTCTGAATTTATTTATTAATATTATTAAATAGAAATACAAAATATTGTATATTTATGATCACGGAAAATAAATTAACCTATATACCGGGTGTCTACTTGAAATCCGTTATATTTTAATTTAATTTCTTTATTCAATTTTGACGTTTTAAACTGTCATTATTAACTCCATAGCAACAATTATAAGTAACATTTTTTTTTCACAAGTGAATTAAATTTTTTTAAATCACACACATTTTTTTAATTCACTTTGCAACAAATAATTAATTTAAAATAACATTATGCACGAAATTAACACTTACCATAGTATTTATCAGACATTATCAGCCATTTTCATTATTTTTCACGGCACAAATGACAGGCAATAAAGCATTTTAAATACATGACTTGACGTCTATCAGCGACGATTGTCATGCACAGCCTACTAACGGATTAGTTTTCTATTTTGTCAAAATTAATTATTATATTGGTTTTTATTATTATTTCGTCAAAATTGAGTAAAATATTGTACAAACCACGTGAGCTAGGAATGTTTATTCACTCGAAGAATTTAACTCACTCGCCCTTACGGGCCCGTGAGCTAAACTTTCTTCTCATGAATAAACATTATCTTAGCTAACTTGGTGTATAAATATCTATTATATTTAAGCTTTTTGTGCAATGCATAATTTGTGTTCTATGATTTTGCTCGTATAGGTACAGTTTCAATTTAATAATATGTATATTGATCTAATTCTTTTTGTTCGCTGTCTTCCCATGTACCTCTAAAGGACTCCACTAATGTGAACTGTTGAAAGATGCAGTGTGTATAGTTTAAAACCGTAGGTAAACACCGTAACTTTTTTTGTGGTATTTTATTTGTTGTGTGATATGTGATACGGTCTTATTTTAGGGTTTTTTCCTGGATTTTCTGATTCTGGGGTTTACTTTTGAATTGAGGTAATTGCTGAATTACAACTTTTTTTTGGAAACTTGAAAACTGTTGACTGTTGAAATTTTAAATTTATTACCCTAAGCCTAAGTTAATATTTGAACATGGTAGATTTAACGTTTTATATTTGTGGATACTCGTATAGTATCGTGTTACATTTTTAAGGGTAAATTAAAATTTATGGAATTTTTACCTCTCGCTGAGAGAGGTTTTGGATTCATGCTAAAAATCGCATATCCAGATTTTAGTGAATAAGCACGATTTAAGATCTTAATAAACCGATTTTAACATTTTTACGATGATGTCTGATGTCTCTCTCTCTCTCTGTTTGTGTGTGTGTGTGTGTGTGTGTGTGTGTGTGTGTGTGTGTGTGTGTGTGTGTGTGTGTGTGTGTGTGTGTGTGTGTGTGTATGTATGTGTGTGTGTGTTTGTGTGTGTGTGTGTTTGTGTGTGTATGTGTGTGTGTGTGCGTGTGTGTGGATGTTGGAGGGACTATTTTTTCAAAAACTATAAAACTCAGTTTAACTACAAATTCCTCAATCTGACATTCATGGGAAGAGCTGAAAAGATTTTGGTAACAATTGGACAACCGGCAGTAGTAGTTTCTTTAAAAATTTCTTCTAAATATTATTTTTTTTAAATTTGTTTTATTACTAGTATTGAAAATTATAAGATTTAAAATTTTTATTATATCTTGTATAGATTTAGAGATAAAGACATACTGTAATATATAAAATAATCGGATTTAATAAATCTCACAGGCTAAATTACACCAGTTGACAAATTCAAATGTTTGTAACATAGTTTTATGACAGATAAATGTCAGTGTCAAAAATCAAAAATCAGCAGTTTTAGTGACATTCTGAAAGATTTTTCTGGGAAGTACATTTAATCTTTTTTATTGTTTTATTAATTAAATATTTAAAATTATAGGTAAAATGCATATATTCATAAGAAATACCGCCAATCTTGTTAATGAATTGGAAGAATCTCTGACATTTAGGAACGTCCTTATACAATGAAAAAATAGATATAATTAGAATTTTATGTGTGCACAAGACATGTTAAATACAATCAAAAAACAATATTTGGATAAAGTTCTGTAATTTTTTTATTATAAAATGTCGTTTTGACAACGAAGTGCAATACTATACTTATATAACATAAAAATGGAAATGGCGAGAGGTATTGTGCTGGCCACAACAGATTTTTACCTCCCGCTTCCCTTGGTAAAGGAGGTATAGGGATCGTGCTAAAAATCACATATCAAGATTTTAGTAAATGACCTCGTTTTAAGGTCCCTAGAATCCAATTTTAACATTTTCACGATGATGTCTGTATGTGCGTATGTGTGTGTGTGTGTGTGTGTGTGTGTGTATGTATAAGAATTTTATCTTCGTTCTAACTCAAATACTATCATACAGAAAATTCTGAAACCTTGTATTTATACCCTATTTTAATATGAAAAGAAGCCGTTACATTTTGGTGTAAATCGGATAAACATAATGGTTTTTATTCAAAAAATACCATTAAATGACATTTTATGCCATTATGAAATTAAAGATTATAGAATTTTCTACAGGTATACACTAATACTCTTTCTATATATTTTACGGATAAATTTAAAAATATATTTTTTTTTTAATCCCGAAGCCCAAGATAAACACAATTCCTTTGTTACACAGTTCATTTTTCAAATGAATGTTACTGACCGGTAAATGTCATTAACAAAAAAACTTATCACTTCAAATTAATGATAGTGACATATTAAATAATAAAGAAAATCGTAAATAAAGCAATAGTTATATGCAATGGAACATAATATGGTTTGTAGGATTACTAGATATGTAGGTGTGTATTTAAATTAATAAAAATTAAATAGCGGGAGGTTTTGTGTTGGCCACATTAGTTTTTTTTATATATTTATCTATTATGTTGCCAGGTACATTCAAAGTTACTTCAATCAAAACAAATAACGCATTACTTTTTAGTTAGTGTTAGGTATATATTTATGAAATTAAATTTAATAATAATTAATTCGATAATCTGTTTTGTGTTTAATTATTAAACACTGACAAATTGACACATCAAAAATGACGTTTGAAGGTGACCTTTGAAACAAATGATTGTAAATTAAACAATTATTAAAAGATTAGTTGGTTTAATTAAATCAAAAAATTGACCGCTGAAATAAATTACAGGTGTTATGAGCTGAAAGAAAATTGTGTAACTGTTACAGGAAGTGATTTAAATAATTTCGTTTAGCTAATTATACATAATTTCATAATTTGTACTATATAGGTCAGTGTGATTTATGAATTATACAAAATTTGGTGAATTTTTGTAATGTTTTACATATACGTATTTCATTAAAATTTTTGTTAATGAATGTGTATGTTGTATAAATATTACATTTGTGATGTAAAATTTAGGAAATTAGTCTAATAATAAACATTTTTGCATATATTTTATGGTTCATGATTTGTGTACATAATAAAGGACATAACACACTTTTCAGTTTCTATCAAAAAATCAAAGTAGTTATTTATGCAACAATAGTAATAGTTATTTACATTCGAGTGCGTGTAAGTTGTATTTTACAGCGCGACAGCTTTGTTTAAGGCACGAGCCCTTAAGGTGAGTGCCTTATTAGCTGGAGCGCTGTAAAATACTTCACGCACGAGAATTGTATCAAATTTTTTGGCCGACGATAATGAAAATCACTTTTTTCAATGAGATAGGTTGTACTTCTGAAAAGGGTTAGTTTAAAATACAGGGGTTAAGTCAATTTCCAAATTTGATTTTACTTACCTTCATTAGAGTACTTCTTCTAGCGAAAATTTATTTGTAATAATAGACGTTGTTTATGACTGATAATATATTTATTTGCTCATGTTTTCTTCATAATAAATAATAGGTAGGTGTCGAGTGTCGATATTTGACATTTCAGCAATGCTCGCATATTTGACAGGTATATCGATAGGTGACTATGTCGGTAACGGCGGATTTTTACAATAATGACACTTTTTTCTCACTTTTATTGTTTTAAAAAAAGACATAAATGTAGGTACTTTTTTAACAGACGAAAACCAATAATTTACATTCACTGAAAAAAATATTTTTTTTGCCCTTCTGAAGTGTAATGGGAACTTTACAATTGTATACACAGCAAGTGTAACCTACATTACTGTGTTGTAGCCTGTCTAACTATACGGTAAAATAATCAAAATACACTGGACGTTTATGGGCATTTAGAAAAGAAATCATCTTTACTATAATAAAGTTCATATCAAAAAGTACTACCTACATAAGTTATTTTTTACTTTAACAATTCCTATATTTAAAATTAATTTATATAAACAAAAATCACGGCAGCGACATCTGTCATTATTGTAAAAATCCACCGTTACCGACATAGTCACCGATCGATATACCTGTCAAATACGCGAGGCGAACATTGCTGAAATGTCAAATATCGACACCTACCTATTATTTATTACAAAGAAAAGATGAGCAAATAAATATATTATCAGTCATAAACAACGTCTATTATTACAAATAAATTTTCGCTAGAAGAAGTACTCTAATGAAGATAAGTAAAATCAAATTTGGAAATTGACTTAACCCCAGTCTTTTAAACTAACACTTTTCAGAAGTACAACCTATCTCATTAAAAAAAGTGATATTCATTATCGTCGGCCAAAAAATTTGATACAATTCTCGTGCGTGAAGTATTTTACAACGCTCCAGCTAATAAGGCACTCGCCTTAAGGGCTCGTGCCTCAAACAAAGCTGTCGCGCTGTAAAATACAACTTACACGCACTCGAATGTAAATAACTATTTCAATACCTGCGCCGAAAGTCCCACCTTTCGTGCCTATTTTGAGGGACGAAAATGGCCATTTTCAGCTGAACGAGTCTTTGTTTCCATAGTGACTCAAAGTAATGACGTAGCGGGATGCAGTAGGATGTATGACACTCGTGTGGTGGCAATCCCGCTTCGCTCGGGCTGCCAACCGACACTAGTCGCAAAATGCCTCTTTCGTCCCTAGTTGCACAATATACTATTGCTTTTCAAGTTTCTGCTTGTTTTACTTTCCACACTCATATAGTAAATAACTATTATTTATTTTATTTATATTTTAGAACATAAAAATACCACTTTAGTCTCTTTAAATTTAAATACTTTAATCAATAATTTAACACTATTATTTTCGTCGGACGGTTCTGAAATTTGTTATTACGTCCCTGTTTTAAGCAATATAATGAGTAATAATGTTAATTACAAAGTTCAGTGGGCGAATTTTAGCAATTTTTCTGCCCACCTATGTCGTTGAACTCTGGTTTAAATCCATGACGATTGACTGATTATACCTTATTATTGTTTGTTGATTGCATGCATCTACTGTGTATGGATATACATATAATTAATTATTTTTTGCGGCCTTCTTATTTTGAAATTCATTATTTTATTGTTTACCTATTCAATTCTGAGAACCAACAATAATTCATAAAGGTTGCATTTTGACAAGATATTTATGTTTACATACAAATTATTGTTAAACAAATTGTTAGTATGTACGTATACAAGTCTTCAAATAAAAAAACTTATGCCATTGAAAGATTATTTTTGCCCTCCTGAAGTGTAATGGGAACTTTACAATTGTATACATAGCAAGTGTAACCTACATTTTACGCTTACTGTGTTGTAACTTGTCTAACTATGCGGTAAAATAATCAAAATACACTGGACGTTTATGGGCATTTAGAAAAGAAATCATCTTTACTATAATAAAGTTCATGTAAAAAAGTACTACCTACTTAACTTATTTTTTTACTTTAACATTTCCTATATTTAAAATTAATTTATATAAACCAAAATCACGACAGCGACATCTGTCATTATTGTAAAAATCCGCCGTTACCGACATAGTCACCGATCGATATTGTCAAATACGCGAGGCGAAAATTGCTGAAATGTCAAATATCGACACCTACCTATTATTTATTACGAAGAAAAGATGAGCAAATAAATATATTATCAGTCATAAACAACGTCTATTATTACAGATAAATTTTTGCTAGAAGAAGTACTCTAATAAAGGTAAGTAAAATCAAATTTAGAAATTGACTTAACCCCAGTATTTTAAACTAACCCTTTTCAGAAGTACAACCTATCTCATTGAAAAAAGTGATTTTCATTATCGTCGGCCAAAAAATTTGATACAATTCTCGTGCGTGAAGTATTTTACAGCGCTCCAGCTAATAAGGCACTCGCCTTAAGGGCTTGTGCCTTAAACAAAGCTGTCGCGCTGGAAAATACAACTTACACGCACTCGAATGTAAATAACTATTACTATACGCTGTAAGGTTATGATGAATTTAATTTTTAAAGTTACATTTTAAAATTTTTATTTAAAATTCACAATTTTCTGTCTGGTTTATGTTAGATTTTGAAACTCTAAATCTGACCAATCAGTATCTATCATGCGACTTGTCATTGCTAATCATTTGACGTTTCACTGGTTATCAATTCAGATTTTAGGTTACAATTTTATTTTCATAGCCATGAATTTGTTAGACGCTAATGAATAAGATGATTTTTTAATAATATCGGGAATGTTTTTTTACTATTGTTGATTTGTATAGTAAGGAAATAAAACAAACACAAACTTAAAAACGTAGATGGTCTGTTAGGCCGTGGTTAGTTCTATGAACACATTCATTTGTCAATGGTCAGTATCACAGTTTGTTTCTGAAAGTGAAATAACAAGATCATGAACTTTCTTCAAATATACTCGTGTGAGTGTGTATGTATTTAATTCCTTGCTATATCTCGTTAAATTGAAATTTTGCAAAAGGCAAAAGTTTTTATTTTTCTACAATTCATTTGCTTTGTCAATAAAAAATAAATGTTTGGCATTTGAACAGACTACTAGATAAAATTTATTTTAAAAATTTAGTGGTGCAGACACTAAGATTTTATTTTTACCTCTCGCTAAGAAAGGTATTGGATTCATGCTAAAATTCGCATATCCAGACTTTATTGAATAAGCACGATTTAAGGTCCCTACAATCCGATTATAACATTTTTAAAATGATGTCTGTGTGTGTATGTGTGTCTGTGTGTGTATGTATGTCTGGATGTTGTAGTCACGATTCCTCAAAAACTATAAGACTTAAAAAATATTTACTGCAGTTTCCGCAATCTGACATTCCTGGAAAGAGCTGAAAAGGTTTTGGTAATAATTGAACAACCGGAAGTAGAAGTTTCTTAGAAAAATTCTTCTAAATATAATTTTTTGGGAGGTTTTTTTTATTAAATATTGAAGAACATAAAATTCTCCATCTAATACAATTTTTATTATATCTTGTATAGATTTAGAGATAGACACTATAATATATAGAGTGAACTACTCGCTACGGCACTAAGGAAACCAGTTGACAAATTCCAACGTATATAACATAATTTGTAAATGACATATGTCAGTGTCAAAAATCAACAGTTTTAGTGATATTCTGATAGCTATTACTGGGAAGTATATTTAATTTTTCTTATTGTTTTATTAATTAAATATTTGAAATTATAGGTAAAATTGTGGTAAAATGCATATATCCATCAGAAATACCGCCAATCTGGTTAATAAATTGGAACAATCTCTGACATTTAGAAACTTCCTCATACAATGAAAAATAGATATAATTAGAATTATATGTGTGCAGAAGACATGTTATATAATAAAAAACAATATTTGGGTAATGTTCTATAATATTTTGTTATAAAACAACGGTTCGAAAGCGAAATGCAATAAAATACTTATATAGCCTAATATGGAAATGGCGAGAGGTCTTGTGCTGGCCACAACTGATTTTTTTCTGTGTGAACCGTAAACCGTAATAGATATCACAAATTAAACAGAGAGAGAAAAGTTTACTATTGAATGTATCTTTCTGAAAAAAATAATATCGCGTTATCGGCGTGGTCATTAAAAAGTTACGGTCTAATCAATGTTGGGACACCTAAGTTTTATACACTAGTGGTTCACTAATAATAACAAGTACTATCTTAAAAGATGACATAACCATATACACTGTCATACCAAATTTCATATTTGATCCAAATCAAATAAAGCGTCCGGTTATTATAAGCAAAATAATTCTCTCTTGTGGTTGGTCGAATTTGATATTTACATTTGGAAATATAAAATATAATTATATTCCAAATCTAAATTTCAAATGTCTAAATTTGTAAATCGTTCATAAACCATCATATGCGTTTAATCATAAAAAAAATCTGTTGTGGCCAGCACAAGACCTCTCGCCATTTCCATATTAGGCTATATAAGTATTGTACTGCACTTCGCTTTCGAACCGTCATTTTATAACAAAATATTACAGAACTTTGCCCAAATATTGTTTTTTATTGTATTTAACATGTCTTCTGCACACATATAATTCTAATTATATATATATTTTTCATTGTATGAGGAAGTTTCTATATGTCAGAGAATCTTCCAATTCATTAACCATTCAGATTGGCGGTATTTCTGATGGATATATGTATGCATTTTACCACAATTTTACCTATAATTTGAAATATTTAATTAATAAAACAATAAGAAAGATTAAATATACTTCCCAGAAAAAGCTATCAGAATGTCACTAAAACTGTTGATTTTTGACACTGACATGTGTCATTTACAAACTGTTATAAACATTGGAATTTGTCAACTGGTTTCCTTAGTGCCTTAGCCTCTCCGATTAGATTACTCTATATATTATAATGTCTTTATCTCTAAATCTATAGAAGATATAATAAAATTTTTAAGTGTATTAGATGTAGAATTTTATGTTCTTCAATATTTAATAAAAAAAAAACTACCAAACAATTATATTTAGAAGAATTTTTCTAAGTAACTAAACTACTACTTCCGGTTGTTCAGTTGTTACCAAAACCTTTTCAGCTCTTCCCAGGAATGTTAGATTGAGGAAACTTCAGTTAAATATTTTTTTAAGTCTTATAGTTTTTGAGGAATCGTGTCTACAACATCCAGACATCCACACACACACACACACACACATACATCATTTTAAAAATGTTATAATCGGATTCTAGGGACCTTAAATCGTGCTTATTCAATAAAATCTGGATATGCGAATTTTAGCATGAATCCAATATCTCTCTTAGCGAGAGCTAAAAAAGTTTTGGAGTAAATATTAACACCTAATCTAGACCACAATCGAGAAAATTACTCACAAAACAAAGTATTGTGTCTTAACCTGTCTCTTATTCAATTTTTTGTCCCCGAAAAAACTAAAAGGTCAAAATTAGCTTAACAAAAAAGACAATACTTCTCACAATATATTATGACAAAGGTTCTTTATGAAAGCAACTTATTTATTCATTCGGTATTGTTAATTTGTTAATTTTTTATCTTTCTTATATCTAGATAACCTTAGAGTCAGTTAGGATATAGATAAATTCATGTATGCATATGTTTAATTGATTAATCTGTTTACTCTTACTTTCTCTACATACTGATTGTTCGTTGCATAGAGAAAGTGATAAAAAAAAGCGATCGGATTAGAGGATATCCTGTGGCTATGCATTTCTCCAAGGATAAGGATGCATGTTTTAGAAATTAAAATCATAATTCAATAGTGAAGGGCACGATGATATATTTTATTTTCAATGGAAATAATTACTGTTTGTTTTATTATACATAATATCGCTATTGTCGCTTATATATATTTATACATATTCATAGATATTCCTGTATTTTTTATATCCTTGGAAAAGTATCAGTATCTATATGCTCCTGTGGTCCTATAAAGTCTTAATTCTTATTCGGTAAGCCAAGCCATATTTTTACGTCCCGCTATCCTTGGGAAGGGAGGTATAGGGATCGTGCTAAAAATCACATATCGAGATTTTAGTAAATGACCACGTTTTAAGGTCCCTAGAATCCAACGATGATGTCTATATGTATGTATGTGTGTATGTGTGTACGTATATGTGTGTATGTGTATGGATTTTGTCTTAATGGCACTTTACCTGAGACTCTTCAAAAAATACCATTAAATGCCATTTTTCGCATTTTAAGTCTTATGAAAATTAAAGATTATTGAATTTTCTATAAGAATACATTAATACTTTTTCTATATATTTTACAGATAAATTTAAAAATCATTTTTTCTATACATCCCGAGGCCTAAGATAAACACAATTCCTTTTATTACACTGTTCATATTTCAAATGAATGCAATTGACAGTAAATGTCACTGTTTCAAAACACTAATCACTTCAAATTAATAATAGTGACATTTTAAAAAGAAAATAGTAAATAAAGCAATAGTTTTCTGCAATGGAACAGTTTGCAGCGTTAGTATATACGTAGGTATGTATTTAAATTAATAAAAATTAAATAGCGGGAGGTTTTGTGTTGGCCACATCAGATTTTTGAATATTCTATTATGCAGACGTTAATATCATTTGGTCTCAGAAGAGTTCGCGATAATAAATGGAGTCACATAAATTGATCTTTTTGCCTCTCGCTAAGAGAGGTATTGGATTCATGCATACCAAGGGTAGTGGAAGGTAAAAAAAACTATACATCAGATTAGGTTAGGTTAGATATTTAGAATAATAAAAGCGACAGTATTTGTTTTTATTAAAAAAAAAACAAATTGTATCCTTGCCTGTCGCCCAGCCCAAGGAACACAGAGTTTTTATTAAGACATTATAACTAATAATGTTGTTACTGCAACTTACATTTAACGGAATTATAACACTTTTAAGTTATTTTGCCTTGTACAACTTTTTTCTAGTCTGTTAAACTACAATACAAAGTTATGATGTGTGGTACTTATTATTTGGTCACATAATAGTTATTAAAACGTTTTATATTTAAGTTTCATTGGCGTCGATTGTTTTAGTTTTATTATCGTCTTTCGCACTAAATTAAAGGAAGTGTTAGAAACGTAATTGACAGTTATTTATAAACAGATTTTTTAAAGTTTTATAATACAGTTTAAAAATAATTGTTTAGTATAGATGCATTAAAGTTTACATATATTACATATATTAGTTAATTTACCGTTTTATAAAAGTTTTATAAATTTATTTAAAACTTTTAAATAACTGCAAAAATAACAGTTTTATTTTAAACAGAAAAAAGTGGGAATATGGTTTCTAAGTAACTTAATGCATCAACTAAAAAACTGATGTAAAGTAGTTCTTAGGAAGTTATTAAAACTGAAATATCGAATTATAATATGTACGGCCATATTTATGCATTTAAACAGAAACTGGTTTAGAAGCCATTTTGTAAAATTTAGTATAAATTAATTTTATTGTGTTTTTAATTTAATATTCTGCAAGTAATTATTCTCCTATATGGTTTATTATAATATATTTTATTCATTATAATATCGAATGATTTAAAAAAATACAAAAATCAATTTTTCATAAAAATTTAATAGTATAATATAATATTTCACAGTAAAAATAAATTTGTTTATAAAATGAGTTCAACAGATATGTAAAAAATATGATCTTTATAAAGATGATCTTAGATTTAAAAAGTAGCAGAAGACATTACAAGTCTTGGTACATATAATTATACAACATAGTCATGCTTAGACTACTTATACGACTCGTGATATGATAAAATATGAATTTACGGTAGAAAATAGTTTGCTGAGAAATCTGTATTGTAGTTTTAATAGTAACCCATATTATAGTTTTATTAGTGAATATATCTCTTATCAATTAGCTTCAATGAAACCAACATATTATAGTCCATGCAAAATACATATGCAACTATTGCATGTAAGTGTTACTTCAGTGATAATAGAAAGTTATATAGTAGTTACAAAAACGTTGTAAATTAGTTGAATAGATTCCCCACCCGCCTGAAATTAACGTCGTATAAACGTTAGAATCAGTAAATTATCGTTGCATAAAAGGTATAATACAAGTTAAAAAGTTTTAAGAAAAGTTTTTTTAAAGTTAATAGAACTAATAACAAACTAATTTGTGCTCCTTGGGAGATGATCGTCGCTTATTTAACCATCGCCCACTTGATCATCACCCAGAGTGACGCGCCCAGTTTTCCGTCGTCTAGTTGTTGTCTTACTGCAATTTTTTTATTTTCAATCATTCTAGCGCAAATGTCGGATTAAAGTTATTTTTTAATCACACTTTTAAAAAATCTAAATATGATGTGGTTTTAACGACTCTAATTCGTATCCGATCAATATCAATTATTACTCCCACAGAAAAAATCTATACATATTTAAAAATTACAAAAAAATATTTTTTTTTTACTATTACAAATTGGGCTGATACGTCCCTGTCTCAGCAGGCAACCTTGCAAAACCTGCGCTACAGAAAATAATATAAAAATCTGATTAGAAATTAATTGTATCATCTTAGAACTTAGCCATAATTACTAGGTTAGTATAGAGATTTAATCAAATTATAAAACAAAAAATAAATTAGATTTTTTTTTTTTGGAATATTCCAAATTTTATTCGTAATAAACACAATATAAATTTATTTCTTATAATTACATATTGTACGTAATGTATGATATTTCAAAATTTTTTATTCTAATTTGTTATTATCTTGTAACATTTTTAAAAATACCAAACAATGAATTACTTTTTATATAAATCATTAGGATTAGGCAATAATATTACCAAAAAAATATGTCATTGTAATATACCCATATATTCACATTTCATAATTTTTATAAATAAAATTCAATAAACCTATATATCAAAAAAATCGTGCATTTGTGCTTTTCAGCGTGCAGAATTGCACAAAACAAAGTTCTATTTTTAGAATGTTGCTTGTTGCTTGCTGTTTCTATGATAATGTAAGTTCGCATCGGACTCGGGGCGTAAATGAATATTGAAATACGGTAGGAATTAACCGTATGGAATTGGCACCTAGCAGTCCAGAATTAAAACTAATAGAGCATGTATGGGATATGCTAAAAAGAAGCGAAAGAGGTCTTGTACCCGTCCCATGCACTCTAGATGAGCTAGAGAATGCTGGGCTACAAGAATGGGAAAACATACCTCACCATGCAATTCGAAATTTATTTCGAAGCATGGGACGAAGAAAGCAAGCCATAATTAATGTAAGAAGTGGTAATACCAAGTATTATATAATTTTTTCCCATAAAATTTTAAATTTTAATTTATTTTTAAAAAATCACATTGTCTTCATTTTGAATAATATTGTAGTTTTTAATTTAGAAGTATATTATGTTGCGTTATTTTCTACAAATTTTTAATCTAATTTAAAAAATCATAAAACATGCCAAAAATAAGCTAACTTTGTGAAATAAACGAAAAATTAAAAGTGATGCGTTAATTTAGTCCAGGAGTGTATATTTCAATAAGTTATAAGCGGGAATTTAAACAATTTTTGAATATAAAATAACAATTATTGTAATATGGAAATATTAGTTCAGAAATGACCGCTAGGTGGTATTACGATACTAGAAGTTTTGTATTGATTTTAAAGAGTAGTATTTGTACAAATTTAATAATAAAATATATAAATATAATTTAAAAATGGTTAAAATTATAAAATAATAACGGACGCACAATTTATGTTCCTATTTGGAGAACAAATGTTTTGTAGGCTGCGGTGTCCGAGTGGTTAAGGAGATGGACTTGAAATCCATTGGGTTCTGCCCGCACAGGTTCGAATCCTGTCCGCAGCGATTTTCTTTTTCACTTTTTTCTATTTTCTTTTTAAAGCTTGCATCAAAATACATATAAATGTTATATTCATTTATAAAATAGTTCATTATATTCTGTATAAAAACGATTATTTAGTCTATACATATAAATCGTTACTTAGTAACTTTTTTATGATGTTTTCAATAAATTTTTTTTGAGAATTAATAGATATGTATTTATTTATAATAAATATTTAATAATAATATTCTGGTAGCACAAGCCTTGTTTTAACTAAAACGATGTCAAATTTGATTATTTAATAATGAAAATAAATAATATCAAATTTATCACAATAGGATTTTAAAGCAGAACATAGTTTGTATTCAAACAAATATTTAAAAAAGGTTCATTAAACATAAGGGTGAAATTAAATACTGAAATTTGAATTTGACATTTCTTAAAACAGTGTTTTCTTCACAAATATTGTAAAATATATATCATCACGAAATAATACCCATTTCGCCATTTCTAGGTGTGTATTAATAGGCGTCATCTCGCCGGCTTTCAAATTTGTTGTGGTCATTTTTAAATATGTATGCGATTTGAAAATTAATAATATTTTTTACCTTCCGTCACCTTTATATAAGGAAGGTATTGTCTTTGGTCAAAAAAATCCGTGCTGAATTTTTAATGAATAGGCACGTTTTAGGCTCCCTAGAATACGATTTTACTAGTAATTCTTTTGTATTCCTCTTCTTTACATCCATATGAAGAGCTGATTAGATTTTGGTTATAATTTGAAGTTCTTAACAGTTTTTCTTGAAAAAAAGAACATATAAAGATTATTTTTTGGTATTTTATGTGATAATCAATATGAAAGAATATCTTATTGTCTATATGGTTTGATTATACATTTCCCTTCATATTCAATAGATATAGAGTTAAAGAATTATAAAGAGATTAACTTTCAGCTTTACTAAAATCATGGAAACAGCTGATATATTTTAATAATTCTAATTGACAGATGTCAGTGTCAAGTGCAATTTACATGATGTATGTTCGTGTTTTAATTTTATTAAATTTATAGAATCTTTTTCAAAAGGAACTCTCGGTATGGAATTTGTAGAAAATAATTTATGTTCGTGATCGTGTTACAATGTTACTAGATACATATAATCGTTTTCAAGGAAGGTAATGTGCTAGCCACATCAGATTTATTATCTCTAATCTTATTGAATATGAAAACAAATATGCAACCATATCAGGTAGAGAATGAAATATTCTTCAACATTTATAACATAAATGTGAAAAATTAATATTTATAACTACATTTTGACAAATTATAGTTATATTACGTTAGTATATACAAGCTGTTAATTAAAAAGCGGGCCATAGGCGTTTTAAACAAGAATGTTTCAAATAAATGTTGTAGAGAATTAAATTCTACACCCAAATCACTAATCAGATTTTATTTTACATATTTAATATATTTTAACAAAATTACAAAAAATTACATATCGTCTGATTTGTCAGAATTTCGGTTTTGCAGGTTACAAAATAAAAATGTAGATTGTAAAAACAAAATTTTTTTAGTGTAAAATATAATTATGTATCTCAATTTTTTATTTGAAACTCGAATATTTGAAATTTCAACCAATATGCATCTCTTTGTAATTTTGTTTAAATTTCATAGCTATCCCTACAAACAAGCCATATTTATAAAATTTAAATTTGAATTTACAGCTTTATTACATTTCTAAAATATAATCTGAATAGTTTTTTGGGTGTAGAATTAAATTCTCAACAACATCTATTTGAAATATTTTTATCTAAAATTTAATGGGAAGTTATGCGCAAGGAAAAACTGATTTACCATGTTAAACGCCTATGGCCCTCTTTTTAATTAACACCCTGTATAATCAATGCTCCTACAAATATACAAACAACTTTACCTCTTATTACTATAGAAGTATAAAGCATTTACGAAAATTCTACCAGTATATACCGCAGCTACGGACTGCGTTCGAAAACACAAGTGGTTAATAATTACTGTGTTCGAAAATTATACCATATCTACCAGATCCATCTACCGGATCTATGATTTGTGGATCGAGTAATTCAGCCGGTAAATGCGGTAAATGAAGAATCTAACCTCAAAAAAGGTAAAGATGCCAAGCGAAATTGGAATCGGAAGTAGGTTTCAGAAGTTAATTATGATAATACAGAAGACGAGACTAGATAACGTTTAACTACGTCAAATTTCAAATCTGTTTCATCTTTCAACTGTTTACCGATATATACCGGTAACAGTTCACCGATAGAATTTCCGTAAACCGTAAATGCCTATAGATATAGATAACTGTAAATATAGCAATTAAATGTCTATTTAAATTAATTGCACTTTTTCCATATTTGTCAAACAATATAATAAATTACTGTATTCCTTTTTCATTCAAATTCAAATTTTTGTAATACTTTGACATTGGATTCAAACAATTTACAAATTAGGCTAATTACAAAATGTTTGTAGGTAGTAAAATCCATTTAGTTTAGTACATGATGAATCAACTTTACATCCTTTCTTTGGACACACCTAAAAAAATATTTTTAACTGAAAAACAAGCCTGTGCACGCAAAAGCATATGAAATTATGTATTATTTATTTACGAAAAGTAAATTAACGTAATTAGATTAACTTCAGGTAGCTTTAAGCTTAAAATACTACGTACTAAGTACTAAATAGGAATGACAATACATAAAATACATAATATAAAATCACAAAATGTTGAACTACAATTATTTATTTATTTATATATTTTTTAGTCCTTTGACTATGCTTTTTACTAATTTTTATATGTTACATATACAGTGACGGACAAAAGTATGGAAACTTTTAAATATTTCATTTTTTTTTAAATATGTTTATTGTTCTCGCAAATTTGAATCGTATTTTTTAAAGTCAATATATCGAAGAATATATTCACAAGAAATCTTTTGATATTGACTGTACGATTTAAGTGACTCGTTTTTTCGGTGGACAAAAGTATGGAAACTTATTGAAAATATGGTTTTAATTGTCTTACTTTCAGTTGTATTTTGTCATTTATTAAATTGATATTAAGATGGGTAAAAATAAATATTTTTCCGACGACTTACGAGAAAATGTAGTACACAGCTTTATAAAGATGGCGTGAAACAGCGCAATATTTAAAAAAAATAAAAATCAGTAAAAGTGGCATATCAAACATTTTGAAAAAAAAAATTCGCAGTATAGAAGTATTAAAATTAATATAAAAGTCGGTGGTCCAAGAAAACTAGTGCTAGAATTGTCAAAAACTATTCGGCGTCTATCCGTAAGTGATCCTACTTTATCATCAAGTGAACGTTCTGCAAAAATTCGGGAACAATTTCATGTAGATTTGAGTGATCGCACTGTGATACGATGGCTATGTAATGTAGGATTACTAGGAAAAATAGCCGTTAAGAAACCTGTACTATCAAAGAAAAATAGGAAGGTCAGAATTGCATTTGCTTAGGAACACTCATCGTGGACGAGTGAAAAATGGCATACTATCCTTTAGAGCGATGAAAGCAAGTTCAAGATGTCTAACATTTTGACTTCCGTCGGAACCAAATATTTTTTGTCCACCGACAAAACGAGTATATGTTATTTCACTTAAATCGTACAGTCAATATCAAAAGATTTCTTGTGAATATATTCTTCTATATATTGACTTTAGAAAATACGATTCAAATTTGCGAGAACTATAAACATATTTAAAAAAAATTAAATATTTAAAAGTGTCCGTACTTTTGTCCGCCACTGTATATATTTCAATTTTAACTTCTGACTATTGTAACTATTTGTTTAATTAGCGTATTACATATGTGTTTAATAATTGTAAAAAATCTGTTGTGGCCAGCACAAGACCTTCCGTCAATTCCATGTATTTTGTACAAATCCCATACCAAAAGGTCCTTGGAACAGATTCTATATAATATCATGTAAAAACACATACTATTTTTTACAAATTCCATACCAAAAGTTCATTTGAAAAGGTTCTATAAATCCAATAAAATTATAACATAAACTACACTAAGTAATGTCCTTCCATCTTCTCTTTGGCCTTTCTCTGCGTGTCACTTGCGAGCAACACTATGACATACCAATTTTAGATCCTATACTTTTTCCATATTTGGTTTTGCACTTGCAACTGACATCTGTCAATTAAATTTTTTTGAATAATTATATCAGCTGTTTCCATGATAAATAGCAAAGCTGACTAATTTTTGAAAATTAATTTCTTTATAATGCTTTAAATTTACATCTATTGAATATGAAGGAAAATGTATAATCAAACTGTATAGAGAAGAGTATTTTCTTTAATAAATATAATAACAAAATGTCAAAAAATAATATTTAACTGCGTTTTTTTAAGAAAAACTGTTAAAAACTTCAAATAAGGGTACTTCCGGTGGATCAATTATAACCAAAATCTAATCAACTCTTCATATGGATGTACAGAAGAGGAATACGAAAGAATTATAATTTTTAGAATTGTAGTATTGGAGTTATCGTCGGAGAAAAATTTGTCACACACGGACACACACACACACACACACACACACACACACACACACACACGGACACACACACGCACACACGGACACACACACACACACACACATACAGATATCATCTTAAAAATGGTATACTCGTATTGTAGGGACCCTGAAACGTGCTTATTCATTAAAAACTCACCACCGAATTTTTTGACCAAAGACAATATCTTCCATACCTAAAGGTGACGGAAAGTAAAAATTGTATCATTCCCTGAAGAAGGCCGCAGTACGTGTCCTTGACTATATGCATGTCATGAAGAATCATACTCTTTTTTGCACATTACCATCCTTACGTGAAAAATACTATACTTTTCAGCAGTATTGCTATGTGCTGAAACTGAAACGTTGAAATATACCGATTTATTGTACACAAACCTCGTGTTTGAATTCAATATTTTCTTTATTTTTATACACCCCGAAATAGAATTTCAATCTCTATAAATATCTGACTCCATAAAGTAAATTTCCTTCTTCTTACAATTGTTTTCGTACAATATCGTAACTGTAGCGGGTATCCGATATCTGGATATCTATGGATTCAATCTTTATATTGATTCAGAAAACCAGTCGATATTCGTATTTACTGTTTGAATATTTTCTTGTAAATAAGAACCGAATATCAAATAAAAATAGAAATAAAGGAAAATATGAGGAATAAATGCAATAAGAGGTAGTGGTATAAACATAAGAAGAAGAAGAGGATATTGGGAGGTGTTTGGTCATTAACAAGGGCCGGTTTAAGGACAATTTCAAATTAATTCGGGGGACACACCAAGATTATTTATGATGGATTTAATTTATAAAATTAGATCTATGAATTTAGATTTATAATTTTAATTTAGTGCACTGGTTCATGATGAATTTAGATTTATAATTTTTAGAATTGTAGTATTGAAATTATCGTCCGAGAAATTTTTATCACACACACACAGACACACACAGAGACATCATCGTAGAACTACTAAATTCGTATTGTAGGGACCCTAAAACGTGCTTATTCATTAAAAATTCACCACCGAATTTTTTGACCTAAGACAATATAAATTTGTAAATCTAAATTATAAATCTAATATCCGAGACAGACGACAAAAATTAATGGTCATTAACGGTTAGATATAATATGCGCATGTGAACTTGAGACTATTGACAGATGTCAAAATTGTGTCTATTAACAAACCAAAAAATATTGACTGCAGTAAGTAAGTGTTACTTATTTTTTTGTACTGTATGAGTACAATACAATGGGGTATTCCACTCATTTTTTTTTATTATTTTAAATAAAACTTCATTCAGTTTTGAAGCAATTCATAGTATTAAAAAATCTTAATTGTTCCTAGTTTCAGAGTATTTTATTTTCGAGAAATCAGTGTAACGTCACATTTCCTCTATACTTGTCTTTCTCACACACACTGCTCTGAGTACGCTGCGAGAGAAGGATAACAATTGTATGACGTCAATTTTCCCTTTTAGGAAATGTGAAATATCTCGTAAAGTAATTATTTAAAAAATGTTTTCATTGTTTCACTATTATTTATTGAGCCATACTTTATGTTAAATTGAAATTTTCTTAATTTTGTTGTTATGGTGGAATACCCCATTAGCACGAGCTCAGTACATTCAATATTTTCTGGTTTGTTAATAGACGAAATTTTGACATCTGTCAATAGTCTGAAGTTCACGTGCGCATATTATATCTAACCGTTAATGATCATTAATTTTTGTCGTCTGTCTCGGATATAAGTGCATCATGAACCAGCAATTATGAACATTTTATTTTTCTAAATTAAATATATAAGTTTATAAATTAAATCCATCATAAACAAGGCCTTATATTATTTAGAATAAGAAAATCAGGTAGGCCAGGAAAACAAAATTTTAAAAAGTTATTTATCTGCTATTAAGCGACAATTAACGTAGCTATAACTTAGTTAACTAAGTTTTTAAACTATCATTGTGACTGAAAATATGGAATTAATCAAAAAACATTTTTGAATCATTGATTAATACTGCTGATGTTGCAATTCATATTTTAAAAGTATTTGAAGAGAAGATTAGTTGCGAGCTTTCAAGAAATGGAAGAAAAAAATGTTGAATCGTGTATTGTTGAAACTACTTTGAACATATTTAAAATAAAATCCCTTGGGGTTCCGTGGCCGCGTGCCTGAGTGTCTGGTCCCGAACCTGGGGGAACCGGGTTCGATCCCGACAGGCGCCAAATATTTTCAATTTTAAATTGCAATAAAGCATCGACCTTTAAACTAATAGACGCAGCGTACAAGCAAAACGTCTGTCCCGCCATAACGGTGCAGACATAGTATCTCTATCCTTCAATATTACGGAAGTTAAGAAAACGCAGCAAAATAAAAAATTTGATTTATCCCTAACTTGTTGTACTTGGTGCATAATCGCTAAGAGTATAGATTTAATTTTGTGCATAATTCGATTCATTATATATTTTTAATACAATATATTACATAAATATTATATTATAGGGGACAAGTAATAATTAATAAGAACTTACATATAAAATGACACAGCTGGACCGCGTACGTACTGTTGACTGCACGAAATACACCGTTTCCCCATTATTTTGTCACATACACACCTCACAACACATACACGTATATATTGACAGAAATAATTGTAAATGTTCTCCAAAGAAGCAAATAATACACAAACAGTTACGAAACGTCAAATGTAAATTTTGACAATTATTTAGTGATAGAGAGCGATGTATAGAGGTTTACATATGACTGAAAAAGATGTACAATGAGTACGAACGCATGCGCAGTATACTTTAACTGAGAACTTCCGTACTAATGAAGGACAGAATATATATTTCTATCTTTCTATGTTGGAACAATATTCTAACTATAAAGGAATAGGAGACACTTGGTCCATTAGTTTAAAGGTCGATGCAATAAAGTGACCCCTGTGGTGCACTCTCCACACAAGCTATGAGTGCCCGTGAGGTGACGCCTGGTAAGCGCCCACACGGTAAAATATATCGTCATCATTACCGATGTCTACATGTGTTGTAGATACTGGCACACCCAGAAATGGATAATATGCCGTGATGATATATTTATAATTATTTATTTTATTTAAAATAAAATCCTGAAAAATATGAACCATGTGTCTTATTTTCAATAATTCGAGCGCGACATCTTCCCATGATGTTTCCCGAAATGTAATACAACCAGGAATATTTACAAATTATGTGAAATAAACTACAGTATAAATTATATTAGAAATGATTTACATAACAAAATATAACATTTCCTAAGAATTTCGCTTATTACTGAGGTATGTAAAGAACTATCCGGATGCATACCAAACCAATGTTCTACAATTCTGATTTTGTTGATAAAAACATAAATCATTGTAATTGGCGCATTTCTTGACAAGAAAGTGCGGAATGAGAAATGTATTCTTGTATTTTTGTTTAGAAATAGATCGCTATTTTAATTATATCATACATTTTGTTGGATTACCAAAGATTTTGAATTCCTAGTTTTAATATTTCGTATACATCGCATTACTCAAATTATTTTATGTAGGAAATGTTTTTATATAAATTTAAACTTTCAGCTACTTTTCAAATTTATCTGGATTAGTGCTATAGAATGGGGGATTGCACCATATTTACCTCTCGCTAAGAGAGGTATTGGAATAATGCTAAAAATCACATATCCAGTGGATGTGTGTATGTGTGTATTTGTGTGTGTGTGTTTGTGTGTGTGTGTGTGTGTGTGTGTGTGTGTGTGTATGGCTGGATGTTGGACGGACGATTCCTCAAAAACTATAAGGCATAAGACCTGTTTAACTATGAATTCTCAATCTGACATTCCTGGGAATAGCTGAAAAGGTTTTGGTAACAATTGGACAACCGGAAGTAGTAGTTTTTAAAAGAAATTCTTCCAAATATTAATTTTTGAAAATTTTTGATATTACTAATTTTGAAGAACAAAATTCTACACCTGATACATTTAAATTTTTTATTAACTACACTAAGGAAATCAGTTGACAAATTCAATGTTTATAACATAATTTGTAAATGACAGATTTCAGTGTCAAAAATCAACAGTTGTAGTGACATTTTGATAGCTTTTTCTGGGAAGTACATTTAATCTTTCTTATTGTTTTATTAATTCAATATTTGAAATTATAGGTAATATGCATATATCCATCAGAAATACCGCCAATCTGGTTAATGAATTGGAAGAATCTGTGACATTTAGAAACTTCCTCATACAATGAAAAATAGATATAAATAGAATTGTATGTGTGCAGAAGACATGTTAAATACAATTAAAAACAATATTTGGCTAAAGTTTTGTAATATTTTGTTATAAAACGACGGTTCGAAAGCGAAGTGCAATACAATACTTTTATAGCCTAATATGGAAATGGCGAGAGGTCTTGTGCTGGCCACAATAGATTTTTTTCTATAATTTCATCTGAAAATATTAGGAAAACTAAGATTATTGATGAAAATCCGGTGAAAAAAATCCTATTAATAAGCGAGTTATGGTCTCCCGAATTTTGAAAAGATTGACGTGACGTCACATTTATGTGTTTTTATATCAAACTGTTTTCACCATGGACCTAAATGTTCTTGAAGTATATGCTATTTTAAGTTATATTTACATAAAATAAATGAATATTATAACACTGTATAAGTCTACATACATACTTTATAATTACAGGTGTATTTAAATTATTAAGTTTAATGCAAGAAATTTATGTTAAAATAAAAACTGTTTGGAAACTTCAATACAGGAATGTTAGCCCCTCCTTTCGAATTTGAATTTCTTAACTTCCATTGGCAGTAACCCCCACCTCCTAACACGATATTTGTTATGCATATATAGGCGGTCTATCGGTCGCCAATCAAAATATTATATATTGATTTCATATTCGTGTTGAAGCTCTATAACAAAAAACCCTTTATTTCCGAAATATCTCAATTATGCCATTTCATTTTTTTATTAATATTCGTTATTCAGCATGTACATTCGTATTTTTTTACTATTTTCCTTTAATTCGATTGAGCTGGAATCCCCTTTTACATAATTCTAATAACGTATATGTCCCATAAGTTTGGCACAAGTTTCAGTTTTTTACCTCCCGCTACCCTAGGTAAGGGAGATATAGGGATCGTGCCAAAAATCGCACGAAAAGATTTTAGTGAATAAGCACGTTTTGATGTCCCCAGAATCCGATTTTAACATAAAGACAACGCGCCGGAACAAAATGCCCTGTCCGGCAAGACATTTTTGACGAAATACAAAATCACCGTGTTGGTACATCACCCGTACTCACTTGACCTAGTGGCATGTGACTTGCTTTTATTCCCAAATTGTAATTCTGCGTTAAAAGGCACCAAATTCGGGGCCGAGATGTAGTTATAGAAAAGCGGCAGAGCTTATGAACAACCTATCAAAAAAGGCCTGCAGGCATTGCTTCCAACAATGGAATATTCGCATCGGGCGGTGTAGGGTTCGGGGAGGAGAGTACATTGAAGGTGGCAATATTTGTTTTGTGTAATTTTATACATTGTCAATGTTCTAAGATCAATCTTGTTATTTTGTAGCCACACCTCGTAAATCTAATAATTTTGAAAACAGTTACACTGTTCAATTTTGGGAGTATAATTAAAAAATAGCTGAAAATATTGCATCTCATATTTCATCACTAAAATTTGCAAACGAAACTAATTAAGTCACCCACAAGTCTGTCATTGAACAATGGAAAAATAATCATCTTAAAACAAATAATCTCAATCATCTCGAATCGAAAGTGTCTGGGGAGGTATAATTACTAACTACGATCATGAATCATAGGTTATGTTGCAATGGAGTAACCATTAGTTATGATTTTATTTGCGAAGCTATCGTCTTAGCACAATAGTTATAGAGATTTAGGTTATGTATTCGAGATGATGTTATAAAGAAAATATTTCTCTATACTCTTGATTACTGACTGTAACAAGTAATAAGAAATTATAGTTTCTTGTCTTCAAAAATCAAAAATCAAGGGACGGTCATAAACAGCTTCACCGCTCATCACTTAAGTTCAAAATAACTGGTAGTTTCAGTGCCTAAAAACATATGTTCTGTTTTTTTTTTTTCTGGGAAATAAAATTAAATGCATTTTTTTTATTACAAAAAAATCTGTTGTGGCCAGCACAAGACCTTCCGTTAATTTGATGCATTTTGTACAAATCCCATTCCAAAAGTTCATTGGAAAATATTCTATATATCCAGTAAAATTTTTACACGAACACAATACATTTTTTTTACAATGTCCATACAGAAAGTTCCTTGGAAAATATCCTATAAATCCAATAAAATTATTACATGAAATTACATTATGTATACTCATATATAAATACTCTAAAAATGCGTACACTTACGTAACATTATCTTTACAATCAAATAATATTACTACCAAGTTTATATCTTTACCCATTTTTGAATTATTGCCCCAAAAGTCAATATACCCCACATTTAGATAAAAACTACAAAATTTTCAAAAATCTAATTTTTATGTATCTAGATACTTCTCAATGCGCTGATTCCAGATTTTGAAACCGCAGGTCGATATCTCTTCGTTCTCGAGATATTTAAATTCAAAGTTTTACTCAAAACTGCCCATTTTTGGGTAATAACCCAAAAATGGGTGGAGATATGAAACACCATTCGCTCCTACGGACAAAAATACATAAGTATAGCAATTTTCATAATTTTTGTCCAACCGGTTCATTTTTATGAATAAAAGTTTGAAAACCCCTGAAAATGGCCAAAATCTGAAAAAATCGTAAGGGGTACACCTTAGATTTTTGCGATTTTTGGCCATTTTCAGTTATTTTGCTTTAGCGATTTTATGCGGTGTTCAAAAATTCTGAAAATTGGTGTACTTATGTAATTTTGACCGTAAAATCGAATGGTGTTGTCGCCAAATTCATATCTCGACCCATTTTTGGGTTATTACCCAAAAATGAGCAGTTTTGAGCAAAACTTTGAATCTAAATATCTCGAGAACGAAAAGAGATAACGACCTGTGGTTTCAAAATTTGGAATCAGCGCATTAAGAAGTATCTAGATACATCTAGATTTTGTGGGGTATATTGACTTTTCGGGCAATAATTTAAAATTGGTTAGAGATGTAAACTGCGCTGATTCCAAGTTTTGAAACCGCAGGTCGATATCTCTTTTCGTTCTCGAGATATTTAGGTTGAAAGTTTTGCTCAAAACTTTCACTAAAATCTGGATATGCGATTTTTAGCATGAATCCAATACCTCTCTTATCGAGAGGTAAAATATTGTTGAAACTTGTACCAAAACTTATTAAGGGGCTTCAGTTCTTTTAGTAAGCATGTAAAATAAAAATTATTATTATATATACATATATTGTAACCATATAAATTTGTAGAGGATACGTATATGTATTTGACATATTTATATTGATTAATATTTCCAATAAAATTGCAAATCGTCTCGTCACTATGGCAACAAACAATTATTCCAAACAAATTACTCACTATTGAGGTTAGTTATTCTTGCAAACCTATCAATAAGCCTATTTCCAAACAAAACAAACGCAAACTACATTCGCAAACAACACACAGTCTCAAACAATTGCCGATGGTTTTAATCAAAACAAATGACATCATTTCATAACAAAAGCTTTTCTCTTCCCTACAATATGTAATTATAGAATTATTTCAATCTTTTCAATATTTAAATTCGAGATGAAAACGCCAAAATCTGCAGATAATAACTTAATAACTATTGTTTTCGAAGAGCTTATGTTTATGAATTGATTTAATAAGCGAGAAATGAATTTAAATAGAACTATTATTTTGCAATAATTCAATCGAAATTAATTAATCTTTTATTAAGCTCCAGGCCAATAGAAATGAATAGTTTATTAGCATATCAATTGTTTTGTAAATAAATACATCTTTTCACTTTCTGTAATATTTCATATAAGAAGAGGATGGGCACTTTTTCTTATGGGCAGATAATAGATAAATGTTTTAGTTATATACAGGGTGTTCAGGATATTGCTTCCGACATTGGTATCTCGAGCAGTAACGTATGTAACAATAAATAAAAGAAAAATCTGTTATGGCGAGCACAATACCTCTCGTCATTTCCATTTTAGGTTATATAACAATTGTATTGCATTTCGCTATCGAACCGACGTTTTATAATAAAAAAAATACAGAACTTTACCCAAATATTGTTTTTATTTTATTTAACATCTGTCTTCTGCACACATACAATTCTAATTATATGTATTTTAGTCATTGTTTTATAAAAAAAAATCTGTTGTGGCCAGCACAAGACCTCTCGCCATTTAGGCTATATAAGTATTGTATTGCACTTCGCTTTCGAACCGTCGTTTTACAACAAAATATTACAGAACTTTACCCAAATATTGTTTTTTATTGTATTTAACATGTCTTCTGCACACATATAATTCTAATTATATCTATTTTTCATTGTATGAGGAAGTTTCTAAATGTCAGAGATTGTTCCAATTAATTAACCAGATTGGAGGTATTTCTGATGGATATATGCATTTTACCACAATTTTACCTATAATTTCAAATATTTAATTAATAAAACAATAAGAAAAATTAAATATACTTCCCAGAAAAAGCTGTCAGAATGTCACTAAAACTGTTGATATTTGACAATGACATGTCATTTACAAACTATGTTATAAAAATAAATTATAGTGTCTTTATCTCTAAATCAATACAAGATATAATAAATTTTTTAAGTGTATTAGATAGAGAATTTTATGTTCTTTAATATTTAATTAAAAAAACTCCCAAAAAATTATATTTAGAAGAATTTTTCTAAGAAACTACTACTTCCGGTTGTTTAATTGTTACCAAAACCTTTTCAGCTCTTCCCAGGAATGTCAGATTGAGGAAACTGCAGTTAAATATTTTTTAAGTCTTATAGTTTTTGAGGAATCCCTCCATACATACATACACACACACATACATACATACACACACACACACACACACACACACACACACACACACACACACACACACACACACACACACACACACACACACACACACACACACACACACACACACACAGACCTCATTTTAAAAATGTTATAATCGGATTCTAGAAACCTTAAATCGTGCTTATTCAATAAAATCTGGATATGCGAATTTTAGCATGAATCCAATATCTCTCTTAGCGAGAGGTAAAAATACAGAACTTTACCCAAATATTGTTTTTTATTCTATTTAACATGTGTCTTCTGCACATATACAATTCTAATTATATCTATTTTAGTAATTGTTTTATAAAAAAAAAATTTGACATAATTTTGGATAAAATTTACAAAAATAAAAACATATTAATTTTGACAAAATCACATGTTTGTGTAAGTATTAATTGCGCAATTAAAACTTACACTTGTTTTTGACGCATAGGCAAGATTATGATAAAAATGATTTCTTTTTTATATATATTTATTTATATTTAAAATTATTTACTAAATGCTATTATGGTAGAATTGAAGATTGTACCATCTTATTCAATTTTAATTAGTAAAAGTTGCTGAAAATTATATTCAATGTATTTTTTTCAAGAAAAACTGTTAAAAGCTTGTACAAGTGATACTTCCGGTTATCCGATATACACTAAAAACTAATAAGCTCTTTTCACATTAGTATGAAATAGGTATACAAAATTTCAAAATTTTTCTGTTTGATAGTTTTTGAGTAATCGCGTCCAAACGATCCACACACACACACACACACACACACACACACACACACACACACACATAAACACACACACACACTCATACAACATACACACAACACACACACACACACACAGACATCATTGTAAAAATGTTAAAATTCTGGGGACATCAAAACATGCATCTCTATATGCAATTTTTAGCACGATCCCTATACCTCCCTTACCAAGGGTAGCGGGAGATCAAAATAAAATATGTCTTAGATTTCGACTATTTATTAACACATCCTTGCCATCCTTTGTGTAAGAAAATTAACCTAATTATTACACGTTTCCCGTTCAATCCTTCATTCTAAATCCTATTTACCGCCGTTACACTGCAGTGTTTAAAGAGAGGTTAGATTCAGTTGAGTGATCAGTAGCTCGAATCCTGTGTGGGGCACAACACAAAGCCTGTAATTCACAGGAGCCCTAGCGAGGCCCCAGGCACTGCATGAGTACGATACCGCTATGACGTCATCTGTGACGTCAGCAAGAATCGATACACCAGGGAGGAGGTTGTCAAAATGTGGGAACAACAAAGAAAACAAAGACAATGTGGATATGGCAGGATTTTCTTGATTGTTTTAGTTGCATCTTAACAGAACAGGTTGGAGAAGCAGTGTCTTTAAAGGAAATAAATTACTAATAATCACAAATCTGTATATTATGAGTTAGGCCCCCCAAAATTTAAATATACCTACCTTTAGGTAAAATTTTTATACAATGCAAAGCGCTGATTCTTAATTTTTAAACCACAAATTACTGTCCAGGGTTAGATTATCATGAATTTAATGTATAAATTTACATTTACAAATTTTGATTTAAAATTTACAATGTGGTATTCCACCATAACAATTTTTTTTAAATCATTTTAATTTAAAGTATGGCTCAATAAATAATAGTTAAAACAATGATAACATTTTTTAAATAATTACTTTACGAGATATTTTACATTTGCTAAAAGGGGAAATTGACGTCATACAATTGTTATCTTTCTCTCGTAGCGTACTCAGAGCAGTGTGTGTGAGAAAGACAAATATAGGGGGAATGTGACGTTACACTGATTTCTCGAAAATAAAATACTGTTAAACTAGGAACAATTAAGATTTTTTAATACTATGAATTGCTTCAAAACTGAATAAAGTTTTATTTAAAATAATAAAAAAAATCTGTTGTGGCCAGCACAAAACCTTCCGTCAATTCAATGTGTTTTGTACAAATCCGATACCAAAAGTTCCTTGGAAAAGATTGTATATATCCTGTAAAATTGTAACACGAACAAACTATTTTTTACAAATTCCATATTGCAAGTTCCTTTGAAAAGATTCTATAAATCCAGTATAATTATAACACGAATGTACATTCTGTAAATTGCACTTCACACTTCTTCATTCCTATCTAACGCATCTTTTTGACACAGTTCTTCCTCTCTCAAATATTCTGCTACACAGTCCTTCCATCTTCTCTTTGGCCTTTCTTGTATTCCCGGCATTGAAACTGCAAGCCATTTGCGAGGGACACTCTGTCACTTAAATTACTTTCTGATTCCATACTTTCCACTTTGATTTTGCACTTGACACTGACATCTGTCAATTTGAATTTTTGAATATTATCTGCTGTTTCCATAATTTTTGCAAAGCTGACTGGTTTTTAAAAGTTAACCTCTCTTAATCTCTCTATAACTCTATATCTATTGAATATGAAGAAAAACGTATAATCAAATCGTATAGAGAATAAGATTTTCTTTCATATTAATGATCATAAAATGTCGAAAAATGATATTTAACTACGTTTTTTCCAGAAAAACTATTAAGAACTTCAAATAAGGGTACTTCCGGTTGACTAATTATAACCAAAATCTAATCAGCTCTTCATATGGTTGTAAAGAAGAGGAATACGAAAGAATCATAATTTTTAGAATTGTAGTTTTGAAGTTATCGTCGGAGAAAAATTTGTCACACACACACACACACACACACACACACACATGGACACACACACGGACACACACACACACACATACAGACATGAATGTAAAATTAGTAAAATCGTATTCTAGGTATCTTGAAACGTGCTTATTCGTTAAAAACTCACCATCGAATTTTTTGACCAAAGACAATACCTTCCTTTTGACGGAAGGTAAAAATTGAGTGGAATACCCCATTTTATACGTGGTTTATGAGTGAGTACGTGCGTACGTGCGTATGTGTGTGTGTGTGTGTGTGTGTGTGTGTGTGTGTGTGTGTGTGTGTTGGAGGGACGCTTCTATAAGACTAAAGACCAATGTAATTACGTATTCTTTAATTTGACATTAATAGGAAAAGCTGAAAAGGTTTTGGTAACAATTAGTTAACCGGAAGTAGACATTTCTTCAAAAATATTCTAAAAATTATTTTTTGGAAATTTATGTTATTACAAATATTAAATAATATAACATTCTCTATCCGATACATTGAACATTTTTATTATATCATCTATAGATTAGAGATAGAGAATTATAAATATATAAAATGATCCGTTGTAATGAATCTCACAGCCCAAATAACTTCACGGAAACCAGTTGAAAAATTAAAATGTTTGTAACTGACAAAAAAATGTTAGTGTCAAAAATACAGTTACATTACTGAAGGCTTTTTCTGGGAGGTACATTTAATATTTCCTATTTAATTATTAATTAAATATTTAAAATCATAGATACATACGAAGTGTGGCAATTAAATAACGAGATTTATATTTTTCAGGCTTCCCTGTAAATTTGGCAACATTGCAGGCTATGTCATATTAATTTGTCATCTTCCCTCCATCCACTGTTAAAATTTCAAGATAATGGGCTACTTGCGTACCTTTTTTTTATTTAATATTTTTGAAGAGAAGGTAAAAACTTGCTACCCATATTTTTTCTTTTGACAAAATTTTTATTAATTAGCCAGAAAAAAAATAATGAAATTTGGTTATTTGAATTCCCGCCATGTATGACGTAGAATTACGCCGCACCAATGAATAGTCGTAAAGCCACAGCGTGGTGCCGTCCCATAGTAATGGTATGTTTGTATAGGTAATGTAGATCACCTGTTTGACGTTTCAATAATAGTTTGGAGGTTAGTATTTTAGTTTATCTTTTTGGTATCGACATTTTAAATTACAAGTAACTACCTATGTGTTTATTTATAAAGTAATTAATGTATTTGAGAGACTACAGAGAGAGAAAAATGAACTAATGTCAAATTCAAATTAAAACTTTCTCGCGCGCCATGACATCTATTGATAACATTCTTAACATGCTTCCCCTCCCTTAGTTAAATATAAAGACGTCACAGAAAATTTTCTTTCTTAATTTAGTAAAAAATAAATAATTATTTTAAAATAAAATTTATATTTTTATATATGTTTTCAATATAACTTTACGTATATAGTGACAGAAATCGGATTTTCAGTACCACGCAAGTAGCCCATTAGGCAAACCGTTCGGCAGTAGTCTTTGAAGTTAACTACTTTCTCGTACTCCGCCGGAATTATGTTAGTTTTAATATGAAATTCTGTGTGAAACTTAAAAAATCCCCTACAGAAATTAACGAATTGTTGAAGAATGTTTATGGTGATGATGGTCTATCTAGTATTCAAGTTTTCGAGCAGTTTAGATTTAAAGAAGGAAGAAAAGAGATCGGAGACGATTAGCGCCTCGGCCATGCACTGACATTATTTTTTTTTTTCGAAATGCGAGTGATTGTTCACATGGATTGGGTGCAAGAAGGTTTTGATAACCTTTCATGCAGGGGTGAGAAGAAAAAAGGCTGAAATGTGAGAAAACGGCTCATGGATTCTCCATATTTATTATTTATTATTTATATATATATATATATATATATATATATATATATATATATATATATATACATATATTCCTTTGTTAATAACAGTGTAAGAAATGGTGGTGGAATTACATTTGGGCAGATAAATTATTTCAAAACTTCCAGCGTTTATCGCCGAAAGCATCGTATGGTCCACTGTATTATCTGAACCAATAGCAGAACTTTATTCGTTCCTTTAATGAAAAGTGTCGTGGAATAAACTAAGTAAAAGTTTGGGGTTCCCTGTTTCCAATATGATACCCTTGTCTGTGTGTTGGGGTTGTTTACGTTATGAGTTTCCTTGCTTTTCCTTGGTTCGTGTTCGTATCCCGTGCCCCATTAGGGTCAGGACTGCAGAGTATTGGGTTTGTTAAGGGACAACATGTCCCTTCATAGCAATGTAACAGATCATATGAGAACAAGGCCATAAGAAAGAAAATCTTTATCTTTTCAGGTGTAGAAGTCTCTAATCAGTCGCACATTTAGTTGTAAGTGTCTTTATCCAACTTAATTGCATTTACCCGTTCCGTACTTCTAGAGTATTGTATATTGCATATACCGAAATCATTCAAGCAGCCAATGCACGTCATTAATAAAAATTGAATAAAAGTAACTAGATGTATGACGTCATGAACTGTGGTACGTTTGCAGAAGTTTTAGAATCTTTATGAAAAGAGTTATACAGATTGCAATCTGTATTATCGACGTGGTCATGAACTGTCACATCTACAAATTAAATGCTATATTTTCGTCACTGTCCATTTCTATTTAAATTATTTAATACTAACCTTATTTATACCTATGTATGCCATATAAAGACAATAAACAAAAGTTAGCCGAATTTCATAGAAATATACTGAATTCTTCTAATTGATTAGAAGTGCTCCTTTGGCAGATTCACAGATTTTGTGTTAGCGTTAACGGTCACGTTGTATCGTTGCGTTGCGTTTAACATTACTTTATTATAAATAGGACTTTACAACGAACAAAAATGTTTCAAACACGATACAAATATTTTTCAAATAATAACTTTGACAGTATGAACATACAAATTATCAATGTTGCCAACTATAGCAACAATTAAACGAATAATATGACGTTGATGTACATTATTTATATATTATTTATGTCATATACGATAAGTAATGAACTCTACTATTCATCTTAATAATAATTATTTAAGGCTATACACTTCTTGACGGTTAAAACTGATTGAAATTTTATTTAATTTTTCACTATTAGTGATTTTAATGCATTAAGGTTTTGCCACTAAGTGATGAAGTGCATTGGCTGCTTGAGTGATTTGGGTATACATTACTTTTTTCATGGCTTACTACATCTAATATTTATGTATGATGGAAAATATATTATTTTCACAAACCTTAATTTCATTAGAATTAAATATATTACAACTACATTCTCCGTCACACGGTTTCATTATTAACTTTAATGTAATTGCTTCCTGATAGTGACATTTGTTTAAATATGTCAAAATTGTTATTAAAGTATTATGTTTTTGTTTGACGCATAGGCAAGATTATGTATAAAAATAAATTATTTTATAAATTTATATTTAAAATTATTTAAAGTTATTTACTAAATTCTATTATCGTAGAATTTAAGATTGTATCATTGTTTTCAATTTTTATTAGTAAAACTTGCTGAAAAATTATATTCAATGTATTTTTTCAAGAAAAAGTGTTAAAATCTTGTATAAACGACACTTCCGGTTATCCGATATACACTAAAAACTAATTAGCTCTTACCATCTTAATATGGAATGGATACCACGGCAGACACCGGTGTCTGTTCCTGGGTCTGTCCGCTGTTGCCAAATCAGACACCGGTGTCTGCTTTATTTTTTTTAGAACTTTGTTCCACTGTGCTGACTGTGTCTGCAAAAATTGTGTCAACACTATATGAAAGGTCTGCTAATCTTTGGTGCACGTAGAGACATAGGGAATTTTTGATTTTTGTTTAAATTTGTTGAACATTTTTATATTTTTATTAGCCAGGATACGGGAACTAACTGTAACTAACTGTATTGTTCGGATCCATAGCTGTAGTAGCAATGAACATCAGAGCAAGATTAAATTCGCGGAACAGCATTGAAGAACAGATCATACTTGCTCGTATGACATGAATAATTGAATATAGTGTCTGCAGTTATGTGCCTGTTCATAACTCAGATGAAAAATGCGATCAGTGCCACGTCAGACACCGGTGTCTGCTAATTTTAAAACTTCATAACTAAACAATTATCAATATGAAATAATATCTTATTTTCTATATGATTTGATTATACAATTTCCTTCATATTCAGTACATATAGAGTTAAAGAATTATAAAGAGATTAACTTTCATAAATCAGCCAGCTTTGCTATAATCATGAAAACTGCTGATATTTTAAATAATTCTAATTGACAGCTGTCAGTGTCAAGTGCAATTTACATAGTGTATACTCGTGTTATAATTTTATTGGATTTATAAAAAATTTTCCAAGGAACTTTTGGTATGGAGTTTGTAGAAAATAGTATATGTTCGTGTTACAATTTGACTGGATATATAGAATCTTTTCCAAGGTATTTTTGGTATGGGATTTGTTCAAAATCCATAGGATTGAGGGAAGGTAATGTGCTGGCCACATCAGATTTTTTCATTGAAACGATGACATAAGGGGTTGTTCGTACAAACAAAGGATATGAGAAATCTAATTTTACAACATTGATAGGGGACCATTATCTTCAATGCGGTGCAGTTTGTTATTTTTTTTCAATATCTTGTATTATTTGTACCTGTAGCGGTAGCACGCACTTTAGAATTCTATCAAATAAGGCATTTGTTTTCGCTTTTCGCCACGAAGCGAAAATTTGGTAGCATGCATATTCGCCTGCAAGCGTACGACTCGAGGCGAAAGTGTCAAAGTAATGTCATTATTTTGCCAAAATTCCATTCAAAGCCTATTTGTATATAATTTATACATTTATTATATACAACTGTCATAATATTTTTTATTTTAATAGCATAAAATCCGATAATTCCCGAAATCAAAAATGAATATAGAATTCTAAAGTGCATGCTACCAAAATTCGTAAAAGTAAAATCGCATTCGCCTGCTTGCTATGATAGAATTCTAAAGTGCGTGCTACCATTACTGGATGATGTGAATTCTTTCTGGATTGTCCGAAATATTCTTGTCTGTAACTATTCGTTTTGGTATTCCCAGCCATTATATTGTACACTTTTCTGCTAAGAAATGTCCATGTCTCTAATCAGTCGCGCCTAAGAAACATTTGGAGAATTCTCTCTCTCTCTCTATTTTCTATAAAACGTTGGCTTCTTAACGCTCTTCACTACAATTATTTTACAAAATTTTGAATCAATTCTGATCAAATATTTGCTAACAATTATTTTTAAAATTGTTTGCGCGATGAAGTTCTAAATTTGTCTTGGGAACATTGAATGAGTCTGCTGATTCGACTTAATGGCAAAAATTCGGGTCACCCACTTTTTAGTAAATTAATACATACTATACACTATCTTCACGAGTCCATATAGTTCGGTAAATAGTTGTCTGTCCAATATTTTGATCCCTAAAAACGTTAACAATTTCTCTTTTCAGCTATCTGGCCAACTAACCTATAGATAAATTTGTTATGTTCAGTGACAACTGAATTAGACTTTATTTAGTAAAAAAATTTGGAGAGTCAAATTCTCAAAACATTTGTTACATACGTTACGTCGAATAAGCCAAAAAATCCAGTAGATCTGCGTACGAGCGCATGTTTATTGCAACAAGACGCATGTGGTGTATTATATCCCGATTTCGCGGTCTGATATATGGTTGCTATTAATCTTTGCTGGGCTCTGGGCTCTCGCATTCACTATTTATCACAACAGTACAACGCACTTCGCAAAGTAATACATTTCAATCGGCAACGAAACTATATCACAATGCGTAGGTATAAATTATTGGGATATATCACTACGTAGAGATGGCGCTGTGCACCAACGTCAAAACTTCGATAAGGGAGTACTTTTGGATAACTTCCATAAGCGTATCATTGCTGTCACTGTCAGTAGCTTTTTTTTATTCTTCTTGTCCTTTTTTTATAGAGTATATTTCCTTGTTTCCTGTTTTATTAGTTGTAGCAATAGATTATTATTTTTTATTTTAAATACTTTAGTTAGTAGTTGTTAGATTATGTTCACAGTTTTGTTTTTCCTTAGGCCAAGTTTTAATAGTTATTATCCTCCGTCACCTTTAGGTAAGGAAAGTATTGTCTATGGTCAAAAAATTCGGTGGTGAGTTTTTAATGAATAAGCACGTTTTAGGGTCCCTACAATACGATTTTACTATGTGTGTATGTCCGTGTGTGACAATTTTTTCTCTGACGATAAATCCAATACTACAATTCTAAAAATTATAATTCTTTCGTATTCCTCTTCTTTACATCTGAAGAGCTGATTAAATTTTGGTTATAATTGATCCACCGGAAGTACCCTTATTTGAAGTTTTTAACAGTTTTTCTTAAAAAAACGCAGTTAAATATTATTTTTTGACATTTTATTTTTTTTATATATTAAAGAAAATGCTCTTCTCTATACGGTTTGTTTATACATTTTTCTTCATATTCAATAGATATAGAGTCAAAGCATTATAAAGAGATTAATTTTCAAAAATCAGTTAGCTTTGCTATTTATCATAGAAACATCTGATGCAAAAAAGTCTAATTGACAGATGTCAGTGCCAAGTGCAAAACCAAATATGACAAGCACCTATAGGATCAGAATGTCGGGGGTACAAGGAAGGCAAAAATACATAAGTATAGCAATTTTCATCATTTTTGTCCAACCGGTTCATTTTTTACGAATAAAATCTTGAAAACCCCTGAAAATGGCCAAAATCTGAAAAAATCGTAATGGGGACACCTTAGATTTTTGCGATTTTTGGCCATTTACAGTTATTTTGCTTTACAAATTGTATGCGGTGTTCAAAAATTTCTGAAAATTGGTGTACTACAAGTTTTTACAAATTCCATACAGAAAGTTCCGTGGAAAATATTCTATAAATCCAATAAAATTATCATATGAATATACATTATGTTATTATGTATACTCATATATGTATAAATACTCTAAAAATGGGTACACTTGCTTAACATTCTCTTTACAATCAAATAATATTACTAGAAAGTTTATATCTCTACCCATTTTTTAATTATTGCCCCAAAAGTCGATATACCCCACATTTAGATAAAAACTTCAAAATTTTCAAAAATCTAATTTTTATGTATCTAGATACATCAGATAGCGCTGATTCCAAATTTTGAAACGGCAGGGCCATATCTCGTTTCGTTCTCGAGATATTTAGATTTAAAGTTTTGGTCAAAACTACCCATTTTTGGGTAATAACCCAAAAATGGGTCGAGATATGAATTTGGCGACAACACCATTCGATTTTACGGACAAAAATACATGAGTATAACAATTTTCATAATTTTTGTCCAACCGGTTCATTTTTTATGAATAAAAGCTTGAAAACCCTTGAAAATGGCCAAAATCTGAAAAAATCGTAAGGGGTACCCCTTACGATTTTTGCAATTTTTGGCCATTTTCAGTTATTTTGCTTTAGAGATTGTATGCGGTGTTCAAAAATTATGAAAATTGGTGTTCTTATTTAATTTTGCCCGTAGAATCGATTGGTGTTGTCGCCAAATTCATATCTCGACCCATTTTTGGGTTATTACCCAAAAATGGGCAGTTTTGAGCAAAACTTTGAATCTAAATATCTCGAGAACGAAAAGAGATATCGACCTGCGGTTTCAAAATTTGGAATCAGCGCTTTCTGAGGTATCTAGATACATAAAAATTAGATTTTTGAAAATTTTGATGTTTTCATCTAAATGTGGGGTATATTGACTTTTGGGACAATAATTTAAAAATGGGTAGAGATATAAACTTGGTAGTAATATTACTTGATTGTAAAGAGAATGTTACGTAAGTGTACGCATTTTTAGAGTATTTATATATGAGTATACATAATGTATATTCATGTAATAATTTTATTTGATTTATAGAATATTTTCCAATGCATTTTCTGTATGGAATTTGTAAAAAAAATGTATGATGTTCGTATTACAGATGTTCAATTTATTACCGCAAGTATTAGAAATTAAGTATAGTAAAAAGAATATAGTTTCTTGGTTTATAAACATTTTTACATTAAATCTACGTACAAAGCTTATTATTATATAAAATCAAGTTTCCAAGGTCAATTAATTTAATCGATAATTTAAAACTTGGTTGATACCTACATAATATAAAAATCAATTTTATTTACTCCACTTATATTTACATTTTACTACGTACCCTTATGATATTATTACTGTAATAATTTTACAAGGTCACAACATAGTCATTTTCTTTACAAAATCAGTTGCAATTTAACTTTAAATTGATAAAGCTTTTTTTAAAAAATAAATTATTTAATTGTACCGTACATCACAGAAAAGTGTAATCAAAAATGGCTGAAGCGTTCAGTTCCATACAATTACAACAAAATTGTTATTATTATTATTATTATAAAAATATCAAGAATAAAAATATATAAATAAATAAATAAATAATTACATAAATAAATAAATAAATAAATCATCACGGCATATTACCCATTACTGGGTGTTCCAGTATCTCCAACACATGTCAAATATAACGTTTTTAATACATTTTTAATTTATTTCTAATAATTGTAGTTCATTTTTACCTCCCGCTACCCTTGGTAAGGGAGGTATAGGGATCGTGCTAAAAATCACATATCGAGATAACCGGAAATGGCACCTTACCTGAAGCTCATAATGGTTTTTCTTCAAAAAATATCATTAAATGCCATTTTTTCGCATTTTATGTCTTATGAAAATTAAAGATTATTGAATTTTCTACAGGAATACATTAATACTTTTTCTACATATTTTGCAGATAAATTTAAAAATAATTTTTATAATAAATGTCACTGTCAAAAAACTAATCACTTCAAATTAATAATAGTGACATTTTAAAAAGAAAATAGTAAATAAATCTAGTTTTATGCAGTGGAACAGTTTGCAGCGTTAGTAAATACGTAAGTATGTATTTAAATTAATAAAAATGGATAGGAAAGTGGGGCGAAGGATGATTGTTGCGTAACTATTATTGTGGTCCAGATGCGGTTATTCGCTACCGAAAATCAGTCACTTTAATATGTTCTTATGTATGAATGCTATGATGATTGTGGATAAGGCGAAAGAAGAATGTTGTTAAAGTGTGAAGTGAGTTAGCTGAGCTCTTACTCTTATCCCTTTTCTTATTGTTACTATTGTTTCCGGGTATTTGCTAACCCCCTAAATAGGAATCGAGTGATTTTATGTACGTATGTATGTAAGTAAAAATTAAATAGCGGGAGGTTTTGTGTTGGCCACATCAGATTTTTTCTCTTAATCCTGAAGCCTAAGATAAGTACAATTCATTTGTTACACAGTTCATTTTTCAAATGAATGTAACTGACAGGTAAACGTCATTGTTAAAAAACGAATCACTTCAAAATAATAATAGTGACATTAAATAATAAAGAAAATCGTAAATAAAGCAATAGTTTTGTGTTATATGCAAAGGAACTTATATAGTTTGCAGCATTAGTAAATATGTAGGTATGTATTTAAATTAATAAAAATTAAGTCACTGTCAAAAAACTAATCACTTCATAGTGACATTTTAAAAAGAAAATAGTAAATAAAGCAATAGTTATATGCAATGGAGCAGTCTGCAGCATTAATAAATACGTAGGTATGTATTTTAATTAATAAAAATTAAATTGCGGGAGGTTTTGTGTTAGCCACATCAGATTTTTACCTCTCGCTACACTTGGTTAGGGAGGTATAGGGATCGTGCTAAAAATCACATATCGAGATTTTAGTAAATGACCACGTTTTAAGGTCCCTAGAATCCAATTTTAATATTTTCACGATGATGTCTGTATGTGTGTATGTGTGTGTGCATGTATGTTCTAACTCAAATACTATCATTCAGAAAATTCTGAAACCTTGTACTTCTATCCTATTCTAATATGAAAAGAAGCCATTAGATTTTGGTGTAAATCGGATAACCGAAAATGGCACTTTACCTGAAGCTCATAATGTTTTTTCTTCAAAAAATACCATTAAATGCCATTTTTTCGCATTTTATGTTTTATGAAAATTAAAGATTATTGAATTTTCCACAGGAATACATTAATACTTTTTCTATATATTTTGCAGATAAAATTAAAAATAATTTTTTTTATTAGTCCCGAAGCCTAAGATAAACACAATTCCTTTGTTACACAGTTCATATTTCAAATGAATGTAACTGACAGTAAATGTCACTGTCAAAAAACTAATCACTTCAAATTAATAATAGTGACATTTTAAAAAGAAAATAGTATATAAATCAATAGTTTTATGCAATGGAACAGTTTGCAGCGTTAGTAAATACGTAAGTATGAATTTAAATTAATAAAAATGGACAGGAATGTGTGTCGAAGGATGATTGTTTCTTAACTATTATTATGGTCCAGATGTGGTTATTCGCTACCGAAAATCAGTCACTTTAATATGTTCTTATGTATGAATGCTATGATGATTGTGGACAAGGCGAAAGAAGAATGTTGTTAAAGAGTGAAGTGAGTCAGCTGAGCTCTTACTCTTATCCCTTGTCTTATTGTTACTATTGTTTCCGGGTATTTGCTAACCCCCTAAATGGGAATCGCGTGATTTTATGTACGTATGTATGTATGTAAAAATTAAATAGCGGGAGGTTTTGTGTTGGCCACATCAGATTTTTTTCTTAGATTTCATCCCTGTTGCCTTGTTGCGTATCAAATATGTATTCTTCAATACAAACAATAACTGTTTTTCCAGTTATTAAAATTAAATTAGTACACCACGCAAACCTAATAATTCCGTGACGTCATTACCTAGTTACAAACTTTAATGACGTGTCTACTCTGCATAAAAACTTTACTATACGCAAATACGTACATTGTTAAGCCCGTACGTGACTCCTGGCCCGTAGAGTAATACCGCTACCGCTACCGCTGAGCGTGTACGTTATGTTGGCTGCGCAGTGCGCAACCAAAGGCCACGGCAGCAGGATTAGGGATGCAGGAATAGACCACAGCAGGATGCCGCGTACCAAACAGGAATTATGCACATAATAGCCTTCGTTAGCTTAGCTTGGTTAGCTGCGAATGTAGCGGATAGTTCGGGGGGGTCATCAAATGTGAAGGGAATTTGTGTGCTGCAGAAGGGCAAAGGTCAGTATAATATTAGTGTACAGGGTGTATAAATTTAGAAGTTGTGACAACTCAATTTTTAAATAATACTAATAAAATTTCCCCTTAACATTAAAATTTAATTTTAATAAAACTAGATACGTATTTTAAAAATCTGATGTGGCCAACACAAAACCTCCCGCTATTTAATTTTTAATTTAAATACATACCTACGGATTTACTAACGCTGCAAACTGTTCCATTGCTTTATTTACTATTTTCTTTTTAAAATGTCACTATTATTAATTTGAAGTGATTAGTTTTTTGACAGTGACATTTACTGTCAGTTACATACATTTGAAATATGAACTGCGTAACATAGGAATTGTGTTTTTCTTAGACTTCGGGACTTGTAAAAAATATTTTTAAATTTATCTGTACAATATATAGAAAAAGCATTAATGTATTCCTGTAGAAAATTCAATAATCTTTAATTTTCATAACGACAAAATGCGAAAAAATGGCATTTAATGGTATTTTTTGAAGAAAAACCATTATGAGTTTCAGATAAAGTGCCATTTGCGGTTATTCGATTTACACCAAAATCTAACGGCTTCTTTTCATATTAGAATAGGGTATAAATACAAGGTTTCAAAATTTTCTGAATGATAGCATTTGAGTTAGAGCGAAGACAAAATCCCTACACATACACACATACATACATACACACACACACACATACATACATACACACATACATACACACACACATACACACATACAGACATCATCGTGAAAATGTGAAAATTGGATTCTAGGGACCTTAAAACGTGGTCATTTGCTAAAATCTCGATATGTGGTTTTTAGCACGATCCCTATACCTCCCTTACCATGGGTAGCGGGAAGTAAAAATTATTTTTAAATTTATCTGTAAAATATATAGAAAAAGTATTAATGTGTTCCTGTAGAAAATTCAATAATCTTTAATTTTCATAAGACATAAAATGCGAAAAAATGGCATTTAATGGTATTTTTTGAAGAAAAACCTTTATGAGCTTCAGGTAAAGTGCCATTTCCGGTTATCCGATTTACACCAAAATCTAATGGCTTCTTTTCATATTAGAATGGGGTAGAAATACAAGGTTTCAGAATTTTTCGAATGATAGTATTTGAGTTAGAGCGAAGACAATATCCACATCCACATATACACACATACATACACACATACATACACACACACACACACACACATACACACACACATACACACATACAGACATCATCGTGAAAATGTTAAAATTGGATTCTAGGGAGCTTAAAACGTGGTCATTTACTAAAATCTCGATATGTGATTTTTAGCACGATCCCTATACCTTCCTTACCAAGGGTAGCGGGAGGTAAAAACTAATTTCTCAACTTCAGTAGTACAACAAAGAGAAGTTAAGATTACTTAACATGTCAACCATGCCAGAGGTCCTGACAACTCTGAAAAATAAGGGAGATAACTGGGATTATACAGGATGTCTCAATAAGCTTGCTCAGTATTGGTAACTTTTTTACCTCTCACTAAGAGAGGTATTGGAATCATACTAAAAATCACAAATCCAGATTTTAATGAATAAGCACGTTTCAAGGTCACTAGAATCCGATTTTAACATTTTTACAATGATGTCTGGTGTGTATGTGTGTATGAGTGTGTGTGTATGGCTAGATGCTGGACGGACGATTCCTCAAAAACTATAAGACATAAGACCTGTTTAACTATGAATTCCTCAATCTGACATTCCTGGGAAGAGCTGAAAAGGTTTTGGTAACAACTGAACAACCGGAAGAAATAGTTTTTAAAAGAAATTCTTCCAAATATTAATTTTTGAAAATTTTTGATATTACTAATTTTGAAGAACAAAATTCTACACCTGATACATTTAAATTTTTTATTATATCTTAGAGATAAAGACGCTATAATATATAGAATATCGGGATATAACAAGTCGAGTAGGCGAAACTACACTAAGGAAACTAGTTGACAAATTCAAATGTTTATAACATAATTTGTAAATGATATATTTCAATGTCAAAAATCAACAGTTTTAGTGACATTTTGATAGCTTTTTCTGGGAAGTACATTTAATCTTTCTTATTGTTTTATTAATTAAATATTTGAAATTATAGGTAATATGCATATATACATCAGAAATACCGCCAATCTGGTTAATGAATTGGAAGAATCTGTGACATTTAGAAACTTCCTCATATAATGAAAAGTAGATATAATTAGAATTATATATGTGCAGAAGACATGTTAAATACAATAAAAAACAATACGTTTATAACGTAATATGGAAATGGCGAGAGGTCTTGTACTGGCCACAACAGATTTTTTAATTGAAGAGATACGACGTTGGTTGAATGAGCAAAATTGTGCCATATTATATTAGAAAATTGGTCACGTCGATAAAAAAAAATTGTGTCAGCTGTTCCCAAAATTTGGGACAAAATATATATTTTTTAAATGGCACCAAATATTTTTTATTATCTTATTGCTGTAATCATGGAAACAGCTGAAATATTTAAATAATTCTAATTGACAAATGTCAGTGTCAAATGCAATTTACATAGTGTATGTTCGTGTTATAATTTTATTGGATTTATAGAATCTTTTTCAAGGAACTTTCGGTATGGAATTTGTAGAAAATAGTATATGTTCGTGTTAGAATTTTACTGGATATATAGAATCTTTTCCTAGGAACTTTTGGTACAATACAGGGGATTATATAGGGTGTCTCCATAAGCTTGCTCACTATTGGTAACTTTTTTATTTGAAGAGATACGAGGTTGGATAAATGAGCAAAATTGCGCCATTTTATATTAGAAAATTGGTCATGTAGACAAAATAAAAATTCTGTCAGCGGTTCTCAAAATTTGGGACAAAATATATATTTTTTAAAAGGAACTATATATTTTTTATTATCTTATTGGAAAGAGTAATTTTTTTCTCTTTCCAATAAGGTGATATTGTTTATATACAATTTTTCAAATAAACGAGTTATTTACGGTTAAAAATATTTTTTTTATAAACTGTTTTATTAGTTTATTTAGCCAAGTAAGCCATGGAAACAATTGATTCTTTTTTGTTTGACGTTTAATAATTTCTCCCGTAAAGTTCTCTGTATTTAATAATGTTTAATAATTTTACAAAAAAATGAAGAAAAGTTAGATATGATCTTACTATATGGAAAGTTATATCTAGACAACAGTTACGTAGAAAGGTCGGCTCTGTTTTCGAAAGAGCTGAAATGTGCCAAAGAATTAATGGCTTTCAATTTGAATATTTTCTTTAATTGTTTTGTTATTACTGTAAAATAAGTTATTAAAATAATAATTTTATAAAGGACAATTGTTTCCATGGTTTACTTGACTAAATAAACTAATAAAAGATCATTTTTATCTTTAAACGTAAATAACTCGTTAATTTAAAAAATTTATATATAAACAACATTACTTTTTTGAAAAGAAAGAAAAAAACTGTATTTAGTGCATACCAATCCAATCCCAACAGACGCCAAATATTTCCAATTTTAAATGGCACAAATGTGACTTCTGTGGTGCACTCTCCACACCAGCTATGAGTGCCCGTGAAGTGACGCCTGGTAAACGCCCATACGGTAAAATATATCGTCATCATTACTGATGTCTACATATGTATGTTGCAGATACTGGCACACCCAGAAATGGGTAATATGCCGTGATGATATATTTATTTTTATTCAATCCAATCCCAAATAACAAAATGTAATACAAAAATCCCGCTCTAGGTTTCCAAAAAACAAACAAACCCCCTCATCCACATTCACATTTCTTTCCTTCCCCACCACTCTTTGTTTACACCCCCACTACCTCACTCGTGCTCTGCGCACGCTCCACTCTATCGATCGGCCAGCATCGCTCCGCGTTCGGCTATGTTCGTCGTCAGTTGTCCCGCAGTCTACTGCCGACTGTTGACAAGCGCGCATCGCACCCCGTGCTCTCGCAGCACCCTTGATCGGCGCGGGTGGGCGTGTCATAGGCTGACAATGTGTGCGTATATATTTCGTACCGCCCCTTTTCAAGCTGTAGGGATTGTGGAGTGATGTGCCAAAGTAAATAGGGATTGAGATATATTTGTACTTCCTGGTAAGGATAGTAAGATTAATAAAATAAAAATTATTTTTTGAAGGAAATATTTGTTTTTGATTTTGATTTTATATTTGTTGTGTTCGGTGCTGTGACCGGTGACTGAGCACGTTAAAGGGCTGGTACACTGTTTGAACTAAAAGTATTTATGCAACTCTATTTATTCTTTGAAAGGCTGCCTTGTAAATCTTTTAACCTTCTTTTTGATGATTGCACTTGTTTCATTTTAAACAAATAACGTCTACTTTCAAGTCTGACAAAACTATTTCTAGCTAAAAGTATCTGAGTCACAAGTTATTACATTTTGAAGTTTAAGCATCTTGAACAATAAAGAATCTAAACAGTTTTTCTTTGAAAATCTCGAATTCAAAAAATGGACCAAGCCAAAAACTATTCAATTTTAAAAATATTAAATGTCATAAAAGTGGGGACTGCCAACAATAAACAAAAAATAAACGCACGACTTCTAGTTTAACTAAGTGTACAAGGGGTACGTTTTCTGTTTAGTAGAATGCAACCAGTTTTACTTACAAACAATGCATGCAACCTGTCAATGAAAAGTTTGATATATTAAATACTGAAGATTCTAAGGCTAATATAAATGATAATACCGTGAGTATTTTTTAGCGTGAAACATTGATTGACAGCAATGTATTTGCCCGTTCCATTTAAAATGAAACATAGGGAACGAATTTGACATTGATAAGACGTCAATAGAGGTTAATTTTGTTTAAATAATTATACCTGCATTCTAAATTAAAATTAGTCGTAGAAAAAATATAGTGTGCACCTTGTGCCCGAGTGGTTTTCTGACTCGGCTAAATTTCTTACAATATTTAAATATAATACTTCTGTCAAATTCATTCCCCATGTGTCATTTTAAATGAGACAGACAAATACATTGCTGTCAATGAAATGTCAAATCATAACTTACAGGAAAATTGAACGGTTTTCTGTTATATTAACAAGATGTCATTAGAGGTTAATTTTGTTTAAATAATTACACCTGTTTTCTAAAAATTAAATTTAGATGTATAGAAAAAATACTGTGTGCACCTTGTGCCCGAAATATGTTTACTCTGATAAATTTCTTACAAAATTTATATATAATACTTTTGTCAGATTCGTTCCTTATATAAATAACGGGCAAATACATTGCTGTCAATCAAATATCAAGTTGTAACCATGGATATGGCAAACCCAATGTTTCACGTTAAAAAATACTCACGGTATACTTAAATTAAGTGAAAATAAAAACTATACAGGGTGTTCGTGGCACACTTATTTTAGCTATAATGAAATAAAACATACTTATATAGCATACTTCACTTAAAAATGTTGTTACGCAATAACAAATGTATGATTCTTGACGACATACGTAAAGAATATTACACAACTGACAACTAATAATAATTTAATATCAATATGTATATATATATATATATATATATATATATATATATATATATATATATATATATATTATTGTCTTACACCCAATTCTTCTACATCAGAAGGAAGATCTATAGTTTTCATGTATTTTAGGAAAAATAGCAGTTTAAAACCCAATATATTTAATTTTCTTTTATTCCAAACCAAAATGAAACGTGGTATATTACATTATAAATATAAAATAAACAAATAATATAGGTACTTTATTTATTTATATTCATAATTTCATGACAAAAAAGTATCTGTACGATAACCAAAACATTTAAATAATAACCCATTTTTTAAAACTCTCATTGTAAAATTATCTCAATAGGAAAAGTATAAAAAAACATGTTTCATAAGTCCTTTGTAAAACTCGGCTCGCGGCTCGTTTTCCAAAGTTGGACTCGTAAATTAATAGATTGCCTTATAATTCTATGATACTTGTTTTTAATATAGTATTTTTTACGTCTGTTAAAAAAGTACTTTTTTTCATTAAAATGGATTTATAAAGTGTCTTTTTTTAACACAATAAGTGTGAAAAAAGTGCACTTTTTTAAACGCAAACACGTGAAATAATGAAACGGTACGGCACGTTTCTTCATACGTTCATTGCAGGCGTAAAAAAAAATGTATGCAACTCAAGTAAACAATATCTTATTTCACTTAGGATTTGACTTTCTTATTCGTAAAATAAGACTATACTTTTTACTCTTCTTACATTAATAACTAATTCCGTTGACCGTGTATTAATAGGTTACCTATATTAACGTATAGGAAATCATTCATTAATGACCCCTATTAATGTATGATTTTTATTAATAAACGATTTTAGTACGTAACCACAGACCATTACTGAACAATTGTCTAAGTCAAAACTTATGTGTCAAACGTTACTAACCTAAAAATTTTTGTTATGAAATAAAATTAAATTTTACAATTCAGTAAAATAGTCAATGGAAAAATATTGGAACTAACGCTTATATATTGGCGATTAATGGGGTATTCCAACATTTTTTAAAAATATTTTTTTTACATTAGTACAGACCAGTAGGACTCTGAATATCTAACTTTGAGTACGAAAATGTATGCATCACATGAGATATGAATTTTAAAAAATTTCATCGCAATTCAAATTTTCTTATCATGGCGCGCTTATGACGTCAACTCGATGGTGACATCTGCAACGAACTTCAGCGCCTAAATCCACATGTTCATGACAGCCATTTGCTTATTTACATATGATTTTAGTAGCAGCGTGTATTTCGGTGTTTGTACTGTGTAATAATTATAAAGTGGACGAAATGTCAAACAAGAAATATACCCGCGCGTATTAACTACTGGCTCCATCTGTGTTTTTAAACGAAAATATTTACTTTGAAATGAGCAACAGATTATCAACTTGACGTCACAAATTTCAAGGACGTTTCTAGAGCAATAAAAATTCCAATTTTGTAACATTAAATTATGAATTAAAACTTTTTATTAAACATGTTTTATTATACCTATTTTTCTACTATATGAAGATGGAAACTATAGAAAAAAATTATTATTTTGCATTAATTTCATATCACCGGAATACCCTATTATCTCAACAATTAACGCGTTTGCTGCGCTCACGCGTTAAAATGTCTCCATCATCACCATCATTAACACACGTGATAGTTAAATAACTATTTCAACATTAAAAAGACTACTATGAATATATTTGTAGAAAAAATATATATATTTTGCGAAGGTATATTTTAATATTCTTGATTTACATTTAAAAATCATAACTTTAATTACAAAAAAAATACATAATTATTCTGGTCTTTTGTTAGTTATTATATACCCGTTACTACATAATTGAGGTATAACTAACGTTAGTGTAATAGTCTGCGAGCACGACCATACAATATTATAGATTCCAGATACGATATCAGATTTTTAATCTTAGCTATTTCGTATGGTTAACATGCATACACCTAAATACAAGCTAATGTAATATGAAACATAACCACATTATCGTATTTAATGCTAGCTATTTTATCGGTTACCAATATTTAGAGCATTAAAAGCGATTTAAAATAATTGTTTAGTTGTTTTGGTATTCATATAATCTGTGATATTTGAATATTGTTACCTGTTACCCATCTTTTATTTTCAATATTTTTAAAGGTTAAAATCATAACAAGCTTTTGTTTTGATTGTCAAAAGTAATGCGATTTTAATATCAAATAACTTCAACATTACCATGAAAGTATAATATTGATTTGTAATCAAATATATACTCGTAAACTTGTATTTACTCATTTTTATTTACATGTACAGAAACTTTATAGATTAGTACAAAAATAAATACAGTAAGTACAGAAAGATATAAATAAAACAATAAAAGCAAAGATGTAAATTTAACATAACCTAGTAAAGTAATTCGCATTTAAAAATGGCGAAGCGGTCATTTTACATTTTCTGATTTTCATATTAAATATGTATGTATTTTACACCTTACAAGTCTTTAGACGGACACTTACGTAACATTCTCTTTACAATCAAATAATATTACTACCAAGTTTACATCTCTATTCATTTTTTAATTATTGCCCCAAAAGTCAATATACCCCACATTTAGATAAAAACTTCAAAATTTTCAAAAATCTAATTTCTATGTATCTAGATACTTCGCAATGCGCTGATTCCAAATTTTGAAACCGCAAGTGGATATCTCGTTTCGTTCTCGAGATATTTATATTCAAAGTTTTGCTCAAAACTGCCCATTTTTGGGTATTAACCCAAAAATGGGTCGAAATATGAATTTGACGACAACACCAATCAATTCTACGGGCAAAATTACATAAGTACACCAATTTTCAGAATTTTTTAACACCGCATACAATTTCTAAAGCAAAATAACTGAAAATGGCCAAAAATCGCAAAAATCTAAGGTGTACCCCTTACGATTTTTTCAGATTTTCGCCATTTTCAGGGGTTTTCATGCTTTTATTCATAAAAAATGAACCGGTTGGACAAAAATTATGAAAATTGCTATACATATGTATTTTTCTCCGTAGAATCGAATGGGAATGTCGCCAAATTCATATCTCGACCCATTTTTGGGTTATTACCCAAAAATGGGTAGTTTTGAGCAAGACTTTGAATCTAAATATCTCGAGAACGAAATGAGATATTGACCTGCGGTTTCAAAATTTGGAATCAGCGCATTAAGAAGTATCTGGATACATACAAAATTAGATTTTTGAAAATTTTTAATTTTTTAACTAAATGTGGGGTATATTGACTTTTGGGGCAATAAATCAAAAATGGGTATAAACTTGGTAGTAATATTATTTGATTGTAAAGAGAAAAGAGAATGTTACGCAAGTGTACGCATTTTTGGAGTATTTGAACAACTGTGTGAATTTTTAGAAATAAAAGTATTGAAATAAAAATGAATAAATGCTACAAAAAAAGTTCCTTGGAAAAGATTCTATATATCCAATAAAATTATAACATGAACATACACTATGTAAATTGCACTTGACAATTCCTTTTTTCTTCTTCAGCTTTCTCCAATTTTATTAGGAGTCACTGTTTCTTACTCTTCTCTTTCACTCATTCCTGTCCAACGCATCTTCCTCACATAGTTCTTAATCTCTCAAGTCTTCTGCGTCCTTCCATCTTCTCTTTCGCCTTCCTCGTACTCCCGACATTCTGATCCTATAGGTACTTGCATTATTTGATTTTGCACTTGGAACTGACATCTGTCAATTAGAATTTTTTGAATAATTATGTCAGCTGTTTCATGATAAATAGCAAAGCTAACTGATTTTTGAAAATTAATCTCTTTATAATGCTTTGACTATATCTTTTGAATATGAAGTAAAATGTTTAATCAAACCGTATAGAGAACAGCATTTTTTTTAATATTTATAAAACATAAAATATCAAAAAATAATATTTAACTGCGTTTTTTTTTAAGAAAAACTGTTAAAAACTTCAAATAAGGGTAATTCCGGTGGATCAATTATAACCAAAATTTAATCAGCTCTTCATATGGATGTAAAAAAGAGGAATACGAAAGAATTATAATTTTTAAAATTGTACTACTGGATTGGAGTTATCGTCGGTGAAAAATTTGTCACATACGGACACACATACACAGACACACACACATACAGACAATATTAAAAATAGTAAATTCGTATTCTAGGAACCATCAAACGTACTTATTCATTAAAAACTCACCAACGAATTTTTTGACCAAAGACAATACCTTCCTTACCTAATGGTGATGTAAGGTAAAAATGACAACTTTTAAACATATTAAAATTTATTAAGAATAATTTGATTAAATTTCCCTAAAATTGTGTTAATTTTATTACATTTCATCCCGTTATAAAAATATAACCTTAAATATTCAAAAGAAGTAAAAACCATGAATACATTTGAATATAGATGTTGTGGCAACCTCGAATTAATTAAATTGCTCTACAAGGAAAAAAACGAACCACCCTCTCGATAGAATAAGAAAATAACGAGTTCTTTGAAAGAAGAGGAGAATAAGAGATAAAATAAGATTTGACTTTTGAGCCTTTTGACATTTTCCGCTCTCAAATGTTAGGTTAGAACTTCTTTGGAAAATTTTAATGAGGTAAATATCTGAGGATATTTTTAATGAAGCTTGCTTTGTTAAACGGTTATGATATCTTTTACATCATTAAATAGCAAATCTTTATATTATTTTTCAATTTTGTTTATTGATTTTAATTTGTTTTGTATTCATTTTTTCATATTTATATTTTCCAAGAAGAGATCTGTAGTGTTATCTAGATACTTTATTTTTGATAACTTGATATTTTTTCAATATGGCTGCAAAATTAGTATGTCTTTTCATTCTTTTGGTCAAAAGAGAATAATTTTGGAATCGAACAAATAGAAAAACTTACCTCTGGTAAAGAATTAGTTCCAAAACGAAAAAAGTGATGATGACGTAGTTTGAGTTAATCGTTGGCTTTACTATATGTAAAACACTTAACTGTACTAGCGCCATTCAGCGACAACATAGCTAACTTCTTAGTAAACAAAGAACATGACAACTTTTGGCGCGCAGTGAAAGTTTAAATGTGTTTAAAACTAGTAAAAACTGAATTATTATACAAATAATAACTTCAGACACCATGTATTATGTTAATACTTTAAAATAAATATAAGTTTCATTCAAAATTTCGTGAATTATAAGTTCAGTTATTTAATATAACCTCAAATAAGTTTACGTGTTTTTCTCCAAAGTTTTGAAAGATGGGTATAAGTGGTTTACTGCCATTTGTTAAGCCTGCATCTACAGAAAAACATATAAAAGATTTCAAGGGACAAACTGCGGCAGTTGATTCATATTGCTGGTTACATAAAGGTGCATTTGGATGTGCCGACAAACTCGCTATGGGCGAAAAAACAGATGGGTATGAACAACTACACAAATATTTACACAAAATATGCATTTTTCTTCATTTTAGTTTCATTTTGTACTGTTTTAAGTACATAGACATGCTCCTAGCATTCAAAATCAAACCAATAATGGTTTTTGATGGCCAACATCTTCCAGCGAAACTTCAGACAGAAAAAAAACGGCGGGAAATTCGAAACCAAGCGAGAAAACGTGCCACAGAATGTCTCAAACTCGGAAACATGGCTGAAGCCAGGAATAATTTCAAGAGATGTGTTGATATTACGCCGGAAATGGCATTTGAAATGATAAAAGAATGTAGGAGGAGGAATATAGATTGCGTGGTGGCGCCATATGAGGCTGATGCACAGCTGGCTTATTTGAATCGGACGAAAATAGCCGATTTTGTTATCACTGAAGATTCGGATTTGTTGGCGTTCGGCTGCTCGAAAGTAAGAGATTAATAATTTTGTAAATTATAAAGTTTGTATGGAAGCTCGTAATTTACTTTTGAATCGTTAACAAATAAAATTAATATGATTTGAGGTAAACGTGAATAAAATATAAACTAAGTTTTTGATACTTTATAACTCTTCTAAATAAAATTTTTGAACATTTTTAAATTTGAAGTACAGTGTCTCATTTTCGATGTTCTTTTAGGGTATCTCGGGAAATATTACTCATAGGGTAAAATCGTTTGCATATTTCAGGGTCAATTTTTTGAAAAAAGTTTAATAGTCATCACAGGAATTTTCGATCTTCTTTTGTTTTTGAGCTACGCAGGCAAAAATTCGTTTTTCGTTCATTTCGAAAATATCTCATAACTTATTTATTATGGTAGTTAGAGAAAAATTGTTTTAACAAATTTTGTACCGTTTTGTAGGTAAAATAAAATGGCGTAATTAAATTTTTACGAAAATTTTATAATTCTCGAGATATTACACAAACTTATGATTTTTTAAATGGCAACTTATGTTGAAAATAGTCTTTATCTTTTTGCTTATGGGCTTCCAAAATTAAAATGCGCTACTGGTGGCAGATTTCTGAACTGAGTGAAGTGTACATGTAAACAAAAACAATTAAATAAAAGTAAGGCTATGTAAATAGAAATTAATATACGTACAACTAACTACAGCAATGAAATATAATCTAAATAAAGGAAATCAAATATTTTTTTATTAAAAAAAACAATATAATGTTAATTAAAATATGACTAAAATACTCTTAACCTACAACTACTTACTAAAATTAACCCTATTAACTAAAATATTATTAAAACTATCACTAAATTGTTACTACAAGAAAGATCAAACTCAATTCTACCGAAATTAACAAAAAAACACTATACTACATCTCAAATTAAATTAAAAATACGAAAATTAGTCTCACACCAACTGTACTCTTATGGAAGCCAGTGAAAAATGTAGCATTCGTTTGAATTTTGACGTTTGACATCAGCGCCATCTCTTGATAATTCGGAAGCCCAGTTGCCCAGTATAACAAATCTATATTCTTTTGTTTTACACATGAATAAAAGATGATTTATTAATTTTTTGGGGTGAAAAAATTGAAAATGAAAAAAAAAACCATTATAGTTCATCAATTGTTTATTTCTAATATTATTTGATTCCTTTATTTCCTTTAAAAGCATATTAAACCATTTTTTTCGAATTATGTCAAAGCCAACTGTGACGTCAATAAATAATAATTTAAATAATTTACAAATAATTGGTTTAGAATAATTTTGAGAACATAATTAATAGATATGGAATCAAAATAAACAAATGATGAACTATTATAGTTTCTTTTTTCATTTGTTTCTTAATAATTTCAATTTTTTCACCCCAAAAAATTAATAATTTATCTTTTATTCATGTGTAAAACAAAAGAATGTAGACTTGTTATATATAATTGAAAAGGTTATAAAATTAGCAAAAAGATAACACAACACAGGTTGCCATTTAAAAAATCATAAGTTTGTGTTATATTTTGAGAATTATGAAGTTTTCAAAAATCTAATTATGCCACCTTATTTTACCTAAAAAACGGTACAAAATTTGTTAAAACAATTTCTCTCTAACTACTATAATAAATAAGTTATGAGATATTTTCGAAATGAGCGAAAAACAAGTTTTTGCCTGTAGCTCAGAAACAAAAGACGATCGAAAATTCCTGTGATGACTATTAAACTTTTCTCAAAAAGTTGACCCTGAACATCGGAAACGAGATATCCTGTGCGTATTAAAACTAAATGTTCAAATTTAGCCAAAAATAAACATTTAACAATCAACTTTTGTTTATATTTGAGCTTTTCTACATATATAAAAAGAATTAATATTTTAGGTCCTTTTTAAATTAGACCTAACAGGTAAAGGAACTTTAGTAGAAAGCGATAAGTTACATCTGGCCACTAAAGATCGTCCAGATACTTTTTCATTTGATAAATTCCGACAGATGTGTGTATTATCTGGATGTGATTATCTGGAATCTTTGCCTGGTATAGGTCTGAAAAAAGCGCACAAATTCTTCAAAAATGTTTCAGATGATGATATCTATAATGTAAGTATTATAATTTAGGTTTACACATATACCTATTAACTAATATATTTCGGATCCTTTGCTTTTCTTGAAGAAAACACTTATCTCACACAAACACCCAACCGCGAATTATGCGCATGCTTGGAAACCTTGACTACTATTGGCTAACGAGGAAATCATGATCACTTTTTGCGAATCACAGAGTTCTGTTTATTAACGACTAGCGCGAGAAATTTTAAATATAAATTTGAGAAATTAAATGTACTTATTATTTATTTTGTATGTAAATTCTTGAATATAAATATTAGTAATAATAAAAAACATTGACATATTCTAGTGCTAAATTTGAATTAAATAATTTACTTTGTTGTACTGTAAAAATAATAGGAATACAATTTGGTCAGGATTAATTTATTTAGGTGGCAATAAATTACTGTATGAAACACAAAGCAAATGCTTTCGAAGTGCAACTACAAACAGAAATGAAATAAAACGTCAAAGTCAAACCATGTGCTCGCTGCATCACCAGGGCTGCGTTCCAAAACCAAGAATACCGAGTTATGGCGTAGAGCTATGATGTGTTGTGTTTTGGAACGAATGAGAGTTTTGTTGAAGTAAAAAATTGAAACTAAATTAAAAATAATTTTATAAAACTAACAAAACTACTTATAATTACAACATTAATGTCAAGCCCGTAATAAAAGCGCTTTTATGGAGCACTCTCCTCAATATAATGTGAAAATACGCTCCATAAAAGCGCTTTTATTATAAAAGTATGCTCGTAATATACGCCAACGTATTTACTTATGTTTATTTTCAACCAAAAGCATGTTTTCTTCCTCAAGAAGGCAAATTACTTTCATATGTTGAGAATCGTGAGCATCTACGTTTGAAAATATTGTGGAGTAATTTCTATACCCTCCTCGTTAGTAGAGTAAATAGAACATCACTTTGGAGTAAATTCTGGCTGTTTTGTAACAGGTTGAGTAAACTCTGAGAGTAAGGTTATTAGTTTTGAAGCGACTTTGAATAATTTCGTACTCTAAGAGTAGGATTTTGGAACGCAGCCCAGCCAGCGACGCTGTCAGCGCTAGCCAATAGTAGTCAAGATTTCCGAGCATGCGCATAATTGCCCGTTGGGTGTTTGTGTGAGATAGACTTATGCAGAAATGATATTTCCATTTGACAGTGTTTCCTTCACCTACTCTTATGAGAAAGATACGAGCATTAGCAATATATTAGTTCATAGGTATATGGTCTGAACTTGGTTCGTAACGTTGTGACGACAAAACATGGCTGGTTTTTGCAACTTTTTAAAAATATCATAATTTAAAATGATTTTTATACAACAAAAAATATAAATAAAAAATAATTTAATCATACTGATCGATGAATTAGACTATCTTTTTTCGATTTAAACAGAAAAAAAGGTGCAATATTTTTTTGCATGACCTCATTGGATTAGACCTAGTAATAAAATTTGGAGCGTAATATTTTTCCTAAAACTTTTGTTACAAACGTTATTCCTCCTTTTTTAATTATTTTTTGGGGTTTTTTTTCTCATGATGGGATTTCTTGACAATAAAATCTTTTCAGAATATGGCAAAACTCCCTAAAATCTTAAACATGCCAACATTGGTCGTAACAAAAGAATATCGCGACCAATATATGATAGCTGAAGCCACTTTCCGGCATCAATTAGTATTTGATGTAATAAATAAAAAACTAGTGCCTTTGACTGATCCAAATAAATATGGGACGAACGAAGAATATCTTTGTAATGCTGGAAAAATGTTGGACGAACATTTGGCGTATCAGATCGCCGTAGGGAATTATAATCCGTTTAATCACGAAGCTTTTAGTGATTGGGCACCTCAACAGGTAAAATATTTCACGAAATATTTTAAAATTAAATTTGTTTCTATAAAACTTTCATTACATTTTCAAAATAAAATATTTTATTAATATTAATAAATATATTTAATAATTTTAAACTTATTTCAGAGTAATTTCAGTAGCATTTGGTGTAAATCTTATTCAAGTAGTACCAATATCACAAATAAAAAAACTGATAATATATTTAAACCAAAAATGCGAACCAGTATTAAAATAGAAACACCATTACAACAAGAATTAGTAGATGATAAAATGGAACAAAAAATTCTTATGATGTATTCCGTCACAAAAATAGAAGAGAACACACAAATTGAAGACTCTGAAGAGCGTCCAAACAAAAAAATTCGTCTTCAAAATGACGTAAAAGAAGAAAAAAGTCCTAAAAAGAATGAAACATCGCCTACTTTGACGGGAAGAAAACAATTCATAAATCCATTTTTAAAGAAAAGTAAAAAATTATTAGCAAATTTAAATAAAACAGAAGATAATTTAAATATAAATAAACAAACAGTTGTCGTTAGTAAATATTTTTCATCAAGCATTGAAGAAACAGATGAAAAAGTAATAAAAACAAAAAGAAAATCGATAACAATTAATGAAAATATGTTAGAAACAATTGAAAAAACAAAAACGGGTGAATCAATGTTTGAAACAAATGATAGTCCCATAAAAAGAACTAGAAACAGCAGAAACTCAAAAACAATTGAAAGTAATATCGATGATGATTCAAACGAATCAAAAACAAATGAATCCATGTTTGAAACAATTGATAGTCCTGTGAAAAGAACTAGCAACAGCAGAAACTCAAAAACAATTGAATATTACATCAGTGATGATTCAAATGATTTAAAAACATTTGACACTGTATTAAAAACAAATGAATCCATGATTGAAACATGTGTCGAAACAAATGACAGTCCTGTAAAGAGAACTAGGAACAAAAGAAACTCAAAAACAAGTGAATCCATAATTGAAACAAATGATAGTCCTGTAAAAAGAACTAGAAACTCAGATACTTTTAATTATTCAAAAACAAACGAAACAACGGGAAAAACAAATGAAATATGTATAAAAACAGTTGAAACATGTGTAGAAACAAATGACAGTCCTGTAAAAAGAACTAGAAACAATAGAAAATCAGATACAGATGAATACAATATAGAAGATGTTTCTAATGATTTAAAAACAAATGAAACACATGAAATGTATGTAAAAACAGCTGAAACATTTGAAAGTCGCGCCAAAACAAATGAACCCTCCAAAACAAATTATAAAATAGAGGAAGTGACATCTGACGACGAAGAACTCCAAAGTTCTTTAAAAGAAAACGATTCTCAACAAAATTCGGCACCATCTAGTTCTAATAGTTTTACCAGTTCCCAAAAAGTGTTAAACACTAAACCATTTTTGACAAAAACTCCCATGAAATGTCGGCCACAAGGTCTAATAAAATCTAATTCTACTAAGTCTAAGTTTAAACCGTGTAAGAGTCAACCAACTTTAGTTGCTATGTTCGCCCAATGGAAGAAATAATAATGGACCTTTTCCATTTTTTCGCACCGTGACGTCATTTTTCAATGCGCCAATGAGTGGGATGCATCTCTCGTTTCCTCAATGCGCAATAACCTACTGCGCATTACATATATGTCATTTTTATTTGTCTCTCTTTTGTAGGAAAAGGTCCATTAGTTTTGTTTGTTAAGATAATTTATTGTTACTGTGATTGTTGATATTTTTTATACTCTATGTAATATATTTATTTGTGACTGTAAGAATATATCTTTTTTTATAGTACAAGGTGAATTTATTTGTCTATATTTTTAAAAGGGGAATAATTTAAAAATGTGGTTTCCAGTAATTTGTTATTGCAGGTAAAAAAAGGTAATATGCATTTATTTATTTTGAAATACTATTCTTGTTTTTACTTTTCGTCACCTTTAGGTAAGGAAGGTATTGTCTGTGGTAAAAAAAACTGTGGTGAGTTTTTAATTAATAAGCATGTTTTGGGGTACCTAGAATACGATTTTACTATTTTTACGATAAAATAAAACATTTAAATTTTTAAAAGGTAAGTGTGGAGTATATAAATATGATGTAATAATAACAACCTATATCTTAAATTACATAACCTCTAAATCTATGTCAATAGACCATTCCAGAATGACGTCACCTGCCCTCCATAGGAGTGATTTTAACCACACTTGAATATTTTTAATAATTATTTAATTATATATCTTATGATATACATCGAGAAATTTTGATTTTGATACAATTCATTCATAAAATTAAACCATAATTTTTCCATGGCCCCATCATTGAGTAAATTATGTATGAAATTTATTTCTGACAGCTGCCCTTCACGAAATTTATTTGTTCTGGATTGATCTATAATAATAATTGTGTATCTCGTAAATAATAGCTATTTGTGTATTAAGAGCGCTAAATGGGATAATTGTCTATTTTATTACTGTATTGCTTTACATAGCAGTACGGCATTTTGTTTGGTTATGTGTTATACCGACAGAGTAGTCGTGTCAGATTGACTTGTGAAGATGGTAAATGTGTAAGTAACTACAGCGCCATTAGTTCCTGACTTAAACATTCTCATTAAGAATGTGGACAAGTGATATTTCTCAACATTTTATAGTTAGAAATTCAGACAGCGAGCGGTTTTTTCTACTTTGTCGCGCATGAGCGGCAAAGTGCCACTTTGCGTTGACAAAAGCGAGCGCAAAATGCAGACATTTATAAATTCATAATGTAATTACTTAAATAAATAAATAAATATATCATCACGGCATATTAGCCATTTCTGGGTGTGCCAGTATCTACAACACATTTAGACATCGATAATGATGACGATATATGTTACCGTGTGGGCGCTTACCAGGCGTCACCTCACGGGCACTCATTGCTGGCGTGGAGAGTGCACCACAGGGATCACTTTTGTGCCATTTAAAATGTAATTACTTTGTATTATAATATTACATTTCTTACAAATAAATACGAAAATGTATTTATTCTAAATATATTTGATTTTGGACCACTAATGGCGACGTATATAGAGGTACCCTACGTTACAGAGCACTGTGCAATGGATCCACGCGTTTCACAATCCAGTCAACCAGTACGAAAAAACTTATTGAACACCCGGTATTTTATTCATACTATTTTGAATTCAACGAATTGTTCTTTAAAACCGTTTATATTTATTGGTATAATAATAAATTGTTCTGAATAATATCTGCAATTACTGCTCTCTCGGTAATAAATTAGGATCTCGTGCCGTGAGCTCTAGGTTATTAACTTTTTGGACTGCAGAATATTATTCTGCTAAACAACGGAGCCAAGAATACCAAATAAGCGAAATTGTTTTAATATACCAGGTTATTTTTAAGAAATATTAAACTGGATATAACTTTACTTTTATAGGTCTTTTTGAAATGATAAAATTGTATTTGCATATAAACGATGCCTTGAAAATAAAATTCAAATATTTTTCAAAAGAATATTATTTATAATTTTATAGGTAAAGTAATATTTTGTTATTTTATATATGTATAACTATTCGTGCATTGTAAATACAGATTATTATATTTTCTCTGATGAACAATTTTTTATAAATAATAATAGTCTACTATTTTCATGAATTTGGAATCGAAGCAATCCATGGTTTAATCTTGCGCGTTGCGGCTGATCGTGTGTTGTTTTGTTTGTTTAGTTTTTCAACAACCGTTGACATTGTATCATGTTGCCGTTTTTATGAGATTTTAAGTGAAATATTATTGAGTTTTGTATCGGGAGTGATACCAATCGATTCATTATTGATTTGTGATTACGTTAATATATAATATTTTCATAAAATTAGACAAATTAGTTTAGAAAATATAGATAAAAGTACAAGTTAAGTTTGAGTGTTATTGTGTTTAACGGAATGGCGATATTAATGTAAGAAATTTTTCTTTATTTTATTATTTCTTGCAGCCGGACCAAGATATATAGGCGCCCTGAGCCAAATTAGATTAGAGCGCCACCACCCGTTACAAAAATTATTTCTGATTTTTTTGGACTTAAACAAAAAGACAAACTTAAAAGTTGATAATATTTAAATTATAATCATTAGCAATACAAACACTATTTACAAAATCAACATAAAAAATCTGTTGTGGCCAGCACAAGACCTTCCGTTAATTTGATGTATTTTGTACAAATCCCATACCAAAAGTTCATTGGAAAAGATTCTATATATCCAGTAAAATTGTAACACGAACATAATACAATTTTTTACAAATTCCATACAGAAAGTTCCTTGGAAAATATTCTATAAATCCAATAAAATTATCACATGAATATACATGTATACTCATATATAAATACTCTAAAAATGCGTACACTTACGTAACATTATCTTTACAATCAAATAATATTACTACCAAGTTTATATCTCTACCCATTTTTAAATTATTGCCCCAAAAGTTAATATAGTTATAGTTTTATTTAGATAAAAACTTCAAAATTTTCTCTAACACGAACATAATACAATTTTTTACAAATTCCATACAGAAAGTTCCTTGGAAAATATTCTATAAATCCAATAAAATTATCACATGAATATACATGTATACTCATATATAAATACTCTAAAAATGTGTACACTTACGTAACATTCTCTTTACAATCAAATAATATTACTATCAAGTTTATATCTCTACCATTTTTTGAATTATTGCCCCAAAAGTCAATATACCCCACATTTAGATAAAAACTTCAAAATTTTCAAAAATCTAATTTTTATGTATCTAGATACTTCTCAATGCGCTGATTCCAAATTTTGAAACGGCAGGTCGATATCTCTTTTCGTTCTCGAGATATTTAGATTTAAAGTTTTGCTGAAAACTGCCCATTTTTGGGTAATAACCCAAAAATGGGCCGAGATATGAATTTGGCGACAACACCATTCGATTCTACGGGCAAAATTACGTAAGTACACCAATTTTCAGAATTTTTGAACACCGAATACAATCTCTAAAGCAAAATAACTGAAAATGGCCAAAAATCGCAAAAATCTAAGGTGTACCCATTATGATTTTTTCAGATTTTGGCCATTTTCAGGGGTTTTCAAACTTTTATTCATAAAAAATGAACCGGTTGGACAAAAATTATGAAAATTGCTATACTTATGTATTTTTGTTTGTAGAATCGAATGGTGTTGTCGCCAAATTCATATCTCGACCCATTTTTGGGTTATTACCAAAAAATGGGCAATTTTGAGCAAAACTTTAAATCTAAATATCTCGAGAACGAAACGAGATATCGACCAGCGGTTTCAAAATTTGGAATCAGCGCATTGAGAAGTATCTAGATACATAAATTACATTTTTGAAAATTTTGAAGTTTTTATCTAAATGTGGGGTATATTGACTTTTGGGGCAATAATTCAAAAAATGGTAGAGATATAAACTTGATAGTAATATTATTTGATTGTAAAGAGAATGTTACGTAAGTGTACATATTTTTAGAGTATTTGAACAACAATACCTTCCTTACCTAAAGGTGACGGAAGGTAAATACAGGGGCGCCGAGAGGTAGACCGGGGCCCGAGGCATAAATTTTATGGGGCCCCTTCTATTTATAGGTAGATGTGAAGAAAAAAAATGAATATTTATAGGATTAAATATATTTAAATGTTCATTCAAATATTACATAATATAAAACAAAAATTAAATTTAACATTTATCTTCACTCACTGCAGCTTGCAGCTACAATGTTCAATATTTTTACTAGAAGATAGTTTAAGAAAATTCGTTTTAAGTTGCAACAATAGACTCATGTAATTCCGTCATATTGTATATTACAAAGTGGCATAAATGTTTTAAAGAATAAAAATTAAAATATAATATTAGGTCATTTGAAAAAAATAAACCTTGTTCCGGGGCCCCTTAATATTACGGGTCCCCGGGGATTTACAACTTGCAGCTTTTCAGAGTTTTGTCAAAGTATTACGGAGTTTTTCATTATATTTGTCAGAGTTTTTCTACGATTTTATTCTGTAAGGGTTAGCAAACTTAAATGAAAATAAAACTCTTAAAAAACTAAACTAAAAATATCTGATGTGGCCAACACAATACCTCCCGCTATTTAATTTTTATTAATTTACATACATACCTACATATTTACTAATGCTGCAAACTATATTAAGTACCTTTGCTGTATTACTATTTTCGTGGATCCGCCCGTGGTGGTTTACTATCTTCTTCAAAACTACTGTCGTTCTCTGTTTCAAATAAACGGCAAATGTAGAAATACACTATTGAAGCTTTCTGCTTTCATTGAATTATAAATTCCATTTAAACGGAACAAAAACAAATGAGAACGAAACAAATGAAAGCAACTTCTCTCTAGACACAGAGAACAACAAGCGAGCGCATGAAAAACGGATATTCATTTGTTTCAGTAACAAATGCTTCGTAATGAAAGCGTTATTGACAATATCCTAACAGAGAAAGCGGTTTATTCACTGGTCGAAAACAATTATTACGTTGAAGAGGATTTTTACCTCCCGCTACCCTTGGTAAGGGAGGTATAGGGATCGTGTTAAAAATCACATATCGAGATTTTAGTAAATGATCACGTTTTAAGGTCCCTAGAATCCAATTTTAACATTTTCACGATGATGTCTGTATGTGTATATGTGTGTATGTATGTGTGTGTGTATGTATGTATGTATGTATGTGTGTGTGTGTGTGTGTGTATGTGTAGGGATTTTGTCTTCGCTCTAACTCAAATACTATCATTCAGAAAATTCTGAAACCTTGTATTTATACCCTATTCTAATATGAAAAGAAGCCATTAGATTTTGGTGTAAATCGGATAACCGGAAATGGCACTTCACCTGAAGCTCCTAATGGTTTTTCTTCAAAAAATACCATTAAATGCCATTTTTTCGCATTTTGTCGTTATGAAAATTAAAGATTATTGAATTTTCTAGATGAATACATTAATACTTTTTCTATATATTTTACAGATAAATTTAAAAATAATTTTCTTTACAAGTCCCGAAGCCTAAGAAAAACACAATTCCTTTGTTACGCAGTTCATATTTCAAATAAATGTAACTGACAGTAAATGTCACTGTCAAAAAACTAATCACTTCAAATTAATAATAGTCACATTTTAAAAAGAAAATAGTAAATAAAGCAATAGTTTTATGCAATGGAACAGTTTGCAGCGTTAGTAAATACGTAGGTATGTATTTAAATTAATAAAAATTAAATAGCGGGAGGTTTTGTGTTGGCCACATCAGATTTTTATATAAAATTTTAAAATATCCGCTTTACAATTATTTTTATTATAAATTAGTTTACTGCTTATACATTTCATATTGTCATTTCATTTTTCTTAACATTCAGATACCTACATCATTTGGAGATGGAACATCTTCAATACCATCCATTTGAGGACTATCTTGATTAGACATGCGAAAATACATGAATAATAAAATATTTTTGACAGTTATTGACAGGTGATGTGCGTTTTGTACTTTTTTATGTTCTATTATTAGTGTTTTACAATTATATTTATATTAAATTATTTATTTCAATTACATTCGGACAGAATATAGGCGGAACCTTTAGTCATTCTAGATCACTTTGTATATACGATATGCAATGCGAAACAAACGTGACAGGAAAAGACATAATGATACATATGAGTATGTATTGTACAAAGGGTTATAGGTAGGTAAATGATATATTATTGAATAGAGTGACAGTTCCTTAATAAACAATTCATGTTGGGTGGTTGATACTTCAGCTCTTCTGTCTGACTGCCAGACATACGATATGCCTTCGTCCTTCATAAACATACACCCCCTACCCCTCAACGACAAACTCATTGGGAAGCAAATTCATACTCTATTGATTTACAATTATTCAAATTATTATCTACTTTAATGGGGACTTATGGTTGTAAAAGACAACAAATAAATGAATAAAGACTTTAATTTGAAATCGACACTAAACTGCACAAAAATCGTCATTAAAAGCTTAGAAATCCGCACTAAAGTAATCCATTATACTTATATAGATTTCACGCAGTAGAAGTGTTGTCAACAGGTGTACAATGTACCATAGTAAATTTGTACGTAAAATATGTGCAAGAAAACCAAACTAAAAAATTAGATGTGGCCAACACAAAACCTCCCGCTATTTAATTTTTATTAATTTAAATACCTACATACTTACGTATTTAGTAATGCTTCAAACTATATTATGTTCCATTGCATATAACTATTGCTTTATTTACGATTTTCTTTATTATTTAATATGTCACTATTATTAATTAGAAGTGATTACTATTTTGACAATGACGTTTACCTGTCATTTACATTCATTTGAAAAATAAACTGTGTAACAAAGGAATTGTGTTTATCTTAGGCTTTGGGATTAAAAAAGAAAAATGATTTTTAAATTTATCTGTAAAATATATAGAAAAAGTATTAATGTATACCTGTACAAAATTCAATAATCTATAATTTTCCAATGACATTAAATGCATTTAATGGTATTTTTTGAAGAAAAACCATTATGAGCTTCAAGTAAAGTACCATTTCCGTTTATCCGATTTAGAATAGGGTAGAAATACAAGGGGTCAGAATTTTCTGAATGATAGTATTTGAGTTAGAGTGCAAACAAAATTCGTACACATACACACACACACACACATACACACACACACACACACACACACATACATACACACATATAGACATCATCCTGAAAATGTTAAAATTGGGTTCTAGGGACCTTAAAACGTAGTCATTTACTAAAATCTCGATATTAGATTTTTAGCACGATCCCTATACCTCCCTTACCAAGGGTAGCGGGAGGTAAAAATTAGATGTGGCCAACACAATACCTCCCGCTATTTAATTTTTATTAATTTAAATACATACTTACGGATTTACTAATGCTGTAAACTATATTATGTTCCATTGCATATAACTGTTGCTTTATTTACTATTTCTTTTTAAAATGTCACTATTATTAATTTGAAGTGATTATTTTTTTGACAGTGATATTTACCTCTCAGTCATATTCATTTGAAATATGAACTGTGTAACAAAGGAATCGTGTTTATCTTAGGCTTCGGGATTAATAAAAAAAAAAAGATTTTTAAATTTACCTGTAAAATATATAGAAAAAGTATTAAAGTATTCCTGTAGAAAATTCAATAATCTTTAATTTTCATGACATAAAATTCGAAAAAATGGCATTTAATGGTATTTTTTGAAGAAAAACCATTATGAGCTTCAAGTAAAGTACCATTTCCGTTTATCCGATTTACACCAAAATCTAATGGCTTCTATTCCTATTAGAACAGGGTAGAAATACAAGGTTTCAGAATTTTCTGAATGATAATATTTGAGTTAGTGTCAACAAAATCCATATACATACACACACCTACACACACACACACACACACACACACACACACACACACACACACACACACACACACACACACATACACCCATACAGACATCATCGTAAAATTGTTAAAATTGGATTCTAGGGACCTTAAAACGTGGTCATTTACTAAAATCTCGATATGTGATTTTTAGCACGATCCCTATACCTCCCTTACCCAGGGTAGCGGGAGGTAAAAATTAGATGTGGCCAACACAATACCTCCCGCTATTTAATTTTTATTAATTTAAATACATACATACATACTTACGTACGATCCCGACCGACGCCTAAAATATTTCCAATTTTAAATGGCACAAAAGTGACACCTGTGGTGCACTCTCCACACCAGCTATAAGTGCCCGTGAGGTGGCGCCTGGTAAGCGTCCACACGGTAAAATATATCGTCATCATTACCGATGTCTACATGTGTTGTAGATACTGGCACACCCAGAAATGGGTAATATGCGTGATGATATATTTATTTATATTTTACATACCTACGTATTTACTAATAGTGCAAACTATATTATGTTCCTCTGAATATCTATTGCTTTATTTACTATTTTCTTTTTAAAATGTCATCATTATTAATTTGAAGTGATTAGTTTTTTGAGTGACATTTATCTGTCAATTACATACATTTTAAATATGAACTGTGTAACAAAGGAATTGTTTTAACTGCCATTTCCCGGTGTAATGACTTAATATTAACATCCTGTATTTGGGTGTTTCGAGTTTATTAAATCTTTGAAGTTTTCCAAAGAAAGTTTTCTTACCCTGCGCCATTGAAAATTTGAGGTAAATCTCAAATGAATAATTACCTCCACTTGCAATTGCAGCTTGCAAGTTTAGCTTTAATCTGTGGTTAAATTGTTTTAAATTACAGTCAGTTTGTTGTGTAATTGTTGTTTAGTAAATTACCTTAATGCGTGTTAATTATATGGCAACAATTTATTTGTTTTGTATATTTCTCATCGGGAATCAACTCCGACGAGTGTCGGAAGATACCGACGCCCAACGATATCGTGGTGCCACGTGTCGTTTTTCAGTTTTCGTCTAATTTCAAAACCAAGTATTGCACGCGCGAGCTTCGTGCGTTGGGTTAGATTATGGTTTGGTTTCTTACTGAGCAAATATGAAAAAATACTAAACAAAAAAATGTTTTTTTACTGAACAAATTTGAAAATAATTAAAAAAATCCCTAAACATTAACTAAAATCGCTAAAACTAGATACGTGTATTTCGGCAACTAAGTTGCCATCATCAGTAATCTTACACCTAAGAACAGATCAATTTTGGATTATTCAACATGTCATCCATGCCAGAGGTCCAAAAACAAATCTGAAAAATGGAGCAGATTTAGATTACTCAGTATGTCAACCATAACAGAGGTCCAAAACTGTTCTCTGTTTTATTATTTATATTAATGCCCGTATTCATAAACACTCGTAAAAATTTTAAACGGTTCGTTATAACATTTATCCAATAAAAACAGTCGACATTGAAAGAAAAATCAAAATTTGATTTGTCAAGTTTCATTCTATTTGTCAAAAATTATAACGAACCGTTTTGAAACTTTACGAGTGTTTCTGAATATGGGCATAAACATAATAAATTAAACAAAACCAAATAAAATATTGAGCAAAACTAAATAAAATAATGAACGTTTAAATACGTGTCTTATTAGACAAATATGCAAAAACTTTCAATTGAATTTAGAAAGAACTTCAATTACAACACTGCAGTGTGTTAATAGATATTTATACACCAAGTGAGCTAAGTTAATGTTTATTCATGAGAAGAAAGTTTAGCTCACGAGTCCATAAAGGCGAATGAGTTAATTCCTTCGAGCTCACGTGGTCGTGGTTTATACAATATTTTATTCAATTTTGACGAAATAACAATAAAAACCAATATATGATTTAATTTTGACAAAATAAAACACTAGTCAGTTAGCAGGCTGTGCATGACAATAGTCGATGATAGACGTCAAGTCATCTATTTAAAAAGCTATTGTCTGTCATTTATGTCGAGAAAAATCATGAAAATGGCTGATAATATGTAATAAATACTGTGGTGAGTGTTATTTTCGTGCCTGATGTTGTTTTAAATGCATTATTTGTTGCAGAGTAAGTTAAAAATAATTGTGAGAGTGATTTAAAAAAATTTAATTCACTTGTGAATAAAATGTTACTTGTAGTTGTTGCTATGGAGTTAATAATGACAGTTTAAAACGTCAAAATTGAATAAAAAAAACTCGGAGTAGCCTATGATCATTATTCATTTCAAAAGCCGAGTTGTTAAAATTGATCCTGAAATGTAATTTTAAGGAGAAAAGATAAATAAACAAATATATCATCACGGCATATTACCCATTTCTGGGTGTGCCAGTATCTACAACACTTGTACACGTCAGTAATGATGACGATATATTTTACCGTGTGGGCGCTTACCGTCACCTCACGGGCACACATAGCTGGTGTGGAGAGTGCACCACAGGTTCCCTCAGGTTCGCGACCAGACACTCAGGCACGCGGAAGAAAAGGAATAAGAAAAATTTCTAATTTTTAGAATTATAGTATTGGAGTTATCTTCGCAGAAAAGTTAATAAAGAAAAATACAGAATATTATCATTCATCATTTTCAAATTTATTTCCATTACTAAAATAAGATTAAAGAAGAAAAGTTTTGATTTCTTTAGAATTTAGATAATATTTCTGACAATATCTTGTGTCCAATTGATATTTAATTAAATACTTTCAAATTGAGACAGATGTTTCTTTGTTCATAGCCTACTCCAAGTTAAATGTTTTTTTCTTAACACATTTTAGTACTAAGCTACTAACACTACTACTACTATCCATTATTTTTTCTGTTCCAGATCACAAGTTCGCCACACGCAACAGATAATCAAACACAAATCAAAATGCTTATCTAACCTCCGTGGAGGATCCTTTCTATTTACACTATCCTTTAACCTTTGTGCCACCTGGTGCACACCTAGTGTCAACCTAGAGCACTACCTCGCTGAAGATGCCGGCCGGGCCAATGTCCAGTCCGCTGATGCGGCCCTTCGTGGTGCTCGCCCTCCCGGGAATGTACTTGTTCTACAAGTACAGTCAGTATAAAAGGAGAAGGAGAGAGTCTGCCAGAAGACGACTGACGGAGAGGGAGTTGCAACATTTGAACCATAAAATTGTGAGTGGATGAATTTTTTATCGCATGGTAATTTATAAATATTTATATATCGGACTCGGTATACAGGGTGTACAATTTAAAACAGTTTTTTAGACGCCAAAAGTTTCAGTATTAATTATTGAAAAATAATTGGTATCTATTATAAATAAAAAAATCTGTTGTGGCCAGCACAAGACCTTCCGTCAGTTCGATGTATTTTGTACAAATCCCATACCAAATGGTCCTTGGAATAATAATATCATGTAAAATCAAACACGAACACATACTTTTTTTTACAAATTCCATACTAAAAGTTCATTTGAAAACGTTCTTTAAATGCAATAAAATTATAACATAAACTACACTAAGTAATGTCCTTCCATCTTCTCTTTGGCCTTTCTCTGCATGTCACTTGCGAGTAACAATATGACATACCAATTTTAGATCCTATACTTTTCATATTTGGTTTTGCACTTGCAACTGACATCAGTCAATTAATTTTTTTTGAATAATAATGTCAGCTGTTTCTATAATAAATTGCAAAGCAGACTAATTTTTGAAAATTAATTTCTTTATAATGCTTTTAATTTACATCTATTGAATATGAAGGAAAATGTATAATTAAACCGTATAGAGAAGAATATTTTCTTTAATATATATAATAACAAAATGTCAAAAAGTAATATTAAACTGCGTTTTTTTAAGAAAAACTGTTAAAAACTTTAAAAAAGGGTACTTCCGGTGGATCGATTATAACCAAAATCTAATCAACTCTTCATATGGATGTACAGAAGAGGAATACGAAAGAATTATAATTTTTAAAATTGTAGTATTGGAGTTATCGTCGGAGAAAAATTTGTCACACACGGACATACATACACACACACGGACACACACACACACACGGACACACACACACACACAGAACACACACACACACACACAGAACACACACACACACATACAGACATCATCTCAAAAATAGTAAATTCGTATTGTAAGGACCCTAAAACGTGCTTATTCATTAAAAACTCACCACCGAATTTTTTGACCAAAGACAATACCTTCCTTACCTAAAGGTGACGGAAGGTAAAAATTACGAATTTTTTAATACCATACACATTATATTTCTGTTTCATATAAAGCCAGAAAAAATATCATTAGCCATGAAACTCAGTAACAAAACATTGTCATTTTTACTAACATGATAGGAGACAATTACAGATTAAAGTTATTAATTTATGAACTAATACAAAATAACATAAATTAAAGAAAACGCTAGGATATTTATTTAATAAACAATTATTATTTATTGTAATAGGTATTTAGAAATTAAAGATGATATTTCCAAGAAGAAATAAGTTATAAGAAACGAGAAAAACTGCAAACTACAAGGGAACAATTAAAACCTTTTAATAATTTGTAATTTTTCTTCATGAGACAAATTATCCATGATTTCTTCTTAATAAAACGAAAATAATAATAATTTAACAAATAATGTGCAAACAACATTTAATAATGAGCGTCTTAAGTCAACAATTGTTTTGTTTTTGTCTGTTTCACGGCTAATGATATTTTTTCTTAATTGTGCAAATTTTTAAATTTATTTTCTGGCTTTATATGAAACAGAAATGTTATGTGTTTGGTATCAAAAAACTCGTAATTTATTTCTTTATAATATGCGCTAATTCTTTTTTCAATAAATAATATAGAGACGTTAAGTATCTAAAAAACTGTTTTTCTATGTTATAGCCCTATGACCCGTTTTAAAATTTACACCTTGTATAAGTTGACAATTATAAGATTTATATATGACTTTGTAGTATGGAGACTTTATTCTTGATATTTATACCAATTTTATTTACCTACACGTATTAACTTAATATTATTAATTGGACTAAACATAACTAAATCACAAAGATGCCGATGCATCGTTAGGCCACAATATTGGCGTTATTACTAAATGTCTAGAGTGCCGATATCTACACTGAATATACAGTTAATAGAAAAAAATGTGTAGTTGACACTAAAATATTTAATTGAGACGTGAAGATAAGATATATGTAATATATTGTGAAGAAAAGTTTTTTAATGTTGTTATTTTGATAAATATTTGTCACTTTGAAAACACGTGCTTATTGACAGCTTTTTGATTTATAGTGCTGCAAACATAACAAACTAAAATTGGATTATCCTATACATCTAATATTGGAAAATATATTTTTTTACAAACCTTAATTTCATTAGAATCAAATATATTACTAATACATTCTCCTTGACACGGTTTCATTATTAATTTTAATGTAATTGTTTTCTGACACGATGATCTAATACAACTTTAAGATTTTGTAATAATAAATTTAATAATTTTTGTATATCTAACGATAGGGAAGAGATTTATACATTTTACTTATTAATCCACTCTCGTTAACTTATATGTATTATTGGCTGAAGATGGGCTTGCCTTAAGCCCGAAACGTCCGTAATAAAGAGTTTCACAATGAACGTAGACCATTCATGCATTTTGTTTCACCTTTAAACCATTTAACGATTGGTTCTGCCATCTCTTCTACAATAATAATAATAATAATAATAATAATAATAATAATATATTTTTTTAATCTTTTTTTACAAACTTCAACTAAACTGAAAGTGATATGTAATTTTAGAAAGTCTTTATTGTTATTCGTTAAGCCGTAATATTTTTTTTAATATTCTGTGACGTAGATATAGATTGATTTTGTTCTCAAACAGTGAATTTCGCTAATAATTTAAGTCATATAAATTTATTTTTTTTCAGCATTTATAAAATGTATAAATATGTTAAAATAACCCTGTGGTCAATAATTGGAAATATGGGTGGATAATAAGTAATTTAATGTCATAATTAATAAAAATACTACGTTATTATAGTCCAAGATTTGATTACCACTGACCACTGGTAGCCAATGTCATTCAACATATCTTTTACTTTCATACCAACGCTTGTAATCTGTCATGGCATCGTAAATTGGAACTAGTATTCTTTGGTTTATTTTTGTTGTTTTATTGTTGTTATTTTCTGCATTTATATACTTGCAAATAGATTCCGTATTTCAAAAAGGCGATAGCAGAAGGTTTGAAAGTAGTAAGAATTTGGAATAGAATAAATGTGTGACGTAGATATAGAGATGAGGAAATGGTAATAAAAACTCGATTATTTTAGAAACTAATAACTATTTTTAAACTTTGATAGTCCTAGTTTTAATATAACTGACCCTTGTTCTAATTTGTTACTACGCCGGAGGACCCTATTACATTATTTTGGTTTATGTTTTGCAAAAATAAATTTGGCGCTGTTAGTGTGTTTATGAAGACAAATCGAATAATCGAAGGTGATGGAACTCACTATCCATTATGTTATTTTTGGCTGTGCTTCCTTATTATATAGGTCAAGACCAGGCCTTCTTTTTATTCTGATTACAATAAATTGATTTTTCCAAACCAGTGTGTATCATTATAGTTTTACTCTTTTACTCCCGATATTAAAATACATCAAAAGCTATTTTTATATATCAGATATAATGTGAGTACTATAAAAAAGATATTAAGGGTTATATGTACCAGTTCATTATTTTCATATTACTTTTTTATAGATGAATAAATGGTAATAAAAAATAAAATAGAGGCATTGGAAAGAATATTTATGTACAGTGAAAGTTCCCTTTGCGGACACCTCCCGTAAGCGGACATCTCTCATAACAGGACAGTTTTTCTGGAACCATTTTTTTGGGTATCAATTCCTATATAAAACACGCTCTCATAAGCGCACTCTCTACCGGACGGACACGGACAACACAGTTTTTCCCGACAAGCCCGAAACGCTCTCATGAGCGGACGCGAAACTCCGAAACCGACATGAACATTCTCCTCAGTATTTCCTCTGAAGGTAAGATTAACACAGGGGTTCCCCTATTTTATAGAAATGCAATGTTTTACGTGTCTCGGAGATTCATAGTTTGAAACTTGTGTGATAATGGCATTCAGGAAAACGTTTTTTACATTAAAGCAGAAAATGGAGGTGAAAGGTATGTCTATTATAGCATTTTTATTGACCTTGAAGGTCGTTGGAAAAAGTTTTCAAAAGAAAATTTTATTGCGTTTGAACATCTAGAAAATATTGAGTCACATTATTAACATTATTTTTTACAAGAAAAATGTAGAAAGTTGAAGCAGTTAAAAATATGAGATTTTTTTAAAAAATAATCTTTTTCGATATGTTCAAATATGTTGTTTTGTTTTGTGTTCAATCTTAAGTTTCATGTACGTACATATTATCATTATTATTATTTTTAGATATGTTTTAACTATTTGAAGGTATGTACATATAAATACTCTGCAAGTGCATATTTTTCAATAAAAAAGTTCATAGTAAATTTGTACTTTATTCATTAATTTTTCATATCTTTAAATAGAGCTTTCTTGTAAACGGACACCTCCCATAAGGGGACAAAAAAGTTGGAACCATCGGTGTCCGCTTATGAGAGCTTTCACTGTATATGTATTTATAAGAAATTTAATCAACACACAATGCTGTATTAGTATGTATATAATGTGTATAATGTTTCCAGATTTAATTAGATAATAAAATAATAACATGAATATTTACTCTAATGGGTTATGTGACCTTTAGCAAAATATTTATATTGTTACGGAGGGGAGTTTTTCTAGAAAATTTCATATAATTATGCTAGAATATGCAAATACAAAGTGTGAATAGTATAGAATGAAAATAAGTAGAAAGAAATTAAAATTAATGAGAACAGATATAGACAAGGAAGAAGACCCGTACGAATGGGGTCATTTCACATTTTCTGATTTTTTTCTTTTTTTTTTGAAAGAATAGGTCATATTAAATATGTAGGTGTATGTTTTATACCGTACAATAGGGTCCTCCACCATAGTAACAAATTAGAACAAGGGTCAGTTATATTAAAACTAGACCTTAAAACTGGATATTAAGGACTATCAAAGTTTAAAAATAATTATTAGTTTGTAAAATAATCGAGTTTTTATTACCATTTCCTCGTCTCTATATCTACGTCACACATTTATTCTATTCCAAATTCTCCCGCTACCCTTGGTAAGGGAGGTATAGGGATCGTGCTAAAAATCACATATCGAGATTTTAGTAAATGACCACGTTCTAAGGTCCCTAGAATCCAATTTTAACATTTTCACGATGATGTCTGTATTTGTGTGTATGTATGTGTGTGTGTGTGTATGTGTATGAATTTTGTCTTCGCTCTAACTCAAATAATATCATTCAGAAAATTCTGAAACCTTGTTTTTCTACCCTATTCTAATAGGAATAGAAGCCATTAGATTTTGGTGTAAATCGGATAAGCGGAAATGGTACTTTACTAGAAGCTCATAATGGTTTTTCTTCAAAAAATACCATTAAATGCCATTTTTTCGCATTTAACGTCATTGGAAAATTATAGATTATTGAATTTTGTACAGGTATACATTAATACTTTTTCTATATATTTTACAGATTAATTTAAAAATCATTTTTCTTTTTTTAATCCCGAAGCCTAAGATAAACACAATTCCTTTGTTACACAATTTATTTTTCAAATGAATGTAACTGACAGGTAAACGTCATTGTTAAAAAACTAAGCACTTCAAAATAATAAAGAAAATCGTAAATAAAGCAATAGTTATATGCAATGGAACATAATATAGTTTGAAGCATTACTAAATACGTAAGTATATATTTAAATTAATAAAAATTAAATAGCGGGAGGTTTTGTGTTGGCCACATCAGATTTTTGAAATACGGAATCCATTTGCAAGTATATAAATGCAGAAAATAACAACAATAAAACTACAGAAATAAACCACATAATACTAGTTTAAATTTATGATGCCATGACAGATTACAAGCGTTGGTATGAAAGTAAAAGATATGTTGAATGACATAGGCTACCAGTGGTAATCAAATCTTGGACTATAATATATGCGTAGTATTTTTTATTAATTATGACATTAAATTACTTATTATTCGCCCATATATGCAATTATTGACTACAAGGGTTATTTTAGTATTTATACATTTTTATAAATGCTGAAAAAGAAATTTATGTCTTCTTCTTCTTCTTCTTTTGGCTAGGACGCTGTCCTGTTGCCTGGGGCTTCAATTCAACGGACATTGTGAATTGCGTTCATAGAAACAAGACTTTTATGAACTTGAGCGTTGTCGTGACGAGACAGAATTCCAAGCGAAAATTTTCCTTTTCTCTTTATGTAATGCAACCACGAATTTTAGCAATTAATGTTCTGTGTGACCACATTTCAGATAATCAAACATTAAAATTCCCTAAGCATCTCAAAGTGCAGTAGGACCCTAAATTTGCAAGGTGGAGAAGATCCTCGTTGTCGCTATTCCACACTTTGAAATTTCAACTCGTGATCGAAGTGGTAAATCCACGTTTCATCAACTGTAACAAAGCGAGCCAGAAAGCTGTTTGGATTTTGATGAACTTACTTACTTAATCCTGCACCTTTCTACCTCACAGGTGTAAGGCGTTCCCCCGGCTTGCGGGGGAGGGGGTTGAGTTCTGGTTCGTTGGTCTTGTCCATATTTCTTTCCACTCTGCTCTATCTTGTGTTGCTGTCTTCGTTTCTTCCCAAGTTAGACCTCTTCTCTGCGCTGCCTCCTTTACTTCTTCCAGCCACGTTCTTCTTGGACGTCCTCGTGGTTTCTTTCTTCCAATTTTTGCTTCAAACACTTTGTTAACTATTCTCTCCTCTCCCATCCTTTCTACATGCCCATACCATCTCATCTGTCATTCTGCTATCTTATCTTCTATTGCTTTTACTTTTGTCTGTAGGTTGTGTTTTCAATTCTGTCCAGTCTTGTTTTCCCCTCTATTTTTCTCAAGAATCTCATTTCGATAGCCGTAATTTTTTCTTTTTGTCTTTGCGTTAATGTCCATGTTTCAGCTCCGTGTATGAGTATAGGTGTCACTACTTTCTTAAATATTTGTACTCTGGTCTCTTTCGGTATTTCTTTCTTTCCTAAGAAGCTGTGTTTGATGCTATTGAATATTTTGCCTCCTGTTGTTCTTCTTTCTTTTATTTCTTCATCAAATCTTCCATCTTCTGAAATCATTGACCCCAGGTATTTAAATTTTTGGACTTGCTGTAGATTTTCATTTTTTAGTTGTATCGTGTGGTGTTGTTCATTTCTTCCTAGTATCATGGTTTTCGTTTTTTTCTTTATTGATCTTTATGTTTAATTTTTGTAGCGCTTTATCATATATTTATATATTCCTTGTTAAGGTTTTTTGTCTTCTGCTATGATGACCATGTCATCTGCATAGCATAGTTCTGCTATTTCCACTCTTCTCAATTTTGATTTTGATTAAACAACACCAAATTGGCGTCTGAGGAGGTGACTCTCTCTCGTTTTTCATCTTGCTGATATCTTATGAAGCCTTCTAAATTAACACTAGAATAATCAAATTTGGTACTTCTTTTAACAGATATTCAATAAACAATTGCTGTTATTATGAAGACAGTATTTCAATGCCTACTAAGGTGGGAAGGAATTTCGAAAGGCTGACGAAAAAAATGTTTATAATTATTCTTTTGTGGAATCTTTGCGAATAGCTTGTCTTTTTATTAATATAAATAGTTTGTTTGACATTTAAAATCTTATTTTACGTATGAAAATCACCCTCTTTCACATATCCAAGCAACCCTTATATTGCAGTGTCCCTGAAACTCAATTATTATAAAGGTCAGTGCAGGTTAACGATATTCGTAACCTTTGGCTTGATATTTCCACATATACGATTTACTCCACTATAAATCAAGCTGTCTGTAGCCAATCTAAAGCTTTTTCTTTTTCTGGAAGGCTTTCATTGTACGACTTTGATTGTTTGACCCAGGTACAAAGAAGAGAATATAAGAAGTAAAGGGTTCCCGAATTATTCCAATCCGTTTCACAGAAAGATTGATTGAAAAATAAAAGTACAAGAGGGAAAATAGTGTTATAGAGAAAATTTGAAGCTTAATGATTATCAAAAACTAAAATGGAGTCTTAAGGTTAAATTATAACTAAAAAATCTGATGTGGACACCACATGACTTCCTTGTACGCCTGTTACACTATACATATTTTGTTAATAATTAAAATATGTATTATAACAGACCCAATCATAAAATTGCACGTATTTGACATAATTTGACATTGACATTAAAATCTTTATTTTTTTGTTATTTCTTGTCCTAATTCATAGCAAACTTAATTACAAAAACCAAAAAGTACATAATGTTTAAATTTACATATCTCGCTTATACAAAGAACTAATTTAATCATACTTGAAGTTTTCGACGCAAAATTTAATTCTCTAAAACTTTTATTTGAAGCATTTATTGTTAAATTTAAAATAACACCATTTTTTTCAAAAAAAACCGATAATAGCTTCAAGTAAAGTATCACTGCCGGTTAGACTATTTTAACCAAAGTCTATTATGTTATTTCCATTGATATAAATGTATTATATACCAAATATGAAAAGTTTTGGATTATATTTTAATATTGTTTTTTTACTAAAATCTATTATAGCTTTCAAGTAAAGTACCACTTCCGGGTACACCATTTTAACTAAAATCTATTATGTTATTCCCATTGATATATAAGTATTATATACCAAATTTGAAAAAATTTGGATTATATTTTAATATAGTTTTTCATTAAAATCTACTATAGGCTTCAAGTAAAGTACCACTTCCGGGTAGACCATTTTTACTAAAATCTACTTTGTTATTCCCATTGATATAAAAGTCTTATATACCAAATTTGAAAAGTTTTGGATAATATTATAATATAGTTTTTCATTAAAATCTATTATGTGTTTCAAGTAAAGTACCACTTCTGAAAGTTATGCTATGACCAAAAAGGGAGGTGGACAACTAGATGATATAACAGTCCTAAATACAAAATTTTAACTTTCTACGGCTTCCCGTTTTTCAGTTATGCGAGATACGTACGTATGTACAGACGTCACGACGAAATTAGTCAAAATGGATATTTCCGTTGAAATCTGAAAACCGAATTTTTTCGCGATTACAATACTTCCTTTACTTCGTACAAGGAAGTAAAAAGAACAATTTCTTAAGCTTAACAATAATTAAAAAAAAAAAAAACTATATACAGTATGTCCCCGGATTGAGTTTACAAGAAGAAAAAAAAATTTTTTTTGATTTTACGAAAAAATGCCAAGGAAATAAAATTTTTTGCTTGAATGTTTCAGTTATTAAAACTTTTAATTAATGTAAGGTTCTTTTATTATAACGTTTTTTCGTATTTTGTCCTCCTAGTAATACAGTTATTACATTGAATCTAACATGATTTTAGCTTTGAAATATTGACAAATGATTCATACTTAACTTTCTTAACTTTCGATTTGTTTAGCCTCCTGAGAATCAAATTCCAAAAGCACCGAGTATCACTTTGTAATAGATAATTTAACCACATTGTCTCATATATTAATAATTAATAATTACAAACATTATTTATTAGTAAAACAAATATGATGCATCAAATATATCAAATTATGTTATATCATAAATAAACTAATTCGATATTTTGACAGTAACAAAATTCCCTGTCCCCAATTTATATTTTGGATGTTGGCATGTCATTTAAATAAAAATGTAAATGAAGCCTTTGCCATTTGAATATAAAAAGTGGGGAAGCCCTGCAATCGATGGATCAATTCAAATTTAAATAAATTCCATGAATCATATGCATATAGATACAACAAAGTATTGACTAAACTGACATGCTTCAGTTTCATGTTACAGTATATCGAAATGAAAAACTGAATACAAAATGTAGTTTGTATTGAAATAAAAATAGAGTAGCTTTTCTACGGAAAATTGTTTGTTCAAAGAATTTAAATATTGAAAGGATATTGATTTAATTCGAAACGCATATAAGTTTGTTTTAGAATTATTATAGAAAAAAATCTGTTGTGGTCAGCATAAAACCTGTCGCCATTTCCATATTAGGCTATATAAGTATTGAATTGCACTTCCCTTTCGAACCATCGTTTTATAACAAAATGTTAAAAGTATGGAGACGGCGATTTATTGTCGTTAATATTCATTTTAGGAAATTATGTTCCATACAAAAGTTTTTTAAGAAATTTTGATCTACATTTGAGAATACTTGATTTTTTTTTCTTCAATTGTTTTTGAGTTACACTTATCAGCTATAATATCCCGAGGACATTGATAATTACGAAATAATTTTATGACAGTTACCGAAAGTGCGTTGCTTGGTAACAGCCCGACGCCGAAGGCGGAGGTGTTGTTACCTAAAAGCAACGTGCTTGAGGAAGTGTGATAAAATTATAAGTATTTATCAATGATCGAGGGGTATTCGGTGAGAAAATTTTTTGCAGTTTTAACATTAAATTTGCCTAAAATTTATATTTCACAGAATTTTTGTGTCTAACATAGCCCATTAGATGTCACTAGTAGCTATGAACGTGAATGTGTCTATGAATATGTTCAGTGTGAAGTGTGCAATAAGAATGAGATCTCTTTGAGTGAGACAAAAGAGAAGAAGATAAGACATACAAAAGTCCATAAATATTCTCCACATTTAGTTTTTTATTTAATACAGTATTTTTTGATGTGTTGTCTTCTATAATTTTGTTGATTAATTCATCATTTTCATTGACAGCGTGAAAATGACATTTTCAAATTAAAACAATTAATCTTTAATTATATGCCAAAAACTGTTTGTTACTTAGCAACTTAGTGACATAGGTGATAATTGTCTTAGGATAATTATCAGTGTAAGTTTGTTTTGGTTGGTTACTTTCGCACACGTGGTCAGCAATAAAAGGATTCAATTGGATAATTTTTTCACCAAAAAATTTTCAGCTATAATATCCCGAGGGCATTGATAATTACCAAATAATTTTATGACAATTACCGAAAGCGCGTTGCTTGGTAACAGCCCGACGCCGAAGGCGGAGGTGGTGTTACCTAAAAGCAACGTACTTGAGGAAGTGTGATAAAATTATAAGTATTTATTAATGATCGAGGGTTATTCGGTGAGAAAATTTTTTGCAGTTTTAACATTAAATTTGCCTAAAATTTGTAATTGACAGAATTTTTGTGTCTAACATAGCTCAATAGATGTCACTAGTAGCTATGAACGTGAATGTGGCTATGAATATGTTAAGTGTGAAGTGTGCAATGAGAATGAGATCTCTTTGAGTGAGACCAAAGAGAAGAAGACATACAAAAGTCCATAAATATTCTCCACGTTTAGTTTTTCATTTAATACAGTATTTTTTATGTGTTTTCTTCTATAATTTTGTTGATTAAATCATCATTTTTATTGACAGCGTGAAAATGATATTTTCAAAATAAAACAATTAATCTTTAATTATATGTCAAAAAGTGTTTGTTACTTAGCAACTTGGTGACATAAGTGATAATTGTCTTAGGATAATTATCAGTGTTAGTTTTTTTTGATTGATTACTTTCGCACACGTGGTCAGCAATAAAGGGATTCAATTGGATAATTTTTTAACCAAAAAATTTTCCGCGTAATTTTTTTAAATGGGAACATATTACTTTTACTCTGGCATTCGATAGAGTGTTTTTTCTCTTTACAACAGTATGTTTGTTTTTTTTTTGTTTTTCAATTTATTTTAATAACATTTTTACAATTAAAAACACAGGTTCACGTATTTACGAATAGTAGGTACATCTCAGATAGTCAAAAGCGAAGCGATAAACAAACTCGAACGATGTAATTTACTTAGTTATTAATTTGTTTTTAATGATAAGATTATGACAGACAACTGGAAATAATTTTGTGTATCTTAGATGAACCTACTATTCGTAAATACTTGAACAGGTGTTTTTCCTTGTAAAAATGTTATTAAAATAAATTGAAAAACAAAAAAACAAACATACTGTTGTAAAGAGAAAAAAACACTCTATCGAATAGGAGAATAAAATTAATAGGTTCCCATTTAAAAAAATTACGCGGACAAGCGTAACTCAGAAACAATTGAAAAAAAAATTCAAGTATTCTCAAATGTAGATCAAAATTTCTTAAAAAACTTTTGTATTGAACATAATTTCCTAAAATGAATATTAACGACAATATATCGCCGTCTCCATACTTTTAACTAACACTGTATAACATGCACGGTTTCATTATTAATTTTAAGGTAATTGCTTGCTGTCAGTGACATTTGTTTAAATATGTCAAAATTATTATTAAAATTATGTTTTTGTTTGACGCATAGGCAAGATGATATATGAAAATAAATTATATTATATATTCATATTTAAAGTTATTTAGAGTTATTTACTAAATGTTATTATCATAGAATTGAAGATTCAATTTTAATTAGTAAAAGTTACTAAAAAATTATATTCGACGAATTTTTTACAAGAAAAACTGTTAAAAGCTTGTATAAATGATACTTCCGGTTATCCAATATACACTAAAAACTAATGAGCTCTCCCTACATTAGTATAGAATGGGTATAGAAAAATTCAAAATTTTCTGATTGATAGTATTTGAGTAATTGTGTCCACACCATCCACTCACACACACACACACACATACACATACACACATACACACACACCCACACACACAAATACATACATACACACACATGTACACACACATACATACCCACAGACATCATTATAAAAATGTTAAAATCGGATTCTGGGGTCATCAAAACGTGCTTATTCACTAAAATCTCTATATGCTATTTTTAGCACGATCCCTATACCTCCCTTACCTAGGGTAGCGGAATATTTAATAAAACGTACTTATTAGAATTTCAGAATATAAAAGTAAGTACATATGTTAAAATTTTTTGCAACACCTTATTGCCAGAATCAAAACTGGTCAATAAATAACAGACGGTCAAGGATTCCATATTATTAGGTAATAAATATGGTAAAGAATTTAATTAATCTATTTTTATATATTATCATTGTTGACATCTCTAGATTCCCAATACAATTATGAAAATGTGTGACGTTTAAAAATTAATGTAACATGAAAAACAGAACCACACGACAGGTATAATATGCGATGATTTTTATCTCATGTTATGATTTCATGACTGTTGATGTATTTATCGCATGGAATATTAATTTGTATTGACGTAACTATATTACATTACAATTACAATTTCATATTAACATGTTACGGATATTAAATTCCATTTTATTTAAATAAACATGGTTCGTTTATTATTTTATTAAAAATCATTTCAATTTTCATTGGAAATTTTTCAAATACCACAAAAGTGATAAATAAATAAAATAAATATATCATCACAGCATATTATTTCTGGGTGTGCCAGTATCTACAACACATGTAGACATCGGTAATGATGACGATATATTTTACCGTGTGGGTGCTTCCAGGCTTCACCTCACGGGCACTCATAGCTGGCGTGGAGAGTGCACCACAGGGGTAACTTTTGTGCCATTTAAAATTGGAAATATTTGGCGTCAGTCGAGTTCGAACCCGGTTCCCCCAGGTTCGCGACCATACACTCAGGCACGCGGCCAAGGGACCCCATAAAAGTGATAGTGATATTTATTATGCTTTCTCCACGATAACTTTAAGAACCCGTGAGATAAAGCCGGGTTTACATTGGTATAGTAATTGGGTTAGTTGCTTGTACAAGTAACTTGCAAGACAGTTACTAACCTAGTGTAAACTCTATAAGACAGTATACCAGTACTTGCACAAGTAATCAGGATAGGCTGTCTACTTACCACTTGCAAGGCCACTGTCCTTCCCCCACCAGCGTATTCGATACTAGCCTACTATCGGCTTGTATATCTACTATACTAATGTAAACATTTGCTTGCAAAGCCACTTTCCTTCCCCCACCAGCGTATTTGATACTAGCCTACTATCGGCTTGTATATCTACTATACTAATGTAAACATTTGCTTGCAAGCCACTGTCCTTCCCCCACCAGCGTATATGATACTAGCCTACTATCGGCTTGTATGTCTACTATACCAATGTAAACATTTTTTTGCTTGCTAGTGTATTTGTAAGCTAGTGCCAGTAAATTTCTATTTTGTACAGAGTTTGAAGTGTGTATAGTTGCCGGGCCGGTGTTTTTGATAAAGACATTTAAAAAAAATAAAATAATGAAAGATGATCTGAAGGGGAAACTATTAAGTTTGTGGAACTTTATCGGAATTTTTTGTCTCACACTCTTTTTGAATGACATTTTTCTTTCTCAATCTCTCTAATAAGTTCTTCAATCACAATTTGTGTAATTTGCACAAATATTTCTTTTAACTTTTAGTTTCTAGTATGACGAGAAATTGTATACATACTTTCGATGTGATAGTCTTACTAGTACAAGTGGACATTAATGCTTTTTAAGTGTAGACATCCACTGTCTTGTATCGGAGACAGTAGGCTAGCCAGGGTAGCTACTAGTACAAGTAACTAAGCTTAGTTACTACACCAATGTAAACCCGCCTTTATTTGAAGCATTTTTGTCTAAAATTAATAGGCCACTTTTGGCCAAGGAAAAACTGTTTTGGCCCGGTTTTTCTTACCAAAAGCATAAATAAGAATTTTTATATCCCTAACTTGAGAAATGATGGGTTCTCCATATAAACTTTCGTCCCCTATTTCACCCCCTTCAAGTTTTATTTTCGCGACAAAAGGTAGCCTATGTCTTTCTGCTAGGTCCAATCTATCTCTATACCAAAATTCATCAAAATTGGTTCAACGGTTCAGGCGTGAAAACGAAACAGACAGACAGACAGAGTTACTTTCGCATTTATTATATTAGTATGGATTTAATATTAACAACTAAATAAAGAAAAAATCAAAATCACAATTAATTTTTTTTATTACAATAATCAATATAGTTAACAATGATGACAATAATTTGTGTGATAGTTATTTTTATTATTGCAATCAGATTTAGTCTACTGTAGGTGAAAATTGTTGTAATCAAATAAAACTACATTGTTATTAACTGTAAAACTTTTCATTGTTGTAATCAAATTTAATCTTTTGTATTTGAACGTTTATTTGTTCTAATCAAATAAAACTACATTGTAATAAACTGTAAAAGTAATAGATGTGAGAAAGAATATGAGAAATACCTGGAAATCAAAATTTTCAATTTTGTTCTTTCCCGGAGAATTTAATTTTAATTCTGGATTAGGTATTTAAATTTCTTTTTGTTTTTAGCTAGAATCTTTTTTACTGTACTTTGTGAAATATTTATTGTAGAACCTTGCTTATGCTTTCGATTCATTTTGATTATTAAATTTTGATAATTCAATTTTTTTCACGAAAGTTTTATTTTGCGCTACACGCCAATGACAAAAAATTCATTGTCCAATTAACCAAAGAATTACTCATCATGCGTCAGTGACGTTCAATTCATTATTCACTTGTGCAACTGTACTAATAGAGCGGTACAAACTTTCATCCCTATTTCACCCCTTTAAGTTTTATTTTCGCTATAAAAAGTAGCCTATGTCCGTCTCCAAAGTCCAATCTATCTCTATACCAAAATTCATCAAAATTGGTTCAGCGGTTTAGGCGTGAAAACGTAACAGACAGACAGACAGACAGATAGAGTTACTTTCGCATTTATTATATTAAGTATGGATATCATCCGTATTGCCCTACTTTTCTGCTCGTAGTATTTTTAGCTTTATAGTAAATTTCAGATTTACTACGCCTAAAATTTCTTGTCTCGTACAAAACATATCTAATTTAAATTCAGCAAGCACCCCCTTCAATTTTAAACGGTGAACACTTAACGTACCCTTGTCAAGTTCGAGTGAACGTTCGATTTTACATTTCTTCAACATGAAACGATTTTTCCAATAGTTTGCTTCCCAGAAATGCTTTATATACATGCACATATAGATAACTAATATGTCAATATCATGCCATACGAAAATGTTACTATAAATTTAGATTTGTTATTGTGGTAGCTAAAAATAGATAAACACAGACCTGCCGTAAATGCTGTCACATGTTTGATAGTTGCTAAAAATTTGTAAAAATAATATGTAATACATTTTTTAGACTTATTTTTCCTAAAACAGATTGGTACTATAGGGTAGTTGCGCATTTTCCAATTAATTTTTTACTTCCTTGTACGAAGTAAAGGAAGTATTGTAATCGCGAAAAAATTCGGTTTCCAGATTTCAACGGAAATATCGATTTTGACCATCCCTGAATCCATTTTGACTAATTTCGTCGTGACGTCTGTATCTCGCATAACTGAAAAACAGGAAGCCGTAGAAAGTTAAAATTTTGTATTTAGGACTGTTATAACATCTAGTTGTGCACCTCCCTTTTTGGTTATTGCATAACTTTTAGAAGTGGTACTTTACTTGCAGCATATAATAGATTTTAATGGAAAACTGTATTATAATATAATCCAAAACTTTTCAAATTTGGTATATAAGACTTTTATATCAATGGGAATAACATAATAGAATTTAGTAAAAATGGTCTACCCGGAAGTGGTACTTTACTTGAAGCCTATAGTAGATTTTAATGAAAAACTATATTAAAATATAATCCAAAACTTTTCAAATTTGGTATATAATACTTTTATATCAATGGGAATAACATAATAGATTTTAGTAAAAATGGTCTACCCGGAAGTGGTACTTTACTTGAAGCCTATAGTAGATTTTAATGGAAAACTATATTAAAATATAATCCAAAACTTTTCAAATTTGGTATATAATACTTCTATATCAATGGAAATAACATAATAAACTTTGGTTAAAATAGTCTAACCGGAAGTGATACTTTACTTGAAGCTATTATCAGTTTTTCTTGAAAAAAATGGTGTTATTTTGAATTTAACAATAAATGCTTCAAATAAAAGTTTTAGAGAATTGAATTTTGCGTCGAAAACTTCAAGTATGATTAAATTAGTTCTTTGTATAAGCGAGATATGTAAATTTAACACTGTGTACTTTTTGGTTTCTGTAATTAAGTTTGCTATGAATTAGGACAAGAAATAACAAAAAAATAAAGAATTTAATGTCAATGTCAAATACGTGGAATTTTATGATTGGGTTTGTTATTATACATATTTTAATTATTAACAAAATATGTATAGTGTAACAGGCGTACAAGGAAGTCATGTGGTGTCCACATCAGATATTTTTTCTGAAAGAATTGTTCAAGTTATTCACTTTAATACATATTTTATGTCTGACAACTGCATATTTTTCAATATATAATTTTTTTTTAAAAAATTCTTATTTCAAATTTTCCCGTGGTGACGTGTTTTATTAATACCAATCACAGTCTTTCTTGCCTTACCGGTACACTCTCGGTTGTACACTCTGTACACAATACTACCATTTTTATTTGAAACAATTTATATCTTTGAGAGAAGCACTATTTCAAAAGAGATTATTCATTTTCACACAAATTCATTAGTTTCATTACCTTGTTTTAAATCTGCTGATATAGAAAAGAAAAATAAAATATGATTTTAACACGTAAAACATAGGTTATGTCACTAAAAATGACATGTACATTCACTGGAGTGTGCAGCCACCTGGTGGCAAAATGATGAAGTTGTCTATATAAGAATTAAATATCTTGAAAATATCTGGTATTCAAGCAGTGGCGGCGCTAGGGGTGGGCGCGGTTGGGCGACAGCCCAACCAATATTCTTCTCGCCCAACCAGTCGCCCAACCTACATTAATGTGAAGGAAATGCTGTAAGGTAAGTATACGAAATCTACAAAACGTAAAAAAAATGCGAAGTACGAGCCATCAACAAATTATCTATTATTATTGCACACGTGTTTATATATTGCGCCACAAGCAGGATAGTCATGATTACCCATAGTATAATACGTGTGCCTCTTCTTTTTCCTTTCAAAAATTTGTAGCTTGTAATACGTACTTACTTATGAGACTATATGCTGCTACCTGCTATATACACTAAGCTTTGCGTTTGCACAAAGGTTTACATGTTATGTTCGAGAACCAACTACGACACTCGAAATCATTTGGATTTGTCTGTGTTAGAACAAGATTCGCATTTAGTATTTAGGAGACAGTGGTTGTTGCTTTAACTATTCGGTACACATACTGGATATTTTTTTACTCTTGTTTAATAATGAGTGCATAAGTGCTTTTTTTAAACCAGAACAGAAGTTACACGTTGAAAAACCGAAAACACTTGAAAACGTAATTACTCATACGAGTGATAGTGACAAAAGTAATGAAGTTAATACAAGCAGCATTCTTTCCAAACAAAGATTACTAGAAGATGATATAGTTCCAATTAAAATTACTGCCAAAAACTAAGAGAGATATGAAGTAAACCACAAAACTAAAATTAAAAGTTTAACTGATTTTGCGGTTCTTTTACATGAATTTAGATTAGTCTTTCACGAAATTCATAAATTATGTAATATTGCAATGACAGTACCGTCTTCCAATGCAATTTGTAAAAGATCTTTTAGTAGTCTAAAAAGGATTAAAGATTATTTAAGAACAACAATGTTCCAAGATAGACTTACTGATCTGGGAATATTGTATGTTGAAAAAATATTGTAAAAATCTAAATTTAGAATTAATTGTTGATTCTTTTGCTAATAGACATAATAATAGAAGAATAATACTTTTGTAACAATAATATCTTATGTACTTACCATGTTAATTTTGATACCTATATTACCTATTTTAATTAATATTTTACTTGTTTCTTGAAATATTTAAATAAAATGTACCCTCCACGTCCTTAATATATATATATCGCCCAACCTGAATTTGTTTTCGACGGCTTTCGCCCAATTAAAAAATAATGCTAGCGCCGCCACTGTATTCAAGTAAATAATTATAAAATATACGTACTATTAAATAATACTTTTGTATCTGTTATTTTTCTTTTAGAAGTGTACTGTAAATATTTGTATGATACAATTGACTCCGAAAGCGTGACGTCAAAATCGACCGGGAATTACAAAACCTGAAAGTAGGCTTCCGGTTTCTTGACTGCATCTTGAAAGAGTTTATTGTGAACGAACCAAACTAGCGCCAAATTTAAATAGCTGTCATTTGTCTTATTTGGAAACTAGAAAATGTAACGATGTGATTTTGTTACATATTCCTGTTTTATGTATTTAAAGTAAAAAAATAAATTAAAATATATGCGTAATTTGTTTTAAGAAACCTTATATTGAAGTAGATTTTAATAAATTTTAAGAAATAATGTTAATTCTGGCTCTTGTCATTCTTCAGCGAGGACATATTCTGTCCATTCTTATTTTCAATTCGGTTCGTAGTGCTTTAGTCGCGCTTGTTACTTGTTATCTCATCTGGTACGAGTTTGAACTTTTGCAAATTACAGTAGCACAAGAAACAAGAACAAGTGATTCGTTTTTCTGCAATAATAAGTTTTTTTTTTTTTTTTGTGGATGAAGAGAGACTTATTGTTCGTGGTAAAAATGCAGTGGAATCAAACCATGTTCATTTGGTCTGTGATGTCCATTGTCCATGAAATGGTTTATGACGCAGACCTTAATATTATAACAGGAAAAGTGCATACATTATCTTTCTTAATTTTCGTTGGCTGTTACGATCTCTCACTATAATTACTAATTTTGTTTATTTTATTTTTGCATCCCCTACATACCCTATAAATTTGTAACACGCACTCTTTATATTATTTATACGTATGTGACAAATATATTTTATTATATGATAAATCTACTTTTCAAATTTTGCATACCTACTTCTTTTATTTTCCATGACCAATATTTGTCATATGCATTATTCATTTTATTAATTGATTATATTGCAAAATATTGTTATACAATTAGCTTTATAAGAAACAATTTTTAATGCAAAAAAAGTTTAATTTACACTTTACATATTACAGCTTTGATGACAGCTATTTAAATTTGGCGCTAGTACGGTTCGTTCACAGAAACTCTTTCAAGATGCAGTTAAGAAACCGGAAGCCTACTTTCAGGTTTTGTAATTCCCGGTCGATTTTGACGTCATCACTTTCGGAGTCAATTAAAATATAATTCAACATCTTCGCTTTGTCGTGGTATTCTAACAAGCTTGTGTGAGTCATACAGACTTGGTCGAACTATATAATTATTAAAAGTCTACGTCACAAGAATTCCACCGCGAACTTTATTTATGGAAATTATGAATGAAAAGTTTTATATTTTCTAATAATTTTTGCGTTAATATGTTTAGATTTAGTTTATATTTCACAATTAATAGGAAAAAATAACATTTATTTTTTTTGCAACTACCCTATTGTTGCACGGAGACCTCTGTCACTGTATATCATTTCTCTGGAGAAAACTTACAATAGAATGAATAGAATCATTATAACCCATCTCAAAAGTTATTATACTCGTAGTCTGGTTGTTATTATACATTTTTAATTAGAAAATGTCATATATTGTATACAATCCTTATTAATATTATATTTCTCATTATTACCGCTTTAAGGCACGCTACATATAATTAAATATGCCACCATTCTCTTTTCATAATATAAACAACTATTTATCATTCTAAATGAGAAAATGAAAAAAAAATGCGTCTCGATTTTCCTTGAATATTTTTCATAGTATTTGAAGTATGTTTACTATTGTGTTTTTTTTTTTTTTTATTTAAGAGCATAAAGTAATCTATTTTAGTTTCATTTTAGCTGTTTAGCAAATGTAGAACAATGTTTTTCATCCAGATATTAAATATATAATTATGGTACACCATAGCGTGTTTTAATTAATTAAAACTGTTAATTATTGTTAAAAATGTAACGAGAAAAATTTAATTATTTGATAAGGGAAATTATGTAGGGCTGGAGTTTATTTTATAAAATGAGAAAGTAATGAAAATGAATATTTAATTACATACAGAGTGTAACTGAAATAAGTACATTATTAAATTTAACCAGAACTCGTTGAGAGCAACAATATTTCTTAGTAACTTTTTACCTCTCGCTAAGAGAGGTATTGAATTCATGCTAAAATTCGCATATCCAGATTTCAGTGAATAAGCACGATTTAAGGTCTCTAGAATCCGATTATAACATTTTTAAAATTATGTCTCTGTGTGTGTGTGTAGATGTGTTGTTGTAGACACGATTCTTCAAAAACCATAAGACTTAAAAAATGTTTAACTATGAATTCCTCAATCTAACATTCCTGGAAAGAGCTGAAAAGGTTTTGGTAACAATTGAACAACCGGAAGTAGTAGTTTCTGAGAAAAATTCTTCTAAATATAATTTTTTGCAAATTTTTGTTATTAAATATTGAAGAACATAAAATTGTCCATCTAATACACTTAAAATTTTTATTATATTATTATAATCGCAGAGGCCAAGGCACTAAGGAAACCAGTTGACAAATTCCAATGTTTATAACATAGTTTTTAAATGACACATGTCAGCGTCAAAAATTAATAGTTTTAATGACATTCTGATATATGCATTTCACCACAACTTTACATATAATTTCAAATATTTAATTAATAAAACAATAAGAAAAATTAAATATACTTCCCGTGGCCGCGTGTCTGAGTGTCTTGTCGCGAACCTGGGGGAACCGGGTTCGATCACAGACGCCAAATATTTCCAATTTTAAATGGCACAAAAGTGACCCCTAAGGTGCATTCTCCACACCAGCTATGAGTGCCCGTGAGGTGACGCCTGGTAAGCGCCCACACGGTAAAATATATCGTCATCATTACCGATGTCTACATGTGTTGTAGATACTGGCACACCCAGAAATGGGTAATATGCCGTGATGATATATTTATTTATTTATTTTAGAAAAAGCTATCAGAATGTCACTAAAACTGTTGATATTTGACAATGACATGTGTCATTTACAAACTATGTTATAAACATTGGAATTTGTCAACTGGTTTCCTTAGTGCCTTAGCCTCTGCGATTAGTTTACTCTATAAATTATAGTGTCTTTATCTCTAAATCTATACAAGGTAAAATAAAAATTTAGAAGAATTTTTCTAAGAAACTACTACTTCGGTTGTTCAGTTGTTACCAAAACCTTTTCAGCTCTTCCCGGGAATGTCAGATTGAGGAAACTGCAGTTAAATATTTTTTAAGTCTTATAGTTTTTGAGGAATCGTGTCTACAACATCCAGACATACATACACACACACACACATCCACACACACACACACACACACACACAGAGAGAGAGAGAGAGAGACATCATTCTAAAAATGTTATAATCGGATTCTAGGGACCTTAAATCGTGCTTATCCACTAAAATCTGGATATGCGAATTTTAGCATGAATCCAATACCTCTCTTAGCGAGAGGTAATATTTCAGCTATGCAACATAAATATTTCCCCTCTACAACTAATAGTTTGTCGACGCCAAATTCTGAAGTCGCATTTGTGCTAAAATTCTTAGTTCATCCTCTTCTCCCAGAAAAAAAACTGATGTGGCCAACACAAAACCTCCCGCTATTGAATTTTTATTAATTTAAATACATACCTACCTATGTATTTACTAACGCTGCAAACTGTTCTATTGCAGAAAACTATTGCTTTATTTACTATTTTCTTTTTAAAATGTCACTATTATTAATTTGAAGTGATTAGTTTTCTGACAGTGACATTTACTGTCAGTTACATTCATTTGAAATATGAACTGTGTAACAAAGGAATTATTGTGTTTATCTTAGGCTTCGCGACTAATAAAAAAAATTATTTTTAAATTTATCTGTAAAATATATAGAAAAAGTCTTTAATTTTCATAAGACATAAAATGCGAAAAAATGGCATTTAATGGTATTTTTTGAAGAAAAACCATTATGAGCTTCAGGTAAAGTGCCATTTCCGGTTATCCAATTTACACCAAAATCTAATGGCTTCTTTTCATATTAGAATGGGATGGAAATACAAGGTTTCAGAATTTTCTGAATGATAGTATTTGAGTTAGAGTGAAGACAAAATTCTACACATACACACACACATACACACACACATACACATACACACATACACATACACACATACACACATACAGACATCATCTTGAAAATGTTAAAATTGGATTCTAGGGATCTTAAAACGTGGTCATTTACTAAAATCTCGATAAGTGATTTTTAGCACGATCCCTATACCTCCCTTACCAAGGGTAGCGGGAGGTAAAAAAAATGGTATACAACCCCATTATAACGTGACCCTCATATTAAAATATTAAACAAAATATCTTCTTTAAAATCTGTACTCCGACTTTATAAGTTAATTCATTTAAGGTTTCGTGTTGCTTTATCTACAATCTCAATGTCTGAAGTCACTCAAGCTTTGTAGACAGCAAGGGAGTTCTGTTGTTTTCACATTACCTGTAATCATTTCAAGGCCATCTAGACCATTGAGCTTTGCTAATCGACGCCGCTGAAATGTTGCCTGAAACCGGATGCACACGACTCATTTTTCTTATCTCAAGCGATATGTAGTGTGGATAAGAAAAAAATCACTAATTACAAAAAGTAGGAGAATGAGGTGGTATTATATTTTTGCCTCTTGCTAATAGAGGTATTGGAATCATGCTAAAAAACGCATATAGAGATTTAGATGAATAAGCACGATTTAAGGTCCATATAAACCGATTTTAACATTTTTACGGTGATGTGTGTGTGTGTGTGTGTGTGTTTGTGTCTGTGTGTATGTATGGATATTAAAGGGGGGATTACTCAAAAACTATAAGATATAAGACCTGTTTAACTATGAATTCCTCAATCTGGCAAAATAATTCTTCTAAATATTATTTTTTGAAAATTTTTGATGTTACGCATTTTGAAGAACAAAATTCTACATCTGATACATTTTAATTTTTTATTATATCTTCTATAAGAGATAAAGACGCTAAATAGAATATCGGGATATAATAAGTCGAGTAGGCGAAACTACACTAAGGAAACCAGTTAACAAATTCAAATGTTTATAACATAATTTGTAAATGACAGATATCAGTGTCAAAAATCAAAAGTTTTAGTTACATTCTGAAAGTTTTTTCTGGGAAGTACATTTAATCTTTCTTATTGTTTTATTAATTAAATATTTAAAATTATAGGTAACATGCATATATCCATGAGAAATGCCGCCAATCTTGTTAATGAATTGGAAGAATCTCTGACATTTGGAATCTTTCTCATACAATGAAAAATAGATATAATTAGAATTGTATGTGTGCAGAAGACATGTTAAATACAACAAAAAACAGTATTTGGGTAAAGTTCTGTAATTTTTTTGTTATAAATCGACGGTTCGATAGCGAAGTGCAATACAATACTTTAAAATAAAATAAATAAATATATCATCACGGCATATTACCTATTTCTGGGTGTGCCAGTATCTAGAAAACATGTAGACATCGGTAATGATGACGGTATATTTTACCGTGTGGGCGCTTACCAGATGTCACCTCACGGGTACTCATGGCTGGTGTGGAGAGTACACCACAGGGGTCACTTTTGTGCCATTTAAAATTGGAAATATTTGGCGTCTGTCGGGATCGAACCCGGTTCCCCCAGGTTCACAATACTTTGATAACATAAAATGGAAATGGCGAGAGGTATTGTGCTGGCCACAACAATTTTTTTTTAAATATTTAAAATGAAAGTTTATGCAATATTTTTATAGTAATAAAATTATAATAATTTATTGTTATGTACGAAAATAATTAATTAAAAAGATTAGCGCCAGAAATAGTCATGAAAAACAACTCCTAACTCCTATGACGTCGGATTACATGCTGTACGTCATTCATAGCCAATAGGAACACAGTTTACCTTATTTATATTAAAAAAATATTATGTGGCCAACACAAAACCTCCTGCTATTTAATTTTTATTAATTTAAATACATACCTACGTATTTATTAATGCTGCAAACTATAATATGTTCCTTTGCATATAAATATTGCTTTATTTACTATGGGGTCCCGTGGCCGCGTGCCTGAGTGTCTGATCGCGAACCTGGGGGAACCGGGTTCAATCCCGACAGACGCCAAATATTTCCAATTTTAAAATGGCACAAAAGTGACCCCTGTGGTGCACTCTCCACACCATCTATGAGTGCCCGTGAGGTGACGCCTGGTAAGCGCCCACACGGTAAAATATATCGTCATCATTACCGATGTCTACATGTGTTGTAGATACTGGCACACCCAGAAATGGGTAATATGCCGTGATGATATATTTATTTATTTATATTTATTTATTTACTATTTTCTTTTTAAAATGTCACTATTATTAGTTTGAAGTGATTAGTTTTTTGACATTGACATTTACCTGTCAGTTTCATTCGAAATATGAACTGCGTAATAAAGGATTTTTTTAATTTGAAAGTGTGTTCGTAATTATTCACCCTCTGAGGCTGTGTCCGATGTCGCATTTTGACATTTACATTTTAGGATTTAGGTCTTCTTCACATAAATACAACTCCTAATGGCTCACTAATGACATCTATTGGTTAATATGGCAACACTTTAGAACAACAAAATAGTAATTAACGTATCAAGGGTGTTATAAGGACAATAACGCCTGAGGTCAACAGTGTACTCTCCGAGGGCCTCTGGCCCGAGGTGTGTACGTTGACCGAAGAGGTCATTGTTCGTTTAACACCCGTGGTGTGTTCAACGTTTAACGTCCGACCGATATATTATTTTAAAAAATATTTTTATCAATTTATGTCTTGTCATTGTGATTTGTGTTAAAAAAATTAATCTAATCATTTAAACGCTGTAACTAGGAAACGCGATACTCTTATTTGTTTACAATACCGATTTCATAGCAACAATTTATAACACCCTTGGGTGTTATTTGGTATATAACATACCAGTCGGACGTTAATGAATTATACAATTCGATTCAATTTGATGCTTCAGATTAAATATTAATATTGTATTTTATAAAATAGAAGCTAAGAAGCTATTCTTTGACAGTAAATTTGGTGTTTTACGCAAATTATAACAACGAACTTGATTTGTTTAATTAGTGCATGTCAACTTCAAGGCATAGTGTGCTCCTGCAAAACCCTAAAATCTAATTCCTAATATCCTAAATAATCACTAGATTTAGGGCATATAAATTTAGGATTTAGATATTAGGGTGATAAAAGTGCAGCATCGGACACAGTCTCTAATCCACCTCTATAAATTCATTGAATTTACATTTGTCTTCTTCTATAAATAATGAAACAGCTTCAGTTAGTCGTGATTAGAAAGACAATAACATACCGCCCGCTTCGGCAACAAATACAACTCTGAACTTTCATTAATTGTCGCATTTACAATTCCAAATTCGATTTAATTAAACATCAGACTGTCGGCCATCCGTTATTCATTTATACGTTTCGCACAGTTACAGATATTACCCCCGTATATAGAGTGTCGAAATAAATTTTAATAATAAATGAACAAATAAATAAGTAGTGATAAAATTATAGAAAATAATTTCCATCTTGTTAAAGAATTTTTTATAGCTATACTCATATTCAACAATCCTTACACAAGTTCATGTTATAAGGATATTTATTTTTGTTTGTATATCTTTGTCGTTACCTTTTATAGCTATTTTCTTTCTTGTTTTTATTGGTTCACGCTCTATTTGCAATTTATTGCCAGGGAAAATAGCTGGAAAATATATTTATCGAAGAAAATTACCTATAAATAAAAATGTATCGTCACATTTTTATTTCTAGAAAAAATAAACCTATATTTCGAAAACATTTTTAAAATCATGTGTGTGTGTGTTCGTGCGTGGGCGCGTGCGTATGCGCGTGTTTGTGTGTGTATGTGTGTGTGTGTGTGTGTGTGTGTGTGTGTGTGTGTGTGTGTGTGTGTATGTTGGAGATGGTGGATAAGAATAAAGACCAATTTAACTAAGTATTCCTTAATCGGACATTAATAGGAACTGCTGAAAAGGTACTGGTAACAATAGGACCATAAACCAATTTTTTAAAATATTTTTAAATGAAAGTTCGTTTAATTTCGAAGCAATTCGTGGTATCAAAAAGTCGTAATTGTTTTTTGTATAGCTGCATTTGATTTTTAAAGAAACTTATAGCTATCTTTCTCACACCAGTTTCTGTAGTAGGTTGCGAAAGAAAGATACTAATAGTGTGACGTCATATGCCTGGAAATAAATTCAAATATCTCGCAAAGTAATTATTAAAAAAATGTTTTTTTTTTTATCTTAATCGTTATTTATTGAGTAGTACTTCAAGGATAAAGTGTACATTTATTATTATTTTTTCTTAAGATTTATGGGCCTACTGGATAACCAGAAGTAGTAGTTTCTTAAAAAATTCTAAATATTATTTTTTGGAAATTTGTGCTATTATAAATATAAAATATATCATCACGGCATATTACCCATTTCTAGGTGTGCCAATATCTACAACACATGTAGACATCGGTAATGATGACGATATATTTTACCAGGCGTCACCTCACGGGCACTCATAGCTGGTGTGGAGCGATAAATATTAAAGAATATAAAATTGTCTATCTGATACATTCAACATTTTTATTAAATCTTCTACATATTTAAAGATAATTATAAATATATAAAATAATCCATTGTAATGAATTTCACAGCCCAAACAACTCCATAGAAACCAGTTGAAAAATTAAAATGTTTATAATTGACAGACAAATGTAAAATATCAGTGTCAAAAATCCAGATACATTAATGGAGATTTTTTCTGCGATGTACATTTAATATTTCTTATTTTATTATTAACTAGCTGACCCGCCCCGGCTTCGCACGGGTAAAGCTAGAATAACGATTAGCTACACATGTACCAGTAATTTCTCACATGTACATGCGCTGCGTAGGGAGCCGGCAACCTGCCTCGCATCGTACATGTTACAGGCTCCGCCCACTGTTCACCCGATCACCGCACTGCACCTAACAGCGCCCTTTTCTAAACATGCCTGGGGTACTTATACTTATATATATATATATATATATATATATATATATATATATATATATATATATATATATATATATATATATAATGCAAGCTATCTCTCCGACAAATATCGAAAATCTACTAACGGTTAAGACTTAACTATAGATACAAAGATAAAAAATAATTGAAATCATCTCCTATCGTACCGCCTTGAGGGACGATTTTTCAAAAACGCTAAAACGCTCTCTATTTCTTACCAAAAGCATAAATAAAATTTTTTGTATCCCTAACTTGAGAAATGATGGGTTTTCCATACAAACTCTCATCCCCTATTTCACCCCTTTAAGTTTTATTTTCGTGACAAAAGATAGCCTATGTCCTTCTCCAAAGTCCAATCTATGTCTATACCAAAATTCATCAAAATTGGTTCAGCGAAAGAAATGATGGGTTCTCCACACAAACTTTCATCCCCTATTTCACCCCTTCAAGTTTTATTTTCGCGACAGATGGTAGCCTATGTCCTTCTCCAAAGTTCAATCTATCTCTATACCAAAATTCATCAAAACCATGGTTTCGGTTACCGACTGGTTCTAGTCACGTGACTATTATTATTGAAACACTTCGGTTTCATTCCCGGGTGATTCGCGGAAACCCTAAAATTTTCTTTCAAAACATTACGTCTATCTTCTTTCATAATCCTAAATTATGGAGTGGAAAATTAAAACACGTACAATGTAAACCGTAGAAAATAGATGCAAACATCAAAGAGTCAATAAATAGTATCTAACCACACTAACCTATAAAATCTGACATCTTATGAAAAAGGACAGAAGATGTTAACCGGCAAAACCGAGGAAAAATCATGGTTGTGTTGGTGCGCTTCGGTTGCAACCATTTTAACCGGAACCATGTTTCATAAATGTACAATTTTTACCATTTGATGTTATTGGAACACATTTGATTAACCACGGTTAAAATTTTTACCTCCCGCTACCCTAGGTAAGTGTAACACGACGACGAATTTAAAATTAACAGGACTATTTAAAAAGGGGAAAACGCGGGAATCTAAATTAAATAATTTGGAATTAAAAACAACAATTAAATAATCCAAATTATTGGTAGCGTGCCACCAGGTTATTTATGGGTAAATAACCAAAACCTAATTTTGAATTTGGATATAAACTATAATTTTATTTGTTTGGAGGGCAAGGCGATATAATGATGAAACGATTTTTCTATAAATAACTGTATTAACAAAATATAATTAAAATAGAAAATTACAATACAATAGAAATAAAAACAAGTAGCATTTTATAAAATAATTTAGAAACAGAGCGGAAAAAGTTACATTATGCAAAATATTATTATTAACTTACACAACTATGAATATTTACACTTACATCCTGACTAACTAACGGCTTCTTACTCCGACTAACACTCTGACTAATTTTTCGATCGTCAATTTATTGTCCATGATTATCCCATTGTTTGACACTACTTCACCAATCTGGATTCTTATTGGTCAATTCTGACGTTAGCGCACCAATCAAGTACCGCGTTCATCAGAAGCATCACGAGAGAAACAACCCTTGTCACGACCAAGATGACTCACATTCTCATGACCCATGAGAACCAGACCGATGATGTTTGCCAAACAACGAGATAACAATAATTCGGCAAATACAATGTCTGTTATAAGAAAATTCCGAACAGTACTTTAAATATTAAGTTTTTGATAATGACCAACAACAACAAAATTTAGATTAATGACTTTTGCCGAATTATTTATTTACTACAATTAATTACAAATTAAACTAATAATACTGAAGAACATTGTTACATAAGGGAGGTATAGGGATCGTGCTAAAAAACGCATATAGAGATTTTAGTGAATAACCACGTTTTGATGTCCCCAGAATCCGATTTTAACATTTTTACAATGATGTCTGTAGGTATGTATGTGTGTGTGTCTCTGTGTGCGTCTGTGTGTGTGTGAGTGTGTGGATCTTGTGGACACGATTACTCAAATACTATCAATCAGAAAAATATGAAATTTTGTATACCCATTCAATACTAATGTGGGAAGAGCTCATTAGTTTTTAGTGTATACCGGAAAACCGGAAGTACCATTTATACAAGCTTTTAACAGTTTTTCTTGTAAAAAAATCATTGAATATATCTTTTTAGCAACTTTTACTAATTAAAATTGAATACAATGGTACAATCTTCAATTCTACGATAATAAAATTTAGTAAATATCTCTAAAACTCTTTAAATATGAATATATAATATAATTTATTTTCATATATCGTCTTGCCTATGCGTCAAACAAAAAAAAAATAATAATAACAATTTTGACATATTTAAACAAATGTCAATGTCAGGAAGCATAATTATAGTAAAATTAATAATGTGTTAAGGAGAATATAATGGTAAAGTAATTAATTCTAATGAAATTAAGGTTTGTAAAAATAATATATCATCATACATACATGTTAGATGTACAGGATGATCTGATTTAAATTTACTCTATTTTGCAGCCCTATGAATTAATATTAATTTACAACTACACATTTACGAAATGGATCATGTACGGCGAAGAATTTACAAAGATTGCGTTTTAGAGCACCTAGAAGTTGATGCAGATTTTTATAAGAATGTGTGTGTAACGATTTTTCCTTCAAATCTTTTAAAATATGATCCAAAACTTCTCAAATTTGGTATTTAAAACTTATATATAATTTGAAACAACATATTAGATTTTAACCATATATGATAAATCGGATGTAGTAGTTAATTTGGAGCTCTAACAGATTTTTGAGGAGAAACAATAAAACATAATCCAAACTTTCGTATTACAGACTTTTCTATTTATTGAATAATAAATTAGAATTTATATACAAACGATCAACCGGAAGTGATACTTTACTTAAAGCTCACTGATATTTTAAACATGGAATTGGCGGGAGGTCATGTGCTGGCCACATCAGATTTTTTTATTTTTGGAATATACCCTAAGTGTATGAGAAATATAAATGGTGAGAGGTCTTGTGCTTGCCACAACAGGTTTTCTATTAAATAGTCCACCCCGAAATCTATCTATCCATTTTCTAGTCATCTACGTTACCACATAACATTGTTTTGTTCCATGGCCGTCCGTTCCTACCCCTAGTGGCGTACGCCACTACCAGCAGGATCGATACGGCGGCGTTTAGTTTGGTTTGATAATTCTGTGCGCAGATTTCTTTTTTGCAGCGTTGTTCCCGCTTTGGACTGTTGTCCCAGTCCTGTATCCTTGTTCTTGAAGTCCTTCTAGTCCTTGTAAAGTCCATACATAGTCCAAGGACACGGGAAGTATAGGGGAAGAGATAAGATGTAAATGGGAATTGGAAAAGGAGAAGAGAAAGTTTTTGATTTATAAAAAATGTGAAAAGAAAATGGGAGGAGGATATATTGAAGTTTATTATGTTTTTCTTTCAAATATAATATGCATATATGTAAATGGATGGATGTTACAAGTTATGTGCTTAAGGGAAAGAAAGTTTGAAAATACCTATCACAAATAAGAAAGGTTGTATGAATATGGAAGTCTTTATCTCTAAATTTATAGAAAATATAATAAAAATTTTAAATGTATCACATGCAGAATTTTATGTTATTCAATATTAGTAAAAAAAAATTAATATATCATCACGGCATATTACCCATTTCTGGGTGTGCCAGTATCTACAACACATGTAGACATCGTTAATGATGACGATATATTTTACCGTGTGGGCACTTACCAGGCGTCACCTCACGGGCTCTCATAGTTGGCGTGGAGAGTGCACCACATGGGTCACTTTTGTGCCATTTAAAATTGGAAATATTTGGCGTCAGTCGGGATCGAACCCGGTTCCCCCAGGTTCGCGAACAGACACTCAGGCACGCGGCCACGGGACCCCAATATTAGTAATAACACAAATTTAAAAAAAATATATATTTAGAAGAATCATTTTAAGAAAGTACTACTTCCAGTTGTTCAAGTGTTACCAAAACTTTTTCAGCTCTTCCCAGGAATGTCAGATTAAGGAATTCATTGTAGATAGGTCTTAAGTGTGGTTTTTGAGGAATCGTCGTACCAACATCCAAACACACACACACACAACAGATTTCACCGTAAAAATGTTACAATCTGATTGTAGGGACCTTAAATCGTGCTTATTAAAATCTAAATATGCGATTTTTAGCATGATTTCAATACCTCTCTTAGCGTAAGGTAAAAATTCGGGAGTACAATTTGAAGTTTGTCCCAGTTGTTTCAAAACTACCATTCGGATTTGTATACGCTAACCGATTTTTTACCTCTCGCTAAAAGAGGTATTGGATTCATGCTAAAATTCGCATATTTAGATTTTAATAAGCACGATTTAAGGTCCCTAGAATCCGATTATTTTAAAATGATGTCTGTGTGTGTGTGTGTGTGTGTGTGGGTGGGTGTGTGTGTGTGTATGTGTGGATGTGTGTATTTGGATGTGTGTATGTGGGTATGTGTGTATGTCTAGATGTTGTAGACACGATTCCTCAAAAACTATAAGACTTTTAAGAATTGTTTAAATATGGATTCCTCAATCTGACATTTCTGGGAAGAGCTGAAAATTGAACAACCTGAAGTAGTAGTTTCTTAAAAAAAATCTTCTAAATATTATTTTTTGGAATTTTTTTTTTATTAAATATTGAAGAACATAAAATTCTCCATCTAATACATTTGAATTTTTTATTATAGCTTAGATTTAGAGATAAAGACACTATAATATATAGAATAATATAATCGCAGTGGCTAAGGCACTAAGGAAACCAGTTGACAAATTCCATTGTTTATAACAGTTTTTAAATGACACATGTCAGTGTCAAAAATTAACAGTTTTAGTGACATTCTGGCAGCTTTTTCTGGGAAGTATATTTAATCTTTCTTATTGTTTTATTAATTAAATATTTGAAATTATAGGTAAAATGCATATATCCATCAGAAATACTGACAATCTGGTTAATGAATTGGAAGAATCTCTGACATTTAGAAACTTCCTCATACAATGAAAAATAGGATAATTAGAATTATATGTGTGCAGAAGACATGTTAAATACAATAAAAAACAGTATTTGGGTAAAGTTCTGTATTTTTTTGTTATAAAACGACGGTTTGAAAGGAAGTGCAATTCAATACTTATATAGCCTAATATGGAAATGGCGAGAGGTCTTGTGCTGGCCAAAACAGATTTTTTTCTTTTCAAATTTAGACACTTACAGCCCGATTCACAAAAAAGTTTAAGCTAATCCTCATTTTTGGATTAGTGAATTCTATTCTATTCCGGTATTTAAAATTTAATTTTCATGATATTATCAATAAAGGTAAATACTAGGAATAGATTAGACTATATTTTAAGATATGAACTGTCAAAATTAGAGTAGAATTCGCTAATCCAAAAATGAGGATTAGCTTAAACCTTTTTTTTGGATCGGGCTGTTATTGCGCATTTTTATTTATTTAGATAGAAAGTTATTCACTAGGTTCGATTGAAAAATACCATGATTTTTTATAAAATAAGAATGTATTCACATTCACACTAAACATAGGGTTACCAACTTTACTAAATTATAGGAAAGGACAATGTTTCGGCAATCTTTTTCTGAACTATGTGTAGGTTTAAAATTTATGAGCAATAATGCGCCGCAGACGATTTTTTGAAAATTTTCAAGGTCAAATGTATTTTAATAAAAAGTTAGATAATACATATACCCATAGTTTTTTTTATAATGAAGCAAGTTTAACAAATTTTCAAAAAATTAAAATCAGTATTTTATGACACACAATAAGATATCTAACCTTAAAATGTTAACTGCTATACTGCCAATATCTTACATCTATATATCAATAAGTCAAAAATTCTATCGTTATTTCATTACATTATATAAAATGTGAAATAATTATTTCATATATATTTGGCGTCAGTCGGGATCGAACCCGGTTCCCCCAGGTTCGCGACCAGACACAAATATTTCCAATTTTAAATGGCTCAAAAGTTACCCCTGTGGTGCACTCTCCACGCCAGCTATGAGTGCCCTGAGGTGACGCCTGGTAAGCGCCCACACGGTAAAATATATCGTCATCATTACCGATGTCTACATGTGTTGTAGATACTGGGACATCCAGTAATGGGTAATATGCCGTGATGATATATTTATTTTATATTTATTTATTATTTCATTTTCCTATTTATAATAAGAAGAAAAATATTAATAAAAAATTCTGTTGTGGCCAGCACAAGACCTTCCGTCAATTCTATGTATTTTGTACAAATCCCATACCAAAAGTACCGTGGAACAGTTTCTATATAAAATCGAACACGAACACATACTATTTTTTACAAATTCCATAAACAAACACTACGTAAAATGCACTTGACACATTTATTTCTGCTTCAGTTTTCCCCTATTTTATTAGGGGTCGCTGTTTCCTCTTCTCTTCCACTCATTCCTGTCCAACGCATCTTCTTCCTTCCTTTCTCAAGTCTTCTGCGATACAGTCCTTCCATCTTCTCTTTAGCCTTTCACTGCATGTCACTTGCGAGGAACACTATGACATACTAATTTTTGATCCCATACTTTCCATATTTAGTTTTGCCCTTGCAACAGACATCTGTCAATCAGAATTTTTTGAATAAGCAGCTGTTTCCATGATAAAAAGCAAAGCTGACTAATTTTTGAAAATTAATTTCTTTATAATGCTTTAACTCTACATCTATTGAATATGAAGGAAAATGTATAATCAAACCATATAGAGAAGAGTATTTTCTTTAATAAATATAATAACAAAATGTCAAAAAATAATATTTAACTTCGTTTTCTTAAGAAAAACTGTTAAAAACTTCAAATAAGGGAAGGGTACTTCCGGTGGATCAATTATAACCAAAATCTAATCAACTCTTCATAGTGATGTACAGAAGAGGAATACGAAAGAATTATAATTTTTGGAATTGTAGTATTGGAGTTATCGTCGGAGAAAAATTTGTCACACACGGACACACATACACACACACACACACACACACACACACACACACATATATATATATATATATATATATATATATATATATACATACAGACATCATATTAAAAATAGTAAATTCGTATTGTAGGGACCCTAAAACGTGCTTATTCATTAAAAACTCACCACCGAATTTTTTGACCAAAGACAATACCTTCCTTACCTAAAGGTGAGGAAAGGTAAAAATTTACTATAAAAGGACAAATCGCGTCCTTTTCTGGTTTAGAAATGGACAAGGATAACATATGCTCAAAAAAAGACAGTCCTTTCCAAAAAAGGTCAGTTGGCAACCCTAACTAAACATTACCTTCTCTGTATTATTAACTCCCTGCTTTATTATCAATTTCAATTACGTGATTGCTTTGCGTCTGAACCCTGACTGTATACTGTATGCTAGCTTATTAATTTCCATAATAGAGGCTCGTCGTGATGTGTTGTTGAAGTAATGAAGGTTTCCCAGAATTCACAATCCGCCTAGATTGATTTGATTGATTATTCCCGCAGTAAGGTAAATCCAAATGCAAAAGGTAAGCCTTCTAACTTGCACGAAACTATCAAAACTATTCATTCTTTATAGAAGAACGAAAGGACGGTTGAAGGTAGACTATTAGATGGAGAGAATCGATAACAAGAAATTGATTTAAAAATATAAACAAATTTGCGAAGCTATCTACGAACATTCAATATATCAAAGGTAGTGACGTGTGGAAAATGGAGAAAATAGATGATTGTATTTCTAAGAACAATACAGAGAAAATAACAATTTTTTAAGTGTAAAATTCTATAGGCGCTGCTTACATACATTTACCTGGGCAGTGAACAAGGCTGACCCGTCACGCGTGATTTGGGTAAACTCGGGGAGAGCCGAGCGTGACGTCACATTAATTTGGGTCGTGGCCTACGTTATTAATACAAGACCGGGGTGCATCATAATATCTGTCAAAAAAAAAACAACTGTAGTTCCAAACTCGCCGTTTTGGCGTTAATCATTCCTGCTGTCACTGCTGTCATTACAGATATTTGTGTACAAAGCAGATTGATACACCCAAATTAGCACACCCAGCAATGGTTAATATGACGTGATATATTTATTTAATTGATTATATATAAGTAAATAAAATATTACGTTTGTATTCGTTGTATATTTCAAAGCATTGTAACGTGGTTACAACCGCTAAAATTATTTTTTGAATGTCTAAAAATGACATTTAAATGACAACAGGAATAAATCGCGCTCTCATCACCGGTTTTAAAACTAGAGTTTTTGGGGGTTGTGGTTTTTGACCAGATTTTAAGATAAAATTTGAGTTTTTTACCAGGCTCCTCCCAAGAAAATTAAAATTCTTTCTTGAAAATTTTGTTAGAATGTGACAATAGTGACAGGATCGATATTCGATTGTTATAAATTTTAATGTGAACATTGTCATGCCACGTATGGTATAAAAAATAAATTTCATACATTTCTTAATACTAGTATTTTTTACTTCCCGCTACCCTTAAGGGAGGTATAAGGGTCGTGTTAAAATCGCATGTCGAGATTTTAGTAAATGACCACGTTTTAAGGTTCATAGAATCCGATTTTCACGATGATGTCTGTATGTGTGTGTGTGTGTGTGTGTGTGTGTGTGTGTGTGTATGTGTGTAGGTGTGTATGTGTATGGATTTTGTTTTTGCTCTAACTCAAATATTATCATTCAGAAAATTCTGAAACCTTGTATTTCTATTCTAAAATGAAAAGATACCATTAGATTTTGGTGTAAATCGGATAACCGGAAATGGCACTTTACCTGAAGCTCATAATGGTTTTTCTTCAAAATATACCATTAAATGCCATTTTTTCGCATTTTGTCATTATGAAAATTAAAGATTATTGAATTTTCTATAGGTATACATTAATACTTTTTCTATATGTTTTACAAATAAATTTAAAAATCAGTTTTTCTTATAAATCCCTACGCCTAAGATAAACACAATTCCTTTGTTACACAGTTCATATTTCAAATTAATTTAACTGACAGGTAAATATCACTGTCAAAGAACCTATCATTTCAATTTGGTAATGATGACATTTTAAAAAGAAAATAGTAAATAAAGGAATAGTTATATGTTATATGCAAAGGAACTTATATAGTTTGCAGCATTAACAAATATGTAGGTATGTATTTAAATTAATAAAAATTAAGTCACTGTCAAAAAACTAATCACTTTAAATTAATAATAGTGACATTTTAAAAGAAAATAGTAAATAAAGCAATAGTTATGTGCAATGGAACAGTTTGCAGCGTTAGTAAATACATAGTTATGTATTTAAATTAATAAAAATTAAATAGCGGGAGGTTTTGTGTTGGTCACATCAGATTTTTTCTTCTTTAAAAATACATCATTTCTACAAGTTTTATTTCATTTTATAAAGTTTTTACAAGTTGATGACGTAAGTCATCTGCGTATTAATTTTCCCTATAATAGCAAACTCTACTGTTTGAGTACAATAATAAATAATTACATTTTCCGCTATTTACTACCAACAACATGATTGCCTATGTATACATTAAGGAGGGACCGACGCTATATCGTACATCATACTAGAATGCATACGACGACGTCGCGACGTCCTGCGTCCTTGTCGATTATTAAATTAGCTGATGACAACGCTTCACAATATTGCCCTTTCGCCTTGCGCCCTATTACAGCAGGAATTGTTGAGTAAGGTAAAGAATAGTTTTAATATAAATACGCATGTTCTAATTTGTCATTATGGTAAAGGGTCCCTTTATAAATAAAGTATAGCGTTGTGGTCAGATGAATTTTTTGCCTCTCCCTAAGAGAGATATTGGATTTATGCTAAATCCAGATTTTACTCAATAAGCACGTTTTAATTTAAGGACTAGAATCAGATTTTAACATTCTTACAACGATGTGTGTGTATGTGTGTGTGTGTGTGTGTGTGTGTGTGTGTAACTGGATGTTGGTGGGACGGTTACACAAATTATATAAGATTAAAGACCAATTTAACTACGTATTCCTTAATCTGACATTAATGGGAAGAGCTGAAAAGGTTTTGGTAACAATTGGACAACCGGAAGTAGTGGTTTCTTTAAAAAAATCTACTAATTATTATTTTTTGGAAATTTATGTTATTACAAATATTAAAGAATTAAAAATTCTGTGTCCGATACACTGAACATTTTTATTATATCTTCTATAGATTTAAAAGTAGAGAATTATAAATATATAAAATAATCCGTTATAATAATCACAGAACCTAAATAACTCCAATTGAAAATTAAAATATTTTTAATTGACAGAAAAATGTCAATATCAAAAATCCAGATACTGTAGCAAGGTGAGCATGGTGAAATAACAAGTAATGAACTTTATTATAAACTTCTAAATTACAGTTTCAATATCAACATTTTAACTCTATTAACTTTGAAAGTAAAAATTCTGTTTAGAACTAATAATCATTATTCTCTCATATCTCTGTTTAGTTTAGATGTCAACCGCGTAGACATTTATTATTTTGACAATTAACCATATAAGTTATTGCTTATGATACGTGCAGTCTTGTTATTTAGCTATGGATGCTACACCCTCGCACCCTTCATCAGATATGCCTGTTGAAGAGATAACCCTTTGTGTTAAGGCAGTCGAGATTAAAGACTCAGACAGGACAGATATGTAGTCGGCGGTTTAGTTTGGTGCGGGTACGCGAGTACGCGTAATTAGGGTTACAATATAATTAAGTTTAGTTTGTGTTCAGAGTGTAATCAATAATTATAAGTTAGTATTAATGAAAAATTCCCCCACCCCCCACCCCCCCGTCACAATACATTACTAAAGGCTTTTTCTAGGAAGTACATTCAATATTCCTTATTTTATTATTAATTTAATATTTAAAATTATATATACATATATTACATATACCCATCAGAAATACCGCCAATCTTGTAAATGAATATGAAGAATTTCGAACATGTAGACGAGTAGGAGGAAACTTATTTATAGAATGAATTAAAAAATCTAAAAATGTATTAATAATAGATATAATTAAAATTTTGTGTGTGTACTAGAAATGTTAAATACAATATATACTTATACAGCCTAATATGGAAATGGCGAGAGGTCTTCTGCTGACCACAACAGATTTTTATTAATCGCATTTATTCTCTTTCTAAATCGAGTGGAGTTGACAGATTCTCTCATTCCATCTACAAAAATTCATTTCATTCCAACATTTCGCCAACATCTCTGTCTTCGGTTTCTATTCTCAATCGTTCTGTCATCTCATCGACGAATCAAAGGACGAGAACATCTTTGTCATTCCAGCGAACAGCCGGTTCTTACAACGCCAAATATAATCAGATATCTTAATAGAAATCAATTGCAATTTAATAAATGTAGATGAAGCATTAATTCAGAAAATTTGTATAATTATATTTATATTCGTAGATTGATAATTAAATCTGTATAGCATGTGGCAAACGCCTTACAGTTGAATAAATACTATTAGCAAAATTTGGATTCACCGAAGAAAATGAATAAGGAATGTACAAAAACAGTGAGAAATTGTATGGTATGCAGAATTCTGTAATTTTTTAAAGGATTTCACGTAATACTTGATAGTCTGTTGCATAAACTACGAGAAGTATTTATAACGGCGGAAGGTGTATCCTTCGTAAAATGTTAAATAAAATTGGATTTCGGTAAAAAATATGGTAGTGGACGTGTTACATTTTTAAGAAAGATTTGGATTTATGAAGGCAACCAGGAGATCATATTTTAATCCGTTTTACATGCTCTTGCATACTTTTAACACATGACGCAGGGTTGTTGCAATCTTGCCCGACCCAAAAAAACCCACCCGGGTTTTTGTTAAAAAAACCCACCTACAAAAACCCAAAAAAAAACATCAAAAAACCCACTTTTATGAAATCATATTTTATTAATTAAATATGGTACATACTTATATGGTACACACATATATACATAAATTTTTGTCACCGGCAACATTTTACAATCAATTTCATTTTGTGTACTTCGTGTTTGATCATTTTTTATATATTTTTCATTGCTGTGCGAACTTTGCACAGTGTTTCTTTTATATTTGAACAACTCCAAGCCTGGTATCAGTATTTTCATTATTTTTTGAGTTGTGTAACTTATGTATTAATAATAATAATAATAATAATAATTTATTTGGCTAAAGCGATCCATACAGCAGATATGTAGCAAGTCAATAAATAAGATACATCAATAAAATACAGTGACGAAATTAAACAGTATCATACATATATTCGTTCACACTATAATATGTTCTATCAATTAAAAACTGTTTTAGTCTAAATTTAAACAAATTGTTTGACTCAATACTTTTTATGGTATGAGGGAGTTTGTTAAAAAATTTAATACCCATCGAGAAAGGGTTGTTGGAAACTAATTTCAACTTATGTTTTGGAGTAATAAAATTCGATTTGTTTCTCGTGTTGTAGCTATGTATGTCTTCATGTGTTAATATTTTACTAGAGTTTTTGCGTGTAAATAATATTACTGAAAAAATATACATACAAGGTACAGTTAATATTCCTTGACTTCTGAAAGTGTCTCTACATGATTCACGATACTTCAGATGAAACATATTTCTTACAGCGACTTTTTGAAGTTTAAAAATTCGTAATGCTGCTGGCGCAGAGCCCCAAAACATTATACCATATGTAACAATAGAGTTGAATTTAGCATAATAAAACATTCGTACTGTCCGTGTGTCACTGATTTGGGCTAAACGCTTAATTGCGTAACATAAAACAGTAAGTTTTGAGCACCTTTCATTAATATCAAATTCCCAGGACAGTTTTTCATGTAATTGAAGGCCTAGAATTTTGTTACTGTCAACTTGAGGCAAAGATTGAGAGTTGCATTTTATTAACATACTTTCTTTCCGTTTACTAGTACTGAAATTGATCACGACAGATTTAATAATGTTAAGTGTGAGTTGTAAAGACATGAACCACTCTGACAGTTTACTTACTAATTGAGATATATTAGCTGAATGTTCAGTGGTGTTAGTAACTGGCATCAAAATAGAAATATCGTCAGCGTAAGCTACGAAAGAATGTTGTTGAATAACTTGTTTTATATTATTTATGTATAGTATAAATAATACTGGGCCGAGTATACTACCTTGTGGAACTCCACACGAAATTGACTGGTAATCAGATGCAGTATTATTGAAAAACACACATTGTTTTCGATTGAACAGATAAGATTCAAGCCAATTTGAAAAAATACCACGTAGTGTGTAGGGAGGTAAAAATGATACACACTTACTACATTTCGATGTTTGCCAATAAAACCCGCTTTTATTTAATAAAACTCGGGTTTTATTAAAAAAACCCAGGTGGGCTGGTTTTTTACCTCCCGCTACCCTTTGTAAGGGAGGTATAGGGATCGTGCTAAAAATCACTTATCGAGATTTTAGTAAATGACCACGTTTTAAGGTCCCTAGAATCCAAATTTAACATTTTCACGATGATGTCTGTATGTGTGTATGTGTGTGTGTGTGTGTATGTGTGTGTGTATGTATGTATGTATGTGTGTGTGTGTGTATGTGTAGGGATTTTGTCTTCGCTCTAACTCAAATACTATCATTCAAAAAATTATGAAACCTTGTATTTATACCCTATTCTAATATGAAAAGAAGCCATTAGATTTTGGTGGAAATCGGATAACCGGAAATGGCACTTTACCTGAAGCTCATAATGGTTTTTCTTCAAAAAATACCATTAAATGCCATTTTTTCGCATTGTATGTCTTATGAAAATTAAAGATTATTGAATTTTGTACATTAATGCATTAATACTTTTTCTATATGTTTTACAGATAAATTTAAAAATAATTTTTTTTATTAGTCGCGAAGCCTAAGACAAACACAATAATTCGTTTGTTACACAGTTCATATTTCAAATGAATGTAACTGACAGTAAATGTCACTGTCAAAAAACTAATTACTTCAAATTAATAATAGTGACATTTTAAAAAGAAAATAGTAAATAAATCAATAGTTTTATGCAGTGGAACAGTTTGCAGCGTTAGTAAATACGTAAGTATGTATTTAAATTAATAAAAATGGATAGGGATATGTGTGGAAGGATGATTGTTGCGTAACTATTATTGTGGTCCAGATGCGGTTATTCGCTACCGAAAATCAGTCACTTTAATATGTTCTTATGTATGAATGCTATGATGATTGTGGACAAGGCGAAAGAAGAATGTTGTTAAAGAGTGAAGTGAGTTAGCTGAGCTCTTACTCTTATCCCTTTTCTTATTGTTACTATTGTTTCCGGGTTTTTGCTAACCCACTAAGTGGGAAACGCGTGATTTTATGTATGTATGTAAAAATTAAATAGCGGGAGGTTTTGTGTTGGCCACATCAGATTTTTTTTATAAAAAAAACTCGGGGTTTTTTCAACCCTGACATGACGTCATTGTTTCTAATGATATTGGCCTGTATTCTGTCATCTTGAAGTAGCGCTACTTCCGAAAAACCGCTACTTGAATTGTCAAATGTCAACTTTAATATTAATAATTAGAGAAATAATATTTATTTATGTATTTAGAGCGTAAGGAGGCTTTTATGGCCTGCAGCGGGATTTTGAGCCCGAGGCGTAAGCCGAGGGATAAAAACTCGTCAAAGGCCATAAAAGCAAGTTAAGCTCGTGGTACATACAAAAATTTATGCACGGACGAAAATATTCAAAATATGAGTGTTAGAAAAATTGTATCGAAAAGAATTTGTCCTCGTACAGCCAGTGTATAGTGTTGCTATGAAAGCGGAGAACAACAGTATATTGTTTGTTTATTGGTTATGTCATTTGAGTTTTATTTTGTGTATCTCCGTGCTTTCCATATAAATATCACAAAATTAATTTTCATTTTTCATTAAAGAATATAAAAATTTTCGATTTGTAATAAAAACTTTTCATGTTGCCTATTTGAATTGTTTATATTGTAGGTTATAATTTGGTTTAACGTTTCATTATAGCCCGGCGGGCTATAAAATGACGTTTATGTCAAAGAAATTCGTGTATAATTGTCAAATTATGATACGTCCGTGCATAAAAATAAATTAAATTGTAAATAGCACTTATTTCAAATATTATAGGCTTCATTTACAAAAATATCAAATCTATTCTTGTCTACTCGTAAAATAAAATAAAATTTAAAAAAATCGAAATAGTGCTACTTCCGAAGTAACACTACTACAAGATGTGAGAATATGTTCAATGTTGATAAATCTAAGGTGTTAGTATTTGAAAGAAGTGAATTGGTGACTGAGTGCAATGTGTTGGTGAATGGAGTAAAACTGGAGCAGGTGAATGAGTTTGTATATTTGGGTAGCATGATGTCGAGAGATGGACGAATTGACCGAGAAATTGATAGGAGGGTGAGTGCGGGATGTAAGGTAATGGGTGCTCTGGGTACGTTTGCTCGTAACGTAAACGTATCTAGAGAGGCTCGGTTAAGTGTATATAATGGAGTGCTGGTGCCTGCTTTGATGTATGGAAGTGAATGTTGGGCATGGACGAAAAAGCATAAAAGGAGAGTGAGGAATAATTTGGTGTATGAAGAATGTATGGTTAGGAAGAATGTTGTTAAGAGAGTTGGAGTGATTCAGTTGAGATGGTTTGGTCATGTGGAGAGAATGCTGAGTGAACGACTTGTAAAGCGCAGTGTGTAAGTGGATGGATGTGATTGGTAGTGTTTTGAAGGAGCGTAAGTTTCCGAGTTGAAAGAGAAGAAGAGCATGCATGAATACGATTATGAATGTGGCTGAGGCGAAAGAAATGTGCCTGGATAGGAATGTGTGGCGAAGGATGATTGTTTTGTAAATGTTGTGGTGTGAAGATATATGGTTAGTAAGAATGTTTTATGAGAATGGAGAGACAGCTGAAGTTTTATGTGGACGTTGTGAACGAAGTATGTTTGTACAGGAATGTGTGGCGAAAGATGATTTTTTTTTATCCCCTTCCCTATTGTTTATATAATTTTTTATTTTTCGGGTTTTTGCTAACCCACTAAGTGGGATACGCGTGATTTTATGTATGTATGTATGTATGTATGTATGTATGTATGTATGTATGTATGTATGTATGTATGTATGTATTTATGACGTAAACCGCTTGACTGGCTGGATACATCTTTGACCAACCCTCTCTATGCCTGTGTGGCAAACACGTTCTCGACTATAAATACTATTTACTTTACTTGTAGCATAAATACCTATTTTGAAATATAGTTATGTTTCTGTAAAATCATCTATTTTATTATTGCCAAAGTTGTTTTTCTCTCCAGTAAATTAACTTCATCCGTCTCATTTTTCTTAATTTTAGGTCAAAGTTTGTTGTCACATAAGTATGTCTAGCTTTTTGGCAATATTGCAGTTCTTGCAGCAGCGTCACTAGTTTATATTGGGTTTACCTTTATTATAGCGACAGTTGGGGGCAGTTTGCCAACTGTTTATTACTTTTTGTACTTACCAGACGGTATTTACGTTGCGCAGAACATGCAAACTCATCATTACCCAAAGACCCGTAAGTCTAGAAATGTCGCACCGAAAATAATTACAGAAGAAATTCAGTAATCTTCCAGTAAATACAGGAAAGTTTTTATTAAGTACTTTGAAACTCTATACATGATTCTCGCCATTGAAAATTTGAAATTTTGTATACCTATTGTGTGTGTGTAGGCATGTGCGTGTGTGTGTGTGTGTGTGTGTGTGTGTGTGTGTGTGTCTGGATGTTGGAGGGATGGTTTCTCAAATTCTATAAGACTAAAGACCAATTTAACTACGTATTCCTTAATCTGACATTAATGGGAAGAGCTGAAAAGGTTTTGATAACAAATGGACAACCGGAAGTAGTAGTTTCATAAAAAACTTCAAACTTCTTTTTTTGAAATTTGTATAATTACAAATATTAAAGATCATAGGATTCTCTATCCAATACATTGAACATTTTTATTATATCTTCCATACATTTAGAGATAGAGACTCATAAATATATAAAATAATCCGTTATAATCAATTAATGTTACTACCAAGTTCATATCTCTACCTACTATTGAATTATTGCCCCAAAAGTCAATATACCCCATATTTAGATCAAAACTTCAAAATTTTCAAAAATCTAATTGGCAAGTATAGAATCAGAATGTCGGGAGTAGGAGGAAGGCGAAAGAGAAGCTGGAAGGACTGTATCGCAGAAGACTTGAGAGAGGAAGAACTGTGTGAAGAAGATGCATTGGACAGCAATGAGTGAAAGAGAAGAGTAAGAAACAGTGACTCCTAATAAAATTGGAGAAAGCTGAAGAAGAAAGGAGGAATTGTCAAGTGCAATTTACATAGTGTATGTTCATGTTATATTTTTATTGGATTTATAGAATCTTTTCCAAGAAACTTTTTTATAGCATTTATCCATTTTTATTTCAATACTTTTATTTCTAAAAATTCACACAGTTGTTCAAATACTCTAAAAATGCGTACACTTACGTAACATTCTCTTTACAATCAAATAATATTACTACCAAATTTATATCTCTTTCCATTTTTGAATTATTGCCCCAAAAGTGAATATACCCCATATTTAGATAAAAACTTCAAAATTTTCAAAAATCTAAGTTTTATGTATCTAGATACTTCTCAATGCGCTGATTTCAGATTTTGAAACCGCAGGTCGATATCTCTTTTCGTTCTCGAGATATTTAGATTCAAAGTTTTGCCCAAAACTGCCCATTTTTGGGTAGTAACCCAAAAATGGGTCGAGATATGAATTTGGTGATATCATCATTCGATTCTACGGGAAAAAATACATAAGTACACCAATTTTCATAATTTTTGAACACCGCATACAATCTCTAAAGCAAAATAACTGAAAATGGCCAAAAATCGCAAAAATCGTAAGGGGTACCCCTTACGATTTTTTCAGATTTTGGCAATTTTCGGGGGTTTTCAAACTTTTATTCATAAAAAATGAACCTGTTAGACAAAAATTATGAAAATTGGTACACTTATGTAATTTTGCCCGTAGAATCGAATGGTCGTGTCGCCAAATTCATATCTCGACCCATTTTCGGGTTACTACCCAAAAATGGGCAGTTTTGCGCAAAATTTTGAATCTAAATATCTCGAGAACGAAAAGAGATATCGACCTGCGGTTTCAAAATCTGGAATCAGCTCAGTGAGAAGTATCTAGATACATAAAAATTAGATTTTTGAAAATTTTGAAGTTTTTATCTAACTATGGGGTATATTAACTTTTGGGGCAATAATTCAAAAATGGGTAGATATATAAACTTGATAGTAATATTATTTGCTTGTAAAGACAATGATACGTAAGTGTACGCATTTTTAGAGTAATGTATCTAGTAGCCCAAATAGCTCCATGGAAACCAGTTAAAAATTGAAATGTTCGTAATTGACAGAAAAATGTGAGTTGTCAGTGTCAAAAATCCATTTACATTGTTGAAGGCTCTCGGTAGAAGCTAAATCTGGACCTTTGAGATGCCGGTCGAACTATTTTTATCAGTCATTTAGCCCACAGTTTTTTAAAGTTTGAAATCTATAAGCCAAAACAATTTTGTAGAAATTTCTAACTATTTGTGTATTTTATAATTTGTTGAAAATGTAAACCAGCCGAATTATTATGAGTTTGGGCCACGATTTAAAATATACTGGTTGTGCCACTTGTCATGTTTTTCATTGTTTCTGATGGTCCGCTTGATACGTGTTTCCTTGAATAATCCGCTAGATGCGCTACGTGAGAACGACCCTACTACAGCAGACTATTTTTACATAAAATATAAAAAATGAAATGCATAATGAATTTATTTTTAATATAAATTTATATATTTAATGGAAACCTGAATCAATACATTGTTAGAATTTAAAATTGGAAAAACTAAATAAATTGATAGAACCGTACGCTTCCAGATTTCCATTCAGTAATAATATCTTCTTCCCGAAAATGTTTTCGACAAACATCATTCAATCTTAATTCGCGATCATCTCTACTAATTGCACATTGCCATTTTTTAAATAGTGATATATCGAGTGGAGCAGCAAACAGAGATTCTTTTTCAGTGGATTTCTTGTAACCGGTTTCACATCCAGGAATAAAACATTTTCTATTTAATTTTCTTTTCATTTTGCATTAATTGCAATATCTTTCAACAAAATATTTATGTTACATTATATATAATACGAATATGTACTTCAAAACCTGTTTTATTTACCTTTCTATAAGATATAACATGTAATATTTTCAAAATGACATGCAAATGACAAGTGTCAGTTGGGTCGTTCTCACATTGCGCCTCTAGCGGAAAAAACGAGGAAACACGTATCGCTTTTGACCCTCGTTTTGTGCAGAGTGGCACAACCAGTATATTTTAAATCGTGTTTTAGGCTCATCTACACCCCTTAATATTTTTCTTATTTCCACGGCAGTCCAGTCGATTTTATTTGATATAACCTGCAATTTAATATCCCGTTTGATTAGTTTTTTATATGATATGAATCAGCAGAAGACATCGCTATCGACTTTCGATTAAGTTGGCGTTGGATGGCGAGCATGAGAAAATAAATTCGTGAAATGAATCGACATATCGTATCGGTGGAAAAGCGAACCTCAGAATGAGAAATCCCGTCTGCTGACCGCACCAAACACAATCAATGTTTCACCACTGGCCATGAAAAATTCACACACACTCACACACACACACACACACAAACATACAGAAGTTCTTATACTCACAGACATATATACGAACTATGTAGGGAAGTAAAGATGCTCTTGACTTTGCCGCTGTTCATTTCATGAGTGGTTTGGTATACATTACATACATACATACATACATAAAATCACGCTTTTCCCACTTAGTGGGTTAGCAAAAACCCGAAAACAATAAGAAAAGGGATGAAAGTAAGAGCTCCACTGAATCACTTAACTCTTTAAAAACATTCTTCTTTCGCCTTGTCCAAAATCATCATAACATTCATACAAAGAACATATTAATTTGACCGATTTTCGGTAGCGAATAACCGCATCCGGACCACAATAATAGTTACGCAACAATCATCCTTCGCCACACATTCCTATCCATGCACACTTCTTTCACCTCAGCCACATTCATAAACGTATTCATACATAATAACATATTAAAGTGACCGATTTTCGGTAGCAAATAACCGCATCCGGACCACAATAATAGTTACACAAAAATCATCTTTCGCTACACATTCCTGTACAAACATACTCCGTTCTTCTCGTCCACATAAAAGTTCAGCTGTCTCGCCATTCTCATAAAACATTCTTACTAACCATACATCTTGACACCACAATAATTACGAAACAATCATCCTTCGCCACACATTCCTATCCAGGCAAACTTCTTTCGCCTCAGCCACATTCAAGTTAATCATTGTATTTTGACAGTATTGTTACTGAGATTATAAGAAAGAGTTAATTATTAACACAGATTTTTGGATCATAAACTTCGCTGACCATATTTTTGAACGTGGGAGAAATTTTTAAAGAAAGATCTTTCAAGATGATGTCAAACTAAAATAATTGAGAATACATAGTTCATAGTGGTCGCGTGCCTGAGTGTCTGGTCGCGAACATGGGGAACCGGGGTCGGTCCTGACAGACGCCAAATATTTCGAATTTTAAATGGCACAAAAGTGACCCCTGTGGAGCACTCTCCACGCCAGCGATGAGTGCCCGTGAGGTGACGCCTGGTAAGCGCCTGCACGGTAAAATATATCGTCATCATTCCCGATGATAGAAAAAGTTCCTTGTTCCTTGACTGGATATATTGATGAGGTAATAAAAATTTCTGGATTGCAGTCACAAAATTATATTTAACAAGGAACGAGGAAATGCGCTCTGGTAGACCGTGCTATAAAAAATAATCACGAGTTTAAATTTAATGAAACAAAAATACTTGACAGGGAAAAAAATCTTAATAAACGGTGGACACTAGAAATGCTACACGTACAGCAGGATAAAAATAATGTTTATTTTAGGACTGATACTATGTAAAAGTAAAATATACACCAACGTCTTAAAACATAGCTTAAAAAATAAGGATAAAACTTATTCATATAATACATTTTTCTAATCCTTAAAAATATTTTTTTTTTTTTTTAAATAAATTTAAAATATTTTACTTAATTAAACAATAAAAAACCTTGACTTTAGTAAGTGTCTTAACATGCTAATACTTTACTTAAGTAGTTCCATGGGTGTGGTTCATGTAGAACATTTGTTTTTAGTTTTTTATAAAAGTTTTAGATAATTTATTTTATTTATTTTTTACCTCCCGCTACCCTAGGTATGGGAGGTATAGGGATCGTGCTAAAAATCGGATATAGGGATTTTATCGAATAAGCACGTTTTGATGTCCCCAGAATCCGATTTTAACATTTTTATAATGATGTCTGTAGGAATGTATGTGTGTGTGTCTGTGTGTGTGGATCTTGTGGACACGATTACTCAAGTACTATCAATCAGAAAAATTTGAAATTTTGTATATCCATTCTATACTAATGTGGGAAGAGCTCATTAGTTTTTAGTGTATATCGGATAACCGGAAGTATCATTTATACAAGCTTTTAACAGTTTTTCTTGTAAAAAATTCATTGAATATAATTTTTTAACAACTTTTACCAATACAAATTGAATATAATGGCACAATCTTCAATTTTACGATAATAGCATTTAGTAAATAACTTGAAATAACTTTATATTATATTATAAAATAATTTATTTTTGTACATCAGTTTGCCTTTGCGTCAAACAAAAACAATACTTTAATAAGAAATTTGACATATTTAAACAAATGTCACTGTCACGAAGCAATTTTCATTAAAATTAATAATGAAACCGTGTTAAGAAGAATTTAGTAGTTTAAATATAATTCTAATGAAATTAAGGTTTGTAAAAATAATATATTTTGCAGCATTATAAATCAAACAGCTCTCAATAAGAACGTGATTTCAAAGTGTCAAATAATAGTTTGCAACTACACATTTACGAAATGGATAATTTACGGCGAAGAATTTACACAGATTGCGTTTTAGAGCATAAGGAAGTTGGTGATGATTTTGACAATAATGTGTGTGTGACGATTTTTCCTTAAAATATATTAATGATCCAAAACTTCGCAAAGTTGGTATTTAATACTCTTATATAATTTAAAACAACATATTAGATTTTGACTATATATGATAAACCGGATGTAGTACTTAATTTGAAGCTGTAACAGGTTTTTCAGGAAAAACATAATAAAATATAATCCAAAATTTCGTATTACAAACTTTTCTATTTATTGGAACAACAAGGTAGATTTTGTTTACAAACGATCAATCGGAAGTGAAACTTTACTTAAAGCTCATTGCTATTTTGAACATGGAATTGGCGGGAGGTTATGTGCTGGCCACATCAGAATTTTTATCTTTTGTCGAAATCCATGTGCTTTATGTTGCACTTACGTTTTCATTTTTTTGCCATGTATCTAAAATTTTCTTAATTCTCATGTAAGTATTTTTTTTTTTTTTGTTATTTCTGATTATTAAATTGTAATGTTTTGTAAATACTGTTCAGCTCCTGAGGAAGGCTCATGTGGAGCTCGAAACTGGTCGACCCGAGAATTTAAATAAAATTTTGTGACTGCAATCCAGAAATTTTTACTACCTCATCATTACCGATGTCTACATGTGTTGTAGATACTGGCACACCCAGTAATGGTAATATGCCGTGATGATATATTTTTTATGGGGTCCCGTGACCGCGTGCCAGAGTGTCTGGTCGCGAGCCTGGGGAACCGGGGTCGGTCCCGACAGACGCCAAATATTTCGAATTTTAAATGGCACAAAAGTGACCCCTGTGGTGCACTCTCCACGCCAGCAATGAGTGCCCGTGAGGTGACGCCTGGTAAGCACCCGCACGGTACAAATATGTCATCTTGTCATCATCATTACCGATATCTGCGATAAAGCAGATTGTGGCATACTCAGACATAGGTAATATGCCGTGATGATATATTTATTTATTTATATTTTTTAGAATTTTATTTCAAATATGTTCAAAAGTTCCCTTTTACAATCTTCGTTAATCTTTCTTTCCACTTCTTCTTCTTCTTAAAAGCTAAAGACCAATATTACATTACTTTTTTCATAGTTTGCTGCTTCTTGATTGCTGTTGGTGTTTCCCCATTTTTATGAATTCATACACGACTCTCGTGGTATGTAAGTACGTCGAAAAAAGAAAATTTCATTACCTGTCATTATTTAAAAAATAGTGTCCGTCACTATCTAATTGTATTAAAGTTTCTTGGTAAATAGGGTCCTATTCAATTTTTACCTTCCGTCACCTTTAGGTAGGGAAGGTATTGTCTTTATATGAAGAGCTGATTACATTTTGGTTATAATTGATCCACCGGAAGTACCCTTATTCGAAGTTCTTAACAGTTTTTCTGGAAAAAACGCAGTTAAATATCAATTTTTGACATTTTATGATCATTAATATGAAAGAAAATTTCCTATACGATTTGATTATATATTTTCCTTCATATTCAATAGATATACAATTATAGAGAGATTAACAGAGGTCAACTTTCAAAAATCAGTCAGCTTTGCAAAAATTATGGAAATAAAATAAATAAAATAAATATATCATCACGGCATATTACCCATTTCTGGGTGTGCCAGTATCTACAACACATGTAGACTTCGGTAATGATGACGATATATTTTACCGTGCGGGCGCTTACCAGGCATCACCTCACGGGCACTTATAGCTGGAGTGGAGAGTGCACCACAGGGGTCACTTTTGTGTCAATTAAAATTGGAAATGTTTGGCGTCAGTCGGGATCGAACCCGGTTCCCCCAGGTTCGCGACCAGACACTCAGGCACGCGGCCAAGGGAAAATGGAAACAGCAGATATATTCAAAACATTCTAATTGACAGATGTCAGTGTCAAGTGCAAAACCAAAGTGAAAAGCATAGGATCAGAAAGTAACATAAGTGACAGAGTGTCCCTCGCAAGTGACTTGCAGTTTCAATGCCGGGAGTACGAGGAAGGCCAAAGAGAAGATGGAAGGACTGTGTAGCAGAATATTTGAGAGAGGAAGAACTGTGTGAAGAAGATGCGTTGGATACGAATGAGGAATTGTGAAGTGCAATTTACAGAATGTACATTCGTGTTATAATTATATTGGATTTATAGAATCTTTCCAAACGAATTTGCAATATGAAATTTGTAAAAAATAGTGTGTTCGTGTTACAATTTTACAGGATATATAGAATCTTTTCCAAGGAACTTTTGGTATCGGATTTTTATAAAAAACATCGAATTGACGGAAGGTTTTGTGCTGGCCACAACAGATTTTTTAAATCAGGGGACCAATAAAATTCTTAGTACCTAACGCGTCGTACCCAATTAGTAATCAACTTCAATCGCTTGTAGTTTGCGACCTAATTAATATTTAAACAAATTTTTTTCACTAATACTCATTAATTTATGTATATTTTCGTTTTCTTATTTGAGATATTTAAAATTTGACTACGATATAGTACTCTATTGACAAATCTAATTTAAGTGTTTTAAACTTAATTTTCAGAACTTGGCCAAGTTCTTTAATCAGATGAAATTAACTTTATTATTTACTTAAATTAAATTTTTTTTCTATTTCGGTGTTCTTACCAGTCTATAAAAGCATTGTTTATCACTGAAAACACGACGTTTAGAAGATCTATAAGAGTTCTATTTGTGGCGCCTTTCGTATTGTAGAGTTGGTAGTCATGATTTTATAACTGTCATATTAATGAATAATTACATCTAACCTCAAAATGTCAAGTTACTGGTAATATTTCAACATATTATTTGTAACGTGCAGTATTTTCTTACAATTTATATAAATTATAGTTAAGATGTGAATACGGCTCTGTGTGAGTGAAATTGAAGTGTGGAATGTGCGCGGTAGACGAGTACGCAGTGTAACGGACAACGCAAGAACGCATATCCAGAGAAGAGAATCACGAGGCCGAGCAAACAGCGGCACGGTGACGAGAAGACCTGCCAACCCTCCGCCTTCGAGGTCGAGCAGATAGCACGGTGACGAGAACCTTCCGCCACAAGGTCACTATGCACACCGTATTCCCTAATACACACAATACACTAATCAGTTGTCAAAATTTGAAATTTCAATTGTTAGCGGGAAGCGCTACCAACATAAACATAAGTGACAAAAAAACACCAAGTCAAACTTTTGACGTAGCATTTTAAAAAAAATTGATTGTAAAATTACCTCAATAGAAAAAATAGTATAAAAAACATGTATCATAAGGCCTGTTAACGCACTCGTCCTTTGTAAAACTCGCCTACGGCTCGTTTTCCAATTTTGGACTCGTATGTTAACAGATTGCCTTATGATACTTGTGTTTTAATGTACTAAATACGTACCATGTACCTACATCATTATTGCAGAACATAAATTTAAATCGTGCATCAGGTGTACACTTTCCTAAATCCTGAAAGCAACTCCAAAAACCCCACTCTTAAAATGATTAAAATTCATACCTCCCTGTGGAATATTTAAAATCCCTTATCCGAGTTTTAATTCTTCATTTTTGTTGTGGAACAAAATGGAGCAACTCGTCCCAAATGCACGCTTAATAATAAATCTCACACTGTTGTAATTAATAAGAAACATACTTGTTGATATTGTTCTATACTGTCCGCTGGGATTTCGACACAGAATCGAAGCGTTAATCAGAAAGTGTTTACATGAATCAGGGAATAAATGGACTCTAGAGAAATTACAAGCTATATGTGAATGAGAATGAATCTATGTGTAGATGTGTGTTATTGTGTGAGTGTATTGGGATTATGTGCTATGGTAGAAATGAAATGGCAGAAGACTTACGTCATCAAAAAATATCCCTAAAGTAATGACGTCATATACTACTAAGTTTACATAGGATACTAATTTATAAGGCGCGAGCAGTCATGTTACTTTGTTGGTCTTTCCTGACAAGTTTAGGTTAGTGTTCTGTGTTGACAAGCAGATATGGGGACTCGTGACAGAATGACAGCTAGTAATATAAATGACAAATGTCATCATTTTTCATTCCAAATTTCATGATATTTTCCAATTTCAGGTGGTTTACCTTCTTACTAATGATTCGAGTTTGCGCAGTTTTACGATTTTGGTCAGCTGTTTTGTTAAAAATTAACCTTGTAATTTGGCGTCATTTTCTGTTATATATATGATTGACGAATTTTCATCTGAAGAGTCGTATGAATCGGGGGAATTTTCTTCTAGTGATGAAGACAATCTGGAAATGTTTGGCGAAAATCCGAGGTCAAAGAATGAAAATTATTTAGAACATTAATAGTAATCATATACATACATAGATGTCAAATGTCAATATTTTTCATTCCAAATTTCATGTGATTTATGTAACTCGCCAAGTAAAGTCCACGCACCTGGTGACAAAGAAACCACGTGAACTTACAAAATCTTGATATTTTGAATTAAAATTTATCACATTTGTAAGTTATGTACATGATTACCACTTGTCAAGATTTGCTTATTTGCAGGGCATTTGCTCCTCTCTAAAAATACATAGTTTAAACATTGATAACAAGAGAAATATTTGAAAAAAAATACCTTTTGAACGGCTTTCAACGGAATTAATGGCCCACAATTCCCATTCAAAATAGTTCATGACAAGGTTAGTTTCTGAAATTACTTTTTTAAGCTTTATATGAATGTAAACTTGTAAACTGACAACCAAGTGACAATAGTGACAGGATAGATATTCGATCGATATAAAATTTAATGTAAACATTGTCATGCCAACATACCGGTATAAAAATGAACTACAATTATTTCAAATAATTTCAAATTGCGTAAAAGAAAAAGAGATTAATTCAGAAATACTTGTAAATTTCATTAATATATACGTTTCTTAATACTAGTATTTTTCTTTCTTCTGTATTTAAAAATAAATAATTTTTACAAGTTATATTTGATTTTATAAAGTTTTTTTCAGATCTATGACGTACGTCTTCTGCCATTTCATTTTCACTATACGAGGCGTGGCAATTAAATAACGAGATTTATATTTTTCCGGCTTTCCTGTAAATTTGGCAACATTGCAGGATATGTCATATTAATTTGTCATCTTCCCTCCATCCACTGTTAAAATTTCAAGATAATTAGGAAAACCGTTCGGCAGTAGCCTTTGATTGAAGTTAACTACTTTCTCGTACTCCGCCGGAATTATGTTAGTGTTAGTGTCAATATAAAATTCTGTGTGAAACTTAAAAAAATTGCTACAGAAATGTACGAATTGTTGAAGAATGTTTATGGTGATGAGGGTCTATCTAGTACTCAAGTGTTCGAGCAGTTTAGAAGAATTAAAGAAGGAAGAAAAGAGATCGGAGACGATTAGCGCCTCGGCCGTGCACTGACATTGTTTTTTTCGAAATGCGAGTGATTGTTCACATGGATTGGGTGCCTGAGGAGCGAGAGGTAAAAAATATCAACCTGTATAAAATCATGGCTGAACGATTTGGAACTCAAAATAAGCCGTTGGCCTGTTATATATACCTACTATACATAGTACATACATACGTTTATGTGTATATGTAAGCGTGTGGGTATGTGTTTGTGTTTGCTTTGTATCTGTATGTAATCTGAGTAATTAACGCACTATTGATCGACAACTGGCGACCAAATCTGCCCATGGGTGGAGCTATAGAATTTTTGGGTAGGGCTTCTTGATAAATTCAATCATTCAAAACCAAGCCCCCAACATGTACAGGGTGGAATAAATTCGAGTTCCTTATATGAAAAACTTTCTTATTATGCACGCTACAGAAAATTGATGTAGGTCTTTATGGGCCAACTTTTTGAGTTAATAACAACAATCGAAAATACCTGAGGTGCCTATTAAAGTTGTCTCAAAAAGTTGGCACAAAAGATCTACATCAATTTTCTGTTGCATGCATTAATACACACAGAGAAAAAAAGTGTTCAATCAGAAGGATTCGTTTTGATCTTACTCATTTTCACTGTTGTAGAGAAACAAAAACGTAACTGAGTTAGTTTAAAGAATGCTAAAATGTTGATATGATAATGTTTTTTCAATGTAAATAATGTGTTAAAGTAAAACTTTTGGAAATTGTAAATTTAATTCATTTGTTTTCTTTATTTGACACGATATATAATTTGAATTAATATATGAAATGTTTTGTTTTAATATAGTAATTATTTTAGAAGAAAGTTTAGAGTTTATTGAATTAACATAGTCATACATTTATTTTAATGAATTGATATGTTGGATTAATAAATTTGATAGGTTAGATTAAGAGGTACACAGTTTCAAATCAAATAGATTTTATTGTTTTATTTTAAATATAAATAAAAATATAACTTTTAATTAACATTATTAATATACATTTTTATTGTACTAACTACTAAAATATAAATAAACTATAATATAACAATATTCCATGAGTAGTCACAAGGGATTTAATAAATTATATCACTTGGACTAAAATACAGCTTGCCTTATAGTAAAAAATGACTGCACTACAATATACATAGGTATATCAATTTTAAGTGTATATTACCATACCATCGATTTTTTTTTATATATATTTCGAATCCCCACTGGATCAAAATATTTCGTACTTCACAGTCACCCATTATTACACTTACTTTGATAATCGAAAATACTGCTTCTTGTTTCTCCACTGGCAAATCACCGTATGACGCTGACTCGATGCGACGCACGAACCCTTCGCGTCGAGCATCAACACGTTTCAACACGTTAAATGTGGTCAACAGAAGAAATGCATTGAGCCAACACAAAATGTTATAATTCAATGCACTTAATGTATTGATATAAAAAAATTACTTCTTAAATTAAGATGTTATTCTTGTTTTCATTCTAGAAGTACATTTATTTATTTTAATATCCAACTTTTTGTACATTTAAGAAAAAAAATACTTATTTAAAGAAAATGTTTATTTGAATCAAGAAATAAGAGTAAAACGATTTTCAATTCTATTTCAAGAAATTGAGATGTTTTCAAATAAAACGATATTAGTTAAAACAAAACAAAAATGTTTGATTCAAATAATAAGTTTTCAACACGCCATCTCGTATTGGATTAAATACGTCCTTTTTCTCTGTGTAAGAAAGTTTTTCATATAAGGAACTTGAACTTGTTCCACCTGTACATATGTCATTTTATCTAAAGAATGGACATTATTGACTATATGAAAACTATATGAATGCAGGTAAATCCCAAATATAACTTAGCAGTAGGTATGTAGCATTTTTATACTGTCATCCATCAATCAAGCAACTTTACTAAAATGAGCTTGACTTTGACAGAATATAAAGTTTTTGGAACTGTAAGAACAGAAAAAATATAGCAGTTCTTTGAAATATCTAGGAAGCTTAGTAATTGGAATGGTAACTGTTGTATTTGTGGTAATTAATACTAGATATATATATATTGAAATACTTTTTTATTTTATGACAGATTACATATACAGGGTGTCTCAATAAGCTTGCTCACTATTGGTAACTTTTTTATTTGAAGAGATACGAGGTTGGTCAAATTAGCAAAATTGTGCCATTTTATATTAGAAAATTGGTCATGTAAACAAAATAAAAATTGTGTCAGCGGTTCCCAAAATTTGGGACAGAATATATATTTTTTAAATGTAACTATATATTTTTTATTATCTTATTGGAAAGAGTATTTTTTTCTCTTTCCAATGAGGTAATGTTGTTTATGTACAATTTTTTCAAATAAACGAGTTATTTACATTTAAAAATAAAAATTATCTTTTATTAGTTTAGGTCAAGTAAACTATGGAAACAATTGTCTTTTATAAAATTATTATTTTATTAATTTATTTTACAGTAATAATAAAACAAAGAAAATATTCAAATTGAAAGCCATTATTTCTTTCGCACATTTAAACTCTTTTGGAAAGAGAGCCGACCGTTCTACGTAATTGATGTCTAGATATAACTTTCCATATAGCAAGATCATATCTAACTTTTCTTTATTTGTAAAGTTATTAAACATTATTAAACATAGAGAACTTTACGGGAGATATTATTAAACGTCAAACAAGCAAAGAATCAATTGTTTCCATGGCTTACTTGACTAAAAAACTAATAAAATAGTTTACAAAATTTAAATTTTTATCCGTAAATAACTCGTTTATTTGAAAAAATTGTACATAAACAACATTACCTTATTGGAAAGAGAAAAAAATACTCTTTCCAATAAGATAATAAAAAATATATGGTTCCATTTAAAAAATATATATTTTGTCCCAAATTTTGAGAACCGCTGACACAAATTTTATTTTGTCTACATGACTAATTTTCTAATATAAAATGGCACAATTTTGCTCATTTAACCAACCTCGTACCTCTTCAAATAAAAAAGTTACCAATAGTGAGCAAGCTTATTGAGACATCCTGTATATGAGAATATAATTCATTAGTCACGTGACATGTTTTCCGCCAATCAACATTCAGAATTTCCATAGTTACATGTCTATCACAGTGATGATAAAAAACAAAGAAATTATCACCTTATTTACATTCGTTACTAAGGGATTTTTACAACATTGACAGTTAATTTTAACAAAAATTCATTATATTCTCTCATTAAATATAAGCTCGTGATATGTTTAATAATCGAAGATATTGCTCGTGAAACCGAAGTAGCTCATTTCACTCGTCCTTCGGACTCGTAAAATCTGCAACTCGGTTTCACTCGAAAATATCATCGATAATAATCATATCACTTGTTATATTACGTATGAATATATTTCTAATTATGTATCCGTAGTAACAGGTTGTCAAACATATTGTAACTTTGATAACATGAATGATAAAATGTAGTGAACAAAACATAACAGCAACTGTAAAGAAAAAAGATCTGTTGTAGCCAGCAAAAGACCTCTCGTCATTTCCATATTAGGCTATCTGGTACACACACAAAATTTCTAATTACATTTATTATTAATATATTTTTTAATTCATTCTATAAATGTTTCCTTCTACTTTTCTAAATGTTCGAGATTCTTCAAATTCATTGACGAGATTGGCGGTATTTCTGATGCGTACATACAAGATGTCTCTCAAATAGGGGGACACAGATTCCTGAGACTAAAATTAGACGATTTAACTAAACTTGCTTCTACCCGATAGTTTACCATTTAGCCAGAATTCTGCTTCAAAGTTCTTCGAAAAAAATATTCATTTTGCTTATAATAACGGAACGCTTTATTCGATTTGGATAAATTTATTAAGATAGTTCATATGGTTATAAGTCATTTTTTAAGATGATACTTGTTATTATTAGTGAACCAGTAGTGTATGAATCCTAGGTGTCCCAACATTGATTAGACCGTAACTTTTTAATGGCCACGCCGATAACGTGAAATTATTTTATTTCAATAGTAAACTTTTCTCTCTCTATCTAATTTGTGATATCTGTTACGGTTCAGACAGAAAATAATAAAACTAGAGTGACTGCACCGTGATTTTTTTAAATTAACCTAGCAGTCTATCCAAATGTCAAACACCTAATTTCTAATGACAGTAACAATTGTTTATGGGTTGTCAAAAAATTCTTTCGCAATATTCAAAAACTAGTAACATCCGTTTGTTCGGCCTAGTAGTAGTTTACTACCATTATTATAAATAACACGAATAAATATGCTAGCTTACTTCTAAACAAGTTGAGAAGATTGACAACTCGTTACTGTCATTAAAAATTATATGTTTGGCATTTGGACAGACTGCTAGATATTTATTTTAAAAATTTCACGGTGCAGACACTAAGGTTTAAGTTATAGTCTAATCAATCACCTAAGTTTCATACACTAGTGATTCACTAATAATAACAAGTATCATGTTAGAAGATGACTAATAACCATATGAATTGTCATACCAAATTTCATCCAAATCGAATACAACGTTCTGTTATTATAAGCAATTTTTTTTTTTTTTCGAAGAACTTTGAAGCTAAATTCTGGCTGAATGGTACACTTTCCGGTAGAAGCAAGTTTAGTTAAATCGTCTTATTTTAGCCTCAGCCTGTATAATATATTTATATATAATTTTAAATATTTAATTATTAACAACAAAATAAATATTAAATGTACTTGCCAGGAAAAGCCTTCAGTAATGTATAATTTTTGACTGGCATTTTTCTGTCATTTATAAATATTTTAATTTTTTAACTGGTGTCCATGGAGTTGGTTGGGCTGTGAGATCATTGCAATGGATTATATTATATATCTATAATACTTTATCTCTAAATCTATAAAATAAGAGGAAAAAAAAATGAAATGACAGTAGATATCAAAATGTACTGATGATGATGATGATGATAAAAAATGACTAAACAATTTTTTATTCAAATATATTAACATCTATTTGTTTCTTATTGTAAATAAGGTACATTGTTACTAATATTATACCCTGTAGATTTGTTTATACAGAGTGATCAAAAATGGCTGAAGGTCATGTGACAACATTTGTTCCAAAATATTGTGAAATAGTTATTTACATAATCAGTTATGAAAAGAGTGATATTGGTTGATGAACATAATATTTGTGAGTCAAACAATATCACGTTTACATACCGTATTATGTACAAAATTTTAAAATACACAAAATTTTAAGTTTTTCTTTGACAGCTCAATGTACATATTTCAAAATCAATTTAACAAAGCGTTGCCTTGAAAACACATGAATTTATTTTTTAATTTAATGCTTATGTCAGTGCATGCGTATCATTATTGTAAACGAGTGAATGTCTTCTGAAACCGATATAGATCTTCCTTCTGATGTAGAGAAATTGGGTGTGAGTCAATAATTCATAAATTGATATAAGGTATCATTATTGATATATTCTTGTTTCTTTTTGTATCAATTGTCAGTTATGTAATATCATTTACGCAACTCAGTTATGTAATAGCATATTACAGAACTCATTTTGTATCAATAGACACTTACAAAATTGACGTCACTGCAAGAGACAGATAGAAGGTCATGCATACAAACAAAGCTCCCCTCGTTCTCTTGCGTCCCGTTCCCTGTTCCTATCTGTCATTGTGTTCGCATCTGTTATTCAGTGTTAAACCTAATTCTTTATTGTGATGTGTACGTTGTGTTTAATAAAAATGAGTTTAAAACTAGAAGATGTGTCTGGGGCAACTTTTTTGTTTGATAATATTGAAGATCATTCGATTATTCAACTAAAACGATGGCTAGAGTGTAAAGTCTACGGCTGATGACAGGTCTTTGTTTGTACGGGGTAACCATAGCAACCTTGATTTTTATGCTTTGCCGTTAGAAGCGCTCGTGCAAATTGCAATTTTGTAAGTGTCTATTACGTAAAAACTGACTTTTCAAAACGTTATAAGGTTAGTCAAAATTCAAATTTTGAAAACGGAATTAGATAAATTATATTTCAAATTTTCATAATTCATCAAACTATATTCCACATATGACAGATGATGACATGTGTGTGATAATTAACTAATATCATTGCCGTACTTTGATTCATTTTATTTGTTTCGCATACCTTCGCGGAAAATCTTTTTATAATATATATATTTTTTTTTATTATGTTTTTTAATGAAGAACGTGGCAAATTTCTTCTTGAAGTATATTTTCGTTTGGGTGTACGTAAAGAAGACGTTTCTTAGGATTATTCTTATAACAGCTAGCAAAATTGGAAAGGTACGCCCATGGAAATAGTAATGTTGTCATATTAAGTAAGCGGCAAATGTGAAAAACGTATGGAGCAGTACGCGTCAGCCATTTTTGATCATTCGTACATACATTATTAAAAATATTGTATTATTTACATATGTTACAATAAATACCTACTTACATACATAAATAATGTACTAGGATGGACAAAATTAAAGATATACTTTATTTCACGTAACAAAATAGTAGATGGCGCTTGAGAGCCAACCGTTTTCATATGCATTAAATAAATAATTTAAATTCGTGAAACCAAACTTTGACAATAATAAATATTTTTTTTCACTACTAGTTTAGAAACCCACTATCATTTACCTTTATTTGACATGAGAAATTGTTTTTTACTACCGCTTGCTTGTAACCATGGTAACCTAGGTCAATAATAATTTATTATTAACCTTGGTCTATAGTACAAACTGTCACTTTTCAATCAAACTCAAGAGTCCAAATCCAAATATTATTTAACTCATTAAACTCAAGAAAGGTGTTAAGTATATAATTTAAATTTGCCACTATAGTTTTAAATAGACCTACGCTGCCGCCTCGCCTGGCCACTGTGCTGTTTTGGTGAAAATGTGAAATATTTGTAGATGTAGGATTGAACAAATCACTATTTTTTTTTTGTATTTGTAGGTAAGTACATTTCAATAGATTTATTTAAAAATAATAATAATAAACTAATAAGGCTGCTAATTGTAACAGCACAAAGTGTTTTTATTAAATAATTAAATCAAATACAAATCAAGGCCCATAAGTGAGGTTATCAAACCAGCGAAATGAGTAAAACGTCAGATAAAAACAAATGCAGCCTACTTTGTTTTTGTGAATATTAGCAAATAAGTAACGTTATTATTCATGTCAAAATTATTGTTATTATCGATAAAAAAAAAATCAAAGAGAATTTATGTGCTAGTAGTGAAAAAAATAGTATATAAACAACAGTTGAGAAGATCATTATTGACCAGGCGTCTTATATCCCTCGGGCTTCGCCCTCGGGTTACAATAGGCGCTGGGTCAATAATGATTATCTTCTCAACTTTGGCGTATAATATACTATTTTTTACGTTTAAAAAAGTACTCTTTTTTCATTAAAATGAGTTTATATAGTATGGCTTTTTTAACACAATAAAAGTGCATTTTTTCACACTTTTATTGCAGACGTAAAAAAAAATTGTATGCAACTCATAGGTTTTGACGAACTCGCCTGCAGCTCGTTCGGTCTAACTTATGGAATACAAGTAAAAACGATCGGTTCTCAAACGCCATCTGCTATATTTTTACATGAAATGAAGTATAATAAGCTAGAAAACAATTTATTCTTATAGACAACAAATTAATTTATCTAGAAAAGTGTATATTTATTTGGTTTCCTTTCTAACGGCGCGTCTTTTGCGTAAGGTGGTTCTGGATTTGTTTCTAGATAAAATTTCCCCTTATTCCTGTAACAAATTATTAAATTAATTATTTACTTTATTACCCTATAAATATAAATAACAATTATTTAAAGTTAAATCCTTGTTTCTTAACTTAACGTTACCCCGGTAAAAATTTCTTTATTTTTGGCTACAATTTAATGTTGCAATTATTTTTAAGACGTATCTAAGTGTACGCTTCTTCAGAAACTAAACGGGGTAAGAAGCTTTAAAACTGCGAAGAAAATATGAGTCATGATCATATAATAAGAGAAGACTTATTAAAGATATTGTTAGCTGGAAAATATAAGGAAAACGCAGAGAATGTTTCTGGGAAATCTATTTTCATTTAATTGGTTCTCAGCAATGGTTATATAAAGTGATTTTTATAGGAGTCTACCTCTTTTGTTTTATGTCTATTACTAGTGTGGCCAATAGGGGGATCGATTTTGATTGATCGGCGCGAAACTTGCAAAATATGATGCATATTATGCCAACCTCGAATTTTGTTTACATGCATTAAGTTTAGAAAAATGACATTTTAAGATATTGTTTGTGAATTATATGTAAATTTAAAGTAAATATACCATATTTATATTTCCAATAGTGTAAATAATTAAATTATATGTGTATTTATAAATTTGTAACTCAAAAGTGTTTGGTTAGGTTAAATTCGTTAATACAAAGTTGTTGGCATCAACCTTTAAACTAATGGACCAAGTGTTTCCTATTGTTTTATTGTTAGAATAATGCTCCAACATAAAAAGATAGAAATATATATTCTGTCCTTCGACAATACGGAAGTTCTCAGTTAAAGTATACTGCGCATGCGTTCGTACTCATTGTACATCTTTTTCAGCCATATGTAAACCTCTATACATCGCTCTCTATCACTAAATAGTTGTCAAAATCTATTTGACGTTTCGTGACTGTTTGTGTATTATTTTACTTTTTTGGAGAACATTTACAATTATTTCTGTCAACATATACGAATATGTGTTGTGAGGTGCATATGCGACAAAATAATGGGGAAACGGTGTATTTTGTGCAGTCAGCAGTACGTACGCCGTTTAGCTGTGTCATTTCAAATGTAAGTTCTTATTAATTATTACTTGTTCCCTATAATATAATATGTGTATATAATATATTGTATTAAAAATATATAATGAAAGTAACTATGCACAAAAAAATTAAATATATACTCTTAGCGATTATGCACCAAGTATAACAAGTTAGGGACAAATCAAATTTTTATTTTGCCGCGTTTTCTTAACTTCCGTACTGTTGAAGGATAGAGATACTGTGTCTGCACCGTTATGGCGGGACAAACGTTTTGCTCGTACGCTGCGTCTATTAGTTTAAAGGTCGATGGTTGTTGGTAACATAATTTGTATAAATATGTTTCTCTATAATATACAGGGTGTCTCTTAAATAGGGGGACATGGCTTAACTACAGATTCCTGAGGCTAAAATAAGACGATTTAACCAAACTTGCTTCTACCGGAAAGTGTACCATTTAGCCAGAAATCTGCTTCAAAGTTCTTCAAAAAAAAATTAGTTTTGTTTATAATAACAGAACGCTTTATACGATTTGGATGAAATTTGGTATGACAGTTTATATGGTTATAGGTCATCTTTTAAGGTAATACTTGTTATTATTAGTGAACCACTAGTGTATGAAACTTAGGTCTCCCAACATTAATTAGACCGTAACTTTTTAATGGCAATGCCGAAAACTTGAAATTATTTTTCTTCAGAAAGATACATTCAATAGTAAACTTTTGTCTCTCTGTGTAATTTTTGATATCTGTTACGGTTCACACAGAAAAAAATAAAATCTGAGTGTCTGCACTGCTAAATTTTTAAAATAAATTTAATCTAGCAGTCTATCCACATGTCAAACAAGTAATTTTTAATGACAGTAACAATTGTTTTACGAGTTGTCAAAAATTTTCTTCGCAATATTCTAAAATTAGTAACATCCGTTTGTTCGGCCTAATAGTATTTTACAACCATTATTATAAATAACACGATTACATATCTCAGCTTACTCCTAAATAAGTTGTGAAGATTGACAACTCGTTACTGTCATTAAAAATTACTTGTTTGACATTTGGATAGACTGCTAGATTAAATTTATTTTAAAAATTTAGCAGTGCAGACACTCAGATTTTATCTTTTTCTGTGTGAACCGTAACAGATATCACAAATTACACAGAGGGATAAAAGTTTACTATTGAATGTATCTTTCTGAAGAAAAATAATTTCACGTTTTCGGCATTGCCATTAAAAAGTTACGGTCTAATTAATGTTGGGAGACCTAAGTTTCATACACTAGTGGTTCACTAATAATAACAAGTATCACCTTAAAAGATGACTTATAACCATATAAACTGTCATACCAAATTTCATCCAAATCCAATAAAGCGTCCGATTATTATGAGCAAAATTAATTTTTTTTCGAAGAACTTTGAAGCAGAATTCTGGCTAAATGGTACAGTTTCCGGTAGAAGCAAGTTTGGTTAAATCGTCTTATTTTAGCCTCAGGAATCTGTAATTAAGCCATGTCCCCCTATTTAAGAGACACCCTGTATAATGCACAGTTAATGTATGGTAATTATAAGTCCAAACAGATATTTTTTTTAGTCTCGTTATATTGAAATGTAATAATAACTGTGAAGGCTAAAGGTGTTGATTACAACAGAGAATATGTTTCTTATAGCTCAAGAATATTGATTACAAGAAGGAATCCGACAATATTTAAATACTAGCATTTTGCAAAGTAGCAAAGAATCAAATGCTTATGATATACAATAAATTCTGAAATCTTAGTGAGATAATTTTATTTTTCTTTTCTGCCGATATTGAATTTCCCTGATTTACTATTAAAATTTAGTATAAAAAAATTAAAAGAAATATCCTGCCAATATACCTGTAATATTGTTGATTACAACGAAGGATTTTGATTATAACCTAATAATATTGATTACAAGAATGAATCTAACAAAAGAAATTTCATCAATATTTTAAACTAGCATTTTCCGAAGATTCAAAAACATAGTTTAAACTTTAGAGCGTGTGTTAATTTGCAAATTTATATTATTCCCACGTCAACGACTTGACATAAACTCCAGGTTTATTAACAAAACAAGTGTTACCAATATTTTGATCAAGCTGAAAATTTACTGACAGCCATATTCAATAAATCTGCCGACACTATTTAAAATTATTTGATATAATTTGTTTTTACCTTCCGTCACCTTTAGGTAAGGAAGGTATTGTCTGTGGTCAAGAAATTCGGTGGTGAGTTTTTAATTAAGAAGCACGTTTTAAGATCCCTAGAATACGATTTTACTAATTTTACATTGATGTCTGTATATGTGTGTGTGTGTGTGTCTGTATGTGTGTCCGTGTGTCCGTGTGTGTGGGTGACAAATTTTTCTCCGACGATAACTCGCAAACTAAAATTCTAAAAATTATGATTTTTTCGTATTCCTCTTCTTTGCATCCATATGAAGAGCTGAGTAGATTTTGGTTATAATTGGTCAACCGGAAGTACCCTTATTTGAAGTTTTTAACAGTTTTTCTGGGAAAAACGCAGTTAATATCATTTTTTGATATTTTGTGATCATTAATATGAAAGAAAATCTTATTCTCTATACAATTTGATTATACATTTTCCTTCATATTCAATAGATATAGAGTTATAGAGAGATTAAGAGAGGTTAACTTTCAAAAATCAGTTATGTAGCTTTGCACATATATTCAAAAAATTCTAATTGACAGATGGCAGTGTCAAGTGCAAAACCAAAGTGGAAAGTATAGGATCAGAAAGTAACATAAGTGACAGAGTGTCCCTCGCATAAGTGACTTGCAGTTTCAATGCCGGCAGTACGAGGAAGGCCAAAGAGAAGATGGAAGGACTGTGTAGCAGAATATTTGAGAGAGGAAGAACTGTGTGAAGAAGATGCGTTGGATAGGAATGAGGAAGTGTGAAGTGCAATTTACAGAATGTACATTCGTGTTATAATAATATTGGATTTATAGAATCTTCCCAAAGGAACTTGCAATATGGAATTTGTAAAAAATAGTGTGTTCGTGTTACAATTTTACAGGATATATAGAATCTTTTCCAAGGAACTTTTGGTATCGGATTTGTACAAAATACATCGAAATGACGGAAGGACTTGTGCTGGCCACAACAGATTTTTTAACTTGTTTCCAGGAAAAACAGTTTTAAATAATGAGGTCAAATTTATTGAACATGGCTGTCAGTACATTTTCGACTTAATTCAGTATATTGGCAACTCTTATTTTATTAACAACCCTGAAGTATGAGCCAAGTCATTGACACGGTTCTAGTTGATACCGGTGTTAGAACCATGCTTGTGCTACCAGCCCTAGTGTAATCATAAAATATTGATTACTACTAAAAAACAGATAATAGTTGATTACAACAATTAAAATTGTGATTATAACAATCAAATGATTAAAACATGAATTTATTAATTGGTAATTAACCACGCAATTCTATATTTCTGCACTGTCACATAACGCATCCAATTATCCGAATTTCAATTTAGATCAAGCTTGCTATAAATCTATTAGAAGTCCACATGATACAATACAGTACAATCGCTGTCTATATGTCGATACAAATTCCAAATCCCAATTCCAGAGTTGACTGGCGGGTTACAGGAATAATCGAAACAGCCAGGATTATCCCTTTATCCCTAATATGTAGTGGAAGAGCCTGACCTCCGTATCGTGCACTATACTACGTACTTTTTGCCCTAAAGTTAAAAGTTACATATTCTTATAGGAAATTTTCCTACAAATTTGATGGTGTTATTCTTAATGCCCTATCTCATTGCGAAAACTCAAAAATCCATATTTTCCAAAAAAAATACAAAATTTCAATTTTAAAACTTTTTTTACTTTTACTTGTCATATCTTCTGTATAAATTGAGATATTTGTGCCGTTTTTTCACTAAATCATTTTCTCAAGATTTCTGCGACTTCTGGATTAAAAAAATACTAAATATTACTAATAGAATTTTTTTTAGTAAATAAATTTTGAAAGGGGAACACGTCATTTTTTCTTTTTATAGTAAAAATTTTAAGCAGCGACAAACTTTTCGTCCTTAAGAGATAGGTACCAACATACAGCGAGTAAAATTTAGAGAAAGGATCATAGAAGTTTTTCCTCTTGAAATTTTTTTTTGTAAAATGCACCAGTTTCGTAATATTTGAAGTTAAAGTTTTCCGTTGTAAATTCCCACGCGCTCAGCGCGTTGTACTGATGCTTGATGCATACTAACCCTACGCTTGGAATGCAAGCTAAAGTTTGCAGTTATAATAAAAAACAAATATTTTATGTCCTATTTTATAAGCAAAATAAAATAATTATGTATATCATTTTTTTTTTTGTTTTGGGTAATTTTAATTTCTACTTTTTTTTTAATGTAGCAAATTCTATTCCTTTCGTAACTTTTGTATTTGCAAATTACGTTATGTATACTTGTCTGTATTACTTTTTCAAAGCAATTTTATTGTATAAATATTTCCTTACTATAAATTAAAATTGATAAAGTTTATGTGATAATAAATACCCGAAATCTAAGGCATTCATTTTTTCAAACAAAACACGTTTATTTAATCGAATGATTGTAAAAATCTCTAAGATCTATCTCTGAAAGTGTATACCGAAACAGTGGTTTTGTAATAATAAATTCTGTATGACTGAGATTTCGAATATTTGTTGACATCTAATCCACATCACTGACGAGAAATTTACCCTTTAATAATTACTTGTTTCAATAATTTGCTTTAATATTAATTACAACAATGAATTACGTGATTTCAAGAAGACAATTCTTTATTACATGAATGAAAATTTGATTGCAATAGAAAAAATAAATTAATTACAACAATGTAATCGATTGATTACAACAATTAAACTGTTATTAATTTTTTGGAAAAGTAGAGGTAAATGGTCCGGAGAGGTGGTTTTCCAATAAATAACTAATTTTACGTTTTGCTCCAAAGGAGAAGTAACGTAAAGTGTTTTTTCTTTTGTCTGATATTACCATAATTTTATTTAAAAGAAAATATTAGCTGATTTAGTTTTCGTTAGTACTAATACAGTGTTTGTGTGTATGTGTTTGTGAATTGGGAAACTTATTCGCCATGGAAGGTATGAATTCATTATATATTTTTAAAACATGTTTATTATTTAGAAGAGAAAAATCCCCACGGATCTAAAAGAAAAGATGAAAGTAACTATGATGCAAGAGTTTTAAGAAGAAAGATAGTTTAGATTTTAAGAAAATATGTTTTATTTGTGAACATGACAGAAATTCAAGGGGAGAAAGACAATTATATTTAATAGCAACTAAAGAACGGGAACAAAAAATTCATACGAAAGATAAGAAAATAAATGATATGATGTTGCAAAAAATTGAAGGGTTTGGTACATCTCATGTAGACATGATTGCAAATGATTTTAAATATCATAAAAGTTACATAGATAAATACATGAAATTCCAAAGAAAAAAATTATTTTCGCATTGTATAGAATAAAGTAAACTGTTTCTATTTACATACATGCTTTATCTGTAAATATATATATATATATATATATATATATATATATATATATATATATATATATAAATAACTAATTGTGTTTATTTATATTTGTTTCTGTTATAACATGTAACTAATTTACATATTTAACTCCAATAATTTAAATCAAAAGAAATCTTATTTTTATTTATCACCATCTGTGGTAAATAGCTTTTTTTTTAATTCATTTTCTGTTTATAAAGTATAAACTACATGTCTCTAAAAAAAAGCGTGCGTAAGCGGAAGGTCGGCAGTTCGGCAGACAATAGTAGAGCGTGTTCAGCGCACGGGAATTTGCAACGGAAAACCCTTAACTTTAACTTTAAATATTACGAAACTGGTGCATTTTACAAAAAAAAATTTCAAGAGGAAAAACTTCTATGATCCTTTCTCTAAATTTTACTCGCTGTATGTTGGTACCTATCTCTTAAGGACGAAAAGTTTGTCGCTGCTTAAAATTTTTACTATAAAAAGAAAAAATGACGTGTTCCCTTTTCAAAATTTATTTACTAAAAAAAATTCTATTAGTAACATTTAGTATTTTTTTAATCCAGAAGTCGCAGAATACATGAGAAAATGATTTAGTGAAAAAACGGCACAAATATCTCAATTTATACAGAAGATATGACAAGTAAAAGTGAAAAAAGTTTTAAAATTGAAATTTTGTATTTTTTTTGGAAAATATGGATTTTTGAGTTTTCGCAATGAGATAGGGCATTAAGAACAACACCATCAAATTTGTCGGAAAATTTCCTATAAGAATATGTAACTTTTAACTTTAGGGCAAAAAGTACGGTGTTCGACTTAAAATATGCGAGATACGGGAGTTAGGATCCTCAACTAATGTATGATGGATTACGTTTCATCGAACGCAAACACACACACACACACACAAAACGTTTTTATACAGATGTATTGATTATGAATTAGGGATTAGGGATGTACTAAATTAGTCCTACAAAATTAGTATTTGAATAATGAATCAAAAAATCTAATGTGGCCAACACAAAACTTCCCGCTATTGAATTTTTATTAATTTAAATACAATGAGTAGTTCGTGAACGAACTATTTCAGATGAACTATTTTGTAGAACGAACTAAATGAGTAGTTCCGAAAATGTTCGGTGAACTATTCACTGTGAACTATTTCTCTATACGGTATCATTATCTGTCACTTCAGAAATCAGATTTGAATGAACTAAACTATAAACGTGAACTATAGTAATGGAGAAATATATGCTTGTTGCCAATGTTCTGCCTACATATTCACGTTTCACATGTACCTAGCTACTAACCAGTGTTTTTAAAACGTTTAGCAAACTTATGTTTGAATAAAATGTTCAACAATGGTTAATTTATTTTGTATTTTTTGTATATTTATTACAATAAATAAATTTGAAAATATTATCTCAAAATATATTAAATGTATTATTTATTAATTGAAATAATATAATAATGATCGTACATTACAAATCTATTTAGTCAAATTTTGAGTAATTATTATTGATTACAACAATAAAATTTTGATGAATGTCTTTCTTTGTAAATAATTATTACCATATAAACTAAATAAGAATCATTAATTTATTAATACTATTACTTTAACATTATTCTAACCCGTTTCGTTTTAGAAAGAGTTTTGCTTACAACAAAGAATTGCTTGATTACAATAAAGAGAGTCAAAATAACTGCCTCCCTGTAATACCTAAATCAAAAACGTTGACTTTTTAACCAAATCGTATTACGTAAGTAGAACTTAAAATTTACATGTGCAATACAATAAAATTTAAGGTGAACTGTAATTTTAAATAAAATTTAGCAAAGTAACGGTCATTGTTGATTATTCAATTTTTCTGAACTATCTGCTTACATACGCTCATTTGCGCATGTGCTATAGGTTGAACTAAATGAACTAAAACTATGAACTACTCATACCAAGGAATAAGAACTAAAGAACTAAATCTTTCATCTGAACTAAAATTCTCATCTCTTTACGTATTTACTAACGCTGCAAACTGTTTCATTGCAGAAAACTATTGCTTTATTTACTATTTTCTTTTTAAAATGTCCCTATTATTAATTTGAAGTGATTAGTTTTTTTGACAGTGACATTTACTGTCAATTACATTCATTTGAAATATGAACTGTGTAACAAAGGAATTATTGTGTTTATCTTAGGCTTCGCGACTAATAATTTTTTTTTTTTAATTTATCTGTAAAATATATAGAAAAAGTATTAATGTATTCCAGTATAAAATTCAATAATCTTTAATTTTCATAAGACATAAAATGTGAAAAAAATGTCATTTAATGGTATTTTTGAAGAAAAACCATTATGAGCTTCAGGTAAAGTGCCATTTCCGGTTATCCGATTTACACCAAAATGTAATGGCTTCTTTTCATATTAGAATGGGATTTAAATACAAGGTTTCAGAATTTTCTGAATGATAGTATTTGAGTTAGAGTGAAGACAAAATCCCTACACATACACACACATACAGACATCAACGTGAAAATGTTAAAATTGGATTCTAGGGACCTTAAAACGTGGTCATTTACTAAAATCTCGATATGTGATTTTTAGCACGATCCCTATACCTCCCGTACCAAGTGTAGCGGGAGGTAAAAATGGAGGGACTTCTGTGGTGCTTTAAAAAATACAAGTGCCCGTAAAGAGTTGTATCATTTTGTTTTTTATTTATTAAAACCTCTGATCACGTTCTCCGTGGAACAAAATCTACGCAGTGGGCGTGCCTATCCCGTGACGTCACGCTACACCCTCAACCCTCACTTGTTTCGTCATTGCGTAGCCGTAGGTGCCTGGATATTCTATATTTAGAATTTTTATTCTGAAGCGTGCTACAGTAATTATATTTGATTTGGAGCTGTTGTCGCAAACACGACTGCCCTGTTGTTAAATTTGATTAGTACCTACACATTTAATAAAGGACAAGTGATTCTTTAGCCATGTTTATGTTGACATAGAAAGCTTGATAATTTTGCAAGGTAAAGGTACAGTTTAATTTTTTTGTGATTGAGATATTGAGATCACCTTCGAATTGTATGAGTTAAGATTTTAGCTTTCACTATTCTGTCAAATTCAGGTAGTGTCGATTACTAAAGCTGTGTCCAATGTCGCATTTTGGTATTTATTTAGCATGTAGAATTTAGGTCTTCTTCACAAAAATACAACTCCGAATGGCACACTAATGATATCCATTGATTTGTAAGGCAACACTTTAGAACAACAAAAATGAATTATACAATTCGATTCAATTTGATGCTTGAGAGTAAATGTTAATATTATATTTCATAAAATAGAAGCTAAGAAGCTATTCTTTGACAGTAAATTTGACGTTTTGTACAAATGATAGCAACGAACATGATTTGTTTAATTAGTGCGCGTCAACTTCAAGGCATAGTGTGTTCCTGCAAAACCCTAAAATCTAATTCCTAAAATCCTAAATAAGCACTAGATATAGGGTATATAAATTTAGGATATACAGAGTGTCTCACAACTCGCGCCCCAGAGCGAATGAGGAAACACGAGATTGCACTCGGATGTGTAATTTCGTAGAAAAAAAAAATCTAGCGTAAAAGATATTAGAAAAAAGATGTCTTAAAATTTACCAATCAGAGACCTACACCTTTAACGTGTGTTTGCCGTAATTTTACGTTACTATGGTTTTATATAATATTTCAGCTATTAAAAGCCTATACTATTCATTTGTTCGGGCTAAACTTGAATACTGCCATATTATCTGGAACCCTATATATGAAGTCCATCAAGATTTACTCGAGTCTGTTCAAAAGAAATTCCTAAAATATCTTTATTACAAAGTTCATAACAGGTACCCAGTATATTCAATAACGTATCAACAATTGTTGGTTATGTTTAATTTTAGGAGTCTTTTTGAACGTCGTGAAAATGCTCTTGTAGTACACTTGTCAAAAATAATTAATTATTGTGTTGATGATCCTCGCTCTCTCTCTTCCCTTCATTTTCATACTCCCAATGTCCGTACCAGAAGTAGTTTTACATTTTACTTGCCCTTAGCTCGAACTAACTGTTTAATGTTGTCACCTATTCACAGAATGTGCCACGTTTATAATTCTAAATTTTCTGCTGTCGATATTTTCTCTTTTGACTTTGCAAAATTTTTCAAAATTATATGCAAAATGTAATAAGTAATATCTTTGTGTAATATGTACTATTTTCCTACCCTTAATTTGGGCTTAGCCTGTTGGGTAGTTGTATTAATAAATAATAAATAAATAAATATACAAATCAAATCTTCTTTAAAATGTGCGGGCGACTGTAATTTTCGAAAAATGTCAGTGTCAAATTAAATTTGACAAGGTGAATAAAAAAAGGCAAATTCTTACCATGTATTCAGCCGCTGATTACTTAGAAATGATTATAATTTTCTGAGAATGTGGACAATAATATTTTCGTTTAACACATTTTACACAGCTGCTACAACACGTTGCACTGTACGATATAAATGATGATCTCGGATGACACCTTCGCTAACCGTAATTTGTTGACAGTAAAAAGTCAACTCTAAAGTGTCAAAATTACAGTAAGTCAAACAAATTTTGTAACTCACTAGTAGTATTTTTAAAACCTAGCAACCAGTTTTATTTTGTAATAATATCATCACACCTCAAGATATCCTTTCGGGATTGGTGGATTAAAAAGTCTTGTAACTCCGTTATGCAAGCAGCTGCAAATTATTTTCTTCTATTTGTTGGCAACCTATTGTCGTCGGCAAGTGTCAGTTTCGTCTGGGGCGCGGGTTGTGAGACACCTGTAGATATGAGGGTGATAAAAGTGCAATATCGGAGACAGCCTAACTTTTGGTAGATAATTTTAAGAGTAACAAATTTTGACGACATATATTACTAACCAAAATGAGTAAAAAAGTTTAATCAATATGGGTCTGATCTTCAATTGTTTTCGAAGAAGAAGCAATTTTGTATTAGAATCGGAAAAAAATAATCGACAAAGATAGTGATTGAACAAAATTTTGTCTATGTCAGTAAACAGACTACAGAAAAGCAATAAAATTTTGTATGGAACATTTTTTCAATATTTAATAGTTACGAAGTTATTTGAAAGTTAAATATTGGCCAAGGTCGCCACAACATTTTTCTTGATAATGGGGGATTACGGCTCAATCGAATTAAAGGAAAATAGTAAAAAAATACGAATGTATATGCTGAATAACGAATATTAATAAAAAATAAATGAAATGGTATAATTGAGATATTTCGGAAATAAAGGGTTTTTTGTTATAGCGCTTCCACACTAATATGAAAATATTTTGATTGGCGACCGAGAGACCACCTATACATGCATTACAAATAGCGTGTTAGGAGGTGGGGATTACTACCAATGGAAGTTAAGAAATTCAAAATCGAAAGGAGGGGCTAACATTCCTGTACAGCAGTTTTGAAACAGTTTTTATTTTAACATAAATTTCTTGCATTAAACTTAATAATTTAAATACACCTGTAATTATAAAGTATGTAGACTTATACAGTGTTATAATATTCATTTATTTTTATGTAAATATAACTTAAAATAGCATATATTTCAAGAACATTTAGGTCCATGATGAAAACAGTTTGATATAAAAACACATAAATGTGACGTCACGTCAATCTTTTCAAAATTCGGGAGACCCTAACTCGCTTATTAATAGGAATTTTTTCACCGGATTTTCATCAATAGTCTTAGTTTTCCTAATATTTTCAGATGAAATTATAAAAAAAAAATGGTGTAATCCCCCATTTTTCAAGGTAAAGGTACAGTTTAATTTCTTAAAGATCAACAGGTTAGAATTTGTCAAAATATTCCTTCAAAGAGCACTCAGCATGTCTGTTTCCATCGAGCAACATCGAGCGCCATACGAAAATCAAACAGGTTTGATATATCAAACTGTTAAAAAAATTGTTAAACTAAGGTTTGTCTTTTATTCGATCGTGTTCGATCGATATTGATTGTTCAGTGTGACCATGTCTTATTCATCTAAATAATAATAATATTAACTGTCTTCACTCGTGTTTGATTCTAAATATTTTAGATGACAAGTACTTACTTTGGAGTGGCCATTAGGCCCATATAATTATCAACTGTAAATCTACTCGATCGTGTTCGATCGATATTGATTGTTCAGTGTGACCATGTCTAATTCATCTAAATATTAACTGTCTTCACTCGTGCTTGATTCTAAATATTTTAGATTACAAGTACTTACTTTGGAGTGGCCATGAGGCCCATATAATTATCGACTGTAAATCTACAAGGAGGTAGAACGCCTTTCCACCTCTCGCATTTAGTAGCTGGGAATCCGTAAGGGTCTTTGATACTTTCTACGTAGTAGCGCCAAGCTCGAAGATGACTGCAACTTACTGAAACAAAAAAGAAACTATGTGTGTTGCTTTGTTATCACAAAAGTATAAACAGGGAATTGTAGTTATTAACGTCATTAGGCCGATATGAGGCAAACAACAGACTCGGATGAGGTTTATAATCAGCTGAGTTCGTTATTTGCATATCGGCCGTGTGGCGTTCAAGATTTTTCGTAATAACATCAAATTTAAACATTTAGAAATAATAAAACAATAATAAAATTCTTCTCTTTCTGTCATACTGTACAACTTTTTTGTTGATTTATAAACTCTCCTAGATAATGGTTCATCAAAATGCTATGATTTTTCTAGGAACATTTGATCCTTAATAATTTTAGGCAACTGTTTTAAACGGCCGTTATTATAATACCTCCCGCTACCCTTGGTAACGGAGGTATAGAGATCATGCTAGAAATCACATATCGAGATTTTATTAAATGACCACGTTTTAAGGTCCCCAGAATCCAATTTTAATATAATAATGATGTCCGTGTGTGTATGTGTGTATGTGTATGTGTATGTGTGTGTGTGTGTGTGTGTGTGTGTGTGTGTGTGTGTGTGTATGCGTATGGATTTTGTCCACGCTCTAACTTAAAGACTATCATTCAGAAAATTCGGAAACCTTATATTTCGATCCTATTTTACTATGAAAAGAAACCATTAGATTTTGGTGTAAATCGGATACGCGGAAATGGCACTTTACTTGAAGCTCATAATGGTTTTTCTTCAAAAAATACCATTAAATGTCATTTTTTCGCATTTTATGTCATTATAAAAATTAAGGATTATTGCATTTTCTACAGATATACATTACTACGTTTTCTATATATTTTATAGATAAATTTAAAAATTATTTTTACCTTCCGTCACCTTTAGGTGAGGAAGGTATTATCTTTGGTCAAAAAATTCGGTGATGAGTTTTTAATGAATAAGCACGTTTTAGGGTCCCTACAATACGAATTTACTATTTTTAAGATGATGTCTGTATGTGTATGTGAGGAAGGCCAAAGTGAAGATGTAAGGACTGAGAAAGGAAGGACTGTGTGAAGAAGATGCGTTGGACAGGAATGAGTGGAAGAGAAGAAAAAACAGCGACCCCTAATAAAATAGGGGAAAGCTGAAGAAGGAAGTGTCAAGTTAATTTTGCATAGTGTATGTTTATGTTATAATTTTATTGGATTTATAGAACCTTTTCAAATGAACTTTTGGTATGGAATTTGTAAAAAATAGTATGTGTTCGTGTTCGATTTTACATGATATTATGTAGAATCTGTTCCAAGAACCTTTTGGTATGGGATTTGTACAAAATACATCGAATTGACGGAAGGTCTTGTGCTGGTCACAACAGATTTTTTTATATATCCCGAAGCCTAAGATAAACACAATTCCTTTGTTACACAGTTCATATTTCAAATGAATGTAACTGACAGGTTTGTGTCAAAAAATTCACTTCAAATTAATAATAGTTACATTAAAAAAAAATAGTAAATAAAGCAATAGTTATATGCAATGGAACATAATATAGATTGCAGCATTAGTAAATACGTAGGTATGTATTAAAATTAATAAAAATTAAATAGCGGGAGGTTTTGTGTTGGCCACATCATTTATGTAGAGCTAGAATAATCATTTCACATGCAGAATTTAAATCTTTATAACTTTTATTTGAAGCATTTTTGCCTAAAATAATTAGGTAACGTAATTATGTAATTAATGGAGTCCCGTGGCCGCGTGCCTGAGTGTCTGGTCGCAAACCTGGGGGAACTGGGTTCGATCCTGACCGACGCCAAATATTTCGAATTTTAAATGGCACGAAAGTAACCCCTGTGGTGCACTCTCCACTCCAGCAATGAGTGCCCGTGAGGTGACGCCTGGTAAGCGCCCGCACGGTACAAATATGTCATCATCTTTACCGATATCTGCGATAAAGCAGATTGTGACACACTCAGAAATGGGTAATATGCCGTGATGATATATTTATTTATTTATATATAATTATGTCTCACTTTTTGATTTACACCTTGTACATAGTTACAATGCAAGTAGCGCGAAAAAAATAATCATAATTTCTTAATTCATATATCCTTTTCAAATTGTCACTACCTCTATCTTCGCCTGCGTTGAAACAAGTGAACACATTTCCCCCGCGGCTACTTCGTCAAGTAAGCCATGGAGGAGAAGACAACACATTCTCTACAACAACAACAAGCAGCAAACCTCTCGGTTATGACAGCGAGAGGAGAACAAGAACAAGAGGCTCTCCAGAGAGAATGTACGAAGCCTTGTAGAACAAGATCGAGATAAAAAACAGAAGAGGGAATTGTCAGATGACTAAGATGCTTGCTCGGATGCGAGATGGGTTTTTCAGGAATTCAGGGCCTGAAGCCTGAAGTTTTCTAATATGGAACATGGATTGCCAAGAAGTTTATGGAATTAGAGTTGGGGAATAAATATGACGTATATTAATTCGTGTTGCGTTCCGGTTTGAGAGAAAATGAGCTCTAAGTGATCTACAGTAATATCAAACCATATCGTAAAAGAAATTTACATTTAGACTTGCAGAAAGTGGCTATAGGATCAATGAAAAAAGAAAGAATTTGTCAAAAATTCGTAGACCTCGGGATTTAAACCCAGAAATCTTTTATGTCTAATAGAATGCTCTGTCAACTGTACAAGATCCTACTGAAGCAGTGAAATTAACAAGTGATAATTAAAAACTAAAATGGAGTTTTAAGGTTAATTTATAAATAAAAAATATGTTGTGGCCAGCACAAGACCTCTCGCCATTTCCATATTAGGTTATATAAGTATTGAATTTCACATCCCTTTCAAACCGTCGTTTTATAACAAAAAAATACAGAACCCAAATACTGTTTTTTATTGTATTTAACATGTCTTCTGCACACATATAATTCTAATTATACCTATTTTTCATTGTATGAGGAAGTTTCTAAATGTCACAGATTCTTCCAATTCATTAACTAGATTGGCGGTATTTCTGATTTTACCACAATTTTACCTATAATTTCAAATATTTAATTAATAAAACAATAAGAAAAGTTAAATATACTTCCCAGAAAAAGCTATCAGAATGTCACTTAAACTGTTGATATTTGACAATGACATGTGTCATGTTATAAACATTGGAATTTGTCAACTGGTTTCCTTATAGTGCCTTGGCCTCTGCGATTAGTTTACTCTATAAATTATAGTGTCTTTATCTCTAAATCTATACAAGATATAATAAAAATTTTAAGAGTATTATATGGAGAATTTTATGTTCTTCAATATTTAATAAAAAAAAAAAAACTCCCAAAAAATTATATTTAGAAGAATTTTTCTAAGAAACTTCTACTTCCGGTTGTCCAATTGTTACCAAAACCTTTTCAGCTCTTCCCAGGAATGTCAGATTGAGGAAACTGCAGTTAAATATTTTTTAAGTCTTATAGTTTTTGAGAAATTAAATACCATTTGCATCAAAAATAATTGTGTAATAGGTACATAAAATATTTCATTATTCTCGGAAGTGTTAGTGACAAGTGATTTTTTGCTGTGCTCTTGTTGAAAAAATGTATTCTAATTCTGAATTAGTGGATATGTTGTTGATTTATGGTGAAGTGGGACAAAACGCGGTTTTAGCAGCAGGTCTGTATGCCGAACGGTATCCTGGTTTATTAAATAAGAAAATCATATGAACCTGGCATGTTGTGTCTCATTAACAACGTAGTGCATTGTGTGTAGCTGTGGGAGGTGACAATTTTGAACAATATTTATGACTTTTGTGTTTATTCTTCAATTGATTTTTAAGGTAAGTTTTTTTCATATTAATATTGTTGCATGAAAAGTTTCTAGTATTGTTGCTATTTATCAGTTAATCCATTCTGTTTTTTTTTTTTAATAAAAATAATTCTGCGAAGTATTAATATTAATCTTTGATATGGTTCATTGAACTTTCAAAATAAATTACGTAGTCAGTGGTCCAGTGGTACTAAAAATGTTAGTTTAATGAGAACTACCCTTAAATATGCGAATTTTTAAAAAAAATCGTTCTGTTTCGTTCTCTACACATATCACACTACTCACGCTTAAATTTATGACATTAAGTTTGTTTCCACCCTTTATATATATACACACACATCCACACACATACAGACATCATCGTGAAAATGTTAAAATTGGATTCTAAGGACATGGTCATTTATTAAAATTTTTAGCGCGATCTCTAAACCAAAAATATAATAAGAAATGTAAAAACAGTTTGTATACAACTTTTTATTCTGTACAACTTTGCACTACGCAGTTTTTGCCGTAAAATGAGCAGGAGAGAAGGAAATTGCGTGTGGTAAAACTAAAATCCCTTGTCAAATCCCTATGTTTACACTTTACCGCCAGTTTATATCCGGTTTTATTCATATTGGACGCTTAGTTTGTGTTTGAGAGCTACATATTTACAGAAACGAAAATCTTTTGGAGAATTGATGAAAAAGAAAAATAAAAAATGTCTTATAATCTTACCTAAACGAGTTAGGACGTCTTGTCCAAGACACCCAGGTTGAAAGGTCCTTCCTCCATTGGGATAAAAATCCACATCTCCTATTGGCGTTGGATACCCCAGGATACCAGCATCTGTGTGGATAACGTCCACAAACTGTGCATCTCCTGAAGACAAATGAAATTGCCTTCCACCGTAATATAAAGGAAACGCAGGGTCCAAACCCGTTATCCTTGGGATTCTACGGTCTGCAGAAAAATAAAATAAGACTTGGATCATAAGAATGGGGGATTCCAGCTTAATCATATTAAGGGAAATTAGTAAAAAATACGAAATTATATGCTTAAGAATGAATATTAATAAAGAAATAAAATTATATAATTGAGTTATTGCAGAAATGAAGTCTTTTTTACCTCCCGCTGAGAGAGGTATTGGATTCAAAGTAAAAAAACGTAAGACCTGTTTAACTACGGATTCCTCAATCGTGACAACAATCTGGAACGAGCTGATTAGGTTTTGATAACAATTGGATAACCAGAAGTAGTAGTTTTTTAAAAAAATCTTCTAAATATTGTTTTTACCTCTCGCTAAGAGAGGTATTGCATTCATGCTAAAATTCGCATATCCAGATTTTATTGAATAAGCACGATTTAAGGTTCCTAGAATCCGATTATAACATTTTAAAAATGATATCTCTGTGTGTGTGTATGTGTGTATGTATGTGTGTATGTATGTGTGTCTGGATGTTGGAGCGACGCTTCCTCAAAAACTATAAGACATAAAAAATATTTAACTGCAGTTTCCTCAATCTGACATTCCTGGGAAGAGCTGAAAAGGTTTTGGTAACAATTGAACAACCGGAAGTAGTACTTTCTTAGAAAAAATCTTCTAAATATAATTTTTTGGGAGTTTTTTTTAAATATTGAAGAACATAAAATTCTCCATCTAATACACTTGTATAGATTTAGAGATAAAGACTCTATAATTTATAGAGTACACTAATCGCAGAGGCCAAGGCACTAAGGAAACCAGTTGACAAATTCCAATGTTTATAACATGTCATGTCATTGTCAAATATCAACAGTTTTAATGACATTCTGATAGCTTTTTCTGGAAAGTATATTTAACTTTTCTTATTGTTTTATTAATTAAATATTTGAAATTATAGGTAAAATTGTGGTAAAATGTATATATCCATCAGAAATACCGCCAATCTGATTAACAGATTTTTTTTTAAATTTGTGTAATCACAAAGAGTATAAAATTCTTTATCCGGTGTATTTAAAAATTTTATTATATTATCTTCTATAGATTTACAGATAAAGAAATATAAAGAAATATAAATATATAAACTAATATGTTGTAATGAATCTCACAGTCCAAACAACTCCATCGAAACAAGTTGAAAAATTTAAATGTTTGTAATTGACTGATAAATGTCAGTGTCAAAAATGCTGAGATATTTCTGAAAGCTTTTTGTGGACAGTACATTAAATATTTCTTATTTTATTATTAATTAAATTTTTAAAATGATGGATAATGGATGAATAATATATTTATAACATATACCATTTAGAAATACCGCCAATTTCATAAATGAGTTGGAAGAAACTCGAACATTTAGAACAGTAGATGAAAAAGAATAGATGTAATATATATATTTCATGTTCTTCAATATTTTTTTATAAAAATTTCCAAAAAATTATATTTAGAAGATTTTTTTTAAAGAAACTATTACTTACTTACAATTGTTATCAAAATCTAATCAGCTCTTCCCAGGAATGTCAGATTGAGGAAAAAAAAATATATCATCACGGTAGATTACCCATTTCTGGGTGTGCCAGAATCTACAACACATATAGACATCGGTAATGATGGCGATATATTTTACCGTGTGGGCGCTTACCAGGCGTCACCTCACGGGCACTCATAGCTGGCGTGGAGAGTGCACCACAGGGGTCACTTTTGTGCCATTTAAAATTGTAAATATTTGGCGTTTGTCGGGATCGAACCCAGTTCTCCCGGGTTCGCGACCAGGCACTCAGGCACGCGGCCACGGGACCCCATATAATAAAACATAAACAAAACAAAACATAATATATTTATAACATATACCATTTAGAAATACTGCCAATTTCGTAAATGAGTTGGAAAAACTCGAACATTTAGAACAGTAGGTGAAAAAGAATAGATGTAATATAAATATTTTATGTTCTTCAATATTTGTATTAAAAATTTCCAAAAAATTATATTTGGAAGATTTTTTAAAAGAAACTATTACTTCCGGTTGTCCAATTGTTACCAAAATCTAATCAGCTCTTCTCAGAATTGTCAGATTGAGGAAACTGGAGTTAAATATTTTTTAAGTCTTATAGTTTTTGAGGAATCGTGACTACAACATCCAGACATACACACACACACACACACACACATACATACACACATCCACACACACACACACACACACACACACACACACACACATCATTTTAAAAATGTTATAATCGGATTCTAGGAACCTTAAATCGTGCTTATTCAATAAAATCTGGATATGCGAATTTTAGCATGAATCCAATACATCTCTTAGTGATAGGTAAAAATGTTGGAATTCCCCATTATCATATTCTTCTTTGAAAATGTTGCGCTTTTTTCGTACTAACCTCTAGGCATTGCTTTTCCCGCAAATCCTGCGGCTTCGGCACCAAGACTAAATCCTATGACATGTACTCCTTCCAAAGGTATAAGTCCTACAGAATCTACCCGAAGAAGAAAATCTGCTAGAAGATTTCCAACGATTCTAGTGTTTTTAACTGCCGCTACGTACCATGGCGCTGCTGATAAATGCGACCAGTCTATCAGAAGGATGTTGTAGTCTCCTTCAGATAGATAGGCTAAAATTAAAAAAATAAAATATTGAAACTCAACTTCTATTTTATTACATTTATTAAAATACCGCGGGTGACCAGGAAATGCTTCCTGCTAGTTCAACGACAATAAGTTAATAGTAGATTTAGATTTTGTGTCGCCTAAACTCATAACAGTTCGACTGGCTTATATTCTCAACAAATTGTACAAGATGCAAAAATGGAGAAATTTCTACAAAATTCTTTCGACTACTGTAAATATAATTAAAAACTAAAATGGAATCTTAAGGTTAAATTATAACTAAAGGTGGATTTATGCAGCCTACTTTTTATTTTACCTTTTCTTTTTCTTTTACTTTATAAAAGTTAAAGGTATGTTAATAAATGTACTACTTTATGTGCACACTTTTAATTTTACTTTAAGAACTAAAGTTGACCAACTTTCAACTTAAGACCGTTAAAGTAAAAGAATTTCATAACTGCGCATGTGCACCAGTTCACGTGACAAACGTCAGCATGTGCTGTATTTATTTGTTTTTGTGTAGGTAAGATTGCAAAAATTAGAAACTAGGTAAAGCTACAAGTAATATAGCAGATGCACAAATTATTACATTTGTGTCCATTTTTACAGGTTATAATTATCTCTTTACATTTATGACAACTGATATGCCAGAAAAATCACATCTGCGCATGTGTACTGAAGGCTTTTAAAGTAGCTGCATAAAGTACCACACTTAAAGTAAAAGTAAAAGCGAAAAAGAAAAGAAAAAGTAAAATAAAAAATAAGCTGCATAAATCCACCTTAAGAAAGAAAAATCCCTTAACCTTAACAATAATTTAAAAAAAAAAAACTATATACGTATTTCGAGAACTACGTTATTTATATTTATCTATAAAATATATGTTTTTCTTTTTATAGGTTGATAAATCGTTGCTAAGGAACTTTGAATTTCGCCTTCTCCAGTTGTATTTAATTAAAATACTTATTATAGATGTATTGTATCTACAATAAAAGTGTTTTAATTAAATATACCCTGAGAAGGCGAAATTCGAAGTTCCTTACCAAATATGAAATATATGTATAGAAAAAATATGAATATATAATAAGATAAATCGCGAAAAAATTACATTTAAAGGTATTTTTCGAAGAAAAGCTATTATGAACTTCAAGTAAAGGGCCATTTCCGGTTACCTGATTTATACCCGAGACACAGTACAGAAATTACTGATCATTAATGGTTAGTTATGGTATGCACACGTGAAGTTGATACTAATAACAGATGTCAAAATTGCGTCTATTAACAAACCACAAAATATTGAATGCAGTAAGCAGTAAGCACATGCTACGCACTGTATTGTACTCGTAAAGTACACAATGATAAGTAGCCCGTGCTTATTACAGTTAATATTTCCTGGTTTTCTAATAGACACAATTTTGACATCTGTCATCAGTCTCAACTTCACATGCGCATCTTATAACTAACCGTTAATGGTCATTAATTTTTGTAGTGTGTCTCGGACACTACACCAAAATCTAATGGCTTCTTTCTTTGTTAGAGCGAAGAGCGTTGACATAATCTATACACATATACAGACATCATCGTGAAAATGTTAAAATCGAATTCTAGGGACTTTAAAACGTGGTCATTTACCAAAATCTCAACATGCGATTTTTAGCACGATCCCTATGTCTTCCTTGCCAAGGGTAGCGGGAGGTAAAAATATGCAAAGCTTGTGGAACAATACCAAATAAAAAAATCTGATGTGGCCAACACAAAACCTCCCGCTATTTAATTTTTAGTAATTTAAATACATACCTACGTATTTATTAACGCTGCAAACTGTTCCATTGCAGAAAACTATTGCTTTATTTACTATTTTCTTTTTAAAATGTCACTATTATTAATTTGAAGTGATTAGTTTTCTGACAGTGACATTTACTGTCAGTTACATTCATTTGAAAAATGATCTGTGTAACAAAGGAATAGTTTTTATCTTAGGCTTCGCGACTAATAAAAAAAAATATTTTTAAATTTATCTGTAATATATATAGAAAAAGTTTTAATATATTCCTGTAGAAAATTCAATAATCTTTAATTTTCATAAGACATAAAATTCGAAAAAATGGCATTTAATGGTATTTTTTGAAGAAAAACCATTATGAGCTTCAAGTAAAGTACGATTTCCGTTTATCCGATTTACACAAAAATCTAATGGCTTCTATTCCTATTAGAACAGGGTAAAAATACAAAGTTTCAGAATTTTCTGAATGATGGTATTTGAGTTAGAGTGCAAACAAAATTCGTACACATACACACATGCACACATACAGACATCAACGTGAAAATGTTAAAATTGGATTCTAGGGACCTTAAAACGTGGTCATTTACTAAAATCTCGATATGTGATTTTTAGCACGATCCCTATACCTATACCAAGGGTAGCGGGAGGTAAAAAGTTGTTATTACCAATAAACGCGATGTAACCTAATATTAAATAGCGGAAAACGTTTATAACATATTTAATTTTTGTAAATTTAAAATCTATATTTGAAACCACTCGACAGAAATTTGTAGAAATTTATCAATCCACCTTAACAATAATAATAATTATTATCTTCTTACCATCTTTCACGGCAATGGAACTGAAACTTGGAGCTCTCTCAGCAAACCCATGAAGGTAGATCTTCGTTTGTACATTAGGATCTACGCCAGCTTGAAGAAGAGCTTCTACGGGGCTATTCAAAGGCACTAGGACTCCATCGGGTCCTCTGCCTGTATAGGCTAATATTCGAAAAGGATCACTTCTTTCATGGTTAATAGCGCAACACCACAAGCAGGTACCGTGGGGTCGTCGGCTGATTACGGTTTCTTCTTGTGGAGCTAATAAGAAAAAAGTATTATGTACTTATAGTGAAAATGGATAGGCAGAAGACTTGCGACATCAAACTGAAGACAACCATATAAACTGGAAACCGCTAACAAAATTATTCTCAGATTTACTATCTAAGGGAGCAGTTCTACCATGGGTCAAACGTTGTACACTTACTTACGTAACACACTCTGTATTTATCTTTAAATCTATAGAAGATATAATCATTTTTACCTCTCGCTAAGAGAGGTATTGGATTCATGCTAAAATTCGCATATCCAGATTTTAGTGAATAAGCATGATTTAAGGTCCCTAGAATCCAATTATAACATTTTTAAAATGATGTCTGTGTGTGTGTATGTGTGAGTGTGTGTGTGTGTGTGTGTGTGTGTATGTATTGCTGGATGTTGTAGACACGATTCCTCAAAAACTATAAGACTTAAAAAATATTTAGCTGCAGTTTCCTCAATCTGACATTCCTGGGAAGAGCTGAAAAGGTTTTGGTAACAATTGAACAACCGGAAATAGTAGTTTCCGAGAAAAAATTTTCTAAATATAATTTTTTGGGAGTTTTTTTTTATTAAATATTGAAGAACATAAAATTCTCCACCTAATATACTTAAAAATTTTATTATATCTTGTATAAATTTAGATATGAAGACACTATAATTTATAGAATAAACTAATCGCAGAGGCTAAGGCACTAAGGAAACCAGTTGACAAATTCCAATGTTTATAACATGACACAGGTCATTGTCAAAAATCAACAGTTTTAGTGACATTCTGATAGCTTTTTCTGGGAAGTATATTTAATCTTTCTTATTGTTTTAATAATTAAATATTTGAAATTATAAGTAAAATGCTTATATCCATCAGAAATACCGCCAATCTAGTTAATGAATTGGAAGAATCTCTGACATTTAGAAACTTCCTCATACAATGAAAAATATATATATATATATATATATATATATATATATATATATATATATATATATATATATATAATTAGAATTATATGTGTGCAGAAGACATGTTACATACAATAAAAAAACAGTATTTGGGTAAAGTTCTGTACTTTTTGTTGTAAAACGACGGTTCTAAAGGGAAGTGCAATTCAATACTTATATAGCCTAATATGGAAATGGCGAGAGGTATTGTGCTGGCCACAACAGATTTTTTTTATATGTATCGTATGATTTTATATTCTTTGATATTTGTAATAAACATAAATTTAAATAAATAATATTTAGAAGATTTTTTTAAGAAACGCATGCACGTGCACACACACACACACACAGACATCATCGTAAAAATGTTAAAATCGCATTTTAGGCGCCTTAAAACGTGCTTATTCATTAAAATCTGAATATGTGATTTTTAGCAATCAATATCTCTCTTAGCGAGAGGCAAAAAAAGAGCGAAGATCAGATGATTTTAATATGACCCTCATATACAGGGTGTAAAAAAATAAGTGTCACAAATTATGAAGGTATATAGTACTGACCAAAATGAGTAAAAAAAGCGTAATCAACATGGATCCTATCTTCAACTGTTTTTGAAAAAAATGCCATTTTGTACTAGAATAGAAGAAAAACAGACAAAGATAGTGACTGAACAAAATTTTATCTGTCAGTAAATAGACCATAAAAAAACAATAAAATTTTATATGAAATATTTTTTTGGCTGTCTAACAGTTACGAAGTTATTTGAAAACTAAATATTGGCGAATATCGCCACAGCATTTGTCTTTATTATTATTATTGTCGGGAGGTGGTTCATTCTTGCCCTGTCTTAGTACAATTATTTAATTTTTTTGAAAAACAAAAACACATCTAAGATGACTTTTGAAAGGTAAACAAAAAGTCTCAATTAATGAAAATCGTAACTCTTACAGTTTTCGAGATAGCAGAGGTAAACTCATTTTTGCCCTCCTGAAGTGTAATGGGAACTTTACAATTGTATACACAGCAAGTGTAACCTACATTTTACGCTTACTGTGTTGTAACTTGTCTAACTATGCGGTAAAATAATCAAAATACACTGGACGTTTATGGGCATTTAGAAAAGAAATCATCTTTACTATAATAAAGTTCATGTAAAAAAGTACTACCTACTTAAGTTATTTTTTTACTTTAACATTTCCTATATTTAAAATTAATTTATATAAACCAAAATCACAGCAGCGACATCTGTCATTATTGTAAAAATCCGCCGTTACCGACATAGTCACCGATCGATATACCTGTCAAATACGCTAGGCGAACATTGCTGAAATGTCAAATATCGACACCTACCTATTATTTATTACGAAGAAAACATGAGCAAATAAATATATTATCAGTCATAAACAACGTCTATTATTACAAATAAATTTTTGCTAGAAGAAGTACTCTAATGAAGGTAAGTAAAATCAAATTTGGAAATTGACTTAACCCCAGTATTTTAAACTAACCCTTTTCAGAAGTACAATCTATCTCATTAAAAAAAGTGATTTTCATTATCGTCGGCCAAAAAATTTGATACAATTCTCGTGCGTGAAGTATTTTACAGCGCTCCAGCTAATAAGGCACTCGCCTTAAAAGCTGGCGCGCTGTAAAATACAACTTACACGCACTCGAATGTAAATAACTATTTTCACTGCCTTATATCTCGGAAACTATTGAAGGTCGGACTCATGTTGATAAAGCTGTTTTTACTCATTTTGGTCAGTACTATATGCCCTCATAATTTGTGACACTTATTTTTTAACACCCTGTATGGAACTAACTGTATATTTTCGTAAACTTTTTACAATATCGATTACAAATTCGACGTTTCTTTTCCTCTTTGAAATGCGAAAGTTCAGGATCTTCACCCATTCACCCGTTTCTTTATACTGTTTATAACTCTGTCACCCTCGAGACTTTGATGAACTTTACACGCCTCAATGCCTCAGAGGCGTGCAGCAACTCGGGGTGTAAAGGCACACACCCCCGCATTCTACGTGGCATTTAAACGCGATGAATATTCACACAAACCCCAATTATATTCCCTTGCACACGTGGTGACGTCAGCATGTTCAAACGAGGGATATGTTTATATGTGTGAACACGAATTACGAATTTAAATGTTGGGTTAATGTTTGCGGATTTTTTTAGGGCGGAAAATGCAAATGTAGGACTTAGTAAATGAGTTAAAAAGTACTGCATTAGCTGTTTTCCATTTATGTTTAAAACTTGCAACAAAAATTTACAATAAAATTATTCATCTTTTACAAGTTTTAATAATCTGTGGCCAGCAGAGTAACTCATCCCAAAGGTTGTATTTTTACCTCCCGCTACCCTAGGTAAGGGAGGTATAGGGATCGTGCTAAAAATCGGATATAGAGATTTTAGTGAATAAACACGTTTTGATGTCCCCAGAATCCGATTTTAACATTTTTCAATAATGTCTGTAGGTATGTATATGTGTGTGTCTGTGTGTGTGTGTGTGTGGATCTTGTGGACACGATTACTCAAATACCATCAATCAGAAAAAATTGAAATTTTGTATATCCATTCTATACTAATGTGGGAAGAGCTCATTAGTTTTTAGTGTATATCGGATAACCGGAAGAATCATTTATATAAGCTTTTAACAGTTTTTCTTGTAAAAAATTCATTGAATATAATTTTTTAGCAACTTTTACCAATACAAATTGAATATAATGGCACAATTTTCAATTCTACGATAATAACATTTAGTAAATAACTTTATATTATATTATAAAATAATTTATTTTTGTACATCACTTTGCCTCTGCGTCAAACAAAAACAATACTTTAATAACAAATTTGACATATTTAAACAAATGTCACTGTCACGAAGCAATTTTCATTAAAATTAATAATGAAACCGTTTTAAGAAGAATTTAGTAGTTTAAATATGATTCTAATGAAATTAAGGTTTGTAAAAATAATATATTTTCCATCATACATAAATATTAGATATACAAGATAATTCGATTTAAGTTTGATGTTTGCAGCATTATATATCAAACAGCTCTCAATAAAAACGTGATTTCAGAGTGTCAAATAATAGTTTGCAACTACACATTTACGAAATGGATAATGTACGGCGAAGAATTTACACAGATTGCCTTTTAGAACATAAAGAAGTTGGTGATGATATTAATGATCCAAAACTTCGTAAAGTTGGTATTTAATACTCTTATATAATTTGAAACAACATATTGGATTTTGGTTATATATGATAAACCGGATGTAGTACTTAATTTGAAGCTCTAACAGATGAAACATAATAAAATATAATCCAAAATTTCGTATTGCAAACTTTTCTATTTATTGGAACAACAAAGTAGATTTTGTTTACAAACGATCAATCGGAAGTGAAACTTTACTTAAAGCTCATTGCTATTTTAAACATGGAATTGGCGGGAGGTCATGTGCTGGCCACATCAGATTTTTTCCATTTTCAAGAAGCTAACTTTTCAAAATAATACAAACTCTGTACTCTGTGTATGTTTTATAGAATGTGTGTAGGTATTTCTCTGTTCGATTTAACAATATGTATATTTATTTATAACTTAAAATCAATACATCCATGCCAACGATTGTTTTTGAATTCCGTCATGGCAATTTTCAATTCGTCACATTTGGTTTTTGCGGCTTGGATCGAAACATTGGAGAGTCGACCACGCAATGTTGAAATCAAGTCGTCGATGGAAAAGAAATCGAATCGAATTCGCGACATACAATTAACAAACGTTCGGGTCCGAACACTGATAATGAAATACCGTTTCGCTTGAGGAAATTGCCAAAATTGAAAGTGGGCGGGGGCAGTGCCGTAGGGGAGGAAATTTCTTCAAGGGGTTGCAAAAATAAGAAATAATATATTTACATATTATACTTGTAGTAGTATAAGTTAAATTAAATTTGAATTTAAAGAAGAATAATAGTATATTAAAGAACAAGTTTTATAAGACAAGTTTTTTTTTGCACACGTCAAAATTAATTGATAATTGCGAAAAAAGGCTTATAAAATGAGGTCTTTACACTATTTTTTATATTTTGCGCCTTCTACATGCCAAGATATTTTTAAAAAATCTCTTGTGGCCAGCACAAGACCTCTCGCCATTTCGATATTAGGCTATATAAGTATTGTTTTGCACTTTGCTATCGAACCGTCGTTTTGTAACAAAATATTACAGAACTTTACCCAAATATGGTTTTTTATTGTATTTAACATGTCTTCTGCACACATATAATTCTAATTATATCTATTTTTCATTGTATGAGGATGTTCCTAATCATTAACCAGATTGGCGGTATTTCTGATGGATATATGCATTTTACCTATAAATTCAAATATTTAATTAATAAAACAATAAGAAAAATTAAATGTACTTCCCAGAAAAAGCTATCAGAATGACAATAAAACTGTTGATTTTTGACACTGATATCTGTTATGTTATATATTATATTATAAACATTTGAATTTGTCAACTGGTTTCCTTAGTGTATTTTCGCCTACTCGACTAATTATATCCCGATATTCTATATATTATATCGTCTTTATCTCTAAATTTATAGAAGATATAATAAAAAAATTAAATGTATCAAATGTAGAATTCTGTTCTTCAAAGTTAGTAATATCAAAAATTTTCAAAAAATAATATTTAGAAGATTTTTTTTTTTTAAACTACTACTTCCGGTTGTTCAATTGTCACCAAAACCTTTTCAGCTCTTCCCAGGAATGTCAGATTGAGGAATTCATAATTAAACAAGTCTTATGTCTTATATATCCACACACGCACACACACACACACACACACACACACACACACACACACACACACACACACACAGATGTTAAAATCGGATTGTAGTGACCTTGAAACGTGCTAATTCATTAAAATCTGGATATGTGATTTTTATCATGATTCCAATACCTCTCTTAGCGAGAAGTAAAAACTGCTAATATTAAACCGAGTTAATTTAGGGAAATTTGTAAGTGAAATGTTGTAGTTGGTAACACTGAATTCACCAGATTCAATTATTATTTAAAGGTTAATGTCATTTCATATTTACGAACAAATTTAAGTGAATTGAAAATTGAAAAATTGAAAAAATTTATATAAAATTTAAGTGAATTTAGTGTAATCATGGAAGATAAAATCAATTGCATTCCGCCTGAGCTACGTATAATAGCTCAAACCACTGTAAATAATCTACTTCTTAAAAAATCAATTAACTAAAAATAAATTACGTAAAAAAGTGTTAAGTAAATGTCATCTAGTACCAACCTTCTAAAACAAAAAATTGCGTATCGAAATGAAGACTATTGCGATACGCAATTGCGTATCGTAAGGATGACTTCATTATGAACGCAAAATCAAAAATTAAGCTTTACAGTTTACGAACTTTTATACTTTGTTCAAACTTGTTTTTCTGTTTTGTGTACCCCTTGAAAATTTCGCAACATCTACGCCTCTGTATGGTACAATCTCCGGTGCAAAATTACAAGATCTGTCCAACCGGTAGCTAATTTAAACAGCACCTCTAAATATAAACTGAAACTCCAAACTGCAAATATCAGTTTATTTCATCTTTGCTTTTACCTCTCGCTAAGAGAGGTATTGGAATCATGCTAAAAATCGCATCACCTTTAGGTAAGGAAGGTATTGTCTTTGGTCAAAAAATTCGATGGTGAGTTTTTAATGAATAAGCACGGTTTCAGGTCCTTAGAATATGATTTTACTAGTTTTACGATGTCTGCATGTGTGTGTCCATGGGTGTGTGTGTGTGACAAATTTTTCTCCATACATCCATATGGGGTCCCGTGGCCGCGTGCCTAAGTGTCTGGTCGCGAACCTAGGGGAACTGGGTTCGATCCCGACAGACGCCAAATATTTCCAATTTTAAATGGCTCTAAAGTGACCCCTGTGGTGCACTCTCCACACCAGCTATGAGTGCCTGTGAGGTGACGTCTGGTAAGCGCCCACACGGTAAAATATATCGTCATCATTACCGATGTCTACATGTATTGTAGATACTGGCACACCCAGAAATGGGTAATATGCCGTGATGATATATTTATCTATTTTATTTTACATCCATATGAAGAGCTGATTAGATTTTGATTATAATTGGTCAACCGGAAGTACCCTTATTTGAAGTTCTTAACAGTTTTTCTTGAAAAAACGCAGATAAATTTCATTTTTCAACATTTGATTAACAATATGAAGGAATATCTTATTCTCTATACGGTTTGATTATAGATTTTCTTTTATATTCAATAGTTATAGAGTTATAAAGAGATTAACTTTCAAAAATCAGTCAGCTTTGCAAAAATTATTAAAAAATTAAGCTGATATATTCAAAAAATTCCAATTGACATATGTCAGTGTCAAGTGCAAAACCAAAGACAGAAAATATAGGATCAGATAGTGATATAAGTGACAGAGTGTCCCTTGCTTGCTATGCCGGGAGTACGAGGAAGGGAAAGAGAAGATGAAAGGACTGTGTAGCAGAAGATTTGAGAGAGGAAGAACTGTGTGAAGAAGATACATTGGACACGAATGAGTAGAAGAGAAGAGTAAGAAACAGCGACCCCCTAATAAAATAGGGAAAAGCTGAAGAAGTAGGAATTTACATAATGTACGTTCGTGTTATAATTTTATTGGGTTTATAGAATATTTTCAAAGGAACTTTCGGTATGGAATTTGTAAAAAAATAGTGTGTTCGTGTTACATTTTTACAGAATATATAGAATCTTTTTCAAGGAACTTTTGATATGGGATTTGTACAAAATATTTACATCGAATTAGAGATGCACTCGATTTCGAGCTTTGGCCCGCCCCGGCCCGAAGCCCGCCTCGATTTCGAGTCGATCATCGAGCCGGGCCGAAGATATTTTTTATCGGGCCGAATCGGGCTAATCATTTTCAAAAATCGAGGCGAGTCGGACTTTTGATTTTGCCCAGCCCGAAAAATCTTATAGTTCAATCAAATGCACAGTTTCCTTAATATTTTAATGAAAATGGATGAAGTTAAAAAGGATCAAAATGATTTAATAACAACACATTTCACATATTAATAAATAAAAATGTATTATTTTACTTCAAGAATTCAAGGTTATTCATTAAAGCATAAAAATTATATTGTGATATTATTATTATTGTTATTACTCGTATACTTAAATAAAAGTGATTTTTGTTCTACCATAATGATTTCTTGTTCTATTTTTGAGCGGAAACAAAGTTAGATAAAAAATCCTTATGTAAATTATAATTATATTTTTTTATATAAGATTTGTGAAAAAGTTGTTTAATTAAATAGTCGTAAGTCTGTAATTTTTATAACAAACTTACACTAGAAGGGTCTTTTTTTCAACTAGGTACTTATGTTAACTAATGTTGAAAGTTATAACAATGTAGAGGTTTTTATGTTTGACACGAAAAAAAGTTAAACATTTTGCCTTAACATAAAAATCAACTTTAGGAATACCGGATGCACCCAATTTCGAGCTTTGGCCCGGCCCGGCCCGAAGCCCTGCCCGATTTCGAGTGAATTTTCGAGCCGGGCTAGCTAATTTTTTTGTCGAGTCGGGCCGGTAATTTTTATTTTCGGGCCGAGTCGATCCAAACCTCAAAGCCCGGCCCGACCCGACCCGAATGCATCTCTACATCGAATTGACAGAAGGTTTTGTGCTGGCCACAACAGATTTTTTTATGTTCCCCTAATTTGTGTGTATTTATACCACACTTCGATTTGCCATAAATATAAATTAACCTCTTTAAATCTATCACATTTCCGAAACATCCAAATTTATTATCACATTTACCCGTATATCACATCACATAAATATGATATAATTCACGCTGTATGCTGTGCGAGTATCTCTCTCACTCATGTTGCTGGCTAAGTGCTTCACTGTATTGCCATGCCAGCAAATGGGTAACGGGTATGGGTAACTAGCATCCTCAGTGGGTAACTGCTTGGCATATTCGGTTGATTTATAACGGCATCGCAAGCGATAAGTGATTGCTTTGTATGCCAGCCAAAATGAAAGAGAAGACTTCAGATTGGGTTTTAAATTAATTTTGATTAGATGATGAAGAATATGAAAATGTAATATGAAATGTTTTGGGAAATTTGTGGAAATAAAAGAATGTTAAAGTGATATTAATTGTCTTGTTGTTTCGTTATGTATGAAATTGGAAACAGAGCTGGGTTGGTTGTCACAATTTTTGCTTTTAAATTTTTTAAGAAACAGAGTTTACGGTTACCCTTTTTACCTCTCGCTAAAAGAGGTATTGGAATCTTGCTAAAAATCGCATAACCAGATTTTAGTGAATAAGCACGTTTTAAGGTCCCTAGAATCCGATTATAACATTTTTACGATGATGTCCGTATGTGTGTGTGTAGATGTTGGAGCCACGGTTTTTCAAATACTATAAGACGTAAAAAAATATTTAACAGCAGTTTTCTCAATCTGACATTCCTGGGAAGAGCTGATTAGATTTTGGTAACAATTGGACAACCGAAAGTAATAGTTTCTTTAAAAAAATCTTCTACAGGGTGGTTGATTTTTCATTGTCCATCTTATATCTTCTGAAATATTAAAGATACAAGAAAAAGTTATATAGAAAAGTTATTTGATACAACCTGGTCTATAATTTAGCATAAACAATTTTTTTCCAAGGCCTACCAATTTTCCAGAAAAATATTTAACTTTGATTTTTTAAATGGAACAGCCTGTATATTTTTACGGAATAAAATTCTAAATAAATTTCTCTTTACAATGATGTGTAACAAGTAAGGGTTTACCTTTAAATTATGTCTAATAAAGCAAATAGAAATACGACAAAAGTAGGCTGTGATATTCTATTGTTTATACCAGTAACATATGTCACAGATTGCTACTTGATATTTAAATAAAAGTATTAATAATTTTGTAAATCATCAATGCTAGTAATTCTATTACTTGCTTTATTAGACATAATTTTATTCAAAGGAAAACCCCTACGTAGCCAATGTTCATGTGTGACAGAAGATAAAGGTATAAACAATAGAATATCATATCCTACTTTTATCATATTTCTATTTGCTTTATAAGACATAATTTAAAGGTAAATCCTTACTTGTTACACATCATTGTAAAGAGAAATTTATTAAGAATCTTATTCTGTCAAAATATACAGGTGTTCTATTTAAAAAATTAAAGTTAAACATTTTTCCAAAAAATTGGTAGGCCTGGGAAAAAAAATGTTTATGCTAAATTATAGATCAAGTTGTATTCAACAACTTTTGTATATAACTTTTTTTTGTATCTTTAATATTTCAGAAGATATAAGCTGCACAATGAAAAATCAACCACCCTGTATACGTAATTTTTTGGAAATTTTTGTTATTACAAATCTTGTATAGATTTAAAGATAAAGATACTAGAAAAATCTAATGTAATACATCGCAGAGGCTAAGGCACTAAGGAAACCAGTTGACAAATTCAAATGTTTATAACATAGTTTGTAAATGACAAAGATGTCAGCAGTGGCGGTTTTACATAATAGGCTAACTAGGCTATAGCCTAGGGGCGCCAGCCGTTGGGGGGCGCCGAGCAAAATGATTTAATATAATAATGAGATGTCAAGCAAAAAAAAAAAAAAATTAAAACTAGGAAAAAACGTTTTTTGCCTTTATGGCTGGCATTCGTATAGAAAATGCATTCTGAAGCAATTTGGAGACACTTTATGAATAACAGTTTTTTCATCAGATTTCATCGAATTGCGGTGTAAAACACAGTAACCAATTTTCTTATTGTTCTATGAGTGTATAGTATAATAATATTTGTTTTTGTTATGTAAATATTTATTTAGGAAGAATATAATTTATATTTTCGGTGGTCGAAAATATGTTTTTAAAAACTTTATTTAATTACACAAAGTTATACAATACTACTTGTACTTAGCTTAGTCGCAACAGGAATAGCTTATTTCTAACATTACCTCTATTTATAACAAAGATTATCAGTTTATACGTGCCTTTTGGTGAGAAATATGTTTTCACCCAAAGTTGTTAAGTCTGTTAAAATAAGATGATGAAATAATTTATATTGTTGTGAAATAAGGGCAAGGCCACTACATAATTTATATTATTTTATGTTGTACATTTTATTTACTTTAAGGTTGTTATTCTTTTCTTAAAGTATACATGTACAGAAAATAAATAAAGTACTATAAAAAGTATAATTTTCGTTTTCCACTCATATACATACCCTTACTATTTATTAAAAATTATAAGGGGCGCTATTAATGTTTTAGCCTAGGGGTAAAATTTATGTAAAACCGGCACTGGATGTCAGTGTCAAAAATCTACAGTTTTAGTGACATTCTGAAAGCTTTTTTCTGGGAAGTACATTTAATTTTTCTTATTGTTTTATTAATTAAATATTTAAAATTGTAGGTAAAATGAATGCATATATCCATCAGAAATACCGCCAATCTTGTTAATGAATTGGAAGAATCTCTGACATTTAGGAACTTCCTCATACAATGAAAAATAGATATAATTAGAATTTTATGTATGCGGAAGACATGTTAAATACAATAAAAATAATATTTGGGTAAGGTCGGTATTTTTTTATAAAACGACGATTCGATAGAGAAGTGCAATACAATACTATATATAGCATAAAATGGTAATAGCGAGAGGTATTGTGCTAGACACAACAGATTTTTGGAGCGTAAAATCTTTTTCAAAACTTTTGTTACATATATATTATACGGTTCTATTTGAGTTTGACTTGCATTTAATGGGGTAAGTTGTCAGGCAACGATCATATCTTGATTGCAATAAAGAAAATCTAATTATAATAATGAAAATGACTAATACAAAAATATAATGTATTTCAGAAAGAAAAACAGTTTCTACATTACTTCACAAAAAGTAAAGTAAATAATTTTTTATTTGCCCAATTATGCGTAAAATATCTACATCCTCTTAAAACTTAAAATAAACAATCTTGAAATATTTAAATTGTACATTTACATTGGCAACTATTAGTCATATTCCAAACAATTGTTAATGTTAAACAACTTACAGTAATAATATGACTATGAAAACTCATGTATTATTTTCACTCGCAAAAAAATACCTACTTGTTTTTACCTTCCGTCACCTTTAGGTAAGGAAGGTATTGTCTTTGGTCAAAAAATTCGGTGGTGTATTTTTAATGAATAAGTACATTTTAGAGTCGCTAGAATACGATTTTACTAGTTTAACGATGATGTCTGTATGTCTGCTTGTGTGTCCATGTGTGCGTGATAAAAATTTCTCCGACGATAACTCCAGTAGTACAATTCTAAAAATTATAATTCTTTTGTATTTCTCAACCGGAAGTTTTTAACAGTTTTTGAAAAAAAAAAACGCAGTTAAATATCATTCTTTGACATTTTATGAGATTATCAGAAGTAATATCACAAGACCTCCTGATTTGATCGATAAATTTTTATTTTGCAATTTTTTTTTTTGCTTAGCAACAAACACGAAAGCAAACTGCATGGTAAATCCCGACTCCGAAGGAGGAGGGGCTTTACCTAATGTCAGATTGCTTGAGTGAGTTTGCTTAAAAGAAAAAAAAAGAGTGCTTAAAAGTAAAAGTTTATCTGAGAAAATCTGAGAGGTCGTGTGATATTTGGTGAGATAAATTCCAAAGACAATGCAAAATGAAATTTGACACATTAATTGTCACACTGACAGTTATAAACAATAACAACTTTATTTTACTTGGTAGCGGAAAATTATCGGGGTAACGAGGTTTTATCAATATAATACTGTTCCCATTGGTTGAATTTTGCAGTGTTTTGCAACATGATTGCGTAAAAAATAGTCGTTGGAATTTATCAATATGAAAGAACATCTTATTGTCTATACGGTTTGATTATCCCCTACATTTTCATTTATATTCAATAGTTTTAGGGTCCCTAGAATACGATTTTACTAATTTTACGATGATGGCTGTATATATTTATGTGTGTGTGTTTGTTTGTGTGTGTCCGACGATAACTTCAATACTACACTTTTTAAGGTCCCTAGAATACGATTTTATTAGTTTTGTATACTATAATTCTAAAAATTATAATTCTTTCGTATTCTACTTCTTTACATTCATATAAAGAGCTGATTAGATTTTAGTTATAATTGGTCAACTGGAAGTTCTATTATTTGAAGTTTTTCTTGAAAATATCCAATGAAATATCATTTTTTGACATTTTATGTGATTATTAATATGAATGAATACATTATTGTATATACGGTTTGATTATACATTTTCTATTATATTTAATAGATATAGAGTTAAAAAATTATAAAAAAAATTAACTTTCATAAATCAGCCAGCTTTTCTATAATCATGAAAACAGCTGATATATTCAAATAATTCTAATTGACAGATGTTAGTGTCAAGTGCAATTTACGTAGAGTATGTTCGTGTTATAATTTATAGAATATTTTCCATTGAACTTTCAGTATGGAATTAGAATTAGAAAATAGTATATGTTCGTGTTATAATTTTACTGGATATATACCGGGTGTCTACTTAGAATCCGTTATATAGGGAATACCTACTAGGTACAGTAAAATTTTTGAAAGAAGTCCGATCAAGGCCATCTACGAATTGTACCTATGAATTAAGATTTTATGCTGTCAAATTTAGTAGTGTCTTTTACTTAGTTTTTATGAGGGTACATAATATCTTGTGTACCTCATAAAACACTACTAAATTTGACAGCATAAAATCTTAATTCATAGATGCAATTCGTAGATGGCCTTGATCGGACTTCTTTCAAAAATTTTACTGTATTTTATTTTTTCATTTTGATGTAGTTACTGACCTATTAAATTTAGAGAAAAGTTGTAAATAAAAAAGGTGTTCAGAATTAAAAATTTCACAATATGAGACAACAATTAATAACAATTTTCTTTTTATTTTACGAAAAAAAACGCAAATTAAAATTCGTAATTCGCAGCAAATTATTACTGATGTTCAATTTTTTATTTTTGACAGATCTACTCTTGTCAATAACTAATTTTATGTACGTGAAGGAAGAATTGAATAAAATTGTGATGCTTTCTACTTCTGTATTTATAAATTCCAAGAAATATTGTATAACAAATAAATGAAATCGGTAAATCATTAATTAAAGAACTGTCTACTATCTCATGGCTCAGTTGTGCTCTCGTGCGAAAAAATACTATTGCGTAAATAATGTAAAATAAAAAGTCTGAGTAGAGCTATTCTATTTACTCTAGTACCGACAAGTAAAAAATTATTTCATTGACTCGTTACTCTATTACTCAGTGAGTGAATCATTGTTGTAATAATAACGGATTCTGTTATTACTTAATAATTCACTTTTTATGGTTAATATAATGCACATATTTCTGCAAAAAAGTTTTAATTAAGAGAGTTATTAATGTGTGAAAATAAAATCAATTTCTTTGTCGTGTCAAGATACCTGACCTATTAACAATATAAAGGAAATTGTTTTGTAATATGCTATGCTAATATGGTTCAAAATTCACTGGCACTTTTTATGATAATAAATAAATATATGTATGATCACACTTTTTACCTCTGTGTGTGTTTGTGTGACTTTAATCTGTCAATGGGAAGAGCTGAAAAGGTTTTAGTAACAAATGAACAACCGGAAGTAGTAGTTTCATAAAAAAAAATGTCTAGATATTATTTTTTTGGAAATTTATGTTAATACAAATATTTAAGAATATAAAATTCTCTATCTGATACAAGTCCCTACAATTCAATTTTTACAATGATGTCTGTGTGTGAGTGTGTGTGTGGGTGTGTGTGTGAGACCAATTTAACTTCGTATTCCATAATCTGACATTAATGGGAAGAGCTGAAAACAGTTTTATAAAGCTTTTTCTGGGAACTGTATTTAATCTTTTCTATTATTTTATTAATTAAATATTTAAAATTACAGGTAAAATGCATATATCCATAAAAAATATCGCCAATCTTGTCAATTGGAAGAATATCTGTCATAGAATGAAACGACGTTTCAACAACAAAGTGCAATACAATACTGAATTACATAAAATGAAAATGGCGAGAAGTATTGCGCTGGCCATAACATATATTTTTACCTCCCGCTACCCTTGGGAAGGGATCGTGCTAAAAATCACATATCGAGATTTTAGTAAATGACCACGTTTTAAGGTCCCTAGAATCCAATTTTAACATTTTCACGATGATGTCTATATGTGTGTATGTATGTGTGTGTGTGAGTATGTGTATGTATGTGTGGGTGAGTGATTGTGTGCGAATTTTGTCTCCGCTTTAACTCAAATACTATCACTCAGAAAATTCTGAAACCTGGTATTTCTATCCTATTCTAATATGAAAAGAAGCCATTAGATTTTGGTGTAAATCGCATAACTGGAAATGGCACTTTACCTGAAGCTCATAATGGCTTTTCTTCAAAAAATACCATTAAATGCCATTTTTTCGCATTTTATGTCTTATGAAAATGAAAGATTATTAAATTTTCTACAGGAATACATTAATACTTTTTCTATATATTTTACAGATAAATATAAAAATAATTTTCTTTATTAGTCGCGAAGCCTAAGATAGACACAATAATTCCTTTGTTACACAGTTCATATTTCAAATGAATGTAACTGACAGTAAATGTCACAGTCAAAAAACTAATCACTTCAAATTAATAATAGTGACATTTTAAAAAGAAAATAGTAAATAAAGCAATAGTTTTCTGCAATGGAACAGTTTGCAGCGTTAGTAAATACGTAAGTATGTATTTAAATTAATAAAAATTCAATAGCGGGAGATTTTGTGTTGGCCACATCAGATTTTTTTTATTAGTCCCGAAGCCTAAGATAAACACAATTCCTTTGTTACACAGTTCATATTTCAAATGAATGTAACTTACAGTAAATGTCACTGTCAAAAAACTAATCACTTCAAATTAATAATAGTGACATTTTAAAAAGAAAATAGTATATAAATCAATAGTTTTATGCAATGGAACAGTTTGCAGCGTTAGTAAATACGTAAGTATGTATTTAAATTAATAAAAATGGATAGGAAAGTGTGGCGAAGGAAGATTGTTGCGTAACTATTATTGTGGTCCAGATGGGGTTATTCGCTACCGAAAATCGGTCAGTTTAATATGTTCTTATGTATGAATGCTATGATGATTGTGGACAAGGCGAAAGAAGAATGTTGTTAAAGAGTGAAGTGAGTCAGCTGAGCTCTTACTCTTATCCCTTTTCTTATTGTTACTATTGCTTCTGGGTATTTGCTAGCCCCCTAAGTGGGAATCGCGTGATTTTATGTACGTATGTATATATGTAAAAATTAAATAGCGGGAGGTTTTGTGTTGGCCACATCAGATTTTTTTTATGTTTTATCACAGAGCACAAATTAATTAATTTGTGGTTTTATGCATATTTGTGATTGTTGATTATAGTGTATCTACAGTTCGGTATCTATGGTCCGCACTGTGTCGAGTTCCAATGCCGGTTTTTATAGTGTTTTGTCCATCATAACTCTTTCAGGGTGGCGTATCCAGAATTTAGTTCCACGTTGTAAACATCTGTATTAGGAGAAATCTGACAAAATCTGAATAAATGGCTAATGTTTCAAATATTTAGAAATACAATACATTCCACCCGTATTTCATAAACCAATTAATTCATTGTGTTCCAACTAAACTATTTACATCATCTGTTCCATATTCAAAACCCATATTTTGTATTCACTGAATACATTTTCATTTAATCTTCTCTGAATTTCCCGCTCCCCCATTCGCTTTCCCTAACTGCCCTGATAACATTCAGTTGTTATTGCTATAGCTACTCAATGTAAATCACTGATAACAGTGATAACGCTGGATGGAATTCACAGATTCCTGTGTACCTACCTCTTTTATGGGAAATGGGGATATGTTGATATACAGAATGTCCCATTTAAGGTACGAATGCATTGGTATCTCGAGAACCGTAAGAGCTACGAGGTTGGTTAAGTTAGACAAAAGTTGCCCCATTAGGAGGCTATTTTAATGGTGTTTTGTTATTTGCGAAAAAATGCATAGATACAGGTGAAAATGTAAATTTAGCGATTTTCTTTTTTTGCTTATAACTTTGTTATATGAAATAATACGAGATTCTGGTTTTCACTTTCTTAAGGCACTTTTATATGGTGAATTTGCAGAAGTTCTCAATTTTTTTTATATCTAACCATTTACGAGTTACTGATAGCAACTTTTATTTTTCATATGGAGGTCATATTAAGCTATGGCATTTTTAAATAGAGATTTTTTTTAGCTTTACAATGATATAAAACAATAATAATTTATTTTTATAATTAACAGAAAAATTAATAAAAATTGTTATTTATACTAAAATTAAATTGAAAAAAGTAAATCGAAAGCTGCTATGGAAACAACGAACAACGAAAAAGTGCAACAATTGAATTTCTGAATTTTAGTTGACAATAGTAGATTATTACGAGTAATAAACGAACTTTGATAACGAATGTAACAACTCGACATATCATATTTTTCCCAACGAAAAAAATTCATTTTTATTACTCGTAATAATCTACTATTGTCAAGTAAAATTCAGAAATTCAATTGTTGCAATTTTTTGTTGTTTGTTGTTTCCATAGCAGTCTTCGATTTACTTTTTTCAATTTAATTTTAGTATAAATAACAATTTTTATTAATTTTTCTGTTAATTATAAAAATAAATTATTATTGTTTTATATCATTGTAAAGCTAAAAAAAATCTCTTTTTAAAAATGCCATAGCTTAATATGACCTCCATATGAAAAATAAAAGTTGCTATCAGTAACTCGTAAATGGTTAGATATAAAAAAAATTTGAGAACTTTTGCAAAATTTACCATACAAAAGTGCCTTAAGAAAGTGCAAACCAGAATCTCGTATTATTTCATATAACAAAATTATAAGCAAAAAAAGAAAATCGCGAAATTTACATTTTCACCTGTATCTAGTGACCTATGCATTTTTTTACAAATAACAAAACACCATTAAAATAGCCTCCTAATGAGGCAACTTTTGTCTAATTTAACCAACCTCGTAGCTCTTACGGTTCTCGAGATACCAATGCATTCGTACCTTAAATGGGACACCCTGTATACTAAAATACTTAATCTGAATATAAGTTCATTAATTATACATACTTTTTTATTGCAATTCCAATAATGGCACGTGTCTCTGGAATTAACATATTTGAAAATATTTTTCAATAAAATCAATAACACAAATAATTAAAATGATGTTTTCTTCGTAGTTTACATATGTTTGTAAATTTAAAATTTAAATATTTATTCAATTAATTACATAGTTTAATGTGATTCATTGTCTTTATTACACAAATTGCAAAACATAGGTACTCAATGATTTGAATTAAAATTCAGTTTTATGTAATTAAATGTTCTTATCGATCATCGAAATATAATAGTTATTTATGCATGGACGTATCATAATTTGACAATTATACACGAATTTCTTTGATATAAGCGTCATTTTATAGCCCGCGGTCCTTATTATAGCCAAACCAAATTATAACCTACAATATAAACAATTTAAATAGGCAACATGAAAAGTTTTTATTACAAATTGAAAATTTTTATATTCTTTAATGAAAAATAAAAATTTATTTTGTGATATTTATATGGAAAGCACGGAGATACACAAAATAAAACTAATAAACAAACAATAAACTGTTGTTCTCCGCTTTCATAGCAACACTAGGTACTGGATGTACGAGGACAAATTCTTTTTGATACAATTTTTCTAACTCTCATAATAGGGCTGTTGCAAGAATTTTTATATGACTTCTAAGTATTAAATTTTAAAAGATATTGTTCTTTAAAGAGCTTCAAATTTGAAAATATCACGAAATATCCTTTAGATATTTTACAATTCATTTTTGAAATTTGGGTAAAATTTTGATTAAGTCTTCAGCGGTTCTAAGGTGTCAAGTGTATTGTCAAAGTTGTCAAACAAGTGTCAAATTTTTAGATTGGTTCAAATTGTATAATATGTAGGTAATAAAAAGTTCAAAATAAAATGAGTAATTTACGATATTGTATTGTGCCTTCTTACAAAAATACTGTTAGGAACAAGCCCCTACTATAGAGTTTATAAATTTTACAAATGATGCGAAGAAAAGAAAATTGTGGCTAGAAACAGTAGGTCGAAGAGCTGATAATTTGTCAGAAAAATCGTGTCTTCATGTATGTGAAGATCATTTCAACTTTCATCCACCTTCACGATAACAGTGTATTTTTGTATCTTCACTTTATGTTCAGGGCAATCTTTACATCTGACTATACAGACATTTTTTTCTCGACATAGATCTACATGTCCTATAGCAGATTCAACATAAGAATCACGACCAGAACTTTAAAGTAAAATATATTATCAATTTATATAGCAAATTCAGTTTTTATATTTTATTTTACCTCAACTCTTTAACACCCCTTATTTCGGTAGCAGTAAAACAAACGTTCTGATATAAATTCAGCCATCATCTAGTTATCGAACTTCGGTAAATTGTCCGACTTAGCTTGAGTGTAATTTGAATTAGCCATTATTACTTTATTATTAAATTTAATAAGCATGTCTGCGTCAAATGTCAAATTAAAAGATTTTGTTATTAACATGTGACAAACTTTAGCCTACGTTTATTTATGTAAATAATATGAATAAACGTAGGTGATGGAAAAACTATTTTCCTGTTGGCTATTAATGATGTAATGTATGTGCTTCTACGTCACAGGGGTGGGAGGTAGTTTTTCAGGACGCCAATCTTTTTATTTAATTATTTCCACAAATAACAAATTATTAAAATAAAAATTATTACTAAGAAAATCATTCCATAAACTTTCATTTAAAATAGTTTTTGAAAAATGTGAAACAGGCTCATTTGAAAATTTTCGTCCGTGCATAAAGTTTTATATGTACCAAGAGCGTAACTTGCTTTTATGGCCTTTGACGTGTTTTTATCCCTCGGCTTACGCCTCGGGCTCAAAATCCCACCGCAGGCCATAAAAGCCTCCTTACGCTCTTAATACATAAATAACTCATTTTCTTTTCAAAAGTCTAAATATAATGCAATTTATAGGATTGGGAATAAAAGCGCACGCAAGTACTAACGAAAATGTCAGAATATAAAATTTGGCATCAGTGTAGAAGTCTCCAGTCCATAATTATTTGACGACAAGTATAGTTATAATATCTTAATAAAAACTTTGTGTTCCTTGGGTACATACAGATATCATCGTAAAACTAGTAAAATCGTATTCTAGGGACCCTGAAACGTGCTTATTCATTAAAAACTTTCCTCAGATATTTTTGACCAAAGATAATACCTTCCTTATCTAAAGGTGACGGATAAAAAATATAATAACAAATGGATAAAACTCACTAATATTGAAAACCATGGTAGCACACAAAGTAGACATAACCGTATTAATAAAACTTAACATCATTCACTACACTAATCTTAAACTATCATAGATCACAGCCAAACAATCAACTATCAACTACCGACCGGCCCGAAACGGATGTGGTATATACCGGTTGTGGTTTCAGCTGTCACTTTCCTCTTCCTCGAGAAAGAATTACCAATCTCCCGCTCACTCGTCCGGCGAATTGGAACCTCGGAACTTTAGTGACCTAGAGCCAAGATTTGCTAAGATAGCAAACCTTGACAAGAATTAAAAAATTTGGTGTGGCCAGCATAAGACCTCTCGCCATTTTCATATTAGGCTATATAAATACATATTATATTTAACATTTTTGGTACACACACAAAAATTCTAATTACAACTATTATTAATATATTTTTGTTTTTAATTCATTCTATAAGTTTCCTCCTACTTTTCTAAATGTTCGAGATTCTTCAAATTCTTTGACGAAATTGGCGGTATTTCTGATGGGTATATGTAATATACAGGCTGTCTCTTAAATAGGGGGACATGGCTTAACCACAGATTCCTGAGGCTAAAATAAAACGATTTAACCAAACTTGCTTCTACAGGAAAGTGTACCATTTAGCCAGAAATCTGCTTCAAAGTTCTTCGAAAAAAAATTAATTTTGCTTATAATAATCGGACGCTTTATTCGATTTGGATGAAATTTGGTACGACAGTTTATATGGTTATAAGTCATCTTTCAAGGTGATACTTGTTGTTATTAGTGAACCACTAGTGTATGAAACTTAGGTCTCCCAACATTAATTAGACCGTAACTTTTTAATGGCAATGCCGAAAACGTGAAATTATTTTTTTTCAGAAAGATACATTCAATACTAAACTTTTGTCTCTCTATGTAATTTGTGATATCTATTACGGTTCACACAGAAAAAAATAAAATCTGAGCGTCTGCACTGCTAAATTTTTAAAATAAATTTAATCTAGCAGTCTATCCAAATGTCAAACAAGTAATTTTTAATGACAGTAACAATTGTTTTACAGGTTGTCAAAAATTTTCTTCGCAATATTCTAAAATTAGTAACATCCGTGTGTTCGGCTTAATAGTATTTTACTACCATTATTATAAATAAGACGATTACATATCTCAGCTAACTCCTAAACAAGTTGTGAAGATTGACAACTCGTTACTGTCATTAAAAATTACTTGTTTGACATTTGGATAGACTACTAGATTAAATTTATTTTAAAAATTTAACATTGAAGACACTCAGATTTTATTTTCTTCTGTGTGAACAGTAACAGATATCACAAATTACACAGAGAGACAAAAGTTTACTATTGAATGTATCTTTCTGAAGAAAATTAATTTAACGTTTTCGGCATTGCCATTAAAAAGTTACGGTCTAATTTATGTTGGGAGACCTAAGTTTCATACACTAGTGGTTCACTAATAATAACAAGTATCACCTTAAAAGATGACTTATAACCATATAAACTGCCATACCAAATTTCATCCAAATCGAATAAAGCGTCCGATTATTATAAGCAAAATTAATTTTTTTTCCAAGAACTTTGAAGCAGAATTCTGGCTAAATGGTACACTTTCCGGTAGAAGCAAGTTTGGTTAAATCGTCTTAATTTAGCCTCAGGAATCTGTGGTTAAGCCATGTCCCCCTATTTAAGAGACACCCTGTATGTACCTATAATTATAAATATTTAATTAATAATAAAATAAGAAATTCGAAATGTACTTCCCAAAAAAGCCTTCAGAAATGTATCTGCATTTTTGACACTGACATTTTTCTGTCAATTACAAACATTAATTTTTCAACTAGTTTCCATGGAGACATTTGGGCTGTGAAATTCATTACAACGGATTATTTTATATATTTATAATTCTCTATCTGTAAATCCATAGAAGATATAAGAAAAATGTCCAGTGTATCAGATAGAGGATGCTATATTCTTTAATATTTTAATAACATAAATTCCCTAAAAATAATATTTAGAAGAAACTACTACTTCCGGTTTTCCAACTGTTACCAAAATCTTTTCAGCTCTTCCCATTAATGTCAAATTAAGGAATACGTAGTAAAATTGGTCGTTAGCCTTATAGAATTTGAGAAACCGTCCCTCCAACATACACACACACAAACACACATCATTGTAAAATAAAAATGTATAGTCGGATGCTAGTGACCTTAAAACGTGCTTATTCACTAAAATCTGAATATGCGATTTTTAGCATGAATCCAGTTCCTCTCTTAGTGAGAGATAAAAATAGAGATTACGAGTCCTATCTCATAAATCGACGGTTAACATTTTCAACAAAAAACACTTCACAAACGGTTAGAAATTTCTACAAAATTTTTGCGGTTGCTTTAAATATAAACATGAAACTTTTAAAAACTATGGGCCAAATGACTTTTGCTAATAGTTCGATCAACATTTTTTAAGGGTCATCTTCTAGTCTAGATTTAGCTTGTACTGAGATCCTTTACTTTTGGCACAAATGAAAAATAACTTCGTAAATATAAATTGCGTACAGTAAAACCTTCCTTGTAAGAAATTTGGGACAATACTCACAGAAAAATGTGCAGTATAGTCAGAAAAATTAATTCTGTCAGGTCCAGCAATGAAACTATATATATCGTAATGATGGCAAAGCGACATATCGCTCACTGCTTGTGTGACAATGTTCTGATCTAATTTCTTTGGAAAGTAAAAAAAAAAAAAACACTCGGTTTAGTTTCACAAGAGAATTAAATTTTTACTTTATTATACAATTTCGCCAATTACGGCATCATCAGAAGTACTGGCGAGAGGTACTGTGCTGGCCAAAACAATTTTTTTATTCAAACCTCATTTAATTTACTATTTTATGTAGATCCGTTATAAAATTATCCACTTATTATTTGAAAAACTATTTTAGAAAAAGTCTTATTTTCAAAAAATGCAATTTCTAATTTTGTAACCGATCTCTTAAATAATAATAAAATAATTAACTAGTATTATCATCTGCAGTGTACCGAGTATAATGATTCTCTTTTTTAAACAAATATCTAAACGTTGCTTCAACTAGTATTAAATATTACAACTTTACAACATTGAGTGAGTATAATTACAACTTGTAATAGATAACATAATGAATAGATTTTCTTATCGAAATGTGTAATTTGTATAAGCAAGTACTTAAATGTGAATGTTAGAGTTTAGAGTTAGAGAAGATAATAATAAATAATAAAAGTTGGATTTATGAGAAATCTAATAAATGAATTTGCAAATAAATGTAAAAAGGTGATGCAATATATACATTTTGTTTAGAATAAACATAAAATTCATGATTTTTAAAGCATTCACAGCTACGAAAGTAAAAATATAAATAAAATTATAAATAGAACTTTATAGTTGGCTTTCATAGCTTCGAAAATAAAACGTAAATTAACATCACCTGTCATTTAGTATATTCTTCATTAACAAGCAATAATACCAACTTCATACCTTTTAAAACACTGCACGCAATCATGTATGCGAACTTTTGTCTTAAGACAGCTTTTTAAAATTATATTTAAACTGAAAGCCTTTTGCTATACCCAAATCATTCAAGCAGCCAATGCACGTCATCACTTCGTGTAAAAACCTTAATGCATTAAAATCACTAATAGTGAAAAATGAAATAAAATTTCAATCGTTTTTAACCTTCAAAAAGTGTATGGCCTTATATAATTATTATTAAGATGAATATTAGAGTTCATTATTTATCGTATATGACATGAATAATATATAAATAATGTACATCAACGTCATATTATTCGTTTAATTGTTGCTATAGTTGGCAACATTGATAATTTGTATGTTCATACTGTCAAAGTTATTATTTGAAAAATATATGTATCGTATTTGAAACATTTTAGTGTGTTGTATGTTGTAAAGGCCTATTTATAATAAAGTAATGTTAAACGCAACGCAACGGCGCAAACACAAAATCTGTGAATCTGCCAAAGGTAGCACTTCTAATCAATTAGAAGAATTCGGTATATTTCTTTGAAATTCGGCTCACTTTTATTTATTGCCTTTATATGGCATACATAAGTATAAATAAGGTTAGTATTATAAAATAATTTAAATAGAAATGGACAGTGACGAAAATATAGTATTTATTTTGTAGATGTGACAGTTTACGAATATGTCGATAATACAGACTGCAATCTGTATAACTATTTTCATAAAGATTCTAAAACCTCTGCAAACGTACCAGTACATGACGTCATACATCTAGTTACTTTTATTCAATTTTTATTAATGATGTGCATTGGCTGCTTGAATGATTTGGGTATATGATTGTGTACAGTGTTTTAAAAAGTATGAAGTTGTTATTTTTGTTTATTAATTATGAATATATTAAATGACACACAGAAAAAAGTACATCTAAATTGTAGTTAAATTAATTAACAAATGTTTAATTTTCAGCATACTAATATGTTTTCATTAACATATCTAAGTTGATTTAGTTATATTTTCTAAATTTGTAATAACAAATTTTAGAAAAATTATATACAAAATTAGATCAAATTACTACATTTAGTATTTAACTAAACATAAATAAAGAAATTAACTAAATATATATATTTAAATTTTTTATTTACTTACCTAATTCATTAGATAAATCACCGAAAATAGTAGGACAAAAATAATGAAGCCAAAATATAGTAAAATTAAATAAAATAAGTAATTAAAGTAACCATTTGCATATTTAAATTAACGATTTTTTATGTAATATTTAGTATCTTTTTCGGATTAGTTAAAATGCTAAATTAAGATTTATAAATTATACTAAATTATTAGACATGGTGCCTAATAAAATAATATCTAATTATAATTAGACAAATTTTCAATTCTTTTTTTTCTGTGCAGTTGATGTTAATATACTTTTTATTTTCGAAGCTGTGAACTCCAACCATAAAGTCTTATTTATAATTTTATTTCTATTTGTTATTTTCGTAGCTGTGAATGAGCCTTATGTCGGCATGTAGAAATTATAAACATACAGTGGCGGATTTACGCATAGGCACAGTAGGCACGTGCCTACGGCGGCAAATTTTCGGGGGCGGCAATTTTTTTAAATCAGAAATGTATAATTTTATAAAAAAAATTGCCGATCCAAAGACGCGACGAAATTATAATGGAATATGCGCTCTATTTTCAACAAATGTCCAAATAATTGAACTCATGTTTCAGACTTTATTTTGAGATCCTTCTTTTAGCTAAAATAAATAAAGAAATGCAAAATTAAAGCGCGGAAGCATGTGTTTATGTTTTTTTTAAAAATAAAGTCAGACTTTAACTATTCTAAAGGCTATATTTGTGAAAATTATGACTTCTTTGCTTGCAAATTTTCAAAAAAAAAAACCTAACGCATTAAATTCAATTTAACGAAATTCGGGTATATAATGTAATGTAAATAAATATGTTATCTATGTTCGGGTGACTGAATGCATTTCGTGACAAAATGATTATTAGTTTTTAGGCTGCGTTTGTGAAAAATGTGCCTTTTTCGCTTGAAAATTTTCAATAAATACTTTAATATAACGATAACCTAAATCACAGAACACAATTTAACGTAACTCGGATGGTTATATTCATTTTATAGGAATTTAACCGTACCTTTTTTCAGAAAAAATACCAAAATCAGTATAAATATTGCTTTCCGCGCCATAATTTTTGTGAAATTTCGTGTTTATAATGCTTTGAAACTATATATAACCATTAAAATAAAATTCTTGAGGGTTGGTTATTCCAGACTTTAGCCTTAAAATTACCTATTTAAGCCCCTTTTGTATTTTAACAAAAATAAAACATGCGAAAAGTTTAAACATTAAAAAAGATATATTTTAACATTTCTGATATTCAAATATCTATATTATCACTGGTTAATATTTGAAAATTATATTATTGTTCTGTTAGAAATAAATTTTGTAAATTATGAAAAGCGGCAAATTTCGGAAAAAAGGCGGCAATTTTCTGGGTGCCTACAGGCGGCAAAACTGTTAATCCGCCCCTGTAAACATAGTAATAACATTGTCACATCTATAAAATATCTAACCTAAATTTCAGATATTTGACTTTTTTTTTCAACAAAAGATGTGTTTTTTGCAGATTGAAAGACATTGAAACATAGTTTAGAACAGAATATAGCCATTGTATTCGTGAGAATATTTTCATAAATGCTAATAACTTAAATTGAATATAGGTAACCAACTTCGTGACTAATAAATTTTTCTTCGTTCTCTGTTTTATCGTAAGCATCATCGCATCATCTTTGTCCATGACATATCAAACACCATATTGCTAACAAATTACAAAAACATTACATTTTACTGTAGATTTCTGGCCTTCAATCCTTATATGTAAATTAATTACTCCTACTTGTATACATTTATCTATTCGTTATGTAGAAAAAATTCTCAAAGCCCAAAGGCTGTACGTTGTTTTCTATAAAGGAATTCAATCTTACCTACCAGTTAGAGAGAAGAAGTAATTACCGTAAAGTGCCTTTATTTGTAACGTGTAATGTGTTGTAATGAAATAGTAAATAGTTAAGGTTTCAAACGAAATGTTGGAGAGTAATTACGTTTTTCAAATGAAAAACGAAATCTATTGTTCTATCGTCACTAAAGTGCACAAAAATAGTCAATAGTTCAGAAATTGGCGAAATAAAACATAATTTTTAGTGTTCTTAACAATAACCTCAATGTTCGGAGGTTAGTATCATTAAGTGTCAGACGGACAGTTACATAAACATAACCTATATAAATAAAATATTCCTTTCATTTTCACTAATTTTAATTTTCGTTTTCAAATAAAATTTAATATGCAACTCGGCGCTGAAGTTCCATTTTATCATATACGAAAACTAAATTCCATATTCGAAAAAGCAGAACTCCAGTACCTTGCTTGATACATAAATAACTATTATGTCTAATACAATGACAGAATTTGTTACAGTGTTTAAATATAGTATCGAAATTCAAACACACCATTCGACAAATACATTTCTGATTTCACAACATTTAATGTAAAATAAATTCGTAGATTTCAACATTATTTGGTCCAATGATTACATATTGACAAATACTATTTAATGTGTCCAATTTTATTGTTAAATCTGTACTGTATTATTTTTGATACCTATACCTAATTGATTTGTTTCATTCAACAAATTTCATTTTACTGTAAAAAATTTAAACGTTTGCAACATTTAATTTGCAAAATGGCATATTTGTACTTACAAGAGTATTAATTCACAGAATTACAATTATATTAAATTAAATTTGTGCTAATTATTAAAATGTTAAATATAATATTATGTATTGTATTTCAATGAGCCGGTTTCACATTTTTACCTTCCGTCACCTTCAGGTAAGGAAGGTATTGTCTTTGGTCAAAAAATTCGATGGGGAGTTTTAAATAAATAAGCTCGTTTTAATGTCCCTACAATACGATTTTACTGGCTTTACGATGATGTCTGTATGTGTGTGTGTCGGTGTTTGTGTCCGTGTGTGTGTCCGTGTGTGTGCCCCTGTGTATGTGACAAATTTTTCTCCGACGATAACTCCAAAACTACATTTCTAAAAATTATGATTCTTTCGTATTATTCTTCCTTACAACCATATAAAGAGCTGATTAGATTTTGGTTATAATTGGTCAACCGGAAGTACCCTTATTTGAAGTTCTTAACAGTTTTTCTTGAAAAAACGCAGTTAAATATCATTTTCGATATTTTATGTGATTATCAATAAAAAGATTATCTTATTCTCTATATGGTTCGATTATACATTTTCCTTCATATTCAATAGATATAGAGTTATAGAGAGATTAAGAGAGATTAACTTTCAAAAATCAGTCAATTATGAAAACATCAGATATATTCAAAAAATTCTAATTGACAGATGTCAGTGTCAAGTGCAAAACCAAAGTGGAAAGTATATGATCTGAAAGTGATATACATGACAGTGTCTCTCGCCAGTGACTTGCATTTGCGGCCTCGCCTCAAGATAGAAACTTATAATGCCAGGAGTACGAGAAAGGCAAAAGAGAAGATGGAAGGACTGTATAACAGAAGATTTGAGGGAGAAAGAACTGTGTCATGAAGATGCGTTGAACAGGAATGAGTAGAAGAGAAGAGTAAGAAACAGCGATTTCTAATAAAATAGGGAAAAGTTGAAGAAGGAGGAAGTGTTAAGTGCAATATATAATGTACATACGTTCGTATTTGTATTATAATTGTATTGGATTTTAGAATCTTTTCAAAGGAACTTTCAGTATGGATTTGTAAAAAATAGTGTGTTCTTGTTACAATTTTGCAGGATATATATAATCTTTTTCAAGGAATTTTTGGTATGGGATATTTACAAAATACATAGAATTGACGGAAGGTTTTGTGCTGGCCACAACAGATTTTTTTAAAGTATTTTAAATGAAAGTTTATTGTTATTTTAAATAATTAAATAAAAAGATTGGCGCCAGAAATAGTCATGAAAAACAATACCCCACTCCTGTGACGTCGGAGTACATACAGCAGGTCATTAATAGCCAATAGGGAAACAGCTTATCAAGTGTCGCCATCTTATTGTACTTTATTGTACTTTGTTTATTATCGATCGATTGATTTACAGAATATGTGTGATTATTAAAAGATGAAATTGGAGCTATCATTATTGTTTCGTGCAAGGCACTTATAGTGTGAAGCTACATCCATCATTTTGATTAATGAAAACAGTAAAAATAAACAAACTTATTATTCTTTTTAATAAAAGAAAATTAAAAAATGCACGAGTAGAAGATCGATTTACATCCTTGCAAAAAAGTCATAAATATTCATTAACATAAGCACAAATAATTTTTAAAAGATTTAAAAGATAAAATTATTAATTATTTATTTTTAAAATAAAATAGGAAAAAGTGAAAAAGTAATCGCTGCGGACAGGATTCGAACCTGTGCGGGCAGAACCCAATGGATTTCAAGTCCATCTCCTTAACCACTCGGACACCGCAGCTTATAAAAAATGCACGCTATAAAACAATTGCGTCCAGTAATCATATACTTATAAATTGTTTGTTGTGTCATCATTATTTAATAAAGATATCATGTATACTTCGTTTTAACTAAGAGTTAAAAACTTTAGTAGCGCAATGGGTAGAGCAATGTCTCGTAGCCATGCATGAGTGCACTCGTGGTTCTGAGTTCAAATTCCACTAAGGCTGTATCCGATGTTGCACTTTTATCACCCTAATATCTAAATCCTAAATTTATATACCCCAAATCTAGTGATTATTTAATATTTTATGAATTAGATTTTAGGGTTTTGTAGGAGCACACTATGCCGTGTAGTTGACGAGCACTAATTCAACATTGTAATTGTACAAGACGTCAAATTTACTGTCAGAGAATAGCTTCTTAGCTTCTATTTTATGAAATATAATATTCAAATTTACAGTTTATTAGCATGTCAATAATACAGATTGCAATCTGTATAACTGTTTTCATAAAGATTCTAAAACCTCTACAAACGTACCAGTACATGACGTCACACATCTATTTGGGTATAGTTCTGTGTCATCTCTCCTGGAATATCCCATACATGACATTTCAAATCATATTTGTAAATATTTATAAATATGACAAGAGTATTTCTTAAGAAATTGAAGTAAAGTATTGGTTTCAATATGGTGTAACATGATTGTGTGTAAATACACTAACTTGTGTACTGTGTACATACAATAGGATATTTCGGTACCGGATGTTTGAAAGTATTAAGTAATTGTCAATTGTCCCAATAGTTTCCGGGCGGAACTTATATTATCAGAGTTATTGGGTTGTTGTCAATTCTGTAACTAAAAAGAAAGTATCGTTTTCAATAATACATCATTTTTTTATACGTTTTGTAGAACTCATTTATTTAATGGATGTTTTCTTTTTGTTATAATAAAATAAAACTCTAGTTACTTATATAAATCACTTCCTAGGTGTATAACTTTAATAGTACATATTGAAGTACCAATTATTTTAAAATAATTAACAGAAATGATCAAAAAATAATATTTAAAAGATTTTTTTAAAGAAACTATTACTTCCGGTTGTACAATGGGGTATGCCGGTGATATGGAATTAATGCAAAATAATAACTTTTTTCTATAGTTTCCATCTTCATATTGTAGAAAAATATAATAAAACATGTTTAATAAAAAGTTTTAATTCATAATTTAATGTTACAAAATTGGAATTTTTACAGCTCTAGAAACGTCCTTGAAATTTGTGACGTCAAGTTGATAATCTGTTGCTCATTTCAAATTAAATATGTTCGTTTAAAAACACAGATGGTGCCAGTAGTTAACACGCGCGGGTATATTTCTTGTTTGACATTTCGTCCACTTTATAATTATTACTCCTATTTTTACCATAAACAAACACAGGACAAACACCGAAATACACGCTGCTACTAAAATCATATGTAAACAAGCAAATGGCTGTCATGAACATGTGGATTTAGGCGCTGAAGTTCGTTGCAGATGTCACCATCGAGTTGACGTCATAAGCAGTTAGATATTCAGAGTCCTATTGGGCTGTACTAATGTAAAAAAATATTTTTAAAAAATGTCGGAATACCCCATTGTTACCAAAACCAAAATCTAATTAGCTCTTCCCAGGAATGTCAGATTGAGGACAGTGCAGTTAAATATTTTTTAAGTCTTATAGTATTTAAGAAACCGTGGTTTCAACATACACACACAAATGCGCGCGCGAGCTGACATCTTCGTAAAAATGTTATAATCGGATTATAGGGACCTTAAAACGTGCTTATCCACTAAAATCTGGACGTGCGATTTTAGCATGATTCCAATACCTCTCTTACCAAGAGGTAAAAATTGGATCACCCATTACCTGTGTACAAAACAGATTGGCTCACTTAGTAATGGGTAATATACCGTGATGATAAATGTATTTATTATTAACCAATTCGTAGGTGTGTTATGAGTCTTACACTATCATATACAATTATAGTGGCATTTAATTTGTTAATGACATTAAGAAACGTCTGTTGGTAACCTTGTATCAGATTAATACAATAATAGCAAGCTTATCTTCTATTTTGGTCCGATCAAAACTGCAAGTAAGACAAATAATTCACTTTCACAAGAAAATAATTTGAAGGTTAGCTCTTTTTAATAACGTTTTATTCGTAATCAATAAAAAACAAACATCAATTATCTGTTTGTCGAAATGTTTATACATTAAAATATCATTTAGTTCAAGAGTGAATTACTAAATAAATAATATATATTTAACAATAGTTTTCATAATATTGACTCTAAAATTATTTCGAATTTTAAATGGCATAAAAGTGCCTGCGGTGCACTCTCCGCGCCAGCAATGAGTGCCCATGATGTGACGCCTAGTAAATGCTCATACAGTACGAATACAGAAATGTCCGCTTATAACGAATCTGTTTACAACGTACTTCCGGTAGTAATGAACAATGAATCAATCATGAGAGTACAAACTAAAGTCCCAAAAGAAGTGTGTAATTTTCTCCCTCAATAACAAACGTGAGTGGTACAATCTTAAAAAAATCTGTTGTGGCCAGCACAAAACCTTCCGTCAATTCGATGTAATTTGTATATATCCCATACCAAAAGTTCCTTGAAAAAGATTCTGTATATCCTATAAAATTGTAACACGAACACACTATTTTTTGCAAATTCTATACCGAAAGTTCCTTTCCCTATTTTATTAGGGGTCGCTGTTTCTTACTCTTCTCTTTTAATCATTCCTGTCCAACGCATCTTCTTCACACAATTCTTCCTCTCTCAAATCTTCTCCTACACAGTCCTTCCATCTTCTTCTCTTTGGAGGGACACTCTATCACATTCACACATAACTTTCTGACCCTATACTTTCAACTTTGGTTTTGCATTTGACACTGACATCTGTCAATTAAATTTTTCTGAATATATCTGTTGTTTCCATAATTTTAACAAAGCTGACTAATTTTTGAAAGTTAATCTCTCTTAATGTCTCTATAACTCTATATCTATTTAATATGAACGAAACTGTATAATCAAACCTTATAGAGAATAAGATATTCTTTCATGTTGGTAATCACAAAATGTCGAAAAATAATATTTAATTGCGTTTTTTCAAGAAAAACTGTTAAAATCTTCAAATAAGGGTACTTCCGGTGGATCAATTATAACCAGAATCTAACCAACTCTTCATATGAATGTACAGAAGAGCAATACGAAAGAATTATAACTTTTAGAATTGTAGTATTGGAGTTATCGTCGGAGAAAAAATTGTCACACACGGACACACACACACACGGACACACACACACATACATACAGACATCATCTTAAAAATAGTAAATTCGTATTTTAGGGACTTTAAAACGTGTTTATTCATTAAAAACTCTCCACCGAAATTTTTGTCCAAAGACAATACCTTCCTTACCTAAAGGTGACGGAAGGTAAAAAGAACTTAGATCTTTTACAATTCCTACTTAATATGATATAGTAAAATGACTACAAAAAGGTACAAAACAAAGTGAAATTTGTACCGTTTAAAATTTGGTAATTTTTTGTTTTAATTCCATGGCTATTGCTATTTTTGGGATGATCTTCAACATGTTCATACCTAATTTCTGCCGATAGAAAGAATTCAAAGCAGATTGGTACACCCAGAAATTGATAATATTCGTGATGATCTAGATATTTATACGAGGGTCACTCCAAAATTATTGAGATGCTGGGAAACAGTTGGCTTTGGAAATTTTTTAGTGCACAAATGTCAACCTACAATTTATTTAAAATATCTGTCCAATAATAACATCTAGTTGAAGTGATTTATTGTGGTGGAATTCGAAGTGGAAATAAACTGCAACATGAAGTTAGGAAGAGAGCATTATCGCGCTATGATTTACTACGACTTTAAAATTGATTACTTGAAGAACAGTGCGAAGAACGTCTACGATTGGCCTTGTACAGCGGTAGTGCCAGAAAATGTAGCTGCCATCAGACAAATGATAAAGGATGACAATCGTGTCACCTATCAAACGATGGAAGATGCCCTTGGCATTGGATCCGCAGCAATAGCAAAAATTTTGCATGAAGAACTTCGTGTTAGACAAATTGTTTCTCGTTGGGTGCCACACAACTTAAAGGAAGAACAAAAAGCCAAGCGTGTTACAATTAGTCGCGCCACTTTAAAATTGTTAAATAATGGCGGTCATCGTATTCTTTCTAAAATTGTAACTTACTTACTTACATACCCTTTTATGATGTTCCAACGCGTCAAAAAAGTAGGGTATGGGTGTTTGAAGATGACCCACCACCAGTTACCGTGAAAAAACAACGTGCACTTAAAAAAGTTATGTACGCTGTATTTTTCAGAAGTACAGGTCTTGTGAAAGCAATTAGGTTAGAGGGACAGAAGACTGTTACTGCCAATTGGTACACACAAAAATATCTACCTGAAGTTTTTCACAGTGTGAAAATTAAGGGTTTAATGCTTCACCATGATAATGCGTCCTCCCATACCGCTGCGACAACTGTTATTCTCCTGATCTTGCAATGTGTGACTTCTGGCTATTTTTTAATTTGAAAAAAACATTTACGTGGTCGTCATTTTACGTCAGAATAGGAGATTAACAACACCATAATGGAGTATTTTAATACGATTCCAGAAAATGAATGGCTCAAAGCTTTCCATCTTTGGAAAATTCGATTACACAAGTGTATTGAAGCAGGGGGGGACTACTTTGAACACCAGTAAAACTACATGCTTCTCCTTCAAATAATATTTCTGTATCTCAATAATTTTGGCGTGACCCTCGTATTTATTTATTTTGTATAGCGGCTCTGTAAGTACACAAATCTCTATTCAAGATATATTTTAGTGTTGGAGTAATATCAGACCATATTTTAAGACGAGGTTTAAACTGCAAATGAGATAAAATATTTTAGATTTATTTTAAAAGATTATAAGATCATAAAAAATGTGGAAAATTTTAAACGAGACGAAGATTTATACTTACAGTAAATTTTTAAAAGATAAGCGTAATAAAATACTCGTGTATATTTTAAAAATAAAATAGAAAAAAAGTGAAAAAGAAAATCGCTGCGGACAGGATTCGAACCTGTGCGGGCAGAACCCAATGGATTTCAAGTCCATCTCCTTAACCACTCGGACACCGCAGCTTATAAAAAAATACACGCTATAAAACAATTGCGTCCAGTAATCATTTATTTACTTACAAATATTTGTAGTTATTATTAAATTGTGTAAATATTGTTTTTATATTTTGCGTCTATAATGAAGTCACTACGAAACCCAATTGCGTATCGAAAGAACCTTAATTTCGATACGCAATTTTTTGCTTTAGAAGTTTGGTACTAGATGACATTTACTTATGATCATAAATCATGAACATTATACATACAAATTTCCCTAAATCAACTTTAATATTGCAGTTTTTTACCTCTCGCTAAGAGAGGTATTGGTTTCAAACTAAAAATTGCATATTCATGTCTGTCTATGTGTGTGTGAGTGTGTGTGTGGGTATGTGTGTGACAAAAATTTCTCCGACAATAACTCCAATACTACAATAATAAGAATTATAATTATTTCTTATTCTTCTTCTTTACATCTATATGAAGAACTGATTAGATTTTGGTTATAATTGGTCCACCAGAAGTTTCTTTATTTGAAGTTCTTAACAGTTTTTCTTGAAAAAACGCAATGGGGTATTCCACCATAACAAAATAATTAAGAAAATTTCAATTTAACATAAAGTATGGCTCAATAAATAATAGTTAAAACAATGAAAACATTTTTTAAATAATTACTTTACGAAATATTTCATATTTGCTAAAAGGGAAAATTAACGTCATACAATTGTTATCTTTCTCTCGCAGCGTACTCAGAGCAGTGTGTGTGAGAAAGACAAGTATAGAGGAAATGTGACGTTACACTGATTTCTCGAAAATAAAATACTCTTAAACTAGGAACAATTAAGATTTATTAATACTATGAATTGCTTCAAAACTGAATGAAGCTTTATTTAAAATAATAAAAAAAATTGAGTGGAATACCCCATACTTTCATAAAACAGCCAGCTTTACAATAATCATGGAAACAGCTGATATATTCAAATAATTCTAATTGACAGATGTCAGTGTCAAGTGAAATAATTTACATAGTGTATGTGCGTGTTATAATTTTATTAGATTTATACAATCTTTTCCAAGGAACTTTCGGTATGAAATTTTTAGAAAATAGTATGTTTGTGTTACTATTTTACTGGATATATAGAATCTTTTCCAAGGAACTTTTGGTATGGAATTTGTACAATATACATCGAACTGACGGAAAGTAATGTGCTGGCCACATCAGATTTTTTTGCAGTAGGGACGCAGTTTCCTGTATTAGGGAAAATATACCGTAGGGTACATTTTAGCGAATGAAGGGTGTTAGACTGTTAGGGGATGGTCATTTTTTCTAATTTCCTTCTTAATGACAATATGAAAGTTGGAAATCAGCGCTTTATGGCTAACACCACTCAACAAAATGAGCCAAATTCACATTTTTTAAATAAAAGTTATGCAATATTTATCATAGTAATAACAAAAAATAAATAAATTAAATATATCATCACGGCATATTACCCAGCCAGTATCTACAACACATGTAGACATCGGTAATGATGACAATATATTTTACCGTGCGTGCGTTTACCAGGCGTCACCTCACGGGCATTCATTGCTGGCATGGAGAGTGCACCACAGGGGTCACTTTTGTGCCATCAGGCCAGATAATAGGAATTATTGTGGAAATAAATGAAGGCAAGCGGGAATAAATTTTATTCCCTATATTAGGATCTCCGAAAAGACAAATTAAATTTCGCATGATCTAGCGACCCCGGATTTTGCCGCCATATTGAGAAAAACCACATGAAAAATAGCTATTTTTAATAAAAGTGAGCAAAGTCCAGTTGGTGCACCCGCTCCCGCTCGTGCAGCCAGATTCCGGACGCGTGAAAAAAAGACATGCTAACGTGTGCTAAACATGATTTTTTCCTCAATCTTGAAACACAATTTTTCTAAAAAACCACGGTTTTTCCAATACTATAAGACTTAAAAAATATTTAACTGCAGTTTCCTCAATCTGACATTCCTGGGAAGAGCTGAAAAGGTTTTGGTAACAATTGAACAACCGGAAGTAGTAGTTTCTTATAAAAAATCTTCTAAATATAATTTTTTGGGAGTTTTTTTAATTAAATATTGAAGAACATAAAATTCTCCATCTAATACACTTAAAATTTATATTATATCTTGTATAGATTTACATATAAAGACACTATAATTTATAGAGTAAACTAATCGCAGAGGCTAAGACACTAAGGAAACCAGTTGACAAATTCAAATGTTCATAACATAATTTGTAAATGACATATGTCAGTGTCGAAAATCAACAGTTTCAGTGACATTCTGAAAGCTTTTTCTGGGAAGTACATTTAATCTTTCTTATTGTTTTATTAATTTACAGCCCGATTCACAAAAAAGTTTAAGCTAATCCTCATTTTTGGATTAGCGAATTCTAGTCTAATTTTAACAATTTATTTCGTAAAATATAGTCTAATCTACTCCTAGTATCTACCTTTTTCGATAATATTATGAAGATTAAATTTTAAATACCGGAATAGGATATAATTCACTAATCCAAAAATGAGGATTAGCTTAAACTTTTTTGTGAATCAGGCCGTAAATATTTAAAATTGTAGATAAAATGCATAAATCCGTAAGAAATACGCCAATCTTGCTAATGAATTGGAACAATCTCTGATAATTAGGAACTTCCTCATACAATGAAAAATAGATATAATCAGAATTGTATATGTGCAGAAGACGTGTTACATACAATAAAAAACAATATTTGGGTAAAGTTCTGTAATGTTTTTGTTATAAAATGACGGTTCAATACCGAAGTGCAATACAATATTTATATAACATAAAATGGAAATGGCGAGAGGTATTGTGCTGTACACAACAGATTTCTCTCGCTAAGAGAGGTATTGGAATCATGCTAAAAATCGCATAACCAGATTTTAATATGAATAAGCACGTATTAAGGTCACTAGCATCCGATTTTAACATTTTGACAATGATGTCTGTGTGTGTGTGTATGTGTATGTGTGTGTGTGTATGTGTGTGTGTGTTTTCATAAAAAGAAAGGAATACACTGACTACATGGTACAGTTTTCTACAAAATTTTATTATAAAAGAAAGCAGTAAATAAAGCAGATAACGAAGTTGTGAGTAAGAATTCTATTAGAGAACTCGGAGCAGTGATAATAAATGTCCCTTGCGTTGCTGATAAGCGGGGAAATTACCCTTTATACCTCAGGGTTGACCGGTCAACCGCAAAAGGAAAGGTTGAAGGACAATGTGTGCACGCAATGATGTTTTTTCTAGACATGATATAACTAACCTACAAAATTCACGCTTAGAAAATTCGAACCGAATTTTGTGCGTTTGGTTGAGTTACTGGAACCAGCAGAATAGCATGCGACATCAGCGGAATTTTTGGAAACTAAATTAATGGCTGCCAGTAGGACATGTCAAATATGTAATCGTCAAAAATCATCGTTTCGTTTAACGTAATAGTTATTTATGTATTAAGAGCGTAAGGAGGCTTTTATGGTCTGCGGCGGGATCTTGAGCCCGAGGCGTAAGCCGAGGGATAAAAACACGTCAAAGGCCATAAAAAAAAGTTACGCTCATGGTACATGCAAAATAAATATATAAATATAATATTACTTATCCTTATCCTTTAACTATTATCATTCATATTTTCAATAAACTTTTACTATTTTTGATTACGGTGGAATATCCTATTAACACACTAGTTACGAGTCCGGTCCTGTCTCCTCTGCACGAAGACACCTTATGCATATCAGCATAATTTTCATATATAAACTTGTAATTGTATGTTTTAAATGCTTTTATTGTCTTTATGTCTTTACAAGTCTGTAATGTACAATAAATTCCAGTTGAAATCTTTTTAAAAATTTTCTTTTCGTTGTCAACCACATAATTCACTGTATAGGTACGTATTTATATTAATAAAAATTAAATAGCGGGAGGTACATCAATTTTTACCTCTCGCTAAGAGAGGTATTGGAATCATGATAAAAATCACATATCCAGATTTTAATGAATAAGCACGTTTTAAGGTCACTAGAATCCTTTTATAACATTTTTAAAATGATGTCTGTGTATGTGTGTGTGTGTATGTATGGATGTTGGAGGGACGATTCCTCAAAAACTATAAGACTTAAAAAATATTTAACTGCAGTTTCTTCAATCTGACATTCCTGGGAAGAGCTGAAAAGGTTTTGGTAACAATTGAACAACCGGAAGTAGTAGTTTCTTAGAAAAATTCTTCTAAATATAATTTTTTGGGAGTTTTTTTTTTATTAAATATAGAAGAACATAAAAATCTACATCTAATACACTTAAAATTTTTATTATATCTTGTATAGATTTAGAGATAAAAACACTATAATTTATAGAGTAAACTAATCGCAGAGGCTAAGGCACTAAGGAAACCAGTTGACAAATTCCAATTTTTATAACATAGTTTGTAAATGACACATGTCATTGTCAAATATCAACAGTTTCAGTGACATCCTGATAGCTTTTTCTGGGAAGTATATTTAATTTTTCTTATTGTGTTATTAATTAAATATTTGAAATTATAGGTAAAATTGTGGTAAAATTCATAATTATATCCATCAGAAATACCGCCAATCTGGTTAATAAATTGGAACAATCTCTGACATTTAGAAACTTCCTCATACAATGAAAAATAGATATAAATAGAATTACTTATATGTGTGGAGAAGACATGTTAAATACAATAAAAAACAATATTTGCGTAAAGTTATCTAATATTTCGTTATAAAACGACGGTTCGAAAGCGAAGTGCAATACTTATATAGCCTAATATGGAAATGGCGAGAGGTATTGTGCTAGCCACAACAGATTTTTTTTTTTGTACAAGTCCCGAATTATTTTATTACTAAACACGCCTCAACGGGATTTAATTATTTTATAACGATCTCGCGTTCGGTACCGTACCCTTGTTTTATTTTCTATCATTCATTTGTCTTCAATTTAACTAATAATTTGTTCTTGTTTCAGGACAAATTACTAAGCAAGTTGGAGGAAAACGAACCGGAACTAGCAACAACGCAAGAGGAAGAGGTAATATTATTCCAAATTGTGTTTCTCTTTACCTTCCCATAACTTAGTGCGTACTTCTCTCTCTTTCTCTCTCTGTCCTTCTCTTTGTTCCTCTCTCTCTCTCTCTCCTTGTGTTTGTTTTCATAGCCAACTCAAACTTGAATGTTGAATCTCATTTGGAGCCAAATTAAACAGCTGACATCGTACGGCGCTCTAGGAAATATGAAAGTCCTAGAAATTCAATTATTCTTTATTCAATTATTACAATGTTGGCGTAAAGTGCGAAGTACTTGCAAACAAACAAAAGAGGAGTGAAGGATGTTATTGTTTTCTAGATTTGTTTTGTTATATTATGTTAAAAAACTAAATTATTATTATATACTCAAATCATTCAAGCAACCAATGCACGTCATTAATAAAAATTGAATAAAAGTAACTAGATGTGTGACGTCATGTACTGGTATGCTTACAGAGGTTTTAGAATCTTTATGAAAGGAATTATACAGATTGCAATCTATATTATCGACATGTTCATGAACTGTCATATCTACAAAATAAATACTATATTTTCGTCACTGTCCATTTCTATATAAATTATTTTATAATACTAACCTTATTTATACTTGTCATATAAAGACAATAAATAAAAGTGAGCCGAATTTCAAAGAAATATACCGAATTCTTCTGATTGATTAGAAGTGCTACCTTTGGCAGATTCACAGATTTTGTGTTTTCGTTAACGGTCACGTTGCATCGTTGCGTTGCGTTTAACGTTACTTTATAATAAATAGGCATTTTCAACGCACAAAAATGTTTCAAACATGATGCAAATATTTTTCAAATTGTCAAATAATAACTTTGACAGTATAAACATACAAATTATCAATGTTGCCAACTATAGTAACAAATAAACGAATAATATGAAGTACATGTACATTATTTATAGGCTATCCAGCGAATCAAGCGGTTTACGTCATCGTTTAGGGATTTTTGAAATTTTCTTTATATTTTTAAATATATTTTATTAACGGTATTTTATTGGTTTTTTTTTATTATTATTATGTATTTGAAACCTTTAATAGAAAGAATTATATTTTGAAATATTATTATTAAGTAAAATTTTGTTAATTTTTGCAAAATGACGTTTGATTATATTTTTTTAATATTGGTAATTTTGAACATGTATATTACTAAATATTATATGTCTACATTATACTTTTCAACCTGTATTGTGATTTCATTTTGTTTTTTGTATTGTTGTTCATTGACAAAATGTCAAATGCTCTGTCATGTCAAATTCAAGAGCTTGTAGTTAATTTATTGACTTATTTTGAAAATGAAAAATAGTTTGGTGGGCTCTTACTTTCACTGAATTGTAATATTGAGGTAATATTTCGTTCTTTTATTAGTAATAATTTGAAAATTAAATCTATATGTACAGCGTGTGTCAAACGCTATGCGCAATGTACAGAAACAGTTAGAAATTGTATGGTATGCAGTATTCTGTATTTTTTTTTTAAGGATCTCACATAATACTAGATGGTTTGTTGCATATACTACAAGAATGAAGTATTTATAACGGCGTAAGCAGAATCGTTCAGAATATTTTAAATAAAATTGGATTTCGCTGAAAAAAAATGATACCAGACGTGTTACCTTTTTAAGAAAGATTTGGATTTATGAAGGCAACCCACAGATCATATATATTTTAATCCGTTTTACATGCTCATGTAAACTTTTTAACATATGACGTCATTGTTTCTAGTGATATTGTATTTATGACGTAAACCGCTTGATTCGCTGGATGGCCTATAGATGTTATTCATGTCATATACGATAAGTAATGAACTCTACTATTCATCTAATAATAATTATATAAGGCCATACACTTTTTGACGGTCAAAAATGATTGAAATTTTATTTCTTTTTTCACTATTAGTGCTTTTAATGCATTAAGGTTTTTACACTAAGTGATGACGTGCATTGGTTGCTTGAATGATTTGGGTATATCTTAATTTCTTCTTGTAGTGCGTAATATGCATCAACGCAAAAGCAACGATGCAGACATCACCTTGCGGCCACCAAGTCGTCTGCAGAAAATGCTTCGTGAAAACCATCCAGATGGCAGTGTCTCAGCGATTGTTACCTCTTCGTTGTGTCATCTGCAGAGCCAAGATCCTCCGTCTGAAGCAAACAGGATCTCCTCCAGGACCTAGTGCTGGAGGGTCTGGCACTGGAAGTGGTGGAAGAAGTATGCCGACTAGTGTTAGTGGGTAAGAAAGATTTAAAGTCGATGTTGCTATTGTAAATATAATATGGTTTCCATCATTCATAAATATTAGATGTACTGGATGATCCGATTTAAGTTTGCTATGTTTACAGCATTATAAATCAGCCAGCTGTCAATAAGCACGTGGTTTCAAAGTGTCAAATATTAGTTTACAACTACACATTTACGAAATGGATTGCGTTTTAGAACACCAGGAAATTGGTGCAGAGTTTTACTATAATGTGTGTGTGACAATTTTTCTTTAAAATCTATTAAAATATGATCCAAAACTTCTCAAATTTGGTATTTAAAACTCGTATACCGTGAGTATTTTTTAACGTGAAACATTGGGTTTGTCGTATCCATGGGAACAACTTGACATTTGATTGACAGCAATGTATTTGCCTGTCCCATTTATAAGGAAACATAGGGAACAAATTTGACAATTGAAAAGACGTCATTAAAGGTTAATTTTGTTTAAATAATTGTACCTGCTTTCCAAATTAAATTTAGTTATAGAAAAAATATTGTGTGCATCTTGTGCACTAGTGATTTTCTGACTTGGCTAAATTTCTTACAACATTTAAATATCATACTTCTGCCAAATTCATTCCTTATGTTTTATTTTAAATGAGACAGGCAAATATATTGCTGTCAATCAAATGTCACATTGACAAGATGTTATTTGAGGTTAATTTTGTTTAAATAATTATACATGTTTTCTAAAAATTAAATTTAGTTGTAGAAAAAATATTGTGTGAACCTTGTGCCCGTAATGCCGAAATATGTTTAGTGCGCTCGAGTGGTTTTCTGACTCGGCTAAATTTCTTACAATATTTAAATATAATACTTCTGTCAAATTCGTTCCCTATGTTTCATATTAAATGGGACACGCAAATACATTGCTATCAATCAAATGTCGTAACCATGGATATGACACCCCCAATGTTTCACGTTAAAAAATACTCACGGTATACTTTGAAACAACATATTAGATTTTGACTATACAGTATGTCCCATTTAGAAGTGCCACTATTGGGATCTCGAGAACTATAAGGGATACGATGACGGTTAAATGGAACTTTTTGTGCGCGTTTGGGAGGCCATCTCAGATGTGCTTTTGTTTTTCCAAAAATATTCATAGGGCACTAGATAATGACGAAAAACTGAATATTGTTGATTTTTTCTTTTTCAAATAACATCTAAACTATTAGTATTTGAGAAAAACGTTTCAAATATAAAAGATAGAAATTTTTATTAACTAACGAGTGGCGTACGAAATAAATTTTTATATCCGTAAATTTTCGAGATACAACACAAACTTATATTTTTTTAAATGGAACCCATATCTTAATTTAGTCTCAAAAAAATAATTATTTTTTTCTCTTTTCAATGATGTAAGGGTTATTACGTTTTATATTTGTTTTTCTCTTAAAATTTAATTTTTTTCTTTATTTTTGTGAATTTTCTTATTTCGCAAAAAAAAAATTATTATTTTTATTAATTATATTGTATTTGATCGATATAATTTATTTTATGCCTTCATTACTTAATATTTTTATTCTAGGCTCATAATTACAAATTACACTGTAATTTGCCAAGGGCGACCTGATATAAAATATTATAAAAATTAATTTGATACGAGTTTTAAGTAAATTTTTCTAACGAAATAAATTATTTAAATGCAAGGAGTATTTCTAAATAGAAATCTACCAATATTTTCAAAATAATTGTAAATTTAATACAAATTAAGGAAAAAATAATAATTTTGAAGGCAAAACAAATATAAAACATAATAACCATTACAACATTGAAAAGAGAAAAAAATAGCTATTTTTTTGAGACTAAAATCAGATATGGGTTCCATTTAAAAAAATATAAGTTTGTGTTATATCTCGAAAATTTACGGATATAAAAATTTGTTTCGTACGTCACTGGTTAGTTAATAAAAATATCTATCTTTTATATTTGAAACGTTTTTCTCAATTACCAATAGTTTAGAAGTTATTTGAAAAAGAAAAAATCAACAATAACCAGTTTTTCGTCATTATTTAGTGCCCTTTCAGAATTTTTGGAAAAACAAAAGCATATCTGACATGGCATCCCAAAGGCGCACAAAAAGTTCCATTTAACCGACATCGTATATTTTATAGTTCTCGAGATCCCAATCTCTAAATGGGACATACTGTATAACAAATCGGAAATGGTGAGAGGTATTGTACTAGCCACAAAAATTTTTTAATTTTTCATGCATATTTGCAGGCATATCTTTAGCTATTTTTCTGCATATTTCCCGAACTCTAATGATAACTTTTTTTCTGAGATGATCCCCTTGTAAAAACGTTGATTTAACAACTCTCTGATTCCGCTCCCCAGGTACTCAGTGGCCAGCAGCAGCGGCGGTTCAGTTCCCCAGAGTGACAGCTTGTACAGTGTAAGCTCAGGCGGAAGTAGCTTGTCGAGCGACACTGCGTTGAGTTGTGGGGCTGGTTGTTGTCAAGGACGAACGTGCTTAGGGGCCTATCCTAGGCAACCTACCGGCGCTTTGAGGAGAAGTCAACAGCATGCTATGAAGGTGAGAGATAAATACAGCAGAATTTTCTAATAATTTTATTTATATGAGGGTAAATTTCTCACTGTGATGCATTTATTTTTACAAAACCGACGTCCTATATAATCGGATCACAAACAATGATTAATCCAAATTTTATAAATAATATTTCAATACATACATAATTTTCAAATCATTGTCAAGTTCCCTATACCTTTTCAACTTCAATTTCAGAAAAAATAAATTTAGCTCCAGAAAAAGTAAATTCAATTTCGGAAAAATATCAATTTGTCAATTTAACTTTTCTGAAATTAAATTTGCTTTTTACCTCTCACTAAGAGAGGTGTTGGATTCATGCTAAAATTCGCATATCCAGATTTTATTGAATAAGCACGATTTAAGATCCCTAGAATCCGATTATAACATTTTTAAAATGTCTGTGTGTGTCTGTGTGTGTGTGTGTGTGTGTGTGTGTGTGTGTGTGTGTGTGTGGATGTGTGTGTGTGTGTGTGGATGTGTGTGTGGATGTGTGTGTGGATGTGTGTGTGTATGTGTGTGTGTGTGTGTGTGTGTGTGTGTGTGTGTGTATGTCTGGATGTTGTAGACACGATTCCTCAAAAACTATAAGACTTAAAAATTATTTAACTGCAGTTTCTTCAATCTGACATTCCTGGGAAGAGCAGAAAAGGTTTTGGTAACAATTGAACAACCGGAAATAGTAGTTTCTTAGAAAAATTCTTCTAAATATAATTTTTTTGGGAGTTTTTTTATTAAATATTGAAGAACATAAAATTCTCCATTTAATACACTTAAAATTTTTATTATATCTTGTATAGATTTAGAGATAAAGACACTATAATTTATAGAGTAAACTAATCGCAGAGGCTAAAGCGCTAAGGAAACCAGTTGACAAATTCCAATGTTTATAACATAATTTGTAAATGACACATGTCATTGTCAAATATCAACAGTTTTAGTGACATTCTGATAGCTCTTCCTGGGAAATATATTTAATCTTTCTTATTGTTTTATTAATTAAATATTTGAAATTATAGTTAAAATTGTGGTAAAATGCATATATCCATCAGAAATACCGCCAATCTGGTTAATGAATTGGAAGAATCTCTGACATTTATAAACTTCCTCATAGAATGAAAAATAGATATATTTAGAATTATATGTGTGCAGAAGACACGTTAAATACAATAAAAAACAATATTTGAGTAAAGTTCTGTAATTTTTTGTTATAAAACGACTGTTCGAAAGCGAAGTGCAATACAATACTTATATAGCCTAATAAGGAAATGGCAGGAGGTCTTGTGCTGGCCACAACAATTTTTTTAATGAGGAATGTTGATTGTGGTATACAGATGAAGCTGCAAGACTACTACCACTCGGAGAAGAGTTCTGTGTGTCGCCTGCCTCCTATCCGGGAGATGTCCCCGCATGCCGCCCCCAGGGCTTCCTCTGCGCCAGGAAGCACCAGGATACGGTAAGTCATGAGGATGATTTTCATAACATAACCTAAAAGTTAAAAGTACAGGCGATACTTTATGACAAAACTTACATTTTTTTTTTAAATGGAGCTCATAAATAATAACCCTGCCCTCAAATCGCTCTTGCAGAATGTCCATTGTGGCATGCGCTGTGTGACACGTAGCGCCGTCCTGTTGGAACCACATGTCGTCGGTATCCATATCATCCAGTTTAGGACATAAAAAGTTGCTTATCATCGATCTGTAGCGCTCGCCGTGAACGGTTTTGGCAATGCCAGTTTCGTTTTGGAAGAAGTACGGACCGATGATTCCGGTATACCAAAATCAGCAGACCTTGTGTTTGTTGACTCGAATTTGGCCACCAAACGTCGAATAGTCGACTCGGTATTTTGAAAATAAAATTTAATTATTTGAAAACGTTGTTTAACCCTGTAACCTTCCTCGGTGATTTACCATCCATTACTCAGCAATTTACATAAAATTTGACAGTTGGGGCTTTAACAACATGGCTGCTATTCGCTAGTGAAATAAAGCAACATGACATCTGGCGACGAAAATATGAACTAGTGCATGGTGGTAAGTCCCAGCCAAGTTAGCGGCGATCGCATCGTTTCTGTCACTTATTTAACAAATAAGAAATAAGTCATGAGTGGAGTGAAATTTGTAGGCTCTACTTTATTTTACGTAAGAAAATAGTAGATGGCACTTGAAAGCCGACCCTTCTCACAGGCATTAAATAAATAATTTTAATTCGTGAGACCAAGCTTCGTCAATAATAAATATTTTTATCTGTAAAAATGTTAAAATCAAAAATTGCAATAAAATATGGTTAAACTCACTTAATTTTGTGGATTTTATTTTATTTGATAACTGACAGGTGACATTTGTTTCATTTTCGTGAACTAGGTTTATATTCTGACCAATCAAAGGGTAGAATTTATATCCCTATCTAAACCAACGCTATTCTTACGTGAAGTGAAGTATAATAACAAAAAAAAACTTCAACACGTTTTTGTTGCATTAACGGATGTACGTCATTAGCAGAAACCCAGAAATAATTAGTTTCCATAATTTCCCGAAAACAGGAACCTAAATTCTATGGAAAAAAATATTAGGACAATTTGCCAATTAGAAATAGTTGATAGACGAAAGTTATGCATTCATCTTTTAAAAACGGGAAAGGAACCGAGCAAAAATATGCGTACTCCTTGCATTATATTTTACCGGGTATAACTGCACGATAATAATTACTTTGTGCCTTTATTAATATACTTTGTAGACCTGCCTGTACAAAGATGACCTTGAAATAGTAACACTTATCCATCCATTAATCTTCCAAAGACTGTAATTATGCAGAAAACAAAACTAGAATCATGTAAAATCAAAATTCGAGAGAATGTTACATAATTTTTATATGAAACAGAGGAGTTCGCAAAATTCAAAATGTTATTCACACTAGAAACATTGGGTGGTAGTATGAACAAGTGATTAAGGCTGATTAACTAGGAGATGACTAGCAGTGATTTAGCGCTATCAATCGTTTATGGATTATTTTAGAGAAAAATATTTTAAATAAAAGTTGCGTACAATTAATTTTTCTATAACTGCTATTTGAAGTATTTTTCTCTAAAATAATCCATAAACGATTGACAGCACTAAAACACTGCTAGTCATCTCCTAGCTAATCACCCTTAATCACTTGTTCATACTACCACCCATTATTTTTATTTAATATTAACTATATTATTAATATTTCTTTGCACTTCAAAGGCCGCAGTGTATAATAATAGACAGTTGCGGGAAACGAAGCATCTACCTTAGGGCTACCATATTGTTACGTCACGCGCTAAGCGCCTCCTTTTCTTCACTTGCGAATAACCTAACTAACTTCGAGCGTCCGTATTAAAAGACCCTTTATAATTTAAAATAAAACACTATATTTTTGTCTAAACCAACAAAATTCATCTACAATTTTACCAGTATCAGTATCGCCTGTACTTCTCTGTTCTGTAATGTACCTGTACATATTATATCACATATGTTGCATGCGTGCAATGCCTATGCGTAGCACATAACATATGCGTGCTTATCTATATCACTTGGCACTGTTGCATTACATTGCTAGTTTGCTTAATAACAGTGCATGTAATTGTTTCTGCATATTTCAATTCAATTTGAATATTCCCGCTGCGTTTGCTAGCACTGCGTTCGCACTTTTGGCTGTTGATTATTTCCGCTTTTGTTTCGAGATTGAGGTTAGGTTCGTGAAGTTGTTTAAGTGAATTGTGGGAATGTTTGAGGGCTTTTTTTGTTTATCGAAAGAAATAATGGAGAGAAAAGGTAATAATAAAAGTGTTATCTTTAGAAATATTTCATTTTACTTATTTATTCAAGAATTTCATGGAGTTTATTAATGTTCTATTGTTTCATATTAAAACTTGAAACAAACATTTAAAACTGTTTTGTTTATGGAACATATGAATAATTTCAAGGCTTAATTATTAATTTATTTTACTCTATACGTTTTATAATCATTATAATTGGTGTTTTTTTTTTTGAATAAGTAATTAGAAATTCAATTTAAGCGAGCATTACACGATGAAGTTTTTCTTTTCAAGTGACTTGAAAAGTGTCTTTACAATAACCTTACAAGTTTATGTATCAAGTTTTGCGTGAATTAAAATATCCAAGTGTCAAAATTTAAGTTAGACCTACAATAAATTGTCATTGAAATTTTCATTCCTTAAATTTTTCATATATAGTCACCAAGATTTCAATTACTTCTCTATCCCATTTTACCATATTTTAATTTAGTATCAGTTACTTATAATACCAGACTTGTACAGATCAAAAATATAAATACAAATGACATTTGGCAGTTGCTTGACAGACAAAACTTGTAGGGACTTTTAAGAAAGAGTAGCGCAAGTTCCAGTTTTTCGTTAAAAGTCTATTCATCTGTCTTTCTTGCACTCACATCAATGTGCGAGAGAGAAAACTTTTCAAGTCTCTTGAAAAGAAAAACTTAATCGTGTAATGCACGCTTTACACCATAAAAACAAATTAGAACATGGGTCATTTTTATATTATACCGGGTGTCCACAGACAGCGGGGCACGCTATTAACTTTTTTATTTTTAAAGATATCTATTTGAAAATTTGTATGAGTAAACTTAAAATACGTGTCATCATTTTTATGCATAAATATATCACTTCCGGTAAACAAATGATTATCTCTAATTGATTTTTTCAATTGTTTCTTAATAAATTTCATTTTTATCAACCCAAAAAATTAATAATTCATGTTTTACTCATGTTTAAATCTAAAGAATGTAGACTTGTTATACATGTTGAAAAGCTTATATAATGTGGAAATATCTGATGTGGACACCACATGACTTCCTTGTACGCCTGTTACATATTTTGTTAATAAATTAAAATATTATAACAGACCCAATCATAAAATTGCACGTATTTGACATAATTTGACATTGACATTACTTACTTACTTACTTAATCCTGCACCTTTCTACCCTCACGGGTGTAAGGCGTTCCCCCGGCCTGCGGGGGAGGGGGTTGAGTTCTGATTTGTTGGTCTTCTCCATATTTCTTTCCACTCTGCTCTATCTTGTGTTGCTGTCTTCGTTTCTTCCCAAGTTAGACCTCTTCTTTGCGCTGCCTCCTTTACTTCTTCCAGCCACGTTCTTCTTGGTCGTCCTCGTGGTTTCTTTCTTCCAATTTTTGCTTCAAACACTTTTTTAACTATTCTCTCCTCTCTCATCCTTTCTACATGCCCATACCATCTCATCTGTCCTTCTGCTATCTTATCTTCTATTGCTTTTACTTTTAAGTTTTGTCTGTAGGTTGTGTTTTCAATTCTGTCCAGTCTTGTTTTCCCCTCTATTTTTCTCAAGAATCTCATTTCGGTAGCCGTAATTTTTTCTTTTTGTCTTTGCGTTAATGTCCATGTTTCAGCTCCGTGTATGAGTATAGGTGTCACTACTTTCTTAAATATTTGTACCCTGGTCTCTTTCGGTATTTCTTTCTTTCCTAAGAAGCTGTGTTTGATGCTATTGAATATTTTGCCTCCTGTTGTTCTTCTTTCTTTTATTTCTTCATCAAATCTTCCATCTTCTGAGATCATTGCTCCCAGGTATTTAAATTTTTGGACTTGCTGTAGATTTTCATTTTTTAGTTGTATCGTGTGGTGTTGTTCATTTCTTCCTAGTATCATGGTTTTCGTTTTTTCTTTATTGATCTTCATGTTTAATTTTTGTAGGGCTTTATCATATATTTCTATATTCCTTATTAAGGTTTTTTCGTCTTCTGCTATGATGACCATGTCATCTGCATAGCATAATTCTGCTATTTCCACTCTTCTCAATTTCCAATTTCCTATGTAGTATTTCTTTACTTCTTTCTTTGTCTCTTTTATTCCTTCGTCAAGAATTAGCGTAAACAGAAGCGGGCTCAAAATGCATCCTTGCCTTACTCCGGCTGTAGTTTCAAATGTATTGGAGGTCTCTTGTTTCACTCTTACATAGCTCTTAGTGTTTGAATATAGGCTCTGAATTCCTGTTATTAACGTACTTGATATTCCCCTTTTTCTTAGCGTTTTCCATATGTCTTCTCTATTGATTCTATCAAACGCTTTCTCTAGATCAATGAAGCACACATGTACGTTTCTCCCTTCTTTTATTGCCTTTTCCCCTATTTGTCTTAGTATGAATATCGCATCATTTACTCCTCTATTTGGTCTAAAACCAAATTGAGTTTCCTCTAAAGATTCTTCCAGTTCTATTCTTAGTCTACTCTCCAGGATTCTTGCATATATTTTGGCCACTGTGCTTATTAGGGTAATTCCTCTATAGTTCCGGCACTCTCTGCTATCTCCTTTTTTAAATATTGGTGTTATGATACCTATTTGCCATTCTGCTGGTGTTATTCCTTTTAGCGCTTCATTCATTATGTCTTTAAGTTCCTGTAGTGCTGATTCGGGTAGTGCTTTCAGCATGTCTGCTGTTATTTTGTCATGTCCGGGAGCTTTTCCTCTTTTGGTTTTTCTTATTGCTTCTATTATTTCTTTCAAGCTTATTTCTTCTTCTTGTGTTATTTCTGTTTCCTTTGTTCGTGTGCGATGGCTTTCTTGTTGTTCTTCATCTTTAGTATCATTTCCCTCTAGTAATTCTATGAAATACTGTCTCCATCTATCCATTATTCTGTCTTCTTCTGCTATCGTCTTTCCTTCTTTATCTTTAATGTTCGTAATTGTTGCTGTCTTCTTTTGTCTTATATTTTTAAGTGTTCCAAAAAATAATTTCTGGTTTTCATTGTATGCGTTTTTCATTTTTTCACCAAATTCTCTCCATGCTTTTTCTTTTTCTTCCTTTATTACTCTTTTTACTTTTTTCCTTTGTTCTTTATATTTTTCATAGTCAGTAGGTTCTTTCGTTTGTAGATATTTATTCCACTTGTTCTTTTTTTCTTTCACTGTAGCTTTTACCCTTTCCGACCACCATCTAGTTTTGTTTGTGTTTCTGTTCACTATTCTAGTCGTGCCGCAGCTTTTTTCTGCTGCCTCTAGTACTGTCTTTTTGAAGTTCTTCCATTTCTTTTCTATGTTTCCTTCTTTTTCTTTTGCTTTTTTCTTAAACTCTTCGTTGACGTTCTTTTGAAATTTTTCTTCTATCTCTTGTCTTCTAAGTTCATGGCATTTTATTTTCTTATTTACTATCTTTCTTTTGGTTTCGTTTTTTGTGATTACTTCTTGCTTTAGTATCATTGTTACAAGGAAATGGTCGCTTCCAATCTCTGGTCCTCTTTTTACTTTTATGTCTTTTACTCTATTCCAGCTGTCTATGTTAATTAGGAAATAATCTATAATCGATTTTTCATTTCTGCTTATAACTTGTCTTGTTATTTTATGTATTTCTTTGTGCTTGAAGTGTGTATTTCCGATTTTGAACTCATTCTCTAGGCAAAACTCTATTATTCTTTTCCCGTTTGTATTCGTCACATTCTCTCCATTCCTTCCTAAGCACCACTCTATTCCATCATTCTTATTTCCTACCCTCCCGTTAAGGTCTCCCATTATTATTACTCTCTTTTCACTTCTGTCTACTATTTCTTGTAGTTCTTTAAAGAAGTTATCTTTTTCTTCTTTTCTTGCGTCCTCGTTCGGTCCATAGCCCACAATTAGCGTGTATTCTTCGTTTTCGTCTCCTTCCTTAACATTTATTGATAGTAATCTTTCATTCAATAGGTTTTCTTTCGAAACATATTTCATCTTATCCTCTTTAATTAAAATTGCCACCCCTGCCTTGGCGTTTTCTTTTTCCGATACTCCTACCCAGTACATCCAATATCCATTTTGTGTCTTTGTGATTCCTTTGCCTTTCCTCTTTGTTTCTGTTATACCCACGTAATCCATATTCATTTTTGCCAGTTCTTCTGTTAATTCATATTCTTTTCCTGTTAAACTTTTTACATTCCATGTTCCAAATTTTATTATTTTCCCTGGTTTATTTACTCTATTTTTTATTTTGCCCATCCCGTACTTAATTATATGTGTTTTGTTGTTCCTTATCGTATCCTTTTCCTTTGCTTGCGACGTCTTTCCTTTTTGTTGCAATTTTCCTCGTTTTTCCCTTAGTTTTTTGACGCAGTACCTCCTTCTTCTTTGACCTCTATCATCTTCTTTTGTGTTTTGTCCCATTTCCATTCCTTTCCATTTATTGTTATTTTCTGATAGCCTATCTTCAATATATCTCCTGCCTTTTTATTTTTCTCTGCTAACATTTTTATTTCCTTTTGTATTTCGCGCTCATTTCTTGTTAGTTCGTTGTTTATGAAGATTTTGTCCTTTAAGGTTCTTAGGTTCTTTTTATTCGCCATTACTTTTTGTTTATCTTGAAAATTTTCCATTTGTACCTTACATGTCTTCTCTCCTATCTTTATTGCTTCCTTCACTTGTACATTAACTCCAATTTTCTTGTGTATGAAGTCTTCCACGGTGTTTTTTAGGTCTTTTCTGCTGATTGAGTCTGTTCTTAGCCCTACAATCACGAAATTATTTTTGATTTTTTCTTTATCTAATCTCTCGATTCTCTCTTTCATGTCGTTCAATTCTTTTTTTATCTCTATGTTTTCTTCCTTCAGCTGTTCATTTATCTGTTTCATTCGTAGTAGTTCCTCTTTATATTCTTTCTGATCCTGTTTTATCTCTTTTGTATCGTTCTTTATTTGTAATATAATTTTCATTAAATCTCTTAATTCTATTTTATCACTTCCTTCTTTGTTACTTTTATCATCTCTATCCGATGACATATTTGCAAAACTTTCCTGAGTACGGGCCTGACTAAAATTTTTATCTTGGTATGCAGGTTCTAGCTTACCGCCGCTAAACTACGCTTGCTTAGCGTTTATATGTACGTCCTTGGCTACTGTCTCACCGCTGTATACACTTTTTTACTCTAATTTAGAGCTTCTAGGTACTTCTCACTTCACTTTCTTTATTCACAACACTACCTTGTTTCACTAGAGTTTAATTATTTCATATGGTCCGCGAATTAAAGCGTGATATCTATCGTTTAACGAATTTGACTATCGCCGCACGTTCGCACACAACCGTATTCTCTGCCTTTCACAACTCAACACGACATTGACATTAAATTCTTTATTTTTTTGTTATTTTTTGTCTTAATTCATAGCAAACTTAACTACAGACACCAAAAAGTATATAGTTTTCAAATTTACATATCTCGCTTATACAATGAGCTAATTTAATCATACTTGATGTTTTCGACACAGAATTCAATTCTCTAAAACTTTTATTTGAAGCATTTATTTCTAAAATTAAAATAATACCATTTTTTTCAAGAAAAACTGATAACAGCTTCAAGTAAAGTATCACTTCCGGTTAGACTATTTCAACCAAAATCTATAATGTTATTCCTATTGGTATAAAAGTATTATATACCAAATTTGAAAAGTTTTGGATTATATTTTAATGTAGTTTTTCATTAAAATCTATTATAGGCTTCAAGTAAAGTACCACTTCCGAAAGTTATGTAATGACCAAAAAGGAACGTGCACAACTAGATGTTATAACAGTCCTAAATACAAAATTTTAACTTTCTACGGCTTCCCGTTTTTCAGTTATGCGAGATACGTACGTACAGACGTCATGACGAAATTAGTCAAAATGGATTCAGGGATGGTCAAAATGGATATTTCCGTTGAAATCTGGAAACCGAAATTTTTCACGATTACAATACTTCCTTTACTTCGTACAAGGAAGTAAAAATATGATGCTATTTTCAACATATGTTCCCATTTAAAAAATATTATGTTTGTGTTATATCTCGAGAATTATTAAGCTTTAAAAAATCTAATTACATCACGTTATTCTACGTAAAAACAGTATAAAAATTATCTAAACATTGTTTCTTAATCCTTTATAATAAGCGAGTTATGACGTTATGAGGTATTTTCAAAATAAGCGAAAATCAAGTTTTAGCCTTTAGCTGAAAAACAGTAGACGATAGAAAACTCCTGTGGTGCCTATTAAAGTTAAAGCTGGCCCATAAAGACCTACATCAATTTTCTGTAGTGTGCTTAATAAGAAAGTTTTTGTATGTAAGCAACGATTATTATTATTATTAATACAGAGGATTTAAAAAGCATTTGTTCAAATTATTGTTGGTCGAGCTGTACTTAATATTTTATATATAACCTTACTTTTATTGCATTTTTCTGTGGCATGATTGTTAGTTAATATTTTAGTACTTTATATGTAAATAAATAATAGCACTTGTTTTTCACTGAGTATTAATATTTAGTTTCTACCACATGCATGTGTAGTATTCCCCTCTTTTTAATATTTATTAAAGTTGCATTTAGTTGGCCTTGGAATGTTTTGCTTTATTTTATGACGTTTCTTTTGTTAAATTGTAAATAATAGTTTGAAGTACGTCATTTTTAATGCTTTGAATGTATAAATGACAGTTACTTAATTCAGTATAACTTAGAATTGTACAAATTATACTATATCCTATTTATAAACTAAATTTATAACCTTTAATTAGTTTAGTTAGTCTCCAAATATCTGACGTAGCAACATCCTGAAAATATTTCAAATTAGTGTTACTGTTAGTGATAAATGTTAGGTTAGGTTATAGAATAGTCCGCCATTTTGAAAACTGTTTTGAAACATTTTCAGGGACGGTGGCATACTTTAAATTCACTACCAAAAAAAAAAAAATAGAATTAAACAAACTTATGAAAAAACTTATGACTAGAAGTTATACTGTAATTAAATAACTACAAATCGATGTTACTTGTTTGTAAAATGGTGTTTTTCAAATATCTACAAAAGTATACAAATTTTCATTATTAATTTAATTGTTAATCAGTGGAGTGATAAAAAGATGATAATAGTAATAAAAGAACCTGTTGTGGCCAGCACAAGACCTTCCGTCAATTCCATGTATTTTGTACAAATCCCATACCAAAAGGTCCTTGGAACAGATTCTATATACTATCATGTAAAATCGAGCACGAACACATACTATTTTTTACAAATTCCATACCAAAAGTTCATTTGAAAAGGTTCTATAAATCCAATAAAATTATAACATAAACTACACTAAGTAATGTCCTTCCATTTTCTCTTTGGCCTTTCTCTGCGTGTCACTAGCGAGCAACACTATGACATACCAATTTTAGATCCTATACTTTTTTCCATATTTGGTTTTGCACTTGCAACTGACATCTGTCAATTAAATTTTTTTGAATAATTATGTCAGCTGTTTCCATAATAAATAACAAAGCTGACTAATTTTTGAAAATTAATTTCTTTGTAATGCTTTAACTCTACATCTATTAAATATGAAGGAAAATGAATAATCAAACCATATAGAGAAGAGTATTTTCTTTAATAAATATAATAAGAAAATGTCAAAAAATAATATTTAACTGCATTTTTTTAAGAAAAACTGTTAAAAACTTCAAATAAGGGTACTTCCGGTTGACCAATTATAACCAAAATCTAATCAGCTCTTCATATAGTTCTAAAGAAGAGGAAAATGAAAGAATCATAATTTTTGGAATTGTAGTTTTGGAGTTATCGTCGGAGAAAAATTTGTCACACACACACACACGGACACACAGACACACACACAGACACACACGGACACACATATACAGACATCATCTTAAAAATAGTACATTCGTATTGTAGGGACCCTAAAACGTGCTTATTCATTAAAAACTCACCACCGAATTTTTTGACCAAAAACAATACCTTCCTTTTGACGGAAGGTAAAAATAATTTATTATTTTCATAAATAATTAAATAAAAAGATTGGCGCCATAAATAATCATGAAAAACAATCCCCCACTCCTATGACGTCCGAGTACTAGCACGTCATTTATAGCCAATAGGAAAACAGTTTACGTTATTTACGTAAATAAAAGTAGGCGATAGTTTCTCACATGTTAAATTATTTGTACTCTGACGTCACATTATGTTTCAGACCACGTGACTTTTTCAAAATATTACACAAATTGCAATATTTAATTGTAAAATATCTAATGGATATTTCGTGATATTTTCAAGTTTGAGGCTCTTTAAAGAATAATATCTTTGAAAATTTGAAAAAATAAAAATTGAAACAAATGTAACTCCTGCCTTTATATGTTTCTATAAAAAATAGAAAATGAAAAAAAATAGTACAATATTCTATATAAATATTTGAAAAACACTATTATAACCCGCTTTTTGCACGCTTGTCACAATCTTCCCACACATAACCTCAAACGTAAACGTCAAACCATCCGCCATTTACAGCTGCGCGCAGAAAATCGTCACCCAACTGGAATCAGCCCCTGTCATCCCCTCTACTAAAAACACTAAAAACTACTTCCACAAAGGCTACGAGAAACTCCCACCGATTGAAAAACGATGGACAGAACGCACCCTCAGTAAAGATCGAGACAGTAGAGATCGCGATCGCCGGAGCGAAGAAAACATAGACAACAAAAAGAACGAACTGGTTGAGAAGAAGTTAGCGGAGACGGAAAAGCAGAACAAACAGACGGCGAAAGAGTTGGAGAAACAAGCCAAAAAGGAAGCGAAAGAGGAGAAGAAGAAGCTGAAGAAAGAGGCCAAACAGGAAAAGAAAGTGTAAATGGTGGGAAGCTGCGAAGGTGTTGGTTCTTGGCGGGAAGTTTGAAAGTCGTTTCAAAATATTAAGAAATTATTGTTTTATTTGGTTTTAAAGAATTTATCTATACTTTGTTTTAAAATGTGCTGGGAGTAATAAATCAAAATTTGCAAAAACCAGAAAAATTTGATGTACAGAACATTTTTCTTTGCGCAAAAGTCCTCAATGGGGTCCTATGCCATTTTTCTTTTATTTTTTTTCTGTAAGAACAGGATAAAATAAGAATTTTATTGCAAACGCGACTCAAAAATTTTACGTAATAAGCGAGATATGAATTTTTAAAGTATAAGAATTTGTGCGTGACGTAGCAGGTACTAACAAGTGATCGACAAACAATGGGACAAACTGTTAGTTATAGAGGGAACAATTTTTTTCATGTTTGCATAGCTGAAATGTTTGTAAATAAAAACTTATACGTTACATTCATGAAGAAGTTATTATTAAGTATAAATAACGTAAATAATAACCTTTTTTTCCTAATAAATTATAGAACATTGAAACAGTTTGACAATATTATTACACAAAGCATGACGACGGATGGCGCCAGTGTTGGCCTGTTTTGAAGTTTCAATATTAATTTAACTAATATTATTATTAATTTAATTAATATTACAAATTGATTTAATTATAAATATATTATTATTGTTAATATTACCTACTAGATGTTATAATTAAACAAATTCATCAAACACAAACTTGTTAAATGTTTTGTTAGGTTATAGATCAACATGACATTTCATAATCTTTTAAAGGTGACCGCAGCATACGCGCAAATCTCCTTTTTAAAATCAGGCGACCAATCAAATTCTTAGTACCTAACGCGTCATACCCAATTAGTAATCAACTTCAATCGCTTGTAGTTTGCGATCTAATCAATATTTAAACAAAAAATTTTCACTAATACTCATTAATTTACCTATATATATTTTCGTTTTCTAATTTAAGATAGTTAAAATTTGATTATAGTATAGTACCCTATTCAGAAGAATTTATAATAAAGTTATTAACTTGTTATTGCTCTGGCACTCGCCTTGTCACAATATTATGAAATAAATAATTCTATATTGTTGTAAATTCTTCTACTGCAGCTCTTTTTGAAACGTAGTATAGTGATAACATCAATTTTTTTAGCACAAAAAACGATTTAAATAAAATAAATATTTATAATTTTTTATTTTAAATATCAGTGTATAATATTTTTAAACGACTTTCTTTCATTTCCTTGAACAAATGAACGTTATAAACATAGGTATTGTATTTTTAGAAACAGTAGTTCTTACTAAAAAGTACACGTAAGTAAAATTCGCGAAATGTAAGATATAAAAGTAACATTAACGTTCGTACATTATATAAATAAAGTAGTTAATGTTTATGTAAAAAGTCAATTCATGTAAAAGTAATAATATTTGGAAAAATATTATACTCTTTTATAGAAATTTTCTTGGCGTTTTTTGATATTGTATTTGTACTATATTATTTTTTATTAATAGCAAAATTAAAACGTGAATAGACATGTAAAAGTTATTTTAACCTAAAATATAAGTAGATCATTGCTTTAAAAACTGTTAATAGATAATAGAAAATGTAAAGTAAGTTACATGAAAGAGGCCAAATAAAAAATAACTATAAAAATATTGACAACTGAAGTTACAAATTTAAATCAAAATAAAATAGTCAGGTAATCAGCTTTACAAGCTGGCATACAAGTTGTATAATTTAGTAAAGCTTGATACAGACTATATCATTCTTGAAATTCTTTAGAAAATAAAATATTTTCTCTGTTTCGGAAGTAGAATGACATTTTCTAGCACGCTTGTTGATGCTAAAAGGAGCTTCATTTTTAAACGATTTTTAGTGACATTTTGCTATTAGGGACATAATAGCATCAATGGGGTATTCCGACATTTTTTAAAAATATTTTTTTACATTAGTACAGACCAGTAGGACTCTGAATATCTAACTTTGAGTAAGAAAATGTATGCATCACATGAGATATGAATTTTAAAAAATTTCATCGCAATTCAAATTTTTTTATTAAGGCGCGCTTATGACGTCAACTCGATAGTGACATCTGCAACGAACTTCAGCGCCTAAATCCACATGTTCATGACAGCCATTTGCTTGTTTACATATGATATTAGTAGCAGCATGTATTTCGATGTTTGTCCTGTGTTTGTTTATGGTAAAAATAGGAGTAATAATTATAAAGTGGACGAAATGTCAAACAAAAATAACCGCGCGTGTTAACTACTGGCACCATCTGTGTTTTTAAACGAAATTATTTACTTTGAAATGAGCAACAGATTATCAACGTGACGTCACAAATTTCAAGGACGTTTCTAGAGCTGTAAAAATTCCAATTTTGTAACATTAAATTATGAATTAAAACTTTTTATTAAACATGTTTTCTTATATTTTTCTACTATATGAAGATGGAAACTGTAGAAAAAAGTTATTATTTTGCATTAATTCCTTATCACCGGAATACCCCATTACGTACGGTTGGCGAAAAAATAGAATAATTACCAAAATTCACAAAATGTTAAATTTTAAAAAATATTTCTCAAGATTGAGATAGTCTACATCAGGCTTTACCCCATTCTGAAGCTCAGTACAGACAGAACCAACAACTATCGCAGCATCCTGACATGTTTTTCATCAGTGACGTAATAGAAGAATGACGTAGTACTCTAGTCAATTGTGTAATAACTTACTATGTTTACATAGCGAAAATAATGCGCTAACATACGTAGCGTCCTATACCCGATCCAATCTTTTATATCTGACGAGGGTTACTGGCGAAAATGTTGACGGTCACTGGAATTTCATTCTTGGTTGGTGGAATTATATTAGCATATATAACTGGTCAAAGCGAACAAATTTATTTAAAAATAATATATAAATATAAATTTGTATAGGTACTATATTTTGTTTCACGTAAGAAAATAGCAGTGAAACTAAAATTTATCAAAACTAAATTATTTTATGCAAAAATACGTCAAATAAAATTTATAGAGATTTAAATTCTACATCTAAATCAAGTGAAGTGATTATTCTAGCTATTCATATAAACGTAAAAATTAATTGTAAAGTTACAGTTTTTATGAGCTGTATTAGTCTAGCCAGCCATGGATTTATGACTAAAAAATAACAAATACGTTATTTTTAACTGTCAAATATAACTTGAATTAGGGTCGGTATTATAAACGTCCAGTTAAATTTAGTTCCATAGTAAATTTAATTAAAGGAACAAATGCAACGCGAATTTTTGACAGCAATGATTTAAATGTCATAAGACTATAGTAACTGATTCGAATTTTTCACTTTATTAAATTTACTTTGGAACTAAATTTAAATGGACGTTTATAATACCGGCCCTTAGAGTAGCAAATTAACACAAAAAGGTAAAATGTTTTAGTTCTAATTGACAGTTAAAAACAATGCATTTGTTTATGTTTTGTTATAAATCCATGGCTGTCTAGACTAAAAGTTCATAAAAATTTTAACTATAATATTTTTTTACGTTTATATGAAGATGCAGAATTTAAATCTCTGTAACTTTTATTTAAAGTATTTTTGAATAAAACAATTAGAAATGAATATGAATGAATATTAAAAATTACAAAGTAGAAATCAAAAACATAAGTTAAATATCACTTAATTTTAATGTGAACTAGGTTTGCATACTGTCCATTCTGACCAATCAGAGAGCAGAATTAATTTCCCTATCTAAACCAACGCTATTTTCTTACGTGAAATGAACTATACATGATGTTCAATTTTAAATGGGCCACTGTTGCTATCTCGAGAACTATGGACCGGTTTTACAAAGAAATTTAATCTTCATTTAAAATTTACTTCCATAGTATTTATTACTTTTTTTTAATTTACCTCACATTTAAATTTTAAGTGAGGATATTTTTTTTTAATAAAACATAAAATACATTTAGTGTTTTTTATTGTATTATTAATTAAATTTTTAAAATTGTAGGTAGGTATGTATATTAATAGTAATAGTACATATATCCTTAAGAAATACCCGTCAATGAATTGGGAACATCTTGAACATTTTAGAAGAGTAAGACAAGATTATTTATATAATGAAAGAATTGATATACTTAGAATTATTTCTATTTACAAGAAATGTTAAATTCGATACTTGTATAACAAAACGGTAATAGCGAGATATACAGGGTGTCTCAATAAGCTTGCTCACTATTGGTAACTTTTTTATTTGAAGAGGTACGAGGTTGGTTAAATGAGCAAAATTGTGTCATTTTATATAAGAAAATTGGTCATGTAGACAAAATAAAAATTGTGTCAGCGGTTCTCAAAATTTGGGACAAAATATATATTTTTTAAATGGAACCATATATTTTTTATTATCTTATTGGAAAGAGTATTTTTTTCTCTTTCCAATAAGGTAATGTTGTTTATGTACAATTTTTTCAAATAAACGAGTTATTTACGGTTAAAAATTTAAATTTTGTAAACTATTTTATTAGTTTTTTAGTCAAGTAAGCCATGGAAACAATTGATTCTTTGTTTGTTTGACGTTTAATAATATCTCCCGTAAAGTTCTCTGTGTTTAATAATGTTTAATAACTTTAAAAGTAAAGAAAAGTTAGAAATGATCTTGCTATATGGAAAGTTATATCTATACACCAGTTACGTAGAACGGTCGGCTCTCTTTCCAAAAGAGTTTAAATGTGCGAAAGAAATAATGGCTTTCAATTTGAATATTTTCTTTGTTTTGTTATTACTGTAAAATAAATTAATAAAATAATAATTTTATAAAAGACAATTGTTTCCATAGTTTACTTGACCTAAACTAATAAAAAATAATTTTTATCTTTAAACGTAAATAACTCGTTTATTTGAAAAAATTGTACATAAACAACATTACCTTATTGGAAAGAGAAAAAAAAAGTCTTTCTAATAAGATAATAAAAAATATATAGTTCCATTTAAAAAAGATACATTCTGTCCCAAATTTTGAGAACCGCTGACACAATTTTTATTTTGTCTACAAGACCAATTTTCTAATATAAAATGGCACAATTTTACTCATTTAACCAACCTCGTATCTCTTCAAATAAAAAAGTTACCAATAGTGAGCAAGCTTATTGAGACACCCTGTATTGTGCTGGCCACAATTTTGTTTGCATAGAATTAGAGTGCCCTGACAGAAAGAAGCAAATATTTTGTTCTTATTTAATTGATCATAAATGTCAAGTCAACCGTTAACAAAATATTCATGTATTTCTTTCATGGCATTTTAATTCTTTGTAAAAAGAAATTAACTCGAATTCATTTTATTTTTCATTCATGGCACTCTTATAATAGCCATATTGGTTATTGGTATAGGTATACTTTTGATTTCTCGTAATGATATAAATAAATATTTTAATCAAAATAATATAAAATTTTATATTAATTTCTCTCAAAAAAATCGTAAGGATATAAAAATATTATGTCAATGATTTCAGAATTCTCTAACAAATGAGCAAATAAAAATACATGTTCTCATTTAAAATAAAAAAGTTAGATCCGATATTTTGAGAACCACTGGTTCAAAAAAAATTATTTTTTTTATCTTGTGAAATAGAAATTGTTTGTCTGTTTAATCGTCTTTATAGCTCTTATACGAGTAGTTCTCGAGATAGATGGTGGTCCATTTAAAATGAACATCTGTATAAAATAAAGTACTATCATTTATAAATAATAACACAATTTCAAATCATTAAATCAAAATATTATTATACATTAACTATTCTTTATAAGGTTAAATTGCACATTTACAAATCGTTCTTTAAATCGTATAATTTTATATTTAAATGTTGTATTCCGTAGATGAGAGTGATTAAGCTACTTTAAACTTTTTATAAATTTACATCCTGTGTTTCTTCCACTCAACAATCTAAATAATGGAGGGTTATACTTTTGACATCACACGCAAGAAAGAGATAGTTGATGTAAAAGTTGAAATGGAAGATCATAATACAAACAAACCATCACCATTTTTAAACTTCTGTTTTTCGTCACTTGTATTCTAATATTTGAGTTGTACATAATTCAATGTCTTCGGATGGCTTTGGAAAATTAAAGAATTTCTCATTTATCATGTATTTTTTATAATTATAGCGGGAACACTGTTGCAAAAACCTTACATTCACTTCAGTTTTCATATTTGGCGCCATCTTGTTTCAACTGTCATCATGACAGCGATATGTGAGTCATGCGTGGTTCAAGGAAAATATCAATAGATGGCAGCACGAAAATATGTCTGTGTGTAACCCTCCATTATAATTGTAAAACATTTTATAGTCATAAGCCTCGCAAATATTAAAAATTGCACTCAACATTTAAATTGAGCACTTTTTACACATTTTAAACTTAGAATTATGTATTCATGTCTTCCCTTAAATTTTTTATATTAGAATAGATTATGAGACATATCGTTAACATAAGATTTTATATTCCCAAAATTCTGTCAATTAAATGATTTTTCTTTTTGGTTTCAAGCTATGCTTCTGCTAAACAGGTCCGTAATATTAAATATTCATAAGAAAATGACAATAAATTTAACTGAAAATTTAATTTAAAAAGTATATTCCCAATATTGTATAGTGTGTTTAGATTTCAACAATGATAAGAATAATTTTCATTTTTACTAATTTTGTATAGTGATATATAAAGTCAAGTAAAGATGACTACTGTTGGTATTTGTATGAGTGACCGTTAGTAAACATCTGTACCATTGGATGGTTAAATATCATCAGAAATTTTGCGCGCAGTTGTAATATTAGGGAGTTATTGCAATTTCTAAAATGAAAGAACGTAAACGTTAACCTTATGTAGAAAACACTTTATTTTAGAAATAAAGGACTTTCAATTTCAATGTTTACCGCCTTTAATTCACGCTAACGTTAACGCTAAAAGCAACACAAACAACAACATCCACACTTTTCACCGAAACATAACCTCAAAAGATACAGAACGTGTGAAAACGCTCGCTATTCCATTGCACATAACGTGTCTCCTTATTCATTTAACGTGAACCTTATTAATACGCATGCACACTCGGGCTGTCACGTGACTTTAAAGTGCACGTTATTTTTGCGTTGAAGCTGCAATAACTCTCTAATATTAATATTTTACGTATCTAGTACGAAAAATGCTACTTTACTGGATAAAATAGAAAATTTAAGCTATATGATATACAGGGGGTCTCTCAATATGGCTTAACCACAGATTCCTGAGGCTAAAATAAGACGATTTAACCAAACTTGCTTCTACCGGAAAGTGTATCGTTTAGCCAGAAATCTGCTTCAAAGTTCTTCGAAAAAAAAAAATATTTTGCTTATAATAACAGGACGCTTTATTCGATTTGGATGAAATTTGGTATGGCAGTTTATATGATTATAAGCAATCTTTTAAGATGATACTTGTTATTATTAGTGAACCACTAGTCTATGAAACTTAGGTGTCTCAACGTTGATTAGACCGTACCTTTTTAATGGCCACGCCGATAACGTGAAATTATTTTTTTCAGAAAGATACATTCAAGAGCAAATTTTTCTCTCTCTGTGTAATTTGTGATATCTGTTACGGTTCACACAGAAAAAAAATCAAATCTGAGTGTCTGCACCGCTAAATTTTTAAAATAAATTTTATCTGACAGTCTGTTATTTACATATTTGTGTAATGTAAAAATATTAAAATGCAAAGCCTTCTTCTTGTACTAGACTAGTCCAGAAAATAAATTTTCCGGAACTAGTACCGTAAAGTTGTCGATTGCAAAAAAAATGCATTATTAATAATTTCTATGTAATATTTATAAAATTATCTATTACAAGTGAATTATGAAATCTGAACATACTATACTATTTTAAATTTTGGCGTTACGGACCTGTCGCTATCTTCTTCCCATATTTGGCGCGAAATTTAAACCTGGTAGAGAATTCGAATTAGATCGGGCTTAGATGCATCTGTTATTTTATGAGTAGCGGCAAAGCATCTGCAAATGCTATTTTGCTTAGACAGAAGTATTGGAAACAAATCATTTTGAAAATTTCTCAAAAATTTGTTTCCAAAATTTTTAAGTGTGTTCACTGTCAAAAACTTGATGGAAAGAAACACATAGAAGCAATAAATGTGGTTAAAATTTAAAAATTTCTTACGGCTTTTCTGTCTGTCTGTCTGTTCTATATTGTAACTGTTGTTAACCTAACTTTTATCTGTCATCTGTACTCGTCAGTGATACCACCAAACATGAACCAGTAACCCTAGGTTTTATCATTGAAATAAAAACAAAGTTGGCAATAATCTTGAAGAACTTTAAGTAATATGTAGTGGTACTTATAGGTAATTTAATCGCAGAAGATATATTTTCTTGGTAGATTAGCAACAATAAGGAGATTGAGTCTTTAATTTTCTAAAGACTTTTAAATAGAGACATATTAACAAACTATGTATTGTAAAGAAAATATATTGTGTTGTACAGTGGTGTTATATGATGAAAATAGTTGAGCTATTATGAATAAAGTAAAGCCCGTTGGCTGTTGACTACATTTATTTTCCTTCGCTATCCTGTCATGTTTCATTTTAAGTTATTTACTCCCATTTTTACCTTCCGTCACCTTTAGGTATGTAGGGTATTGCCTTTGGTCAGAAAATTCGGAGGTGAGTTTTTAATGAATAAGTACGTTTTAGGGTTCCTAAAATACGATTTTACTAGTTTTACGATGATGTATGTATGTGTGTGTGTGTACGTGTGTGGGTGGCAATTTTTTTTTTTTTTTTTTTTCGTCGATAACTCCAATACTACAATAGGGGATTCTCATATCGAATTTTTATATAAATGAAATACATAATAATTATTTCTTCCCATATAACTGTGTTATTGACGCAAATTTCTTTTCTATATGTTTTATCACTTTCTTTATAAATGCTAAAATACATATACCTATTAACTAATATATTGCGGATCCTTTGCTTTTCTTGAAGGAAACACTGTGAAATGGAAATATCATTTCTGCATAAGTCTATCTCACACAAACACCCAACCGCGAATTATGCGCATGCTTGGAAACCGCGACTACTATTGGCTAACGAGGAAATCATGATCACTTTTTGTTATGTTTATTAGCGACTAGCGCGAGAAATTTTAAATTTGAGAAATTAAACAATGTACCTACTATTTATTTTGTATGTAAATTCTTGAATATAAATATTAATAATAATAAAAAACATTGACATTTTCTAGTGCTAAATTTGAATTAAATAATTTACTTTGTTGTACTGTAAAAATAATAGGAATACAATCTGGTCAGGATTAATTTATTTAGGTGACAATAAATTACTGTATGAAACACAAAGCAAATGCTTTCGAAGTGCAACTACAAACAGAAATGAAATCAAACGTCAAACTCAAACCATGCACTCGCTGCATCACCAGGGCAGCGTTCCAAAACCAAGAATACCGAGTTTTGGCGTAGAGTATGATGTGTTGTGTTTTGGAATGAATGAGAGTTTTGTTGAAGTAAAAAATTGAAACTAAATTAAAAATAATTTTATAAAACTAACAAAACTACTTATAATTACAACATTAATGTCAAGCCCGTAATAAAAACGCTTTTATGGAGCACTCTCCTCAATATAATGTGAAAGTACGCTCCATAAAAGCGCTTTTATTATAAAAGTATGCTCGTAATACACGCCAACGTATTTACTTATGTTTATTTTCAACCAAAAGCATGTTTTCTTCCTCAAGAAGGCAAATTACTTTCATATGTTGAGAATCGTGAACATCTACGTTTGAAAATATTGTGGAGTAATTTCTATACCCTCCACGTTAGTAGAACATCACTTTGGAGTAAACTCTGGCTGTTTTGGAACAGGTTGAGTAAACTCTGAGAGTAATGTTATTAGTTTTGAAACGACTTTGAATAATTTCGTACTCTAAGAGTAGGATTTTGGAACGCAGCCCAGCCAGCGACGCTGTCAGCGTTAGCCAATAGTAGTCATGATTTCCGAGCATGCGTATAATTGCCTATTGGGTGTTTGTCAGAGGTAGACTTATGCAGAAATGATATTTCCATTTCACAGTGTTTCCTTCACCTATTCTTATGGGAAAGATACGAGCATTAGCAATATATTAGTTAATAGGTATATGGTATAAATGGTAGATAGCTTGATCATATGGAGGACGACGCCATGTTGAGTCAGGGAATGAAGAGGCGGGAAAATTTAAATATGCAAAGGCATGAAATTCTCTTTCTTCTTATGGCAGGCATCATTTTTTTACTTCATCGGATCTCGAGTTACAGCCGTTTAAAGTAACATAATTTTTCATATTGTTAACCGTGTATGAGCGGTGCATGAAAATATGAAAAATGAACTAAATTATTAAGTTCATTTTTCATGGTATACTTATGTAATTTTACCCGTAGAATCCAAGGGTGATGAAAATTTCAGAATGTCTTCTTATATAAAAATAACTTGATTGGTTTAAAAACTTTATTAACACATACTATACACCTCTATAAATATAACAATAAAATTAAACATTTAACATGTTAACAAATCTTCTAAGAAGCTGTCTTCTTCCATCAAACATGTATAAATAACTCTCTCGAACTAACTAGCCAAAATATATGAACACATTTTCCGTAACAACACACAAACAGGCACACAACACAGACTAGTCTGTCACAACACATTTAACATCAATATACATTTATAAAATTGTGCTTAACATTTCTGTATTTGGACGATTTGAATTGAAGGCATTGTATATACGCTAAATCAAACTAAACTGTAGTGAATACTGCTGTACTATTAAACCATAAACCTAGTAAGTACTCTAAATGAATAAAATTTATATTGATCACATATTGTCTGAATCACAGAATTTTAATTCGCATTACAGGCGATGAACTGGGCACGAGATTAATTCATAATTTACAATATCATTACATTTTTTATACAGATTAGCTCGTAGTATGATCACGGTTTTAACTAAAACGCTGTTTTAGGAAATGTCAAATTCATTATTTAATAACAATAATAAATAATATCAAATTTATCAAAATATGATTTTAAAGTATTCAAACGAATATTTAAAAAAAATCGTTCTTGTAACATACGGGTGAAATTACATATTTAAATTTGAATTTGACATTTCTAAAAACAGTGTTTTAGTTAAAACCGTGATCATACTGCAAGCCTTTGTGTTTGACAGATCCGTTCATAGAGACATATGGCCAACTTCAATCTATTGCGCTACGCTTATTATGGTCGTATCAAATTCCATATAAAATTTTCTTTATTCACTGTAGGTTAGTAATATGACGATTTCCGACTTTTAAGAAGTTGGGGAATTATATGCTATCCCAACGACCAAAAATACAAATAGACAAAACATGCTCTATACTTGACTATTGTTTGTTATGTTCTCGGCTGGACAGAAAGAGACAACTAGAGATAGCGATATATAAAGACTACTCCAAAGTCTGTCGATAGATGTCACTACGTTCCTTATAATCTATTTGTGACATTTTGCTACTTTGTTTGGAAGTTGTCAAGTTGTTTTGTATTGTATATTTAAAGTTTTTCGGTCTTATTCTTTATACATCTACCTTTTTCAAGTAAATATTGAAATAAGATGTGCTTAATTCTAAAAACTCATAACGTTGTTATTAATTTTGTATTTTTAGGGCAACGTTATTGACATTTATTATTTGTCTTGTTTATATTTAAAGTAACTTGTTGAATATTATCATAAAAATAACTAATGAGTTTAATATTATTTTTTGCATTTTTCAGACCCAGACAATATATTTTCGTAAATTAGAATGCTACGAACGTGTTGTGCTTATCGCTGTAATTTATAGTTTATAAAACGAGGACAAGTGTCTTTTAAAACTAGAACTTTAAAACTTAATGCCGTACCAACAATTTTTTATTCGACTCCACCTCCTAAATAATAATAGTATTCAATTGCTAAATTTAATTTTAGATATTTATTTCAAAATTAGGATTCATCATGAAACCAAAATTAATTTAGAAAAAAGTACAAGTAGAGTAAAAAGCAAATACTCAAAAACAATATTATCTAAAAATCAATAGAATAAAATAAATAATTACCTATATAAAATTATTTTTATCCTGTCCTTATACTAATATCAATGGCTGGTAGCACAAGCCTTGTTTTAACTAAAACACTGTTTTAAGAAATGTCAAATTTCATTATTTAATAACAAAAATAAATAACATCAAATATATTAAAATATGATTTTGAAGCAGCACATAGTTTGTATTCAATCAAATATTTTTTAAAAAATCGTTCTTTACACATAAGGGTGAAATGAAACAATGAAATTTGAATTTGACATTTCTTAAAACAGCGTTTTAGTTAGAACAGGGCTTGTGCTACCAGCCAATATGTTTCATGCATTTTATAATTTGTTTTCGTTAATTGTAATTAAATGTTTCAAATATAGTACAATACATGTTTACAGAACAAGCAGTGACATCTAGCGGTTACTTTAGAAGGTGACTTTATATACCTCTATCCTTAGCTGTCTCTTTCTGTCCAGCCGAAAACAAAACAAATGCTATGAAGTTCTGTCTACTTGTATTTGTGGTCGTTGGGCTATCCAGCCAATCAAGCGATTTACGTCATAAATACAATATCACTAGAAACAATGACGTCATGTGTTAAAAAGTTTATATGAGCATCCAAAACGGATTAAAATATGATCTACTCATTATTAATTTCCGATTTTGAATAAAATAGTATACAATTTTTATTTTAATTAGGAGGTTAGTGTATGTATTCCTGATCCTCTTTGGACCCTGTCAATGAAGTTTAGATCTGCAAAATATGCTCTCAGTTTATTAAAACGCACAATAACAGATTATTTTTCTAAATAATACGTTATTCCGTACCGTGGCGCCACTTGACGTACACGATCTTTAATTTTCGTTTGAGCAATTTTAGTGACAGTTGAGACGGCCATAATAAGAGTAGCGCAATTCAATAAAGTTGGCCATGATAAATAGATCGCTGTAACTCTACTTCTACTCAGAAGATTCATTTTAATTTTGGAGTAATATTAAATCACATTTCAAAGATATTCACACACAAATATCTAATCAGAATCTTTTTGTTAGATCATATACATATTCTTATAAATATTCTTTGGAATTAAGTAAGCCTTTTTCATTAAAACTGTTATAATTTTATATTTTAACTGAGGGGCAATTCGTGTACAAAATACCGTGAGTATTTTTTAACGTGAAACATTGGGTTTGTCATATCCATGGTTACGATTCGACATTTGATTGACAGCAATGTATTTGGGTGTCCCATTTAAAATGAAACATAGGGAACGAATTTGACATTTGATAAGACGTCAGTAAAGGTTAATTTTGTTTAAATAATTATACCTGCTTTCTAGTGTACCTTGTGCTCGAGTGATTTTCTAACTTAGCCAAATTTCTTACAATATTTAAATATAATACTCTGTCAAATTCATTTCCTATGTTTTCAATGAGACAGGTAAATATAATACTGTCAATCAAATGTCAAATCGTAACGTTGTAACTTACAGGAAAATTCAGCGGTTATTTGTCATATTGACAAGACGTCATTAGAGGTTAATTTTGTTTAAATAATTATACCTATTTTCTAAAAATTAAATTTAGTTACAAAAAAAATATTGTGTGCCCGAAATATGTTTAGTGCTCTCGAGTGGATTTCTGACTTAGCTAAATTTTTTTACATAATATAATACATTTGTCAAATTTGTTCCCTATGTTTCATTTTAAATGGGACACGCAAATATTGCTGTCAATCAAATGTCAAATCGTAACCATGGACATGACAAACTCAATGTTTCACGTTAAAAAATACTCACGGTATGTTGCATAGAAGAAAGGATAGTGTGTTCCGAAAAAAACCTAATTTGGAGTAGGCTATGAACACAGAAACGTATGTCTAAATATTATGCAATTCAAAAGTCACATTGACAAAATTAATCGTAAAATGTAATTTTAAGGAGAAAAGATAATACATAAGGGTGCAGAATATTGCCATTCACCATTTTCTAATTTATTTCTATTTCTAAAATAAGGATTCAAGAAGAAAACCTTCGATTTTTTAGATAACATTTTTAATAATATCTCGTGTTAAATTGATATTTAATTGAATATTTTCAAATTGACATACATTTTTTTTGTTCATAGTCTACTCCGAATTTGGATTTTTTTTTAACACGCTGTATTATCAGACAAATTAGATGTTGTCGAAAACAATACGGGGTGTTATGGTTATGGGACACCAAGATTATTTTCATTATTATTGGGAATAGAAGAAAATCATTCAAATAAAAGTTGAAGAAATTTTTTTTAACCAATGGTTCTCAGACATTAACAAAGTTTTATTTTTATTTTTTTAATCGGATGGTGTATATTTTGTATCGATAGATAGATAAGATATAAAATGATTACCAGCCTATTAAAAAAAATCTATTGGGGCCAGAATAATACCTCTCGTCATTTCCATACTAGGCTATATAAGTATTGTACATATTATTTAACATTTCTGGTACAAACAAAAATTCTAATTTTATCTCTTCACGTATTTTTATATTTTTCAATTCATTCTATGAATAAGTTTCCTCTCATTCTTCTAAATGTTCGAGATTCTTCCAATTTATTGATGAGATTATAATTATAAATATTTAATTAATAATAATATAAGAAATATTAAATGTACTTTCCATACTTTCTTCTGTAATGTCTCTAGATTTTCGATACATTTTTCTGTCAATTACAAATATTTTAATTTTTCAACTGGTTTCCAAGGAATTGTTTAGGCTGTGAGATTCGTAACAACAGAGTATTTTATATGCTTATATTTGTCTATCTCTAAATCTATAAAAGATATCTTTTTTTTAATGTATCAGATAGAAAATTTTATATTCTTTAATATTTGTAATAACATAAATTTTTAAAAAACAATATTTAGAAGATTTTTTAAGAAACTATTACTTCCAGTTGTCCATTTGTTATCAAAACTTAATCAGCTCTTTCCATTAATGTAAGATTAAGGAATCCGTAATTAAATAGGTCTTAAGTCTCATAAATTTGAAGAATCGTTTATCCAACATCCAGATACACACACAGACACACACACACACACACACACACACACACACACACACACACACACACACACACACACACACACACACGCATCCACACATATACACAGACAGACACACAGACATCATCGTAAATATGTTAAAATTGCGGGGTTTGTAGGGACCTTAAAAGGTAATTATTCACAAAAAACTGGATATTTGAATGATTTTCTTCTATTCCCAATAATAAAGAAAATAATCGGGGTGTCCCGTATCCGTGAAACGTCTTGTATAGAAAAATGACATGTTTATGAATAAGAAATATTCAAACCGAAAATTTAGGAACGCGAATAACCTCTCACATTTTATTTTTAGTAAAAATATTAAAGCATAAGCTTAAGCTTATTGTTTAACAATTTATCAATACATATTTTAAAAATAGCTCAAATTTCAGAGTTATACTACGATGTCTTCAAAGTTATACCATCAAAAATATTTCATATAAAATAATATTAGGGTCTATTCTGTTATTCAGAGTTTAATATTTAACAACTGGTTAAAAAATTGTACAAAACATATTGATTTGACAATTAAAAATGCATTCTTTGCTGGTTGTTGAATTTTAACTAATTAAAAGGCCCAATTTTATAATATTAATATAAAAATATAATGGTCCGTATTACGAGTGCACTTTTATAATAAAAGTGCTTTTATGGAACACACCTCACATAAAAATATAGTTTAAAAGTGGGCTCCATAAAAGCGCTTTTGTTAGAAAAGTGCGCTAGTAATACAGTCCAATGTATTTGCATCTTTTTTAAATATTTAAATTTCAAATTCAAATCTAGGGATGCTTTTTTATTCCGAACCCAATAAAATGTGTTTAAAAGTAAAATAAATACTGAAATATCACACAGAAATAAAACAGAAAATAAAAAATGTCGATAATTTAAGGATTATAGTGTACCAAAATATCGACCACTTTTTTGTTTGATTTTACAAAACTATTCCAAAAAATACCAATTTTTGGAACTATTCCCGTAAAATGTTATTTTCTCGTTAGATATAAATTCCGTTGCAGATAAAATTTACAATTAATTCTTTTTCTTATAAATTAATTAATGCCCAGTTCAACAGGCGGTTTAAAATTGTAAAATTGCGTTGTATAAAATTTTTATGAAAAATATAACCTTATAAAAGCTAATTTCAATAAGTTCTATCAATAAAAATATGCTTTGTAAAGAAATTCTGCGAATAGGCGGTCGGTTAAAATTCTGCTAACATTATAAAAATATATAAGTATCACCTACTAGTTGTAGACCTATTTTCAGTTCGTTTGTGCACTTGTTTATAGAGTTGAGCGAGTAGAATAGACGTTTTGTTTGCGATGCGTTCTATATTTACAACCGTTTCGTTTAAATTCTCCACCTGAAAAATATTCACATACAAAATGTTTTTTTTTTTTTTCTTTTATTAGAGCCACTATGGGTATCTCGGAAACTGCGATGCATTTGTTTTCCCAGAAAAATGCATAGGTCACTAGATAACGGCGAAAAACTTATTCCGGTTATTTTTTTCTTTTTCAAATAACTCCTAATAAGAACAAAAATATATTTTATTAAATTTTGACGTTTTAAACTGTCATTATTAACTCCATAGCAACAACTATAAGCAACACTTTATTCACAAGTGAATTAATAGTATATTGTATAACTGGTGTTGAAAGTTGGATACTTCACACGAACGTGAAGTTTGAGCCAAGAGCCGAAGGCGAGTGGTTTAATTACGTGAGTGTGAAATACCCTTTCAGCACGTGTTGTACACGATATTTTTCCGACGACCACAAAAAATAAAACAATAAAAATTTTCATAAAAATATTAAAACATTATGTTTACATCATTGCTATCAAAATTCACCAAAAATTATGTTAAAATCTGATAAATCAGGGTCCAGCCTTCTTAATCCGTGTAAATTCAGCAAATTATTTGCAACTGCCAAATATTTATATACAAATTTTTAGGTTAATTCGCTCAGTTATCGCTGCGTGTGATAAAATCATATCACACAGTTGCGGACGCATCTGATTGGCTAACGAGCTTTCATTTCACACAGATTTGGAGTGATGTGCAATGACCAACTTTCAGTAATAGTTTAGCGTGTGAATTTATGTACTTTTCGTAGTGGTAGTCGGAAAAAATTTTTAAATCACTCACAAAATGTTAACTCACTCTGCAACAAATAATGTATTTAAAATAACATCAGGCACAAAAATAACACTCTCCATAATATTTATCAGACATTATCAACCATTTTCATTATTTTTCACGGCACAAATGACGGACAATAAAGCATTTCAAATAGATGACTTGATGTTTATCAGCGAAGATTGTCATGCTCAGCCTACTAACTGATCAGTTTTTTATTTTGTCAAAATTAAATATCATAATGGTTTTCATGTTTATTTCGTCAAAATTGAATAAAATATTGTACAAACCACGTGAGCTAAGAATGTTTATTCATTCGAAGAATTTAACTCACTCGCCCTTGCGGGCTCGTGGGCTAAACTTTCTTCCCGTGAATAAACATTACCTTAGACCATAAATTAATTTTAAAATTTATTCATTTTCGTATTAATAGCACACAACATAAATGACAGTGGACCGGTAATGGCGGACGAAAAGCGAACCCCATCATGGTCATACCTGTATTAAAGAGGTACCCTACGAAATACTATATTTCATTCAAGTTAGCGAGAGAATGTGGAACTAATTCTTGAAGAAAGAAGTGATTTTATTAGTCAAAAGATGATAATTTTGGAGCTGAATCAAAAGAATGACTTGTTTCTGTTCAAGAATTAGTTCTCTCGCAATCGCAAATGGAGTATAATTAAAAAAAATGAGCATCGCCATACGAAAGAGCATAAAAAGTGTCAAAGAAGTTCGAACCAAAATCTAGTATTATTTCATACACAGAAATTATTTGTAAAAATAGAAAACTGCAAAATTTACATTTTCACCCTATATCTAGTGACCTATGCATTTACTTCGCATCTTAAAATAGTTCTCGATAGCTTGTTGGACATCTTAACCTATACACGCTGTATAATAATAAAAAGCAGAATAATGCACCCAAAAATGAGTAACCTAATAAGCCGTGATGACATATTTAGAAATTGCATCACATATTTCGTAATGATTGCTCTCTAACGATGGACTTTGAAATCGAAATACTTTAATAAAGCTCTGATTAAACTGCATAACTTAACTATGAATGAGTTAAAACGAAAAATGATGTGATGTTACAGCACAAGTTGTAAAAATTACACACTGATAATTAAATACCAAGCCTAATGTAAAGAAACTAACCATACTTTTGTATTCTTGTAATCTGTAATATTTTTGTGTGTCCCTAACGTACGATACGAAATGTACAAAACACACCATCACAAATAACACTCCAAGAATTACCACATTTGGCCCAGTGAGCCATTGTCTATAACGCTGAGGCAACATTTAAAATATTTTCCTTTATTTTCCATCTGCAACAAAAATATTTAAAACGTATAACAATTATTGGCATATTTGTAAACTTACTTTGGTTTGTTAAAACATCCATCATATAAAAATTGACAGGTGTACAAGGTAAGGTAAATAAATCACGAGATTTATCAGTGATTTAAACTATGAAAAAATATTAATTTTTAAGAAATGACACGTTGTGCACGATATTTAAACATTGAGACGTGGATATTGATTGAGAAATATGAATGACAGTAAATAAATAATTGTTTACTTTTAAAAATAGATAATACACTTTTCTAGATCTCGTAGTTTCATGTTGGCAACCGAACATGATGAAAATTATAAGTTAACCTAACATTTTTACTGAAAACATTTTGAATTTGTACGTATTATATAACAAGAAGCATTTATTTATTTATCAAATATAAAACCTTATTATTATATCATTTACTTTAACAATAAAATTACATAAAATCAACCTTTATCAACAAAGCTTATAACATAACCTAAAATTGTTTCAGGTTTCCTGCTCAAAAATGAGTAAATACGCCGTATTAACAAAACTTCCGACGAATTACGCCCGAAGAATGAATGTTCTAAGCAACAGAATATTCGGCGAAGTTACTAGACCAACAAATTCCAAATCCATGAAAGTTGTACAGCTTTTTAGTGAAAAACCATTACATTTAAACAAAGATATTACGGATTATTACCCAAGACATGTCGAAACAGGTTGGCTAATGAAGAAATTGAGGTATTATGGGCTGTATAGAGATGAACATGAAGATTTCAAGGAAGAAATGACGAGATTGAGGGCGTTAAGAGGAAAGGCGCCTCCAGAGAGGAAGAAAAAAGAAAAATAATTGTTAGATTTAATAATAAAGTTTATTGCTGGAAGTCTTTTTATCATATTATATAGTAGAAAACTTTAAATAGTTGTATAAAACGGGATAAAACTAAAATAACTAACAAAATTTGAATATACTGTAATCACAATTCTTCTTTAGGTTTTTTACTTCCCACTTCTCCTTTTAGCCGTTTCTGCAATTTTTCTTGTCTTGCTTGCTCCGCTTCTTTATTTTTCTTTTCTTTCAATTCTTTCTTCATATCGTTCAATATTTTTTTCGTTTCTCCTTTAATTTTAAAATCTTCATCCAGACATTTACTATCATCTTCATTTAAAACGTTGTTAACACACAAATGTTTCCTCAAGCTTACTTGTCCTTGATGATTAAAGTACCAATCTTCAATAACATGCTCGTATTTTTCTAATAAAGTTTCACATTGAGACTTCATGTTTGTTACTTCAGCACTTGGTTTATCCCAAAGTTCGTACGGAATGCCTAAATCGACTTTAACGCCCTTGTCGACAAGATCGTGAAGGGCGTGAAAAGTTTGGCTCATACCCTTTGCAAATCTAGTACTATCTTTTCTTTCTTTATGAATGTTGTACTCTAAAATTCTATCGCATACTTTATCTAGAGATTCAACAAGTCGCAGTTCGGATTTTCTGTATTCTTGTTTCTTTTTTGGTTTAACATCGTCTAAACTATAACCGATTTCTAAAATGTCGTTGGATTTACCGGTTTCGTCTAAACGAGCTTCAAGTTCCACAGCCATGTATTTACAAACTTAAAAAAACATAAATTAGTGTTAATCACTTGTTATTATTGATTTTACTAACCTTCACAACGATTCGCGTATTTTACACCTTGTTCTTCTTCGGGGGATGTACCATACGTATATTTTAAGATTAAAAGACAGATTATTAACTTATAGAGGTACATGTTTATATATTTAAAAAGATTCAACACAGAAAACCGTATTTATACTTATTTTAATCACTAGAGACACACTACAACTTTTACTGTTTCTATGGCACTGATATGATGTACGTATTTTGTTTTGATTTTGATAAGCAAGTGAACGATGTTTAAAACGTGGATTAATTTCATTAGTCAGCGCGTTAAGCTACGATTGGCTATTTAGCGAGATAAACAATTTTTACACAATTTCCTCCACGAAATTTCAAATTTTATTGCGGAAAACAGCTGATAAACTCTATTTCAAACAATGTGCACCATTACAACAAATGATCGTAGTTATCAACGCCTTCACTTGTAACCATAGACAAGATATATACTAGACCGAGCTTCCATCATGACGGCAATAGGGTTTTCCGACATTTTTTTAAAATATTTTTTACATTAGTACAGACCAGTAGGACTCTGAATATCTAACTTTGAGTAAGAAAATGTATGCATCACATGAGATATGATTTTTAAAAAATTTCATCGCAATTCAAATTTTCTTATCATGGCGCGCTTATGACGTCAACTCGATGGTGATATCTGCAACGAACTTTAGCGCCTAAATCCACATGTTCATGAGAGCCATTTGCTTGTTTATATATGATTTTAGTAGCAGCGTGTATTTCGGTGTTTGTCCTGTGTTTGTTTATGGTAAAAATAGGAGTAATAATTATAAAGTGGACGAAATGTCAAACAAGAAATATACCCGCGCTTGTTAACTACTGGCACTATCTGTGTTTTTAAACGAAAATATTTACTTTGAAATGAGTAACAGATTATCAACTTGACGTCACAAATTTCAAGGACGTTTCTAGAGCTGTAAAAATTCCAATTTTGTAACATTAAATTATGAATTAAAACTTTTTATTAAACATGTTTTATTATATTTTTCTACTATATGAAGATGGAAACTATAGAAAAAAGTTATTATTTTGCATTAATTCCATATCACCGGAATACCCCATTCTAGTGTAAATTTTACAACATAATGAAAAAAAAAGTAACTATTCAGTAAATTAAAATACGTTTTTACATCATTTCAAAATAATAAAGCTCAGTCGCCCAATAAAAAGTACGAACAATATTTTATTTATTTATGTTGGCAGCCCAGAATCTGTCATTTCTGTTAGCGAGAGTCTTTCAAGTTTATTTCTTTGGTTCGTATTTGTTTACAAAGGTTGTTTCGCTAGTTTCTTCATTTACAAATTTATTTTATTATTGAATTTGATTGCTTTTAGCCTTTACGGTGTACATATGTCTATATTTTGTTAGTTTCAGAAAACATATTCTTCCTATTTTTAATTTCGCGCCTTTCTATTAGCGTCTCGTTATGGCGCCCATCGATTCAATTCGGCACTAACTCACTCTTTACATGTAAACTCGGTCTAGTATATATCTTCCCTTGTCTATGCGTGTAACACCAGTATTTGTTGTAACGTACTCAACTTCATACAATCATACAAAAATCTTTATTTGTTTATTGTCTACAATATAAATATACAATTACATTTATGTTTAAACTATTTTCATGTGTTTTGTTATAAATTAAACCACTGAAAACCAGTTTTATAAGAATGTTATGTGATTCGAATTTGTGTTTTTACTCGAATGAAGATGTATGCGCGCCAACTTCACTCAATAAACAATCCTCCGCATTCTTTTGTCAGAAAAACAAAATGTCTGGAGTGATGGACGCAAGTCAGCTGTTGATCTTCGTTGAGTGACATATTTAATCTCTAGTGCCAATGACATGTTTGATGTTTACACAATTTCAATAAAAGACATGGGTTTAAACAACTATGTAACTTAAGAATGGAATGTTGTCAGCATGGCAGACGAGGCTGCTGGTTCAGTGCTCGTGAAACAAAATTGTGTACGAATTTTGCAAAATAATTACGATAAGATCTTTGTGTTGTTCCCTGTGAAACTGACCATTCGCGATAATCAGGATGCAGCCCCTGAAGGATATCTTTTCGTGGATGTCTTTCCAGATTCTTCCACGCGTCCCGACTGGAAGATTAAGGCAGATTTTTTGCAGAGACTTCAGGTATGTAGGAATTCTTTTTTCGCGTTTACTTGAGTGACAATAATAAAAATGTGCGGAAAACAAGTACATCGTACGGTTTATTGTCAGTAGCAACGTTACTTAGATTGTTTGGTAATTTATTTCTCACGATTTTGTTTTGTTTTTATAAACAAATTGTTGGTTGTTGTCATTGTTGAAATTTTAGATTTAGACATTTGTTTTAATTAATTTTAGCAATCTGTTGTACTGACGATATAAATATGTATTATAGAAAGATATATAAATATGTTATTATTATATTTTTGTTCGTTGAATCTATATTTTTCATCTTTGAGCGCTAGAATTGTTGAACCAATAGATTATTCCTGGTCTAAGGAGCCATCACGTTAGCAAATATTTATTGCAAATTTAGTTGCTAAATGTGAAATTTAGAATTAGTAACATGAACCCATCCATGACAAAAGAAAGTGTGTTGTTTATTCTTGATAAATTTTTAATCCTAGCAAGGTTATATTTTCTTTTATGAGTTTTATGTTTCGAACAAAAACAATTGTAAGTATGGTGTTGAAAAAAGTGAAATAGCTGGCTGTAACAATGCTACGGTAATGAATAATAAATGAAAATGTAAATAAGGCGGCTATGAATCAATGTTGAAGGCAGTGTAGTAATGAACAGGTTGAAGTCTGACCCTCAACTCAAATCAAATGTGTAGAAAACGTTTGGGAACCTTATACGCGCGCTTTTACCTCGATTCTGGATCCGGGTGAGCGTTGAAATGGTGGGGATAAATGGGGATTCACCTACAAATCAAATAACCTTACTATAAACGAGATATACTACGTTCACTATTATAAAACACAACATGTAATCATAATCATAATGTTTATTTCTGATTGTTGTTTATTTGAATATCCTTGATATATAATTTGTTATTACTCTAGCACTAAAATGCAGGTGTCTAGTTGCCCCATTAGGATACCATTTTAATGGTGTTTTGTTATTTGGGAAAAATTACACAGGTTACTAGATGTATCGAAAAATGCAAATTTTGCAGTTTCTTATTTGTATGAATATCTTCCAAGTGTGAAATAATGCTGGATTTTGGTTGCATATCTTTAGGGCACATTTTTATGTTATTTTAAATAGCGATGCTCAATTTTTTTTTATTACTATTGGATTTTGCTTTATGATATGCGAATTATAAATTTTATATGAACGCCATATTCTAAAGTTACACCATTGAAAAGTGATTTTTTTGCAGCATTCGAACGATGTATAATTTGTGTATATTCATTTGTTGCAATGAAAGAATTGAAAAACAATTAAAAATAATTATTTGGTCTTGTCAATTTCAAATAATTTTAATATTTTTGCATATAGGTATGGCCGTCGTAGTGTCGTAGTAAGTTATATTTATAACGAAATTTGGGAATTTTTATTGCTATGTCTATTAAAATTATTAATAAAACGAAGAAAATAAACTTAAAATTAAATAAAAGATAATTCGTGAGTTATGAATGTATTTGTTTCGTTGTTAAAACCATTGTTCTTAACTAATAAATTATTCATATTAGCTTGTTTAAAATAATGCTGAAATTGACATTGTTTTGTTTTAAAAGTAGATGTCTTTATTAAATTATAAAGACGTGCGGTCCGAAGTGAAAACTTAAATGGTTGACATTTGGATCGTACAGCAATGCCATCTCTTGACTGCTCCCGAAAACTTTATAAACTTTACAGCCCGATTCACAAAAAAAAATAAACTAATCCTTATTTTTGGATTAGTGAATTCTATTCTATGCCGATATTTAAAATTTACTCTTCATGTTATTATCAATAAAGGTAGATACTAGGAATAGATTAGACTATATTTTAAGATATAAACAGTCAAAATTAGAGTAGAATTCTCTAATCAAAAAATAAGGATTAGCTTCAACTTTTTTGTGAATTGGACTGTAAATGTTTAAGTATTTAAAATAAAATATATTCGTATTAATTATAAAAGGTTTAATTATATAAACGATATAATATAATAGTTCATTCCAACAATACACTTCACCATTTTTTTCTTCCACTTATTGACGATTAGTATAATACATTTAAAAAATGATCGTACTATAGCCTGTGGGAATAGTATAATCGCAATAGAAACGAGAATTTCATATCGATATTTCCTTTTTTTTCCATTGGAAATTAATATTGAAGTATTTAATATGAGTTATGTCGATGTTATAAACAAACTAAAACAGTTGTTTCCTGTTTTCAACTTTTATAGTATTTCATTGATGGTCTGTTGTTTAGTTATTTAATTAATTACCATAGTAATATACGGCTGTATTCGTTTTAATGAACGCGGTCGTTAATACAAAACGAAATTATATTTGATTAGTTTTTCGCTAATGTATTGTTTCGTATTTGTATTTGTTTACGAAAAGAAATATATTATGCGGTTTCTAAGAATGCGTTTAATGATTTTACTAAGAAATTATTATTCCGCAGACGTTATTTGAAGTCTTAGAAGTCAATCAGATGAACAAATGATTTATTTAGAATGTTTAAGGATGTAGATGTTGACATTTAAATTAGAACGCATTTAAAAAATGATAAGTTTATTATAATCGTAATTCAGTTATTTTATTTTTTTAATAGAATATAGGACAACTATTTGACGTAATAGCGTTGTTGAAAGAATTTTAATATGACTTCTAAGTACTAAACTTTAAAAGATATTGTTCTTTGTATATATATATATATATATATATATATATATATATATATATATATATATATATAGGGTGTAAATTTTAAAACGGGTCATAGGGCTATAACATAGAAAAAAAGTTTTTTAGACGCCAAAAGTTTCTATATTAATTTATTGAAAAAACAATTAATGCCTATTATAAAGAAAAAAATTACGAATTTTTTAATACCAAACACATTACATTTCTGTCTCATATAAAGCCAGAAAATAAATTAAAAAATTTGTACAATTAACAAAAAATATCATTAGCCATGAAACTGACAGTAACAAAACATTGTCATTTTTACTAACTTGATACGGGACAATTAAAGATTAAAATTATTAATACAAAATAAAGAAAACACTAGGATATTTATTTAAGAAACAATTATTATTTATTGTAATACTTATTTGCAAATTAAAGATGATCTACATATAATAAGAAATATGTTGTAAGAAACGGGAAAAACTGCAAACTGCCAGGGAACAATTAAAACCATATTCTAATTTGTAATTTTTCTTCGAGACAAATTATTTATAATTTCTTTTTAATAAAACGAAAATAATAATAATTTAACAAATAATGTGCAAAAAATGTTTATTAATGAGCGTTTTACGACAACAATTGTTTTGTTTTGTTTCTGTCAGTTTCACGGCTAATGATATTTTTTATTAATTGTACAAATTTTTAAATTTATTTTCTGGCTTTATATGAAACAGAAATATAATGTGTTTGGTATCAAAAAATTCGTTAATTTTTTCTTTATAATATACACTAATTCTTTTTTCAATAAATTATTATAGAAACTTTTGGCGTCTAAAGAACTGTTTTTCTATGTTATAGCCCTATGACCCGTTTTAAAATTTACACCCTGTATATACAGTGTGTTAATTAAAAATACTGGCCATAGGCGTTTAACATGGGAAAACAGTTTTTCTTTGCGCAAAAGTCCCCAATTAATTTTAGACAAAAATGTTTCAAATACATGTTGTAGATATTAATATTCTACACCTAAATCACTAAACAGATTTAATTTTGCACGTTTAGTAACGTGTAAAATCTAATTTGAAATTGTACAACTGAAACAAAATTACAAAGAAATTCACATCGTTTGAACTGTCAGAAATTTTATTTTATAGATTACAGAATGTGAAAAAATAATAATAAAAGTTATTTAAGTGTTAGATTTTAAAAATAATACCTGTGTAGTGATTTAGGTGCAGAATTGAATTATCTGCAACTTTTAATTGAAAACTAAATTTCTGACAGTTCAAACGATACGCATTTCTTTGTAACTTTGTTTCAATATCATGGGTATCGCTAGAGAAATGAGTAATATTTTTATACAATTTCAAATTAGATTTTACAAGTTACGAAACGTGCAAAATTAAAACTGTTTACTGATTTAGGCGTAGAATATAATTATCTACAACATTTATTTGAAACATTTTGTCTAAAATTAATTGGGGACTTGCGCAAAGAAAAAAGAATGTGGAAAATATGCTCTCTAAAGTAAAAATAATGAAAATAACATTAAAAATAAACAAACCATGAACTGTAATTTTTAGCATTTGTTTCTTAATGAATAATTAATATTTCAAGTTTTATTCATGTTTAAAACAAAAAAAATGTAAACTTGTTATACATCGTTGAAAAGCTTATAAAATAAGTACAAAGATGAGACTATTTTCAACATATGTTCCTATTTAAAAAATATGATGTTTGTATTATATCTCGAGAATTACAAAGTTTTGAAAAAAATTAATTGGACCACGTTATTCTACGTAAAAAAAAATATCTAAATTTTTTTCTGTATCTCTCATAATAAACGGGATATGAGGTATTTTCAAAATAAGTGAAAAACAAGTTTTATCCTGTAGATCAAAAACAAAAGACGATCGAAAATTCCTCTGGTGCCTATTAAAGTTGTTTCAAAAAGTTGGCCCATAAAGACCTACACCAATTTTCTGTAGCGTATTTAATAAGAAATTTTTTTATATTAGGAACTCGAATATGTTCCATCCTGTACAATAATTATTATAAGGTTGGCAATACTGCTTTTGCTTGAAATTGTCTTATAATGCATTACTTTAGTCGAGACTTTAGTGTAGTGCCGATTTCTGAGATTTTAATGACTATTTTTGTGCACTTTAGTGACGAATTCAAATAATAGTATATTGTGTTATTAGGAGTAAAAGTGATACTTTGTGTGGCGAGCATGTAAGTTTGCACGACGAGCGAAGCGAGTCGGACAATAGGCTCTTCAACCACATTGAAATTTAGCATATTTGGTACTAATTTTCAATAATACGCTTAAAAACAATGTCGAAAAATATAACACTTTATTTAAAAAATATGTATTACGCCTGTAATTAATTATTAAAAGTAGATTTATTTTACCTCCAATTCGACCGTGACGTCATACCGACTTGTGACAGAGAGAGATTGCGCGCGCATAATATTGGCGTTTGCATTTAGTCATCTGTTCTGTCACTATTTCTTAATATTATATTAGAATATTTAAATACAACTTTACACATAAATACAAATATCAAACAATTCACAACGTAAAAACATCAGCTTTCATGTGTCAACTTGTTTAAATGTTTAAAAGTTTGACTGAATAGTTCCGCAATTCTACACGAGTGGCGTTGTTCTGTCATCAGGCGGTATGACGTCACACCGTAAATTTCAATTTTGTATAGAATCTTTTCCAATTAATTACAGGCTTAATTATATCACAATACAGATGAAAATATGAAAAATATTCATATATTAACGTCTATTTTCGAAAAATAAATTTAAAAAAAATTGGTTGAAGAGCCTATTGCCTGCGAGACACACAATGACACTTTTACTCCGAATGACATTATATTTTTTCTTCAAACGTACATATTTAAATAAAATAATTACAACTTGACGTTACAATAATTATAAATACATATTTTACGTGAAATACGTTTGCTGATTTCAATTGCTCTGTCGCTATGGATACTTTCGTATTTGTTTATGTCACAATTTCTTGTGTTCATCCCCATATGTAAGTGTTTTGTAAGAATAAATGCTATATACCGAGATTTCGAGTATTTGTTCATGTCTAATAAAAATAAAATTTATTAAAACTACTCGTAGGTCACTGCTATTTTTGAAATATTTTTATATTGTCCCTTCCCATTTCGGTGCGTTGATATTTAAATGATTGATAAACTGACATTTAAATATCAGGTAATGGTAATGTTTTATCTCGATGATTACTATGCTAGTTTTGGTTTGTCTGTAATATAAAAAGCGCGCACCTTGCATTGAATGTAGTCCAGGGCTTGACGAAATCCGGATCACGAGCGGAGCGGATCCGGTCCACAAATCCAAACCGAAACCAAACCGGCAATCAGATGGAGAAGGCAGTGGCAGTCGCTACTTTCATTCTTGCGAACATGAGCAAATCGCATATATGTGCAAATGCGAAATCATTGCGAAATTTACTTATATTGAGAAATGCACCTGAAGACACCTTGTACGAATTTATCAAGATAGTTACATAAATCGTCGGTCAACTATTGGAATGTACTAAGTCCACAAATATTACTTTCGAGAAAACTGCTTCAAACATTTAAAATTTTATTGTAAAGAATGGATAATGAATACACATGTTGAAATATTTTTGTTTGTATAGTTTCATTTTCCTTAATTTCCTAAAATCACATATCCAGATTTTAATGAATAAGCACGTTTCAAAGTCATTAGAATCAGATTTTAACATTTTTACAATGATGTCTGTGTCTGTGTGTGTGTGTGTGTGTGTGTGTGTGTGTGTGTGTGTGTGTGTGTGTGTGTGTGTGTGTGTGTGTGTGTGTGTGTGTGAGAGTGTGTGTGTGTGAGTGTGTGTGTATGTGTCTGTGTGTGTGTCTGTGTGTGTGTATGTGTGTGTGTATGTGTGTGTGTGTGTGTGTGTTTGTGTGTGTATGGCTGGATGTTGAAGGGACGATGCCACAAAAACTATAAGACTTAAGACTTGTTTAACAATGAATTCCTCAATCTGACATTCCTGGGAAGAGCTGAAAAAGTTTTGGTAACAAATGAACAACCGGAAGTTGTAGTTTTTTAAAAAAATTCTTCTAAATATTATTTTTTGAAAATTTTTCATATTACTAATTTTGAAGAACAAAATTCTACATCTTCTATAAATTTAGAGATAAAGACGCTGTAATATATAGAATATCGGGATATAATAAGTCGAGTAGGCGAAACTACACTAAGGAAACCAGGTGAAAAATTCAAATGTTTATAACATAATTTGTAAATGACAGATATCAGTGTCAAAAATCAAAATTTTTGTTACATTCTGAAAGCTTTTTCTGGGAAGTACATTTAATCTTATGGTTTTATTAATTAAATATTTAAAATTATAGGTAACCTGCATATATCCAATAGAAATACCGCCAATCTTGATAATGAATTGGAAGAATCTCTGACTTTTAGGAACTTCCTCATGCAATGAAAAATAGATATAATTAGAATTGTATGTGTGCAGAAGACATGTTAAATACAATAAAAAACAATATTTGGGTAAAGTTCTGTAATTTTTTTTTTACAAAACGACGGTTCGATAGCGAAGTGCAATACATTACATATATAACATAAAACGGAAATGGCGAGAGGTCTTGTGCTGGTCACAACATATTTTTTTCGTAATATAAAAGGACCTAATTGGACATGGTTCAAAATAACTTAATAAAGTATAAAAAGAAAAATGTAATAAAGAGACCTTTTGTACCATGTTCACACTTTTTACCTCTTGCTAAAAGAGGTATTGGAATCATGCTAAAAATCGCATATACAGATTTTAATGGACAAGCACGTTTTAAGGTTCCTATAATCCGATTATAACATTTTACGTGCGTGTATGTGTGTGTGAATGTTGGAACCATGGTTTCTCAAATACTGTAAGACTTAAAAATATATTTAACTGCAGTTTCCTCAATCTGGCATTCCTGGGAAGAACTGATTAGATTTTGGTTAGATTAGACAACCGGAAGTGATAGTTTCTTTAAAAAAATCTTCTAAATATAATTTTTTTGGAAATTTTTGTTGTTGCAAATATTGAAGAACATAAAATTTTCCATCTAATACACTTAAATATAAAGGCACTGTAATATAATAATCAGACTAATATAATGTAATACATCGCAGAGGCTAAGGCACTAAGGAAACCAGTTGACAAATTCAGAAAAAAAAATCTGTTGTGGCCATCACAAGACCTCTTGCCATTTCCATATTAGGATATATAAGTAGTGCACTTCGCTTTCGAACCGTCGTTTTATAACAAAAAATTACAGAACTTTACTCAAATATTGTTTTTTATTGTATTTAACATGTCTTCTGCACACATATAATTCTAATTATATCTATTTTTCATTGTATGAGGAAGTTTTTAAATGTCAGAGATTCTTCTAATTCATTAACCAGATTTCTAATGGATATATGCATTTTATCACAATTTTACCTATAATTTCAAATATTTAATTAATAAAACAATAAGAAACGTTAAATATACTTCCCAGAAAAAGCTATCAGAATGTCACTAAAACTGCTGATATTTGACAATGACATGTGTCATGTTATAAACATTGGAATTTGTCAACTGGTTTCCTTAGTGCCTTAGCCTCTGCGATTAGTTTACTCTATAAATTATAGTGTCTTTATCTCTAAATCTATACAAGATATAATAAAAATTTTAAATGTATTAGATGGAGAATTTTATGTTCTTCAATATTTAATTAAAAAACTCCCAAAAAATTATATTTAGAAGAATTTTTCTAAGAAACTACTACTTCCGGTTGTTCAATTGTTACCAAAACCTTTTCAGCTCTTCCCAGGAATGTCAGATTGAAGAAACTGCAGTTAAATATTTTTTAAGTCTTATAGTTTTTAAGGAATCGTCCCTCCAACATCCATACACACACACACACACACACAAACATCATTTTAAAAAATGTTATAATCGAATTCTAGGGACCTTAAATCGTGCTTATCCACTAAAATCTGAATATGCGATTTTTAGCATGAATCCAATACCTCTCTTAGCGAGAGGTAAAAAAAAATTGGAAAATGCGTAACTACCCTATTGTGTATCTATTGCCACTATTTTCATATCAAACGCTCCATTGACCATTGCTAAAAAGGTAACACTGAAACTACCTGGTGCAAGTCACCTTTAGTCAACGATAAATAAGGAATTGAATTACCTTACCCGATTTACGACTGTTTGTAAATTAAAATTTCTGCCACTTCCTTAATAAATAAAAGTTTATTAGTTCAATGACAGACAGATAGAATATTTACTCGTTGTATTTCTCGTAAAATTGAACGCCATTTAAATTTGTTGATAGGTTGTAAATTTTGTTTGTTTACCCAAACATATTTAAAGATGAACGCATCGACAATTTTGTTTATATTTTGTTGTAGAGTTCCTATTAAATGCTGGAAAAAAGTGGAACTATTCTCTATTTTTATAGGTGAATAACCCCTTGAAATATGGTCGGGTGTTATTCCAATAATGAAACAGAAATATTAATTATAGATATCTGTCTACGAACATACGAGGGTCCCGCTAGAATAATTGAGATAGAAAAATTCAAACCGTTTGATTTGCAACCATTTGAAACCGCTCCAACCGTTTGAAACCATTCTATAAACAAAGCTAATACAATGTGTAAAAAAATTATAACTTGGAGTAGGCTATGAACAAAAAAAGTATGACAATTTGAAAGTATTTAATTAAATGTCAATTTGACCCGAGATATTGTTAAAAATGTTATCTACAGAAATCGAAGCTTTTCTTCTTGAATCCTTAATTAGAAAATGGTGAATAGCAATATTCTGTTATTTTTTCTCCTTAAAATTACATTTCATGATTAATTTTGGGCTAGGGTCTCAACACACGAAAAATTTAAATAACCTTCTTCAAATCACGACATGCATTTCTCGACTTCGCAAATCTAGCCCATGAAGTTGGCGCGTATGGAAATGCTCAAATCTTGACTTGTGCACCGATAGACAAGATGGCTGACAAGTATACTCCGGAATAAAAGTTTTAAAAAAATTACTACCAATAACGTAACCTAATCCTAATTCATTTTATACTCCACAGTGTACTAGTCAGCCAACTTGTCGGACGGTGTATATCGAGATTCGAGCAATTTGGTACTCGCCAACTTCATGGGCTAGATTTGCGGAGTTGAGAAATGCATAAGTCGTGATTTGAAGAAGGAAGAAGGCTATGCAAAAGTTTTCTTGTGTTTCATGCAATCCCCAATTTTTAAACTTACTTTTGAATTGAATAATGATCAGACATACGTTTTTGTGTTCATAGCCTACTCCGAATTAGGTTTTTTTCTGAACACACATTGTACTTGGAGTATATGATATACAGTGTGTCCCATTTAGACGTGCCACCATTGGGATCTCGAGAACTATAAGAGATACAATGTCGGTTAAATGGAACTTTTTGTGCGCCTTTGGAAGGCCATCTCAGATGTACTTTTGTTTTTCCAAAAATTCTCATAGGGCACTAGATAATGACGGAAAACCGAATATTGTTGATTTTTTCATTCTCAAATAACTTCTAAACTATTAATAACTGAGAAAAAAGTTTCAAATATAAAAGATAGATATTTTTATTAACTAACCAGTGGCGTACGGAATAAATTTTTATATCCGTAAAGTTTTGAGATATAACACAAACTTATATTTTTTTAAATGGAACCTATATCTGATTTTAGTCTCAAAAAAATAAATATTTTTTTCTCTTTTCAACGATGTAAGGGTTATTATGTTTTATATTTGTTTTGCTTCCAAAATTATTATTTTTTCCTTATTTTGTATTAAATTTACAATTATTTTGAAAATATTGGTAGATTTCTATTTGGAAATACTCCTTGTATATAAATAATTTATTTCGTTAGAAAATTTTGCACAAAATTCGTATCAAATTAATTTTTATAATATTTTGTATCTGGTCGCCCTTGGCACATCATAGTGTAATTTGTAATTATGAGTCTAGAATGAAAATATTAAGTAATAAAGGCATAAAACAAATTATTTTGATCAAATACAATATAATTAATAAAAATAATAATGTTTTTTTGGGAAATAATAAGAAAATTCAGGAAAATAAGGAGAAAATTTAAATTTTAGGAGCAAAACAAATATAAAACATAATAACCCTTACATCATTGAAAAGAGAAAAAAATATTGATTTTTTTGAGACTAAAATCAGATATAGGTTCCATTTAAAAAAATATAAGTTTGTGTTATATCTCGAAAATTTGCGGATATAAAAATTTATTTCGTACGCCACTGGTTAGTTAATAAAAATATCTATCTTTTGTATTTGAAACGTTTTTCTCAATTACTAATAGTTTAGAAGTTATTTGAAAAAGAAAAAATCAACAATATTCAGTTTTTCGTCATTATCTAGTGCCCTATGAGAATTTTTGGAAAAATAAAAGCACACATGAGATGGCCTCCCAAAGGCGCATAAAAAGTTCCATTTAACCGACATCGTATCTCTTATAGTTCTCGAGATCCCAATGGTGGCACTTCTAAATGGGACACACTGTATTTAATGGGTAATACCGATAACGAATGTATACGATTGTGTTTTGAGTGTACAATAATAGCAATGATTAATGAATTCATGCTTTTGTTCTATGAAAAAACGAAAGGTCACATACCGTTCTCATATATTATTCAAATCCGGTGCTTCCCATCTGTACTTTACCGTCTACTTCTACTATATATTAATTAATAAACCGTATACGATAGAAATTCATCGAATACGACAATACTTAATAACGTAAAACCACAATGATATACAGTTTTGGGCAGAAAGGACGGACGTTTTTTAAACGCCAAAAAAATGATATTTTTTGCTTAAAAAAAAATATTGACATTTGTTCCCAATTGCACCAACATGGAATTAATTTTTTGCCCTCCTGAAGTGTAATGGGAACTTTACAATTGTATACACAGAAAGTGTAACCTACATTTTACGCTTACTGTACACTGGACGTTTATGGGCATTTAGAAAAGAAATCATCTTTACTATAATAAAGTTCATGTAAAAAACTACTACCGTTATTTTTTTACTTTAACATTTCCTATATTTAAAATTAATTTATATAAACCAAAATCACGGCAGCGACATATGTCATTATTGTAAAAATCCGCCGTTACCGACATAGTCACCGATCGATATACCTGTCAAATACGCGAGTCGAACGTTGCTGAAATGTCAAATATCGACACCTACCTATTATTTATTACGAAGAAAACATGAGCAAATAAATATATTATCAGTCATAAACAACGTCTATTATTACAAATAAATTTTCGCTAGAAGAAGTACTCTAATGAAGGTAAGTAAAATCAAATTTGGAAATTGACTTAACCCCAGTATTTTAAACTAACCTTTTTCAGAAGTACAACCTATCTCATTAAAAAAAGTGATTTTTATTATCGTCAGCCAAAAAATTTGATACAATTCTCGTGCGTGAAGTATTTTACAGCGCGACAGCTTTGTTTAAGGCACGAGCCCTTAAGGCGAGTGCCTTATTTGCTTATACAACTTATACACGCACTCGAATGTAAATAACTATTAATCACGTTTAATCTACGTTTAAACAAAAAAAAATTGACAGCAATATGTTATAATTCATTTGACATTTCATTTCGATTCAATATTGTCAATGAGCCTGTTTCACATTTTTCAAAAACTATTTTAAATGAAAGTTTATGGAATGATATTTTCAGTAATAGTTTTTATTTTAATAATTTGTTGTTATTTGTGGAAATAATTAATTAAAAAGATTGGCGTCCTGAAAAACTACCCCCCACTCCTGTGACGTAGAAGCACATACATTACATCATTAATAGCCAATAGGAAAATAGTTTTTCCATCACCTACGTTTATTCATATTATTTATATAAATAAACGTAGGCTAAAGTTTGTCACATGTTAATAACAAAATCTTTTAATTTGACATTTGACGCTGACATTGTTCATTGTAACTGAATAATAAAGTAATAATGGCTAATTCAAATTACACTCAAGCTAAGTCGGACAATTTACCGAAGGTCGATAGCTGGATGATGGCTGAATTTATATCAGAACGATTGTTTTACTGCTACCGAAATAAGGGGTGTTAAAGAGTTGAGGTAAAATAAAATATAAAAACTGAATTTACTATATAAATTGATAATATATTTTACTTTAAAGTTCTGGTCGTGATTCTTATTTGACACTTGTTTGACAACTTTGACAATACATTTGACACCTTAGAACCGCTGAAGATGTATGTACTCTGACGTCACATTCTGTTTCAGATCACGTGACTTATTCAAAATTTTATCCAAATTTCAAAAATTAATTGTAAAATATCTAAAGGATATTTCGTGATATGTTCAAATTTGAGGCTCTTTAAAGAACAATATCTTTTCAAATTTAATACTTAGAAGTCATATAAAAATTCTTGCAACAGCCCTATTTAAACCGTGTTTAATATTATTTAAGATACGTTGGTGCAATCGGGCATTGAGTTCGTAATGATTTAGCATTTGACAGAATCAAGTGTGGGAAACAACATTTTGCATGTGGTGTCCATTATCATTAATGCATTTCTGGGGGCGTTCTACGAAGTTTACAAACACTCTGTCCAACATCGCTCTGTCAATTTGGGTGACTTCTCCCATACTTACCTGAATTGAAGTGACCTTTTATTCCCAAAATTTAAATCTGAGTTAAAAGGAACTAAATTCGAGTCTGAATTGCAGTTATAGAAAAAGCGGCACAGCTTATGAACAACCTAACAAAAAATTTGTTGTGGCCAGCACAAGACCTCTCGCCATTTCCATATTAGGCCATATAAGTACATATTGTATTTAAGATTTCTGGTACGCACATAAAAATTTTAATTACCTTACCTCTATTATTAATATACAGGGTGTCTCTTAAATAGGGGGACATGGCTTAACTATAGATATGAAACACACACACACACACACACACATATATATATATATATATATATATACAGGGTGTCTCTTAAATAGGGGGACATGGCTTAACCACAGATTCCTGAGGCTAAAATAAGACGATTTAACCAAACTTGCTTCTACCGGAAAGTGTACCATTTAGCCAGAATTCTGCTTCAAAGTTCTTGGAAAAAAAATTAATTTTGCTTATAATAATCGGACGCTTTATTCGATTTGGATGAAATTTGGTATGACAGTTTATATGGTTATAAGTCATCTTTCAAGGTGATACTTGTTGTTATTAGTGAACCACTAGTGTATGAAACTTAGGTCTCCCAACATTGATTAGACCGTAAATTTTTAATGGCCACGCCGATAACATATTATTTTTTTTTCAGAAAGATACATTCAATAGTAAACTTTTCTCTGTCTGTTTAATTTGTGATACCTGTTACGGTTCAGACAGAAAAAAATAAAACCTGAGTGACTGCATCGTGAATTTTTTTAAAATAAATTTAATCTAGCAGTCTATCCAAATGTCAAACAATTAATTTTTAATGACAGTAACGAGTTGTCAATCTTCTCAACTTGTTTAGGAGTTAGCTAACATATTTATTCGTGTTATTTGTAATAATGGTAGTAAAATACTATTAGGCCGAACAAACAGATGTTACTAGTTTCTGAATATTGTGAAGGAATTTTTTGACAACCCATAAACAATTGTTACTGTCATTAGAAATTCGTTGTTTGACATTTGTATAGATTGCTAGATTAAATTTATTTTTAAAAAATTCACGGTGCAGTCACTCAAGTTTTATTTTTTTCTGTCTGAACCGTAACAGATATCACAAAATAAACAGAGAGAGAAAAGTGTACTATTAAATGTATCTTTCCGAAAAAAAATAATTTTACATTATGGGCGTGACCATTAAAAAGTTACGGTCTAATCAATGTTGGGACACCTAAGTTTCATACACTAGTGGTTCACTAATAATAATAAGTATCACCTTAAAAGATGACTTATAACCATATGAAGTGTCATACCAAATTTCATAAAAATCGTATAAAGCGTTCTTTTATTATAAGCAAAATTAATTTTTTTTCGAAGAACTTTGAAGCAGAATTCTGGCTAAATGGTACACTTTCTGGTAGAAGAAAGTGTGGTTAAATCGTCTTATTTTAGCCTGAGGAATCTGTGGTTAAGCCATGTCTCCCTATTTAAGAGACATCCTGTATGTAGATACTGTGTATATGTATATTTAATTAATAATAAAATAATAAATATTAAATGTGCTTCTCAGAAAAAGCCTTCAGTAATGTATCTGGATTTAAGACACTGACATTTTTCATTTTTCTGTCAATTACAAACATTTTAATTTTTCAACTGGTTTCCATGGAGTTATTTGGGTTGTGAGTTTCATTACAATGGATTATTTTATATTTATAATTCTCTATCTCTAAATCTATAGAAGATATAATAAAAAGATTCAATGTATTGGATAGAGAATTTTATATTCTTCAATCTTAGTAGTAACAAAAATTTCCAAAAAATAATATTTAGAAGATTTTTTTAAGAAACTACTACTTCCGGTTGTCCAATTGTTACCAAAACCTTTTCAGCTATTCCCATTATAAGATTAATGGTCTTTAATCTTATAGATTTAGAGAAACCATCCATCTAACGTCCAGACACACACACATACATACATACATAACTACAGACATCATTGTAAAAATGTTAAAATCAAATTCTAGGAACCTTAAAACGTACTTATTCACTAAAATGGATATGCGATTTTTAGCATGAATCCAATATTTCTCTTAGCGAGAGGTAAAAAGGCATGCACACATTGCTTCCAACAATGGAATATTCGCATGGGGCGTGGTCGGTATAGGGTTCGGGGAGGAGAGTACATTTAGGGTGGCAATATTTGTTTTGAGTAATTTTTGAAATAGTCAATGTTCTAAAAAATAAATAAATAATTATATCATCACGGCATATTACCCATTTGTCGGTGTGCCAATCTGCTTTGTCGTAGATTCGTGGGCGTTTACCAGGCGTCACCTCACGGGCACTCATTGCTGGCGTGGAGAGTGAACCACAGGGGTCACTTTTGTGTCATTTAAAATTCGAAACATTTGGCGTCGATCGGGATCGAACCCGGTTTCCCAGACCACGACCAGACACTCATGCACGCGGCCACGGGGCCTCATAAATATTAATATAGATAAATAAATTATTACTTTTTGAAACAAATGAAAATGAAAATGTTATTTTTTAACATATTGGCACACCCGGAATTGAATAAAAAGCAGTCATAATATATTTATTTATGATATCTTCGATATAATTAAAAATATAATAAAAACAGTCATCTAAGTATTAGATTATAATCATTATGAGTGCATACATTTAAAGATAAAATCATAATACTCATATGTTATTATTATCATAATGAAATCAGTCAAATCACAATACCTATTAGCCAAAGCGCTAAACAGTTCGTGTTTTAAAAGACGGAATGTAACACGCAATTTTTATCTTGTTATTTATTCTGATGTTATTTATTGTTGAGTGCTTAATAATACAGTACTCACAAATGACTGCTAGGAGTATTATTTACTTAGTTAATACTTCAAAAATTTGCATCATCTGTATTTCTTCGTAACAAAAAACCTTAATAATGGTGTTTTTATGAACATCGCAATATTCATTAAAATTATAACAATAATTGTACATACATTGTAACATTTTTTTATGACGTTGGTACTATGTTCTGTGAAGTGTACGAGGGGATATAAAAACAAATATTTTTTCGTTCTAATTCAGGTTTATTTTTCAACATACACTCTTTTTGATACTCCAGTCTTTAAATCATCCAACAAGTATAGTCTGGAGGATATTACTTGGCGAGCTGAAGTAATAAAGGATTTCTCTGTGGTTACGGTAAAGGTATAAAAACCATAGGCGCGCCGAAAAAAAAAATCAATTTAATAAATGTACAAACAGTACAGAAAATAATAATTCGTTTATTACAATTAAAAAAAAAATCTGTTGTGGCCAGCACAAGACCTCTCGCCATTTCCATATTAGGCTATATAAGTATTGTATTGCACTTCGCTATCAAACCGTCGTTTTATAACAAAATATTACAGAACTTTACCCAAATATTGTTTTTTATTATATTTAACATGTCTTCTGCACACATATAATTCTAATTATATATATTTTTCATTGTATGAGGAAGTTTCTAAATGCCAGAGATTCTTCCAATTCATTAACCAGATTGGCGGTATTTCTGATGGATATATGCATTTTAACACAATTTTACCTATAATTTCAAATATTTAATTAATAAAATAATAAGAAAGATTAAATATACTTCCCAGAAAAAGCTATCAGAATGTCACTAAAACTGTTGATATTGGACACTGACATGTGTCATTTACAACTGATTTCCTTAGTGCCTTAGCCTCTGCGATTAGATTACTCTATAAATTTATAATGTCTTTATCTCTAAATCTATACAAGATATAATAAAATTTTTAAGTGTATTAGATGGAGAATTTTATGTTCTTCAATATTTAATAAAAAAAAATTCTCAAAAAATTATATTTAGAAGAATTTTTCTAAGAAACTACTACTTCCGGTTGTTCAATTGCAACCAAAACCTTTTAAGCTCTTCCCAGGAATGTCAGATTGAGAAAACTGCAGTTAAATATTTTTTAAGTCTTATAGTTTTTGAGGAATCGTGTCTACAACATCCAGACATACACACATACACACATCCGCACACACACACACACACACACACACACACACACACACACACACACACACACACATACACAGACATCATTTTAAAAAATGTTATAATCGGATTGTAGGGACCTTAAATCGTGCTTATTTAATAAAATCTGGATATGCGAATTTTAGCATGAATCCAATACCTCTCTTAGCGAGAGGTAAAAATAATACAACAATGTCAAGTACGAAATGCAAATAAAAAAAAATATAATAAAATACATAATATGTATTGATATTATTCGTATAATAATCACATTGCATAATTTATATAAGGGTTTTTCTTGTAATTTGTGTTTAAATCTTAGTCTTTATGTTTAGATTATAATTACGAGCAGATTTTAGCTTATATTATAATGTACATTACAAGTTTACTACTAGCTACAAAATATAAATATTGGTCAATACGTTTACTTTACTAACATATTATATGTAATATCTGAAATAAATATTCAAAAAATTGAATCATTTGTAGATTTCATATTGCTAGTAAGAAAATTTATGCACGCTTATGTGCAAAGAGAACTGCTTGAATATAAGTGTCATAAATCGTGCGGTTCGGAATGTTTTTCTATTGTGTTAGGCCATAAAAGGTCGTAAAATCACTATTTTACTTTTAACGCAGTGCGGTATCTAAGAAAAATTATATATTTAACATACCGCATCGTAGGAATTGTGAATCGATCTGCATTCCTAAGGCTTGCTAAGTTAAATCGTCGAGACTATATCAATTTTGTGACGTTTAAAAAACGTCCGTTATTTCTACTCAGCCCTATACTATTTATCAAACCTCGTATATTGAACTAGAGAAATACAGTAACTACATTAGTGTATTCTATTTTTATCTGATAAATCAGTTCAATCAATTTGAATACCCTTTGAACAATACATCTCAATCAGTACATACCGCATTTATAAATCCGGTTCACTAACATTCACACACATACTCACACATATACATAGACGGTCATTCTTTCATTATCTGAGTTGAAATTTCGAGATGTGATATCGCATTGGCTTTGACTGCAGCACCAGGATACGAGAATAAACAGAACACGATCGCGCTGACTACTTGGCATGGCAGAAACAGAAGAATGATGGTTCAGTGGCCTGGTTTCGCGACTGTGGTTTGTTTTACCAAACCGACATGCCAAATTTACTAGGATGTGAAAAACTGTGTTCCATAAAAGCTGTCACATTTAGAAATGTAAAATAAAATATATCATCACGGCATATTACCCATTTCTGGGTGTGTCAGTATCTACAACACATGTAGACATCGGTAATGATGACGATATATTTTACCGTGTGGGTGCTTACCAGGCGTCACTTTTTGTGCCATTTAAAATTGGAAATATTTTGCGTCTGTCGGGATCGAACCCGGTTCCCCCAGGTTCGCGACCAGATTATTGGAAATACTCGTTCAAATTCTTAATTTAAAGCATGCTTTTTACCTCCAGCTCCCCTAGGTAAGAGAGGTGTAGGGATCGTGCTAAAAATAGCATATCGAGATTTTAGTAAAAGACCACGTTTTAAGGTCCCTAGAATCTAATTTTAACATTTTCACGATGATGATGATGATGATGATGATGATGATGTGTGTGTGTGTGTCTGTGTGGATTGTGTGGACACGATTACTCCAATCCTATCAATCAGAAAAAAATTAAATTTTGTACACCCATTCTACTAATGTGGGAAGTGCTCATTAGTTTTTAGTGCATATCGGATAACCGGAAGTATCACTTATACAAGCTTTTAACAGTTTTTCTTGAAAAAAATCATTGAATATAATTTTTCAGCAACTTTTACTAATAAAAATTGAATATAATGGTACAATCTTTAATAGGGGATTCCAGGTCAATCGAATTAAAGGAAAATAGTAAAAAAAATACGAATGTATATGCTGAATAACGAATATTAATAAAAAAATGAAATGGTATAATAGGAAATAAGGAGTTTTTTGTTATAGCGCTTCGACTCGAATATGAATTCAATATATAATATTTTGATTGGCGACCGAAAGACTGCCTATACATGCATAACAAATAGCGTGTTAGGAGGTGGGGGTTACTACCAATGGAAGTTAACAAGTTCAAATTCGAAAGGAGGGGCTAACATTCCTGTACTGCAGTTTTCAAACAGTTTTTATTTCAACATAAATTTCTTGCATTAAACTTAATAATTTAAATACACTTGTAATTATAAAGTATGTAGACTTATACAGTGTTACAATATTCATTTATTTTTATGTAAATATAACTTAAAATAGCATATATAAAAACACATATGCGTGACTCGCTTATTAATAGGATTTTTTTCAACGGATTTTCATCAATAGTCTTAGTTTTCCTAAGATTTTCAGATGAAATAATAAAAAATAAAAATGGTGGAATCCCCCATTCTACGATAATTTTTGTATATCATCTTGCCTATGCGTCAAACAAAAACATAATATTTTAATAAGAATTTTGACATATTTAAACAAATGACACTGTCGGGAAGCAATTTCATTAAAATTAATAATAAAACTGTATTAAGAAGATTGTATTGAGTCTAATGAAATTAAAATTAGTAAAAATAATATATGTAATAATGTATGCGTTATCAAAGTGTCAAATAGTTTACAACTACACATTAACAAAATGGATCATGTAAAGCAATAAATATATGCAAAGGAACTTAATATGGTTTGCAGAATATGTAGGTATGTATTTAAATTAATAAAAAATTAAAAGCGGGAGATATTGTATGTTGACCACATCAGATTTTTATTTAATTATTTACGAAAGTAACAAGAGATTATTAATATTTTTATTACTATAATAAATATTGCATATACTTTCATTTACAATAATTTCTAAAAAATGTGTAACAGGCTCATTATTATGAGTTTGGGCTCATTTATGAAATTATCCCAAAAATAAAGATAGAAGTGGAACTGAAACAAAAAATAATAATAAATATAACATAATGTGTGTATGTCTGGATGTTGTAGACACGATTCCTCAAAAACTATAAGACGTAAAAAATATTTAACTGCAGTTTCCTTAATCTGACATTCCTGGGAAGAGCTTAGAAAAATTCTTCTAAATATAATTTTTTGGGAGTTTTTTTTATTAAATATTGAAGAACATAAAATTCTCCATCTAACACATTTAAATTTTTTATTATATCTTTATATATTTAGAGAGAAAGACACTATAATATATATAGAGTAATCTAATCGCAGAGGCTAAGGCACTAAGGAAACCAGCTGACAAATTCCAATGTTTATAACATAGTTTGTAAATGACACATATCAGTGTCAAAAATCAACAGTTTTAGTGACATTCTGATACCTTTTTCTGGGAAGTATATTTCATCTTTCTTATTGTTTTATTAATTAAATATTTGAAATTATAGGTAAAATTGTGGTAAAATGCATATATCCATTAGAAATCTGGTTAATGAATTAGAAGAATCTCTGACATTTAAAAACTTCCTCATACAATGAAAAATAGATATAATTAGAATTATATGTGTGCAGAAGACATGTTAAATACAATAAAAAACAATATTTGGGTAAAGTTCTGTAATATTTTGTTATAAAACGACGGTTCGAAAGCGAAGTGCAATACAATACTTATATAAGCCTAATATGGAAACAGCAAGAGGTCTTGTGCTGGCCACAACAAATTTTTTATAAGAAAGTTCCATTATGAAAACGAGTTCATATTTCAACATTTCCATATTCTAAAAACATAAATGAAAACAATACAAAACATCAAAACGCAAATAACTTATTGGTTATATTTTTAAGTATGTTTTTATATTTATACTCTCTGGTTCCTGTTTATTATCTTAATCACTTTATAATCTATAATTTATTGATCAATTATTAAAAAATAATTCCACCGTAATTGGAATTTTACACACTAACAATATAGATTACAAAATAAGGCGCCGAATGAAATAGATAATTTAAAGTATAGTTCTTGAAATGTAGCTTCATTGTGGTTACGGGGTTTTCCTAATTAATTCTCAAATACCACCAATGAATTTCAGATAAATTTATATATCTTAATAGTTTTTAAAATAACCGGATATGATGATATGAATACAAGATTGTTATTAATTTCTTCAAATTTCTACTTAGGTAATTTACAACATTATCAACTTTACCATAAGTAAAGCACACAATTTTATTTAGTTGCTAGTGACATCTACACTTCTTTTTTAATTACTAAAATTTTCATTCATTGTGCGTGAACTCGTAAAACAAATTACCACCATTGCGCGTAAGTACAAGAGTAATAATTAATTTCCCTAATTGAACTTGGGTATGTTTTTTTATTGCACCTAAAAGCTACGATGTATCTTCTATCTGCGGTTCGTTGTCGTCAATGTTACATAGGATTAATCGCAAAACTGCACTGAATAAAAAAAAACGCATTTTGAATGACAGCTTAATAGTAACATAACCTATAAAAATATGTATGCACGAATTTCTTGATGCATTTCTTTTTAAATGTACAACACACACCTGTCAAAGTCAAGAAATTTGTCGGCAATGACTTAGGTGCACCTATACTTTCGAGTCGGATGCATATCTGCGGAGTAGTTGCAGAAAAATCTGCGTAGTATACTAAATTTAAAAAAAAGTTTGTTGTGGCCAGCACAGCACCTCTCGCCATTTCCATTTTCTGCTATATGCGTATTGTATTGCACTTCGCTATCGAACCGTCGTTTTATATCAAATAATTACAGAACTTTACCCAAATATTTTTTTTTTTATTGTATTTAACATACAACACATACAATTCTAATTAGGTATTTCTATTTTACATTTTATGAGAAAGTTCCTAAATGTCAGAGATTCTTTCAATTCATTAACCATATTGGCGGTATTTCTGATGGATATATTCATTTTACCTACAATTTTAAATATTTATTTAATAAAACAATAAGAAAGTAATAAAAATGTACTTCCCAGAAAAAGCTATCAGAATGTCACTAAAACTGTTGATTTTTGACAATGACATGTGTCATGTTATAAACATTGGAATTTGTCAACTGGTTTCCTTAGTGCCTTGGCCTCTGCGATTAGTTTACTCTGTTAAATTGCAAAGCTGACTAATTTTTAAAAATTAATTTCTTTATAATGCTTTAAATTTACATCTATTGAATATGAAGGAAAATGTATAATTAAACCGTATAAATAGAGAAGAGTATTTTCTTTAATATATATAATAACAAAATGTCAAAAAATAATATTTAACTGCGTTTTTTTAAGAAAAACTGTTATAAATTTCAAAAAAGGGTACTTCCGGTGGATCGATTATAACCAAAATCTAATCAATTCTTCATAGGGATGTACAGAAGAGGAATACGAAAGAATTATAATTTTTAGAATTGTAGTATTGGAGTTATCGTCGGAGAAAAATTTGTCACACACGGACACACATACACACACACATACATACATACATCATCTTAAAAATAGTAAATTCGTATTGTAGGGACCCTAAAACGTGCTTATTCATTAAAAACTCACCACCGAATTTTTTGACCAAAGACAATACCTTCCTTACCTAAAGGTGACGGAAGGTAAAAAGGTGAAACTTCAGGTTTAAAAGATGAAATTTCAAGTTTTAAAAATTTTTGCGTATTGCTCTTCTACGCTTCCGTAGTTTGCCAATTCCCATTCCCAACCAAATATGATTTCGTATCTCGATTCGAGCATACCATTCGTATGTACATACCCATTAATATAGATCATTGTCTGGGTTTAAATGTCTGTCACCTTTGCTATTGCTGCATTATGCTAGTCCATGTTTTGCCATGCCTAACCCTGTCCATGACCGAGGTAATGTACGATACGTCACTCTCGGACCAGGATGTGAATAGAGGCAACCTTGTACATACGTACACACTACAGACATACTGGCTACATGTAAACCTTTCACCGTACAACACGTTGCTAGAAGATGCTACACCAACACCAAACAGATATCATTACAGATTATACATATTTATGGAGGAACTTCACTATATCAAATGCAAAAATAGTCAATTGTGGTTTGAAAGAAAATATTAAATATTGTATGATCCTTGTAGATGTTGTTGAATGAATCAGCAATATTTGAAATTCTTGCAGTATGCCTAAGTACTTTATATGTACATATTCTTCTTTACGATCTAAGGCGTCTTTTGGGTCATTCCGGGAGAGATGACACAGAGAGGTAATTTTCCTGAAATATTTTTGGTAAAAAAATTATCCAATTGAATCCCTTTATTACACAAACAACAAACTTACACTGAAAATTTTTTGGTTAAAAGATTATCCAATTGAATTCCTGTATTTCTGATCACGTGTGCGAAAGTAACCAATCAAAACAAACTAACACTGAAAATTTTTTGGTTAAAAAATTATCCAATTGAATCCCTTTATTGCTGACCACGTGTGCGAGAGTAACCAATCAAAACAAACGTACACTGATAATTATCCTAAGACTATTATCATTTATGTCACTAAGTTGCTAAGTAACAAACACTTTTTGACATATAATTAAAGATTAATTGTTTTAATTTAAAAATGTCATTTTCACGCTGTCAATGAAAATGATGATTTAATCAACAAAATTATAGAAGAAAACACATCAATACTGTATTAAATAAAAAACTAAATGTGGAGAATATTTATGGACTTTTGTATGTCATCTTCTTCTCTTTGGTCTCACTCAAAGAGGTCTTATTCTCATTGCACACTTCACACTGAACATATTCATAGCCACATTCACGTTCATAGCTATTAGTGACATCTACTGGGCTATGTTAGACTAAAAAATTCTGTCAAATACAAATTTTAGGCAAATTTAATGTTAAAACTGCAAAAAAATTTCTCGCCGAATACCCCTCGATCATTGATAAATACTTATAATTTTATCACACTTCCTCAAGCACGTTGCTTTTAGGTAACACCACCTCCGCCTTCGGCGTCGGGCTGTTACCAGGCAACGCGCTTTCGGTAATTGTCATAAAATTATTTCATAATTATCAATGTCCTCGGGATATTATAGCTGAAAATAATAATGGTACTGAGGTTGCAGTATGACAATAGTGTATAAGGGCTGGTTTATGATGAATTTAATTTATAAATTTACATTTAGAAATTTTGATTTAAAATTTACAATTTTCTCTCTGGTTTATGTTCGATTTTGAAATTCTGGAACTTTCCAATCAGTATCTACCACGTGACTTGTTTCTGCTTGTCATTTGACGTTTCATCAGTTATCAGTTCAGATATTAGGTTACAATTATGTTTTCTTCACCATGAATTTGTTCGACGCTAATGAACATGATGATTTTCATAATATGGGGAATGTTTAAAACTTTAAAAGGTGGTTGGTCTGTTAGGCCGTGGTTAGGCCTATGAACGTATTGATTTGTCAACTGGCAGTATCATTATTTCTGTTTGGGGGATTCCACCATTTTTACCTCTCGCTAAGAGAGATATTGGAATCATGCTAAAAATCTCATATCCAGATTTTAATGAATAAGCACGTTTCAAGGTCATTAGAGTCCGATTTTAACATTTTTACAATAAAGTGTGTGTGTATGTGTGTGTGTGTGTGTGTGTGTGTGTGTGTGTGTGTGTGTATGGCTGGATGTTGGACGGACGATTCCTCAAAAACTATAAGACATAAGACCTGTTTAGCTATGAATTCCTCAATCTAACATTCCTGGGAAGAGCTGAAAAGGTTTTGGTAACAATTGAACAACCGGAAGTAGTAGTTTTTTAATATATCTTCTATAAATTTAGAGATTAAGACGCTATAATATATAGAATATCGGGATATAATAAGTCGAGTAGACGAAACTACAATAAGGAAACCAGTTGACAAATTAAAATGTCTATAACATAGTTTGTAAATGACATATATTAATGCCAGTGTCAAAAATCAACAGTTTTAGTGACAATCGGATAGCTTTTTTCTGGGAAGTATATTTAATCTTTCTTATTGTTTTATTAATTAAATATTTGAAATTATAGGTAAAATGCATATATCCATTATCCATCAGAAATACCGCCAATCTGGTTAATGAATTGGAAGAGTCTCTGACAATCAGGAACTTCCTCATACAATGAAAAATAGATGTAATTAATATTTTATGTGTGCAGAAGACATGTTAAATACAACAAAAAACAATATTTGGGTAAAGTTCTGTAATATTTTGTTATAAAACGACGTTTCGATAGCAAAGTGCAATACAATACTTATATAGCCTAATATGGTAATGGCGAGAGATCTTGTGCTGACCACAACAGATTTTTTTTTATATATATAATTAAATCTGAAAATATTAGGAAAACTAAGACTATTGATGAAAATCCGGTGAAAAATTCCTATTAATAAGCGAGTTATGGTCTCCCGAATTTTGAAAAGATTGACGTGACGTCACCCTTATGTGTTTTTATGTCAAACTGTTTTCATCATGGACCTAAATGTTCTTAAAATATATGCTATTTTAAGTTATTTTTACATAAAATAAATGAATATTATAACACTGTATAAGTCTACATACTTTATAATTACAGGTGTATTTAAATTATTAAGTTTAATGCAAGAAATTTATATTAAAATAAAAACTGGTTGAAAACTGCCGTACAGGAATGTTAGCCCCTCCTTCCGAATTTGAATTTCTTAACTTCCATTGGTAGTAACCCCCACCTCCTAACACGCTATTTGTTATGCATGTATAGGCAGTCTTTCGGTCGCCAATCAAAATATTATATATAGATTTCATATACGGATCGAAGCGCTATAACAAAAAACCCCTTATTTCCGAAATATCTAAATGATACCATTTCATTTTTTTTTTTTATTAATATTCGTTATTTAGCATATACATTCGTATATTTTTACTATTTTCCTTTAATTCGATTAAGCTGGAATCCCCCATTCTTCAAATATACTCGTATGAGTGTGCATGTATTTAATTCCTTACTATTTTGCTATCCCCCGTTGCATTGAAACTACTTGTTTCGCTCACGTATCTACAGCTGCTTTTGAGCGATTACCCTGTGAATGTTTTTCAGTTTTCACAGTTTTATGCTCGTTTATAAAAAAAAATTCATTAACAATAATTCTCTCAATATCTGCTACTTTTTTAATGAATCTTGAAGAAAAAAAGTAGAAAACCCGAACGTATCGGTGGTTAGAAATTTTATTTGTGGTCACATCATTTGTCTTAGATGTCATGTATCATGTATCAAAAAGTAAATAGACATATTAATAACCGAAACTTTTTAAAATATGCATTATGTTTCTTATTAGAATATAATTATTGTTTTGCCACATTTTTCTTAGAAATTAAATATATAAAACGCCTACATACAATCTTGAAAAATGCATCACTAATTTACCTTTGAGAATAAAGTAAATATGTTATTGTACATTTGTTTGCAAAAAAAGCAACAGAGTTAATTACAAATATATTCCAGAGAAATTAACCACCCCTCTTTTAACTTAGAAAGAATTAAAACTCATGTTTTTTTTTTTAATTTTGTCATCTTAATTGACACTAATGACTTAAAATAGCGAAAAATAGGTGCACGCGATTTTTTTGCAAACCAGTACACAGTGACGGACAGATAAAAATAGGATAGTATTTTTTTCTAGTATAAACACTGATCCTTGATAATCCCAGAAGTGTTATAATTTGAAGATAAGTAAATTATTGAGCAACATTACACAAAATAATTTAATGGGGAAGTTTAGCATGGTAAAAATTCTACATAACATACTATTTTCTCACAAATATAACAAAAATGACTGCTGAAATTGAAATTAAAAATTAAAATTATTGCTCCATTTATTTATAATTAATATTTTTTGGGTAAACTCTAAGTACGTCACAAGTCAGTTATGCGCAAACTCAGACAGAACGGTGAAAGCGAACCACTTGAACGTAGGTCGAACAACACCTCAGTCTCAAGTGACTGGTAACCGCAACAGCGTGCGTCAGTGTATAATAGACATACGTTGTACCAAGCCTCTACCGACGTCATCACAGCTTAAAATCGGCTTTTCCGGAAAATCTGGGCATTTTTGAAAAAAATAAAACATGTTACATCATTTTTCAAGTCATTTCCCATGGAGTAAAAGAATAAAAAAAACTCGCTAAACTTCCCCATTTAGGAAACGATTTAATAAAATAGGCCCATAAACCACAACAAAAATTAATAAAATGTACACTTTATCCTTAAAGTACTACTCAATAAATAACGATTAAGACAGAAAAAAACATATTTTAATAATTACTTTTCGAGATATTTGAATTTATTTCCAGGGGTACAGATGACGTACACTATTGGTATCTTTCTCGCGCAGCCTACTAGAGAAAGATAGCTATAGGTTTCATTAGAAATCAAGTGCAGCTATACAAAAAACAATTATGACTTTTTGATACCACGAATTGCTTCAAAATTAAATGAACTTTCATTTAAAAATATTTTAAAAAAAATTGGTTTATGGCCCCATTATTTAAAAACTTCAACTTTTTTAATACTTGGTCATTGCACCATTTCGATTATTAACTTCGGTCAGTCTGCGTGGCATGGAATTAACTAAATTCATAGAATATTCGACGGTAACAACATTTTTCCATATGCATTATTAACTGTTTTTAGTAGTTCTTAGTATCTCAATTAATCTTCTTAACTTCTTCATTTGAGATTCTGTGTCTCCCTGATCCTGGATTCGTTCCTATTCTGTCTTCCTGTCTCCATTTATTTAAAATGCTAATGACAGAATTTTTATTAATAATATAGCGCAGGGCAATTTGTTTAATCGGCATTCTTCTTCCGATTTGACAATAGGATCCTCCACTATATTTTTTTTAATATTTTTTTACAAAACTTCATCTAAACTGAAAGTCATATGTAATTTTAGAAAGTCTTTATTGTTATTCGTTAAGGCGTAATCATTTTTTAAATATTCTGTGACGTAGATATAGAGATGATTTTGTTCTCAAACAGTGGATTTCGCTAATATCACATAATTTTTTTTTCAGTACTTTTAAAATGTATAAATATGTTAAAATAACCATGTGGTCAATAATTGGAAATATGGGTGGATAATAAGTAATTTACTTTTAATGTCATAATTAATAAAAAATACTACGTATATATTATAGTCCAAGATTTGATTACCACTGGTAGCCTGTCATTCAACATATCTTTTACTTTCATACCAACGCTTGTAATCTGTCGTGGCATCATAAATTTAAACTAGTATTATTTGGTTTATTTCTGTTGTTTTATTGTTGTTATTTTCTGCATTTATATACTTGCAAATGGGTTCTGTACTTCAAAAAGGCGATAGTAGAAGGTTTGAAAGTAGTAAGAATTTGGAATAGAATAAATGTGTGACGTAGATATAGAGATGAGGAAATAGTAATAAAAACTCGATTATTTTAGAAACTAATAACTATTTTTAAACTTTGATAGTCCTTAATATACAGTTTTAAGGTCTGGTTTTAATATAACTGACCCTTGTTCTAATTTGTTACTACGGTGGAGGACCCTATTACCGAACACTTTACACTGTACAGTATCGCTAATTCAAGGGATTTTTTTACTTCGGTTTGACAATGCAGTTTTGATAAATCAAAATGACAAATATCATAATTATAAAGCCAAATTCAAGCAACTAAATCTTACAGAAGAAAGTTTACTTGATTTTTCAACATGTCCTATTTTCTTTTGTCCGCCATTGTACTTTAATAATAAAAGAAAAAATAGTCGAGAATTATTGTCATAATGTTTGAATGTTATCTCACGTACTCGTGTACTTATTTGGCTCATGACCTTAAAACAGTTACTATTAATTACACTGCGTTGTCGTTGCATTATTCTATTATAATTGCAGCAGACGGAAAACGTTTTTTCGATTTTTTATGGAGGTTTCCTGTGTGTTTTTGCTTACAACAGGACGTGATTACAGACGAATGACGAAACTTATTAATCAGCTTAAACTACAACGTTTTTTTCTCATTACACGTTTCCTAATTTCAGACATAATTCATTGAAACATTCACACACAACATGATATGTTTATGTTTCTATCATCAAACGTATTCACTTTCCTATCATTTTGTTGATTAATTCGTCTATCCCTCGGTATCATACTATCCAAATAGAAATTTCCCCAATATTATTATAATTTGTAAATTTATATAAGTACTTAATTTAACTACGGTCCTTCGGAACCCCATTAAAACTTTTGCCTATTTTTATACTGCGTGTTCCATTTGAAAGTGCCACCATTGGGATTTCGAGAACTATAAGAGATACGATGTCGGTTAAATGGAACTTTTTGTGCGCCTTTGGGAGGACATCTCAAATGTGCTTCCGTTTTTCCAAAAATTCTCAAAGGGCAGTAGATAATGACGAAAAACTGAATATTGTTGATTTTTTCTTTTTCAAATAACGTCTAAACTATTAGAAATTGAGAAAAACGTTTCAAATATAAAAGATAGATATTTTTATTAGCTATCCAGTGGCGTACGAAATAAATTTTTATATCCGTAAATTTTCGAGCTATAACACAAACTTATATTTTTTTAAATGGAACCCATATCTGATTTCAGTCTCAAAAAAATAATTCTTTTTTCTCTTTTCAATGATGTAAGGGTTATTATGTTTTATATTTGTTTTGCTCCTAAAATTTAATTTTTCTCTTTATTTTCCTGAACTTTCTTATTATTTCCCAAAAAAACATTATTATTTTTATTAATTATATTGTATTTGATCGAAATAATTTGTTTTATGCCTTTATTACTTAATATTTTCATTCTAGACTCACAATTACAAATTACACTATAATGTGCTAAGGGCGACCAGTTACAAAATAAAATAAAAATTGATACGAGTGTTGAGCAAAATTTTCTAACGAAATAAATTATTTAAATACAAGGAGTATTTCTAAATAGGAATCTACCAATATTTTTAAAATAATTATAAATTTAATACAAAATAAGGAAAAAATAATAATTTTTAAGGCAAAACAAATATAAAATATAATAACCCTTACATCGTTGAAAAGAGAAAAAAATATGAGTTTTGTTATATCTCGAAAATTTACGGATATAAAAATTTGTTTTATATGCCACTGGTTAATTAATAAAAATAACTATCTTTTATATTTGAAACGTTTTTCTCAATTACTAATAGTTTAGAAGTTATTTGAAAAAGAAAAAATCAACAATATTCAGTTTTTATCATTATCTAGTGCCCTATGAGTATTTTTGGAAAAACAAAAGCACATCTGAGATGGCCTCCCAAAGGCGCACAAATAGTTCCATTTAACCGACATCGTATCTCTTATAGTTCTCGAGATCCCAATGGTGGCACCTCTAAATGGGACACACTGTATAGTTTCAAGCAATTTACAACTTTCACAAACATATAGGCTCGTAGATATTTTATATAAAACATTTTTTTTCACTTTCTAATAGTTACGAAGTTATTTGAAAACTAAATATTGGCCAAGGCCGCCACAACTTTTGTCTTAGTAGAATTATCCGATTTTTTTAAAAAAACAATACACATTTAAGTAACCTCTGAAAGTAAACAAAATGTCTCATTTAATCAACGTCGTAACAGAGGTAATCACCGAAATAATTCATTTTTCATTGCCTTATATCTCAGAAACTATTGAAGTTCGGACCCATGTTGATTAAGCTTTTTCAACTCATTTTGGTCAGTACTATATGCCCTCATAATTGTGACACTTATTTTTTAACACCCTATACATTGTAATGTTTCCCGGCCTTGTAGTAATAACGTAACGTAGGCTATGACCCGAATTAATGTGACGTCACGTTCGGCTCTCCCCGAGTTTATCCGAATGATCGTGACGCGTGACGGATCAGGCTTGCTCACTGCTTAGCAAAATGTATGCAAGGTGCTCCTAAAGACGTAACTTTTCAAACTATAGCAAATTATATTTTATCTAAATCCAACAACAATAATTCCATCATTCCTTCTGTAAATGATATATATTATCTTGATGGTGAATCGAGTCCACTAACCAAACCACAGTGACGTCAATGCTATCAGAAATATGTGGTCGCTTTCCATTTTTATCCTGATAATGAATTACAAACTGCGAATTGAATTCAAGTATTTCATATTTCGATATAGATATTCTTTATTATTGTGTTGTGTTTGTTTACATAGCATGTCAGCTAAATATAGACGACATCAAGATGTTTTGTTTTGCATACGTTCTGTATTGTGTAAAAAATAAAAGATAATGTGGAAAAAATATTTATTTGATTGATTATTACGTTTTAAAGTGTGAGTGTTGTTCTTCATTAAATTGTTTTGAAGTTTTTCTACTCTTGACGCACAGTTAAATACAGAAACGTATAAGGTATGATGTTTTTTTTGTTTTTTGTTTATTTACTTATAAGTATATTTGAATTACGAAGATTAAGCTAGAACTATTTGTTATTTGAAATTAAGTGAAGCGAAAGTTAAATTAGTTAAAACCTAACAATTTTTAAAGTATCGTAGTAAGTTAAAATATGGAATGGGCTACTTGCGTACCTTTTTTTATTTAATATATTTGAAGAGAAGGTAAAAACTTGCTACCCATAATTTTTCTTTTGACAAAATTTTTATTAATTAGCCAGAAAAAAAATAATGAAATTTTATTATTTGAATTCCCGCCATGCATGACGTAGAATTACGCCGTACCAGTGAATAGTCGTAAAGTCACAACGTGGTGCCGTCCCATAGTAATGGTATGTTTGTGCGGGTAATGTAGATCACCTGTTTGACGTTTCAATAATACTTTCGAGGCTAGTATTTTAGTTTATCTTTTTCGTATTGATATTTTAAATTACAAGTAACTACCTATGTGTTTCTTTATAAAGTAATTAATGTATTTGAGAGACCAGAGAGAGAGAAGAAAAATGAACTAATGTCAAATTCAAATTAAAACTTTCTCGCACGCCATGCCATCTATTGACAACATTCTTAAACATGCTTCCCCTCCCCAGTTTAATATAAAGACGTCACAAAAAATTTTCTTTCTTAATTTAGTAAAAAACAAATAATTATTTTAAAATGAAATTTATATTTTTATATATGTTTTCAATATAACATTACGTATATAGTGACAGAAATCGGATTTTCAGTACCAAACAAGTAGCCCATTAATCAAATCATGATTTATAATTTGATCGATTTAAATAAAGGATTTTAAGTTTGTATATATCCAGTAAAATTGTAACACGAACATAACTATTTTCTACAAATTCGAAATTCCATACCGAAAGTTCCTTGGAAAAGATTCTATAAATCCGATAAAATTATAACATGAACATACACTATGTAAATAGCACTTGACACCGACATCTGTCAATTAGAATTATTTGAATATATCAACTGTTTCCATGATTATAGCAGAGATGGCTGATTTATGAGAGTTAATCTCTTTATAATTCTTTAACTCTATATCTAATGTGTAATCAAACCGTATAAACAATCAAATGTTCTTTCATATTTATAATAACATATAATGTCAAAAAATTATATTTAACTGCGTTTTTTCAAGAAAAATTATTAAAAAGAACTTCAAATAAGGGAATTCCGATTGACCAATTATAACCACAATAATCAGCGCTTTATATGGATGTAAAGAAGTAAGGTATTTTTTTCAAATCTCCTATATTCCTATAAACAAGGTAAATTCTCCTATATTTTCAATATTCCAGTAAACAGAATAAAATCAGAATTACTAATGACTAAATTTTGAAATGAATCGCTAAGAATATTATGATTCTGATAAAAAATGTTTATTGAAAGAAGCGCAAAGCCATGGAAAGTATAATAACTAACCATTTTTTTTTGTTATAATATTTTAATTAAAAGTTTGAAATTAAAATGTGTCCTGTATATTCACCAAATCTCGTATATTTTGTGGATATTCAGTTCTCCTATATAAAAGTTTTTAAAATCTGGCAACCTTATAAAGAAGAGGAATACGAAAGAATTATAATTTTTACCTCCCGCTACCCTTGGTAAGGGAGGTATAGGGATCGTGCTAAAAATTACATTTCGAGATTTTAGTAAGGTCCCTAGAATCCATTTTTAACATTTTCACGATGATGTCTGTATGTGTGTATGTATGTGTGTGTGTGTGTGTGTGTGTGTGTGTGTGTGTGTGTGTGTGTGTGTGTGTGTGTGTGTGTGTGTGTATGTGTAGGAATTTTTTCTTCGCTCTAACTCAAATACTATCATTCAGAAAATTCTGAAACCTTGTATTTCTACCATATTCTCTAATACAAAAAGAAGCCATTAGATTTTGGTGTAAATAGGATAAACAGAAATGGCACTTTACTTGAAGCCCATAATGGTTTTTCTTCAAAAAATACCATTAAATGCCATTTTTTCGCATTTTGTCATTATAAAAATTATAGATTATTGAATTTTGTACAGGTATACATTAATACTTTTTCTATATATTTTACAGATAAATTTAAAAATAATTTTTTTATTAGTCCCGAAGCCTAAGATAAACACAATTCCTTTGTTACACAGTTTATTTTTCAAATTAATGTAACTTGACAGGTAAACGTCATTGTTAAAAAACTAATCTCTTGAAATTAATAATAGTGACATATTAAATAATAAAGAAAATCGTAAATAAAGCAATGGTTATAGGCAATGGAACATAATATAGTTTGAAGCATTACTAAATACGTAGGTATATGTATTTAAATTAATAAAAATTAAATAGCGGGAGGTTTTGTGTTGGCCACATCAGATTTTTAAATTTTAGTATTGAAGTTATCGTCGGATAAATTTTTGTCACACACAGCACACACACACACACACACACACACACACACACATATATATATATATATATATATATATATATATATATAATCATCATAAATTGGTAAAATCGTATTCTAGGGACCATAAACCCTTATTCATTAAAAATTGGCCACCGAATTTTTTGACCAAAGACAATACCTTCTACTAATTTCCGTTGTTAAGAAAAAATAGTAAATGTTATAAACCATAGATTTTAGAAACTATTGATAAAGTACATGTAGTTCCAATACATACATATAGCGCGAAAAACTATAACAATTCTTTTAACTTTTAATTAGTTCTAATTTTGGGTCTATCAGTTTTCTTCATTTAAATCTGTCAATTCTTGCTACTGAAAGTGTGTCTATTGAGTTCTTCAAATTCATTCCTGTTCCATCATAATAGGAATAAGTTCTATATCTTTTCCCAATACTGCTGCTTTTGGAAGTATAATATCTACATCATAGATACAACTGCTTTTGAAAATATCCGTCTAATATCTAATTCCTGCTTTCTTGTGTCCGTGAGTCGTACCACTCTATTTCCTCCATCATCCTCATCTTGATCCGGATGATTTTGGGTCAGCGAGTCCACGTCTCTTCGTCCTCTCTAGCTCGGCTAGCTGCTAGTTCAGTGACCTGCAGCTTGTACACTTGTGCAGGTGGCTATGGCGATGCTCGCTTGTCGCCCAACGCAGACAGAGACAGCTACAGCTACACACACAGTCGACCCGGATCTAGTCGTCATTGGCCGTCCTGGGGCTGACGTCACATTCATACGGAGAGAGGCCCGTTAGCGCGGCCCATGAGGTAGAATTCTCGGGGGATTTGGATTGTGTCAGAAGGTGGAAATATCATAAGGTTGGATTAATGAGAATTCTTGGAGATATAACACATTGAATTGTGTAATAAAGTAATGGAAGCTTTTATTCTAAATATACGAAGGATTTTTTTTTGTAATCTAACTATCCATGTTCCGTGATGAAATTTTCATTTTTCTGCTGATAACAAACATTATTCAGTGTATCATTTTGATGTAACAGTCTTCTGTAAAATGTTTGAGGTATAGTTATAGGCTGTGCCAACTTTTAGTGCTATGACTTCTGTATTCAAGAGATGTAATGTTATTTCTTTTAAACGAATTAAGGGTTAATGAGATCTGTGATCTTCAGAAGAGTATATAATAGGCAGTTTTAACTTAAAATTTAGTTTTGTTTAAACTTGCGCAGCAATAAGTTTACAACTTAAAAATGTGGAGGTAGAAAGCGTATTCATTTATATGATGATGCAAAACAAATTATTATACATGTGTACAATAGTTTAAAAAGTGACAAAAAAGAAGAAGCACCTTTATTAGAAACTGCATTAACACTAAAACATGGCACGACCTATACAGGGTGTCTCAGGACGAGCTTACGCTATCTATATTTTAAATACTATTTAATATAATTTAACGAAATTTGGTATCTAGATGTTATCCAACATGCCCGTTTTAACTAAAATATTTTCAAAGCAGTAGCACTTCCGGTTTGACCGGAAATTGACCTCAACTTTCTTATTTTAAATGGAATACGCTATATTTTATTTTACCATTGAATGCAGCGGAAAATTTTACATATGAAACAATAAAAACATTTTACTTATAATCAACTACTTCCGGCGTTATTCAACTTTTTTTGATTTTTTGTCTGAAATCCGGCACATTTTCAAAACTCTGTATATGGGGAACGAGATCGAATTTTTATAATCTGAAAAAAGCCTTTTATAAAGGAGACTTTAAGCTACATTATCCATAGAAGAATCCTCGATTATTTATAAAAATGTGACGGGTACGTTACACCAAAATTACAGGTGACAAACTTCAAAAAAGACAATTTTTTTAAATGGAACCCCCCCTTTTTTATTACATACATGTGTACTACGACAAAAAATAAGGGTACTTTATGTAACATGTCCTATGTTAAAAGTTGATAGAATTTCAGTAAATTAGAAAAACATGTAATCTGGGTATAATTATTTTATTAATATGGGTAAGTAAGCCATGGAAAAACAATGTTTGTTTTTACAAACTCATCTACTTGATTTCTTAAATAATTTACCGTTGGATCAAAGGAATTTAATATGGTACCAGCATGATGGCGCTCCACCCTACAATAGCCATAGAATAAATAATTTTTTGGAAACAATTTTTGAAGATAGGTGGCTGGCAAATAATGGACCACATAGGTGGCCTCCTCGTTCACCCGATTTAACTCCATTTGATTTTTTTGTTTGGGGTTACATTAAAAACGTCGTCTATCAAAAACCTTTAACTACTAAAGAAGATTGCCAACATAGGGTATGAACAGCATTTAACAACATCTCTCTTCGGATGATAAAAAATGCTACACAAGAAGTATTGAATAGAGTAACAATGTGCTTACATATGAAGGGAGGACAGTTTGAATATGTATTAAATTAATCATAGTTTTGTATTTAGAATTTATTTGTTTTTGCCATGGCTTACTTATCCGTATTAATAAAATAATTATACCCAGATTACATGTTTTTCTAATTTACTGAAATTCTATCAACTTTTAACATAGGACATGTTACATAAAGTACCCTTATTTTTTGTCGTAGTACACATGTATGTAATAAAAAAGGGGGGGTTCCATTTAAAAAAATTGTCTTTTTTGAAGTTTGTCAACTGAAATTTTGGTGTAACGTACCCGTCACATTTTTATAAATAATCGAGGATTCTTCTATGGATAATGTAGCTTAAAGTTTTTTTCAGATTATAAAAATTCGATCTCGTTCCCGATATACAGAGTTTTGAAAATGTGCCGGTTCAGACAAAAAATCAAAAAAAGTTGAATAACGCTGGAAGTAGTTGGTCATGAGCAAAATGTTTTTATTGCTTCATATGTAAAATTTTTCGCTGCATTCAATGGTAAAATAAAATATAGCGTATTCCATTTAATATAAGAACGTTGAGGTCAATTTCCGGTCAAACCGGAAGTGCTACTGCTTTGAAAATATTTTAGTTAAAACGGGCATGTTGGATAACCCCTAGATACCAAATTTCGTTAAATTGTATTAAATAGTATTTAAAATATAGATAGCGTAAGCTCGTCCTGAGACATCCTGTGTATGAAGGGATCTAACCAACTCATTAGAGAATCTGTCATTTGCCCAATATAAAATTCTATGGGACTTGCGGTTAAGGTTCTTCAGACCAGGTATAGGCTATCTCAAGTTATATGCACATTCCATTACTTGTGAAGTAGCGATCCGACTCTTCACAGTTGGATATTTTGTCGGGGATTTGACCAGGTTGGGATTAGGAAAATTTTAAAAGGATGTTTATTTTCAAAGAAATATATTTTCGGAATATGATTATAATTTACCACTGATTACTATTAATTGTTTAACGCTATTTTCAAAGAAATTTCACTAATAAGGTTAGGATTAGGTAAATTTTAAAAGGATGTTTATTTTAAAGAAATATATTTTCTAAATATGATTATAATTTACCACTGATTAATATTAACTGTTTAACGCTCTTTTCAAAGAAAACTTACATTTGACTAATGATGTATTTAGTATCTATAGATGGCTATTTATTATTACTTCTTCAAGTGTTTAGTAGTAATAACAGCATAAAATTAGCTATAAAATGTGTGAGAACGAAGAATCTCATGCATTTTTTAAAATAATTGTTAGCTTTATTCGTCAAAATAATGTTACTAAATAATTTTTTATAACAACTAAACAATAAAAATGTCGCAAAATTGACTTCATCTAATATAATTAAATTCCCTCCCGCTGGGAAGGGCGCAAGTAAAAATGTGCATATATCTTGAGACAGCCTGTAATTATTTTCTAAACTTTTCTGTGGGTATACCTGGAAAATTACAAAAATGTGAAGTAATTCGAATTCTAAAATAACCACAATTTTGTGATAATTTTATCATTTGTTGATAACGAAAAAATAAAAAATAGGCGTATACATATTTATTTTTGATAGCTTGCATAAATTTAAATAACGATGTTTTTTTAAAAAAATTGACCTATGTATATTTAAATTAGAATTTGGGTCATCGTTTTTTTTTTACGCAAAACTGCATTAAAATTGTTTGTTTACATCTTAGTTACCATGGCGGAAACTGAAAGATTACACCCTGCGGGCGGCAAAGTAGAGCAAAAGCCCGGCGACGGCAAATTAATTATTAATAATTTTATTAAATTACTCAGATAATAAAAAGTAAGGTACAGGCAACCAAAATGAGATACTTCAGGAAGTGGGAGTAGTTATAAAACTAGAAAGAATTAGAAACGAGAGAATATCAAATAAATAATTACTAATCCAAAGTATACAAAACACAGTAGAAAAATAGCTGATGGACACCACATGATTTCCTTGTACACCTGTTACACTATACATATTTTACTAATAATTAAAATATGTATTATAACAGACCCAATCATAAAATTACACGTATTTCATTGACATTAAATTCTTTATTTCTTTTGTTATTTTTTGTCCTAATTCATAGCAAACTTAATTACAGAAACCAAAAAGTACATAATTTTTAAATTTACATATCTCGCTTATACAAAGAGCTAATTTAATCATACTTGATGTTTTCGACGCAGAATTGAATTCTCTAAAACTTTTATTTGAAACATTTAACACCATTTTTTTTTTTCAAGAAACACTGATAACAGCTTCAAGTAAAGTATCACTTCCGGTTAGACTATTTTAACTAAAATCTATTATGTTATTCCCATTGATATAAAAGTATTATATACCAAATTTGAAAAGTTTTGGATTATAGTTTAATACAGTTTTTCATTAAAATCTATTATAGGCTTCAAGTAAAGTACCACTTCCGGAAGTTATGTAATGACCAAAAAGGAAGGTGCACAACTAGATGTTATAACAGTCCTAAGTACAAAATTATTACTCTCTACGGCTTCCCGTTTTTCAATTATGCGAGATACGTACGTACAGACGTCATGACGAAATTAGTCAAAATGGATTTAGGGATGGTCAAAATGGATATTTCCGTTGAAATCTGGAAACCGAAATTTTTCGCGATTACAATACTTCCTTTACTTCGTACAAGGAAGTAAAAATTGTAAATGTACTCAAATTTAAATTTTGAAATGTCACCGTTAACAACAGGAAATAAATTTTTACTTCCTTGTACGAAGTAAAGGAAGTATTGTAATCGCGAAAAAATTCGGTTTCCAGATTTCAACGGAAATATCCATTTTGACCATCCCTGAATCCATTTTGACTAATTTCGTCGTGACGTCTGTACGTACGTACGTACGTATCTCGCATAACTGAAAAACGGGAAGCCGTAGAAAGTTAAAATTTTGTATTTAGGACTGTTATAACATCTAGTTGTGCACCTCCCTTTTTGGTCATAGCATAACTTTCAGAAGTGGTACTTTACTTGAAGCCCATAATAGATTTTATTGGAAAACTATATTAAAATATAATCCAAAACTTTTCAAATTTGGTATATAAGACTTTTACATCAATGGGAATAACATAATAGATTTTAGTAAAAATGGTCTATCTGGAAGTGGTACTTTACTTGAAGCCTATAGTAGATTTTAATGAAAAACTATATTAAAATATAATCCAAAACTTTTCAAATTTGGTATATAATACTTTCATATCAATGGGAATACCATAATAGATTTTAGTTAAAATGGTGATACTTTACTTGAAGCTATTATCAGTTTTTCTTGAAAAAAATGATGTTATTTTGAATTGAACAATAAATGCTTCAAATAAAAGTTTTAGAGAATTGAATTTTGCGTCGAAAACTTCAAGTATGATTAAATTAGTTCTTTGTATAAGCGAGATATTTAAATTTAAACATTATGTACTTTTTGGTTTCTGTAATTAAGTTTGCTATGAATTAGGACAAAAAATAACAAAAAAAAATAAAGAATTTAATGTCAATGTCAAATTATGTCCAATACGTGCAATTTAATGATTGGGTCTGTAATAATACATATTTTAATTATTAATAAAATATGTATAGTGTAACGCTAGGCGTACAAGGAAGTCATGTGTTGTCCACATCAGATATTTGTATCAGTGTTACCAATTTCAAGAAAATTTTTGTTATTGCCAACAGATTCAGTTGTTTTGATCACTCTGTACAACTTGCTTTCAATTTGGTTGAAGTTCCAATATTTATTAGTTGAATAATCAGTCTATACCTATTGAGAATTCGGTCGAGTGGTCTCCGGTTACTATCACCACACGGTTGAGTTTCTTCTAGCTCCAAAAATCATCCATCGCGACTTTCTTCATTCTTAGTCAGTTTCTGCGCTGACTGACTGCACTACGTCACGCCTGCTTCTTGCTTCAGTGTTTATACTTCGTTTTGGTTCTCAGTGTAGTGTGTTTTTGTGAATTTTGTGCAAATGATGTTTTTGGAAATGTGCTGAAGTTCAGTGAAGATATGGTTTAAAAAGTGATAAGTGATGGATGAATTAAAATAGGAAAAGATTGATGGCATGTCTCGGTATGACGGTTGTTGGAAAGGTACGTAGAAAATAAGGATTTTATAGGATTAATGGTCGGTTTTATAAACGACAGATACATTTTTAGTGTGTTCAGAAAAAAATCCTAATTCGGAATAGACTATGAACACAGAAACGTATGTCTGATCATTATTCAATTCAAAAGTCAAGTTGTCAAAATTGATCGTGAATTGTAATTTTAAGGAGAAAAGATAATAAAGAAGGATACAGAATATTGCTATTCACCGTTATTTAATTTATTTCTATTTCTAAAATAAGGATTCAAGAAGAAAAGCTTTGATTTCTTTAGATAACATTTTTGACAATATCTCGTGTCAAATAAACATTTAATTAGATAATTTTAAATTGACCTATGGTTTTGTTCATAGCCTACTCCGAGTTAGGATTTTCTTGAACATACTATACTTCTAAAGTAAATAAAATTCATTCAATTTTGACGTTTTAAACTGTCATTATTAACTCCATAGCAACAACTACAAGAAACATTTTATTCACAAGTGAATTAAACAATTTTAAATCACTCTCACAAAAATTTAACTCACTCTGCAACAAAATATGCATTTACAATATCAGGCACGAAAATAACACTCACCATAGTATATATCAGACATTATCAGCCATTTTCATTATTTTTCACGACACAAATGACAACATTTTAAATAGATTATTTGACGTCTATCAGCGACGATTGTTATGCTCAGCCTACTAACTGATCAGTTTTTTATTTTGTCAAAATTAAATATTATAATGGTTTTTATTAGTATTTCGTCAAAATAAAGTCTTATTTACAATTTTATTTATATTTCTTATTTTCGTAGATGTGAGGTAGCCTTTAGATATTGTGATACGAAATTATAAACAAGTTGTAAATAAATAAACATATCATGACGTCTTTTGCCTAATTTGAATGTGAAATTATTAAATACACATGTTCACTTTTTTACCTCATCTAGTTTTTGCTTAGTTTAGTTCATGATTTTATTTTATTGATGTCTACATACCGCGAGTATTTTTTAACGTGAAACATTGGGTTTGTCATATCCGTGATTACGACTCGACATTTGATTGACAGCAACATAGAGAACGAATTTGACAAAAGTATTATATTTAAATATTGTACGAAATTTAATCGAGTCAGAAAATCACTCGGGCACAAGGTGCACACTATATGTTCTCTACAACTAAATTTAATTTAGAAAGCAGGTATAATTATTTATGCCGCAATTCTTACCAAAACTGTAAGTCTTACAGATCTGTAAATCTGTAAAACACTGACAATAACGCATCTATTTTTGTTGATAAATATAAAGTTATACATAAGAGTTGCAGCTTTCGTTGCGATTTTGTTCATTTTTTACAGATTCACAAATCTGTAAGATTTACAGATTTGTTCAGAATTGCGGCATTAATCAAAATTAACCTCTATTGACGTCTTGTCAAATGTCAAATTCGTTCCCTATGTTTCGTTTTAAATGGGACAGGCAAATACATTGCTGTTAATCAAATGTCAAGTCGTAACCATGAATTTGACAAATCCAATGTAAATAAAATTTACCGTGAGTATTTTTTAACGTGAAACATTGGGTTTGTCATATCCATGTGACGACTCGACATTTGATTGACAGCAATGTATTTGCCCGTTCCATTTAAAATGAAACATAGGGAACGAATCTGACAGAAGTAGGTATTATATTTAAATATTGTAAAAAATTTATCGGAGTCAGAAAACCACTCGAGAGCACTAAACATAGTTTGGGCACAAGGTGCACACTATATTTTTTCTACATCTAAATTTAATTTTTAAAAAACAGTTATTTAAACAAAATTAACTTCTAATGGCATTTTCTCAATATGACAGATAACCGTTGAATTTTCCTATAAGTTATGATTTGATTGACAGCAATATATTTGTTTGTCTCATTTAAAATGACACATGGGGAATGAATTTGACAGAAGTATTATATTTAAATATTGTAAGAAATTTAGTCAGAAAACCACTCGGGCACAAGGTGCACACTATATTTTTTCTACAACTAATTTTAATTTAGAATAAAGGTATAATTATTTAAACAAAATTAACCTCTATTGACGTCTTATCAAATGTCAAATTCGTTCCCTATGTTTCATTTTAAATGGAACGGGAAAATACATTGCTGTCAATCAAATGTCAAGTCGTAACCATGGATATGACAAACCCAATGTTTCACGTTAAAAAATACTCACGGTATATAAAATTCATAAAATAGAAGCAAACATAAAACATATGTATTTCATAGAGTAATATGTATATAATATTACAACACTTTTTATTGGAATTAATTTTTAAGATTATGATAAAAATAATAATAAAAATCGTATGTGTTTAACACACATGTGTTTGTGTGAGTATGTTTGAAAGAACTAGTACATCCTGTTTTGATAACTAGCAATTTTAAACTTTCAAACAAATTTCAAGTTATACTTTAACAATCTACTAATTTGTAATACACGAAATGTCTATTTAAAATTTAAAATAAATATTTTTGATATATACCAATAAAACTGCATTCCATAATTACAAGGTTTTCAGAATCGTGAAATAATAACAGTTTTAATCAAAATGTAACGTTAATTTTTACCTCTCACTAAGAGAGGTATTGGAATCATGCTAAAAATCGCATATCCAGATTTTAGTGGATAAGCAAAGCACGTTTTAAGGTCCCTACAATCTGATTATAACATTTTTACGATAATGTCCGTATGTGTGCGTGCGTGTATGTGTTTGTGTGTGGATGTTGGAACCACGGTTTCTCAAATACTATAAGACTTAAAAAAATATTTAACTGCAGTTTCCTCAATCTGACATTCCTGAGAAGAGCTGATTAGATTTTGGTAACAATTGGACAACCGGAAGTAATAGTTTCTTTACAAAAATCTTCTAAATATTATTTTTTGAAAATTTCTAATATTACATAACATAAAAATCTCTATCCGATACATTTACAATTTTTATTATATCGTCTATGGAGTTAAAAATCGAGGCATATAAATATATAAAATAATAAGTTGTAAATGAATCTCGCAGCCCATGGAAAACAAATGGTAAAATTAAAATGTTTGTAATTGACAGATAAATATGAGTGTCAAAAAGCCAGAGACATTACTGAAGATTTTTTCTGGGAAGTATATTTAAATGAAAGATTTTTATAAAGGAGCGTGAAGCTGTCAAAATTTAAAAAAAAATTTTCACAGGGAAACCGCTCATAGCAGCTGTAGACACGTGTTTCACTCTTATTAGAGCTCATCAGTACAGCATAGCATCATGTTAATTTGTTCATGTTCTATTCACTATTTCCAGTTAATGTCCATCTGTTAACATGCTATGCTGTACTGATGAGCTCTAATAAGAGTGAAACACGTGTCTACAGCTGCTATGAGCGGTTTCCCTGTGAAAAATTTTTTTAGTATATTTAAAATTTCTTATTTTATTATTAACTAAATATTTATAATTATAGATTCAGAAATACCGCCAATCTAATCAATGAATTGGAAGAATCTCAAATATTAGAAGAATAAGAGTGAATAGGATGAATTAAAAAATATAAAAATATATAAAGAACTCTAGACCTGGTACTTGAAATTCAGTCAAATTGTGTGGTATCCAACGACTGTAACTCGTGTGTACATCTGTCATCTTAATGCTGTGTCCGATGTCGTATTTTGGTATTTAGTACCTATTTAGGATTTAAGTCTTCTCCACATAAATGCAACTCGAAATGGCACATTAATGACATTCATTTGTTTATATGGCAACAATTTAGAACAACAAATGTGAATAATACCATTCAATTTAATTCAGGGCATCGAACCCGCCAAAAACTGGGTTCGGTTTAAGTTCAGGTTAATTTGTTTTTTGAAATATGGGTTCGGGTGCGGTTCTGGTTCAAGCATTAATAAAATTTGCAGTTTTGTTCGCGGTTCAGGTTCGAAATAATGTACAATGAGAGCCGGAATTTACGCAAAACGCAACAAGAAACGAACAAAATTTTCACGAAACGTCAGCCCAGACAGCAACGCAGACGCCTAAGACGTCGATTATCGGCTGTATATACTTTTCGAACTAAAAATTAACCTGAACCGGAGTTGAACCCCGAACCTGAATTTTAATACTCGGTTCGGTTTCGACTCAGGTTCAATTAAAAATATATCTGAGGTTCGGTTCTCGGTTTGGGTTCCCTAAAATGTTGCGGTTTGGTTCCGGTTTTGGTTCGGTTCAGGTTCGGGTTCGATGCCCTGATTTAATTTAATTTCATAATTCAGATTAAATCTTAATATTATATTTCATAAAATAGAAGCTAAGAAGCTATTCTTTGATAATAAATTTGATGTTTTGCACAAATTATAGCAACGAACATGATTTGTTTAATTAGTGCTCGTATTCTTCAAGACGTAGTGTAATCCTACAAAACCCTAAAATCTAATTCCTAAAATCCTAAATAATGACGTTATTTATCACATATAAATTTAGGATTTAGATATTAGGGTGATAAAAATTCAACACGTATATGTATAATGTACACTTAGGATTAGTTTATGATGAATTTAATTTATAATTATTTAGATTTTAAAATATAAACTCACATAAAACCAGGGATTTGTTAACTACTGGATGGAGCAAGTGTATAACGATATATGTATTTCTTGTGTACCCGGCTAGATTAAGAGAGAACACAGGAAGTGTGAGTGAGAAAGATATAGATAATTCCACTTTATTAATTGGAAAAATACTACCTTTTTTTTTAGCTTTAGTTCTGTAATTTATTATTTTAACCCAACGTTTCGGCACCATAAACTGGTGCCTTCTTCAGGGGATACAATGACATATTTTGAAATAACAAAATACGGTAGGAACAAAAATCACTTTTACTTAAGTATACGAGTAATAACAATAATAATAGCAACATCACAATATAATTATTATGCTTTGATGAATTACCTTGAATTCTTGAAGTAAAATAATTTTTTTTTATTAATATGTGAAGTTTGTTGTTATTAAATCATTTTGATCCTTTTTAACTTCATCCATTTTCATTAAAATATTAAGGAAACTGTACATTTGATTGAACTATAAGATTTTTCGGGCCGGCCCGAAAAGCTCGAATTTTCGGGCCGGGCCAAAATCAAAAGTCCGACTCTCCTCGATTTTTGAAAACGATTAGCCCGATTTGGCCCGATAAAAAATATCTTCGGCCCGGCTCGATGATCGACTCGAAATCGAGGCGGGCTTCGGGCCGGGCCGGGCCAAAGCTCGAAATCGAGTGCATCTCTAATTGTAAATTTTAAATCAAAATTTCTAAATGTAAATTTATAAATCAAATTTATCACAAACCATCCCTTACACCTATGCTAACTAACTAATTAGCATAATGTATGTGTTAGGAACGACATGATATATTTACAAGAGTTACACTTACAACTCGTAATTCTAATTAAAACGTAGGAAGAATTCTATTACACCTATTTGTCTTTTTAATAATTTGTAGTGCAATTGTCATTGAAGCATTTGCATTTAAAATACATATTTTTCTGTTTCGGAATAAGAATGTTATATTCTAGCACGGTTGTTGATGTTAGTTTGAGATTAATAGGGCTGTTGCAAGAATTTTTATATGACTTCTAAGTATTCAATTTTAAAAGATATTGATCTTTAAAGAGCCCCAAATTTGAAAATATCACGAAATATACTTTAGATATTTTACAATTCATTTTTTGAATAAGTCATGTGATCTGAAACAGAATATGACGTCAGAGTACATACATCTCCAGCTGTTCTAAGGTATCAAGTGTATTGTCAAAGTTGTCAAACAAATGTCAATTTTTTAGATTGGTTCAAGTTGTATAATATGTAGGTAATACAAAGTTCAAAATAAAATGAGTAATTTACGTTATTGTATTGTGCCTTCTTACAAAAATACTGTTAGGAACAAACCTACTATAGAGTTTATAAATTTGTCAAGAGATGCGATGAAAAGAAAATTGTGGCTAGAAGCAATAGATCGAAGAGCTGATAATGTCAGAAAAATTGTTATTTTTTCTCGACATAGATCTACATATCCTATAGTAGATTCAATGTAAGAATCATGACCAGAACCTTGAAGTAAAATATATTATCAATTTATATAGTAAATTCAGTTTTTATATTTTATTTTGTCTCAAATCTTTAACACCCCTTATTTCGGTAGTAGTAAAACAATCGTTCTCTGATATAAATTCAGCCACCATTCAGCTATCGACCTTCGGTAAATTGTCCGACTTATTTTGAGTGTAATTATTATTCATTTACAATGAGCAATGTCAGCGCCAAATGTCAAATTAAAAGATTTTTTATTAACATGTGACAAACTATAAGCCTACATTTATTTATATAAATAATATGAATAAATTTAGAACGTAGGTGATGGAAATGTATGTACTTCTACGTCACAGGAGTGGGGGGTAGTTTTTCAGGACGCCAATCTTTTTACCTCCCGCTACCCTTGGTAAGGGAGGTATAGGGATCGTGCTAAAAATCTCATATCGAGATTTTAGTAAATGACCACGTTTTAAGTTCCCTAGAATCCATTTTTAACATTTTCACGATGATGTCTGTATGTGTGTATGTGTGTGTGTATGTGTGTATGTATGTATATGTGTGTGTATGTGTAGGGATTTTGTCTTCACTCTAACTCAAATACTATCATTCAGAAAATTCTGAAACCTTGTATTTTCATCCCATTCTAATATGAAAAGAAGCCATTAGATTTTGGTGTAAATCGGATAACCGGAAATGGCACTTTACCTGAAGCTCATAATGGTTTTTCTTCAAAAAATACCATTAAATGCCATTTTTTCGCATTTTATGTCTTATGAAAATTAAAGATTATTGAATTTTCTACTGGAATACATTAATACTTTTTCTATATATTTTACACATAAATTTAAAAAATTTTTTATTTTATTAGTCGCGAAGCCTAAGATAAACACAATAATTCGTTTGTTACACAGTTCATATTTCAAATGAATGTAACTGACAGTTAATGTCACTGTCAAAAAACTAATCACATCAAATTAATAATAGTGACATTTTAAAAAGAAAATAGTAAATAAAGCAATAGTTTTCTGCAATGGAACAGTTTGCAGCGGTAGTAAATACGTAAGTATGTATTTAAATTAATAAAAATTCAATAGCGGGAGGTTTTGTGTTGGCCACATCAGATTTTTATTTAATTATTTCCATAAATAACAACAAATTATTAAAATAAAAATTATTACTAAGAAAATCATTGTATAGACTTCCATTTAGAATAGTTTTTGAAAAATGTGAAACAGGCTCATTCTTAATTACAAAAGTAGCGTCACTGAAACCACTGTAACTTGTGAACTAAACGTCAGATTGTCATAAAATTTTGGCACGTATCGTTTGAAGGTTGGTACTTCCTAAAAATCATATGGATTTGTCAATAATGACAGTATCTATATGTCATCCTATGAATTTATTGAGTGACGAATTAATGCATGTAAACAACGTTCAAAGTTGGCATAATATGCGCCATATTTTGCCAAACAAGCGCCGATCAATTAGAATCGAAATCTCTATCCGGGAGAGCCACATCCTAGAGATGGCAGCACTAATGACCGACTTATAGGGAAAACATTATATTTTACGTTTGCGCTAGTTGTACTTTGAGGCTTTGTTTGATGATATTTTGTTATTTTTAATTGAAATCAAATATATTTATCATAATGTCAGATATATACATTTATTTAAATGATGCTGTGCGGCCTATGGTCGAAGGAGAAGCAGTATATAAGGGTAAAATAAGATTCAAAATTGAGGTTATCTGAATGTTAACTACTTATTTAATTATTTTTAGCTGGACATTTTATCTTGTGCGGATATAAGACAGATACACAGACTAATATAGAAATAAATTAACTGTGTTTTCATACATCTAATTTGAAAAAGGCTAACCACTCAATCGTAATAACACTAAATACAAATGCACATCAAGTTCTTTGTTTTGCACGTCTTCCACTTGCTCAATTTCTGATATTTTTGTAGTTTCTTCTTCTTCCCTGTCTTTCCTATAAACAATTTAAAATAAATATATAATATTAAAGAATAATAGTTACTACTTACAGGTAACGTCTCTCTGTTTTTCTTCTCTGTACAGGGGTTTTGTCGAATTTTCTTTGCTGTAATTTTTAGCTTGCTATATCATTTTTTTTTAAATATTTTTCTTTTATTGACTACACAAACAATCTAATAATGTTTTGAAGCATAAATTTTTATAAATACTTACATTGAATAAAATCGCTTAGGGAAAAATGTGAACAAACGTTCATGAACGGTGATTTGTCCTTTCCGATTTTTAACGCGATTTTCCATTTATTTTTTAATATTTCTCTTTTTGGGAAATAATGAACGGATATGCCAGCACTTGCATAATTATTGCACTGCGGTACAGAACAATATCTCTTCGATTTGCTGGTCATGTTTACTTATAACCCTGTATGACAGTACAACGTTTTCCCTACAACTTATATGTTTTATTTTGCCACCAGATGTCAGACACTTTGTTGGCTCTTACCAATTGGCCACACTATAAACATATTCAGGCACTATACTGAGATCTATTTATGAACAGAGCTTAGATTAAATATCATCTACATTCTACAATAAACAGTACAATATGTATGACAGAATACATCTAAAAATATCGTTAAGATATAATAATCATATTTTGAGATCTCTCTATGAATATAACTGCCATATCTTACATCTATAAAACTCCAAATCTTGACACTACAATCATTTATCTATCTACTATCTTTTATAGTAGTATTCTCTCGTAGTATAATGTCTGTCCGTATCATATAACTATCGTTGGTGTGCTCCATTCAACAGCAGTGACCGGACCTCGCCTGAGATCCGGCTTTCTTTTTTCTCTTACCATCGAGCATTTCTCTCTACGTGGAGCTATGCAATACACAACTATACTAATACATACTATGAGAACATTACGATACCAACAGTAAAATTCGTTGAGAAATATATACATACTGTTGAGGTTGAGAAATACTTAAACTTGTTTATGGTTCTACAAATAGAAAATATTGTACAATACAACAGCGCGATTGTGATTGTGAAGATTGATGAAGATATTAATTGTTCTATAGAAAATGAAATAGAAATTTAAATTACTCTATACAATGGAAAATAAAACGTACTTATTTAATATAATTGGGAGAAAATAGAAATTGGTCTGCCATAAAAGTAAAAGTGTTATTAATTGGTGACTTTTTCGCTAGGAAAAACTGATTTTAATTAAAAATCTGACTATAGGCGTAGTCGTAATTCTGTTTAAATTCCATGGCTATCACTACAAATGAGCAATACCTATTTATAATTTTCAAATGGGCCCATAAACCGTAACAAAAAATAATAAAATGTACACTTTATCCTTAAAGTACTACTCAATAAATAATGATTAGGATAAAAAACATTTTTTTTTAATAACTACTTTGTGAGATATTTGAATTTATTTCCAGAAATACAGATGACGTCACACTATTGGTATCTTTCTCGCGCAGCCTACTACAGAAACTGGTGTGAGAAAGATAGCTATAGTTTTTTTTAAAAATCAAATGCAGTTATACAAAAAACAATGGGCTACTTGCGCATCTTTTTTTAGAGAAGGTAAAAACTTGCTACCCATATTTTTTCTTTTGACAAAATTTTTATTAATTAGCCAGAAAAAAATAATCAAATTTGATTATTTGAATTCCCGCCATGCATGACGTAGAATTACGCCGCACCAATGAATAGTCGTAAAGCCACAGCGTGGTGCCGTCCCATAGTAATGGTATGTTTTGCTGGTAATGTAGATCACCTGTTTGACGTTTCAATAATACTTTTGAGGTTAGTATTTTAGTTTATCTTTTTCGTATTGATATTTTAAATTACAAGTAACTACCTATGTGTTTATTTATTAAGTAATTAATGTATTTGAGAGACCAGAGAGAGAGAAAAATGAACTAATGTCAAATTCAAATTAAAACTTTCTCGCACGCCATGCCATTTATTGATAACATTCTTAAACATGCTTCCCCTCCCCCAATTCAATATAAAGACGTCATAGAAAATTTTCTTTCTTAATTTAGTAAAAAACAAATAATTATTTTAAAATAAAATTTATATTTTTATATGTTTTCAATATAACATTACGTACTCGTATATAGTGACAGAAATCGGATTTACAGTACCACGCAAGTAGCCCATTATGACTTTTTGATACCACGAATTGCTTCAGAATTAAATTAATTTTTATTTAAATTTAATAAAAATGGTTTATGGGCCCATTGAATTTATAGGTTACTAAACATGCAAAATAAAATCTGTTTTAGGGTCAGTTAAATAAACAATATTGAATCAAATTATTGACAACAATGATAAATCTGACATATGACAGTTCATTTCGTTTCAATTTTGTTTATTTAATTGCCATTTAAAATCTTAATGGAGATTGTAAAACTGGCCCTTAGTGATGTAAACATTTATTTGAAACATTTTTGTCTTAAATTAAATGGGAAGTTTTGCGCAAGGAAAAACTGATTTTAAACGCCTATGGCCCGCTTTTTAATTAACACCCTATACCATCTCCTGTAGAAAATATGATGTGACTAGCACATTACCTTCCGTCAATTCCATAGCAAAAGTTCCTTGGAAGAGATTCTACATATCCAGTAAAATTGTAACACGAACATGCATATGCTATTTTCTACAAATTCCATACGGAAAGTTCCTTGAAAAAGATTCTATAAATTCAATGAAATTATAATACGAACATACACTATTTAAATTGCACTTGACACCTGTCAATTAGAATTATTTGAATATATCAGCTGTTTCCATGATTACAGCAAAGATATTCTTTCATATTGATAATCACATAAAATGTCAAAAAATGATATTTCACTGCGTTTTTTCAAGAAAAACTGTTAAGAATTTCAAATAAGGTAACTTTCGGTTGACCAATTATAACTAAAATCTATTCAGTTCATCATATGGAAGTAAAGAATTAAAATTTTAAGAATTTACTGTTGGAATTTTTTTTGTCATACACACACACACACACACACACACACACACACACACACACACACACACACACACACACACGTAAAGATATAAAACTAGTAAATCATATTGTAGGGACCCTAAAACGTGCTTATTCATTAAAAACCACAGAATTTTCGACCAGACAATACCTTCCTTACCTAAAAGTGTTGGAAGGAAAAAAATGTAACTTTGTTTTGTAACTTGAGAACTATTGATTTTTTTACGTCTGTTAAAAAGGTACACTTTTTTCATTAAAATGGATTTATAAAGTTACAAAAGTGTGAAAAAGGTGCATATTTTTTAAGACAAACGAATGAAATAATAAAACGTTACGGTACTTTTTTTTACATTCTTATTGAAGACGTAAAAAAAATGTATGCAACTGGAATAAAAAGTTAGTCTTATTTCACTCATAGGATTTGACGAACTCGCCTGCGGCTCGTTCGGTCGAACTTTCCTAATGTGAAGTAAGACTACTTTTATGCTTGTTGCATAAATAACTTTTTATTCATATCCATTACAATAATTAATCAATTATCTGCTTTTAAAAAAATCATTGAAATCATTTAAAGGTTTTTCCCTAAAGTAGGAATTTCCAAAAAATCTCCAATATCTTGAAAAAGGAAATACCTGTAATGTATTTTACCTCTTTTCATTTGTTTGGAAATTTTCCTCTTTCAACTTGAAAATGCCAAAATATTGACCTACTTCTCCCATAGTTAAATATTTGAAAGTGTCTATTTTTTAATCTAATATTAAACAGGATGTTTAGGAAAGATAAATTATGTTTTTATCTCTCAGATTTTGCACCGCAATGACGAAAATAATAATAATTAACAATAATACCAGTAAATCAAGTTACCATAGATGGTAGCCATTTAATTTTTTCATTTGTTTGGCCTTTCTATGTGATCAATGACGTTAATTATTGATTGCATTCATTTGTTCAACACTGGAAATAAATTATCAGACAAAAGAAAACTTAATTAATTTTGTTTTTGAAGCTGTCAAATATTTATTTAAAAATAAATACTAGGATTGTTCAAATTTAGGGCTTTAATTTAAAATGATAGTGCAAATTTTGTTTTCCCCAGCCCACCTGATTTTGTTATTAACAATATTTACACAAAAATTATTATTAAAATAAATTGTTTTATTTGAAATCGGCACTAAAGTAATCTATTATACGATGATTTTATTCATTTGCAGTGTTGCCAACCTTACGATATGGTGTATGATTTATAAAAATAAAATAGCTTCTTAATTCATTTTAAAAAAATGCGTTAACTTGCAGCTCTATTAAATACTGAACTTAAAATAAACATAACTTAAAATAATCACTTAAAATAAATACAAAAATTAATTAAAAACACGCGATATTTTCTCTTCTGAGAAGCTGATAATGCATTCGAGTTTTTTACAAACGAAAGGTCGTAACAAACGGAAATAATTAGATATAAAAAATCTGTGATAATCACATCCTTATTCTTAATTCGATAATTATTTATTTATAGACAAATAGATGATTATTCCTCGTTATATTAATATGACGTTTATTATTAATCAACTGTTGAAAACAAAATATTCAACGCCTACATTGATGCAGAATTCAATGCATAAATGCATTCATGGTTGCAGCACGATGTAAACATTTTATATTCTGACATTTTCGGTAGTACTTGCGTGCACTTTTTATTCCCAATCCTATAAATTGCATTATATTTAGACTTTTGAAAAGAAAATGAGTGAAACTCATGAATTAAATAGTAATGGTTCTTATAAAAAACGTTTAGGAAAACAAGATTTAAATGGGCAGGCAAAAAGAGTTATCACCAATGTACACAATTATTTCAAAAAATTGAAGTTACATCCTAAAAAATCTTTAATTTATTGAATAACAAAAAAAAAAAACTTTGGATTTGACTGCAGAAGCATGTTTTGTTGGCAGATCTACTGTTCACCTAATAATCAATTATTCTTACCTTTTATATAGATTTCACCGGTTATCGTATTTTAACGCAAACGTGACCTTAGCTTGATGTGTGGAAATATAAATATAAATTTTCCACAGAGACAATTTTTATATTACGTATTACTGTCTTACCTTACTTATTTGTTATAATATTTTCTTCATTTGCGATGTGTTAAAAATTTGAATAAGTTTTAAATGTATTATATGACATTTGCGTTCATTCCTGGTCATGTCAAGTTGCAAGCGACAACACCGCTGGGCAAGGGATAAAAGTTGAACTTCAGTCCATAATCATTTGACGGCGAGTATAGGTACCGTAAGTATTTTTTAACATGAAACATTGGATACGTCATATCCATGGTTACGACTTGACGTTTAATTGACAGCAATGCATTTGCCTGTCCCATTTAAAATGAAACATAGGGAACGAATTTGACGTTTGACCAGACATCAATAGAGGTTAATTTTGTTTAAATAATTATACCTGCTTTCTAAATTAAATTTAGTTGTAGAAAAAATATTGTGTGCATCTTGTTCCTGAGTGAGTTTCTGACTCCGCTAAATTCCTTACAAGGTCATAAGAGGATAATTTTGTGTAAATAATTATACCTGTTTCCTAAAAATTAAATTTAGTTGTAAAAAAAATATTGTGTGCACTTTGTGCCCGAAATATGTTTTTAATATTAAAATATAATTCTTCTGTCAAATTCGTTCTCTATGTTTCATTTTAAATGTGACAGGCAAATACATTGCCCTGTACATTGCTGTCAATCAATTGTCGAGTCGTAACCATGGATATGACAAACCCAATGTTTCACGTTAAAAAAATCTGTTGTGGCCAGCACAAGACCTCTCGCCATTTCCATATTAGGCTATATAAATATTGTATTGCACTTTGCTATCGAAACGTCGTTTTATTACAAAATATTACAGACCTTTACGCAAATATTGATTTTTATTGTATTTAACATGTCTTATGCACACATATAATTCTAATTATATCTATTTTTCATTGTATGAAGAAGTTTTTAAATTCAGATATTCATCCAATTCATTAACCAGATTGGCGGTATTTCTGATGGATATATGCATTTTACCTATAATTTCAAATATTTAATTAATAAAACAATAAGAAAGATTAATTATACTTCCCAGAAAAAGCTATCAGAATGTAACTAAAACTGTTGATTTTTGACACTGACATTAATATATGTCATTTACAAACTATGTTATAGACATTTGAATTTGTCAACTGGTTTCCTTAGTGTAGTTTCGCCTACTCGACTTATTATATCCCTATATTCTATATATTATAGCGTGTTTATCTCTAAATTTATAGAAGATATATTAAATAATTTAAATGTATTAAATGTAGAATTTTGTTCTTCAAAATTAGTAATTTCAAAAATTTTCAAAAAATAATATTTAGAAGATTTTTTTAAAAAAAACTACTACTTCCGGTTGTTCAATTGTTACCAAAGCCTTTTCAGCTCTTCCCAGGAATGTCAGATTGAGGAATTCATAGTTAAACAGGTCTTATGTCTTATAGTTTTTGAGGAATCGTCCGTCCAACATCCAGCCATACACACACACACACACACACACACACATACATACATACACACACATATATCCACACACACACACACATACATACATACATACACACACACACATATCCACACACACATCCACACATACATCATTGTAAAAATGTTAAAATCGGACTCTAGTGACCTTGAAATGTGCTTATTCATTAAAATCTGGATATGAGATTTTTTTGCATGATTCCAATACCTCTCTTAGCGAGAGGTAGAAATACTAACGGTATTTGGTTTGTAATATGGTCTAGTTGTTTAATAATACTAATCACTAAAATATGTCGTTTACAGAAAGACTGTGTATGGGAAGAGGTTGAAATATTTACCAATTTTAGTAGTTTAAATTAAGTGCCTACGTATTTTCCGCTATGCTATAAATCCAGTGTTTCTACTAATTAAATTTGAAATGTTTTATGTATATGCGGATAACGGGTTTGTAAGCTAATGGCAGCTAAACGATGTCAATAAATAATCAATACAGTTGTTATTGTTTCAAATTGGGAAAACCGAAATATAAACGCAGTGTTCGACTGAAACTATATAACGGTAAAAATTCCATTCCACACACATATTTACGGGAATATTCTTATTTATATCTGTAGTAAATATCTCAAAATGAAAGGTATACATTTATAATTAGAATGATAGTATATCTTAACGTAAATAATGATTATAAACACGATGTTTTGTTTATCAACATCATCTGAGTTTTCTTTGACTTAAGATTGTACCTAGAAAAAATAAGGAATAACCCACTGAAAAACCCATATAGTTTACAAGTAGAATGCTGTTTAATTATAAATTTATATAAATCAACAAAATAATGAGGTCATGCACGACTTTTTCTTTATAACTTTAATCGATAGAGTAGTGAAAAATAATAGACCCGTATTTTTTATTTTTCCTCAAATCGATCTGTAATCATGAAAAAATTGTAATTGAAAATGACATTCTTTACAATGAGGCTGCTAGACCCCCGCTTCGTCCCTTGTCAAATGACGTCACAAAGTGAGATGAACGACCATTTTGATTTTCACACTGGTCTTAAACGTCAAAGTGACATTTAAAGATTAAAATTTATGAAAGTAAACATGTCGATGGAACGTTGTTTCGTGCCAAAATAAAGAATAAAATAATATTCTGCAATATATTCAATGTCTCTTATGCGTTTATAACCTTCTACCGTCTAATTCAAAGTTTCAAAAGTGAAAGAAGCATCTGATGTAACGTAGATAATTTCACTCCAAATGAAAATTATATTTATAAAAATTAATAGAACGATATTATATTAATATATTATAGCATATTCAAATATGTAATCCTCAATTTATAGTTTATATATATTTTTCTTTTAAAAATTATGTGTCCATATAAAATGTATGTTTGAAATGAGTCTGAACTTGGTTCGTAACGTAGTGACGACAAAACATGGCTGGTTTTTGCAACTTTTTAAAAATATCATCTTTTAAAACGATTTTATACAACAAGAAATATGAATAAAAAATAATTTAATCATACTGATCGATGAATTAGACTATCCTTTTTCGATTTAAACAGAAAAAAGGTACAATTATTTTTTTTTTTGCATGACCTCATTGTATATTATTTAATGAGCATGTAATGTGGGGCATTACTCAAAGATATGAAGTTTGCAACGCGAGCCAAAGAGTAATAGCCATTACATGCGAGTAGAATATTATACTTTTTCTACGACTATTTAATAGGAATTTGAACCTGTCTGTATGGACAAGTATAATTAAAAAATCTGATGTGGCCAGCACATGACCTCCCGCCAATTCCATGTTTAAAATAGCAGTGAGCTTTAAGTAAAGTATCACTTCCGGTTGATCGTTTGTAAATAAAATCTAATTTGTTGTCCAATAAATAGAAAAGTCTGTAATACGAAATTTTGGATTGTTTTACTGTATTTCCTCAAAAATCTGTTAGAGCTCCAAATTAAGTGCTACATCCGATTTATCATATATAGTTAAAATCTAATAGGTTGTTTCAAATTATATATGAGTTTTAAATACCAAATTTGAGAAGTTTTGGATCATATTTTAATAGATTTTGAGGAAAAATCGTCTCACACACATACATTCTTATAAAAATCAGCATCATCTTCTAGGTTAAAACGCAATCTTCGTAAATTCTTCGCCGTACGTGATCCATTTCGTAAATGTGTAGTTGTAAATTAATATTAATTTATAGTGCTGCAAAAATAGCAAATTTAAATCCTATACATCTAATATTTATGTATGATGAAAAATATATTATTTTTACAAACCTTAATTTAATTAGAATTAAATATTTAACTGATATATTCTCCATAACACGGTTTCATTATTTATTTTAATGTAATTGCTTCCTGACAGTGACAATTGTTTAAATATGTCAAAATTGTTATTAAAATTATGTTTTTGTTTGACGCATAGGCAAGACGATATATGAAAATAAGTTATATTATATATTCGTATTTAAAGTTATTTAGAGTTATTTACTAAATGTTATTATCGTAGAATTGAAGATTGTACCATTATATTCAATTTTAATTAGTAAAAGTTGCTAAAAAATTATATTCAATACATTTTTTACAAGAAAAACTGTTAAAAGCTTGTATAAATGATACTTCCGGTTATCCGATATGCACTAAAAACTAATGATCTCTTCCCATAATTTCAAAATTTTCTGATTGATAGTATTTGAGTAATCGTGCCTACACGATACACACACACACACACACACACACACACACACACACACACGTACATACCTACAGGCATCATTGTAAAAATGTTAAAATCGGATTCTTGGGACATCAAAACGTGCTTATTCACTAAAATCTCTATATGCTATATTTAGCACGATCCCTATACCTCCCTTACTTGGAGTAGCGAGAGGTAAAAATGGACTTTTAATTGTCAAATCGATAAATATTGGATCAAATTTTTAATCATTTGTTAAAAACTCACTACCCAATTTTTTGACCAAAGACAATACCTTCCTTACCTAATGGCGACGGAAGGTAAAAATAGTTATTTACATTCGAGTGCGTGTAAGTTGTATTTTACAGCGCGACAACTTTGTTTAAGGCACGAGCCCTTAAGGCGATTGCCTTATTAGCTGGAGCGCTATAAAATACTCACGCACGAGAATTGTATCAAATTTCTTGGCCGACGATAATGAAAATCACTTTTTTTAATGAGATAGGTTGTACTTCTGAAAAGGGTTAGTTTAAAATACTGGGGTTGTCAATTTCCAAATTTGATTTTACTTACCTTCATTAGAGTACTTCTTCTAGCGAAAATTTATGTGTAATAATAGACGTTGTTTATGACTGATAATATATTTATTTGCTCATCTTTTCTTCGTAATAAATAATAGGTAGGTGTCGATATTTGACATTTCAGCAATGTTCGCCTCGCGTATTTGACAGGTATATCGATCGGTGACTATGTCGGTAACGGCGGATTTTTACAATAATGACAGATGTCGCTACCGTGAGTTTGGTTTATATAAATTAATTTTAAATATAGGAAATGTTAAAGTAAAAAAATAACTTATGTAGGTAGTACTTTTTTACATGAACTTTATTATAGTAAAGATGATTTCTTTTCTAAATGTCCATAAACGTCCAGTGTATTTTGATTATTTTACCGCATAGTTAGACAAGTTACAACACAGTAAGCGTAAAATGTAGGTTACACTTGCTGTGTATACAATGAACAATGGGCTACTTGCGTGGTACTAAAAATCCGATTTCTATCACTATATATGTAATGTTATGTTGAAAACATATATAAAAATATAAATTTTATTTTAAAAAAATTATTTGTTTTTTAGTATATTAAGAAAGAAAATTTTCTGTGACGTCAATATATTTAACTGAAGAACCATGTTTAAAAATGTAAAGTATAGATGGCATGGGAGAAAGTTTTAATTTGAATTTGACATTAGTTCATTTTTCCCTTTCTCTGGGCTCTCAAGTATATTAATTACTTCACAAATAAATACATAGGTAGTTACATGTAATTTAAAATATCGATACCAAAAAGATAAATTAAAATACTAACCTCCAAACTATTGTTGAAACGTCAAACAGGAGATCTACATTATCTGTACAAACAAACGCAATGGCTTTATGACCATTCATTGGTGCGGCGTAATTCTACGTCATACATGGCGGGAATTCAAATAATCAAATTTCATTATTTTTTTTTTCTGGCTAATTAACAAAAAATTTGTCAAAAGAAAAAATATGGGTAGCAAGTTTTTACCTGCTCTTCAAAAATATTAAATAAAAAAAGGTACGCAAGTAGCCCATTGTAAAGTTCCCATTACACTTCAGGAGGGCAAAAAAAATAATTAAAGCACGATGCGGTAGAACGATTTTAGAACATTCAAACTAACATATTCTTATTTCTCTCTTCTATTCCAGTCATACATAGACGACGTGTGCTTGGGCAGCGCGGCACGTTCTTGCCTGGAGCTGGGGGAAGACAGCAGCTACGACTCGGACTGCGAGGCGGAGGCTGCGACCCCCACAGCGGGCCACCAGGACGTCTCCCGCACCGTGTCCGACACGCTGGGACAGGAGTTCGCCGAGTACGTCTCCACAGCTGGCTCGGGACATGGGCATCCCGTTCAAGGGCCAGGGTACATGCAGAGGGTTGAGTTCGCACTCAAACTTGGGTAAGCAGGAGTAATATAAAGCAGTGGCTTGGCGAACAAAGTTCCCTACCCAAAAAAATCTGTTGTGGCTAACACAAGACCTCTCGCCTTTTCCATATTAGGCTATATAAGTATTGTATTGCACTTCACTTTCGAACCGTCGTTTTATAACAAAATATTACAGAACTTTACTCAAATATTGTTTTTTATTGTATTTAACATGTCTTCTGCACACATATAATTCTAATTATATCTATTTTTCATTGTATGAGGATGGATATATGCATTTTACCACAATTTTACCTATAATTTCAAATATTTAATTAATAAAACAATAAGAAAAGTTAAATATACTTCCCAGATAAAGCTATCAGAATGTCACTAAAACTGTTGATATTTGACAATGACATGCGTCATGTTATAAAATTTAAAGTGCATTAGATGGAGAATTTTATGTTCTTCAATATTTAATAAAAAAAAATCCCAAAAAATTATATTTAGAAGAATTTTTTTAAGAAGCTACTACTTCCGGTTGTTCAATTGTTACCAAAACCTTTTCAGCTCTTCCCAGGAATGTCAGATTGAAGAAACTGCAGTTAAATATTTTTTAAGTCTTATAGTTTTTGAGGAATCGTCCCTCCAACTTCCATACACACACACACACACACACACACATCATTTTAAAAATGTTATAATCGGATTCTAGGAACCTGAAATCGTGCTTATTCAATAAAATCTGGGTATGCGAATTTTAGCCTGAATCCAATACCTCTCTCTTAGCGAGAGGTAAAAATCTGTTGTGGCTAACACAAGACCTCTCGCCATTTCCATATTAGGCTATAAGTACATATTGTGTTTAACATTTCTGGTACATACACAAAAATTCTAATTATTAATATATTTTTATATTTTTTAATTCATGTACCTATAATTTTAAACATTTACTGCCCGATTCACAAAAAAGTTTAAGCTAATTCTGATTTTTGGATTAGTGAATTCTATTCTATTCCGGTATTTAAAATTTAATTTTGATGATATTATCAATAATGGTAGATACTAGGAATAAATTAGACTATATTTTAAGATATAAACTGTCAAAATTAGAGTAGAATTCGCTAATCCAAAAATTAGGATTAGCTTAAACTTTTTTGTGAATGGGGCTGCTAATTAATAATAAAATAAGAAATATTAAATGTACTTCCCAGAAAAAGCCGTCAGTAATGTAAATGGATATTTGACACTGACAACTCACATTTTTCTGTCAATTACAACAAACATTTTAACTTTTCAACTGGTTTCCATGGAGTTATTTGGGCTATTAGATACATTACTCTAAAAATGCGTACACTTACATAATATTGTCTTCACAGGCAAATAATATTATTACCAAGTTTATATATCTACCCATTTTTGAATTAGTCCCAAAAGTCAATATACCCCATATTTAGATAAAAACTTCAAAATTTTCAAAAATCTAATTTTTATGTATCTAGATACTTCTCAATGCGCTGATTCCAAATTTTGAAACTGCAGGTCGATATCTTTTTTCGTTCTCGAGATATTTAGATTCAAAGTTTTGCTTAAAACTGCCCATTTTTGGGTAGTAACCCAAAAATGGGTCGAGATATGAATTTGGCGATATCATTATTCGATTCTACGGGAAAAATTACATAAGTATACCAATTTTCATAATTTTTGAACAGCGCATACAATCACTAAAACAAAATAACTGAAAATGGCCAAAAATCGTAAAAATCGTAAGGGGTACCCCTTACGATTTTTTCAGATTTTGGCCATTTTCTGGGGTTTTCAAACTTTTATTTATAAAAAATGAACCGGTTGGATAAAAATTATGAAAATTGGTACACTTATGTAATTTTACCCGTAGAATCGAATGGTCGTGTCGCCAAATTCATATCTCGACCCATTTTTGGGTTACTACCCAAAAATGGGCAGTTTTGAGCAAAACTTTAAATCTAAATATCTCGAGAACGAAAAGAGATATCGACCTGCAGTTTCAAAATTTGGAATCAGCGCATTGAGAAGTATCTAGATACATGAAAATTAGATTTTTGAAAATTTTGAAGTTTTTATCTAAATATGGGGTATATTGACTTTTGGGGCAATAATTCAAAAATGGGTAGATATATAAACATGGTAGTAATATTATTTGCCTGTAAAGACAATATTACGTAAGTGTACGCATTTTTAGAGTAATCTGTATCTAACAATCAGCGCATTGAGAAGTATCTAGATACATGAAAATTATATTTTTGAAAATTTTGAAGTTTTTATCTGAATATGGCGTGTATTGACTTTTGGGGAATACAATGCGAAATAGATATAATTAAAATTGTATAAAGACATGTTAAATACAATAAAAATCAATATTTGGGTAAAGTTCTGTTACAAAACGACCGTTCGATAGCGAAGTGCAATACAATACTTGTATAACATAAAATGGAAATTGCGAGATGTGTTGTGCAGGCCACAACAAATTTTTTTACGTTAAATAAAGTATATAATCGAATTATTATTGCGCAATTCCCTTCTTATACTGTATTTATAGCAATCAAAAGAATTTTGTACAGAAAGTTGTGTAATGTACGGCTTAACAAATTACTAAAACTAAGACAAGTACCTCCAATTTAAATGAAATTCCATTTAAAAAATATAGTGGAGAACCCTTTCTTGTAAACAAAAAATAACATTTTACCTTCAATTAGGTATACGGAACGCCTGGTCCAAGCAGCACTAACTAAACTAGGCCCCGATCCAGGCCAGAATGAACTCCTCGCAGAGCTGATCAAATTGGGGGCGCAGGGCCCCAGACTTTCGGACGTGGGGGCAGAGCCCGAGCAAGAAACAGAAATAGCCGCAGATATTGCAGGGGGTATACTAAGGCCTGTAGTCATCGATGGAAGTAATGTTGCCATGAGGTAAGGCAAAGAAATGTAAGAAATACAAAAAGAAAAATATTTAGTTTATTATATTTAAATTTTGCAAAAGAATTAAAAAGAAAAGAGAAAATTTTAATTATCTTAAATAAGAAGACGAAAATATACATAAATTAATGAGTATTAGTGAAAAAAACTTGTTTAAATATTGATTAGGTCACAAACTACAAGCGATTAAAGCTGATTACTAATTGGGTATGGCGCCTTAGGTACTAAGAATTTGATTGGTCGCCTGATTTTAAAAAGGAGATTCGCGCGTTTGCTACTGTCACCTTTAAAACATGAAATGTCACGTTGATGTATAACCTAACAAAAATATTAACAATTTTGTGTTTGATGAATTTGTTTAATTATAATATCTAGTAATATTAACAATAATAATGTATTTATAATTAAATCAATTTGTAATATTAATTAAATTAATAATAATAATAATAATAATAATTAAATTAATATTGAAACTTCAAAACAGACAAACACTAGCGCCATCCGTCGTCATACTTTGTGACATAATATTGACAAACTGTTTAATAATTTGTTTCAATGTTCTATAATTTATTAGACAAAATGCTTATTATTTATGTTATACAGGGTGTCTCTTAAATAAGGGGACATGGCTTAACCACAGATTCCTGAGGCTAAAATAAGACGATTTAACCAAACTTGCTTCTACCGGAAAGTGTACCGTTTAGCCAGAAATCTGCTTCAAAGTTCTTCGAAAAAAAAATTATTTTGCTTATAATAATCGGACGCTTTATTCGATTTGGATGAAATTTGATAAGACAGTTTATATAGTTATAGGTCATCTTTTAAGCTGATATTTGTTATTATTAGTGAACCACTAGTGTATGAAACTTAGGTCTCCCAACATTAATTAGACCGTAACTTTTTAATGGCAATGCCGAAAACGTGAAATTATTTTTCTTCAGAAAGATACATTCAATAGTAAACTTTTGTCTCTCTGTGTAATTTGGGATATCTGTTACGGTTCAGACAGAAAAAAATAAAATCTTAGTGTCTGCACTGCTAAATTTTTAAAATAAATTTAATCTAGCAGTCTATCCAAATGTCAAACAAGTAATTTTTAATGACAGTAACGAGTTGTCAATCTTTATAACTTGTTTAGGAGTAAGCTAAGATATGTAATCGTCTTATTTATAATAATGATAGTAAAATACTATTAGGCCGAACACACGGATGTTACTAATTTTAGAATTTTGCGAAGAAAATTTTTGACAACTCGTAAAACAATTGTTACTGTCATTAAAAATTACTTGTTTGACATTTGGATAGAGTGCTAGATTAAATTTATTTTAAAAATTTAGCAGTGCAGACACTAAGATTTTATGTTTTTCTGTGTGAACCGTAACAGATATCACAAATTACACAGAGAGACAAAAGTTTACTATTGAATGTATCATTTTGAAGAAAAATAATTTCACGTTTTCGGCATTGCCATTAAAAAGTTACGGTCTAATTAATGTTGGGAGACCTAAGTTTCATACACTAGTGGTTCACTAATAATAACAAGTATCACCTTAAAAGATGACTTATAACCATATAAACTGTCATACCAAATTTCATCCAAATCGAATAAAGCATTCGAATATTATAAGCAAAATTAATTTTTATTCGAAGAACTTTGAAGCAGATTTCTGGCTAAACGGTACACTTTCCTGTAGAAGCAAGTTTGGTTAAATCGTCTTATTTTAGCCTCAGGAATCTGTGGTTAAGCCATGTCCCCCTATTTAAGAGACACCCTGTATATACTTCGTGAATATGGCATATAAGTTTTTATATAAAAATATTTCAGCTATGCAAACATGAAAAAAAATTGTTCTCTCTATAAGTAACAGTTTGTCCTAAGTCGCGTTTGCACTAAAATTATTCCATCCTGTTCTTACAGAAAGTTAAATTAAAAATGGTATAGGACCCTATTGAAAAAGAATTTTATGGCAAATATTTATTTATTCAAATTAACTTTTCCCGCCATTATATATCAGAGTTGTGACATCACCACACCGTACGAGCTATCAATCTGTCATTGATATAATGAATTTTTACGCTTTTTGAAAAAGTTCAAAATTAAATTTGTATTAAAGGATGTTTTAAATTTTAAATAGCCTGCAACCGTGTCATTTGGTACAATGAAATACTGTTAACTTTCAAAAATGGTTACAAAGTTACAAAATATCTATTTGACGTCAAAATGGGTAATAGTAATGGTTAAATATCTAGTTACGGATATATTTTATTACCTATGACTCATAAATTTACGAAAAAATACTAAAAAATAGTAATAAAATAAAAGTTGTTTATGGTAATTACCAAATAAGAATAAAATATCATATTCTACTTAGAAATGAATCATTTCTCGATATTTCTACCATATAATTTTATTTAATAATCAATTATTAATTATGACATTTACTTATTTTATACATATTTTTAGATAGTGATACTTATTTTCCATGTATTCCTGTAGCAAATTATATATTGTTATAAATTGAAATGTTCTTACCATTATTACTTTTATACATTTATGTATTTCATAAATTTTTAAACATATAAATTTATTTTACAAAATAATATTCATAGTACACTACATTTTAATTAAAATGAAACCAAAATCAATAATTTGAAATTGAATTTACAACCACGATTTATAATTCAATTATACTTAATAAAATTTATACCGCGAAATTAAAAATGAATTAACATGAAAAATTATCATTCATGTTTTATTTATTTACAAAATGTAATACGAGGTATGGCAATAAAATAACGCCCCATGCGAATATTCCATTGTTGGAAGCAATGTCTCCAGGTTTTTCTTTTTGTTTGGTTGTTCATAAGCTGTGCGGCTTTTTCTGTAACTATCTCGAACTCAAATTGTGTTCCTTTTAACGCAGATTTAAATTTTGGGGAAAAAAAGAAAGTGCGGTTGATGAATTAAAACTTTTTATTAAACATGTTTTATTATATTTTTGTACAATATGAAGATGGAAACTATAGAAAAAAGTTATTATTTTGCATTAATTCCATATCACCGGAATACCCCATTATGTTAGTGTCAATATGAAATTATGTATGAAATTTAGAAAATGAAAAAATCCACTACAAAAATGTACGAATAGGGTAGTTGCGCATTTTCCAATTTTTTTTTTTTTTTTCTGAAAGAATTGTTCAAGTTATTCACTTTAATACATATTTTATGTCTGACAACTATATATTTTTCAAAATATAATTTTTGTAAAAAAATTCTTATTTCAAATTTTCCCGTGGTGACGTGTTTTATTAGTACCAATCACAGTCTTTTTCAACCCTAGCGGTACACTCTCGGTTGTACACTCTGTACACAATACTACCATTTTTATTTGAAACGATTTATATGTTTGAGAGAAGCACTATTTCAAAAGAATTTATTCATTTTCACACAAATTCATTAGTTTCATTATCTTGTTTTAAATCTGCTGATATAGAAAAGAAAAATAAAATATGATTTTAACACGTAAAACATAGGTTATGTCATTAAAAATGACATGTACATTCACTGGAGTGTGCAGCCACCTGGTGGCAAAATTATGAAGTTGTCTATATAAGAATTAAATATCTTGAAAATATCTGGTATTCAAGTAAATAATTATAAAATATACGTACTATTAAATAATACTTTTGTATCTGTTATTTTTCTTTTAGAATTATAATGTAAATATTTGTATGATACAATTAAATATAACTCAACATCTTCGCTTTGTCGTGGTATTCTAACAAGCTTGTATGAGTCATACAGACTTGGTCGAAATATATAATTATTAAAAGTCTACGTCACAAGAATTCCACCGCGAACTTTATTTATGGAAATTATGAATGAAAAGTTTTATATTTTCTAATAATTTTTACATTAATATGTTTAGAATTAGTTTATATTTCATAATTAATAGGAAAAATAACATTTATTTTTTTCGCAACTACCCTATTGAAGAATGTTTATGGTGATGAGGGTCTATCTAGTACTCAAGTTTTCGAGCAATTTAGAAGATTTAAAGAAGGAAGAAAAGTGATCGGAGACTATTAGCGCCTCGACCGTGCACTGACATTGAAGTGATTATTCACATGTATTGGGTGCCCGAGGTATACTACAAGAAGATTTTGACAACCCTTTATGCACGGGTGAGAAGAAAAAGGACTGAAATATGAAAAAACGGCCCATGGATTATCCATGAAGACAACGCGCCGAAACACAACACCCTGTCTATCATGATATTTTTGACGAAACACAAAATCACTGTGTTGGTATATCAAGCGTACTCACCTGACCTAGTGCCATGTGACTTTCATTCCCAAATTGTAAATCTGCCTTAAAAGGAATCAAATTCGAGGCCGAGATGAAGTTATAGAAAAAGTGTCAGAGCCTATGGACAGTATTACAAAAAAGGCCTGCAGGCATTGCTTCCAACAATGGAATATTCGCATCGGGCGGTGTAGGGTTCGGGGAGAAGAGTACATTGTTCTCGTTATTTTGTAGCCACACCTCGTATACCAGAATTACCCGGTATTATTGGTAAAATCGCGATTTCCCCGGGCATATCTAGATAACATAAATAAATATATTTTTACAACTTCTATACTCATTTTTGTGTGTGGCATCTCTGTTCATTATCTTTGTTTTCTTTATTTTTAGTCATGGGAACAAAGAAGTGTTCTCTTGTCGAGGAATCAAACTGTGCGTAGAATGGTTTCTCTCTCGAGGACATACAGAGATAACTGTCTTTGTTCCAAAATGGCGGAAAGAGGCTCCAAGACCAGACAACCCCATCACGGACCAGGATATTTTGGGAGAGTTGGAACGAGATCGTTTTCTAGTGTTTACACCTAGTAGACTCGTTGGAGGCAAGCGGATGGTTTGTTACGACGATAGGTAAGTTCTTGAAAATGATTATGTTTTAATTTGAAATTACCGCCATTACAATACGATCTCTTTACATTTGTACGCGGGCGTTTTCTCTTTTCTTCTTTATGTTCAAGTTAGTTCACCAAGTTACCATCCATTGTACAAATTGTATGTTGTTTTGTGTTCAATGGGGTCATTTCACATTTTCTGATTTATTTTTTTCTTGAAAAAATAGGTATGTGTATGTTTTACATCTTACAAGTCTTTAGAATCAGAGATATGATTTTTTAAAAGTTGCATTTAATTTCAAATATTTCAACGGCTGACGACACATATTCACGGATACGACAGTCGAGCTCTATGCTTTACCGGTCTAATTTAGAACTATGATTATTTGGTTTGATATTTATTTAAATAAATGGTTAATTTGCATACCTTATACTGCACTAGTACTTTTAAAGAAATAGAAAGTAATAATAATCTTCTCTCTTGTATATTTTGCGGTCAGCTGTCACACTTTTAGGTTAGGTTACTGTTTTATGTCGTGAAGCGTGTGTGTGTGAGAGAGAATTGTCTTTGTGTGAGTATGAATTTGTGTCGTCACAAATTTAGTCCGTGTTTAAAAGCGCGAAAGTTTATTAGCAAATTTATGAATGAAAAGTCGCATATTTCAAATTATTTTCTATTACTATATTTATTAAATGATATGGATTTCATGATTTTATAAAAATAATTGACAATTATTTTTTTTGAAATGATCCCATTATACTTAATCTGATATTTCCAAGTGTGGAGTTTAATCTCTATCGCCCGATCCACGTTCCCACAACAGATTATACGGATGTCCCAAAAGTTGCTATTTTAATCATGTATTTGTGACAGTGACAGCCGAAGCAATGAACTTTACTAATTTATTTATTGCAGATATATCTTACGGTTAGCGGCTGAAAATGACGGAATTGTAGTGAGCAATGACAACTACCGAGACCTCGCACAAGAAAACCCGGAGTTTAAGAAAGTTGTAGAAGAAAGAATACTGATGTATTCTTTTGTGAATGATAGGTTCATGCCGCCTGATGACCCTCTAGGAAGAACGGGACCTACTTTAGATAATTTCCTTAGGATACAGCCCAAAAAAGGTAAACAATTGTCAATTATTATACTTATCATTATAATATCTATCAGATAATACTACATGGTTTCTGTACAATATATACAATTTCCAATCTGAAAAGATCGCAAGGATATTTTACGATTTTTGGCCATTTTCAGTTATTGTAATCGGGAAATAGTATACGTTGTTCAATAATTTTGAAAGTTACAAATATTTTCATCATTTTTTCTGACATGATTTAACCCTGAAGAGAATCATAGTAAAGCCTCATTTCCACCGAATGTCTTAATGCTTAATACATAAGGCTTAATGAATTATAACAATTTACTAGGATACCATTTCCAGATATTTTGTTTAGTGACAATTCAACAGAAATGTCACATCTTTTTTCCGAATTACTTGTTGTTTAGTAGACTGCCATTGCAGCAGCAATTCTTCTTTTTTTAATATGTTATACCTATACACAATTTTCTGTATTTATATCGATACCGAAAAATTAATTAAAAGTTAATAATTATAAAATAAACTGAGAGTTGACAGTTCAGGTTAGAATTTTTCAATCATTTGTTTTTACGCATTGCTCTTAGTTCTTAAGCATTAAGCCTTATGCAAAGCTGGAAATGGTAGTAAACGTTGTCATATGATAAACATTTTTACGCATTGCGTTTAGTTATTAATTATTGCTCTTACGCATTAGGACAATCGGTGGAAATGAGGCTTAATGATCGAAACGTAGTCGATCATCGTTACTCCAACTATGTATTGTTTGTCATTTCTTACAAACACTAATTCTAATTCTATCCATTGTATGAGGAAGTTCATTGACATAATTGGCGGTATTTCTTATGGATATATGCATTTCGCCTCTAATTTTAAATATTTTTTTAATAAAATAATAAAAAAATTAAATGTACTTTCTAGAAAAACCTTCAAATAATGTCAATAAAACTATTAATTTTTGACACTGACATTTATCTGTTAATTACAAACTATGTGACAAACATTTGAATTTGTCAATTGGTTACCTTGGTGTAGTTTGGATTGTGCGATGTATTACAACAGTTTATTTGAAATATTACATTCTTTATCTCAATCAATGGGGTCCCGTGACCGCGTGCCAGAATACCTGGTCGCGAACCTGGGGAACCGGGTTCGATCCCGACCGACGCCAAATATTTTGAATTTTAAATGGCACAAAAGTGACCCCTGTGGTGCACTCTCCACGCCAGCAATGAGTGCCCGTGAGGTAAGCGCCCGCACCGTACAAATATGTCATCATCATTACCAATATCTGCGATAAAGCAGATTGTGGCACACTGAGAAATGGATAATATGCCGTGATGATATATTTATACAGTGTGTCCCATTTAGAGGTGCCACCATTGGGATCTCGAGAACTATAAGAGATACGATGTCGGTTAAATGGAACTTTTTGTGCACCTTTGAGAGGCCATCTCAGATGTGCTTTTATTTTTCCAAAAATTCTCATAGGGCACTAGATAATGACGAAAAACTGAATATTGTTAATTTTTTCTTCTTCAAATAACTTCTAAACTATTATTAATTGAGAAAAACATTTCAAATATAAAAGGTAGATATTTTTATTATCTAACCAGTGGCGCACGAAATAAATTTTTATATCCTTAAATTTTCGAGATATAACGCAAACTTATATTTTTTTAAATGGAACCCATATCTGATTTCAGTCTGAAAAAAATCGTTATTTTTTTCTCTTTTCAGTGATGTAAAAGTTATTATGTTTTATATTTGTTTTGCTCCTAAAATTTAATTTTTCTCTTTATTTTCCTGAACTTTCTTATTATTTCCCAAAGAAACATTATTTTTATTAATTATATTGTATTTGATCGAAATAATTTGTTTTTTGCCTTTATTACTTAATATTTTCATTCTAGACTCATAATTACAAATTACACTATAATGTGCCAAGGGCGACCAGGTACAAAATATTATAAAAATTAGTTTGATATGAGTTTTGAGCAAAATTTTCTAACGAAATAAATTATTTAAATACAAGGAGTATTTCTAAATAGAAATCTACCAATATTTTCAAAATAATTATAAATTTAATACAAAATAAGGAAAAAATAATAATTTTGAAGGCGAAACAAATATAAAACATAATAACCCTTAAATCGTTGAAAAGAGAAAAAAATAATGATTTTTTTGAGACTAAAATCAGATATGGATTCCATTTAAAAAAATAGAAGTTTGTGTTATATCTTGAAAATTTACGGATATAAAAATTTATTTCGTACGCCACTGGTTACTTAATAAAAATATCTATCTTTTATATTTGAAACGTTTTTCTCAATTACTAATAGTTTAGAAGTTATTTGAAATAGAAGAAATCAACAATATTCAGTTTTTCGTCATTATCTAGTGCTCTATGAGAATGGGGGAGTTCATGATTTTTTTATTTTTATATTATGTTATAGTATTTTTAAATTTAGAAATTCCCGATTTTTTTTTTCTTGAAAATTCGGCTTCAAACCCGAGATAAATAGCGGCGAATATTTTACTATGACCGTTCCCGCAAGTGTGACGTCACCGACCTCACTTCCGGTGCCAGTGATATCATCGACGTACAGAGCACGCATTAATAAAGACAAGTATATGTCCGTATGTCTTAACTTACTTGTTCTGTTTCTGTATACGCGCTACTGTCATACGTTATCAGAGGTTATGTTCTTGTGTTTATATGTTGTTACATTATTATTCTTTCTTGCAGTATTGTTATTATACATACAGGCATGACATTTAATTCAAAGGTTATGTTTGTGTTTATGTTTGTTCAAATGTCATTTATTAAGACAACAGCGCCATCTGCACAAAAGGAAGTAGCACCTTTGAATCCCGTGACGTCATTGGCGGACGATTTAAATGTATGCTACACTTTTACGTAATTTAAAAAAAAGTGTTACAATAAAATTATATTTTTTTATATTTAATAATGCACTAATACGATTAGAAACAGTTATAAATAAATCTTACCCACAAATTTAATACAAGTTAACTCCCCCATTTTTGGAAAAACAAAAGCACATCTGAAATGGCCTCCCAAAGGCGCACAAAAATTTCCATTTAACCGACATCGTATCTCTTATAGTTCTCGAGATCCCAATGGTGGCACCTCTAAATGGGACACACTGTATATATTTATTTTATATCTCTAAATAAATAGAAAATAATAAGTAATAAAAAGTTTAAATTTATCATATTTAGAATTTAATGTTCTTTATTATTTGTAATAACATAAATTTCCAAAAAATAATATTTAGAAGATTTTTTTAAAGACTATTTCTCCGGTTGTCCATTGTTACCAAAACTTTATCAGCTCTTCCCATGTAAGTCCGATTGAGGAATCCGTAGTTAAACATAAATAAATATATTATCACGGCATATTACCCATTTCTGAGTGTGCCACAAACTGCTTGATCGCAGATATCGTTAATGATGATGACATATTTGTACGGTGCGGGCGCTTACCTCACGGACACTCATTGCTGGCGTGGAGAGTGCACCACAGGGGTCACTTTTGTGCCATTTAAAATTGGAAATATTTGGCGTCGGTCGGGATCGAACCCGGTTCCCCAGGTTCGCGACCAAACACTCAAAAAACATGTAAGTCTTATTTGATTCTAGGGACCTTAAAACGAGCTTAAATTTACCGCTCTTTTAACATCCATTTAAACCGCTTGTATAATAACTATTATTTATCTTAGGCGACCCGCCCCGTCCATGCCCTTACGGCAAAAAATGCACGTACGGCAACAAATGCAAATACCACCATCCCGAACGGGGCCCCCTCCCGCACAAATCAGTCACGGAGCGCCTTGTGGAGCACGCCCAGCGCCACCTACAAGCCAGATCAGACCCTAGCCCCTTAAAGGGGAAGAGTCTTAGCCTTCCGTTGAGCGATACAGGCGATAAGAGAAAAACTCCGCTGTCCAGAACGAAGTCGGGCGCTCCGCCACCCAAAACGGAGCTGCAGACAGCGGTGCCGAAGTCTCACAGCGTGGAGAATGTGCGGGCGAGGGTGGGGGAGAATCAGGATGAAAGCGCGAATCTGCATAGGAAGTTGCAGAGGCAGTTGACGCTGAATCCTGGATGCGATCCAAGGTAGGAAAATAATTTTATTCGCAATCATTATAGTAATGTACCGATACCTAACCTTTTGGATGTTAGGAAATACGTCATTCCTAACTTTAATGACAATCTCTTGGGTTGGAAATAACAGATTTCACTTCCATTTCTTGGGTTGAAAATGTTTATGTAGAGATTGCCTCGCAACATTGCCAAAGATTCTTATAATAAAGTAGGCTGAAACAAATTTTAAAAGAGCTGTCAAAAATATTAATAAAATTAAAGATTATAACTCATTGATTTATTTTGAAAATTATTGAGTTTAAATGAGGATGATTGTGAATAATAGATATTTACGCACCAAGTGAGTTAAGGTAATGTTTATTCATGAGAAGAAAGTTTAGTTCACGAGCCCGTAAAGACGAGTGAGTTAATTTCTTCGAGTGAATAAACATTCTTAGCTCACGTAGTTTGTACAATATTTTATTCAATTTTGACGAAATACTAATAAAAATCATAATAATATTTAATTTTGACAAAATGAAAAACTGATCAGTTAGTAGGCTGAGCATGACAATCGTCGCTGATAGACGTCAAATCATCTATTTAAAATGCTTTAAGGTCTTGTCATTTGCGCCGTGAAAAATAATGAAAATGGCTGATGATGTCTGATAAATAGTATGGTAAGTGTTATTTTCGTACCTGATGTTATTTTAAATGCATTATTTGTTGCAGAGTGAGTTAAAATTTTGTGAGAGTGATTTAATTTTTTTTTAATTCACATGTGAAAAAAGTGTTACTTATAGTTGTTGCTATGGAGTTAATAATGACAGATTAAAACGTCAAAATTGAATAAAATATTATAATATAATCTGGGGTGGGATTCTGTAACTCGTCCGTTATCAAACGGAACCGGTATTACTATGGTTACATAGTAGATCACATTTCATTTGACAAGTATGACGTTAACATACCAATCATCTTATAAAAAATACGTTTCTATGGTGATAACGACACCGTTTCATAACGGACAAGTTACAGAATCCCACCTCTGGGCGGGAATTTCATCACAGCCTCGCGCTTTATCTCACCTCGAAGCTTCGCCTCTCGATAATATACATGAGCCCTCGGATGTAATGAAACATCTCCCACCCGGATATAATATACTATTATTTTTCGCATTACTAACTAAACCTAACGTCTTATGTAATTTTAAGGAGAAAAAAAAATAAAAAAGAATACAGAATATTTCCATTCACCGTTTTCTAATTTATTTCTATTTCTAAAATAAGGATTTAAGGAGAAAAGTTTTGATTTCTTTAGATAACATTTTTGACAATATCTCATGTCAAATTGACATTAATTAAATACTTTCAAATTGACATACGTTTCTTTGTTCATAACTTACTCCCTACAACAGATGACGTTTGAGAGCCGACTGTTTTTACATGCAGTAAATTTAAATTCGTGAAATAAAACTGTCAACAATAAATAGTTATTTGTATCACTAGGCCAGAAACTGAACATTTTACAAATTACGAGATCTCGCAAAACAGTTTTTGGGTATGTGATACACAAGATTTTTTGTGCCGACTTCTCCATAAATTCTTCGCATATTTCTCTGCACTATTCTATTTTTCATAACCTAGAAAACAGGAACATATATTTTTATCGGTTTTGCATTGCAAGTTTAATTATAATTACTCGTATTTGAGCTTAAAATGCGTAATTATTTTATATTTATTGAAAATATATCATACAAACATTAGTTATATACAGGGATTTGTTAACTACTGGATGGAGCAAGTGTATATCGATATATATATTTCTTGTGTACCCGGCTAGATTAAGAGAGAACACAGGAAGTGTGACTGAGAAAGATATAGATAATTCTACTTTAGACATATTTATATCTGTCAAATTCACGTCAAAAATTAATTGTGTTTAAGTATATTTAATCATGAAACGTGAAATAAGTACGAATACAACCAATGCAACGCTAAATCAGAACACATATAAGAATTAAAGATGTGCCGACTAGTCGGCGACTAGTCGGTAAAGCCGACTATCCGGCCACTATCGTAGTCGGCGACTATTCGGCAAAGAGCGCCGACTATCCGGCTTTTTACTTTGTATATATTTCTCAATAAAATGTATGTAGGGGGAATTACTTTAAATAAAAACCTTGATTGTTTATTAATATTTTTATTTTATAATCAGTCTTATATCTCGTCCACATTTCATTTGAACAAATGACTTTTAAATCCTCTGTGTTAATTCTATTCTTTGCTACTGTGAATATTTTTACGTTTCACGCAAATATAGTTTCTTCTCAAAGTACATTATATGTCTATGAAAGTTGAAAATTGCTTGTAACTATTTAAAAGGGGAAAAGTTTTATTGGGGTAGTGGGGTATAACTCAATATAATCCTGTACCTCGTGCATATTTACATTTTGGCACTACCAGTTGCTCAATTCAGTAATGAGCGTTCATTGTTAAAGCAAGCATAACATCTTGGATAAGAATTTTACAAGTCAACTATGGTTCTCTGGAACCCCAATAAAACTTTTCCCCTTTTAAATAGTTACAAGCAATTTTCAACTTTCACAGACATATAATGTACTTTGAGAAGAAACTATATTTGCGTGAAACGTAAAAATATTCGCAGTTGCAAAGATTAGGATTAACACAGAGGATGTAAAAGTCATTTGTTCAAATGAAATCTGGACGAGGTATACACATTTTGAAATGTAAAGCAAAGCATCCTTTCCTTTGGTAATCAGTTTCTAAAATTACTTGCTTGTAAAGAAAACATATCTATGACATTTACGTCACGGAAATCCCCCAAAACCATGATCGGCTTGGCCGACTAGTCGGCCGACTAGTCGGCCTCTTTACAACCGACTAATCGGCTAGTCGGCTAGTCGGCCAAAGTCATAATCGGCACATCTCTAATAAGAATATAAGTCAATGAGGGAAGTTATTTTTTTTTTTTAGAAAAAAAATAATTTTAACCATAACTTACTAATTAAACGTCATAGCACCGTTCATAACATATTTTGATACACAATTTTCAACGTAACACTTTCGAACCATTGTCATATATTAAAATAATTATATTTTAATGATGATATCAAGAATAACCTATAATCTGTAAAACCTTACAAACATAAGATTTGACAAGTAACGGAAACAAAGACAACAAATCGGAATTATGTATGACTATCTCTGTCGATCTGGCCGGGTACATGGTAAAGATTCACTCGCTCCATCCAGTAGTTAACAAATCCCTGGTTATACAGGGTGTTTACGGTCTTTTTGTTTTATTTTTAATGGGTGATACTACAGGTCAAAAGAAGGCGAAAAACATTAAAACACTTTAGTAAAATATTTATAATAAAAGAGATACGAATTTTTTTTAGTTTTTATTTTTATGGAATTAAAACAGAACGATAAGCGCTTTTATAACAGATGTTCAAAGTTATCACCCTGCTGCTGTATGCAAAGTCTTACTCGGCGTATCCATGAATTAACGTACGTTGCAAGGCCCATGCCTTGTCGAATTTCCGCCGCTGCTGCTTCCACCCGGTTACGGAGGTCTTCAGCGTCGATAATTTCGGTGGTGTATACCATGTCTTTCATATGTCCCCACAAAACAGGACTGCCCCGACCAATCCACTTATTTCCAAATGCATGGTTTAAGTGATGACGTACGACGTACGAGACGACTGAAATGCGCCGGTGCACCGTCGTGGAGAAACCACATATCTTGACGCACATTTAAGGGAACATCGTCTAAAAGTTCTGCCTATTTGGAAATCGCTCTATGTAAAGACGTCTTGCTGCAGCTGAATTTTGATGCACTTCCCCATAAATGAGCATCATGTCAACTAATTCCGTATTAGAGTACCGATGGTACATTGTTCACCTTTTACACAATTAGTAACAATAATCAATTAGAAACTGACGGTGCACAATTAAATAGTAACAAACTGCAACTGACAGATAAACAAATTAAAACACAAAAGAGTGAAATTTGTCATTACATAGATTACTACAACTTTTTTCAACATTAATTTACCTCCCCTTTATAAAAACTAAAAAAATTCATATCTCTTTTATTATAAATATTTTATTAAGGTGTTTTAATGTTTTTCGCCTTATTTTGACCTGTAGTATCACCCATTAAAAATAAAACAAAAAGACCGTAAACACCCTGTATATATTTTTATACTTTCGCATATTTTCAATGACGGATGGCAGAAACTCACGTGAAGTTAGTTGTAGTTTGTAGAGATTTAGCCCTAAAATTTGTAAACATTTTGCTAATTCTTGTGTTGAAAACAATCTTAAACTGACTGATTTTGAGTTCTGTAATACTAGTTAAATTAGACGGAGGTACGAAAAATATTTTTTTCTGTAAAATGTACGTCATTAGGCGAGGGACGAGGCGGAGAAAATCAACTGCGATTTGAAGTCATTTTGATTTGCATATTTCCTTTGTTAAAGATCGATTTGAGGAAAAATAAAAATACGGGTTATTTTTCGAAATGCATGACTCATTGCCAATTTCAGTTTCTTTAAGGTGTTGCATTTTTTATAGCAAGCATAAAAACGATTTTCCCTTACAGGTTATACCAAATGCGCCGAGGTTTCATGGGCTCCCAACACCGCCCACTAACCCGCCATAGCAGCAACGCCGAAGGCCAAAACCAATACCTTCAAGTCCAACTCCAACAAAACCCCAACTGGGACCTCCACCAATCGGTCACGCGCATTGCTAGCGCCCCCGATTCGTTCCGTCCATGGCTCCATCGCCACATGCAGAGACTCTCCTCCACGTCCGACCCGCAGATCAATCTCTGCGTGCCGACTTCGAGCTCCTGGCAGCCCGTCATGTGGCCCCAGCCTCCGCACCAGGTGTACACCTCGACGGAGGACGCCAGGCACAAGATGTTGTATCACTTGTCGGCTATCTTCCCCGAAGAGCAAGTGCACCAGGTTATGCAGTTGTATCCGGAGGAGACCAATCCGCAGAAGATTTGTGCTGCTATTTTGGCTATGTTTCCCAAACACCAAGCCTGAGAAGATGGCGAAAGAGTAGGAAGACGATTTTAGGTAAATTATTCAAAAAATGAGGGCATTAATCTTATACAAATTTAGAAAAACCGGTATTTCAAGTTCTAAAACGAGATTTTTATCGAAATCGATATTTTTATTTACTGAAAAATCAGTAACTTAACTGAAAAACAAATTAAAACTGGTTTTTAAACCGATTCTTAGGTTGTGTTCGATGTCGCATTTTGGCATTTTGTATTTAGGTCTTTTTCACATAAATACAACTCCGAATGGCACACTAATGACATCTATTGGTTTGTATGGGAACACTTTCGAACAACAAAAATGAATTATAGAATTCGATTTAATTTGATGCTTCAGATTAAATGTTAATATTATATTTCATAAGAAATGGAAGCTAAGAAGCTATTCTTTGACAGTAAATTTGACGTTTCGTACAAATTATAGCAACGAACATAGGGGTCTATTCAGAACTCAATGTTTGTGTTGTCGTTATGGTTTTTATGGTTGTTATGTACTGTAAAGATTGTTAAAATCAAATTTGGTATTCTCAGAACTGAAGGTGGTTACCATCAACAATTGTTACGTGTTTTGACAGTCTTTATCATAACGACTGCTAAAACTATGTATTTATGGTTGTTATCACGTTGTTATTCCTAATATTTGACATGTGGCAGATTATTACATCAATCAAATATTATTAATAATAGCCTTTATGCTAAATATTAGCAGGATGCAGTTGATTATTCGCATGGATCCTGCGTCGACTTAATAATAAATAAGAACGATAAAAACCGTCGTGGACGAAAGTTACTTTTGACGTAAATACATATTTCTTTGAAAATATTATATTCTGTGCTAGGTATTCGTGAAAACCTTGTTATTTATTCTGGTGCTAATGTGTGCTTTTTCTTCAATCAAAATTTAAAAAAATCTTTTCATAACTTTTCAGTCACGTTGGGATCAGTGGTAGGAATTAACATACCCGTTCTAAATAATTTAGAAATTTTCAAATATGACACAAATGTCATATTCTTATTTAGTTGTTTTGGCAGAATGTTTGCATTTTAAATATAATTGGCAACACATTATTAAAAGAATAAAGCGTTGACATATAAGGTTATTAAGGTTAGGTTAAGTTCATATATGCATAATGAAGTTAGCTATTGTCAAATAATCTGGTTCATTCTCAAGTATTATTTTATAAAGATTGTCAATAATACCGACGTAGGTTCTGAATTGATAAATTCATAAAGATTGTTACAAATGTCTTTATGATAACAATCTTTATATCCGTAACAACCTTTATGACTGTGTTTCTCTGAATAGGCCACATAATTTGTTTAATTAGTGCGCGTCAACTTCAAAGCATAGTGTGCTTCTGCAAAACCCTAAAATCTAATTCCTAAAATCCTAAATAATCACTAGATTTAGGGCATATAAATTTAGGATTTAGATATTAGGGTGATAAAAGTGCAACATACAGCCTTAAAAAAAATAAAACCAAAACTATTTTATGCAGATGTATAAAAATGAAACGATTTAAAGTAAAATGTGAAGAATCGGCCAAGCCAAAGTAAAATGCTAGCGGTTGACACATGCAGGGCGTTAAATGGTTCGGTTTTCGATCGGCTGTATCCATCACAAACCTCAAAAAGAGCCCCATACGTCATCAATAGAGTTCGAAATATATGCAAAATGAGTATTAAGTGTATGTTTACATATTTTTCAGAATAAGCCTATTTCACATTTTTTAAAAAGTATTTTAAATGAAAGTTTATGAAATATTTATATTAGCTCCAGAAATAGTCATAAAAAACAACTCCCCACTCCTGTGACGTAGGAGTACATACGTCACGTTATTCATAGCCAATAGGAAAACAGTTTACGTTATTTATATAAATAAAAGTAGGCGATAGTTTGTCACATGTTAAGCTGTATGTACTCTGACGTCACATTCTGTTTCAGATCACGTGACTTTTTTGAAATATTACACAAATTTAAATATTTAATTGTAAAATATCTAATGGATATTTCGTGATATTTTCAAATTTGAGACTCTTGAAAGAACAATATCTTTTAAAATTTAGTACTTAGAAGTCATATAAAAATTCTTGCTATGGCCCTATTGTTAATTTTAAAGTTACAATTTTAACTGTAAATTAAATAAACAATATTGAATTGGATTCAATTTTGTTTATTTAACTGACAGTTAAAAGTTTAACTAAAGATTGCAAAATTAGCCCTAAATTATTAAAAAAAAACTGGTGGTTCATACTGAAAAAAAAAAAATATATTATAAAAATTTAAGGTTAGCCGGATGACCTTCTAGGTTACTATGCAATCTTATTTTCCACTTTTACAACGGAATTTTTCCATTTCCATGTAATTTTTGGCCCTCTCTTTTGGTTGAATTTGGATAATTCTTTTTGAACGTTTGTGAGAAACAAAAAAGAAAATGATATAGAAATATGATTAAAATTTTAGTATATTTTTATTTGCATGCATTTTTTTAGATTTTGTGCATATTTTTCGAACTCGTCATCAAAAAATATTCAAATTTACTTTTACGAGTTGAAATAAGTTTTAAATGTCGAATTTTCAGACAAAAAAAATGATTAATGCCCCATTGTAACTCTAGAAAGAAAATATGTCGTCTTCGACGCATGCACCAAGTGCAAGTCTTTTGGCGAATGTCTCCAATTATTGGAGTTTAATCTATAAAAAAAAAATAAATGTGTTATAGACTCTCAAGATTAGCTATAGTTAATCTGTTGAGATGTTACGTTTGTTTTGTTCATTATTTGTCCGTGTATTTAAATTTTTATTCTAAATTATGTTATAGTTTTATCTTGTTATAAATAATGAACAAATTGCTTCGTTCAAAACTAATCTATTTATTTCCTGTAGACAACAATGCAATTAATTGTTACTAACGTGAATTTTTAAGTATTTATATAGTTATATATGTAGAGGCTTTTTATTAACAAATCATCGGAAACTAATTTATGGAAGTAAATTCATATATTTTTATTACAAATTTGTTGTTTTGTGACGTTGATTTTTATAACACACTGAAATGAGGACGTAAAATGAGTGCTGATGGCTCTACAAAAGAATAAAGACACTTTTTTTTACATAATAATAAGAATCAAAGCAGATTTGAACACCCAGAAAATAGTAATAAGCTGTTTTTAATGTTATTTCTTGTATTATTACTATTATTTTTTAATTTATATACAGAGTGATTATGACCAAAGGTTCCGCCGCGTACTGAATTTTTTATTTGCCGCATCGTTGTGATAGTGAAATACAATTGACGCATTAAACAATTAATAATTAATTTTAAAATATAAAAAGAACTTACGGCCGGTTTCATAATAAATATAAAGTCACTTTACTTTTAAAGTTTGATCTAAAAGTGAAAAAAAAAAGTTTCATAATTTCACTTCAAGTTAAAGGACCTGTCAGATGACTTTATTTTAAAGGACTTAAAACTGACAACTTTAACTGAAAGTAAACTTTTAATAATTATTTTCTTTAAAAGATTAATTTGAATAAAAATAAAAAAATACGGGGTAAATATTTGTTAGTTTTCTATCAAATAATGCAAAGAAAAAAAATCGTGCAATACGTCATTTATTGGATTATAGTTTATTTTTTTAAATTATTATGAATAGTCGTAGAAAAAATAGCATCTGCAACTCATGTATAATGACTATTAATATAAACTCGTTGCATAATATATTATTTTAAAAGCTTGGAAATAAAATTGGAAAAGGTTCAGTACTCATTTTATAAAATGTAAATAAATCTTTATTATGTACATTACGCCTGGTAAGGCACAAATATGTCATCATCATTACCGATATCTGCGATAAAGCAGATTGTGGCACACTCAGAAATGGGTTATATGCCGTGATGATATACAGGGTGTCTCAATAAGCTTGCTCACTATTGGTAACTTTTTTATTTGAAGAGATACGAGGTTGGTTAAATGAGCAAAATTGTGCCATTTTATATTAGAAAATTGGTCATGTAGACAAAATAAAATATGTGTCAGCGGTTCTCAAAATTTGGGACAATATATATATATTTTAAATGGAACTATATATTTTTTATTACCTTATTAGAAAGAGTATTTTTTTCTCTTTCCAATAAGGTAATGTTGTTTATGTACAATTTTTTCAAATAAACGAGTTATTTACGGTTAAAAATTTAAATTTTGTAAACTATTTTATTAGTTTTTTAGTCTAGTAAGCCATGGAAACAATTGATTCTTTATTTGTTAGACGTTTAATAATTTCTCCCGTAAAGTTCTCTGTGTTTAATAATGTTTAATAACTTTACAAATGAAGAAAAGTTCGATATAATCGTGCTATATGGAAAGTTATATCTAGACACCAGTTACGTAGAACGGTCAGATCTCTTTCCAAAAGAGTTTAAATGTGCGAAAGAAATAATGGCTTTCAATTTTAATATTTTCTTTGTTTTTTTATTACTGTAAAATAAATTAATAAAATAATAATTTTATAAAAGACAATTGTTTCCATAGTTTACTTGACCTAAACTAATAAAAGATATTCTGTCCCAAATTTTGGGAACCGCTGACACAATTTTTATTTTGTCTACATGACCAATTTTCTTATATAAAATGGCACAATTTTGCTAATTTAACCAACCTCGTATCTCTTCAAATAAAAAAATTACCAATAGTGAGCAAGCTTATTGAGACACCCTGTATTTATTATTATTTTTTTTTTTTCATATAAATAAAATTTTAAAGATCGTCCGATTTGAGAGTGTTATAAAATTGAAAATTCAGTGTGTCAAATTGCGTACCTGATGTGAATTATGTGCGAAATTTTTTATATTTGTTGACTCTTAATAAAAACTAAAAACAAATTTGTAATGAAATTCTCGTTGGTTGTGAACGAAGCCAACTTCCACTCCTTTAAAACGTTAAGTTTTTAAATCACAAATAATCTTCATATTGAAGAGTGGATTTGTACAGTTGTATCATTGATGTAGATAAGAACTCATGTTTAACTATGTAGCGAGCAATGCAAAATGCAATGCAATGGTGAATGAGTTCTTACTAAATTTAGAATTTTATATATGTTCGTGTCAAACTTAAAGTGAAAAGTAAAGATAATATTTGTAAATGTAAGTTCGTGCAAGCTTTCACGACCTCTAATGTTTGATACCATGTATCTGAAACGTGTAATTTTTAATTATTTCGCCCGAAGACACGCGGAAACACACGAAGAAAGAAAATTAATTTAAAATAAAAAGAACATAACTACAATCTCGAACGCTGAATTATTTTAACAGTTATTTACATCCGTAATATACAGGGTGTTAAAAAATAGGTGTTACAAATTATGTGCGCATATAGTACTGACCAAAATGAGTAAAAAAAAAGCGTAATCAACATGGATCTTATCTTCAATAGTTTCCGAGATATAAGGCAATGAAAAATGAGTTTTTTCGATGTTTACCTCTGCTCGAAAACTGTAAGAGTTACGACGTTGATTAAATGAGACTTTTTGTTTACTTTTCAGAGGTAATCTTAAATATGTTCTTGTTTAAAAAAAAATTTAATAATACTACTAAGACAAAAGTTGTGGCGCCCTTGGCCAATATTTAGTTTTCAAATAACTTCGTAACTATTAGAAAGTGAAAAAAATGTTTTATATAAAATGTTATTACTTTTTATAGTCTATTTACTGGCATAGACAAAATTTTGTTCAACCACTACATTAGTCAGTTTTTCTTCTATTCTAATACAAACTGGCCTTTTTCTCAAAAACAGTTGAAGATCGAATCCATGTTGATTAAACTTTTTTTACTCATTTTGGTCAATACTATATGCCCTCATAATTTGTGACACTTATTTTTTAACACCTGTGTATTGTATAGTTTTTAATTCTTACAACTTTTTTCTAAATTTAATAGGTCAATAACTATATCAAAATGAAAAAAATGTCCAGTGGAAATTAAATTTATCATAAACTAGTCTTTAAACTTCGTTCATACTATAATACTTGACGTCAAATAATTCTAGACTGGAGATTTCTACACTGATGCCAAATTTTTTAAGTGTCTACCTGTACAAATATCTGTAATCTGTCAATGTCATTTGCGTTAGTACTTGCGTGCGCTTTTTATTCCCAATCCTATAAATTGCATTATATTTAGACTTTTGAAAGGAAAATGAGTGAAACTCATGAATTAGTCCTGGTTCTTATAAAAAAACGTTTTAAATGGGCAGGCAAAAACAGTTATTGCCAATGTACACAATCTTTTCAAAAAATTGGCGTTATATTCTGTAAAAATCTATAATTTATTAAATAACAAGTAAACTTTGGATTTGACTGCAGAAGCATGTTGTGTTGGCAGATCTGCTGTTCACCTAATAATCAATTATTCTTACCTTTTATTTAGATTTCACCGGTTATCCTATTTTAACGCAAACGTGACCTTTTTTGACAATTTTTATATTTTATATTACGTATTACTGTCTTACATTACTTATTTGTTATAATATTTTCTTCATTTACGATGTATTAAAAATTTGAATTAGTTTTAAATGTATTATATGACATTTGCGTTCATTCCTGGTCATGTCAAGTTATAAGCGGCAACACCGCTTGGCAAAGTACACAGTACGGAAAGGGATAAAAGTTGAACTTCAGTCCAAAATCATTTGACGGGCGAGTATAATAGTCATTGTTATATTTTGACATGACTATGAAATAGTAAATTTGTATAAATATTGATAAAAAATCAATAACGTTCTTTCTTCTTGTGTTTCTGTGTGTTTTCTTATTTTCCTTACTATTTGTTATTAAATTTTATTAATTTAATATTTTAGGTTAAGAAAACAGTTGCATCTTCAAAATTTACAATAAATAACTTACAAAATCATCAGAATCTTATGAAAATTAATACAATTTTACCAGATTTTGTTAGACATTTACAAAGAAAGTAAATATTGAAGTTGCAACAAGTTTTTCTTAGTGATAATCTTTCATCTAAACGCAACAATCTAATTTGTATAATTTTACGGTTATGTCTAGAATTATTTATGAATACGTAGATTATGTATTTGCATCTGTCTAATATTTGTTTATATCCACTAGCTAAAATAACAGTGTAAAGGTTCATCTGATAGGGAATGCATATTTTTAATGATCACTAAGGCGCAGTGACTGTAAATCATAAGGTCTGTGTTTAATGTCTTTGTCGAATGACAAATAAATGTTGTTGTTACATATATATGTATTTATATGAGTTGTACAACTTTAAATTAACATGTATCTTTTTGTATTACACACATTTCTTTTATTTCATAACCCATATTTTACAAGGCCATACAAGAATTATTAAGAGAAAAAAAAGAAAAACAGGTAGGTCATCGAAAACAAAATTTTCTCTCATTTTAAACAGTTATTTATTTTACGCACATCTGCTTTAAAATTGTTTGTTTACATCGTAGTTACCATGGCGAAAACTGAAAGATTTCACCCTGCGGGCGGTAAAATACAGAAAGAGCCCGCTTACTGGTAAACAAAACGTCAAAAAACAATTGGAAATGTAATCAAGACTCTTATTTTAAAAAATGATATTAGTTCCGCTAAATTTTCACTAGATTTTATTAGAATTGCTTAAGGAATTACTTCAGAAATTGTCTCAAATCTCCAAGTTTGACATTTAAAAAAATATTCATATAACCAAATAGTTAGCAATGCAACGCATCGCCTTATTGTTTTGTGACATGGCCACCTGGCCAGGTAATATTTATATAGCAACAGGCTTTAAATGTATTTAAAAAATAATTTAAAAACATTTCATTTGATTGCAGTTGTGCGTAAAACGTTGTACATACCTCGGGCCGAAAGAAGTTTACACCCTTGGACGAATAAAAGACCTCCGCTACGCGTTGGGCTTCAAATTTCATCCGCAGGCGTAAACCTTTTCTTTCGACCCTCTATATGTAAATAACTATTTCGTAATAACATACTGTTATTATGACATAACAGGACTAAAAACAAAAATGAAAAGTTAGAAATAACGGCCTAGGCCGTTATTTTTTATAACAGTCGCCTACAATTAAGGATCAGGTGTTCCTGGAGAAATAACAGCATATTGATGGACTGTTATCTAGGAGAATTTATAAATTAACCAAAAAAGTTGTTCAGTATGAGATATAGAAGAATTTTATTATTCGTAAATGTTTAAATTTTATGTTATTACGAAAAATCTTGAACGCCACACGGCCGATATGCAAATAAAGAACTCGACTGATTATAAACCTCACTCGCGTTCGTTATTTGCCTCATATCGACCTAATGACGTTAATAACTACATCATTTGAAATTGAATATCTCTATGAGTGAAAATATGGAATTAACAATAGAGTTTTTTTTAGTTTTTGTTAAAAAGAAAACTCGCCTCGCCGTACTTAACTGATTTAGTGACTTTTGATTATTTTTGAGGTTAAAATTAACGGGGTAGAAGGTTTTCGTCTGAAGAAGAAAAAATATGCTGCAATTTATGATTATTTTAATAGCATTCCAAAAAAAATTGGTTTGGGAGCTTTTACGAAGTGAAAAAAAAAAGAATGGATGTGTATATTATTGTTGAAGGGAACTACTTTGAACTTATTAAAAAAATATTCTAAAAAGTATTAAAAAAAAAAATGTGTGCTTAAGACCGCACGTCCGAAGTAAAAACAATGGTTGACATTTGAATCGTACAACAATAGGCGTCTTGACTGTTCCCAGAAACTTTATAAACTTATACTTCATTTCACGTAAGAAAATAGCAGATGGCACTTGAGAGCCGATCGTTTTTACACGCATTAAATACATAATTTAAATTTGTGAAACCAAAATTTGTCAATAATAAAAATATATTTAAAAAAATGTACGAGCCCTGACTATTAAAAATTACATCAAAACATGGTTAAATATTACTTAATTCTGTCGATTTTATCTGAAAATTGACAGCTGACAAGTGATATTTTTCGCTTTTGTGAACTAGGTTAGCATTTTAACCAATCAAATGGCAGAATTTATATACATGTCTAAACCATCGCTATTTTCTGACGTGAAATGAAGTATAAATTTTACACAGAGAGAGAAAAGTTTACTATTGAATGTATCTTTCTGAAAAAATAATTTCACGTTATCGGCGTGGCCATTAAAAAGTTACGGTCTAATCAATGTTGGGACACCTAAGTTTGATACACTAGTGGTTCACTAATAATAATAAGTATCATCTTAAAAGATGACTTATAACCATGTAAATTGTAAACTCTCATACCAAATCGAATAAAGCGTCCGGTTATTATAAGCAAAATTAATTTTTTTTTTTTAAGAACTTTGAAGCAGAATACTGGTTAAATGGTACTTTCCGGTAGAAGCAAGTTTGGTTAAATCGTCTTATTTTAGCCTCCGGAATCTGTGGTTCAGCCATGTCCCTCTATTTGAGAGACACCTGTATATTCAGTCAAAATTTCAGACGCATCATTTCGTTTTCTTTCTCATTCATTATCAAATTATATGAATGATAGTGTGACAATCCAAGTTTTGATTGCCACGTTTTCGGTTTTTGAATGATTTGGGTGAAGTACTTTCTAGCGATGAACGATTCTGTTTTTGAATATTCAGGATTTGAATGATTCTGTGCATGCATATTCTGGTTTTGAATATTCGGGCGTTGGAAGACTTTCCCTTTAAAATATGTATTATCGTGTTTAGAATTTTTTAAAAATACATTATGTATTTATGTGACGATTATATAATGTTGCATGCTTTACGCATTATATTTATTGCCTCCCAGTATAGTTTACATATATCTAACGGTATTAAAATTATTTAAAAAATGCGCTTTGCAGCCTTTTAAATTCTTATTCTTAATATTTCTGCTATCCGTCTGAAGGTAACTGCGTTCATTGCCCATGTTTTCCTCTTATACACAAAGTTACATTTCATGTTAATTTCATTTAAATAAATACATAATAAGTAATATTACATTCATATTTATACATTTAAAACATAAGTACATAAAAACAAATAGGAAATGATGTAATAAAGTGAACAAAATTTTAAAGGAAATGGCGTGAATTGAGTAAACGAACGCAGTTGGCAATGAGCTAATCACATCACTGGTGTCTGTGGGAGAAGAGAAATCAGAAATCAAGCTTAGCGAGTAAGGCGGTGCACCGTTTCGCCATTTTACGTGGTTAATATGAATATTGTACATAAATAAGTAGTTAAATAGTGTTGTATATGAAATAGTTTTAGTGCAGCAAGATGGGCCAAGTGTTAAAAACTAGTTTCACAGTCGAGGTATTGCCTGTTTACTCATTTACATGAAGTTGTAAAATAGACCTTGAAATTTGACATTTCTACATAGAGTGAATGTTTTCTCTTTTACTAACTCCTTGCTGTTGCTGTTTTATGATTTATTCATAACGGAATGCGGAATGAATGCTGTTATTTCATATTTATTTTATATCAAGTATTGACTCCTGGAAATCCGGGCACATCTGTGAGTCACTTGTGTTATATTGACAAATGTGTACGTAGGACTTTTGATAATGAATTAAAATTATTTTATCTCGGTTTAGTGTTTCCCCAACTTGATATTTTAGTAATATTTCACTATCTTTTTGCTTGATTTGGAGTTGTTTCATAGTTTTTTCCTAAGTGGTATGAGATGCATTTTTTTATATATGTTTTTAAATAATTTTTTCATTCATTATGCGTCATAGAGAAGCAAATACTAATACACATCTTCCTTTAATTTAACCATTAAATTGATTTCCTTTTCAACTAACTCTGTGCTAAATTGATAGTGTGCTGTTTTAACAAACAGGAAAACAACATACTAACGGCACTTAACCAAATGACAAATGCCGTTAATGTCTCATAGCTTACTTTTTCATTAGCATTGCATGCTGCATTGGCTTTTATTTATATTTTGGTTTAGAAATTAAAACGCTTTTTATGATTATCAATTACAGATGGACCAGAAAAAACAACACAACTTTTTCAAAGTTATAATGTAAAAAAACTTTTAAAGGGATATTTAAAAATATACTTTAGAGAAAAGTTGTCAAATCGTCGATATCTTGTTGCAAGTTCATCTTTAAAAGTTTTTTTTTAATCCATCTGTAACTTGTGTATTGTAAATATAATTTAATATTTTGTAAAATGCTATTTCATCTAGGTATAGCACAAAGTATTCAAAAACAAAAACGTTTGTCAATATTAGTCAGTCAGCTGTTTAAAATTTCGTTTGTTTATTTGTTTGTTTATGGTTAGTTAACCACCAAATAAATGAATTAGTATTAATTTATAAAAATGAAAGCACTAATAATGCAATTGTTTTGTATTTGTATGAATGTGGTTGAGGCAAAACAAATGAATGTAATAAAAACAAAAGCAAATGAAAAACAAGAAAATGGGGTGTGGTTCATCCACCCCGAATTCAATATTAATGTAAATCAACCATTTATGGTAAAAAATAAAAAAAAAAACTAATTGTAATGCTCTTTTGATAAAAGTTTAAAATTCTACTTAATGGTAAATATGAATTTTAGTATTTGAACTCAGTAAATAAAGAACGATAGTTGCATTTATTTTTATTCATATTTTTATTCATTTTTTTTAATTGCTGAACACTTACGACCCTGAGGTTTAGAGTATGAGTTAAAATATTTTAGTATTTATGCTTATTTACCTACACAATCTTGGATTTAAAAACGAGGACCTCAACTACTTTTTATTGCACATATTTGTTTTATTTCATGTTCTATGTATATTTTACAAAGATGATTATTGGAAATAATCAAATAAGCCGTGGAAAACAAAATTTAACGTAAAACAATAGAAAACTTTTCTTCAGATATATTTTTAAATCAAAATGTACATTTCAACTGCTATGCAGTCATCATCAGTTCTACAAATACATAATAATTATGTTTTCTGTTATGATCATAAATATCTTAACGTAACTCAAATAATTACTTCAAAATTTAAATATTATTAATTTATCATTTTAAATTAAAACTTAATTATTATTTTTTGAAGTATCAAGTCTACAATAAAATCGTGAAAAAAGTGCCATAGCGTTTCATTTTTTTACGTTTTTTGTATAAAAATATATTATAAACCTATTCTAAAGAAAAAAGTGCACTTTTGTATTAGATGTAAGCTGTAGTTTTGTGATATATTCATTTAAAAACCAACGTTTCGGCAGCATGAACTGCTGCCTTTTTCAGGAAAAAAGTTACAGAACAAAAGTAAACAAACTAATAATATCTCTTAACATACCTAGGATTGTTATGAGTATCATAACTGCCACAGATGCCGATTTTAAGACAAGCCTTAAATGCCTTTAAACCAACATCTGCGGCAGTTGTGATACTTATAACAATCGCAAGTATGTTAATATCTATTTTTTACTTCTGTTAAAAATATATACTTTTTTCATTAAAATGGATTTATAACGTATGTCTTTTTTAACACAATAAAAGTGTGAAAAAAGTTCACTCTTAACGCAAACGCGTGAAAAAATTAAACGTTACGGCACTCATATGATTTGACGAACTCACCTACGGCTAGTTCGGTCAAACTCTTCTATTCATGAAATAAGACTGTACTTTTTCTCGTTACATAAATAACTATTATCTGTTTGTTAACTTCTATTCTGTCACTTTGTTTCTGAAAAAGGCTGTAGTTTATACTGCTACTTTTAGAATATTATGATTAACAGAACTATTATGTGCTTTATTCCTCATGTTTACTATTTTAGAATAAAGCAAAACGTGTTAAGAACGATACTCTAACATCTCTATGAATTAATGATAAACATTATACTTTTATTTTATTTGCATTTTGTAGATTGTTGTTCATATGTCAGTATGGAAATATTACCGTATAGTTACCAGCCTAATTTTGCATATATAAACAAAAAATTATAACATATTTAAAATAAAACCATGTATCTTATTTTTAATAATTATGCCTGATTGCAGAAACGTTCATCAATAGGGTCCTCCACCGTAGTAACAAATTAGAACAAGGGTCAGTTATATTAAAACTAGACCTTAAAGCTGTATATTAAGTACTATCAAAGTTTAAAAATAGTTATTAGTTTCTAAAATGATCGAGTTTTTATTACCATTTCCTTATCTTTATATCTACGTCACACATTTATTCTATTCCAAATTCTTACTATTTTCAAACCTTCTGCTATCGCCTTTTTGAAATACGAAATCCATTTGCAAGTATATAAAAGCAGAATATAACAACAATAAAACAACAGAAATAAACTAAATAATACTAGTTTTATGATGCCATGACAGATTACAAGCGTTGGTATGAAAGTAAAAGATATGTTGAATGACATAGGCTACCAGTGGTAATCAAATCTTGGACTATAATATATACGTAGTATTTTTATTAATTATGACATTAAATTACTTATTATCCACCCATATTTCCAATTATTGACCACAGGGGTTATTTTAACATATTTATACATTTTATAAGTGCTGAAAAAAAAAAAAATTATGTGACTTCAATTATTAGCGAAATCCACTGTTTGAGAACAAAATCATGTCTATATTTACGTCACAGAATACTAAAAAAATTATTACGGCTTAACGAATAACAATAAAGATTTTCTAAAATTACATACCACTTTCAGTTAAGATGAAGTTTTGTAAAATATAGTGGAGGACCCTATTTCTTGATCAATCAACAGTTCATCAAAACAAACAAATGCAATTTTTTGATAGCAATGATTTAAATGTCACAAGAACAAGGAAACTGATTCAAATTTGTACATTTTGATGCTCCGCTAATAGAACAAGGAATTGATGAACTTTTCTGTAACCGGGCATTAGTCATTATTCAATTCAAAAGTCTAGTTGTCACAATTGATCGTAAAATGTAATTTTAAGGAGAAAAGATAATAAAGATACAGAATATTGCCATTCACAGTGTCCTCCAGATTTCTTTAGATAACATTTTTAACAATATCTCGTGTCAAATTGACATACGTTTTTTTGTTCATAGCCTATTCCGAATTAGGATTTTTTTAACACTACTTAAAAATGATGATTAATTCTTTTCTCTTTTTCAGATTGCTGTATGATCGTCTGATCGCACAAAATCATCCAAAATGCCATTACCAAAGAGAGTAGTGGAACCCGTACACGTTTCCCGAGGCACGATACCCGAAGACTTTCCCTTACCATCAGAATTAGAAACACTTACTAATGGGACGCTGGCCAATACCGTACGGCAACTTTCTTCTCTCAGCAAACACGCAGAGGATCTGTTTGGAGAACTTGCCAGAGATGCTGCTCAAATCAACGACAGGTCCAACTCACTTCAGGCTAGAATCGACAGGCTAGCGGTAAAAGTAAGTGAAAGAAAGTGGACTAGTAAAATAAGTACTTTTGGTGAAATTTACAATAGGCGGAACTGGTTTTACTTTCTACCCTATATATGAATGGGGGGGGGGAAAGATATTCTAAATATTAAATTTAAACTGTGGTTTTTTAGAAAAAGGTAGAAATCGGTGGGTGTTAAATCTGGGTAGTAAGATGCATGTTCTACGTAAATGCCACAGTCCTTTATTATAGCTCTAGACATAATAGCCGAGAAAAGAAAAGTCGACACATCTTACTACTTTCTCATGAAAATCTTTTCGTGAATACTGGTTTACTACAACATTTTATGTTTTTTAATGCAAATGGGCTACTTGCGTACCTTTTTTACCTCCCGCTACCCTAGGTAAGGGAGGTATAGGGATCGTGCTAAAAATAGCATATAGAGATTTTATATAATAAGCACGTTTTGATGTCCCCAGAATCCGATTTTAACATTTTTACAATGATGTCTGTAGGTATGTATGTGTGTGTGTCTGTGTGTGTGGCTGTGTGTGTGTCTGTGTGTGTGTGTGGATCTTGTGGACACGATTACTCAAATACTATCAATCAGAAAAACCCATTCTATACTAATATGGGAAGTGCTCATTAGTTTTTAGTGTATATCGGATAACCGGAAATATCATTTATACAAGCTTTTAACAGTTTTTCTTGTAAAAAATTCATTGAATATAATTTTTTAGCAACTTTTACTAATTAAAATGGAATATAATGATTTAATCTTCAATTCTACGATAATAACATTTAGTAAATAACTCTAAATAGCTTTAAATATGAATATATAATATAATTTATTTCCATGTATCACCTAGTCTATGCGTCAAACAAAATCATAATTTTAATGACAGGTTTGACATATTTAAACAAATGTCACTGACGGGCAGCAATTAAATTAAAATTAATAATGAAACCGTGTTAATGAGAATATAATAGTAAAATATTTTATTAAGGTTTGTAAAAATAATATATTTTCCATCATACATAAATGTTCGATGTACAGGATGATCTGATTTAAATTTGCTAATTGCTATTTTTGCAGCACTATGAATTAATATTAATTTACAACTACACATTTACGAAATGGATTATGTACGACGAAGAATTTACAAAGATTGCGTTTTAGAGCACCTGATGATGCTGATTTTTATAAGAATGTACGTGTGTGACGATTTTTCCTTAAAGCCTATTAAAATATGATCCAAAACTTCTCAAATTTGGTATTTAAAACACATATATAATTTGAAACAACATATTAGATTTTAACTATATATGATAAATCGGATGTAGTACTTAATTTGGAGCTCTAACAAATTTTTGAGGAAAAACAATAAAACAATCCAAAATTTCGTATTATAGACTTTTCTATTTATTGGACAACAAATTAGATTTTATTTACAAACGATTAACCGGTAATGATAATTTACTTAAAGCTCACTGCTATTTTAAACATGGAATTGGCGGGAGGTCATGTGTTGGCCACATCAGATTTTTTATTTAATATTTTTGAAGAGAAGGTGAAAACTTGCTACCCATATTTTTTCTTTTAACAAAATTTTTATTAATTAGCCAGAAAAAAATAATCAAATTTGATTATTTGAATTCCCGCCATGTATGACGTAGAATTACGCCGCACCAATGAATAGTCGCAAAGCCAAGCGTGGTGCCGTCCCATAGTAATGGTATGTTTGTGCGGGTAATGTAGATCACCTGTTTGACGTTTCAATAATAGTTTGGAGGTTAGTATTTTAGTTTATCTTTTTGGTATCGATATTTTAAATTACAAGTAACTACCTATGTGATTATTTATTAAGTAATTAATGTATTTAAGAGACCAGAGAGATAGAAAAATGAACTAATGTCAAATTCAAATTAAAACTTTCTCGCACGCCATGCCATCTATTGATAACATTCTTAAACATGCTTCCCCTCCCCAGTTCAATATAAAGACGTCACAGAATTATTTTTTTCTTAATTTAGTAAAAACAAATAATTATTTCAAAATAAAATTTATATTTTTATATATGTTTTCAATATAACATTACGTATATAGTGACAGAAATCGGATTTTCAGTACCACGCAAGTAGCCCATTATACATCCGTAGACGCCCTTTGATTGGTCAGAATGCTAACCTAGTTCACAATATATCACTTGTCATCTGTCAATTGTCAAATAAAATCTTTCGAACTAAATGATATTTAACTATGTTTTAATACATGTAAAAACGGTCGGCTCTCAAGCGCTATCTGCTATTTTCTTAAGTGAAATGAAGTGTATAGGTTGCTATTTGAAAAATGAAAGTTAATAGTCGTATCTTGTAAACCTGGCTTTATAAAAAAATTCTATATCTGCCATCAAATAGACTCTTCCAGACTCATCCTTTATTTCTGGCGCCAATCTTTTTATTTAATTATTTAGGAAAATAACAGTTTTTGTCATTTAATATACTTTTTAGAAAATGTGAAATTGGCTCATTCTAAGAATTTTCAATATCGTGTTATATTGCAAAGGATTGTAATTCTTAGTATGTTACTAGGACATAGATAATTATATCAAGGATAGTATTTCAGTAGTTAACTAGATAAAATGAGTTAGTAGGTAATTAAAATTCACATAATTATTTCTATTTACAAGTAGATCATAACTTATGCAATTCAAAATAAAATGAAACAATACTTGTTTTATTCATATTCGTTTAACGATGGTGTTAATGTTTAAAACAAACATTACTATCAGTTATCTCTTTCTAAAGTAAACCTTTTTTAACTACAGTAAACAATTTGAAGGAGTTTTATCTTTGAACAACATTGCCACACCCAAAGTTAAAATTTAGTTTTATCATCACGGCATATCACCCATTTCTGGGTGTGCCAATTTATACCCAGATATCGGTAATGATGACATATTTGTACCGTGCGGGCCTTTACCAGGCATCACCTCACAGGCACTCATTGCTGGCATGGAAAGAGCACCACAGAGTTTACTTTTGTAACATAAATAGATAAAATATATCATCACGGCATATTACCCATTTCTGGGTGTGCCAATCTTTTGTAACATGTAGTACCAATATTTGAAACAATCTATCGTTTACTTATAATATGAATAAAACTGGCAGGAATTAAATTAGAATTTAATTTATTTGAACTTGTAACATTGAATTTTAAATAATCTAATATTTATTTCTTTGATATATTATCCTTTGGATGGCCATGAAATATTTTGCCGATAAGCACAAAGCAACAAAAATCACCGCTTATATACGTAATGTAAAAAGAAGCGTGTAATAGGCTATTCCACCGTAATCAAAAATAGTAAAAGTTTATTGAAAATATGAATGATAATAGTTAAAGGATAAGAAAAATTATATTTATTTTATTATAAATCATTCCTTCTAGAAAACACGGGGAGTTTTGCTTTTGATGATGCAGGACATTTGCACGAGTGTTTGAGCAAATAGGATCCAAGTATCCGAATCTGATAAGCCCCGCCTTAACTAAGAATATACTTCTTCGGGTGTGTCGGATCTGTTCGGTTGCTGTTCGGGTGATGTTCTAATTTCTTTGATTTATATAAAATGAGAAAAAAAAGTGAAATAAATTAAGTACAATAATTTATTTAATATCTCTAATAATGAATTATTAATATTACAATTTAAATATACATTATTTTGTAATTTGTATAACATTTTTTTGTGGCTTGTGAACCACTGTTTGTTTACTTCTGGTATATCCACATTACCTACGTCACAAAGCAAATTTAATTTTCCGACCTTAATATCTCGCTTATTTGGAGGAATTTTTAACTCGGACTTTCACATGTGGTCTTATGTTTTTATGTACTTTAAGAAAAAAAAATTAAAAAAATATCGTGGAATAGCCTATTATAAATAAAAATAAATAAATAAAGTATTGTCATTTGTTTATGTTCTTCATCTTCACCTCCCGCTACCCTTGATAAGGGGGGTATAGGGATCGTGCTAAAAATCGCTTATAGAGATTTTGGTAGATAACCACGTTTTAAGGTTCCTAGAATCCGATTTGTCTGTATGTGTGTGGATGGATTTTACCAACGCTCTAACTCAAATACTATCATTCAAAAAATTCTGAAACCTAGTATTTCTATCTTATTCTAACATGAAAAGAAACCATTAGATTTTGGTGCAAATCAGGGAACCGGAAATGACACTTTACTTGAACCTTGATTAGGTCGCAAACTACAAGCGATTGAAGCTGATTACTAATTGGGTATAACGCGTTAGGTACTAAGAATTTAATTGCTCGCTTGATTTTAAAAAGGAAATTCGCGCGTCTGCTGCGGTCACCTTTAAAAGATTATGAACTGTCTCGTTGATGTATAACCTAACAAAAAATTTAACAATTTTGTGTTTGATGAATTTGTTTAATTATAATATCTAGTAATATTAACAATAAATAATGTGTTGTTAATTAATCCAATTTGTAATATTAATTAAATTAATAATAATGTCAGAAATTTGAAACATTAAAACTTCAAAACAAACAAACACTAGCGCCATATGCCGTTATACTTTGTGTCATAATATTGTGAAACTGTTTCAATGTTCTATAATTTATTAAGGAAAAAATGTTTATTATTTACGTTATTTATGCTTAATAATAATTTCTTCGTGAATATAACGTATAAGTTTTTATATAAAAATATTTCAGCTAGGCAAACATGAAAAAATTTGTCCCCTCTATTACTAACAGTTTGTCGATCACTGGTCAGTACCTGCTACGTCACGCACCAAATCCATAAACTTTAAAAATTCATATCTCGCTTATTACGTAAAATTTTTAAGTCGCATTTGCACTAAAATTCTCATTTCATCCTGTTCAGAAAAATAAAAAAATGGTATAGGACCCTTTTAATTCTCGTTATTTTTTCTTGTCTCGATATATTTGCAATTTTTCTTCCTCCAGGTGACTCAGCTGGACAGCACCGTCGAAGAAGTCTCCCTGCAAGACATCCACATGCGGAAGGCGTTTAAGAGTGCGGTGGTCTTCGACCAGCAGATCTTCTCCAGAGCAACGATGCCTACAGCTATGCTAGAAACGTACAAAACATGCGACAAACCGCCTCCTCTAGACAAATTGAACTGCTACAGAGAAGATGGAAAGGACGGATTGAAGTTCTACACCGATCCGAACTACTTCTTCGATCTCTGGCGGCAGGAGATGTTGAAAGATACGGAGAGGATGATGCATGATCGGGGGAAGAAGGTAAGAAGCTCGGTAAGAACAAAAATAATAGTAACATTTTTATACTACTTTTTTTATTTATTAAGGGTGCGGTGAAAAAACAGCGCCATGAGGTGATGTTGGGTTAATTAGGAACTATTTCTTAAATATAAAAGTGTTTCACAGATGGCTCTGTGTCTGCAGGTTTGGACCTTAGCTAATAACTTAAACTTCGGGGCGCGCACAGGTCTAGCGCAAAATATTTGATGGGTAAAATAGAAGGGTGCAACAAATTATTCTTATACAAGCTGTCTCGACATTTGTTGTCAAATAGAAAAAATACAATTATGGCACGAAATTTATAATATTTACCTGTCAAATCACTCTATTCATTATTACTATGTTCGAAAATTGAACCACGACGTTACCGGTAAATTTTTTCAGGTTACCAGTACTATTTTCGAACGCGGTAACTGAAATGTGTGGTAAATTTTAGTTACCGCCGTTACCGTGCTCAGAGCACGGTTTTTGTGGTAATTTGTAGTCTAACCTAACTTTTGATGTAAACACAAATAATTTTGTATTCATGTTCTGTTATTGAAAACTTAAAAGTATGAAATTAATTATTAGTGGTATGTACCTATACAAATATATGTAAATGACCTCTTTCATCTTCATCGGAACTACTATCGTCACTTAATATAAATTGATATAAAAACAACTACCCTACCATGATACCAAAAACAAGTAGTATCGAACAAAAGTATCTGGCGATGTATATTAAAATGATTTTGACAGCTATTAATAACCATGAATTACCAATGCGTTCGACTGCTTACCGTGAGAACCGTAACCTTTCAGTTACCATGTAAAATTACCACGATAACCGCGGTTGAATTTTCGAACATACTATATATGAGTAATTATGCGCGCTATTTTTCATATTCTGTGTTACCGGCCACTCAAGTGTGCTGCCATCCTACGGGAAAAGCTTACACTACGCACAGTGACAAAACTGTAAAATATTATAAATTATTCTATTTTTCACCTCGAACGAAATAAACCATTTTAGACAAATTTAGAGCAAAACTTGCAAAAAAAATTATTTATTTAGTTAGTCTATAATAATAACTATCATCTAAAAGTGTTTTTGTTATAAGGAGAAGGCAAATTAGAGAAATATTTTTTTTATATTTTGTAATAATTTTTTTAATTTATTTAAAATAGTTTTAAATAATAGTCCAAAAAAAATCATGAATTTTGATGTATAATACAATATTCTGTGTTCTTTCAACAGGCTTTATATGAATTTTTTAAAACAATAGGACATGTTAAATACAATGGCTGGTAGTGCGAGCTCGGTTTTTACTACAACGCTGTTTTAAGAAATGTCAAATTCAAATTTCATTATTTAATTTCACCTTTGTTTAAAGAACGATTTTTTAAAAAATATTTGTTTGAACACACTCTATGTTCTGCTTAAAAATCATATTTTGATAAATATGATATTATTTATATTTATTATTAAATACTGAAATTTGACATTTCTTAAAACAGAGATTTAGTTAAAACCGAGCTCGCACTATCAGCCATTAAGTTTGAATGATTTTAGAATTTTTTTACTGTTACAATGGGTTCATTTAAAAAAAAATTGTTGATCATAATGGCTGTATTACACTTAACAATAAATCGATCGATTTGTTGATCGACTTGTGACCTTCAATTTATCGGAACGTGTAATACAGAACAAAATAAATCGTACAATAAATTGACGAAATTAGAACTTGTTCTAATTTCTATCGATTTTTTGGGGAATTGTTGATTACTTTTGTAGGACTCTACAATATTTGACATTTCAAACTATATTAACATTTCCAATTATATTTAACTTGTGCTTTAAGGTTATAAGTTCTTATTTTTGTTTTTATATAAAATGTCAAGATATCGGTGTTTAACACGTAAAAAAAGAATTAATAATTTAAAAAGAATAACGTTTGCGTTGATTGTAAGGAGATATCAGTATCTTAACCGCTTTTTTATTAAAACTATATTCGTTTTTATTACTAATTTTTGACGAAGGGCAGAAATACTCACAAACGGACAACTGAAAATGAAGCAGCGCTAACCTCAAAACATTCATTAAAGACGGGGAATAATACAAAGTTGGTAGCCCTGATTCCAACATAAATAAATTGATAAGAAAATCGACAACTGTAAATTCTCAACATGTCGATCAATAAATGGATAAATTTATCGGTCAATAAATCGATCGATTTATTGTTGAGTGTAATACAGCCATATAAGGCATTTACGAAAATTCTACCGGTAGATACCGCACCTACCGACTGCGTTCAAAAACACAAGTGGTTAATAGTTACCGTGTTTGAAAATTGTACCGTATCCATCGGATCCATGATTTGTGAATCTAGTAATTCAGCCGGTAAATGTTCATATTGTGTTTGTCCATTTTGTCTGATTATATACGTTACTACACTATATCAAACAGTGCGCTTATAGATTTTTTTTCATCGACGTGTTAACAGTGCTTTTAGATACTTATAAAAACACCGAAATAGAAAAAATAATATATGAATCGTTCTTTCAATAAAATATTGAAATTTGGCATTTTCAAAGCAGCGTTTTCAAAATAAGGCGTGTGTACAAGCTAGTGGTATTGAAAATAAATAATGTACTCATATAATGCTAGTAATGATTGTGTAAATGAGTAATAAAGGTGTGCTTGGTATGTGTAATAAATATTTAAATTGATGATGTATTCGTATTTTTCTGCAAGGAATGATTTAATTGATTGAATATTTTATAAACACATGTGTTTATGACTATCATTTTACATTCTTGTGTTGCTAACCATTCATTTAATAATTGCAAAACTTTCTCTTAGTTCATTACCTATTTATAATAACAAAATTCTTTACTTGAACAAAATTGCATTACAAAATATTTGAAATGTTAACAGTGCAGAGTATTCAAGAAAAAAATTAATAGAACAGTAATTTCCTTGGAAATAAAATATTTTCTTGTATGCGGAAGAATAATTTGATGAATGAAGACTATGGCTCGTAGTATGATCACGGTTTTAACTAAAACGCTGTTTTAAGAAATGTCAAATTTCATTATTTAATAACAATAATAAATAATATCAAATTTACCAAAATATGATTTTAAAGCAGAACATAGTTTATATTCAAACAAATATTTAAAAAAAAATCATCTTTAAAAATACAGGTGAAATTAAATATTTAAATTTGACATTTCTAAAGACAATGGCTGGTAGCACAAGCCTTGTTCTAACTAAAACGCTGTTTTAAGAAATGTCAAATTCAAATTTCAATGTTTAATTTCACCCTTATGTGTAAAGAACGATTTTTTAAAAAATATTTGGTTGAATACAAACTATGTGCTGTTTTAAAATCATATTTAAATATATTTGATGTTATTTATTTTTGTTATTAAATAATGAAATTTGACATTTCTTAAAACAGTTTTTTTTAGTTAAAACAAGGCTTGTGCTACCAGCCAATGTTTTAGTTAAAACCGTGATCATACTACGAGCCTATATGTTTACTAAGAATTTTGTTTTTATTTTATTTTATATTCCTGTATATTTATTCTAACTACCCCTCTATTTTCAGCCTCACCGCCCGAGGACCGAAGGCGGGCAGGGCGGTCGTCACAAGAAACGCGTGCGTCAGCCCCACAACACTCGAGAAAGGCAACGGCAGCTTGCTGTTGGACATGGCGAGCACATTATGCCCCAGAACGTACTCTATAGGGCTCCGCAGCAATTGCAACATCAACCGCTTGATCAGGATGGATATTTGGGGCTCGTGCACGATCAGAGACCACCAAGGCCTAATAGTATTGAGCTTAGGAGGAGCTACCAGGTAGGAATAATGCCCGTATTCATAGTCAGTACTTCGCTTCGACTCATACTTGAGTATACCTTGAGTAAAATATTTCTTTTCATAAACACTACTTGTTTCTTCACTCGTACTTCGATCGAAGGTTTATGCCTGTATTCATAGTCGATGCTCAATCTCGTACTTGAGTATTACTTCGCCAAGCATTACTCCGGTCGTTCTCGACCTCAAGCACATCATATGTTTCCTAGTCGAAACTTCGTGAATTCTTGGTTTTCTAGGGAAGATTTTAGAGAATTTGTAATAAACTATGTTGGTATATTTGTAAATTTTAATATTCTTCTATCAAATAGTATATTTGACATCTACATAATGTCATAAGTTACAGATATATGAGTCATATCACGGATATATCGTCGCGTTCAAGGCAAAACGACACAAGCGCCATTTTCATAATAAGCCAGGAGACACAAAAAACTGTCTGCGCTTTTATACAAATATATTTTTAATGTCTTAACTGCATTAAAAGTAAGCAGATTTTTTTCTGAATTTTTGTGTGTATTTAAATGAAAATATAAATGAAAGAACTGCATGATAATTAGAAGGATGTTGTCTCAAATGTGTCGTTTATGTGGTGTTTATGCCAAATTTATATGTCGGTTAAGACAATTACATTAACGGAAGTTTTGATCGCAAATGTTGCTTGCGCGAAGATATGCCATTTTAATTTTTGATAATTTAGACGGACAGCGGCGTTTGTGACATGATCTGTAATAATTGTAATTATTAAAGAACTGTTAAAGGATTTATTTGAAATACATATTAGAATATATTATATTTAATAAACTTTTTTTAAACATATCAGTATAAAAATATTGCGCTTATATAATTATAGAAACATCAAAACTCAGACAAAATTAATAAAAATACAAAAAAATCTATCACTCTGATGTTTTGTTCTTTAGTTACTTTACCGGCAGGACTGGATATGAAATAAAATGACTATATCTAATAATCTTCCACGTCTCATCTAGTTCATCAGAAACAGAAGACACATACTTCAAACACAAGTATTCTTGATGATATCTTGATGGTATAACATTTAATTCACATAAACTTTTTAAGTATTCTACTATATGAGCACCGGAAAATAATACATCATTGTTCAGTGTTTCCATCAAATCATTATTTTCAAGTGCTGATGGAAGAGAAAGAGCTAATTCAATGATTTTCTGGCCTCGGGAAAATGACTTAAGCGCTAATATTTTGAACGCGGAAAAACATAATAATCTGTCATTATCATTACATGAACTTTAATTAATTACCAGCATTAAAGTATAAAATATTGAAAAAAAACTAAAATGTGAAAGCAACAAATAATGAATGACCTATTGTTGCCGATAGTTTGAGATATGAATTTAACATGTAGATTGTCGGTTGTACCCGAACAGATTTTTTTCAGGTCGATGGCACAAGCGACAGAATGTTTAAACAAGTTTTGTGACAAATACTGAATCTGTATTATTATAAAAATATACTATGAGAAAACTTTGATCTTTACTAAAATGAATTATAGCAAACAATGATAACAATAATTTTTAAAACATTTACTTTGACATCAATAACTCGGGCCATTTCACTCTGCATTCACCCATAAGAAACTACGTAGAAATGGAGCTTATGCCATTTTACGCCTGCGTATTAAAATTGTGATTGTCGCTTGCGCAACTTCAAAGTGAAATATCTACTTAAATAATTTTTTCGTACTTATGCCACTATGTTTAATAGATGGAGGTTGCGCCAATCTATCGAACGGTACCAAAATCGCAAATTACGATTTTTTGGCGCTTAGGCCATTTTGCCTTGAACGCGACGATATCTTCTTGAACCAACCCTATTCCATAGTTATTATTTAAGGTTTCTTCTACTATGTCTTCAAATTCTAAAAATACTAGATTATCTTCATGATTCATTATTTACTTTTAAATTCTTCAGGCTGAAGTAGTCGACGGTCACTTCAGCCCCCATCAACCAGCATCTCCCGAGCAACCTTACCACCCTCCAAGCCAGATGGGCTACGAGGAAAGCATCTACCAACAACAAGGCATGTATGGGCAGGGCCCCATGTCTTCAGAGTCCCTCTACCAGGGCTCCACCCCGACGAGGGCTCCGAGCAACAAAGTGCGCCCCACGCAACCGCCGCCAGCTCCGCCAAGCAACAGCAGCACTCCTTCAGCGAGCAACACTCCAACTCGAGGTCTGTAATAATGAAGAGACGCTGTTGTCATTTTCGTTGCTAAATGAAGTACTTTTAAGCACTAGTGCTTACAAATGACAGTTCAATGCGTAAAAGTGACAGTTTAATGTGTAAAATGTTACTTTTAAGCACTAGTGCTTAAAAATATTTTATTTAGCAACGAATAGATGAACCTGACGTCTGCCTACTTTTTAATTTTGAAAAATTCTTTGTGACAGATATTGTGATATTTTCTGGTCTTGTATTAATAACGTAGGCTATGAACTGAATTAACGTGACGTCATGTTCGGCTCTCCCCGAGTTTTCTCAAATGGCCGTAACGCCATGTTTACTGCTTCAAGATAAAACCATATACCTATTAACTAATATATTGCTAATGCTCGTATCTTTCCCATAAGAGTAGCTGAAGGAAACACTGTGAAATGGAAATATCATTTCTGCATAAGTCTATCTCTCACAAACACCCAACAGACAATTATGCGCATGCTCGGAAATCTTGACTATTGGCTAACGCTGACAGCGTCGCTGGCTGGGCTGCGTTCCAAAATCCTATTCTTAGAGTACGAAATTATTCAAAGTCGTTTCAAAACTAATAACCTTACTCTCAGTTTACTTAACCTGTTCCAAAACAGCCAGAGTTTACTCCAAAGTGATGTTCTCTACTACTCTACTAACAAGGAGGATATAGAAATTACTCCACAATATTTTCAAACATAGATGCTCACGATTCTCTACATATGAAAGTAATTTGCCTTCATGAGGAAGAAAACATGCTTTTGGTTGAGAAACATAAGTAAATACGTTGGAGTGTATTACGAGCATACTTTTATAATAAAAGCGCTTTTATGGAGCGTACTTTCACATTATATTGAGGAGAGTGCTCCATAAAAGCTCTTTTATTACGGGCTTGACATTAATGTTGTAATTATAAGTAGTTTTGTTAGTTTTATAAAATTATTTTTAATTTAGTTTCAATTTTTTACTTCAACAAAACTCATTCGTTCCAAAACACAACACATCATACTCTACGCCAAAACTCGGTATTCTTGGTTTTGGAACGCTGCCCTGGTGATGCAGCGAGCACATGGTTTGACTTTGACGTTTGATTTCATTTCTGTTTGTAGTTGCACTTTGAAAGCATTTGCTTTGTGTTTCATACAGTAATTTATTGTCACCTAAATAAATTAATCCTGACCAGATTGTATTCCTATTATTTTTACAGTACAACAAAGTAAATTATTTAATTCAAATTTAACACTAGAATATGTCAATGTTTTTTATTATTATTAATATTTATATTCAAGAATGTATATACAAAATAAATAGTAGGTACATTGTTTAATTTCTCAAATTTAAATTAAAAATTTCTCGCGCTAGTCGTTAATAAACAGAACTTTGTGATTCGCAAAAAGTAATCATGATTTCCTCGATAGCCAATAGTAGTCGCGGTTTCCAAGCATGCGCATAATTCGCGGTTGGGTGTTTGTGTGAGATAGACTTATGCAGAAATGATATTTCCATTTCACAGTGTTTCCTTCAAGAAAAGCAAAGGATCCGCAATATATTAGTTAATAGGTATATGGATAAAACATATCTTAAAATTCCACTATGTTACAGGTCGCAGCATGTCCACAGGCCGGGAGACCCTTCCACCTCCGCCTCCACCCCCGGAGACAGTCATGTCGCCCCCCAACGGCGTCCCGGCACACATGCTGGTTAGAAGAGAGAGTGGAAGCCGTTCAAACAGTCCCCATTCGCATACGGCAACTCCAGAACCGCCTATTTCAGAATTACCGCCGCCTCCTCCTGTACCTCGGGCTTCGCCACCCAAACAAGAGAGCCCCACTAACGCTCCACCCCCTCCTCCACTGCCTCCACCGCCTCCGGTGGCCATGAACGGCCCTACAAGTCCTCCATTAATAAACGGCGACGCTAAAATCATGGGTTGTTCACCTCCAAAACTAACACCCGTCAATAAAAACAAAGTCGCACCACCCCAAATGGTCGACCCAAGAAACGATCTATTAAAAGCCATCAGGGACGGCATCAAACTCAGAAAAGTGGAGAAGAACGAACAGAAAGAAGTCGAAAGAGGAAATGGGCTCCACGATGTTGCGTCGATTCTCGCGAGGAGAGTCGCGGTGGAATTTTCGGACTCGGACTCCGCGAGTGAATCCGAATATGACAGTGATGGTTGGGGGGAGAACGAGACAAGCGCGTGACAAAAGGCGGGGCCTACGGGCCGGATGAGGAAGGCTAGCGTTGTTTCAGCCGCTAGTCAGATGTATTAACGTTCAACGAAATATTATTAACGTCGAGTATTATTTAACCAAACTTTTACGGAGTATGCGAAGACTACACGACGCAAACTGAGTCATACACAACTTTACAACACAATTGGCCAACGAAAATATTTATTTTATTACATTACAAATAATATCGAATCGTAATTATATCTGCTAGAATGAATTGAAACGAAAATAAATCGCGTTCGTTTAATATTGTATCATCGCATTTGACATCTTAATTTCTGTTTTAAAATGTCACAGGTTGCAGGATAAATCTTTCCTTATAACATTAGTTTTCGTAAAGCTAGTAGCTCCTGTCCGACAGATCTGTTCAACGTTTAAATATAAGATTGTAGAAGAAGTTTTAACTTGTTAAAATGGATAAGAAAATAGCGACTGAAAAACCACTTGAATCATATGTTTAGATTATTTCGATTAGAAATTGTTTCATGTGGTCAATTATTTGTTCGAAATAATTCATAAAGACTTCACAAATTATGAATTGCCGTATTTTCTTCAGAACTTGCTATAGTGCTGCAATCTTTATTATCAAAAACATTTAAATATATACATTTTCTGCAAATTTTAGCGCGTAATTTGTACTAACTCTGCACATGGATTAGAGTTGAAAATTTTTGATCGGCTCAATCCGATTGACTTTACAAAAACGCCTATTGTAATATTGTATCAGCGTGGTACCGTATAATAATCGCTCAACTCATAAATTAAGCTCAAATTTATCATAAAAAAACTTGAATGGAAAAATATTGTAGTCTTATCTTTCTATTAAATAGGGAAATGATCGTATTTTTTTACTATACATCATGAAATACAAAAGAATAAAATTATATAGGCCATCCAGCGTAACAAGCGGTTTACGTCATAAATACAATATCACTAGAAACAATGACGTCATATATTAAAAAGTTTACATGAGCATGTAAAACGGATTAAAATATATATGATCTGTGGTTGCCTTCATAAATCCAAATCTTTCTTAAAAAGGTAACACGTCTGGTATCATTTTTTTTTTTCAGCGAAATCCAATTTTATTTAAAATATTCTGAACTATACTGCTTACGCCGTTATAAATACTTCATTCTTGTAGCATATGCAACAAACCATCTAGTATTATGTGAGATCCTTAAAAAAAATACAGAATACTGCATACCATACAATTTCTAACTGTTTCTGTACATTGCGTATAGCGTTTGCCACACGCTGTACATAGAGATTTAATTTTCAAATTATTACTAATAAAAGAACGAAATATTACCTCAATATTACAATTCAGTGAAAGTAAGAGCCCACCAAACTATTTTTCATTTTCAAAATAAGTCAATAAATTAACTACAAGCTCTTGAATTTGACATGACAGAGCATTTGACATTTTGTCAATGAACAACAATACAAAAAACAAAATGAAATCACAATACAGGTAGAAAAGTATAATGTAGACATATAATATTTAGGAATATACATGTTCAGAATTACCAATATTAAAAAAATATAATCAAACGTCATTTTGCAAAAATTAACAAAATTTTACTTAATAATATATCCAAATATAATTATTTCTATTAAAGGTGTCAAATACATGAAATAATAATCAAACCAATAAAATACCGTTAATAAAATATATTTAAAAATATAAAGAAAATTTCAAAAATCCCTAAACGATGACGTAAACCGCTTGATTCGCTGGATAGCCTATACTTTTAATATCAATCGGTAAAAGAATTATTTCTGGTAGAATTTTAATTTTTTTGCGTTAACGGCCTCGTTGCGTTTAACGTTACTTTATTACAAATAGGCGTTTAACCCTCCATTATACCTTGTACTTTTATTATTAACGTTCTTGAAGTTGTGTATAGCGAAGTTTGCGTCGTTTAGTTCCCCGTACTCCTTTTGCATTGTCTTGATGCCATCGATATCATGTGTAATCGCTACCTATATCACGTACTATTTACATTTCGGCAAAAATTCCAAACACACATTCCATCTTCAGAACTCATAAAAATTTTGATAATCAGGATTAAGTGCAAGCAATAATTTGGAATTTTTAGCGGAACTCAACTTAGAATATAACCTTAGTCACAAATTAGTAGTAACTCTTCAGTATAAACAATGTATAGCTCATATTTATGTAGCTTTCAAACAGGTGGATATTTCTTTAATATATGGAAATGTTCCTATACATTCCTAGGCTTTTGTCGAAGCTCAACGCTCTTCATTATACTGAAGTTTTATTACGGGAAGAAGAAGAAGAAGCATCAAGGCAAGATGATGAGAATGAAGAATAGAAGACGGACGGATTGTTTGTATAAAGATTGAAATGTATGTAACGTCGGATGGTAAATGCTTTTAGCTACAGTTAGAGTATGTCGTGTCAATAATATCTACTCAATCAGTAACTGTTTTATACATTCGTGTGCTTGTCAAGAGCTCTAAACATGCATGAACGAAAAGATATTTAATTATATGAATGTTTGCGAATGTATATTGGAAAATATATTACAAATATAATATTTCTCATCTAATATTCCATTCTTTTTACATTTACTATTACAAGAATTTTAAATGGTCAGCAAATTACTTCCCGTAAACTTCGTTTTTACCTTCCGTCACCTTTAGGTAAGGTAGGTATTGTCTTTGGTCAAAAAATTCGGTGGTGGGGTTTTAATGAATAAGGGCCCCTATAATACGATTCTACTAATTTTACGATGATGTGTGTGTGACAATTTTTTCTCTTAACGATAACTCCAATACTACAGTTCTAAAAATTATATTTTTTTAGTATTCAGTTAGTTTTCAAAGATTTTAATGAGATTTGATCGGGAATATCGTTTTTTGTATTCATTTTTAACAAATATAAGACCAAGAAGATGTAATTTAAAAAAAAAAAAATCTTTTTGGCCAGCACAAGACCTCTCGCCATTTCACGGCATATTACCCATTTCTGGGTGTGCCAATCTGCTTTGTCGCAGATATCGCCATTAAACTTAAAACATGCCATTTCCATATTAGGCTATATAAGTATTGTATTGCACTTCGCTTTCGAACCGTCGTTTTATAACAAAATCTTGCAGAACATTACCCAAATATTGTTTTTTATTACATTTAACATGTCTTCTGCATACATATAATTCTAATTACATATATTTTTCATTGTATGAGGAAGTTTCTAAATGTCAAAGAATGTTCCATTTCATTAACCACATTGGCGGCTGGATTTATGCATTTTACCACAATTTTACCTATAATTTTAAATATTTAATTAATAAAACAATAAGAAAAGTTAAATATAGTTCCCAGAAAAAGCTATCAGAATGTCACTAAAATTGTTGATATTTGACAATGACATGTGTCATGTTATAAACATTAGAATTTGTCAACTGGTTTCCTTAGTGCCTTGGCCTCTGCGATTAGTTTACTCTATATATTATAGAGGCTTTATCTCTAAATCTATACAACATATAATAAAAATTTTAAGTGTATTAGATGGAGAATTTTATGTTCTTCAATATTTAATAAAAAAAACTCCCAAAAAATTATATTTAGAAGATTTTTTCAAAGAAACTACTACTTCCGGTTGTTCAATTGTTACCAAAATCTTTTCAGCTCTTCCCAGGAATGTCAGATTGAGGAAACTGCAGTTAAATATTTTTTAATTCTTATAGTTTTTGAGGAATCGTGACTACAACATCCAGACATACATACATACACACACTCACACACAGACATCATTTTAAAAATGTTATAATCGGATTGTAGGGACCTTAAATCGTGCTTATTCAATAAAATCTGGATATGCGAATTTTAGCATGAATCCAATACCTCTCTTAGCGAGAGGTAAAAAGGATGAATTTTAGCAATCAAATGCGACAGGTATGAAATAAAATGTTACACGTCATACGTCCGTTTAATGTAATTTTTACGGTACTCATTTCGAACGTTAAAAACTTATTTACCACACTTATAACGTACATTATTAGTACTGCATAGGCTTTACACTTTTACCTTTTACAGACTGTTAGATGTCAAAAAAATCTCACTTTTAAAGTCAATCGGCAAAAATAATGTTTTACGTTCCAAGTTAAAAAAAAGTGAAAGTTTATCAGACTAGTATGCCAAAGTTCCTCCAATGACTTGGAGGGCAGCTTTCGGGAAACCAAAGCTTTTGGGTTCCGGGGGAAGTATGGTTGCAAAGCTGAAACTTAAAGGAATTGACGGAAGGGCACCACCAGGAGTGGAGCCTGTGGCTTAATTTGACTCAACACGGGAAACTTCACCAGGCCCAGACACTGGAAGGATTGACATATTGAGAGCTCTTTCTTGATTCAGTGGGTGGTGGTGCATGGCCGTTCTTACGAGCGAGAGCGAGTACTTAAATGCCGTACGAATATAGTAAAATCACTTTTCTGACGCGGTGTCGCGGTGCGTATGCTATTTTTTTCGTATTAAAATTTGTAATTTTTTGCGGCAGAATATTCTGAATTAAAAACTTATAATAAAACATAGTAGTCTGATTCTCAAATAACAAAGTAACTTGACAGTTATTGTTTTTTGTACCTTACAACCTCCAAACAAATTAATTTTCGGAGATGGATTTGCAAAACGATGGATCTAGATGATGAAAAGAACAATAAAACGATTTAGAAGATAAACAATAAAAATAAACAATTCCTTAAGTCAAAATGTATTTTAATGATAAAACCGTTGCTTTGTTGCAAAGTAACCCATTACCAAAATACGAAAAAATCATTTTTCACTGCCTTAAATCTCTGAAACAATAGGCTATTCCACAGTAATCAAAAATAGTAAAAGTTTATTGAAATTAAGAATGGTAATAGTTAAAGGATAAGGAAAACCATATTTCTTTTATTATAAATTATTCCTTCTAGAAGACACGGGGAGTTTTGCTTTTGATGATGCAGGACATGTGCACGAGTGTTTAAGCAAATAGGATCCAAGTATGACCTCCGATTTTAAGAATATTAAATAAAATAAATAAATATATCATCACGGCATATTACCCATTTCTGGGTGTGCCATTATCTACAACACATGTAGACGGTAATGATGACGATATATTTTACCGTGTGGGCGCTTACCAGGCGTCACCTCACGGGCACTCATAGCTGGCGTAGAGAGTGCACCACAGGGGTCACTTTTGTGCCATTTTAAATTGGAAATATTTGGCGTCTGGCGGGATCGAACCCGGTTCCCCCAGGTTCGCGACCAAACACTTAGGCATGCGGCCACGGGACCCCATAAGAATATTACAATTTAAATATATATTATTTTGTAATTTGTTTAACAATTTTTCGTGGTTTGTTTACTTCTGGTATATCCACATTACCTACGTCACAAAGCAGAATTCGGACCTTAATATCTCGCTTATTTGGAGGAATTTTAACTCGGACTTTCACATGTGTTCTTATATTTTTATGTATTTCAAGAAAAAAAAATTTTAAAAATGTCGTGGAATAGCCTATTGATTATGGGACCCATGTTGATTTAGTTTATTTTACTCATCATTTTTCGAAGTTGAAAAACATTCTGTATAAGTTTGTTCCACATACTTTTACCCGTTCTAATACTAAATCTAATATGGTGCAATACTAGTAAAAATATTAAAAAACAGTATCGATTACTGTGAAATTATTGTATTGATTTGTAGTTTTATTTTAAAAACGCGACATTTCAATTCATATTTGTATTCGTTGCCAACTGAACTCAGACGTATTGGTTTTGCGTTTGCGTCAAATGGCTGCTGCATTCCGTATGTTATTGGTTTTTTGATAGATTTATATAAACGCAGTTGCGAACAAGGTAAATTTATTTATCCTTTATAAATTTTATCAACAATCATTACTCATACCATTAATCCAATATTTGTGTTTTTTTGTCAAATTCAGTGTAAAGAATTAGGTTAAAGTTTCGTATTATGTAATTAAACCAGTAAATTTTCTCTAATTGTTGAAGATGCTGCGTACGACTGTTCATAGGGCCTTATCAGGCCCTAAATATTTATTTCCCGTCGCTGCACGGTCCCAAAGCAACGCCCCTGCAGCCCCACAAAATATCGAAGTTTTCATCGACGACAAACCCGTCATGGTACCTCCAGGTACGACAGTTCTCCAAGCCGCTGCCCTAATCGGAGTCGAAATTCCCCGTTTCTGCTACCATGAGCGTCTTGCCGTCGCTGGGAACTGCCGTATGTGTTTAGTAGAGGTTGAAAAGTCTCCGAAACCAGTGGCGGCTTGCGCGATGCCCGTGATGAAGGGCTGGAGGATCAAAACCAACTCCGAAATGACCAGAAAGGCCCGAGAAGGAGTGATGGAGTTCTTGTTAGTGAACCATCCGCTGGATTGTCCGATTTGTGACCAAGGAGGAGAGTGTGATCTTCAAGATCAGAGCATGGCTTTTGGATCGGATAAGTCTAGGTTCACGGATATTCAGTTTTCGGGAAAAAGGGCAGTGGAAGATAAAGATATAGGGCCCCTTATTAAAACTGTGATGACTAGGTGTATACACTGCACAAGGTGTATTAGATTCGCTTCGGAAGTTGCGGGTGTAGATGATTTTGGAACTACTGGCAGGGGATCAGACATGCAGGTGAGGCTTTATCAAATTTTTACCGTCACATATAGAGATTATTATTATAATTATATAAAATCGTCATTAAAGTGTACAAAAATCGTTATTAAAGTTCAAAAATCGGTATTAAAGTAATCCATTATACGACCTTGTGATAATTATTATACAAGACGGAGCAAATTCGAGTTCTTTATATGAAAAACTTCCGTATTAAGCATGCTATAGAAAATTGATATAGATCTTTATGGGTCAACTTTTTGAGACAATTTTAATAGGCACCACAAGAATTTTAGATCGTCTTTTATTTTTGAGCTACAGGTTAAAACTTGATTTTAGTTTATTTTGAAAATACCTCACAACTCGTTTATTATAAAAGATAAAGAAAAAAACATTTAGACAATTTTTATACTGTTTTTTTTTTACGTAGAATAATGTGATGTAATTATCTATCCCAGTTGTTTACCGATATACCGAGAGTTTCTTTTATCAGTGAACGTGGGCGTATGTCATTACCATAGTTACATTTAAAATGATTGACAGCAATGCATTATCGCGTTTTTTTTAAAACTGGACATAGGACGTGATATATAGTATATCTGTCAATGTCATACTTCAAAATGTATACAGTTAAAGAAAAGTTCAAATTGTAAATTGGAGTAATTATAACGAGTCTACAACAAGTTTCTGACTTATGTGCATTAACTTTTAATAAGCGACCCAGTCCAACAACTATAAGAAAAATTTACAATGAGTACAGAACTAAAGGATGCGTCAATAAACAGCACAAGAAGAAAATCAGATCAAGTACTGTTGTTAATAGAAAGAAACAAAAAATTATGCAATTAATTGAAAGTGACAACACCCTGTCAACAATTTTTTTTCTGAAATTAAGAATACTAGTATACAAGGTTTTAAAGCCTATGGCACACTTATCAATGAGCATCAGAGAGCATCGTTGAGCTCATTGATGGAACAACAGAACGCACCCGTCATCGACGAAAAATAGACGCGCTGCTATTTTCATCGAAGATCATCAATGAAACGAACGTATCTCATTTCACACGTATCTTTTGTGCCTCACGTCACTTTGACTTGTGTCAAACAACAATAAACTAGGGAAATATCAATTTAAAAACCGACGGTGTAGGAACATTACACTGGTAATATTACCAACTTTTCTGTTTTTCGTCAGAGGAAAAATTTATGTATTTGTCATTGATGAAACACAAAATTATCGATGACGGATGCGTACTGTTGTTTCATCAATGAACTCATTGATGCTCTCTGATGCTCATCGATAAGTGTGCCATAGGCTTAAGACAAGAACATTTTAATGCCCATATTCATAAACACTCGTAAAGTTTCAAAACGGCTCGTTATAATTTTTGACAAATAGAATCAAACTTGACAAATAAAATTTCGATTTTTCTTTCAATGTCGACTGTTTTTATTGGATAAAAATTATAACGAACTGTTTAAAATTTTTACGATTGTTTATGAATACGGGCATAAGAGTTTTAAATATCAAAATCACTAAGAGTTATTACACAACGATATAGAACGAAGAAATATCTTTTGCGAAGATATGATGAACAAAATTAATAGTGGGGAAATATTACGGGATCGAATTTTATTTACGGATGAAGCGACTTTTTATATTAATCGGGAAGTAAATTCACAAAATTGCAGGTATTGGAGTCGTCAAAATTTTCACTTATATCTGCACCAGGTATTCCCCCAACGCTGGATAGGACGTGGTGGAGAAGTGGAGTGGCCTGCAATGCCACCAGATCTTGCACCAAACGATTTTTTTTTCTTTGAGGCCATTTAAAAAATTGTATTTACAATGGTGACAAAATAAATATTGATCAATTATAAAATAGGGATAAAATATAATTATATTAATTATTTCTTGACTTAGGCTTATGTCAGAGTATAGAATTATACCACACAATTTGAACTTTTTCTTCAACTGTATACATTTACACATAAGTCAGAAACTTGTTGTAGACTCGTTATAATTACTCCAATTTACAATTTGAACTTTTCTTTAACTGTATACATTTTGAAGTATGACAATTTGATGACATGGACAGATATACTAAATGTCACGTCCTATGTCCAGTTTTAAAAAAAACGCGATAATACATTGCTGTCAATCATTTTAAATGTAACTATGGTAATGACATACGCCCATTTTCACTGATAAAAAAATCTCGGTATATCGATAACAGTTCACCGGTAAGATTTTCGTAAATGCCTATTGTTAATTTTTTTTCTTCTTAGGTTGGTACCTATGTAGAAAAAATGCTTCTGTCAGAACTCTCCGGCAACGTTATCGACTTGTGCCCGGTGGGTGCTTTAACTTCTAAACCATACAGCTTTACCGCGAGGCCCTGGGAAACAAGAAAAATCGAATCCATTGACGTTTTAGACGCCATTGGTTCGAATATTGTTGTTTCCACTAGAACTGGAGAGGTCCTTAGGATTCTTCCGAGGACTAACGATGAAATTAATGAAGAATGGTTGAGCGACAAGAGCAGGTTTGCTTACGATGGGTTGAAGAGGCAACGATTGGGTGAGTAAAAATTAAATAAAGTATATAACAAAAGTTTTGAGAAGAATTTTACGCTACAAATTTTAATAATAAATAAGGTCTAATTTCATTATCACTGGACATAATAAATATATAATACAGAGTGATATAAAAGAAACTGAGTCTGTTGGCAATAACAAAAACTTACTTGAAATTGGCAACACTGATACAGAAATTTATTTCCTGGTGAGCAAAAAGGAAATGATGGGGATTTTAGTGTTATAGCTTTCAAGTAAGCTACGATTTTTTTCTGTATCTTTTCACATACACGAATAAACGGCATTGTTCCATTATCTTGATACACCCTGTATATCTTTCCTTGTCTTTGGTTTCAAACCGTCGAAGACAGAGTTGTCAACTGTATGATAATTTTATAAAAATTTATAAGTAGCCAAAAAATAAAATATGATTAGCATTTACAACAAAATAAAATTATTTGTGACTATTATGAATAATTTTATGCACGGACGTATCATAATTTGACAATTATACACGAATTTCTTTGACATAAACGTCATTTTAGAGCTCGCGAGCCTCATAGCCCGCCGGGCTATAATGAAACGTCAAACCAAATTATAACCTACAATATGAACAATTTAAACAGGCAACATGAAAAGTTTTTATTACAAATCGAAAATTTTTGTATTTTTTAATGAAAAATGAAAGTTAATTTTGTGATATTTATATAGAAAACACGGAGATACACAAAATAAAACTCAAGTGACATAACTAATAAACAAACAATAAACTGTTATTCTCCGCTTTCATAGCAACACTAGATACTGGATGTACGTTTATAAATTCTTTTCGCTACAATTTCGCCGTGATATCCAACTCCTATTAAAGTTCTTGATAGCTATCTGAAGGATAAATATATTAGTAGCTAAATAAATTTATTATGTATATCAAGCACAATTTATTTGCCAGATAGCTATTAGATAGTTACTAGAATAATAAAGAAAATATTTTAAAGTTAGTAGCACGAAAACTAGTTACTTTCGTTTTCACAACCTGAGTTGACGTATGTTTACTCATATTTGGTTATGTTTGTTTATTTCAAGATTTGTTTTAAGTGCGGATTATGAATTATATAATTGTAGTGTCAATATGGATTCAAAAAAAAGTACCAATACCAACAGCTAATTTATCGCAAAATGAAACCAGATTATTAGTTGATATTTGTATAAAATATGCAAATATAATAGAAAATAAAAAAACTGCATAATTGTTCTAATCAATTTAATCTTTCTTGTAATCAAATTAAGTTATTGTTGTAATCAAATACCTATAATCAATTGTTACCAAGATTAGTTATTGTTGTAATCAAGTATCTATAATCAATTGTTACCAAGTATAGATATTGTTGTAATCAAGTACCTATAATCACTGTTATACTCAAGTTTACTCATTGTAATCAAAATTTATCATTGCTGTAACTTAGAATTTGGAATTTTTAGCACATAAACACAACCCTGAATAAAATAAAAACATACCTACCTGACACTTACATATATGTTCGATTTCGGCGTATTAAATTTAGAATATATAACAGTTTCACGAGACAACCGAAATCTGTTAATAAATTCTGTGTCGTTTCACTTTTCAAAATTGTCCATTCTAACTCGTACTGTATAAGTACGTCGCAATTTCATAATCATATCTTTTGCCTCCTGTACTTCTATGAGATTATCCAATTCTTGTAAATCCATTTTTAGACACATTTATTTTCTTTTCAAAATAGTTACCAGCACCTCAAAATTCCTATTAGTTTATTTTGCTAATAACTAAATTTAGTAGCAAGATAAATTTTATTTGTAGATGGAAATACACAAAAAATATTTAATAGTAGAATAAATTTATTAGGAACTTTAATAGGAGGTGGATATCACGGCCCTAACACTCATAATTTAAAAATTTTCGTCCGTGCATAAAGTAACTTGCTTTTATGGCCTTTGACGTGTTTTTATCCCTCGGCTGGCTCCTTCGGCTCAAAATCCTGCCGCAGGGCATAAAAACTTCCTTACGCTCTTAATACATAAATAACTATTATAATAGATTTTATATTTATGTGTACCGGTAATCATTTTCTTTATATTTATAAAATTTAGTTTACGTAAAATTCGTTAAATCGTAAAATCTATCGGTAGTCAAAGCCGATGCTCCGATGCATGCGACGAATTTACGATGGATAATGCGCAGTATTATTTAAAAATAAATAACACCCAATAATTTCTAAAAGTTATATTTAATTTTATAAGGTTTTTGTACCTATTAATTCTCACTATTCTTGATATTTATTTTATTATTCTTCCTCTTAGTGTCTCCTATGCTGAAATGCAACGGCGAGCTAACCCCGGTAGACTGGGAAACCTCCTTAGTAGCCATCTCCAAGGCGATCCAATCCGCGGGCCCCTGCATCGCCGCAGTGGCCGGCGGTCTGGCCGATGCCGAAGCCCTAGTCGCCCTCAAAGACCTGGTGAATCAATCTGGATCGGAGATGATCTGCACGGAACACACCTTCCCTCTAACCGGCTCTGGAACGGATTTGAGGAGTAGTTATTTGCTGAATGATACAATCATGGGAGTGGAAGAAGCGGATTTGATTCTGCTGGTGGGGACAAATCCGAGGTTTGAAGCGCCGTTGTTGAACGCGAGGATCAGGAAGACGTGGATTCATAAAGAGGCTGATGTAAGTGAACATGATATTAAATTATGTACAAGATAAAACAAATTTGAGTTCCGTAAAGGAAAAACTTTCTTATTATTCACGCTACAGAAAATTGATGTAGGTTTTTTTTAGGCCAAATTTTTGAGGTAACTTTAATAGGCACGACAGAAATTTTCCATCGTCTTTTGTTTTTGAGCTACAGGCTAAAACTTGATTTTGTCTTATATTGAAAAATACCACATCGTTTATTGCGAGAGATAAAGAAAACATTTTTTTTCACTACTAGCCTACGAACCCACTATTAATTACCTTTTTTCACTACTAGCCTAGGAACCCACTATTATTTACCTTTATTTGACATGAGAAATTGTTTTTCACTACCGCTTGCTTGTAACCATGGTCACATAGGTCAATATAGTTATTTTCGTAAGAAGTTACGAAAAATACCAAATATCATACGAGTGCAAGTCAATACGCACGAGCTAAGATATTTGAATTTCATACAAGTTACGAACATTATTTTTTAGACGAGCATGAATAAATTTTACTTTTTTTACAAAACTGAAATTTAGGTTCAAACGTACAGACAGTTAACAAATGAATAATTTATACATATAGCTAGAAAATAATGACACAGTAACCTAGCAACCGTGTCAACTATTACGATATGAAATATATCGTAACACTAATGTCATAAGTTCAACTTTCAGTGTTAGGATACTACGTTGATATGTCATACTTATCACAATGATCGTCTAAAAATAATTTATTATTATCCTAGGTCTATAATGCAAACTGTCACTTTTCAATCAAACTCAAGCCTCCAAATCCAAATATTATTTAACTCATTATGCTCAAGAAAGGTGTTAAGTATATAATTTAAATTTGTCAGTATAATTTTAAATTGACCTACGCTGCCGCCTCGCCTGGCCACTGTGCTGTTTTGGTGAAAATGTTAAATATTTGTAGATGTAGGATTGAACAAATCACTATTTTTTTTGTATTTGTAGGTAAATACATTTCAATCGATTTATTTAAAAATAATAATAAACTAATAAGGCTGTTGACTGTAACAGCACAAAGTGTTTTTATTAAATAATTAAATCAAATACAAATCAAGGCTCATAAGTGAGGTTATCAAACCAGCGAAATGAGCAAAATGTCAGATAAAAACAAATGCAGCCTACTTTGTTTTTGTGAATATTAACAAATAAGTAACGTTATTATTTATGTCAAAATTATTGTTATTATCAATAAAAAAAAAAAATCGAAAAAGAGAATTTATGTGCTAGTAGTGAAAAAAATAGTAAATAAACCACGGTTGAGAAGATCATTATTGACCAGGCGCCTTGTATCCCTCGGACTTCGCCCTCGGTTTACAATAGGCGCTGGGTCAGACAGACGGACACATCGTAAAAATGTTATAATCTAGGGACTTTAGAACGTACTTTTCTGGATATGCTATTTTTAGCATGAATCCAATTCCTCTCGTAGGAAAAAAGTAGATATAGAAACCCCCATTACAGGGGGACTTAAAAAAAATAGTTCATTGCTCATTCAATATTACACTTTCTCTCTTTTCTTAGGTCGCTTTAATCGGCCCTTGCCTCGACCTAACCTACCCCCACACCAACCTAGGTCCCAACCCCTCCATCCTCACCTCCCTCCTCGACTCCTCCCACCCTTTCAGCTCCCGTCTCGCCGCCGCCAAACGCCCCCTCATCATCTTGGGCAGTGACGCACTCTCCCGTTCAGATGGCGGTGCCATCTTAGCGGCTGCGCAACAGCTCGCCAACAAACTGCAGCAAGGAACGGAGACGAAGGTGTTGAATGTGTTGCACAGGGTGGCCAGTCAGGTGGCTGCGCTGGATTTGGGGTACCGGCAAGGGGTGGAAGCCATAAGGGAAGGGAAGCCTAGTGTGGTGGTGTTGTTAGGGGCGGATGAAGGGGCGGTTACGAGGGAGGATTTGCCGGAAGGGTGCTTTGTTGTCTACATCGGTGAGTGGGTTGTTTAAGTTACCTATTATGTAACCGTTTTCACTAATGTAGCTTTGTTCATAAAACGGGTTGAAACCGTCATCAACCGTCAGAGAGTCACAAATTTTAAACTCTGACTACTAGTTGGCTATTCACAGACTTTTTCTGACTGGTTTTGAGACATGTGTATTTATATATTTTACCAGTTTTGACATTTCCACATTTTCGAGTTTGTTTTGTTTGCAGAAAATTAGGTTTTCTGTGAAATTACTGTTTGACACATTAAAAATAAATATATATTTATTGTTTTAATAAATATTTGAAAATGAGTGTATTATTGCAAAATAATAAGATACCTATTAAAATTCCTTTAATAATAGATGACGGATTCAGATAATAGCATGTCTACTAGAATATTTGACTTTAAATTATTCTTCAAGTGTAGATGACGGTTGTGAAATAATGGTTATTAGAAGAAAACCAAAAAATAAGAATTATGGTTTATAGTTTTACAGTATTCCTATTATCAAGCTAAAGAAAACGGCACAGTGGATGCTTAAACGTGTTTTTATTGGATTTCAAATTCCAACCCTTTGCAAACCGTTTTATGAACAAACAACAAATAAAAACAATATAATTAAAAGTAATAAAAGAACTACAAAACTTAAAAAAACTATGTTTTTTTAAAGTATTCATCCCTAATCAAAATGCAAAAATTTACATACCTAAACTTTTTTTTTTAATCTAACGGAATATATAAAGGTCAGTTTCCTTTCAAATTCAAATCATATAACAAAGTTATGAGAAGTAAGCACATTTATAATAGTTATTTATGCAGCAAGAGTAAAAAGTATAGTCTTATTTCACAAATAGGAAAGTTTGACCAAACGAGTAGCAGGAGAGTTCGTCAAATCCTGTGAGGAAATAAGACACTTTTTACTCGAGTTGCATACAATTTTTTTTTACGTCTGCAATAAAAATGTAAAAAAAAGTACCGAAACGTTTCATTATTTCACTCCGTAGCGTTAAAAAAAGTGTACTTTTTTAACAAACGTAAAAATAGCTATTTATGTAATAAGTTGCAAAATGATAGTGTTTTTTTTTATAATAGCGTTTTAAAACAGATAATTTATGGTGCTATTCTGTAACGTACTATAAGCTATATAGGCTCTATAAACAACCGACGTTATAGGATGTAAGAAAATAGCTATTCTGTAACTAGGTTATAGTACTATAAGGGCTATAGTCTTATAGAAATTTCTATAAATCTTACAGCGCCAAAATCTTGACTGTAAAGTATTTATAGAGCATAGTGAAACGTCAAAAATATTTATATTAAAAAAAAAACTTTTCAAATGTTACGAAATATTGAAATGGAAAATGAAAGAATTTGTTGTGCCACTCCAAAAAACATAGTCAGTTTCCATTTCATTTATAGAATATTTAAAATAAGAATTAAATGATGTCTTAATAATTAATAATAACTGGGGTCTCGTAGCGCCTGAGTGTCGGGTCGCGAATCTGGAGAACCGGGTTCGATCCCGACCGAAGCCAAAATTATTTTGAATCTTAAACGTCCGCACGGTACGAATATATCATTATTACCGATATCTGCATATAAAGCAGTTTTTTGGCCCACCCGGCAATATGCCGTGATGGTATATTTATTTTATTTATTTATTTATATCACAACAGCAACAAGAATTACAATTACAATAATCAAAATGTATATGAGAATAAACATTAATTCAATAATATAATTAAATATTCACTTACATATTATTAGAATTATACATGAGTCCTTAACGTCTTGTCAAAAATATGTTTATAGAATATTTGACAGTTTGACATGAATAACAACCAAAACAACTCTATAGCTAGACTTGATACAGAAAGAGTTACAGAATAGGTAATTTTACTATTCTATAAGGTGTGATCTTATAGAGCTCTATAGCTTACAGAGCGTATAGAGTTACAGTATTATAGAGCAAAGATACAGAATAGCACCATTATTCTCAAATATGAACATTTTGAATCTTTCAAAATTAAAAAGTAGATAGACGTCAGGTTCATCCATTCGTTGCTAATTGAAATACTTTTAAGCATTAAACTGTCATTTTTAAGCACTAGTGCTTAAAAGTATTTCATTTAGCAACAAAAATGACAATCAAAAAGTTGTTATAAAACGCTAGTATAAAAAATAATTTAAACGTCAACTTTTATTCGTTAGTCATACTATAACGGTAAGTTAAAACCTTCTTCTTAGGCTCGCATGGCGACTGCGGGGCCAGTATCGCCGACGCAGTCCTCCCTGGGGCTGCTTACACCGAGAAACAAGCCACTTACGTCAACACCGAAGGCCGTGCTCAACAGACTTTAGTAGCAGTGACACCTCCCGGTCTTGCCCGAGATGACTGGAAGATCATTCGCGCTTTGTCCCAAGTCATAGGCAGACCACTCGCCTATGATAATTTGGATCAAGTGCGGTGCAGATTAGAAGAAGTCGCTCCCAATTTGGTGAGGTATGGAGATGTTGAGGGGGCGAATTATTTCCAACAAGCTTGCGAATTGGCACAGGTAAGGGAAGAATGGCGTATCTTTGTTTTTTAGCACATAAATAAAATGGGCTCTCAAACAAATAAATAAATATATCACTTCATATTACCCATTTCTGGGTGTGCCAGTATCTACAACACATGTAGACATCGGTAATGATGACGATATATTTTACCGTGTGGGCGCTTACCAGGCGTCACCGCACGGGCACTCATAGCTGGTGTGGAGAGTGCACCACAGGGGTCACTTTTGTGCCATTTTAAAATTGGAAATATTCGGCGTCTGTCGGGATCGAATCCGGTTCCCCCAGGTTCGCGACCATACACTCAGGCACGCGGTCACGGGTCCAGGCTCTTAAACAAATCATAAAAAATCTGTTGTGGCCAGCACAAAATCTTCCGTCAATTCGATGTATTTTATACAAATCCCATATCAAAAGTTCCTTAAAAAAGATTCTGTACAGGGTTAGTTAAAAGTATGGAGACGGCGATTTATTGTCGTTAATAATATATTCATTTTAGGAAATTATGTTCAATACAATGGTTTCTTTAAGAAATTTTGATCTACATTTGAGAATACTTGAATTTATTTTTTCTTCAATTGTTTTTGAGTTACGCTTGTCCGCGTAATTTTTACCTCTCGCTAAGAGAGGTATTGGATTCATGCTAAAATTCGCAAATCCAGATTTTATTGAATAAGCACGATTTAAGGTCCCTAGAATCCGATTATAACATTTTTAAAATGATGTCTCTCTCTGTGTGTGTGTGTGTGTGTGTGTGTGTGTGTGTGTGTGTGTGTGTGTGTGTGTGTGTGTGTGTGTGTGTGTGTGTGTGTGTGTGTGTGTGTGTGCGTGTGCGTACGTGTGTGTGTATGTCTGGATGTTGTAGACACGATTCCTTAAAAACTATAGGACTTAAAAAATATTTAACTGCAGTTTCCTCAACCTGACATTCCTGGGAAGAGCTGAAAATGTTTTGGTAACAATTGAACAACCGGAAGTAGTAGTTTCTTAGAAAAATTCTTCTAAATATAAATTTTTGGGAGTTGTTTTTAATTAAATATTGAAGAACATAAAATTCTCCATCGAATACACATCAATTTTTATTATATCTTGTATAGATTTAGAGATAAAGACACTATAATATATAGAGTAATTTAATCACAGAGTCTAAGGCACTAAGAAAACCAGTTGACAAATTCCAATGTTTATAACATAGTTTTTAAATTACACGTGTCAGTGTCAAAAATCAACAGTTTTAGTGACATTCTGATAGCTTTTTCTGGGAAGTATATTTAATCTTTCTTATTGTTTTATTAATTAAATATTTGAAATTATAGGTAAAATTGTGGTAAAATGCATATATCCATCAGAAATACCGCCAATCTGGTTAATGAATTGGAAGAATCTCTGACATTTAGAAACTTCCTCATACAATGAAAAATAGATGTAATTAGAATTATATGTATGCAGAAGACATGTTAAATACAATAAAAAACAATATTTGGGTAAAGTTCTGTAATTTTTTGTTATAAAACGACGGTTCGAAAGCGAAGTGCAATACAATACTTATATAGCCTAATATGGAAATGGCGAGAGGTCTTGTGCTGGCCACAACAAATTTTTTTTCTTCCATAAGAAGCCGAATTTTTAAAAAAGAAAAATTACGGAATTTCTGAATTTAAAAATATATCAAAAAATCGTGGAATCCCCCATTGAAAAGATCTCTGCCCCAATTCTTAACATCTTCAAGAATAAAAAATGTGATTATTATTATAAAATGTTTTCTTTTAGACTGTGAACCAGCAAATCCAATCAAGCGAACTTAAAGTTGGCCAAATCAACTTGGAGGACTTCTTCATGACTGACGCCATCAGCAGAGCATCGCCGACCATGGCTAAGTGCATAGCAGCCGTTAAGAAACAACGCGAGTCAAAATACTAGACATCTTCATAGTCAAATTTGAACATTTTCTATTTATTCTGTAAGAATTCTACAAAATAGTATCGGTAACTCTCACTAGACGACGTAAATAATTTTGAGTTATTGTTATATTTTGTTGAACGTTATGTATTATAAATGTAAAATATATTTTAAAATCCACTGTAGTTGTTTTTAAACTAGTTATTAGTCTATGAAAAATGGAAGAATTTTATTGAAATCATGATATATCAATACATAATTGGTTTGAATATGGAATGTAATATAAAGTTTGTATTATAAATCAAAATATATTTAATAATATTGATTTTAAAATTGAATTACGTAAAATTGATCCATGATTTTTATGTTGCCTTGAAAGGACAGAAAGAAAACATTTTAAATGGCCATTATTGCTATCTCGAAAACTACAAAGACTTAAATGTTTCGTCATATTCATATCTAATTCTGCCGTTACGAAGAATGCAAAATAAAATCAGATGCAGAATATTATGCTCTATAACTTTTGTTTGAAGTTTTTTTATCTAATATAATAATTAATAAGCAAGATTAATTACCTTCCGTCACCTTTAGGTAAGGAAGGTATTGTCTTTGGTCAAAAAATTCGATGGTGAGTTTTTAATGAATAAGCACGTTTTAGGGTCCCTACAATACGAATTTACTATTTTTAAGATGATGTCTGTATGTATGTATGTGTGTGTGTGTGTGTGTCTGTGTGTGTGCCCGTGTGTGTGTGTATGTATGTATGTCCGTGTGTGACAAATTTTTCTCCGACGATAACTCCAATACTACAATTCTAAAAATTATAATTCTTTCGTATTCCTCTTCTGTACATCTACTCGTATATGAAGAGGTGATTAGATTTTGGTTATAATTGATCCACCGGAAGTACCCTTATTTGAAGTTTTTAACAGTTTTTCTTGAAAAAACGCAATTAAATATTATTTTTCGACATTTTGTGATTATCAATATGAAAGAATATCTTATTCTCTATACGGTTTGATTATACAGTTTCGTTCATATTAAATAGATATAGAGTTATAGAGACATTAAGAGAGATTAACTTTCAAAAATTAGTCAGCTTTGTTAAAATTATGGAAACAACATATATATTCAGAAAAATTTAATTGACAGATGTCAGTGTCAAATGCAAAACCAAAGTTGAAAGTATAGCGTCAGAAAGTTGTGAATGTGATAGAGTGTCCCTCCAAAGAGAAGAAGATGGCAGGACTGTGTAGGAGAAGATTTGAGAGAGGAAGAATTGTGTGAAGAAGATGCGTTGGACAGAAATGATTAAAAGAGAAGAGTAAGAAACAGCGACCCCTAATAAAATAGGGAAAGGAACTTTCGGTATAGAATTTGTAAACAATAGCGTGTTCGTGTTACAATTTTATAGGATATACAGAATCTTTTTCAAGAAACTTTGATACGGGATATATAAAAAATACATCGAATTGACGGAAGGTTTTGTGCTGGCCACAACATATTTTTTTTTTTTCTAATGGCGGAATTTAGGTATAAAAATGTTGAACCTCACCGCAAAAATAGCAATAGCTATGAAAAAAAAAATGTTTGGAAGCTTTTTCAACAATTTTACGTGTTCCTCGCATTTACTATTTTTTTTTTTTTTTTTGATAAATTTTAATTGATATCCCATTAAAAAATTATTTTATTTACAGAAAAAATAAAAATCTAAACTGATATTCGATAAAAAAAACATCGTATCACTTGCATCTTGCATAATTCATTTGTTTCCATGGCAACCTATCAAAATTTACTTTGTTTTCATTCTTTTGTAATTGCAATACCTTTTCAATTAACTCTCCGTCTAAAACTACTTAATAACTGAAAATATTAATTGCATTTTTGTTTTATTTTTGAAATTTTTTGTTTTTATTTTGGGTTGCATCCTTGTACCAATGACATTTGAACATCTAGTGCGCGTGCGCGATCAATAACAAGTGAAAATGTCAAACAGTTTGTGTGTGTCAAAGTGAGTTTCCAGTAATTTAGGGTATTTTTCCTGAATTTAAAAGGTAAGAAGTATTTTTTTTGTTATTTTATTGTCTTCGGTATATGTTTCAACTGTTGTCATATAAATATTTGCGAAACTATAGCATATAGTTTGAAGATTTACTTAGATAGCGATACAAAAAAAGTTATGAATCATGTTTCTTGCAGTATTTAGTAATGAATGAATTAAAATTAGTTAATTTCGTTTTGAAATTAACAAAGAAAGTTTAAGTATGTATGTGTGAGTCATCGTTTTTTTTAAACACAAAGAAAAACTGTTATGTTCAATGTTATTAGTTTTTTGTATAAAAATCATATCGTTCGTACTATTTTATCAATATTTAAACAATCTAAGCAGATATCTGCTGTAAAGTACAAATTTCATCTTTAGTATTAGCTAACGTGGTCAGTGCCCTATTGATTTTGTTCTGCGCTATAAAACATTTAATTTGAAACAATTTATAGTTTAATATCTGCAATAAATTTAAAGTCTGTTTTTATATCTTTGTTTTGAAAGTAGTAAATCAAAATCTAGTGAGTCATGGGCGTACATGGTGAAGCAGTTGCATATGCGGAGGGGCGATATGCTTTTATTTTGAAATATGGTTTGCTAGTGTAACGATTTTGTAATGAAAATGGAAATATGGAAATTTATAAACTAGAATGCATGAGTACATTTTGATTACATATTATTTTATTATTATTGTTGTATGTAGTAGTATATAGAATAATGACGTTTTTATATGAACACAAATGAGATGTAAATTGAATATTATACGATATTTGGCGACAAATATAAAAAAAAAAATATATTATAGACTCCTTTTCAACAGTGAATTAAATATAGGAGGCTCCCGGGTCCAAATCCCAGTGAGGTCCATAAATTTTTCTCAAATACTTTCTTCGTTATTTTATATATTTATAAATAAATATATTGAGTCATGTTTATATCTAAGTTTTGAAACAGGAAATGATGTTATATTTAAAAAGTTTTTAATGTATAATACAAAATGTTATGTAAGTAAGTGTTCAACGTTTAACCCTTGGTAGAACTGTCCCCATAGAGAGTATATATGGCAATAATTTTCTTTTTACAAGAACTAGAGGCCTTTAAAACTGACCAATCACGTCATGATTAAAAATTTTGTAAAAAAGTAAAAATCTATGTGTTTTCTGGAAAAAATATCACACCTGTCACAATTGATATATAAGATCTTGGCATACGTCTATTTGGAAATAACTCTCTGTACCGTCTTGCAGCAGCCCGATAATTGGTGAAGGTAAATGGCATTTTGAGAATATCAAAAAAAAATAAAAAATCTGTTGTGGCCAGCACAAGACCTCTCGCCATTTCAATTTTATGTTATATAAGTATTGTATTGCACTTCGCCATCGAACCTTCGTTTTATAACAAAAAATTACAGAACTTTACCCAAATATTGTTTTTTATTGTATTTAACATGTCTTCTGCGCACATATAATTCTCATTATATCTATTTTTCATTATATGAGGAAGTTCCTATAAATGGCAGAGATTCTACCTATAATTTCAAATATTTAATTAATAAAACAATAAGAAAGATTAAATGTAGAAAAAGCTTTCAGAATATCACTAAAACTGTTGATTTTTGACACTGACATCTGTCATTTACAAACTATGTTATAAACATTTGAATTTGTCTCGGAATTTGACAACTGGCTTAGTGCCTTAGCCTCTGCGACGAATTACATTAAATTATACTATATATTACAGTGCCTGTATCTTTAAATCTATACAAGATATAATAAAATTTTTAATTGTATTAGATGGAGAATTTTATGTTCTTCAATATTTGTACTAACAAAAATTTCCAAAAGATTATATTTAGAAGATTTTTTTAAAGAAAATATTACTTCCTGTTGACCAATTGTTACCAAAAACTAATCAGCTTTTCCCAGGATTGTCAGATTGAGGAAACTGCAGTTAAATATTTTTTAAGTCTTATAGTATTTGAGAAACCGTGGTTCCAACATACACACACGCGCACACACACACACACACACACACACACACACACACACACACACACACACACAGACATCATTTTAAAAATGCTATAATCGGATTGTAGGGACCTTAAATCGTGCTTATTCAATAAAATCTGGATATGCGAATTTTAGCATGAATCCAATACCTCTCTTAGCGAGAGGTATAAACATAATATAAATTGTGCGTCTATGCAAAAAATGTTTAACGTCAGTTTTGACAATCAATATTTTTTCCAGAGAACATATTGATTTTTACTTTTTTACAAAATTTTGAACTATGAACTTGTAGAATGCATGTTAAACAAATATTATTATTATTGCCAGATTTACTATCTATGGGGTCAGTTTTACCATGGGTTAAGCATTGAACACTAGTGTGTACACTAGTGTGCGAATCAAGTTACTTATTATTATCAAATCACCCCTTGTATGTTGGGCAAAATCTCTATCATTGACGGAAATAATCTAAGGAACGCACCCCATTAAATATGAAATTAAATTAAAAAGCTTCCTTTTCACCTTGAATTACTTATCACTCTGCAGTTATTACCCCTTTCAACCCCTGAAAATTCAAAATGAAAAGCTGAACTGAATTAGTAGAGTGGAAAATTTCATTATCTGTCATTACTAGGCCTAATGAATGTACGCAACCAGCATATCGTTTCTGTATAGGGAGCATAGGGTACAATTAACATTGGACGGTCAAGGGTAAGCCTACTAATACGGGTTAGGAACCTTATTAACACAGGGTTAACAGGTGATTCTGAATAGAAGGGTAGTAGTAAATTTGGGACGTGTTTTGGCTGATTGCATACAGGGTGTTAATTAAACATATGGCCTTAGGCGTTTACATAGGAAAACAGGTTTGCTGTTCCAGTCCACATGATCCAGATGCACACACACACACACACACACACACACACACACACACACACACACACATATATATATATATATATATATATATATATACACACATACAAACATACATACATACAGTACCGGCCAAAAATATATCACCTTCATGTTTTTTCAGCATAACTTTTATAAAAATAAATCAAATGCGGTAAAAATTTAACAGTATATATCTGATGTAGGTTCGAACATGTATATGATGTGCCACGAGATTTTACAAAAAATTTCATGTATTTCAAGCTATTTATTGAATTTCTTTATTTTTTCTCGCTTATTCTGTCGTTGTGTCTATCGTTATAAACGTATCATTTTGCGTTCTTCATTATTTTGTGATATGGCGAGGACAAAAGGTGCTGGAAATTTAAACGAACGACAACAAAAAGCCATTATAGAAGGCCGAAAACAAGGGCGGACGCATAAGGAGCTCGCGCAGCAGTTTAACATCTTCAGATCAACGGTGAGTAAAATTATTAAGCATTGGAATATCCAAGGAGGCTATGTTGAGAAGAAGAAAAGCGGCCGACCACGTTGCACTACTTCCTTCGTCGATCGCAATATCCTCCGCGTATCCCGCAGCGATCCACGTCTTACAGCGCCAGATATTGCGAAGGAGATAGCGACTCCTGGTCAACCTAATCCATCCATACGGACCATACGCCGTCGCCTACAGGCCGCAGGACTGAATGCACGGCGACCCGTGAAGAAGCCGTTCATTTCTGCCAAAAATCGGAAGGTGCGAGTGGAGTGGGCTAAAGAGCATTAAAATTGGACATCTGAGCAATGGTCAAACGTCATCTGGAGCGATGAAAGTAAGTTTATGTTGTTTGGTAGTGACGGAATAAAATGGATTCGTCGCCCTGAAGGCAAACGTTTCAATCCAAAATATCAACTGCCGACTATGAAGCATGGTGGCGGTTCAGTCTTGGTGTGGGGGGCTTTCTCGGCGAAAGGTATGGGCCCTCTTCACAGAATTCATGGAATTATGGATCGGAAAATGTACATAGACATCCTCAAAAATGTTATGCTTCCATATGCAAAGCGTCTTCATGGTCGAAGCTTCATTTATCAGCAGGATAATGATCCGAAACACAGGGCGCGTGATGTGCAAGAGTGGTTCCGACGCCGTCGTGTGACACTTTTGAAATGGCCAAGTCAGTCACCCGACTTAAATATTATTGAACCACTCTGGGACGAGCTGGAAAGACGTTTGGCTGATAAACGAGCTGCAAGCGCAGCCAAGAAGTTCGCCCAATTTGAGGAGGAGTGGAGGAAGATCCCTCAGTCAATAATCGATGCACTCATCGCATCTATACCAAGACGCATCCAAGCTGTGATCGACGCAAAAGGATTTGCGACAAAATATTAATTTTATTTTGTGTTAATTATTTATTAATAATTTTATTAAATATTTTTTATTTTCAGAATTTCGAATAAAATTATTTTTGCCACGTTATTGTTATTATTATTTACTGAAAAGTTTTTATATTAAGTTAATTACACCTACCATCAATATATATTTTCATTTAATAATAATCAGTGCTCTATAATTTTAGTTGTGTTGAAAAAACTTAAAGGTGATATACATTTGGCCGGTACTGTACATACATACATACATACTTATAGACATCATTGTAAAAATGTTAAAATCGGATTCTGGGGACACAAAACGTGCTTATTCACTAAAATCTCTATAGGTGCGTTCGGCAAATGAGTTCTGTTCACTCTTTTCACTCTGTACACTCCTAGCACCGTTCGGTAATTACATGGAGTGAGAAGCGTCTTAAAATGGAGCGTTCAGCAAATGCAGAATGGAGTCAAGTGGAGTGAAAAGTATTAACTCCATAAGTCCAACCTCGATATGCAAGCATACATGGAGTTTTTTTGTTTTATTTGACATCTGTCAGATCATTGTATTTTTATGTTGAAATATTTTATTATACACAATTATTTTATATTTATAATATTGTTTTGTAATATAACAAGGCACAGTATGTCGGAACGGTAAGAATTCTGTACCATATCTAATATATACTTTCTTCAGAATCATTAAAGAATAATATCAAACTGAATAACTTCTGTATAGTTCATTATTTATTTTTTTTAGCAGTGCAGTATATCAGATTGTCAAAAAAGGAGGTTATTATATTCGTGCACCAAAATTTTAACTCTAATCGTTCGGTTAATCACAAATAAAGGAGTGTACCTTGTTCCCTCGATCTACTCCAACTCCAGCTCTACTCCTACACCACTCCAACACCGCTCCGTAAATACTCCAACTCCGTATGATTTACCGAACGCACCTATATGCGATTTTTAGCACGATCCCTATACCTCCATTACCTAGGGTAGCGGGAGCTAAAAAGTGTGTATCGAAATATTGGCAGTAATATTTATCAACTCATTTGACATTTCGTTTCGGTACGATATTGTCAATTTAACCAGCAGTCACGATTTAAAATATACTGGTTGTACCACTCAGCACAAAACGAGGGTCCAAAGCGATACGTGTTTCCTCGTTTTTTCCGCTAGAGGCGCAACGTGAGAACGACCCAACTGACACTTGTCATTTGCATATCATTTTGAAAATATTATACCGTGAGTATTTTTTAACGTGAAACATTGGGTTTGTCATGTCCATGGTTACGATTTGACATTTGATTGACAGCAACGTATTTGCGTGTCCCATTTAAAATGAAACATAGGGAACGAATTTGACAGATGTATTATATTATGTAAGAAATTTAGCTAAGTCAGAAAATCACTCGAGAGCACTAAACATATTTCGGGCACACAATATTTTTTTTTGCAACTAAATTTTATTTTTAGAAAACAGGTATTATTATTTAAACAAAATTAACCTCTAATGATGTCTTGTCAATATGACAGATAACCGCTGAATTTTCCTATAAGTTACGACTTGACATTTGATTGACAGTAATATATTTGCCTGTCTCATTTAAAACATAGGGAATGAATTTGACTGAAGTATTATATTTAAATATAGTAAGAAATTTGGCCAAGTTAGAAAATCACTCGAGCACAAGTTACACTAAATTTAATTAGGAAGCAGGTATAATTATTTAAACAAAATTAACCTCTACTGACGTCTGATCAAATGTCAAATTGGTTCCCTATGTTTAATTTTAAATGGGACACGCAGATACATTGCTGTCAATCAAATGTCGAATCGTAACCATAGATATGACAAATCCAATGTTTCACGTTAAAAAATACTCACGGTATGTTATATCTTATAGAAAGGTAAATGAAACAGGTTTTGAAGTGCATATTCGTATTATATGTGTTGTAATAAAAATATTTTGTTGAAAGATATTGCAATTAATGCAAAATGAAAAGAAAATTAAATAAAAAATGTTTCATTCCTGGATGTGAAACCGGTTACAAGAAATCCACTGAAAAAGAATCTCTGTTTGCTGCTCCACTCTACATATCACTTTAAAAAATGGCAATGTGCAATTATTTAGTAGAGATGATCGCGATTAAGATTGAATGATGTTTGTCGAAAACATTTTCGGGAAGAAGATATTATTACCGAATGGAAATCTGGAAGCTTACGGTTCTATCAATTTATTTAGTTTTTCCAATTTTAAATTCTAACAATGTATTGATTCAGGTTTCCATGAAATATATAAAAATAAATTCATTATTCATTTCATTTTTTATATTTTATGTAAAAATAGGTTGCTGTGGTAGGGTCGTTCTCACGTAGCGCATCTAGCGGATGATTCAAGGAAACACGTATTAAGCGGACCATCAGAAACAATGAAAAACATGACAAGTGGCATAACCAGTATATTTTAAATCGTGCCAGCAGTTAAAATTTACCGATTAGCAGTGTAACAGTCCATAAATGTATTTATTAAGATACTGAACAAACACAAACACAACCTACTCGGTATTTAAAGGGCAATAGGAAAGAGAAGCAGAAAAAGAGAAACATTTGTTGTTTTGAGAGTGTATATCTCTGGACTTTATAGGGCGCGTTGGGGGTGTTTCAAAGGAATTCCCAGGGTTGTTTGTCCGTGTCCAAACAAAATATCGCGTCTCAGACAAATACGCGTGCACACAATACACGTGAACAAGGAACATATTTTATAAATGATTCACAGAAAATAAACAAGCACTTCAATTACCTTCATTTTTTTTAATAAGTATATTTATTATTATGATATACACATAGGTGACCAAAGAGTTTAACATGTAAGATAATATTTTCTTAATTTCCTGCTTGTCTAATTATGGGGCCTATTCAGAACTCAATATTTGCATAGTCGTTACGGTCTTCATGGTTGTTATGTAATATAAAGATTGTTAAAATCAAATTCAAAGTTACAACACAAAGTTATATTTTTTCAAATGGGATTCTACATATTTTTTATGCCTATTCGATAGCATATTTTTTTCTGAATTCAACCATGTATTAGTTTTATATCCTTACATAATAAAAATATTGAAAAAAATGCGATTGAAATTTTAATAAATTTTTATTTTTAATATTATTGTACAGTAGGCTATGGATGAAAAACAATAACAAAAGAACAAAATATAGCTGCTGTCAAATAATAATTGGCGTACTAATTGTTGTAAATTGTTATTCTTTGTGTTTTGAGATTATTTTGTGACAATATGGCTGATGTTTATACAAATGAAGATTTGTATCGTTTATTATTAATTTATAGTGAGTGTAATGAAAATGCCATACAAGCGTGCAATATTTATGCCACGAGATATCCAAACAAACCGCGTCCAGGGAGGTCAGTAATCAGGCGATTAGCACGAAATTTGAAAAACTATGGATCATTTTCACAAAAACGTGAAAGGCAACATCCAGTGAGAAACAATGAAGAAATAGAAATCGCAGTTTTAGCTTCTATTGCGCGTAATCCCAATTCATCCACACGCGAAATTGCTCAAGAACATTTTATATCTAATATGTCCGTATGGCGCATTTTGAAAAATCATAATTTAAAATCATATTCATACAAACTATTACATGCTATACATAATAATGACAATGAACGCAGAATAGTGTTTTGCGAATGGTTTTTGGTGCAGTATCAGGACGATAATAATATTCTTAGAAAAATTCTGTGGACAGATGAATCTAAATTTTCAAATAATGGATTATTTAATAGAAATAATGAGCACATTTGGGCTGAAGAACATCCTCGTGAATTTAGAGAAAAAAATAATCAACACAGATGGAGCTTTAATGTATGGCTTGGAATGTTTGGGAATAAAATTATTGGACCACATTTTTATGAAGATAATTTATACGCTGCACATTATTTATGTTTCTTGGAAAATGTATTATTAAATTATTTAGAAGATTTAAACTTGAATGAAAGACAAAATATGTGGTTCCAACAAGATGGAGCGCCGGCTCACAATACTCGTCGAGTGTACGAACGGCTCGACGAAATGTTTCAAGTTCGGTGGATAGCAACAAGGAGTAATTAACAATTATTAATTTTCAATTTAAATTTATCACTCTTGTTTCTCACCCATGGCCTACTGTACAATAATATTAAAAATAAAAATTTATTTAAATTTCAATCGCATTTTTTTCAATATTTTTATCATGTAAGGATATAAAACTAATACATGCTTAAATTCAGAAAAAAATATGCTATCGAATAGGCATAAAAAATATGTAGAATACCATTTGAAAAAATATAACTTTGTGTTGTAACTTGAGAACCACTGATTTAAAAAAAAAATTTCTACTCTGAAAGGATGTCCCCTTTGGTCCCCTTCAACTTTGTTCTATAGTATTTTTTTGTAATAATAATAATAATAAAAAAGGTAATAATGGAGGTGGTCGGTGTACGTGTTACACCCTGTATATATGTTATATTTTTTAGTAGAATGCAATTTATTAAGATTCCGAATACGACATATAAATATCATGTTGCATTAGTTGCTTTGGGAGAACGTGTACGTTTTAAAGTTTAGTATTAACCCATTAGTTAAAAAAAAAATCAGCTTTGACAGATATGATTAGGGTTAGATTAGGTTCATATTTGTATAATGAAGTTAGCTAATGTCAAATAGTCTGGTTTGTCCACAAGTATTATTTTTAAAGATTGTTAACATAACAACTAAAATAATAACGTTGCTTCCGGAATTGACATATTCATAAAAGTTGTTACAAGTGTTATCTATTTTCCTATTGGCTAGGAATGACGTGTACTCCGACGTCACAGAAATGGGGGTTGTTTTTCACACTATTTCTGACACAAAACTTTTTATTTAAATATCTACGAAAATAACAATAAATTGTTATTATCTTTATTACTTTGAAAAATATTGCATAAACTTTCATTTAAAAATAGTTTTTGAAAAATGTGAAACCGGCTCATTATACAACATTCTTCACTAATAACCAACGTTGCTTTTTGGCACATAGACCCTTTTGCTCTTACATGCTTCAATTATTTGACGGCACGTAGTATAACATAACAAATTGAAAGACAAACCATAATAATATACATATTTATATTTTACATAAAGTATAATCATCTTTTCTGTCTGATTCCTATAATTTTTTATTCCGTTTTATCTTTTTCTTTTAGCAATCACGATATCTTTCTTATAAAAACATCCACTTTTTTCTTTCATTAAGAGCATCTCTTGAACTCTTTAATTTCTTTTTAATCTTATATTCTGATTACTTTTCTTATGATCTGTTATAATTAGAGACAAAGATATTAATTTGGAATAATTCAAGTATCTCCACTTGCACTTGTAGGCGTCAAGAGAAAGATTAATCATCATGACATCCACACCATCTTGTAGTACTTGGATGATAATAATAGGGACTACAGTAACAGGGTTTTCATGGTTTTCAATTAGATTTATATCATTGTTTGTCTTGAGGATGAGAACTGTAATTATTAAAGTTTGGACTACAGTTATAATTAGTTTTTTTTTATGGAACATTCTCTTTACAATACAATAATATTACTACCAAGTTTATATCTTTACCCATTTTTGAATTATTGCCCCAAAAGTCAATATACCCTACATTTAGATGAAAACTTCAAAATTTCCAAAAATCTAATTTGTATATACCTAGATACTTCTCAATGCGCTGATTCCAAATTTTGAAACCGCAGGTCGATATCTCGTTCCGTTCTCGAGATATTTAAATTTAAAGTTTTGCTCAAAACTGCCCATTTTTGGGTATTAATAAAAAAATGGGTCGAGATATGAATTTGACGACATCACCAATCGATTTTACGGACAAAAATACATAAGTATAGCAATTTTCAGAATTATTGTCCAATCTGTTCATTTTTTATGAATAAAAGCTTGAAAACCCCTAAAAATGGCCAAAATCTGAAAAAATCGTAAGGGGTACACCTTAGATTTTTGCGATTTTTGGCCATTTTCAGTTATTTTGCTTTAGAGATTGTATGCGGTGTTCAAAAATTATGAAAATTGGTGTACTTATGTAATTTTGCCCGTAGAATCGAATGGTGTTGTCGCCAAATTCATATCTCGACTCATTTTTGGGTTAATACCCAAAAATGGGCAGTTTTGAACAAATCTTTAAATCTAAATATCTCGAGAACGAAAAGAGATATCGATCTGCGGTTGCAAAATTTGGAATCAGCGCATTGAGAAGTATCTAGATACATAAAAATTAGATTTATGAAAATTTTGAAGTTGTTATCAAAATATGGGGTATATTGACTTTTGGGGCAATAATTCAAAAATGAGTAGAGATATAAACTTGGTAGTAATATTATTTGATTGTAAAGAGAATGTTACGTAAGGGTTAGAGTATTTATATATCAGTATAGATAATTTTATTGGATTTATAGAATATTTTCTAAGGGACTTTCTGTATGGAATTTGTAAAAAAAAGTATTATGTTCGTGTTACAATTTTACTGGATATGTAGAATCTTTTTCAATGAAATTTTGTACAAAATACATTAAATTAACGGAAGATCTTGTACTGGCCACAACAGATTTTTTTATAAATCCCGAAATCTAAGATAAACACAATTTCTTTGCTATACTATTATATATTTCAAATGAATGTAACTGATAGGCAAATATCACATTTGAAATAGAAAATAGTAAATAAAGCAATAGTTATATGCAATGGAACATAATATAGTTTGCAGCATAAGTAAGTATGTATGTATGTATTAATAAAAAATAAATAGCGAGAGATTTTGTGTTGGCCACATGTATTTCAATTTTAACTTCTGACTATTCATTCCATGAAGAAGGCCGCAGTACTGCCGAAACGTCGGACTGAATAATTATTTTAATAAATTGACTGTTCAGTGATTTTGTTTATATTATAAGTAGTTATAGTTTGTAACATGTTGTTGGCCGCTGTTTGCGGCATGGGCTTCGGCGTCACACAGTCGGCGGAGACGCGTGAGTCATACCCGGAGCCAGAGACCGGAGCCGACTCCGGAGTCGGCTATTGATTGGCGGGCGGGTGAGGGAGGACAAGGGGACGGGGACTTTCCACTATAGCTACATGCTACACTATAGCAAAAGCTCTAGCACGGCCAATGTACCACACAACACACACACACACCCACACACTAGAGAAAGAGATGATAAAGCTAGACCGGCAGACGGCGAGAGGTGAATACACGCGGCACAGAATGGAGAAAGAGGATAAAGGAAGAAAGAAAAATAGGAAGAAGATGAGTAGAGAATTTTAAAAAGTTCGAAGTAATCTCGAGGTGTATAAGTACCTTCTTCTTTGCGTTTATTTCTGTGTTGTATCAGGGTTTGCATTATATCTTGTATAGATTTAATATATAGAATAATCTAATCGCAGAGGCTAAGGCACTAAGGAAACCACTTGACAAATTCAAATGTTTATAACATAGTTTGTAAATGTACAGATGTCAGTATCAAAAATCAACAGTTTTAGTGTCATTCTGAAAGCTTTTTCTGGGAAGTACATTTCATCTTTTTTATTGTTTTATTAATTAAATATTTAAAATTGTAGGTAAAATGCAAATATCCATCAGAAATACCGCCAATCTGGTTAATGAATTGGAAGAATCTCTGACATATAGAAACTTCCTCATACAATGAAAAATAGATATAATTAGAATTATATGTGTGCAGCAGACATGTTAAATACAATAAAATACAATATTTCTGTAAAGTTCCGTAATTTTTACCTTCCGTCACCTTTAGGTAAGGGAGGTATTGTCTGGTCAAAAAATTCGGTGGTGAGTTTTTAATGAATAAGCACGTTTTAAGGTCCCTACAATACGATTTTACTGGTTTTACGATGCTGTCTTTCTGTGTGTGTGTGGCCGTGTGTGTGTGTCTGTGTCTGTGTGTGTGTGTCCGTGCGTGTGTGTGTGACAAATTTTTCTCCGACGATTACTCCAAAACTACAATTCTAAAAATTATGATTCTTTCGTATTCCTCTTCTTTACAACCATATGAAGAGCTGATTAGATTTTGGTTATAATTGGTCAACCGGAAGTACCCTTATTTGAAGTTCTTAACAGTTTTTCTTGAAAAATCGCAGTTAAATATCATTTTCGACATTTTATGTGATTATCAATAGAAAGAATATCTTATTCTCTATACGGTTCGATTACACATTTTCCTTCATATTCAATAGATATAGAGTTATAGAGAGATTAACTTTCGAAAATCACTCAGCTTTGCAAAAATTATGAAAACAACAGATATATTCAAAAAAATCTAATTGACAGATGTCAGTGGCAAGTGCAAAACCAAAGTGGAAAGTATATGATCTGAAAGTGATATAAGTGACAGAGTGTCCCTCGCCAGTGACTTGCATTTGCGGCCTCGCCTCAAGATAGGAACTTATAATGCCAGAAGTACGAGAAAGGCAAAAGAGAAGATGGAAGGACTGTATAGCAGAAGATTTGAGAGAGGAAGAACTGTGTCACGAAGGTGCTTTGGACAGGAATGAGTAGAAGAGAAGAGTAAGAAACAGCGACTTAAAAATAAAAAAATAAAATAGGGAAAAGTTGAAGCAGGAGGAAGTGTTAAGTGCAATACATAATGTACGTTCGTATTCGTATTAAAATTTTATTAGATTTTAGAATCTTTTCAAAGGAACTTTCAGTATAGATATATAAAAAATAGTGTGTTCTTACAATTATACAGGATATATAGAATCTTTTTCAAGGAACTTTTGGTATAGGATATGTACAAAATACATCGAATTGACGGAAGGTTTTGTGCTGGCCACAACAGATTTTTTTTATTACAAAACGGTTTGATAGCGAAGTGCAATACAATACTTATATAGCCTAATATGGAAATAGCGAGAGGTCTTGTGCTGGCCACAACAGCTATTTGTTGATGCGAATCAAGCTATTCATCAAACCACTCTTGTAGTGTTTAATATTTAAATAAAAACGTAAATTTAAAATAACTTATTAAATTAAAAGCTATTATAATGTAAAAAAGTAGAATGTAATTCAAGTTGCAATATCTTGAGAAAGAAATGAAAAAAATGTGGAGAAAATAAATGGAAAGAAAAGAAATAAAAGATGAGGACAAAAATAAAGTAATAAATATTGAAGGTAGGAGATGAAATTAAAAAGTAATGAAATTCATGGGAGCACAAGGTTAAGAAGAAAAAGGTAGAGCGAACAGGGAAAATATGTAGGAGAAAACAGTAAGAGGAAGCAGTTGGGAAGCAGGTGGAATTCTTACCTTATCCTTCGTGCAAAAGAAAATAATTTATTAGATATGGCGTCGGTAAATAGTTATTTTTAGAAAATAACTTTTCCTTGAAAAATCGAAAATATTATCTACCATAACAAAGAACTGTAGTTGCTAAATAATATTAAGATATTTATGCCTAGATGCACAAACAATACTTAAATTTTAAGTTACATTTCGCCAAATTCGTTGGCCAGAATGGTAGAACGATAGAACTATTTCTACAAGAATAAATGAACACCAACGATCGATTTGATTGAACCCGTCTGAAAAAATCTGATGTGACCAACACAAAACCTCCCGCTATTTAATTTTTATTAATTTACATACATACCTACGTATTTACTAATGCTGCAAACTATTCCATTGCATAAAACTATTGCTTTATTTACTATTTTCTTTTTAAAATGTCACTATTATTAATTTGAAGTGATTAGTTTTTTGACAGTGACAGTTACTGTCAGTTACATTCATTTGAAATATGAACTGTGTAACAAAGGAATTGTGTTTTCTTAAGCTTCGGGACTTGTAAAATAAAATTATTTTTGTATTTATCTGTAAAGTATATAGAAAAAGTATTAATGTATTAATGTAGAAAATTCAATAATCTTTAATTTTCATAACGACAAAATCCAAAAAAATGGCATTTAATGGTATTTTTTGAAGAAAAACCATTATGAGCTTCAGGTAAAGTGCCATTTCCGGTTACCCCATTTACACCAAAATCTAATGGCTTCTTTTCTTATTAGAATAGGGTATAAATACAAGGTTTCAGAATTTTCTGAATGATAGTATTTGAGTTAGAGCGAAGACAAAATCCCTACACATAGACACACACATACATACATACATACACACACACACATACATACATACACACACACACACACACACACACACACATACAGACATCATCGTGAAAATGTTAAATTTGGATTCTAGGGACCTTAAAACGTGGTCATTTACTAAAATCTCAATAAGTGATTTTTAGCACGATCCTTATACAGTAAAATTTTTGAAAGAAGTCCGATCAAGGCCATCTACGAATTGCATCTATGAATTAAGATTTTATGCTGTCAAATTTAGTAGTGTCGTTTACATAGTTTTTATGAGGTACACAAGATATTATGTACCCTCATAAAAACTAAGTAAAATACACTACTAAATTTGACAGCACAAAATCTTAATTCATAGATACAATTCGTAGATAGCCTTGATCGGACTTCTTTCAAAAATTTTACTGTACCTCCCTTACCAAGGGTAGCGGGAGGTAAAAATAGTCAGTTGCAGTGTTGCAGAGCATATGCCCTGGAAGAATTTCGCAAAATAAAATGCCGAGATACTAGAATTATTTCAAGATCTACATATCTTAATATTAGAGTAAATAGAGAAGCCATTGCGATTTTTAAAATAAAATTAATTTAATCATAACGATAGTTTAGAAGTAAAGTAACTAACCTCATAGATATAGTTAATCAGGTACTTAATATTGTTTGTTTTTTGTTTCTATAAGAACTGGAGCCCCATAAAACTGGCCAATTACGTTTAATTTAAAATTTTGTAAAAAAATAGAATTTTAAGGGGCTCCAGAACTACGAAATAAGTACTATATTTTCGTCACTGTTCATTTCTATTTAAATTATTATACTTAGTGTATCATATAAAGACAATAAATAAAAGTGAGCCGAATTTCAAAGAAATTTACCGCATTCTTCTGGTTGGTTAGAAGTAGGTACTATCTTTGGCGTTTATTATAAATTACAGATTTTGTGTTTGCGTTAGCGATCACGTTGCGTCGTTGGGTTGCGTTTAATGTTACTTTATTATATTATAAATAGGACTCAACTCTCATCTTTCTACCTTTATAAAAATCTGTATTATCGACATGTTTGTGAACCGTCACAACTTCAAAATAAATACTATATTTTCGTCATTATCCATTTCTATTTAAATTATTTTATATACATACCTTACTTATACCTATGTCGACAAATAAAGGCAATCGAATTTCAACGAAATATACCAAATTCGTCTGATTGGTTAGAAGTGTTATCTTTGGTGTTTATTATAAATCACATATTTTGTGTTTGCTTTACTGGTCAAATTGCGCCGTTGCTTTTGCGTTAAACGTTACTTTATTATAAATAGGCCTTTATAGAAAGCATATAAAATAAAAATTATTGCCATATTTACTATGGGGTTAGTTCTACCATCGGTTAAGAGTTATACGCTTATTTAAATAAGAACTATTTATTAAACATATTATAATTTGTCGCTAGGCAACCTTACATAAACATTTCCCACCCAAGGGGGAGAAGCATGATTTTCCACACATGGGCTTGCCATTTCAGTTAGGAATGACGTATTTCGCAACATCTACAAGGTCAGGAATCGACATATTACTACTCGTATAATGATAATGTGTGAACAAATTTTAATTAACGGTAGACACATCAATATTTAATCCAGTTTTTATCCACTGTAACAAAACTTTTCTCTCTTGGGATCCATCTTTGAGAAACTGAAGGTAGATAGAATTCACCTTAATCTCGTATACCTGGCGATCGATTCAAAATACTCCAACGCGCACTTCGAAACTCGAAATAAAATGTTTTTCTCACTTGGAAACTTAGACACTTGTTACTAATTCTCTCAAATGCTCGTCCAGGGAATTAAACGATATAAATTTTATTAAAGAATTAATACAATAACAATTATTATTATTACTTTGATATCCTATGTAATTCTCCAGAGTAAAGATATTGTAACATTGCAATAGACACACAATTGCAATTTTCAAGAGCGCATCTAGCAGGAAAGCATAGAACTAAAGGTTGCTATGGTTACCACGTCCAAACAAAGATCTTTCATCAGCCATAGACCTCTACACTCTAGCCATAATTTTAGTTGAAAAATCGAGTGATCTTCAATATTATCAAACCAAAAAAAGTTGCTCCATGCACATCTTGTGGTTTTAAACTCATTTTTATTGAACACAACAAAGAATTAGGTTAACACTGAATAACAGATGCAAACATAATGACAGATAGAATCATGGAGCGGGGCATAAGACAACGAGGGGAGGTTTGCTTGGATGCATAATCTTCCATCTCTTTCTCTTGCATATGATGTCAATTCTGTAAGTGTCTATTCATATTTTGATAAATTATCTGTCGAAGGTCAGGAAAAATACATGCATGAAACGTGTTGCTTCGCAATATTCATCCAAAATATCTCAATTTTTCATTCTTCTCTGACACATTTCAGTATAAATTTCTATATTGACAAATATATTGCAAGTTCAAGATGACATGTTTGTATTGTCACAAGTCAAAATTTTAATATTTAAGAAATCTCAATTTATAAGTGTCACGTCTTTTGTCCAGTTTTGCAAACATATCTAAAGTAATGCTTTTTAAAAAAATCTGTTGTGGCCAACACAAGACCTCTCGCCAATTTCATATTAGGCTATAAATATTGTAGTTAACCTTTCTGGTGCACACAAAATATTCTAATTACATTTATTCTTTATTTTTCAATTTATTCTACGAACAACTTTCCTCCTACTCTTCTAAATGTTCGAGATGCTTCCAATTCATTGATGAGATTGGCGGTATTTCTGAAAGGTATATGATGAAATATATGTATAGCAAGCGCGTGTTTAGTTGATCTGTTACTGTACATACTTTGGCTTACAAATGAATCTCGTTTCTGTTTATACAGTGTCAGTTTGACGTGCGGCAGTTATATCTATAATTTTAAATATTTAATTAATGATAAAATAAGAAATATTAAATGTACTTCCCAGAAAAAGCCTTCAGTAATATCTCTGGATTTTTGACACTGATATTTATGTCATTTACAAACATTTTAATTTTTCAACTGGTTTCCATGGGCTATTTGATGCATACACTGAATTATTTTATATATCTATAACTCTTTATCTCTAAATCTATAGAAGATATAATAAAAATGTTTAATATACTAGAAAGATAATTTTATATTTTTTAATATTTGTAATAACATAAATTTCCAAAAAATAATATTTAGAAGATTTTTTTTAAGAAACTACTTCCTCCGGTTGTCCAATTGTTACCAAAACCTTTTCAGATCTTCCCATGAATGTCAGATTAAGGAATTCATAGTTAAACTGGTCTTATGTCTTATAGTTTTTGAGTGTTCGTCTTCCAACATCCACACATACACACATACATACATACACAAACACATACACATCGTAAAAATGTTAAAATCGGTTTATAGGGACCTTAAATCGTGCTTATTCACTAAAATCTGGATATGCGATTTTTAGCATGAATCCAATACCACTCTTAGCTATGTTTAAAATAGCAATGAGCTTTAAGTAAAGTAACACTTCCGGTCGATCGTTGATAAGCAAAATCTAATTTGTTCAGAGCTTCAAGTAAAGTGTCACTTCCGGTGTATCAATTTTATCCAAAATCTAATATGTTGCTCACCTTAAATATTTTTTCATTAAAATCTGTTATGGTCTTCAAAAAGTACCTACCACTTCCTGTTATCTAATTTTACCCAAAATGTAATCATCTTTTTATATCAATCCAGAAAATTATTGAAAGTGTGACATGAGTTATCGTGGACGAAAAAAATCATTACACACACACACACACACATCATTGTAAAAATAGCATAAACGTGTTGTGGGAACCCTAATTCGTGCTTATTATCTAAAAACTCACTATTGAATTTTTGGACCGAAAACATTACCTCCCTTACCTACCTGATTTTTTTTAAATCAAGAAATAAATTTGATCCCCTGAAATATTTGAAAAAATGATATGCCAGCTTTTGGCGTGTAACCACAGAAACTATCTATGATGTATTTATTTAACAAGACAGAATTTATTTCGCTACTTAAATTAGTAAAAAAAAAAAAAAATTGAAAAGTTATTAGAGTACGTAAGTGGTTTTTGCAGAGAAGATTGAATGAGTTTCCGAGATAAATAATGGTTTTTCTTGAAGCCATATATGATGCATGAGCGTGAAATATGACCAACTCATTCCGTATAATATATCATCTACTTCTACTGCGTATTATCTAATACGTTTCTAGGGCAAAATTTATATAACAAATTTCTCTAAAATTGCATCGTTAGAAATTTATCAAACTAATATTGTAGCTCTTTACAGAAAATTACTTTCGATGCAAGTTTAATTGCTGTAATTCAAAGTACAGAACTTGGTCCTCGTGGCAGAGTGTCTCATTTAATATTTCTTTGTGCCCTCTTAAAAGTTAAGAAACTTCTGTTTCCGGAACTTTGCATTATATAATTGAGGAAGTAGCGTGATATTAGCGAAATAAATTAGGTTGAACTCATTTGCCTGTAGAAAAACTACAGAGTGATCCAAAATTATTGAACGTCGCCTCGTTCTGAATTTTTTACCTTCCGTCAAAAGGAAGGTATTGTTTTTGGTCAAAAATTTCGGTGGTGAGTTTTTAATGTATAAGCACGTTTTAGGGTCCCTACAATACGAATGTACTATTTTTAAGATGATGTCTGTATGTGTGTATGTGTGTCCGTGTGTGTGTCTGTGTGTGTGTCTTTGTGTCCGTGTGTGTGTGACAAATTTTTCTCCGACGATAACTCCAAAACTACAATTCTAAAAATTATGATTCTTTCATATTCCTCTTCTTTACAACCATATGAAGAGCTGATTAGATTTTGGTTATAATTGGTCAACCGGAAGTACCCTTATTTGAAGTTTTTAACAGTTTTTCTTAAAAAAATGCAGTTAAATATTATTTTTTGACATTTTCTTATTATATTTATTAAAGAAAATACTCTTCTCTATATGGTTTGATTATTCATTTTCCTTCATATTCAATAGATGTAGAGTTAAAGCATTACATAGAAATTAATTTTCAAAAATTAGTCAGCTTTGTTATTTATCATGGAAACAGCTGACATAATTATTCAAAAAAATTTAATTGACAGATGTCAGTTGCAAGTGCAAAACCAAATATGGAAAAAAGTATATGATCTAAAATTGGTATGTCATAGTGTTGCTCGCAAGTGACACGCAGAGAAAGGCCAAAGAGAAGATGGAAGGACATTACTTAGTGTAGTTTATGTTATAATTTTATTGGATTTATAGAACCTTTTCAAATGAACTTTTGGTATGGAATTTGTAAAAAATAGTATGTGTTCGTGTTCGATTTCACATGATAGGATATAGAATCTGTTCCAAGGACCTTTTGGTATGGGATTTGTACAAAATACATGGAATTGACGGAAGGTCTTGTGCTGGCCACAACAGATTTTTTTGCTATATCATTGTGATAGTGAAATGCGATTGACATATTGCATTGGCGTACAGTGAATTTTTGAAAGGGGATGGGAATAATGGAGTATTTCACTCAATTTTTTTTTTTTATTATTATTTTAAATAAAACTTCATTCAGTTTTGAAGCAATTCATAGTATTAAAAAAATCTTAATTGTTTCTAGTTTAACAGTAGGTATTTTATTAGGAATGACGAATTCCGATAATTTTGGGTACTCGAGTACCCGAAACAATTACCCGGATAGTACCCTTTACCCGTTAATTACCCGATACCCTTTAATTACCCGTTATCCTTTAAGCACATATACATAATTTGTTATTTACCAGTTACCCTTATATTAGCAGTTTACTTTTTAATAAAATTCATAATTTTTTTTTTACATTTATTAAATAAAAAGTAATACAAATAAATAATATACTGTATCTCTATAAAAAACTTAACATAAATTATAGGTACTATTACATAATAATCTTTCCGGCAGCTGAAAAATGTTTGGTAATTAAAGGGTATCGGGTAATTAACGGGTAGCGGATATATTTCGGGTAATCGGGTAAGATATTTTATACCCGGGTACATTATTATCGGGTAGGTTCCGAGTACCCGGTATTTTCGAGAAATCAGTGTAACGTCACATTTCTCCTAAACTTGTCTTTCTCACACACACACACACACACACACACACACACACACACACACACACACACACACACACACACACACACACACACACACACACACACACACACACACACACACACACACACACACACACACACACACACACACACACACACACACACACACACACACACACACACACACTGCTCTGAGTACGCTACGAGAGAAAGATAACAATTGTATGACGTCAATTTCCCCTTTTAGCAAATGTGAAATATCTCGTAAAGTAATTATTTAAAAAATGTTTTCATTGTTTTAACTATTATTTATTGAGCCATACTTTTTTTTTATTTTTTGTTATGGTGGAATACCCCATTAGATTCAGAATATTTAGGCTGTGTCCGATGTCGCATTTTGGCATTTAGTATTTAGGATTTAGGTCTTCTTCACGTAAATACAACTTCGACTGGCACACTAGTGATATCCATTGTTTTGTATGGCAACACTTTAGGACAACAAAATGAATTATACAATTCGATTCAATTTGATGCTTGAGAGTAAATGTTAATATTATATTTCATAAAATAGAAGCTAAAAAGCTATTCTTTGACAGTAAATTTGACGTTTTGTACAAATTATAGCAACGAACATGATTTGTTTAATTAGTGCGCGACAACTTCAAGGCATAGTGTGCTCCTGCAAAACCCTAAAATCTAATTCCTAAAATCATAAATACTCACTAGGTTTAGGGCATATAAATTTAGAATTTAGATATTACGGCGATAAAAGTGCAACATCGGACACAGCCTTAGAGTAGAATAAATTTTCGAAAACATGTGAATGTTGGAAGGATAGTATCTCAAATACTCTAATGGGTATATTCAAAACACAATTCGTTACATGTAAACGGACCTTTTAAAAAAAATAGCGACTCAAGTAGATTAATATATAACAAAAACTTGGATTTTGTTACATGTCAATCTACTTGCTTCGCTAAATTTTTTTTTGCCCTCCTGAAGTGTAATGGGAACTTTACAATTGTATACACAGCAAGTGTAACCTACATTTTACGCTTACTGTGTTGTAACTTATCTAACTATGCGGTAAAATAATCAAAATACACTGGACGTTTATGGGCATTTAGAAATAAAATCATCTTTACTATAATAAAGTTCATGCAAAAAAGTACTACCTACATAAGTTATTTTTTTACTTTAACATTTCCTATATTTAAAATTAATTTATATAAACTAAACTCACGGTAGCGACATCTGTCATTATTGTAAAAATCCGCCGTTACCGACATAGTCACTGATCGATATACCTGTCAAATACGCGAGCATTGCTGAAATGTCAAATATCGACACCTACCTATTATTTATTACGAAGAAAACATGAGGAAATAAATATATTATCAGTCATAAACAACGTCTATTATTACAGATAAATTTTCGCTAGAAGAAGTACTCTAATGAAGGTAAGTAAAATCAAATTTGGAAATTGACTGAACCCCAGTGTTTTAAACTAACCCTTTTCAGAAGTACAACCTATCTCATTGAAAAAAGTGATTTTCATTATCGTCGGCCAAAAAATTTGATACAATTCTCGTGCGTGAAGTATTTTACAGCGCTCCAGATAATAAGGCACTCGCCTTAAGGGCTCGTGCCTTAAACAAAGCTGTCGCGCTGTAAAATACAACTTACACGCACTCGAATGTAAATAACTATAACGGTTCGTTTACATGTAACGATTGTGATTAAAATACACCCATGACTTAAAACATGTTTAACTGCGGATAATTTTTTTTAAAACGTTTGTTACAGATTTTATGCATTTTAATTACTGACGGATCTAAAAAATAAAATTTCAAATTGTTTTATAATTATTGGATATGGTCGATTGTGTAAAAACACCTTCTTGTATATCTTTCCCCTTATACGGTCTTTTTCTAGGACATTGAACTATAACAATGAATGGAAAGAAATCAATAAATTTAAAATGCAAGGAAGCGTATTGCATACATTAATATTTTAATATTTATAGCTTCTGTGGTACGATGGCCCTTGCAAGTTACAAATATTACAATATCGAGTACGGTTACAGAATTTTATTTACTTAGGCCCAGTTTTATCAGAAGTAATATCACAAGACCTCCTGATTTTATCGATAAATTTTTATATTGCACGATTTTTTTTGCTTAGCAACAAACACGAAAGCAAACTGCATGGTAAATCCCGACTCCGAAGGAGAAGGGGTTTTATCTAATATCAGTTTGCTTGATTGATTTTGCTTAAAAGCAAAAAAAAAATGAGTGCTTAAAAATAAACGTTTATATGAGAAAATCTGAGAGTTCGTTTGGTATTTGGTGAGATAAATTCCAAAGACAACGCAAAATGAAACTTGACACATTAATTGTCACACTAACAGTTGTAAACAATAACAACTGTTTATTTAATTGGTAGCGGAAAATTATCGGGGGTAACGGGGTTTTATCAGTATAATACTGTTCCCATTGGTTGAATTTTCAAGTGTTTTGCATCATGATTGGTTAAAAACTAGTCGTTGGAATTTTTCTCCATTATTTTGTTCATCTTTCTGGCAAAATTATCAAATTCGCTGTCAACAAAAATAATTTTTTGATTTGTGTCATTGACAAATTCATATTTACAATATAAACACTCTTAAAAATCTCAGCTCTGTACTATAACTAGATAATGCAAAACGAACACGAGTACTTGTATTTTGTATCAAGCGCGCGTTACAGCGAGTAAGTTTGATATTACGTCCGCTCGATCCATTTCCGAACCATGCAATCCGAAATCCGAAGTCGCTATAACGTGCGCTCGTTACGAATATGCTCCCGGGACCGGTAAAGCTGAATGTTTCTATGGCAGTCAGTTGTTTTATGTATTTATTACTTATTTCTATACATAATCTATATATGGGGTCCCGTGGCCGCATGCCTGAGTGTCTGGTCGCGAACCTGGGGGAACCGGGTTCGATCCCGACAGACGTCAAATATTTCCAATTTTAAATGGCACAAAAGTGAACCCTGTGGTGCCCTCTCCACACCAGCTATGAGTGCCCGTGAGGTGACGCCTGGTAAGCGCCCACACGGTAAAATATATCGTCATCATTACCGATGTCTACATGTGTTGTAGATACTGGCACACCTAGTAATGGGTAATATACCGTGATGATATTATTATTATTATTATTATTATTAACCTATATATTTTTATTTATTCTTTTTTCAGGACCTCGAAAAAAAGACCTGAAAGTGTCTACTGGGCTTACAAGCTTCCAAAGCGCGCCTACGGCTTGATCTGAAGCTCTGAAATATGTTTGCTTATCCAGTAAAGTATCACTTTCAGGTCTTGTTACGTAAATTACTATTATTAGATTGTCATGAAAGAAATAAGTGACATTTAATATAAAGTATGATCAATGGGGTCCTATACCATAGTCATATTTTAACTATCTTAAATAAGAAGACGAAAATATACATAAATTAATGAGTATTAGTGAAAAAAATTTCTTTAAATATTAACTAGGTCACAAACTACAAGCGATTGAACCTGATTATTAATTGGGTATGACGTGTTAGGTACTAAGAAATTGATTGGTCGCCTGATTTTAAAAAGATGATTCGCGCGTCTGCAGCGGTCACCTTCGAAAGAATATGAAATGTCATGTTGTTCTATAACCTAACAAAACATTTAACAATTTTGTGTTTGATGAATTTGTTTAATTATAACATCTAGTAATATTAACAATAATCATGTATTTAAAATTAAATCAATTTGTAATATGAATTAAATTAATAATAATATTAATTAAATTAATAATGAAACTTCAAAACAGGCAAACATTAGCGCCATCCGTCGTCATACTTTGTGTAATAATATTGTCAAACTGTTTCAATGTTCTGTAATTTATTAGGAAGAAATCCTTGTTAAATGCTTATTATGTATGTTATTTATACTTAATAATAATTTCTTCGTGAATATAAGGTATAAGTTTTTATATACAAACATTTCAGCTATGCAAACATGAAAAAAATTGTTTCCAGTATAACTAACAGTTTGTCCCATTGTTTGTCAATCACTTGTTAGTACCTGCTACGTCACGCACAAATTCTTAAACTTTAAAAATTCATATCTCGCTTATTACGTAAAATTTTTAAGTCGCGTTTGCACTGAAGTTCTTATTTCATCCTGTTCTTACAGGAAAAAAAAAATAAAAGAAAAATGGTATAGGACCCCATTATTTCTTTCACCCTTTCTCTGAGACATGCTGTTTAGATAAATTTTCTCTACATTTTAAAATTCTCAGCATAAATTCTCGCTCTCTTCGTAATATCTATAACAAAGTGTTTCACCCTCTGTCCGTATAATATTCTCGTCTGTAATGTTGCGTACGTTTGTGCGTTTGCAGAAAGCATACCGTAGGCCCATAGGGTAGGCGTTTTGACCTCACGTTGAATTGTTAATGTTAGCACATTTTCAGATGCTGTACTCCAATCGTAAAGGAATGAATTACTAGAAAAAGATACAAAATAACGCCAGAATGCTCTCTCTTTTGCAAAAAGATAAAAAGATATTTGAAAGATGATTTTTTTTTTGTTTATGTTCGGTAAATAAGCTGTTATATCTGTAGGAATTGTAAAAGTGACTACCATAAGACAAAATTTATGTTATTTTTTTCCTGAAAAAAAAATTCACACTGTTGTTCAAATACTTTAAAAATGCGTACACTTACGTAACATTTTCTTTACAATCAAATAATATTACTACCAAGTTTATATATCTACCCATTTTTGAATTATTGCCCCAAAAGTCAATATACCCCACATTTAGATAAAAACTTCAAAATTTTCAAAAATCTAATTTTTGTGTATCTAAATACTTCTCAATGCGCTGATTCCAAATTTTCAAACAGCAGGTCGATATCTCTTTTCGTTTTCGAGATATTTAGATTTAAAGTTTTGCTTAAAACTGCCCATTTTTGGGTATTAACCCAAAAATGGGTCGAGATATGAATTTGGCGCCATTACCATTCGATTCTACGGACAAAAATACATATGTATAGCAATTTTCACAATTTTTGTCCAACCGGTTAATTTTTTATGAATAAAAGCTTGAAAACCCCTGAAAATAGCCAAAATCTGAAAAAATCGTAAGGGGTACACCTTAGATTTTTGTGATTTTTGGCCATTTTCAGTTATTTTGCTTTACAGATTGTATGCGGTGTTCAAAAATTCTGAAAATTGGTGTACTTATGTAATTTTGCCCGTAGAATCGAATGGTGTTGTCTCCAAATTCATATCTCGACCCATTTTTGGGTTAATACCCAAAAATGGGCAGTTTTGACCAAAACTTTAAATCTAAATATCTTGAGAACGAAACGAGATATGGACCTGCGGTTTCAAAATTTGGAATCAGCGCATTGAGTAGTATCTAGATACATAAAAATTAGATTTTTGAAAATTTTGAAGTTTTTATCTAAATATTGACTTTTGGGGCAATAATTCAAAAATGAGTAGAGATATAAACTTGGTAGTAATATTATTTGATTGTAAAGAGAATGTTACGTAAGGGTTAGAGTATTTATATATCAGTATAGATAATTTTATTGTATTTATAGAATATTTTCCAAGGAACTTTCTGTATGGAATTTGTAAAAAATTGTATTATGTTTGTGTTACAATTTTACTGGATATGTAGTATCTTTTCCAATGAAATTTTGGTTATGAGATTTGTACAAAATACATCAAATTAACGGAAGATCTTGTGCTGACCACAAAAGATTTTTTTTTATTTTGAAATTTACATTGATTGGCTTCTTGTAGGAACTATAGGTCGCCTCCAAAGTTACCTAATCGGACGTTAGGTAATTAAGGAATGCATTCAGACATCATTGTCAAAATAGTAAAATCATTTTCTAGAGATCCTGAAACGGCTTATTCATTAAAAAATAAAAATTTAACCAAAAAAATACCTAAACGTAACGGAAGTTAAAAATGTTGAATGGATACAAATAAAATAAAATAAATTATCTAAGGATCTACGAAAAAATAATATTTCAAAGTAAAAATGTTTATTCCAGGAGGAAAGGTGTTTCTTGTTATTGCATCAGAAGTTCTTTGTTTGCAGACGGAACCGGAATAAACGGAAAACAAAGATTAAACTAAATCCTTAAACAGCGGCTGCTGTTGTTAGCTTACAAGTAAAATAATACCAACGTTCCAACGTCTGTCATTCTTTGTTTGTAAATAATTATATTTCAGCAGCAAAACGCGAGCTGCACAATATTTTAATCTCTTCAGAAATTTCATAGATTCTGTTTGTGAATTAAATTTTCCTAAAGATGCTTTGAATTTAAAACACAATAACAATTGGGCTTATTCACGTGTACATTGTTATTAAACAAGAAATTGTTACTTAACAAGAATTGATAACAATATTGTTAAAATTTCGTATTCACGTGTCTCGTTGTTAGATGAGCTATAACAATTATTGTTTAGTAAAAATCTTGTTATCATTTAACATGAAGTTGTATCCAGTACAGCTGTCATTATTTAAAATTGCAGTGTTGCAACTATTAGGATATTAAAATTAAAACATTTCTTATTTAAAATAATGAATTTTTAAATTCATTTGAGTTATTAATGATACGTTTATTATAGTATAATATTTAAAACTGACGAAAACATTTTTAACTAATAAATCTCTAATTATAAAAACTATTAATGTTCGCAATGGTATTGTAAGGGTGATAGAAGTGTTTGAAGATTTGTTTACTTTGTTTATGAATGACAAGTGTGACAATTAGAGTTGTTTCAACATTTACGTCTAATTTACTTAAAAAAATACAGTAAATATGGCGAAAAGAACAGCAAATACCTGCCAGAAATATGAAAAAAAAAATTGCAGCTTGAATCTGAAAGTATTTTCCATGGCAAGTACTTTTTATTGTTTATTACTTCGTTTTATGAATTATATATCTTCAATTAATAGGAAATACCATCTTCGTGTTGTCTAATCCTAAAGGAATGGTGTTACTTCAGCAATTGTACTCTGTCATGACATACGAAATATTCCGAAAAATATATTTTCTTTTCAGATAAAAAAGCGGTTCACTTTCATATCCTTTAATTGCGGCATATTTATTCTTTATTCATGCCTAATGGGGTAGACAATAAATGAGCTAAAAATTATCTACCTAATTTACATATGTATATCACTTATTATTTGAAACAGAAGTTATTCGACAAGTGAGTTTACTCTTTAAAGACACGACTACGCACTAATATCATATAAAGAAACAATACGAATTATATATTTGTGCACGGATTTTAGTTTAAATACACTAAATTTACCTTTGATGAATATTTATGACCATTTGCCATTTTAAGTTACTCTTAATAATAATTGTTGACACCTCGGCAAGTGGTCAGGAGCTCTTGCCTGACTGATAACAATTATTGTTAAAATAACGACAGCTTGTTGACACGTGAATACGAATTTTAACAATTATCTTTAAAATAGCAATAAGTCGTTACGTAGCAATATAGATCGCATAACAAGGTACACGCGAATAAGCCCGAATAAGGGAAAAAAATATCCACCCTTGTGGATTTTCTTATGCCCAGTTGCACCACCTAGTTAAACAAAACAAAAGTAAAACATAAACAAAAATTTGTTGTGGCCAGCACTATACCTCCTGCCAGTACTTCTGCCACAACTGCGAAATTGTACAATGAAGTAAAAATATATATCTCTGGTCAAACTAAACCGAGTGTTATTTTTTTAACTTTCATTAATTTAGGTACGTACCTATATTTATTGATGCTGGAATAGTTATTTATGCAACAAAAGTGTAAACAAAATCTGTTGTGGCCAGCACAAGACCTTCCGTCAATTCGATGTATTTTGTACAAATCCCATACCAAAAGGTCCTTGGAACAGATTCTATATAATATCATGTAAAATCGAACACGAACACATACTATTTTTTACAAATTCCATACCAAAAGTTCATCTGAAAAGGTTCTACAAATCCAATAAAATTATAACATAAACACACACTAAGTAAAATGCACTTGACACTTCCTTCATTTCTTCTTCAGCTATCCCCTATTTTATTAGGGGTCGCTGTTTCCTTTTCTCTTCCACTCATTCCTGTCCAACGCATCTTCTTCACACACTCCTTTCTTTCTCAAGTTTTCTGCGGTACAGTCTTTCCATCTTCTCTTTGGCCTTTCTCTGCATGTCACTTGCGAGGAACACTATGACATACCAATTTTAGATCCTATACTCTCTATATTTGGTTTTGCACTTGCAACTGACATCTGTCAATTAAAATTTTTTGAATATCCCTATCAGCTGTTTACATGATAAATAGCAAAGCTGACTAATTTTTGAAAATTAATTCCTTTATAACGCTTTAAATCTACATCTATTGAATATGAAGGAAATGTATAATCAAACCGTATAGAGAGGAGTATTTTCTTTAATATGTATAATAACAAAAAGTCAAAAAATAATATTTAACTGCGTTTTTTAAGAAAAACTATTGAAAACTTCAAATAAGGGTACTTCCGGTGGATCTATTATAACCAAATTCTAATCAACTCTTCATATGGTTGTACAGAAGAGGAAAACGAAAGAATTATAATTTTTAGAATTGTAGTATTGGAGTTATCGTCGGAGAAAAATTTGTCACACACACACACACACACACACACACACACACACATACATCATACAGACATCATCTTAAAAATAGTAAATTCGTATTGTAGGGACCCTAAAACGTGCTTATTCATTGTAAACTCACCACCGAATTTTTTGACCAAAGACAATACCTTCCTTACCTAAAGGTGACGGAAGGTAACAAGCTTTATGACAGGAGATCAAATTTTTTTTTACACTTCGTGGGCCGACTCTTGGAATATACCATGTCCACAAATATTATTTTCTAGAAAAACTGCTTCAAACATTTAGAATTTTATTGTAAAGAATGTATGTTTTATTGTAATGTAATAACAATGCATTGTATTTTTTTTTTTTTTGATAAATGCAGTAAAAACATAATATCTACACAAATTTATTATATTTCAGTTATTTTTATTAATATCAAAGGAAATACAATGCATTGTTATTGTATCAATATTTTGATTATTGTAATCAATTATTCTCAATTATTTTCACTTTATTTATTACAATGTTATTATTATTACAAAGTTCAACAATTTTATGTAAAAAAATAAAATAATTATCCCAACGGGGAATCGAACCCCAACCAAAAATTTCAGACGCAACTGTTATAACCATGCACTCTCTGCGTCACGGAGACATTTGTAAATCTTTTCATATTGCATAATAAAAAATCTGTTGTGGCCAGCACAAGACCTCTCGCCATTTCCATATTAGGCTATATAAGTATTGTATTGCACTTCGCTTTCGAACCATCGTTTTATAACAAAATATTACAGAACTTTACCCAAACATTGTTTTTTATTGTATTTAACATGTCTTCTGCACATATATAATTCTAATTATATCTACTTTTCATTGTATGAGGAAGTTTTTAAATGTCAGATGTCATTAACCAGATTGGCGGTATTTCTGATGGATATATACATTTTACCACAATTTTACCTATAATTTCAAATATTTAATTAATAAAACAATAAGAAAAATTAAATATACTTCCCAGTAAAAGCTTTCAGAATGTCACTAAAACTGCTGATTTTTGATACTGACATGTGTCATTTACAAATTATGCGATTAGTTCACTCTATAAATTATAGTGTCTTTATCTCTAAATCTATAGAAGATATAATAAAAATTTTAAGTGTGTTAGATGGAGAATTTTATGCTCTTCAATATTTAATAAAAAGCCTCCCAAAAAATTATATTTAGAAGAATTTTTCTAAGAAACTACTACTTCCGGTTATTCAATTGTTACCGAAACCTTCTCAGCTTTTCCCAGGAATGTCAGATTGAGGAAACTGCAGTTAAATATTTTTTAAGTCTTATAGTTTTTGAGGAATCGTGACTACAACATCCAGACATACATACATACACACACACACATACACACATCCACACACACACACACAGACATCATTTTAAAAATGTTATAATCGGATTCTAGGGACCTTAAATCGTGCTTATTCAATAAAATCTGGATATGCGAATTTTAGCATGAATCCAATACCTCTCTTAGCGAGAGGTAAAAAGTGAAATAATTACTTATTTGGCAGTTTCTATAATTTATTGCAATTTTTGCAATATTATTAAAGTAATTAATATTAAATAATGTACAAGATGTAATGTACTATTATCATGTTCAATAGCATGGCTTGATTTTTTGCCGAACACTGTATTTACAAAAAACTGGTTCCCATGTTAAACGCCTATGTTTACTCATAAAATAAACGCTTCAATACATTGCTGTCAAACATTCATACCGTAACTATGGCAATGATATACCCTATGTTTACTGATAAAATAAACACGGTATAAGTAACGTTTGTGCAACCGGCCATTATTTACTTGAAATTTAAGAAGGTTCGAGCGATTCTCGTGTAAAAATTAATTTTCAACTTTATGGTTTCAAATTTTGTAATTATCACGAATAATATCTTATCCAACTATTCTAAAAAATAAAACACATTCCACCGTCTAGTTTCTTACAAATACGCTTATAAAGTTGACGTTTTCAATGTTCTAATACATAAGCTCTTACGGCAGAATCATTTCCGTAGATACTTTTTTTATTTGTTTTATACTGATCTTTCCAATTTTGATGAACAAAAAACAAGTATAATAAAACTGAAGACTTGTAGTATATTATGAGAAGTTTATAATTCCTTTTTTACCGTTCAAATTAATTTGAAAATTAATGTTGAACATTATGTTTTCATTTTACATCGATAGTTGCAGAACAGATGAAGAATGACATGGCAACGTTGCACGTCCCAGCTGATATAAAGGAAAAAGATTGAAGTATAACTTGTATCTATATTACGGATAACTTTTTTTCGAATATAATAAAGCTATTTAGTTTTATTCTTTTTAAAATTTGTGATTACTGAAATTGATAGATAAATTTAATATAATAATTTTACAAGACGCGCTGTTACCACATAACTTTCTTCCATCACATATGTTCAAAATACTGAAGTCATTTCAGTACTTTTTTTTTGTTAAATACAAAGTAATTATGTGCTTAGAGGCTCAATACACGTATATTAATTAAAATTATAATTTTTTACAACTATTTTAGCAATTAAAAGAACAAAAAAATATAAATATTATTTTGACTCATTAGTTTCGCTCGAACCTCCTTAAATGAAAGTTACCAATGTGTATATTTTACAGAGTTTCGCTTACAAGACAACTAAAATGTACAACACGGTCGTTAGTATAATTAATTCTTTGAAGCAAGGCAATTTTCGGTTGTTAATGTTGTTATAAAGCTACTGTTGTAAAGGATAAGACATGCGGCTTACGGAGGGTTGGACAGGACATGACATTAAGGCTAAGGGTAGTATGTAGAAGCGTAATACTCGTAAAGTTTTTTTCGTGGGTGTCTATTACAAAGTTGGGTTTCATTTGAGACGCAAGTATAAAATACAAAAAGAAAGAATTATGTCTTTATTTTGGGGACTAATCCATATAAATTAAATAATAAATTGCTTTTTTTGTAATTGGATATGAAATTGGAGCTTTCTCTTACAAGTAGAATGAAATTCCGTTGAGCTTATTACAAAATTGAATTAAATAAAATTGAAATACAAATTGTTAGAAATTTCTACAAAATTCTTTCGGCTACTTTAAACGTAGACTTAAAACTTTAAAGAACTGTGGGTCCAGGGCCGGCTCGTGCGACTGTGCAACCCGTGCGTAGCACGAGGGTGCAAGGCCGAAGGGGGTGCAAGCAAAACGACGACGGCTATTATAATGCTATCCTAACTCAGTTTTATATTTTCAGAACTGATTTTACCAATTTTAGTAATAATAATGTTAACATTATGCATGACAATAAAATAAAAATTAAATGAATATTCTAATATAAATTTTTCTTGTATTTCGCGCTTAAATTTGTAATACGCATTGCTGAACGCAGGCGCTAGCCGGTCAGCCTGCAGGAAAAGAGAGAGTTAATTCAAGATGCATTGTAACCTGTTCTTTTCGAAACTAACTGATAGTTGTTTGTTGTCTATAGTATTCAGAATATTGCTAACTATTCCGGTTGCAGTTGCTACTTGAGAGAGGTCTTTCTCAAAACTAAAAATGATAAAAAAATATCTAAGAACATCAATGTTACAAGACAAATTTAACAATATGGCATTGATATCGATTGAAAGTTCAGTAATTGAAACTTTGAATCTTAAAGATATTATTGCCGAATTCGCAGTCGCCAAAGCAAGAAAAATATCTTTTGCTTGTATTTTTCATGTTCTAGATAGATTTTTTTTTTATTAAAATGAATTTATAAAGTAGGTACATTTGTCTTTTTTAGCATAATAAAACGCTTTTTTTAACGCTAAAGCGTGAAATAATGTAGCGTTACGGCACTATTTTCACACTTTTATTGCAGATGTGAAAAAAATTGTATGCAATTCGATTAAAAAGTGTCTTATTTCACTTATATGATTTGACAAAAAATATGTCCACTTTTTACTCTTGTTGCATAAATAATTATTATTTTTGTAATAGCAAAAAGCCAAAGTTGAAATTTTTTTTTTACATTTATGAACAATTTAGGTACACATTTCCTTTTTTAAAAATTTTTGTTATATACTATATTTTATTTTTGTGAAATATAAGTTTAATAATTCTTTTTTTTTATTTTCTTGAAATTTATATACAATTTTATTTGTGGTCTATATTGTTTTCGCAATAAAAATATGAAACGTTTCAAACAATTTCATTTTTTGAGTTGTTAAATGCGAGGGGGGTGCATAATAAAATTTTGCACAGGGGTGCTAAAATACCACGAGCCGGCCCTGTGTGGGTCATAAATGATTGGTGATAATAGTTCGACTAGTATTTTAAGGGGCATCATCTAGTGCAGATTTAGCATCTACCGGGACCCTTTACTTTTACTTTTGGCACAATGAAAATCAACTTCGAAAAAATCCAGTGCTTACAGTAAAACTTACCATGCAAGACATATGGGTCAAAACTCTTAGAAGAATAGGCTATTCCACAATAATCAAAAATAGTAAAAGTTTATTGAAAATATGAACGATAAATTGCAACGACTAGTTTTTAACCAATCATGATGCAAAACACTTGAAAATTCAGCCAATGGGAACAGTATTATACTGATAAAACCACGTTACTCCGTTAAAATCCCGTTACCCCGATAATTTTCCGCTACTAAGTAAATAAACAGTTGTTATTGTTTATAACTGTCAGTGTGACAATTAATGTGTCAAGTTTGATTTTGCGTTGTCTTTGGAATTTATCTCACCAAATACCACACGACCTCTCAGTTTTATTTAAAACTCATTTTTTTTGCTTTTAAACAAAATCACTCAAGCAAACTGACATTAGGTAAAACCCCTTCTCCTTCGGAGTCGGGATTTACCATGCAGTTTGCTTTCGTGTTTGTTACTAAGCAAAAAAAATTCGTACAAAATAAAAATTTATCGATAAAATCAGGAGGTCTTGTGATATTACTTCTAATAATAGTTAAAGGATAAGGAAAACCATATTTCTTTTATTATAAATTATTTCTTCTAGAAGACACGGGGAGTTTTGCTTTTGATGATGCAGGACATGTGCACGAGTGTTTGAGCAAATAGGATCCAAGTATGACCTCCGATTTTGAGAAGCCCCGCCCTAACTAAGAATATACTTCTTCGGGTGTGTCGGATCTGTTCGGTTGCTGTCCGGGTGACGTTCTAATTTCTTTGTTTTTATAAAATGAGAAAAAAAGGTGAACATTTTTCCGTGGTTTGTGAACCACTGTTTGTTTACTTCTGGTATATCCACATTACCTACGTCACAAAGGTAATTTAAAATTCGGACCTTAATATCTCGCTTATTTGGAGGAATTTTTAACTCGGACTTTCACATGTGGTCTTATATTTTTATGTACTTCAAGAAAAAAAATTTAAAAAAATATCGTGGAATAGCCTATTCATACTTGAAAAATATATTAAATTTTTGCAAATTTAAATTCTATTTTTTAAACTAATCGAAAGAAATTTGTAGAAATTTTCACCATTTCCATTGGTTTTTATAATTTGCTTGTTGGCCGGTCGAAATATTATAAGTTTGGGCCCGTAGTTGTGACCAAAATGAGTAAAAAAAATATATGTTGTAGCCAGCACAATACCTCTCGCCATTTCCGCTTTGTTACATAAGTATCGATTTTAACATTTCTTGTGCACACCAATAATTCTAAATATATTTATTCTTTTATTCTATAAGGAATCTTATCCCACTCGTCTGAAATATTCAATTCAAGATGGTTCATGGTTCCAATTCATTGACGGAATTGGCGGTATATCTTAAGGATATATGTAATATTACTATTAATATACATACCTACCTACAATTTTGAATATTTAATTAATAATTCAATGAGAAGTATTAAACGTACTTCCCAGAAAAAGCTTTCATCAGTGTCAACAAAACTATTGATTTTTGACACTGACTGTCAATTACAAACATTTAAATTTGAGACTGGTTATCTTGGTATAGTCTGGGACTAGGCCCGGGAAACGCAAATGGCAGATACCGGGATAGCATTTTTAGTTTTGCTTCCATACACTAGATATGGCGACACCAGTATCGTTAGTGTGTCAATTTTTTTTCATTTTTTCTTTTGCGCGAATTTTGACATTTGCCATTTTCATTTGAAACAATTCTGACTGTCATTGTGAATATATTTTTTGTATTATAAGTAGTTATTTGTGTGAAAAAACTTGTAAATATTTAAGAAGACAAGAATAAAGTGTTGTGTACCAAATTGTACTGCTACCGGAAAGTGAAAATATATTTTTATATAATTGTATTGTTTTATACCAGTAAAACATATTACAAAATCGTATTCTAGGGATAACAAACTATAGATTTCGACAGTCTCGAACTTATCGGGATTTATTTGTCAAGTGATTGGAAGTTTTAAACATGGATGAATGCTATTAAGTATTGTATCTTTCCTACATGAAATTACAGTGTTTTCACAAATGCATTATTTTTTACTCATTTTATGTAATCTTTGTAAGACTGATTTGTACTTGAAGTAGATTTTTCATAAAATACTACGCAATGATAGTATTTTGTGAAAAAAATGCTTCAACTACAAATTAGGGGTAATTAATAAACCGAATATACCAATATTAATTGTAGGTAATGATAATACCGACCGAGTTTTATATTTACTTTTGCTTCCGTACACCAGATGGCGACATTGATGTGGTATCGATGCTTAACATGTACGTTTCCAATCTAAAATAGTGTATATGGTCTGTGGTCTAGGACTGTGCGACTTTTTGCAAGATATTATTTTTATATTATAATTTCTTTATCTCTAAATTTATAGAAGATATAATAATTTTTTTAAGTGTATTAGATGGAGAATTTTCAAAAAATATTTAGAAGATTTATCACACACACACACATCTTCACACTCACTGACATGATCGTAAAATTGTTATAATCAGATTCTAGTGACTTCAAAACGTGCTTATACACAAAAATCTGGATATACGATTTTTAGCATGAATCCAATACTTCTTTTAGCGAGCAGTAAAAAGCTTAATCAACATAGGTCTGAACCTCGAACTGATAAAGGTTAAAAACTGCACCTCTTCCTGTAGTGCAAAAGAATATTACTATTTGCTCTTCACTGTTGTTTATTTCTACAATAACAGAATATTGCGTTTCGAAGTTCGAAGGAAAATTGACAATGAGTGCATATCGAATGGAACAAAAACTTTATTTGAAACTGAAGTGCCGGAAACATTGGATTCCAGATTTGAGATGATCCTGGACAATAAATCCTATTGTCGATGAGTATTTCCATCACTAGACAAGTGCAAGAGAAATATAATATGAGGGTCACGCTAGAATGATTGAGAATAAAACACATGGTTCATATTTTTTTAAATTTTATTTTAAATATTTTCCAAGTAGTTCCCTTCAACAATAATATACAATGGGGTATGTGACCATAATCGAATTTCAATATATGTCATAATATATAAAAACAAACCTTTCTTTTCATTATAATAATAAAAACTAAACATTAGTTTGTAATAATATTGTTATTAGCAATGTTTTGGAGAAGGGATCTGTGACGTCAGTAGGGGAGAATGGTAGAAGAAGACAGTTAGACTGAGATAGATATATTGTGATAGGTTATGAAATGGCGAACGTGACAGTTGCTCTCACTTTCGCCTACCACAATATATCTATCTCAGTCTAACTGTCTTCTTCTACCATTCTCCCCTACTGACGTCACAGATCCCTTCTCCAAAGTTTTAATTCCAGGATCGCAATGGGGTCATTTCACATTTTCTGATTTATTTATTTTTTTTTTGAAAAAATAGGTCAAATTAAACATGTATGTGTATGTTTTACATCTTACAAGTATTTAGAATCAGAGATATGATTTTTTAAAAGTTGCGTTTAATTTCAAATATTTCAACGGCTGACGACACATATTCCCGGGTACGACAGTCGAGCTCTACCGGTTTAATTTAGAACTATGATTATTTGATTTGGTATTTATTTAAATAAATAGTTTATTTATATACCTTATACTGCACTAGTACTTTGAAAGAAATAGAAAGTAATAATAATCTTCTCTCTTGTATATTTTGCTTTCAGCTGTGACACTTTTAGGTTAGGTTACTGTTTCATGTTGTGAAGTGTGTGTGAGAAAGAGAATTGTCTTTGTGTGAGTATGAATTTGTGTCGTCACAAATTTAGTCCGTGTTTAAAAGCGCGAAAGTTTTCACGACTTACTTTGTTTTCTTATTATCAACAATTATTTTAGCGCGACCCTCGTACGAATTTGTTGTGTCATATTTTAATTTAAGAAAATGATTATGACGTTCCATTAGAACAAATTACAAATTAATTCTTGTTTTTAAATCCATAATTTGTCATCATACCAATAATTACCAGATGTTTTCTCATTGGCTGCCATATTAATTTACCCTCTGTAACAAATATTTTTTCCTATGACGTCAGAAACCCCCAATGAAGCGTGTAATAATTACCCCTATCCAATAAATGTGTGTGTGCAGACACACGATCATATGCCTACTACGTTACAAAACATAGGCAACCTCGTGCTGAAACAATCACCGATCGGCGGTCAGGGTGTGTAGTGACGTCACTAGGATCACAGACGCCGAGTCGGCCTACTATGATGACGATGGCCGTGAAGGTAGAAAATACATGAAAGTGTAGAGGACAAAATACATAACTATAACTATAGTGTGGTCAAACGCCGCCATATTTTGCCAATGATGGCCTGGGAAATTTGAATTAATATGTGACAACTAAACAAAATTCGATAAACAATTAATTAAAGACATATAAATTGCAAACGCAATATTATTTATTTCAAACCAAATGAATTACAAATAATGATAATAATAAATAATAATAATCATAAAGGGTGTTAAGAAATTTAGAACTTATCCAACTTTCATGCCATATACCACACTACTAAGCATTTTTAACTTCTTGAAATTAGAAACCAGACGAAACATTTCAGATATTATTTTTATTTGTAAAATAGTTCAGAATATTATTCAGTGTCCTAACTTACTATCTAAATTACCTTTTTATGTTCCAATGTATATTTTTTCGAAACCAAAAGATATATTTTATATTAAAAGATATAAATTAGAAATTAGGAAAAATTCCCGTTTAATAAGATGTTGCTTAATTTGTAATAATATTAATAACAATAATGTAGATATATATACAGACAATATAGTTACATTAGTTAAGTATTTGAAAGTATTTTTTAGAGTAAGTTAATTTAGTGTATAAGTTAGTTTTTAATGAAACTATGTAATTAGGCCCTTGTGCCTGTTTAGTTTCAATAAATAAATAAATAAATAAATAAAAAATAAGTGTCCCAAATTATGAGGGCATATAGTACTGACCACAATGAGTAAAAAAAGTTTAATCAACATGGGTCCGATCTTCAACTGTTTTCGAGATAAAAGGCAATGGAAAATGAGTTTTTTCGGTGTTTACCTCTGCTATCTCGAAAACTGTAAGAGTTACGACTTTGATTAAATGAGACATTTTGTTTACCTTTCAGAGGTCATCTTAGTGTTTTTGTTTTTCACAAAAAATCGAATAATTGTACTAAGACAAAAGTTGTGGCGCCCTTGGCCAATATTAGTTTTCAAATAACTTCATAACTATTAGAAAGTGAAAAAAATGTTTCATATAATATGTTATTGTTTTTTTATAGTCTATTTACTAGCATAGATAAAATTTTGTTCGACCACTATCTTAGTCTCTTTTTCTTCGATTCTAATACAAAATGGCCTCTATCTCGAAAACAGTTAAAGATCACACCTATGTTGATTAAACTTTTTTTACTCATTTTGGTCAGTACTATACGCCCTCATAATTTGAGACACTTATTTTTTAACACCCTGTATAATATTTTTTGTATAATTCATCTTTAATTATACAAATATTTACATACAAATAATAAATATGTACATTCGCCCTTATAATATTTAATTTGCAAATTTACACAAGCTTTAAAGTTTAAACTATACTATTGACTCTTCAAAAAATGCTAGTTTTAAAATATCGATGAAATTTTTTTTGTTAGATTCATTCTTGTAATCAGCATTATTTGGTTATAATCAAAATCCTTTGTTGTAATCAACAATTTTACAGTTTTAATTTGCAAGATAATGCCAGAAAATTATCCGTTCGGTGGGATATTTCTTTTACTTCTTTATACTAAATTTTAATAGTAAATCAGGGAAATTCAGTATCGGCAGAAAATAGATATTTACACATCAAGTGAGCTAAGATAATGTTTATTTATGAGAAGAAAGTTTAGCTCACGAGCCCGTAAGGGCGATTGAGTTAATTTCTTCGAGTGAATAAACATTCTTAGCTCACGTGGTTTGTACAATATTTGATTCAATTTTGACGAAATAATAATAAAAACCTTTATAATATTTAATTTTGACAAAATAAAAAACTGATCAGTTAGTAGGCTGAGCATGACAATCGTCGCTGATAGACGTCAAATCATCTATTTAAAATGCGTTATTGTCTCTCATTTGTGCCGTGAAAAATAATGAAAATGGCTGATAATATCTGATAAATATTAGGGTAAGTGTTATTTTCGTACCTAATGTTATTTTAAATGCATTATTTGTTGCAGAGTGAGTTAAAATTTTGTGAGAGTGATTTAAAATTTTTTTTGCCCTCCTGAAGTGTAATGGGAACTTTACAATTGTATTCACAGCAAGTGTAACCTACATTTTACGCTTACTGTGTTGTAACTTGTCTAACTATGCGGTAAAATAATCAAAATACACTGGACGTTTATGGGCATTTAGAAAAGAAATCATCTTTACTATAATAAAGGTCATTTAAAAAATACTACCTACCGGGTTCGATCCCGACCGGCGCCAAATATTTCCAATTTTAAATGGCACAAAAGCGACCCCTGTGGTGCACTCTCCGCGCCAGCTAAGAGTGCCCGTGAGGTGACGCCTGGTAAGCGCCCACACGGTAAAATATATCGTCATCATTACCGATGTCTACATATGTGTAGATAATGGCACACCCAGAAATGGGTAATATGCCGTGATGATATATTTATTTACTTAAGTTATTTTTTTACTTTAACATTTTCTATATTTAAAATTAATTTATATAAACCAAACTCACGGTAGCGACATCTGTCATTATTGTAAAAATCCGTCGTTACTGACATAGTCACCGATCGATATACCTGTCAAATACGCGAGCATTGCTGAAATGTCAAATATCGACACCTACCTATTATTTATTACGAAGAAAACATGAGCAAATAAATATATTATCAGTCATAAACAACGTCTATTATTACAGATAAATTTCTGCTAGAAGAAGTATTCTAATGAAGGTAAGTAAAATCAAATTTGGAAATTGACTTAACCCCAGTATTTTAAACTAACCCTTTTCAGAAGTACAACCTATCTCATTGAAAAAAGTGATTTTCATTATCGTCGGCCAAAAAATTTGATACAATTCTCGTGCGTGAAGTATTTTACACGCACTCGAATGTAAATAACTATTAATTCACTTGTGAATAATAATAGTTGTTGCTATGGAGTTATTAATGACAGTTTAAAACGTCAAAATTGAATAAAAAATATTATCTTACCATGGGAAACAACAACCATTTTAATAAAAAATTGTAAATGTACACAAATGTTAGAAACAGGAAATAAATTTATGTATCAATCTTACCAATTTCAAGTATTTTTTAAGTATTGCCAACTTAATCAGTTCTTGTGATGACTCTGCATGTATGTCGTGATGATATATTTAATTATTTATTTGATTTCAAATTTCAAGATGAGTAAATATAAAACCCTATCCACAAGTGACAAGTGCTTTGTATTATAGGAGGTTTCGTTGATCGTGTTTGATAAATTGTGTACTCCCACGCAAGTGTCAAAGTTCACAGGCCTGTTGAGAGACAGTTTATTGAAGTTTTAGTACCACTGAAATCGGCCAGTGGATTGGGAATGACAATCCGATATACTCTGCAGTGAAGAGGGTTGCTGGGATACATAGAATTTGTCATTTTAATACGGGTAGTTTTTGTTCATAAATTGCTTAAAATGTCATTTGTGTCATTTACTTATTACGAGTATAAGTTAAATGAAATAATTTATAAAACTTTTTCTGTTGTCCCTTAGTAAACTCGTACTCTAAAATCATGTCTTATGAAACTTTTATTTTAATGTATTATCAAATTAACTTAAGGGCCGGTTTGACACTGACATTTATCTGTTAGTTATAAACATTTTAATTTTTCCATTTGTTTTCCTTGGACTGAGAGATTCATTACAACATATTATTTTATATATTTATATTTCTCTATCTTTAACTCTATAGAAGATATAATAAAAAAATTAAATGTATCGGATAGAGATTTTTACATTCTTTAATATTTGTAATAACATAAATTTTCAAAAAATAATATTTAGAAGATTTTTTAAAGAAAATATTACTTCCGATTGTCCAATGGGGAATTCCACCATTTTTTTATAATTTCATCTGAAAATATTAGGAAATCTAAGACTATTGATGAAAATCCGGTGAAAAAATTCCTATTAATAAGCGAGTTATGGTCTCCCGAATTTTGAAAAGATTGACGTGACGTCACGCATATGTGTTTTTATATCAAACTGTTTTCATCATGGACTTAAATTTTCTTGAAATATATGCTATTTTAAGTTATATTTACATAAAATAAACGAATATTATAACACTGTATAAGTCTACATACTTTATAATTACAGGTGTATTTAAATTATTAAGTTTAATGCAAAAAATCATGTTAAAATAAAAACTGTTTGGGAATTGCAGTACAGGAATGTTAGCCCCTCCTTTCTAATTTGAATTTCTTAACTTCCATTGGTAGTAACCCCCACCTTCTAACACGCTATTTGTTATGCATGTATAGGCGGTCTTTCGGTCGCCAGCCAATCAAAATATTATATATTGAATTCATATTCGTGTCGAAGCGCTATAACAGAAAACCCCTTATTTCCGAAATATTGGAATTATACTATTTAATTTTTTTATTAATATTCGTTATTCAGCATATACATTCGTATTTTTTTAGTATTTTCCTTTAATTCAGATAATGTCAGATTGAGGAAACTGCAGTTAAATATTTTTTAAGTCTTATAGTATTTGAGAAACCGTGGTTCCAACATCCACACACACACACACTCACACACACACGGACATCATCGTAAAAATGTTATAATCGGATTATAGTGACCTTAAAACGTGCTTGTCCACTAAAATCTGGATATGTGATTTTTAGCATGATTCCAATACTTCTCTTAGCGAGAGGTAAAAGAATTAAAGGAAAAACAGTGGAAGATCCCATTGAATCAATTTAAACCAATAAATCCTTTTTGCTACAAAACTTAATAATTTAAACCCTATTTGTAGTTTCGTTACACCACGGTGGGTGTGATTCCCACGCGTAGTGACGTCATCACACAGATCTCTGACGCAAGCTGAATCATATTTTTTTCCATCCGCTGAATCTGTATCTATATCTCTATTTACCAAAACAGTTTCAGATGTGTATACGAGTTTCAGGATTTATTATTAATATAACGCATAGAGGTTAATATTTTGTAACATACAAAACAGCAACAGGAGAGTCGTATAGTGTAAATATTTATAAACAACTTAATTCTATTAAATGAAAACAATTTTATAATTCCCTATTGGATATCCCGTTTTACATTTCATTTGGTTTGAATACACAGAAGTGATGTTAATTTTATACTTCATACTTTTGCTACGATTTAATTTTATTTATAACTAGCTGACCCGCCCCGACTTCGCACGGGTAAAGCTAGAATAACGATTAGGTATACGTGTACTATACACTGTCCCACACTCTATCTTCAGTGTAGCGGAGATAGGCAATGTTATTCTTATGGACGTTTTCTGTACCATGTTGCCAATTTTTCAATGTATATAGAATCTTTTTCAAGGAACTTTTGGTATCGGATTTGTACAAAATACATCGAAATGACGGAAGGTTTTGTGCTGGCCACAATAGATTTTTTAAAGTAATACGAAATGTTTCCACCTTTTTTTGAATCGCCGTATATATTTGAAGTAAACCAAATTCTATCCTTGTAACTACACTCAAAGAAATAAATGTTTTAAAAACAAAAGTTTTACTTTTCGATTCAAAAAACTACTGAAAACAAAAAATATTACAATAGAATTAAACAAAATGTCGATTGAATTGACGGTATAAAAAAAATATGATTTTGAAAACTGTTTTTGATTCAAAAGTTTGTAAAAATTTTGGATTGAAGATATAATGCTTTTATTGTAAAAGAGTTTTATTTATCGTAATAATAATTTTTAGAAATGAAACAGAAATGTTTCGTATTAAATAAGAATGCTTTTAAATCATAATATTCTTCATTTAGATATTATAGTGTAGGAACTTTAAATTAAAAGCAAATGCTTTTAAATAAATACCAAATAATTAATAACGAAAAGTTTCGAATTGAATTCTTTACTTTCAGTTCAAAATTCTTTACTTTCAATTTAAATTGCTTTAAATTCAATTTTGAAATTTCTAACTTTAGAATCAAAATCAGTGGCAAACATTTTAAATACAACAAATATGAAATAAAATTATTTACTTTTAAATCAAGTTCAAAGTTGTTCTGCCTGAATACATTTTCTTATTGACCGCTTAATCGGCATATACTTGCGTTTTGCGTTGCATAGTTTGATATATGTCTGCTGTTTGCATTCAGTGAATAAAGTAAAGTACAGTGAATAGGGTTAGTTAAATATGGATGATATTTATAAAATTTTAAATACAGAATGTCCAATTGAGAACAATTATATAACACAATAACGATAATATAAACATACAAAATTTAGACAATGTCGCCAATATCGAAGTAGAATTATACAATATTATAAAAGAAATTAACGTGGAAGAAGCCTACGATTTTTTACAAGGTAAGTTGTAGTTAATTATTCGTGATATTTTGTTCAATTATATAATTAAAAATCTTACTATGATATTTCTTTTTTTAAAATTATTATTAGTGCACATTTCTTTTATTTATTCACTTGTATCATCCCAAGAAATTATACTTTTTTATCCTCATTTTAGGAAAACAAATTTCAGGAGAAACCCTCCGTTATCTAAACGATTCTGATTAGAAAGAATTAATACCAAATGAAAATTTCGGTTTAAGGGTGAAACTCCGACATAAATTATCCCATTGGCGAGCTGTTGAAGTAAATATCTTATATTTTATTTTCTTAACTTATAATTCAAAAAATTATGTGCTGGTTAAAATTTGTTTCATGTAAAAGTTTGGCGAAGGAAAAGCAACGGATACGACGTTGACAAATTCAACAAGAGTACAAGAGTGGATAAATAGTACTTTGATTTCACCATCATCTTCCTTAACCAATAACGAAGAAAAGGCATGTTTTAAAGTTATAAAAATTCTATATGCATATTTATTTCAATAATTTTTGTTTTAGAAAAGCGAAAAGATGTAAAAATTAAAATGACAGCAGCACGTACATTAAAGTCAATCATTTTTAAAGGAACACAATATAAAATAAAATATTATTTAGCCAAATGGGAAAATAAAAATAATTTCGAATTGTACAGAATTGATGATCTTATAACTGATGAAAATGATGAAGTGTTTATTATTGCGAATAAAATTAACTGTACATGTTTCAATAAACATTTTCAATCTTTTGAGGTGGGTACCAATACTAGAGATATCTATATTAAATCAATAAATTATTTTACAAGCCCGCCATTACACATTTATAAAGTAGCTAAAAAATATTTTGTTAGAAATAAGTTTGTATAACATAATATAATTAACAATAAGTTTGTAATATAACAAATATGTATTATAATGAAGAATATTTTATTTATTTTTGTCCGAATAGCACATATTTATTTTTGTAATTTTATAAGAAGTTAATAAACATGTTAAATAAATAATAATCTTTTGTATACTCATCTACCTATACCTTACCATCCGACCTTAAAATTTAAAACACATATTTTCCTTTCAAAAGTAGGTAGTTTTTAAAGTAAAATATTTTAATTTTATTTCAAAAGTAAATAAGTATAGAACCTAATTAAAAAACTACTTCAAACTGAAAGCAAATATCTATCGAATTGAAGTACATAAATTTTAAATTAAAAAATATATACATTCAGTACAAAAGTATATTATTTTCTAAACAAATAAAGACATTATTGCTTTAAAAATGTTTTGCTTTCAAAATAACAGCAATTCCTACTCTTGAAATAAAAACATTTATCTTTTAACTTAAAAGTATGATTCTCTATCAAAAGTAATACTTCACTTGAAGTAAAATAAATTCTTTTTGGCTCATTTTTAAAAGCAATTTTGTTTGATTTTATCTGCAATTTATTTATTATTAATGTAATTTTTTTTTGAGTGTACATTGCAATAAACCAATCTTTTTCCTCAGATTCATATTTCACATATAGGGACCGATCTGGCAATATTGATGTGATAAAAATAAATTTTCCAGAACAATGTTCTCTCGCCGGTATGTTATCGGAGGGAAAATATTGTAAGGGAGCGAATCATGGCCAGAAAAGCATAAATATTGTCTTATATGACATTTCGATATTTGAACCTTGCGAGAATGTGTCTAAAAACCAACATTTCACAGAATGGTAACGCGGAAACTGTCTTGTTATTTTTATTATATTATCTTTCACATATGGAAGAATGTATTTTAGAAGTAGATCGTAAGTATCGTAAATACATATTATTATTTTCGATCGGATAATGTACAAGTGTCCATTTTATCTGTTTCTGTCTGAAAATTTATGAATTGATAATAGACACTTACAAAATTGCAATTTGCACTAGCGCCTCAAACGGCAAAGCATACAAATCAAGGTTGCTATGGTTACCCCGTCCAAACAAAGACCTGTCATCAGCCGTAGACTCTACACTCTAGCCTTCGTTTTAGTTGAATAATCGAATGATCTTCAATATTATCAAACAAAAAAGTTGCCCCAGGCACATCTTCTGGTTTTAAACTCATTTTTATTAAACACAACGTACAAATCACAATAAAGAATTAAGTTTAACACTGAATAACAGATAGGAACAGGGAACGGGACGTAAGACAACGAGGGGAAGTTTGTTTGGATGCATGATATTCTATCTCTCTCTTGCAGTGACGTCAATTATGTAAGTGTCTATTGACACCCAGCGCCATGGCATCTGGCGGCGTAGTTTGTTACTGTTTGGTTTAGTACTCTATGGTTGAAATGAAAAGGCAGAAGACACGTCATCAAAAAATATCCCTAAAGTAATGACGTCATATACTACTACGTTTACATAGAATACTAATTTATAAGATGCGAGCAGTCATGTGACCTTGTTGGTCTTTCTTGACATGCAGATATGTGGGACCCGTGTCAGAATGACAGCTAGTAATCATGTACATACAAATGTCATTATTTTTCATTCCAAATTTACTGAGTTTCCAATTTCATGTGATTTATTTAACTCGCCAAGTAAAGTCCACACTCCTGGTGGCAAATGAAACCAGGTTTTTTCCTAAAAAGTGCAAAAGTAGTGGAATTTTTCCAAAATTTATGAAAATAAAACTAGGTGAACTTAGAAATTCTTAAAATTTTGAATTCAAATTTATGACATTTTTAAGTTATATACATGTGTTCTTTTCAAGATTTGCTTATTTGCAGGGGATCTTTTGCTAAAGGGCCTAAAAATACATACCATAACAAAAAATCTGTTGTGGCCAGCACAAGACCTCTCGCCATTTCCTTATTAGGCTATATAAATATTGTATTGCACTTCGCTTTCGAACCGTCGTTTTATAACAAAAAAATACAGAACTTTACTCAAATATTGTTTTTTATTGTATTTAACATGTCTTCTGCACACATAATTCTAATTATATCTATTTTTCGTTGTATGAGGAAGTTACTGAATGTCAGAGATTCTTCCAATTCATTAACCAGATTGGCGGTATTTCTGATTGATATATGCATTTTACCACAATTTTACCTATAATTTCAAATATTTAATTAATAAAACAATAAGAAAGGTAAAATATACTTCCCAGGAAAAGCTATCAGAATGTCACTAAAACTGTTGATATTTGACAATGACATGTGTCATTTACAAACTATGTTATAGACATTTGAATTTGTCAACTGGTTTCCTTAGTGCCTTAGCCTCTGCGATTAGTTTACTCTATAAATTATAGTGTCTTTATCTCTAAATCTATACAAGATATAATAAAATTTTTAAGTATATTAGATGGAGAATTTTATGTTCTTCAATATTTAATAAAAAAAACTACCAAAAAATTATATTTAGAAGAATTTTTCTAAGAAACTACTACTTCCTGTTGTTCAATTGTTACCAAAACCTTTTCAGCTCTTCCCAGGAACGTCAGATTGAAGAAACTGCAATATTTTTGAAGTCTTATAGTTTTTGAGGAATCGTGTCTACAACATCCATACATACACACATCCACACACACACACACACACACACACACACACACACACACACACACACACACACACACACAAACACACACACACACACACACACACAGACATCATTTTAAAAATGTTATAATCGGATTCTAGGGACCTTAAATCGTGCTTATTCAATAAAATCTGGATATGCGAATTTTAGCATGAATCCAATACCTCTCTTAGCGAGAGGTAAAAAAATGATTTATGGGTCCATTAACGTTCAAAGAAGTTTGCGCAACGAATGCGTGATGAGTCACTTACGTAATCTAGTTCACAGATGTGCGGCCTCCAGCTTTTGTACAGTGGAGACGGGCGGGGCTGAAAGCACAGGAATGGTTATAAAAAGAGAAAAATGGGTCCCACGTAATTTTTAACCGGAAAATTACGAAAAGGGAAAAGGATGGTAACAACGAGATAAAATGTTCACCTACTGTAATTAATTGATTTTTAATTTTTAAAAGTGACTTAATTTTTAAAATTTTGATTTTTTAACGAATAAGTGGCTGTTGATTGCGCCAAAAAATATATAATTTACACGAAGTGGCTAGTGAAACGTATTCTGTGTTACTGTGTTGTTTATTCATAAATCGTTTGTCCCAAATTTATCTGCTCTTACTGTACATAAATAGGCAGTAATCTTAATAAGTTAAACCTGGTCCATTCGGTTAAACATAACTGGGTTTATTAAACCCATAATTGAATTTAAACCCAATGAATATTTCATTGTGCACCATACATAATCATACACACAATTACCTGCGTATTAGTTTACTAACTCATTCTCTCATTATAAATTGTTCATTATACGCTGGTCTTTTAATCATCACAGTCTAAGACGATTCTTCGTTAACCATAACCCTAAAATCGCATTAGAATGCCCCTATTCTCTCCAATATCCAACAATGTATTCCAATATTGTCTTTATATTGATTATATTCTACGCAGGTCTTGTTTGCGCGCATGCGCATCGTTCCCTTCTGCCATTGGCTGCTTCCCAGTGGTGGGGATGGTTTTATATTGATTGTCATCGTGTGGAACAATCGCACAATGCGCATGCGTTAGTTTTAGTCTCCATCTTGTTCAGTAGATACGTCAAATTGGTTGTGTCAAGTAAGGAACAACAAAATGGGTTTAACAGTGAAAAAATGTTGTGAAATTCTTTGGAGTTAAGGTGTGGAGGTTAGAAAGTATTGAAGTAAGTTTTTTCGGGTGTAATATTGACAGAAATGGGTGTGATTTGTAGTGACCTTCAATTGTTTTGAATGCGCTTTTGAGCAGGCTATAGGATTGTTTTTAGTATTGTTTGTTTTAAATATTTGTTCATGCATTGCATTTATTTTGTTTGGGCGAAGTATTTGTTTGTTTTGCTGTTTATATATGTATTGCGTACATGCAAATGTTTATTGAATACCTGCATTTGTTTCAATATTATGTACATATTAATATTTGAAATTACTTTTTATTGAACTCTGTTTAAATATTGTTGTACAAATATTTTGCAATAATATGTATTATTTATATTATTTCCCTGCTATGACCAAGTAAACCTTAATAATTCCTGTAATTCCTTAAATGACATATGAATTTCTCCTGTAATTCTTGACATTCTTACAATAATGTAATACCACCCTATCGACATATTTTCAGTACGAATTACTCCTTAATTTACAAATAGTTTAATTTTGAATTAAACATATTTTGTGCATTTTCAAATATTTTTAGTAATTCCTTAACATATAATTATGATTTTAGTTCAATAATGTTTTTTTTTTTATTTTAATGCATTTTCTGCTTACTATCTGAATCTGCATTACTTTATTTTGCATATTTTTAAAATATTTTATTGTTTAAATAAAGGCGTACATTAGGGTCGACGTTAAAATGGCAGTGATTTAAAAAAAAAGAATCTGTGTGCAACCTCGATTCTATAAATTAAAGGGAAGTAGTGCCTTTTACAAAAAGAAGTTTAATAATCTGTTAATACAAATAATGTGTATGTTCCTTTCTGTAATAAGTTTTATTTTATTTTTTACGTCTGTTAAAAAAGTACACTTTTTTCATTAAAATGTTTTTTAGTTTTTAACACTATAAAAGAGAAAAAGCTGCATTTTTTAACGCAAACTGGTGAAATAATGAAATGTTATTGCCCTTTTTCACACTTTTTGCAGACAAAAAAAAATTCTCTAGTAAAAAGTGTCTTATTTCGCTCAGGATTTGAGGAACCCGCCTGCGGCTCGTTCAGTCAAACTTTCCTATTTTTGAAATAAGACTATATTTTTTACTCTTGTTGCATAAATAACTTTTTATGTTTTGTGTTCATAATGAAGTCATTACGAAACCGACTTGCGTATCTAAAGAGCCTTTGTTTCGATACTAGATGGCATTTAGTTAAATTCTCATACGTCATAATTCAAAATTGACATGATCCACATCATGAACTTTAAAACAATTGAATAAATGTCAATCCAATTTTACCAACTACACATACTAATTTCCCTAAATCAACTAGGATTAATATAGCTGTTTTTAAAAATATTTTAGTAAATAAAAGACGCAAAATATAAAAAATAGTATAAAGGACTTATTTTGACTTTTTTCACATTTAGAAAACTTCCCAGGGATCGTTTTCTAAATTTTGACGCGTGTGAAAAAAAACATGTTTTGTAAAACTAATTTTTAATATTATTTTTACGCTTTTATTGTCTAAAAAAAAATACATACTTCATGAATTTGTTTTAGATCATTTTGTATGAAACTAATTTTTTATATTTTCCTTTTCGTAAAAATATTTTTTTTACTCATTAATACAGTGTGTTTAGAAAAAAACCTAATTTGGAGTGGGCTATGAACACAGAAACGTATGTCTGTTCATTATTCAGTAGCCAAGTTGTCAAAATCATTATTCAATAGTCAAGTTGTCAAAATTGATTGTGAAATGTAATTTTAAGGAGAAAAGATAATAAAGAAGGATACAGAATATTGCCATTCACCGTTTTCTAATTTATTTCTATTTCTAAATCAAGGAATCAAGAAGATTTGTTTAGGGTAACATTTTTGGCAATATCTCGTGACAAATTGGCATTTAATTAAATATTTCAAATTGACATACGTTCTTTTGTTCATAGCCCACTCCGAATTAGAATTTTTTGGACACACTAACTCGTACTTGTGTGTTTTCTTATTTAAATTATTTATTATAAGTATTGATAACCAATTTCAACATTGTTATTCTCTGTTCATTTTATAAAACTGATTCTATGCGGAGAAAATTTTCTTTTCTTGCGCCTTTTTTTATCCTCTGCACAGCGGGCGATGGTCATTGCAGTAATGCGGGTTGCGTATGCTGAATTCTAAAGTTTTCAGCAACGTTTAACTGTAATAATTGTGCTTTGTGTAATTCCCTAATTCCCTGAACGTTTCATGAAATTCTGAAGCATTTTGTGTTAGTATAGATTGTGTTTTATTGAATGTAGAATGCTTTTCAAGGAATGAATGAATCATTGGGTATTTGAAATATGAAATTGATTGTTACGGAAAATAATGTTTTTGTAAAGTTTTTTTCCAATTCAATATTGTCTTTATTTTCCAATTACCAAATTTAAAACAATAAGCCCAAATTAGGTATTAAAATTCATAATAAAGTTGCTACATTTTATTATTCAATAATATGTTTGTATTATGTTGTTTACAAATGAACACTTAAAACCAGAATAACGTAAATCAAAGTTTTGGGAATTTTTTATAGACGAAATACATTAATAGTTAATTTACGTAATCACCCTTATTGTGTGAGTCAAACAATCAGGTTTTCATGACGTATTATATACAAATTTTTATCTAAATTCTCTAAAATAATTTAAAAAAACAAAATTCTAGGTTTCTCTATGACAGCTCAATATACATATTTCAAAATCGATTTACTAAAGCGTTGCGATTAAAACATATGAATTTAATTTTTTACCTCCCGGTACCCTAGGTAAGGGAGGTATAGGGATCGTGCTAAAAATCGCATATATAGATTTTAGTGAATAAGCGTGTTATGATGTCCTCAGAAACCGATTTTATAATTTGTGTGTGTGTGTGTGTGTGTGTGTGTGTGTGTGTGTGTGTGTGTGTGTGTGTGTGTGTGTGTGTGTGTGTGTGTGTGGATCGTGTGGACACGATTACTCAAATACTATCAATCAGAAAATTTTGAAATTTTGTATACTCATCCTATACTAATGTGGGAAGGGCTCATTAGTTTTTAGTGTATATCGGATAACCGGAAGTATCATTTATACAAGCTTTTAACAGTTTTTCTTGTAAATAATTCATTGAATATAATTTTTTAGCAACTTTTACCAATACAAATTGATTATAATGACACAGTGTTCAATTCTACGATAATAGCATTTAGTAAATAACTTGAAATATCTTTAAATATTAAATTATAAAATAATTTATTTTTGTATATCACTTTGCCTCTGCGTCAAACAAAAACAATACTTTAATAACAAATTTGACATATTTAAAGAAATGTCACTGTCACGAAGCAATTACATTAAAATTAATAATGAAACCGTGTTAAGAAGAATTTAGTAGTTTAAATAAGATTCTAATGAAATTAAGGTTTGTAAAAATATTAATTTCCATCATACATAAATATTAGATATACAGGATAATTCGATTTAAGTTTTATGTTTGCAGCACTATATATACCCAAAGCATTCAAGCAGCCAATGCACATCATTACTTAGTGTAAAAACCTTAATGCATTAAAATCACTAATAGTGAAAAATGAAATAAAATTTTAATTATTTTTAACCGTCAAAAAGTCTATAGCCTTATATAATTATTATTAAGATGAATAGTACAGTTCATTACTTATCGTATATGACATGAACAACATATAAATAATGTACATCAACGTCAAATTATTCGTTTAATTGTTGGTATAGTTGGCAACATTGATAATTTGTATGTTCATACTGTCAAAGTTATTATTTGAAAAATATTTGTATCGTGTTTGAAACATTTTTGTGCGCTGTAAAGGCCTATTTATAATAATGATAAACGCAACGCAACGACGCAACGTGACCGTTAAGGCGAACACAAAATCTGTGAATCTGCCAAAGATAGTACTTCTAATCAGTCAGAAGAATTCGGTACATTTCTTTGAAATTCGGATCATTTTTATTTATTGCCTTTATATGGCATACATAAGTATAAATAAGGTTAGTATTATAAAATAATTTAAATAGAAATGGACAGTGACGAAAATATAGTATTTATTTTGTAGATGTGACAGTTCATGACTATATCGATAATACAGGTTACAATCTGTATAACTCCTTTCATAAAGATTCTAAAACCTCTGCAAACGTATCAGTACATGTCGTCATACATCTAGTTCCTTTTATTCAATTTTTATTAATGACGTGCATTGGGTGCTTGAATTCTTTGGGTATATCAAACAGCTCTCAATAAGAACGTGATTTCAAAGTGTCAAATAATAGTTAGCAACTAAACAAATATGCCGGGGTGATGGGTTGGGCAAGCTTAAGATGTCGAAGTCAATGTGCATTTATTTTGACATTGTAATAAGGTTCTGTTTCTCAACCCGTATTAACTTCTTAAGATATCGCCTGCTATGAAGGCTATTAATTGGGATATTGTAATTTATTGTTTTCTTTGATTAATAGTATTAAGACTGGTAGAGTAAATTTGTCCGTATTTCTTTAATGTACCATTTATCCCATATTGATAATTGAGCTTTATTGAGATCAAATAAAATGAATTGGTTTTGAAGTGAGCTTTAGGCCTTGACCCAAAAGGGGTGCTGTATCGCAGATAAAATGAAAACACCTGAATTTTGCTTATCTTTCTTTTTCTTATGGCATGATCGCCCTTTCAGGCCAAGGTCTGAAATTCTTATCGTAGATATGCATTCGTCGACAGGCCCTTTTTTACTTCTCGCTCAGAGGTTTTGGATTTATGCTAAAAATCGCATATCCAGATGAATAAGCACGTTTTAAGGTCTTTACAATCCGATTTTAACATTTTTACTATGATGATTTGGAAATAACTCTCTGTGCCGTCTTGCAGCAGCACGGCTATTTTGTAATGTCTCACCATAAACCATAATATGCATGTCTGCATACTCTTGATAGGTGAAGGTAAATGGCATTTTGAGAATATAAAAAAAAAACAATATAAATTGTATATATATATATATACATCTACACAGAATAGACATTTATACAGAAGCGACACTCCTTGTATGCACCATTGTTGTTGGGATTTGATGTTCATGACCTTGAACTTTAAATTTGTTGGCAAATTTACGCGCGAAATTTAAATTGTTTTAAATGTTAAAAGAAAAATTAGAACACAAAAGTATTAAAATTTTAATTTTATTAACGAATTAAGAAGAAATCGGATAAAATAAACACATAATTATGTTATTATTAAACTAATACGTGAATTTTACAAATTCAATACAATGCAGAATTTTCTATATCTTTAAAACACAAACGTCAGATTCGATGAATGTCCCAAATATCCTTCTCCATCAAATCTTCTCTTCCTCAGGCCTTGGGCCACATTTTACACCTATATTTATTAAGTGAATATACATTTTGCATGATATGGAAGTCGTTTTGCATTACTTACATTTATAGATCTTTCGGAAACGAAAAAAACTTACATTTCACTTTCTCCATTGTTTAGATCTACTTATACAGTTTTTATATGAACAAACAAGTCCTCCCGATTCTACCTTCTTCGTTTTTTTCCATTTTATTAGAAACTAACACCACTTCTAACATTCACAAACGGTTCACAAAATGACATATGTCAAAAGTGAGAAGACGTGTTTGGTTTGCTTGAATTAGCCATAACACTAATATACATGGGCGTGACAAGCTGAGACAACAGCTCTTCCAGAATATGTGAAATATAATGATTTTCATTATGATAACGATTTTTCCTAACGTTTGTTGAAAAAATAACATGTTTGTTCTTATTAGAAATCAATTTGTGTTTCTCAATATATTTTTATTATTGACCCCAACAGAAAATGTTCTCGTCGAGATAGTGAAATAAACAAAGAATCGTAAGATACGAAGATATGGCGAAACAATCCGATTAGCCCTTTAAATTTGTTGGCATACTCCTTCTCTCTCTAATTTTCGTTTCTCTCTCTGACTGTCGCTTCTGTATGAATGTCTATTCTGTGACATCTATGCAAAAAGCGTTTAACGTCAGTTTTGACGATCAGTACTTTTTCCAGAGAACACATTAAATTTTTCTTACAAAATTTTGAAATATGACGTAACTGGTCAGTTTTAAAGGCCTGTAGTTCTTGTAGAAAGCATGTTAAACAAAGATTATTGCCAAATTTACTATTTATGGTGTTCTACCATAGGTTAAGCGTTGGACACTTACTTATATAACATCCTGTGTTTGCACATGATGTATTTCTTAATAATTATTAATATAATTATTTTTTCTTTGTTCCAGGATATATTTGTTGAAGTAGTGCGCTAGAGAAGACCCAGAGGACGACAAGATGTCGTCCGTAAAAGTGGCGGTGCGCGTGCGACCCTTCAACAATCGGGAGATCTCACGCGAATGCAAATGTATTATAGAAATGCAAGGCAACACTACAGGTAAGCAACTGCAACCAACAATACATTTACGTACAGCGAAGTTGCATACAAATGCGCAGTAGGTATAGTTTGTTCAGATTTCATAGGGTTATCAATCATCTAAGGTAGTACGATCATTAGAGCAATGTATAGATAGGAAGCTGAAATTTTAATATATTATTATTATTAACCAATAATATTTACATAAAAATTAATTTTTTGAAAGAGATATGACGTGTAGTTTTTGAGTAAATTTTTGAAAATTGGATATTTAACATGTAGTCAGTAGGGAATCTCGAGTCAGACGCACATTTTTTATATAATTTAACTACAACTGCTATACATAAAGATGCAAAAAACTCTAATTTGTATTCATCAACTATCATAGATTATGTAAAAATTACAACAAAGTATTTTGACGTGCAGTTCTGAAGATATTTGAATATAAGTAACTGATAATTCATTAAAATATCTGTCAGCCATACTGACAAATAAATGACATATCCAACTAGTAAACGTTTGGCAACGTCGTATGAAAGATAAAAAAATACAAAAAAAAAACATAAACACAATAACTATCGGAGGGGTTTTTAACAACAAGAACTACAAAAGACGATAAACACAGAAAACATAAACCAATAATTGTCTGAACTGAATGGTCTGAATCGTTCCAATTCAAAATGACAAATGACTATTAAACGTTTCTCAGAAAGTTAACCCTGGAATGTGCAAACGATTTTGCTCTGTCATTAATATTTTCCGAGATACTCTAACAAAACAACGAAAATGAGACACCTGTACACTCTAGTGAATGTACATAAATATCATTTTTAGTTCACATTTAACCTATGTTTTACGTGTAGGACGACTGATTCGTGCTAAAATCATATTTTATTTTTCTGTAATGAAACTAATGAATTTGTGGGAAAATGAATAATTTCTTATGAAATAGTGCTTCTCTCAAACACAAATCTTTTCGGATAAAAATAGTAGTCAACTACTGTATTGTGTACAGAGTGTACTAGCGAGAGTGTACCGCTAGGGCAAGAAAGACTGTGATTGGTATTAATAATACACGTCAAAATTTGAAATAAGAATTTATTTTTTTAAATTATATTTTGAAAAATATACAGTTGCCAGACGAAAATCATGTATCAAAGTGAATAACTTGAACAATGGGGTATTCCACCATAACAAAAAAAATAAGAAAAATTTCAATTTAACTTAAAGTATGGCTCAATAAATAATAGTTAAAACAATGAAAACATTTTTTAAATAATTACTTTACGAGATATTTTACATTTGCTAAAAGGGGAAATTGACGTCATACAATTGTTATCTTTCTCTCGCAGCGTACTCAGAGCAGTGTGTGTGAAAAAGACAAATATAGGGGAAATGTGACGTTACACTGATTTCTCGAAAATAAAATACTGTTAAACTAGGAACAATTAAGATCTTTTTAATACCATGAATTGCTTCAAAACTGAATGAAGTTTTATTTAAAATAATAAAAAAATTTGAGTGGAATACCCCATTCTTTCAGAAAAAAATAAATTGGAAAATGCGTAACTACCATATTTTTATTGAAGAAAAATTACAAAAACGTAATAATTTTTTTGAATAATTAACCTGGTAAGCCATATCAGGTAGGCTGTGATAAGAAATTGATCACAAAATTTAAAATCTTACTAAAATTATAAATCAATTTAATATGAGTATAATAAAGATTAATTGTCCATTTTTAATTATCTTAAAATTTTTCTTGGTGCGATTTTTCCGTGCGTAGGATTGTTAGGGCGTCTGATTGGCTAGAATTAATGAACAATCTTAAAATATACTTTTTAATCTTGTTTTTTTCCTGTCTTCATCTCCAAAAATAGACAGTTTTCTCAATAGATGCCATTGTTTACATGGGTAGCGGTTTGTACGCACTCTTTTGACGTTGAAAAGAATAAAAAAGTGTCTGCGTATAATTCAATTACAAATAAATGTGGGAGGGTTGATTAATCTATTGTTAAATTTTTTTAAAGATGTTTGTCTTAATAATTTATTGAATATGTACTCCAGTTTTATTTTATATTTCATTTTTTGTACTTTAATCTATTTTATTAAGAACTATGTATAAAAGAATACTACGATACAAAATTTAGTATTTTTCGAATACTTTAATTTCTAAGTTACGTCACACGAGAAAATTTAAATATTATTAAAAATTTAGTTTAAATATTATGTATTTCTGAAAGGTAAAATATGAACCTACATTAATAATTTTGCTTAGATTTTCAGAAAAATAAAAAAAAATAGTGGAAATACCCCCAATATGAATTTAGGAATAAAATAAATATATTATCACGGCATATTACCCATTACTGGGTTTGCCAGAATCTACAACACATGTAGAAATAAATAAAATAAAATAAATATATCATCACGGCATATTACCCATTTCTGGGTGTGCCAGTATCTACAAGACATGTAGACATCGGTAATGCTGACGATATTTTACCGTGTGGGCGCTTACCAGGCGTCACCTCACGAACACTTATAACTGGTGTGGAGAGTGCACCACAGGGGTCACTTTTGTGCCATTTAAAATTGGAAATATTTGGCGTCTGTCGGGATCGAACCCTGTTCCCCCAGGTTCGCGACCAGACACTCAGGCACACGGCCACGGGACCCCATGTAGACATCGGTAATGATAACGATATATTTTTCCGTGTGTGTGTTTACCAGGCGTCACCTCACAGGCACTCATAGCTGATCTGGAGAGTGCACCAAATGGATCGATTAAAAGTTTGCACTGACCGGAATCGAATTCGGGTCACCAGATTGGCAACCAGACACTATACGCACACGGCCACGCGAACCCAATCTAGAAATATGTATTTTAAATTTTAAATAAACAAACTTAACCGTTTCATTAGCATTTCCTTTTGGTGTGATATGTATATTACTATTACCACTATCCTTCTTCGGGTAGGACAGCTTTCCATAGGCTATTTGATTATTCAATTCATACCCTTGAAAAGGGTCATTGTATATTGAAACCCTATAATTCCAGGGAAACCTTGTATTTAGTCAATGTCAATACGTATCCGTATAATAATCCGTCAATCAATAAACGTTATCTACACTTACCTGTTGTGGTTATGTTCCGTATATTCTTACGATCAATGTTGCCAACTATATCAATCTAATTTCCCTTTAACGTAATCGTTTCAAACTTCATAGTGGATAAATGAAGACAGTTTTGTAATTACAAGACGAAGCTAAACAGTTGAAAGGTGTTAATTACAAGCGCAAAAGTAAAATTAGAAATGTAATTTTGAGAAAATAGATCTACCTATACACCATACCAAATATTTCGAATTTTAAATGGCACAAAAGTGACCCCTGTGGTGCACTCCACGCCCGCAATGAGTGCCCGTGAGGTCTCGCGTAGTAAACGCCCGCACTATTTACCTTGTTATAATTAAAAGTTCTTTTTCAAGGAGTTAAAGTTTATCAATGTTTTATCCTGTAAAGTGCAAAGAAAAATAGTTTATCTTGCGAGACATTACATTTTAGAGGTTAATAAAAGTTTGAGCTAGTGCTAGTGCTAGTGCAGAAGATAACTGTTTGTTGATCTTTTTTCCGTAGACAGACCAACAACGTCGGGTGTTTTATTCGAGGTGTTACGAAGGAAATTTATTTTATGGCAACATTAAAAAGTTTCGGAATTAAATTTACGGTGTCCTAGCCTCACGGTAATAACAATTTATTGCTTGATCATCCGGAAGTATGGACGTCGGCAACTTACGCATTTATTAATAATTCACTCTTTGGTGACTCAGTAGGATTCAAGTTCTAATTGATCATTTTTATTTAACATTTCTGGTACACACAAAAATTCTAATTACATCTATTATTAATACATTTTTTAATTCATTCTATAATAAGTTTCCTACTACTCTTCTAAATGTTCGAGATTCTTCAAATCCATTGAAGAGTTTGGCGGTATTTCTGATGTGTATATATGTACCTATAATTTAATTTATATATATAATTAATAATGAAATAAGAAATATTAAATGTACTTCCCAGAAAAAGCCTTCAGGAATGTAAATAGCGTAAGTGGATTTTTGACACTGACAACTCGCATTTTTCTGTCAATTACAAACATTTTAATTTTTCAACTGGTTTCCATGGAGTTATTTGGGCTACTAGATACATTACTCTAAAAATGCGTACACTTACATAACATTGTCTTTACAAGCAAATAATATTACTACCAACTTTATATATCTACCCATTTTTGAATTATTGCCCCAAAAGTCAATATACCCCATATTTAGATAAAAACTTCAAAATTTTCAAAAATCTAATTTTTATGTATCTATATACTTCTCAATGCGCTGATTCCAGATTTTGAAACTGCAGGTCGATATCTCTATTCGTTCTCGAGATATTTAGATTCAAAGTTTTGCTCAAAACTGCCCATTTTTGGGTAGTAACTCAAAAATGGGTCGAGATATGAATTTGGCTACACGACCATTCAATTCTACGGGCAAAATTACATAAATGTACCAATTTTCATAATTTTTGTCCAACCGGTTCATTTTTTATAAATAAAAGTTTGAAAACCCCCGAATATGGCCAAAATCTGAAAAAATCCTAAGGGGTATACCTTAGATTTTTGCGATTTTTCGCCATTTTCAGTTATTTTGCTTTAGAGATTGTATGCGGTGTTCAAAAATTATGAAAATTGGTGTACTTATGTATTTTTTCCCGTAGAATTGAAAGATGATATCGCCAAATTCATATCTCAACCCATTTTTGGGTTACTACCCAAAAATGGGCAGTTTTGAGCAAAACTTTGAATCTAAATATGTCGAGAACGAAAAGAGATATCGACCTGCAGTTTCAAAATCTGGAATCAGCGCATGGAGAAGTATCTAGATACATAAAAATTAGATTTTTGAAAATTTTGAAGTTTTTATCTAAATATGGGGCATATTGACTTTTGGAGCAATAATTCAAAAGTAGGTAGAGATATAAACTTGGTAGTAACATTATTTGATTGTAACGGATTATTTTATATATTTATGAGTCTATCTTTAAATGTATAGAAGATATAATCAAAATGTTCAATGTATTGGATAGAGAAGATTGTTTTTGAGCTACAGGCTGAAACTTGTTTTTCTCTTATTTTGAAAATACCTGATATCTCGCTTATTATGAAAGATAAAGAAGAAATGTTTAGATAATTTTTATACTGTTTTTTACGTAATTGATTTTCTAATGTTCGTTTTCATTTCAGCAATCGTAAATCCAAAAGTACCGCCAAACACAAAAGAATCAGCAAAAAGCTTCAACTTCGATTACTCATACTGGTCACACAATGTAAGCATCTTCTTACAAATTCATTTTCAATTTCTCATAATTTGTGTTTTTCATAATTTATAGGAAAGCGACCCCCTTTTTTCGTCTCAACTCGTCGTTTACAAAGACATTGGCGAAGAAATGCTCCAACATTCTTTCGACGGTTACAATGTCTGCATTTTCGCCTACGGCCAAACTGGTGCAGGTAAATCTTACACCATGATGGGCAAACAAGAAGATGGACAGGAAGGCATCATACCACAGATCTGCAAAGATCTCTTCACCAAGTAAGATGAAAATAAATAAATAATTATTTTATTCAATTTTGCCTTATAAAATAGTTATTTATGCATTAAGAGCGTAAGGCATGCGGCGGGATTTTGAGCCCGAGGCGTAAGCCAAGGGATAAAAACACGTCAAAGGCCATAAAAGCAAGTTACGCTCGTGGTACATACAAAACTTTATGCACGGACGAAAATTTTCAAATTATGAGTGTTAAAAAAATTGTATGAAAAGAATTTGTCCTCGTACATCCAGTATCTAGTGTTGCTATGAAAGCGGAGAACAACAGTTTATTGTTTGTTTATTAGTTATGTCATTTGAGTTTTATTTTGTGTATCTTCGTGCTTTCCATATAAATTTCACAAAATTAATTTTCATTTTTCATTAAAGAATATAAAAAATTTCGATTTGTAATAAAAACTTTTCATGTTGCCTGTTTAAATGGTTTATATTGTAGGTTATAAAATGATGTTTATGTCAAAGAAATTCGTGTATAATTGTCAAATTATGATATGTCCGTGCATAAATATATTTATTTCCTTGGGTACGGACAATTATAGTTGTTGTTTTATAAACAATCTTATTTCGCTAGAGTTTTAAAGAATTTTATTTCGCTAGCGGTTTTAAAATGTCAAAAGTCAACCAAAATTGTTGAAATAAATTCAAATATTCAACGTATACCCGCCATTTCGCCACAAGAAGAATAAGAATGTTACAATTTTGTGATAATGTATGTCTTTAATTGTTGGAATAAAATATTGTATGTCATATTGAGATGTTAACCTTAAAAAAAAAAAACAGTTTTAGAATAATTTATTTCAAAGTGTATTATAAACAATTCAACCCATGGCAACCACATATCACTATGGCAACGCATAAAAAAAAACTCACACTCAGCGACTAGATAACTGTAAGATTTATATAAATCTTACACTTAAATCGGAGAAGTTTATTAGGGCAAAATTGAATAAACAGTTGTATTACACTTGCGGTTAAAATGAGTGTTTAACTCGCGGGTTTAAGACGCTTGCGCGCTTAAACGTACCGCTCATTAAACATTCATTTAATCCGCATTTATAATAAATAACTATTTTTTTAATTTTTTGTACATTTTGGTCTTGTAGAATACGTAAAAATAACAATGTAGATGTCAAATACTCAGTAGAAGTTTCCTATATGGAAATTTATTGTGAAAGAGTACGAGATTTACTCAACCCTAAGAATAAGGGCAATTTAAGAGTGCGAGAACATCCTTTATTGGGACCTTATGTGGAAGATCTCAGCAAATTGGCTGTTACAAGTTATCAGGATATACATGACTTAATTGACGAAGGAAACAAGGCCAGGTAAGAATGAACTATTTGCTTAAGAGGTGATGCTTAACATTTGAGACAGTTTAAAATGCCTATAAAAATTAAACACGTAGTTAAATATAAACAGTTTTAATTAAATTTTCAAAGCTGAATTGTGTATCCTTTTTCTTAATAATCGAAAAATGTGTAGTTTTAACGTTCATCTGAATATTTCTGGTATTTTTAAACTGCAGTATTATATTTCTCGACGTTCCTTGGGGTATACTAAAGTTTTTTTTGCATTTTTTTTTTTCCAATAGGTATTTAAGAAAGCCATATATTTTCAATTTCTTTGTGAGGGGAGGATTACCCCTTGGGATTCCACGATTTTTAATTTTTTTTCTTTTTACGTGTTATAGTATTTTAAATTCAGAAATACCCTATTTTTTCTTTTTTTCTAAATACGGCCTCTTATGGAAGAAAAAAAAAATTAGCGTTACTCACCTTACGACGTAAGCGAACCCACTGATGAAGAGCAATGACATTATATCGTGCTTTTTCTCTCAGCAGCTGCTGTCTTGGCTGCTGTTACCAGAGGTCTTAAACCATTTGTCAATGTTGTGCAGTTAAAGTTATATCGTCTGATTTATTATTAAATGGGGTCCTATACCATTTTTCTTTTATTTATTTTTTTCTGTAAGAACAGGATAAAATAAGAATTTTAGTGCAAACGCGACTTAAAAATTTTACGTAATAAGCGAGATATGAATTTTTAAAGTTTAAGAATTTGTGCGTGAAGTAGCAGATACTAACAAGTGATCGACAAACAATGGGAGAAACTGTTAGTTATAGAGGGAACAATTTTTTTCATGTTTGTAAATAAAAACTTATACGTTATATTCATGAAGAAATTATTATTAAGTATAAATAACGTAAATAATAACCTTTTTTCCTAATAAATTATAGAACATTGAAACAGTTTGACAATATTATTACACAAAGCATGACGACGGATGGCGCCAGTGTTGGCCTGTTTTGAAGTTTCAATATTAATTTAACTATTATTATTATTAATTTAATTAATATTACAAATTGATTTAATTATAAATATATTATTATTGTTAATATTACTAGATGTTATAATTAAACAAATTCATCAAACACAAACTTGTTAAATGTTTTGTTAGGTTATGGAACAACATGACATTTCATATTCTTTTAAAGGTGACCGCTAAAGACGCGCGAATCTCCTTTTTAAAATCAGGCGACCAATCAAATTCTTAGTACCTAACGCGTCATACCCAATTAGTAATCATCTTCAATCGCTTATAGTTTGTGACCTAGTCAATATTTAAAGAAAAATGTTTCACTAATACTCATTAATTTATGTATATTTTCGTCTTCTTATTTAAGATAGTTAAAATATGACTATGGTATAGGACCCCATTATACTTAAATAATGAATTGTACAAATACTGCTCATTTGTAGCGATAGCCATGGACTTGAAACAATATTACAAAGAAATTAATATCGTTTGAACAGTCAGGAATTTAATTTTATAGATTACAAAGTGTCAAAATTATAATAGTGAAGTGTTAGATTTTAAAAATAATACCTGTGTACTGATTTTGGTGCAGAAATGAATTATCTGTAACTTTTATTTGAAAACCGAATTTATGACAGTTCAAACGATACACATTTCTTTGCAACTCTGTTTCAATTCCATGGCTATCGCTATGTACGTAATGTTATGTTGAAAATATACATAAAAATATAAATTTTATTTAAAAAAAATATTTTTAGATTTTGCGTTCATAATGAAGTCATTACGATACGCAATTGCGTATCGTAATGGCCTTCATTTCGATACGCATTTTTTTGTTTTAGAAGGTTGGTACTAGATGACATTTACACTACAAATACTTAAATTTAACCTTCAAATCTTCAAATAAATAATAATTTAATGTGGTCAGTTCAGTGATACCAACTACATCATTTCACTTGCAAATTTCCTTAAATTGACTCGGTTTAATATTAGCAGTTTTTTTACAATATTTTAGTATGTAGAAGGCGCAAAATCTAAAAAATAGTATAAAGAACTCATTTTATAAGACTTTTTTTCGCACTTGTCAATTAGAAAACTCGCCAAGGCTCGTTTTCTAAACTTTGACGCGTGCGAAAAAAACATGTCTTATAAAACTTGTTCTTTAATATACTATTGTTTTTTAGTAAATTAAAAAAGAAAATTTTCTGTGATGTCATTATATTGAACTGGCGAAGGGAACCATGTTTAGGAATGTAACCTACAGATGGCGTGCTGTGCGAGAATTTGACATTAGTTCAATTTTCTCTTTCTCTGGTCTCTCAAATGCATTAATTATTTTACAAATAAACACATAGGTAGTTACATGTAATTTAAAATATCGATACCAAAAAGACAAACTAAAATACTAACCTCGAAACTATTGTTGAAACGTCAAACAGGAGATCTGCATTACCCGCACAAACATGCCGTTGCTATGGGACGGTACCACGCTATGGCTTTACGGCCATCCATTGGTGCAGCGTAATTCTACGTCATACATGGCGGTAATTCAAATAATCAAATTTCATTATTTTTTTCTAGCTAATTAATAAAAAAATTGTCAAAAGAAAAAATATGGGTAACAAGTTTTTACCTTCTCTTCAAAAATATTAAATAAAAAAAGGTACGCAAGTGGCCCATTTTACAGATACCAAACGTGCAAAATTAAATCTGTTTATTGATTTAGACCTAGAATATAATTATCTACAACTTTTATTTGAAACATTTTTGTCTAAAATTAATTGGGGACTTTTGCGCAAAGAAAAACTGTTTTCCCATGTTAAACGCCTATGGCCAGATTTTTAATTAATATCCTGGATTAGCCTTTGGTAGTTTTGAAAAATGATCTGCCATAAATTAATTTCCTTTTGTATTATGAAATTCACAAAACTCATACATACAAACATACATACATTCATTTAATAGTTCGCGATTCAGGTTGATACAGTTTTGATATAAACATCTTAGAAAACTCAAATCATTAATGACGAAAAGTAACTTTACTGTAAAGAATTCTTTTTTCCTAGGGTTATCGCTCAATTGCAGCTGTAGACACGTGTTTCGCTCTTATTAGAGCTCATCAGTACAGCATAAGAGCGAAACACGTGTCTACAGCTGCAATTGAGCGATAACCCTAAGAAAAAATCTGATGTGGCCAACACAAAACCTCCCGCTATTGAATTTTTATTAATTTAAATACATACTTACGTATTTACTAACGCTGCAAACTGTTCCATTGCAGAAAACTATTGCTTTATTTACTATTTTCTTTCTAAAATGTCACTATTATTAATTTGAAGTGATTAGTTTTTTGACAGTGACATTTACTGTTAGTTACATTCATTTGAAATATGAACTGTGTAACAAAGGAATTATTGTGTTTATCTTAGGCTTCGCGACTAATAAAAAAAATTATTTTTAAATTTATCAGTAAAATATATAGAAAAAGTATTAATGCATTCCTGTAGAAAATTCAATAATCTTTAATTTTCATAAGACATAAAATGCGAAAAAATGGCATTTAATGGTATTTTTTGAAGAAAAACCATTATGAGCTTATGGTAAAGTGCCATTTCCAGTTATCCGATTTACACCAAAATCTATTGGCTTCTTTTCATATTAGAATAGGATAGAAATACAAGGTTTCAGAATTTTCTGAATGATAGTATTTGAGTTAGAGCGAAGACAAAATCCCTACACATACACACATACAGACATTCTAGGGACCTTAAAACGTGGTCATTTACTAAAATCTCGATATGAGATTTTTAGCACGATCCCTATACCTCCCTTACCAAGGGTAGCGGGAGGTAAAAAGAATTCTTTACAAATTTTGCGCTCAAGAAATATTATTGTTTTAACATTACTGTGTTTCTGAATGTCAAGTCTGGTCTCAAATTTTAGGCATCAACCCTTAACTTAAAAAGTACAATTCAAAATAATTCGTCTCTGTTAGGACCGTGGCGGCAACCAACATGAACGAAACGTCCTCTCGTTCCCATGCCGTTTTCACCATCTTCTTCACGCAGCAAAAGATGGACGAGACAACGGGCCTGTCCACGGAGAAGGTGTCCAAGATCTCTCTGGTCGATCTGGCAGGTTCTGAGCGGGCAGATTCCACCGGTGCGAAAGGCACTAGGTTGAAAGAGGGCGCCAATATCAACAAGAGTTTGACCACACTCGGAAAAGTCATATCAGCTTTAGCCGAAATCGTAAGTCGAGGATTTTTCAGTGAATTATTAAACGAAAGAAATTGGATTTGAACCCGAGACCCTTACCTTGACGGTTTCACAATTTCTTTCGTACGTGACTGTTAGATGATTGTTAATACAGTGTGTTCAGAAAAAAACCTATTTCAAAGTATGCTATGAACACAGAAACGTATGTCTGATCCACAGATCACAGACACTATTTATAGATAGGAAACTGTAATGCTGCAAACCGGTACTATAAGTACTGCGCCCCCTGGTCGTGGGAAGAAGAAGTTTTATGTATAGGAGGCGGGAATTTTGAATTGATTCGAATTCAACAATTAACACTTGGTAATAAATTTGAAGATCTCACAATGAGCGTATGTTGAAATTTATTTATATCAAATATGAAGCTATTAAATTATATGCGTTATATTATATATTTATAATAAAATGAGTGAAATAGTAATTAATACAAACTGTTTTACTAGTTAAAGTTTTTATTTTTTAAACATTTTTCGTATTTCTTTTCTTCTCTGCTATTTTTTTTATTACCGCTAATTATACAATTTTACAAAATTTTCTTCCCATTTAATATTCGGTGTTGAACATTTGTATATAATTTTTGGGATTTGAAAATCGATGTAAAGTAACATCTGTAAAATATATCAACAATTAATACCGAGTTTATAAAATACTAATTATGCATCTAAGAACTAATAAAGTACACATATAATACACACCTGTCGCAATGCAATCTGGAATACAGTAATTAATGTACTGCATGATGTCTTTTTCATAAAAGTTTTTTCACATAAATCAAATATCTGGTGATAAATTGTTTACTGTTTATATCACAAGTAATCACAAACAACCACAAATAAATGTGTATATATCACAAATAAACAAAGCCACAACTGAATTAAAAAATATATCAACCAATTCAATAACAATCGAGCTGTCAGTAAGCTGTCATTTTCAAATTTGAAATAAAATTTTATATACTAGCGCCATCTAAACGGGGGAAGAAAAGTTATAATGTTGTGTCTCTAATAAAAGATTCCACCGCATGGTCTGATCATTATTTAATTCAAAAGTCAAGTTGTCAAAATTTATCGTGAAATGTAATTTTAAGGAGAAAAGATAATAAAGAAGGATATAGAATATTGCCGTTCACCGTTTTCTAATTTATTTCTATTTCTAAAATAAATATTCAAGAAGAAAAACTTTGATTTCTTTAGATAACATTTTTGATAATATCTCGGTCAAATTGACATTTAATTAAATTGACATACGTTTTTTTCTTGTTCATAGCCTACTCCGAATTAGAATTTTTTTTAACACACTGTATTTATTACATGTCTAGATTTTTGTTTTGTAATTGTTACTAATTTAAATGTGAATGAATTTAATTAATATACGAGGGCTGTTCTTTTAATTTCGAGCATCTCATTGTAGTACGTGTTACAGAGGGATGTATGCTATCTTCGTCCAACTAACGGCGAAAAATGAAATAGAGAAACGGTAGTGTAACCGTGGTGACGAATATAAATTTCAAATATTTGAATGGGGTCATTTCACATTTTCTGATTTATTTTTCTTGAAAGAATAGGTTAAAATAAATGTGTAGGTGTATGTTTTACACCTTACAAGTCTTTAGAATCAGAGATATGACTTTTTTTATTCAATTTTGACGTTTTAAACTGTTATTATTAACTCTATAGCAACACAAGTGAATTAAATTTTTTAAATCACTCTCACAAAATTTTAACTCACTCTGCCACAAATAATGCATTTAAAATAACATCAGGCAAGAAAATAACACTCACCACAGTATTTATTAGACATTATCAGCCATTTTCATTATTTTTCACGACACAAATGATAGACAATAAAGCTTTTTAAATAGATGACGTCTATCATCGACAGCCTACTAACTGATTAGTTTTTTTTATTTAGTCAAAATTCAATATTATATTGGTTTTTATTATTATTTCGTCAAAATTAAATAAAATATATTGTGAGCTAAGAATGTTTATTCATGAGAAGAAAGTTTAGCTCACAAGCCCGCAAGGGCGAGTGAGATAATTTGAATATTTTTGACTGACAGACTGCTAGATAAAATTTATTACAAAAATTTCACGGTGCAGACACTCGATTTTATTTTTTTCTGTGTGAACCGTAACAGATATCACAAATTACATAAAGAGAGAAAAGTTTACTGCTGAATGTATCTTTCTGAAAAAAAATAATTTAACGTTATCGGCGTGGCCATTAAAAAGTTACGGTCTAATCAATGTTGGAACACCAAAGTTTCATACACTAGTGGTTCACTAATAATAATAAGTATCATCTTAAAAGATGACATAACCATATGAACTGTCATACCAAATTTCATCCAAATCTAATTTAATAAAGCGTTCTGTTATTATAAGCAAAATTAATTTTTTTTCGATGAACTTTGAAGCAGAATTCTGGCTAAATGATATACTTATAAAACTAAAATGGAGTCTTTTTGGCAACATAAATTAGCAGCGTTTAACTTTTTAATTAATAGACTGACCAAATTTCCGTTAAACAAAACACGTTTTGAAAATGAATTAAAATATGTTAAAGAAATAGCTAAATATAATGGATTCCCGGTTAAAATTATAGATAAACTAGTCCATAAATTTAAAAATCGTCAATCCGTATTAGATTTCACAACTTTAACGCCAACTAATAATAATAAATATACCGGGTGTCTACTTTTATTTCCGAACATAGGAAATTAAATGTTAAAATTTTGATCTGGTGATATCTCTTTACCTATTAATTTTAGAACAAAAGTGTAAGGAAGAAAAATGTTCAGAATGAAAAACTGTATCAACGAGATCCAGTACTGTTGTTCAATTGTTTCTTATGGACGAGTTAGAAGCAAAAGAAAATACGTCATTTAAGGCAATGGGGGATTACACCATTTTTTTTTTATAATTTCATCTGAAAATATTAGGAAAACTAAGACTATTGATGAAAATCCGATGAAAAAATTCCTATTAATAAGCGAGTTATGGTCTCCCGAATTTTGAAAAGATTGACGTGACGTCACGCATATATGTTTTTATATCAAACTGTTTTCATCATGGACCTAAATGTTCTTGAAATATATGCTATTTTAAGTTATATTTATTTAAAAATAAATGAATATTATAACACTGTATAAGTCTACATACTTTATAATTACAGGTGTATTTAAATTATTAAATTTAATGCAAGAAATTTATGTTAAAATAAAAACTGTTTGGAAACTGTAGTACAGGAATGTTAGCCCCTCCTTTCGAATTTGAATATCTTAACTTCCATTGGTAGTAATCCCCACCTCCTAGCACGCTAATTGCAATGCATGTATAGGCGGTTTTTTGGTGGCCAATCAAAATATTTTCATATTAGTGTCGAAGCGCTATAACAAAAAACCCTTTATTTCCGAAATATCTCAATTATACCATTTCATTTTTTTTTATTAATATTCGTTATTCAGCATATACATTCGTATTTTTTTACTATTTTCCTTTATTTCGATTGAGCCGTAATCCCCTATTATCAGAGTGCCATGGAAAAAAACAATAATTTATATTTCTTGTTTCTGGCATATCTGACAGATGACATTTCTTTTTAATTTATTCTTATTAGAATTAGTGATTATTATTTTTTTCTTCCAGATTAACACTTCCCATTATTCTAGTAATAATAATATAACAAGATATGTCAAATCTGTCAGATATACCAGAGACAAGAAATATAAATTATTGTTTTCTTTTTCATGGCACTCTGATAATTGCCTTAAATCGAGTATTTTCTTTTGCTTCTAACTTATACATAAAAACAATTGAACAACAAACCTGGTACTCAATCAATGCAGTTTTTTACTCTGAACATTTATCTTCATTAGACTTTTGTTCTAAAATTAATAGGTAAGGAGATATCGCCGAATCAAAATTTTAACACTGAATTTCCTATGTTCAGAAATAAAAGTAGACACCCGGTATAACATTACCAAATGATACTGCCACCAAAGGTTTAAATAAAATTTTTAAAAATCAAAATTTAACGGTAACTTATAAATCAAATAACACCATTAAATCATTATTAGGTAACCCTAAAGATAAAATAGATAATAATAAAAAATCCGGTGTTTATAAAATTGACTGTAAAGATTGTAATAAAGTTTATATTGGGCAAACTAAAAGACAAATTGATACTCGATTTAAAGAACATTTCTATCATTTAAAAAGCGGCAATCCTGATAAATCTAATGTAGCACAACCTAGGTCCCATCCCAAATTCTAAATTATATGAGTTAATATAAGACAGTTACTTTGTTTAATCTTAGTTACCCAATTAGGTATCCATTCACCTATGACTCCTGTCCCTATATAACCCGTGTTCTCTCCCTTATTCCTCAGAGCTGTTTTGACCTCTGGCATGGTTTGAATGCTGAGTAATCTTAACTTCTCTGTTTTTACTTTGTAGTTTCTACTGATGATGAGAACTTAGTTCTCGAAATACGTATATAGTTTTTAAATTTATTGTTAAGGTTAAGGGATTTTTTCTTTAGTTATAAATGATATACTTTCCGGTAGAAGCAAGTTTGGTTGAATCGTCTTATTTTAGCCTCAGGAATCTTTGGTTAAGCCATGTCCTCCTTTTTTGAGAGACACCTGTATATTAAATTAAATAGTTTTACGACAATTTTTTTGAAATGACCCCATTGTCATGCATGTGTTGATTGAAATGGTTTCAACATTTACTAAAATTGTAATGAATTATTACAACATTTGTAGACTATAAAATTAAGAGAACAGCCCTCGAGTTTTATTATATTTTGAGTTACTAACAAATATTTCTGTTCGCATTTTTGCATCTTGTATCACTTTCGCAAATGTAGTCGGTAAGTATCATACAAATTTAATCTCAATTTTACAATTACTTTGTTAGTAACAATATTTTCTTAATATATTGTAGGCTTCTAAAAATAAAAAATCACGCAAAGCAGACTTCATTCCATATCGAGATTCCGTATTAACTTGGTTATTACGAGAAAATTTGGGAGGCAACAGCAAAACAGCTATGATTGCCGCTATCAGTCCCGCGGATATCAATTATGACGAAACTTTGTCAACACTCAGGTAAGAAAGAATGTATTTCTTTTTATTTTATTAGAAATTGGAACATAATACGCTTTAAAAATAGTTCGCGAACAATTCTATACGTTAATGTAATAATCTTTTATAAGTTTTGAAAATGTATTGATTGTTCTAAATGCACATTTTTACAACTTTATAACTACGTACATTTGCTATTAAATAGAAAAATTGCAACAAAACTAGAGCACAATAGTTTTAAAGTAGCATTTCGCTCTATCTCGACGTATCAGCAAAATAATAAAACGAAAAATGAACACAGCACGTAACTTCAGAAAAGTTCAAACAAAATATAAAACATGTTTCAACTTCAAACAACAAAAATAATGCATGGAAGTTTGTAAAGTGTAAAATTGCTTACAATATATAAAGATCATGGTTTGTTTCTACATAAAATAAATAAATTTTTACCTACCGCTACCATAGTTTCCTGTTGCTGACACTGACATTTGAGTTTGAAAATTTAAATTTGGGTATATAGGCCATCCAGCGAATCAAGCGGTTTACGTCATCGTTTAGGGTTTTTTGAAATTTTCTTTATTTTTTTAAATATATTTTATTAACGGTATTTTATTGGTTTTTTTTATTATTATCATGTATTTGACACCTTTAATAGAAATAATTATATTTGGATATATTATTATTAAGTAAAATTTTGTAAATTTTTGCAAAATGACATTTGATTATATTTTTTTAATATTGTTAATTCTGAACATGTATATTACTAAATATTATATGTCTATATTATACTTTTTAACCTGTATTGTGATTTCATTTTGTTTTTGGTTTCCTTGTTCATTGTCAAAATGTCAAATGCTCTGTCATGTCAAATTCAAGAGCTTGTTGTTAATCTATTGACTTATTTTGAAAATAAAAAATAGATTGGTGGGTTTTTACTGAGGCAATATTTGGCTCTATTTGTTAGTAATAATTTGAAAATTATTTGAAACGCTATACGCAATGTATGGTATGCAGTATTCTGTATTTTTTTAAGGATCTCACATAATACTAGATAGTTTGTTGCATATACTACAAGAATGAAGTATTTATAACGGCGTAAGCAGTATCGTTCAGAATATTTTAAATAAAATTGGATTTCGCTGGAAAAATATTATACCAGACGTGTTTTTAAGAAAAATTTGGGTTTATGAAGACAACCCACAGATCATATTTTAATCCGTTTTACATGCTCATGTAAACTTTTTAACATATGACGTCATTATTTCTAGTGATATTGTATTTATGGCGTAAACCGCTTGATTCGCTGGATGGCCTATATTTATATCTTTTTATCGCTGTTATGAAGTTCGCTTTTACATTATATTTTGAAGAGGTTAAACAACACCTTTGTTAAACAAAAGCGCCGAAATAATAGTGGCCGCCATTCGTTGCGTAGAAATAAATAGTGCAAGGTATTGTGGGAAGGTAACATTGCCGTCTTACATTTTGTTACAACAGTTTCCACCGCGCGTTAATACATGACAAGTAGTCCCCAATATATAAATAACTTAATACAATAATTAGAAATAAACATGCAAATTTATTGCAACAAATTTTATTGGATGGTAAAAGTTTCGTTGAAAATTTAAACAATTTTGTGATAACTTGAGACATTGCGTAGAAATACAGAGCGCGAGGTGTTATGGGAAGGTAACATTGCCGTTTTACATTTTGTTACAAGTTTCCTCCGCGCGTTAATACATGCCAAGTAATCCCAAATATGTAAATAACAAAACGATAATTAGAAATAAACATGCAAAGATTTAATCAAATTTATTCAACAAATTTTATTGGATGGTAAAAGTTTCGTTGAAAATTTAAACAATTTTGTGATAGCTTGAGACAATAAAAGTGGATCCATTCATTGCGTAGAAATACAGAGCGCGAGGTGTAAGGCCTATTTATAATGAAGTAACGCAAGCGGTAACGCAGTTGCAGTAAGGTAACGCAAAAGATAAATGTACGGTACAGCATATACCGTTTTATAATGAAACGCAACGCAGAACCGCAGAAGTAACGTAACGCAACGCAACGCCAAAGCTGACCAACTTTCATCTTTCTACCTTACTTTTCGACCTCTAGCCAATCAGAATTCAGTGTTTGAGTTTTACTATAAAAATCTGTATTATCGATATGTTCGTGAACTGTCAAAATTACATAATAAATTCTACATTTTATGGTTAGACCGGTTAGATTTTCAAAGCGATACGAAGAATAATTATGGATGATAGAAAATTAATCGAATTAATCGAGAATCACCGAGACAGAAACAGTATGGCCGCAGCTATATCGTCGTCACTGTCCATTTCTATTCAAATTATTTTATACAATTATTTATATGTCATGTGTCATAAAGACTAAATAAAAGCGAGTTGAATTTCAAAAATATATACAGAATTCTTTTGATTGGTTAGAAATGCTATCATCGGCGTTATTATAAATCACATATTTTGTGTTTGCGTTACTGATTACGTTGCGTCGTTGCGTTGCGTTTTACGTTACTTCATTATAAATAGGCCTTTATGGGAAGGTAACAGTGCCGTTTTATATTTTGTTGCAACAGTTTCCTTCTCGCGCTGTTACATAACAACTAATCCCAAATATGTAAATAATTTAAAACTTGATAATTAGAAATAACTATGCAAAGTTTTAATCAAATTTATTGCAATAAATTTTATTGGATGGTAAAAGTTTCGGTGAAAATTTAAACAAATTTGTGATCATTCAGAAATATAATTTTTGTGAATTTTTTAAGTGGAAGAAGACGTTTCATAATCATAATGTTGAATTTGTTATTTCTGCGCATATTCAGGTACGCAGATCGGGCCAAACAAATCGTTTGCAAAGCCATCGTTAACGAAGACGCAAACGCTAAACTCATCCGAGAACTTAAAGAAGAAATTGCTAAACTGCGCGAATTACTTAAAGCTGAAGGCATTGACGTACAAGAAGGTAAGTTTTTACAATATTTCCTTTATTGTTTATAAGAAATTCAGTCATTTTTATGCCTATTTCACAGAGAAAATAACCAAAATTACAATAATTCTTACATTTTGATTTCTAACCTCGAAATACATCATGAAAATGGCTGCCAGCAATAGGCTATTGTACAAAATTGAACCAAATTCTCCCAAAATTTCTAGAATGAATAATAGAAAGTAAAGCTTGTATAATTGGCGTGTACATTGAGATGTAAATAATTGTATTATGGAGTTTAACGATAGGGATATTATTGTAATGTGTATTTGTGTGGAATTGCCGCATAGGGCCAGATGGTAAAGTGTTGTACGAGAAAAGAGAAGTGTGTCTGAGTCTGAGTAATAGTAAGTACTCGTACATTTGCTTTGGTGACGGCTTCGCTGCCATGCGATGATCCTACACGCCTAGCGAATCCCACCTGTCCTAATGGGGACACAATTTTGCGATCAAATATTGTTCTTTCTTTGTAACATTCTTTGTTTTCATGAAAGAAAATATTGTTTAATTTATAAAGACAAAGGTACCGCAGTATCGTGCCGACTTTACTTCGACAAAAATGGTAAATAACATAACCTAAAGCAAAAAAATCGGGCCGAATTAAAATCAGGGACTTTAGAAAAAAAATAACACATGTAATATGTATATACATTTTATTTTATGTAGGCTGTTTCAAAGAAAGTGTAATAGTTATTTACATTCGAGTGCGTGTAAGTTTTTTTTTCTTTTGACAAAATTTTTATTAATTAGCCAAAAAAACAATAATGAAATTTGATTATTTGAATTATCGCCATGTATGACGTAGAATTACACCGCACCAATGAATGGTCGTAAATCCATAACGTTTGTTTGTACGGGTAATGTAGATCTCCTGTTTGAGGTTTCAACAATAGTTTGGAGGTTAGTATTTTAGTTTGTCTTTTTGGTATCAATATTTTAAATTACATGTAACTACCTATGTGTTTATTTGTGAAGTAATTAATATATTTGAGAGCCCAGAGAGAGAGAGCAAAATTAACTAATGTCAAATTCAAGTTAGATTTTTAAACATGGTTTCCCTCTCCTGTTCAATATAATGACGTCACAGAAAAATTTCTTGTTTAATTTACTAAAAAACAAACAATTTTTTTAAAATAAAATTTATATTTTTATATATGTTTTCAACATAGCATTACGTACGAGGTCTGTCCGAAAAGTATCCGACCTTCCTTTATATTTCCCCGCTGCTGTTATTCTGCGTCATCGGGATGGTGGCATCCTTCGAAGTAGTCCCCATTTGATTGAAGAATACGCTTCCAACGGCCTTTCTACTTTTGGAAGCAGTCTTGGAACTCGTTTTTTGGTATTGCCTTTAGAGCATTCGTCGTATTAGTTTCGACTGTTTCTTTGTTGTCGAATCCGTGTCCTTTGAGCGACATTTTTATTCATGGAAACAGCCAAAAGTCGATGAGAGATTTTCATCATTATTGACCATTTCCAAATTGTCCTGAGCGATTTCAAGGCGAAGGTTTTTCTGCTCCACCGTTAGCAATTTCGGAATGAATTTCACACACACACGAACCATTTGCAAATTTTCAGTTAAAATCTTCCAAACACTAGTTTTCGGTATTCTCAGATCATATTCTAGTTCTCGCACAGTCAATCGACGATCTTCATTGATCACAAGTTGCACACGTTCGATATTATCCGGTGTTTTTGTCTTCTAAGGCCGCCCAGAACGTGGGTTACAATCTACAGATGTGCGGCCATCTTTGAACCATTTATACCAGTCTTTTATTTGTGTTTTGCTCATACACTCGTCCCCAAATGCCGTCTTCATCATTTTGATGGTCTCCACACAACTCTTTTCGAGTTTTAACCAAAATTTAATGCAAATTCGTTGTTTCGATCTTTCCGTCATTTTTTACAATAGCAAAATGCGACAAACGTAAAAAACACTTTGTAAACAAACGCATGCTGCACGTAAACTAAGGCGATCCGACCAAAACTGCGGCATCTAGGGAATTCGTGAAGCTTTACAGTTGACACTCGTACCTGGCAGAGGGCGCTAAAATTGTCAGGCGCGCAGATATGAAGGAAGGTCGGATACTTTTCGGACAGACGTCGTATATAATGATAGAAATCGGATTTTCAGTACCACGCAAGTAGCCCATTCTCAATAGACTTATATCAGCAATTTATTTGAAAAATAAAAATTCTTTAGCATTTTTTAGTGAAAATGAAGAATGTTATGATTTTCATGGACAATATTTTATTCGCAGTCCCCTATGTATTTTTGTATCGTATACAATTTGTAAGAGATGGCCGCACAAGCTTGGCTTTCTTTGTAAATATATTTATACAAATATGTATATTTCGTCGTATCGTATTGTATCGTGTATGTTTCATATGTTGTCGGTTTATCGATTATATTTATATTCATTTTATGTTAAGTTATACATATAGTTATGTTGGCAAAACTAACACAATCTTAATAAACAAATATTTCAAACTGTTACAGTGAAGTAAATTATCAACAAATATAAAAATACAGGGTATTTTCTAAATTTGTCTCGTGAAATGTAAATTGTTAGCTCATTTAACTGTCTATAGCTCTTATAGTTCTGGAGATAGCAATGGTGGCCCCATATAAAATGAACATTCTGTATTTCATAAATTTGAATCTTGTGTTAATATATGCAAGATAATTAAATATTATGGAGTCTTATGGCCGGTTGCACCAATATTTTAATTGAGCATTAAACATATTAAATTAAAATCAACACTTACATATTGAATGTTGTTTTTAATTTAATTTAATTTTCTGTTAATCCCAATTAGGGGGCATTTACCATAAATGAATTTAGTGTTTGTATTAATAAAATTCATTAGTTCACATTTAAATAATGACAGAAAATACTAGAAATCCATTCAAATAAATTTCTTAATATATTCAATTAATTTCTGAAAACCATTATTTATGCCATCTATACAATGTCCTTGAAAGCTGGGACGTTACAATGGATGCATTGCACAGTAATTGCCCTCTGACGTCTAAAGTCACTAGATATATAAAGTACCGCAATTGGCCGCCATATTGTGTCGAGCTTCGGCGCCAAATTTAAAATGGATTATCTTGAAACGAGTGCGTTATTACAAAGAAAAATAATCGGCAGTGAAATAAATCTATGAAGGTAATTAATTAATGTTGATTTTATGTTCATAATTTTTATAATATGCATACATATAAATAACTTATCAAAATTATAAAGAAAATAAAAAATAAGTACAATTAAGGTTAATTTTCTTCAGGTCGTTTGACATGATGACAGCGTTGACGCTAAAGTCCCCATATATAGTGACTTTTATAGGCACAGCCAACTATAACTAGATCCTGATTGGTCTGATTCCGCCATATTGTGTCTAAAAAACGTTCTTCTCTCTCTAACACATTGGTACAATGAATTGCGGAACTTTATATATCTAGTGACTTTACTGACGTCATATTAAGTCTGTCATCTAGCGATATTTTTGTAAAGCTTTGTAGAGATGATGCTTTGTTGCCACATAATTGATATATAATTAAATCAGATTGTATTAATTAAAAATTATTCTAATAATGCCAAAACAAATAAATTATTGCAATTTTGAATTTAAATATGATATATCCAATAAAGAAAAATGAATTTTGTGTCAAAATTAAGTTTTAAACAACAGTAAAATTAAATAATAAACGCAACTGGCAACAATGGATTATCTGTCATGTAATAAATGTACTTGTGCTTAGTTTGTGAAGCGTTGTTGAAATGTTATAAGTTTAAAAAATATCTCAAAACTATGGAACAAATGGAAGTAAAATGTGTTAGGAAACACAAATTATTTCGAAAATATTGTTCCCTAGCTTCTTGTAATGCTTCATCCCAATTATTACCGTATCATAAATTTCCGAAGAACCCAGAAATGAGAAAAAACTTGTTAATTTCATTAAAAATTAATACAGAAGTAATGTAATTCGCATTTGTCTGTTGTTAACATTTTAAGGAATGTGATTTCATACCAAGCTTTTTGAATTTAAAACTGACAACTATTTCATTTCATCATCTCTATGCGCAGAAAAACAACTGCGCTTTGAAAACATCTCATTTTTTACTATCTCTCTCACTTTGTGCAATGCATCCATCACGGACATTAGAAAGAGATAGAAGAGAGAGATAGCATGATTAGTTTTGACGTTTGGGTGACAGGTGTTCAGTAACTCCGCTGTAAAAGAGAGGTTAGTTTATTTATTTTGAAGAAATAGAACTGTGCTCTTCTCGCCAGTGTTTTATAAGGTCTGCAATATGTAATTGTTTTGTACTTGGTTGTTTTAATAAGTCTAAGGACCCATTTCGACACGATTTCAAGCAAACATGATAAGATGTGGTTGATTAATGTCATTCCGTGAATGCAAGTAACAGATACAACTTTAAAAAATTAATTTCTCTGTTATTACAAATAATTTTAAATCGGACAAAGACCAAAAACTATACAGATGTTCCATTTAAGTGTGCCACCATTGCTATCTCGAAAACCATAAGAGCTACGAGGTTGGTTAACTTAGCAAAGAACCACCATTTTACAACTAGTGGTTCTCAAAATACGGGACACAACTTTCTTATTTTAAATGGGACCATTTTTTTAAGGTTTTTCGATAGAGTATTTTTTCTGAATCCAACGATATAAACATATCATATACTAATGTAACAAAATAACTGAGAAAAATGCATGTTAAATTTATGTGTATTTCATTTATATCTGGCTGAAACAAGAGTGCTATGGATAGAAAACAATTGGACATATTGTTCTATCTAACATTAGCTCTGTTCGATGAGAAGTGCTTGAAGTGCAGACCAGAATAGTGCAGTACAGTGTAGTGTACACTAGTACAGTCTAATTATTGTGGTTTCATAAAACACACTAGTGTATATTTGGGCAAGTTTGCTCAGCTGTGAGTAATCAAGCCAAGCGTAGCCAAAGGTGTAAAAGGTTAGGTTGTTTATAAACACAGTCATATCATAAAGCTGCAAAGAAGTGACTGCAGAAATGTCTATTTTAAATAGCATAGTGTTTGAACTAATAAACGATTCTGACGAAGGTCAATCATTACTTGATTCTTCATCAGATTCAGAGACAAAAATATTAATTAATTCTTTATATAACAAAACAAAGAGAATATACTATATCTGAATCCATTATTTTAATTTCTCAATGTGTAAAATTTTAGGTTAATAAACAGACGTGTAGATAGGATAGAATTAAAATGTCTATCGAACAACATTTAGTTACCCCCACTCCTAGTCTGCACTTTCTACACCACCTCGCGAGTCAGGTCAGAAAAGTGAGCACTAGATCTTAAAATTTTTGTCATCGAACAGCCTGCCAGAAACTGCCCGTTTCTCATAAAACATGTTAGTGTAAGAAAGTTAACACTAGGGCGGCCTAGTATATGTCATCGAACAAAGCTATTGTTTCATTATTTGTTGTTAAATTTTATGTTCTTAAACTGTCAGGTTTAAGAAGAAAATGAATAATTTTACTCACAATGAAAAAGTAGACAGGTTCGAAGTGTCATAAAAATGCTCGGGATGCAATTAACATGTACATAGTTTATTTAAAAGAGTTCAATTATGCATTAATCAGAATGGGAGAAATTTTGAACAATTTTTATAATTTAATATTTATTAATTTTAATATTATTGTAGTTACACCATTGTTTGATTTGTTTATTTTTCAATTGTTTTCTATCCATATAGCACTCTTGTTTCAGTCAGATATAAATAATAGATATTTACACACCAAGTGAGCTAAGGTAATGTTTATCCATGAGAAGAAAGTTTAGCTCACGATCCCGAAGGGCGAGTGAGTTAAATTCTTCGAGTGAATAAACATTCTTAGCTCACGTGGTTTGTACAATATTTTATTCAATTTTGACGAAATAAAAAATTGATCAGTTAGTAGGCTAAGCATGACAATCGTCGCTGATAGACGTCAAGTCACATATTTAAAAAGCTTCATTGTCTGTCATTTATGTTGTAAAAAAATAATGAAAAGGGCTGATAATGTCTGATAAATTATGTGGTAAGTGTTATTTTCGTTTTTGATGTTATTTTTAAATGCATTTTTTGTTGCAGAGTGCCAGAGTGAGTTAAAATTTTGTGAGAGTGATTTAAAAAAAAAAATTATTCAATTTTGACGTTTTAAACTGTCATTATTAACTCCATAGCAACAACTATAAGTAACACTTTTTTCACATGTGAATTAAAATTTTTTTTAAATCACTCTCACAAAATTTTAACTCACTCTGGCACTCTGCAACAAAAAATGCATTTAAAAATAACATCAAGAACGAAAATAACACCACATAATTTATCAGACATTATCAGCCCTTTTTATTAACTTTCTTCTCATGGATAAACATTACCTTAGCTCACTTGGTGTGTAAATATCTATTAATTCACATGTGAAAAGAGTGTTACTTATAGTTGTTGCTATGGAGTTAATAATGACAGTTTAAAACGTCAAAATTTAATAAAATAAATATAAATTTAACATGCATTTTTCTCAGTTATTTTGTTATATTAGTATATATGTTGTAACCTTAAAAAAAAGTTCCCATTTAAAATAAGAAAGTTGTGTCCCGTATTTTGAGAACCACTGGTAGAAAAAAAAATATTTTTTTTTGCTCATTGTAATAGTCTTGTAAAATGGTGGTTCTTTCCTAATTTAACCAACCTCGTAGCTCTTATAGTTCTCGAGATAGCAATGGTGGCACACTTAAATGGATCAGCCTGTATATGAAGTTGAACTTTCAGAAGAAAAAATAAAATAAAAATATGGTAAATGACCCCATTAGACTTCATAATATTTAATTAGTAGATAAATTACTCTCTTTCAAAAATTTGTGCAACATTGTCTGTATCTTACACAAAAGTGTCCACAAAATATAGTGACTAGTTACTGTGTCCACTAAATGTCATCACTATAGCACAAACTAATAAAAAAAAAAATTAAATATTTCTTCTTGCCAATGTAACGAAGCTTTGCAGATTTCTTTGGCATCACAGAGCTCGCCGTATGTCTGCTTTTCAATCTGCAAAGTACTTATTGTAAATAAACGAAACTATGTACGATTTTTTGTTTGCATCGACAATACAGTACAAAGTATTGAGTACTATTTAGTTTTATATGGCTGTATTTGTAGTAATGAAGAAGAATTTGATGAAATGACGATACTCATGGAAGATTTCTGTTTAGGGCAAGAAGAGACTGTTAATAAATCGCCACAGAAAGAAAGACCGAGAAATGCTTCGACTACGATTGCCGAAGAAGCGGTAGATCAACTACAAGCCAGTGAAAAACTCATAGCTGGTAAGTGGATAACAAGTTTACAAAATATTTATTTTAGGTTTGTAACGTAAACATAACGCACCTTAGTTGATTTGGTATGCCACCGTCAGCTTTTATTGGGCTTCCAAATTATCAAGAGATGGCGCTGACGTCAAACGTCAAAATTCAAACGAATGGTACATTTTTCGCTGGCTTCCATAAGAGTACAATTGGTGTGAGACTAATTTTCGTAGTTTTTAATTTAATTTCGGAGTTAGTATAGTGTTTTTTTTTTTGTTAATTTCGGTAGAATTGAGTTTGATCTTTCTTGTAGTAACAATTTAGAGATAGTTTTAATAATATTTTAGTTAATAGGGTTAATTTTAGTAAGTATTTGTAGGTTAAGAGTATTTTAGTCATATTTTAATTAACAGTACATTAGTTTTTTTAATAAAAAAACATTTGATTTCCTTTATTTAGGTTGTATTTCATTGCCGTAATTGTACATATATTAATTTCTATCTACATAGCTTTACTTTTATTTAATTGTTTTTCTTTCATAATGAACAATTTTCTTTGCTTAGATTTAGATACTATTTGTAGATTTGAGAATTGTAGTGTATCATCTAGAAATATGGTGGAAGGCCAGCAAGTAATAAATAGTGGCCACATAATATTATGTGGTAAATATTTTCGGAGAAAACACCATCGTAACTTTAACCTATAAATTGTATATCTCCTAATTTGTTCATTAATTTTTTAAAAATCAAAAACTTACCTGTTATATTAGCAGTAATTCAGATCCTACTAAGAATAAAACAATACTAGCCGAAGATAAAAGCGTATTAAAATTCGTACACAAGTAAATACAATCCCTGTATAAAACAACCTACTTTGTACATGTACACTTCACTCAGTTCAGAAATCTGCCACCAGTGGCGCATTGTAATTTTGGAAGCCCAATACAGTAGAGACGGGCCGAAACCACAATAATAGTTATAGAAAAAATCCGGAACAGGCTGTAATTGTGAAAATGTTACATTTTCGCTAGCAAATTTAAGATAAATATTTCAATGTAATTGTAATTTCACGCACACTGGATAGCAAAGGTTACCTCGATATTTTAAAAGCAAATTTAAAACAAAGTGCCGAAAAATAGGGCCTTAACAGACAATTTTAATTTCATGCATCAGAAAAATTCGACAAATAATTCGCATCTATAAGAGAATGCGTACTGTATAAAATTAAATACATGCTTCATCATCCCTCATAGTTTCCGGACTTTAATCAGATTGAGAAAGTGCGGAAAATTCGTAAAATAAATAAGAATATAAAGCAAAAAAGAATTTAAAATTAATTACAAATAAAATGGCAGAATATAATGCCTTCGGTGACAAAAAATTTGGTACATTCAATGACTCATCACTTAGTTACTGGTGGAAAAACCAAAAGAAACCCCTCCAAGTATTATATTTCTTTATGAAACATAAATAAATGGTTTATTATTTAAATGTTTTGGTTATCGTACGGAGACTTTTTTTGTCATGAAATTATGAATATTTTCAATATTTACCCCATAATATAAATACATTACGTATATTATTTGTTTATTTTATATTTATAATAACGTAATATACTGTGTTTCATTTTGGATGAAGAGAAAATTAAATATATTGGGTTTTAGACTGCTATTTTTCCTAAAATACATTAAAACTACTGTCGGACGGAGACTTTTTTGTATGACTGTACGTGTTTAGTTTGATGCATAGTTTTCTTACTTTTAAATTATTTTATTTATGTTATGGATAATCAAGTATTTATTTAGATTTGGTCAACTGTAACATAACAATATTTAATTGGTTGACTATTCGGTTCCAGCTGGTTTTGTCATTGCAATAAGGGTCAAAATCGTATGATTCGGAAATATGTCCTGTCTCCCCTCTTTTCGTGGCCTAAGGGTGGTTACATGTTTTAAGCTTGCAATGTAACGTAAACTTCGTCCAACGCGTATATACAATGACGCAATAGTTACATACCCTAGTTCAGGGATGGCGAACCTTTACGTATGAACGTGCCTTTTTTTAAAGAAATGTTTAATAAGGTCATAGACGTGCCATCAAATAATTTTGACTTTGTGATTATTGGGAAAATAATAATAATAAATACTATCAACTCAAAACTCTTTATTTACTACAAAAAAATAAAAATAAAAATAAAAACATTTTGCAATGTTTCAATTATACGCGTAATTTAAATTAAAGTTTAATTAGTGTGACTTCTGTTGTTGCAGATTAGATGACAAATAACAGATGTTAGGGTTGTAAGATGTTACTTTTAGCAGAATGCATGCTGAACTGGAGTCATCTGTCAAACGGTTTCTAACCGAGTCTTTAATGTTATTCATCTCTGAAAATAATGACTCGCAGGCATAGGTCGATGAAAATATTGTTAAAATAGCATGAGCCAGCTTCTTCAAACAATTAAATGTGTCTGGTAACGCATTCCATGTTTCCAAAATTTTGTTATTAGCATTTTCACTTATATTACTTGTCAATCTTTCTGTTTCAATTAATTCTAACTCTTTCCTTGTTTCAATAAATTTTTGAATCCATATTGAGCTAGACTGGAAATCAATCAGCTGCATTTAAAATTCTTCAATTTCCAACCAATCGAATTGGGACAAATTCAGTTTATCAAATGACGTCACATCAGGGTACATAATAAACTTGAGTATTTCCGATTATTCTTTGAACTGAGAAAATCTCGCTGAAAATTCCTTCATTGAAGAATCAATCACAGAAATAAATTCTTCAGTAACTTGGTCTTCGTCTGGTTTCTCATGTATTTCTAATGCATCTAGTACATCATAATGAATTTTGTGATCAGTGACGTGCCCAAAATATTGTGTCGCGTGCTATTGGTTCGCCATCCCTGCCCTAGTTGGTTTGATGTGTGACCGCCAGCTTTTATACAGTGGAGACGGGCCGGGCCGAAACCACAGTAATGGTTATAAAAAAAATCTTAACAGACTGTATTTCTGAAAATGTGATTTTTTCGCTTGCAAATTTAAAAAAAAATACTTTAACCGTAACCTAACGCACAGAATTCATTTTGACGAAACTCGGATGGTTTCATTCATTTTATGGGAATTTAACCCTACTTTTTTCAGAAATAATGCTAAAATCACTGTAAATATAGCTTTTCGCGCCTTATTTTTTGTGGAATTTATTGGTCTTAATGGTTTTGCAAATACAGTCCAACTTCAGTAAGTCGAACTTCGATAACTCGTATTTTTGATAACTCGAATAAAACTGGTTGGCAATAGCGCCAAGAGTGAGAATTATGGGTAATTTTTACTTGATAACTCGAACTTCGATTACTTGAATATCTTTATAATTCGAACAGAATATTTGGCGCCAGCTTCAATAAGTCGAATTCTGGGGGAATCCCCTAATTACGTGATTTTGTAACATGATGACGGAGGCAGTTTGGTTTCTGCACTACTGAAGTTCAAACATATGCTTTGTTAATTATTATTAAGTGAAAAAAAAAATACTGTGCCTACTTGATTTATCACGTTTAAGACATTTTTATTCCTGATGATATGTCATTGAAACGTACTTTAAAAACTTTATCTATTGATGAACATTGAAGCTTTTTTTTAATAAAAATCAAAATAAAAAATTCTCTCGTCAGTCACAAATAACTGACTTTTTTACACTAAAATAATGTTTATAACTTTGATCTGTATATGTAACCATAAGGTAAGTGATTTTTACTCGAATAAATACATAAATAATATACCTATGCATTTTATTTAATAACCCGAAGTCTTGATAAATCGAACTTTTTTTGTGGCAAGTCATGGTTTGAGTTATTGAAGTTCGACTGTACATATAACTACCAATATAAAATTATTGAGTGATAGGTCTCCTAGACTTGGCTCAATTTTGTTCCATAATTAATAGGGCATAATTTTACTGCTGTATGGTACATAAGAAATACACATATAGTACATATACAGGCTGTTTCAAAGAAAGTGTAAAAAATTGAAGGGCATATAGTACTGACAAAAATGAGTAAAAAAAAGCTTTCAACATAGGTCTGATCTTCAACTGTTTCCGAGATAAATGAAAAATTGAAGTAAAACTGACAATGCTAGTGATCGAACAAAATTTAGTCTATACCAGTAAATAGATCATAAAAAAAAATTATATTGAACATTTTTCTCAATATCTAATAGTTACGAAATTATATGAAAATTAAATATTGGCCAAAGTTAACTTAGTACAATTATTTGATTTAAAATAAAAAAAAAGTACAGCTAAGATAACCTCTGAAAGGTAAATAAAAAGTCTTATTTAATTAAAGTCGTAACTCTTATAGTTTTCAAGATAGCACTTTTTTAGACGACCATTGTGATAAGTATGACATATCAACGTAGTAACCTAACACTGAAAGTTGAACTTATCACATTAGTGTTACGATATATTTCATATCGTAATAGTTGACACGGTTGCTAGGTTACTATGTCATTATTTTCAGGCTATATGTATACATTATTCATTTGACAGATGTCCGTACGTTTGAACCTAAATTTCAGTTTTGTAAAAAAAGTAAAATTTATTTAAGCTCGTCTAAAAAATAATGTTCATAACTTGTATGAAATACAAATATCTTAGCTCGTGTGTATTGACTTGCACTCCGCTACGCGTCGTGCGTCAATTTACACTCGCATGATATTTGGTATATTTCATAACTTGTTACGAAAATAACTATTTTGATTCAATTTGGTCAGTACTATATGCCCTCAATTTTTTTTACACATTCTTTGCAACATCCTGTATAAACACTCATGAAAATATATTACTTTATAATGATTGCCAGTCAAAACAATAACAACAATTAAACCAATTATATGACTCGTCTTTTCTCATCCATTTACCGTGACGTTAATTATTTATTTTGTTATTTTCCTGTCGTAGTCTACAATGTGTTTCATGATTTTATTCTGTTTAGAATTGAACGAAACATGGGAAGAAAAACTGAAACGAACAGAAGCCATCAGAGTCCAGCGCGAAGCCGTGTTCGCCGAAATGGGCGTTGCAGTTAAAGAAGACGGTAACACGGTTGGAGTTTTCAGCCCGAAACGGACGCCACATTTGGTGAACTTGAACGAAGATCCGTTCATGTCCGAATGTTTACTCTACTATATTAAGGTAAGCGAATATTCATGAACCCTGTAATATAGATGGATGTTAATAATTTACTAAATGAGTTGTAAGAAATTTAATATATGAGTGTAAACTGAAGAAGTTCTTTTCTTCTTGTAGGATGGAATAACTAGAGTGGGGTCAGCAGAAGCGAATATTCCACAAGATGTGCAGTTGTCTGGACCTCATATTAAATCAGAACATTGTATATTTGAAAATAAGGATGGGAAGATAACATTAATGCCGCAAGCCGGTGCCCTAACTTACGTAAATGGACGAGAGGTAAGTTTACGTTATTTTCTGATTTTTTTTGATATTATTCATGGAATCACTTCAGCATAATGTTGATATATTACATTATTTTGTAAGTTTCAACAAGAATAAAAAAATACTGATGTCTAAAAATGTTTTATCTGAAACTAATATTTTCAATTACTAAAAATACCGGTAAACATTAACTGAAATAAATTAAACACTGTTTTTTAAACCGGTTTTAAAAGAAAAGAGCGTTTTTTACTTTTTTAAACAGAAATAAAAGTATTGTAACTACTTGTTCGCAGAAACCAGAGCTGGGCAAGTTACTTTTAAAATGTAACTAGTTACAGTTACAGTTACTTCCAAAAAAAAAGTAACTAAGTTACTTAAGTTCCAGTTACTTTGGCGAAAGAACTAAGTTATTTACTAGTTACTTATTAAAAGTAACTTAGTTACCTTGAGTTACTTTCTAACTACTTTTAATGGCGTGAAGTGTAGACTTAGACTGTTGACTTAGTTATTGTGTAGTATACATATCAGGGAGTTTTTGCACTAACTACGTTAACCTAAATTTTACCGTTATTGCTTGGCAACACCCAATAAGATTATTATTGTTAATGTTAACGGACCTAGAGGGCTTTATTACCGCCTAGGCCCACGAGGCCACGGCCTAGGGCCCGCTTTGACAAGGGGCCCGCAGGGCCCGGTTGCTGTGATTTTTTTAAAAATTTATTAATTTATTTTTCAATTTAGATTTCTTATACCAAGATATAAAGAATCTACTTTCTTTCTAACATGACATGACCATTATAATGTATAAAACATGCAGACATTATTTCCTAGACTTATTAGTGGATAATGATTAATTTTTACTTTGACTAACTTAAGTTACATTCTAATTTCCGAGTAACTTTAAGTAACTTAAGTTACTCAAGTAACTAGTAACTAAAAACCGTAAAGTTACCAACTACTTTTCCGCAGCAAGTTAAGTTACAGTTACAGTTACCATATTTTAAAAAGTAACTAAGTTAAGTTACAAGTTACGTAAAAGTAACTAGTTAGTAACTAAGTTACTAAAGTAACTAGTTACTGCCCAGCTCTGGCAGAAACTAATGAAAACCAAAACTTTTGACGAGCGTAAAAAAGTAATTTATATAAATTTTCGGTTAACCATAACCCGTTATTTTTTTGGTTTCTTGCCGTAATAAGTGAACTTTTATAAAAATTAAAGATAACTACTCGAGTTTAGTTTTTAGTGGGTTTGAGTTTTTTTATAATTTTTTAGGGATTTTTTGTTTGTATGAATACACGAATTAAGCGTGTCTTAATTACAATTATTTTTATTGCCATACAAGTGTAATAGGTACAGTGGACGTTTCGGGTAATAAATTAGCCCATCATCAACAATTTTAAATTTCAATTTTAACTTCTAAAACAAAGTGGAACAGCATGTTTTGGTGTTACATTGTCGCGGTGGTTTTGCCGCGAAACCACATTCAATTAAAAAATAATAATAATAATAATAATAATATTTACGAAACAATTAGTCATAACCACTAACATAAGTCTAGTAATAAATATATAATAAATGTACAGGGTGTAAATTGAAAAACGAGACATAGGCGCTTAACATGATAAATCAGTTTTTCTTTGTACAAACGTTACCTAATTATTTTATGCAAAAATGCTTCAAGTAAAAGTTATAGAGATTTAAATTCTACATCTAAATCATGTAAAACAAGTATTCTAGCTCTTCAAATAAACGTAAAAATTAATTATAAACTTACAGTTTTTATGAGTTTTTAGTCTAGACAGCCATGGATTTATGACAAAAAATAAAAAAATGCATTGTTTTTAACAGTTAATTGAAACTAAACAATATTACCTTTTCGTTTTTTATGCTAATTTACTGCTCTAATCCAAATTTAGTTCTAATTGACAGTTAAAAACAATACATTTATTTATTTTTTATCATAAATCCATGGCTACCTAGACTAAAAACTCTAACTTTATAATTAATTTTTACGTTTATTTGAAGAGCTAGAATAATCGTTTTACATGATTTAGGGCCGGTCTTATAAAACTATTTAATCAACAGTTAAAATTTAGTTAGCTACTAAACTAATTTAACTGAAGATTTGGGTATTATAAAAGTTTAATAACAAGTAAATTGACCTATTAAAGTAACTGCGGAATTTCATGCTATTAGATTTAAATCAGTTGTTAAAGAAACGTCAAACTGTATTTTTTTGTTATGTTTATTTTAAAACAATTGAAATAGGGAGCTATTTACTTTTTAAATATTTGTTTAAGAAATGTATGTGTCGAGTATGTCATCTTTAGAGTCTGTATCATCAGTGTCCTCGGATTCATAAACAGATAATGATGATGCATTTATATTTGCACTAGGTAGGCTACCAAAATTGTTCCGAAACAGGACAAATCCATATGAAATATATGATGGCAATGGCTCGTACCACGATCACGGTTTTAACTAAAACACTGTTTTAAGAAATGTCAAATTTCATTATTTAATGATGATAATAAATACTATGAAATTTATCAAAATATGATTTTAAAGCAGAACGTAGTTTGTATTCAAACAAATATTTTTAAATAAATTGTTCTTCTAACATAAGGGTGAAATTACATTTTGAAATTAGAATTTGACATTTCTTAAAACAGCGTTTTTGTTAAAACCATGATCGTGGTACGAGCCATGAGTTTAAAAAGAGATTTCGATTGTTAAAACAATGTGTGTTACACATATTGGGACAGATTAAAGGAAATATAAGACCACTAACATTAAGAAATATGTCAATTTCCGCAATGAATCAGCTAGTAATAACCATTTCCGCAATGAATCAGCTACGATTTTACGCAACCGGGTCGTTCCAAATTATATGAAAATAATCTTCAACAATCACCCCTATTCTGTAACTCAATCGATAACTTTTTTCGATCGATAATAAATTGTAGCCAATAATTATAGTAGACACTGAATAAAAAAATGAAACTGGCAGATGATACATTTGTTTCTATTTGTCAAAAATTATTATCGATCGATAACTATTATCGATTGAGTTTCAGAATAGGGCGAAATATCTAATAGGTTATATTTTTCAATATCAATATGATTTTTCTCACGATCACGTTTCTTTTTCAACTGTCAAATCAACTGATTTACGTTTATAACGAATGTGAATATAGAAACTTTTCACAAAACCACAAACACACTACTAAAATTTAATTAAATCCCCCGTTAGTTATTTGATAGTGAGATTAGTTTTATAATACCCATTTCTTTTTTAATGGTCCATTTAATTTACTTGTGTAGAATTTAAATCTCTGTTACTTTTACTTGAATCATTTTTCTATAAAATAATTAAGTAACGTTTGCGCAAAGAAAAACTGAATTCCCATGTTAAACGCCTATGTCTCGTTTTTCGATTTACACCCTGTACTAACAGCCATTGTTTTCCACTAACTTTTCAAATTTTAACAATATAGGAAGATAAACCTGTCAAAACTCGTATCACAGAATTATTGCATACCGATACATTTGAGTTTCAACCTACACTACACGTCAAGAGATGGCACTGCTTGCTATCATGTGTATTATCTATGGTTGACGGTTTTAGTGGATATTATGAGCTGTAGTTTCTTAAAAAACGTTCTCTTTCTTCATATTTATCTTTCTCTTTTAAGGTAACAGAACCAGTTGTCCTGAAAACCGGCTCCCGCGTCATCCTCGGCAAAAACCACGTCTTCCGTTTCACCCAACCGGACGCCGCCCGCGAGCTCCGCGAAAAGGGCTCTCCTGCCGGCGAAACCGTCGACTGGAACTTCGCCCAGATCGAACTCCTCGAAAAGCAAGGCGTCGATCTCAAAGCCGAAATGGAGAAACGGCTCCTCAATTTGGAGGAGCAGTTCAGGAAGGAGAAAGAAGAGGCGGATATGGCGTTTGAAGAACAGAGGAAGAGCTACGAAGCTAGAATTGACGCACTGCAGAAACAGGTGGAGGAGCAGAGTATGACGATGAGCATGTATAGTTCGTTCACGCCGGAGGATTTCAACAATGAGGATGATATATTTGGTAAGTGAATGATTTGAGTGATAGAATGGTAGTTTAGTGGTAGTTAGTGTAGGTTTTGATTAGTTGCAGGATCATATCACCAGCTTTTTTACTTATTTTAAACGTGGTAAAATATTCAAACGATTTTACTTTTGGTATAGTTCAGAGAATATACAAGAGTCTCTAAAAAAGCGGGACATGGCTTAACCACAGATTCCTGAGACTAAAATAAGACGATTTAACTAAACTTCCCTTTACCGGAAAGTGTACCGTTTACCCAATATTCAGCTTCAAAGTTCTTAAAAAAAATAATTTTGCTTGTAATAACAAAACACTTTATTCGATTTGGATGAAATTTGGTATGACAATTCATATGGTTATGTCATCTTTTAAGATGATACTTGTTATTATTAGTGAACCACTCTATTTAATTTGTGATATGTTACGGTTCACACAGAAAAAATAAAACGTGAGTGTTTGCACCGTTAAATTTTTAAAATAAATTTTATCTATACTTGCCGTCAAATAGTTATGGACTGGAGATTTCTACACTGATGCCAATTTTTTTAAGTGTCTACCTGTACAAATATCTGTAATCTGTCAATGTCATTTTATATTCTGACATTTTCGTTAGTACTTGCGTGCGCTTTTTATTCTCAATCCTATAAATTGCATTAAATTTAGACTTTTGAAAAGAAATTGAATGAAACTCATGAATTATATAGTCCTGGTTCTTATAAAAAAATGTTTAGAAGAACAAGATTTAAATATGCAGGCAAAAACAGTTACTGCCAATGTACACAATTTTTTCAAAAAATTTGCGTTACTTCCTGGAAGAAATTATAATTTATGAAATAAAAATAAAACTTTGGATTTGAATGCAAAAGCACGTGTTGGCAGATCTACTGTTCACCTAATAATTAATTATTCTTACCTTTTATTTATATTTCACCGGTTATCGTATTTTAACGCAAACGCGACCTTAGCTTGATGTGTGGAAACTGTGGTCAAACTATAAATATAAATTTTCCACAGAGACAATTTTTATATTTTATTTTACGTATTACTGTCTTACCTTACTTATTTGTTATATTATTTTCTCCATTTACGGTGTATTAAAAATTTTAATTAGTTTTAAATGTATTATATGACATTTGCGTTCATTCCTGGTCATATCAAGTTACAAGCGGCAACACCGCTGGGCAAGGAAAAGGGTGCGGAAACGGATAGAAGTGGAACACCAGTCTATAATCATTTGACGGCGAGTATATACCCAAATCATTCAAGCAGCCAATGCACGTCATCACTTAGTGTAAAAACCTTAATGCATTAAAATCACTAATAGTGAAAAATGAAATAAAATTTCAATCATTTTATAACCGTCAAAAAGTGTATAGCCTTATATAATTATTATTAAGATGAAGAGTAGAGTTTATTACTTATCGTATATGACATGAAAAATATATAAATAATGTACATCAACGTCATATTATTCGTTTAATTGTTGCTATAGTTGGCAACATTGATAATTTGTATGTTCATACTGTCAAAGTTATTATTTGAAAAATATTTGTATCGTGTTTGAAACATCTTTGTACGTTGTAAAGGCCTATTTATAATAAAGTAATGTTAAACGCAACGCAACGACGCAACGTGACCGTTAACGCAAACACAAAATCTGTGAATCTGCCAAAGGTAGCACTTCTAATCAATCAGAAAAATTCGGTATATTTCTTTGAAATTCTGTTCACTTTTATTTATTGTCTTTATATGGCATACGTAAGTGTAAATAAGGTTAGTACTGTAAAATAATTTAAATAGAAATTGAGAGTGACTAAAATATAACTGCTTTCATAAAGATTGTAAAACGTATGTAAACGTACTAGTACATGACGTCACACATATGGTTACTTTTATTCAATTTTTATTAATGACGTGCATTGGCTGCTTGAATGATTCGGGTATATGATAAAATTCTAAAGTGCGTAGTTGTTCGCCTTCAATATCCATTGTTTTTTTTTGTTTGTTTTGTTTTTCTGCTTCTATTTGCAGATTTCGATAATGACGTCACCTCACACCTCACAGATTCAGTGTTGTCGCGGAGAGAACATCACAATTTTGTGCTATTTAAAAATTGGAAATAATTTTGAAATATGAATTGTTTATTAGGCATTTTCCAACACACATTCTTCAGATTCTGACTGATTACTATCATTTGCCATCATTCCATCTTGTTTTACTTTGCTCTACTACTACTACTGCTTGTCAATATTTGTTTTTGTGTACATGCACTCATTTATGATTTGCTTCTTGTTCTGAGACTGATTGGGCGCGCTTGCGGTTTTTCAGTGAACCCTCTTTTTGACATAGAGTGCAATTGGACGGAACGCGAGTTCGAGCTGGCCAGCAGTGCCTGGCGGAAGTGGAAGTACCACCAATTCACCTCCCTCAGGGACGATTTGTGGGGCAACGCCATTTTCTTGAAGGAGGCGAACGCTATCTCCGTCGAACTCAAAAAGAAGGTAAGGGATTTTGGTTCAACAGAGTTTTTAACAGATAGCAGAGCAGTTTCTTCTACATATTATTGATACCCGTAATCGGGGGGATTTCCTTTTTTAAGGGTAATTATTAGCCTTAAGCCTCATTCACAAGTTGAATTTAGTGGTTAGTGTTACCAGTAATGGTTAGCGTAGAAAGCTTGACATACTTAGTTGTACTACAGCGTTCACATTAATGAAATTAGCGCAGCGCAGGCAGGGTTGTTACGTAAAAACCAGGGTGGTTAAAACCACTGGTTTTAACCGGTTTTAACTGGCCTGGATTTAATATAATTTTGACCACTGGTTTTTATCGAGTACTACTCAATCGACATGAATTCACAAGTAGGGAAGTAGGAACATAATATATTGATTTATTTACTGTAATTGTTGGTGGAAAGATGTTAAGTATTGAATTGTATTTATATGTTTTTTATTGTAAGTAATCACAGAATATAAAGATTATTACAAGATAAACTTAAACAACATTGCGTAGTAAAATATAAAAATAGGAAAAATATACAGTAAAGAAAATACATTCTGTATCGATTGTTAAAATATTCTTACATAAATATAAAAATATATAATAATATAATAATGATAAGTAAAATTATACATTAATATTCTTCGTCGCTAGCAACCTTATCATCCTGTTTAGTTTTGAAATTTAACATTTTGTAACATGTTACTAATTTGGAGGCTGTTTCTAGGCCTAATCTATTTCGTAGTTTGGTTTGTATAAAACTAAAATTTGAAAAAATTCGCTCGATTCCGGCAGAAGAGGCAAAGCAAGTTTGTAAACTTACAAGTGTTAACTTGTACACCCATCACACAGAGCACAATAATGCACGAAAGATCTTGTTAGCTCGTTCATACACGCACCTTGTATTCATGTTTCAACTTGCACAACACGACGAACGAACTTTTATGTTACATTTCAGTAAAAATAGATGAAAAACAAGAAGTAAGTTTTAAAATATTGCTTATAAATAAAATATTTTTCGAGTATTTATATGTCGGTTTTAAAAACGCATGGTAAAATTTTAATAATTATTACTTTAAGTTATGTATGGTTTAAACCAGTTTAGGACGGTTAAAACCAGTTTTGACCAGTGTCCTGGTCAAAATCAAAAAAAGTGGTTTTTATAACAACCCTGAGCGCAGGTCTGCGCTAAGTTCAGTTAGCGCAAGAGTTTGTAAACGCCAAACTTTTTGGTTAGTGGTTAACAGAAATAGCCAGTCACAACACAGAGTAGAATGGTAAAGATATATTACAGAAAAAGAATAGGCTAGTTTATTCAACAACTATTCATGCGTTGAATTCCATCAGTAATTGAAAATGACGAATAAAGAAACGGGTTGCTGAAACAGTGATCTCTATATACAAAATGGACCGGCGGCTTGAATAACTTGCGTGTATCCACCGAGAATACCACCCGCCTAACTGGTGGGGCGTCTATCTCTCTCTAACTTTCGTGTATAGTTGGACCAAGCAGATATGCGAAAATGTATTTAAGCTTTCTTCTTCATGTTCATGCGTACTTCTCACTGTTAGAAAGAGATAGCCACCCCACCATGGCAGTTGAGTGGATACAGCTCGCGCCGTTGTAAAGAGATAGGAGTCGCCGGTCCATTTTGCATATAGAGGTCACTGTGCTGAAAAGTGCGATGAATCTCCTAACCTTAAATATCAACTGACAGTTAACCACCAATTAACAGATATGGAAAGTTTTATAGTTAAAAGAACCGTCGCTCTATTGCAATCATCAGTTTCTTCATCGAACAACGAAGAATCTGATATGGAAGTCATAATGATCATCTACATCTATAATCATCTCCTTTCCGTTGTGAACGAGATGTAATGTTTTCTTATTTGAATTAAGCATTTGGTTTTCTTTCATAATCTTACACCCTCAAGTACGAAACAAACGCAAATGTCAAAAATATAAGCTAAAAACATTTCGTTAGACCCCATCACAACCGATCCATCGGAAATCGTAAAATCTATCGGTAGTCAAAGCCGATGCTTGCGATGAATTTATGATGGATAGTGCTCGGTTATTAGAAATGGTATGATAAATTTCATCTGCAATTCAACAGTGAATAAAGAAACGATGTGATGAATTTACGATTCATACGCATTAATAGTCATCTGTGAATAAAAAAGCTCGCCCATACTATTTCCGATGGATCGGTAATGGGGGATCTAACCAAATGTTTTTAGGTTATATTTTTTAAGATTATACAGAGAAATTCTGAAATACATTTTAAAATCCATTTGTGAATAAACACTATGTTTTGCACATAGTTTTTAATTTTAATATGGTGTCTTTAAAGTTTTTCTTATTATTATTATGAATTCCATATCACTGCTGTTATTGCTGTCATCAGATTCTTCTTGTTCAATAAAAAATCTAATAATCAGTGTTGCCAGATCACTACAACGCAAAGTCGCCTTGTCAAACTAAAAATATCGCCAAAAGTCGCCAAGTTCAAAAATCAAAATTGAGAGGGTCACCCTGGAATACTGTTTTTCATTTTTCCAATAAGTAAAAAAACACATTTGAAAAATAAATCATTTATTTAGGGTCAATCTTACCATTTATAGTTAAAATTTCAACTACCAGTTAAATAAACAAAACCAAAACGAACTAAACTGTCAAATAACAAATTTATAATTGCTGTCAATAATCCGATTTAATATTTAACTAGCAGTTAAAATTTTAACCGGAGATGGTAAGATTGGGCCTTAGTAGACAATACAAAGATATAAAATTGAGATTATTTGTTTAGTAGGTACTTTGAATAATTTGCAGATGGTAGCAAGGGCGGCAGTGGTATCATAAGAAAAAATAACTATTTATTATGCAACCAAAACTATACATATGTAAAACTATCATCTGGAAAGTCCCAATATTAAAACAATGAAAATTAAACAAATCCATAGGTTTTAATTGCCAATTATTTCTAATTAGTCGCAAATTTAATCGCCAGTCGCCAAACTAAAAATTTTGTCGCATAACATTTTAAAAAGTCGCCCAAATGGCGACAAGTCGCCCAAATGGCGACAAGTCGCCAAACTGGCAACACTGCTAATAATTGCAATAGACCATTCCAGATTGACGTCACCTGACCTCCACAGGAATGATTTTAACCTCACTTTTGAATATTTTTAAAAATTATTTAATTATATATCTTTTGATAAATATCGAGTAATTTTGATTTTGATACAATTCATTCATAAAATTAAACCATAAACTTTTCCATGGCTCCATCATTGAGTAAATTATGTATGAAATTTATTTCTGACAAGCTGCCCCTCACGAAATTCATTTGTTCTGGATTGATGTATAGAGCGAGTTCTTTTAACTATAAAACAGTCCATTGTGAACTGATGGTTAACTGTCAGTTGATATTTAAGGTTAGAAAACATCGCACGTTTCAGCAACCCGGGCAACCCGTTTCTTTATTCGGTCGCAGCGGCTTTCCATCGGGTCCATCAGCTATTCATCGTAATTTTCAATTGCTGATGAAATTCACTGCATGAATAGTTGTTCAATAAAGAAACTCGTCTAATTCTGAGGACTATAACTACCCCAAATTACGAATAAAGCGTGTTAGATATAGACGTTAATTTCACGTATTGTAAACGCTGTTTTACAATTTATAACTATTAATTATAACCACTAACCATAACTACTAACCACTAATTTCGTGTTGTTGGCTTTCCAGTATATTTTTTTTTAAAATATCTAATCAAGGTCATCTGAATCATCTGTTTATTATTTTTAGACTTATTTTTTCACCTTATGTTATTCTTCCTAAATATTCGTAGGCTGTAATCTATTTATTTCTACTGTTTTTTTTTTTATTATTTTTTATTACGATTACTTTTCTCGTATTTTTATTAATTCCCATTTCCATCGTTTTTATTTTTTCCTCCATCCAGATTTTCACTTGTTCGTTCAGAAGCAGTTTCAATATACTTGATCATAACCTATTTGTAATTTATTGTCATATTGTTTGTAGGTCCAATTTCAATTCACCCTTCTCACAGACACTCTATATTCACCGCTTCCTACCGATTTGCGTCCAGCTTTGGCTGATTTTGAGGAGGATGAAGATAGACCTCTTCCTCGAACTATCGTCGCCGTAGAAGTCCAAGATACCAAGAACGGAGCTACGCATTATTGGACTCTGGATAAACTAAGGTAAAATATATATTTGCTTTGCTTAGCTTGCGATTAATGTTCTAGTAGTTTGTAGATATGTTAATTGGTTATGATAATTTTAATTATTAAACACAGCAGCTGTATGATACATTGGTGAAAGATTTTTAATATTTCCAGCTGTTTTAAGACATATAGCTGATTATTTTTTAACATTTCTTAAAACCAATAAAATGTTTCATTACTACTACTATTGGCTTCCCTGACTTCCTGTAGATCAATAGACACTTACAAAATTGCAATTTGCATGAGCGCCTCTAACGGCGAAGCATAGAAATCAAGGTTGCTATGGTTACCCCGTACAAACAAAGACCTGTCATCAGCCGTAGACTTTACACTCTAGCCATCGTTTTAGTTGAATAATCGAATGATCTTCAATATTATCAAACAAAAAAGTTGCCCCAGACACATCTTCTGGTTTTAAACTCATTTTTATTAAACACAACGTACACATCACAATAAAGAATTAGGTTTAACATTGAATAACATATGTGAATACAATGACAGATAGGAACAGGGAACGGGACGCAAGACAACGAGGGGAGGTTTGTTTGTATGCATGACCTTCTACCGGGTGTCTACTTTTTTTTCTGAACATAGGAAATACAATATTAATTTTTTAAATCCCCGATATCTCTTTACCTATTAACTTTAGAGCAAAAAGTGTGGAATACTAATTTGTTTAGAATTAAAAACTGCATCCAATGAGCCTAAAAGAATTATCCACTGTTTGATATTTAAGTATTAAAAGTTATTTTAAAAAAATGTTTATTCCGTCATTTATGGGGACCATTTCTAATTTATTTTTTATGTATGTAATTAAAATTAAATAAGAGAAAAACGAGTAATAATATGATACAAAAAACTTTATTAGAATAAATGTTCAAATAAATTTCCATTAACAGCTAAACAATATCCTAATCTATTGTAGAACTCATGACGAACGGCACTTAATTGTCTTTGAGTAATCCTACTACATTCTTCGTCAATCGCAATGGGGGAGTTCACTTATATTAAATTTGTAGATAAGATTTATTTATAACTGTTTCTAATCGTATTAGTGTATTATTAAATATAAAAAAATATAATTTTATTGTAACGCTTTTTTTTACCTCTCGCTAAGAGAGGTATTGGAATCATGCTAAAATTCGCATATCCAGATTTTTGTGAATAAGCACGATTTAAGATCCCTAGAACCCGATTATAACATTTTTACGATGATGTCTGTGTGTGTGTGTGTGTGGATGTGTGTATGTGTGTGTGTGTGTGTGTGTGTGTGTGTGTATGTATGGATGTTGGAGGGACGATTCCTCAAAAACTATAAGACTTAAAAAATATTTAACTGCAGTTTCTTCAATCTGACATTCCTGGGAAGAGCTGAAAAGGTTTTGGTAACAATTGAACAACCGGAAGTAGTACTTTCTTAAAAAAAAATTCTAAATATAATTTTTTGGAATTTTTTTTTATTAAATATTGAAGAACATAAAATTCTCCATCTAATACACTTAAAATTTTTATTATATCTTGTATAGATTTAGAGATAAAGACACTATAATTTATAGAGTACACTAATCGCAGAGGCCAAGGCACTAAGGAAACCAGTTGACAAATTCCAATGTTTATAACATGACACATGTCATTGTCAAATATCAACATTTTTAGTGACATTCTGATAGCTTTTTCTGGGAAGTATATTTAATTTTTCTTATTGTTTTATTAATTAAATATTTGAAATCATAGGTAAAATTGTGGTAAAATGCATATATCCATCAGAAATGCCGCCAATCTGGTTAATGAATTGGAACAATCTCTGACATGAAAATGATATAAAATAGATATAATTAGAATTATATGTGTGCAGAAGACATGTTAAATACAATAAAAAATAATATTTGGGTAAAGTTCTGTAATTTTTTGTTATAAAACGACGGTTCGATAGCAAAGTGCAATACAATACATATATAGCCTAATATGGAAATGGCGAGAGGTCTTGTGCTGGCCACAACAGATTTTTTAATTACGTAAAAGTGTAGCATACATTTAAATCGTCCGCCAATGACGTCACGGGATTCAAAGGTGCTACTTCCTTTTGTGCAGATGGCGCTGTTGTCTTAATAAATGACATTTGAACAAACATAAACACAAACATAACCTTTGCATTAAATGTCATGCCTGTATGTATAATAACAATACTGCAAGAAAGAATAATAATGTAACAACATATAAACACAAGAACATAACCTCTGATAACGTATGACAGTAGCGCGTATACAGAAACAGAACAAGTAAGTTAAGACTTACGGACATACACTTTTCTTTATTAATGCGTGCTCTGTACGTCGATGATATTACTGGCACCGGAAGTGAGGTTGGTGACGTCACAATTGCGGGAATGGTCATAGTAAAATATTCGCCGCTATTTATCTCGGGTTTGAAGCCGAATTTTCAAGAAAAAAAAAATCGGGAATTTCTAAATTTAAAAATACTATAACATAATATAAAAATAAAAAAATCATGAACTCCCCCATTGTTAATTCTTGTATATCATTATACTGCGCTGGTATATTTTTTCTTTTAAATGTGGCCATAAAAAAAATCACAAGGGGTCAAGTCAAGGTTACAGCAGATAGTTTATAACCATAAATTCACAAACGTCAAACTAAAACATTCTGCAATCGTATTGTTTTATTTTCCATGGCATACTGAAAATTGCTTGAATATTGTAAAACTTAATTGTTATTTTTTTTAAAGATATAAATTCATTTGGGTAAATCTTTTAGGCTCATTGGATGCAATTTTTAATTCTAAACAAATTAGTATTCCACACTTTTTGCTCTAAAGTTATTAGGTAAAGAGATATCGGGGATTTAAAAAATTAACATTGTATTTCCTATGTTCAGAAAAAAAAGTAGACACCCGGTATATCTTTCTTGCAGTGACGTCAATGTTGTAAGTATCTATTGCAATTGTGTGTCTATTGAATATGGTCTATTAGAAAACTGTCGAAGTGTCAGCCACCTACTGTAGCCCATCATCTAAATTCAAAATTTTAGTGAGAGTGTTGGTTAGCTAGCGGTGTGTGATGATTTCCATGTAGACAGCGGCTGGAGCTGATGCGGCACGTGTACAATGAGGAGTTGGCAGAGTGTGAGGGTCCTATGGCTTGTGCTATCCAGCAACAGATGCAGATGCAGGCTCAGGCTCAGCAACACCATCACCACTCTAGTTTCCAACAGCCCGACCTGTTGCGCTGCCTCACGCAGTGCCCGCAGCCGCCGCCGCGCTTCACGCTCTCGCTCGCGACCCTCCTCCCCTCGAGGTTGGTGCCTGCAGAAACGCATGGCACACCACAACAAGCGCGCTTCTTGGCGAACGTTGTAAATAGTACGATGTGGGTAGCGGGCTAGTTACAACTTCTTCCGCTAGATGTCTTTACTACAGCCCCTTTTGGATTAAAGTCACTAGATATATAAAGTACCGCAATTCATTGTACCAATGTGTTAGAGAGAGAAGAACGTTTTTAAGACACAATGGCTGGTAGTGCGAGCTCGGTTTTAACTAAAACACTGTTTTTAGAAATGTTAAATTCAAATTTCAATATTTATTTTCACCCTTATGTTTAAAGAACAATTTTTTAAAAAATATTTGTTTGAATACAAACTGTTCTGCTTAAAAATCATATTTTGGTAAATTTGTTATTATTTATTTTTATTATTAAATAATGAAATTTGACATATCTTAAAACAGCGTTTTAGTTAAAACCGAGCTCGCACTACCAGCCAATATGGCGGAATCAGGCCAATCAGGGCAGTGACCTCTATAATACAAAATGGACCGGCGACTCCTATCTCTATACAACGACGCGAGCTGTATCCACTCAACTGTCATGGTGGGGTGGCTATTTCTTTCTAACAGTGAGAAGTACGCATGCGTCAGCTAGTACCAGTACGACGAATTAACGATGAACATGAAGAAGAAAGCTTAAATACATTTTTGCATACCTGCTTGATCCAACTATACACGAAAGTAAGAGAGAGATAGACACCCCACCAGTCAGGCGGGTGGTATTCTCGGTGGATACACTCAAGTTATTCAAGCCGCCGGTCCATTTTGTATATAGAGGTCACTGAATCAGGGTCACATCAGGATCTAGTTGTAGTTGGCTGTGCCTATAAAAGTCACTATATCTGGGGACTTTAGCGTCAATGCTGTCATCATGTCAAACGACCTGAAGAAAATTAACCTTAATTGTATTTATTTTTATTTTCTTTATAATTTTGATCAGTTATGTTTCGTACTTATATGTATGCATATTATAAAAATTATGAACATAAAATCAATATTAATTACTTGCCTTCATAGATTTATTCACTGCCGATTATTTTTTTGTAACAACGCACTCGTTTCAAGATAATCCATTTTAAATTTGGCGCCGAAGCTCGACACAATATGGCGGCCAATTGCGGTACTTTATATATCTAGTGACTTTACTTTTGGATCTATTTCCCAAGCTTCATCTTCATCCTTGGAGATATATTTGAGCGGTCTATATTTTTTGCGTAAGAGCTGTTTGCCTTGTTCGGCAATTTTATAATGGCGGACATTAAAGAGCAGTGTATAAATATCAAGTTCTGTTTCTTGTAAGAGAAATCCTGATCGATTTTTGACTTATTTCAAAATTTTATTATAATTAGAATAATAAGAAGACTATCTAGAAGAAAAAAAATAACCACGAATTCTAGTAAGACTCAAATAAAAAGAAATATCTGTTATACTCACCGTCAAATGATTATGGACTGATATCCCTTTCCGCACCCTGTCCCTTGCCCACCGGTGTTGCCGCTTGTAACTTGACATGACTAGGAATGAACACAAATGTCATATAATACATTTAAAATTAAAACTAATTAAAATTTTTAATACATCGTAAATGAAGAAAATATTATAACAAATAAATAAGGTAAGACAGTAATACGTAATATAAAATTGTCTCTGTATAAAATTTATATTCATATTTTGACCACAGTTTCCACGCATCAAGCTAAGGTCGCGTTTGCGTTAAAATACGATAACCGGTGAAATCTAAATAAAAGGTAATAATAAGAATAATTGATTATTAGGCGAACAGTAGATCTGCCAACACAACATGCTTCTGCAGTCAAATCCAAAGTTTTCTTGTTATTTAATAAATTACAATTTTATTCAGGATGTAACGCCAATTTCTTGAAAAAATTGTGTACATTGGCAATAATTGTTATTGCCTGGTCATTTAAATCTTGTTTTCCTAAACGTTTTTTATAAGAACCAAGACTATTTAATTCATAAGTTTCACTCATTTTCTTTTCAAAAGTCTAAATATAATGCAATTTATAGGATTGGGAATAAAAAGCGCACGCAAGTACTAACGAAAATGTCAGAATATAAAATGACATTGACAGATTACAGATATTTGTACATGTAGACACTTAAAAAATTTGGCATCATTGTAGAAATCTACAGTCCATAATTATTTGACGGCAAGTATAGTTATGCCAGTAACAAGAAACATGAATTATTGTTTTTTTTTTCTTGGCACTCTAAATTGCCTTAAAACGTGCATTTTCTTTTATTTCTAACTCGTACTTAAGAAACAATTGAACAACAAATCTAGTACCTACTCAGTCGATAGTTTTTCATTCAAAACATTTTCCTTCATTACACTTTTCTTCTAAAATTAATAGGTAAAGAGATAATGGGTGGGATTTTGTATTTATTGCAACAGTTGCCGTTGCTGATTTCCCTAGTAGGATACTTTAATGTCTGCTACTACAAAAATCGCCGAACACGGTAAACAGCCCTTACAAAAAATTCCACATTGAACGCTCAAATGTATCTGTGAGTAGTAAATACACCTAGCGAGAGAAGTTGATACTAGCTCCCGTACCACCCACCAGAACATAAATCCGGTTATTTTTGGGTATTCCTTGAACAAATAGAATAACTTTGGCTCCACCGATAGTGTACTATAATAGTTTTACGTCCGTCAATTTCGCCTAGGCACAATTTCAACCCAAAGTGCTAACGCTTAATTTATTTCTATTCAAGAATTAGTTCTACATTCTCGCTGTCGCGAATTAAGTGTAATTACTGTTGTAATTTGAAATTACCGCCATTACAATACGATCTCGAAGACGCGGGCGTTTTCTCTTATTCTTCTTTATGATACGCGCCGCGCAATCAGCCGTGATTGCGCGCCAAAAACACTGTCGACTATGTTCAGTTCAGTGTTCAGTTAACAACAAAAGTTCACATTCCATTGTACACATTGTATGTTGTTTTGTGCTCAAATTATACTTAGTCTGATATTTCCAAGTGTGGAGTTTAATCTCTATCGCCCCATCCACGTTACCACAACAATTACATTTGTAGTCATTTGCATAAAATTACAAAATGAAATAGATACATTTTAGTGACTCGCCAAGAATCGCGCCAATTTTTCGCTTAACTTGTGTTTGCTTCCGCTTTTACTTTGTCTGCTTTTTATATATTTCAGTTCTCAACAGTCAATATTGTATGTTATACTCTCTTAGACTGATGTTCTAAGCTCTTGATTAAGCAAGTGACCAGCTAGTCGCCTGCTTAATTGGGAACTTAGAATATCGGATTTTTATTCATTTCATTATCATAAATCATACATTTGACTGCGTGTATTGAGACATACCCAACTTCAGTTCATTTAAAATCGTTGTAAACAAGTTCGAGTTCCTTATAATATGAAATATTTTCGTATTATGCACGTTACCTGAAATTGATGTAGGTCTTTTTGAGACAACTTTAATACCACAGGAATTTTCGATCGTGTTTTGTATGTGTAAGGATTTTGCTAAAATTTGTTTTTCGCTTATTTTATATCTCAAATCTCGCTTATTATGAGAGATAAAGAAAAAATGTTTAGATACTTTTTATATCGTTTTTTGTGTAGAATAACTTAGTGTAATTATATTTTTTCAAACCTTAATAATTCTCGAGATATAACACAAGCATAACCCCAAAAAATTGATTCAAGTTTTACCCATATTTAAAGCAAAAGAATGTAGACTTGTTACACATCATTTAAAAGCTTATAAAATAAGGGAAAAGGTAAGACTATTTTCAACATATGTTTCCATTTAAAAAATATATTTGTGTTATATCTCGAGATTTATTAAGTTTTGAAAAAATCTAATTACACCACGTTATTCTAAGAAAAATCTTATGTGGCCAACAAAAAACCTCCCGCTATTTATTTTTTAAAAATTTAAATACATACCTACATATTTCCTAATACTACAAACTATATTAAGTTCCTTTGCATGTAGGTAACTTTTGCTTTATTTACTATTTTCAGTTTAAAATGTCACCAATGTCACCATTATTAATTTGAAATAATTAGTTTTCTTGATAATGACATTTATTTGTCAGTTACATACATTTGAAATATGAACTGTGTAACAAAGGAATAAAGGAATCTTTAAATCATAGGCTCTGAGATTTATAATTTTTTAAAAATTTATCTGTAAAATACATAGAAAAAGTATTAATTAGAAAATTCAATAATCTTCAATTTTTATAATGACAACATGCGAAAAAATGACATTTAATGGTATTTTTCAAAGAAAAACCATTATAAGCTTCAAGTGCCATTTCGGGTTATCTGATTTACATCAAAATCTAATGGTTTCTTTCCATATTAGATATCGTGAAAATGTTAAAATTGGATTCTAGAGACCTGAAAACGTGGTCATTTACTAAAATCTTGATATGAGATTTTTAGCACGATCCCTATACCTCCCTTACCTAGGGTAGCTGGAGGTAAAAACAGTATAAAAAGAATCTAAACATTTTTCTTTATCTCTTATAATAAGCGAGAGTAGGTATTTTCATAATAATCGAAAAACAAGTAACAAGTTTTAGCCTGTAGCTCAAAAATTCCTGTGATGCCTATTAAAGTTGTCTCAAAAAGTTGGCCCATAAAGACCTACATCAATTTTCTGTAGCGTGCATAATAAGAATTTTTTTTTCGTAATGAGGAATTCGAATTTATTCCACTCTGTACATACAACAATCCGTAAATCCCTTATTTTTATTTCCATTTTTCCTTTGGTTTATTTCGCTTATTATATTAATTTCATGGCACCAACCTCAATGTATGTAAGCTTCATCTCCCTTTCACAATTTTGAGGTTAACAATTTTTCTCCATTTTTATCAGGCAACGTTTGGAACTAATGCGAGAAATGTACCACAACGAAGCAGAATTATCTCCCACATCACCTGACTACAACGTTGAAAGTCTAACAGGCGGAGATCCATTCTACGATCGATTCCCGTGGTTCAGACTTGTTGGAAGATCATTCGTCTATCTTTCAAATTTGTTATATCCGGTAACACTTATCCATAAAGTGGCTATTGTCAGCGAAAAAGGCGATGTTAGAGGTTATCTTAGAGTTGCCGTACAAGCCGTAATAGATGAAGATAATTCTGAGCAGTGTGGAGTTAAACAAAGTGCGAGGATTGCTTTCGAGCCTCCGAGGGGAACTTTAGAAAGGAATCAACATAATATTGAGGAGAGAATTGTTGAAGGGCATTCTACGGTTGATGCTATAAAGATGGATGAATTGGAATGTGATGCTGATTCTGGGAGGGGGGATAGTTCGGTGTCATCTGACGTGAAGGAAGAGGAAGTTCCGGATCATTTGTTGATTGGAAAGGAGTTTACCTTTAGAGTGACGGTGCTTCAAGCTGTTGGGATTTCGACGGAGTATGCGGATATTTTCTGCCAGTTCAAGTAAGTAAATAAATATATTTGTATTTAATATGGGTTAAGTTCCTAGTTTTGGATATGGCAGCTCTGTCTAAAGGCTCATTCACCGCTACGAAAATAAGAACAAAGGCGAGTTTCTTTATTCACTGATGAGAAGTGCGCATTAATGCGTATGAATCGTAAATTCATTACATCGTTTCTTTATTCACTACTGAATTGTAGATGAAATTCATCATACCGTTTCTAATAGGGGTTTCCAAGGCTACAGCTTTTTAAGAAATACTTATTGGATATCAGAGTTCATCATGTATAAGTAATATTAAGATGAATAAAATCGTTAATTTGCTTATTTTTATTACTCTAAAATCAAAATTAAAATGTAATGCATTTAAATTGAGTGCATAAAATTCAGTATCGGCCATCTTTGTGACGTCAACGACACTGAAAATTCTGATTGGCTAATGGCTTTTCGAGCGCGCAGATCATGTTCGCGCTGGTTCTGACATGACATTTGAGCGAGCCAGAACGAAATTTAAGGTTACAAGAAATTTTTACTGAATTTCCTGTTAGATTATTGAAGAATCTTTTGAAAAAACAAGTAAGTGAAGTAAATAACCAATAATGCTGTTTATATTAAAACTGTTCACTTTCTTTAAAATATGGATCCTGAATTTGTGAAAGCAGGCAGTCGACAAAGAACTGTGTCAGGAGGAGGCAACAATATTTTGGAAAATTGCAGTATTCCCCAAATTAATTTATGAAATCAAATAAATAGTTTCATAGTTTGTTATATTTTTTTTGTTAAATAAAACATCATTTTCCAATAATTTAATTTATTATTAATTAGAAAGTTAAACATGTGCTAATTTTATAATTTTAATGATAACAGGATAGGACAAGAATCAGGAGCAGCGTTTTTACTTTCTGGCTGTAAATTGAATACACAAATAATTAAATTAATTAACATGTTTAGATTTAACTCCATTATAATACGGAATATTTATATTTAGTCATTATAACTTGCACGTGTTTCTTCATTTTTTGGAACCGTTACATACACATATTTTCTTTGGATTATTTGCTGAGGAATTAGAGCAGCCCGGTACGAAACAGTATTTCATCACCATCATAAAAAAATAGAAAAATAATATTTAATTATCTCCAAAATTACTATAAGTACTCAAGTTTTACCTGATTTGTATGTACAATCACAATTTCTTTAAAAATATCTTCGATAAGTACTACAAAATAAGTTGAGGAACAGAATTTAACAACTGGTACTTTCTTGGGTTATGTATCATTTGTTTACATCTTACAGATCTTACATGTTCAATGTTCATGTGCGAAACGACATACCCACCGTGTTTGTTATATATCCGTCTCACTCAGCTCTAGAAACGTATGTTCTCGCGGTGTCGGTGACGTCACATGCACCGATGATTTTCTCGATCCTCATTTATAGAAACTTTAATAATTTTTTTCTGGCTTATTAGACGCTTTTCAGCCAAAATAAAAAACACGGGTCTAATATTTTTATATAGAGATTAACATATTAAAAAATGAAAAAAACTTGGAAACCCCTATTACCGCGCACTATCCATCATAAATTCATCGCATGCATCGGCTTTGACTATCGATAGATTTTACGATTTCCGATGGATTGGTAGTGGGGGGTCTAACGAAATGTTTTTAGGTTATATTTTTGACATTTACGTTTGTTTCATGCTTGCGGGTGTAAGATTATGCAAAGAAAACCAAATGCATGATTCAAATAAGAAAACATTATATCTCGTTCACAACGGAAAAGAGATGGTTATAGATGTAGATATTATCATTATGACTTCCATATCAGATTCTTCATTGTTTGATGAAGAATCTGATGATTGCAATAGAGCGACGGTTCTTTTAACTATAAAACTTTCCATATCTGTTAATTGGTGGTTAACTGTCAGTTAATATTTAAGGTTAGGAGATTCATCGCACTTTTCAGCAATCCCCAATCCGTTTCTTTATTCGGTATTTTCAATTTCTTATGGAATTCAGCGCATGAATAGTTGTTGAATAAAGAAACTCGCCCATACGTTATAGCTGTTCTTCATTATTAAATAAATTTAGAACATCGCTTTTTATTTCAGCTTTTTGCACAGACATGACGAAGCATTCTCTACCGAACCAGTTAAGAACACTGGCAAAGGAACTCCTCTTGGTTTCTACCACGTTCAAAACGTACGTAATTTCTTATTTAATTTATATAAATACTCACATGAAATCATTATCTAACTCTATATTAATATTCGTTCGAATTTTTTCAATCTAGATTACAGTAACGACCACGAAATCATTCCTAGACTACATTAAAACGCAGCCCATCGTTTTCGAAGTATTCGGACACTATCAACAACATCCGTTACACAAGGACGCTAAATTAGAAGGCAGTGTAAGACAACCACCAAGAAGAATGTTGCCGCCCAGTATACCGATCAGTCAGCCGGTTAGAAGCAGCAAATTTGGGGCCCTACCGTCACCTTGCACCGCCCATGTACACGCAAAGGTAACAGAAATGACATTTTTAACTAATTTTTACCTCCCGCTGCGTGCTAAAAATCGCATATCAAAATTTGGGTAACTAAATGACCACGTTTTAGGTCCCTAGAATCATTTTTTAACATTTTCACAATGAAGTGGTGTAAATCGGATAACCGGAAATGGCACTTGTAGCTGAGAATAGATTTTTTTGTTTGAAAAAATACCTTTAAATGTTTTTTTTTTTCGCAATCTATTTTATTATAAAAATTAAAGATTATTTAATTTTCTACAGAAAATAGTAAATAGAACAATAGTTATATTATAATATTACATGCAAAGGAACTTAAATTTGCAGCATTAGTAAATATGTAGATATGTATTTAAATTAGGCAGTTTGCGAACATTAGTTACGTATAACGTAACTTGACGTACAGTTGGATGTTGTTATGTTATATTAGAAATAGTTTGCTAATCTTAATTTGTTTCTAATAGTGACTTAAATAACTGGTAATACCGTACCGTTGAATTGTAGATTACGTACCATAGAAACGTCATTTGGGAGTTATTGCAACTTCTAAGATGAAAGGACGTAAACGTTAAACTAATGTAGAAAACACTTTATTTTAGAAATAAAGGACTTTCAATTTCAATATTTACCGCATTTAATTAGTGTATTGACGGTAATGTTAACGCTAAAAGCAACACAAACGAAGTTACATCCACACTTTTCACCGAAACATAACCTCAAAAGATACAGAACGTGTGACGTTAAACGCTCGCTATTCCATTGCACATAACGTGTCTCCTTATTCATTTAACGTGAACCTTATTAGTACACTTGCGTACTTGGGCTGTCACGTGACTTTAAAGTCCACGTTATTTTTGCGTTGAAGCTGCAATAACTCTAATTTCTGAGTTGCATGTCACGTTAAGTTCGCAAACTTCTTATTAATAAAAATTAAACAGCGGGGGGTATTGTGTTGGTCATATCAGGAGTGGGATCACGTAAAAGTGAAAACGATATTGCGATTATCGAGAAGTGAAAACGACATTCGTTTCCTTAGCGATCACGTAAAATTAGTCACTCACTATTTTTCAACTTCGGTTATTTCCGTAAGTGACTACGTTTTGTGAAAACGATATCGTTTACAGACTAATGTTTTTGTATTAAATAGTAGTTTTGACAGATAATTTATATGAATGTCATTAAAATTTTTAATCTAATGTCAAAAAGTATTATTCTCGCCCTTCATTTTTATTTCGTTCATAATAGCAATGCTGTAAGAATTGAAGAAGGATACAAGTTAAATTATCAATTAGTGACAGATGCCATGTATCATCTAATTTTGTTCCTTTTGATATTCCAGAAGAAAAATTTATGAAGTAAACAAAAATATTTCTAAATATGTAATTAAAACTTCAAGAGACCTTTTAAGACTGCAAGTATACAAGATTGTTATTTTAAAGTAATCTAGTTTTTATTAAGTTTTGTATTTCAAGTAAATAAAGTATGGGCCACATTTTAATAACGGCGCATAACCTTCGACGGGCTGCAGAAAATGATCAATTCACAAATTTAAATTTTATGTAAAAACTACAAAATATTAATCACAAAACACAAGCTAGAATCGTTATATTTGATGCTTCACAGAATACAATATTATTAAAATATTAATAAAATTTTCTTTCTTGGATTTATTCTTGTAATCAATCAAAATATGCTTTGTTGTAATCAACACTTTTACAGTTATTGGAATATCAATATTGCCCGAAAATATTTCTCTTGGGTAGTTCTTTCACTAAATTTTAATAGTAAATCAGGGAAATTTCAGTAAAAATAAGAAAATATCTAATTTCAAAAGAGTAAAAATATATAGTAAATCATAAGCATTTGGTTCTTCGCAACATGCTTATTAAAATATTCATAAATTTTTTTCTTAGATTCATTCTTGTAATCAATTTTCATTTTATAATTATCGTATTTTATCACAATTATATCATTTTCGCCTTACTAAATAAAATAATAAATAATACCTTTCAAATTTAAAATATTAATTTATTTTTAAATTATTTATGACATTTCTTTCATTCTTTTCAAAACGTCAAATTCAACTCACTGCTCACTACATTCTTTTACCTAAGTGCAAGTAAATAAGAAAAGGATATACCTATACCCAAATGTATAAAATAAAAAGAGACGTAAGAAACGACTATCGTTTTCACATGCTTTGAGAGTGTCGACTAGAATTCATATTTTTTTCAGTCTAAAACGATATCGTTTTCGATTTTCATTATTTACATGATCACATTTTCACTTGTCGACAGTCGCAATATCGTTTTCACAGTTACGTGATCCCACTCCAGATTTTTTCAGTACGGGATCATTTCTGCTGAATTTACCACGAATTGAAATTTATAGTTTTAATTACGTTTTGAACTTTGCAACATAAATTTTTAACTTCAGTCAAGAGTTAGTGTTTGTAATTTGCCGTACAGTTTGAGTTTCATGCTATTCAAGTAAATTAAACAAATCTATTTCATTAGACATATTTATTGCTTCGTTATTACTCGTATTTCCGTTAAAACTTTAATTATAACATAAATATAGAGAACTGCGATAGATTTATTTACATAGTTTAGTTTATTTGTATCTTTAGAAATATGAAAAATACGTATTCTTTTTCTATCTTTCTTAGGTCGATGTGCTAGTTTGGTTCGAAATTTGTGAACTGGCCCCTTCAGGCGAGTACGTACCATGCGTAGTTGAACACAGCGATGAATTACCTTGCCGAGGACTTTTCTTACTTCACCAAGGCATTCAAAGACGAATTAGGATCACTATTGTACACGAACACGCCGCTGAACTCAAATGGCGCGACGTTCGAGAGCTTGTAGTCGGTAAGAAAACGATTTATTTATAATTTACTCTGAAATATGTTTGGAAAGGAATCTTATTTTTGTGTTATATTTGTGTTTTCGTTGTTCCAGGTCGTATTAGGAATGGACCAGAGCCAGAAGATGAAGAGGACAACGATAGTTCAGTTCTTTCTTTAGGATTGTTCCCAGGGGAGTATTTGGAACTTCCGGGGGATGATCGCTGCATGTTCCGGTTTGAAGCGGCTTGGGATTCGTCATTACACAATTCGCCGTTATTGAATAGGGTTACATCTACTGGAGAACAAATTTTCATGACCATCAGCGCGTACTTAGAAGTAAGATACAGTTTAATTTTTTTTTTTTTTTTTGTACTCATGCATTAAAGTAAGCTACGTCCGGAACGTCAATTTCCCAGGTCTCCGCCAGATGAGTGACCGGGAAATTTAAGAAAAAACACATCTATTTCTAAAGCGCATTTTAAACTATATTTATAATAAAAAAGTATAATTTCTCGAACACACTTTCGCTAAGAAAATTGGAGGAATATTGAATGAAATTAAATTTTAAAATAATAAATTTAGTGAATTTGGTTTACAATGTTGGCAACAATTTCTACTCGGTGGGAATCGGCAAGACAGAGCTGTATTTTATAAAGCCGTACGCATGCGTCAGTTTGAATAGTTGTCATATTTCTAGCGGTAAATACGAAATGTGACAGCTAAACAAATTTTAAGAGAACAGTCAAAAATATTATACTTGCCGTCAAATAATTATGGACTGGAGATTTCTACACTGATGCCAATTTTTTTAAGTGTCTACATGTACAAATATCTGTAATCTGTCATTGTCATTTTATATTCTGACATTTTCGTTAATACTTGCGTGCGCTTTTTATTCCCAATCTTATAAATTGCATTATATTTAGGCTTTTGAAAAGAAAATGAGTGAAACTCATGGAATAGTCCTGGTTCTTATAAAAAACGTTTAGGAAAACAAGATTTAAATGGGTAAGCAAAATCAATTATTGGTAATGTACACAATTTTTTCAAAAAAAAATGGCATTACAACCTGAAAAAAATTATAATTTATTAAATAGAAAAAGACTGGATATGACTGCAGAAGTATGTTGTGTTGGCAGATCTACTGTTCACCTAATAATCAATTATTCTTACCTTTTATTTAGATTTCACCGGTTATCGAATTTTAACGCAAACGCGACTTTAGCTTGACGCGAGGAAACTGGTCAAAATATAAATATAAATTTGCCACAGAGACAATTTTTATATTTTATATTACATATTACTGTCTTATTTTACTTATTTGTTATAATATTTTCTTCATTTACGATGTATTAAAATTTTTAATTTGTTTTAAATGTATTATATGACACTTGTGTTCATTCCTAGTCATGTCAAGTTACAAGCGGCAACACCGCTTGGCAAGGGACAGGGTGCGGAAAGGGATAAAAGTTGAACATCAGTCTATAATCATTTGACGGCGAATATTATAAAAATAGTAGGTTATAACCATCGATCTTTAAACTAATAGACGCAGCGTACGAGCAAAACGCTTGTCCCGCCATAACGGTGCAGACACAGTGGCTCGTAGTGCGAGCTCGGTTTTAACTAAAACGCTGTTTTAAGAAATGTCAAATTTCATTATTTAATAATAAAAATAAATAATATCAGATTTATCAAAATATGATTTTTAAGCAGGACATGGTTTGTATTCAAACAAATATTTTTAAAAAAATCGTTCTTTAAACATAAGGGTGAAATTAAATATTAAACTTTGAATTTGACATTTCTTAAAACAGCGTTGTAGTTAAAACCGAGCTCGCACTACCAGCCAGTATCTCTATCCTTCAACAGTACGGAAGTTAAGAAAACGCGGCAAAATAAAAATTTGATTTGTCCCTAACTTGTTATACTTGGTGCATAATCGCTAAGAGTATATATTTCATTTTTTTGTGCATAATTACTTTCATTATATATTTTTAATACAATATATTGTATATGTCAATATCTGTCATAACCTATTCTGTCATCAAGAAAAAGAATTGAAATGGTTGTTGAAAAAATAAGAGAAGAGAGTGAAAATTGCGTGTTGATAGCAACGACGAGTTTTTGTTGAAATGATTCCCTGGAAATGATTATTGATTTTTGAGATTTTCGAACACGTTTATGAAATTTGTATTTTATGTTTATTGTGTATTTGAAATAAAAGATTTAAAAATATACTAGTTGGTCTTCAATAGTATACACATATTATATTATATTATAGGGAACAAGTAATAATTAATAAGAATTTACATATGAAATGATACAGCTAAACAGCGTACCAACTGCTGACTGCACAAAATACACCGTTTCCCCATTATTTTGTCGCATATGCACCTCACAACACATATTCGTATATTTTGACAGAAATAATTGTAAATGTTCTTCAAAAAAGTAAAATAATACACAGTCACGAAACGTCAAATAGATTTTGACAACTATTTAGTGATAGAGAGCGATGTATAGAGGTTTACATATGGCTGAAAAAGATGTACAAAGAGTACGAACGCATGCGCAGTATACTTTAACTGAGAACTTCCGTATTGTTGAAGGACAGAAAATATATTTCTATCCTTTTACGTTGGAGCATTATTCTAACAATAAAAGAATAGGAGACACTTGGTCCATTAGTTTAAAGGTCGATGGTTATAACTCATTGATTTATTTTGAAAATTATTAATTTAAAATAAGGATGATTGTGAATAAAATAGTATACATAACCTCGATGGCAGTTTCATAACAGGCTCGCGCTTTACCTCACCTCTCGTAATATACAAAAGCCCTCGGCTGTAATGAAACATCTCCCATCTCGGATGTAATATACTATTTAATATTTTCTTTCAGCTTGAGAATTGTGGGCGTCCAGCGATCATCACCAAAGACCTATCCATGGTCATCTACGGTCGGGACGCTCGTACCGGCCCGAGGTCTCTGAAACACCTCTTCAGCGGCAATTACCGCAATGCTGAAGCCAATAGATTGTCCGGAGTTTATGAATTACTCTTACGCAGAGCTTCTGAAGCAGGTAGTCCAGGTTTGTTCATCCCTTAGAGTAGAACCTGTCTGTAGTGAGCCTTTCCCCAACGGGAGATACTTAGAAAGAGATGAGTTGGTTTTATTTCTTTTTGAACGTACAATAAAGGTAAAATTTGCCTATGGTATAGTACCGTATTAAATTTGAATCCATTAAAATATCATGGTTTGATATTTATTTAATTTTTTTGTTAAGGTAGATGTAACTTTTCAAAAATTCCTCTTTCTAAGTACTTCTTCCCATTTTCCAGCGATTTTCAATTTTCCCGCGTTAACTTTCCCCCTCTGTAGGTGTTCAAAGGCGCCAACGTAGAGTGCTTGACACAAGCAGTACTTATGTCCGAGGCGAAGAAAACTTACACGGATGGCGTCCGCGAGGCGATAGCCTAATCTTTGATCATCAATGGGAATTAGAAAAACTTACAAGACTTGAAGAAGTTGAGAGGGTTAGACATACGTTATTGCTCAGAGAGAGGTTAGGTCTGGATAAAAGTCATAATCAGAAGCATAAACCTGCGCATGAGTACACCAAGAGCGAAAAGGTAAGAAAGAAATATACAAAATTACCATATACCTATTAACTAATATATTGCGGATCCTATGCTTTTCTTGAAGGAAACACTGTGAAATGGAAATATCATTTCTGCATAAGTCTATCTCACACAAACACCCAATCGCGAATTATGCGCATGCTTGGAAACCGCGACTACTATTGGCTCCTATTAAAGAATTCCATTCAAGTCTTTCACAAAATGTGTATATTAACAGTAATAACTCGGTTAATTCTCAGGATACCTTCCTAAAAACCAGTGCTAAACGAAATATCGTTGAGGGGTGTAATAAAACACGCGACCAAGAAATTAACGTTGATCATTTCTCACTAAAATTGTTTATTTTTCTCTTAAACTTTAGGAGGTGTGCAACATGGTAGCGAAGACAGGTGGAGTGATTCCTACTCAAGACACGTGTGAGTTGACTGAAAAGGAACGCGATTTGCTGCTGAGGTGTATAAGACTGATTCAGGGTAAAGGAAAAGAGGCTGGCCCAGTTATCAGGGAACCCACCAGCCCTTCAGATGAAGGTTGTACGGATATGAGCGGCAGTATGGTGTCCAGTATCGTCTCCACCGGATCCATCGAGTAAGAATTTACTACTTTTTAAAAATTTAGTATGAATTAAAAACCAATTTTTACCACCCGCTACCCTTGATAAGGTCCCTAGAATCCAATTTTAACAATTTCACGTCTGTATGTGTGTGAGTCATCGACCTTTAAACTAATAGACGCAGCGTACGAGCAAAACGCTTGTCCCGCCATAACGGTGCAGACACAGTATCTCCATCCTTCAACAGTACGGAAGTTAAGAAAACGCGGCAAAATAAAAATATGATTTGATATACTTGGTGCATAATCGCTAAGAGTATATATTTAATTTTTTTGTGCATAATTACTTTCATTATATATTTTTAATACAATATATTATATACACATATTATATTATAGGGAGCAAGTAATAATTAATAAGAACTTACATATGAAATGACACAGCTAAACGGCGTACGTACTGCTGACTGCACAAAATACACCGTTTCCCCATTATTTTGTCGCATACACACCTCATAACACATATATTTACGTATATATTGACAGAAATAATTGTAAATGTTCTCCAAAAAAGTAAAATAATACACAAACAGTAACGAAACGTCAAATAGATTTTGACAACTATTTAGTGATAGAGAGAGCGATGTATAGAGGTTTACATATGGCTGAAAAAGATGTACAATGAGTACGAACGTATGCGCAATATACTTTAACTGAGAACTTCCGTACTGTGAAGGACAGAATATATATTTCTATCCTTTTATGTTGGAGCATTATTCTAACAATAAAAGAATAGGAAACACTTGGTTCATTAATTTAAAGGTCGATGGTGTGAGTGTATGGAGTTTGTCAACGCTCTAACTCAAATATTATCATTCAAAAAATTCTGAAACCTTGTATTTCTATCTTATTCTAATATGAAAAGAAGCCAATAGATTTTGGTGTAAATCAGGTAACCGGAAATGGCACTTAAGCTCAAAATAGTTTTTCTTCGAAAAATACCTTTAAATGTATTTAAAAATTAAAGATTATTAAATTTTCTACATGTATGCATTCATACTTTTTCTATATATTTTACAGATAAATATATAAAATAATCTATTTTATAAACCCCGAAGCCTATATTTTAAAGTTAAACACTATTCCTTAGTTACACAGTTCAAATCTCAAATATATGTGATAAATGTCCCTGTTAAAGAACCTATTTCAAATTATTAATGGTAACGTTTTAAAAAGAAAATTGTAATAGTAAATAAAACAATAGTTATATTGCACGAATGCAAAGTTAACATAATATAGTTTCCAGTATCAATAAATATGTATCACGTTATTCTACGTAAAAAAAACAAGTATCTAAACATTTTTACCTCCCGCTATCCTTGGTAAGGGAGGTATAGGAATCGTGCTAAAAATTACGTGTCGGGATTTTAGTAAATGACCACGTTTTAAGGTCCCTAGAATCCAATTTTAACATTTTCACGATGATGTCTGTATGTGTGTGTATGTATAGGGATTTTGTCGTCGCTCTAACTCAAATACTATCATTCAGAAAATTCTGAAACCTTGTATTTATACCCTATTCTAATATGAAAAGAAGCCATTAGATTTTGGTGTAAATCGGATAACCGGAAATGGCATTTTACCTGAAACTCATAATGGTTTTTTCATCAAAAAATACCATTAAATGTCATATTTTCGCATTTTGTCGTTATGAAAATTAAAGATTATTGAATTTTCTACAGGAATACATTAATACTTTTTCTATATATTTTACAGATAAATTTGAAAATAATTTTTATTTTAATCCCGAAGCCTAAGATAAACACAATTCCTTTGTTACAGAGTTCATTTTTTAAATGAATGTAACTGACAGGTAAACGTCATTGTCAAAAAACTAATCACTTCAAATTAATAATGGTGACATTTTAAAAAGAAAATAGTAAATAAAGCAATAGTTTTCTGCAATGGAACAATTTGCAGCGTTAGTAAATACGTAGGTATGTATTTAAATTAATAAAAATTAAATAGAGGGAGGTTTTGTGTTGGCCACATCAGATTTTTTCTTTTTCTCATAATAAGCGAGATATAAGGTATTTTCAAAATAAGGGAAAATCAACCTGTAGCTCAAAAACAAAAGACAATCGCAAATTCCTGTGGTGCCTATTAAACTAGTCTCAAAAAGTTGGTCTATAAAGACCTACATCAATTTTCTGTAGCGTGCATATTAAAAAAGTTTTTCATATAAGGAACTCGAATTTGTTCTGGAACAAATAAATATTTCAGTATATGACGCTAACCTACTATACACCATATAGAGGATCATATCAAGACAAAATTTTAAAGTACTATGTCCTCTCTTAGGCTTTGTTCGCCGGAGAAAAGTATGCGAGGCGATTTGTCGCTTCACGACTGTCCCATTGCACCGTCTCCAGCGCCCCCTAGCAGTCCTCCAGGTCCCCGGGATCCCAATCTAGTACTCTACGTCCCCGAGATGGAAGAAATCCGTATCAGCCCCGTTGTAGCAAGGAAAGGATACCTCAATGTCCTCGAACACAAAACGCATGGATGGAAGAAGCGATGGGTGGTAAGTTTAGCTACTGATTTTGTTGTCCTTTGACAGGAATTTTTTTTTTTCTATTTATTTATTTGGTTATTTATTTTGAAAGGCCAAAAGCCCAATAAAAGTACAGCACAGTAACAATAAAAAAGTTGTTCAGAATTAAAAACTGTACAAGATGGGACTAAAATTAATTAGCAATTTACAACATATTTCAGAGTGCCATTGAATTACTGACGTTTTATTTGTTTTTATTTAACATTGTCTAGGCTGTGCGGCGTCCATACGTCTTCATCTTCCGAGACGAGAAAGACCCAGTGGAGCGCGCTCTGATCAATTTAGCCACCGCTCAAGTTGAATATTCTGAGGATCAGTCGGCTATGGTCCGGCTACCAAATACCTTCAGCGTAGTGTCCAAACATAGGGGTTACCTTCTCCAGACTCTACATGAACGTGAAGTTCATGATTGGTTGTATGCCATCAATCCGTTGCTCGCCGGACAAATCAGGTGGGTGCCCAAATTGCCCAGGAGTTTTAGCTGGATAGGATAAGGAGGGAGACAGATAATAATAATAAGTTTGAGGGAATAAAACGGCGTTCCATACCAAGTAATTTTATTTTCCACTTTGCGTCAAAGCTTCACTAAGTTCACAACATAATTTCACTTTCCAGATTCAATTTCCAATTACAACCTTGCAGGGTCTAAACTTTTCAATACTAATTTGAGGTTATGCATGCGCATAGTGTTGCTGAACCACAAAATAGACATTCATACAGAAGTGACACTTCTGGTCGACACCATTGTTGTTGCGATTTGATATTTATGACATTGAACGTTAAATTTGTTGGCAAATTTACGCGCGAAATTTAAATTGTTTGAATGGTAAAAGAAAAATTAGAACACAAAAGTACTAAAATTTTAATTTTATTAACGAATTAAAAAGATATCAGATAAAATAAACACATAATTATGTTATTATTAAACAAATACGTCAATTTTACAAATTCATTACAATGCAGAATTTTCTATATCTTTGATGTGGGAAACACAAACGTCAGACTCGATGAATATGTCCCAAATATCCTTCTCCATCAAATCTTCTCTTCCTCAGGCCTTGAGCCACATTTTACACCGATATTTATTAAATGAATATACATTTTGCATGATATGGAAGTCGTTTTGCATTACTTACATTTAAGGATCTTTCGGAAACGAAAAAAACTAACATTTCACTTTCTCCATTTTTTAAATCTACTTATACAGTTTTTATACGAACAAACAAGTCCTCCCGATTCTACCTTCTTCGTTTTTTTCCATTTTATTAGAAACTAACACCACTTCTAAAATTCACAAACAGTTTACTAAATGACATATGTCAAAAGTGAGTGGTTTGCTTGAATTAGCCATAACCCTAAAATACATGGGCGTGACAAGCTGAGACAACAGTTCCTCCAGAATATGTGAAATATAATGATTTTCTTTATGATAACGATTTTTCCTATCGTTTGTTGAAAAAATAATATGTTTGTTCTTATTAGAAATCAATTTGTGTTTCTCAATATACTTTTATTATTGACCCCTAACAGAAAATGTTCTCGTCGAGATAATGAAAAGAATAAAGAATCGTAAGATACGAAGATATGCCGAAAAAATCCAATTTTATCCGATTAGCCCTTTAAATTTGTTGGCATACTTTTTCTTTCTCTAATTTTCGTTTCTCTCTTTGACTATCGCTTCTGTATGAATGTCTATTCTGTGGCTGAACGTCAAATGTCAAGCTTAGCTGTCATAACGTTAGAAATGAATTGCAGAAAAGCTTTTCAGTGTGCTTTTCAGTTTCGTTATCTTCTGTCAAAAGTCACGATGTAGGTAAACAAATAAGAAGAAGCGATATAATACGCACGCGGAATCTGATAGTTTGCGCATGCGTCAAATTGAAATTACATGCTGTTGTAATGCGTTAAATTAAAAGTAAAAATTACAAAGCAGAAATTCAAATTGGAAATTGAAATTATTTGGTTCGGAAAGCTGCTTAAGTGATAATTTGAGAGATCTTCTAAAATTTTGCTAAGTTAAGACAGTTTGATAATTTACATTTATTGGATTTTGAGATTAATTCATGTCTTACTACTAATACTAACCTAATTATAAAATATTAGATTAAATTTAAAGGGTAGAAAAACATTTTAAATCTAACAAATTAATAATAATAATGAACTTTATTAAGATCCACTCATAGGCGAGGTTCAGCCAAAGGCTGTTCCTCCACCTAACAAAACACATACTATAATGATAAACAGACATGCGAAAATATGTATAACAAACGAAGCATGAGTTAACAATTGTTTAATATCAATTTTAAAGTTATTTAAATTTAATGAAAAAAACTTTTAACGGACATGGAAAAAATATTTTATATAAATTAGAGTTATTTTTGTTTTCTTGATTAAGTAAATAATAAACTGGATTTGCATAAAAATAGATTTAAAAATTATATTTTATTTTTTTCGGCTTCATGTCCTGGTTAAAATTGACGAGTACCCTAGTAGAAATAAAAATTTATAAAGTACCTATTCTTCTTGAATCTATCACTAAATATTGTTATAATATTAAATAATACAGGGTGTCTCAATAAGCTTGCTCACTATTGGTAACTTTTTTATTTAAAGAGATACGACGTTGGTTAAATTAGCAAAATTGTACCATTTTATACTAGAAAATTGTTCATGTAGACAAAATAAAAATTGTGTCAGCGGTTCCCAAAATTTGGGACAGAATATATATTTTTTAAATGGAACTATATATTTTTTATTATCTTATTGGAAAGAGTATTTTTTTCTCTTTCCAATAAGGTAATGTTGTTTATGTACAATTTTTTGAAATAAATGAGTTATTTACGTTTAAAGATAAAAAATATCTTTTATTAGTTTAGGTCAAGTAAACTATGGAAACAATTGTCTTTTATAAAATTATTATTTTATTAATTTATTTTACAGTAATAACAAAACAAAGAAAATATTCAAATTGGAACCCATTATTTCTGTCGCACATTTAAACTCTTTTGGAAAGCGAGCCGTCCGTTCTACGTAACTGGTGTCTAGATATAACTTTCCATATAGCACGATCATATCTAACTTTTCTTCATTTGTAAAGTTATTAAACATTATTAAACACAGAGAACTTTACGGGAGAAATTATTAAACGTCAAACAAACAAAGAATCAATTGTTTCCATGGCTTACTTGACTAAAAAACTAATAAAATAGTTTACAAAATTTAAATTTTTAACCGTAAATAACTCGTTTAGTTGAAAAAAATGTACATGAACAACATTACCTTATTGGAAAGAGAAAAAAATACTCTTTCCAATGAGATAATAAAAAATATATGGTTCCATTTAAAAAATATATATATTGTCCCAAATTTTGAAAACCGCTGACACAAATTTTATTTTGTCTACATGACCAATTTTCTAATATAAAATGGCACAATTTTGCTAATTTAACCAACCTCGTATCTCTTCAAATAAAAAAGTTACCAATAGTGAGCAAGCTTACTGAGACACCCTGTATACAATTTCAATCTAAATATTTATAAAAACAAACCAGCTATTATAACCACTATACCGTGTTTTTAAACTATAGACAGCACTAGACGAAGTCACATTTACACCGCTAGAAGTTACCAAAAAAAAGTCACTAGATTTATTTGGTGGGGGAATTGAAATGTTAAAATGAAGGTCACGTCAGCATTTATATTTTCCAGGTTATATTTTCATTAACCAAAACTATTATGGATAATCTACTTAATTTATTCATATAAAATCATAAATACATAACTTTTAATTATAAATTAATTAATTGCAATTTTTTTTTTTGTAATTCCTTGAGAAAAATTTATACCGGGAGTTTATTTTATCAGTAAACATAGGGTATATCATTGCCATAGTTACGGTATGAATGTTTGACAGCAATGTATTGAAGCGTTTATTTTATGAGTAAACATAGGCGTATAACATGGGAACCAGTTTTTGGTAAATACAAAGGTCTGGCAATAAATCAAGCCATGCTATTGAACATGATAATAGTACATTACATTTTGTACATTATTTAATATGAACTGCTTTAATAATATTGCAAAAATTACAATAAATTACAGAAACTGTCAAATAAATAATTGTTTCAATTTTTATTATGCAATATGAAAAGACTTACAAATGTCTCCGGTGGCGCAGTGGTTATAATATTGGCGTCTAAAATTTTTGGTTGGGGTTCGATTCCCCGTTGGGATAATTATTTTTTTTTTACATAAAAATTGTTGAACTTTTAAAAATCAGTTCATATTTTCGTATTACAATCATTTAAAAATAATAATAATAACATTTTAATAAATAAAGAGAAAATAGTTGACAATAATTGATTACAATAATCAAAATATTGATACAATAACAATGCATTGTATTTTCTTTTGATAAATACAGTAAAATCATAATAAGTACTAAAGTTTATTATATTTCAGTTATTTTTATTAATATCAAAAGAAAATACAATGCATTGTTATTGTATCAATATTTTGATTATTGTAATCAATTATTCTCAATTATTTTCTCTTTATTTATTACAATGTAATTATTATTTTTAAATGATTGTAACATGGAAATTGATTTTCAAAAGTTCAACAATTTTTATGTAAAAAAAAAATAATTATCCCAACGGGGAATCGAACCCCAACCAAAAAATTCAGACGCCACTGTTATAACCACTGCGCCACCGGAGACATTTGTAAAGCTTTTCATATTACATAGTAAAAAATGGAAACAATTATTTATTTGACAATTTCTGTAATTTATTGTAATTTTTGCAATATTATTAAAGCAGTTCATATTAAATAATGTACAAAATGTAATGTACTATTATCATGTTCAATAGCATGGCTTGATTTATTGCCAGACCTTTGTATTTACCAAAAACTGGTTCCCATGTTATACGCCTATGTTTACTCATAAAATAAACGCTTCAATACATTGCTGTCAAACATTCATACCGTAACTATGGCAATGATATACCCTATGTTTACTGATAAAATAAACTCCCGGTATATTATAACTGTTTTTATTCGTGAAATATCACAAAAAGAGAAATGAAACAAAAAACACGTGCAAATTCAACAAGTGATTTGACTACCACTGAGAGTTTGACGTTTCAATTACGTTTGAAGGTTGACTTGAAATTTCGTCTGGTTAAATGCGGCTTCACGAAATAGCGCAGCAGCCAATCAAGGCTTTGATTTTCTCACTAGAATTTCTAGTTGCTGTCTATAGTTTAAAAACAGAGTATATTAGCTATTATAACCACTGGTATCATTAGATAATATTTTTAAATGTAGAAACAAATGCTAAAAGCCAATTACTAATAGGGTTTGTAGTTAAATCTTGTGTCCAAATTACGCTTTAAATCAACCCAATTCTGTAACAAAGTTACAACTAATTTTTAAATTTATAAGCAATGATTCACTTTGATTTAAAACAAATTTACCTGGAACTTCTACTATCTTTGTTTGTAGTATGAGTTCACCTGATGACAATAGCAGATTTTTCGCTGTTGAACCGTGATATTTATACGTTTTTTACAAAAAAAAAATTAGTAGAAGTTCTAGTTAAATTTGTTTTAAATTAAAAATCAAAGTTACTAACGTTTAGCAATATTGCTATGGCAAATAATCAATAATCAGGTTATTTTGTACAAAAGTGAATAATTTTTAGTAACTGATTAACATTTTTATCCAATTATAATTTACAATAAGTCATTTTCATATCATACGCATTAGAAAAACATTTATCATGGCATGTATTAATCATATAAAATAGTTTTTAGTTGATTTACAGTTGAATAGTTAACAAAAACAATAAATTAAAAATAATAGATATTTTATGAGGTTGCATGTTGAGTTTGTGCGATATTAGAATCATTCTGTTGGTTTCTTAGATCAAAACTAGCTCGACGTAATCCTCAGCCCGTAACCGAGTCACCAGCGAGCAACCCGAGTAAATGAGAATTAATTACAATGGAGTCTGTGCTAGTGTACTGATTTGTCCGTACCACAGGCTACCATTGCAGTGACACAGATCGCAAAAACAACCAACCTTAGTCAGTAACTAGCGACGCTGCTATCCGCTTCTCTTTGTTTAGAACAATCATCAAGGACCATCACGTGTAAGTATCATTCATTCACACAAGGGTAGCTAACATTAAATTCACACAGGAGACAAGCCGATCGATCATTATACTGCTTTACCGCCAACAATGTACAGCAACACAAAAATGAATAAAAAGAAACGGTTGTTTTTAAATTTATTTGAGAAATAAAGAACCATTTTTAGTATAAAAATTACGTGGCGCCCATTTTTCCTATTTATAATGATTCCTGTGGTTTCAACCCCGCCCGTCTCCTCTGCTAGCTAGCGGCCGAACGACCAATAACAATTTTCAAGAGCGCATCTAAACTCCAGCCATCGTTTTAGTTGAAAAATCGAATGTTCTTCAATATTATCAAACAAAAAAAGATGCCCTACGCACATCTTGTGGTTTTAAACTCAATGGGTGGAATTCAGTGGGTTGTATTAAGGTCTGTATTAAATCTTGTATTAAGTATATGGCAACATTGTAATATTTTCCTCATGTATCAATGAGATTCAATTGTGATTCAGAAATTTTACCACAGGGAAAAGTAATTCAGATATCCTTTAGTCAAATGAGGAAGTATTATTGTAAATGGAAGGTGAAAAAGGAAACTCATTATTGCAAAATTAGGTTAGAAATATGTCAAATTTTATGTGTCAAATATTTCATACCTGAATGTTAATGAATTTTAAAATATCCCAACCCCTGTTTTGATCAGTTTTGACATTTGCCCTTTTTCTCTTACTTCTGTTAATAATATTTTTTTCTTTATTTGATCCTTTGGTCTCTGACTTTTTTCTGACAGGTATTACAAAGTTGCCAAAATATTTTTGACAAAGGACTGTTTTAGCTTAAAACACGCTAATACAACCCACTGAATCTCACCCATTGTTATTGAACATAACGAACAAATCGCAAAGAATTAGGTGAACACTGAATGACAGATGCGAACATAATAGATAGAATCAGGGAGCGGGACGTAAGACGAGGGGAGGTTTGTTTGAAAGCATGATATTGTCAATTCTGTGTCTATTAGGGTTAACGTTACAAAATTTATATATCATCTGTACTTTCTAGGGCATCTTACCCAAAACTGGGTTTGATTCAGGTTAATTTGTTTTTTGAGAGATGAGCTCGTGTGCGGTTCTGGTTCAAACATCAATAAAATTTGTGGTTTTGTTCCTGGTTCAGGTTCGGTTCGACTTAATGAAAATTGAATTAATGTTAAAAATATGTCTATGGTTCTGTTCTGGGTTTGGGTTCGCTAAAATGTTAGGTTTGGTCCCGGTTTTGGTTCGGATCAGATTCGATGCCCTGGTAATTTCAAATGATCCGGCTCGAAGGACCAAATGTGCGCAAACATTTCAATATTTATAACAAGATAAAAAGATGGATCTGATCTTTTCTAAATTAGAATTGAACTGAAAATGAATCTGAACCGGAGTTGAACCCTGAACCCGAATTTTTATATCTAGTTTGGTTTCGACTCTGGTTCAACTGAAAAATATATCTGAGGTTCAGTTTTGGGTTCGCTAAAATGTTACGGTGTAGTTCTGGTTTTGGTTCGGTTCGGGTTCGATGCCCAGGTATTTTCAAATAATCCGGCTCGAAGGACCAAAATTTGCGCAAAAATTTCAATATTTATAGCAAGATAAGAAAATTAATCTGATTTTTTCTAAATTGGAATTGGGTAAGTACAATAAAAATTTCTTTAGACGAAAATATATCATCTGTTGTTTAAAATTTTTCGTATCTAAATATTATGTGGTGTCAAAAAATCTACGATTTTCAATAAATCTCTTAAATCTTCACAATTATCTTTTTGTTAAGTATCCGTCTGAACCTAGGCCTTAAAATGAAAAATCTGAAAGTGTGAGGCCCTATTAAGCTACGCTGAATATTATGGCGTTATAAAATCCACGGTATTCGATAAATCGTTTAAATCTTGACGGTGATGTTAAACCTAATTGGTTGTGTCACGTTATTCCGCCTGGTTGTTGGCCGTTAGCTTTTATACAGTGGAGACGGGCGGGGTCGAAACCACAGGAGTTGTCCTGAAAAGGGGAAATGGGCGCCACGTAATTTTTAACGGAAAATTACGGTATACAAAATTCTTTGCCCCTACCAAGTATCTGTCTGAATGTAGGCCTTAAAATGAAAATGAAAGATCCGAAAATGCGGAGCCCTATTAAACGTAGGGCCCTGAGCAATTGTCCCGTTTGTTCTGATACTGATAAAAACATTGAAATATAAAAAAATCTTGTTTTGAAATACACAAAATTTAATTGAATTTAAATGGAATCTTTTAAGAAATTAATTGAAAATATTACCTTTTATATACATTCAGGTGCAAAAAGGCGGGCCACTATTTTTTAAATTTTTCTTATATGTCTCGAGAACTATAAGATCTACTAAGTCTATTAGACAAAAGTTGTCCTAATTGAGATGCCATTGTAACAACGTATTGCTTATTCAGAAAAAATGCGTAGGTCTCTGAATTCAGACAAATAGAGGGAATTTATTTTAACATGCAACATATGGCGAATCACTTCCATGGTTACTTACTATTATCAAAAAATGACAGCAATGTAATATTTGTCCATTTCAAAATGCAACATTCAAAATTTGTAGTTTTGTATTATCAAAACTGATATCCTATAAATTAGCGTACATACGATTAACAAATAATCAAAACATGAATGTTGTACATTTTAAAAAACTTTAGCTTACAAAAATTCATAACTTTCATGTAATAAATGTTAAAGAATACCCCCAATCACACTGAGGCAATATTCCAGTCGGTCGTAATAAGAATTGACACCATTTGTGATGTGTTTTGGAGGTATCTCCTGTGCTGCAATACTATTTATAATGTTGCATTTTAAAATGGACAAATATTACATTGCTGTCATTTTTTGATAATAGTGAGTAACCATGGAAGTGATGAACTGTAATGTTGCATTTTAAAATAAATTCTCTGTATGTAAATTTTACAGATTTTATTAAGCTCTTTCGAATGGCGATACTATTTTTTTTTATTACTATTGGATTTCTACTCAAAATACCAAAGTTATCTTACAATATCATGTTTGATAATTATTATTACATTGTAATAGACGGCCTTTTATTGGACAAACTTAAAAAGTTCTATTTAAATGTTTTAAAAACAATGCTGTTAACAAATATGAAAAAAAGTGGCTCGTTTTTCTTTTAACATTGAAATAGAAGTTGTTGTGTGTCTTGCAATTTAAACAAAAAATGGATACAATTTTAGGAATTTTCGAGCGGTGAAGTGTTTTTTGTTGGCGGTAAAGCTAATCTAGTCATTAGTTTAGATTTGTTTTGATTAAGCATTTAGATTCTGTAAGATATTCGACTCTGTGTGTAACATAGGTTATTTTGAATAATTGTCGTCGAATTTCTAACAGACACTTAGTATTATTAGTACAATTTTATCAATGTGATTTTTTATTTATTTTCTAACGATAGTGATATAGATCTGATTTATTTTATTCTGTGATGATCCCCTTGAAAAATTCTAACCTCTTGGGGAAATTACAACTATTACAAATTACATTTCTGTTTCAAAATGTGTAATAGTTGTAAATTGTCAAAGAGAAGGAGTTTTCTTGGTGAGATAGATTTTTTATGAATTATTTTTAAATCTTGTTACTACGTTGTTATTGTATAGTATATTTTGTGATATTTTGCGTAATCTGAACGCTACAGTTTTCAGTATATCACTTGGATGGCCTGAATATTAGCTGTCATCAGCATGTTACTGTTAAATGTAGATATAATGTAAAATTATAGTCGGCCCATAGTTCGTATTTCATCATAAGAACAGCCATAATTATTTTTAAATACAATTACTTAAAAATTTTGAACATGTTTTCAAAAAAACGAAATATGTTTTAATATCATAGGCACTGAAAACTGGTGCGAAGTGAGCGCCCCAAAGACTACTGTTATGCGATTATTTGGTATAATATGTACAGTAAGAGTAATTAAAAAAAAAAAAAAAAAAAAAAAAAACGGATTGTAATTTTGATAATTGAACTTCGTATCCAACCAAAGTTCATTTTATTCATATTATAGCAAAAATAACTCAATGGTACTTTCTCAGTATCAGATTTCAGTGCCCATTGGGCGACGTTTAGTAAACAACTTGTACAGAAAAAATATACAAAAATTCCGATGTTCAGTGCTAGATTTACAACCTGTTTTATCATAAATATAATGTCACATTGTTTTTAAAGTTTGATCTAAAGGTGAAAAAAAAAAGTTCCATAATTTTACTTTAAGTTAAAGTTGTCAGTTTAATTATCTTTTAAAAAGATATTTAAACCGACAACTTTAACTTAAAATGAAATTATGAAACTCTTTCTTCACTTTTAAATCAAACTTTGAAAGTAAAGTGACTTTATATTTATTATGAAATCGGTCGTTAAAATTACAGCCATTTCCGCGAAAAACGGAAGTTGACGCACAAATTAAGGGCGCTATTGTACACAATAAATTTGTTTTGAAACGAATTCAATAAAACTTGAAGAAACACAAGTTCGTGCCATTTTACAAGATGAAGTGGCAATTTTTAGAATGAGCCCCAATTTCTAAAAGTCTCTGAATTTAGTAAAATGACTTTCCGGCCGTTTTGCAGTCTCTATTTTATCTGCTTTAGCAATTTATTGATAAGAAGTCTTTATCATAACGACTGCTAAAACTATGTATTTATGGTTGTTATCACGTTGTTATTTCTAATATCTGACATGTGACAGATTATTACATCAATCATATATTATTAATAATGCCCTTTCTGCTAAATATTAGCAGGATGCAGTTGATTATTCGCATGGATCCTGCTTAGACTTAAATAATGACAATACGAACGACAAAAACCGTCGTGGACGAAAGTTACTTTTGACGTAAATACACATTTCTTTGAAAATATTATATTCTGTGCTAGGTATTCGTGAAAACCTTGTTATTTATTCTGGTGCTAATGTGTGCTTTTTCTTCAATCAAAATAAAAAAAATCTTTCTATAACTTTTCAGTCACGTTGGGATCAGTGGTAGGGATTAACATACCCGTTCTAAATAATTTAGAAGTTTTCAAATATGACACAAATGTCATATTCTTCTTTAGTTGTTTTGGCAGAATGTTTGCATTTTAAATATAATTGGCAACACATTATTAAAAGAATAAAGCGTTGACATATAAGGTTAGGTTAAGTTCATATATGCATAATGAAGTTAGCTATTGTCAAATAATCTGGTTCATTCACAAGTATTATTTTGTAAAGATTGTCAATAATACCGACGTAGGTTCTGAATTGACAAATTCATAAAGATTGTTACAAATGTCTTTATGATAACAATCTTTATGACTGTGTTTCTCTGAATAGGCCACATAGTATATTAAAGAACAAGTGTCATAATTGTCATTTTATTTTGTGAGAAGGAACAAAATAATCGACAATTAAATGAGTTCTTTATACTATTTTTTTCTTTTTTGCACTTTCTATGCCTTTTTTAAATGAAAAATAATCACCCTTATTCTGTAACTCAGTCGATAATATTTGTCGATCAATAATAATTTTTGACAAATAGAAACAAATGTATCATCTGTCAGTTTAATTTTTTATTCAGTGTCTGCTGTAATTATTGGCTACAATTTATTATCGATCGATAAAAGTTATCGATTGAGTTACAGAATGTGGGTGAATGACAAAATTTAGGAAATTTTGTCAGTTGGTGACGTTTGAAAATTCATTTGACAACCCTAGCTTTATTCTTATAATACCATACGATATTTTCTATTTCATGCTAATGTTACTACTCTATTTCTTCTCGTCTTCTTATTCTTAGTTTTAAATTCAAAATTATATGAAAATAATAGTTATTAACGTCATTAGGCCGATATGAAGCAAATAACGGACGCGACTGAGATTTGTAAACTCAAAATGAGCGCGGAAATTGCTAGTTTCCGCACTAGAGCAGAAAATAATTAAAACAAAATTTTAACTTGTATACTTGCCGTCAAATAATTTGGAGATTTCTGTACTGTTGCCAATTCCATTGGTCATGTTGAAAATGCTAAGTTGTGAAGAAGCGACAACACCGCATGGCAAGGGACAGGGTGGGGAGAAAGGAAAAAATTGAGCAGCAGTCCATATTTATTTGACGGCATATATAACAAAAATAACTATTTCAATCAGTGGATGAATATAGTATCAATACTAAACTTATTAAAATGTTTGACGTTTCTTTGAAAATACAGTCGAAATATTTCGAAATTCTATTCTCTATATATTGATGGTTGTTCTTACGATGATATACGAACCTTGAACAAACTATATTATCATCCATTTCAGTACTTTCCATATGACTGTTGTTTTCTCAGTCTTAGATGTCAAAAAACAACAAAACCACAAAAATATTGTGTAACATACGTCACATATATTGTGTACTCTGTACTGTATCCTTTGTATTGCAGTCAGTTGCTAATAGCGTTGATATTATGGAACAAAAATCACCTTTAGGTTATAAAATCATGAAAATGCGCGGGTTTTTCGAAAATCTCACACTAATATAGACGTAATTAGAAGATATTTGATAAGCAACATACATTTTACAGATAAAATTGAATTTTAGAATTATTTTTTGAAAAGTAGAAGAATTATTTTACAAAATACAAAACTATTAACTATTAAACAGTTTTCGTTTAGCTTCCAAAGGTCTAAATAGTTATTTATGTAACAAGTGTGTAAAGTAGTACTTTTTTGGCCGAGTGCGAAATTAGCATGTGGTAAAAATACTATTTACACACGAGTTGTATGCAATATTTTTCCTACAATCGAAATGTTAGTGCTTTTTCACATAATACAGAGTATTTGTTACTAAGGTATTTGTTTTCTTTATTTTCAACATTGACAGTTAATTTTAACAAAAATTTATTATATTCTAATTAAATATAAGCTCGGTGATATGATTAATAATCGAAGATATTGCTCGTGAAACCGAAGCAGCACATTTCATTTTCAACTCGGTTTCACTCGAAAATATTATCGATGATAATCATATCACTTGTTATATTACGTATGAAAATAATTATTAAATATTACAGGAAAATTTTAAAATGATAAAATAATAAGTTTGAATCATAAATCCCGGGAATGATTTCAACTTATTAACTCTACATTTTCACTGTAACAATGTAAAAATTTCTAAACATTTATAGATGAAATAAATCATAATTTTGAACAAAATGCGTTTCCACTTAATATGTGCAAAGTTATTATAAATTTTATAGTAATTTTTGTTCATATTTTGTTTAGGCCAGTTCTATATTACGAAAACTAAATACGGTAACACTCAAAAAAAAATTGGGGTTGTTTTTGAAAAAACAATGAATAAATTTAATATAATGAAAACATTTAAAAAAAGGAATGCAATAACAAATTATGGTAAAAATTATAGGAGATGCAAAAAACGATCCTTTAAAGTACATTCTTTACACTTATTTACTTGACAATGTGTAAAGTGTCACTTTTGAAGCACTAGTGCGTGAAAAGTAAATACGTTGCTAGGCAACATACACATTTGGTTAATTTAATGACAATATTTGAAGATTCTTGTATACTCATTCAATATTATTAGAAATAGCATTAACATTCGGTTGTAGGAAAAATATTGTATGCAACTCGTAGGTAAATAGTATTTTTATCTCGTGCTAATTTCGCACTCGTCCAAAAAAGTACAACTTTACACACTTGTTACATAAATAACTATTTTAAGTACGATTCTACAAAATATATTAATCGTTTGGGCGGTACAGTATTTGTGATTTTTTTTCTAATTCATATAATTAAATATATTTTTAATAATATGGTACCAAAAATCGAGCCTTGTGGTGCACCATTACAATACAATTAGCTATGAAAAATAATAAATTAAGAAAAAAAAAAAAAAAAGGGAAAGCTCATTAATGGATAAAAAATGGGATATATTTATTATAACTTGAAAAAACAAGAAAGTAAAATGTATTTTAACGTCGAAATGATACAAGAAATTTAAAGATATTGTAGTCTTAATTATTGTACGCAATATTAAAAATAACTATTTAGAACTTTGAAAGCTAACCGAAAACTGTTTCGCCTTAAAGAATATTTTTGTCAAGTATTCTTGTAATTATTCTACTATTCAATAAAAGAAATTCTGAAATTCAATTTTAAATGTTTGAAAACAATTATTTGTAATATTATTTTTGATTACATATTATTATATAATATAAACATGAACATTTATATTAATTAATTGTTGATCTGCCGTTAGTTATTTTTATTTCAAGTCGAGGGATCGCCAAAAAATGATTAAACGCCACTGGAAATTACAAAGATATCTTAGCATTCTTACCAGAAATTTCTTTATCTGAAATTTGAACAAAGGCCCAAAAAATTGTTTTCTTTTTAACGACATAATCCAACTTTATATATACTTGTTATTTACATACAAATAATATGTTATGTTAATAAACTTATCCTATGAATACTTTTTATTTAATATAAATATTTATTTCGATTAATGATTCTTAGTTAAATTTTTAAAGTGTACGTTTTTAGTGCCATTAGTCGACAAGAAATTTTTAATATAAATAATTATAAATTAATTTATTTCTTATTCAAAATCAGTTGCATGATCAAGTAATTCATTTTTTAAAATATTTTTTATGAAAAATTTCATGACGACCAGTGAAATAAAAAATGTACATTTTAAGAATAATGCCATTAATTTTGCGTATTTGAAAAAAAAATAGTTGCGATCAACACATCAAAATCTATGTACCTTATAAATTCTTTTATCCGTTTTTTAACACTAATTAAATACACCGCCTAAGGGCGAATGGGAACGTACAACCTGTGCAGGTGCGTTTAATCGGTTTATGACGATCCTTCGAGTTAGAAAATAAACAACAATGGCTGGTATGAACAACTAATTAGGCATTGTTTTATCTCTGTCAATCGTTTTATGCCTTTATGGATTATTTATAGAGATAAAACAGTTATAGTCAATTGCTCGCTAATCACCCTAATCAAAATACAGGCTGGTTGATTTTTCATTGTCCAGCTTATATCTTCTGAAATATTAAAGATACAAGAAAAAGTTATATAGAAAAGTTATTTGATACAACCTGGTCTATAATTTAGCATAAACAATTTTTTTCCAAGGCCTACCAATTTTCCAGAAAAATATTTAACTTTGAATTTTAAATGGAACACCCTGTATATTTTTACGGAATAAAATTCTAAATAAATTTCTCTTTACAATGATGTGTAACAAGCAAGGGTTTACCTTTAAATTATGTCTAATAAAGCAAATAGAAATACGATAAAAGTAGGCTGTGATATTCTATTGTTTATACCAGTAACATCTGTCATAAATAAAAGTATTAATAATTTTGTAAATCATCAATGCTAGTAATTCTATTACTTGCTTTATTAGAAATAATTTTATTCAAAGGAAAACCCCTACGTAGCCAATGTTCATGTGTGACAGAAGATACAGGTATAAACAATAGAATATCATAGCCTACTTTTATAATATTTCTATTTGCTTTATAGGGCATAATTTAAAGGTAAATCCTTACTTGTTACACATCATTGTAAAGAAAAATTTATTAAGAATCTTATTCTGTCGAAATATACAGGTGTTCCATTTAAAAAAAATAAAGTTAAACATTTTTCCAAAAAATTGGAAGGCCTTGGAAAAAAATTGATTATGCTAAATTATAGATCAAGTTGTATTAAACAACTTTGGTATATAACTTTTTTTTGTATCTTTAATATTTCAGAAGATATAAGCTGGACAATGAAAAATCAACCATCCTGTATTTATTTCATTTAGCAAATTCATATTTGAAACCAATAAGTCATTGTTATTAATATTTATACATGAAATTAATTAATTGCTTTACAACTCGAGCGGTGTACTACACTTTTTCTTCGACCATAATTTTACTGAAATTTATGAATTTGTATATAATTTTGTTTTTGCAGAAAGAGGTTATGTCCACGTTATGACAGTTAATTGTCTGTTAAACCTCAAATTCTTTGTTTTGCAGGTAATGGTGCCAACATGATTCTAGGGGTAAACGGAAATTCCCCTACTAACTGTTACGTAATATATATATACCGGGAGTTTATTTTATCAGTAAACATAGGGTATATCATTGCCATAGTTACGGTATGAATGTTTGACAGCAATGTATTGAAGCGTTTATTTTATGAGTAAACATAGACGTCTAACATGGGAAGTTGTATTTTGTAAATACAAAGTGTCCGCCAAATAATCAAACCATGTTATTGAACATGATAATAGTACATTACATTTTGTACATTATTTAATATGAACTGCTTTAATAATATTACAGTAAAGTACAGAATTGTCAAATAAATAATTGTTTCACTTTTTTACTATGTAATATGAAAAGCTTTACAAATGTCTATGGTAGCGCAGTGGTTATAACAGTGGCTTCTGAGTTTTTTGGTTGGGGTTCGATTCCCCGTTGGGCTAATTATTTTATTTTTTTTTACATAAAAATTGTTGAACTTTTAAAAATCAATTACCATATTACAATCATTTAAAAATAATAATAACATTTTAATAAATAAAGAGAAAATAATTGAGAATAATTGATTACAATAATCAAAATATTGATACAATAATTGTATTTTCTTTTGATATTAATAAAAATAACTGAAATATAATAAATTTGAGTACTTATTATGATTTTACTGTATTTATCAAAAGAAAATACAATGCATTGTTATTGTATCAATATTTTGATTATTGTAATCAATTATTGTCAACTATTTTCTCTTTATTTATTAAAATGTTATTATTATTTTTAAATGATTGTAATATGAAAATATGAAATGATTTTTAAAAGTTCAACATTTTTTATGTAAAAAAAAAATAATTATCCCAACGGGGAATCGAACCCCAACCAAAAATTTTAGACGCCAATGTTATAACCACTGCGCCACCGGAAACATATGTAAATCTTTTCATATTGCATAATAAAAATTGAAACAATTATTTATTTGACAGTTTCTGTAAATTATTGTAATTTTTGCAATATTATTAAAGTAATTATTATTAAATAATGTACAAGATGTAATGTACTATTATCATGTTCAATAGCATGGCTTGATTTATTGCCAGACCTTTGTATTTACCAAAAACTGGTTCCCATGTTATACGCCTATGTTTACTCATAAAATAAACGCTTCAATACATTGCTGTCAAACATTCATACCGTAACTATGGCAATGATATAACCCTATGTTTACTGATAAAATAAACTCCCGGTATATATATATATATATATATATATATATATATATATATATATATATATATATATATATATATATACTGGGTGTAACACGAAAACCGGGCCATGGGCGTTTGACATGGCAAAACAGTTTTTCTTTGCGCAAAAGTGGCCTATTAATTTTAGACAAAAATGCTTCAAATAAATGTTGTAGAGAATTAAATTCTACATCTAAATCAATAATCACATTTTCTTTTGCACGTTTCGTAACCGAAGAAATTGAATTTAAAATTTTATAAAAGTTATTTATTTATAGTGTTAGCTATGGTATTGAAATAAAATGTCAAACAAATTTTATGACATTTTATCTGTCAGAAATTATAAATTATAAAATATAGTTTTCATCAAAATAATACTGCTCAATGATTTGCATCTTTTCTTTCTCTGAATAATTCTCTATTTTCAATAATGGTAACTGACATAATATGTCACAATCTAACAGATACATTTCTAACAGGTATAATATGTCACAATGAGACAAATACATTTCTGATAGGTAAAATGTCATTATATTTGTAATTTTACCTATCAGAAACGCTCTGCTTTCAGTTATCATTACTGAAAATGGAGAATTAGTCACAGAAAAAGAAGATAATAGTATTATTTTAATGAAAGTTTCTGACAGGTAAATTTCATCAAATTTGTTTGAAATAATTTTATTTCAATACAGCGGCTAACACTATAAAGATGTAAGTTTTATAAAATTTTAAATTCAATTTTCTCGATTACCAAACATGTGAAAGAAAATATGACTATTGATTTAGATGTAGAATTTAATTCTCTACAACATTTATTTGAAGCATTTTTATCTAAAATTAATAGGACACTTTTGGGCAAGCTGTTTCTCAATGCCTATGGCTCGGTTTTCGTGTTACACCTGGTATATACAGCGTGTTAAAAAAGAAAAACGCAATTCAAAGTAGGCTATGAATAGAGAAACGTATGTCTGATCGTTATTCAATTCAAAAGTCAAGTTGTTAAAATTGAAATGTAATTTTAAGAAGAGATAATAAAGAAGGAAACAGATATTTTACTTAAAGAAGATGATGTTCTTTAGATAACATATTTGACAATATGTCATGCAAATCTTGTGTTAAATTTAAGACATACGTTTTTTTGTTCATAGCCTACTCCGAATTGGGTTTTTTTAACACTGTATATTGCGTAACACTACTGACTTTCATTACGTAACACTCTGCGTAATAAGACATTTACTTATTTGACGGATAGTGTGTAAAAAGCAATTTACTGACATGGGAGTAAAAAAAAAAAAATATAAGTTGTTTTACACCATACAATAATTGGTAAAATGGGTAGAGTGTATTATATGGTAAAATATTTTGTAGTTAGTGTGAGATTTTTTGAAATTCGCGCCTGTAAGAAAGCCTTTTGTATTGGTTGAAGAGATTATGTGCACAGACACATTGCGCAATGCACTGCATCACAAATCATTGTAACTAGTTTCAAATAGTTTCCAATGTTAACTGTTACACTCAAATCCGTGTAAGATATATTTTTGCAATGTATATTTCCCGCGCCTTTTCCTAATTTCTTTCCCGAAATTATTTTCAGCTGAGGACCAGACAATTTGTACATTTTAGTCAAGTGTTTAGCTTCGAGACAATACGTAAAATTAGTCAAATCATTTCGATCGAAGCGAAGACAGTTGAAGGTGCTCGGAACAGTGTAAATGCAATTAAAAAATTCATGTTTGTATAGGATTGCGTATGAATGAAAATTTAAATGGAAGTCCGGGCTGGAAATAATTTCCTCTCTTGAGCTTTAAGCTCTGAGGTGGTGTCTTTTCAAAGCTGCAGTCATGAGTGAGCGAAGCTCATTGCAAGAATGAACTTGCGGCTGTTTTCAGTTGTTTTGTTATGATTTGACAGCTTTGTAAACCTCTTTCCGTTGGCTTTTTATGAAATCGATATATTACATGTTAAATTTCACAGATTAAAAGCTACGCTTACAGAAAAATTGCTATGAATGTAAAGATTTAATTGTGTATTTATTGATAAGTATGTAATTCAAAGCATAATAGTGACAATTAAATATATAATAATTATTATTATTACTGTAGATTTATAATTCTTTCATTGATACTTTCATGATAAGCTAAGTATGTGTACTGTATACATACATATTATAAAATGTGTATTACAAAAACATACATAATGATCAATAAAATGTGTTTCATTTATTCCCTATTTCATTTGTCAACATTTTAAACCATTTTTATTTTTAAGTTCAGTTATTTACATTATTTCTTATCAATCTTGTTTACTTATATTTTGTTTATACTATTTTGTTTTCGTTTGTTTTTTGTTTTATCAGTTTATTATTTTGTTTCAGGTCCTACTCTAGTCAAAACAATTGAACGTAGAATAGATCGTAGTTATATAGGTACGTATTAACATTTGTACTATTATATTAATTAAAATTTCAACAATTTTTATTTATTTGAAAAACTAATTATTTATTCATCCATATTAATATTGTTCTCTTTTTTGAGTTTTATGAGACATGTATTTTTACGCGCTCGTTAAAATTTAGAAAACGAGCCCTGGCAAGTTTTGTGAATATTGAAAAACCGGCCCTAAATTACTCCAACGAAAATTACAAATTGAGTACATCAAGTGGCGCCACGGCACGGAGTAACAAAGTACTATTTAGACAAATAATCTGTTAAAATAAATTTTGAATTATAATATTTAAATTTTGCAGTATTATATTTATTTTTAATAAACTGATAACACATTTTGCACATCTAAAATTTATTGAGAAGGATCAGAGATACCGATCCTAATTGAATTAAAAATAACTAGATGTCGCCACTATCCGTAGCTAATCTGTAAAAACATCGACCTTTAAACTTATGGACCAAGTGTCTCCTATTCATTTATTGTTAGAATATTGCTCCAACATAAAAGAATAGAAATATATATTCTGTCCTTCAACAGTACGGAAGTTCTCAGTTTAAGTACACTGCGCATGCCGTCGTACTCATTGTACATCTTTCTCAGCTAAATGTAAACCTCTATACGTCGCTCTCTATCACTAAATAGTTGTCAAAAGCTATATTTGACGTTTCGTGACTGTTTGTGTATTATTTACTTTTTTGGAGAACATTTACAATTATTTCTGACAATATATACGTATATGTGTTGTGAGGTGTGTATGCGACAAAATAATGAGGAAACGGTGTATTTCGTACAGTGAGCAGTACGTACGCGGTTCAGCTGTGTCATTTCATATGTAAGTTCTTATTAATTATTACTTGTCCCCTATAATATAATATGTATATAATATATTGTACTAAAAATATATAATAAAACTAATTATGCACAAAAAAATTAAATCTATACTCTTAGCGATTATGCACCAAGTATAACAAGTTACAGACAAATCAATTTTTTTATTTTGCCGCGTTTTCTTAACTTCCGTACTGTTGAAGGATAGAGATATTGTGTCTGTACCGTTATGGCGGGACAAGCGTTTTGCTCGTACGCTGCATCTATTAGTTTAAAGATCGATGTGTAAAAACAAAATTTTCTATGGGAAAACAACGGTGTGAAACAGCCATAAGCGCAGCGCATTGGGGTATACCCAAATCATTCAAGCAGCCAATGCACGTCATCACTTAGTGTAAAAACCTTAATGCATTAAAATCACTAAAAGTGAAAAATGAAATAAAATTTTAATCATTTTTAACCGTCAAAAAGTGTATAGCCTTATATAATTATTATTAAGATGAATAGCAGAGTTCATTACTTATCGTATATGACATGAATAACATATAAATAATGTACATCAAGATCATATTATTCGTTTAATTTTTGCTATAGTTGACAACATTGATAATTTGTATGTTCATACTGTCAAAGTTGTTATTTGAAAAATATTTGTATCGTGTTTGAAACATTTTTGTGCGTTGTAAAGGCCTGTTTATAATAAAGTAATGTTAAACGCAACGTGACCGTTAACGCAAACACAGAATCTGTGAATATGCCAAAGATAGCACTTCTAATCAATCAGAAGAATTCGGTATATTTCTTTGAAATTCGGCTCACTTTTATTTATTGCCTTTATATGGCATACATAAGTATAAATAAGGTTAGTATTATAAAATAATTTAAATAGAAATGGACAGTGACTAAAATATAGTATTTATTTTGTAGATATGACAGTTCATGACCATGTCGATAATACAGATTGCAATCTGTATAACTCTTTTCATAAAGATTCTAAAATCGTTGCAAACCAGCAAACGTACCAGTACATGACGTCACACATCTAGTTGCTTTTATTCAAATTTTATTAATGACTTGCATTGGCTGCTTGAATGATTTGGGTATATCTGCGTGGTACTGAAAATTTAATAACTGATAATACCGTACCGTTGAAATGTAGATTACGTAACGTAGAAACGTGATTAGGGAGTTATTGCAAATTCTAAGATGAAAGAACGTAAACGTTATCCTTATGTAGAAAACACTTTATTTTAGAAATAAAGGACTTTCAATTTCAATGTTTACCGCATGTAATTAGTGTGTTCACGCTAACGTTAACGCTAAAAGTAACATAAACGAAGTTACATCCACACTTTTCACCGAAACATAACCTCAAAAGATACAGAACGTGTGACGTTCAACGCTCGCTATTCCATTCCACATAACGTGTCTCCTTATTCATATAACGTGATTCTTATTAGTGTCACGTGACTTTAAAGTGCACGTTATTTTTGCGTTGAAGCTGCAATAACTCTCTATTTTTTAAGTTGTATTTTATTTTTAAAAAAATATTTGTTTTTTAGTAAATTAAGAAAGAAAATTTTATTTTATATTAGATAATTTTTTTAACCAGTTAAAAATTAATCACTGAGAGCCCGATTCACAAAACAGTTTAAGCTAATCCTCATTTTTGGATTAGTGAAGTCTATTCTATTCCGGTATTTAAAATTTAATTTTCATGACATTATCAATAAAGGTAGATACTAGGAATAGATTAGACCATATTTTAAGATATAAACTGTCAAAATTAGAGTAGAATTCGCTAAGCCAAAAATGAGGATTAGATTAAACTTTTTTTGTGAATCGGGCTGTGAGTTACAAAATCGGACTGATCAACTAATTATTAGAAGGTGAAACTATTTAAATACTCGTAAGAATATAATGTAAAAGCGCGCTATTTTCTTGTAGTAATAAGCAATAGAACAATTTCATATTATTTATTTACTGAAAAATATTTGCTTTTTTTGTATAAAATATCAAGTTTTATGTTACAACTCAATTACATTTTAACGATTGTCATAAATTTCACAAATTTGTATTGCGCTTTTAATGCCCCATAAAACTTTAAATTTACTACGCCACTGTCCACAGCGCCTCCACCATTTTATTATTTCAAGGTCGATCTATTCAATAACTGTCAACCGCAAGTTGCAATGCAATTTTACAGTGAATTAACACAAATATATTCATAGTTATCTTATAAAATGTAATATAAATCATTTATTTTCACTATTAACACATAACAATTGTAATTGTTACAGGTGTGTAGTTATTAATTAAGATAAGATGTCAAATTCAACGTCTCAAGGTGTGTATTCTCCTTTGCCACAATCTATAAGCGATACGGATAGTGAAGAAGAGTTACATAGTGCTTTACCAGTGCAAAATAAATATAAGGATACTGCTAAATTAAATGGGGCAGAACATAGAAATTATCATCATCTAAACGATGTGGATGATAACCATTTGAATGGTTTTCCAAATATTAATTCCAATTTGGATGATTCGCCGATCATCAAGGATGGGTAAGAAAATTTATAAATTATTTTCGTTTTTTTCACTCGTAATAGGTAATTTTTTAAATAAAATGCGTCATCCATTTCTTTTAATGAAACTTTTAAAAAAAAAAAATGAGCTTGATTCTAAAATACTTAACTATATGACCCTTGAAATTTGAATTTTTAGTTGTAATGACAAAGAAACATAAAATTAGAACACGAAAGCAGATAAATATGTATTCTTTTAAAATTAAAGTTAGATTTTACCATATACCTATTAACTAATATATTGCTAATACTCGTATCTTTCCCATAAGAGTAGGTGAAGGAAACACTGTGAAATGGAAATATCTTTTCTGCATAAGTCTATCTCTCACGGACACCTAACCGGCAATTATGCGCATGCTCGGAAATCTTGACTACTATTGGCTAACGCCGATAGCGTCGCTGGCTGGGCTGCGTTCCAAAATCCTACTCTCAGAGTTTACTCAACCTGTTCCAAAACTGCCAGAGTTTACTCCAAAGTGATGTTCTACTTCTAACGAGGAGGGTGTAGAAATTGCTCCACAATATTTTCAAACGTAGATGCTCACGATTCTCAACATATGAAAGTAATTTGCCTTCTTGAGGAAGAAAACATGCTTTTGGTTGAAAGTAAACATAAGTAAATACGTTGGAGTGTATTACGAGCATACTTTTATAATAAAAGCGATTTTATGGAGCGTACTTTCACATTATATTGAGGAGAGTGCTCCATAAAAGCGCTTTTATTACGGGCTTGACATTAATGTTGTAATTATAAGTAGTTTTGTTAGTTTTATAAAATTATTTTTACTTTAGTTACAATTTTTTACTTCAACAAAACTCTCATTCGTTCCAAAACACAACACATCATACTCTACGCCAAAACTCGGTATTCTTGGTTTTGGAACGCTGCCTTGGTTGATTTCATTTCTGTTTGTAGTTGCACTTCGAAAGCATTTGCTTTGTGTTTCATACAGTAATTTATTGTCACCTAAATAAATTAATCCTGACCAGATTGTATTCCTATTATTTTTACAGTACAACAAAGTAAATTATTTAATTTAAATTTAGCACTAGAATATGTCAATGTTTTTTATTATTACTAATATTTATATTCAAGAATTTACATACAAAATAAATAGTAGGTACATTGTTTAATTTCTCAAATTTAAATTTAAATTTCTCGCGCTAGTCGTTAATAAACAGAACTCTGTGATTCGCAAAAAGTGATTATGATTTCCTCGTTAGCCAATAGTAGTGAAGGTTTCCAAGCATGCGCATAATTCGCGGTTGGGTGTTTGTGTGAGATAGACTTATGCAGAAATGATATTTCCATTTCACAGTGTTTCCTTCAAGAAAAGCAAAGGATCCGCAATATATTAGTTAATAGGTATATGGATTTTACTATTCTAAAGGCTGTATTTTGAAAATTTTCAAAAAGTGCTAACGCTTAAAACACAATTTGACGAAATTCGAGTAAAAATACAGGATGTTTTCTTTATATCAATTAGTTCTTTTTTGGGCTAACTAGTGACTTTAGTGAAGAATTTTATTATTTATTATTATTATATTTATTTTTGCCTAATCGGCTTAGAATCTACATATTATACATATTTTACAATAAATTTTGGTATTACATCATAAATTAATCCCCCGTTTCTTTTCTTCTTTCTCGTAACTTCCCTGCACGAAATCCTTAAATGCCTGATAGTATATATATATCCAAATCGAATAAAGCGTCCGATTATTATAAGCAAAATTAATTTTTTTTCGAAGAACTTTGAAGCAGAATTCTGGCTAAATGGTACACTTTCCGGTAGAAGCAAGTTTGGTTAAATCGTCTTATTTTAGCCTCAGGAATCTGTGGTTAAGCCATGTCCCCCTATTTAAGAGACACCCTGTATAACAATTATTTCGAGAAAAAAGGTATTTAAAATTAGAAATAATGTTACATTATTGAAATAGGCTAAGCAATATGCAAGTGTTGATACGACTGTTAATTTCACGTTATCGGCGTGGCCATTAAAAAGTTACGGTCTAATCAATGTTGGGACACCTAAGTTTTACACACTAGTGGTTCCCTAATAATAACAAATCATCTTAAAAGATGAATTATGACCATATGAACTGTCATACCAAATTTCATCCAAATCTAATAAAGCGTCCGGTTATAAGCAAAATTATTTTTTTTTCGAACCCTTTATACCAGTCTTTTATTTGTGTTTTGCTCATACACTCGTCCCCAAATGCCGTCTTCATCATTTCGATGATCTCCACACAATTTTTTTCGAGTTTTAAGCAAAATTTAATACAAATTCGTTGTTCCGATCTTTCCGTCATTTTTTACAATAGCAAAATGCGACAAACATAAAAAACACTTTGTACACAAACGCATGCTGCACGTGAACTAAGGCGATCCGACCAAAACTGCGGCATCTAGGGAATTCGTGAAGCTTTACAGTTGACACTCGTACCCGGCAGAGGGCGCTAAAATTGTCAGGCGCGAAGATATGAAGGAAGGTCGTATACTTTTCGGACAGACCTCGTACTGGCTAAATGGTACACTTTCCGGCAAAAGCAAGTTTAGTTAAATCGTCTTATTTTAGCCTGAGGAATCTGTGGTTAAGCCATGTCCCCCTCTTTGAGAGACATCCTGTATATAATCAACAATAAAATTCTTGAGGCCTTGAGGGGTACTTACCTCAATAACATTTGCATGTCTAGGTACAAGAAACCAATGTCAGCAATCCGCAAATTCCTCTTCAGTCTTTCGATCCTCGTCTGCTTTCTCACCATCGTTGTCTTTCTCTGGGTTCTTCCTTGCTCCGAGGATGCTACTTGCCCGGCTACTACTCAACAGTTACGGATTTCCAACTGGGAGAAGCCGTACCACGGCATTGAGTTAATGGGACCCATAAATATAGTGCAAGGCGTACCTGGACGATCGAAAAATCTGGTGTTTCTCTTCAGAGGAGATGTAGTGAATGCGAATCCGGTGCAAGGGTTGCAGAATATTCCCCCGAAGGGAGGAGGGGCGATTAGTATAATGGGCGATACCGGAAAGGTTGCTTGGTAAGAGATCTTATTTTTATTTGTAAATAAATAATAATGGGCTACTTGCGTGGTACTGAAAATCCGATTTCTATCACTATACAGTGTGTCCCATTTAGAGATGCCACTATTGGGATCTTGAGAACTATAAGAGATACGATGGCGGTTAAATGGAACTTTTTGTGCACCTTTGGGAGGCCATCTCAGATGCGCTTTTGTTTTTCTAAAAACTTTCATAGGGCACTAGATAATGACGAAAAACTGAATATTGTTGATTTTTTCTTCTTCAAATAACTTCTAAACTACTAGTAATTGAGAGAAACGTTTCAAATATAAAATATAGATATTTTTATTAGTTAACCAGTGGCGTATGAAATAAATTTTTATATCCGTAAATTTTCGAGATATAACACAAACTTATATTTTTTTAAATGGAACCCATATCTGATTTCAGTCTCAAAAAAATCATTATTTTTTTCTTTTATCAATGATGTAATGGTTATTATGTTTTATATTTGTTTTGCTCCTAAAATTTAATTTTTCTCTTTATTTTCCTGAGCTTTCTTACTATTTCCTAAAAAAACATTATTATTTTTATTAATTATATTGTATTTGATCGAAATAATTTGTTTTACGCCTTTATTACTTAATATTTTCATTCTAGACTCATAATTACAAATTACACTATAATGTGCCAAGGGCGACCAGATACAAAATATTATAAAAATTAGTTTGATACGAGTTTTGAGCAAAATTTTCTAACGAAATAAATTATTTAAATACAAGGAGTATTTCTAAATAGAAATCTACCAATATTTTCAAAATAATCATAAATTTAATACAAAATAAGGAAAAAAATAATAATTTTGAAGGCGAAACAAATATAAAACATAATAACCCTTACATCATTGAAAAGACAAAAAAATAATGATTTTTTTGAGGCTAAAATCAGATATGAGTTCCATTTAAAAAAATATAAGTTTGTGTTCTATCTCGAAAATTTACACATATAAAAATTTATTTCGTACGCCACTGGTTAGCTAATAAAAATATCTATCTTTTGTATTTAAAACGTTTTTCTCAATTACTAATAGTTTAGAAGTTATTTGAAGAAGAAAAAATCAACAATATTCAGTTTTTCGTCATTATCTAGTGCCTTTTGAGAATTTTTGGAAAAACAAGAGCACGACTGAGATGGCCCCCCAAAGGCGCACAAAAAGTTCCATTTAACCGACATCGTATCTCTTATAGTTCTCGAGATCCTAATGGTGGCACCTCTAAATGGGACACACTGTATACGTAATGTTATGTTGAAAACATATTTAAAAATATAAATTTTATTTTAAAAAAAGTTATTTGTTTTTTAGTAAATTAAGAAAGAAAATTTTCTGTGACGTCATTATATTGAACCGAAGAAGATAACCATGTTTAAGAATGTAACTTATAGATGGCATTGCGTGCTAGAAAGTTTTAATTTGAATTTGACATTTTTGCGCAAGGAAAAACTCCTGGATGGTTTTTAGGCAAAACAACCTATTGCTTGGCCTATAAGTTTAAAATATATTTATTTCAGGTACGCTCCCCGCCAGAGACTTCCCTCCGACATAGACTGCTCCATTTTGGACGTAAATGGCAACGGTTCCCCTGACTGCCTCCTCAGCGGCGCTGACGGCCTTCTAGAAATCCTCGACCCCCTTTCGGGCACCATTATATGGTCCATTCATTTTCCCGACACCTCCACCATAATCTCTTCAGTCGAATTTCCTCTCTTCATCTCTGATTTAGACGGCGATCACGTGAACGATCTTCTAACTTCCGTTTCGTTTAATCATTCGTTCCACAACAATCTTGTTGTTATTAGCGGGAGGGTCGGGGCCATTTTGGGCAGGCCGTATGAGGTCCAAAATTGCGAGAGTATTGCTAATGTAGGAATTGATAATAAATTTGTTTCGTATTCTTGTAAAACAAGTTCTGAGGTTCAGAAAATGTTTGTACCTTTGAAGGATTTTTATGGAGAAGTTTTTGGCGGGAATTATAAAAAGATTGAATTGTTGAAAGAACAACATAATTTGGTTACAAATTATGCGGATCAACGGCGCGTTTTTTTCGTTAACGGCCGACAATTAATTGTTAATAATCAGGGGCATTGTCCAGGTAGTTGTAACGTAAATGTTCAACTAATAGATCAACGATTTAATCGGCAAACAATTATATATTCATATATTGGAAAAAATGTTTATGGAATGGTTCCAACTTCAATGACTTTTAAAAGCAGCGAAAATAATTTAAACTCATTACAAGGACATATAAATGGTTTTACTTTAAAATACTGGCAATGGAATGACAAACCAGATAATTATCCTTATTTTAACGAAAAAATAAAACGAAATATATTTCCTGCAACTAAAAAACAAAGCTGGTTTTATCCTTCTGTTAAATTAAAACGTTCCTTGATTCCTAAAACAAATTTAACTATAACTGAACAAAGTCTAACCGAACGGGTATCACTTATAACTTTTAATTCAACAAATTACAACGTAGTCAACGCTAGTCAAAGCGAAGTCAAACAACTTTGCGCACATGGCGAAAAAATAATTTGCCAACCAGATCTTTCTCTTCAAGAAAATTCTGTTTTAATAGCAGACCTTGATGATGACGGCTCAAAAGAATTGATCAGTTATTTGAGCACGTATGTAAGCTCGGATGAAAGTGACGAGAATAATAATGTTAAGTATCAGCTGCAGTCGAGCGTCAAAGTGATAAGGTTGGAGTCAGAGTTGCCCAAATTGTACGAGGCAGTCACTAAATATTAAATAAAAATAAGACAGTGAGAGGAGGTGACAAATTTTGAAATTCACTCCTGGACTAAATTAACGCATCACTTTTAATTTTTCGTTTATTTCACAAAGTTAACTTATTTTGGCATGTTTTATGGTTTTTTAAATTAAAAACTACAATATTATACAAAATGAAGACAATGTGATTTTTTTAAAATAAATTAAAATTTAAAATTTTATGGGAAAAAAGTATATAATACTTGGTATTACCACTTTTTACATTAATTATGGCTTGCTTTCTTCGTCCCATGCTTCGAAATAAATTTCGAATTACATGGTGAGGTATGTTATCCCATTCTTGTAGCCCAGCATTCTCTAGCTCATCTAGAGTGCATGGGACGGGTACAAGACCTCTTTCGCTTCTTTTCAGCATATCCCATACGTGCTCTATTGGATTTAATTCTGGAATACTAAGTGGCAATTCCATACGGTTAATTCCTACCGTATTTCAATATTCATCTACGCCCCGAGTCCGATGCGATCTTACATTATCATGGATAAATATGAAAATACCTTCAATTACTGGCGAAAAAGGAGTGACATGATCTCTTTCGCCTGGTAATTTTAAGCTGACTCATGTCTCATCAGAAAACAAAACACGGTTCCAATCAGCCGAATTCCAGGGAATATGTTGTCTTACAAATTGTAAGCGAGTTACTCGATGAGTTCTGATGAGACACGGTTCTGTGTTAGTACATCTATTGGCCAGTCTTGCTTTCTCTAGTGTTCTTCTTACCACACGGGTAGAAATCGACGCAGCACGGGCTTCAGGAATGTGATTATTTTGCATTTTACTTGTATTTGTCGTCTTCTCAGAGTTTCTAGAGTTAGAAATCTGTCATCTCTTTCTGTCGGTGGTTTCGGACGACCTTTCTGTGTCTCCTAAAGTTGAATCTAGTCTCTTTAAACCTCCTTAAAGTTCGTCCTACAGTACTGAGATCAACTACCAAGTTCCCCAATCTTATGACGTTGGCTTCATCCCATAGAGTTAACGCCCGAAAAACCTCAAATTCGGACAAATATCAACCTCTATTATTTTTCACAAATCAATTTAATGTTAATTTCGTAGTAAAACACAAAAACATGAAATCAAATTTAAATAAAACGTAAAAACTATTTTAAACTTTTCCATACTTTTTTTTTTGTCAACACAGGAAACAATAAAATACTCATATAAAAAAGAATTGATTCTTAATTGTTATTATTTTCATATGTCTAGAACCCTAAATTTTCAACTGTACCCTAAGAAAAATTCATATATTATTCTGTTTTAAAGTAAATCGCGAAAATATAAGTGATGCGTTAATTTTGTCCAGGAGTTTTTGGTTGAAGTTGGTGAAATCTACATAAAATATTATATTGAACGTAATTTTTTTTTTGTGGAGTTTCGGAATTGTAGAGCGATAAAAAATGTACAGAATGATCAAAAGTAATTCAGTTGGCAATACTTGAAATTGAAAATATCGCATCCCGTCGAGAATAGTGACACAAGTCAAAATTTAGAAATTCTAAGTTCATCAGATAAAATTGGTCAAAAATATGCTTCTAATAATCAGGAATAGTAACATAAATGAAGTTTATATTTTTCGAGAGATGAAGCTAATATCGTTTTGTTTCGAGCTAACGTAAGTAACTTTACATTCGAGAACTGTCTTCTTTAATTTAAGTTTTGCGCAAAACTATTTTTTGGACTTGTGTCACTCTTCTCGGCGGCGTGCGATATATGAAATTGAAAAGAATGATACATAATAGCTATTTGTGTATTAAGAGCGCAAAATGGGATATTGTCGATTGAGAGCGAAATCGACAATGTCCATCTAAACACACAAGATTTATTACGATTATATTTTCATATTTTAATTTATCGTTTCGCGATGCAAGTTTAGATGTCAGCGCCACTAGTCAATTTGTTTGGAGTATAGTGACTGTATATACATAGTGTGGCCAAACGCCGCCATATTTAGGCAAAATGCGCGGGAAATTTGAATTCAAATGATGCGATAACTAAACAAAATTCGACAAACAATTAATAACATACACGAATAAAATGCACTGTTCCATTATCTTGATACACCCTGTATACAAAAATATTGTATATACAAGCACTAAAATTTGTATAATAACACAAATATAAGAGAAATTACGCAAAAATATTACAAAGTACACAAGAGATTGACAGAATGTCAATACACTCCAAACAAATTCACTAGTGGCGCTGACGTCTAAACTTGCATCGCGAATTTCTTCAATCTAATCTAAGCATTTTTTACTTTCGTTTTCGTAAATGAATGTCCTATTTTATTTCTGTATCCCTTTGTACAGCAGTACGGCATTTTGTTTGGTTATGTAAAATACCGACAGAGTAGTCATACGTCAGATTGACTTGTGCAGGTGATAAATATGTAAATAAGTACAGCATTATTAGTTCCTGAGTAAACCTTCCCATTAAGAGTGTTGTTTCTCTTACGTACCTACTAAAACATTGTTTTCCTGTTGTTGACAGTGACATTTGGGAATTTAAATGTGGGTATATTTACTTACCTACGTACTTTTATTTTTTACATTACCCATAAGCAATAATCTAAAGCATTTCAATCACTCAAAATCTTATTAGCTGTCAGGCCCTACCTTTGACATAACTTATTTGTATTTATTGTCAAAATGACGTCAAATAGTATTGTCGTCCTCACTTGGTGTTGTGTAACTTGTGAAATAAAAAGATCCCCAGAATTGTATTTCCAACTGCATAATTTCTTTTTGATCACTCTGTATTTTTATTTGAAATATTGCAAACTACGTAACGTACATATCTCAATAGAACAAAATATATTTGAATGAAGATTTTCTATTACAAAAATATACTTAGGATAAATAAGCTTTTCAATTTTATCTCGTGTGAATTGACGCTTGGTAATCACTCTTCAACGATACATGCATTATTTCCGAAATCTGAAAATGAAACACATTCCAAAGTGTAATACTCGTAAACCGTGATGATACAATATATTTATTTATTTATTCGTATAAAATATATTTTTAAGAACAATACTTATTAGGTACGAAGTTTCTATTTGAAAGCAAAATTTGTCACTCTGTCTCGTAATTGATGTACCAAAGCTTTACACATTCCATATAATATGGAACTTGCAGAATCACATGGTGTATATTAAATAAATAAGGATCAAACATATATAAAGTATATATTTATTTATTTGTGTAGCATTAGATAGAGTTTAGATGAGCTTCAATAATGTATTCTAGTCAACTTAGCCATGGAAAAGGAGAAGTGGGCTGTGATGTCATGTATTAATAAATAATATTTAACCAGAAACAAAAACTATGTCTTTTCAATATTTATTTATTTTTATATTTAATTTGAAATATTGGTTTCACAACCTCTTATTTATTTCAGGGGAAAATACCGCAACAAAGAGACAGGGAAGCATAGACAAAGAAATAAAATATTATTATTTTTTCTATGCAGGGAAGTATGTATTTTGAAAATAAGACTTTTAGGTCGGTTTTTCAATCTCTTTATGACAAAAAATAAACAAATGCATTGTTTTAACTGTCAATTAAAACTAAAACATTTAACCTTTTCGTTTCTTGTGTTAATTTACTGCTCTAATCCAAATTTAGTTTTAAATGAAGTTAAAAACAATGAATTTGTTTATTTTTTGTCATAAATCCTGTAATTTTATAATTAATTTTTACGTTTATTTGAAGAACTAGAATAATCGTTTCACATTTGGATTTGGATCTGCAGAGCACGTATCTGAGGTTAAATTCTCCTTAAGGGCTTTATTAAACCCTTGGCCCTTTAAACAGGGAGGATCTTTATCGAATGAATATATTTCTGTTTATAGAGGTTAACAATAAAGGATAAAGGCTCATTCACAGCACTGAAATTATACTTAGAAATTATAATTATAATTAAAAAATATAATTAAAAATTATACTTAAAAATGACCGTCTTAAAGCATGTTAATTAGGTGTTCACTTATAAATACAAATTATAATTAATATATTTTGACATCTACAATATTTTTGTTTCTTATTATAATTTGATATAATATTGTCAATGTCACTTAAGATTCAGCATTGTATATTTATACACATTGTTCATTTTGATTCTTTATCTCTTCTCTAGTCCTTGCTTTCGTGGAAATGAACATGAGTATGGAAAAATTTATTTCATGTATTGTGGAAAATTCACATTTATGGAATAAAAAAGACAATAATTTTAAGGATACCATTAAACGTGGAATGAAATTGGAGCTAATTTCAAAATGACGAGTATGTAATTTAATTGATAGGCAAGTAAAGGAATGAATCGTCGTTTTAATATATATATATATATATATATATATATATATATATATATATATATATATATATATATTTAAATTATTTATGTTCGTATTGATGAAATTAATGTCAAATTTGACGTGACCAAATCGTATTTGTAATATTTTGTTCAATCTGATTGGCTCACTTATACTTATAATTATAATTACAAGTGAAATATATGAAGTTTGCATAAAATTATTATTTTAAGTTATTTTAAATTAATTTCAATACTAACTTGAAGCTTTCGAACGGTGACATTTGAATGCATTGCCATAAACTTATATTTATAAATATAATTATAATTACTAATTATAATTTCGCTTAATTTCAGTGCTGTGAATGAGCCTTAAGGAGAGGATAATTCAAGAAAATTCAGTTAACTTTGAGCAAAATTGTTATCCCTTTATTGAATTCAATAATTTATTAATATATTAAAAACATAAAATACATTGTATTTGCCGTATCCACTGATCTCTATACATATCTGGATAGCTTACAGGGACCAAGTTAGATACAGCGTTTTGTGACCAATTGAACGCCGCCATGCTGGAGGATCTTCGCGCATCAGTGCCAATGCTAATGCGCCAAAATCCTCCTCATCAATTAGTCACAAAAGCTTAACATTGGGCACGCTATCCAGATATACAGGTGTCCCATTTAAGGTACGAATGCATTGGTATCTCGAGAACTGTAAGAGCTACGAGGTTGGTTAAATTAGACAAAAGTTGCCCCATTAGGAGGCCATTTTAATGGTGTTTTGTTATTTGCGAAAAAATGCATAGGTCACTAGATACAGGTGAAAATGTAAATTTCGCGATTTTCTTTTTTTGCTTATAACTTTGTTAAATGAAATAATACGAGATTCTGGTTTGCACTTTCTTAAGGCACTTTTGTATGATGAATTTGCAGAAGTACTCAAATTTTTTTTATATCTAACCATTTACGAGTTACTGATAGCAACTTTTATTTTTCATATGGAGGTCATATTAAGCTATGGCATTTTTAAATAGAGATTTTTTTAGCTTTACAATGATATAAAACAATAATAATTTATTTTTATAATTAACAGAAAAATTAACAAAAATTGTTATTTACACTAAAATTAAATTGAAAAAAGTAAATCGAAGACTGCTATGGAAACAACAAACAACAAAAAAGTGCAACAATTGAATTTCTGAATTTTTTTTGACAATAGTAGATTATTACGAGTAAAAAAACGAACTTTGACAACGAATGTAACAACTCAACTTATCATATTTTTCCCAACGAGAAAAATTCATTTTTATTACTCGTAATAATCTACTATTGTCAAGTAAAATTCAGAAATTCAATTGTTGCACTTTTTTGTTGTTTGTTGTTTCCATAGCAGTCTTCGATTTACTTTTTTCAATATAATTTTAGTATAAATAACAATTTTTGTTAATTTTCCTGTTAATTATAAAAATAAATTATTATTGTTTTATATCATTGTAAAGCTAAAAAAAAATCTCTATTTAAAAATGCCATAGCTTAATATGACCTCCATATGAAAAATAAAAGTTGCTATCAGTAACTCGTAAATGGTTAGATATAAAAAAAAAAATTGAGTACTTCTGCAAATTCATCATACAAAAGTGCCTTAAGAAAGTGCAAACCAGAATCTCGTATTATTTCATATAACAAAGTTATAAGCAAAAAAAGAAAATCGCGAAATTTACATTTTCACCTGTATCTAGTGACCTATGCATTTTTTCGTAAATAACAAAACACCATTAAAATGGCCTCTTAATGGGGCAACTTTTGTCTAATTTAACCAACCTCGTAGCTCTTACAGTTCTCGAAATACCAATGCATTCGTACCTTAAATGGGACACCCTGTATATAGAGATCAGTGGCCGTATCCAACTCCTGAGTATGCCCTGGTTCTGTAAACAAACAGAAATTATTATTAATTTTGATTGACAAGTACAGAAAACTACAGTGTATGTACAGAAAAAAACCTAATTCGGAATAATAGACTATAAACACAGAAACGTATGTCTGATCCAATGAACTCTATTTTACGTCTTCTACGTACATGGAATGGAAACGTGTGCACCTATATGCGAACTGTCATAAATTCCACCAGTTTCGCGCATGCGCAGAGCACAGCTCATGATTTTCCAGAGGTTTTAATATATTTCGGAATGGGTACTTTTACTAATTATTCACTGAACAGTGGTTCTGAAAACATCGTTTTTTGAACAGTTTGGTTGTACTTTGCGTTCGTTTTAATTTTTTTGAAAAAATCTACTCGTACTGCGGGCAGCCTAGAAATTTGAAGTACCACGCCAACAACGTTCGTTTCCGTTTCATAGTAGTATAGAGTTCACTGTTATGCAGAAATGATATTTCCATTTCACAGTGTTTCCTTCAAGAAAAGCAAAAGATCCGCAATATATTAGTTAATATGTATATTTTTATCTAAAATTTGTTGTATTTCGATTTTTAGATATAAAACTATTATATGTATAATGGTGCAATTTTATAATATTATAATAATATACAGTCCATCATAGGTTTTTCCAAACGTTTTCCCATCCGGGTACTAACCCTGCTTGATTCTAAAGATTACAAGACAAGGTAATGAACAATAAATATGTAAATAATATAATAATTATAAAAAAATACAATTGATTTGTTTTGAATTTTAAACTCTATTTGAATATATGATTGAACTTATTATCTCAAGTTGTTGAACTCAGATTATAAAGAATTAGGATATAATTTCTTAATCTAAATTCAAATTGATACGGCATTAACTCTCGGGTTTTTTGTCGTTTTCAAATTTATTCAAAATCTAATCCCTATCATTATACAATATGTAAATATATCTACAGTAATTTTTAGCCATGTAAAAACTTTAAGCTGAAGTTGTAAATATTCCAAGAGCAAGTTTATATATTTTTTATGGCAATACTGGTTTGATAGGTCCAGAACCAGATAATTATTAGCGAAGAGCCAAGATTCTTTAACTTATTTTGTATTTATTTAGTTTCTAAGTATGTGGGTAACTGATAAAATTGTTACTAAGAAATGAATTTAAAAGAATTTCCCAAGATATAAGTGGATCACGATATTTTTTTACCTAATGATGATTATTATAGTATAGTCAGAAAAATTTACTCTGTCGAGTCCAGTAATAAAGCTATAAATATCAAATTATGATAAAGCGGCATATCGCTTACTGTTTGCTTTATAATATTGGATAAAAGATAAAAATCTGATGTGGCCAGCGCATTACCTCCCGCTGGGTATTTAACCACGCAGTATAAATAAAGCAATCATTATGTTTAAATACTTTTACATTCATTCATAACAATCTTTATTTTGCATTTAACAAATATATCATACACAAAATAAATTTTACAAATATTGACAAAACTAATAGAAAAACTTAGCAAAAATTCAAAATAGTACTCGCATCTTTACACAAAGTCTTTTCAGAGTCGTACTTTGGAGAACAATGAAGCAACTCAATAGTACTTCTAATATTTAAGTATGATGGAAAATGTATTATCTTTACAAACCTTAATTTCATTAGAATCAAATATATTACTACTATATTCTTCTTAACACGGTTTCTTTACTGATTTTGATGTAATTGCTTCCTGACAGTGACATTTGTTTACTTAAATATGTCATATTGTATTATGTTTTTGTTTGACGCATAGGAAAGATGATGTATAAATAGTTATTTACAATACAAATACGTAAAGCTAGACTTCAGTCACGAATGGGCCATAATTAAGACCCTTGAGTGACTAAAGATGCTTTAAGTGTGTGTATCATACAATATTTTATCTACGATAGAATCTAAAAATCCAAGAAATATAAAAAAATATTTTTAATTGGAATAACAATATTAAATGAAAAGTTTACCATGATAACAAAGTATTCAAATGTTTTTGCAAATTTAGCAAGTTTAAAAATTTTAATCACACGTCGCTCGGCAACCCGTGACTAATGAAACCTTGTTACTAAACAACCGTTTTACAAACGAAACTAATCCTCAATTTTACGTACTATCATACATACATACGTACATCCATAAAATCACGCGTTTCCCACTTAGTGGGTTAGCAAAAAACCCGAAAACAATAAGAAAAGGGATGAAAGGAAGAGCTCCACTGAATCACATAACTCTTTAATAACATTCTTATTTCGGCACAAAAGGGACCCCTCTGTGGTGCACTCTCCACACCAGCTATGAGTGCCCGTGAGGTGACGCCTGGTAAGCGCCCACACGGTAAAATATATCGTCATCATTACCGATGTCTACATGTGTTGTAGATACTGGCACGCCCAGAAATGGGTAATATGCCGTGATGATATATTTATTTATTTATTTATTTATTTATTTCTTATTTCGCCTTGTCCAAAATCATCATAACATTCATACAAAGAACATATTAAAGTGACCGATTTTCGGTAGCGAATAACCGCATCCAGACCACAATAATAGTTACGCAACAATCATCTTTCGCCACACATTCCTATCCATGCACACTTCTTTCACCTCAGCCACATTCATAAACGTATTCATACATAATAACATATTAAAGTGACCGATTTTCGGAAGCGTACTATCGTAGATAATAGTTATTTATGTATTAAGAGCGTAAGGAGACTTTTATGGCCTGCGGCGCGATTTTGAGCCCGAGTCGTAAGCCGAGGGATAAAAACACGTCAAAGGCCATAAAAGCAAGTTACGCTCGTGGTACATACAAAACTTTATGCTCGGACGAAAATTTTCAAATTATGAATGTTAGAAAAATTGTATCGAAAAGAATTTGTCCTCGTACCTCCAGTATCTAGTGTTGCTGTGAAAGCAGAGGACAACAGTTTATTGTTTGTTTATTAGTTATGTCATTTGAGTTTTATTTTGTATATCTCCGTGCTTTCCATATAAATATCACAAAATTAATTTTCATTTTTCATTAAAGAATATAAAAATTTTCGATTTGTAATAAAAACTTTTCATGTTGCCTGTTTAAATTGTTTATATTGTAGGTTATAATTTGGTTTGACGTTTCATTATAGCCCGGCGGGCAATAAAATAACGTTTATGTCAAAGAAATTCGTGTATAATTGTCAAATTATGATACGTCCGTGCATAAAATATATTATTTTATAAGTTTATATTTAAAGTCATTTAAAGTTTTTTTACTAAATGCTATTATCGTAGAATTTAAGATTGTATCATTATATTTAATTTTTATTAGTAAAAGTTGCTGAAAAATTATCCAATGAAATTTTTACAAGAAAAACTGTTAAAATCTTGTATAAGCGTTACTTCAGGTTATCTATAAATGCATTCGAGCCGGGCCGGGCCGGGCTTTGAGGTTTGGATCGACTCGGCCCGAAAATAAAAATTACCGGCCCGATTCGAAGATCGACTCGACAAAAAAATTAGCTAGCCCGGCTCGAAAATTGATTCGAACTCGGGCCGGAGCTCGAAATTGGGTGCATCCGGCATTCCTAATGTTCATTTTTATGTTAAGGTGAAATGTTTAACGTTTTTCGTGTCAAACATATAAAAAACATTTACATTCTTATAACTTTCAACATTAATTAACATAAGTAGTTAAAAAAGAGACCCTTCTATATGTATTTAACACTTTGTTTACCAAAGCCGTTCGAAAATTTAAACAACTTTTTCACAAATCTTATATAAAAAAATATAATTTTAATTTACATAAGGATTTTTTATCTAACTTTGTTTCTGCTCAAAAATAGGGCAAGAAATCATTATGGTAGGAACAAAAATCACTTTTATTTAAGTATACGAGTAATAACAATAATAATAGCAACATCATAATATAATTATTATGCTTTAATTATTAACCTTGAATTCTTGAAGTAAAATAATACATTTTTATTTATTAATATGTGAAGTATGTTGTTATTAAATCAGTTTGATCCTTCTTAACTTCATCCATTTTCATTAAAATATTAAGGAAACTGTGCATTTGATTGAACTATAAGATTTTTCGGGCCGGCCCGAAAAGCTCGAATTTTCGGGCCGGGCCAAAATCAAAAGTCCGACTCGCCTCGATTTTTGAAAATGATTAGCCCGATTCGGTCCGATTAAAAATATCTTCGGCCCGGCTCGATGATCGACTCGAAATCGAGGCGGGCTTCGGGCCGGGCCGGGCCAAAGCTCGAAATCGAGTGCATCTCTAAGGTAATCCGATATACACTAAAAACTAATGAGCTCTTTCCACATTAGTGTAGAATGAGTATACAAAATTTCAAAATTTTGTGATTGATAGTATTTGAGTAAACAGACATCATTGTAAAAATGTTAAAATCGGATTCTGGGGACATCAAAACGTGCCTATTTACTAAAATCACTATATGCGATTTTTTTAAGGTTTATAAAAATAAATTTTTCTTCATACATAAATATATGGCGTATAATATACTATTTCATCATACATAAACATTTTATGTACTATTGATTTGCTTCATTATCTTCTAGGGTCCGGCTCTGAAAATACTTTGTGTAAAGATGCGAGTACTATTTTGAATTTTTGTTGAGTTTTTCTGTTAGTTTTGTCAATATTTGTGAAATTTATTTTGTATATAATATATTTGTTAAATGTAAAATAAAGATTGTTATGAGTGAATGTAAAAATATTTGAACATAACGATTGGTTTAATTATACTGCGTGGTTATGGCGTTATGGGCTGGCCACATCAGATTTTTATTTTTGGTAATAGTTTTATTGATAAGTAATTGAAACTAATGAACACAATTTTTAACTACTTTAAGTATCAATGATACACAATTTTTCTCGCATTGAACGAAAATAAAAATCATGTCTCATCACAAAACAATTTATTGTGAAAAAATTCATCTGCAAATCTTTTCGTTTGTCAACCTACACGCCTTGCGTGCTTGTGTCGGTCGTCAACTGTCTGCTGGTAGGTGTAAGAACAGTGGACAGTCGCCGAGGTCGAGGACGAGAGCCGAGAGAGTCGAGGAGATATAAAATCAGTGGAATCCGAGAGCCAAGCAGTAGAGTAGTTTTGTAAGTGAAAGGTGAAAAATGTATAAGTGGATTGCTGCTGTTTGTGTTGTGGGCATAGCTGTCTGCTTCTTAGGTAGAAATTCAATCATATTCCTATAGTTATAGTTTGTCTAAATAATAAAGGCTGACATTTAAATTAGTTTGTAATTGTAGTTTTCTTTTAAATACAAGTAAAACTTTGGTAATGGTATGAATTTGTAATATATAAATTATTAATGTATTTTGTTAAACACGGATAAATTATTAAGCAATTTAAAGGGTTTTCCAAGTCTCATACCAATGCTAAATTTCTAAATCCTTGATTTATTTTTGTAGTTTAAAGTTTATTACATATTTATTGTTACCAGACCTTTAAGCTAATTTAAATGTCAAGTTTTATTTTCTACTCTAAATGAACTATACTTATATTATTATAAATTACAATAAAATGTAGAATTACAGCTTTCTAACAATTTTATTAATTAGAATAGTATACGGAAGGTCTCAAAAGTGATACTTGTGCTTTTGGGATTTAATTGAGAAGGCCAAAACAAAATTAAAAGCAGGAAATGTTACATAGGTAGGTATATATTTTTATTCACAATCATTATAGTAATATACAGATTCCTAACCTTTTTGGGGGTTGGAAAATACGTCATTCCTAACAATCTCTTGGGTTGGAAATAAAAGATTTCACTTCCATCTCTTGGGTTGGAAATGTTTATGTAGGACAACATTGCCGTAGATCCCCATAATTAAGTAGGCTAAACAAATTTTAAGACAATTGTCAAAATATTAATAAAATTAAAGGTTATAATTCATTGATTTATTTTGAAAATTATTGATTCAAAATGAGGATGATTGTGAATAAAATAGTATACATAACCTCGGTGGGAGTTTCATAACAGCCTCGCGCATTATCTCATAATATATACATAAGCCCTCGGCTGTAATGAAACATCTTCCACCTCGGATGTAATATACTATTATCTCCCGCTACCCTTGGTAAGGGAGGTATAGGGATCGTGCTAAAAATCACATATCGAGATTTTAGTAAATGACCACGTTTTAAGGTCCCTAGAATCCAATTTTAACATTTTCACGATGATATCTGTGTGTGTGTATGGATTTTGTTGACGCTCTAACTCAAATACTGTCATTCAAAAAATTCTGAAACCTTGTATTTCTATCCTGTTCTAATATGGAAAGATACCATTAGATTTTGGTCTAAATCAGATAACCGGAAATGGCACTTTACTTGAAGCTCATAATTGTTTTTCTTCAAAAAATACCATTAAATGACATTTTTTCGCATTTTATGTCTTATGAAAATTAAAGATTATTGAATTTTCTACAGGAATACTTTAATACTTCTTCTATATATTTTACGGATAAATTTGAAAATCATTTTTTTTTTATTAATCCCGAAGCCTAAGATAAACACAATTCCTTTGCTACACAGTTCATATTTCAAATGAATGTAACTGACAGCTAAATATCACTGTCAAATAAATAATTACTTCAAACTAATAATATTGACATTTTAAAAAGAAAATAGTAAATAAAGCAAGTTATATGCAATGGAACATAATATAGTTTGCAGCGTTAGTAAAAACGTAGGTATGTATTTAAAATAATAAAAATTAAATAGCGGAAGGTTTTGTGTTGGCCACATCAGATATTTTCTTGTCAAATTAAATTATCTTTCATATGATCAATTTGTGAAAGGTATAGTGTCTGGTTGCCAATCTGGTGACCCGGGTTCGATCCCGGCCAGTGCAGACTTTTAATCGCACATAAGTGATCCCTGTGGTGCACTCTCCACACCAGCTATGAGTGCCCGTGAGGTGACGCCTTATTACCGATGTCTACATGTGTTGTACAAACTGGCACACCCAGTAATGGGTAATATGCCGTGATGATATATTTATTTATAAAAATCTGTTGTGGCCAGCACTATACCTCCCGCCAGTGATGATGCCGCAACTGACGAAATGGGCCCATAAACCAATTTTTTAAAATATTTTTAAATGAAAATTCGTGGTATTAAAAAGCCATAATTGTTTTTTGTATACCTGCATTTGATTTTTAAAGAAACCTATAGGTATCTTTCTCACACCAGTTTATGTAGTAGGCTGCGCGAGAAAGATACCAATAGTGTGACGTCATCTGTGGCAAAACTGTTTTGAGCTTCACGCAGTGCCATTTCCGGTTACCTGATTTACACCAACATCTAATAACTTCTTTCCATATTAGAATAAAGTAGAAATACAAAGTTTCAGAATATTCCTAATGATGATATTTGAGGTAGAGCGTTTACAAAATCCATACACATACATACATACAAACATCAACGTGACAATGTTAATATCGGATTCTAGGGACCTTGAAACGTGGTCACTTACCAAAATCTCGAGATGCGATTTTTAGCACGATCCCTATACTTTCCTTGCCTAGGGTGACGGGAGGTAAAAACAGTAGAAGAAAAATGCGAAACTGAAATATGTATAATACTGTAATTTTGAACTGTTCTATGTATGTATATGACAACTTCTTCTTATTTTTGGTAATATTTTATTAATAATGATAATAATTTTTAAGTCCATTTATATCACAAATATAGCAAAATGAAAAACAAGTACAGATAAGAAATAAACATTATACTTCCTCATTCTTGTTATTTAAGTTTTTCTTTAAATTGTTGCACGCTGATTACTTAAATGGCGTAATACTCGTACCTATTACATAGAAATTATGATTTTAAATTCAAATACATAAAAAATATAAGAATGTTTTAGTAGATACATTTTGAAAGGTTTTTACTTATTCAGCGTTAAAAGTAATGTTAATTTCAAGTATTAAATAAAACCTTGACCAAGTAAAATGTAATATTCATTGCCATAAATCACAATTAAAACTTTTTTATTTATTTTACATCACCTGCTTTATTATATATTCTATAGCTATAAAATATTGCTTATTAAAATAATTGTTGTTCTTATGAATATTTATAACAGTGAATTTTAAGTGATAAGTTCCAAATAATATAAACAAACTATAATCTTTTTAAAATTATAAGGAATTTTTGAAACTGAAATTTGATATTATAATTCTAAGAATAGCTGAATATCCGCTTATTAATTTAAAATTAAACGTCATTTTCCAAGTGAAAAAAAAAAAAAAACTAGGATTATTTTTAATGCTGACTATAAATGTTAAATGTCAGATTTTTTTGTTAAATAAATCGTTTCGTTACTGCTTAATTTGCACAAATAGTTTTATTGTTTTTCTATAATCAAAAAACTTTGGAAATGCTAAAATAGTTATTTATGTAAAAAGGCACTGAAGTTTTATTTTTTATCACGAATATGGAATTTATTTTTCGAGGCCTTTAGGGCCGAGAAAATAAACCATATGAGTGATAAAAAGGAACTTCTGTGCCGAGGTGCATATTCAATTTTATTTGAAATAGAAAAATCTGTTGTGGCCAGCACAAAACATTCCGTCAATTCGATGTATTTTGTACAAATCCGATACCAAAAGTTCCTTGAAAAAATTCTATATATCCTGTAAAATTGTAACACGAACATACTATTTTTTACAAATTCCATATCGCAAGTTCCTCATTCCTATCCAACGCATTTTCTTCACACAGTTCACCCTCTTTCAAATCTTCTGCTACACAGTCCTGCCATCTTCTCTTTGGCCTTCTTCGTACTCCTGGCATTGAAACTGTTAGTCACTTGCGATGGACACTCTGTTACTTATATGTATTACTTTCAGATCATATACTTTCCTCTTTGGTTTTGCTCTTGACACTGACATCTGTCAATTAGAATTTTTTGAATATATTTGCTGTTTCCATAATTTTAGCAAAGCTGACTGATTTTTGGAACTCTTTTAATCTCTCTACAACTCTAAATTGAATATGAAGGAAACTATATAATCAAACCGTATAGAGAATAAGATTTTCTTTGATATTGATAATCATAAAATGTCGAAAAATGATATTTAACTACGTTTTTTCAAGGAAAACTGTTAAGAATTTCAAATAAGGGTACTTCCGGTTGACCAATTATAACCAAAATCTAATCAGTTCTTCATATGGTTGTAAAGAAGAGGAATACGAAAGAATCATAATTTTTAGAATTGTAGTTTTGGAGTTATCGTCGGAGAAAAATTTGTCACACACACACACACACACACACACACACACGGACACACTCACACATACACACACATATATACAGACATCATCTTAAAAATAGTAAATTCGTATTCTAGGGACCATCAAACGTGCTTATTCATTAAAAACTCACCAACGATTTTTTTGACCAAAGACAATACCTTTCTTACCTAAAGGTGACGGAAGGTAAAAACACTCAAAATTATGTGTTTTATCTCAAACTTATTTATTCACACAACTCGCCTTCTCCTCGTGTTGCAAATTTTATTCTCTTCAGTGTTATCCCACATCACATGTTCATTGAATAATACTATTATAACGAGTGTCATATTATAATAACCCATAATTTGATTACAAAGTAAAACTCAGCGTATATAAAACCGTAACTAATTTTTTAATGCACGAACATAGTTAATTGTTGATGAATCATATTTAATAAAAACAACATGTTTTTATTTATAAATATCTATTTCACCTTAGAGCAAAATACGTCGTTAAGATGAAAACATCAGATACATAATATCATTAGTATCGTCTTTCAAGTATCACTGAATACATCTGTACATTATTTTTATTTAAATTTATGCAGTAGTAATAAATTCATATTAGATAACAATCAAATGAAGAAATATGTAATATATCGGCGGAGAAAAATTTGTCACACACACACACACACACACACACACACACACACACACACACACGCGCGCGCACGGACACACACACACACATACAGACATCAATGTAAAATTAGTAAAATCGTATTCTAGGGATCTGAAAACGTGGTTATACATTAAAAACTCATCACCGATTTTCTTGACCAAAGACAATACCTTCCTTACCTAAAGGTGACGGAAGGTAATAAGTTAATTCAAGTAGCATAGGAATCAGAGTGCCATGAACGAAACAGTTGATCAAATCATGAGTAAAATTATACATTACTGCGTTGAAATAACTGAATACCAAGAATTTTGCAAAAAACATATTTTAAAGTTCAAAACTTGTTGAAGATTCTCGAAAATCAAGTTTTTTTTAGAGATGTACCGTTTTTGCAAGCTGTAATACAAAATTTGTAAAATAATTTATATGGAATTTAACTGTTTACTTAATAAATTGCCAAACAGTTATGAAGTATGCAAATGAGTAGATAAGTATCAAAGATTTTCAACTCTAAGGTCACATATTGCATAAATATGTTGGTAAATTTATATTCTTTTCTGGAAGTTATGTATTTCATCATTTTTACCTTCCGTCAAAAGGAAGGTATTGTTTTTGGTCAAAAAATTCGGTGGCGAGTTTTTAATGAATAAGCACGTTTTAGGGTCCCTACAATACGAATGTACTATTTTTAAGATGTTGTCTGTATGTGTGTCCGTGTGTGTGTCTGTGTGTGTTGTCTGTGTGTGTGTGTCTGTGTGTGTGTCTGTGTGTGTGTCCGTGTGTGTGTCCGTGTGTGTGTGTGTGTGTGTGTGTGTGTGACAAATTTTTCTCCGACGATAACTCCAAAACTACAATTCTAAAAATTATGATTCTTTCATATTCCTCTTCTTTACAACCATATGAAGAGCTGATTAGATTTTGGTTATAATTGGTCAACCGGAAGTACCTTTATTTGAAGTTTTTAACAGTTTTTCTTAAAAAAATGCAGTTAAATATTATTTTTTGACATTTTCTTATTATATTTATTAAAGAAAATACTCTTCTCTATATGGTTTGATTATTCATTTTCCTTCATATTCAATAGATGTAGAGTTAAAGCATTACAAAGAAATTAATTTTCAAAAATTAGTCAGCTTTGTTATTTATCATGGAAACAGCTGACATAATTATTCAAAAAAATTTAATTGACAGATGTCAGTTGCAAGTGCAAAACCAAAAAAATATGGAAAAAAGTATAGGATCTAAAATTGGTATGTCATAGTGTTGCTCGCAAGTGACACGCAGAGAAAGGCCAAAGAGAAGATGGAAGGACATTACTTAGTGTAGTTTATGTTATAATTTTATTGGATTTATAGAACCTTTTCAAATGAACTTTTGGTACTGAATTTGTAAAAAATAGTATGTGTTCGTGTTCGATTTTACATGATAGTATATAGAATCTGTTCCAAGGACCTTTTGGTATGGGATTTGTACAAAATACATGGAATTGACGGAAGGTCTTGTGCTGGCCACAGCAGATTTTTTTTCTTTGAAATTGATTTCCTATGATAATCTCCTATGTACACCTCGAAAAAAAATCTGATGTGGCGAGCACATTACCTTCCGTTAATTCTATGTATATTGTACAATTCCATACCAAAAGTTCCTTGGAAAAGATTCTATATATATTCAGTAAAATCGTAACACGAACATATACAATTTTACAAATTCCTTGGAAAAGATTCTATATATCCCATAAAATTATAATATAACACAAACTTATACCATGTAAATTGCACTTGTCACTGACATTTGTCAATTAGAATATTTAAATATATCACCAGATTCCATGGTTATGTTATAGCATAGCTGACTGATTTATAAAAATTAATCTCTTTAAAATTCTATATCTATTGAATATGAAGGAAAATGTGTAATCAAACCGTATAGACAAGCAAATGTTCTTTCTTATTTATAATAACATAAAATGGCAAAAAAATCAATAAAAATTGTTATGAACTTCAAATAAGAGTACTACTGGTTCTTCGATTATAACCAAAATCTAATCAGCTCTTCATATGAATGTAAAGAAGAGGAATACGAAAGAATTATAATTTTTTGAATTGTAGTGTTGAAGTTATCGTCGGAAATTTTTTTGTCACACACACATGTACACACACATACACACACACACACACACAAATACAGACATCATCGTAAAATTAGTAAAATCGTATTCTCGGGACCCCTAAAACGGACCAAAGACAATGCCTTCCTTACCTAAAGGTGACGGTAGATAAAGTATACAAGTAATTATTGTACTGTTAGCTGTTATGGTTTTCAAACTGTACTTTTTGCATGCACTGAATTTAGTAGGTATACATTTAAATGCAATTCAATTTTTAAAATAGGTAATACATAAAGCAGTGGCGTTCCCAGGATTTTAGTCTAGGGGGGGCGACTAAATAATTTCATCTATTTATTTTCTCATATTTATGTTTTATAAGATATTAAGGTAGGAAGATTAACATAAAAATATAAGAAACGCTAAACAAGAAAATAAGATATTTTAAATAAGAACATGAAGAAAAAAATATTACCTATTGTATATTATTATTATTACAGAGATGATACGAGATTATATTACGAAATCTAATTTACGGTTGGATCTTTTTGCGAAACGTTCTATTATTTTTCCAGCAACTATATTAATATTTCGGTGAATGTGTAGATGTGCTAAGCCTGTTAACCTCTCTTCGTCCATTTTATTTCGTAATTACGTATGTATTTAATCGACGAAGTGTTGAAAAACTTCTCTCTGGCGACGTTGTACTAACAGGCAATGTTAACTTTTTTTTTACTTTAAATACTTAAAATTGAAACGACGACAAAAGCACAAATGATTGTTAACCCTTGATCTGTAGTGAATACGAATTGAACACCCATATTTAATAAAACTAAAGACCAAGCAATATTTAAGATCTCCACAAATGATAATCAATCTTTATTAGGTGGCTATATATTTGGGTTTCATATTGTCATTTTTTATTTCTTGTAGATTAAGAATTTCTAACACAAATATGAAAAGACAAAGAGTACATACTTTTTTAAATACAAAGCTTTTTTGACATTCCCCAAATTGCGTATGCATGTGTAAATAACAAAAATACGTAGGTCTAGGGGGGCGATCGCCCCCATCGCCCCCCCTCTGGGTACGCTACTGACATAAAGATGTGTAACGAATGTTTAAATTGTGAACGACGAAACATGTACAAAATTACCATTATTTACTTAAACCCATATTTAAGGTACATATATGAGTTTTTTATTCTTTGTAAGCTTCCATATTAATTTTTGATATATACTCATCAGCTAAAACGTAAATCTCAAAAACGCTTAAGTCCAAAATGGTACCATGAAAAATTTACTACATAAATATTCTAAATGAGTAGGCTTCGATTATTTACATAACAAACAACACCTTCAAATTGCAATTACCTTGGCAGATAGTCAAAAAGATAAAAAGTAGGTAGGTATATTCTTTTATAATACAAATTAGTTCTTGGTCTCGTGAATACGTGTTATTTTTAGATAAATACTTAGGTATAGCTATCAACATGATTTTGTATCCATTACTTGGAATTCTTAATTGTTATATGTAGAATTTAATAATGACCATACATTCATAAGATTAGTTCATTGACCAGATATCAGATGTCACTTCTTTGTTATGTATTTATACTTTTGTATATTTCACACACGATACCTATGTAAGTTACAGAAATCCATTGTTCAAAAATAGTCGTTAAAGTTTTTATAAAGTTCTTATAGAGAGTACACCAATGAGGTCTCTGCAATACATAATTTTATTAATAATTGATTTCATTTGATAATGCATTTCGTACTTCAAATTTAATATTTAATGGATTCAGGATTCGCAAAATCAAATTTGACCATTGTTACAAATGAAGAAAAAATATGAAAACTCAGGTTTGATTACACATTTTCCTTCATATTCAATAGATATAAAGAATTTTAAAGAGATTAACTTTCATGAATCAGCCAGCTTTGCTAAAATCATGGAAACAGCTGATATATTCAAATATTCTAACTGGCAGATATCAGTGTCAAGTGTAATTTAATTTGTACAGTGTATGTTCGTGTTATAATTATACTGTATATATAGAAACTTTTTCTAGGAATTTTCGGTATGGAATTTGTAGAAAATAGTTACGTTTGTGTTAAAATTACTGGATATATAGAATCTTTTCCAAGGAACATTCGGTAAGAGATTTGTGCAAAATACATAGAACTGACTGAAGGTAATGTGCTGGCCACATTAGATTTTTTTTACTATATTATTTCTCAAGTTTTGTAAGTATTTTTAACGCGAACATTGGGTTTGTCGTATTCATGGTTACGACACGACATTTGATTGACAGCAATGTATTTGCCTGTTCCATTTAAAATGAAACATAGGGAACGAATTTGACAGAAATATCATATTTAAATATTATAAGAAATTTAGCCAAGTCAGAAAACCACTCGAGAGCACTAAACATATTTCGGGCACAAGGTGCGCACAATATTTTTTCTGCAACTAAATTTAATTTTTAGAAAACAGGTATAATTATTTAAACAAAATTAACCTCTAATGACATCTTGTCAATATGACAGATAACCGTTGAATTTTCCTATAAGTTACGACTTGACATTTGATTGACAGGAATGTGTTTGCCCGCTTCATTTAAAATTAAACAGGGTCATAATAGATTTCTGTACAAACTATACAGTCCATGACAGAAAAATGTGCCTGGGATAAGGAACCTTTACCGCAATACCGCAAATCCCATAAAACTTTATAATATTCTAAATTCTAAAAATAGAGCTGTCATGTGTTATGTTTGATAATATAGACAAAAGTCATGATGATATATTTATATTTATAACGGATCTAATTAGTAATAACTACCTACTACTGGTCAGTGATGTTCATTTCTTACGTCATAACCATAACTTAGTCATGGTCAAAACAAAAACAAACGCTTAGCATCTTTTCTCAATTCTCATGAATCCGGGACAATCGCCGCACGATTTTGCAACAGGATGCTGCGACAGGCAATTGTTTTAGGATTTCCCATCCCATCATAAAACAATGGCAAAAAATTACAGAGCAAGTTTTTGTTTCTGCGTATTGTAAGACAAAAGATAGTAGTATATTGTAATAATACAAATTACACATTATACGAATGTCAAATGTAGTGTTCAAAATTCGTTTTACTTGTAGTACGTGTGGTATGTTGAGAGGTATACGGGAATGACATTATATTTGACACAAAACATTATACTGGCTGATGTGTGCCAGTCCATACGTTTGTGACATTTGCCGCTTACTTAGTATGACAGCATTACTATTTCCATGGGCGTATCTTTAGAATTTTGCTAGCGGTCATAAGAATAATCCCAATAACAGTCTTCTTTTCGTTCATCTGAACAAAAATATGCTTCAACAAGGAATTTGTCACGTTCTTCATTAAATAAATACTTTTTTTTATCAAATTTTAATTGAATTATGTATTTTTAGAGGGCAGCAGATGCCCTGCAAATAAACATCAGTTGTAAACGGAGTAGCGTATCACGTCATTACTTCAGTGATGTGATTTGATGACGTGCGTCTTCTGCCTAATCATTTTTACCTCTCGCTAAGAGAGGTACCTATTGGATTCATGCTAAAAATTGTATATCCAGATTTTATTGTATAAGCACGTTTCAAGGTCACTCGAGTCCGATTTTAACATTTTTACAATGATGTCTGTGTGGGTGTATGTGTGTGTGTGTATGTCTGGATGTTGTAGACATGGTTTCTCAAATTGTATAAGACTAAAGTCCAATTTAACTACGTATTTCTTAATTTGACATTAATGGGAAGAGCTGAAAAGGTTTTAGTAACAATTGGACAACCGGACGTAGTAGTTTCTTAAAAAAATCTTCTAAATTTTATTTTTTTGAAATCCAATACATTGAACATTTTTATTATATCTTCTATATATTCAGAGATAGAGACTCATAAATATATCAAATAATCCGTTACAATCAAATAATGTTACTACGAAGTTTATATCTCTACCTACTTTTGAATTATTGCCCCAAAAGTCAATATACCCCATATTTAGATAAAAACTTCAAAATTTTTAAAAATCTAATTTTTACGGAATCTAGATACTTCTTAATGCGCTGATTCCAGATTTTGAAACCGCAGGTCAATATCTCTTTTCGTTCTCGAGATATTTAGATTCAAAGTTTTGCTCAAAACTGCCCATTTTTGGGTAGCAACCCAAAAATGGGTCGAGATATGAATTTGGCGACAACACCATTCGATTCTACGGGCAAAATTACATAAGTACACCAATTTTCAGAATTTTTGAACACCTCATACAATCTCTAAAGCAAAATAACTGAAAATGGCCAAAAATCGCAAAAATCGTAAGGGGTACCCCTTACGATTTTTTCAGATTTTGGCCATTTTCGGGGGTGTTCAAACTTTTATTCATAAAAACTGAACCGGTTGGACAAAAATTATGAAAATTACTATACTTATGTGTTTTTGTCCGTAGAATCGAATGGTGATGTCGCCAAATTCATAGCTCGATCCATTTTTGGGTTAATACCCAAAAATGGGCTTTTTTGAGCAAAATTTTGAATCTAAATATCTCGAGAACGAAAAGAGATATTGACCTGCGGTTTAAAAATTTGGAATCAGAGCATTGAGAAGTATCTAGATACATAAAAATTAGATTTTTGAAAATTTTGAAGTTTTTATCTAAATATAGGGTATATTGACTTTCAGGGCAATAATTCAAAAATGGCTACATATATAAACTTGGTAGTAATATTATTTGCTTGTATGGACAATGTTACGTAAGTGCACGCATTTTTAGAGTAATATATCTAGTAGCCCAAATAACTCCATGGAAACCAGTTGAAAAATTAAAATGTTTGTAATTGACAGAAAAATGTGAGTTGTTAGAGTCAAAAAACCATTTATATTATTGAAGGCTTTTTCTGGAAAGTACATTTAATATTTGTTATTTTATTATTAATTAAATATTTAAAATTAATGGGTACATATGCAGGGTGTATCAAGATAATGGAACAGTGCATTTTATTCGTGTATGTGAAAAGATACAGAAAAAAGTGATTAAGATATTTTGTAAGGCATAGAGGGGGACACATTTTAGCATAAACTTTATTATCTTAAATCCAGTGGTACTCAAACTATAGGGCAATATTATATTTTTTTAAATGACATTATATATATTTTATTAACTCATTAAATAGAGAATTTTGTTCTGAATTCAACCATATAATAATATCATTCCCTTACATTGCGAAAAAATTGATAAAAATTAATTCAAAGTTAATATTTCGTTTCTACTTTATCTAAGTAATCTGAGCAAACATTCAATCAATAAAACAATATAAAATTTATTTTAGTTATATTACATTCAAGTAAGCTACGATTTTAGCAATAAATTCAACTTTTAAAATTTTTATTTTGTTTTATTGATTGAATGTGTGCTCAGATTACTTAGATACAATAGAAATGAAATACTAACTTTGAATTAATTTTTATAAATTTTTTCGCAATGTCAGGATATGATATTATTATATCGTTGAATTCAGAACTAGTGTTGCCAGAAGTCGAGACGAGACGAGACTTGGGGTCGGTCTCGTCTTGGTCTTGACTTAGTCTCGACTAGAGTGGTCTCGTCTTGGTCTTGTCGAGACGAGACTTGATGTCAGTCTCGTCTCGTCTCGAGTCTCGACAAGACTCTCGACTTTGCCTCCATTAACATTTTTTTTATAATCCCATCTAATAGTACATAAAATTCTAAGAACAGCAGTACAATCGCGATTCAAAAATTCCAAATAATATTAGAGATATTTATTATTTTTTCTGTAAATATCAACTTGATACTTGAGCTCTTGAAATAATTAATATGAAAATATACATACATACCGAGTGTTGTTTCTTGTTAATAAACATAAAATATATAATTTCAAATCCTTAGCTACAGAATGAATCACAGCAATGCATTTATATTATTAGCAATAGTTAAATAGGTATGTATATGGTTAAATGAAGTAGTAAGTAAATGGACAAAAATCCCCAAAAAAAAAAAAAAATTCGCTATTTTTTTTATATTTTTCTAAATAAATGTTAAATAAGTAGATAACTAAAACTTAACCTTTCGCGTATCCCCTAGTACGCGTACCACACTTATTTGAAAAACAAATAAATTATAATAAACTTGCTTAAATTTATAAAATTAGTAAAAAAAAATAGTAACTAAGAAACTTTAATAATAACAGTTGTACGGTTTAACGAATTATAAATAGAGTAACTTTCCAAAATCAGACAGCTTTACTATAATCATAGAAACAGCTGATATATTCAAAAAATTGTAATTGACAGATGTCAGTGTCAAGTACAATATACATAATGATTGTTCGTGTTATAATTGTATTGGATTCATATTTTTTCCAAAGAACGTTCGGTATGGAATTTGTAAAAAATAGTATGTGTTCGTGTTATAATTTTATTGAATATATAGAATCTTTTCTACGGAACTTTTGATGTGGGATTGGTACAAAATACATCAAATTGACGGAAGGTCTTTCCACTTATGAAACCATAATAATGATTCCTCATAAAAATTGTCTATGTTATGTTTCATTTAATTCTTTATCATACGTTTATACTTTTCTTTATTACATATTTTTATATTTTTAGGATGCAAAATTGTTAGATTGACTAAAGTATTGTATTCGGAAATATTTGGATTGGGCAAACCTACCTACTTTTATTACTAGCAGATGTCTAAAAGTGGTTGTTATTGTCTGGTAATATGCAGCATTTATAACACCGTTGTAAAATTTATTGTTCTATTATTGGATTTTTACAAGAAAAGAAATGTTGTGTTATTTTTTATCCATTTTTTAAAAATTATATTATATTAGGGAATTGGAAAAACAGTTTGTTTTACACATTTGTGCATACAAAGTTTTAAGAACATTATTAAAGAAGGGCTTGTACATTACGACTTTTATATTTCTATTTTCTTTAAGTAAACGTTGATTATTGTTTTCAATTTTTTCATATGAATGAATTTATACAATGTATTTTAATTTTCTCAGGCACCCCCCCTCCCTGGCCCCCTGTATACGCCTATGGGCACCGGGCGAGTGTACTTGCATTTTGCATGTGTTCTTACGAGAAATGTTTGACCTTGAATTATGTTTTGAGGTAACGTTATATGATCATACTGACTATAAAACTTAAGGGATGGGGGACAAAGCCATGGTTTTTCCAAAAATATCACTTCCTTACAAACTTTTCTAATCTTTACATTATGCTTATTTTTATTAATTATATTCTGACAACAATTTTATCAATGAAGCTGAAAATAAGAAAATATGAATGAACAAAAAATTATGAATTACAATCCCAGTACAAGGATATCCCTAATTCCAGTATTTTATAATACCCAATTGAATTGAACCTTAGATTAAAATACGCCGAAAAGAAAACAAAGGCCTTTATGACCAATGACACCGGGCGAGGAAAGTGTACTTGTATTTTGCACGTGTTTTTACGAGAAATGTTTAATACCAGTTTCTTAGAATATCTGATACCAATTTTCCCAAATTGTTATACCTGTAACTACATATTTTAACTATGTCCCTTACATTTCACTTTGTTGAGATAAAGTTTTACTTTCATTATACATGTAAAAGATACATAAACTTTTATCTTTTTTTTACTAAATGATACATGCGATATTATTCATATGTTTCAATGGAAGAATTATTTAGGTGAATAAGAAGTACATCCGTTGAAAATGTAGAATATGGTTATTTTAAAACGGGAATTTCCCTCGGAATTTCCCTAAGATCGTAAAATCTTTGTGTGCATTTTCGCTAAATTCTAAGAATCTCAATAGATTCTTTAAAAATAAAAGAAAAATAATGTATATTTGAAGGGAACGTTACTTTTGTTATAATATATTAATTTAATAAATAAAACTGAAGTACATTGCTAACTTGCAGAATGCACCACAGATGTAACTTTTGTGTGCTATTTGAAAATTGGAAATATTTTTGAAGATGAAGTCAGTATTTCATATACCCAATTGTACCAATATATTAATTGAGAATTAAACAAAAATTAAATTAAAATAACATGTGTAGTATAAAATAAAGGTTGATCTTAATTTAATAAAAAATATTGGTGCATTAAAATAACATAAGAATTCTAAATTGATACTGTTTTCATTTCATTCCACTTACATTGTAATTTAAATTCATTTAAAACTTATATCTGGATTATTTAGATGAATAAGGAATACATCATATTTACATAAATTAATGTTTCTGGGACACAATTATGAAAGTAGAAAATTACAAAATTTGAAAAATTAATATCTCTCTTATTTATTCGAATTTTCAATCAGTATTTACAGCAATTCTCTCAGTTTTTGAAGGACTTTTAGAATAGGTATATGTTTAAAAAAATACCTTTGATCTGAAGTCGAGAGTCTTGTCGAGACTCAAGACTTTCTCGACAAGACTTGATGCTAGTCTCGTCTCGTCTCGACTTTTCTAGTCGAGACCAAATGATGGTCTCGTCTCGACAAGACCAAGACGAGACGAGACCAAGACCAAGACTGGTCTTGGTCTTGTGGCAACACTATTCAGAACAAAATTCTCTATTTAATGAGTTAATAAAATATATATATATATATATAATGCAGTTTAAAAAAATATAATATTGCCCTATAGTTTGAGTACCACTGGATTTATATTAATAAAGTTTATGCTAAAATGTGTCCCCCTCTATCCTTTATAAAATATCCTAATCACTTTTTTGTGTATCTTTTCACATACACGAATAAACGGCACTGTTCCATTATCTTGATACACCCTGTATACATACATATATACACATTAGAAATACAGCCAAACTCGTCAATGAATTTGAAGAATCTCGAATATTTAGAAGAGTAGGAGGAAACTTATTATAGAATGAATTAAAAAATATAAAAATATATTAATAATTAGAATTTTTGTGTATGTACCAGGAATGTTAAACACAATATTTACTATATAGCCTAATATGGAAATGGCGAGAGGTCTTGTGTTAGCCAAAACAGATTTTGTGTTAATGAAATAAATATTCTTTTATTATATGTTTAAATTCTTGTGTGATCTTTGTGGTCCATTCCATATAAGGCCCGAGAAACGTCACAAGAATCACAAGATATATTGTCATACATGACTCAGATATTGTTGTGTAAATCTGCATTTCGTATAGGTCAACTTCATTAATATTACTCGTTCTGATTTAAGAAGTTCTTGAACTATTTTTGTATGATTCACTAGGATCTGTAAAATCCTGTTCGTCATAAATGACAAAGAACTGAAATATCAATATGTAGTAGTACCTTTATCTCTCGCTAAGAGAGGTATTGGTTTCATGCTAAAAATCGCATATCCAGATTTTATTGAATAAGCACGATTTAAGGTTCCCAACAATCCGATTATAACATTTTTAAAATGATGTCTGTGTGTGTGTGTGTGTGTGTGTGTATGTGTGTGTGTGTGTGTATGGATGTTGAAGGGACGATTCCTCAAAAACTATAAGACTTAAAAAATATTTAACTGCAGTTTCTTCAATCTGACATTCCTGGGAAGAGCTGAAAAGGTTTTGGTAACAATTGAACAACCGGAAGTAGTAGTTTCTTAAAAAAATTCTTCTAAATATAATTTTTTGGGAGTTTTTTTATTAAATATTGAAGAACATAAAATTTTCCATCTAATACATTTAAAATTTTTATTATATCTTGTATAGATTTAGAGATAAAGACACTATAATTTATAGGGTAAACTAATCGCAGAGGCCACGGCACTAAGGAAACCAGTTGACAAATTCCAATGTTTATAACATGACACATGTCATTGTCAAATATCAACAGTTTTAGTGACATTCTGATAGCTTTTTCTGGGAAGTATATTTAATCTTTCTTATTGTTTTATTAATTAAATATTTGAAATTATATGTAAAATGCTTATATCCATCAGAAATACCGCCAATCTGATTAATGAATTGGAAGAATCTCTGACATTTAAAAACTTCCTCATACAATGAAAAATAGATATAATTAGAATTATATGTGTGCAGAAGACATGTTAAATACAATAAAAAACAATATTTGGGTAAAGTTCTGTAATATTTTGTTATAAAACAACGGTTCGAAAGCGAAGTGCAATACAATACTTATATAGCCTAATATGGAAATGGCGAGAGGTCTTGTGCTGGCCACAACAGATTTTTATCTCTCGCTAAGATAGGTATTGGATTCATGCTAAAATTCGCAAATCCAGATTATAGTGAATAAGCACGATTTACGGTCCCTAGAATCCGATTATAACATTTTTAAAATGATGTCTCTGTGTGTGTATGTGTGTGTGTGTGTGTATATATGTGTGTGTATGTCTGGATGTTGGAGGGACGTTTCCTCAAAAACTGTAAGACTGAAGACCTGTTTAACTATGAATTCCTCAATCTGACATTCCTGGGAAGAGCTGAAAAGGTTTTGGTAACAATTGGACAACCGGAAGTAGTAGTTTTTTAGAAAAATTCTTTTAAATATAATTTTTTGTTAATACAACTATTGAAGAACATAAAATTCTACATCTAACCCAGTAAACAAATTTTAGTTCCAACAACGTTGCCAGAATATCAACATTTCAAATGCGATGTTATCATTTACATTATCATGTCTATGACATATATGTTGCGGAAACTGCCTATGTCCGCCCTCAGGAACGTTTTCTTGAAACGTTTATGAAACATTCTGTTACGATTTTGATACATTCCAGCAACGTTCATATATACATTTATGCAACATATACACATTGATCCACTTAAATGTTCTTGAAACATGCACAAATCAGTCTACAAAAACAATGCTGAAATGTTTTTCTTTTAAAAATCATAGGTTAGGTTTTTATAATTCATTTTAAAAATGCAATTTATAGTTTCTATTACATTTGAATATAAATATTTAACAAAAATAAAATATTCCTTTATAAATATAAAACTTCTTACAAACTAGTAATGTACAGGAGTTGAAAAATATGTAGTATTTAAAAAGATACTATAATATTATACAATAAAAAACAAATTGATATTGCTTTTGATGTAAACAAGAAACAATATGCAAACTGCCTGTTTAATTCCAGCTCACTAATACTAGACACGTGACTAAAGCGACCTTAAAATGCTTCGAATCAGGCAGCAAAACAAATGAAATTAAAAATAACGTTTTGCAGTTCAAAATCAAAATGAGACATAACATAGTCCTGGTCAGAGTGACAAGCGCACACAAATCACTCGATTTCTAACACTCTAAGGTCGTCCGATTCAGGTGTCTGCTCAACTAAAGATACTAATTCGTTTATATTAGTTTAACAAAAAAGCACACGTCACTTCACCAACCACTTATTGAACACAAATACGAAAGAAGCAAAACACAAATGCCGAGAAAACGATTGATACACTGATACAACAAGAAATGGTGGAACACACGAACAATGAACACAGGCTTCCAGTCTAGATGTTGCTGTGACTGCGCAATTGTATGCTGCGACTGCGCAATTGTATGCTGCGACTGCGCAGTTGTACAAAGTTGCACTTGCGACGTTCCTGCAAGGTTTTCAAGTAAACATTTCTGATGTACCAGCTCGCGCAAGTCTTTGCAACAATAGGTTGCACTTGCGACATTCCTGCAAGGTTTGCAAGTGAACATTTCCGATGTACCAGCTCGCGCAAGTCTTCGCAACATTTCATAAAAATTATTAAGTAAATAACGTTTCGAAGACATCACTGAACCTTTTTACTAAACATTCCAGTAATGTAGCAGTAGGAACATTTTGAGATGTTTCAGAAACAAAACATGTTTACTGGGAATACACTTAAAATTTTTATTATATCTTGTATAGATTTAGAGATAAAGACACTATAATATATAAAATAATCTAATCGCAGAAGCTAAAGCACTAAGGAAACCACTTGACAAATTCAAATGTTTATAATATAGTTTGTAAATGACAGATGTCAGTGTAAAAATAAATCAACAGTTTTGGTGCCATTCTGAAAACTTTTTCTGGGAAGTACATTTAATCTTTCTTATTGATTTATTAATTAAATATTTAAAATTATAGGTAATATGCATATATCCATTAGAAATACCGCTAATCTTTTAATGAATTGGAAGAATCCCTGACATTTAGGAACTTCCTCATACAATGAAAAATAGATATAATAGGGCTGTTGCAAGAATTTTTATATGACTTCTAAGTATTAAATTTTAAAAGACATTGTTCTCTAAAGAACCTCAAATTTGAAAATATCACGAAATATCTTTTAAATATTTTACAATTAATTTTTGAAATTTGGATAAAATTTTAAATAAGTCACGTGATCTGAAACAGAATGTGACGTCAGAGTACATACATTTTCAGCGGTTCTAAGGTGTCAAGTGCATTGTCAAAGTTGTCAAACAAGTGTCAAATTTTTAGATTGGTTCAAGTTGTATATAATGTAGGTAATAAAAAGTTCAAAACAAAATGAGTAATTTACGATATTGTATTGTGCCTTCTTAAAAAATACTGTTAGGAACAAACCTACTATAGAGTTTATAAATTTTACAAAAGATGCGAAGAAAAGAAAATTGTGGCTAGAAACAGTAGGTCGAAGAGCTGATAATTTGTCAGAAAAATCGTGTCTTCATGTTTGTGAAGATCATTTCAACTTTTATCCACCTTCACGATAACAGTGTATTTTTGTTGCTTCACTTTATGTTCAGGGCAATCTTTACATCTGACTATACACATATTTTTTTCTCGACATAGATCTACATGTCCTATAGCAGATTCAATGTAAGAATCACGACCAGAACTTTAAAGTAAAATATATTATCAATTTATATAGTAAATTCAGTTTTTATATTTTATTTTACCTCAACTCTTTATAACACCCCTTATTTCGGTAGCAGTAAAACAATCGTTCTGATATAAATTCGGCCATCATCCAGCTATCGACCTTCGGTAAATTGTCCGACTTAGCTTCAAAATAGCTTAATTATTCATTTACAATGAGTAATGTCAGCGTCAAATGTCAAATTAAAAGATTTTTTATTAACATGTGACAAACTTTAGCCTACGTTTATTTATATAAATAATATGAATAAACGTAGGTGATGGAAAAATTATTTTCCTATTGGCTATTAATGATGTAATGTATGTGCTTCTACGTCACAGGAGTGGGGGTAGTTTTTCAGGACGCCAATCTTTTTATTTAATTATTTCCACAAATAACAACAAATTATTAAAATAAAAATTATTACTAAGAAAATCATTGCATAAACTTTCATTCAAAATAGTTTTTGAAAAATGTGAAACAGGCTCATTAGAATATGTTTTTATTTTTTTACGTTATACGTTATACCCAATAATGGGTATAAAATACCGTTATATAATAACAAACAATCCAATCTAACCTACCTTAATTTCCTATTCTAGGTGTGGATACCCAAGCACCAGGTCCAGCAGCTGAAGGCATCCCCACAACCTGTCTCGGTTGTCTCTGCGAAGCGGTTTCGGGATGTAACCGCACTAAAGGTTGCGGAGGAGATGTTTGCGGTCTCTTCCACATCACTTGGGGCTACTGGGCGGACGCTGGCAAGCCCGTGCAGAATGGGGAGAACCCTGACGACCCCCACGCGTGGACGAATTGTGTCACCGAAGCGTTCTGTGCTGCTAGGGCCGTGCAGGGGTATATGAATAAGTTCCAACAGGTAAGGAACAAAATAGGACATTAGATAGATAGATACATTTATCCATACTAATATAATAAATGCGAAAGTAACTCTGTCTGTCTGTCAGTCTGTCTGTTACGTTTTCACGCCTAAACCGCTGAACCAATTTTGATGAATTTTGGTATAGAGATAGATTGGACTTTGGAGACGGACATAGGCTACTTTTTATGACGAAAATAAAACTTAAAGGGGTGAAATAGGGATGAAAGTTTGTACCGCTCTATTAGTACAGTTGCACAAGTGAATAATGAATTGAACGTCACTGACGCATGATGAGTAATTCTTTGGTGAATTGGACAATGAAATTTTTGTCATTGGCGTGTAGCGTAAGATAAAACTTTCGTGAAAAAAATTGAATTATTAAAATGAATCGAAAGCATAAGCAAGATTCTACAATAAATATTTCACAAAGTACAATAAAAAGGATTCTAGCTGAAAACAAAAATAAATTTAAATAATCCAGAATCAAAATTAAATTCTCCGGGAAAGAACAAAATTGAAAATTTTGATTTCCAGGTATTTCTCATATTCTTTCTCACATCTATTACTTTTACAGTTTATTACAATGTAGTTTTATTTGATTAGAACAAATAAACGTTCAAATACAAAAGATTAAATTTGATTACAACAATGAAAAGTTTTACAGTTAATAACAATGTAGTTTTATTTGATTACAACAATATTCATCTACAGTAGACTAAATCTGATTGCAATAATAAAAATAACTATCACACAAATTATTGTCATCATTGTTAACTATATCGATTATTATAATAAAAAAAAAATTAATTGTAATTTTGATTTTTTCTTTATTTAATTGTTAATATTAAATCCATACTAATATAATAAATGCGAAAGTAACTCTGTCTATCTGTCTGTCTGTTACGTTTTCACGCCTGAACCGTTGAACCAATTTTGATGAATTTTGGTATAGAGATAGATTGGATCTAGGAGAAGAACATAGACTACCTTATGTCGCGAAAATAAAACTTGAAGGGAGTGAAATAGGGGACGAAAGTTTGTATGGAGAACCCATCATTTCTCAAGTTAGGAATATAAAAATTCTTATTTATGCTTTTGGTAAGAATTAAAGTGTTTTAGCGTTTTTAAAAAATCATCCATCAAGGCGGTACGATAGGGGATGATTTCAATTATTTTTTTATCTATAGTAAAGTTTTAACCGTTAGCAGATTTTCGATATTTGTCGGAGAGATAGCTTGCATCATATGTACATAAGTAAAAGTACCCGAAACATGTTTAGAAAAGGTCCTTTAGGTGCGGTGCGGGGATCGAGCGGAGCCTGTTACATGTACGATGCGAGGCAGGTTGCCGGCTCCCTACGCAGCGCATGTCTCCGAAGTAAATGTGAAAAATTACTGGTACACGTGTAGCTAATCGGTAGTTTAGCTTTACCCGTGCGAAGCCGGGGCGGTTCAGCTAGTTATAATATAAATTAAACACTTGCTTGTTTCACAAACATTATTTATTTTAACGACGATCGTTTCGACCTCTCTGTCATTATCAAGTTAACAAAATAAACAAAATTGTATCTTATTTATGTATTCGCGATGCAAGTTTAGACGTCAGCGCCGCTAGTGAACTTGCTTGGAGGGTATTGAAATCTGTCAATCTCTTGTTTACTTTGTAATATTTTTGCATAATTTAATAAACTTATTAGCTTGCTATTGTCCTGCCCCCTTCTTTTTATGAATAGCGATAGCCATGGCATTTGAACTAAAACACAAACAAATGACCAGGGATTTGTTAACTACTGGATGGAGCAAAAATGTACATCGATATATGTATTTCTTGTGTACCCGGCTGGATTAAGAGAGAACACAGGAAGTGTGAGTGAGAAAGATATAGATAATTCCACTTTAGACAAGTGAATTTGATATTCATATCTGTCATATGCACATCTGTCAAATTTACGTCAAAAATTAATTGTGTTTAAGTATATTTCATCATGAAACGTGAAGTAAGTACGAATACAACTAATACAACGCTAAATTAGAACACATATAAGAATATGTCATGTTTATTTGTCAAATTATTTTTTAGAAGAAATCATAATTTTAATCATAACTTACTAATGAAACGACACAGCACCGTTCATCACATATTTTGATACACAATTTTCAACACAACACCTTCGAACCATTTTCATATATTAAAATAATTATATTTCAATGATGATATCAAGAATAACCTAAAATCTGTCAAACCTGTCAAACAAAAAATTTGACAAGTAACGGAAACAAAGACAAGAAATCGGAATTATGTATGACTATCTATGTCGATCTGGCCGGGTACATGGTAAAGATTCACTCGCTCCATCCAGTAGTTAACAAATCCCTGCAAATGACTAATTACATCTAAAATATTTTTATTTTTACGTGTAGGACTGTAACCAAGATGGCCGCATTGACTGCTTAGATTACGCTCTGATCCACAAACGTGGAGGTTATGGATGTAATGGCGAGCTTCCAGAACCATTTGGATCCAAACTCCATAGATGTCTCCAAGAGGTCGGCTACCAATCATAAACTACTTGGAAAGGAAAAAATAATTTTATGCCACGTTGCATATATCGTACTATATTTTTGAAAAAACTATACACTAGCAAAAATTTCTGCCAAAATGTAATACTGTAAACTTTATATCATAGGTATGTAATAAATAATTATATTTTTTAATAACTTGTTAAGTTTATGTTAACTTCTATTGCCTTCCAAATGAACTATTATTGTTGTCCGGATGCGGTTATTCACTACCGAAAATCGGTCACTTTAATATGTTATTATGTATGAATACGTTTATGAATGTGGCTGAGGTGAAAGAAGTGTGCATGGATAGGAATGTGTGGCGAAGGATGATTGTTGCGTAACTATTATTGTGGTCCGGATGCGGTTATTCGCTTCCGAAAATCGGTCACAATAATATGTTCTTTGTATGAATGTTATGATGATTTTGGACAAGGCGAAAGAAATAAGTTTTTAAAGAGTTAAGTGATTCAGTGGAACTCTTACTTTCATCCCTTTTCTTATTATTTTTGGGTTTTTGCTAACCCACTAAGTGGGAAACGCGTGATTTTATGTATGTATGTATGTACAAAATGAACCAGATCAATACAGAAATCTTCGCAATTGATTAGTCCACTTCTCTGCCATGGTTTTGCGGACAGTTTCCCATTGGCGTGAACAATGAATGGGATCGTCCACCATAACAAAAAATAAAAAAATGTACACTTTATACTTAAAGTACTACTCAATAAATAACGATTAAGATAAAAACATTTTTTCAGTAAGTACTTTGCGAGATATTTGAATTTGTTTTCAGTGTCACAGTGACGTCACACTATTGCTATCTTTCTCGCGCAGCCTGCTATAGAAACTGGTGCGAGAGAGATAGCAATGGTTTCGCTAAAAATCAAATGCTGTTAAACTAAAAACAATAGGGTAGTATATCATTTTTTGTATTTTTTTGTCTGTAAGAACAGTATGAAATAAGAATTTTAGTGCAAACGCGACTTAAAAATTTTATGTAATAAGTCATATATGAATTTTTAAATTTTATGAATTTGATGCGTGACTTGGCAGGTACTGACCAATGATCGACAAACTGTTTTTTTTTTTCAATGGTTCAAATTTCTGACATTATTATTAATTTGATTAATATTACAAATTGATTTAATTATAAATATATTATTATTGTTAATATTACTAGATATTATAATTAAACTAATTCATCAAACACAAAATTGTTAAGTTTTTGGTTAGGTTATACATCAACATGACATTTTTTAATCTTTTAAAGGTGACCGCAGAAGACGCGCGAATCTCCTTTTTAAAATCAGGCGACCAATCAAATTCTTAGCAACTAACGCGTCATACCCAATTAGTAATCAACTTCAATCGCTTGTTGTTTGCGATCTAATCAAAATTAAACAAAATTTTTTCACTAATACTCATTAATTTATGTATATTTTTGTCTTCTTATTTAAGATAGTTAAAATTTGACTATGGTATAGTACCCTATTATGATTTTTTAATACTACAAATTGTTTCAAAATAAAACAAACTTTCATTTAAAATAATAAAAAAAATAAAAGTGGAGGATCCCTTTTCTGGAGAAGATGCGTCCTCGGAGTCCTAGTCAATGCAGAGCGATCCGTCAGACCTATTGACTAGTAAAATCAACAGTACAAATTACAATAAACATATTTAATAAATAATATAGAAGACACCTTAGACCGAACCCATGGCCGAATTTACAGCATTGACACATAATAAGAAACTATCTTTTTCTGCAACAAGAAACACACATGCAAACAAGATTATTATTGTAGCCCTTTTTGATAGAAATACAGGCCAATGTGGACGACTATGTTGACAGTTCCATATTATTTCCTGAACAGAGTTGCGACATACGTCGCTGTATGAACTGATTCACAGAGTGATCAAAAAGAAATGATGCAGCTGGCAACACAATTTTGGGGATCTTTTTATTCCATAATTTGCATAACACCAGGTGAAGGCTTAGATACTATTTCACATGTCATTTTGACAATAAATACAGGTTATGTCAGAGAAGTGCCTGACAGGGTATAGGATTTTGAGTGATTGAAATGCTTTAGAATGTAAAAATTAAAAGTATGTAGGTAAGGGAAACAACAACCATTTTAATAAAAAAAAAGAAATAAATATTTTACAAAACTGAAGTTCTATTTATTTTAATTATTAAATAGTTTCTACAGTTGTTTATATAAATTAAAAACTTCATAGAAATTTTTGGCGCGCGTTGGTCGGTACAGATGTATCGGATTATACCGAAAAGTTCCGACTGTTACCGATGTAGTCTCTTCCTATCAACAAGTGTTTATTGTTAGTTGATGCTTGCTTGTTTAAACATAAACAATTTTCGTAGACATCTTGGAAAATTGTGCAGTTTTTGTTGATTTTATAGTGAAATACTGTTAATCAATGTTGCAAGTTAATAACAATCGTAAATTTAAACATTAATCTAACGTTTTTAATAGTTATTTGTGATAGTCAAGCATCTTTTATTTTAAAAATCACGCGTTGAATTTTGGTGATTAGTACTTAATGCAACTTGTGAATTATATGAACTGGTGAGTTTCTGAGTTCCAGTCGTCTTGAGTTCCAGAATGCCGAGTTCTTCAAATGTAAGTCTTTTATTTCAAAGTAAATTCATTTTTGAATGCACCCAAAATTGTAATTTGTAATCATGACCGAATTTGTGTAATATATAAAATATATACATACATAGCTATACAGCGTGCTACGTAAATGCTTATAAAATTGACAGTCTATAAATATTTAATTAATTTAATAATTTTATTCTGATGAGTTTTGGAGTCTGGGTCCAGTAACTGTAAGAGATAGACGTGTTTAATTGATTTTTGTCTGTAGTGATTGTGTAATTTCATTAAGCAAATAAATATGAAGTGTAGTAATGTGAATTGAAAATATGTAATAAATATAGCAAGAATATATTAAAAACCTGGCCAAAATAAGGAATATCAGATAAAGAGTTTGACAAATAATACAGGCTTTTTCAAGAAAACTCTCAAATTAAAAGGGTTCTTAGGCATATACCTATTAACTAATATATTGCTAATGCTCGTATCTTTCCCATAAGAGTAGGTGAAGGAAACACTGTGAAATGGAAATATCATTTCTGCATAAGTCTATCTCACACAAACACCCAACCGGCAATTATGCGCATGCTCGGAAATCTTGACTACCATTGGCTAACGCTGACAGCGTCGCTGGCTGGGCTGCGTTCCAAAATCCACAATATTTTCAAATGTAGTTGCTCACGATTCTCAACATTTGAAAGTAATTTGCCTTCTTGAGGAAGAAAACATGCTTTTGGTTGAAAATAAACATAAGTAAATACGTTGGCGTGTATTACGAGCATACTTTTATAATAAAAGCACTTTTATGGAGCGTATTTTCACATTATATTGAGGAGAGTGCTCCATAAAAGCGCTTTTATTACGGGGTTGACATTAATGTTGTAATTATAAGTAGTTTTGTTAGTTTTATAAAATTATTTTTAATTTAGTTTAAATTTTTTACTTCAACAAAACTCTCATTCGTTCCAAAACACACTTCATACTCTACGCCAAAACTCGGTATTCCTGATTTTGGAACGCTGCCCTGGTGATGTAGCGAGCACATAGTTTGGCTTTGACGTTGATTTCATTTCTGTTTGCAGTTGCACTTCGAAAATATTTGCTTTGTGTTTCATACAGTAATTTATTGTCACCTAAATAAATTAATCCTGACCAGATTGTATTCCTATTATTTTTACAGTACAACAAAGTAAATTATTTAATTCAAATTTAGCACTAGAATATGTCAATGTTTTTTATTATTACTAATATTTATATTCAAGAATTTACATACAAAATAAATAGTAGGTACATTGTTTAATTTCTCAAATTTAAATTAAAAATTTCTCGCGCTAGTCGTTAATAAACAGAACTCTGTGATTCGCAAAAAGTGATCATGATTTCCTCGTTAGCCAATAGTAGTCGCGGTTTCCAAGCATGCGCATAATTCGCGGTTGGGTGTTTGTGTGAGATAGACTTATGCAGAAATGATATTTCCATTTCACAGTGTTTCCTTCAAGAAAAGCAAAGGATCCGCAATATATTAGTTGATAGGTATTTGATTTTTTAATTTAATTTTAAGGTTAGGGGTAATTTTATTATTAATCCAAAGTTTTATGTTGATCCCTCGAGATTCCTTGGTACAAACTATAAATATAAATCAATAATACAGGCTTAAAAATCTTTTTATTTAATGAATACACGTGTGAATACAAAGTTATACAAATTAAATTGCTATTTCTCTCTTATGCTTATTCATATGAAGAACATAACTTCTTCTTTCAACATAATCTTCTTCACAAATCTCGCACTGATTTGTAAGTCTCAAATGAGTTGTTTTAATATGGATCCTCAATTTATTCACCTCTGAAAACGGTTTATCACAAACTCTACATTCAAAATTGTCTGAATGTTTTAAATCAAAATGCATTTTCAAAGATTTTTCGTCGATAAATTTTTCGTAACATAATTCACATTTAATTTTGTTGTGTACGTTTATAATTTCGAATTGTACATTGGTGTTATATTCTGCAGTAGTGGATTCGGCTAGCATGTCTTCTAGATTTTGAAGAATATTGTCTTTATTGTCTTCATCTTCAAGAATATTGTCTTTATTATCTTGATCTTCAAGAATATTGTCTTTTTCTCGTTGATATTCAAGAATATTATCCTTATTGTCTTCTTCCTTTATATCCAGGTCAAAACTATTATCATCCTTTTTGATTTCAAATCCTTGTTGACGGTTTTCGCTATAATAAAATGTTTAAATAAATTTTAAGAAAAAGAAAAATGTTTTGTTAATAATATGTATTTTTCTACGACCACATTTTTGATGTAGGTAACCAAAATTTATAAGTGAATAAGTTAAATACAAGATTGGCGCCAGAACTAGTCCTGAGAAACAAACCCCCACTCCTGTGACGTCGGAGTACATACATCATGTGCATGTCATTCGTATCCAGTAAGAAAATAGTTTACCTACGTTATTTATATAAATAAAAATAGGCGAAAGTTTGTCACATGTTAAATTGTATGTACTCTCACGTTACATTCTATTTCAGATCACGTGATTTTTTTCAAAATATTGCACAATTTTCAATATTTAAATGTAAAATATCTATTGGATATTTCGTGATATTTTCAAATTTGAGGCTCTTTAAAGAATAATATCTTTTTTTCACTACTAGCCTAGGAATCCACTATTATTTACCTTTATTTGACATGAGAAATTGTTTTTCGCTACCGCTTGCTTGTAACCATGGTAACCTAGGTCAATAATAATTTATTATTAACCTAGGTCTATAATGCAAACTGTCAGTTTTCAATCAAACTCAAGCCTCCAAATCCAAATATTATTTAACTCGTTAAACTCAAGAAAGGTGTTAAGTGTATAATTTAAATTTGCCACTATAATTTTAAATTGACCTACGCTGCCGCCTCGCCTGGCCACTGTGCTGTTTTAGTGAAAATGTGAAATATTTGTAGATGTAGGATTGAATAAATCACTATTTTTTTGTATTTGTAAGTTAATACATTTCAATAGATTTATTTAAAAATAATGATAAACTAATAAGGCTGCTGACTATAACAGCACAAAGTGTTTTTATTAAATAATTAAATCAAATATAAATCAAGGCCCATAAGTGAGGTTATCAAACCAGCGAAATGAGCAAAACGTCAGATAAAAACAAATGTAGCCTACTTTGTTTTTGTGAATATTAACAAGTAAGTAACGTTATTATTCATGTCAAAATTATTGTTATTATCAATAAAAAAAATTTAAAGAGAATTTACGTGCTAGAAGTAAAAAAAATAGTATATAAACCACGGTTGAGATCATTATTGACCAGGCGCCTTATATCCCTCGAGCTTATAATGATTATCTTCTCAACCTTGGCGTATAATATACTATTTTTCACTACTAGCCTAGGAACCCACTATTATTTACCTTTATTTGACATGAGAAATTGTTTTTCACTACCGCTTGCTTGTAACCATGGTAACCTAGGTCAATAATAATTTATTATTAACCTAGGTCTATAATTCAAACTGTCAGTTTTCAATCAAACTCAAGCCTCCAAATCCAAATATTATTTAACTCATTAAACTCAAGAAAGGTGTTAAGTGTATAATTTAAATTTGCCGCTTAATTTTAAATTGACCTGTTTTGGTGAACATGTAAAACATGTGTAGATGTAGCGATGAATGAATCACTATTTTTTTTTGTATTTGTACATACATTTCTATAGATTTATTTAAAAATAATAATAAACTGCTGCTGACTGTAACAGCACAAAGTATTTTTATTAAATAATTCAATCAAAAACAAATGAAGGCTCATAAGTGAGGTTAACAAACCAGTGGAATGAACGAAACGTGAGATATAAAAACAAATGCAGCCTACTTTGTTTTTGTGAATATTAACAAGCAAGTCATGTCAAAGTGATTATTATCAATAAAAAAAAATCAAGTAGGATTTATGTGCTAGTAGTGAAAAAAATAGTATATAAATCACGGTTGAGATCATTATTGACCAGGCGCCTTGTATCCCTCGGGCTTCACCCTCGGGTTACAATCTTGGGGCTGGGTCATTAATGATTATCTTCCAACCTTGGCGTATAATATACTATTAAAATTTAGTACTCAGAAGTCATATAAAAATTTTTGCAACAGTCTTATTGAAGTAGTTTTTTTGCCCCACAGGTTATACAATCTGCTCATAAGGTGACATATGTCGTAACTCTGTTCAGGAAATAATTTGGAACTGTCAACATAGTTCGTATACACTGGCGTGTATTTTAGTGTCTCATATAGATTTACGTGATTTATCAATAATAAAAAATAAAAGGGCTAGAATAATGGTCTTGCATGTGGATTTCTTGATGCAGAAAAAAATAGTTTCCTAGTATATATTCTTACTATTTAAGAAACTGGATTAAATTTTCCCTACTATTTTATACTTACCCCATATAAAATACATTATAAGAAAAACTTACTTTTGATATACCTTCTCTACTAGTAAAGTTCACATTATTAAAAAAATATCAAGTGGCAACCGTGAGTTTCAAATGATAGTGACGTAGCAAGTGCAAGTGATAATTTTATTAATGAACTGGACGTTTCTATGAGAAAATGAAGCCGATGAAATTAATTTGAATAAAATTTATTTACACAAACACTCGCAACAGATTGTGTTAAATAATTATAATAAGTGTGAAGTTTCATAACATTTTTGTTATGGGAGTCCAACTCTGTGTATAGCAGTGACAGCATTCACAGTCTTATTTATGAGGTTTGGAAATTTGGGTTTCTTTGTCAACTTAAATGAGAGGCGTTCCACAGGTTTATTGCGATCCTTATAGTTTCGATGAGACAAAGTATACAATAATAAGGACTTCAGTGGTTTTACTTCAATAATCATGCAATCAAATGCCTAGCTATTTCTCACACACAAAATAAAAAAGACATTTTCATTAATATGATATTATATTTACAGTAATGAACAAATAATTATTACATTATTTATATAAAATTAACATAATATTTTTAGAAGACCAATTTGTATGGTCCAGCATTTTTATCGTGTGAGTTGCGCTTTCGCAGTTTTAGATAGCAATTCTTTCTAAATTTGTCCCATACTTCACTGTCTGAAGGTGTAGGGCAGTTTTTGACGTCTGAAGGCATTTCTCCAATATTTCACCTTAAACCCCTTAAAACCAATTTTTCATTGAGCACTTCAAATAATCTACCAAATATGGTCTTTTACCGCCAAAGCCCAATTCGCGAAATTACATTAATATAAAATGAAATATCTTTCAAAATTGTATTTTACAATTTATGCACCAAAGGTTAATTGGTAATTTAATTTAATATAGGCACTGATTCAATTACAAAGACTTTAGAAATCTCTCACAATTTATTTATAATATATAGACTGTTAACTCGTCGTTAATTATACCAAGACTTTTTCTGAAATTCGCAAAAATAAGTGCAGTTTATTATCCACTAACGTTTGATGCGTAATGCATAAAAAGTAAAACACTCTGTGCTGTAGTAGTTGTAATTGATGAGTTCTAGACCAGATGACGATGTAAGATTACCGTCAGAGATAAGAGATTTTATAGATGATATGACGTCACGATTATGGCGTCATTAATAAGGGATGACGTAATAGATAAGAAATGACATAAAAGAATTATTAAAGATAAGGATTGCTATCGGTACGCAGCGACGTTAGAGTGTGACGTCATTAGATTATTTTCACATAGTTTTAATACGTTAGGTTAAGGAGTGATGGAACATCTTAAGATTAGATAGAAACAACAAAATTAACTCTCAAATTTTCCTTACCGGCAGTATATTCATAGATACTAGGAATATATTAGACTATATTTTAAGATATAATTTGTCAAAATTAAAGTAGAATTCACTAATCCAAAAATGAGGATTAACTTAAACTTTTTTGTGAATCGGACTGTAAATGTATAGTGAGTCTCAAGGCGGATTTATGCAGCCATTTTCATTTACATTTACTTTTTAATTTAATTTTCATTTAATTCTCATTTACAAATTTTAAATGTACCTATTCATACAAAAATATATAACAAAAATAAATGAAAATGAACGCATGCGCACAAATAAAAATACGCTGACAGATGATGAACGTCATAACCCGACTCTCATTGGAATACAGCTTATTAATAAAAATTTTCAACAATAGTGACAGCGAAGAAGTTATGAGTTTAGTTTTAATCGTGTTATTGCAATAAAAAAACCGTAAAAAGAAACGATATCGGAGATACATAATGACAACCAGCTGATCAACTCAAATTCTCGTCCCTGTCATGTCGTACACGCATGCGCCATTTATAATTTTCATTTATTAGATAAAAGTTGGCCATCTTTAAAAATAAATGAGAATGAGAGATAAATGAAAACGTAAATGAAAATGGTGTATGCATGGCTACATTGGTTTACATACATTTATCTTTTAAATGAAAATTAAATTAAATTAAATGTAAATGACAATGGCTGCATAAATCCGCCTTCAATGTAGCGGTGTAAAAAGTTTAGCTCGCCTTTCACCTTAGATCATATAACTTATAGATACGCGGAGCGTGATATGCGTAGGATTGAGAGAGATAAAGTAATTTTCACGATAGTACAGCGCGCAAACTCATAGGAAATGACCGCGCGCAATAATCCTTCACAACCAACGGCTCAAATTCAAATGAGGCGGATGACAACTAACTTGAGACGCACGTGCAACGGGAAATGACTCGTTATGATTCTGCGCAGTACGCTATCGAGAAAAGCGTCTTTCATCTCTTTTACTCTTACATAATTCCTCATTCCATCTCTCTTAATCCTATGCATATCACTGTCTTGCATTGTGGATTATATGTTTTCTCTTATCTAGAAGTTATATGATCTAAGTCTTTCACATTCTAATATTTCATTGCTTGCTTTTTCCGCCATTTTAAAATCTTTTGTTACTTCAATCACACTGATCATGCGATAAGACTAATTCAGAAGGGAAAGGGGAATGGTGTGTTGTGATCCCAAAATGAAAGACTGGGGATAACAAATAACGAACGAAGAAACAATTTTCTTGTTGATTATGTTCACTTTGTTCAATTTTATTACGAATCACAATCCGAAGAAACACACCTCTTATCTTTAAAATCTCTTAACTCTGACTACGATCTTAGATCGTAATCTGGTCTAGAACCCGCCAATTATAACTACTCATAGTGTTTTCCACAATTATTGCAATTCTTTCTTAAAATTATTTGTTGAACAAAATTCAAACGGCAAACTTTCTTCTTCACTTTCCTCATCATCATCATCATCATTTTCTACAGGTTCACAATTTTGCAGAACTTTCGTCCACTTTCGTTGTATTTTGATTAAATTTCCTTTCGAATCCAAACCAACTGTAGCTGAAGTTCTTCTAAAGCACTGTCCAGTGAACGATTTCGGATTGGGCAGTTTCAAAAACATGGCGACTTGCTGTGGAATGGTAGAGAATTTATTAATGCCCACGGGCTGTTTCGTACACCTTCCGTTTCGGTAGTTGAGGAAAAAACGCGGATCTTGGGTAGAAGGACGAAGATTTATATATTTCTTGCAGATGTTGTAAAAACGGCCGGTTATGGTGAACTCTGTTTGGCGGATTTTAATGTGTAAAGTGTTTTTTATATCGTGTACGTCGTTAATTCTGAGTTCTTTCAAGTCTACTCGACCAAGTGCACCTATTACTCCAAGAATCATGGCGACCTATTTTAAATTTTTAGTAATTATACATATTTATTTGAAGTGTGCCCGAAACATAACCAAACTTTTATTATATGAGCAATGTGATTTAAGGAACAAAAACCAGGACACGGGACAAAAAAAAAAAACAAAACTGCAGTGTTCATTATAATTATTCACCTATAGAGGGCCGAAAGAAAAGATTTACGCCTGCGGACAGCGTAGGGATTTTATTCGTATTTTATTTTGGCTTCTAACATGACAAATTTCTTCTTGATGCATTTTTTTATTCGGGTGTATGTAAAGAAACCGATTCTTGGGATTATTCTTATGCCAGCTAGCAAAATTTAAAAGGTACGCCCATGGAAATAGTAATGATGTCATACTAAGTAAGCGGCAAATGACATAATCGTATGGAGCGGCACGCTTGTCATTTTTTGATCACTCTGTATAATAAATGCAAAAGAAAAAATAAAAGATTATTTCTAATATATATTTTTATTTTATAAGTATACATTCATAAAAAACAAAAAAAAATCTACATTAACTATTAATACACTATACTTAGTACAAAATAATACGAAAAACAATACAATACTGATTCTTATAGAATTATTAATTATAATAACCTATACTTCATTTCAAATAAATAATTTAAATTTGTGAAACAAAACTTTTTAATATTCTGACCAATCATATGGCAGAATTTTCCTTACGAGAAATAAACTATAGTTACATAAAAGTATAAATTATAAAATAATATATTTATTTGAAATTATCACTAAAGTGCACAAAAATTGTCATTAAAAGTTCAGAAATCGGCACTAAAGTAATCCATTTTACGACGATTTCATGCAAATGCAGTGGTGCCAACATTACGAAAATTATTGTATGTATAATAAAATGACAAAAAATATGTGCTAGCAAGAACGAACTAAACAATAGGGGATTCCAGCTCAATCGAATTAATGGAAAGTAGTAAAAAAATACCAATGTATATGCTGAAAAAACGAATATTAATAAATAAATGAAATGGCATAATTGAGATATTTCGGAAATAAGGGTTTTTTTTGTTATAGCGCTTCGACACGAATATGAAATCAATATATAATATTTTGATTGGCGACCGAAAGACCGCATATACATGCATAACAACTAGCGTGTTGGGAGGTGGGGATTACTACCAAAGAAGTTAAGAAATTCAAATTCGAAAGGAGGGGCTAACATTCCTGTACTGCAGTTTTCAAACAGTTTATATTTTAACATAAATGCATTAAAGTAAATAATTTAAATACACTTGTAATTATAAAGTAAGTATGTAGACTTATACAGTGTTATAATATTCATGTATTTTATGTAAATATAACTTAAAATAGCATATATTTCAAGAACATTTAGGTCCATGATGAAAACAGTTTGATATAAAAACACATGCGTGATGTCACGTCAATCTTTTCAAATTTCGGGAGACCATAACTCGCTTATTAATAGGAATATTTTCACCGGATTTTCATCAATAGTCTTAGTTTTCCTAATATTTTCAGATGAAATTAAAAAAAAATGGTGGAATTCCCCATTCCGATGAAGAAAACTGACATAAAACAATGGGGGATTACACCATTTTTTTATATAATTTCATCTGAAAATATTAGGAAAACTAAGACTATTGATGAAAATCCGGTGGAAAAATTCCTATTAATAAGCGAGTTATGGTCTCCCGAATTTTGAAAATATTATAACACTGTATAAGTATACATACTTTATAATTACAGGTGTATTTAAATTATTAAGTTTAATGCAAGAAATTTATATTAAAATAAAAACTGTTTGGAAACTGCAATACAGGAATGTTAGCCCCTCCTTTCGAATTTGAATTTCTTAACTTCCATTGGTAGTAATCCCCACCTCCTAACACGCTATTTGTAATGCATGTATAGGCGGTTTCTCGGTCGCCAATCAAAATATTTTCATATTAGTGTCGAAGCGCTATAACAAAAAACCCTTTATTTCCGAAATATCTCAATTATACCATTTCATTTTTTTTATTAATATTCGTTATTCAGAATATGCATTCGTATTTTTTTACTATTTTCCTTTAATTCGATTGAGCTGTAATCCCCCATTTTGAGTGTTCTTTACCATAACCTCAATGTTTGGAGGTTAGCAACATTGAGCGTCAGACTGACAGTTACATAAACATAACCTTTAAAAATAAAATATTCCTTTCATTTTCACAAATTTTCGATTTCAAATAATTTAATATGCACCTCGGCACTAAAGTTCCATTTTATCACTCATATGGTTTATTTACCTCGGCCCTAAAGGGCTTCGGCATATAAATTCCATATTTGTGATAAAAAATATAACTTCATTTCCTTAATACATAAATAACTATTAATTTATATTTTTATTGCCTTTTAAAACAACTAATTGTTCGAACATATCATCGGACAATGCATGTCTCCCTGGCGAATCAATTATGCTAGCGAAAGAAAATAACCTTTCAACTGAAGCCGACGAAGGCAAAGCGGAATTATATTTTAAATATATTTGCTTAATTATATGATATTCATGCAAGATGTCTAATGTGTACCTTTTATCTTCGAAATATTTTAATAGTTCTAATTCTATTTTAGTTCGGAAATAATCAACTTGTTTTGACACAGAAGTAGAAGCAGTTTCATTTGAACTTTCATTAAAATCAAAAAAATCGATATAATGTATTTGTGTTGTTTCATTTTTAAGTGACACATCATAATTAAACATAGTTTTTGTTTCGTTGACAATTAAATCGAGAATTACTTTGGAATTAATTTGGGGATTTTTTTTTTTAAAACCATTTAACCAACGCAGTTTTATAGTTGGTGTCACTGCAGCAGCTATTATGGCGTCCTTCGAGTATTCATTTATTGAAAATAATAAAGAAAATCTTTCAAGAAGATTATTTAAAATAATTTTACCAATTGTGTTTATGGTTGGAGAATTTATATCGTTTTCAATAATTTTTGTAAGTTTTACTTTTAAAGAAATAATACTAGGTAATAATAAACCATAAGCAGTATTTTTTTCTGTTTGTAAAAATTCAAGAGTTTCTGCTATAGGTTGTAATATTTTGACGTATTCTTCCAAATATAATATATCAACTTCCTTAAAAGAATCTTTTAAATTTAATTTTTGAAACAACAAACTTAACCTATCTTTATTCACTAAAATTTGTGATACGGATTTGTAAAAAGAGTTCCAATTCAAAGCACAAGGATAGCTTAAATTTTGATGTAAAATATTTTGTATTATTTCTGAATTCTTAGGGTTGCTAGCTTTTTTCCATAATAAAGCACATGTTTGTAAAGCTTTTTTATGTTTAGCTTTTAAACTAGAATTACTTTCCAAAACTTTATTAACATCAAAAGTTACTAACAAATTTAATGAATAACTGGCACATCTATGATGTTTAATTAATGTTAATTCATCATTAATTCTTTCAAAATTTAATATTTCCAAATCTGATGAATTCGAATCTCCCGCCAAATCTTCATTATAAATTGATAACCTAACCCCAAATTCTTCAAACGCTTTGACAAAATTGCAGCCATTGTCAGTAATAGTAGCTACTATTTTCTCACTTTTTAAATCGAATTGATTGTAAATATCTTCAAGTGATTCACGAATTTTGTCAAATGAAATCGAACCATTAAATCTACGGCAACCCAATATGACAGAAACTCGTTGAAGGTCGTTGTTAAGCCAGTGACATGTGACGCCGAAACAAGTTATATTTTTGCCAGTCCAAATGTCAAATGTTGTACAAACATATTTTGTTTCTTTTATTTTTAGTTTTATTAAATACATATTTTTTTTGTATTCATCATCAATTTTGGTACTTAAATTTTGTCTGCTCATTATTAAAACATTCATGAATGAAAATAAATCTTTAAAACTGTCTTTTTCTAAAATTGATATTGGTGTCATTGTATCAACAAAAAAATTAATCAATTTCTCATCAAAAATATTTTGATTAATTTGAATGTTTTTTGCAAAATCATTTGATGTTGATTGTTTCTTTTTTAAATTTCTATAGTTATTTTTAAACTGATCTTTATACAGTTTATATTTTTCTACACTACCTTCATGCTGTGATTTTAAATGTTTTAAAAAGTTAGAAGTAGCAGAAATTTTACCTCTTATGACAGTTTTCTTGGGAGTACACAATTGACATTTTGCCTCAATATTATCATTAACTGTATTTATAATCGTGTAAAATGTTCCATCAAAAAGCGCACTTTTCCTCGTAGTTGAACTGTAACAAACAAGAGAAATGAAAATACTACAGAGTGATAAAAGAGAATTGATGCAGTTGGCAATACAATTCTAGGGATCTTTTTGTTTCACAGTTTACACTACACCAGGTGACAAATAGGTTATGTCAGAGGTGGGGCCTGACAGCTAATAGGAAATTTGAGTGATTGAATTGCTTTAGATTATTGCTTATGGGTAATGTAAGAAATAAGAGTACATGGGTAAGGGAAACAACAACCATTTTAATAAAAAACTGCAAATATACTCAAATTTAAATTTTCCAATGTTACTGTCAACAGCAGAAAATAAATTTGTGTATCTATAGGTGCGTTCGGCAAATAAGTTCTGTTCACTCTGTACACTCCTAGCACCGTTCGGTAATTACATGGAGTGATAAGCGTCTTAAAATGGAGCGTTCGGCAAATGCAGAATGGAGTCAAGTGGAGTGAAAAATGTTAACTCCATAAGCCCAACCTCGATGTGCAAGCATACATGGAGGTTTTTTTTTGTTTTATTTGACATCTGTCAGATCATTTTCTATTTTTATGTTGAAATATTTTATTATACACAATTATTTTATATTTATAAAATTGTTCTGTAATATAACAAGGCACAGTATGTCGGAATGGTAAGAATTCTGTACCTTTTCTAATATATACTTTCTTCAGAATCATTAAAGAATAATACCAAACTGAATAACTTCTGTATGGTTCATTATTTATTTTTTAAGTAGTGCAGTATATAAGATTGTCAAAAAAAGGAGGTTATTATATTCGTGCACCAAAATTTTAACTCTACTCGTTCGGTTAATCACAAATAAAGGAGTGTACCTTGTTCCCTCGATCTACTCCAACTCCAGCTCTACTCCCACTCCACTCCAACACCGCTCCGTAAATACTGCAACTCCGTATGATTTACCGAACGCACCTAGTGTTACCAACACCAATTTCAAGGAATTTTTTGTTATTGCCATTGCCAACTGAATCAGTTTTTTTTATCACTTGTATTATTGAATTATTGTTGAATACGAGGTTTCATCAAAAAATTGCAAGAAATTTTATTTGTGAAACAAATGAATATGGTCCGTGACACCAAAGAAAGCTAGAGGGTAAGCCTTACCAATTGTATTATTTATATGAATATGCATGCGAATTATTAGAGTATGATATGAAATATTACTGTATATATTTTAATTTACTTATAAGTTATTATAAATTAAAAGTGCCGCCCGGGGCGGACCACCCTCTCCTATTGTTAGTGCTAGATGATAAGTAAATTAACCGAATGCGCATGTTGCTAGCAATGTATTTACTTTTCACGTACTAGTGGTTGAGAAGTGACACTAAGAGTGCGGAAATTATGTACTTTACGCACGGTTGTAGGAAAAAGTACTTCTACTCACGAGTGCGCACGAATTGCATACAAATTTTTTCTACGTGTACAATAAAAGCGTGAAAAACGCTATCAAGTTTTATTTTTTTCACTCACTAGCGTAAAAGGTATAATATTATTTTTTAAAAATAGACACTTTAAGAAGATATTTTAAAGAAAAAAAATAAACTGTTTTTATTGTTCCATTGAAAGTATTCTCCACGTTGTTTCCAATCTGCAAAACACTTGTGAAGTGCACTTTATGGCACAGCCTTGTTTTTCAGCGACTTTTCATGGTCGCAAAACGTTATCCTTTCAATGTCGGCTTCATCTTCGGGACGAGAAAAAAGTCACAGGGGGGTATATCTGGTAAATATGGTGTGAGCCGATACGTTGTCTTGCCACATTTTCATCAATGGTTGATGTGTTAGGTTAGGACGGCCGGTTCTCTTGTCATCTTCTGTCATCACGGCCCTCTTGACAATGTTTGTACCATTCATAAATCCTTTGTTTTGTAATAATTCAAGAGTCGACTAGGTACTTACTTCTTAAACTGACGATGACACGATTCTGTATATGCTGTTGATGGTGAAGGATGATGCGTGGTGTTCAATGATGAGGATACACACCACACACATTAGTTAAATGAACTAATGTGAACACAATACTTTAAAACTAACTTTTTACCTTCCGTCACCTTTAGGTAAGGAAGGTATTGTCTTTGGTCAAAAAATTCGGTGGTGAGTGTGTGTGTGTGTGTGTGTGTGTCCGTGTGTGACAATTTTTTCTCCGACGATAACTCCAATACTACAATTCTAAAAATTATAATTCTTTCGTATTCCTCTTCTGTACATCCATATAAAGAGTTGATTAGATTTTGGTTAGTATCCTTATTTGAAGTTTTTAACAGTTTTTCTTAAAAAAACGCAGTTAAATATTGTTTTTTGTTTTTTGATATTTTGTTGTTATACATATTAAAGAAAATATTCTTCTCTATACAGCTTGATTATACATTTTCCTTCATATTCAATAGATGTAGATTTAAAGCATTATAAAGAAATTAATTTTCAAAAATTAGTCAGCTTTGCTATTTATCATGGAAACAGCTGATGCTGATATATTAAAAAATTCTAATTGACAGATGTCAGTTGCAAGTGCAAAACCAAATATGGAAAGTGTAGGATCACAAAATTGGTATGTCATAGTGCTCCTCGCAAGTGACACGCAAAGAAAGGCCAAAGAGAAGATGGAAGGACTGTATCGCAGAAGACTGAAAGGAATGCCTGTGTCAAGAAGATGTGTTGGACAGGAATGATTGGAAGAAAAGAGGAAACAGCTACCTCTAATAAAATAGGGGAAGCTGAAGAATAAGAAGAAGTGTCAAGTGCATTTTACTTAGTGTATGTTTATGTTATAATTTTATTGGATTTATAGAATAGAAATAGTATGTGTTCGTGTTCGATTTTACATGATATTATATATAATCTGTTTCGAGGACCTTTTGGTATGGGATTTGTACAAAATACATCGAATTGACGGAAGGTTTTGTACTGGCCACAACAGATTTTTTACATTATTATTATAAATCGATAAATTTCTTCGACTATGTAGGGGACACCGAAGATTGTCACAATTTTTGCTTTTGATTTTTTTAAGAGGCTGTTACCCTTTTTATCATTAGCTTATTCTGTATACCCTTAGCCCTGTATTGTCGACTGAACAAATTTTTGTGAAATTTGCTCCTACTCTGGGTTGGTTGTCACAGACTTGGTGATTAGTTGTCACGGGTTATTTAAAAGAAAAAAAAAATCAAAATATATCAATAAAATTTATTTAGGACAGTTCAAAGTTAAAAATTAAGGTTGATAAAGAAAAACATTAGTAGAATGCTACTAATTTAAATTTAAGGCACATTTTATTAAATTTACTATGGAACTAAATTTAACTGACCGTTTATAATACCGGCCATAAATCTCATTGCTATTCATATTAAAATTAAGAATCTGGTGTCAAATTTCAAATTTGAAAATATCAGTCGCCATGCTGGCAGTAAATGCGGTACCGCCAACTTTAATTTCGTTCGCGAATGCGATGGAGAAATATAATAAAAGTTTAGTTACTTTTCGGACAAAATGTTCCAAAAAAATTAATACATATATGTTACCTTCGTCATTAAATATTTTTCGTCGGGTGCTTGATTAACAAAAGTAAGTATTTGCTCTGGCGTAAAGGTCGAAACTACTGCTCTCCTTGGTTGAAAATCTTTGGCTTTTTGTTTTAAAAACTTATGCATTTCTCCATATCGTTTGATGTCCACATTGTGTTTCACGAGTAAGATAGAACGCAGCATGGAATAAATCGTAAAAACTGACGAAGATTTTAGGTTATCGGTGAGTAGTTTGTTGAAATATTTCATCATATCCTTTTCTGAGAATGAGGTTATGTTGTTCTCTACTCGCCAGTTAAAAAAACGATTGTACACGTTTCTATATTTATGCATGGATCTGTCTGGTAGTTTTTCCCAATTAAATGTATCAGAATCCGTATTTGAAGAAGATTGTTTGTCCTCTTCGTTTGATGCAGTGTTTTTACATGAGCTATCAAAATAAAACACAAATTAATAGGAGGTACTTGTACGTGTTTATTTTGTTCTAAAATGTGATTATGTTCTTAAATGTGTAGTAAAAGATAATGAATAAATTAAGTTTGACATTTCGCGAAAATGATAAATGAAAATTTACTTTTTGCCTATTTGGTAGAATTACCTACTGATCTATTTGATCAGTTATGTTCCCAATAACTTTCGTCATCAATAATTGGAAATATATACAGAGTGATCAAAAATAACTGATTCTGTTGGCAATACTGTATAATTTTGTATTAAAATGGTTGTTGTCTTTGTGTAATCTGTGGAATTAAAGACTCCCAGAAATGTATTGCTGACTGCATCATTACTTTTTGAACACTTTGTATAATATACAGTATGTCCTATTTAGAAGTGCCACCATTGGGATCTCGAGAACTATAAAAGATACGATGTCGGTTAAATGGAACTTTTTGTGCGCCTTTGGGAGGCCGTCTCAGATGGGCTTTTGTTTTTCCAAAAATTCTCATAGGGCACTAGATAATGACGAAAAACTGATTATTGTTGATTTTTTCTTTTTCAAATAACTTCTAAACTATTGGTAATTGAGAAAAAAGTTTCAAATATGAAAGATAGATATTTTGATTAACTAACCAGTGGCGTACGAAACAAATTTTTATATCCGTAAATTTTCGAGATAGGTATAACACAAACTTATATTTTTTTAAATGGAACCCATATCTGATTTTAGTTTCAAAAAAATAAATATTTTTTTCTCTTTTCAACGATGTAAGGGTTATTATGTTTTATATTTGTTTTGCCTTCAAAATTATTATTTTTTCCTTATTTTGTATATTTCGTTAGAAAATATTACTCAAAACTCGTATCAAATTAATTTTTATAATATTTTGTATCAGGTCGCCCTTGGCACATTATAGTGTAATTTGTAATTATAAGTCTAGAATAAAAATATTAAGTAATAAAAGCATAAAATAAATTATATCGATCAAATACAATATAATTAATAAAAATAATAATTTTTTTTGGAAAATAATAAGAAAATTCAGGAAAATAAAGATAAAAATTAAATTTTAGGAGCAAAACAAATAAAAAACATAATAACCCTTACATCATTGAAAAGAGAAAAAAATATTGATTTTTTTGAGACTAAAATAAGATATGGGTTCCATTTAAAAAAATATAAGTTTGTGTTATATCTCGAAAATTTACGGATATAAAAATTTATTTCGTACGCCAGTGGTTAGTTAATAAAAATATCTATATTTTATATTTGAAACGTTTTTCTCAATTACCAATAGTTTAGAAGTTATTTGAAAAAGAAAAAATCAACATTAATCAGTTTTTCGTCATTATCTAGTGCCCTATGAGAATTTTTGGAAAAACAAAAGAACATCTGAGATGGCCTCCCAAACGCGCACAAAAAATTCCATTTAACCGTCATCGTATCTCTTATAGTTCTCGAGATCCCAATGGTGGCACTTCTAAATGGGACACACTGTATAATAAGAATTTTAATAAAATTAATTTAAAAAACTATGTACATTATTGCTCATTTTTGAATGCTACTGGCACGATATTGCTGCCTAAGTGCCTATGGCATTCAACATAGCTGTCATTTCCATACAATCGCACATGGTTTCTTTGTAAAAATAAATAATAGTCATTTATGTATTAAGGGCATAATTAAAATATTATAGTATGAGGGAATGTTTGGTATTCAAAATTCAAATATTCATTAGGTACCTATACCAATATTTGTTTAAGCAATTTTCACTTTTTATTATATTTATCTAATAATTATAATAATATAAATAATTACAACTATGCTTCTTAAATAAAATTAATATAAAACCTGTTTTAAACAATAATAGCTTTATAAAAAAAAAAATGATACGTAGGATAGACTTCAATGATCCGCCATTTTAGAAGTACGCGTTTGTTTCTGTAATATAGTAAACACTATACAAAAAAAAAACTACAGACTAAAGACCATGTGAAGTATTTTCATGATATGAACATGAACGTATTACTTAGGCCAGGAAATCTACTGAAAAAATCTGATGTGGGGCCAACACAATACATCCCTCTATTTAATTTTTATCAGGGCATCGAACCCGCCAAAAACTGGGTTCGGTTTAGGTTCAGGTTAATTTGTTTTTTGAAAGATGGGTTCGGGTGCGGTTCTGGTTCAAGCATTAATAAAATTTGCGGTTTTGTTCGCGGTTCAGGTTCGAAATAATGTAAAATGAGAGCCGGAATTTACGCAAAACGCAACAAGAAACGAACACAATTTTCACGAAAAGTCAGCCCAGACAGCAAAGCAAACGCCTAAGACGTCGATTATCGGCTGTATTTACTTTTCGAAATAAAAATTAACCTGAACCGGAGTTGAACCCCGAACCAGAATTTTAATAGTCTGTTCGGTTTCGACTCAGGTTCAATTAAAAATATATCTGAGGTTCGGTTCTCGGTTTGGGTTCCCTAAAATGTTACGGTTTGGTTCCGGTTTTGGTTCGGTTCAGGTTCGGGTTCGATGCCCTGATTTTTATTAATTTAAATACGTATTTAGTAATGCTGCAAACTATATTATGTTCCTTTGCATATAACTATTGCTTTATTTACTATTTTCTTTTTAAAATGTCACCATTATTAATTTCAAATGATTATTTTTTTGACATTGACATTTATCTGTCAGTTACATACATTTGAAATATGAACTGTGCAACAAAGAAATTGTGTTTATCTTTGATACATAGACTCCTGGACTTGTAAATTAGATTATTTTTTAAATTTATATATACAGGGAAATGGCTTAACTACAGATTCCTGAGGCTAAAATAAGACGATTTAACTAAACTTGCTTCTACCGGAAAATGTACCATTTAGCCAGTATTCTGCTTCAAAGTTCTTCGAAAAAAAAATAATTTTGCAGTCACTCAGGTTTTATTTTTTTCTGTGTGAACCGTAACAGATATCACAAATTACACAGAGAGATAATAGTTGCCTATTGAATGTATCTTTCTGGAAAAAATAATTTTACGTTATCGGCGTTTCCATTAAAAAGTTACAGTCTAATTAATGTTAGGACACCTAAGTTTCATATACTAGTAGTTCACTAATAATAACAAGTATCATCTTAAAAGATGACATAACCATATGAACTGTCATACCAAATTTTATCCAAGTCGAATAAAGCGTTCTGTTATTATAAGCAAAATTAATTTTTTTTCAAAGAACTTTGAAGCAGAATTCCGGCTAAATGGTACATTTTCTGGTAGAAGCAAGTTTGGTTAAATCGACTTATTTTAGCCTCAGGAATCTGTGGTTAAGCCATGTCCCCCTATTTTAAATTTTTATAACCCAAATTGCGAAAAAGTGACATTTATAGCCGTATTATGGTCAAAACTGTAAGTCTCAAATCTTGTAAGTAATGAACAAAATCGCAACGAAACTTGCCACTCTTATGTACAATTTTATATTAATCAACAAAAATAGATGTTTTTTTGTCAGTTTTTCACAGATTTGTGTTTCCAGGCAACACTTTCCGTATTATCGAGAATTTTCAATCGTCTTGTTGTATAATATATGACTATACTACTCCTTAAAATAATCAATAATTAAAGAATTAAACTGTCAAGTACGCTCTTTAAAACTGCCAAAGCGCAACTGAGAATCGCATCCATCTGAAATGGCGGGCGATTTAAATATATCAGATATAAATAAACTGTTCTATAATGGGGTCATTTCAAAAAAAATAATTGTCGATTTTTTTTATAAAATCATGAAATCCATCTCATTTAGTAAATATAGTAATAGAAAATAATTTAAAATATGCGACTTTTCATTCATAAATTTGCTAATAAACTTTCGCGCTTTTAAACACGGACTAAATTTGTGACGACACATATTCATACTCACACAAAGACAATTCTCTCTCACACACACACGCTTCACAACATGAAACAGTAACCTAACCTAAAAGTGTGACAGCTGACAGCAAAATATACAAGAGAGAAGATTATTATTACTTTCTATTTCTTTAAAAGTACTAGTGCAGTATAAGGTATGTAAATAAACCATTTATTTAAATAAATACGAAACCAAATAATCATAGTTCTAAATTAAACCGGTAGAGCTCGACTGTCGCATCCGTGAATATGTGTCGTCAGCCGTTGAATATTTGAAATTAATTAACTTTTAAAAAATCATATCTCTGATTCTAAAGACTTGTAAGATGTAAAACATACACATACATGTTTAATTTGATCTATTTTTTCAAGAAAAAAATAAATCAGAAAATGTGAAATGACCCCATTGTTACATTCTATTTAATATCATTAATTGCATATTAAAACGGCAATATTTCTTCCCCGCTGTCCACATCAATTGTAGCTTCACATCCGCTCTGAAAAATCTTCTCCCATTTCCGTTGTATTTTGATAAAATTTCCTTCCGAGTCAAGTCCCACAGTAACTGCAGTTTGACGAAAACTCTTCCCCGTATATGATTTAGGATTGGGCAGTTTTAAGAACACTGCGACTTGTTGTGGAAAACTGGAATATCTATTAACTCCGAGTGTTTGTCCCGTACACTTCCCATCTTGATAGTGAAGGAAGAAGCCTTGCTCAGAAGTAGGAGGACGGAGATTCATGTATTTCTTGCAAATGGTGTAAAAATGGCCGTTAATGGTGAATTTTGTGTAACGTACTTTGAAGATTAGACTGTTGTTTATGTCCTGAATGTCATTTATTGTTAGTTCTCTTAAATCTTCTCGGACTAAGCCGCCTATTACTGCAATTATCATTACCACCTGCACCAATTTTTAGTAATTATTTCCGAAATTTATTCAAAGTATAACCTAACTTTTACTGTATCTCAAAAACTGATTCTCTTTATAATAAAAAGAGTTGTTATGACTTCTGGCATGGTTGACATGTTGAGTAATCGTAAATCCATAGTAATATAATAAATGCGAAAGTAACTGTCTGTCTGTCTGTCTGTCTGTTACGTTTTCACGCCTAAACCGCTGAACCAATTTTGATGAATTTTGGAATAGAGATAGATTGGATCTTGGAGAAGGACATAGGATACTTTTTATCGCGAAAATAAAACTTAAAGGGGTGAAATAGGGATGAAAGTTTGTACCGCTCTATTAGTACAGTTGCACAAGTGAATAATGAATTGAACGTCACTGACGCATGATGAGTAATTCTTTGGTTAATTGGACAATGAAATTTTTGTTATTGGCGTGTAGCGCAAGGTATAACTTTCGTGAAAAAAATTGAATTGTCACAATTTAATAATCAAAATGAATCGAAAGCATAAGCAAGGTTCTACAATAAATATTTCACAAAGTACAGTAAAAAGGATTTTAGCTGAAAACAAGAAATTTAAATAATCCAGAATCAAAATTAAATTCTCCGAGAAAGAACAAAATTGAAAATTTTGATTTCCAGGTATTTCTCATATTCTTTCTTACATCTATTACTTTTTATTACAGTGTAGTTTTATTTAACTGTCAGTTAAAATGAAAAGTAAGGCATCAATATAATATACATAACACAAATTAATTTTTTTTTTCGGATGTAATTCGAAGTATTAATGAATATTTTCGGCAGGCAGTATAAATTAATTTTTTATAATAAAAAAACAATGCAAATTTTCAAAAAAATGTTATTAGTGTAACACATTTTATTCAGAACATAATTAGATACACTCAAATTACAAATATGAACATAATTAAATTTTAAAATAACACAAAACATTATTTGCTGTCATCGTGAAGAAGAGAACATTCATAACAAATGTTTAACGAATGTTCCAAACAAATATATTTTTGACATGTTATACAAGAAAATCGTGTAGCTCTATTTTTTTTGCGATCACAATAGAAACAACGGCCTCGCTTACCAGCTGCAATTGAAGACGTTGGAAACTTCTTTTCCCATGAACACGTCTATAAAAGATGTATAAACTTTTTAGAAACATTTTGTAATAAAAAATAATCTAGCACACTTATTAATCTAAAAGACAAAATAATCTTTTATTTATGTGTAAAACAAAAGAATGTAGACTTGTTATATATAATTGAAAAGCTTATAAAATTAGCAAAAAGGTAAGACTATTTTCAACATAGGTTGCCATTTAAAAAATCATAAGTTTGTGTTATACCTCGAGAATTACAAAGGTTTCAAAAAATCTAATTATGCCATTTTATTTTACCTAAAAAACGGTACAGAAATTGTTTAAACAATTTTTCTCTAACTACCATAATAAATAAGTTATGAGATATTTTCAAAATGAGAGAAAAACAAGTTTTCGCCTGTAGCACAGAATAAACATTTATATAGAAGCGACAGTCAGAGAGAGAAACGAAAATTAGAGAGAGAAAGAGTATGCCAACAAATTTAAAAGGCTAATCGGATAAAATCGGATTGTTTCGGCATATCTTCGTATCTTACGATTCTTTGTTCTTATAAATAAAATAAAATTATATTGAGAAACACAAATTAATTTCTAATAAGAACAAATATGTTATTTTTTCAACAAACGATAGGAAAAATCGTTATCATAAGGAAAATCATTATATTTCACGTATTATGGAAGAGCTGTTGTCTCAGCTTGTCACGAACATGTATTTTAGGGTTATGGCTAATTCAAGCAAACCAAACACGTCTTCTCACTTTTGACATATGTCATTTTGTGAACTGTTTGTGAATTTTAGGAGTGGTGTTAGATTCTAATGAAATGGATAAAATGAAGAAAGTATAATCGGGAGGACTTGTTTATTCATATAAAGACTGTGTAAGTAGATTTAAAAAATGGAGAAAGGGAAATATAAGTTTTTTTCGTTTCCGAAAGATCCAGAAATGTAAGTTATATAAAACGACTATCATATCATGCAAAATGTATATTCATTTAATAAATATAGGTGTAAAATGTGGCTCAAGGCCTGTGGAAGAGAATGTTTGATGGAGAAGGATATATGGGACATATTCATCGAGTCTGACGTTTGTGTTTCCCACATCAAAGATCTAGAAAATTGTAATGAATTTGTAAAATATAATTATTATTATAATTATTATTAGATTGGTAGAATTCTTCGTAAGAAGAACATGAAGTTTTCGTTTTCACCATATGTTAAACTTCGTCATATGTTGAAACAAGTGAAAGACGTCATCCCTCTTCAATCATCAGGGATTTGCAGAATTCCATGTGTCTGCGGGAGAGTTTACATCGGCCAGACTGGTAGAACTGTCTCTACAAGATTGAGCGAACATCATCGATCGATCAGATTGAACCAGCCTGAGAAATCGTCCGTTGCAGAACATGCCTTGGAAGAATTCCACAAAATTAAATTTGAAGATACGAAAATTATTGCAAGACCTACTCGACTTAACAACAGATTAATTAGAGAAGTCATTGAGATTTATAAAACAAGAAATATCAATCTCAATCATTGTGACGGATTAGAACTTAGTCGCGCATGGCTTCCAATATTAAATATGTTGTAATTTGTAATATGTATACAATTTTTTCTAAACTTTTTCTAACATCTGTTAATAAAGAGTACGGCTGCGGTATTTCGCTACCGATAAAGTGTCTCTGAGTTATACAGGTCACTTCTCTGCCAGTTTTTGGGACGGTTTTCCTCTGGCAAAAGGAGATTTTTTCCTGAGAAGATGCATGTTCTCCGTCCATGTTATTGCCGGGCATGCACATATTGTCTAAAAAATTGTATACATAAAAAAGGTAACATTTATGAACATTTCTTGTTACCTTGGTTACTTGTTTTTGTTATTTCACATATTTATGTCAATGTATCCCCTGAAGAAGGCACCAGTTTATGGTGCCGAAACGTTGGGTTTAAATAATAAATACAGAACTTAAACTAAAAAAGGTAGTATTATTCCAAATAATAATTATGTGATTATTTTATCTGATTTCTTTTTAATTCGTTGAAAATATTAAAGTTTACCACTTTTATGTTCTAATTTTTCTTTTACTATTCAAAACAATTTAAATTTCGCGCGTAAATTTGCCAACAAATTTAAAATTCAAGGTCATAAACGTCAAATCGCAACAATAATGCCGACAAGGAGTGTCGCTTCTGTATAAATGTATTCTGTGCCTGTAGCTCAGAAACAAAAGAAGATCGAAAATTCCTGTGGTGACTAAACCTTTCTCAAAAAGTTGACCTTGGAATGTGCAAACGATTTTGCTCTTATCAGTAATATTTCTCGAGATACGCTTGCTTCTATGTTAGACAAAAAACTTGTCGATACCTCCTCGTACTTCAAATCATGAGGAGAATCAGTTATGTAGATATAGTAAAAGTTCAGTTATTGTTTCTACAAAATAGCAGAAAAACAATATTTGTTATTACCTTTGTTAATAAATGTTTCTCGTCTGGGGCATTATTTACAAAATCTAGCATTTGTTCTGGCGTGAAGATTGAATCTTCTGATTTTGAAGTCTTTGAATCTTTGGAATGTTGTTTCAAAAACTTATACATTTCTCCATATTTCTTTATATCCACATTGTGTTTCTCGAGTAAAGTTGTACACAAAACAGAATAGATGGTAAATACTGTTGAAGATTTAAATTGGTTTGTGAATAAATTGCTAAAATATGTGATCATGTCCGCTTCTGTGAATGTATCAATTTTATTTTCTTTTCGCCATTCCATAAAACGAAAGTAAACTCCTTCGTATCTTTGTTTGGATCTATTTGATAATCTACTATTAATCACTCTTTTGATGTTTGATGATGATTGTCCTTCTTCTTTTGATTCCATGTTTTTACATGGGCTATCAAAATAAAACACATGTTAATAGTATAGTTTCTTTGTACACTATTCTGAAATATGTAAAATAATTCCACTAAGTTTTCGAGTGCAAGGAATACAAAATCTAATATGTATGTACACAAAGCGAAAGTATTGCAAAGGCATATTTATAATGAAGTAACGTTAAACGTAACATAACGACGCAATGTAACCGCTAATGCAAACACAAAATCTGTGATTTATATAAACGCTGAAGATAATACTTCTAACCAATCAGAAGAATAGGGGATTCCAGCTCAATCGAATTAAAGGAAAATAGTAAAAATATACGAATGTATATGCTGAATAACAAATATTAATAAAAAAATGAAATGGTATAATTGAAATATTACGGAAGTAAGGGGTTTTTTGTTATAGCGCTTCGACACGATAATGAATTAAATATATAATATTTTGATTGGCGACTGAAAGACCGCCTATACATGCTTAACAAATAGCGTGTTATAGCCGAGACAGACGACAAAAGTTAATGATCATTAACGGTTAGTTATAGTATGCTTACCTTAAGGTGATACTGTTGACAGATGTCAAAATTGCGTCTATTAATAAACCAGAAAATATTGACTGTAGTAAGCACGTGCTACTTATTATTTTGGACTGTGCGAGTACAATACAATAATTGGAACGTGCTTACTACATCAATATTTTTTGGTTTGTTAATAGACGCAATTTTGACATCTGTCACCAGTATCACTTTAAGGTACGCATGCTATAAGTAACCGTTAATGATCATTCATTTTTGTCGTCTGTCTCGGCTATTAGGAGGTGGGGGTTACTTCCAATGGAAGTTAAGAAATTCAAATTCGAAAGGAGGGGCTAGCATTCCTGTACTGCAGTTTTCAAACAGTTTTTATTTTAACATAAATTTCTTGCATTAAACTTAATAATTTAAATACGCTTGTAATTATAAAGCATGTAGACTTATACAGTGTTATAATATTCATTTATTTTATGTAAATATAACTTAAAATAGCATATATTTCAAGAACATTTAGGTTCATGATGAAAACAGATACTAGGAATAAATTAGACTATATTTTAAGATATAAACTGTCAAAATTAGAGTAGAATTCGCTAATCCAAAAATGAGGATTACCTTAAACTTTTTTGTGAATCGGGCTGTACATGTTTTGTGAATGGTTTTATAAGATAACATGGTGTCAATGTTTTTAAAATAAAAATATAAATCAAAAAACTAAAACTAATTTCGATTTGTTAATGTGCCATAAACAGTCAGCTTTCACAAAATTATATGAACAGTTGTGCTGCCACCTGCAAAAGTTTGGCGTGAACGCTCCCATTCTGATTGGCTAGTAGTACAGCAATAAGGTAGAAAGAAGAAAGTTGCTCATCTTCTGCGTTGCGTTTATTACGTTGCTGATTGTGCGCTGCTTTTCTTTTCATTATAAATAAGCATATAAAAATATCATGCGCTCATGTTTTACGATACATTACTACAACTGCGTTACCGCTTGCGTTACTTCATTATAAATAGGCCTTTAGATAAGGACCAAGAACCTTAAAATAAATATCACAGCATATAGATAATTAAATGCACCAACATATTCTACAATTAATAAATACATAATAAAATCTGACCAATTATTTGTTTATTTTCCAACTTATTCATACAATGCAACTAAAATTATAAAAATAATTTTACAATATTTAATAATTATAATAAATATAGAAAGTTACGCTATTACAATTGAAGAGCTCTTAGTAAAACAACTTTTTGAACATTTTTTTTTTTTTGAATTTGAAATAATCAAAGAAACAACTTTATAGCTTTCTTGGGGAACACACGCATCGTCCTAATGTTCATTAATCAACATGTTCAATGGGCTACTTGCGTACCTTTTTTTTATTAAATATTTTTGAAGAGCAGGTAAAAACTTGCTACCTATATTTTTTCTTTTGACACAATTTTTGTTAATTAGCTAGAAAAAAAATAATGAAATTTGATCATTTGAATACCCGCCATGTATGACGTAGAATTACGCCGCACCAATGAATGGTCGTAAAGCCATTGCGTTTATTTGTACAAGGTTTGTACAGGTAATGTAGATCACCTGTTTGACATTTCAACAATAGTTTGGAGGTTAGTATTTTAATTTGTCTTTTTGGTATTGATATTTTAAATTTCATGTAACTACCTATGTGTTTATTTGTGAAGTAAATAATATATTTGAGAGACCAGAGAGAGAGAAAAATTAACTAATGTCAAATTCAAATTAAAACTTTCTCGCATGCCATCTATACGTTAAATTTTTATCCAGTTAAATATAATGACGTCACAGAAAATTTTCTTTCTTAATTTACTAAAAAACAAATAATTTTTTTAAAATAAAATTTATATTTTTATATATGTTTTCAACACAACATTACATATATAGTGATAGAAATCGGATTTTCAGTACTACGCAAGTAGCCCATTCTCACTTCGTTCAGTTTCATAACGTTCAAATCTACAAAACGTTCATCCATGAAGTTGGCGCGTATCAAAACGTTTATTTCTCGCGCGCTTCCAAATTTAAACAGTCCATCACTAAATTTGGGTGTGCATTTAGGTTATGTTTGTTTAAGATTATTTTTATAAATTCATCATAAATCAGCCTTTAGTCATTTTTTATGATGTTTTGTACAGTTTGTTCAGAAAAAACCTAAATCGGAGTAGGCTATGAACACAGAACCGTATGTCTGATCATTATTCAATTCAAATGTCAAGTTGTCAAAATTTATCGTGAAATGTAATTTTAAGAAGAAAAGATAATAAAGAAGGATACAGAATATTACCATTCACCGTTTTCTAATTTATTTCTTTTTCTAAAATAAGGATTCAAGAAGAAAAGCTTTGTATTCTTTAGATAACATTTTTGACATTATCTCGTTTCAAATTGACATTTAATTAAATACTTAAAAATTGACATACGTTTTTTTTGTTCATAGCCTACTCCGAGCCACGATGCTTAAATTTCAAAATAAAATGGGTGGAATCCAGTGGGTTGTATTAAAGTCTGTATTAAAACTTATATTGAGTATATGGCAACATTGTAATATTTTCCACATGTATCAATGAGATTCAATGAGGTCATGCATGACTTTTTTTTATAACTTTAATCGACAGAGTAGTGAAAAATAATAAACCCGTATTTTTTATTTTTTCTCAAATCGATCTTTAATCATGAAAATATTTTAAATGAAAATGACATTCTTTAAAATGAGGCTGCTAGACCCCCGCTTCGTCCCTTGTCCATTGACGACACAGAGTGAAAGGGACGACCATTTTGATTTTCACACTGTTTTTAAACGTCAAAGTGACATTTAAAGATAACCTGAAATTGATGAAAGTAAACATGTTGATGAAACGTTGTTTCGTGCCAAAATAATATGTATTGTATTCTGCATTATATTCAATGTCTCACATGCGTTTATAACCTTCCACCGTTTAATCCCAAATCAAAAATGAAAGAAACATTTGATGTAACGTGTAGATAAGTTCACGTCTAATGAAAATTATATTTATAAAAGTGAACAGAACGATGTTATATTAATATATTATAGCATATTTATATATGTAATCCTTAATTTATAGTTTATATATATTTTTCTTTTAGAAATTATGTGTCCATATAAAATGTCTGTTCGGAACGTTGTGACGACACAACATGGCTGGTTTTTGCAACTTTTTAAAAATGTCATACTTTAAAACGTTTTATACAACAAAAAATGTAAATAAAAAAATATTTAATCATACTGAACGATAAATTAGACTATCCTTCTTCGATTTAAACAGAAAAAAGGTGAAATTTTTTTTTTGCATGACATTGTGATTTAGAAATTTTACCACAGGGAAAAGTAATACAGATATCCTTTAGTCAAATGAGGAAGTATTATTGTAAATGAATAAATGGAAGGTGTAAAAGGAAACTCATTATTGCAAAATTAGGTTAGAAATATGTCATATTTTATGTGTCAAATATTTCATACCTGAATAATTTTAAAATATCTCAATCCCCGTTTTGATCAGTTTTGACATTTGTCCTTTTTTTTCTTACTTCTGTTTATAATATTTTTTTCTTTATTTGATCCTTTGGTCTCTCATTTTTTTCTGACAGGTATTACAAAGTTGCCAAAATATTTTTGACAAAGGACTGTTTTAGCTTAAAACACGCTAATACAACCCACTGAATCTCACCCAATAACTTTTGACTAAGACATTTTTTTGCGAAAAACTGTTTTACTAATTTTTTTGGAATCCTTGCAAGTAGGTACATGTCCTTGTTTGTGACTCATGTTTACAATATTTGAACTACGATTGTTTTACCAAGAGCTCCTCATTATAGATAAAGTTTTTAAAATCAGTAAATATGTCACTTTAGTAGTTATTAGCTATATTTTATTGTTGTTCTTCTTTAATATTCGCTGAACAAAACTCAAGCGGCGTAATTTCTTCATCACTTTCAATATCAGATTGGTAATTACTTTGAAACACTTTTTTCCACTTTCTTTGCCTCTTGATGAAATTCCCCTTCGAATCTACATCTACTGTAGCTGCCGTACATCGAAAACATTTCCCAGTGTATGATTTCGCATTGGGCAGTTCCAAAAACGTAGCAATTTGTTGAGGAAGTTTAGATAAGCTATTTTTCCCTACTACTTGCTTCGTGCATTTTCCTTTCTGGTAGTTTAGGAAGAAGTCTTGTTGATAAATAGAAGGACGAAGATTTAGATATTTTTTGCAAATGGTGTACAAATTACCGGTGACAATGAATTTGGTATCACGTATTTTGATGAATAAACTGTTTTTGGTGTCTTGAATGTCGTTGACTGTTAGTCTTTTGAGATCGTTACGGCCTAAAGCGCCTATTACTCCAATGATTAGGGCGACCTGTGTGAAATTTTTAATGAGTTTACGATGAATCGACCAGAAAAAGCGGACATATTTTTTAAATCTTAGATGAAAAATGTGTTTAAGGCATACCGGTCGAAGAGATTCTAAATAGCAAAAACATATTTTTCTACAATCGTTAGCAAAATTCATTATTATTCAACTTAAAATAGTGAGCAAAGTAAATAACTTTCTTCACAAGTGAGCAAAATATACAAGCCTATAATCTTCGTCAGGAGTCATAAATTGTACAATAAATATTTACCATTCTACATGAAGGAACAATAATTTTTTGTAAATAACTTTACATTAAATTCAGTTTTTCATTAATAAAAAATCTGATGTGGCCAACACAAAACCTCCCGCTATTTAATTTTTATTAATTTAAATACATACAGTAAAATTTTTGAAAGAAGTCCAATCAAGGCCAACTACGAATTGTATCTATGAATTAAGATTTTGTGCTGTCAAATTTAGTAGTGTCTTTTTTACATGTAAACGACACTACTAATTTGACAGCATAAAATCTTAATTCATAGATGCAATTCGTAGATGGCCTTGTTCGGACTTCTTTCAAAAATTTTACTATACCTATATATTTAGCAATGCTGAAAAATATATATTATGTTCCATTGCATACAACTATTGCTTTATTTACTACTTCCTTTATTATTTAACATGTCACTATTCATTTGAAAAATGAACTGTGTAACAAAGGAATTGTGTTTATCTTAGGCTTCGGGATTAAGAAAAAAAGATTTTTAAATTTATCTGTAAAATATATAGAAAAAGTATTAATGTATACTTGTAGAAAATTCAATATTCTTTAATTTTCATAATGACATAAAATGCGAAAAAATGGCATTTAATGGTATTTTTTGGAGAAAAACCATTATGAGCTTCAAGTAAAGTGCCATTTCCGTTTATCCAATTTACACCAAAATCTAATGGCTTCTTTTCATATTAGAATAGGGTAGAAATACAAGGTTTCAGAATTTTATGAATGATAGTATTTGAGTTAGAGCGAAAACAAAATTCATACACACACACACACACACACACACACACACACACACGCATGCATACACACATACATATATCTGTCATCGTGAAAATGTCAAAATTAGATACTAGGGACCTTAAAACGTGGTCATTTACTAAAATCTCGATATGTGATTTTTAGCAGGATCCCTATACCTCCTTTACCAAGGGTAGCGGGATGTAAAAAGTACAATATTTCGTTTTTTTTTTTAATATATTTCAAGATTGTGGAAAAAATCATGTTTAGCACATGAGAGCATGTCTTTTTCTCACTTGTATTAAAAATAGTTATTTTTTAACCTGCATGTCATAGAGTTCATATTTATATCGAAGCCCTTAATCGGATTTCTAATTAAATTAGATTTAAATACATAAATCCTAAATCTTGATTGTTTATAACTAGAACTAATAAAATTACCCCTTAACCTTAAAAATAATTTTAATAAACAATACACGTATTTCGAGAACTAAGATCGTCATCATGAGTAGTACGAAAATACAGAGAATTTATTTTAAAATGCAACATTATAGTTCATCACTTCCATGGTTACTCACTATTGTCAAAAAATGACAGCAATGTAATATTTGTCCATTTTAAAAATGCAACATTATAAATAGTATTGCAGCACAGGAGATACCTCCAAAACACATCACAAATGGTGTCAATTCTTATTACGACCGACTAGAATATTGCCTCAGAGTGATTGGGGGTATTTTTTAACATTTATTACATGAAAGTTATGAATTTTTGTAAGCTAAAGTTTTTTAAGATGTACAACATTCATGTTTTGATTTTTTGTTAATCGTATGTAGGCTAATTTATAGGAAATTAGTTTTGATAATACAAAACTACAAATTTTGTATGTTGCATTTTAAAATGGACAAATATTACATTTCTGTCATGTTTTGATAATAGTGAGTAACCATGGAAGTGATTCGCCGTATGTTGCATGGGTTACATGTTAAAATAAATTCCCTGTATGAAATGTTAAATGTTTGTTCACATCGTTTTCTTAAATACAATTTCTAATCCTAAATCCACATAAATCCGATTAATAACATCGATATAAACTTACTCATAGCCACTAAGTTGTGGTCCTCATATTCAACTTAAAATGTCCGCTTTTTCTAACCTATCCAAAATATCCAAATTACCAATCTTTCATTTACCTTTGTTAGTAAATATTTCTCATCGGGAGCATTATTTATAAAATCATGTATTTGTTCAGACGTAAAAACTTCTGATGTCTCTGGTTTATATCCTTTTGAATGTTCCTTCAAAAACTGATAAATTTTGGGATATTTTCCAATATCCACATTATGTTTCACAACTAGTGATGTCCGTAGAATCGAGTAGAACGACAATATTGTAGAATATTTCAGTTTGTCTGTTAATAATTTTTTGAAATATCCCATTATGTCGGACTCTGTGAATGTCTGTATTTTATTCTCTTTCCTCCATTCCATAAAGCGACTGTAAATCTTCTCGTATTGTGTTTTGGAACTTTCTGATAATTTTGCCCAATTAAAGGCTTCTGGATTTGTTGCTTTGGGGATTTGTTTTTCCACTTCGGTTGAATCCGTTTTTTTATGAGAGCTATCAAAATAAAACAGTCTTTCAGTCACTATTATTCTAGGTAACACTTTAAAAATATAATTAAGTTTTTCTTATGTAGAATATGGATAAAAAAATATGTTTTTGGTTGCAAAGAACAGAAGAACTTGAATAAAAACTTTTTTCTAGTCTAGACAGGGTGTTATGTAAGTGTACAATACCTAACCCATGGTAGAACTGACCCCATAGATTAATAAATCTGGCAATATATTTGGTTAACATGTTTCCTTCAAGAACTGGAGGCCTTTAAAACTGACCAATCGCGTCATAGTTCAAAATTTTATAAAAAAAGTAAAAATCTATGGCTCGTAGTATGATCACGATTTTAACTAAAACGCTGTTTTTAGAAATGTCAAATTCACCCATATGTTTTAAGAACGATTTTTTTTAAATATTTGTTTGAATACAAACTATGTTCTGCTTTAAAATCATATTTTGATAAATTTAATATTATTTATTATTGTTATTAAATAATGAAATTTGACATTTCTTAAAACAGCGTTTTAGTTAAAACCGTGATCATACTACGAGCCGTAGATTTTTACTTTTTTAAAAAATTTTGAACTCTGGCGTGATTGGTCAGTTTTATAGGCCTCCAGTTCTTGTAGAAAGTATGTTAAACAAAAATTATTACCAGATTTACAATCTATGGGGCCAGTTCTACCATGGGTTAAGTGTTGTACACTTACTTACATAACACCCTGTATACAAAGTAGGCATTTGCGCTCGCTTTTGTCAGCCGCTCATTCGCTGTCCGAATTTTTAACTATAAAATGCTGAGAAATGTCACTTGTTTACATTCTTAATGGGAACGTTTAGTCCGGAACTAATGGCGCTGTAGTTAACTTACACATTTAACACCTCCACAAGTCAATCTGACATATGACTGCTTTGTCGGTATATTCCATAACCAAACAGAATGCCGTACTGCTGTGTAAAGGAATAGAGAAATAAATTAGGGCATTCATTTACAAAAACGAAAATAAAAAATGTTTAGATTAGATTGGAGCAATAGCTCAAGAAGAGTGGAAAATAACGATAAATTAAAATTTAAAAATATAACCGTTATTTATTAAGTAGTACTGTACGTACAAAGTGTACAGAGTGGAACAAATTCGAATTCCTTTTATGAATAACTTTCTTATTATGCACGCAACTGAAAACTTTATGGGCCAACTTTTTGAGACAATTTTAATAGGCCCCACAGGAATTTTCGATTGTCATTTGTTTTTGAGCTACAGACAACAACTTGATTTTCACTTGTTTTGAAAATTCCTCGTATCTCGCTTATTATAAAAGATAAAGAAAAAATGTTTAGATCATTTTTATACTGTTTTTTTTTACGTAGAATAACGTGGTGTAATTATTATTTTTTTTTTTTAATCTTAATAATGAATCTCACAGCCCAAATAACTCCATGGTAACCAGTTGAAAAATTAAAATGTTTGTAAGTGACAGAAAAATGGAAGTGTCAAAAATCCAGATATATTACTATCTGGGAAGTGCATTTAATATTTCTTATGTTATATTTTTATCTCCGTTTAAACAGCCTGTTAATTTAACTGTCAGTTAAAAGAAAAACAATATCGAGATATTGTAGCATAAGTTGTAAAAATTACACACGTGTCAATTTTGTTAACCGGTAGTTTCAGAGATGAAAATATCAAGCCTGAAAAACGTATAGGTTGTTTAATTAAAAACAAAATATGATAAATTATTTATTTATTTACTAACTTATGTCTAAAACATAAATTATAGGTCAATAATTTTAAAATCTATATGACATAATATACTATATAGTTATACATAAATATTCATCACGCTTTTTATAGTATTTTTTTTTTAACTCGAAGGAACAAAATGATTAAACCCTCCTGGGTTGGATTCTATAAAAAATGTTATCTTTTTGACAACATAATCCAGATTTATGTATACATATTAATTACAATTACAATATTTACATACAAATATTATTTTGTAAAAATACTTTTTAATAAATATACCTACAGAGGGACAAAAGTTGCCGAAAAGAGGGGCCATTTTAATGATTTTGTTAAAAAAAAAAAAATGCAAAGGTTATAAAATCAATGGCCCGGTTTACATTTTTATTTATTGCAAGTAATAATTTGGATTTCTTTGTAATCGTAATTGACAGGCATTTCGTCCTTTTATGTTGTTCCTTTGCGTTAAAAAAAAACCGTTAAATACAGAAATATCTCTTAAATAGGGGGACATGGCTTAACCACAGATTCCTGAAGCTAAAATAAGACGATTTAACCAAACTTGTTTTAAAGTTCTTCAAAAAAAAATTAATTTTGCTTATAATCGGACGCTTTATTCAATTTGGTTGAAATTTGGTATGACAGTTTATATGGTTATAAGTCATTTTTTAAGGTGATACTTGTTATTATTAGTGAACCACTAGTGTATGAAACTTAGGAGTCTCAACATTGATTAGACTTTTTAATGGCCACGCCGATAACATAATTTTTTTTTTCAGAAAGATACATTCAATAGTAAACTTTTCTCTCTCTGTTTAATTTGTGATATCTGTTACGGTTCAGACAGAAAAAGATAAAACCTTAGTGTCTGCATCGTGAATTTTTTTAAAATAAATTTAATCTAGCAGTAACTAAATAACTTTACCTTAAGACTCCATTTTAGTTTTATAATTAATCTAGCAGTCTATCCAAATGTCAAATACCTAATTTTTAATGACTAACAATTGTTTATGGGTTGTCAAAAATTTTCTTCGTAATATTCAGAAACTAGTAACATCCGTTTGTTCGTCCTAATAATATTTTTCTACCGTTATTATAAATAAGACGAATAAATATATTAGCTTACTCCTAAACAAATTGAGAAGATTGACAACTCGTTACTGTCATTAAAAATTAGATGTTTGTCATTTGGACAGACTGCTAGATAAAATTTATTTTAAAAATTTAGCGGTGCAGACACTCAGATTTAATTTTTTTTTCTGTGTGAACCGTAACAGATATCACAAATTACACAGAGAGAGAAAAGTTTACTATTGAATGTATCTTTCTGAAAGGGACTAAGACACGACCAATCGGTTGGACTTGCGACAAATGCAACAGTATTCCAAGCAGAAGTACACGCAATTTTAACCAGCGTGCAATTACAATTGGAGAAAAACTACCACAATAGAAGAATCTCCATAGTAACAGACAGCCAAGCCGCACTTAAGGCACTAAACTCGTGTGAGGTAGGCTCAGGATTAATTCTGGACTGCATCCACAGATTGAATGCCTTAGGAGCGACGAATAAATTAAGGGCATTCAGAAATTGAAGGAAACCAGGCAGCCGACCATCTTGCAAAAGATGGGACAAATATACCTTTTATAGGACCAGAACCTGCTTGCGGAATAACTGCGCAAACAGTTAAGCAAGAACTTAATACTTTGCTTTGGCAATGGCACAAACGGCATTGGACAGCCACATCAGGCCAAAGACATTCCAAGCTCTTCCTGAATGAGCCATCCAAGAAAAGAACAGACAACTTACTTGTAATGAGCAAGCAAGATGTCAGACTAATAACAGGACTGGTAACAGGACACTGTCAATTAAGTAAACATTTGCATAGGTTGGGCCTCAAACAAGAACCAACATGCAGAGGATGTGGAGAAGAGGATGAAACCCCTGAACACTTAATATGTCACTGCGAAGCATTTATGGCAAGCAGACATAGTCTTTTAGGAGCAAAGAAATTGCACACTGAGACACTAAAGGACATTAGTCTAAAGAAAATCCTGGAGTTTACAAAACATACAGGGCTCCTAGAATAGGAGGAAACACGGAGGGTACAATAGACCAGAAAGGTCGCAGTACAGGGGCAAGAATGAACCACCTCCCGACAATAATAATAATAATAATAATAATAATAATAATAATAAATAATAATCTTTCTGAAAAAAAATAATTTTACGTTATCGACGTAGCCATTAAAAAGTTACGGTCTAATCAATGTTGGGACACCTAAGTTTCATACACTAGTGGTTCACTAATAATAACATCTTAAAAGATGACATAACCATATGAACTATCATACCAAATTTCATCCAAATCTAATAAAGCGTTCTGTTATTATAAACAAAATTAATTTTTTTTCGAAAAACTTTGAAGCAGAATTCTGGATAAATAGGGTCCTATACCATTTTTCTTTTAGTTTTTTTTCTGTAAGAACAGGATAAAACAAGCATTTTAGTGCAAACGCGACTTAAAAATTTTACGTAATAAGCGAGATATGAATTTTTAAAGTTTAAGAATTTGTGTGTGACGTAGCAGATAGTAACAAGTGATCGACAAACAATGGGACAAACTGTTAGTTATACTGGAAACAATTTTTTTCATGTTTGCATAGCTGAATTTTTTTTATATAAAAACTTATACGTTATATTGACGAAGAAATTATTATTAAGTATAAATAACATAAATAATAAGCATTTAACAAGGATTTCTTCCTAATAAATTACAGAACATTGAAACAGTTTGACAATATTATTACACAAAGTATGACGACGGATGGCGCTAATGTTTGCCTGTTTTGAAGTTTCAATATTAATTTAATTAATATTATTATTAATTTAATTCATATTACAAATTGATTTAATTATAAATACATGATTATTGTTAATATTACTAGATGTTATAATTAAACAAATTCATCAAACACAAAATTGTTAAATGTTTTGTTAGGTTATAGAACATGACATTTCATATTCTTTCAAAGGTGACCGCTACAGACGCGCGAATTTTCTTTTTAAAATCAGGCGACCAATCAAATTCTTAGTACCTAACGCGTCATACCCAATTAGTAATCAGCTTCAATCGCTTGTAGTTTGTGACCTAGTCAATATTTAAAGAATTTTTTTTCACTAATACTCATTAATTTATGTATATTTTCGTCTTCTTATTTAAGATAGTTAAAATATGACTATGGTATAGGACCCCAAAAGCAAGTTTAGTTAAATCGTCTTATTTTAGCCTCAGGAATCTGTGGTTAAGCCATGTCCCTCTATTTGAGAGACACCTGTATACGTGATAAATTACAGTCATTCTATAACACTTTATACATTTTCTTTTTTTACATTTATTATAGTCTGTACAAATTCCTGTTCATCATCATCTATAGTTATCGTATTTTGTTGTGGCTCTTGTTTCACAGAAACAATCTTAACCTCTTCGTCACTGTCTATTTCCACATCGAAATCAAAATCACTTTGCAGAACTTTTTTCCATGTTCCACTGACAAAATGTCCTTTCGAATCGAGACCCACAGTTTCGGCTGTACTTCGAAATGTCTTCCCAGTAAAAGACTTCGGGTTTGGTATTTTCAAAAACGAGGCGATTTCCTGGGGAATACTAGAGAACTTATTCTTCCCTACAACTTGTTTCGTACACTTTCCGCGTTGGTAGTTTAGGAATAAAGTTTCGTCGTAAGAGACAGAACTACGCAGTGTGAGATATTTCTTGCAAACTTTGTATAATTGTCCGGGAATAGTAAGTTTTGTGTCTTTTAATTGGACGATTAAAGCAGTTTTAGTGTCTTGAACATCTTTCAAGGATATTTTTCTGAAATCCTTGACGAACAAGGCTCCCGATACTCCAAGGATTAATGCAACCTGTATAAAATTATAGTTTATATTTATTTGTATTTGACCAGTATTTTTTTACAATAATGATCAGTAATTTGCAAAATAAATGATCAGTAACTTCGAGCATATACTGACTAGAGAAGTAATTCCCTATACCAATGCATAGGATGTTGTGATCGGAAGATATGCAGGAGGGGGGGCTGGAAGTCATGGTGTATTGTGGGTAGTGTTTTGTTGTGTTATATGTCACTACAAATACAAAGAAAGTACGGATATTTCGTTTCATGTGTAAGTAACTGGGATTTTTTTTACAAATAATATATTAAACAAAGTGTAACTTTGCTAATAATGACGTAAGAGTAACGACACTGAAATTAATGGGGTATTCCGGTGATATGGAATTAATAGTTTCCATCTTCATATAGTAGAAAAATATAATAAAACATGTTTAATAAAAAGTTTTAATTCATAATTTAATGTTACAAGATTGGAATTTTTACAGCTCTAGAAACGTCCTTGAAATTTGTGACGTCAAGTTGATAATCTGTTGCTCATTTCAAAGTAAATATTTTCGTTTAAAAACACAGATGGTGCCAGTAGTTAACACGCGCGGGTATATTTCTTGTTTGACATTTCGTCCACTTTATAATTATTACTCCTATTTTTACCATAAACAAACACAGCACAAACACCGAAATACATGCTACTACTAAAATCATATGTAAACAAGCAAATGGCTGTCATATGTATGTGGATTTAGGCGCTGAAGTTCGTTGCAGATGTCACCATCGAGTTGACGTCATAAGCGCGCCATGATAAGAAAATTTGAATTGCGATGAAATTTTTTAAAATTCATATCTCATGTCATGCATACATACATACATACTCAAAGTTAGATATTCAGAGTCCTACTGGTCTGTACTAATTCTAATTATATCTATTTTTCATTGTATGAGGAAGTTTCTAAATGTCAGAGATTCTTCCAATTCATTAACCAGATTGGCGGTATTTCTGATGGATATATGCATTTTACCACAATTTTACCTATAATTTCAAATATTTAATTAATAAAACAATAAGAAAAGTTAAATATACTTCCCAGAAAAAGCTATCAGAATATCATTAAAACTGTTAATATTTGACAATGACATGTGTCATTTACAAACTATGTTATAAACGTTGGAATTTGTCAACTGGTTTCCTTAGTGCCTTAGCCTCTGCGATTAGTTTACTCTATAAATTATAGTATTTTTATCTCTAAATTTATACAAGATATAATATGAATTTTAAGTGTATTAGATGGATAATTTTATGTTCTTTAATATTTAATAAAAAAACTCCCAAAAAATTATATTTAAAAGATTTTTTTTAAGAAACTACTACTCCCGGTTGTTCAATTGTTACCAAAACCTTTTCAGCTCTTCCCAGGAATGTCAGATTGAAGAAACTGCAGTTAAATATTTTTTAAGTCTTACAGTTTTTGAGGAATCGTCCCTCCAACATCCATCCATGCACACACACACACACACATACACATTTGTTTGAATGAAGGAGACAATGTTTCGTTTGAATTAATAACACTATTCTGGACTTCCATTGTCTATATTTCAATAAAGTTATTACACAACGTTTCGATTGTTGAAGTATCTACAATCGTCTTCAGGTGAATACTAACAAACTTAGAGACTACTAGAGCTTATATACTAAATACATAATAATTGATCTAATGAAGCGTACAAAGTTTACAAATGGACACACTAGTGTAGTTTAAGGTGATTCAAACGTCCAATCAGCGGCTTCCACACGTTGCTTATTTCTACACTTGGTTGGCTGAAGACTTCGTTGTTGTTGTTGATGACTGCTGCTTCCTTGAATTTTCTCTTGTACCAGTGTTCTTCTCTGGAGATGATTTTTGCTTCAGACCACTTCATCCTATGCTGTTTTTCCCAGGAATGTTGTGCGATGCCGGATTTTGTTGTTTCTCCTCTCTGCGTATGAACTCTATGTTCTTTAAGCCTGATTTCTAAAGGTCTTCTCGTTTCCCCCACGTATGACTCACCACATTCACACGGCACTTGGTAGATACAATTTTTGGAATCTCGACTGGTCTGCGGTCTCGTATGGGAGATCATACTTCTGATAGTAGTTCTTGATCTGAATACTGTGTTGATGTTGTAAGTTCTTCCTATGCGTTTTATCGTCTCGGATAAGCCTCTGATGTATGGGATGCTGAGTAGTACTTCCGGTTTTTCTTCTTTTATTCTTTTTGGTTGCTGGCTGTTGGATTGATGTTTGTGAAGAAGCTCCTCTCTCAAGTTCCTTGGGTAGCCATTCTGTTTCAGGTCCCTGTTGATATGCTTGATTTCTTCTTGCAGTCCTTTCTCTGTGTTGCATAATCTATGAGCTCTGTCGATTAGAGATTTTGCTATTCCTTTCTTCGTTGTTATAGAGTGGTTAGATGCATGGTTCAGATATTGGCCGGTGTGTGTTGGTTTTCTGTAAACTGCTGTCTCAATCCTCCCGTTATTATTCTTCACGTGGACATCCAAGAAAGGTAATGAGTGTTCCTTTTCTTTTTCCATTGTGAATTTGATGGTTGGTTTGATGGTGTTCAGGTGATGCAGGAAGTGTTCTAGTTGTCGATCACTGTGGTTCCAAACTATGAAGGTATCGTCCACATATCTGAGCCATACCTTCGGCTTAAATTTCGCCTTCTCTATTGCTTGAGATTCAAACCAGTTCATGTAGATGTTGGCGATGACGGGTGATAGAGATGATCCCATTGGAAGCCCGTCGTCTTGGGCGAAGAATCTGTCTTTTTCCTGGAAATATGAGTTCCTAAGGCAGCATTCTAGTAGCTTCATTATTCCTTCAACTGGTAGCGTGGTTCTTTCATGTAGGTTCTCGTCCTCTTGGAGCTTCTTGCGAATTATTTCTAGAGATTCTTCAACAGGAACATTAGTATAGAGACTTTCCACATCGAAGCTGACAAGCTGATCCCGTGGTTGTAGCTCTATGGTCTTCAGAATTTCGACGAAGTGCTTGGAGTCCTTCACAAATGATGGGCTGTTGTCTTGAAGTGGTTGCACGATTGGCAGTAGAAACTTGGCTAGCTGGTATGTTGGTCCATTGCGAGAACTGGTTATCGGACGAAGCGGCATGTTGATTTTATGTATCTTTGGTAGTCCATACAGATGCGGAGGTTTGCTGTGATGTGGTGTCAGTGTGGTTCTCGTTCTTGGTGGTATAGATCTCTCATATTCCTTCAGAGTTTGGTAGACCTTCCTCTCTATACTTGTTGTCGGATCCTTGTTTAATCTTCGGTAGTTACCTTGTTGTAGAATCTCTTCGATTTTTTGGTCGTAGGTAGTGGAGTCCATAATCACTGTTGCTGTTCCTCCGATACCAGGAACGAGAGCCTACAAGATACTTGAACGAGCCAGCTTCGCACTAATCCGTTCTCAAATCAACTTTCATCGATGGAAGAAAACTACACTACTCCAAGACGCCACACAAAGGTTCGAGGAAAAGAAAAAAAAAAAAAAAAAAAATAAAAGAATTCATCTTAGAAGAAGATTACACTCCAATATTCCGGAAAGTAGACGCCACCTGCGAGAAGATACGACGATTACATCAACAAACACACGACAAGAAATGGGCAAAACTAACCCGGAACCAGCAGAAGACAACCGACACCAACAAAGAACCCAAGAGAACCATCGTCAACATATCATCACACCCACTGTCATCCACGGAGACCGCCTTATTGGAGAAAGAACTTAATTTTGCCGTGACACCAAAAGACGTTCCTGTACTCGACATCATCAGTGCCGTTGAGACAACGCGGTTGGAACCAGTAAAAGCAGAAGAATTCAAGTGGAAAGTCAGGAACACGCTGGAGAAAGAAAGAAAACATCAGAGAAACATCACTGAACAAGAAGAAAAGGCCCTTAAAAGCCTACGGAGAAACAACTCCATCAAAATCCTCCCAGCCGACAAAGGAACAGCAACAGTGATTATGGACTCCACTACCTACGACCAAAAAATCGAAGAGATTCTACAACAAGGTAACTACCGAAGATTAAACAAGGATCCGACAACAAGTATAGAGAGGAAGGTCTACCAAACTCTGAAGGAATATGAGAGATCTATACCACCAAGAACGAGAACCACACTGACACCACATCACAGCAAACCTCCGCATCTGTATGGACTACCAAAGATACATAAAATCAACATGCCGCTTCGTCCGATAACCAGTTCTCGCAATGGACCAACATACCAGCTAGCCAAGTTTCTACTGCCAATCGTGCAACCACTTCAAGACAACAGCCCATCATTTGTGAAGGACTCCAAGCACTTCGTCGAAATTCTGAAGACCATAGAGCTACAACCACGGGATCAGCTTGTCAGCTTCGATGTGGAAAGTCTCTATACTAATGTTCCTGTTGAAGAATCTCTAGAAATAATTCGCAAGAAGCTCCAAGAGGACGAGAACCTACATGAAAGAACCACGCTACCAGTTGAAGGAATAATGAAGCTACTAGAATGCTGCCTTAGGAACTCATATTTCCAGGAAAAAGACAGATTCTTCGCCCAAGACGACGGGCTTCCAATGGGATCATCTCTATCACCCGTCATCGCCAACATCTACATGAACTGGTTTGAATCTCAAGCAATAGAGAAGGCGAAATTTAAGCCGAAGGTATGGCTCAGATATGTGGACGATACCTTCATAGTTTGGAACCACAGTGATCGACAACTAGAACACTTCCTGCATCACCTGAACACCATCAAACCAACCATCAAATTCACAATGGAAAAAGAAAAGGAACACTCATTACCTTTCTTGGATGTCCACGTGAAGAATAATAACGGGAGGATTGAGACAGCAGTTTACAGAAAACCAACACACACCGGCCAATATCTGAACCATGCATCTAACCACTCTATAACAACGAAGAAAGGAATAGCAAAATCTCTAATCGACAGAGCTCATAGATTATGCAACACAGAGAAAGGACTGCAAGAAGAAATCAAGCATATCAACAGGGACCTGAAACAGAATGGCTACCCAAGGAACTTGAGAGAGGAGCTTCTTCACAAACATCAATCCAACAGCCAGCAACCAAAAAGAATAAAAGAAGAAAAACCGGAAGTACTACTCAGCATCCCATACATCAGAGGCTTATCCGAGACGATAAAACGCATAGGAAGAACTTACAACATCAACACAGTATTCAGATCAAGAACTACTATCAGAAGTATGATCTCCCATACGAGACCGCAGACCAGTCGAGATTCCAAAAATTGTATCTACCAAGTGCCGTGTGAATGTGGTGAGTCATACGTGGGGGAAACGAGAAGACCTTTAGAAATCAGGCTTAAAGAACATAGAGTTCATACGCAGAGAGGAGAAACAACAAAATCCGGCATCGCACAACATTCCTGGGAAAAACAGCATAGGATGAAGTGGTCTGAAGCAAAAATCATCTCCAGAGAAGAACACTGGTACAAGAGAAAATTCAAGGAAGCAGCAGTCATCAACAACAACAACGAAGTCTTCAGCCAACCAAGTGTAGAAATAAGCAACGTGTGGAAGCCGCTGATTGGACGTTTGAATCACCTTAAACTACACTAGTGTGTCCATTTGTAAACTTTGTACGCTTCATTAGATCAATTATTATGTATTTAGTATATAAGCTCTAGTAGTCTCTAAGTTTGTTAGTATTCACCTGAAGACGATTGTAGATACTTCAACAATCGAAACGTTGTGTAATAACTTTATTGAAATATAGACAATGGAAGTCCAGAATAGTGTTATTAATTCACACATACACACATCCACACACACACATACACACACAGACATCATTTTAAAAATGTTATAATCGGATTCTAGGGACCTTAAATCGTGCTTATTCAATAAAATCTGGGTATGCGAATTTTAGCATGAATCCAATACCTCTCTTAGCGAGAGGTAAAAACATTATACTCTCAATCTGATACATTTAAAATTTTTATTATACCTTCTACAGATTTAGAGATAAGAATAAAATATATAGAATAATATGTTGTAATAAATCTCGTTGCCCAAACAACTACTTGGAAACCAGTTGAAATATTAAAATGTTTGGAATTGACAGATAAATGAAAAATGTCAGTGTCGAAATTCTACAGTTTTACTGACATTATTGAAAGCTTTTTTTCTGGGAAGCACATATAATATTTCTTACTGTATTATTAATTAAATACTTGAAATTAAAGGTATATTAATATTTACATATATCTTTAACAAATAGCGCTAATATGGTTAATGAATTTGAACATAACTTGAACATAAATATAGGTATTAGAAGAGTAGGACCAAATTCCTTATAGAACGAAAGAATACATACAATTTGAATTATTTGTGTGTACAAGAAATGTTATATTCGAAATTTATGTAATATAAAATGGAAATGGCGAGAGGTATTGTGCTGGCCACAACAGATTCTCTACATGATATTTTACATTTGTTAAAATATTTCCTTATTGTCAACTCTTGTTACATTTTTATTATAAGTTACTGATCATTTATTTAAAATACTGATCAAATAAATAGCAGTCTAAAATTATTATACCGTGAATAATTTTTAAAGTGAAACATTGGATTTGTCATATCCATGGTTACTTGACATTTGATTGACAGCAATGTATTTGCCCGTTCCATTTAAAATGAAACATAGGGAACGAATTTGAAATTTAAAAAGACGTCAATAGATGTTAATTTTGTTTAAATAATTATACCTGCATTCTAAATTAAAATTAGTTGTAGAAAAAATATAGTGTACACCTTGTACCCGAGTGGTTTTCTGACTCGGCTAAATTTCTTACAATATTTAAATATAATACTTCTGCCAAATTCATTCCCCATGTGTCATTTTAAATGAGACAGACAAATACATTGATGTCAATCAAATGTCAAATCATAACTTATAGGGAAATTCAATGGTTACCTGTCATATTGACAAGATGTCATTAGAGGTTAATATTGTTTAAATAATTATTTCTAAAAATTAAATTTAGATGTTGAAAAAATACTATGTGCACCTTGTGCCTGAAATATGTTTAGTTCTCTCGAGTGGTTTTCTGACTCCGCTAAATTTCTTACAACATTTTAATATAATACTCCTGTCAGATTCGTTCCCTATGTTTCATTTTAAATGGAACGGGCAAATACATTGCTGTCAATCAAATATGAAGTCGTAACCAAGGATACGACAAACTCAATGTTTCACGCATCGACCTTTAAACTAATAGACGCAGCGTACGAGCAAAAAGCTTGTCCCGCCATAACGGTGCAGACACAGTATCTCTATCCTTCAACAGTACGGAAGTTAAGAATACGCGGCAAAATAAAAAGATTGATTTGTCCCTAACTTTTTATACTTGGTGCATAATCGCTGAGTATAGATTTAATTTTTTTGTGTATAATTAGTTTTATTACATATTTCTAATACAACATATTATATTATAGGGTACAAGTAATAATTAATAAGAACTCACATATGAAATGACACAGCTGAACCGCGTACGTACTGCTGATACGAAATACACCGTTTCCCCATTATTTTGTCGCATACACACCTCACAACACATATACGTATGTCTTGACAGAAATAATTATAAATATTCTCCAAAAAAAAGTAAATAATACACAAACAGTCACGAAACGTCAAATGTAGAGTTTGACAACTATTTTGTGATAGAGAGCGATGTATAGAGGTTTACAAATGGCTGAAAAAGATGTACAATGAGTACGAACGTATGCGCAGTATACTTTAACTGAGAACTTCCGTATTGTTGAAGGACAGAATATATATTTTTATCCTTTTATGTTGGAGCATTATTCTAACAATAAAAGAATAGGAGACACTTGGTCCATTAGTTTAAAGGTCGATGGTTTCACATTAAAAAATACTCATGGTATAATTAAAATAACGAGAATTTTTGAATTTCTTGCGTCATTTGTTTTCGATATGTAACCATGTTTGATTGTAATTTTAAATATTTAGGTCTTGTACATTTTTACAGATAAAAATATTTTTATTAATGACAATGTTTGGTTTAATACATTGAATTTAAATTATTTAATGGATGTTAAAACGGTCGGCTCTCAATCGCTAACTGCTATTTTCTTACGTAAGTATAGCAGTATTTCCAGATTTTGAAAGCATTCCAGAAGAATATTGGTTGTGAGGTTTAAGAATTGAAAGGAAAAGATGAGTGCATATTACGAGGGCTGCTGAAAAAGTTTCTGCAATTAGTTCTACTAGTGACAGCGATTTTCTACTACTTGTCAATTAATACTTATATTAATTCGTTTTGCTTAGACCTTAGACGGCATTTTAAAAAAAGTCCTTTTGCGAGAAAATTTTCGTGCCATAACACGATGCATCAATCGACTTGATTTGGCTTTTGGGGATGACGCACCATTCTCTGTGTCGAGTTTTATGAACATTGTCCATTCGCTCTTGTAGTTTCCACGAAATTGATGTTGTGCGCGAAATGGTTGAGCAAGATTGGCATGTGACACACCGTGAAATTTAGACAAATTTTGCATAATCGTCTGAACGTACGGAAGCTTTGCAATCGTTGGATATTATACAGGGTGTCTCTTAAATAGGGGGACATGACTTAACCACATATTCCTGAGGCTAAAATAAGACGATTTAACCAAACTTGCTTCTACCGGAAAGTGTACCATTTAGCCAGAAATCTGCTTCAAAAATCTTCGAAAAAAAATTAATTTTGTTTATAATAATCGGACGCTTTATTCGATTTGGATGAAATTTAGTATGACAGTTTATATGGTTATAAGTTATCTTTTAAGGTGATACTTGTTATTATTAGTGAACCACTAGTGTATGAAACTTAGGTCTTCCAACATTAATTAGACCGTAACTTTTTAATGGCAATGCCGAAAACGTGAAATTATTTTTCTTCAGAAAGATACATTCAATAGTAAACTTTTCTCTCTCTGTATAATTTGTAATATCTGTTACGGTTCACACAGAAAAAAATAAAATCTGAGTGTCTGCACTGCTAAATTTTTAAAATAAATTTAATCTAGCAGTCTATCCAAATGTCAAACAAGTAATTTTTAATGACAGTAACGAGTTGTCAATCTTCACAACTTGTTTAAGAGTAAGCTGAGATATGTAATCGTCTTATTTATAATAATGGTAGTAAAATACTATTAGGCCGAACAAAGGGATGTTACTAATTTTAGAATATTGCGAAGAAAATTTTTGACAACCCATAAAACAATTGTTACTGTCAATAAAAATTACTTGTTTGACATTTGGATAGATTGCTTGATTAAATTTATTTTAAAAATTTAGCAGTGCAGACACTCCGTAACAGATATCACAAATTACACAGAGAGAAAAGTTTACTATTGAATGTATCTTTCTGAAGAAAAATAATTTCACGTTTTCGGCATTGCCATTAAAAAGTTACGGTCTAATTAATGTTGGGAGACCTAAGTTTCATACACTAGTGGTTCACTAATAATAACAAGTATCACCTTAAAAGATGACTTATAACCATATAAACTGTCATACCAAATTTCATCCAAATCGAATAAAGCGTCCGATTATTATAAGCAAAATTATTTTTTTTCGCAGAACTTTGAAGCAGAATTCTGGCTAAATGGTACACTTTCCGGTAGAAGCAAGTTTGGTTAAATCGTCTTATTTTAGCCTCAGGAATCTGTGGTTAAGCCATGTCCCCCTATTTAAGAGACACCTGTATAATTTGACTGAAACTCAGGTAGGGGAGACCGGGGATTGTTGTCACAATTTTGTCAACTTACCCGTGTGACAAGTAGACCCGGTTTTCCCTACCAGGTACCAGATCTAAAGTGGAAAAACTGCTTCCAAAATTGGATCAAGCGCATGCAATAGTGCGTAAATGTTTAAGGAGATTATTTTGAAAACAATAAAGCATTTATAAAATTCGTTAGGTTTACATTGTCACCAACGAGCTATAAGTAAATATAGAGTGGCGCATCGCATGCTGAACGCGTACTTTACCCGTACACAGTTGAATGCTTAGATCGGCGGCCATTACTATAACTGAGCGCTCAGCTCAGACGCTATAAGTTGTTTTTCTCAGCGCTTATTTATTAAAAATGCCCGCAAAGTGTGTTGTTCCTCAGTGTGGAAACAGACAAATTAGAAATAGTTGCAAGTCGTTTCACAGGTAAATTTTATATTCAAAAATTTTAACTCAAAGTTTTAATTAGCGACGGATTTACGATTTTACCGCCTGTAGTCTGATAATAGTTTCTCGCCTAAATCCAACAACGAATATAATCAATTTATTTTTTTTATGTAATTACTGATATTTATTATTACAATCAAATTTTCTTTATTGAAACAAAAATTTGTTGTAACTAAAATAAATACAAGAACAACTATTATAGGTAATCAATTTTTTGTGTAAATAGTAGGACTGTTTCTACAGATATTCAAGGAACTAACATTCGACAATTTTTGACCAAAACAATCATATTTAAAGGTCAATAAAAACATTATTTTCTATTTCATATATGTAGTGATTATTTTCACAATTTTGTTTATTTTATTTAAAGAATATGTTTTTGTTATTGTATTTTATATGTTATATTTTTTATATACGTTATTATTGTCATAATAAAATATATAATTTAATTTTCACTATTTTCGTTTTTATGTATCTACCTACCTACCTTGCTACTTTTTCAATATACAGGGTGTCTCAATAAGCTTGCTCACTATTGGTAACTTTTTTATTTGAAGAGATACGAGGTTGGTTAAATTAGCAAAATTGTGCCATTTTATATTAGAAAATTGGTCATGTAGACAAAATAAAAATTGTGTCAGCGGTTCCCAAAATTTGGGACAGAGTATATATTTTTTAAATGGAACTATATATAACTTTCCACATAGCACGATCATATCTAACTTTTCTTCATTTGTAAAGTTATTAAACATTATTAAACACAGAGAACTTTACGGGAGAAATTATTAAACGTCAAAAAAACAAAGAATCAATTGTTTCCATGGCTTACTTGACTAAAAAACTAATAAAATAATTTATAAAATTTAAATTTTTAACCGTAAATAGCTCGTTTATTTGAAAAAATGTACATAAACAACATTACCTTATTGGAAAGAGAAAAAAATACTCTTTCCAATAAGATAATAAAAAATATATGGTTCCATTTAAAAAATATATATATTGTCCCAAATTTTGAGAACCGCTGACATAAATTTTATTTTGTCTACATGACCAATTTACTAATATAAAATAGCACAATTTTGCTCATTTAACCAACCTCGTACCTCTTCAAATAAAAAAGATACCAATAGTGAGCAAGCTTATTGAGACACCCTGTATTGTATTAATGCAGTTACATTTTTCATATTAATTGTTATTTATTATCGTAAATTATTATAACAAAATAAGGATTCACAGTAAAAATTCTGAAATTATATTAATTTATCAATAGTTTCACATCATCCATATTATATATCTGTGAAACTAAATATGTATTAATTTATTTATTTATTTCGAAATATGATATATGTCAGAATAAAACTTTTCGCCACAAATTGCATTATTTATATTTATAATTCTAACATAAAAGGTAAATTATTTCGTTAAAAATAATTCAGAAATATTAGTGGTAGGCTGCAACCTGCCTGGCAGGTTATAGTAGACATGGCGTCCAAGTGTGTACGGCCAGCAGCGCTCATCCGCCACTCTATATTTACTTATAGCTCGTTGATTTTCACAGAAACTTTTCCAGCAGTGCTCGCATTGGTGGAAGGAACTAAATACTTTGAACATTAGTTTTTTATTTCTAAGATATTACCTTTGCTAACAAATATTTGTAATCCGGAGCCCTATTTATAAAATCATGTATTTGCCTTGGAGTAAATACTTTTGACTTTGGTGGCTTATATTCTTTGGACTGTTTCTTTAAAGAATCATATATAGTTAGATATTTTCCAATATCAACATTATGTTTCGCAAATAGCGTCGTTCGTAGAATCCAGTACACCACAACCACTGTTGATGTTTTCAACATGTCATCTTTTGTTAATTTGTTGAAATACTTCATCATGTCTGGCTCTGAGAAGGTTTGTATTTTGTTTTGTGTTTTCCAGTCCATAAATCGTCCATAAACGGCTTCGTATCGCTGTTTGGATTTCTCTGATAGTTTAGATATCTTTATCTTTGATGAATATTGAGTTTGTTCTTCTTTTGATTCCGTGTTTTTACTTGAGCTATCAAAATAAAACAGTCTTAATAACATCAATCACTTTATAACACTACACTATGTAACACTTAAAAAGGTTGGTTTACTCTTAATTTGAGTATAAACTATTACAGCTATTTTGTGAGTTAAATAATAGGGTAGGTGCGAAAAAATAAATGTTATTTTTGCCTATTAATTATAAAATATAAACTAATTCTAAACATATTAATGTAAAAATTATTAGATAATATAAAACTTTTCATCCATAATTTCCATAAATAAAGTTCGCGGTGGAAGTCTTGTGACGTAGACTATTAATAATTATAGGTATAGTTCGACCAAGTCTGTATGATTCATACAAGCTTGTTGTAATACCACGACAAGGTGAAGAAGTTGAATTATGTTTTAAGTGTATCTTACAAATATTTACAGTATAATTATAAAAGTAAAATAACAGATACAAAGTATTATTCAACAGTACGTATATTTTATAATTATTTACTTGAATACCAGATATTTTCAACATGTTTAATTCTTATACGAGGGTCACTCCAAAATTATTGAGATGCTGGGAAACAATTGGCTTTGGAAATTTTTTAGTGCACAAATGTCAAACTACAATTTATTTAAAATATCTGTCCAATAATAACATCTGGTTGAAGTGATTTATTGTGGTGGAATTCGAAGTGGAAATAAACTGCAACATGAAGTTAGGAAGAGAGCATTATCGCGCTATGATTTACTACGACTTTAAAATTGGATTACGTGAAGAACAGTGCGAGGAACGTCTACGATTGGCATTTGGAGATGAAGCTCCATCTCGAGCAACTATATTTCGTAGGTTTTCAGAATTCAAAAGAGGCCGTAATGTCTTGCGTGATGAGAAACACTCAGGGAGACCTTGTACAGCGGTAGTGCCAGAAAATGTAGCTGCCATCAGACAAATGATAAAGGATGACAATCGTGTCACCTATCAAACGATGGAAGATGCCCTTGGCATTGGATCCGCAGCAATAGCAAAAATTTTGCATGAAGAACTTCGTGTTAGAAAAATTGTTTCAATTAGTCGCGCCACTTTAAAATTGTTAAATAATGGCGGTCATCGTATTCTTTCTAAAATTGTAACTGGCGATGAAACTTACATACCCTTTTATGATGTTCCAACGCGTCAAGAAAGTAGGGTATGGATGTTTGAAGATGACCCAATACCAGTTACCGTGAGAAAACAACGTGCACTTAAAAAAGTTATGTACGCTGTATTTTTCAGAAGTACAGGTCTTGTGAAAGCAATTAGGTTAGAGGGACAGAAGACTTACTGCCAATTGGTACACACAAAAATGTCTACCTGAAGTTCTTTGTAGTGTGAAAATTAAGGGTTTAATGCTTCACCATGATAATGCGTCCTCCCATACCGCTGCGACAACTGTTAATTTTTTTTTTTTTTTTAAATGGTATTAAAGTCATTAAGCATCCACCGTATTCTCCTGGTGACTTCTGGCTATTTTTTAATTTGAAAAAACATTTACGTGGTCGTCATTTTACGTCAGAAGAGGAGTATTTTAATACGATTTCAGAAAATGAATGGCTCAAAGCTTTCCATCTTTGGAAAATTCGATTACAAAAGTGCATTGAAGCAGGGGGGAATACTTTGAAGACCAGTAAAACTACATGCTTCTCCTTCAAATAATATTTCTGTATCTCAATAATTTTGGCGTGACCCTCGTATAGACAACTTCTAATTTGTGTGCAAATAAATAATTTCTCTTGAAATAGTGCTTCTCTTAAAAATATAAATCTTTTCAGAGAATTATGGTAATCAACTACTGTATTGTTTCTTGTGCAAAAACAAAATCGAATGAATATCTTCAATATGAAAATAATTTGAAATTTGACACACACAAAACTGTCATAAGCGTAAACAACATTAGTAGATCAAAATCTATTATAAACAATGAAGTCATGCACGACTTTTTTTATAATTTTAATCGATAGAGTAGTGAAAAATATTAGACCAGTATTTTTTATTTTTCCTCAAATCGTTCTTTAATCATGAAAAAATTGTAAATGAAAATGACATTCTTTAAAATGAGGCTGTTAGACCCCCGCTTCGTCCCTTGTCAAATGACGTCACAGAGTGACAGGCACGACCATTTTGATTTTCACATTAGGTCTGTTCGTTTGTATGGTTCTAGCTGCACTAACTTGTAATTTTTTGAAAAATATGTTCGTTTGTGTGTTCGAAGTTGTCTGCACTGTGTTCGTTTGTAGTCGTGCATGTTGCACTAACTTGTCTTAACTGTACTACCTCCCGAGCTAGTACACTTAGTGCAGTGCGCAGTGTTTACAACGATGTCACAATTTGTCACATAGGTTGTCACTTGTAACTATAATTTTTTCATTAATCTGCAAAATCTTATCCTATATTCTAAAAATGAATCAAAGGGAATGTGTTTTAAGAATACCAAAGAAATAAAATGGAAAAATAAGTAATATATCACTGCATACAAAATATTTATTAAAAAAAAGTTTAAATTTAACTGAAAACTATTAAAATCGATATAGATATGTGTAATTCATATTTAGTACAAAAAATAAGCATTAATGGATTTTTCATATTGAAAGAATTGCAATAAATTTTAACTAAATGGAAAAATCATTATACTTATATTCATAAATGGCGTTGCTAGTTAACCTACAATCTGCACTGACTTGTCTAATTAGTGTTCGTTTGAATTTCGAAAACAAGTCTGTACTACGTTGCACTAAACTACACTGTGACGTATTCTCGGTACATTTTGTACAAGTTAGTGTAATACAAACGAACAGACCTATTGTCTTAAACGTCAAAGTGACATTTAAAGATAACCTAAAATTTATGAAAATAAACATGTCAATGGAACGTTGTTTCGTGCCAAAATAAAGAATAAAATAATATTCTGCAATATAATCAATGTCTCACATGCGTTTATAACCTTCTACCGTCTAATTCAAAGATTCAAAAGTGAAAGAAACATCTGATGTAACGTAGATAATTTCACGCCAAATGAAAATTATATTTATAAAAATAAATAGAACGATATTATATTAATATATTATAGCATATTCAGATATGTAATCCTCAATGTATAGATTATATATATTTTTCTTTTAGAAATTATGTGTCCATATAAAATGTCTGTTTGAAATGACTCTGAACTTGGTACGTAACGTTGTGACGACAAAACATGGCTGGTTTTTGCAACTTTTTAAAAATATACTTTAAAACGATTTTATACAACAAAAAATATAAATAAAAAATAATTTAATCATACTGATCGATGAATTAGACTATCCTTTATCGATTTAAACAGAAAAAAAGGTACAATTATTTTTTTTTTGCATAACCTCATTCAATCCATGGCAATCACAGATCATTATGGCAACGCATAAAAAAACACACTCAGCGACTAGATAACCGTAAGCGGAGAAGATTATTAGGGCAAAATTGAATAAACAGTTGTATTACACTCACGGTTAAAATTATTGTTTAACTCGCGGGATTAAGACGCTCGCGCTCCTCGCTCGCGCGCTTAAACCACTAATTACACATTCATTAATCCGTATGTATAATAAATAATTACTAACAACCAATTAATAGTAAAATCTAGCCAATTATTTATTTATTTATTTTCTAACTAGTGTGCACAATACATAGAATTAAATTATAAAAACATTTTACAATATTTAAAATAAATAATGACAAATTACACTATTTTTATATATTTATATTAAATATCAGTAAAATCGTGTATTTGTGCTTCTTAGTTTAGAGTGTAACAGACTTGCACAAACCAAAGTTATATTTTGAGAATGTTGTTTTTTGTTTCAAAAATCGAAGTAAATTTAAAAGTGCACAAATATTGTCATTAAAAGCTCAGAAATCGGCACTAAAGTAATACATTATACGACGATTTCATGCAGTAGCAGTCTTACCAATCTTATGATAATTTTGGGAGGTGTACGATGATGAAAAGTAAATTTGTACGTAAAATGAGAAAAATATGTACAAGAAGAATGAACTGAATAATTGCGATGAATAAGTTTGAGATAAAACAGATAATTTTGAGTGTTATTTCGATAACTTCAATATCCGAGGTTAGTAACATTGACTGTCAGGCTAACAGATTATTTTTAATCTAACCTATAAAATAAATATTCCTTTAATTTTCACTATTTTTCGATTTCAAATAAAATTTAATATGCCCGTCGGCAGTGAAGTTTTTTTTATCATTCATATGGTTTATATGCAGAGGCCCTCAGGACATTCATGATAAAAAAAATACAACTTCAATGCCTCGATATATAAATAACTATTTCCTGAAATAGTCATATAATCTACTTCTCTTCTGCAAAATCGGATATAAATGCAACGTTGTCACATTTATTTTCACAAACAAAATTTACTTTTTAATATGAAATACAATAGCTTGCGGACACTCACGTGAAGAAGCGAATTAGCCAATCAAAAACTGGGGAGAAACTGTCAGATTGAAGGACGAGGAGCTGAAGTTTGTTTGGTTTATAGCGTATTATGCGTTTTGTTTTCATAGTTTGGCAAAAAAATATAAAATAACTCAATACGCACTAAAAACTTTAATATAAAAACTGCCAAACTATGAAAACAAAAAGTAATAACCTCTGAACACGGTATCAAAACAAACTTCAGGGTTGCGTTCCAAAACCCTACTACAGAGTACGAAATTACTCAAAATCGTTCCAAAACTAATAACCTTACTCTCAGAGGTGGCTTGACATTAATGTTGTAATTATAAGTAGTTTTGTTAATTTTTTAAAATTATTTTTAATTTAGTTTCAATTTTTTAATCCAACAAAACTCATTCTTCCAAAACACACTACGCTCTTAAATTTGGAAAGCTGTCCAGCTCTCTGACCTTCGATGTGACAGTTTCTCCCCAAGTTTTGATTGGCTAATTCGCTTCGTCATGTGAGTGTACGAAAACTATAATAAAATTAAAATAAATGATGTCCAGTATACATTTGTTTTAAATTCTTGTACAATTTTAAATATAGTTCGTTAAGTTTTCAATGTGATTTACTTTTTGAATGAAAATAGGTTATATGCTTAGACCAGGAATAGAGGGGAGACAGGGCATGCTATGTATTTCGCCGTAAGAAGACTTTCCAAATCATCATAGCGACTTTCAACCTTATTGAAATGTCAAAGTCAGCTGCAATCGCCCAATGAACCAGATGTGTTACATACGTGTGCAGTCGAACGATAAGTTTTCAAAATCAACAAGTGTCACCCAACGTTATCAATCAATAGAGAGTTATTGTAGCTTCAACGCAAAAATAACGTGCACACGTTATGTGCAATAGAATAACGAGCGTTTAACGTCACACGTTCTGTATCTTTTGAGGTTATGCTTCGGTGAAAAGTGTGGATGTAACCTCGTTTGTGTTGCTTTTAGCTTTAACGTTAGCGTGAATACACTAATTAAATGCGGTAAACATTGAAATTGAAAGTCCTTTATTTCTAAAATAAAGTGTTTTCTACATAAGGTTAACGTTTACGTTCTTTCATCTTCGAAGTTGCAATAACTCCCTATTATTTTGACTTCTGACGTTCTTTGAATACATACGTCTTTAGTTTGATTCATAGTTTTCTTAGTTTTAAATTGTTTTATTTATGTTATGGATAATCAAGTGTTTATTTAGATTTGGTCAACTGTAACATAACAATATTTAACTGGTCGACTAGCGATTCCAGCTGATTCAATAAGGGTCAAAATCGCAGAGATGATTTGGAAATATACGCGTGAATATGCCTTGTCTCCCCTCTATTCCTGGTCTAAGGTTATATGTACCATTCAGTAATTTTGAATTCTTAATACGATTTCGAAAAAAAATTAATACAAACAATCTCCATATTCGTCATGAAAAGACGAACTTCCCTACCTTGATAAATAAATAACTATTTATTTGGTTTGAAAAATGTGAGGAAACGAGACTTGGCGGGAAATTCAAATATTTTTTATATATAAAATAAATTTAATTAATTAAAAAATGATCACTAGATAGTAAGTTTCGTTTTGATTTTATTGAAATTACTGCAAATAAAAATATAAATTCTTGCACTAAGCCACATTGTTCCAAGTTAAGAAAAATGAAAGTTTACCAGACGAGTATGGCAAGTGTAAGTACGGGCGATAAATAAATGTATAATAAAATTTATAAATAAATTATAAAAGTACGATTTTGATTTATTGCTAAATGTGACATTCTTTACACAGATTTTGACTACATGTCACCAAATGTCCCATGCCCTAAATTCGAATTCTTTTCTTCATTCCCTGTTCTCTATTTCCTAAATAGGTTCTTGTTTAATACCAGTCGAACAAAACACAAAAGGCGTTACATCTTCATCGCTGTCCTGTACATCTGACTGAAAACTTTGAAGTACTTTTTTCCACTTTCTTTGCATTTTAATAAAATTCCCTTTCGAATCGAGACCAACTGTAGCTGCCGTCCTTCGGAAGCACTTCCCAGTGTAAGACTTTGGATTTGGTAATTTTAAATACGTTGCGATTTGTGGCGGAAGTCTAGAGAAATTATTGATACCAACAACTTGTTTTGAGCATTTTCCGTTGCGGTAGTTTAGGAAAAAAGTTTGTTCTGTGATTCGGGGACGAAGGTTCATATATTTCTTGCAGATGGTGTAAAATTGACCGGTGATACTGAAGTTTGTATTACGTATTGTGATGACTAAAGCATTTTTTGTATCTTTTACATCGTTTACTGTCAGTCTTTTGAGGTCATCTCGCCCTAGTGCCCCTATTACTCCAACAATCAGAACGACCTGTATAAAATTTTATTATTACATATACGGAATGGACCAGAAATAAACGAACTGTTACAATAATAAAGAAGAAATTTTATTGGATTGCAGTCAAAATTTTATTCCGAATCCCACTTCTGAGGAATTTTGAATACGAGAGTTAAGCTGAAATGGCATTCTAATGTGATGACGTCATTTAATTAATTTATATGAGTCAAGTAGTGAAGTCGATTAATACAATAGGGTACTATACCATAGTCAAATAAATTAATGAGTATTAATGAAAAAGATTTGTTTAAATATTGATTAGGTGGAATAAAAAAAATCCCCAGAATAGAGGATTCCAGCTCAATCGAATTAAAGGAAAATAGTAAAAAAAATACGAATGTATATGCTGAATAATGAATATTAATAAAAAAAATTAAATGGTATAATTGAGATATTTCGGAAATAAGGGTTTTTTTTGTTATAGCGCTTCGACACGAATATGAATTCAATATATAATATTTTGATTGGCGACCGAAAAACCGTCTATACATGCATAACAAATAGCGTGTTAGGAGGTGGGGGTTACTACCAATGGAAATTAAGAAATTCAAATTCGAAAGGAGGGGTTAACATTCCTGTACTGCAGTTTTCAAACAGTTTTTATTTTAACATAAATTTCTTGCATTAAATTTAATAATTTAAATACACCTGTAATTATAAAGTATGTAGACTTATACAGTGTTATAATATTCATTTATTTTATGTAAATATAACTGAAAATAGCATATATTTCAAGAACATTTAGGTCCACGATGAACACAGTTTGATATAAAAACACATAAATGTGACGTCACGTTAATCTTTTCAAAATTCGGAAGACCATAACTCGCTTATTAATAGGAATTTTTTCACCGGATTTTCATCAATAGTCTTAGTTTTCCTAATATTTTCAGATGAAATTATAAAAAAATATGGTGGAATCCCCCATTGTATTGTCAACTGAATCATTTCTTTGTGATCACTCTGTAATAAGAAATAAGTACAAGGTGTAAATCGAAAATTATCTTATGGAAAAATGCATCAAATAAAAGTTATAGAGATTTAAATTCTGCATCTAAATAGTAGTAGCTCTTCATATAAATGTAAAAATTAATGGGGTAAATACATAAATTAATGAATAATAGTGAAAAAAAAATGTTTAAATATTGATTAGGTCGCAAACTACAAGCGACTGAAGTTGATCACTAATTGGGTATTACGCATTAGGTACTAAGAATTTGATTGGTCGCTTGATTTTAAAAAGGAGATTCGCGCGTCTGCTGCGGTCACCTTTAAAACATTATGAACTGTCACGTTGATGTATAACTAACAAAAAATTTAACAATTTTGTGTTTGATGAATTTTTTAATTATAATATCTAGTAATATCAATAATAATAATGTATTTATAATGGGGTCATTTCACATTTTCTGATTTATTTTTTTCTTGAAAAAATAGGTCAAATTAAACATGTATGTATATGTTTTAGATCTTACAAGTCTTTAGAATCAGAGATATGATTTTTTAAAAGTTGCGTTTAATTTCAAATATTTCTACGGCTGACGACACATATTCACGGATACGACAGTCGAGCTCTACCGGTTTAATTTAGAACTATGATTATTTGGTTTGGTATTTATTTAAATAAATAGTTTATTTACATATCTTATACTGCACTAGTACTTTTAAAGAAATATAAAGTAATAATAATCTTCTCTCTTGTATATTTTGCTGTCATCTGTCACACTTTTAGGTTAGATTACTGTTTCATGTTGTGAAGCGTGTGTGAGTGAGAGAAAATTGTCTTTGTGTGAGTATGAATCTGTGTCGTCACAAATTATTTTCTATTACTATATTTATTAAATGAGATGGATTTTATAAAAAAATCGACTTCTTTTTAAATGACCCCATTAAATCAATTTGTAATATTAATTAAATTAATAATGTCAGAAATTTGAAACATTAACATTTCAAAACAAAGAAACACTAGCGCCATCCGCCGTCACTTTGTGTCACAATATTGTTAAACTGTATCAATGTTCTATAATTTATTAGGAAAAAATGCTTTATTATTTATGTTATTTATGATTAATAATAATTTCTTCGTGAATATAACATAAGTTTTTTTTTTATAAAAATATGTCAGCTATGAAAACATGAATTTTTATTTTTTTTTTTCTCTCTAACATTTTGTCGATCACTGATTAGTACCTGCTACGTCACGCACCAAATTCTTAAACTTTAAAAATTCATATCTCGCTTATTACGTAAAATTTTTAAGCCGCATTAGCACTAGAATACCTATTTCATTCTGTTCTTACAGAAAAAAAAAAAAACCAAAAAAAATGGTATAGGACCCTATTATAAAGTTACAGTTTTTATGAGCTTTTAGTTTAGGCAGTCATGGATTTATGACAAAAAATAAACAAATGCGTTATTATTAATTGTCTTTTTACTTCCTTGTACGAAATAAAGGAAGTATTGTAATCGCGAAAAATTTCGGTTTCCAGATTTCAACGGAAATACCTATTTTGACCATCCCTGAATCCATTTTGACTAATTTCGTCCTGACGTCTGTACGTACGTAAGTATGAACGTATCTCGCATAACTGAAAAACGGGAAGCCGTAGAAAGTTCATATTTTGTATTTAGGACTGTTATAACATCTAGTTTTGCACCTCCCTTTTTGGTCATTACATAACTTTCGGAAGTGGTACTTTACTTGAAGCCTATAATAGATTTTAATGAAAAACTATATTAAAATATAATCCAAAACTTTTCAAATTTGGTATATAATACTTTTATATCAATGGGAATAACATAATAGATTTTACCGGAAGTGATATTTTACTTGAAGCTGTTATCAGTGTTTCTTGAAAAAATGGTGTTATTTTGATTTTAATAATAAATGCTTCAAATAAAAGTTTTAGAGAATTGAATTCTGCGTCGAAAACATCAAGTATGATTAAATTAGCTGTTTGTATAAACGAGATATGTAAATTTAAAAATTATGTACTTTTTGGTTTCTGTAATTAAGTTTGCTATGAATTAGGACAAAAAATAAAGAATTTAATGTCAATGTCAAATTATGTCAAATACGTGCAATTTTATAATGGGCTACTTGCGTACCTTTTTTTATTTAATATTTTTGAAGAGCAGGTATAAACTTGCTACCCATATTTTTTCTTTTGACAAAATTTTTATTAATTAGCCAGAAAAAAAATAATTAAATTTGATTATTTGAATTCCCGCCATGTATGACGTAGAATTACGCCGCACCAATGAATAGTCGTAAAATCACAGCGTGGTGCCGTCCCATAGTAATGGTATGTGTGTGCGGGTAATGTAGATCACCTGTTTGACGTTTCAATAATAGTTTGGAGGTTAGTATTTTAGTTTATTTTTTTGGTATCGATATTTTAAATTACAAGTAACTACCTATGTGTTTATTTATTAAGCAATTAATGTATTTGAGAGACCAGAGAGAGAGAAAAATGAAATAATGTCAAATTCAAATTAAAACTTTCTCGCACGCCGTGCCATCTATTAATAACATTCTTAAACATGCTCCCCCTCCCCCAGTTCAATATAAAGACGTCACAGAAAATTTTCTTTCTTAATTTAGTAAAAAATAAATAATTCTTTTAAAATAAGATTTATATTTTTATATGTTTTCAATATAACATTACGTATATAGTGACAGAAATCGGATTTTCAGTACCACGCAAGTAGCCCATTATGAATAAAATATGTATAGTATAACAGGCGTACAAGGAAGTCATGTGGTGTCCACATCAGATATTTTTTTATTAGAGCAGTAAACAGTCAGTCAGTAGACTGACAAAAATGCATTCGAAACCAGTTGTTTTCAAGATATGAAACAAAATTTAGACAGCAATCTAGTAAGATTATCTTCCTTATTATGTCGCACAGTCTATCAGCCACTTTTTCATGTTATCATTACCTTTGTTAGTAAATATACTTCATCAGGGGCGTTATTTATAAAATCAAGTATTTGCTCCGGTGTAAAAGCTTCTGATTTTGATGGTTTATATCCTTTTGATAGTATTTTCAACGACTTGTATATTTGTTCGTATTTTCCAATATCCACATTATGTTTCACGACTAACGAAGTCCGCAGAATCGAATAGATCGACAATATTGTAGAAGATTTGAGGTTATCTGCTATTAGTTTGTCGAAATATCCCATTATGTCTGGTTCTGAGAAGGTTCCTATGTTATTTTCTGATCTCCATTCTAAAAATCGGTTGTATATCCTCTCGTACTGGTCTTTGGATTTTTCTGATAGTTTATTCCAATTAAATGCTTCGATATGTCGAGATGCTCTTTCCACTTCTTTTGTATCCGTGTTTTTATATGAACTATTAAAATAAAACAGTCTTAATAACATTAATAGTAGGTCTTTACAAAACTATGCTATGTAACACTTTATATACAGTTCACTTTCTGCTATTTAGACATTTTAGGTTTGGGATAGGAATTACAATATAAATATATAAATCAATCAATAATTCAGTTAATTTCTAAGTATTTAATTGTATTTTTATGCTACAGACTCTATAATAGAATCTGTAGTAAAAATAGTAATTTATGTATTAAGAGCGTAAGGAGGTTTTTATGGCCTGCGGCGGGATTTTGAGCCCGAGGCGTAAGCCGAGAGATAAAAACACGTCAAAGCCATAAAAGCAAGTTATGCTCGTGGTACATACAATACTTTATGCACGGACGAAAATTTTCAAATTATGAGTGTTAGAAAAATTGTATCGAAAAGAATTTGTGCTCGTATATCCAGTATCTAGTGTTGCTATGAAAGCGGAGAACAACAGTTTATTGTTTGTTTATTAGTTATGTCATTTGAGTTTTATTTTGTGTATCTCCGTGCTTTCCATATAAATATCACAAAATTAATTTTCATTTTTCATTAAAGAATATAAAAATTTTCGACTTGTAATAAAAACTTTTCATGTTGCCTGTTTAAATTGTTCATATTATAGGTTATAATTTGATTTGACGGTTCATTATAGCCTGGCGGGCTATAATGAGGCCCGCGGGCTTAAAAATGACGTTTATGTCAAAGAAATTCGTGTATAATTATCAAATTATGATACGTTCGTGCATAAACTACTATTATTCAATTTTGCCTTATAAAGTCATGTTTATTTTCTTGATTAAGGACCATTAAAATTATTTTTTTATTCCGCCAGCGTTTTAAAGAATTTTATTTCACTAGCGGATTTAAAATGTGAAATGTCAACCAAAATTGTTGGAATAAATTTAAATATTCAACGTATACCCGCCATTTAGTCACAAGAAGAATAAGAACATTACAATTTTGTAATAACGTATGTTTTTGATTGTTGGAATAAAATATTATATGTCATATTGAGAGACAGTTTCAGACATCGACCTTTAAACTAATGGACCAAGTGTCTCTTATTCTTTTATTGTTAGAATAATGCTCCAACATAAAAGGATAGAAATATATATTCTGTCCTTCAACAGTGCGGAAGTTCTCAGTTAAAGTATACTGCGCATGCGTTCGTACTCATTGTACATCTTTTTTTAGACATATGTAAATTTCTATACATCGCTCTCTATCACTAAATAGTTGTCAAAATCTACATTTGACGTTTCGTGACTGTGTATTATTTACTTTTTTAGAGAACATTTACAATTATTTCTGTCAATACATACGTATATGTGTTGTGAAGTGTGTATGCGACAAAATAATGGGGAAACGGTGTATTTCGTGCAGTCAGCAGTACGTACGCGGTTCAGCTGTGTCATTTCATATGTAAGTCCTTATTAATTATGACTTGTTCCCTATAATATAATATGTATATAATATATTGTATTAAAAATATATAATACAACTAATTATGCACAAAAAAATTAAATCTATACTCTCAGCAATTATTCACCATGTATAACAAGTTAGGGACAAATCAATTTTTTTATTTTGTCGTGTTTTCTTAACTTCCGTACTGTTGAAGGATAGAGATACTGTGTCTGCACCGTTATGGCGGGACAAGCGTTTTGCTCGTACGCTGCGTCTATTAGTTTACAGATCGATGGTTTCAGAATAATTTATTTCCAAGTCTATTATAAACAATTCAACCCATGGCAACCACAGATCACTATGGCAACGCATAAAAAAAAACTCACACTTAGCGATAGATAACCGTAAGCGATTTCAAGATTCTGATTTCATTTATAAAAATTTCACTCAAAGTTTATTAGGGCAAAATTGAATAAACAGTTGTATTACACTTGCGGTTAAAATAATTGTTTAACTCGCGAGTTTAAGACGCTCGCGCTCGCGCACTTAAACTAGTGGTAAATAACTATTATTTGAAATTGTCACTAAGGTGGATAAAAATAGTCATTAAAAGTTCAGAAATCGGCACTAAAGTAATCCATTATACGACGATTTCAAGCAAATGCATTGGTGCAAACCTTATAATAATTATTATAGGTGTACGATATATAATAGTAAAGTTGTAAGTAAAATGACAAAAAATATTTGCAAGAAGAACGAACTAAATAATTCCAATGAAGAATATCATTACCGATATCTACAAGTGTTGTAGATACTGGCACACCCAGTAATGGGTAATATGCTGTAATGATATATTTATTTATTTATAAGAATATTGAAATAAAATATATTTTTACAAAAAAATGACATTACCGGCCTGCTTTTATTGGATTGCTCTAAGAAATACATGAAGCAGACAGCGTAAAGTTTAATGCTAATGCTAAGGTAAATACATAAGTTAACAGCTTAAATAAATCAGCCTTTAAAATTTGTCAAAGCTATCAACTTAATTTCTGGCTGACTTATAAGCTGTCAAATTGTAAATCATCATTCAAAAATAATCTCTAGTTAATTCCATATTTTCATTCCAAACGATATTTAACTTAACTTCCGCTTAATTTAATTTCAAATAAATAATGGGCTACTTGCTTTTTTTTTTATTTCATATTTTTGAAGAGTAGGTAAAAACTTGCTACCCCTATTTTTTCTTTTGACAAAATTTTTATTAATTAGCCAGAAAATAAATAATGAAATTTGATTATTTGAATTACCGCCATGTATGACGTATAATTACGCCGCACCAATGAGTGATCTTAAAGCCATAGCGTTTGTTTGTACGGGTAATATAGATTTCCTGTTTGACGTTTCAACAATAGTTTGAATGTTAGTATTTTAGTTTGTTTTTTTTCGTATCGATATTTTAAATTACATGTAACTACCTATGTGTTTATTTGTGAAGCAATTAATATATTTGAGAGCCCAGAAAGAGCAAAATGTCAAATTCAAATTAAAACTTTCTCGCACATAATGCCATCTATAAGTTACATTCTTAAACATGGTTCTCTTTCTCGGTTCAATATAATGACGTCACAGAAAATTTTCTTTCTTAATTTACTGAAAAACAAATAACTTTTTTAAAATAAAATGTATATTTTTATATATGTTTTCAACATAACATTACGTATATAGTAATAGAAATCGGATTTTCAGTACCATGCAAGTAGCCCATTGTTAAAATGGTATTGCAAATTTTGTTTTCCATCGCTTACCTGATTTCCTGTACTCAATAATTGTAGTGTGAACTTCGTAAAAATATTGAAAATAATCATAAAATTAATATTAATTCTAAGTAATCCTGGACGTTTGATGTGTAAGTGAATAGATGTTATCCATAGTGTGTTACGGAAGGCAAAAAATGTTTATGAATGCAAGGAATTAGTACAGACTAATCAAAAATGGCCGAAGGTCATGTGACAAGTTTTATTCCAAAATAATGTCAAAATTATAAAATTATTAAACACGCCGGTGATAGCATTATGTGTGGGGCTATATTTTTTCAGCGAAAGTACGAAAATTAGTAATTATTGCAACAATGGATAGCAAAGGTTACCTCGATATTTTAAAAGCAAATTTAAAACAAAGTGCCCAAAAATAGGGCCTTAACGGACAATTTTAATTTCATGCATCAGAAAAATTCGACAAATAATTCGCGTCTATAAGAGAATGCGTACTGTATAATATTAAAAATATGCTTAATCATCCCTCACAGTCTCCGAACTTTAACCAGATTGAGAAAGTGCGGAAAATTCTTAAAATAAATAAGAATATATCGTCGCGTTCAAGGCAAAACGACACAAGCGCCATTTACATAATAAGCCAGGAGACACAAAAAACTGTCTGCGCTTCATACAAATATATTTTTAATGTCTTAACTGCATTAAAAGTAAGCAGATTTTTTAAAACACTTACTTTGACATCAATAACTCGGGCCATTTCACTCTGCATTCACCCATAAGAAACTACGTAGAAATGGAGCTTATGCCATTTTAAGCCTGCGTATTAAAATTGTGATTGTCGCTTGCGCAACTTCAAAGTGAAATATCTACTTAAATAAATTTTTCGTACTTATACCACTGTGTTTAATAGATGGAGGTTACGCCAATCTATCGAACGGTACCAAAATCGCAAATTACGATTTTTTGGCGCTTAGGCCGTTTTGCCTTGAACGTATAGCAAAAAAGAATTTAAAATTAATTACAAATAAAATGGCAGAATATAATGCCTTCGGTGACCAAAAATTTGGTAGATTCAATGACTCATCGCTTAGTTACTGGTGGAAGAATCAAAGGAAAACCCTCCAAATATTATATTTCTTTATGAAACATAAATAAATGGTTTATTATTTAAATGTTTTGGTTATTGTACGGAGACTTTTTTGTCATGAATACTTTGAATGATTACCCCATAATATAAGTAAATTATTTGTTTATTTTATATTTATAATAACGTAATATACTGCGGTTCACTTTGGATTAAAAGGAAATTAAATATATTGGGTTTTAGTGCTATTTTTCCTAAAATACATTAAAACTTCTGTCGTACGGAGACTTTTTTGTATGACTGTATCTAATAGGTATATAGTATGAAAGAAGTATGATTGCAAAATTCGATTCTTAAAGTATCGGCCAACTATTTATTGTCCAAGGAACTTCAAATTCAATAGCATATGATGCATGTTAATAATTAATAATGATATTCGATTAATTAATTATTTATTTATTTCCCAACTTATGTGCATAATATAAATAAGCTATAAAAATAATTTTATAATATGTATTTAACAATTATAATAAATAATAACTATACTACGTCTATTTATAAAATATTCGTATTATATACAAGTTAAATCTAAGGTGCAAATTATGAATTAATAGTTTTGATATTTGAAAAGTGACAGTTAGTACAGTACGCTTACTCTATAAATAAATACATAATTATTTTGTAGAATGAGGTATCAGCTTCATTTTGTCATGAGTAGACCTCACAGGCATCTATAGCTGAAGTGAAGAGTACGCACATCAGTGTCAATTTCACCTAAAAATTTATATATTGGATAGTTCCATTCTTAATTGCACGAACCACAATTATTAGTAGATTGTAACTTGTCCTAGTTCATGGAGTGCAAGAAAAAATTCGACATTCTTAGTGAAAAATTACCCAAAGACATTAGGGTGAAAGTGAAATGATTTTTCCAGCCATATTATTCACTTGATTTAGCACCAGCAGATTTTTTTATTCTCCAAATTGAAAATGACGTTGAGAAATCAATATATTTATTTAATTAATTAATTTTAAAGTACAGGACAAATCAGAATAAATTTCGTACAAATAATGCTGAGTTTAATCAGGCAACTAAATTAAAAAATTAAATTGTAAAACTAAACAAGTAGAAACCATTGTTATCAATGACAACGTTTATGCAACTGAACAGAAGAATTAAACTTATGAAACTAAATTAAGAAGTTGGCTATTTTCAACTTTTAGTTTAATGGGGTCCTATACCATTTTTCTTTTATTTTTTTTTCCTGTAAGAACAGGATAAAATAAGAAATTCAGTGCAAACGCGACTTAAAAATTTTACGTAATAAGCGAGATATGAATTTTTAAAGTTTAAGAATTTGTGCGTGACGTAGCAGATACTAACAAGTGATCGACAAACAATGGGACAAACTGTTAGTTATACTGGAAACAATTTTTTTCATGTTTGCATAGCTGAAATGTTTTTATATAAAAACTTATACGTTATATTAACGAAGAAATTATTATTAAGTATAAATAACATAAATAATAAGCATTTAACAAGGATTTCTTCCTAATAAATTATAGAACATTGGAACAGTTTGACAATATTATTACACAAAGTATGACGACGGATGGCGCTAATGTTTGCCTGTTTTGAAGTTTCAATATTAATTTAATTAATATTATTATTAATTTAATTCATATTACAAATTGAGTTATTTTAAATACATGATTATTGTTAATATTACTAGATGTTATAATTAAACAAATTCATCAAACACAAACTTGTTAAATGTTTTGTTAGGTTATGGAACAACATGACATTTCATATTCTTTTAAAGGTGACCGCTACAGACGCGCGAATCTTCTTTTTAAAATCAGGCGACCAATCAAATTCTTAGTACCTACCGCGTCATACCCAATTAGTAATCAGCTTCAATCGCTTGTAGTTTGTGACCTAGTTAATATTTAAAGAAAACTTTTTCATATACTCATTAATTTATGTATATTTTCGTCTTCTTATTTAAGATAGTTAAAATATGACTATGGTATAGGACCCCATTTTATAATTTCTTAGTTTTACGCCTGCGCCATTCGCGCACTTATGGCAGATTTTCGCACCTAACCTATAAAAATGTACCATGATAAAGTTTCTGCGACGAAATACTAACTGGACTTATTCTACAAATTGTTTATCTTTATTTCTTTATCCTATATAAATATAATGTTTCGCAATTTAACCTATAAAAATTTGATTATACGAAATGTCAATTCTGAATTTTAATTTACTGCATAAACGACGTTGTTTTAGTTTAGTTTCTTAATTTAGTTGCTCAATTAATTTCATAATTTACATGCTGCATAAACCCAGTATAAATATTCTAATATTTGATAATCGTTCCCTTTAAATGCGATTTTTTTCTTGTGCTCGATAACGTTCCACAAATTACAATGGGGTATTCAACCATTACAAAGAAATAGTAAACTTTAATAATTATAAGATAGCATACTTTAATTTAATAATTTTAGTAAAATAAAAATGATGAAATATTACTTCCAATAAAAATTCTTCATTATTATAAACGCAACGACATAGGCCCTATCGGTTAAGGCGGATTTATGCAGCCATTTTCATTTACATTTACCTTTTAATTTAATTTTCATTTAATTCTCATTTATAATTTTGAAATTTACCTATTCATACAAAAATATATAACAAAAATAAATGAAAATGAACGCATGCGCACATATAGAAATACGCTGACAGAAGATGAACGTCATAGCCCGACTTTCATTGGAATAAAGTTTATTATAATAAAAATGTTCAACAATAGTGACAGTGAAGAAGTTATGAGTTTAGTTTTGAACGTGTTAATCGCAATAAAAAACCGTAAAAAAATACGATAACGGAGATACATAATGACATACGAGGTCTGTCCCAAAAGTATCCAACCTTCCTTCATATCTTCGCGCCTGACAATTTTAGCGCCCTCTGCCAGGTACGAGTGTCAACTGTAAAGCTTCACGAACTTCCTAGATGCCGCAGTTTTCGTCGGGTCGCCTTAGTTTACTTGCAGCATGCGTTTGTTTACAAAGTATTTTTTACGTTTGTCGCATTTTGCTATTGTAAAAAATGACGGAAAGATCGGAACAACAAATTTGCATTAAATTTTGGTTAAAACTCAAAAAGAGTTGTGTGGAGACCATCGAAATGATAAAGACGGTATTTGGGGACGAGTGTATCAGCAAAATACAAATAAAAGACTGGTATAAACGGTTCAAAGATGGGCGCGCATCTGTTGATAGTAACCCACGTTCTGGGCGGCCTTCGACGACAAAAATATCGAACGTGTGCAACTTGTGATCAATGAAGATCGTCGATTGACTGTGCGATAACTAGAATATGATCTGGGAATACCGAAAACTAGTGTTTGGAAGATTTTAACTACAAAATTGCAAATGGTTCGTGTGTGTGCGAAATTCATTCCGAAATTGCTAACGGTGGAATGACATAAGACCAGTTTAACTATGAATTCCTCAATCTGACATTCCTGGGAAGAGCTGAAACGATTTTGGTAACAATTGAACAACCGGAAGTAATAGTTTTTTAAAAAAATTTGAAGAACAAAATTCTACATCTGATACATTTAAATTTTTATTATATCTTCTGTAAATTTAGAGATAAAGACGCTATAATATATAGAATATCGGGATATAACAAGTCGAGTAGGCGAAACTACACTAAGGAAACCAGTTGACAAATTCAAATGTTTATAACATAATTTGTAAATGACAGATATCAGTGTCAAAAATCAAAGTTTTAGTTACATTCTGAAAACTTTTTCTGGGAAGTAGGTACATTTAATCTTTCTTATTGTTTTATTAATTAAATATTTAAAATTATAGGTAACCTGATATATCCATTACAAATACCGCCAATCTTGTTAATGAATTGGAAGAATATCTGACATGGGAACTTCCTCATACAATGAAATATAGATATAATTAGAATTATATGTGTGCAGAAGACATGTTAAATACAATAAAAAACAATATTTGGGTAAAGTTCTGTAATTTTTTTGTTACAAAACGACGGTTCGATAGCGAAGTGCAATACATTACTTATATAACATAAAATGGAAATGGCGAGAGGTCTTGTGCAGGACACAACAAATTTTTATTAATAAATTTTATTCCAATGAAAGTGGGGTTATGACGTTCATCATCTGTCAGCGTATTTCTATAAGTGCGTTTACTTTTTACTTTCATTTATTTTTGTATGAATAGGACATTTCAAAATTATAAATGAGAGTTAAATGAAAATTAAATTAAAAAGTAAATATAAATGAAAATGGCTGTATAAATCCGTCTTAATTCGAATTTTAACTTCGCGTTTGCCCCAATACTCCTAGATTTTTATATATTAGAAAAAAATTAGTAGAATACCCCATAGCCTCCATATTTTAGACACTTTTCTTGATGATATACCTAACCTATTTTACAAGTTCTTCTCTTATTATTCAATTATTATTGTAGGCTCTTGTTTAATATTAATCTCAAACGGAGTTACTTCTTCATCGCTTTCTTCATCTGATTGGTAACTGCTTTGAAGAACTCTCTTCCATCTTCTTTGCATTTTGACAAAGTTCCCTTTCGAATCGAGACCCACAGTAGCTGCTGTTCGTCGAAAACACTTCCCCGTGTATGTCTTTGGATTGGGAAGCCTTAAATACAAAGCGATTTGTCGGGGAAAGCTGGAAAATTTGTTGATTCCTACGACTTGTTTCGTGCATTTCCCTTTCTGGTAGTTTAAGAAGAAACTCTTTTCGGATGTCTTGGGGCGTAGGTTCATGTATTTTTTGCAAATACTGTAAAAATAGCCGATGACACTGAATTTTATATCGCGTACTTTAATGATTAATGATGTGTTGGTGTCTTGAATGTCGTTTACTGATAATTCTCGGAATTCTTCACGGCGAAATGCTCCTATTATTCCTATTATCATGGCGACCTGTACCAAATTTTTAATTTTTATTAAGTTCAATTTACTTTCGGATAAATACAAGGATCATTTGAAAAGTTACAAAGTTCCTATAGTGAAAAAAAAACCTTATAAAATGAAATACCGAGAGTTTTTTTTTTATCAGTGAACATAGGCGTATGTCATTACCATAGTTACATTTAAAATGATTGACAGCAATGCATTATCGCGTTTTTTTAAAACTGGACATTGGACGTGACATTTAGTATATCTGTCAATGTCATCAAATTGTCATACTTCAAAATGTATACAGTTAAAGAAAAGTCAAATTGTAAATTGGAGTAATTATAACGAGTCTACAACAAGTTTCTGACTTATGTGCATTAACTTTTAATAAGCGACCCAGTCCAACAACTATAAGAAAAATTTACAATGGCTACAGAAGTAAAGGATGCGTCAATAAACAGCACAAGAAGAAAATCAGACCAAGTACTGTAGTTAATAGTAAGAAACAAGAAATTATGCAATTAATTGAAAGTGACAACACCCTGTCAACAATTTTTTTTCTGAAATTAAGAATACTAGTATACAAGGTTTTAAGACAAGAACATTTTAAGAGTTTTAAATATCAAAATCACCAAGAGTTATTACACAACGATATAGAACGAAGAAATATCTTTTGCGAAGATATGATGAACAAAATTAATAGTGGGGAAATATTACTGGATCGAATTTTATTTACGGATGAAGCGACATTTTATATTAATCAGGAAGTAAATTCACAAAATTGCAGGTGTTGGAGTCGTCAAAATTTTCACTTATATCTGCACCCAACGCTGGATAGGACGTGGTGGAGAAGTGGAGTGGCCTGCAATGCCACCAGATCTTGCACCAAACGATTTTTTTTTCTTTGGGGCCATTTAAAAAAATGTATTTACAATGGTGACAAAATTAATACTGATCAATTAAAAAATAGGGATAAAATATAATTTATATTAATTATTTCTTGCCTTAGGCTTATGTCAGAGTATAGAATTATACTATACAATTTGAACTTTTTCTTCAACTGTATACATTTTGAAATATGACAATTTGATGACATTGACAGATATACTAAATGTCACGTCCTATGTCCAGTTTTAAAAAAAAACGCGATAATACATTGCTGTCAATCATTTTAAATGTAACTATGGTAATGACATACGCCCATGTTCACTGATAAAAAAAACTCTCGGTATAACCTGTACAAATTATTGGGTGTTATTTACTTTTAAAAAAGGAAGAGAAAAAAAATACTATACTCTGTTTTTAAACTATAGTCAGTAACTAGAAATTCTGGTGAGAAAATCAAAGCCTGTGATTGGCTGCTGAGCTATTTCGTGAAGCCGCATTTAACCAGACGAAATTTCAAGTTAACCTTCAAACGTAATTGAAACGTCAAACTCTCAGTAGTTGTCAAATCACTTGTTGAATTTGCACGTGTTTTTTGTTTCATTTCTCTTTTTGTGATATTTCACGAATAAAAACAGTTATAATATACCGAGAGTTTTTTTTTATTAGTGAACATGGGCGTATGTCATTACCATAGTTACATTTAAAATGATTGACAGCAATGCATTATCGCGTTTTTTTTAAAACTGGACATAGGACGTGACATTTAGTATATCTGTCAATGTCATCAAATTGTCATACTTCAAAATGTATACAGTTAAAGAAAAGTGAGCATCTACGTTTGAAAATATTGTGGAGTAATTTCTATACCCTCCTCGTTAGTAGAGTAAGTAGAACATCACTTTGGAGTAAACTCTGGCTGTTTTGTAACAGGTTGAGTAAACTCTGAGAGTAAGGATATTAGTTTTGAAACGACTTTGAATAATTTCGTACTCTAAGAGTAGGATTTTGGAACGCAGCCCAGGCAGTGACTCTGTCAGCGTTAGCCAATAGTAATAAAGATTTCCGAGCATGCGTATAATTGCCGGTTGGGTGTTTGTGAGAGATAGACTTATGCAGAAATGATATTTCCATTTCACAGTGTTTCCTTCACCTACTCTTATGGGAAAGATACGAGCATTAGCAATATATTAGTTAATAGGTATATGGTTACCAGTTTACTTGTATATTTATAGACTTAGGCTTAATATTTTGAAACTAGTCAACATTTTTTTCATTTTTACTAATAAAATATTACATACAGTGCAAAAATGCATAAAAAAGGTACTTGATAAACGCAATAGTTTTGATTATGAACTTTTCAAATAATCCTCTTACAAAAAGAAAAAAGTAGATATTGTTATTACCTTAGTTAATAAATACTTTTCGTCAGGTGCAAAATTTATAAAAGCAAGTATTTGTTCTGGAGTAAAGACCGAAACTTCTGTTTTCGTCAATTTCTGGTCTATCGTCTGTTGTTTTATAAACTTGCTAATATCTTCATATTTTGCTATATCTATATTATGTTTCACCAGTAATGTAGATCGCAAAATTGAATACATTGTAACCACTGTAGAACATTTAAATTTATCTGCTAATAATTTGTTGAAATATTTCATTATATCTGGTTCGGAGAATGTTTCTATTTTATTTTCTGTCCGCCAATCCATAAAACGTGAATATGTTGTCTCATATTTCTGTTTGGATTTTTCTGATAGTTTAGTCCGAATATACACTTCGTTATTTGATGTAGTTTGCTTATCTTCTTCTTTTGATTCCATCATTTGACATGTGCTATTAAAATAAAATAATTTTTGTAGTATTAATTCTGTATTGACTGATTTGAATAATTCGCCATTTTGGATGTATGCGCCTTGGCAGTTTTAAAACTAGCAAAACTTTATAAAAATTGAAAGTAAGCTGTAGTTCTATAAAGTTTTAAGTCGTTTTTCTTTTTTAATATTCTATGTGTAACAAATACTATACTTTTACTACGACTGCAAATTAAGACAGCAGAAATACAGAAACCCACTTTGTAGGTTATTTATTTGTACATAATGACAGCTGTCACTAGTGAAGCTAACCTCCGCCCGTACTTAACGAATCAGTTGTTAGTGGTTGCTAGCTTGACGCCGTGTCCAATATTATGGAAACCGTAGCTTGTCATTTAACATAACAACGGAAGTACAAAAAAATATATAATAAATACATTTCAAATAATTTTCGTTGTCAATAATTGGACATATATATATACCGAGAGTTTATTTTATCAGTAAATATAGGGTATATCATTGTCATAGTTACGGTATGAATGTTTGACAGCAATGTATTGAAGCGTTTATATTATGAGTAAACATAGGCGTTTAACATGGGAAGCAGTTTTTTGTAAATACAAAGTGTCAGGCAAAAAATCTAACCATGCTATTGAACATGATAATAGTACATTACATCTTGTACATTATTTAATATTAATTACTTTAATAATATTGCAAAAATTGCAATAAATTACAAAAATTGTCAATTAAATAATTGTTTCAGTTTTTTATTATGCAATATGAAAAGATTTACAAATATCTCCGTGGCGCAGTGGACATAATACTAAAGTCTGAAACTTTTGGTTGGGGTTCGATTCCCCGTTGGACTAATTATTTTATATTTTTTTACATAAAAATTGTTGAACTTTTAAAAATCAGTTCATATTTCCATATTACAATAATTTAAAAATAATAATAACATTGTAATAAATAAAGAGAAAATAATTGAGAATAATTGATTACAATAATCAAAATATTGATGCAATAACAATGCATTGTATTTCCTTTGATATTAATAAAAATAACTGAAATATAATAAATTTGTGCAAATATTATGTCTTTACTGTATTTATCAAATAAAATACAATGCATTGTTATTATATTAATATTTTGTTTATTGTAATCAATTATTCTCATTCATTTTCTCTTTATTTATTACAATGTTATTATTATTTTTAAATAATTGTAAAATGGAAATATAAACTGATTTTTAAAAGTTCAACAATTTTTATGTAAAAAAAAAAATAATTACACCAATCGTACCCCAACTAAAACTTTCAGTCGCTACTGTTATAAGACCACTGCGCCACGGAGATATTTGTAAATCTTTTCACATTGCATAATAAAAAACTGAAACAATTATTTATTTGACAATTTTTGTAATTTAATGCAGTCTTTGCAATATTATTAAAGTAATTAATATTAAATAATGTACAAGATGTAATGTACTATTATCATGTTCAATAGCATGGCTTTATTTTTGGCCATACACTTTGTATTTACAAAATACTGCTTCCCATGTTAAACGCCTATGTTTACTCATAAAATAAACGCTTCAATACATTGCTGTCAAACATGCATACCGTAACTACGACAATGATATACCCTATGTTTACTGATAAAATATACCCTCGGTATATATATGGGTAATAAGCATTTTAATAAACTAATTTATAAGTAACTACGTATATTAATAAACTAAGATATGTTTATTTATAAAGTATTTTATTTAAAAAGTGAAATTAATAGTTATTTAATGATCAGCAAGTGTGTTAATAAAGGCGATATAATCAAGACACGCGTTTCACAGACAATTAACCTTCAATTAATTGTCATAACCAACGACGAAATATAACTAGACAAAACATTCCCTATCCCTCTTCACTGAATGTTTTGATTTCGGCTGGCCAGAAAGAGACAGAGATATGTTTTATCTAGTTCGTGAATTTCTCACTAGAGGCCACTTGAACATATCAGTGTAATTTGACATTTGCGGCTTTATTTTTGAGTGAAACGTTGGTTTTTATTTAATACCAAAGCTTATAAATAATTAAATAAACAAAACATATTGGATATTTTTATAAATTAATTTTACGTTTAAATTCATTTGGCAATACGGACAAGGCACACAAACTGTAATCTTGGCAACCTTGTTGGGGTGGGCCATACAAGCAAATGTCAAAGCCCGCGTCTCATATGCAAAATGGATGCGTTTTTATAAGTTTTTTACAGATTTACAGATTTGACCTGTAATCGAAATATATGTTTAACTTGATGTATATTCTAAAAAACTTTCTATTCTAAAATGTCAACGATATTGCGCCTCTAGTAAGAAATTCTCTAACTAGATAAAACATATCTCTATCTCTGTCTGGCCAGCCGAAATCAAAACAAATGAAACTATGTTTTGTCTAGTTATATTTGGTCGTTGGTCATAACGGTGACACAACCTCTTTTTGTAAAAATAAAATCAAATACAAATTCATAAATTATAGTAAAATTATGGTCGTAGAAAAAGTATAGTACATTGCTCGAGTTGTAAAGCCATTACGTGCGAATGAATTACACACTAGCCTGACGGCTCGTGAGTAACTCTTCCATTCGCACATAATAAGCTTCTTATGGTGGGTTTATGCTCCCAAAATTTAAGAATAAAAATAAGAATAAGAATAGTGATAAAGTTAAAACAGTTATAACATACGACTCGGTTTATGCTGCAGAAATAAGAATAAGGAATAAGAAATAAGAATAAGGAATAAGCCAAAGTTCGTTTACTTTTAACTTTACGCCTTATTCTTATTCCTGTAAGCGAAGAGCGCATGCGTGTCAACTGTCAAATACTTCAAACAAAAAAATTGGTCATTCACATTGACGTATTATAACTAACGTTAGTTATAATACGTCAATGGTCATTCATTATTCATTCATAATAATCGGTGTTGGCGAAACATAATTATGTCAAATTTAGTGATGGATTCTCTTCTTTCCCAATTAATTGAATTAATGCAGACAAAATAAATTTTGATTGTACTTCATTTTAACAAATTAAAAAATAATAATAATAAAATTATAAATCTTATAAATGTCAAATCAATGCTACTACCACTATGAGAATAATAAATGTAACTACTTTTCACTAACCTAAAAACTTTAATATCACTACTCTTATTCTTATAACTGGCAGCATAAACACCACTTATCGTAATGTTTAAAATTATTCTTAACACTATTCTTATTTTTATTCCTATTCTTAAATTTTTCAGCATAAACCCACCTTTACAACTCGAGCAATGTAATATACTATTACGTAATTCAGTTTTGTAAAGATTTTTACAAAACTCATTTTGTATCAATTAAGTAAAAAGTGATACTTCACTTCAAAAAAAGTTAGGTAAAATTGATCTTTTTAAAACGGAATTAGATAAAAATTGTTACGATTTTGTTCACTTTCACATTTCTATAGCGTTACACAAAATTACAGAATCGCACTAAAAAAGTCGTAATGAAAAGAAATTACTTATGGCCAGTTGCGCTTAGGGCCGGTTTTTCAATCTCTGGTTAAAATTTTAACTACGAGTTAAATAAACAAAATTGAAACGAAATGAACTGTCAAATGACACGTTTATCATTGCTGTCAACAAAACGATGCAATATTGTTTACTTAACTAGAAGTTGAGAAACCGGCCCTTATAGTTAAATTTTAACTATTGGTTAAATTGAAAATATCGTATCGAAACGAAATGTCAAATGAGTTATTAAATATTACTGTCAAAATGATACGCACTTTTTCTTGTTAATCTGTAGTTAAAACTTTAACTACAAGTAAATGGCTATTACAGATTTTTCACAAACGTATGCGAAACAAATATCAAAGGTACATTAGTATATCCAAATCATTCAAGCAGCCAATGCACGTCATCATTTAGTGTAAAAACCTTAATATATTAAAATCACTAATAGTGAAAAATGAAATAAAATTTCAATCATTTTTAACCGTCAAAAAGTGTATAGCCTTATATAATTATTATTATGATGAATAGTAGAGTTCATTAATTATCGTATATGACATGAATAATATATAAATAATGTACATCTACGTCATATTATTCGTTTAAATGTTGCTATAGTTGGCAACATTGATAATTTGTATGTTTATACTGTCAAAGTTATTATTTGAAAAATATTTGTATCGTGTTTGAAACATTTTTGTGCGTTTTAAAGGTCTATTTATAATAAAGTAATGTTAAACGCAACGCAACGACACAACGTGACCGTTAACGCAAACACAAAATCTGTGAATCTGCCAAAGGTAGCACTTCTAATCAATCAGAAGAATTTGGTATATTTCTTTGAAATTCAGCTCACTTTTATTTATGGCCTTTATATGGCATACATAAGTATAAATAAGGTTAGTATTATAAAATAATTTAAATAGAAATGGACAGTAACGAAAATATAGTATTTATTTTGTAGATGTGACAGTTCATGAACATGTCGATAATATAGATTGCAATCTGTATAACTCTTTTCATAAAGATTCTAAAATCTCTGCAAACGTAGCAGTACATGACGTCACACATATAGTTACTTTTATTCAATTTTTATTAATGACGTGCATTGGCTGCTTGAATGATTTGGGTATACAGCGGTGATATTTTTTATCAAATGTTATGCACCTGTTATCATCTGTCACATATGAATTATTGAAATATAATTTTGACATTATTTTGAAAAAAAAGTTGTCACGTGATCTCCAGCCATTCACTCTGTATAAATTTCTTGCAGTAAACTTAATAATTGAAATATACTTGTAATTATAAAGTATGTAGACATACAGTATTTATAATATTAATTTATTTTTTGTTAATATAATTTAGAAATAGCATACACTTCAAGAACATTTATGCCCGGTTGCACCGACGTTTCTTAAATTTACACTTAGTAAAACTGAACTTACATTAAGTATCCCTTAATTTTTATCTACTGTTGCACACATATTTTTTTTAATAACCTTAAGTAAGTGAAGTTTATATATTTTTAAGCTGTTTAAATTGTACTTTTAGTAAAATTATTTATAAAATTTAGGGATTTTTCACAGTTGATTTTGTTTGTGTCAAAGTTTGGAGGTTATATTGGTAAGTTCAATTCAAAATTCAAAAAGAATTATAGTTTTTAAAATTGAAGTGTAATTAAATATATTCATTGTTTTTATCAAAAATGGCATTAGACGAAAAAAGAAAGCGAACACGAAGTGCTAACTACAGCAACGATGAAAGATGCTTATTATTAAGTCTTCTCAATTCGTATAAACTTATAATTAAAAACTGTTCTGAGTTCTCATAACTTCAGCATTGGTTGTGGGGAACTTTATAAAAAGTGGAGCTAATCGAGCTATTGCTTTAGATACTCGTTTTACAATTCTTGAAACAGTGGACTCATGTACACGGTACACCACTGAAATCTCCTATTGTCAATAAGTGCCCTCCTGTTGCAAATACTCGTAAACAAACTAATAATTGGTTTATAGGCGACACACTGTTATTGCTAAAATAAAAATTTTGTAATTATATATTCATAATTAAATTAATAAGTAAAATATTGAAAGAAAATTGAATGCAATACTTACATGTCGTTATAAAATTCAATATTATTTTCTATTAAAATCAACAATTCCAATACTGTATATTTAGTTAATCAAAACCGTTGAAAAAAAATCATGATCAGAAAAAGCATGAAAATGATCAGATCTGTCGTATATTTGCTTTGGTACTCCGTATATATTTAAATTCAACGCATCTAAATCGTCATCATCGTCAATAAAATCAATAACTTCCATGATTCTGATAGAAATTAAAAACGTTTGTATTCAATATAACCTCACTACTTACTTAAGTGCAAGATAAACTGTCAATTTCGGAGGCTTAAATTTATGGAAGCCTTAAGGTATTTATAGAGAGTTTAGCGCACGGTGCAACGAAATAAAACTAAACTTAAGGCTAAACTAAACTTAAATCCTTAAGTGGTGTCGGTGCAACTGGGCATTAGATCCACAAGAAAAAAAATGTGGAATAGCCTATTAATTTATCAGAAATGCTTTTTAAAACTGCCACAGCATAATTCACACACATTTTTCCCAAAATGGCGCATAATTCCTATCATAATTTTCAACACTATACTAACACATTTGGTTGCACTTGTTGTTCTCCTGTTTCAATAGAACAAAATTCAAAAGGCGTTATTTCTTCCACATCACTATCCACATCATCTTCATTATTATCCGTCGATTCTATCGGTATTACCTCTTCCTCACTTTCGATATCATTGTCATTATCATCATTTTCAATATCAATTGTGTTGTAATTACTTTGAAGAACTTTTTTCCATCTTCGTTTCATTTTGATGAAATTTCCTTTTGAATCGAGACCTACTGTAGCTGCAGTTCTTCGGAAGCATTTTCCAGTGTACGCTTTTGGGTTTGGGAGTTTTAAATACGTGGCGATTTCTTGCGGCATACTAGAGAATTTATTTATGCCTACGACTTGCTTTGAGCATTTTCCATTTCTGTAGCTGATGAAAAAGCCTTGCTCGTATATAAGAGAGCGAAGATTGATATATTTTTTGCATACGTTGTAATACTGACCGGTTATAGTTAGTTTTGTATCACGTATTTGGATGATTAAAGTATTGTTTACATCCAAAATGTCGTTAATTGTTATTTTTCGTAAGTCGTCACGAAATAATGCACCAGTTACTCCAATAATCATTACGACCTGTATCAAATTTTTAACCATATAAAACTGGACACGTTTTTAAAATTTAATATTTCACAGAATGTTCATGCAAGAGACTTTAATAAAACAAAATTAATTAGCATAATAATATATATACAAATTAAATTCGTACGATTTGTTCATTATTCAGCTTTTTCTAAATTTAGTACATTTTTTTCCTTCCAGTGGGAGCTTTCACGCAAAACTATTGTAGATGGCAGTAGAGTTCCAGTCCCAAGTACTTTCAATTATATTATATTTGTGGATTGTTTGCTGCTTTTACTACTGTTTTACTATTGTAATTCTTTAATACAGCATTTTAAAACTTTATATAGGTTATTTTCAACCGCCATTACGTATCTGACATTTCAATGTCAATATGGTGAGGGTAAAAAAATTTGCTTTGGGTTTGCAACAATGAAGCTCCCATTCAAACGAAAAATGACGAATGGAAAAATTTAAAGTTTTACAACTTATGCTATATTTTTTCTTTGAACTCATAGTTAAATTAATAAGTTTAATCAGAGACTATATTTTGAAAATAATTCAGTAAATAAATAAAATATGTCATCCAGGTTTATTACCCATTTCTGGGTGTGCCAGTCTGCTTATATTATAGCAGATATTAGTAATGATGATACGAGCCTTGCGCCAAAAGACTTGGCCTACATCTATCATCTTTTTATTATAATTTTTCGTATAAAAGAAAATAGGGCTGTTGCAAGAATTTTTATATAACTTCTAAGTATTAAATTTGAAAAGATATTATTCTTTAAAGAGCCTCAAATTTGAAAATATCACGAAATATCCTTTAGATATTTTACAATTAATTTTTGAAATTTGGATAAAATTTTGAATGTCACGTGATCTGAAACAGAATGTGACGTCAGAGTACATACATCTTCAGCGGTTCTAATGTGTCAAGTGTATTGTCAAAGTTGTCAAACAAGTGTCAAATACGAATCACGACCAGAACTTTAAAGTAAAATATATTATCAATTTATATAATAAATTCAGTTTTTATATCTTATTTTACCTCAATTCTTTAACACCCCTTATTTCGGTAGCAGTAAAACAATCATTCTGATATAAATTCAGCCATCATCCAGCTATCGACCTTCGGTTAATTGTCCGATTTAGCTTGAGTGTAATTTGAATTAGCCATTATTACTTTATTATTCATTTACAATGAGCAATGTCAGTGTCAAATGTCAAATTAAAAGATTTTATTATTAACATATGACAAACTTTAGCCTGCGTTTATTTATATAAATAATATGAATAAACGTAGGTGATGGAAAAACTATTTTCCTATTGGCTATTAATGATGTAATGTATGTGCTTCTACGTCACAGGAGTGGGGGGCAGTTTTTCAGGACGCCAATCTTTTTATTTAATTATTTCCCCAAATAACAACAAATTATTAAAATAAAAATTATTACTAAGAAAATCATTCCATAAACTTTCATTTAAAATAGATTTTGAAAAATGTGAAACAGGCTCATTGTTTACACTTATTCAATTATTGCAAATTTGTGCACTTTAGTATGCGCGCGCTAGCTCAATGTACTCATAATTGTAGAATCCTGTATTAAAAGTGACAGATATTTACTTAAAACTATTTTGTATTTGGATTCTTCTTTTAAATAATCCGTTCTTGTTATGTTTTTATAGTTTACCAAAGGTTGAAAGAAGAAGAGAATAATAAAATTTAAGTCTAAATTAAAACAAATATTTGTCTGGGCAAATCATGTTGAGAAAAATGAATTTTTAATTATACAACAGCTAAAAATGATAATAATTAACATTGTTTCATGTGAATTTGACTTTATAATTACTCTTTTACGTCAGAAACACAACAAAAAATTGTAACTGTCAGTGAAGTCATCAAAATTATCGGCGGCAACCGTTCATAGCTAGGATGCTGCCATCTACGTTAAGCTTTGCCCGCCTGCTCCCATTATTTTGGGACAGGGTTCGTATATCTGTAATTGTACTGTAGCGTGCGTTTTCCAGGCGTCTCGGATTCTCAAAGCTGAAATGTCATGAAAGCAATAGGGGTTTCCAAATTTTTTTCATTGTTAAGGGCCGTTTTAATAATAAACTTTATTTTCAATTTAATACTTTAAATTAAAATTGTTTTTGTTTTCATAATATAACTTTAGCACTGTAGCGGGTACTGTAGCATTACTTTAAAATAAAGATAAAGTCTTAAAGTAAGCCTTATTGGCGGCACTAGAAATCTCCAGTCCATATTTATGTGACGGCAAGTATAAAACTGACAATTCCTAAATTGGTAGAATCTTTAAACCTCTTACTAAAGTTTCAATAAATGAGACTAAAATGGATGGCGCTTGTGACGTCATCTACACCAGCACGTCACATACATGGTAGAAACTAAATTTTAAGGGCTCGATTTAAATACATTAAAGTTCCATTTTGATATTAGGGTAATAAAAATAAGAAAACTAATAATAAGTAATTTTTTAAAGCTATTATTATTCAATTCCAACCGAAACTTAAAAACTATTTCCAATTTAAAATAGCACAAGTAATCGTGTGGTGCTCTCTCCACGAAATCTTTGAGATTCCGAAAGGAGACGCCTAATAAATGGTACGCACGCTACAGTACAATTACAGATATACGAACCCTGCCACAAATAATTGGCCTACATCCTTTTGTTCTTTACAAGGCAACTAGACTTTTATTCTAATAACTCAAAAGTAAGTTCAGTAATAATAATTGAATAAGTGTAAACAATTTTCTTTTATACGAAAAATTATAATAAATGGATGATAGATGTAGGCTAAGTCTTTTGGCGCAAGGCTCGTATCATCATTACTAATATCTGCTATACTATAATATAAGCAGAATGGCACACCCAGATATAGTGCGCTTCACGTAAGCAAATAGCACTTGAGAGCCGACTGTTCTTACATGCATGAAGACCCAGTCTTACCTTCTCTGATTAAAGTTTTAACTACCAGTTAAATAAACAATATTAAGGGCCGGTTTTTCAATCTTTGGTTAAAATTTTAACTTCTAGTTAATTAAACAATATTGCATCGTTTTGTTGACAGCAATACGCATTTACGAAAATTCTACCGGTGAACTGTTACCGGTATACAGGGTGTAACAACATGATATGTCACAAATACGTGGACGTGTTTTAGTAACAAAAACAAGAATAAAAGTCCTTTAAACTTTTGCCCTACCTTGATTCGTTTTCAAGTTACAGGATTGTGTTCTCGCACGCTACAATGCATTTGAATCCGGTAGGCCATGAAAACAAAATCCAAGATATTAGACAAGTGTCAGTTTGCTTAAGCTTAATACGTATTGTGTTAACTTAAACAGTTATTTTCCAATAATGGCACCTGTTACATTTACTAATGAAGAGTCGCATACAGCATAGTTGTAGAACAATTTCAGAAACCCCGGGACTTTTCGAACGAGTTCGGAGATCACTATTACGCAGAGCCGAAGCCTGCATTCAAGTGCAAGGACGTCACTTTGAACAATTAGATATTAGATGCCAATAAAATAATAATAAAATAATAGATGTTATAAAATATAGCCTTTTTTATCGAAAAATTTTAACATCCTGTAACTTGAAAACGAATCGAGGTATGGCAAAAGTTTAAAGGACTTTTTTTCTTGTTTTTGTTACTAGAACACGTCCACGTATTTGTGACATATCATGTTGTTACACCCTGTATATTGGTAAAAAGCTGTTCATCAGGTTACAGCTGCCGGGATAGATATTTTAAGAACGCAAGTGGTAAAAAGGTACATTTATAAGCTATGAATTTACCAGCTGAATTACTCGATCCACAAAACATGGATCCGGTAGATGGATCTGGTAGATATGGTATAATTTTCGAACACGGTCACTATCAATCACTTGTGTTTTCGAACGCAGTCGGTAGATGTGGTATCTACTGGTAGAATTTTCGTAAATGCCCAATGATAAATCTGTCATGTGACAGTTCATTTCGTTTCAGTTTTGTTTATTTAACTATTAGTTAAAATTTAAAATTTTAACCAGAGGTAGTAAGATTGGCCCTAAATAAATAATTTATATTCGTGAAACCAAACTTTATCAATACTAAATATTTTTATCTGTAAAATTGTACTACTAGTATACAGTATAACCTCGATTATGCGTACGCTTTTTAACGGGTCCGCGGGTAATTCGTGCATCCAAAATATTCGTTAATCGTGCGATTGATAATCAATTGCGAATAAAAATTGTTTGCGATGCTCTGTTGTGAATTCTTAAAAGTATTTTGTTATTTTACCAAATTTTTCCACGTTGTTTTATATGATGTTTATAATTTTATTTAAAATCGTCACTACAGTAATCCATTATACGACGATTTCATGCAAATGCAGTGTTGCCAACCTTATAATAATGAATGTATAAATAAAATAATTTAGGGAGGTGTACAATATATAATAGTAAATTTGTACGTAAATGACAAAAAATATGTGCAAGAAGAACGAACTAAACAATTCTGATGAAGAAGATTCAAATTGAAACATAATTTTGAGTGTTCTTTACGATAACCTCAATGTTTGGAGTTTAGCAACATTAATAGCCGATGATCATGGTTTAAATTGACAATATTGCATCGAAGTGAAATGTCAAATGAATTATAATGCATTAGTCAAAATTTCGATTTGCATTTTTTTGTTTAACCGTAGATTAAACGTGATTTAAATTAATTTCATGTTGGTGCAATTGGGCATAACTGTCAGACATAAACATAACCTATAAAAATTAAATATTCCTTTCATTTTCACAAATTTTCGATTTCAAATAATACTTAATATGCAACTCGGTACTGAAGTTCCATTCTATCACTCATATGGTTTATTTTCCTCGGCTTTACGGCCTCGGTAACTAAATTCCATATTCGTGATAAAAAGAAGAACTTCAGTAGCTTGATACATAAATAACTATTATATGATGTATTATGTAACTTTTTTTAGAGAAAAAACTATAATGTATGTAAATGAGTTTTATTCATTCATTTGCAACATTTTTATTATCAATGTTTTTCAGTTATCCCTCACGAGCTCGATCCCGATGGACACGAATAATTGAGGTTCTACTGTACCTGAATATTACAAATTACTAAATCGAAATCAAAACATAATTGAATATCACTTATTTTTGTCAATTTATTTAAAAACTGGCAACTATTTTTTTTGTTTTTGAAAACAATCTGACTAATGAGAGGGTAGAATTTATTTACCTTTCTACACAAAAGTTTTCTTACGAAGAATATATAACAATATATAAAATAACAAGAAAAAGAATATGTATATCATATATTTTGATACAATTTCACAAAAATCAAATTTTACAATTTTGTTGTACATATTAATAAATGAAATTTAGATGCACTGTATGCCGTTCACGATAGCGAGAGAATTTTGAACTAAATCCCAAAAAGAGACAAGTCATTTTATTGGACGGAAGTCGAACCAATTGTTTTAGAATTAGTTCAAAATTCTCTCGTTATCGTGCACAAATTATAGTAAAAAAATTTTGTAATAAAAATTGTTTGTGATAAATTTTAAAAATGTTTTATTAAAATCTCTAGCATGTTTAATCATGAAATATAATAAAAAATATCTATTTTTTATCCATCCTACCTTAGTTAGTAAATAATACTCATCGGGTGCATTATTTATGAAATAATGCATCTGTTCTGGCGTGAAAACTTCTGATTTGGTCGGCTTATAATCCTTTGACTGTTGTTTCAAAAACTGATAAATTTTATCATTCTTTCCAATGTCGACATCGTGATGAACAAGCAACGTTGTCCTCAGAATCGAATACACTGACATCAATGTAGAATATTTCCGCTTATCTGCTAACAGTTTATTGAAGTACTCCATCATATCCGTTTCCGTGAATGTCTCTATTTTGTTTTCTTGGCGCCATTCCATGAAACGGAGGTATACCATCTCGTATTTCTTTTTGGAACTATCGGGGAGTTTCGGTTTATTATTAAATGCTTCGCTGATTGATGGTTTTTGTTTATCCTCTTCTTTTGAGTCCGTGTTTTTATATGAACTATTAAAATAAAACAGTCTTAATAACATTAATAGTAGATCTTCAAAACACTAAACTATAAAACACTTTGTACAGTTCACTTGGGGAACGAATTTCACTATTTTGATAAGAATTTAAACTTTAAAAACGCGATATTCAACCATCACTGTATGTTCACAAATATAACATAGTATTATTGCTATTAATATTGTATTCACAAGTATAGCAGAATTTATAAAATAACCGGTCGCAATGGGGTCCTATACCATTTTTCTTTTATTTTTTTTTTCCTGTAAGAACAGGATAAAATAAGAATTTTAGTGCAAACGCGACTTAAAAATTTTACGTAATAAGCGAGATATGAATTTTTAAAGTTTAAGAATTTGTGCGTGACGTAGCGGGTACTAACGAGTGATCGACAAACAATGGGACAAACTGTTAGTTATACTGGAAACAATTTTTTTCATGTTTGCATAGCTGAAATGTTTTTATATAAAAACTTATACGTTATATTTACGAAGAAATTATTATTAAGTATAAATAACATAAATAATAAGCATTTAACAATGATTTCTTCCAAATAAATTACAGAACATTGAAACAGTTTGACAATATTATTACACAAAGTATGACGACGGATGGCGCTAATGTTTGCCTGTTTTGAAGTTTCAATGTTAATTTAATTAATATTATTATTAATTTAATTCATATTACAAATTGATTTATTTATAAATACATGATTATTTACTAGATGTTATAATTAAACAAATTCATCAAACACAAAATTGTTAAATGTTTTGTTAGGTTATAGAACATCATGACATTTCATATTCTTTCAAAGGTGACCGCTACAGACGCGCGAATCTTCTTTTTAAAATCAGGCGACCAATCAAATTCTTAGTACCTAACACGTCATACCCAATTAGTAATCAACTTCAATCGCTTGTAGTTTGTGACCTAGTTAATATTTAAAGAAATTTTTTTCACTAATACTCATTAATTTATGTATATTTTCGTCTTCTTATTTAAGATAGTTAAAATATGACTATGGTATAGGACCCTATTAAATAAAATTTTCCATTAATCGTTTATTATACTTCATTTCACGTACGAAAATAGCAGATGGCGCTTAAGAGTCGACCGTTTTTACATGCACTAAATAAATAATTTAAATTCGTGAAACCAAACTTTGCCAATAATAGAAATATTTTTATCTGTAAAATACACGAGTCCTGAATATCAAAATTTCATCAAATATCACTTAATTCTGTAGATTTTATTTGATAATTGACAGCTGACAAATGATATTTCTTTTTGCTTTTGTGAACTACAGTACCGGCCAAAAATATATCACCTTTATGTTTTTTCAGCATAACTTTTATAAAAATAAATCAAATGCGGTAAAAATTTAACAGTATTTATCTGATGTAGGTTCGAACTTGTACATGATGTGCGACGAGATTTTACAAAAAATATCATGTATTTCAAGCTATTTATTGAATTTCTTTATTTTTTCTCGCTTATTCTGTCGTTCTGTCTATCGCTATAAACGTATCATTTTGCGTTCTTCATTATTTTGTGATATGGCGAGGACAAAAGGTGCTGGAAATTTAGACGAACGACAACAAAAAGCCATTATAGAAGGCCGGAAACAAGGGCGGACGCATAAGGAGCTCGCGCAGCAGTTTAACATCTCCAGATCAACGGTGAGTAAATTTATTAAGCGTTGGAACATCCAAGGAGGCTATGTTGAGAAGAAGAAAAGCGGCCGACCACGTTGCACTACTTCCCTCGTCGATCGCAATATCCTCCGAGTATCCCGCAGCGATCCACGTCTTACAGCGCCAGATATTGCGAAGGAGATAGCGACTCCTGGTCAACCTAATCCATCCATACGGACCATACGCCGTCGCCTACAGGCCGCAGGACTGAATGCACGGCGACCCGTGAAGAAGCCGTTCATTTCTGCCAAAAATCGGAAGGTGCGAGTGGAGTGGGCTAAAGAGCATAAAAATTGGACATCTGAGCAATGGTCAAACGTCATCTGGAGCGATGAAAGTAAGTTTATGTTGTTTGGTAGTGACGGAATAAAATGGATTCGTCGCCCTGAAGGCAAACGTTTCAATCCGAAATATCAACTGCCGACTATGAAGCATGGTGGCGGTTCAGTCTTGGTGTGGGGGGCTTTCTCGGCGAAAGGTATGGGCCCTCTTCACAGAATTCATGGCATTATGGATCGGAAAATGTACATAGACATCCTCAAAAATGTTATGCTTCCATATGCGAAGCGTCTTAATGGTCGAAGCTTCATTTATCAGCAGGATAATGATCCGAAACACAGGGCGCGTGATGTGCAAGAGTGGTTCCGACGCCGTCGTGTGACTCTTTTGAAATGGCCAAGTCAGTCACCCGACTTAAATATTATTGAACCACTCTGGGACGAGCTGGAAAGACGTTTGGCTGGTAAACGAGCTGCAAGCGCAGCCAAGAAGTTCGCCCAACTTGAGGAGGAGTGGAGGAAGATCCCTCAGTCAATAATCGATGCACTCATCGCATCTATACCAAGACGCATCCAAGCTGTGATCGACGCAAAAGGATTTGCGACAAAATATTAATTTTATTTTGTGTTAATTATTTATTAATAATTTTATTAAATATTTTTTATTTTCAGAATTTCGAATAAAATTATTTTTGCCACGTTATTGTTATTATTATTTACTGAAAAGTTTTTATATTAAGTTAATTACACCTACCATCAATATATATTTTCATTTAATAATAATCAGTGCTCTATAATTTTAGTTATGTTGAAAAAACTTAAAGGTGATATACATTTGGCCGGTACTGTAGGTTAGCATTCTGACCAATCAATGGGCAGAATTTATATCCGTATCTAATTAACCAACGCTATTTACTTACGTGAAATAAAGTATAAGATGTATACAACCATCTGTTGGGAACCACTGAATTTTGTGGTGCTAAATTAATGGCGGCTAGTAAGACCTGTCAAATATGTAAAAATCGTAAAACATGGTTTCGTTTTCAATATAACACTATGTGCATAGTGATAGATTTTCAGTACCACGCAAGTAGCCCATTAATAAATGATTTTAGTATAAGGAACCATAGATACCACCCTAAACAATTATTGATGTCAAACATTTGAGTGTCAAATGTTACTAACCTAAAAAATTGCGAAATTAAATTAGATATTTATTAAATATATATTCTTAGTTTCAAAATAATATTTTATTTAAAAATATTGTACAATGTACATTTCGAGGTATTATCTCATCATCAGGTAGAAAAATAAAAATAGATTTTCTGCAATTTAATAAGATACGTTCAACGGAATACTAACATTATAACTAAAGCTTGTGTTTAGCCGGCGATTAATAATCTCAACACTTAAATGTCTCGATTATTAATCACCCTTATTAACACACTTCTAGTTAAAAAACTACTATCACTTTAAATTGCTCTAATATATGAAGCACTCTCCACAAAAGTTTTGAGTGCCTGTGAAGATTAAAAACAATTATATATAAAATATTATATCGAGTGTCCAAAAATCAGAAAGCCAACATTGCATCTTTCATATTTGAACTTTTTTTGCAAATAAGAAATATAGCAACGATGCTTTTTTTGAGACACTTGTTTAGTATGAATTTACAGATTCAAAAACGCATTTAAGTAGCATTTAATCGAAATTTTAGAAGAATAAATGCTATATAACTCAGATAAGATTTCAAGTAATTGTTCACACTACTAGATATTTTACCTTGTTAACAAGTGTTCAGCCTATATTCAACAATTCATAATAGTTATTTACGTATAGAGGGCCGAAAGATAAGGTTTACGCCTGCGGCCTGAGGTATGTACATCGTTTTACGCACAACTGCAATAAAATGAAATATTTTAAAATTATTTTTTAAATACTTGCAAAGCTTGTAGCTATGTAAAAATATTACGTGGCCAGGTTAACCTTATTTTGTCGTTATATTATAAATAATTAAAGAAATATTTTTAAAATTCATATAATGGGCCTATAAACATCAGATTCCGACAAAATGGCCCCCCGAAGGTCCCATTTAAGATTTTTAAGTTGACCCCCTTTCCCGCCCCCCCTGGGGGTTCGGGGGGCCATTTTGTCAGAATCAAGTTTTGATTCGGCACACTTTTTGTTACGATGCATTGTTTTCGAGATATTCAAGAACGTAATGTTATATGGTACACCCGGTATATATATACAGGGTGTCTCAAAAAGCTTGCTCACTATTGGTAACTTTTTTATTTGAAGAGGTACGAGGTTGGTTAAATGAGCAAAATTGTGCCATTTTATGTTAGAAAATTGGTCATGTAGACAAAATAAAAATTGTGTCAGCGGTTCCCAAAATTTGGGACAATATATATATATATATATATATATATATATATATATATATATATATATACAGGGTGTCCCAGAAGTCGACGATCAAACTGAATGGGGTGATAGGGGAGATCATTTCCAATCAAAATAACTATATATATTGTAATGCAATTGTTGATGGTTCAAAAGTTATTGCAACTTTTGTAGTTTCTCCTAAAAACGGCAAGGCGTCCAATAGAATTATTATTATTTTTACTACGAGACGTTTGTTTCTCTTTTTCTTTTTTATTGTATGCACCTGAAGGGTTCTACTTTCTAATAAAATCATTCTCATGAACATGAGTACCTTCTATTAATAATAAAAATATTGTTTTGTGAAAAAAATTTCTACCGAAAAAAAAGCTACTTGATTTTAAAGTGACGCTGACAGAAAAAAATGTACTAAAAAAAAATTGATCAACTATCTGAAGAAGTTGTGTATTTAATGTAGATTTTAACGCGGTATAACACATGGGGATATTCAGAGCAGATTTTCTTAAATAATTTTTTTTCTGCAAGAAAGTCATTTTACTTGAAAAATACATTTGAAAAAAATTCTTGAATCATAGTTGCTGTGTCAGAAATAAAACAAAATAATAGTTGTAATAGTTTTTATACAACATTAAAACAAAATAGGGTTTATGAAGCTTTTCATGATGTTTTCAAATTTTACAAAAAGTGTTCAAAATTTCTACCATGTTTTCTAATGCACATTACGCATCGCCGAATAAAATTTCTTTTTATTGTTCGGAACGCCCGTTGATTATTTTTAATAATGTTGGTAGCCTCTCTTATTTTTCGTCGCAACTCTTGTTCATTCTGACTTTCTGTCATGTAGACTATTTCTTTAAAATAACCCCATAGAAAAAAATCTAAGGGGTTAAGATCAGGTGATCGCGGTGGCCAAGTGATAAACCCTCCTCTACCAATCCACCGATTCCGAAATTCTGTGTCAAGGTATCGTCTCACATCTACAGAATAGTGAGGAGGAGCTCCATCTTGTTGCAGCCACATATCTCGGCGTGTCTCCAATGTCATGTCTTCAAGTAGATAAGGTAACTCATTTTGCAAAAAATGCAGATAATTTTCGCTGTTAAGCCTTCCTGGGAGCTCAAATGGACCAATCAATTTTCCTTCAATTATTCCCGCCCATATGTTGACCCCAAACTTGTGTTGAAAGTTGTCATTTCTAACAACTCTAGGGTTCACATAGTCCCAAAAATGTAAATTGTGAATATTAAATATCCCGGTTCTACAAAAGTTTGATTCGTCGCTCCACAAAATCTTGTTAAAAAATTCGGAGTCTTCTCTATGACGACGCAGCATTTCCCGACAAAATTGCACTCTTTTGTCATAGTCCGCAGGTAAAAGTGCTTGCACGCGCTGCACATGGTATGGATACAACTGGCCCTTTTGCAAAACACGATGAACCGTAGATTTTGGAATTTCCAAATGTCTAGATATACGACGAACACTTGTTGACGGGTTCTCTGTCACCATTTCAATTATATCGTCTTCATTGCACTGAAGCGCATGTCTTCCTTCTCTTCGCGGATTGCCAGGGATTTCGCCTTCTAAGTAAGACCGATGAACATTTTGAAATACCCTATAATCAGGATAGCGTTCTCGATTAGGGTATCGTATCCGATACTCTCTTGCAGCAGCTCGAGCGTTCCCGTCACAAAACCCGTACACGTAATGCATTTCTGCATATTCTCGAGGGGTATAAGACATATTTTTGAGACCAAGAAGAACAAAGTTCAAATTAAAGGAGTATCAAAAACCAAAAAATACGCAAAATCACAAAAATTAAAACAAAGTTTAAGAAACGAAGAACTGATAAATCAAAAACACACAAACAGTTAAGTTATTATCGATATGTCACTTCATATACCTTCTTTTGTTTTATTTCTGACACAGCAACTATGATTCAAGAATTTTTTTCAAATGTATTTTTCAAGTAAAATGACTTTCTTGCAGAAAAAAAATTATTTAAGAAAATCTGCTCTGAATATCCCCATGTGTTATACCGCGTTAAAATCTACATTAAATACACAACTTCTTCAGATAGTTGATCAATTTTTTTTTAGTACATTTTTTTCTGTCAGCGTCACTTTAAAATCAAGTAGCTTTTTTTTCGGTAGAAATTTTTTTCACAAAACAATATTTTTATTATTAATAGAAGGTACTCATGTTCATGAGAATGATTTTATTAGAAAGTAGAACCCTTCAGGTGCATACAATAAAAAAGAAAAAGAGAAACAAACGTCTCGTAGTAAAAATAATAATAATTCTATTGGACGCCTTGCCGTTTTTAGGAGAAACTACAAAAGTTGCAATAACTTTTGAACCATCAACAATTGCATTACAATATATATAGTTATTTTGATTGGAAATGATCTCCCCTATCACCCCATTTAGTTTGATCGTCGACTTCTGGGACACCCTGTATATATATATATATATATATTTTAAATGGAACCATATATTTTTTATTATCTTATTGGAAAGAGTATTTTTTTCTCTTTACATTAAGGTAATGTTGTTTATGTACAATTTTTTCAAATAAACGAGTTATTTACGGTTAAAAATTTAAATTTTTTAAACTATTTTATTAGTTTTTTAGTCAAGTAAACCATGGAAACAATTGATTCTTTGTTTGTTACGTTTAATAATTTCTCCCGTAAAGTTCTCTTTGTTCAATAATGTTTAATAACTTTACAAATGAAGAAAAGTTATAGATATGATTGTGCTATATGGAAAGTTATATCTAGACATCAGTTACGTAGAACGGTCGGCCCTCTTTCTAAAAGAGTTCAAATGTGCGAAAGAAATAATGGCTTTCAATTTGAATAATTTCTTTGTTTTGTTGTTACTGTAAAATAAATTAATAAAATAATAATTTTATAAAAGACAATTGTTTCCATAGTTTACTTGACCTAAACTAATAAAATATAATTTTTATCTTTAAACGTAAATAACTCGTTTATTTGAAAAAATTGTACTTAAACAACATTACCTTATTGGAAAGAGAAAAAAATACTCTTTCTAATAAGATAATAAAAAATATATAGTTCCATTTAAAAAATATATATTCTGTCCCAAATTTTGGGAACCGCTGCCACAATTTTTATTTTGTCTACATGACCAATTTTCTAATATAAAATGGCACAATTTTGCTAATTTAACCAACCTCGTATCTCTTCAAATAAAAAAGTCACCAATAGTGAGCAAGCTTATTGAGACACCCTGTATAACATCCCATCATTCCGTTTCGGAACACAGGACCTCAACAAGGATAAAGTGTACATTTTATTATTTTGCGCACATCTGCTTTAAAATTGTTTGTTTACTTCGGAGTTACCATGGCGGAAACTGAAAGATTACACCCTGCGGGCGGTACAGTAGCACATGCGGGCTGCAAAATACAGCAAAAGCCCGCCTACTGGTAAACAAAACATCAAAAATACAATTGGAAATGTAATCAAGACTCTTATTTTTAAAAAATGATATCAGTTCCGCTAAATTTTCACTAGATTTTATTAGAATTGCTTAAAGAATTACTTCAGAAATTGTCTCAAATCTCCAATTATAAAACTAAAATGGAGTCTTAAGGTGAAGTTATAACTAAAGAAAAAACCCCTTAACCTTAACAATAAATTTAAAAACTATATACGTATTTGGCATGGTTTACATGCTGAGTAATCTTAACTTCTCTGTTTTTACTTTGTAGTTTCTACTGATGATGAGAACTTAGTTCTCGAAATACGTATATAGTTTTTAAATTTATTGTTAAGGTTAAGGGGTTTTTTCTTTAGTTCAAATCTCCAAGTTTGACATTTAAAAAAATATTCATATAACCAAATAGTTAGCAATGCAACGCATCGCCTTATTGTTTTGTGACATGGCCACCTGGCCACGTAATATTTTTTATATAGCAACAAGCTTTAAATGTATTTAAAAAATAATTTAAAAACATTTCATTTGATTGCAGTTGTGCGTAAAACGTTGTACATATCTCGGGCCGAAAGAAGTTTACACCCTTGGACGAATAATTTTTAATTATTTATAATATAACGACAAAATAAGGTTATTCTGGCCACGTAATATTTTTACATTGCAACAAGCTTTGCATGTATTTAAATTTAAAAATATTTCATTTGATTGCAGTTGTGCGTAAAACGATGTACATAGTACATACCTCAGGTAGAAAGAAGTTTACACCCTTGGGCGAATAAAATTTCGTCCGCAGGCGTAAATCTTTTCTTTCGACCCTCTATATGTAAATAACTATTTTGTTATGGTTTTGTCCCATTAAATAAAGGTTAGTATCATTACCGGGCGATTTGGCTTTTTTACAGCCCGGCGGACGTAATGTTCAACTTTCCGCCCTGGTAACTAAGATGTAAACAAACAATTTTAATGCAGTTGTGCGTAAAATAATATACCACCCGAATGTACACAATATACCTAATACTACTATTACATATAACTTTTATCTTTTATTTCGTAAGTACATGCAATTAATAGTTCCATATGATTATAATATAATCCCAATTGGAAATGGGAATCACGAATCTCAAAACTTATATTTATTTTAGAAGCAACCAACATTTTTATATTTCATAAATATTTCAATAGTAAATTTGTACGTAAAATTACCATTTTTCGATTTCAAATAAAATTTAATATACACCTCGGCACTGAAGTTCCTTTTTATCACCCATATTGTTCAGTTTTCTTGCCTTACGGGCCTCGGCAAATAACTTCCACATTCGTGATAAAAAATAGAACTTCAGGGCCTTGATACATAAATAACTATTTAATAAAGTTTAAATGTTAATATTTGTTTTTATCAGTAACTTAATAAAAATTGTCTACTTTTCGATATGTTCAGCCCTTAATCAAATCTCAAAAGCATACGCGTCACTTTTGAGACACTCTGTATATGTAATATACTCGCCGTCAAATAAGTATGGACTAATGTTCAACTTTTTCCCTTCGCACCCTGCCCCTTGCCCTGCGGTGTTGCCGCTTCTTCATAACTTAGCCTTTTCAACATTGCCCATATAAATTGGCTACAGTGTAAAAATCTCCAGTCCATATTTATTTGACAGCAAGTATAGGTGAAATTGAAGATGCAATCAGTAAATCAAGACATTCTCGTTATTAAACAAATATACACCCATATTCTGTAAATCAATCGATAATTTTTATCGATCGATAATAAATTGTAGCCAATAATTACAGACGACACAGATTAAAAAATGAAACTGACAGATGATACATTTGTTTCTATTTGTCAAAAATTATTATCGACTGAGTTACAGAATAAGGGTGATTATTAGAAAATGATTAAATCTGTTGCTATATTTAAATAATATATTAATCAACAAGCGAGTAATGAGTGCTATTATTAAGGAGAATGAAGCGAATAGAATACTATATTTTATCTACGACTTTTCAGTAAAGGCGGCTATTCAGTAGCCCGGGAACAGTAATGAAGATTTTATCAAAACATAATAAACAAATAAAAAAATGCCCAATTAGTTTAAAAAAATGTAGCATCGATATTAAGTTGCAAAATTACGTTTGTGTCATTTTTTGATGCTACATTTTTCTAACTTAACCAGAGATGAAAATGCTAGACCTAAACATATTTTCAAATTTCGAAACTTCAAAATAAATTTGTTGATATAAAGAACACCACTGTTACAACAACAAATATTAGCTATAGACGTCAGTTTTAACGAATTACAAAAGATTATTCAACAGTTTACTGTTAGAAGTATGTAATGAATGGCTTTACTTATCAAGAAATAAATATTTGTAATGAATGCATTATTCAATAGGAACAGATAAAAAAATATGTTTAAACATAGATAACATTTAAAACGTAGTACATCATTGAATTTAGAATTCTAACTTACCAACAGAGAATAATAGTTATTTACTATATTAGTGGGATATAGACATTATTAACGCACGTACTGTGAAGAATGGGCCCATAAACCATAATCGAAAAAAAAAAACAAATTTATAATAATTTTAAAATACTGTCTTCAGTACAAAGTTATACCAAATTTAAACAATTTACGTCGATTTGTTTCAATGAGGTCATGCACGATTTTTTTTATAATTTTAATCGATAGAGTAGTGAAAAATAATAGACCCGTATTTTTTATTTTTCCTCAAATCGATCTTTAATCATGAAAAAATTGTAAATGAAAATGACATTCTTTAAAATGAGGCTGCTAGACCCCCGCTTCGTCCCTTGTCCAATGACGTCACAAAGTGAGAGGCACGACCATTTTGATTTTCACATTGTCTTAAACGTCAAAGTGACATTTAAAGATAACCTAAAATTTATTAAAGTAAACATGTTCATGGAACGTTGTTTCGTGCCAAAATAAAGAATAAAATAATATTCTGCAATATATTCAATGTCTCACATGCGTTTATAACCTTCTACCGTCTAATTCAAAGATTCAAAAGTGAAAGAAACATCTGATGTAACGTAGATAATTTCACGCCAAATGAAAATTATATTTATAAAAATAAATAGAACGATATTATATTAATATATTATAGCATATTCAGATATGTAATCCTCAATTTATAGTTTATATATATTTTTCTTTTAGAAATTATGTGTCCATATAAAATGTCTGTTTGAAATGAGTCTGAACTTGGTTTGTAACGTTGTGACGACAAAACATGGCTGGTTTTTGCAACTTTTTAAAAATATCATACTTTAAAACGATTTTATACAATAAAATATAAATAAAAAATAATTTAATCATACTGATCGATGAATTAGATTATTCTTTTTCGATTTAAACAGAAAAAGGGTACAATTTTTTTTTTTGAATGACCTCATTGGCCAGAAATAAGCTGAAAATCCCGCCTATAATTCCACAGCGCCCCGCCCATAAACTATTCATTTTCCATTCTCATTGGCGAGAAAAGATAATGGAACTCCATGAAAAATATTGTTTCAAAACCACTGGTCTAACACCGGTGACGTCACAAACTCATCACAAGACTTTAAAAAATCATATTTTGCTTAATATAAAGAATTATTATGTCGGGTCATATCTTTGTACAAAGTTTCATAAAAAAAAAATAAAAACAGGTTATGGGCCCATTGTCTTATGAGCCCGCATATCCACGAATATCATACAAAATGGGATAACTTATACTATATCGCACTCATTTCAGATACCGTAATAGTAATACATGTCATTTAATTTAGAAAAATTAACTAATAACAAGTCAGAAATAATTAAAAAAACGAAATTCAAAATATTGTATTCGCAGTTTTTTTTGCAATAGTATATTGCAGCGGTTTTTAAACTAAGGATCGCGACCCAAAAGTGGGTCGAGGGGGTTTTATTTTGGGTCGCGACAAACGTTAAAATTTTGTATGAACATATGTCAAAATATTTTTTTGTTGAATTAAATTATGTAATCTTTACATCCATAAGTGTATCGCTACAATTTCCTGAGCCAAGGGAAAAGTTTAAGAACCGCTGATATATTGTGCAACAAGTGCGGAAAAACACGAGTGGCATACTATACTTTTTCTACGACCACACTCTATGGTGATATAAATAATTCATTTTTAATTTTTTTCTCAATAATTAATTAAACTTTCAAATAATTACAATATTTTCTTTTACTAAAAATGGAAATATATACGTGGTTAAGTAATTACCAAATATTTTTTAATTTACAAATTAAAAAATACATATTTAAATATTAACTAGCAGTAAGCAATAATTTCTCATAGTTTAACCCACGACTGTGGGAAATGAATAACTTTAGAGCCGCTTTGTAAATCATGGGAAAAGAACAATTTTCTAGTGGTCGTAGAAAAAATTATATTTTTTGTTTGTCTAAAAATGATGTGAATGTTTCAGTTCGGTGAATGACCTATAAGATATCAGTGTGTTGAAAAGAGAAAGTTTCCGGTGTAAGAAATAGAAGAGCTTGCATAAATTTTATCATAAATGCGGATAAAGCGAAAGTACCATGTTTAGGAATATTTAATATAAATATTTCACTGTTTACGTCATCTTATTTTGTTGGAAATGGCGCGAATTATAAATATTCAATTAATTATTTTTATAGAATTGTCAAGTTGTGGACGTAGAAAAATACTACTTTAAATAGAGTAAAAAATGAAACTCACCCGCTATCTTCACAGCTATCCACGCTACTTTGTACGTCAATGACTTCATTCTTCACTTCGGTTTCTTCAAAATCCATCTCCTCTATATCTAATGTTTCAGTTTCAGGTTCTTGTTTAATAAAGATTTCTTCAATAGTTTTCGAACTGGCTGCTGATTCTGTGTCTGCATGTTTACGCTTTCGGCTATTCGAATTAGATTCTTTTTCTTGATCTGCCTTAGCTTGTTCTACATACAGTGTCCACTGATTGTAATTATCTAAACACATTTTTTTAAATGTGTGATATGATTCTAGAGTCATTTGACAATTTGGACAAACTCGGGCTGTATTCCCAGAGTCCGATAATACCTTACAATAAAGAATAATAAATGATGGTGCATGTCAAATAATTATTTTACCGTTACTTACGAGTTCTGGGAGAACAAATTGTATCCGTTTGTATATTTCATTTTCTTCACTGTTTGGACATATTTCCTTTAAGTTTTCTTTAGCTTCTAAGCAAATGAAACAGATTTTTGCGTAGTAGAACATTTTGTATGTTTCACACTAGTCTTTATAAATTGCAACACAAATGTAGGTTTTATGGTTTCAAACAAGCTTTACACACGAGATAGAAAAAATTAGGTTATGTTTGTCAGTGTTCTCAACTGTTGATTTTCACTTTGTTACCAAGTCGACGTTGATATACTCCGCTCAAGTGGGTATGTTCACAATGCTCGCACGGAAACGGAAATATGTTTCACTGAAAGCTCCTCAAAATATCACGGATATGACGTCATTAATATCGACCACGCGCCAACGAATTATAAATGAAAGTTTATGCAATATTTTTCGTAGTAAAAAAAAAATTGTTATTTTGTAAATAATTAAATAAAAAGATTGGCGCCAAAACATATGCCGCAATTCTGACCAAATCTGTAAGTCTTACAGATCTGTAAATCTGTAAAAAACGGACAATAACGCATCTATTTTTGTTGATAAATATAAAGTTATACATAAGAGTTGCAGCTTTCGTTGCGATTTTGTTCATTTTTTACAGATTTACAAATCTGTAAGACTTACAGATTTGTTCGGAATTGCGGCAATAGTCTTGAAAAACAACCCCCACGCCTGTGACGTCAAAATACACGCAGCACGTCATTCATAGTCAATAGGAAAACAGTTTATCACGTTATTTATACAAATAAAAGTAGGCGATAGTTCGTCACATGTTAAGCTATATGAACTTTGACGTCACATTCTATTTGAGATCACGTGACTTTTTGAAAATATTTTTGCAACAACCCTATTTTTGAAAATGTTTACACAAAAAGTTTCGTTTGTACCTTCTGTCATGTTTGGTCAAAAAATTCAATGATTTTATTGAATAAGCACGTTTTAGGGTCCCTAGAATATGATTTCACTATATTTACGATGATGTCTGTATGCGTGTGTGTGTGTGTATGCATGTGTGTGTGACGATTCTTTCGGATCCGATAATTCTAGTACAATAATTTCAATAATTAAATTTTTATCGTATTTCTCGTCTTTACTTTCTTATGAATATTTGATTAAAATTTGTTTATAATGGATCAACCGGAAGTACCCTCATTTTGAAATTCAACTGTTTTTCTTGAAAAAACGTATTTAAATCTCAATTTATGATAATGTTGTTATAATTATTTAAAAATATTTTCTTCTTTATATGTTTTCACTGCATTTTTTCTTCATATTCAATATATTTAGAGATAAAAAATTATAGTATACTATATTTATGAACGACATAATAAAATACATAGAATTGAATGTTCGTTTATGAATAAGAATAGGGTCATTTAAAAAAGTCATTTTTTTTATAAAATCATGAAATCTATCTCATTTAATAAATTTAGTAATATAAAATAATTTGAAATAGCGACTTTTCATTCATACATTTGCTAATAAACTTTCTCGGTGGTAAACACGGACTAAATTTGTGACGTCTCGGTTTTATACTAACACAAAGACATTTCTCTCCCAGTGTACAGAAAACAATAATATATTATATTGAAACATCATTTATTATTTAATTTCCCAGAAAAAATATAAATTATTCATATTTTATTTCTATTTGAAACATCCGCAAAAATTTGTCGAATCTTGTTTGTAGCCGAAGAGTGCCATGCTTTTGTTTTGTGCTTTTGTTCATGACAGTTGAGAAAATATGGCGATTTGTTCAAGTACTTCCGTGCATTTTGTGTTATTTTTAATGATATTAGTTACTATCAATATTTTTACTGTGTTTATTGTGACTATTAGTGACTTTAGAATATGTTGTTGCAGATTTTCAGAGAGAAGAAAATTCTTGACGAGATGAGATTTTTAAAAAAGGTTAGTGAATTTTTTTTTGTAGTAACAGGAATATCGTTTGTTGATTTCACAAAAAAAAAATCGTTGCTATATGAATTTATTCCATCATATTGTCATTTTTGTTTTACGTGTGATGAAATATATACTTTTCTACTCCTTATGCTTTAAGAAACTTATTAACTATGTGTCATCTATATTGGATGACACTCATGATTCAGAATTTCATTGTTACAAATTATCATTATGATTCAGATTTTCTTTTCATTATCATATACAAATGTTACAGATTTTTTTTTCATTATGACACAGATTATCATTATGATGCAGATTAATTTTATAATCAATTTATTGGTTTATACAGTCATACAAAAAAAATCTCCGTACAACAATAGTTTTAATGTATTTTAAGAAAAATAGCAGTCTAAAACCCAATGGGTGGAATTCAGTGGGTTGTATTAAGGTCTGTATTAAATCTTGTATTAAGTATATGGCAACATTGTAATATTTTCCACATGTATCAATGAGATTCAGTTGTGATTTAGAAATTTTACCACAGGGAAAAGTAATACAGATATTCTTTAGTCAAATGAGGAAGTATTATTGTAAATGGAAGGTGTAAAAGGAAACTCATTATTGCAAAATTAGGTTAGTAATATGTCAAATTTTATGTGTCAAATATTTCATACCTGAATGTTAATGAATTTTAAAATATCTCAACCCCCGTTTTGATCAGTTTTGATATTTGTTCTTTTTTTCTTACTTCTGTTAATAATATTTTTTTCTTTATTTGATCCTTTGGTCTCTCACTTTTTTCTGACAGGTATTACAAAGTTGCCAAAATATTTTTGACAAAGGGCTGTTTTAGCTTAAAACACGCTAATACAACCCACTGAATCTCACCCAATATATTTAATTTTCTTTTAATCCAAAATGAAAAGTAGTACATTTCCTTGTTATAAATATAAAATAAACAAATAATATACTTAATGTATTTATATTATGGTGTAAACATTGAAAGTATTCATAATTTCATGACAAAAAAGTCTCCGTACCATAAAAAAAACTTCCCGCTATTTAAATTTTATTAATATAAATACATACCTACGTATTTACTAACGCTGCAAACTGTTCCATTGCATAAAACTATTGCTTTATTTACTATTTTCTTTTTAAAATGTCACTGTTATTAATTTGAAGTGATTAGTTTTATGACAGTGACATTTACTGTCAGTTACATTCATTTGAAATATGAATTGTGTAACAAAGGAATTGTGTTTATCTTAGGCTTCGTGACTAATAAAAAAAATTATTTTAAAATTTATCTGTAAAATATATAGAAAAAATATTAATGTATTCCTGTAGAAAATTCAATAATCTTTAATATTCATAAGACATAAAATGCGAAAAAATGGCATTTAATGGTATTTTTTGAAGAAAAACCATTATGAGCTTCAGGTAAAGTGCCATTTCCGGTTATCCAATTTACAACAAAATCTAATGTCTTCTTTTCATATTAGAATAGGATAGGAATACAAGTTTGCAGAATTTTCTGAATGATAGTATTTGAGTTAGAGCGAAAACAACATCCCTACACATACACATACAGACATCATCGTGACAATGTTAAAATTAGATTCCAGGGATCTTAAAACGTGGTCATTTACTAAAATCTCGATCCCTATACCTCCCTTACCAAGGGGGGAGGTAAAAACATTTAAATAATAGTTATTTATGTTTCATAAAGAAATATATTATTTGGATGGTTTTCCTTTGGTTTTTCCATCAGTAACTAAGCTATGAGTCATTGAATCCACCAAATTTTTGGTCACCGATGGCATTATATTCTGCCATTTTTCTTGTAATATATTTTATATTCTTTTTTGGTTTATATTCTTATTTGTTTTAAGAATTTTTCACACTTTCTCAATCTGGTTAAAGTCCGGAGACCGTGTGGGATGATTAAGCATATTTTTAATATACAGTGGGCATTCTCGTATAAGACGCTAATTATTTGTCAAATTTTTCTGTACGGTATTAAAAACTCGAATATTTTAAAAAGAAATAACATATTTTAAACTTTAATAGTCTTTAACATCCTCGTGCAGTTTTTAAGCTCTAGTTTTAACTTTTAACTCGGAACCATTAAATCTGAACGTACTATATTTAGAATACAAATCCTACATAGTGTTTTAGGCGTCTCATATCCTGCAGTTGGCAACACTGTTTATAGACTTTTTTTATTTTAATGTTTATGTGGGCTTTTATGACAACTTTATTGACATCAATACCTGTTCTTGTTTAAAATTTGAATAAAAACTATAATGGACAACGCGACTTTTCTCTGTTTTGTTTGTTTATGTACAAAAAATAAGAAAAAAGCTAAGATTGTTTTTGGAAAAGCTGCCGATAAAGAGTTGATACAACAGATTTCTTATGGAATTCCAGAACTTGTAAGATTTTGCTTGAATTTTGATTTTAAATGTTGTATAAAATAATTTTTTAGAAACTGGAGCGGACAGATATTATGTATATATGTGGTATATGCCATCTAGATCTAAAAATTATTTGTAAATTTAAGAGAAGATGTATAGATAATTATAGCAGGTGGAAGGTTCTTTCAAAACAACAGAACTTCGATCAACATGGAGAAAAAACAGACGAATGTGTGGAAGAAACAAAAGAAGACAAAAATACCGAGGATGCAAATTTTGAATCTGTTTTTATAAAAGAAGAACTAGACATAAAAATGGAATTTTGTGACACAGAAAATTTAGATGAACATATACAACAAGTTCGTGAAAATGAAAATAAACAAGAAATTACAGTTAAAACTGAATTTATTTCTGACTCAGAAATGAATGAATTACCTTCGCTCAAACAAGAAAATTTGGTATTTAACTTAAAATCAAAACTTAGTGACTTATTAGGTAAAAATACATCTAGTGATATTCCTCAAACAGTTGAATCAAATCCTGATGAACAAACAAAAGACAGTGACACAACTATTGAAACAAAAGAAAGCTTAATAGACATTAACCTATCAGAAGACGATGACGATGATGAAATCAACGAACACTTTTCTTCCGATTCGGAAAATACAATCAAACTACAAAAAATAATTTTTCGAGGGAAAGAAAAACAAGTTTATCCCTGTACTATGTGCTATAAAAAGTATGTAAAAGCTAATTCTTTGCGCCTACATATGCAAAAGCATAAAAAGATAAAATGTCCTTTGTGCAATCAGAGTTTTTCGGAGATGGTTAACGTCGAACGACATATTCGATGTGTACATGAACAGATAAAGGATTTTGCGTGCACAATTTGTGATAAGAAATATTATGCGAAAGGGTCCTTGGAAGGGCATATTAATATGCATAATAATGTAGTGTTTGCTTGTGAAATATGCAAAAAGGAATTTTATCATCATAGGTTGCTTGCATCGCATGTGAGAATACATAAAAGGAGTAAAAAATGTTAATTATAGTCAAATTTTCTTAAAAGGAATAGTTAAAATGGGGTCATTTACCATATATTTTATTTTTTCTTCTGAAAGTTCAACTTCATATATAGTATTTGGTCTTTGGCCGATTTAAAAATTATTTGTAATAACAGACAAATTAATTTTTAAAGTTGTATCTGTTATTTGAATTCCTTTCTGATGACGTAGAATTCACTGAATGACAATAATCAACTACATCTTAACATGTTTGCTTGAAATCGTGTCGAAATGGATCCTTAGACTTATTAAAACAACCAGGTACAAAACAGGTACATATTGCAGACCTTATAAAACACTGGCGAGAAGAGCACAGTTCTATTTCTTCAAAATAAATAAACTAACCTCTCTTTTACAGCGAAGTTACTGAACACCTGCCTCCCAAACGTCAAAACTAATCATGCTATCTCTCTCTTCTGTCTCTTTCTAATGTCTGTGATTGTGACGTCACAGCTTTCAAGGACGTTGTATAGAGGGCAAAAATAACAGATTTCAGAAATTAATGAAATATATTAAGAAATTTATTTGAATGGATTTCTAGTATTTTCTATCATTATTTAAATGTGAACTAATGAATTTTATTAATATAAGCACTAAATTCGTTTATGGTAAATGGCCCCATAAGACATTTAAGGGGTTTATGATGAATTTAATTTATAAATTATATTTTAAAATATAAACAATTAAAACCTATACGAAAACCGAAACTGTTAAACTATTTAATATTTAATCCATATACTTCATCTTCAAAGTACAACTTATTATTTATTTTATTTACAAAGCAAATAAATTTATTGCTACAATGTTACCTATATTACCTACGGGTATAATAAAACAATGTTTACCTTTTAGGCCCGGTATTTTCATCTCTGGTTAAACAGACTGTTAATTTAATTGTCTTTTAAAAGAAAATTACAGCATCGATATTATAGTCTTAAATTGTAAAAATTATACATGTATCAATTTTTCAATGTCACACTGTTCTTATAATCGACAGTTAACTTAACCGGTAGTTTAACCAGAGATGGAAATATCGGCCTTCAACAACAAAATACGAACTTAATATTATTAATATAAATACTGTGCCTCTATTTTCAATACTAATAAATTTTCTGCAAGTATCAAGTTTCAAGAAAATTTGACTATATGAAAAAATATTGTATTGTATATATATGTATATATAGTAGAAATCAAAATATTAATTATTAAAATAATGGTAGGTATATGTAGAATTAAATAAATATATCTTTTATTAATGCATATATTTTTTTACAATATGTACCAGGTTTGACCAAAAAATAAAGAGAATTTTTATAAATTTTCGATTGAGCTCATTTTTATCTCTCGCTAAGAGATGTATTGGAGTCATGCTAAAAATTGTCCCTAGAATCCGCTTATAACGTTATTACGGTGATGTCTCTGTGTGTGTGTGTGTACGTGTGGATGTTGGAAGGACCATTCCTCAAAAACTATAAGATTTAAGACCAGTTTAATTATGAATTCCTCAAACTGAAATTCATGGGAACCATTAAAAAAATTAAAGTTAAACATTTTTCCAAAAAATTGGTAGGCTTTGGAAAAAAATTGTTTATACTAAATTATAGATCAAGTTGTATTAAACAACTTTTGTATTTAACTTTTTTTTGTACCTTTAATATTTCAGAAGATATAAGCTGGACAATGAAAAATCAACCACCTGTATAACATTATTGGATGTAATAAATCGCACAGGCTAAACTACACCAAGGAAACCAGTTGACAAATTCAAATATTTGTAACATAGTTTGTAAATGACAGATAAATGTCAGTGTCAAAAGTCAGCAGTTTTAGTAACATTCTGAAAGCTTTTTCTGGGAAGTACATTTAATCTTATTGTTTTATTAATTAAATATTTAAAATTATAGGTAAAATGCATATATCTATAAGAAATACCGTCAATCTTGTTAATGAATTGAAAAAATCTGACATTTAGGAATTTCCTCATACAATGAAAAAAATAGATATAATTAGAATTTTATGTGTGCAGAAGACATGTTAAATACAATAAAAAACAATATTTTGTCTTATAGCTTGTGTAGGTACATATTTGTCTTGTCGCATATTTCGTAAAGGAACTAAACATTTTTATTGTGAATAATTTAATAGAGTTTTAATGTTCAATAATTGGAATTCTGCCTTGAAAACAAATGCCGGTAGCTAGACTCGTCCCGATAACATCTGAAAGAAAACAGAAGAAGGTTTAGTGTTCGTGCAGTTAGGTGCTGTCGTTCAACAAGTGAAAATGATTGGAATAAATAGTGTTTTGTTTCCTTGTTGTTTTGTTTTTGTGATAAATAATGTAATAGGTAGGTAAAATTAATTTCTTACAATTATTTTAAGCTTTGAATTTTTACATTAATCAGAATATTTGATAGACAATAAACATTTTTAAATTTTGGCGTATTACAATTCATTTTTACCTTTCACTAAGAGAGGTATTGGAATCATGGTAAAAATCGCATATCCAATTACAATTATGTGTAGATGTTGGAGGGGCGGTTCTCAAATTCTGTAAGACTAAAGACCAATTTACGTATTCCTTAATTTGATATTAATGGGAACAGTTGAAAAGGTTTTGATAACAATTGAACAACCGGACAAAATAAATATAATTGATAAAATTCCTTATTTGTTAATCAATATCAATTAACAAAGGACTCAAATCACTTTATTTCCCTAGGGAGTACTTTATTTCCCTTGATAAATAATGATGCACATTAAGTTCTGATTTTGATAAGAATAAAGCTAACACTATTTACCGGTTGTATATAAAAGTATTTTTAATTAGTAATAATATTTTAAGGATGTTGGCATTATTAATAAATTAGCTATAAATCCATATCTCATTTAACATTCTTAGAAATTGGGAAATTTTCAAAAATATATGTTTAGCACTGGTTTTTAAAACTGGGAAATATTAACCATTTTGATAATTAATTTTGTGGGACTGCAAGTAAATTTTGAATAATATGAATTGTGAAGTAGCAAATAATACACAATTTATGTAAACTATTAAATGTTAGCGTTAAACAATAAAATTGTTTACAATATAAATAAAAATATTTCATTGAAATAAAAAGTTTTCTGTACTTAAGACTATTAAGAGAAAGTCGATTAAATAAAAATACATATACGAAATTAAATGGAAATTCCACGTAATGGGTTTTTCAAAGCAACTTCTTTTTAAATAAAAAATAAATATATCATCACAGCATATTACCCATTTCTGAGTGTGGTAATCTGCTTTATCACATATATCGGTAATGATGATGATATATTTGTGCCGTGCGGGCGTTTACCAGGCGTCACCTCACGGGCACTCATTGCTGGCGTGGAGAGTGCACCACAGGGGTCACTTTTGTGCCATTTAAAGTTTGAAATATTTGGCGTCGGTCGGGATCGAACCAGGCACCCGGCCACGAGACGTCTTTTTTAAAAAATGTGTATTGTATATATTTATTTTAGCCTTAGGTCATTAAATTAAATTCATTATAAATTATTTATTAAAAAACTGAAATGAAAAATTCTTTAATTGTCGTAACGTCATGGCCTCAATTTTGCTAAGTTCATATTCGTAGGGCATGTGCCAATGCTATTTACTTCCCTTATAAGAAGGAAATATTGTAGGTAATCGCGAAAAATTTCGGTTATCAGATTTCAACGGAAATATCCATTTTGACCATCCCTGTATCCATTTCGTCTAATTTTGTCGTGACTTCTGTACGTACCTACGTATCTCGCATAACTGAAAAACTATAAGCCGTAGAAAGTTATTTTTTTTTGTTTAGGACTGTTATAACACCTAGTTGTGCGCCTCCCTTTTTGGTCATTGTCATTACATAACTTCCGGAAGTGATACTTTTTTTAATGAAAAAATAGCCCAAAACTTTTCAAATTTGATATATAAGAAATAAGACTTTTATATCAATGAGAATAACTTAATAGATTTTGGTTAAAATGATCTAACCGGAAGATACTTTACCTAAAACTGTTATCAATTTAAAAAAAAAAGGTTTTATTTTGATTTTAGAAATAAATGCTTCAAATAAAATATACATATCAAATATAATTAAATTAGCTCTTTCTATAAGCGAGAATATATAATTAAAAAATCTGATGTGGCCAACACAAAACCTCCCGCTATTGAATTTTTATTAATTTAAATACATACTTACGTATTTACTACCGCTGCAAACTGTTCCATTGCAGAAAACTATTGCTTTATTTACTATTTTCTTTTTAAAATGTCACTATTATTAATTTGAAGTGATTAGTTTTTTGACAGTGACATTAACTGTCAGTTACATTCATTTGAAATATGAACTGTGTAACAAACGAATTATTGTGTCTTAGGCTTCGCGACTAATAAAAAAAATTATTTTTAAATTTATGTGTAAATTATATAGAAAAAGTATTAATGTATTCCAGTAGAAAATTCAATAATCTTTAATTTTCATAAGACATAAAATGCGAAAAAATGGCATTTAATGGTATTTTTGGAAGAAAAACCATTATGAGCTTCAGGTAAAGTGTCATTTCCGGTTATCCGATTTACACCAAAATCTAATGGCTTCTATTCATATTAGAATGGGATGGAAATATAAGGTTTCAGAATTTTCTGAATGATAGTATTTGAGTTAGAGTGCAAACAAAATTCTTACACATACACACATACACACACACACACACACACATACACACATACACACATACAGACATCATCGTGAAAATGTTAAAAATGGATTCTAAGGACCTTAAAACGTGGTCATTTACTAATATCTCGATATGAGATTTTTAGCACGATCCCTATACCTCCCTTACCAAGGGTAGCGGGAGGTAAAAATTATGTACTTTTTATTTTTGTAATTAAGTTTGCTATGGATTAGGACAAGAAATAGCAAACTATGTGAAATACGTGCAATTTTATGATTGGGTATGTTATAATACATATTTTAATTAACAAAATATGTATAGTTTAACAGGGGTACAAGAAAGTCATGTGGTGTCCACATCAGATTTTTTTATAAAAATGTTGACATAAGGGGTTGTTCCTATAAACTAAGGATCCTCAAAAACGATAACAATTATACATTTCGACTATCTGTCCAACTAACTATAGATAGATTTGTGTATTTCATCTTTCAAAAGTTTTCTGGTAATTTTAACATGGTGGACTATTCTGACTGTTGGATACTGATCAGGAATTGAAATATTTTGCTGAGCGACCAAATGATTTTTAATCCTAAATTTGGCATTTCTATTGTGCGAACATTTTTAAACTAATGCGCATGCTCAGATGCGAACAAACCTATTATAAAGTGTCTTTTATAAGTGAACTTGCAAGTATATTTACACGACCAAGTTTTGCGTGATTTAAAATATCTTGAAGTTTTCCTATATAGCCAATTACTTCTCTACCCCCATTTTGCCATTTTTCAATTTAATATAGATCACTTGTAACACTACTTGTATACATCAAAAATATAAACACAAATAACATTTGGCATTTACTTGACAGTCTAGACTTATAGGAACTTTTAAGAAAAAGTAGCGTATGTTCCAATTTTTCTTTAAAAGTAAATAAATAAATAAATAAATATATCATCACGGCATATTACCCATTTCTGGGTGTGCCAGTATCTACAACACATGTAGACATCGGTAATGATGACGATATATTTTACCGTGCGGGCGCTTACCAGGCGTCACCTCACGGGCACTCATAGCTGGTGTGGAGAGTGCACCACAGGGATCTCTTTTGTGCCATTTAAAATTGGAAATATTTGGCGTCTGTCGGGATCGAACCCGGTTCCCCCAGGTTCGCGACCAGACACTCAGGCACGCATTAAAAGTTTATTCATTTGTTACTCTTGCACTCATGTCATTGTGCGAGAGAGAAAACTTTTCAAGTCACTTGAAAAGAAAAACTTCATTGTGTAATGACTTCGTGATTACTAGATTAGACCTTTGGTTACGTACGTTATTATTAATTTGATGGAATTTTTTTGTCAAGACTAGCTTAGATAAAAATCGTGGAAACTCCTATTGAATTTCAAAAGAGGAAAATCCCCTCAAATAATTTTTGAATGAATATCAGCAGATTACGTTAGCAGCTCTTGCCATGGGAAAACAATAATTTATAAATAACATAATCTTTTTAAACAAGGAAAAGAATCAATAAACATTCTCTGCCCACTACCACTTTATTAGATATTGTGATTTTTTCTTCTTCAGGTTTGACTATTATCAACCCCCGAGGTCCGGTACCACCCCGTTGTTTGGATTGTATATGTTCTACCGTATCCGAGTGTTCAACAGAAACCGTATGTGTGTCTGGAGATGCTTGTGGTCCGTACAGAATCACCCCTCAGTTCTGGATAGATGCAGGGAGGCCTACTTTAATTGAGGGAGGTGATGTGAACCATGAAGATGCTTTCATTGACTGTGCTATCGACAGGAGGTGCAGTGAGAGGGTTGTGCAGGCGTATATGGATAGAAACAAAAAGGTAAGATATTTTTCTTAGTCCATATTGAAGTACGTAGGTGAACAATTTTTTTCTACAATCGTGCAGGAAATAAGTATTTTCAAATGCAAAATTAGTGCAGAAAATAGCCAATTCCCGCACAATTGTTGTTATGGAAACAATTGATGTGATTTTGACAAAAAAAAAAAAAAAAAACTATTGACAATGGGCTACTGATGTGTTTCTGAAAATCCGAAGGGGATTCCAGCTCAATCGAATTAAAGGAAAATAGTAAAAAAATACGAATGTATATGCTGAATAACAAATATTAATAAAAAAATGAAATGGTATAATTGAAATATTTCGGAAATAAGGGGTTTTTTGTTATAGCGCTTCGACACCAATATGAATTCAATATATAATTGATTGGCGACCGAAAGACCGCCTATATATGCATAACAAATAGCGTGTTAGGAGGTGGGGATTACTACCAATGGAAGTTAAGAAATTCAAATTCGACAGGAGGGGATAACATTCCTGTACTGCAGTTTTTATTTTAACATAAATTTCTTGCATTAAACTTAATAATTTCAATACACTTGCAATTATAAAGTATGTAGACTTATACAGAATTATAATATTCATTATTATTATTGCTTATAGCATTACAGCGACAAAAATGTATAAATAATAATATTTAAAACATCAAAAAACATAGTATACTACAATTGTATATCTAGGTCTTCCAACCAAATCAATGCAGAAGGAGTGGCATTTATAAAATCTGCGGTTGATCCGTGAACAAATTATTGAGGATTCCGTAGAATGGAAATGATACACACAGATCTAATTATAGACACAAGATTTTATTTTAACACATATATAAATCACATATATTAATTGACATTAAATCGTTGCATAGCAACAACACAAAACTATAAGGAAATGCAGTGTTACTAGATATTTTTATTAACACTCCCCCTTAACATTGCATTTTCTTTCACAACAATTTCTTAAGCCAAGACTATCTCTATAATTACAAAACATATTCTTACTTAGAGATTTGGTAAATATATCAGCCTTTTGTTCTGACGAAGGAACATATTTGATTACAATATCACCTCCCTGTATTGCATCTTTAATAAAATGGTGTTTGATATCAATATGTTTTACTCTTTTGCTTTCTCTATTCTTAGCTATATGAATGCAACTTAAATTATCTTCAAAAATTAATACAAATTTACAATTCAAATTTAAATCATTTAATAACCCTTTAAACCACAAACTTTCAGCAACTAAAGAGCTAAGAGCAACATATTCCGCTTCTGCGGTAGATAGTGATACAGTCTTTTGCTTTCTAGTAGCCCACAAAATAACATTTCCATGCAAGAATAAACAAAAACCTGTAACACTTTTTCTATCTACACAGTCTGCGGCCCAATCAGAATCGGTATAACCTGTTACGTCATGATCTTCTTTTGATGTATTCGTATAATACAATCCTAAATTCTTAGTATGCTGCAAATATCTAAGAATTCTCTTTAAATAATTCCAGTGCGTATCATTAGCACAATCTTGATATCTGCTAAATAAATTAATAGCAAAACTCAAGTCAGGTCGAGTGCCAATAACTAAGTACATTAAGCAACCTACAAGTTCCCTATAAGGATGCTTAGTTAATAATTCTGGATCTGTTTCTTTATTAAGTTTTAAACCCTTTTCTACAGGAGTAGCTATTCCTTTACAATTAGTCATATTAAACCTTTCTAATAATTTTTCTGTAAATGACTTTTGACTAACTTTTAAAACTTTGTTTTTATAATCCCTTTCTACTTCTAGTCCTAAAAAGATTTTAATTGGACCTAAACAGACTACGTCAAATTTCGAGCTCAGTTGCTTTTGAAAGGTACTGATAACATTTTTATTATTATGAAAAATCAAAATGTCATCGACATATAAAAATACATAAAATCTTGGATCATTAACTTTTATATAAAGACAAGTATCATAAACTGAACATAAAAAGTCATTCTCGATCATAAATGTGTGGAAGGCTTCATTCCAGCATCTGGGACTTTGTTTCAATCCATATAATGACTTATTAAGTTTACATACCTTTTCGTCACTCTTCATATCTTCAGGTAAATACATGTAGATTTCTTCTTGTAGTCTTCCATGTAGGAACGCAGTTTTCACATCCATCTGTTCTATGTACATATCTTCTTTGTTTGCAATGACCAGTAGTGTTCTTAAGGTTGCCAGTTTACCAACAGGTGCGTATGTCTCGTTCCACTCAGATGTTTCATAACCTTTTGCTACTAATCTTGCTTTATAAACATTTTCATTTTTCTTTCTGAAGACCCAACGACTATTGATTATATTCTTATTTTCAGGTTTTTCTACTATCGTCCATGTACGATGTTTCTCATGTGATTTCATTTCTTCTTTTATTGCTGTCATCCATTTTTCTTTTTCATCTGATTCTAAAGCTTCTTTCTTCGTTCTTGGTGCATCATATATAATATTTTCTACGCTGAGGGCTGAGAACTCACAATCGTGGAAGTCGTCACATTCATAGTCTTGTAGATAAGCTGGTCTTTTTCTGATTCTCTTTTCCTTTTCATTTTCTGAATTTCCTTTTTCATTTTCTGATTTCTCTTGTTCATTATTCGGTTCTTCATATGATGTTGTATCTGTTTCCTCTTCTGTTTCTTTCATATTCTGTATTTCTGGTTGTACATAAACAATTCTTTTTGATTTTTTATCTTCTTCATTGAATATTACGTCTCGTGCCCGAATTACTTTCCTTTCTTCAGCATTCCACAGCCTATAACCGTTGTTACAATATCCAATCATGTATAATTTCTTCGATCTTTCTGACATTTTACTTTCCCTGTGTTCTTTATTTATATATGTATAAGTTTCTGATCCAAATATTTTTAATTTTTCATAATTTGGTACTTCACCATTCCAAATTTCTGCAGGTATTTTTCTATTTATTGTAGGAAGCCTGTTAACTATATATGCGGACGCATAAACTGCTTCTCCCCACATTTCTTTTTTAAATTTTGAATCAGCTATTAATATCCTAGCCTTTTCTATTAACGTTCTGTTTAGCCTTTCGGCTTTACCGTTTTGCTGGGGCGTGTATGGTATAGTAGTTTCTAGCTGAATTCCTTTCTTCCTGCAATATTCTTGAAATGAATTATTTACGTATTCTTTGCCGTTATCGCATCTAAGTCTAGATATTCTGAAATTAAACTTAGCTTCAACCATTTCTGTGTAATTCTTGAAACAATTTAGAACTTCTGTTTTACTTTCTAGCAGATAGACAATTACGAAATGACTGTAGTCGTCTAAGAAAGTTAACATGTATATCTTATTGTCGTACGTAGCAGGGTTTATCGGCCCACAAAGATCGGAATGTACTTGTTCTAGTATTCGTTTACTATGATGATATTCTTTTTTGAATGGTAATCGTGTTTGTCGACCTTTGATACATGGTTCACATAAAATTTCTGATTCTGAAGTTTCGCAATTTATTAATTTTCTTTTCTTTAGTTCTCTCATTTTCTCCATGGATGCATGACCAAGTCTCCTATGCCATATCTCATCATTTTTAGGTATGGAATATGCGTTCTGCGCTGATATTTCTTTCGTCTTGAATTGTACTTCATATAAATTATTCTTCTTGTGGCCTTCTTTAATTACTTCTTTCTTTCTGTAGATTATTACTTTATTGTTTTCAAATGTGACGCTCAATCCTGATTGTTCTATTCTATTTACCGACAGTAAATTACTTCTAAGTTCAGGAACATATAAAACATTCTTTATTGTACATTTTTCTGTCAAAATACTTCCAACCTTTACTGCCATTAATGATTCCTCTTTTTTTGCAATATTTATTCTTAAAGGATTCTTTAAAGTAATAACTTTGTTAAAATATTTGTCAGTATTTATTAAATGATCTGAAGCGCCAGAATCTACATAAAAATGAATGGTCGCATCTTTACTTTTCGAAATTATATTATTCCCTGCAATGAAACATATGTCATTTGATTTTACATCTGTACTATTTGCTTCTTTTCTGAAATTGTTTTTCTGATTTCTTGTTCTAAATTTGCATTCTGATTTCTTGTGGCCTTTCTTCCCACACTTGTAACATTCAAAATTGAATGTTTTCGTTTCTGTTTTATTATATCTATTTCTTTTATTAAAAAATGCTTGCGAATTCTCATTTTCATTAACTTTTAGTCCTTTTCTTTTAATTTCTTCTTCGATTAATCTATTCTTGACAAATTCTATAGTGAGATTACTGTTTATTGTTTCTATTGCGGTAACAACATTGTCAAACGAATTTGGCATTGCTAATAACAAATAGCAGATAATCTCACTTTCACTAGGTTTTGCATCAGATCCTTTTAATTCTCTAACAAGTTTGTCAAACTGAATAAAAAATGCGTTAAGTGAATTTACTTCACTATATTTTAATGTCAACAATTTCTTTCTTAACAATAACTGTGACGCAATACCAGTGCGTTGGAATGTAGATGTTAATTTTTCAATAATTTCTTTGGCTGTATTACATTCTTTAATTATTTCTAGGTGACTGTCCGCTATACATTGAACTAGGATATTCTTTGCCTTCGAATTCTTGCTCTTCTGAGGAACTGTTAATTCTTCGAACTTTAAATAAGGCTCTTCTAATGTGTCTAAAAGATCTTGTTCTTCTAAAACTAACTTTACCCTGTAAAGCCAATGTCCAAAATCCGAACCACTGAATGGCGTAATTCCATGTTTATTAATTCTATATTCCATTTCCATTATTTCTTAGTTTAGCGGGTCTGGGCCCATAACCTTAACAAATTATTGAGGATTCCGTAGAATGGAAATGATACACACAGATCTAATTATAGACACAAGATTTTATTTTAACACATATATAAATCACATATATTAATTGACATTAAATCGTTGCATAGCAACAACACAAAACTATAAGGAAATGCAGTGTTACTAGATATTTTTATTAACAATCCGTGGTAATTTCTACAAGGGCACTCTTGAATTATATGTTCCACAGATTGTACTTGTGCTCCGCAGTCGCAAGCTGGAGAGTTACACAGACCCCACTTGTACATCATTTGGTTACATCTTCCATGTCCAGTTCTTATCCTGTTAAGTTTAGACCACAGACTCCTTTTTAATTCAAAACCTGGCAGTCTAATTGTAGGATCGACAACTCCTTGATGGTTTTTTGTAGCATCATTCCACTTTTGTCGCCATTCACCTTTAATATTAAAATTGAATTCATCTGCATGGTCCCATATTGGTTGTCTTGACTTCAAACGTCTCGGCGGGAGGTCATTTAGAACGTGATGAATCGGAAGATCCTGAGGATAGTCTGGTCGATATAATTTTGTCCATATACGTGATTTTGCTTCATAGCGTCTTAACTCTGGTGGTGGGATATTACTAATAGTATGTAACCATGGTATAGGTGTAGATTTAACTAGAGATGCATTCGGGCGGGCCGGGCCGGGCTTTGAGGTTTAGATCGACTCGGCCCGAAACACAGACCATCTACACTATCCCGAAAATAAAAATTACCGGCCCGATTCGAAGATCGACTCGACAAAAAAATTAGCTAGCCCGGCTCGAAAATTGACTCGAAATCGGGCCGGGCTTCGGGCCGGGCCGGGCCAAAGCTCGAAATTGGGTGCATCCGGCATTCCTAATATTGATTTTTATGTTAAGGCGAAATGTTTAACTTTTTTCGTGTCAAACTTATAAAAAACCTCTACATTCTTATAACTTTCAACATTAGTTAACATAAGTAGTTAAAAAAGAGACCCTTCTAGTGTAAGTTTGATATAAAAATTACAGACCTACGAGTATTTAACACTTTGCTTGCCAAAGAATTTAAACAACTTTTTCACAAATCTTATATAAAAAAATATAATTTTAATTTACATAAGGATTTTTTATCTAACTTTGTTTCTGCTCAAAAATAGGACAAGAAATCATTATGGTAGCAACAAAAATCACTTTTATTTAAGTATACGAGTAATAACAATAATAATAGAAACATCACAATGTAATTATTATGCTTTAATGAATAACCTTGAATTCTTGAAGTAAAATAATACATTTTTATTTATTAATATGTGAAGTGTGTTGTTATTAAATCATTTTGATCATTTTTAACTTCATCCATTTTCATTAAAATATTAAGGAAACTGTGCATTTGATTGAATTATAAGATTTTGCGGGCCGGCCCGAAATGCTCGAATTTTCGGGCCGGGCCAAAATCAAAAGTCCGACTCGCCTCGATTTTCGAAAATGATTAGCCCGATTCGGCCCGATAAAAAATATCTTCGGCCCGGCTCGATGATCGACTCGAAATCGAGGCGGGCTTCGGGCCGGGCCGGGCCAAAGCTCGAAATCGAGTGCATCTCTAGATTTAACTGTGCCAGTAATAATTCTCATACATGCATTTAGCTGAACGTCTATCTTTTTGCTATGAAAACTGTGATGCCAAACAGGGGCACAATACTCAGCAACTGAGTAAACTAAGGATAATGTAAATATAACTTAAAATAGCATATATTTCAAGAACATTTAGATCCATAATGAAAACCGTTTGATATAAAAACACATATGCGTGACGTCACATCAATCTTTCAAAATTCCTGAGACCATAACTCGCTTATTAATAGGAATTTTTTCGCCGGATTTTCATCAATAGTCTTAGTTTTCCTAATATTTTCAGATGAAATTATATAAAAAAAAATGGTGGTATCCCCATTATAACATAAGTAAATAAGAAATTAAACAAGTTTGTTAAATTTTAATTTGTTATAATACTACAATTGAAATTGGGGTAAATTTTAGTATAAGGTCCCAGCCATCAGCTGTGCCTTATTTTTTAATTTGTTAATTTTCTAAATAGCATTTTATTCGCATCATATAAAAATATTACAATATAGTATTTATTTTCAGGACTGCAATGCAGACGGAATGATAGACTGTGAAGATTTCTTCGCCCTGCATATATTAGGTTCAAATTGCAACAGCTCTCTCCATGAAAACTTTGTCAAGAGTTACGAATTTTGCGACCAGCCCAATAAAGTTGTACCCGTTCAAAACAATAACAGTAAGTACATAAACATTTTTTTGAAAAACCATTATAATAATATACAGGGTGGTTGATTTTTAATTGTCCAGCTTATATCTTCTGAAATATTAAAGATACAAAAAAAGTTAAATACAAAAGTTGTTTAATACAACCTGATCTATAATTTAGCATAAACAATTTTTTTTCAAGGCCTACCAATTTTTTGGAAAAATGCTTAACTTAAATTTTTTAAATGGAACATTCTGTATATTTTGACAGAATAAGATTCTTAATAAATTTCTCTTTACAATGATGCGTAACAAGTAAGAATTTACCTTTAAATTATGTCCTATAAAGCAAATAGAAATATGATAAAAGTAAGCTATGATATTCTATTGTTTAAACCTGTAACTTCTGTCACACATGAACATTGGCTACGTAGGGGTTTTCCTTTGAATAAAATTATTTCTAATAAAGCAAGTAATAGAATTAGTAGTATTGATGATTTACAAAATTATTAATACTTTTATTTATGACAGATGTTACTGGTATAAACAATAGTATATCACAGCCTCCTTTTATCGTATTTCTATTTGCTTTATTAGACATAATTTAAAGGTAAACCCGTACTTGTTATGCATCATTGTAAAGAGAAATTTATTTAGAATTTTATTCCGTAAAAATATACAGGTGTTCCATTTAAAAAATCAAAATTAAATATTATTCTGGAAAATTGGTAGGCCTTGGAAAAAAAATTGATCATTCTAAATTATAGACCAGGTTGTATCAAATAACTTGTACTATATATCTTTTTCTTGTATCTTTAATATTTCAGAAGATATAAGCTGAACAATGAAAAATCAACCACTCTGTATATAGTTATTTTTTGTACAAGACAATAAAATTATATTTCATCGACAAGCGGAAAATCCCTTTCGCGAGTCAATAATTTAATTTTTCTACGTCTGTATACAAAGTAGACATTTGCTCTCACTTTCTTCAACGCAAAATGTCGCTTTGCCGCTCATGCGCGACAAAGTAGAAAAAACGCTCGCTGTCCGAATTTCTAACTATAAAATGTTGAGAAATGTTATTTGTCTACATTCTTAATGTGAACGTTTAATCAGGAACTAATGGCGCTGTAGTTATTTATACATTTACTACCTCCACATATGACTGCTCTGTTGGTATATTACATAACCAAACAAAATGCCGTAATGCTGTGTAAAGAAATACATAAATAAAATAGGGCATTCATTTACAAAAATAAAAGTAAGAAATGTTTAGATTAGATTGAAGTAATTGTAAGAAGAATGGAAAATAACGATAAATGAATTTCTTTGTATTAATCAAAATCAATATCCCATTTTTCTATAACAAATGTTACAGAAAAAATCTGATGTAGCCAGTACATTACCTTCCGTCATTACAACGTATTTTGTACAAAACCTATCGTCGTGGTGTCGGAAGGTAAAAAATACCAATTATAAATTAAACACAATTTTAAAATCCCAGTATGTATTATGTGGGTTGTTATAGATTTTGTATGTGAATAAATAAGAATTAAAGTAGGTATTTTATCCACCCTTGCGGTTAAAGTGCTATTTTATCTACTATTTTGAGTACATAAAAGCACACTTTAACATCTACTATAGAAAAAAATAAAATAATAAATAGCAAACTTTAGATTTAGAGACTTTTACGATATAATAATATTCAGTGTTGTAATTTCAACATTTGATGAATGTTAAGATAGTGTAGGAAGATATAAACATAAATCATTGACGAAATTTTAGTTTACGAATGTGATTTGACTAATCGTGACCAAAACATTATGGAAATATTTCCGAGAAAAGTTTAAATGCCTATGTTAAGTGATATTTAAATATTTGAAATAGAAATACATTTAAATTTACAAGTATATTGCATATTGTACAGAGTGGCGCAAGAGTACCTTCACAGTATCAAAATACAAAAATTTTATGTGTCCAACACAAAACCTCCCGCTATTTAATTTTTATTAATTTAAATACATACCTACCTATTTAGTAATACTGCAAACTATATTATGTTCCATTGCATATAACTATTGCTTTATTTACTATTTTCTTTTTAAAATGTCACTATTTTTCATTTGAAGTGATTAGTTTTTTGACAGTGACATTTACCTGTCAGTTACATTCATTTGAAATATGAACTGTGTAACAAAGGAATTGTGTATATCTTAGGCTTCGGGATTTATGAAAACATTAATTTTTAAATTTATCTGTAAAATATATAGAAAAAGTATTAATGTATACCTGTAGAAAATTCAATAATCTTTAATTTTCATAATAACATAAAATGAGAAAAAATGACATTTAATTGTATTTTTTGAAGAAAAACCATTATGAGCTTCAGGTAAAATGCCATTTTCGGTTATTTTTTTTACACCAAAATCTAATGGTTTCTTTTCATATTAGAAAAGGGTTTAAATACAAGGTTTCAGAATTTTGTGAATGATAGTATTTAAGTTAGAGCGAAGACAAAATCCCTACACATACACACATACAGACATCATCGTGAAAATGTTAAAATTGAATTCTAGGGACTTTAATATGTGGTCATTTACTAAAATCTCGATATGTGATTTTTAACACGATCCCTATACCTCCCTTACCAAGGGTAGCGGGAGGTAAAAAGGCATTTAATGGTATTTTTGAAGAAAAGCCATTATGAGCTTCAAGTAAAGTGCCATTTCCGGTTACCCGATTTACACCAAAATCTAATGGTTTCTTTCCATATTAGAATAGGATAGAAATACAAGGTTTCAGAATTTTCTGAATGATAGTATTTGAGTTAGAGCGTGGACAAAATCCATGCACACACACACACATACAAACGGACATCATCGTGAAGATGTTAAAATTGGATTCTAGAGACCTTAAAATGTGCTTATTCACTAAAATCTCTATATGCGATTTTTAGCACGATCCCTAAAAAAATAAAAATTATAACGTACGTAAAGTATACTTCATATTTATTTTGTTTTGTAGTTTTCTTGCCGAATTATGATAGCGCATGCTCAAGATGCCTTTGCGAAGCTGCCTCAGGATGCAGCAATAATACCGCAGAGTGCGATGAAGTCTTTTGTGGAGTATACAAACTTTCCAAGCCGTACTGGATGGAAGCTGGAAGACCTGTTGTACCTGGAGATGATCCAGATAGAAAAACTGGTAAAAAAAAAATAAAGGAGTGTGTACTGCACTGTTCAGACGTGGTCTAGACAGACCCGCAAAAAAATCGCTCTATTAATTTAATTAAGTCAACAAATACAAAGCGGATTTTTGACATCAATGATTTAAATGTCATAAGAACATGTAAATTGATTCGTTTTTGTTTATTTTATTAAATTTACTATGGAACTAAATTTAGCTGGACGTTTATAATACCGGCCCTTAAACATTTTTAAGTTTATAAAGTTTCCAGGAGCAGTCAAGAGATGATATTGATGTACGATCCAAATGTCAACCATTTAAGTTTTCACTTCAGGCGTGCGGTCTTAAGCATATACATTTTTTTAAGACAAATAGACACTTACAAAATTGCAATTTGCACGAGCGCCTCTAACGACAAAGCATAGAAATGTCAAGGTTGCTATGGTTACCCCGACCAAATAAAAATCTGTCATCAGCCGTAGACTACACTCTAGCCATCGTTTTAGTTGAATAATCGAATGATCTTCAATATTATCAAACAAAAAAGTTGCCCCAGACACATCTTCTGGTTTTAAACTTATTTTTATTAAACACAACGTACAAATCACAATAAAGAATTAGGTTTAACCAGGGCCGGACTGGGTTGCTAAACCGGCCCGGGCAAATAAAACGAAAACTCCGGTCCCTAGGGAACTTATTTAGCATTTTTTAGAAGGTTTATCATATTTTTAAATAATTAGAATTAATTTTTATAAATATATTCAATACTTTGCAAATAAAAATAAAAATATAACAAATAAAACAGAACTGCAAATTCTTATTGCATATAAGTACACTACAAACTCTGTTTAAAATAAATTTTAACTTAGAAAATGTCCTTTCACATGCAACTTGAGAAATATAAAGGGTTAATATATATGTATATAAGTTATAATAAAAAACAAATATACTCTTGATTACTTCACTTTATTATCTATTCTGTGACGATCATTTCGATCTTTCGGACATCATCATCTTCAGACAACTGGCTGTAGTCTGAAGAAAAAGTGGATAAATCAAGAGTATATTCGTTTTTCCCTCTCGCTAAGAAAGGTATTGGATTCATGCTATAAATCGCATATCCAGATTTTAGTTTCTTCTAAATATATTTTTTGAAAAATTTTCGTTATTCCAAATATTGAAGAACATAAAGATCTCCACCTAATACACTTAAAATTTTTATTATATTTTGTATAGGTTTAGAGATAAAGATACTATAAAATATAGAATAATCAGATGTAATACATCGTAGTCTCAACTACACTAAGGAAACCTGTTGACAAATTCAAATTTTTATAACATAGCAATGTTTATAACATAGTTTGTAAATGACAGATGTCAGTATCAGAAATCAACAGTTTTAGTGACATTCTGATAGCTTTTTCTAGGAAGTACATTCAATCTTTCTTATTGTTTTATTAATTAAATATTTAAAATTATAAGTAAAATGCATATATCCATTACAAATACTGCCAATCTTATTAATGAATTGAAAGAATCTCTGACATTTAGGAACTTCCTCATACAATGAAAAATAGATACCTATAATTATAAGCGAACAGAAGACATGTTAAATACAATAAAAAAAATATTTAGGTAAAGTTCTGTAATTTTTTCAATATAAAACGACGGTTCATTAGCGAAGTGCAATACAATACTTATATAACATAAAATGGATGTGGCGAGAGGTATTTTGTAGGCCACAACAGATTTTTTATTATAACTCATTAGAAATGTTCCTCCCAGTACCGACTAAAAATTCTTTCTCAATTTATATTTTTATGCTTTTTTCTAAATTAGGATATGCTCCTCCTTGCTATGGCTATGTTCATTATTTAACATGGTTTTATACATACGTTTAAAATACTATTAACTAATTTATTTAAGAAAATGTTTTAGACTGCATTGGAATATAATGGGATATTTTTTTAGCAGTAAATTATATAAATTCCATACATTTACTAGTATCTTAATACGTTTACCGATGCCGGCCCATCGGGCTAACGCCCGATCGCCCGGCCCGCCAGTCCGGCTCTGGGTTTAACACTGAATAACAGATGCGAACACAATGACAGATAGGAACAGGGAACGGGACGTAAGACAACGAGAGGAGGTTTGTTTAGATGCATGATCTTCTATCTCTCTCTTGCAGTGACGTAGGGTTTGTAAGTGTCTATTATAACAATATCTTATTGGTAGACAGTGCTTTTATGTTCTGTTCGAAAAATGGCCGCTCTGCGCATGTGCGACTGTTCACTAATTTTATTTTTTTTGCCTCTGTCTTGAACAGTGCAGTAGACACTCCCAAAAATAATATTTTTGTTATCCTAATTGGGAAAGTAAATTTTAAGAAATTTTAATATTTTAAATTTCGTTTTCCTTTTCTAATAAATTTGTTTTTAGCGTTTGAAGATTGTGCTTTAGATATGGAATGTGCAGAAAGGACAGTGAGACAATATTTAATGAAATTTGGACGAGTGAGTAATATATTAAAATAAATTCTTACTAATAATAAATATACAGGCTGGTTGATTTTTCATTGTTCAGCTTATATCTTCTGAAATATTAAAGATACAAGAAAAAGTTATATAGAAAAGTTATTTGATACGACCTGGTCTATAATTTAGCATAAACAATTTTTTTCCAAGGCGAACCAATTTTCCAGAAAAATATTTAACTTTGATTTTTTAAATGGAATACCCTGTATATTTTACGGAATAAAATTCTAAATAAATTTCTCTTTACAATGATGTATAACAAGTAAGGGTTTACCTGTTTACCTTTAAATTATGTCTAATAAAGCAAATAGAAATACGATAAAAGTAGGCTGTGATATTCTATTGTTTATACCAGTAACATCTGTCACAGATTTAATAATACTGATTATAATAGTGAAAAAGGTGTTAAGATTCTTATTTAACTAAGAAAAATGAACGTCGGTTATAGTAATAGCGAAAAAGTTGATATGCGTTGCTGTTTCCACAGATCAAATAATAATAAACGTCGGGCTGCTACCCTGTATCAAAATTTATAATAATATTATGCTGTATTAAATTTTGCTACTTGATATTTAAATAAAAGTATTAATAATTTTGTAAATCATCAATGTTAGTAATTCTATTACTTGCTTTATTAGACATAATTTTATTCAAACCCCTACGTAGCCAATGTTCATGTGTGACAGAAGTTACAGGTATAAACAATAGAATATCATAGCCTACTTTTATCATATTTCTATTTGCTTTATAGGACATAATTTAAAGGTAAATCCTTACTTGTTACACATCATTGTAAAGAGAAATTTGTTGAGAATCTTATTCTGCCAAAATATACAGATGTTCCATTTAAAAAATTAAAGTTAAATATTTTTCCAAAACAATGGTAGGCCTTTGAAAAAATTGTTTATGCTAAATTATAGATCAGGTTGTATTAAACAACTTTTGTATTTAACTTTTTTTTGTATCTTTAATATTTTAGAAGATATAAGCTGTATAATGAAAAATCAACCACCCTGTATACATGAATAGTCCGTGATACCAAAGAAATCTGGTGCAATAAGGGAGGACATTCCACGTACTGTGTTCCACCAATCAAAAGACGTTTACAAGAGAAGTGGGGAACAGTCAGCCAACTGTAGTTTCGATATAGTGTTCATTCCACTAGTATACTATAGTTAATATATAACAAGTCATAGTAAAATATATTTAATCGCAATGCCGCTTTACAGAAATTTTGATAGCATTTCGCATTCCTCAGACCATTTTTCTTTCGTGTCATAGACTGTAATACTTAATCTATCAACCTTATATATTGAATTATTTTCAGGATTGCAATGGAGACAAAGTAACCAGTTGCGATGACTACCTGATGATACATTTTAGCGAGAACCCGCAATGTAGCTTACCAGTAGACCGAGATTGGGTTCAGAGGTACCAAACATGTATGGCTAGACAACCACCTTCTGAACTTGTAGAAATAGACGGTTTTTAAATAATTTCCAAATACAAATAGTTTTAAATTTTAAGTTATTTAGTTTTAGTGTTATAAACATATCTAAATAAATTTATTATCAAAAGATATTTGCTATTTTTTATTATCATTGAATTTTGCTTTTTAATTAACACCTGTATATAAATTAACGCTTTTTAGTTTTTGTTTTGCTTTTTTAATTCAACCAATTACGTGCCTACCACCTTGAGATTGTTTTTCAACATGGCAAAACACATCAGATTGTTTGTTTAGGGTGTGACATTTGTTTTGTCATTTGTAGTGTATTTAATTGTTTTATTTTCTTTGTGATGTTTTTTCAACAAATTTGAATGACAATGGAGCAATAAAACTAAAAGTCCGGCTGATATATGCAAGGTAAACTTACACAACACACAGATAATGGAATGACGTAATTATATATGTAAATAAAATACGAAAAACTATATATCTATTAGTAATTTAAAATATTCGAAAATTGCAAAATTTTATACTTTCGGTATGAAATTTGTAGAAAATAATATATGTTCGTGTTACAATTTTACTGGGTATATAGCATTTTTCCAATGAACTTTTGGTGTGGCATTTGTATAAAATACATCGAATTGACGAACGTTAATGTGCTGGCCACATCAGATTTTTTTATAAACACGATTTAAGGTTCCTAGAATCCGATTATAACATTTTTAAAATGATGTCTGTGTGAGTGTACGTATGTGTGTTTGGATGTTGGAGGGACGATTCCTCAAAAACTATAAGACTTAAAAAATATTTAACTGCGGTTTCCTCAATCTGATATTCCTGGGAAGAGCTGAAAAGGTTTTGGTAACAATTGGACAACCGGAAGTAGTAGTTTCTTAGAAAAATTCTTCTAAATATAATTTTTTGGAAATTTTTGTTATTACAAATATTAAAGAACAAAATTCTCCATCTAATACACTTGTAATTTCTATTATATCTTGTCTAGATTTAGAGATAAAGACACTATAATATATAGAATATTCTAACCGCAGAGGCTAAGGCACTAAGGAAACGACTTGACAAAGTTCAAATGTTTATAACATAGTTTGTAAATGACATATGTTAGTGTCAAAAATCAACAGTTTTAGTCATATTTTGATAGTTTTTTCTGGGAAGAATATTTAATCTTTCTTATTATTTTATTAATGAAATATTTGAAATTATAGGTAAAATGCAAATATACATCAGAAATACCGCCAATCTGGTTAATGAATTGGAAGAATCTCTGGCATTTAGAAACTTCCTAATACAATGAAAAATAGATATAACTAGAATTATATGTGTGCAGAAGATATGTTAAATATAATAAAAAACAATATTTCGGTAAAGTTATGTATTTTTTTGTTATAAAACGACGGTTCGATAGCGAAGTCCAATACAATACTTTATAGCCTAATATGGAAATGGTGAGAGGTCTTGTGCTGGCCACAACAGATTTTTCATTAAAGTAAAAATACATAAAATCACACTAATATATTAATAATATTACAAAACTTAAACCCAAATATTGTTTTATTACTAAATAAGAGTTCTGAAAGCTTCTTTCAATATTTAATTAAATAAATCTTTAATTTTCATTTAAAATGAAGATTTTCAACATAACAGTGTTCAAAAAAAATCCTTACTTGGAGTAGGCTTTGAACAAAAAAACGTATGTCAATTTAAAAGTATTTAATTAAATGTCAGTTTGACACGAGATATTGTCAAAAATGTTAGCTAAAGAAATCAAAGCTTTTATTCTTCAATCCTTCTTTAATATATTTAAGAGATATTTTGTACATAAAGGGATATCCATTCTTTATTGTAAATACAATAAATATAATTAATTATATATCCCTTTCAATCCTTCAAATCTCTCTCCATATAATTTCCAAACCAAAACAATTAAATATATATGAAATATTTAGATTTATTGTTAGATTTGTCCATAAAATGCTTCAATCATTTATTTTAATTTGAACGTATTGTTTCTTATTGGAACTATATTGTCTGGCGTAGTACTCCGCGGCTAAACGCAATACAGCCATTCATTAATTCACTTGTTATTAACAAGCAGTAATGGAGGAGAGATCTTGTTCGTGATTTTAGTGAACAATTAGTGAAATTTATGCATAAATATACCAAGTACATTGTTAATTTATATATAAATAGTTTTAATAAAGTCCAGGGATCATTTTGATGTATAATTTGTGCATGAAGGTAAATAAAATTATTTGTTTTGGTTTGATGTAAAATGCATGTCTCGTAACATTGAGAAAAAACAGTGATACATTTTTTATTTATATTTGTTATTATTACTAATAGTAATTTTGAGATCATAATAATTCAAAAATATATATTTTCATGTTATTTTAATAATCCAAATTTTATATTATATCGTACAATTATTTTATTTTTATTTCCAGCTACCGGCTACTTAATTAATGTCGGTTGTTACGTGTCTGTCTAAGTTAATTAACGGCCGTTCAATTTGTGTTCGTGAGATTTTGTTGCATATGGACGTATTTACTAAGGTAAGCAAAGTAAATATATATTTTTTTTATTCCGATGTATGTGTAAAGTAAACGATTTTCGTATTTTATTTACTTTATATTTCTAGCATACATATATAACTTAATATTTTCATTTTAGCTCAAGAATATTGATTACAATATGAATCCGACAATGAATTCAATATTTAAGTACAAGCATTATTGTTAAATACGATATTTTGTTTCATGATAGATGATTGGCTTAATCGGAGTGTTAAAATTTAATCAGTAAAATTGAACTGGTTTCTTTGATTATCTTTAAACAGAAATGGACTACGGTTGTTTTTACTAAGAATTAGGGCGCTGCAACAATTTTATATGACTTCCATGTAAGTACTAAATTTTAAAATATATTGTTCTTTAAAGAGCCTCAAATTTGAAAATATCACGAAATATTTATTAGATATTTTACAATTAAATATTGAAATTTGTGTAATATTTTGAAAAAGTCACGTGATCAGAAACAATATGACGTCAGTTTAACATGTGACAACTATCGCCTATTTTTATTTATATAAGTAACTTTATCTGTTTTCCTATTGGTTAGAATTGACGTGCTGCATATACTCCGACGTCACAGAAGTAGGGTGTTGCTTTTCATGACTATTTCTAGCGTCAATCTGTATTTAATTATTTACAAAAATGAAAATAAATTATCTTTATTATTGCATAAACTTTCATTTGAAATTCTTTTTAAAAATGTGAAACAGGCTCACTGAAAAAACCTTGCATGTTTTTTTTTTTATTACAGAAAAAAATAAGGTAACTGGGTTCCTGTACAATATAGTACGAATTTGCAAAGTTGCCAAGTAGCTGATGTCATGTTTGCAGAGATGCCGAGCAGGAATGCCGAGATGCCGAGTAACAGAGGTCGTCGAATGTAAGTCATTCTAAATAAATTTATTTTTCTTTCTTGATAATACTTATGCACTTTTTTTATTACAGAAAAAATCGAGATAACTGAGTTCTGGAATAATACAATATTGGTTTGCAAAGATGCCGAGTAGCTGATTTCATGTTTGCAAAAATAGCGAGTAGGAATGACGAGTAGCAGAGATCGTCCAATGTAAGTCATACTAAAAAAAATTATTTTTCTTTCTTGATAACATCGAAGGCATCATATAATGTAAGCGTTGAATTTAATTTTAGAACGTCACTCTTTTGTTTCATATAACATTATAGGGCATTAAATACTACTTATTATAAAATTGTTTTTACCTACTTAAATAGTTATTTTCGTAACAAGTTATAAAAAATACCAAATATCATGCGAGTGTAAATTGCCGCACGACGCGTAGTAGAGTGCAAGTCATTACAAACGAGCTAAGATGTTTATATATATACTAAATAAAATATTTGTTTCTATTGTTGTCCAAACTCATAATAATTTACCTGGTTAACATTTTCAACAAATTATAAAATCTACACAAATAAATAAATATATCATCACGGCATATTACCCATTTCTGGGTGTGCCAGTATCTACAACACATGTAGACATCGGTAATGATGACGATATATTTTACCGTGTGGGCGCTTACCAGACGTCACCTCATGGGCACTTATAGCTGGCGTGAAGAGTGCCCACAGGGGTCACTTTTGTGCCATTTTAAAATTAGAAATATTTGGCGTCTACTCAGATGATTAGAAATTTCAAAATTCTTTCGGATACTTTAAATATACCCTTAAAACTTTAAAAAACTGTGGGACAAATGACTGTAGACAATCGTTCGACCGGTATTTTAAGGGTCATCTTCTAGTCCAGATTTAGCTTCTATCGAGACTCTTTAATTTTGGTATAATGAAAAACAATTACGTAAAAATCAATTGCGTACAATAAAATTTACCGTGCAAGACATATGGGACAATACTCACAGGAAAATGTGCAGGGCTTCGGAATGCAATGCCTAATACAAATAAAAGTTTAACTGCCAGTTAAGTAAACAATATTAAATCGGATCATTGACTACAATTATAAATTTGTCATTTGACAGTTATTTCGTTTCGGTTTTGGTTATTTAACCCTTAGTTAAAATTTTAACCAGAGATAGTAAGATTGGCCCTAAACAAGCCGGAAAAATTTTGTAGAAATTTGGATAGGTTTTATAATTTGTTTGTTGAAAATGTTGACCGGTCGAACGAATTTTAAATAGTTGATAAGTATTTAAAATAGTTTTCGGCAGTTCTTAATAAATTTTAAACAGTTGAGAATAATTTAAAATAGTTTCTGGCAATTCTGAATAAATTTTAAACAGTTGAACTGTATTTAACAGTTTCCGCAAAAGATACAGCCAAAATTGTTTCAAATTTGAACTCAGCCATGTTTCTTTGATTCATAAACCAAATTTTATGAATTATTATTGATTGGTTCAAGAGTTATTGAATAAAAGGTACAGGACCACCGCGGAAAGTAATTTTGATATCAACGTGAAACATTGGGTTTGTCATATCCATGGTTACGATTTGATTGACAGCAATGTATTTGCCCGTTCCATTTAAAATGAAACATAGGGAACGAATCTGACAGAAGTATTATATTTAAATATGGTAAGAAATTTAGCGGAGTCGGAAAACCACTCGAGAGCACTAAACATATTTCGGGCACAAGGTGCACACAGTATTTTTTCTACATCTAAATTTAATTTTTAGAAAACGTATAATTATTTAAACAAAATTAATCTCTAATGACATCTTGTCAGTATGACAGATAACCGTTGAATTTTCCTATAAGTTATGATTTGACATTTGATTGACAGCATTATATTTGTCTGTCTCATTTAAAATGACACATGGGGAAGGAATTTGACAGAAGTATTATATTAAATATTGTAAGAAATTTAGCCGAGTCAGAAAACCACTAGGGCACAAGGAGCACACTAAATTTTTTCTACAACTAATTTTAATTTAGAATGCAGGTATAATTATTTAAACAAAATTAACCTCTACTGACGTCTTATCAAATGTCAAATTTGTTCCCTATTTTTCATTTTAAATGGAACGGGCAAATACATTGCTGTCAATCAAATATCAAGTCGTAACCATGGATATGACAAACCCAATGTTTCACGTTACAAAATACTCACGGTATTAACATCATAGTAACTGGGTTGCCTTCTTTGCATTATTTTCTATCAAATGTACTTTCGAAAATATCAAATTAAAGCAAATATCAAATACACTTGAAATAATTTAAAAACTGTTGGATCAAATATCGCATTGTACACGTGGATTCATTACATAAATCACTTTAAAAAATATGTTGTAGCTAGCACAATACCTCTCGCAATTTTCATTTTGTTACATAAGTATAGAATTTAACATTTATACACATAAATAATTATATCTATTCTTTCATTCTATAAGGAATCTTGTCCTACTCTTCTAAAATGTTCAAGATGTTCCAATTCATCAACGGGATTGGCAGTATTTCTTAAGGATATAAGTACTATTACTATTAATATACATACCTATCCACGATTTTAAATATTTAATTAATAACTCAATAAGAAATATTAAAAGTACTTCCCAGAAAAAGCTTTCAGTAATGTCAATAAAACTGTTGTTTTTTAGCACTGACATTTATTTGTCAATTACAAACATTTGAATTTGACAACAGGTTTTCTTTCTGGACTGTGCGATTTATTGCAACAGATTATATTTTCTTTATGTCTAAATCTATAGAAGGTATAATAAAATTTTGTATTAGATGGAGAACTTTATGTTCTTTATATGTGTAACCATTTAGAATTTTTTTTTTGTATGAAACTACTACTTCTGGTTATCCAATTATTATCAAAGCCTTTTTAGTTCTTCCCAATTAATTCAGGTTGAGGAATATATAGTTAAATAGGTCTTAAGTCTTACAGTTTTTCAGGAATCATCCCTCCAACATACATACATACATACACAACACACACACAATCATCGTAAAAATGTTATAATTGGATTATTCAATAAAATCTGGATATGTGATTTTTAACATGAATCCAATATTTCTCTTAGCGAGAGATAAAAATCTGTTGTGGCCAGCACAAGACCTCTCGCCATTTCCATATTAGGATATATAAGTATTGTATTGCACTTCGCTTTCGAACCGTCGTTTTATAACAAAATATTACAGAATTTTACCCAAATTTTGTTTTTTATTGAATTTAACATGTCTTCTGCACACATATAATTCTAATTATATCTATTTTATATCATTTCCATGTCAGAGATTGTTCCAATTCATTAACCAGATTGGCGGTATTTCTGATGGATATATGCATTTTACCACAATTTTACCTATAATTTCAAATATTTAATTAATAAAACAATAAGAAAAGTTAAATATACTTCCCAGAAAAAGCTATCAGAATGTCACTAAAACTGTTGATATGTGTCATGTTATATACATTGGAATTTGTCAACTGGTTTCCTTAGTGCCTTGGCCTCTGCGATTAGTTTACTTTATAAATTATAGTGTCTTTATCTCTAAATCTATACAAGATATAATAAAAATTTTAAGTGTATTAGATGGAGAATTTTATGTTCTTCAATATTTAATAACAAAAACTTCCAAAAAATTATATTTAGAAGAATTTTTCTATGAAACTACTACTTCCGGTTGTTCAATTGTTGCCAAAACCTTTTCAGCTCTTCCCAGGAATGTCAGATTGAGGAAACGGCAGTTAAATATTTTTTAAGTCTTATAGTTTTTGAGGAATCGTGTCCACAACATCCAGACATACACACACATAAACACACAAACACACACACACACACACACACACAAACACACACACACACACACAGACAGACATCATTTTAAAAATGTTATAATCGGATTCTAGGGACCTTAAATTGTGCTTATCCAATAAAATCTGATATGCGAATTTTAGCATGAATCCAATACCTCTCTTAGCGAGAGGTAAAAAGCGATACTTTTCTCAAGTGTCTTCCGTAATGAATATACGTTTGCTATACGAAATATGATCCAATAGTTTTTTAAATGGTTTAAATAATACCACTAACAATTAATATTTAATAGGTGGACCTTTGGTTGGTCTGACGAGTCAAAAACTTGGAGAATTTGGATATTGCTTACGACCTTTGGATTTCAACACTACAGACCTTCGACGTAGGCGGCCATCGATGGATGAACTGGTAGGAAACTTTATTTTTCTTATAATTGTAACGGTTTATAAAATATATCTTGTTTTCATGATCAACCATGAGAACTTATAGTTACAGGAATATGATTATATGTCTAATTATTATCTTGTTCTCATTCTCAGCCATGAGAACTTATAGTCAAAGGAATATGGCTATGCCTAAATATTATCTTGAACTCAAATTCAGTTTTGAGTACTATAGTACATTAAATATAACTTTCATAAATGCCCTTATAATATCCAAACAATTTGAAATTGAAATATCGACTATTTATCAATAAAATCAATATCTGGGAACAAATGATTAGCATATGTCTTTCAGGAATCGGACATCTAGAAGATTAAAATAATAGTAGTTTTATAAGTTTTAGTATTATTTACGTAAGAATGGCATTGCGCGCAATGAAGTATATACTTGTTAAAGACACATAATTGTAGTTTTTTTGGCACACAAGTTATAAAATCTGTTCATGAGGCAACATATGTCGTAACTCTGTTTAGGAAATAATTTGAAACTGCCAACATAGTTTGTATACATTGACGGGTGTTTTAACATTTTTGTGTTTAGTATTGATTTATCAATTCATGTGCATACGGGAAAAGATAGTTTCTTATTAGATAACACAGATTGTAAAGCGAATTGAACTTGTGCAATGCCATTCGTACGTGAGGAATACTATAGTTTTAAGTTCTTGGAAATGTATTTTCAGGTTTTAATTAAACTTTGGCTCATCGCGCCGTCGAGCAAACACGCGTTTTCTTTAAAAATTAAAAATAAATTGATTAATTTGAAGTGCGTTCCGTGACGATCATCCTAAAATCGTGCGTCTACGGTTGCAGCGGTAACCGTACACGCGGCTTACCCAGTCGGTAGCTAGGGAGAGTGCTTGGGAAAAGAAAATACGGACGTATCGGGGCATGCTTGCAGGTGGATGGATGAGTAAGTCAGGAAGGAGGTAACAGATCGAAACTTTGATGTGGGTGTTCGGGTTCCTTATTCAATTAACTTCACACGGTCAGAGGGGCTGGGTAGGTAGGTTTCGTGCGCGATAGCCATAATTGAGTGGACTGATATGTACAACGCACCGTCATGTGAATCCTGTTGTTATGGTGGATCGCTTCACACTTGTGTGAATGTTTCTAGGGACATTAATCCATAGTTGACACAGAAAGCTCTCTTATGGCCTTATGTGCTCTCCTCAACCGGAGGCAACGTAATGTAATCATCATTTAATGGTAATGGCAACGAATAATTAAAGACAAGGTAAAGTTTTTGTTTGATTTAACTTTGTTGAGCACACGGGTTAATAACCGCGTTCGGTGTAGGGTATCCGCGAGAGGCGCGGGCGATTGTCTCCGGGAGTAGCTAGGTAGGCGGCGTGTACCCTAGGTAGTTACATGTAACTGCTACCGTACTCTCTACCTAGTTCGTGTATTAGGCCGTAAATGCTTGCATCGCGTGGGGTCGGCTTAACCCCCTCGTAAACTTCCGTGAGAACCAACAACGGCGTTCGACGCCACGGCGTTCTCACCATTTGCTTAGCTCGTACTCTCTCTCTCTCTCACACACACTTCGCCTTTAGCTTAGTTTAATCTAGATATAAGATAGTTCGCGTAGACATAAGATAGCTTAGATATAAGTAGGTGGGGTTGTTTTTGCTTTTCGAGAGAGAGAGAAAAATTAACGTTAACTTCACAATTTTAGATTTGCTTTTCTTTGAAATCGATATTAACGTAAAATAGGCTTTTTTAGACTTGTTTTTCATTGAAATATATCTTAACGTAAGATAGGTTATTTTGCGCACTTCACTAACTTAATTTGGGGGGGGGGGGGGGCGGAACTACAATAATTTATAGATTATAAGTATTATTGTACACGGAACTGTATTTAATAAACGGTATATATAAGGGAACGTGGGTTTGGTATTTGAGGGCGGTGTTTCCCTTATATATACTATTTATTTAAAAAATCTGATGTGGCCAACACAAAACCTCCCGCTATTTAATATTTATTAATTTAAATACATACTTACGGATTTACTAACGCTGCAAACGGTTTCATTGCATAAAACTATTGCTTTATTTACTATTTTCTTTTTAAAATGTCACTATTATTAATTTGAAGTGATTAGTTTTTTGACAGTGACATTTAATGTCAGTTACATTCATTTGAAATATGAACTGTGGAACAAAGGAATTGTGTTTTTCTTAGGCTTCGGGACTTGTAAAAAAAATTATTTTTAAATTTATCTGTAAAATATATAGAAAAAGTATTGATGTATTCCTGTAGAAAATTCAATAATCTTTAATTTTCATAACGACAAAATGCGAAAAAATGGCATTTAATGGTATTTTTTGAAGAAAAACCATTATGAGCTTCAGGTAAAGTGCCATTTCCGGTTATCCGATTTACACCAAAATCTAATGGCTTCTTTTCTTATTAGAATAGGATAGAAATACAAGATTTCAGAATTTTCTGAATGATAGTATTTGAGTTAGAGTGAAGACAAAATCCCTACACATACACACACACACACATGCATACATACATACATACACACACACATACACACACACATACACACACATACACACACATACACACATACAGACATCATCGTGAAAATGTTAAATTTGGATTCTAGGGACCTTAAAACGTGGTCATTTACTAAAATCTCGATAAGTGATTTTTAGCACGATCCCTATACCTCCCTTACCAAGGGTAGCGGGAGGTAAAAAGGGTTTCGTTTTTAGTTTTAAGATAGTTTTCAGGTTAAAAAGATCTCCCCACCGCCACTATCGTCAAGATTGCAGTGCCGATTGGAGACGCAGACCATGGCTAATCTTCTTCATTTGTTTAAAATGTTTGTACAACAATAAAACAATATATTATTTTAATTTAAATCCAATGTCCCATTAGTTTTAAAGTAGGTAGTTTTAGTAAAAATTGTAATTACTACAGATATTTAGGATAGAACGTTAGTGACTTCAATACAAGTGAATACTTCGTTTCTGTTGCGTCTGAATTCATCTTTTGCAGTTATACTGTGGGTTATTAGATATTGTTTATGAATTAGCATGTCCTTTGCATTGGGGCCAACGTTGGAACACGGTGCACAACCATAGGCCTCCATGGGCACCCCCCCACGTCCTCGTACGTGGCAGACGGAACCCATGTGCCTATGCCGGTGTTGTCGGGAATGCGGAGTTCGTTTGGGGACGTAGGCTTTAAGTCGACGTCGTGAGAGCCATATACCTATTACCTAGGTGGTAGGTATATACCACGGCGCCTCGGCTAGGCGTGAAATCTCTGACTCCTGCTCGTGTATAGGCGAAACCAACCCGAATGGGCGGGAATCATCGGCACAGATTCCACCGTTTTTTATATTAGAGTCACTTAGATTTGCGGACAACACGTGTTGTTCTTTAAATTCAGGATGGGAATTAGGGATGGTGTAATTGCACTGGGTGGATTCAGACGTATTCAGGACAAAGTGTTGCTTTGAGAAATTACTGGCGTTCGCCTAAATTTCTGATGTAATATATTTAAAAGCGTGGTCAGGGCAAAGTTAGATTTTAAGTATTGTAAACGAAGCTTTGTATCAATAAATATTATATATTTTGGTAAGTGGGTGGTTTGGGTGGTAACAAAATATATAATATTAATATAAAGTTTCGGAAATGGTCTTAAACTGAATATGAAATCTTTGTACCTTTAACAATGGGAACAAGGAATCTTATTTAGTGACCCCCAAGATTTAATTTGTTAAATTAGTATTGTAAACGAAACTCTACTTAATATAGTATTATTTTACTCTAAAAAATAAATAATATAAATGTAGAGTTTCGTATCAGTTATAAAACTGAAATGTTTGTTACCAAATAAAATTGTGGTTTTATTATTTGTGTTTAATTCTGTTGCATCTTTATTCAGTCACAGAATAAAGATACAAAATAATTAACAACAAATAATACAACCTTTAATAATGATAATTTTATTTGATAACAAACGTTTTAGTTTTATAGATTATCATGTTACACTGTTATTAATTGTTATTAGATATGTTGACAAATTTAGTAACAATTGTGAACAGAATTATAACACAAATGAAACGTAACAGACATTTGTGTTTAAAAATTCTGTTCATAATTATTTCTCACTAAGTTTGTAAACAAATTTGGTGACAATTTTTTAACGTTTCGAACAAACTAGTTGTAAAATTGAAATGTTTGTTACAAGTAAAATTATCATTATTTTGATTGTAAATATTAATTATTTTGCGTTTTTATTTTGTAATAGGTTACTTTATTACAAAATTAAGATGCAAAATAGTTTATAATATTTACAATCAAAATAATGATAATTTTACTTGATAACAAACATTTTAATTTTGCAATTAAAGCCTGTTTGACACGTTCAAAATTATAACCAAATTTGTTAACAAACTTAATGAGAAATAATTATGAACAGAATTTTTAAACACAAATGTCTTTTACGTTTCTTTTGTGTTCTAATTCTGTTCATAATTGTTACTAAATTTGTCAAACAAATCTAATAACAATTTATTATAATGTCGAACAGTCTTTTGTAATGTCAATAAACTTTGATTTTTATAAGAAAAAGTCTTGTAATTTAATACAATAATACAAATATATTTTTATATTTAAAAATTGTTTTTTTGTGTGTTTACACCTATGTAGTTTTTAATATGGCCACCAGGGGGGCAGCACCTGTTGATAAACGTTTCAACTTTGAGTCTACAATCAATCAAAATAATTTCATTTGTGTACATACGTACGAACATACATAATTTTCAATGCCTTTGGTACTTACATTTATTAGATATGGGATTTAAATACTGCCATAGAATACTCAACGACTCATATGTAGTACAGATAGCAATCTATTCAGAAACTTCCGAAAATTGCATTTTCAAGTTCGTATGTCTACCCATTATTTGGGTCAATTTTTAATATCCAAAGGTGGGTGGAGATAAAAAACTGAAACTTTTATTTTTGAAATCTTCATATTTAACTATGTGTATAACCAAATTTTGGTTGCAAAATAAATAATCTTTTTCTTTATGATTAGAGGTTCAACAAAGGACCATCTAAGGACATCCCAGGATATATTTATAGAAAATATAAATAAAATGTATTGTATAATGTGTTTGTATTTATATAATAATGTTTATTATTGTATATTATATATTATATAATAAAAGGACAGAATATATCAAAATTTATGTTTATCTTTTAAGTATCTATTATATCCTTTTTGTTTATCCCTTTAAATAATGAAATAACCAACACTTACGTAACAAAGTGCCTTAGGTAAAATTTGACTTCAAATTCGTAATCAGTATGTCTAAATTAGTCTAATAAAATTTATCCGACTATTCTAGCCCTATTAATAATGGAATTATCAAAGGTAACCCCCTAAAATATGAAAAGGGTAAATATATAAAAATTAAAGAGTTTTAAGCAATTCCGTGCATGTCAATATAAAGAGCGGCTTTAAATCTATCCGGTACGTTATTTTCCAGGCCTTGATTCCTTTAAACAGACAAATTAGAGTAAAATAACCCTCTAAAAACTTTAGGGGCTGATATCTCGGAAACGGCTAGGATTTCAGCGATTTCCTTGAAATTTTGCGTTCCCCTCAGATACCCTGCGAAATAGGGGTCGTAGATCAACATATTTAAGTTTCAAGGACGTAGGGCCAAGGGTTTAGAAATGGCCTATTTGACAGATTTTTTTCTTGCGCTATTGACAAAATATTGCAAAAAATCGTCATTTTTAAAAATTTGTAGAGCCCGTGTTTATTGCCCTTTTGTCACCAAATTTTGGAAACATACTGTCCTCGACCTGTACTATCCAAAAACCATAATCTGAACAACGCGCCTTCACCTTAATTTGGGTGTGGAACATAGAAAAAAAATCATAACTACTGTATTTATTGAAATTAAATTTTCATATTAAGTCTATTATATGTATCTTGAGCCGTAGATTCCAAAAATTGCTTTTTCGAGTTCGTATGTCCACCCATTTTTGGGTCAATTTTTAATACCCAAAAACGGGTAGAGATAAAAATCTGAAACATACATATTTAAAATCTACGTATGTAACTATGTATATAACCAAATTTTGGTTGTAAAAGCTGTCTCTATAAGGGCGCTATGATTTTTTGAAGTTTTTACATATCATTCGCGAATTACGTAAGATCTATCCGTTACATCACAATTCGGACGCCGGATTCGTACTCCTTGGGGTCGAATTAAGGGGATGCCATGTCTAACTCAAATTTTTTTTCCCCAATCGAAACTAAAAACCATGGACTAAAGCCTTGGGGTTTTTTTGGCAAAAAAAACTTTTTGACTCCGATTTGCTTCAAATTTGGTATACGTAAACTAGGGACAAAGGTCTAATGAATAGCCAACCCTGACCCCATAGGGGTTGATATTAGGGGAGTTATTCAAGTCTAAGGTGGGTTATAGGAAATATTGGGAAAACTATGGGATATAGAGGAAAATTTTATTAGGATTTTTTGTTGCAAATTAAATTCTAAACGACTTATATTTGAAACATTTTCTTTTCCGACTTTTCTTTTTCGAGATAATTATTCTTATTAATGTTGGTCAATTATAATATTATTGTAATGTCAATGAACTGTGTTTAATAATGTTTTTCTTTATGATTACAGGTTCAACAAATGGCCAAGGACCACTTAAGGACATCCCAGGATAGAGACTATAAATAAAATGTATTATATAATGTATTTATAGTCTTATAATAATGTTTATTATGTGTGTATTATAAATTATATAATAAAAGGACAAAATATATCAAAATTTAAGTTAAGTTTTTAAATACCTATTATATCCTTTTTATTTAACCCTTTAAAATAATAAAAAAAACGAGCACAACCTTTTTTTGAAGGGTACTTACGTAACAAAGGGCCTTAGGTAAAATTTGACCACAAATTCGTAATCAGCGAGTCCAAATTAGTCTAATAAAATTTATTCCACTTTTCTAGCCCTATTAATAATGGAGTTATCAAAGGTCATCCCCTAAAATCAGAAAAGGGTAAATATATCAAAAACTAAAGAGTTTTAAACAATTCTGTGCAGGCCAGTTGAAAAAGCGGCTTTAAATCTACCCGATACGCTATTTTCCAGCCCTTAATTCCATTAATCAAACAAATTACGGTAAAATAACCCCCCAAAATCTTTAAGGGCTGATATCTCGGAAACGGCTAGGATTTCAGCGATTTCCTTGAAATTTCGCGTTCCCCTCGGATACCCTTTGAGAAACAGGGGTCGTAGAATAACATATGTGAGTCTCAAGGGTGTAAGGTCAAGGGTTTAGAAATAGCAAATTTGACAGCTTTTTTTGTTGGGCGAATAACAAAAATATCGTTAAACATCGGTCATTTTTAAAAATTTCTAGAGCCCGTGTTTATTGCCCTTTTGTCACCAAATTTTGGGAACATACTCTTCTCAATCTGTACTATCCAAAAACCATAATCTGAACAACGCGCCTTCACCTTAATTTGGGTGTAAAACATAGAAAAAAAATCATAACTTCTGTATTTATTAAAATTAAATTTTCATATTAAGTCTATTGTACGCATCTTGAGCCGTAGATTCCAAAAATTGTATTTTCAAGTTTGTATGTCCACCCATTTTTGGGTAAATTTTTAATACCCAAAAATGGGTGGAGATACATTATTGAAACACCCATATTTAAAATCTACGGATTTAATTATGTATATAACCAAATTTTGGTTGTAAAAGCTGTCTCTATAAGGGCGCTATGAATTTTTGAAGTTTTTACATATCATTCGCGAATTACGTAAGATCTAACCGTTACATCACAATTCGGACGCCGGATTCGTACTCCTTGGGGTCGAATTAAGGGGATGCCATGTCTAACTCAAATTTTTTTTCCCCAATCGAAACTAAAAACCATGGACTAAAAGCCTTGGGGTTTTTTTGGCAAAAAAAACTTTTTGACTCCGATTTGCTTCAAATTTGGTATACGTATACTAGGGACAAAGGTCTAATGAATATCGAAATCTGACCCCATAGGGGTTGATATTAGGGGAGTTATTCAAGTCTAAATTGGGTTATAGTAAATATTGGGAAAACTATGGGATATAGAGGAAAATTTTATTAGGATTTTTTGTTACAAATTAAATTCTAAACAACTTATATTTGACACATTTTCTTTTCCGACTTTTCTTTTTCGAGATAATTGTACTTAACTATTGTTAGTAAACGATAATATTATTGTAACGTCAATGAACAATGTTTAATAATGTTTTTCTTTATGATTACAGATTCAACAAAGGGCCAAGGACCACCTAAGGACATTGGACATCCCAGGACATATAAAATGTATTATATAATGTATTTATAGTGATATAATAATATATATTTTGTGTGTATTATAAATTATATAATAAAAGGACAGAATATATCAAAATTTAAGTTTATTTTTTAATTTCCTATTATAACCTTTTTGTTTAACCCTTTAAATAATAAAATAACTAGCACAACATTTTTTTGATGGACAATTACGTAACAGAGGGCCTTAGGTAAAATTTGACCACAAATTCGTAATCAGCGAGTCCAAATTAGTCTAATAAAATTTATTCCACTTTTCTAGCCCTATTAATAATGGAGTTATCAAAGGTCATCCCCTAAAATCAGAAAAGGGTAAATATATCAAAAACTAAAGAGATTTAAGCAATTCTGTGCAGGCCAATTGAAAGAGCGGCTTTAAATCTACCCGATATGCTATTTTCCAGCCCTTAATTCCTTTAATCAAACAAATTAGGGAAAATAACCCCCCAAAAACTTTAGGGGCTGATATCTCGGAAACGGCTAGGATTTCAGCGATTTCCTTGAAATTTCGCGTTCCCCTCGGATACCCTTTGAGAAACAGGGGTCGTAGAATAACATATGTGAGTCTCAAGGGTGTAGGGTCAAGGGTTTAGAAATAGCAAATTTGACAGCTTTTTTTGTTGGGCGAATAACAAAAATATCGTTAAAGATCTGTCATTTTTAAAAATTTCTAGAGCCCGGGTTTATTGCCCTTTTGTCACCAAATTTTGGGAACATACTCTTCTCAATTTGTACTATCCAAAAACCATAATCTGAACAACGCGCCTTCACGTTAATTTGGGTGTGGAAAATTTAAAAAAATCATAACTACTGTATTTATTAAAGTTAAATGTTCATATTAAGTCTATTATATGTATCTTGAGCCGTAGATTCCAAAAATTGCATTTTCGAGTTCGTATGTCCACCCATTTTTGGGTCAATTTTTAATACCCAAAAATGGGTGGAGATACACTATGGAAACATCCATATTTAAAATCTACGTATTTAATTATGTATGTAACCAAATTTTGGTTGTAAAAGCTGTCTCTATAAGGGCGCTATGAATTTTTGAAGTTTTTACATATCATTCGCGAATTACGTAAGATCTAACCGTTACATCACAATTCGAACGCCGGATTCGTAATCCTCGGGGTCGAATTAAGGGGATGCCATGTCTAACTCAAATTTTTTTTCCCCAATCGAAACTAAAAACCATGGACTAAAGCCTTGGGGTTTTTTTGGCAAAAAAAACTTTTTGACTCCGATTTGCTTCAAATTTGGTATACGTAAACTAGGGACAAAGGTCTAACGAATAGCCAAACCTGACCCCATAGGGGTTGATATTAGGGGAGTTATTCAAGTCTAAGGTGGGTTATAGGAAATATTGGGAAAACTATGGGATATAGAGGAAAATTTTATTAGGATTTTTTGTTGCAAATTAAATTCTATACGACTTATATTTGAAACATTTTCTTTTCCGACTTTTCTTTTTCGAGATAATTGTACTTAACTATTGTTAGTAAACGATAATATTATTGTAACGTCAATGAACAGTGTTTAATAATGTTTTTCTTTATGATTACAGATTCAACAAAGGGCCAAGGACCACCTAAGGACATCGGACATCCCAGGATATATAAAATGTATTATATAATGTATTTATAGTGATATAATAATGTATATTTTGTGTGTATTATAAATTATATAATAAAAGGACAGAATATATCAAAATTTAAGTTTATTTTTTAATTTCCTATTATATTTTCCAGCCCTTGATTCCTTTAAATAAACAAATTAGATCACATCTTTATTTTGTAATAAAAGTAACTTCTTTTACAAAATAAAGATGCAATATAATTAATAAAATTTACAGTTAAAATAATGATAATTTTACTTGGTAACAAACATTTCAATTTTACAACTAAAGCCTGTTTGGCAACGTTAACAAATTGTCACCAAATTTGTTAACAAACTTAGTGAGAAATAATTATAAACAGAATTTTTAAACACAAATGTCTTTTCAGTTTCTTTTGTGCTATTATTCTAAATTTGTCAACAAAACTAATAATAATTTATTTTAATTCAAACAGTCTTTTTAATAACAATAAACTTTAATTTTTGTAAGAAAGTCTTGTAATTTTTATTTTAATGACAATATATTTTTATATTTAAAATTTGATTTTTTTTCAAAGTCCTTACATGTATGTAGTTTTTAAAACGGCCACCAGGGGGCAGCACATCTCATTAACGTCACAACTTTGAGTATAATCAATCAAAAAAATTCATTTGTGTACTTACATATACGATCCACACACATACCATACCTAGACATTGTAAAAATGTTAAAATCAGATTCTGGGGACATCAAAACGTGCTTATTCACTAAAATCTCGATATGCGATTTTTAGCACGATCCCTTTACCTCCCTTACCTAGGGTAGCGAGAGGTAAAAACGGCATGAATTATATTCGAGCAATTTATTTTAGAAATGGATAAATATATCACAATACCTTTTTCTGGGTGTGTCATCAGCCTCTATTCTTAAATTTGGGTAATTAGAGTCATACAAGCCTATAATTATAATAAATATAATAAAAACAAATTAGGTGAATAAATGAAAATATTTATGTATTTAACAAATATGTTTTATTCAAAATATAAAACCAATCTACCACAAATTGAAGAATATTAAAAATAATTCATCAACAGTGACCATAAAAAAAATCTAGTCGTGTTTACAACACATAGAAAATACTATACAAGTAAAATAAATTAAATATATTGCTCTAACAATCTTCGTTTGGCACACTGTTTAAGAAATTGGACCTCAAGTGTGCTGTGGATTGTACCGTAACCTCACTAATCTAAATTATAAGTTATATGAAGACTACTGCAACAAATATTTCACTTATGTCTTTGAAATTGTCAAAAGTGAAGGCCTTGTTTTACGAATTTGATTCAGGGGCAAATTAAAAGTGAAAAGTTTTAAAATAAACGATGTTAAAAAAAGGGTAAAATATTTTAATATTGACCAAAATGAGTAAAAAAAGATTAATCAACATAGGTCTCACCTTCAACTGTTTCCGAGAAAGAGGCCATTTTGTATTAGAAGCGAAGAAAAAATGACAAAAGTAGTGATCGAACAAAATTTTGTCTAACTATTGAATAGCCTATAAAAAACAATAAAATTTTACATGAAACATTTTTCTTAATTCCTAATAGTTACGAAGTTGTTTGAAAATTAAATATTGGTCAAGGTTGCTACTACATTTAATTTACTACAATTATTTGGTTGTTTTTGAAAAACAAAGCACATCTAAGATGTCCTCTCAACGAAAAATCTCATTTAAGTTATAACTCTTATAGTTTTCGAGATAGCAGAGATAAACCCCGTAAAATCTCATTTTTGTCCTCCTGAAGTGTAATGCGAACTTTACAATTGTATACACAGAAAGTGTAACCTACTTTTTACGCTTACTGTGTTGTAACTTGTCTAACTATGCGGTAAAATAATCAAAATACACATAATAAAGTTCACGTAAAAAAGTACTACCTACGTAAGTTATTTTTTTACTTTAACATTTCCTGTATTTAAAACTAATTTATATAAACCAAAATCACGGCAGCGACATCTATCATTATTGTAAAAATTCGCCGTTACCGACATAGTCACCGATCGATATACCTGTCAAATGCGCGAAGCGAAGAATACTCAAATGTCAAATATCAACACCTATCTATTATGTATTACGAAGAAAACGTGAGTAAATAAATACATTATCAGTCATAAACGATTATTATTACAAATAAATTTTCGCTAGTAGAACTATAATGAAGGTAAGTAAATTTAAATTTGGAAATTGACTTAACCCTAGTATTTTAAACTATCCCTTTTTAGAAGTATAACCTATCTCATTAAAAAAGTGATTTTCGTTATCGTCGGCCAAAAAGTTTGATACAATTCTCGTGCGTGAAGTATTTTACAGCGCTCCAGCTAATAAACAAAGCTGTCGCGCTGTAAAATACAACTTACACGCACTCGAATGTAAATAACTATTTTCACTGCCTACGTCTCGGAAACTATTGAAGGCTGGACCCGTTGTGCCGACTACGACAATATTTTCGCCACAAACAGTGCAGTCATGACGATAAAATAAAAGTTGAGATAGTTGTTTATAAATAATAAAAAATAAATGTATTAAAATTTTCATCATACTTAGTTTTTCGTTTTTACAATTTAAAGTGCCCTCTTATTTTCACACAGTGTAATTGCGGTTAACATTTTTACATAAAATCAGTCGCAATCACAACGAAGTACTTCACTAAAGTACACCATGTTGATTAAACTTTTTTTACTCATTTTGATCAGTACTATATTATGCCCTTGGTTTTTTTTAACATCGTGAACAACGATGATAAACTCAAAGTCATATGTGAAAATTTGTAATACAGCTTTAAAGTGCGCCATTTGTAAAATGTATCACGATCGTAAAATGTCGGTTTGTTAAGTACCAAACCATTTAGCGCCGTACCGTTTTGTCCGCCGTGAATATCGACAGACAATTCGGAAGGGGTTAAATATGCCCCAAATTTTATTTTGATTGTATTTTAAAATGTCAAAACCAGATAATACGTATACTTCAATAAATAATTATTAATCTATGAATTTTCTAGTGGTATTTTTTTATTTGATTATTACCCGTAATTTTTTCATTCTACTAGTACTACTATTGTTCATTTTGGGAAAGTTTAATTCTTTTTAAATGTTAACTATAGTTGAGCCAATAATACGAACGATTTTAAATATTAACACGTTTTTCATTGCACAAATTTTGTCTATAGTTAATTATTAACAGACGTACCATTTCTTCCCCGAAATGACAATCCCCCTAACCTTCCCCAGACTCGTCCCTTATAAAATTTTTGGATTTTATCCCGAAAAGTTTACAATGTCAAGTTTGCAAGTCAAAATATGACAAATAATGACAAGTCACATGAGAGAGACTAATTGATCAGATCCAGAATTTCAAAATCGAACTATAAATTAAATTCATCATAAATCAACGCTAACCTAGCAATCTTGAATACATTACTTTCATTTGATAAAAATTAAAGCCTCTTCTTCAAACGTAAAGACGAAAAAATATTTGAAATTACACGTTTTATTGGCTCAACTTATCTTTCAAAAATTTCAAAATCGTATTAAATTACGGTAAAATTTATTTGATTTTAAGACTTAAGTATTAAATACTAATAAATATTGAACTGTGCATTGCCTATTAAATGTTGGTGTATGTTTGATAAAACTTAAAAAATAACTGATAATTCGTACATAAAACGATTTAAAAAATAATTTTCGGTACGGAGAATCAAACTGCAATTTGGAATTTTAAGGAGACAAGTAACAATAAAATAAATATTCAACAATTTACAAATTTTAAACGAGACATAAAAATATACAAATTTAAAATACATATAAATATATCATCACGGCGTATTACACATTTACTACGCTCAATATCTAAATCTTTTTAGGTTATGTACACGATGGAACAAATTGGAGTTCCTTATATGAAAAACTTTCTTATTATACACACTACAGAAAATTGATGTAGGTCTTTATGGGCCAACTTTTTTAGACAACTTTAATAGGCCCCACAGGTATATTCTATCGTCTTTTGTTTTTGAGCTATAGGCTTAAAACTGTTTTTATCTTATTTTGAAAATGCCTCATATCTCGCTTATTATAAAAGATAAAGAAAAAATATTTAGATACTTTTTATACTGTTTTCTACGTAGAATAACATGGTGTAATTAGATTTTTTTTAAACTTAATAATTCTCGAGTTATAACACAAACAAAATATTTTTTTAAATTGAAACATATGTTGAAAATAGTCTCATCTTTTTCTTTATTTTATAAGCTTTTCAACGATGTATAACAAGTCTACATTCTTTTGTTTTTTAGGCAAAACATGAATTATTAATTTTTTGGGATAAAAAAATAAAATTATTAAAAAACAATTGAAAAAATCAATTACAGATTATTTGTTTAATTTGATTCTATATCTATTAATTAACAGCCCGATTCACAAAAGAGTTTAAGCTAATCCTCATTTTTGGATTAGTGAATTCTGTTCTATTCCGGCATTTAAAATTTAATTTTCATGATATCAATAAAGATAGATACTAGGAATAGGTTAGACTATATTTTAAGATATAAACTGTCAAAATTATAGTAGAATTCGCTAATTAAAAAATGAGGATTAGCTTAAACTTTTTTTGTGAATCGGGCTGTAAATTCTCAAATAATTTCTTTTCAGTAAATTATTTTCGGATTAGAAAATTATTTTTATATTGGCGTTGTAGTTGGCTTTGACAATTCAAAATATATGGTATAATATTCTTTCTGAAGTTTATATATTAGAAAAATGAATAGAAATATAAAAATAGTCTTAAAAATAAATAAATGATCATTTGTAATTAATTTTTTTTAACTGTTTCTTAATAAATTTCATTTTTTTCACCCCAAAAAATTAATATTCATGTTTAAAACAAAAGACTGTAGACTTATTATACGTAGTTGAAAAAATTATAAAATAAGTAAAAAGATGAGACCATTTTCAACATATGTTTCCATTTAAAAAATATTATGTTTGTGTTATATCGCGAGAATTATTAAGTTTAAAAAAAATCTAATTACATGACGTTATTCTAGTAAAAAATTATATAAAAATTATCTAATAGTATATTAAAGAACAAATTTTATAAAACATGTTTTTTTCGCACGCGACAAAATTTAGATTTAGAATGAGAAATGAGTTCTTTATACTATTTTTTATATTTTGTGCCTTCTAGATACTAAAATATTTTTAAAAAACTACTAATATTAAGGTCCAATCTTACCATCTCTGGTTAATATTTTAACTGCCAGTTAAATAATCAATATGAAATCCGATTATTGACAGCAATTATAAATTTGTCATTTGACAATTCATTTCGTTTCGGTTTTGTTAATTTAACTGGTAGTTAAAATTTTAACCAGAGATGGTAAGATTGACCCTAAACCGAGTTAATTTAGGGAAATTTGTAAGTGAAATGTAGTTGGTAATACTACATTGATCACATGCAATTATTATTTAAGGGTTAATGTCATTTCATATTTACAAACAAATTTAAGCGAATTGAAAATTGAAAAATTGAAAAATTCTGTAAAAAATGTAATTGAATTTAGAGTAATATCATGGAAGATGAAATCAAATGCATTCCGCCTGAGCTACGTAATATAGCTCAGACCACTGTAAATAATCTACTTCCTAAAAAATCAATTAACTAAAAATAAATTACATAAAAAAGGGTTAAGTAATTGTCATCTAGTACCAACCTTCTAAAACAAAAAATTGCGTATCCAAATGAAGGCCATTCATGACTTCATTATCGAAATCTAAAAACATTTTTTCTGTATTTCTCATAATAAACGAGATATGAAGTATTTTTAAAATAAGCGAAAAACAAGTTTTAGCCTGTAGCTCAAAAACAAAAGACAATCGAAAATTCTTGTGGTGCCTATTCCATAAAGACCTACATCAATTTTCTGTAGCGTCCATAATAAGAAAATTTTTGATATACGGAACACGAATTTGTTCCACCTTACTACTCCTTACAATTCCAACTTGCAGCTCTTTGTCTACATTTTAAAACACAATCCCTGTCCGGGCTACGCATCCAGGTGCTCCGACTGCTCCAACGAATCCAAGGTATCATTCGAACTAGAATGAGTTAAATCCGACAACTCGTCCAGGTGTTTCTGCTTCTTTCTGACGTTCCAGTGAAGGCACTCGGCGAGAGAATCGAACCAGTCGCTTATCTGGTCTTGAGCGCAAATGCTGGGAACGGGGTAGACGGATGTTGTCACGCGGAGACTACAAATACAGAGAGATTTAGATAAAGAAGAAAGAAAAGATGATAGGTAAAGAAGATAGATAGAATAAGGAAGAAAGTAAAAGGATTTTAGCTAGCTAAAGTAGATGAGAAAAGTATATAGTTGGTAGGAATAATAGAAAATGATTTAGAATATTATTCATACTCAAAGGAACGCTATAAACATTTGGAACGATTCTCACTTAAGTTGTCAAAGAAACCCAAATTTACACCCCTTATAAATAAAACTGAATACTGTGGGCGAGTTTCTTTATTCACTGATGAATTACAGATGAAATTCATTATACTGTTTCTAATTACAGCGCACTATACATCGTAAATTCATCACATACATCGGCTTTGACGACCGTACAATTTCCGCATATACCTATTAACTAATATATTGCGGATCCTTTGCTTTTCTTGAAGGAAACACTGTGAAACAGAAATATCATTTCTGCATAAGTCTATCTCACACAAACACCCAACCGCGAATTATGCGCATGCTTGGAAACCTTGACTACTATTGGCTAATGAGGAAATCATGATCATTTTTTGCGAATCCCAGAGTCTGTTTATTAACGACTAGCGCGAGAAATTTTAAATTTAAATTCGAGAAATTAAACAATGTACCTACTATTTATTTTGTATGTAAATTCTTGAATATAAATATTATTAATAATAAAAAACATTGACATATTCTAGTGCTAAATTTGAATTAAATAATTTACTTTGTTGTACTGTAAAAATAATAGGAATACAATCTGGTCAGGATTAATTTATTTAGGTGACAATAAATTACTGTATGAAACACAAAGCAAATGTTTTCGAAGTGCAACTACAAACAGAAATGAAATCAAACGTCAAAGTCAAACAATGTGCTCGCTGCATCACCAGGGCAGCGTTCCAAAACCAAGAATACCTAGTTTTGACGTAGAGTATGATGTGTTGCGTTTTGGAACGAATGAGAGTTTTGTTGAAGTAACAAATTGAAACTAAATTAAAAAATAATTTTATAAAACTAATAAAACTACTTATAATTACAACATTAATGTCAAGCCCGTAATAAAAGCGCTTTTATAGAGCACTCTCCTCAATATAATGTGAAAGTACGCTCCATAAAAGCGCTTTTATTATAAAAGTATGTTCGTAATACACGCCAACGTATTTACTTATGTTTATTTTCAACCGAAAGCATGTTCTCTTCCTCAAGAAGGCAAATTACTTTCATATGTTGAGAATCGTTAGCATCTACGTTTGAAAATATTGTTGAGTAATTTCTATACCCTCCTCGTTAGTAGAGTAAGTAGAACATCACTTTGGAGTAAACTATGGCTGTTTTGAAACAGGTTTAGTAAACTCTGAGAGTAAGGTTATTAGTTTTGAAACGACTGAATAATTTCGTACTCTAATGCCCATATTCATAAACACTCGTAAAATTTCAAAACGGTTCGTTATAATTTTTGACAAATAGAATCAAACTTGACAAATAAAATTTCGATTTTTCTTTCAATGTCGACTGTTTTTATTGGGTAAAAATTATAACGAACCGTTTAAAATTTTTACGAGTGTTTATGAATACGGGCATAAGAGTAGGATTTTGGAACGCAGCCCAGCCAGCGACGCTCTCAGCGTTAGCCAATAGTATTTCCAAGCATGCGCATAATTGCCTGTTGGGTGTTTGTGAGAGATGGACTTATGCAGAAATGATATTTCCATTTCACAGTGTTTCCTTCACCTACTCTTATGGGAAAGATACGAGCATTAGTAATATATTAGTTAATAGATATATAGATTTCCGATGGATCGGTAGTGAGGGGTCTAACGAAATGTTTTTGGGTTATATTTTTGACATTTGTGTTTGTTTCATGCTTGCGGGTGTAAGATTATGCAAAGAAAACCAAATGCATGTTTGAAATAAGAAAACATTATATCTCGTTCACAACAAAAAGGAGATGGTTGCAGATTTAGATTATTTTTATTATCATTATGACTTCCATATCAGATTCATCATTGTTCAATGAAGAATCTGAAGATTGCATTAGAGCGACGGTTCTTTTAACTATAAAACTTTCCATATCTGTTAACTGGTGGTTAACTGTCAATTGATATTTAAGGTTAGGAGATTCATCGCACTTTTCAGCAACCCGTTTCTTTATTCGGTCGCTCGGCTATCCATCGGATCCATCAGCTATTCATAGTGACATTTTCAATTTCTGATGGAATTCAGCAAATGAATAGTTGTTGAATAAAGAAACTCGCCATGTCACTGCTACACACAGAGTTGGACTCTCATAATAAAAATATTATGAAAACTACATGCTTTGTTCATAGAACGGTTTGCAAACGGTTGGAGTTTAAGACCGAATGGGCATGCCCAGAGGCGTTTTTTCGCGTTGATATATTTCGTTATCTTTTCAAAACTATTTCGTGTATGACATCATAAATGAGGGTATCGCTAAAATACTGTATTTTGAACTGACATACAGGATGTTAAAAAATGTGTCACAAATTATGAGAGCAAATAGTACCTACTGATCAAAATGAGTAAAAAAGGCTTAATCAACATTGGTCCGATCGTCAACTGTTTTTGAGAAAGAGGCCATTTTGTATTAGAATCGAAGAAAAACAGACTAAGATAGTGACTGAACAAAATTTTGTCTGTCAGTAAATAGAACATAAAAAACAATGTAATTTTATTTGAAAATTTTTTTTGACTTTCTAATAGTTACAAAGTTATTTGAAACCTAATAATATTGGCCAAGGTCGCCACAACATTTGTCTTGGTACAATTATTCGATTTTTTTTTTTTTAAAAAACAAAAACACATCTAAGGTGACCTTTAAAAGGTAAACAAAAAATCTTATTTAATGAAAATCGTAACTCCTACAGTTTTCGAGATAGCAGAGGTAAACCCCGAAAAAACTCATTTTTCACTGCCTTATTTCTCGGAAGCTATTGAAGATCGGACCCATGTTGATTAAGCTTTTTTTACTCATTTTGATAAGTAGGTACTATATACCCTCATAATTTGTGACACTTATTTTTTAACAGCCTGTATAAATTTCAAATTGTCAAATGTAAACTGGACGTTTGAATGTTTGAATTTGTGGAAACACCGTAATTAATAAATCATTTGGGATGAAGGCGATTATTTATATTTATTTTGCCATGGCAAAGTTATGTTTTAGTTGTCAAAACAAACTGCAACATATAAATGAATTTTGCTGGTTAATTACGACAGTAGGTGGCGACACAATAGCAAGACAGTGGCGTTCCGTTTTTTGAATAAATTTATAGATCAAAAAATCTAATTAAATATAATTCGAGAGTTCAATAAATTAGAAAATAATTCTCCATTTTTACATCCCGCTACCCTTGGTAACGGAGATGTAGGGATCGTGCTAAAAATCACATATCGAGATTTTAGTAAATGACCACGTTTTAAGGTCCCTAGAATCTATTTTTAACATTTTCACGATGATGTCTGTATGTGTAGGAATTTTGTCTTCGCTCTAATCAAATACTATCAATCAGAAAATTCTGAAACCTTGTATTTCTATCCTATTCTAATACGAAAAGAAGCCATTAGATTATGGTGTAAATCGGATAAACAGAAATGGCACTTTACTTGAAGCTCATAATGGTTTTTCTTCAAAAAATACCATTAAATGCCATTTTTTCGCATTTTATCATTATGAAAATTATAGATTATTGAATTTTGTACAGGTATACATTAATACTTTTTCTATATATTTTACAGATAAATTAATTTTTTTTTTTTTAAAGCCGAAGCCAAGATAAACACCATTCTTTTGTTACACAGTTTATTTTTCAAATGAATGTAACTGACAGGTAAACGTCATTGTCAAAAAACTAATCACTTCAAATTAATAATAGTGACATATTAAATAATAAAGAAAATCGTAAATAAAGCAATAGTTATATGCAATGGAACATAATGTAGTTTGAAGCATTACTAAATACGTAGGTATGTATTTAAATTAATAAAAATTAAATAGCGGGAGGTTTTTTGTTGGCCACATCAGATTTTTTCAATTTATTCTCACTCTCTCATCATATTACTACCGAGAATTTTAATAACTATCTTATTACTTTGCAATAATATACTCACTTTAAAATATTTATTAAAATAAAAAAACTAACTTGAACATGTGGAAATGTCAAAACTTCTGAAAAATATAAATGCGCATATCTCAAACTAAAATTTTCCAGCCGAGTTGGAATTGGAAATTATTCTGACTGTTGCCAACCCGTCCTCAACTAGTCAGAAAACTTCTATGAACAATCAACTAGTAGTCAAGTTTGAAATTGTGACTCTGAGCATGCCTGTTTCAAACCGTTCTATAAACAAAGCTATTACTTCCCATTTAATAATTGGTTTCCTTCAACATTCTAAATCACTTTTGTATCTAATCTAATTCACAATATTTAATTCTTTATGTAAATTACCATTTTTGTCAAGATTTTTTATGGCCATCACCAGAAATCGAACCCAGGGACTTGCTTCTAATATTCTTAAATAAAAATGATATTTCTATAAACTAATCATCTAATCTAAATGATTCTATACACGTTATAAGCATTATATGAATATATACAATGATTTTAATATCATTAAATATTTTTTTCACACACCTATCCCCTGGTTTCAATTCCTGTTGACACCTCCCATCAAATGAGACATACGAACTGCTTCGAGCTTCCGGATTCGGTGCTATCTGCAAGATAACCTCAATTTAACAACACTAACAACGCTAATAACATTGCTAAACAACGCTAACAACACGAATAAATACCCCGGAAGCTGTGTTAACCTAGAAAACCTAACCTAAAACATGGAAATCAGGCTGGGATATGGTAGGACTTTTGGGAATTGAGAATGGGACATACCTGTCACCATGGAAGAGTTCTTGTCGATTTCTACCGTCAAATGACACCCATGATGTGTTTCTACTGTCAGGAGATACTGAAATCTATAAACGGGAGAAAGCCTTTATACAGGATGTCTCAGGACGAGCTTACGCTATCTATATTTTAAATACTATTTAATATAATTTAACGAAATTTGCTATCTAGGGGTTATCCAACATGCCCGTTTTAACTAAAATATTTTCAAAGCAGTAGCACTTCCGGTTTGGCCGGAAATTGACCTCAACTTTTTTATTTTAAATGGAATACGCTATATTTTATTTTACCATTGAATGCAGCGGAAAATTTTACATATGAAGCAATAAAAACATTTTACTCATGATCAACTACTTCCGGCGTTATTCAACTTTTTTTGATTTTTTGTCTGAAATCCGGCACATTTTCAAAACTCTGTATATCGGGAACGAGATCGAATTTTTATAATCTGAAAAAAGCCTTTTATAAAGGAGACTTTAAGCTACATTATCCATAGAAGAATCCTCGATTATTTATAAAAATGTGACGGGTACGTTACACCAAAATTACAGTTGACAAACTTCAAAAAAGACAATTTTTTAAATAGAACCCCCTCTTTTTTATTACATAAATGTGTACTACGACAAAAAATAAGGGTACTTTATGTAACATGTCCTGTGTTGAAAGTTGATAGAATTTTAGTAAATTAGAAAAACATGTTATCTGGGTATAATTATTTTATTAATACGGATAAGTAAGCCATGGAAAAACAATGTTTTACAAATTCATCTACTTGATTTCTTAGATAATTTACCGTTGGATCAAAGAAATTTAATATGGTACCAGCATGATGGCGCTCCACCCCACAATAGCCATAGAATAAATACTTTTATAATTATACCCAGATTACATGTTTTTCTAATTTACTGAAATTCTATCAACTTTCAACATAGGACATGTTACATAAAGCACCCTTATTTTTTTGCCGTAAAATACATTTATGTAATAAAAAACGGGGGGTTCCATTTAAAAAAATTGTCTTTTTGAAGTTTGTCAACTGTAATTTTGGTGTAACGTACCAGTCACATTTTTATAAATAATCGAGGATTCTTCTATGGATAATGTAGCTTAAAGTCTCCTTTATAAAAGGCTTTCAGATTATAAAAATTCGATCTCGTTGCCGATATACAGAGTTTTGAAAATGTGCCGGATTTCAGACAAAAAATCAAAAAAAGTTGAATAACGCTGGAAGTAGTTGATCATGAGCAAAATGTTTTTATTGCTTCATATGTAAAATTTTCCGCTGCATTCAATGGTAAAATAAAATATAGCGTATTCCATTTAAAATAAGAGCGTTGAGGTCAATTTCCGGTCAAACCAGAAGTGCTACTGCTTTGAAAATATTTTATTTAAAACGGGCATGTTGGATAACCCCTAGATACCAAATTTCGTTAAATTATATTAAATAGTATTTAAAATATAGATAGCGTAAGCTCGTCCTGAGACACCTGTAGTGGTAGCACGCACTTTAGAATTCTATCATAGAAAGCAGGCGAATGCTATTTTACTTTTACGAATCTTGGTAGCATGCACTTTAGAATTCTATATTCACTTTTGATTTCGGGAATTATCGAATTTTATGCTATTAAAATAAAAAATATTATGACATTTGTATATAATAAATGTATAAATTATATAAAAATAGGCTTTGAATGGAATTTTGGCAAAATAATGACATTACTTTGACACTTTCGCCTCGAGTCGTACGCTTGTAGGCGAATATGCATGCTACCAAATTTTCGCTTCGTGGCGAAAAGCGAAAACAAATGCCTCATTTGATAGAATTCTAAAGTGCGTGCTACCACTACTGTATACATAAATAAATTATTTGGTTTGTTCGCACAACATATGTAACTAATTGCCAATTTTTCAGTATGCGTGATACTATCTTTTTCCTTACCTTAAGTTCAACGCCGGCAGGTACAACAATAGGCCTAAAACTCAAACTATGCGGGCAAATCGGCGTGACCATAATGGCTGGTACACTCGGATGTATCATACTAGCTCCAGCAGCAACCGCGTACGCTGTACTTCCGGTAGGTGTCGACACAATCAATCCATCGCCTTGTACTGAAGTGATGTGTTTTCCGTCCAGAAATAAGTCGATGTTACTTAAATATGGAGAAGGACCTCGATCGACGACAACTTCGTTGAGGACCAATAGGTTGGTGGGTGGTTTGGTAGATGATTGGCGGATGATGATACAGCGGAGTCTTGAACGGAGGGTTAAGGCTGCATGGCCTGCAAATTGGAAACAATCTTAATCATCCATTACTCAAAATTGTAATATTATCGAGAATGCTTTGGCTCAGGGCCCTGAATCTGTAACTTGCGTGAGCATTTACAACACCAATACTAATACAAATTAGTCACATGTATATAGTATGCCATCTATTAGAGATCTGAAGAAGTACAAGTTATGACGTCATACATTGCGAGACACGCAAATATAGTTGCGTGACCTACAGAGGTCTTGTTTCTTACTTGCGTGACTATCTCACTTTAATTCTGTCGTTGTCTCGCATTGCTGTCATTTTGCGCTTATTGTTGTTGTTTTATTTTTATTGTTATATTACGTTTTTTTGTGTTATTTCAAGTTTGTTATTTTTAATTTGTTTTTATTTTTATCGTTTCTTTTTAGTGATTAAATAATTCACAAATGTAAGTATACCATAATTTGAGGTTATCAATTTACCTTATTATTTGGGTTATATTGTTAAAATTGTTTCAGATTATACCTAGTTCTCCTCTTAATGGCTTTAGCTGTGATGATTTCAAACCTAATACCAACATTAAACTTAGAGACGTAAAAATCACGGAATACTGTAAAAACCTAACACACAAAATTCTCTATAAAAGGAACTAGGAATAAACAGTGACGTCATAAAATATGCTCACGCAAATCTAGTCACGCAAGTGCTAACGCAAGTTACAGAATCAGGGCCCAGAACAATGTTCGTATGTCATAATTGTTTTTCAACGTCAAAAAGTCAAAATTATAAATCTGTGTAAGATAAGTAGGTAAATTGAATTGAAAACATGAATGAGATCATGCACGACTTTTTACCTCTCGCTAAGAGAGGTATTGGATTCATGCTAAAATTCGCATATCCAGATTTTATTGAATAAGCACGATTTAAGGTCCCTAGCATCCGATTATAACATTTTTAAAATGATGTGTGTGTGTGTGGATGTGTGTATGTATGGATGTTGGAGGGACAATTCAGTTCAATGCAGTTTCCTCAATCTGACATTCCTGGGAAGAGCTGAAAAGATTTTGGTAACAATTGAACAACCGGAAGTAGTAGTTTCTTAAAAAAAATCTTCTAAATATAATTTTTTGGGCGTTTTTGTTATTAAATATTGAAGAACATAAAATTCTCCATGTAATGCACTTAAAAAATTTATTATATCTTGTATAGATTTAGAGATAAAGACACTATAATTTATAGAGTGAACTAATCGCAGAGGCCAAGGCACTAAGGAAACCAGTTGACAAATTCCAATGTTTATAACATAATTTGTAAATGACACATGTCAGTGTCAAAAATCAACAGTTTTAGTGACATTCTAATAGCTTTTTCTGGGAAGTATATTTAATTTTTCTTATTGTTTTATTAATTAAATATTTGAAATTATAGGTAAAATTATAGGTAAAATGCATATATCCATCAGAAATACCGCCAATCTGGTTAATGAATTGGAACAATCTCTGACATTTAGAAACTTCCTCATACAATGAAAAATAGATATAATTAGAATTATATGTGTGCAGAAGACATGTTAAATATAATAAAAAACAATATTTGGGTACTGTTCTATAATATTTTGTTATAAAACGACGGTTCGAAAGCGAAGTGCAATACAATACTTATATAGCCTAATATGGAAATGGCGAGAGGTCTTGTGCTGGCCACAATTGACTTTTTATTTATAACTTTAGTCAGTAGAGTAGTAAAAAATAATAGACCCGTATTTTTTATCTTTCCTTAAATCTACCTTTAATCATAAAATTTTTTAATTGAAAATGACATTCTTTAAAACGTGGCTGCTAGACGCCCGTTTCGTCACTTGCCCAGTGACGTCACAGGTTCGGAGCAACGACCATTTTGATTTTCACACTGTTTTAAACATCAAAGTGACATTTAAAGACAACCTGAAATTTATGAAAATAAACATTTCGATGAAATAAGTTTGCCAGTAAATATTGTATGTTATTAACTTACCAAAATAAAGAATAAAATAATATAATTTATAACCTTCTAGCATCTAATCCCAAATCAAAAGTGAAAGAAACAGCTGATATGTAACGTATAAATAAGTTCTCGTCAATTGAAAATTATATTTATAAAAATGAATAGAACGACATTATATTAATATTTTGCAGTATATTTAGATATGTAATCCTCAATTTATAGTCTATATAAATTTTTCTTTTAGAAATTCTGTGTCCATATAAAATGTCTGTTAGAAGTGAGTCTGAACTTGGTTCGGAACCTGTGACGTCACAAGATGGCTGGTTTTTGCAACTTTTTAAAATATTATACTTTAAAACGATTTTATAGAACAAAAAATGTAAATAAAACATAATTTAATCATATTGAACGATAAATTAGATTATCTTTCTTCGATTTAAACAGAAAAAAATTATGGGGTATTCCACCATAACAAAAAAATTAAGAAAATTTCAATTTAACATAAAGTATGGCTCAATAAATAATAGTTAAAACAATGAAAACAATTGACGTCATACAATTGTTATCTTTCTCTCGCAGCGTACTCAGAGCAGTGTGTGTGAGAAAGACAAGTATAGAGGAAATGTGACGTTACACTGATTTCTTGAAAATAAAATACTCTTAAACTAGGAACAATTAAGATTTTTTAATACTATGAATTGCTTCAAAACTGAATGAAGTTTTATTTAAAATAATAAAAAAAATTGAGTGGAATACCCCATTATGTAATATTAATAAATTATAAAATTTGTACAACACCAGATATTATAGAAACGAAAATCTGAAGGTTTATGGAGCAAAAAAATCATAGATAAGTTTCATTATGTTCTACTTTAGACATTTCCTGCAAAACTAATTAATTCGTAATCCTGGAAGTTATGTTTTTTATTCATTAAAAATGTCAATCACTCACTATTGGAAACGATTTTAATTTGCATTAAATGAATATTTAACAATTTTTCTATTAAATATTCCTTCTTCCGTGTACTTCAAACAAGAAAAACATAATTAAGTTGTATACTCAAAAGAAAATGGATGTAAATATGTGTTTTCTTGTGTTTACAAGATTATTAATTTCTTGTTTGTATTTTTTTGTACTTAAAATGGAGATAAAAACCAAATACATCTTGTATGATTGTTTAGCCTTGTCAAATCCACAAATTAATAATAATTAAGAGAAAAATCTATGAATATACAAAACAAAGATTCAAAGTACTAAAATTTTGCACACTACAGACCAGGTAAGTACCTAAGGTTAGAATTTGTCTTGGGCCCTTGATACGAGGTCATAGTTTAAATTCTCTTAACTCTTGTTAAGAATTCGATACTTAAATCCCTAGAAAAGGTAAGTAAGAAAATTATTAGAAAATAAAATGCTTGGTGCAAGTCGAAATTACGTATGTCGTTGATAGTCCCTCACCCGCCAGTAAAGGGGTATTCCACCATAACAAGAAAATTTAAAAAAATTCAATTTAACTTAAAGTTTGGCTCAAAAATAATAGTTAAATCAATGAAAACATTTTTTAAATAATTGCTTTACAAGATATTTCACATTTGCTAAAAGGGGAAAATGACGTCATACAATTGTTATAGTGAAAATGAAATGGCGGAAGACCTACGTCATAGATCTGAAAAAAACTTTATAAAATCAAATATAACTTGTAAAAATGATTTATTTTTAAATACAGAAGAAAGAAAAATACTAGTATTAAGAAACGTATATATTAATGAAATTTACAAGTATTTTTAAGTTAATCTCTTTTTCTTTTACGCAATTTGAAATTATTTGAAATAATTGTAGTTCATTTTTATACCGGTACGTTGGCATGAGAATGTTTACATTAAATTTTATATCGATCGAATATCTATCCTGTCACTATTGTCACTTGGTTGTCAGTTTACATTCATATAATGCTTAAAAAAGCAATTTCAGAAACTAACCTTGTCATGAACTATTTCGAATGGGAATTGTGGGCCATTAATTCCGTTGAAAGCCGTTCAAAAGGTATTTTTTTTTTCAAATATTTCTCTTGTTATCAATGTTTAAACTATGTATTTTTAGAGAGCAGCAAATGCCCTGCAAATAAGCAAATCTTGACAAGCAGATATGGGCACCCGTTTCAGAATGACAGCTAGTAATCATGTACATAACTTACAAATGTCATAAATTTTAATTCAAAATATCAAAATTTTGTAAGTTCACGTGGTTTCTTTGTCACCAGGTGCGCGGACTTTACATGGCGAGTTAAATAAATCACATGAAATTTGGAATGAAAAATATTGACATTTGACATCTATGTATGTACATGATTACTATTACTGTTCTAAATAATTTTCATTCTTTGACCTGGGATTTTCGCCAAACATTTCCAGATTGTCTTCATCACTAGAAGAAATTTCCCCCGATTCATAAGACTCTTCAGATGAAAATTCGTCAATCATATATATAACAGAAAATGACGCCAAATTACAAGGTTAATTTTAACAAAACAGCTGACCAAAATCGTATAACTGCGCAAACTCGAATCATTAGTAAAAAGATAAACCACCTGAAATTGGAAAATATCATGAAATTTGGAATGAAAAATGATGACATTTGTCATTTATATTACTAGCTGTCATTCTGTCACGAGTCCCCATATCTGCTTGTCAACACAGAACACTAACCTAAACTTGTCAAGAAAGACCAACAAAGTAACATGACTGCTCGCGCATTATAAATTAGTATCCTATGTAAACTTAGTAGTATATGACGTCATTACTTTAGACATATTTTTTGATGACGTAAGTCTTCTGCCATTTTATTTCTACCATATCTTTCTCTCGTAGAGTGTGTGTGAGAAAGACAAGTATACGGGGAATGTGACGTTTCACTGATTCCTCGAAAATAAAATACTGTTAAACTAGGAACAATTAAGATTTTTCATTACTATAAATTGCTTCAAAATTGAATGAAGTTTTATTTAAAATAATAATAAAAAAAAAATTGAGTGGAATACCCCAATACGTCAGCGCAACGGAAGAAGCATGAAATGAAGTTATAGGATCAAATCACGACATACGTTCATCCCACCGCAGGCCATAAAAGCCTCCTTACGCTCTTAATACATAAATAAGTATTATATTTTAATATCTAAATTATAAATGATATAATGATAAATTCGTAATTTAAATTTTTGCCCTCCTGAAGTGTAATGGGAACTTTACAATTGTATACACAGCAAGTGTAACCTACATTTTACGCTTACTGTGTTGTACCTTGTCTAAGTATGCGGTAAAATAATCAAAATACACTGGACGTCTATGGGCATTTAGAAAAGAAATCATCTTTACTATAATAAAGTTCATGTAAAAAAGTACTACCTACTTAAGTTATTTTTTTACTTTAACATTTCCTATATTTAAAATTAATTTATATAAACCAAAATCACGGCAGCGACATCTGTCATTATTGTAAAAATCCGCCGTTACCGACATAGTCACCGATCGATATACCTGTCAAATGTCTAATATCGACACCTACCTATTATTTATTACGAAGAAAACATGAGCAAATAAATATATTATCAGTCATAAACAACATCTATTATTATATAAATTTTCGCTAGAAGAAGTACTCTAATGAAGGTAAGTAAAATCAAATTTGGAAATTTACTTAACCCCTGTATTTTAAACTAACCCTTTTCAGAAGTACAACCTATCTCATTAAAAAAAGTGATTTTCATTATCGTCGGCCAAAAAATTTGATACAATTCTCTTGCGTGAAGTATTTTACAGCGCTCCAGCTAATAAGGCACTCGCCTTAAGGGCTCGTGCCTTAAACAAAGCTGTCGCGCTGTAAAATACAACTTACACGCACTCGAATGTAAATAAATATTATCATAAACCAGCCCTAAGAGATTTAATTTTATGATATTTCTCAGACTTTAAAGTTGAGCAAACATTTCTCCCGTAAGAAACAAACGTTGATCAAAATTATGTTTTCAGCGTTAAAAACTGAGTCTGAATTTTTGAGTTCTCACCCAGAAATGAGCAAAGTTTTAAATGTAAATATCTCGAGAACGAAAAAATATATCGATCTGCGGTTTACAAATTATTTTCCTTTACCTTCAAGCACATTGGTGACTTGCTCTTGGAAATTATCGAATTCAAAAGGCGTTAGGAACCCGAGACTTCCAAGATGGAATGCCATAACTGGAGGTACGGATTGTTGAAAGAGTAAACTGGCATATAGTAGAGTTCCATCGCCTCCTAGGCACACTATGAAGTCGATTCGATCTGTTAGGTCATCTTTTCCATCCCTGAAGGTCATAAGTTTTTCTCTTATGGAAGTGAAGCCAGGGTTGGACTGTAAAAGTGGGTCGTCTAGGACGGCTGCTTCCACGAAGACGACCATGTGTTTCTCCTATAAAGAAAAATTATAATAAAAGTGCACTAGCGAACTCTAGGTGAAACAATGTTTTACAAGATTTCAGCATGTGAATTAACCTTTAGGTCATTATCACATCCCGGCCGTACCCAGCTTATAACCACAGACGCGTTTCGCTGTTACTACAGCTCATCAGTGTGGTGTAACTGCCTCGCCAAATGGGCACGGCGCAGTGTTGCCGCGAGAAATAAATTTATGGAACTAAAATTTTCCATCAAAAAGTATTAATCAGGACAAAAATTACTAAAACATTCCCGCCCGTTTTTACCTCTCGAAAGGTAATGGAAACAAAAAATCTGTTGTGGACAGCACAAGACCTCTCGCCATTTCCATATTAGGCTATGTAAGTATTGTATTGAACTTCGCTTTCGAACCGTCGTGTTATAACAAAATATTACAGAACTTTACCCAAATATTGTTTTTTATTGTATTTAACATGTCTTCTGCACACATATAATTCTAATTATATCTATTTTTCATTGTATGAGGAAGTTTCTAAATGTCAGAGATTGTTCCAATTCATTAACCAGATTGGCGGTATTTCTGATGGATATATGCATTTTACCACAAATTTACCTATAATTTCAAATATTTAATTAATAAGACAATAAGAAAAGTTAAATATACTTCCCAGAAAAAGCTATCAGAACAGAATGTCACTAAAACTGTTGATATTTGACAATGACATGTGTCATGTTATAAACATTGGAATTTGTCAACTGGTTTCCTTAGTGCCTTGGCTTCTGCGATTAGTTTACTCTATAAATTATAGTCTTTATCTCTAAATCTATACAAGATATAATAAAAATTTTAAGTGTATTAGATGGAGAATTTTATGTTCTTCAATATTTAATTAAAAAAAACTCCCAAAAAATTATATTTAGAAGAATTTTTCTAAGAAACTACTACTTCCGGTTGTTCAATTGTTACCAAAACATTTTCAGCTCTTCCCAGGAATGTCAGATTGAAGAAACTGCAGTTAAATATTTTTTAAGTCTTATAGTTTTTGAGGAATCGTCCCTCCAACATCCAGACACACACACACACACACACAGACACACACACACACACAGACACACACACACACACACAGACACACACACAGACACACACACACACAGACACACACACACAGACACACACACACACACACACACACACACACACACACACACACATACACACACACAAACACACACATACACACACATTTTAAAAATGTTATAATCGGATTCTAGGAACCTTAAATCGTGCTTATTCAATAAAATCTGGATATTCGAATTTTAGCATGAATGCAATACCTCTCTTAGCGAGAGGTAAAAATTGAGTGGAATACCCAGGGATTTGTTAACTACTGGATGGAGCGAGTGAATCTTTACCATGTACCCAGCCAGATCGACAGAGATAGTCATACATAATTCCGATTTGTTGTCTTTGTTTCCGTCACTTGTCAATTCTTTTGTTTCACAGGTTTGACAGATTTTAGGTTATTCTTCATATCATCATTGAAATATAATTATTTTAATATATGACAATGGTTCGAAGGTGTTGTGTTGAAATTTGTGTATCAAAATATGTGATGAACGGTGCTGTGTCGTTTTATTAGTAAGTTATGATTAAAATTATGATTTCTTCTAAAAAATAATTTGACAAATAAACATGACATATTCTTATCTGTGTTCTAATTTAGCGTTGCATTGGTTGTATTCGTACTTATTTCACGTTTCATGACCAAATATACTTAAACACAATTAATTTTTGATGTGAATTTGACAGATGTGATTATGACAGATATGAATATCAAATTCACTTGTCTAAAGTGGAATTATCTATATCTTTCTCACTCACACTTCCTGTGTTCTCTCTTAATCCAGCCGGGTACACAAGAAATACATATATCGATATACACTTGCTCCATCCAGTAGTTAACAAATCCCTGGGAATACCCCATTTAAAGTCCCTAGAATCCGATTATAACATTTTTACGATATGTGTGTGTGTGTGTGTGTGTGTGTGTGTGTGTGTGTGTGTGTGTGTGTATGGATGTTGGGAGACTTAAGACATGTTTAACTGTGACGTCTGGTAAGCGCCCACACGGTAAAATATATCGTCATCATTACCGATGTCTACATGTGTTGTAGATACTGGTACACCCAGTAATGGGTATTATACCGTGATGATATATTATTATTATTATTATTATTATTATTTTTGTTCATAGCCTAATATTTCTACGTATATTTTTTTTTAAATCTAATCTCATTGAAATTAAATGTTTCAATTATTACTCTATATAATATTAATTATCATTATGTACGTGTATTATTGAGTATATTAAAAACTGATAATATACAGTATTATAGATAAAAATCTATGTAGGTATATGTGACTAACGTGATTTAATATATTATAAAGATTACACTACTCGTATATATTTTTCGTGACCGATTACTCTAAATATAAATGATAAACTTTATATAAATATATATTTGAATCATTGTATTTATTGTATCATACTTTCAAAATTTCTTTGTTCTCAAAATGAACTTGACTGATTTTTTACATCTCGAAATGTGAAAAATATAAAATACAATGTCATTATTTTTTTAATAGTACTACCTGTTATCTTCATTAAAATAAAATACATGACGTTTACTGACGCAAATTTCTTATTAAACTTTTTGTTGAATGTGGACTTTAGGATATTTTTTATCCTTGAAAAAATAAATGATCCACTGCGAATAAAAATTGTTTTATTTTATATTGACGAAAAACTGGAATTATTTAGGAAATTATGTACAGGAGCAAGAAAAAACTTTTAAACTTGATGGTGGTATTTGGATTTTATATTAATGGAGTTTTCCACATTTTTTTAAATTTTATTTTATGGTACGTAATCTAAATTTACAATGATCTGTTGTTCTAGAAAGTCCTAATGGGATCCTCCACTCTATTTTTTTATTATTTTAAAAGAAAGTTCGTTTAATTTTGAAGCAATTTGTAGTTTTAAAAATTCTTAATGGGGTATTCCGGTGATATGGAATTAATGCAAAATAATATTTTTTTTCTATAGTTTCCATCTTCATATAGTAGAAAAATATAATAAAACATGTTTAATAAAAAGTTTTAATTCATAATTTAATATTACAAAATTGGAATTTTTACAGCTCTAGAAACGTCCTTGAAATTTGTGACGTCAAGTTGATAATCTGTTGCTCATTTCAAAGTAAATATTTTCGTTTAAAAACACAGATGGTGCCAGTGGTTAACACACAGGGGTATATTTCTTGTTTGACATTTCGTCCACTTTATAATTATTACTCCTATTTTTACCATAAACAAACACAGGACAAACACCGAAATACACGCTGCTACTAAAATCATATGTAAACAAGCAAATGGCTGTCATGAACATGTGGATTTAAGCGCTGAAGTTCATTGCAGATGTCACCATCGAGTTGACATCATCAGAAGATGATAAGAAAATTTGAATTGCGATGAAATTTTTTAAAATTCATATCTCATGTGATACATACATTTTCTTACTCAAAGTTAGATATTCAGAGTCCTACTGGTCTGTACTAATGAAAAAAATATTTTTAAAAAATGTCGGAATACCCCATTGTCTTTTGTTTAACTGCATTTAATATGACGTCACTTTCACCTATGGCTCGTTTGGTCAAACTTTGCTATTCGTGAAATAAGACTATAGTTTTTACACTTGTTGAATAAAAAACTATTTTGAAAAAAATGTTTACGACAAATATTGTAGTAGATAGTTTAATGATTTTATAAATGTTTTACTTTCGAAAATCGATGGAGTTTTTATCAAAAAATCTTGTTTTGAAATTTTTGATCAATCGCCATTTTGTCATTTTAAAAAATAATTGTAAATGCCATATGTTTTAGAGAGCTGAAAGGTAATTTTGGAAAAAAAAAATCAATAGTCCTTAAAATAAGGGAGTTACGACGATTTTTCGAAAGAACTCCAATAACTACGGCCAGGGCACCAAATAAAAAATCTGTTGTGGCCAGCACAAGACCTCTCGCCATTTCCATATTAGGCTATATAAGTATTGTATTGCACTTCGCTTTCGAACCGTCGTTTTATAACAAAATCTTATAGAACATTACCCAAATATTGTTTCTTACTATATTTAGCATGTCTTCTGCACACATATAATTCAAATTATATCTATTTTTCATTGTATGAGGATGTTTCTAAATGTCAAATATTGTTCCAATTCATTAACCAGATTGGCGATATTTCTGACAGATATATGCATTTTACCACAATTTTACCTATAATTTCAAATATTTAATTAATAAAACAATAAGAAAAGTTAAATATATACTTCCCAGAAAAAGCTATCAGAATGTCACTAAAACTGTTGATATTTGACAATGACATGTGTCATGTTATAAACATTGGAATTTGTCAACTGGTTTCCTTAGTGCCTTGGCCTCTGCGATTAGTATACTCTATAAATTATATAGTCTTTATCTCTAAATCTATACAAGATATAATAAAATTTTTAAGTGTATTAGATGGAGAATTTTATGTTCTGCAATATTTAATAAAAAAAACTCCCAAAAAATTATATTTAGAAGATTTTTTCTAAGAAACTACTACTTCCGGTTGTTCAATTGTTACCAAAACCTTTTCAGCTCTTCCCAGGAATGTCAGATTGAGGAAACTGCAGTTAAATATTTTTTAAGTCTTATAGTTTTTGAGGAATCGTGACTACAACATCCAGACATACATACATACATACACACACACACACACACACACACACATACACACATCCACACACACACACACACAGACATCATTTTAAAAATGTTATAATCGGATTGTAGGGACCTTAAATCGTGCTTATTCAATAAAATCTGGATATGCGAATTTTAGCATGAATCCAATACCTCTCTTAGCGAGAGGTAAAAATTGGAACTAAGAAAAGTTGTTTGTTCTAATGAGTTCTTACTACTATTTTCGGGTGTAACGACTTAGTATTAACACACTGTATATTCTTAGAATATACATATTTACAAATAAATATGTACTTGACACATATTTCAAACTAAATGAAATAGTAAAATTGTAAAGATTGGTCAATAAATGTTATTACTTTTCAATAGCAATGTTACGTACCAATGAAATGGAAAATAATTACATCTTAACCAATAATAATTAGTTTAATTTTCTATTAAATGGAGCAGAAAGTCATAATTTTGATAGATATGACATTTCTTCGCACAATAACAGCGGCAATAATAAACAAATTCCTATTTTCAGATTATGTATTCCGAGAATATTTTTACCTCACGCTACTCTTGGTAAGGGAAGTATAGGGATCGTGCTAAAAATCATATATCGAGATTTTAGTAAATGACCATGTTTTAAGGTCCCTAGAATCCAATTTTAACATTTTCACGATGTCTGAATGTGTGTGTGTGTGTGTGTGTGTGTGTGTGTGTGTGTGTGTGTATGGATTTTGTTGTCGCTCTAACTCAAATACTATCCTTCAGAAAATTCTGAAACCTTGTATTTCTACCCTATTCTAATATGGAAAGAAACAGTTAGATTTTGGTGTAAATCGGATAACCAAAAATGGCATTTTACTTGAAGGTAATAATGTTTTTTCTTCAAAAATAGCTATTTATGTATTAAGGGCGAAATGATATAGATTTTGGCCCGCGGTGCAAAATTGAAGCCCGACGCGTAACGGAGGGTTACAATGCACCTAGGGCCAAAATATATTTCGCCCGTAATACATACAATATTTTTTGCACATCCGGAGTAGTTACTTCATCACCATGATCAAAGTAAAACGATGTTCAAATCATATTCAGATCATAGTAGTCTATTTTACATATGTACGTTGTCACGGATAACAATGAAAACAAGCAAGTTAATGATAGATGTAATTATTTTAACTGGGAACGAAAAGCTCAAGGGCGAAAATGACTACTTTTTCGCCCTCGGTCAAAAAAGAGTGTCATTTCGCCCTTAAAATGATGCTATTTTTCCAACTTTTACGCCCGAATGTGCAAAAATACCATTAAATGCCATTTTTTCGCATTTTGTCATTATGAAAATTAAAGATTATTGAATTTTCTATAGGAATACATAAATACTTTTCATATTTCAAATGAATGTAACTGACAGGTAAATATCACTGTCAAAAAAATAATCACTTCAAATTAATAATAGTGACATTTTAAAAAGAAAATAGTAAATAAAGCAATAATTATATGCAATGGAACAAAAAATAGTTTGCAGTATTAGTCAAAACGTAGGTATGTATTTAAATTCATAAAAATTAAATAGCAGGAGGTTTTGTGTTGGCCACATCAGATTTTTACCTCCCGCTACCCTTGGTAAGGGAGGTATAGGGATCGTGTTAAAAATCACATATCGAGATTTTAGTAAATGACCACGTTTTAAGGTCCCTAGAATCCAATTTTAACATTATCACGATGATGTGTGTATGTGTGTGTATGTGTGTGTGTGTGTGTGTGTGTATGTGTGTGTATGAATTTTGTCTTCGCTCTAACTCAAATACTATCATTTAGAAAATTCTGAAACCTTGTATTTCTACCCTATTCTAATATGAAAAGAAGCCATTAGATTTTGGTGTAAATCGGATAACCGGAAATGGCACTTTACCTGAAGCTCATAATGGTTTTTTTCAAATAATACCATTAAATGCCATTTTTTCGCATTTTGTCGTTATGAAAATTAAAGATTATTGAATTTTCTACAGGAATACATTAATATTTTTTCTATATATTTTACAGATAAATTTAAAAATAATTTTTTTTTACAAGTCCCGAAGCTTAAGAAAAACACAATTCCTTTGTTACACAGTTCATATTTCAAATGAATGTAACTGACAGTAAATGTCACTGTCAAAAAACTAACCACTTCAAATGAGTAATAGTGACATTTTAAAAAGAAAATAGTAGATAAAGCAATCCGCGGTAACCACCGTCAATAGATGGCAGCATTGACATCTTCGTAGTGGGGAAAACATTGTATTTTGTACATTGATGGTATAGGAGCAATTTCGCATTTATGATTTAGTTCTCTTTATTTACGTGCAATAATTAATTAAAATAAGATGTTTATCTCTCTTGGAGATATCTACATATATTTAAATGGTGCAGTAAGGCCAATAGTGGAAGGAGAAGCAACATTTAAAGATAAAGTAGTTAGTAGAAAAGTTTGTAAGGTAACATTGAAAATTTCTAATATTTTAGCGGTCATATAATAATGTGTAGTTTCCAATTTGATAAAGAAAACAATGTGGAGATTCCCTGTCTTTGTTTACAAACATTTAATTTAAAAGGGATTCCACATAATATCCGCATTTGCCTTGAAAATAATGTACAACAGTGGAAGTGCAAACACTTTTGCACTTATGTTTTATTTGAAAAGACACTTTTAATTTATTGGTTTGAAAATCATTATTTATTATATAACTACATCCATGTATGGTTCTAGGAAATACAAAAAATTTATTCTCTAACGATTGCCGTATCAGAAGTTCTGCCACCAAAAGCAGAACTTACGAAACATATAACGCCTTCCGGTGTAACTCCAATTAGATATTTTAAAGTATGTCTTTTTTATAATTAAAATATGATCTTATCTTGCAACTCAAACATTTTGATTTCTGAATATCAATTTCAGTGCACTCTAGTACTACTCTAACATTTCTGATTTTTTAAAAAATATTTCGGAATAGGTATTTAAAATGTGTTGTTCTCTTATCAGGCATGAAAATAATTGGTTTTAAAATTGTATAACGCATTTCTAGCATTTCCCAAAAATATAATATTCTAGCAGTTGAATATGGTAAATTAAAAATGACGTATTTATTACCTTAATGTATTATTCGTCTTTAATTTAAAAAGAAATATTTTTTTTTAATAGGACAGGCATTCTTTTTCAAAAGAGATCTTTTATTTGGGTTTTTTCCTGTAAATATTTTTTATATTATTAAAAAATGTGTTGAAACTATTATACGATTTACCTTGATAATAATCCGAAGGCAGAAAATGAGCAGAACACACATTCATATACCGTGTCACTTTCTTTCCTATTTTTAACGCAATTATCCATTTTTTCGCATTTTTTGTCCTTTGGGAAGTATTGAATTGACATTTGTGCACTAACGTAATTATTGCACTGCGGTACAGGAGCAATATTGCTTACATTTGATAGACATTTCTCTCATTTTTGCTTGGTTCCTATGCTAGTACAATTCACATGCCGCAATGTTTTCCCCACGACTCGCATTTTGAATTTCGCCACCAGATGTCAGATACTTTGTTGGCTCTCATCAATAGTTTTATGCAATGGAACAGTTTGCAGCGTTAGTAAATCCGTAGGTAAGTATTTAAATTAATAAAAATTAAATAGCGGGAGGTTTTGTGTTGGCCACATCAGATTTTTAAATTTTAACCCTGTGTTAAATCTTATTTTTATGCCTTGTTTATTATTATATTCATGGGTTATATTCCTGTTTTATATGGAGGCTTTTTGATCATATTTCCTATATATTTTACTTACCTCTATTAACCATCGAACCAGTTGAACGAAAGGCGACAGAACAGAAACATCCCGAACTTTCTTGATAACCAAAACTGTTAAGGGAGGTTTGTACCACGTTAGCCTTTGGCTTGCTGGGTCCTGGATCGTCCTATAACAAAATACAATACTTGTAAAGTTTTCAAGGACACCACAAGACCTAGAACTAGAGAATTGTGCGAAAGTACATTCTCTTAAGATAGCACAGATATCATATTATAAAAGTCAGTTTAAAGAAATACCACAAATTAATGAAAATATTTACTTCCGGTTCTTCAACCTTCGACCACAAATAGATATAGTTTAAATATTTATGTTATATTTGAGAAAATTCCAGGGAAAAACTTGTAATCAATTATCTTGGGGTTATGAGCACATAATACAATAATACTATCGATAAAAATTATAAGAATTAATGTTAAAATAAAAAATAACAGCTGGTAATCATACTAGTATAACCTCATTAGATTAAATATGAACTATAAAACTGATTCGCAGAATGTTTTATTTATTTACTGATACATAAAAAATATTGAACTTAATAACAAAATTGTCAATAATATTATTTTGTATAATGGAATGGGGTCCTTCAGCATACTTAAAAAAATATATATAAAAACTTGGGTCATTTATATTAAAATTTGATCTTAAATGTATGACAAGGGCTATCAAAATTTAAAAATAGTTATTTATGTATCAAGATATGAATTTCTATTTTTTTTTATCAAGAATATCACGAAACAATTGAAAAAATCAATTACATACATATCATTTGTTTAGTTTGATTCTATATCTATTAATTAAATTCTCAAATTTCTTTTCAGTCAATTGTTTTCGGATTAGAAAATTAATTTTTTATTGGCGTTGTAGTTGGCTTTGATACAATAGGCTATTCCACAGTAATGAAAAATAGTAAAAGTTTATTGAAAATAAGAATGATAATAATTAAAGGATAAGGAAAACCATGTTTCTTTTAATATAAATTATTCCTTCTAGAAGATACGGGGAGTTTTGCTTTTGATGATGCAGGACATGTGCACGAGTGTTTGAGCAAATAGGATCCAAGTATGACCTCCGATTTTGAGAAGCCCCGCCCTAACTAAGAATATACTTCTTCGGGTGTGTCGGATCTGTTCGGGTGACGTTCTAATTTCTTTATTTTTATAAAATGAGAAATAAAGTGAATTAAATTAAGTGAAATAATTTGTTTTATGCCTTTAATAATGAATTATAATATTACAATTTAAATATACATTATTTTGTAATTTGTTTAACAATTTTTCGTGGTTTGTGAACCACTGTTTGTTTACTTCTGATATATCCACATTACCTACGTCACAAATGTTATTTAAAATTCGGACCTTAATTTCTCGCTTATTTGGAGGAATTTTTAACTCGGACTTTCACATGTGGTCTTATATTTTTATGTATTTCAAGAAAAAAATTTTAAAAATGTCATGGAATAGCCTATTCAAAATATATGGTATAATATTCTTTCTGAAGTTTATACAGTGTGTCCCATTTAGAATTGACACCATTGGGATCTCGAGAACTATAAGAAATACGATGTCTGTTAAATGGAACTTTTTGTGCGCCTTTGAGATGCCATCAGATATGCTTTTGTTTTTCCAAAAATTCTCAAAAAGCACTAAATAATGACGAAAAACTGATTATTGTTGATTTTTTCTTTTTCAAATAACTTCTAAACTATTGATAATTGAGAAAAACGTTTCAAATATAAAAGATAGATATTTTTATTAACTAACCTATTTTTTTCTCTTTTCAATGTTGTAAGCGTTATTATGTTTTATATTTGTTTTACCTTCAAAATTATTATTTTTTCCTTATTTTGTATTAAATTTACAATTATTTTGAAAATATTGGTAGATTTCTATTTAGAAATACATACTCCTTGTATTTAAATAATTTATTTCGTTGGAAAAATTTGCTCAAAACTCGTATCAAATTAATTTTTATAATATTTTGTATCAGGTCATCCTTGGCACATTATAGTGTAATTTATAATTATAAGTCTAGAATAAAAATATTAAGTAATAAAGGCATAAAATAAATTATATCGATCAAATACAATATAATTAATAAAAATATTTTTTTTTTGAGAAATAATAAGAAAATTCACAAAAATAAAGAAAAAAATTAAATTTTAGGAGCAAAACAAATATAAAACATAATAACCCTTGCATCATTGAAAAGAGAAAAAATAATTATTTTTTTCAGACTAAAATAAGATATGGGTTCTATTTAAAAAATATAAGTTTGTGTTATATCTCAAAAATTTACGGATATAAAAAATTATTTCGTACGCCACTGGTTACTTAATAAAAATATCTATCTATTTGAAACGTTTTTCTCAATTACTAATAGTTTAGAAGTTATTTGAAAAAGAAAAAATCAACAATATTCAGTTTTTCGTCATTATCTAGTGCCCTATGAGAAATTTTGGAAAAACAAAAGCACATCTGAGTTGGCCTCCCAAACGCGCACAAAAAGTTCCATTTAACCATCATCGCATCTCTTATAGTTCTCGAGATCCCAATGGTGGCACTTCTAAATGGGATACACGGTATATTAGAAAAATGAATAGAAATAATGAAAATAACCTTAAAAATAAATAAATGATGATCTGTAATTATTTTTTTTTAATTTGTTCTTAATAAATTTCATTTTTCCACCCCAAGAATTAATAATTCATGTTTAAAACAAAAGAATGTAGACTTGTTAAACATCGTTGAAAAGCTTATAAAATAAGGAAAAAGATGAGACTATTTTCAACATATGTTCCCACTTAAAAAATATTATGTTTGTGTAATATCTTGAGAATTATTAAGTTTAAAAAAAAATCTAATTACATCACGTTATTCTACATAAAAAAAAACAGTAAAAAATTATCTAAATGTTTTTCCTTTATCTTTTATAATAAACGAGTTATGAGGTGTTTTCAAAATAAGCGAAAATCAAGTTTCAGCCTGTAGCTCAAAAACAAGACGATCGAAAATTCATGTGATTCCTATTAAAGTTGTCTCAAAGTGTTGGCCCATAAAGACCTACATCAATTTTCTGTAGCGTGCTTAATAATAGTATATTATGTGACAAGTGTGTGAAGCTAAAATAGGCTTCACACACGTGTTACATACTATACTTTTTCTACGACCTTGCAATAAAATATATTTTTTCTTCACATTGTCATTCTTTTAACGTAAAGCCTCTATATTATCGACTTGTGTAACCATGGTTACCAACGTTACGGATGTTTAACAGCTTTGTTTTATTAAAATACAATTCAGTTTGTAATATTTAAAATAATGAACGGTGCGTGAAATGTTACTTCACGCACTGTGTGCAAAAAATCAAACTTCACACATAAAAATTGATACGTGAAGTACTCACTTCACGCACGGGAGTAGAAAAAAAAGTTATTCATATACGGAACTCGAATTTGTTCCAGCCTGTGCAGAAATCGGTTTCTGAACATTTATGTAGCTACCATAAATAAATATATTATCAAACCTTTTATCTTTTATCACTTTATGAAGTGTAGCAGTTACGTCCATAGACAGATTTCAGTACATGATATATTCTCAGTTTTGGAGTAACAACTTCCATAATTTAAAAAAGTAGTTACCAAAAAATATTTGCTCTTAATAGGTATCTACACATGTACGAATATAAGTATACATACTTTCCTGCGGCGTAACTGAATGAAGAAATAAAGTTGGCATACGCAAATAGGTAAAGAGCAGTTTATTTATATAGAGTCTAAATTATTTATAAACATGATACATTGTAAACTTATACAGAGATGTAGTAAATACAAAATAAATAAATGCAATCATGCATGCAAAAAATTCTCCGTACAACAATAATGAGCTATTCCGACATTTTTTAAAAATATTTTTTTTACATTAGTACAGACCAGTAGGACTCTGAATATCTAACTTTGAGTAAGAAAATGTATACATCACATGAGATAAAATTTTAAAAAGTTTCATCGCAATTCAAATTTTCTTATCATGGCGCGCTTATGACATCAACTCGATGGTGACATCTGCAACGAACTTCAACGCCTAAATCCACATGTTCATGACAGCCATTTTCTTGTTTACATATGATTTTAGTAGCAGCGTGTATTTCGGTGTTTGTCCTGTGTTTGTTTATGGTAAAAATAGGAGTAATAATTATAAAGTGGACGGAATGTCAAACAAGAAATATACCCGCGCGTGTTAACTACTGGCACCATCTGTGTTTTTAAACGAAAATATTTACTTTGAAATGAGCAACAGATTAACAACTTGACGTCACAAATTTCAAGGACGTTTCTAGAGCTGCAAAAATTCCAATTTTGTAACATTCAATTATGAATTAAAACTTTTTATTAAACATGTTTTATTATATTTTTCTACTATAAGAAGATGGAAACTATAGAAAAAAGTTATTATTTTGCATTAATTCCATATCACCGGAATACCCCATTTCTATCTATTTTAGAAAAAATATCTGTATAAACCCCAATATATTTAATATTTTTTATTCAATTTTGACGTTTTAAACTGTCATTATTAACTCCATAGCAACAACTATAAGCAACATTTTATTCACAAGTGAATTAAAAAAATTTAAATAACCCTCACAAAATTTTAACTCTCTCTGCAACAAAAAATACATTTAAAAATAACATCAAGAACGAAAATAACACCACATAAGACATTATCAGCCATTTTCATTATTTTTACGACATAAATGACAGCCAATAAAGCTTTCTAAATAGATGACTTGACGTCTATCAGCGACGATTGTCATGCTCAGCCTACTAATTGATCAGTTTTTTATTTTGTCAAAATTAAATATTATAATAGTTTGTTTTTTTCACTACTAGCCTAGGAACCCACTATTATTTACCTTTATTTGACATGAGAAATTGTTTTTCACTACCGCTTGCTTGTAACCATGGTAACCTAGGTCAATAATAATTTATTATTAACCTAGCTCTATAATTCAAACTGTCAGTTTTCAATCAAACTCAAGCCTCCAAATCCAAATATTATTTAACTCATTAAACTCAAGAAAGGTGTTAAGTACATAATTTAAATTTGCCACTATAATTTTAAATTGACCTACGCTGCCGCCTCGCCTGGCCACTGTGCTGTTTTGGTGAAAATGTGAAATATTTGTAGATGTAGGATTGAACAAATCACTATTTTTTTGTATTTATAGGTAAATACATTTCAATAGATTTATTTAAAAATAATAATAAACCAATAAGGCTGCAGACTGTAACAGCACAAAGTGTTTTTATTAAATAATTAAATCAAATACAAATCAAGGCCCATAAGTGAGGTTATCAAACCAGCGAAATGAGCAAAACGTCAGATAAAAACAAATGCAGGCTACTTTGTTTTTGTTAACAAATAAGTAACGTTATTATTCATGTCAAAATTATTGTTATCAATAAAAAAAAATTCAAAGAGGATTTATGTGCTAGTAGTGAAAAAAATAGTATATAAACCATGGTTGAGAAGATCATTATTGACCAGGCGCCTTATATCCCTCGGGCTTCGCCCTCGGGTTACAATAGGCGCTGGGTCATTAATGATTATCTTCTCAACCTTGGCATATAATATACTATTATTATTATTTCGTCAAAACTGAATAAAACATTGTATAAACCAAGTGAGCTAAGAATATTTATTCACTCGAAGAAATTAACTAAACTTTCTTCTCATGAATAAACATTATCTTAGTTCACTTGGTGTATAAATATCTATTATGGGGTAAACATTGAAAGTATTCATAATTTCATGACAAAAAAGTCTCCGTACGATAACCAAAACATTTAAATAATAAACCATTTATTTGTGTTTTATAAAGAAATATATTTTGAAGGGTTTCCATTACTAACTAAGCGATGAGCCATTGAATCTACAAAATTTATAGTCACCGATGGAATTAATCTGTCATTCTTCTTATAATTTATTATTATATTCTTTTTTGGTTTATATTCTCATTTCTTTCAAGAATTTTCCGCACTTTTCCAATCTGGTTAAGTCCGGAGACTATGAGGGATGAGTAAGCTTATTTTTTATATTATACAGTAGAACCATTAACTTTGATTTTGGAATTTTACTGAATATTTAACAAATAATATGTATCTCAAAACTTCATGTGCCATGTAGAAGTGTTACCCCATACCCTTCAATTATAATATTATTATGAAATCATTTTAAGTCTATGCACAATTAAAATATATAATTACCGGTATTCGTATTTCATCCTTGGTCCTTCAGTGTTCTCATACGGTACAATATTTCCATTTGCCACCATTTTAAATTTGCTTTCTTGGAATTTCTTCCAATACGATCCTGGTTAAATAAACACTTAACTAAATAAAAATCGCAATTTCACTTTTTCACCTAAATATTTACATTATTACTATAAAATCAAGTCTACCATGATAACATTATCAAATTTACATTAATGTTAGTCATTTGTAAATATGGTATGTATATATGCAAGTTAGATTCTCACCTTATATTAGGTACTTTCATCTTGAGTTTCCTATAGGAGAAAAACTCACATAATATTTTTATTGTAATCATTTATAAATATTTTTACCTCCCGCTACCCTTGGTAAGGGAGGTATAGGGATCGTGTTAAATATCACATATCAAGATTTTAGTAAATGACCACGTTTTAAGGTCCCTAGAATCCAATTTTAACATTTTCACGATGATGTATGTATGTATGTGTGTGTGTGTGTGTGTGTGTGTATGTATGTGTGTATGTATGTATGTGTGTGTGTGTGTGTGTGTGTGTGTGTGTGTGTGTGTGTGTGTGTGTGTAAGTGTAGGGATTTCGTCTTCGCTCTAACTCAAATACTATCATTCAGAAAATTCTGAAACCTTGTATTTATACCCTATTCTAATATGAAAAGAAGCCATTATATTTTGGTGTAAATCGGATAACCGGAAATGGCACTTTACTTGAAGCTCATAATGGTTTTACTTCCAAAAAATATCATTAATGTCATTTTTTCGCATTTTATGTCTTATGAAAATTAAAGATTATTGAATTTTCTACAGGAATACATTAATATTTTTTCTATATATTTTGCAGATAAATTTAAAAATATATTTTTTTATTCGTCCCCAAGCCTAAGATAAACACAATTCCTTTGTTACACAGTTCATATTTCAAATGAATGTAACTGACAGTAAATGTCACTGTCAAAAAATTAATCACTTCAAATTAATAATAGTGACATTTTAAAAAGAAAATATTAAATAAAGCAATAGTTTTATGCAATTGAACAGTATGCAGCGTTAGTAAATACGTAGGTATGTATTTAAATTAATAAAAATTAAATAGCGGGAGGTTTTGTGTTGGCCACATCAGATTTTTTTAATAAAGGTCAATAATGTTTACTTACATAATTATTGTGTTCATATGTATCGGTGTACACTGGCTTATCTCAAAAAGTTAAAGAATTATCTAATCAAATAATTATTTGAAATACATATTTATCTCACAGGATATTACGTTGCATATTTAAATAAGAAAATTTGAATATTTGTTTATAAATAATATATGAGTGTATTCATACAAAAATTATTACAAAATATGAGGGTCATGGTATAATTATTGAGAATAAGAGATTATATTTTTACCTCTCGCTAAGAGAGGTATTGGATTCATGCTAAAATTCGCATGCCTTCGCAGCCTTAATGAAAATTATATATTTGAGTCACATTTCGAATTGTAGCCTTCGACGGATGAACTACCTTAAGGGAGGTAGCAGAGGAAGTTGGTATTTCGTATGATTCAGCAAAAAGAATTTGGCCAAAGAACTAGCAAAATGTACCCAAAATTGTCCTTGAACCTTCAGAGATATTCGCATTGGAAAGTAGCAAATGTTTCGTTTTTATTTGGGAGGTAATGAGCCTGTTTCACATTTTTCAAAAACTATTTTAAATGAAAATTTATGCAATGATTTTCTTAGTAATAATTTTTATTTTAATAATTTGCTGTTATTTGTGGAAATAATTAAATAAAAAGATTGGCGTCCTGAAAAACTACCCCCCACTCCTGTGACGTAGAAACACATACATTACATCATTAATAGCCAATAGGAAAATAGTTTTTCCATCACCTAGGTTTATTCATATTATTTATATAAATAAACGTAGGCTTACAGTTTGTCACATGTTAATAAAAAATCTTTTAATTTGACATTTGACGCTGACATTGCTCATTGTAAATGAATAATAATTACACTCAAGCTAAGTCGGACAATTTACCGAAGGTCAGTAGCTGGATGGTGGCTGAATTTATATCAGAGAATGATTGTTTTATTGCTACCGAAATAAGGGGTGTTAAAGATCTGAGATAAAATAAAATAAAAGAACTGAATTTACTATATAAATTGATAATATATTTTACTTTAAGGTTCTGGTTATGATTCTTACATTGAATCTGCTATAGGATATGCAGATCTATGTCGAGAAATAATATCTGGATAGTAGATGTAAAGTTTGCCCTAAACATAAAGTGAAGCAACAAAAATATACTGTTATCTTGAAGGTGGATGAAAATTGAAATGATCTTCACAAACATGAAAACACGATTTTTCTGACATTATCAGCTCTTCAACCTATTGCTTCTAGCCACAATTTTCTTTCCATCGCATCTTTTGACAAATTTATAAACTCTATAGTAGGTTTGTTTCTAACAGTATTTTTGTTAGAAGGCACAATACAATATCGTAAATTACTCATTTTATTTTGAACTTTTTATTACCTACATATACAACTTGAACTAATCTTAAAAATTTGACATTTGTTTGACAACTTTGACAATACACTTGACACCAAACTCAAAAAATTTTACATTATAAACGGACCAATTGGAACCGCTGAAGATGTATGTGTTCTGACGTCACAGTCTGTTTCAGATCACGTGACTTATTCAAAATTTTATCCAAATTTCAAAAATTAATTGTAAAATATCTAAAGGATATTTCGTGATATTTTTAAATTTGAGGCTCTTTAAAGAACAATATCTTTTAAAATTTAATACTTAGAAGTCATATAAAAATTCTTGCAACAGCCCTATTAACAAATAGATTACGTAGAACCAATTAACGATATTTTAACATTCAAAAGAAAATAAATTGAAGCCTGCGAAGTTTTAACACCCAACACCGGAACAATGTTGTGCTGCAACTGTATCTGTGACGAAGCGATGCCTTGCTGTCTACAAAGTCAAGGACATCATTTTGAACAAATTTTAAAATTGATTCATATATCAATATATCATTGATATAAACAAAACCATTTGCACCGCACCAGTTACACTTTCCCATACTCAAAACTAGTAAAACTGAAGGTTTGTACTTTGCGCTTTAAGCAAATGATATAGCTTATCATAAATTCATACATTAAAGGCCCTAATTTATAGGCTAGCATTGTACGTGTGTGCACTCATAAATTATTAAACTGTTTACAACGAATTATTTTTTATTTAAATTATTTGAATTTATAACGATCCACGATATCCGTGGAAAGACAATAGCTCCAATATTTATTTATTTATGCAGAGTACACGTTTTTGCTGAATGATTTTAATTGTAATTAATGTTCAAATCCTTTTTTGTTTATAAACAAATATACAGGGTGGTAGCGGTTTAGGGTGAACATAGGTATTTAACATTTTAGTTTTATGAAATTTCCTGCCCTGCTGTTCATTTTATGGCAAAAACGATTACTCAAGTACTATCAACCAAAAAAATTTGAAATTTTGTACACCTATTTTATACTAATGTGGGAAGAGCTCATTAGTTTTTAGTGTATATCGGATAACCGGAAGTATCACTTATACAAGCTTTTAACAGTTTTCCTTGTAAAAAATTCATTGGATTTAATTTTTCAGCAAATTTACTAATAAAATTGAATAACTTCAAAATTAAAATTATAAAATAATTTATTTTTGTACATCATCTTGCCTATGCGTCAAACAAAAACATAATATTCCAGTAACAAATTTTGTCATATGTAAACAAATGTCACTGTCAGGAAGCAATTGTATTGATTCTATTGAAATTAAGATTTGTAAAAATAATATATTTTCCCTCAAATATCAAATATTATTTACATCAACTATACATTAACGAAATGGATCATGTAAAGCAATAGATATATGCAAAGGAACTTAATATAGTTTGCAGGATTAGTAAATATGTAGGTACGTATTTAAATTAATAAAATTTAAATAGCGGGTGGTATGTTTTGTCCACATTAGATTTTTAATTATGGGGTCATGTGGCCGTGTGCATGTAGTATCTGGTTGCCAATCTGGTGACCCGAGTTCGACCCCGGCCAGTACAGATTTTTAATCAAAAAAAAATGATCCACGCCAGCTATAAGTGCCCGTGAGGTGACGCCTGGTAAGCGCTCACAATATATCGTCATCATTACCGATGTCTCCATGAGTTGTAGATACTGGCACACTCAGTAATGGGTAATATGCCGTGATTATATATTTATTTCTTTTTAAAATTGCGAAGAAACAAAAAAAAAAGTAATATATAAAAATAGTTCCATATGTTGAAATATATAAAATTACATTTTGTTTTCATTACTTTGTTGTTTTTAAAAACACAATAAATTTTATTTTTATTTCTTGAAATTTATTAGTATTACATTATTTTTATTGTACGTTTGTAATAAAATTTTATTGTACAAAAATACAACATTTTTCAGCAGTGTAAATGCGTATAAATAAATATTTATCATACCTTTTACCATATTTACCAAAGAAATATGCGTATTACATGGCTCAATGTTTAGAGTTAGAGCAACGCCTCTTAGTCATGACATGAGTATGCTCTGAGTTTTGGGTTCGAATCCCACTAAGGCATGGCCGTTTAGGTATGTGAACCTCCTCAATAATTGGGATTTAATTCTTTTATTTAATTTTGACATTTTAAACTGTCATTATTAACTCCATAGCAACAACTATAAGTAACACTTTATTTGAAGCATTTATTATTAAAATCAAAATAACACCATTTTTTCAAGAAAAACTGATAACAGCTTCAAGTAAAGTATCACTTCCGGTTAGACTATTTTAACCAAAATTTATTACGTTATTCCCATTGATATAAAAGTCGTATATACCAAATTTGAAAAATTTTGGATAATATTTTAATACAGTTTTTCATTAAAATCTATTATAGGCCTCAAGTAAAGTACCACTTCCAGGTAGACCATTTTAACCAAAATCTATTACGTTATTCCCATTGATATAAAAGTATTATATACCAAATTTAAAAAGTTTTGGATTATATTTTAATATAGTTTTTCATTAAAATCTATTATAGGCTTCAAGTAAAGTACCACTTCTGGGTAGACCATTTTAACTAAAATCTATTATGTTATTCCCATTGATATAAAAGTATTATATACCAAATTTGAAAAGTTTTGGATTATATTTTAATATAGTTTTTCATTAAAATCTATTAAAGGCTTCAAGTAAAGTACCACTTCCGGTTAGACCATTTTAACTAAAATCTAATATATTATTTCCATTGATATAAAAGTATTATGTACCAAATTTGAAAAGTTTTGGATTATATTTTAATATAGTTTTTCATTAAAATCTATTATAGACTTCAAGTAAAGTACCACTTCCAGGTAGACCATTTTAACTAAAATCTATTATGTTATTCCCATTGATGTAAAAGTATTATATACTAAATTTGAAAAGTTTTGGATTATATTTTAATATAGTTTCTCATTAAAATCTATTATAAGCTTCAAGTAAAGTACCACTTCCAGGTATACCATTTTAACTAAAATCTATTATGTTATTCCCATTGTTAAAAAAGTATTATATACTAAATTTGAAAAGTTTTGGATTATATTTTAATATAGTTTTTAATTAAAATCTATTATAGGCTTCAAGTAAAGTACCACTTTCGAAAGTTATGTAATGACCAAAAGGAAGGTGCACAACTAGATATTGTAACAGTCTTAAATACAAAATTTTAACTTTCTACGGCTTCCCGTTTTCAGTTATGCGAGATACGTACGTACGTACAGACGTCACGATGAAATTAGTCAAAATGGATTCAGGGATGGTCAAAATGGATATTTCCGTTGAAATCTGGACACCGAAATTTTTCGCGATTACAATACTTCCTTTACTTCGTACAAGGAAGTCAAAATGTTACTTTGGAGGTGCAAATGTTCCTTAGCATCTCTCTTCTCTGTATGATCACAACTTATTTGTAGTTAAAAAGATGATATATTAAAAAAATGTTAATAACAATATGTATGTATCTTTATTTTTAAAAATACTCTTTTTGGATATGGTAGCTCTGTTCATAAACAGATTTTATTACTAACTCGATAATTCATAAACTCGTAAATAATTGATTTTATAGTAATAACATAAATAATTCCTGTGACATTGAAAATTTTCAATACCTAATATACTTTATCAAAACTTTTCTCGAACAATTGCTATCTACACTGCCATTTTTCACTGTCAATTGTTTTTATACACTACACTAATATCACAGCACTTATAAACAACTGAACAATATAGTAACAAATCAAACTAACAGCGATAACTCGTAAAACAGCAGCACATCGGAACAAAAGACAAAATGCGATCGAAACACGAGCGATTCCAAGGCGCACTGCGATAAAATATCAGTGTACACGCGTTTATATCAAGTACAAGTTGATGACGTCAGGTACATGTGCTTTTGTATAGTAAGTTTGATTGTCAATTAAAGGTTGATAATGCTTATTCAGATACGGGGTGTCTACTTTTTACCTCTCGCTAAGAGAGGTATTGGATTCATGCTAAAAATTGCATATGCAGATTTTAGTGAATAAGCACGATTTAAGTTCACTAGAATTCGATTTTAACATTTTTACAATAATCTCTGCCTCTCAATGTATGTGTGTGTGTGTGTGTATGTGTATATGTGTGTGTGTATGTGTGTGTGTGTGTGTATGTGTGTGTGTGTATGTGTATGTATGTGTGTGTGTGTGTGTACCTGTGTGTGTGTGTGTGTGTGTGTGTGTGTGTGTGTGTGTGTGTGTGTGTGTGTGTGTGTGTGTGTGTGTGTGTGTGTACTTATGTGTGTATGTGTGTGTGTGTATGTACGTATGTGTGTGTATGTACGTATGTGTGTGTATGTACATATGTGTGTGTATGTACCTATGTGTCTGTGTGTACCTATGTCTGTATGTGTGTGTGTATGTACCTATGTGCGTGTGTGTGTGTGTGTTGTATGGGCGGTTTTTCAAATTCTATAGACCAAATTTAATTACGTATTCCTTAATTTGACATTAATGGAAAGAGCTGAAAAGGTTTTGGTAACAATAGCTCAACCGGAAATAGTAGTTCCTCAAAAAAATATTTAAAATATTATTTTATGGAAATTTATGTTATTACAAATATTAAAGAATATAAAATTCACTATTCGATACATTGAACATTTTTATTATATCTTCTAGAGATATTTAGAGATAGAGAATTATAAATATATAAAATAATCCGTTGTAATGAATCTCACAGGCCAAAAAAACTCCATGGAAAACCCGACAGTCAAATTTTTTATCTCCAGCTACCTTTGATAAGGGAGGTACAGAGATCGTACTAAAAATCACATATCGAGATTTTAGTAAATAAGCACGTTTTAAGGTCCCTAGAATCCAATTTTAACATTTTCACGATGATGTCTGTATGTGTATGTGTGTGTGTGTGTGTGTGTGTGTGTGTGTGTGTGTGTGTGTGTGTGCGTGTGTGTGTGTGTGTGTGTGTTTATGGATTTTGTTAACATTCTAACTCAAATACTATCATTCAGAAAATTCTGAAACTTTGTATTTCTACCCTATTCTAATATGGAAAGACACCATTAGATTTTGGTGTAAATCGGATAACCGGAAATGGCACTTTACCTGAAGCTCATAATGGTTTTTCTTCAAAAAATACCATTAAATGTCATTTTTTGTCATTAAGGAAATTAAATATTATTGAATTTTCTACAGGAATACATTAATACTTTTTCTACATATTTTACAGATAAATTTAAAAATCAATTTTTTAAAAAAATCCCGAAGCTTAAGATAAACCCAATTCCTTTGTTATACAGTTCATATTTCAAATGAATGTAACTACAGGTGAATGTCACTGTCAAAACACTAATCACTTCAAATTAATAATAGTGACATTTTAAAAAGAAAATAGTAAATAAAGCAATAGTTATATGCAATGGAACAAAATATAGTTTGCAGCGTTAGTAAATACGTAGGTAGGTATGTATTTAAATTAATAAAAATTAAATAGCGGGAGGTTTTGTGTTGGCCACATCAGATTTTTTTTACTAAGCTCTGGTTGCATAGGGGAATCCCCCTTGCCAGTAACAAAAATTATCTCACGAATTAAAAACTTTAACTGCAAATTTTAGTCCAAATAATCAACAACAATAACAACAAAATAATTCTATTATTTATTATTTCCCTAGGAAAAATCACAGTAATATTTTTCTATAAACTTATTAGAAAAGTTTAAAAATAGTCATAGAGGAACTGTCACGATCAATTAATAATAATTATAGTGTTTATATTTATTTATTTATTTGATCTTGAAATGTGCTAGTGCAAACGTAACTTTAGTGCACGAGACAAGTAAATGATTTCAATGAATTCCAACTAGTAAATTTGTAATCAATCAAGAAGCCTTTGGAAATAAAGCGACGTGTTTTGTTTGTGCCAGATATTAATACCGTGCTACTAGATTATGCTTACTTTAATATCTGTTTATTATTTTTATTTTTTTTTTCAGTTTGATAATTTTAACATTATGTTACCGTATATTATCTATTTATTGCGAAGTACTATAAAACTTATCATCATATTATCGAATTTTTAAAACACAAGAAAGGTTAGGTTATATACATACACGTATACAGGTGTCTCACAACTCGCGCCCCAGACGAAACTGACACTTGCCGACGACAATAGATTGCCAACAAATAGAAGAAAATAATTTGCGGCTGCTTGCATAACGGAGTTACAAGACTTTTTAATCCACCAATCCAGGAAGAATATCTTGAGGTGTGATGATATTATTACAAAATAAAACTGGTTGCTAGGTTTTAAAAATACTACTAGTGAGTTACAAAATTTGTTTGACTTACTGTAATTTTTACACTTTAGAGTTGACTTTTCACTGTCAACAAATTTAGGTTAGCGAAGGTGTCATCCGAGATCATCATTTATATCGTACAGTGCAACGTGTTGTAGCAGCTGTGTAAAATGTGTTACACGAAAATATAATCATTTCTAAGTAATCAGCGGCTGAATACATGGTAAGAATTTGCCTTTTTTTATTCACCTTGTCAAATTTAATTTGACACTGACATTTTTCGAAAACTACAGTCGCCCACACATTTTAAAGATTTGATTTGTATAAAACCCTAGTAAAGTAAAATTACGGCAAACACACGTTAAAGGTGTAGGTGTCTGATTGGTCAATTTTAAGACGTCTTTTCTCTAATATCTTTTAAGCTAGATTTTTTTTTCTTTGAAATTACACGTCCGAGTGCAGTCTCGTGCTTCCTCATTCGCTCTGGGGCGCGAGTTGTGAGACACGCTGTATTTATTGTAATATAAGTATTGCTCATTTGTAGTGATATTAATGGAAATGACACAAAGTTATAAATTAATAAATCAATATTTTGATTATTGTAATCAATAATTATCAATTATTTTTTCATTAATTATTACAATTTTACTAATTTTTAAATGAGTGGAATAGGAAATATAAAACATATTTTTTAATGTTTATCAAATTTTCTGTATAAAAAAAAAAATCTGTTGTGGCCAGCACAAGACCTCTCGCCATTTCCATATTAGGCTATATAAGTATTGTACTGCACTTCGCTTTCGAACCGTCGTTTTATAACAAAGTATTACAGAACTTGACCCAAATATTGTTTTTTATTGTATTTAACATGTCTTCTGCACACATATAATTCTAATTATATATATTTTTCATTGTATGAGGAAGTTTCTAAATGTCAGAGATTGTTCCAATTCATTAACCAGATTGGCGGTATTTTTTATGGATATATGCATTTTACCACAATTTTACCTATAATTTCAAATATTTAATTAATAAAACAATAAGAAAAGTTAAATATACTTCCCAGAAAAAGCTATCAGAATGTTACTAAAACTGTTGATATTTGACAATGACATGTGGCATGTTACAAACATTGGAATTTGTCAACTGGTTTCCTTAGTGCCTTGGCCTCTGCGATTAGTTTACTCTATAAATTATAGTGTCTTTATCTCTAAATCTATACAAGATATAATAAAATTTTTAAGTGTATTAGATGGAGAATTTTATGTTCTTTATATTTAATAAAAAAAAACTCCCAAAAAATTATATTTAGAAGAATTTTTCTAAGAAACTACTACATCCGGTTGTTCAATTGTTACCAAAACCTTTTCAGCTCTTCCCAGGAATGTCAGATTGAGGAATCCATAGTTAAACAATTCTTAAGTCTTATGGTTTTTGAAGAATCGTGTCTACAACATCCAGACATACACATCCACACACACACACACATACATCATTTTAAAAATGTTATAATCGGATTCTAGGGACCTTAAATCGTGCTTATTCAATAAAATCTGGATATGCGAATTTTAGCATGAATCCAATACCTCTCTTAGCGAGAGGTAAAAAATCTGATGTGGTCAACACAATACCTCCCGCTATTTAATTTTTATTAATTTAAATACATTAAGTTTCCACTGACACACCGGACGTCTACGCAAGCGCACTCCCTCGATCGTCAACCTTAATATTGTACTTACAAAGGTATTATATTATTTTTCATCTTCAATTAAATAACACAATTAATACTCATTGCACAGTTACATAAAAACTGAAAAGATTTTCCATTTACACTGGATTAGAAAATAGCAATACAGAAAAGATAAAACCACATTCAAACCCTGACATTTCCTCAAAGTTTGTTATCGTCATATCATGAATGTATGTATTGTGTTTATAAACGATAATAATATAAATAATAATAGTAATCACAATCACAATATTCATGGTGATAGTAACTGTTTCTTTTTTCCTCTATTACAATGTCATTGTAAATGATAAAAGAAATAGCTTAATCAAATATTTTGTAATAGTTATAAAACCAATACTTATACGTATAATACATTTTTCGTAATACATACTGTCACTATCATATAACAGGACTAAAAATTTGTTGTGGCCAGCACAAGACCTCTCACCATTTCCATTTTATGTTATACCGTGAGTATTTTTACCTCCCGCTACCCTTGGTAAGGGAGGTATAGGGATCGTGCTAAAAATTACATATCGAGATTTTAGTAAATGACCACGTTTTAAGGTCCCTAGAATCCAATTTTAACATTTTCACGATGATGTGTGTATGTGTATATGTGTGTGTGTATGTGTGTGTAAGTGTGTGTGTAAGTGTGTGTGTATGTGTAGGGATTTTGTCTTCACTCTAACTCAGATACTATCATTCAGAAAATCCTGAAACCTTGTATTTCCATCCCATTCTAATATGAAAAGAAGCCATTAGATTTTGGTGTAAATCGGATAACCGGAAATGGCACTTTACCTGAAGCTCATAATGGTTTTTCTTCAAAAAATACCATTAAATGCCATTTTTTCGCATTTTATGTCATGAAAATTAAACATTATTGAATTTTCTACTGGAATACATTAATACTTTTTCTATATATTTTACAGATAAATTTAAAAATAATTTTTTGTATTAGTCGAAGCCTAAGATAAACACAATAATTCCTTTGTTACACAGTTCATATATCAAATGAATGTAACTGACAGTAAATGTCACTGTCAAAAAAACTAATCACTTCAAATTAATAATAAAGACATTTTAAAAAGAAAATAGTAAATAAAGCAATAGTTTTCTGCAATGGAACAGTTTGCAGCGTTAGTAAATACGTAGGTATGTATTTAAATTAATAAAAATTCAATAGCGGGAGGTTTTGTGTTGGCCACATCAGATTTTTTAACGTGAAACATTGGGTTTGTCATATCTATGGTCACGACTTGACATTTAATTGACAGCAATGTATTTGCCCGTTCCATTTAAAGTGAAACATTGGGAACGAATTTGACATTTGATAAGACGTCAATAGAGGTTAATTTTGTTTAAATAATTATACCTGCATTCTAAATTAAAATTAGTTGTAGAAAAAAAATATAGTGTGCACCTTGTGCCCGAGTGGTTTTCTGACTCGGCTAAATTTCTTACAATATTTAAATATAATACTTCTGTCAAATTCATTCCCCATGTGTCATTTTAAATGAGACAGACAAATATATTGCTGTTAATCAAATGTCAAATCATAACTTATAGGAAAATTCAACGGTTATCTGTCATATTGACAACATGTCATTAGAGGTTAATTTTGTTTAAATAATTATACCTGTTATCTAAAAATTAAATTTAGATATAGAAAAAATACTGCGCGCACTTTGTGCCCGAAATATATTTAGTTCTCTCGAGTGGTTTTCTGACTCGGCTAAATTTCTTACAATATTTAAATATAATACTTCTGTCAGATTCGTTCCCTATGTTTCATTTTAAATAGAACGGGCAAATACATTGCTGTCAATCAAATATCAAGTCGTAACCATTGATATGACAAACCCCATGTTTCACGTTAAAAAATACTCACGGTATAAGTATTGTATTGCACTTCGCTATCGAACTGTCGTTTTGTTGATTCTTTCAATTCATTAACAAGATTGGCGGTATTTCTAATGCATATATGCAGGTTACCTATAATTTTAAATATTTAATTAATAAAACCATAAGAAAGATTAAATGTACTTCCCAGAAAAAGCTTTCAGAATGTAACTAAAACTTTTGATTTTTGACACTGACATCTGTCATTTACAAATTATAAACATTTGAACTTGTCAACTGGTTTCCTTAGTGTAGTTTAGCCTACTCGACTTATTACATCTAAAGTCACTAGATATATAAAGTACCGCAATTGGCCGCCATATTGTGTCGAGCTTCGGCGCCAAATTTAAAATGGATTATCTTGAAACGAATGCGTTATTACAAAAAAATAATCGGCAGTGAATAAATCTATGAAGGCAAGTAATTAATATTGATTTTATGTTCATAATTTTTATAATTTGCATACATATAAGTACAAAACATAACTGATCAAAATTATAAAGAAAATAAAAAATAAATTCAATTAAGGTTAATTTTCTTCAGGTCGTTTGACATGATGACAGCATTGACACTAAAGTCCCCAGATATAGTGACTTTTAAACAGGGTTGGCAGATATATATCAAGTGATATATATCATGATATATATCTTGATATATATCCGATATTTATTGATTGATATATATCATGATATATATCACTTGATATATATCTGCCAACCCTGTATTTATGTAATATAAATATTTAGGAAAATGTTATTTTTTGTTACTTAAATAAAAATATGAATATTTTATATCATATGTCAAACTACAATAGTATTTACTCATTTAGGTATTTACTATTTATATAATATATTTAGGAAAAATGTTATTTTTTGTTACTTAAATAATAATAATTTTTGTCTTGTTTTTTGTTATTTTAAACTAAAGTTTGATTTTTGTTGTTTACCAAAATAAAGGTATTTTACGTTTCATGTTTTTTTTGCATATAGCCTAAGAACGAAATTCCTGATATATATCGGATATATATCCGATATTATGATATTTTGATATTTATATAAATATCATGATATTTGCCAACCCTGCTTTTAAAGGCACAGCCAACTACAACTAGATCCTGATGTAACCCTGATTGGCCTGATTCCGCCATATTGGCTGGTAGCACAAGCCCTGTTTTAACTAAAACGCTGTTTTAAGAAATGTCAAATTTCATTATTTAATAATAAAAATAAATAGTATTAAATTTGTGAAAATATGATTTTAAAGCAGAACATAGTTTTTATTCAAACAAATATTTTTTAAAAAATCGTTCTTTAAACATAAGGGTGAAATTAAATATTGAAATTTGAATTTGACATTTCTTAAAACAGTGTTTTAGTTAAAACAGGGCTTGTGCTACCAGCCATTGTGTCTAAAAAACGTTCTTCTCTCTCTAACACATTGGTATAATGAATTGCGGTACTTTATATATCTAGTGACTTTAATTACATCCCGTTATTCTATACCGTGAGTATTTTTTAACGTGAAACATTGGATTTGTCATCCATGGTTACGACTTGACATTTGATTGACAGCAATGTATTTGCCTGTCCCATTTAAAATGAAACATAGGGAACGAATTTGACATTTGACAAGATGTCAGTGGAGGTTTTGTTTACATAATTCTACCTGCTTTCTAAATTAAATTTAGCTGTAGAAAAAATATTGGCCCGTAGTATGATCACGGTTTTAACTAAAACACTGTTTTTGGAAATGTCAAATTCAAATTTAAATATTTAATTTCACCCGTATGTTTAAAGAATGATTTTTTTAAAAATATTTGTTTGAATACAAACTATGTTATGCTTTAAAATCATATTTTGATAAATTTGATATTATTTAATATTGTTATTTAATAATGAAATTTTGACATTTCTTAAACCAGCGTTTTAGTTAAAACCGTGATCATACTACGAGCCATTGTGTGCACCTTGTTCCCGAGTGATTTTCTGACAATACTTAAATATAATACTTCTGTCAAATTCATTCCCTATGTTATGAGACAGTTAAATATTGGTTAAACATAGCTGTCAATCAAATGTCAAGTCGTAACTTATAGCGGTTATCTGTCATATTAACACGATGTCATTAGAGGTTAATTTTGTTTAAATAATTATACCTGTTTTCTAAAAATTAAATTTAGTTGTAGAAAAAATATTGTGTGCACCTTGTGCCCGAAATATGTTTAGTGCTCTTCAGTGGTTTTCTGACTTGGGAAAATTTCTTACAATATTTAAATTATAATACATCTGTCAAATTCGTTCCCTATGTTTCATTTTAAGTGGGACACGCAAATACATTGCTGTCAATCAAAAGTCGAATCGTAACTATGGATATGACAAACCCAATGTTTCACGTTAAAAAATACTCACGGTATACAGGATGTTATGTACGTAATCAACGCTTAAACAATGGTAGAACTGACCCCAAAGATAGTAAATCTGGCAATAATTTTTGTTTAACATACCTTCTTAAAGAACTAGAGGCCTTTAAAACTGACCAATCACGTCATAGTTCAAAACTTTATAAAAAAGTAAAAATCAATGTGTTCTCTGGAAAAAATATTGGTTGTCAATCTGACGTTAAATGTTTTTTTGCATAGACGTACAATTTATATTCTGTTTTTTGATATTCTCAAAATGCCATTTACCTTCACCAACCAAGAGTATGCAGACATGCATATGGTTTATGGCGAGACATTACAAAATAGTCGTGCTGCTGTAAGATGGTACAGAGTTATTTCCAAATAGACGTCAATGATTTTATATGTCATTTATGACAGGTATCACATTTTTTCCAGAGAACACATTGATTTTTTACTTTTTTATAAAGTTTTGAACGATGACGTGATTGGTCACTTTTAAAGGCCTCTAGTTCTTGCAGAAAGTATGTTAAACAAAAATTATTGCCAGATTTACTATCTTTGGGGTCAGTGCTACCATTGGTTAAGAGTTGATCACTTACTTACGCAACACCCTGTATAATAGTGTCTTTATCTGTAAATTTATAGAAGGTATAATAAAAATTTTGAATGTATCAGATGTAGAATTTTATGTTCTTCAAAAGTAGTACTATCAAAAATTTTCAAAAAATAATATTTAGAAGAAGAAACTACTACTTCCGGTTGTCCAATTGTTACCAAAACCTTTTCAGCTCTTCCCAGGAATGTCAGATTGAGGAATTCATAGTTGAACAGGTCTTAAGTCTTATAGTTTTTGAGGAATCGTCCCTCCAACATTCGGACACACACACACACACACACACAGAGAGAGAGAGAGAGAGAGACATCATTATAAAAATGTTAAAATCGGATTCTGGTGACCTTGAAACGTGCTTATTCATTAAAATCTGGATATGTGATTTTTAACATGAATCTCATACCTCTTAGCGAGAGGTAAAAACTTTCAATTTAAGTCGTTAGGACTTTCAAAACCTCAAGAACTTGTATCATTACTGGAATTTTTTTCTAAATTATTTAATAAATTTCATATGTGTATGTGAATATCATTAAGATATGGTTTGGGATTATTCCAACATTAAAATACATCAATTATATAGATCTGTCTATGATACTCGTCTATAGGAAATAGTTTTTAATTTAATAATTAAACCTATTTACTTAAATCTTTAATTTGCCTAATCATTGGTTATTTAGAGTAATATTTTCATTTTCTTTATCTAAATAATTTTCCTACACAATTATAATAAAATTACAGACCTACACATGTAATACGTCATTGCTGCATTATTTTCTAAAAGTTAACATTAGCAATCATGAATAAATAATATATTCGTTTTATACCAGAATTTTTTTACATACAGATTACAAAGAATTAAAAATTTACATTCAATACAATTAAAAAATCACAGGATATTTACATATCCCTGACTTACTTTCCAGAAATATTCTAGAATTGTTATTTAGGACAGTGAGTAAAATAGTATATTATATATCAATGGAGAGAGATGCATATTTTTACCTCTCGCTAAGAGAGGTATTGGATTCATGCTAAAATTCGCATATCCAGATTTTATTGAATAAGCACGATTTAAGGTGCCTAGAATCCGATTATAACATTTTTAAAATGATGTCTGTCTGTGTGTGTGTGTGTATATATATATGTTGTAGACACGATTCCTCAAAAACTACAAGACTTAAAAATATTTAACTGCAGTTTTCTCAATCTGACATTCCTGGGAAGAGTTGAAAAGGTTTTGGTAATAATTGAACAACCGGAAGTAGTAATTTCTTTGAAAAATTCTTCTAAATATAATTTTTTGGGAGTTTTTTTTATTAAATATTGAAGAACATAAAATTCTCCATCTAATACACTTAAAAATTTTATTATATCTCGGATAGATTTAGAGATAAAGACACTATAATTTATAGAGTAATCTAATCGCAGAGGTCAAGGCACTAAGGAAACCAGTTGACAAATTCCAATGTTTATAACATGCCACATGTCATTGTCAAATATCAACAGTTTTAGTGACATTCTGATAGCTTTTTCTGAGAAGTATATTTAATTTTACTTATTGTTTTATTAATTAAATATTTGAAATTATAGGTAAAATTGTGGTAAAATGCATATATCCATCAGAAATACCGCCAATCTGGTTAATGAATTGGAACAATCTCTGACATTTAGAAATTTCCTCATACAATGAAAAATAGATATAATTAGAATTATATATGTGCAGAAGACATGTTAAATACAATAAAAAAACAATATTTGGGTAAAGTTCTGTAATATTTTGTTATAAAACGACGGTTCGAAAGCGAAGTGCAATACAATACTTATATAGCCTAATATGGAAATGGCGAGAGGTCTTGTGCTGGCCACAACAGATTTTTTTCGAAATGCAATGGGGGTTTCTAAGTATTTTTAATTTTTTATTAAATTTTGATGTTTTAAACTGTCATTATTAAATCCACAGCAACAACTATAAGTAACATTTTATTCTCAAGTGAATTAAAATTTTTTAAATTACTCTCACAAAATTTTAACTAACTCTGCAACAAATAATGCATTTAAAATAACATCAGGTACGAAAAAAACACTCACCAAAATATTTATCAGACATTATCAGCCATTTTCATTATTTTTCACGGCACAAATGACAAACAATAAAACGTTTTAAATAGATGACTTGACGTTTATCAACGACGATTGTCATGTTCAGCCTACTAACTGATCAGTCTTTTATTTTGTCAAAATTAAATATTATAATGGTTTTTATTATTATTTCGTCAAAATTGAATAAAATATTGTACAAACCACGTGATCTAAGAATGTTTATTCACTCGAAGAAATTAACAAATTCGAGTTCCTTATATGAAAAACTTTCTTATAAAGCACGAGAGAGAAATTTGATGTAGGTCTTTAAGTGCCAACTTTTTGAGATAACTTTGCTAGACAACGCAGGAATTTTCGATTATCTTTTATTTTTGAGCTATAAGCTAAAACTTAATTTTCGCTTATTTTGAAAATACCTCATAACTCACTTATTATAAAAGATAAAAAAAAAATGTTTAGATAATTTTTATACTGTTTTCTACGTCGAATAACATGGTGTAATTAGATTTTTTTAAAACATAATAATTCTCGAGATATAACACAAACATAATATTTTTTAAATGGGAACATTTTGAAAATAGTCTTATCTTTTTACTTATTTTATAAGCTTTTCAACTATGTATAACAAGTCTACATTCTTTTGTTTCAAACATGAGCAAAACATGAATTATTATTTTTGGGGGTGAAAAAATGAAATTTAAGTATTATGAAACAATTGAAAAAATCATCATCATCATTACCGATATCTGCAATAAAGCAGATTGTGGCACACTCAGAAATGGGTAATATGCCGTGATGATATATTTATTTATTTATGGGGTCTCGTGGCCGCGTGCCTGGGTTCGATCCCGACAGACGCCAAATATTTCCAATTTTAAATGGCACAAAAGTGACCCCTGTGGTGCACTCTCCACACCAGCTATGAGTGCCCGTGAGGTGACGCCTGGGAAGCGCCCACACGGTAAAATATATCGTCATCATTACCGATGTCTACATGTGTTGTAGATACTGGCACACCCAGAAATGGGTAATATGCCGTGATGATATATTTATTTATTTACTTATATTTGAAAAAATCAATTAAAATCATCATTTGTAGAGAAAAAAATATTGATCTTTTTGAGACTAAAATCAGATATGGGTTCCATTTAAAAAAATATATGTTTGTGTTATATTTCGAAAATTTATTGGTATAAAAATTTTTCGTACGCCACTGGTCAGCTAATAAAAATATCTATTTTTTTATATTTGAAACGTTTTTCTTGTTTACTAATAGTTTAGAAGTTATTTGGAAAAGAATAAATTAAGAAAATTAAGTTTTTTGTCATTATCTAGTGTCCTATGACACTTTTTGGAAAAAACAAAAGCACATCTGCGATGGCCCCCCAAAGTTGCATAAAAAGTTCCATTTAACCAACATCGTATCTCTTATAGTTCTCGAGATCCCAATGGTGGCAGTTCTAAATGGGACACACTGTATATCATACACCTATTCAATTATCTTATATGTACAATAATTATTGTAAGGTTGGTAACACTGCATATATATCAAATCGTCGTATAATGGATTACTTTAGTGCCAATTTCTGAACTTTTAATGACATTTTTTGTACACTTTAATAACGATTTCAAATAAAAATATATATTTGAAAATGATTTGAACCCGGATCTAATGAGTTCAAGCCTTTACCTTGACGCACGCATTTATTATTTCATATTCACCAATCACAGTTAAATTGAGAGATGACGAATGTATTTCTAAAAATTTCATTTTTTTCTCTACATTATATTTAATATGCAATTATGAAAATTAAATCCCATTTACTTGATGTCTAACTTTAAATATGATTATATTAGTAAATAATTTTCTCTATTGTTTAAATTTTAGTAAGAAAATGTTACCTTCATTTTTTCTATTATTTTTTTGTGAAAGGTCAAGCAACAATAATTTGATAATACGCTTAATTATAAAATTTTTATAGTATTAATAATTTATGACCTCTTCATTCAACAATTTTATGCATTAAATTTCTCGTAAAGAACAAAAGAAAAACGTTAATAACTTCCTGATAACAGGAAGTCATTTCTTATACAGGAAGTAATATTTTCTTCAGAATATGATAATCATAATATAAAAATATCGTAAAGGAAGCAATTCATTTGTTTGAGTTTCCATAGCAAACTATATCAAAATATGATTTGTTTTGAAAACATCGCATCCACGTTCTTATAATAATATTATTGAAAATATTCGTAATTTTACGAAGTTACCAAATACCGAGAGTTTTTTTTTAATCAGTGAACATGGGCGTATGTCATTCCCATAGTTACATTTAAAATGATTGACAGCAATGCATTATCGCGTTTTTTTTAAAACTGGACATAGGACGTGACATTTAGCATATCTGTCAATGTCATCAAATTGTCATACTTCAAAATGTATACAGTTAAAGAAAAGTTCAAATTGTAAATTGGAGTAATTATAACGAGTCTACAACAAGTTTCTGACTTATGTGCATTAACTTTTAATAAGCGACCCAGTCCAACAACTATAAGAAAAATTTACAATGACTACAGAACTAAAGGACGCGTCAATAAACAGCACAAGAAGAAAATCAGACCAAGTACTGTAGTTAATAGAAAGAAACAAGAAATTATGCAATTAATTGAAAGTGACAACACCTTGTCAACAATTTTTTTTCTGAAATTAAGAATACTAGTATACAAGGTTTTAAGACAAGAACATTTTAAGAGTTTTAAATATCAAAATCACCAAGAGTTATTACACATCGATATAGAACGAAGAAATAACTTTTGCGAAGATATGATGAACAAAATTAATAGTGGGGAAATATTACTGGATCAAATTTTATATACGGATGAAGCGACATTTTATATTAATCGGGAAGTAAATTCAGAAAATTGCAGGTATTGGAGTCGTCAAAATTTTCACTTATATCTGCACCTGGTATTCCCCAACGCTGGATAGGACGTGGTGGAGAAGTGGAGTGGCCTGCAATGCCACCAGATCTTGCACCAAACGATTTTTTTTTCTTTGGGGCCATTTAAAAAAATGTATTTACAATGGTGACAAAATAAATATTGATCAATTAAAAAATAGGGATAAAATATAATTTAAATTAATTATTTCTTGCCTTAGGCTTATGTCAGAGTATAGAATTATACCATACAATTTGAACTTTTTCTTCAACTGTATACATTTTGAAATATGACAATTTGATGATATTGACAGATATACTAAATGTCACGTCATACATCCAGTTTTAAAAAAAAACGCGATAATACATTGCTGTCAATCATTTTAAATCTAACTATGGTAATGACATACGCCCATGTTCACTGATAAAAAAAACTTTCGGTATATTTTGTCAAAATGTAATAAATGTACTTACATGACCATGGCAGAGTTTTTCATAATACGCCCACATGGTCCAAACTGCTGGATTGGCGATGGAGCATTCAGAGATCTGGTACGCCTAAAAAAATTGATAACAATTACAACAATGATAATAACAATAATAAATTATAAAATTATCAGTGCTTATTTGTAAATATTATTATAATTAATCTACAATTTAAATAAATATTCATCTTCAGTAACTCTTTTGTTAAATACATACTCATAATTATTGTTATTGTTTTGTTTAGGTTAGCTATCTCTTTTTATTGAACAAATGAATCACAAAAAGATAAATATTTTGTTGTTCATAATCTAGTTACACATGCAACAAATCACAATCGAAATAAATGACGAACTACTAAGCCTACTGTGATAACAAAATGATTATAATATTAATCTATAAAATTAATCAATTAAAATAAACATTTAATTATAATTATTTTATAATTGAGACTATGATAACAAAATGATTGTATTAATCTATAAAATGATTCAATATTAAATTATTTTATAATTAAGAATTTTGATTTAAAATTTACAATTTTCTCTCTGGTTTACGTTCGGTTTTGAAATTCAGAATCTGACCAATCAGTATCTATCACGTGACCAGTTATTTGAAGATCACTAGTAATCAGTTCAGATTTTAGGTTACAATTTTATTTTCATAGCCATGAAGTTAGACGCTAATGAACAAGATTATTTTTTAATAATATCGGGAATGTTTTTTACTATTGTTGATTTGTATAATAAAGAAATAAAACAATCACAAACTTAAAAAACGTAGATGGTATACCCAAATCATTCAAGCAGCCAATGCACGTCATCACTTAGAGTAAAAACCTTAATGCATTAAAATCACTAATAGTGAAAAATGAAATAAAATTTCAATCATTTTTAACCGTCAAAAAGTGTATGGCCTTCTATAATTATTATTAAGATGAATAATAGAGTTCATTATTTATCGTATATGACATGAATAATATATAAATAATGTACATCAACGTCATATTATTCGTTTAATTGTTGCTATAGTTGGCAACATTGATAATTTGTATGTTCATACTGTCATATTATTTGAAAAATATTTGTATCGTGTTTGAAACATTTTTGTACGTTGTAAAGGCCTATTTATATTAAAGTAATGTTAAACGCAACGTGACCGTTAACGCAAACACAAAATTTGTGCATCTGCCAAAGAGAGCAACTTCTAATCAATCAGAAGAATTCGGTATATTTCTTTGAAATTCGGCTCACTTTTATTTATTGCCTTTATATGGGATACATAAGTATAAATAAGGTTAGTATTATAAAATAATTTAAATAGAAATGGACAGTGACGAAAATATAGTATTTATTTTGTAGATGTGACAATTCATGACCATGTCGATAATATAGATTGCAATCTGTATAACTCTTTTCATAAAGATTCTAAAACCTCTGCAAACGTACCAGTACATGACGTCACACATCTAGTTACTAAAATTCAATTTTTATTAATGACATGCATTGGCTGCTTGAATGATTTGGGTATAGCAACAAATAGATGAACCTGACGTCTGCCTCAACATCGTAAAACTAGTAAAATCAATTCTAGGGACCCTAAAACGTACTTATTGAACTACTTACTGAATTTTTTGACCAAAGACAATACCTTCCTTACCTAAAGGTGACGAAAAGTAAAAATTGTAAAAACTCTACTACTCGATTGTACGCGATTTTTTTACAAGCCAATGTACAATGATAGAGAATTTAATCGCCTTATATTACGTGTTCCGCAATACTCATATGATATACAGGATGTCTCAGGACGAGTTTACGCTACCTATATTTTAAATACTATTTAATATAATTTAATGAAATTTGGTATCTAGGGGTTATCCTACATGCCCGTTTCAACTAAAATATTTTCAAAGCAGTAGCATTTCCGGTTTGACCGGAAATTGACCTCAACTTTCTTATTTTAAATGGAATACGCTATATTTTATTTTACCATTAAATGCAGCGGAAAATTTTACATATGAAGCAATAAAAACATTTTACTCATGATCAACTACTTCCGGCGTTATTCAACTTTTTTTGATTTTTTGTCTGAAATCCGGCACATTTTCAAAACTCTGTATATCAAGAACGAGATCTAATTTTTATAATCTGAAAAAAGCCTTTTATAAAGGAGACTTTAAGCTACATTATCCATAGAAGAATCCTCGATTATTTATAAAAATGTGACGGGTACGTTACACCAAAATTTCAGTTGACAAACTTCAAAAAAGACAATTTTTTTAAATGGAACCCCCCCTTTTTTATTACATAAATGTGTTCTAAGGCAAAAAATAAGGGTACTTTATGTAACATGTCCTATGTTGAAAGTTGATAGAATTTCAGTAAATTAGAAAAACATGTAATCTGGGTATAATTATTTTATTAACACGGAAAAGTAAGCCATAGAAAAAACAAATAAATTTTAAATACAAAACTATGATTAATTTAATACATATTTAAACTGTCCTCCATTCATATGTAAGTACATCGTTACTCTCTTGAATACTTCTTCTTGTGTATAATTTTTTATCATCCGAGGAGACATGTTATTAAATGCTGTTCGTACCCTATGCTGGCAATCTTCTTTAGTAGTTAAAGGTTTTTGATAGACGACGTTTTTAATGTAACCCCAACCAAAAAATCAAGTGGAGTTAAATCGGGTGAACGAGGAGGCCACCTATCAAAAACCTTTAACTACTAAAAAAGATTGCCAACATAGGGTACGAACAGCATTTAACAACATGTCTCCTCGGATGATAAAAAATGCTACACAAAAAGAAGTATTGAAAAGAGTAACGATGTGCTTACATATGAATGGAGGACAGTTTGAATATATATTAAATTAATCATAGTTTTGTATTTAGAATTTATTTGTTTTTTCCATGGCTTACTTATCCGTGTTAATAAAATAATTATACCCAGATTACATGTTTTTCTAATTTACTGAAATTCTATCAACTTTCAACATAGGACATGTTACATAAAGTACCCTTATTTTTTGCCGTAGAACACATTTATGTTATAAAAAAGGGGGGTTCCATTTAAAAAAAATTGTCTTTTTTGAAGTTTGTCAACTGTAATTTTGGTGTAACGTACCCGTCACATTTTTATAAATAATCGAGGATTCTTCTATGGATAATGTAGCTTAAAGTCACCTTTATAAAAGGCTTTTTTCAGATAATAAAAATTCGATCTCGTTCCCGATATACAGAGTTTTGAAAATGTGCCGGATTTCAGACAAAAAATCAAAAAAAGTTGAATAACGCCGGAAGTAGTTGATCATGAGTAAAATGTTTTTATTGCTTCATATGTAAAATTTTCCGCTGCATTCAATGGTAAAATAAAATATAGCGTATTCCATTTAAAATAAGAAAGTTGAGGTCAATTTCCGGTCAAACCGGAAGTGCTACTGCTTTGAAAATATTTTTGTTGAAACGGGCATGTAGGATAACCCCTAGATACCAAATTTCGTTAAATTATATTAAATAGTATTTTAAATATAGACAGCGTAAGCTCGTCCTGAGACACCCTGTAGTGGTTTACGAAAATTTATAGTATATTACTGGATGGAGCGAGTGAATCTTTACCATGTACCCGGCCAGATCGACAGAGATAGTCATACATATTTCCGATTTATTGTCTTTGTTTCCGTTACTTGTCAAATCTTTTGTTTGACAGATTTGAGGTTATTCTTCATATCATCATACGTAATATAACAAGTGATATGATTATCATCGATGATATTTTCGAGTGAAACCGAGTTGCAGATTTCACGAGTCCGAAGGACGAGTGAAATGTGCTGCTTCGGTTTCACGAGCAATATCTTCGATTATTAATCATATCACGAGCTTATATTTAATGAGAGAATATAATGAATTTTTGTTAAAATTAACTGTCAGTGTTGTAAAATTTCCTTAGTAACGAATGTAAGTAAGGTGATAATTTCTTTGTTTTTTATCATCGCTGTGATAGACATGTAACTAGGGAAATTCTGAATGTTGATTGGTGGAAAACATGTCACGTGACTAATGAATTATATTCTCATTGAAATATAATTGTTTTAATATTAATAATTACTATATTAATTATCTCGTAAACATGAATATAATATTTGCAAGTTAATATTTCATTATCAACTGCATTGTAAAACGTTTATTTTTTATTCATATCATACCACAAAGTATCAGCTATCGACACAGATACGTAAATATATCAATATTTATAGAGGTTCAAATTACGTGACGAGGAAAACAATATTCATAAGTAAGAGCTTTTTGTATAATAAGAAAGAAGAGATAAAATTTCAGGAAGAAAAACTGATATTTTTCATAAAAAAAGACATTAGTAAATTAAAACTTTTTCAATATTTCGATTGATTTATAATTACATAAAATACATCATACAGCATTTCAAAGTTCGACATGGAGTGCGATTTTTAAAAATTATTGTATGTATACATATATTATAGTAAATTTCGCTTCATAAATATACCGTGAGTATTTTTTAACGTGAAACATTGGGTTTTTCATATCCATGGTTACGACTTGACATTTGATTGACAGCAATGTATTTGCCCGTTCCATTTAAAATGAAACATAGGGAACGAATTTGGCATTTGATAATACGTCAATAGAAGTTAATTTCGTTTAAATAATTATACCTGCATTCTAAATTAAAATTAGTAGTAGAAAAAAAATATAGTGTGCACCTTGTGCCCGAGTGGTTTTCTGACTCGGCTAAATTTCTTACAATATTTAAATATCGTCGGCGACACAAGAATATATCTGGTATAACTCCTTTATTCGTGCGTAAAATTAATATGTTCTTAACGTAAAACAAAAAAATGTTAAAATAATAAATTTAAACGTTAACTCTTTTATTTGAATATGTTCTTTTCTTGTTACTACTACTTGTGGGTTAATAATACATATTTCAATTATAAAATGCCGTTTATTGTAAAATCATATTCAAGGGAGTTACGAGATTTTCTTGTGTCGCCGACGATATAATACTTCTGTCAAATTCATTCCCCATTTGTCATTTTAAATGAGACAGACGAATCCATTGCTGTCAATCAAATGTCAAATCATAACTTATAGGAAAATTCAACGGTTATCTGCCATATTGACAAGATGTCATTAGAGGTTAATTTTGTTCAAATAATTATACCTGTTTTCTAAAAATTATATTTAGATGTAGAAAAAATACTGTGTGTGTGACCGAAACATGTTTAGTGCTCTCGAGTGGTTCTCTGACTCCGCTAAATTTCTTACAATATTTAAATATAATACTTCTGTCAGATTCGTTCCCTATGTTTCATTTTAAATGGAACGGGCAAATACATTACTGTCAATCAAATATCAAGTCGTTACCATGGATATGGCAAACCCAATGTTTCATTACTTATATTAAGTTTTATAAACCTTCGGTGATGTGAACAATTCGATAATATGAACAAACCTGAATTTATTCTATTTGCACTAACGCGATTGTACTGTATTGTTTTAAACAAATCAATGAATTAATTATTATAAAACTTACTTTACTGCAGGACGTTTTTTACTTTTTTTCGTGTTCTCAATATTTTGAAAGGAAACGTGACTAGGATTTGGCGATGCATTATCCATACGCAATTTTAAAAATCATCCAAGTAGTATAAATATTCAAATAGCACTAATAATTTTGTTAAACTTTGACAAAATAAAATTTAATTAATTTTCGTATGTTTCATATGTTACTATGATCAGAAAAATAAAAATTATTATGCCACTTCAAAATTCATATAGGACCTTCAATTCTCAATAAGCCTGTTTCATATTTTTTAAAAATGTATTTTAAATTAAAGTTAAAATAGTAATAATTTATTATTTTCGTAAACAATTAAATAAAAAGATTGGCGCCAGAAATAGTCATGAAAAACAATCCCCCACTCCTGTAACATCGAAGTAAATACATCATGTCATTCATAGTCAAAAGAAAAACAGTTTACGTTAAATTACATAAATAAAAGTAGGTGATGTGTCATATGTTAAACTGTATATACTCTGACGTCACATTCTGTTTCAAATCACATGACTTTTTCAAAATATTACACATATTTCAATATTTAACTGTAAAATATCTAATGGATATTCCGTGATATTTTCAAATTTGAGGCTCTTTAAAGAACAATATCTTTTAAAATTTAATACTTAAAAGTTATATAAAAATTCTTGCAACAGCCCTTTCTCAATTTTCACACAAATCACACGCAGTGAAAATTTTTCACTTGTAACTATTGGTTTATAAATCTCATTATCTGTTTGAGTTTTGCACATTTTTTTAAGTTATTTACTTCAAAAGTACATTAAACCAATTTTTTCGAATTGAGTCAATAGAAAACCAAAATAATTTAACTAAAAACTAAACCCAAAATAATTGTTTCGTAATAATTTTCAATTTTTTTCAACAATTCATTTTTTATTTTTAATAAAAACAAAAGAATGTAGGCTTGTTATATATCATCGAAATTTAAAAGCTTATAATGTAAAAAACTGAGACTATTACCTTCTGTCACATTTAGGCAAGGAAGGTATTGTATTTGGTTAAAAAATTCGTTGGTGAATAAGCACGTTTAGGGTCCATAGAATAAGATTTTCACAGTTTTACAGTGATGTAATAATGATTATAATTCTTTCGTATTCCTCTTCTTTACATCCATATGAAGAACTGATAAGATTTTGTTATAATTGATCAACCGAAAATACCCATATTTGAAGTTTCAAAACAATAAAAAAAGTTCATATCATATAAACATATATCCGATATAGCGATTTTAATATTTTATTTTTGTCATATACAACTCATACTTTGACATTACAATAAAAAAATCATAGTGGCCGTTTACATTGGAAAACAAATGAAGATATAGTCCATGAGACGAAGATTAGAATGTTGTATTGAAGTTTACGGTGAACATTTTGAATTTTTTTTTATAATTTATAATGGGCCCATAAACCATTCTTTTTTTAATTTTAAATAAAACTTCGTTTAATTTTGCAGCAATTTATGGTATCAAAAAGTCAAAATTGTTTTTTGTATAACTGCATTTGATTTTTAAAGAAACCTATAGCTATCTTTCTCACACCAGTTTCTGTAGTAGGCTGCGCAAGAAAGATACCAATAGTGTGACGTCATCTGTGGCCCGGAAATAAATTTAAATATCTCGCAAAGTAATAATTAGAGAAAATTTTGTTTTTATCTTAATCGTTATTTATTGAGTAGTACTTTAAGAATAAAGTGTACATTTTATTATTTTTTATTATGGTTTATGGGCCCATTGACTGTTTTCCATTGTAAACGACCACTATGATTTTATTGTTATGTTAAAAGTATGAGTTGTATATGACAGAAATAAAATATTAAAATCGCTATTCGCTAGTGAAATAGAGCAATATGACGTCTAGCGGCGAAAATATGAACTAGTCCATGGTAGTAAGTCCTAGCCGAGGTAGCGGCGAACGCATCGTTTCTGTCACTTATTTAACAAATAAATCACGAATGGATTGAAATTTGTAGGCTATACTTTATTTTACGTAAGAAAATAGAAGATCACTCTTAAGAGCCGACCGTTTTTACATGCATTGAATAAATAATTTAAATTTGTGAAACCAAGCTTTGTCAATAATAAATATATTTATCTGTAAAAATGTCAAAATCTAAAATTGCAACAAAATATGGTTAAACATCACTTAATTCTGTAGATTTTATTTGACAACTGACAGGCGATATTTATTTCGTTTCTGTGAAAGGGTAGAATTTATATATCCCTAACTAAACTAACGCTATTCTTACGTGAAATAAAGTATAATAACAAAATCTAAAACTTCAACACGTTTTAGTTGCGTTTAATCTATGTACGTCATTAGCACGCAGAAATCCAGAAATAATTAATTTCCATAATTTCCCGAAAACAAGAACCTAAATTCTATAGAAAAATTTATTAGAGAAATTTGCCAATTTGAAATAGTTGGTAGACGAAAGTTATGCATTAATCTTTTTAAAATGGGAAAGGAACCGAGTAAAAATAATGCTTGCTCCTTGCATTTTGTAAAGGAAGATTATGTTTTGACGGGTATAACTACAAGATAATAATTACTTAGTGTCTTTATTAAAATACTTCGTAATGAAATCTAAACTTGTAGACCTGCCTGCACAAAGATGACAATAAAATAATAATACTTATCTCTCCATTAATCTACCAAAGACTGTAATAATTCAGTACTATGTAGATTCAAGAAAACAAAGACTCGAATCATGTAAATTCAAAATTCGAGAGAATGCTGAACATAATTTTTATATGAAACGGACTAGTTCGCAAAATTCAAAATGTTATTCATACTAGAAACATTATTTTATTTAATATTAACTGTAATATTAATATTACTTTGTATTTCAAACGCCGCAGTGTATAAGAATACAGTTGCGGGAAACGAAGCATCTACCTTAAACCGGCCATATTGTTACGTCACGCGCTAAGCTCCTCCTCTCCTTCACTCGCGAATAGCAGCTCTGAAACTAGGCATTTCCGGATATATGTTTATATGAATTTTTGTATTGTTTTGGGATGTATTATATCCTCCTTTAAGTCCGTGACCTCTATTATTTGAACACCCTGTAGGTATTTTATTAAAAAAATATTATATTTCCGATAACAGCTTTCAAGTAAAAACTGGTATGTTATAATTAAAAAAAATGCACTGCATAATATAAATAATGTATAATTTCTCTATTGTTATATGAAATATGTATGAACTATGTCAATTAAAATATGAAAATATATCGGAAATATACGCCTTACTTTCATTGAAGTTCATAAATTATTACAAATAAAAAAAAAATGTACAGTCATGCTTGATACCCAACAATTTCTAAAGAAACAATGACATGCACAAAACAAAACGAAAACAAAATTACGACAACAAACACTACTACGAATTTCTTAAAAACAAAAAACAATTAATTAACAAACATTAACATCAACAATCACCTGAAGTCTTGTTCATCCATTAAACTAACACATCTATTGTAATTTGGTCCCCCTGAGTCCGGACCAGTGCTCTTTCCTCTATATATAGTGCAGAAAATAAGTTTTTAGTCAAAAGACACAAATAAAATAATAGAAAGTCATCATTTGTAATTATGTTACATAATATAGGTTGAAAATGAACCAATGTCAGTCACGATTTGTTGTAAATGTACGAGGTTTGATAAAAAAAAAACAAAGAGAATTTTTGAATTTCGCGCGTTATTCGACCAATCAAATTCTTAGGACCTAACGCGTCATACTCAATGGGGTATTCCACCATAACAAATTTTTTTTTGAAGTTACACTGATTTCTCGAAAATAAAATACTGTTAAACTAGAAACAATTAAGATTTTTTAATACTATGAATTGCTTCAAAACTGAATGAAGTTTTATTTAAAATAATAAAAATATATGAGTGGAATAACCCATGTAGTTTGCGACCTAATTAATATTTAAACAAAAAAATTTCACTAATACTCATTAATTTATGTATATTTTTTTTTTTTATTGCAATGAACTTCCAGTTGAAAAAACACAATCATCCAGACCTGACTCCCCTAGACTTTTTATTCATGAAGATGAAGAAGACATTGAAAGGGCAATATTCTGCGGATATATGAAGGAATAATTCAAAATCGCTAAAGGAGCTGAAGGCTATACCACAAAGTTCATTACACGAGTATTTTACACATTGAAAACAACGTTGGCTTAAGTGCAATGTAACTACACTCGCCGTCAAATAAATATGGACTAGAGATTTTTACACTGTTGCCAATGCCACTGGTCATGATGAAAATTCTAAGTTATGAAAAAGTGGCAACACCGCAGCACAAGGAACAGGGTGGAGAGAAGGGAAAAATAGAGCATCAATCCATATTTATTTGACGAGAAGAATATTAATATTGATGAATAAATTATTACTTTTTGAAACAATTGAAAATTCTCATTATTTTTTATCAAACCTCATATATAGTCAAATTAAATTGTAATTTTGTTTAATAATTTAAACTTAGATAATTATATTCTACGGTTTTTTTTTTGTGAAATATGTATTTTTATCTAAAATAATTTGGCATGGAATAAACAATGAAAATATAAATACTTTCCCATTTTAAATATCTATTTAAAACCAAAATTATACAGTGTGTTCAAAAAAAATCCTAACTCTAGGCTATGAACAAAAATCAAATTGAAATTAATTTGAAAGTATTTAATTGTCAATTTGACACGAGATATTGTCAAAAATGTTATCTTAAAGAAATCAAAGCTTTTCATCTTGAATCCTTTATTTAGAAATAGAAATAAATTAGAAAACGGTGAATGGCAATATTCTGTATTCTTTAGTATCTTTTCTCCTTAAAATTACATATCAAGATCAGTTTTGACATCTTGACTTTTGAACTGAATCATAACCAAACATACGTTTCTGTGTTCACTCCAAATTAAGTTTTTTTCTGAACACATTGTATTACATCGAAATTAGTCTAGAAAACGAACTACTATTTTGTAGAAATACAAATAAAATTCGTTTTGCTATATATTTATTTAACAGTCAACTAAGTATAATTTATAATTTTTTTATATAAATAAGATACAAATTTCAATATTTCGTTAATGGGCACAATTTTATCAAACTGGTACACCTTTATAAATAAATCGATTGTCATTTCTCTAGAATATTATTTACACATTTTATTAAAAATAAAACAAAACACATATATGTACACTCCTAAATTTTAATTTAAATCAATTAAAACCTATTGATCCATTTTTAAGCGCTAGTAAAATATGTAGACCACAACTTATATAATCAAAATAGATTTCTAAAACTTACGGCCAAGTTCCAGATCGTCTCCGCCTTCTATTGTCTGCACATTCTAAATTACAATTATTGGAAGATTCACACAAACTCGTAGAATTCTTATTATGATGTCTTAAGCAAGACAACCTGTATTCTAGCCTGTCAGCCATTCTACACAACCTCAAAGTTGATAAATCAACATCAGAACCGACCCATAAGGATTCCATCACAGAAAATATCACTATCCACCATAAACATTTAATTTTGCTACGATTTTTTAGGTTATGTACAAGATATTTTGCTCAACAGCTGTTCGCCAGAGATCATTTGTGATTTTTTAGTCATTTTTGAACGAATTGACTATAATATTGTTATAAATTGTTTAAAATTTATTGTTTAAAATATCTACAATTAACTGACACTACACCTTATTCATGGTAACACAAATCTGAATATGAGAACTGAGAACAGTTCAATGAGAATGACAATTGGCAAATTCTTGCACGAGGAAAATGTGCGCATGCGTACAAGAATGTCAACATTGAATTTCAAATATTTTCATAATTAGCACCATACACAAATATACAACGCAAAACCATTACAATTAATGGCTCAAATGATCAAAGTTTTAATTAAAACACTGTTTTTAGAAATGTCAAATTCAAATTTAAATATTTCATTGCATCCTATGTTTAAAAAACTATTTTAAAAAATATATTTGTTTGAATACAAACATGTGCTTTAAAATCATATTTTAATAAATTTTATATTATTTATTATTGTTATTAAATAATGAAATTTTACTATTTTTTCCTCCCGCTAACTTACATACATAAGGGAGGTAATGTCGGTTCAAAAAGTTTTCAGTGAATAAGCACAAATTAGGGTTCCTTCAATACGTTTATACTATTTTTTTGAATGTCTGTGTGTATGTATGTATGATTTTTTCATCTACGATACCTTATTATTAAATTTCCAAAAAAAGTTGTTTAGATTTTGTGTAAAATTGGAAAATCGGAAGTGATACTTTACTTGAAGCCCATAAAAGTTTTTAATGAAAAACTATATTAAAATAAAATCCAAAACTTTTCAAATTTGATATTTAAGGATTTTATATAAATAAGAATAACATACTATATTTAGGGTAAAATTGATAAACAGGAAGTGATACTTTACTTGAAGCCCATAAAAGTTTTTAATGAAAAACTATATTAAAATAAAATCCAAAACTTTTCAAATTTGATATTTAAGGATTTTATATAAATAAGAATAACATACTATATTTAGGGTAAAATTGATAAACAGGAAGTGATACTTTACTTGAAGCCCATAAAAGTTTTTAATGAAAAACTATATTAAAATAAAATCCAAAACTTTTCAAATTTGATATTTAAGGATTTTATATAAATAAAAATAACATACTATATTTAGGGTAAAATTGATAAACAGGAAGTGATACTTTACTTGAAGCTCTGAGCAGATTTTCGTGAAAAAATATATTAAAATATGATCCAAAACTTCTCAAAATTGGTATTTCAAACTCGTATATGATTGAGAACAACATTTTCGATTTGGGCTATATATGATAAACAATAAGTGGTATACTTGGAGCTATTAACAGATTTTCGAGAAAAAACAAAATATAATCCAAAATTTCGAATTACAGACTTTTCATTAGATCAACCGGAAGTTTACTTAAAGCTCATGGAATGGAACATGAAATTGGCAGGAGGTCATGTGCTAGCCACATCAGATTTTTACCTTTATAAATTAATTTTTCTCTAAAGGTTTTAATTCAAAATACTAATAATTTATTTAGAAAACAGACTTAAAAGACTAAATTAGATAACAAATATATAAATAATGGCATAAAAATATTAATAAAGTAAAAAATAAAAAAAAAATCAAAACAAGTGCGATGGCCGGGAATCGAACCCGGATCAACTGCTTGGAAGGCAACTATGCTGACCATTACACCACCATCGCTTATATAAGACCTGTTATTAATTTCAAATACATCGTTCATTTTATGTCATAGATAAAAACATTATCTATAAATATCATATTAAAAATAAAACATGTAAATATATTCCTTTATATAACTTCAAACTTTTTACAGTTCGTCACAAATATTTTATAACCTCACAAAATATGACAAAAACAATCACGCAAGGTCAAATAAACACTTTATGCTTCAAATTAAGAAAAATAAACGATTTATTTTTACATTTCCGCATTCAACTCACCACATATTCACTAAAGATTGAACATCCATTGATTCTATACCCTCTAGGATACATTTTCTTTCTAATTGTTCTTCCAACGAAACACCACTGTCAGAAGATGAGGTCATTTTTGCAAATTATTACGAGTTGAACACACAAATTCACTTTACTTTATATTTGACAGTTTTGTAACAAAGAAAAAGTTAATAAACTATTGAAACAATTAATATATTTCACTATTTAATTTGGTTTTGTCACATAACTGATTCGCAGTATCACATGGATGCAGAAATGCATAATTTAGTGATTAATTTCCATAAAAAATTAACTTGTTTATGAGTTTACGTAAACGAAATGTAAACTATAAATTATGGATAACACTATTTGAAAACAACTTCGGTAAATTTATTTGTTTTGATACTACGTACGACAGTTTTGGATAAAGAAATATTAGAAATATATTTAATGGTTAAAATAAAAAATGTAAAAAGAATCCTTCGAGCCGGATTTGAACCAGCGACCTATGGATATCAACTTTGCCACTACAGTCCACCGCTCTACCAACTGAGCTATCGAAGGTTATAAAATTCGTTGAGCCTAACATTAATTTAATCTGCGTTTAATATATTATTTATAATTTACAACATTTTTTGCAAAATTTATTAAAATTTTATCAAACAAAACAATCTTTTACTATATTTCTATAACATTTGTAATGAACCAATAAATTTTTCTACCACGTGATAGCCATATTTTATTGGGATATTGGGAAAGGCGTGTCGATATGTTTTACGGTGAAATTATGGTATAAGCAATTTGGAATCAAATGAAAACCTGAAGGAAAACAAAAAAAAAAAAGAAGTGGAGATGTCAAAAGCAACTAATAAATAAAATAACACTCGTACTTAATACTTAATAATATATTAAAAAACAAGTATCTTATGGCAATCAATCTGTTCTAAGTTTGGAAAACAAGCCGCAAGGCGAGTTTTACAAAGGATGAGTGCGTTAACCTGTTTTTTATTCTATTTTTTCTATTGAGGTAATTTTACAAAGAATTTTTTTTTAATACGACTTATTTTTTATTAGTTATGTTGATAACGCTTCCCTTTAACAATGGAGGGTTATAGAAACATATTTTCGTGCTGCCATCTATTGATGTTTTCCTTGAACTACACGTGACTCAGCTGTTATAATACAAACAAATCATGCTGACAGTTGAAGCACGAAGGTAAAATGAAATGAGTGTAAGGTCTTTGCAACAGTGACTCCCTCTATAATTATAAAGAATGACAAAGATGAAATTCTTTAAGTTTCCACAGTCATCCGAAGGTAATGAATTATGTAGAACTGAAATATCAAAAGACAAGTAATAGAAGACAGAACTTTCAAAATGGCGATGGGTTGTTTGTATTATCTTCCATCTCAACTTTTGCATCAACTCTCTCTTTCTTGCGTGACGTAAAAGTATAACCCTCCATCGACTTTATAGACTTATAAGATCACCGAAACAGAAAAAATCAGTTATTATTTTCTTTTGGTGAATATATTATTTTTTTTCTACAATTTTGTGGCTCATTATTAATACTCAAAATTAGTGCAGGAAATAGCCAATTCTCGCACTAATGGAAAAATAAATATTTTTTTTATTTATTTGTTTTCAAAAAATAGCAGATGGTATTAAATATTTAAAATATATTTTGTAATTTTTATGGATGATTGCAGAAAAAATCGTTTGCAACACATGCGGAAAACGTGATTCTGAACTCCATACGAATTCCAAAACTCGCTGCGCTCGTTTTTGAAAACTTCTGTTCCTTTCAAAAACACTAATTTCTCACCCTTGTTACAAAAATTACTAATTTAGTTCAAGCATGAAGAATTTTAATTAACAATTTGCAGTATCAATTGAATACAAGGTGAAATATATAAAATTATTAATTAATATAAGTTGTGGTCACATATTTATTATAATTATAAATAATAATTATTAAAAAAAAATGTAAAATAAAAAATGAAAAAAAAAAGCCGCCCGAACAGGGACTTGAACCCTGGACCCTTGGATTAAAAGTCCAATGCTCTACCGACTGAGCTATCTGGGCTATATATAAACAGGTCATAATATCTGAACACTTTCCCATTTGTATAAATGTTTATATTACAATAAATTAACATTTATACATTCATCTTCAAAAATAGCAAGACATAAACAATATAAACTTACCTAAAATTCTGTTTTTTATCTTCAAGTTGCCCCAGCACCGTCTTCTTCAACGGCAGGGGGCTATTTCCTGGTGAAACAGAAGATTCTTTTTCTTTATCTTCGGCGACCATCGCGCGGGCAAGAATTAAATCCTTCTCGTTCATAATTGGCTAATCAGTAATCGGCATCAATCGATCGACGGCACACAACACTGTACACTTATAAAAAATAATCACTCAACAACAATGGAAATTATGAATGAAAGTATGAATAGCACTAAAAATAAACTGTTAAAAGCAAAAGAAACAATGAGAACATGTCCTGCCGAATGAACTTCAAACACTGAGCCTGCCTACGAAAGGTGAATTTGCTACAAGATTCAGGGACACTGTTGAATACAATACAAGATAAACACAACGGAACACAGATCTTGATAAGAAAATGTCAGTAATTCCCGTTTAATGCTTTAAATTGTTGCTTAATCGGTTTTTAACGGAGATTAACGGGGCGTCGTTGGAATTTTTATGAGTAATTTTCCAAAACATAACCTCAAACTATACATTCCGATTCCGATATTAATTGTTGTTTATAGAAAAATAATACTGTACTCTGTGAAGCAAATACAAATAAAGCACTAAAACACTATTTCATATTATTTTTTTTTCTGATTAACACTTATTTCAACACATTTTCGTAAATATATACGTATCGCATTTGAAACAGAAAATTGCAAACTGCGTACAATGTAAACAAACACTACAGGCTAAAAAAAAAAAACATGTACTCCGTAGTTTACATATATTGTGCATTATAATTATAATATTAAATTTTGATTTAAAAATATATATGCATGATTACAAAAATGAAACAAAAAATAAACTTGTTTATTCAACAATGAACTCGCAACAATAATTATCTTTTCAAAATCAGTTAGATATTTTTATTAATTTTATTTTGAACAATGTTAATTATCAATCATTCTCTAAACAAATAAATATACACTTCTTTTATTATCCAATGCGGTACAAAACTGCAAGTCAGATATATAAATCTAACTAAAACAAACTGACAAAAATAAGAAAAAACATCTATTTTTGTATTAATATAAAATTATACATAACAGTGGGAGTACAAAATAATAAGTAGTACGTACTTATTAGTCAATATTTTCTGGTTTAACAAACACAATTTTGACATCAGTCATCAAACTCAACTTCACGTGCGCATACTATAACAATAACTAACAGTTATGCCCAAGACGCTAGACGTCATATTGCTCTATTTCACTAGCGAATAGCAATTTTAATATTTTATTTCTGTCATATACAACTCATAGTTTTAACATAACAATAAAATCATAGTGATCGTTTACAATGGAAAACAGTCAATGGGCCCATAGCAAAAAATAATAAAATGTACACTTTATCCTTAAAGTACTACTCAATAAATAACGATTAGGATAAAAAAAACATTTTTTTAATCATTACTTTGTGAGATATTTGATTTATTTCCAGTGTGACAGATGACGTCACACTATTGGTATCTTTCTCGCGTAGCCTACTACAGAAACTGGTGTGAGAAAGATAGCTATAGATTTCTTTCAAAATCAAATGCAGCTGTACAAAAAAACAATTATGACTTTTTGATACCAGGAATTGCTTCAAAATTAAATGAACTTTTATTTAAAATTAAAAAAGAATGGTTTATGGGCCCATTGCACCAACAAGACTTGAAAATATTGCATCGAAATGAAATGTCAAATGAATTATAATATATTGCTGTCAAACTTTCGATTTGCATTTTGTTGTTTAAACGTAGATTAAAAGTGTTTAAAATAATTTCATGTTGGTGCAATTGGGCATTAAATTTTAATCTACGTTTAAACAAAAAAATGCAAATCGAAATTTTGAAAGCAATATATCATAAATCATTTGATTTTGGACAGAATACGTGCAGACTGTAAAATACGGCCATAAATGTAAAAACATGTTTGCTGCAAATATATAAAACTGAAGCATTTCTAATTTTATAAACTCAGGTCAAAATTTTAATTACCAGTTATACAAACAATATTAAATCGTATTATTGACAGAAATTATAAATTTGTCATTTGACAATTCATTTCGTTTCGGTTTTGTTTATTTAACTGGTAGTTAAAAGTTTAATCAGAGATTGTAAGATTGGCCCTTTTAGCCGACTTTTCCACCTCTTGATAAGGTGGCTGTTAAATGCCAGATAAAATGAAAATATCAAATAGTTATTAAAATTTAAATTAACAAAATTATACACATGTCAATTATATGATGCAATATTTTTCTTTTATCTGGTAGATAAGTTAACTGGTACCTTATCAAGAGGTGGAAAACCCCGGCCTTATATTATTTTTATGTTTCAAAATTCCAGAATACGTCCAAATATTATAATACTTGAACTCTTATTTGTTTGTGCCATAAAAACAGAGAATTCGAATTTCTGCATTTCATTAAATTTATTTGGCAACTAAATTTTAAGTGGAGATTGTAATTAAAGAACGAGTTTTATAAAAGACATATTTTCTCGCACGCGTCAAATTTAGAAAATGAGCCCTGACGTGTTTTTAAAATGGCAAATGCGAAAAAAGCATGTATCAAGGTCGTCAAATTCGATTTAACATTTGTTGATGTCTGTGGGTGGATGTGTGAGTGTATGCAAAACTATGCGCACTCCACAATTTAATATTTATGAGAAGAGTTGAAATTTATTTAAAATACAAGGCGTAGTTTCTTAAATCAACTAAATATTATTTTTTGATAATTTATGTTATCACAAATACAATGACCGGTAGTATTTACTCTTAAACAGGGATGATTAAGCGTTGACTAAAGTAACAAATTCACTTGTTTTTTAATCACCTCAATGTAATATTAAATGGTAGTCATGGTAATTAGTTAATCAGGGTAACTAAAATTTTGAGTAAATACTACCGGTAATGTGTTCAGAAAGCAGTGTTGCCAACGTCGTGAGAAATTTCCCTTTTCGTGGGAATTTTTACCAAAAATAATGAAAAAGGGAAAAAAGGGAATAAAATTAAAAATGAGAGATATTTTACAATTTTGTAACAATTTATAATTATATGAATTTATGTTTAAATAATATTTATATTCAATCAGTTCTAATCCAAATGTACAAATTTAACTATGAACACTTATGTGTTTTTTACTTCCTTGTACGAAGAAAAGGAAGTATTGTAATCGCGAAAAATTTCGGTTTCCAGATTTCAACGGAAATATCCATTTTGAGCATCCCTGAATCCATTTTGACTAATTTCGTCGTGACGTCTGTACGTACGTACGTATGTACGTATCTCGCATAACTGAAAAACGGGAAGCCGTAGAAAGTTAAAATTTTGTATTTAGAACTGTTATAACATCTAGTTGTGCACCTCCCTTTTTGGTCATTACATAACTTGTGGAAGTGGTACTTTACTTGAAGCCTGTAATAGATTTTAATGAAAAACTATATTAAAATATAAACCAAAACTTTTCAAATTTGATATATAAGACTTTTATGTCAATGGGAATAACATAATAGATTTTAGTTAAAATGGTCTACCCGGAAGTGGTACTTTACTTGAAGCCTATAATAGATTTTAATGAAAAACTATATTAAAATATAATCCAAAACTTTTCAAATTTGGTATATAATACTTTTGTATCAATGGGAATAACATAATAGATTTTGGTTAAAATGGTTTACTCGGAAGTGGTACTTTACTTGAAGCCTGTAATAGATTTTAATGAAAAACTATATTAAAATATAAACCAAAACTTTTCGAATTTGATATATAAGACTTTTATGTCAATGGGAATAATATAATAGATTTTAGTTAAAATGGTCTACCCGGAAGTGGTACTTTACTTGAAGCCTATAATAGATTTTAATGAAAAACTATATTAAAATATAATCCAAAACTTTTCAAATTTGGTATATAATACTTTCATATCAATGGGAATAACATAATAGATTTTGGTTAAAATATCTAACCGGAAGTGATACTTTACCTGAAGATGTTATCAGTTTTTCTTGAAAAAAATGGTGTTATTTTGATTTTAGTAATAAATGCTTCAAATAAAAGTTTTAGAGAATTGAATTCTGCGTCAAACATCAATTATGATTAAATTAGCTCTTTGTATTCTCTAATTAAGTTGGCTATGGATTAGGACAAAAAATAACAAAGAAATAAAATGTTGATGTCAAATTATTTCAAATACTTGCAATTTTATGATTGGGTCTGTTATAATACATATTTTAATTATTAACAAAATATGTATAGTGTAACTGGCGTACAAGGAAGTCATGTGCTGTCCACATCAGATATTTTTTCAAGATCAAACTGTACCTATCTTCTCATCACTATTTTCTTAAGTGAAATGTAGTATAGGGATATTAAGAATATTTCTTCGTGTAAATATTACTAAAAATAAACATAAGTTATGGTTGCTATCATAAAAAAACACTTTTCCTAATATCCCTATTCACTTTTAAGTAGTAACACGAAAAAAAATTGGAAGGAATTTTTGTCAGAAAAAGGGAATTTTTACAGACGGAAAAGGGAAAATCCTTAATAAACGGTTGGCAACACTGTCAGAAAGAAACCTAATTCGAGGTAGGCTATGAACAGAGAAACGTATGTCTGATCCATAGAAAACATATACTAACGTACTGATCGTTATTAAATTCAAAAGTCAAGTTGTCAAAATTGATCGTGAAATGTAATTTTAAGGAGAAAAGATAATAGAGAAGGATACAGAAGATTGCCATTCACCGTTTACTAATTTATTTCTATTTCTAAAATAAGACAATATCTCTTGTCAAATTAACATTTAATTAAATACTTTCAAATTGACATACGTTTTTTCTTCATAGCCTACTCTGAATTAGAATTGTTTTTAACACACAATGGGCTACTTGCGTGGTACTGAAAATCCAATTTCTATCACTTAATACGTAATGTTATATTGAAAACTTATATAAAAATATAAATTTTATTTAAAAAAAATATTTGTTTTTTAGTAAATTAAGAAAGAAAATTTTCTGTGACGTCATTATATTGAACTAAAGAAGGGAACCATATTTAAGAATGTAACTTACAGATGGCATTTCGTACGAGAAAATTTTAATTTGAATTTGACATTTTTCTCTCTCTGAGCTCTCAAATATATTAATTACTTCACAAATAAACACATAGGTAGTTACATGTAATTTAAACTATCAATACGAAAAAGACAAACTAAAATACTAACCTCCAAACTATTGTTGAAACGTCAAACGTATCTACATTACCCGTACAAACAAACGCTATGGCTTTCAACCACTCATTGGTGCGGCGTAATTCTACGTCATACATGGCGGTAATTCAAATAATCAAATTTCATTATTTTTTTTCTGGCTAATTAATAATTATTTTGTCAAAAGAAAAAATATGGGTAGAAAGTTTTTATCTGCTCTTCAAAAATATGAAATAAAAAAAGGTACGCAAGTAGCCCATTGGACCTATTCTGTAAAACTGTTTTTAAAAATGTCAAATTCAAATATTTAATTTCACCTGTATGTTTAAAGAACGATTTTTTTAAAAATATTTGTTTGAATACACACTATGTTTTGCTTTAAAGTCATATTTTGATATATTATTTATTGTTATTAAATAACGAAATTTTACATTTCTTAAAACAGGATTTTAGTTAACACTGTGATTATACTACGAGCTTTTGTTTTCGAACAAATTTGCTTCCATATTTAGTTACACATATTAGCAAAGTCCGAAATTTTATGCTACAGCTTATATTTTTTTCAAATAAAAAACTTATATATAACATAATTTTGTAATTTATGTATTTTGCGATAAGTTTTATGCTATTTTTTTATGTTAACTATAAAATTTTTATACAAATAATCTATCTTTACTTGTATACACTCTAAAAATATAAAAATAAATACCATATTTTTATTATATTCAACAAAAAATCACATATTTCATTGAGAAAAATAATATTTGAATACTTTCCTTAAGCTGTTATCTCCGTCTTGATACTTACCTGTCTTTTTTGCCCCAATTTCAGTCTTGTTTTTCGGTCATTAACAATTATTAGCTACGCCCCTTGTCAGGGTCAGTTTCAGGTCAATTTGCGCCCCGCGGCGATCGCCGTCCGGTTTGTCTCACTGCACACATTGACGTGACGTAATCTGTCAATGAAACTTACATAATTTGTACGTTTAATATCAACACAAAATGATGTCATGCTTGATTATATTTACATAAGTATACAAATGTAATACAGAGAATAACAGTAAATTATAAAACTAAGGTAGACAATTTTAAATCCTTGGTATCACAGTAAATGGTATAGGTTTGCAGTTTGTTACAATACATTCGAATTTAACGAAACTTTAACAGCGAAGGACACGAAATAATGTGGTACAATTTATTACTTAGACACAAGACGAGAATCACGCTAAAATGATTGAGAATAAGCAATCCTAGAAGGCCATGAGAAACAAAATTTGCAATATAATTTTAAACAATAGGGTAGTTGCGCATTTTCCAATTTATTTTTTTCTGGAAGAATTGTTCAAGTTATTCACTTACATATTTTATGTCTGAAAACTGTATATTTTTCAAAATATAATTTTTTAAAACAAAATTCTTATTTCAATTTTTTCCGTGGTGACGTGTTTTATTAATACCAATCACAGTCTTTCTTGCCTAGCGGTACACTCTCGGTTGTACACTCTGTACACAATACTACCATTTTTATTTGAAACGATTTATATGTTTGAGAGAAGCACTATTTCAAAAGAAATTATTCATTTTCACACAAATTCATTAGTTTCATTACCTTGTTTTAAATCTGCTGATATAGAAAAGAAAAATAAAATATGATTTTAACACGTAAAACATAGGTTGTGTCACTAAAAATGAGATGTATATTCACTGGAGTGTGCAGCCACCTGGTGGCGAAATTATGAAGTTGTCTATATAAGAATTAAATATCTGGTATTCAAGTAAATAATTATAAAATATACGTACTATTAAATAATACTTTCGTATCTGTTATTTTTCTTTTAGAATTATACTGTAAATATTTGTATGATACAATTAAATATAATTCAACATCTTCGCTTTGTCGTGGTATTCTAATAAGCTTGTATGAGTCATACAGACTTGGTCAAACTATATAATTATTAAAAGTGTACGTCACAAGAATTCCACCGCGAACTTTATTTACGGAAATTATGAATGAAAAGTTTTATATTTTCTAATAAATTTTACATTAATATGTTTAGAATTAGTTTATATTTCATAATTAGTAGGAAAAAATACCATTTATTTTTTTCGCAACTACCCTATTATTTATCTGTCATTTCAAATTAATTAAAATAAAAATAAATAAATAAATATATCATCACGGCATATTACCCATTTCTGAGTGTGCCAGTATCTACAACACATGTAGACATCGGTAATGAAGACGATATATTTTACCGTGTGGGCGCTTACCAGGCGTCACCTCACGGGCACTCATAGCTGGTGTGGAGAGTGCACCACAGGGGTCACTTTTGTGCCATTTAAATTAATTTAAACGAAAGTTATAGTTATTAACGTCAGTCGAGTTCGATATGTGCATATCGGCCGTGTGGCGTTCAAGATTTTTCGTAATAACATAAAATTTAAACATTTAGGAATAATAAAATTCTTCTATATCTGTCATACTGAACAACTTTTTGGTTAATTTATAAATTCTCCATCAATATGCTGTTATTTTTCTATACTCTGTTTTTAAACTATAGACAGTAAGTAGAAATTCTAGTGAGAAAATCAAAGCCTGTGATTGGCTGCTGCACTATTTCGTAAAGCCGTATTTAACCAGACGAAATTTCAAGTTAACCTTCAAACGTAATCGAAAAGTCAAACTCTCAGTAGTTGTCAAATCACTTGTTGAATTTGCACGTGTTTTTTGTTTCATTTTTCTTTTTACGTTATTTCACGAATAAAAACAGTTATAATATATAAATTTTTCTTCAAGGAATTACAAAAAAATAATGCAATTAATTAATTTATAATTAAAAGTTATGTATTTATGATTTTATATGAATAAATTAAATAGATTATCTATAATAGTTTTGGTTAATGAAAATATAACCTGGAAAGTATAAATGCTGACGTGACCTTCATTTAATATTTCAAATCCCCCGCCAAATAAATCTAGTGACTTTTTTTGGTAACTTCTAGCGTTGTAAATGTGACTTCGTCTAGTGCTGTCTATAATTTAAAAACACGGTATAGCAACACCTGATTCTTAATTGTAGGCGACTGTTATAAAAAATAACGGCCTAGGCCGTTATTTCTATCTTTTCATTTTTATTTTTAGTCCTGTTATGTCATAAAACCAGTATGATATTATGAAAAATTTGTTACAACAGGGCAGGTTTTTCAATCTCTGGTTAAAATTTTAACTTCTAGTTAATTAAAAAATATTGCATCGTTTTGTTGACAGCAATGATAAATCTATCATTTGACATTCCATTTCGTTTTAATTTTGTTGAACTCTTAGTTAAAATTTTAACCAGACATTTAAAAACCAAAAAGAAGATTAGTTGATAGCTTTTAAGAAAAGGAAAGAAATAATGGTTGTTTGTATTAAACTTTGAGCATATTTAACCAAAAATTCTAAAAAAAATTTGGACTTGTTTGTATCATTCTCAATAGTTCTAACGTGACCCTCGTACTTGAATCCCTTATCCAAGTAATCAGACAATAGCAGTATTTCATAATGAAGAGGATTGGTAAATAATTACGTAACTATAAAGTGCGATAATAAAGGCGGATTAATAATAGAGATATTTTGACGCCAATTAACACACCAGTGAATTAGATTAATATTTTTCCGTTCATCGTGTCTTATTAAATTGAAGAAATTACAAATTTAATCCAGTATGATATTTTTTAAATTAGTAATGTTTGTTATGTGTCATTAATAGTTATTTATGCAACAAGAGTAAAAAATATAATCTTATTTCACGAATAGGAAAGAAGTCTGCAATAAAAGTGTGAAAAAAAGTGCCGCAACGTTTCAATATTTCACGCGTTTACGTTAAAAAAGTGCACTTTTTTTCATTAAAATGAATTTATAAAGTATGCCTTCTTTAGCACAATAAAAGTGTGAAAAAAGTGTACTTTTTTTAACGCTAAGAAGTGAAATAACGAAACGTTATGGCATTTATTTTGCAGACGTAAAAAAATGAGGTCATGCAAAAAAAAATAATTGTACCTTTTTTCGGTTTAAATCGAAAAAGGATAGTCTAATAAAGTCTAATTCATCGATCAGTATGATTAAATTATTTTTTATTTATATTTTTTGTTGTATAAAATCGTTTTAAAGTATGGTATTTTTAAAAAGTTGCAAAAACCAGCCATGTTTTGTCGTCACAACGTTACGAACGAAGTTCAGACTCATTTCAAACAGACATTTTATATGGACACATAATTTCTAAAAGAAAAATATATATAAACTATAAATTGAGGATTACATATCTAAATATGCTATATTATATTAATATAATATCGTTCTATTTATTTTTATAAATATAATTTTCATTTGGCGTGAAATTATCTACGTTACATTAGATGTTTCTTTCACTTTTGAATCTTTGAATTAGACGGTAGGAGGTTATAAACGCATATGAGACATTGAATATATTCCAGAATATTATTTTATTCTTTATTTTGGCACGAAACAACGTTCCATCGACATGTTTACTTTCATAAATTTTAGGTTATCTTTAAATGTCACTTTGACGTTTAAGACAATGTGAAAATCAAAATGGTCGTGCTTCTCACTCTGTGACGTCACAAGGGACGAAGCGGGGGTCTTCAGCCGCATTTTAAAGAATGTCATTTTCAATTACAATTTTTTCATGATTAAAGATCGATTTGAGGAAAAATAAAAAATACGGGTCTATTATTTTTCACTACTCTATCGATTAAAATTATAAAAAAAAAGTCGTGCATGACCTCATTGTATGTATTTCACTCGGTCAAACTTTCCTAGTCGTGAAATAATACTATACTTTTTACACTTGGTGCATAAATAACTATTTTACGCATTTGTATCATAAGTAAGTACTGCTATTGACTTTTAAACATAAAATATTAAATAATACTTTATATAAAATATGTTTTCCTACAAAATTTTGGAGTCAATCTATTAAATTGCTGTCAAATGTTCATTATACGTAATTCTATTTACTAAACTATGTTTAAATATTCATAAATCCCTAAACATAATCTATAATTACGAACAAATTCCTAAAATAATGGGTGACAAATTTCTAATCAAACTTCTGAATTTTAAATTTCTGATTGATTTCTATTTGCTAATAAATATAAAATTTGTACTGGTTTCTTTACAATTCTTGGGCAAATCATTTTGAATTTATATAAAAAAAATACTTACAGTATGTAATTATTATAAATTACTTCTATTTCAACACGTAATTCAACAATATAAATGTATACATTAATAAATTACCCTTCCTACACAAAACATACATGCAGAGAATAAAATAAAAGTAAATTATCTAGAAGGAAAGTTGAAAATGATTTCTGAAAACTTTAAATCCACCAATTTCTGGGTGCGCCAATCTGATTTTGCATTATTTATATGACAAAAGGGGCGAGTTTCTTTATTCAACAACTATTAATGCGCTGAATTCCATCAGAAATTGAAAATAAATGTGCAATGAATCTCCTAACCTTAAATATCAACTGACAGTTAACCACCAGTTAACAGATATGGAAAGTTTTATAGTTAAAAGAACCGTCGCTCTATTGTAATCATCAGATTCTTCATCAAACAATGAAGAATCTGATATGGAAGTCACAATGAGAATAAAAATCATCTATATTTATAACCATCTCGTTTCCGTTGTGAACGAAATATAATGTTTTCTTATTTGAATCATGCATTTGATTTTCTTTGCATAATTTTACACTCGCAAGCATGAAACAAACTCAAATGTCAAAAATATAACCTAAAAACATTTCGTTAGACCCCTCACTACCGATCCATTGGAAATCGTAAAATCTATCGGTAGTCAAAGCCGATGCATGCGATGAATTTACGATGGATAGTGCGCGCTAATTAAAAACGATATGATGAGTTTCATCTGCAATTGAAATGTGAATAAAGAAACTCGCCCAAGTATTTGTGCTGTAGTCGCCATGTTTTCTGTTTTCTGGTTTTCGGTTAAAACCAAAAAATATTCACAACTCGTACAGCAAAATAATTTTTTGCGATCGTACAAAAAGTAGACAATAAATTACGAGTTTTGAGAATTAAAAGTCGATCATCTTTCAGCTTTCCTTCTACTTGTTAAAATATTTAGAAGAGCCCTATCTTATCACTTATCGTAATCCTAACCTCTAAGTACAAGCCTCAAGCGTGTCAAAGTGCTGGGGAATAGTCTTGAGAACCTCATCTGGCGATCGATTAACCGAACAATTGTTGGGGCGAGGTCTGTTGGTGTCTACACATTCTATGGGCATCTTGACAGTCTCCATGGTGTAGTTATACCCAGAGAGGGTTAGCTTTATGATTGTGTGAAGAGGGACTTTCAGATACGGCACCTAGGGAGAAAAATGTATTAACAAACTTTTATAAGTTGCTTTGATTTTTCGCTTGCAAATATATATACATAAAAAAAAGACTTTAATGTAACGGTAACATAACGCACAGAACTTAATTTGACGAAACTCGGATGGTTACATTCATTTTATAGAAATTTAACCCTACTTTTTTCAGAAAAAATGCCAAAATCACTACAAATATTGCTTTCCGCGCCCTAATTTTTGTGGAATTTAGTGTTTATAATGGTTTTGCAACTATATATAATCATCAAAATAAAATTCTTGAAGGACCCGGGAAAATAATGGGGTCATGCCACATTTTCTGTTTTATTTTTTTCCTGGAAGTCTACCGGTCACAGTATACGTAAATAATATTTTCACGCCATTTGTGTGCATTGTTTTGCAGATATAATTTTTTTAAATAGGGGTCAATTTCAAATCTCAATGAGATCACGTGAGCGCATACGTCATGTATCTGAACGATTCCAGTTCACCCTGGCGGACAAAATGTAAATTAAGATTGTTTATAAATAGTTTTTTGGGTTTTTTAATAAATTGTTTCCACAAGTTGGAACTGCACAGTTCTTTTTCACCATGATTTATCATTATTATCATTATAAATATACAATGGGCTACTTGCGTACCTTTTTTTATTTAATATTTTTGAAGAGCAGGTAAAAACTTGCTACACGTATTTTTTCTTTTGGCAAAATTTTTATTAATTAGCCAGAAAAAAAATAATGAAATTTGATTATTTGAATTACCGCCATGTATGACGTAGATCTCCTGTTTGACGTTTCAACAATAGTTTGGAGGTTAGTATCGATATTTTAAATTACATTTAACTACCTATGTGTTTATTTGTGAAGTAATTAATATAATTGAGAGACCAGAGAGTGAGAAAAATGAACTAATGTCAAATTCAAATTAAAACTTTCTCGCGCACCATGCCATCTATACGTTATATTTTTAAACATGGTTTCTTTCTCCAGTAGAATATAATGACGTCACAAAAAATTTTCTTTTTTAATTTACTAAAAAACAAATAACTTTTTTAAAATAAAATTTATATTTTTATATGTTTTCAACATAACATTACATATATAGTAATAGAAATATGATTTTCAGTACTACGCAAGTAGCCCATTATTGCACTTTTATGTATTAAATTATATATCAAGCACACAAACCTGCAATTAAAAATATTTGTCTAATGAAATAATTAAATCTTTATGAAACAAAAAAGATTGAATAGAGCGCACTTTTCCACTGACAGCTTTATAAATATTTGGTTAGTTTACTCTGATCTTACGTTTAACTTCGCGTTTGAAGTTTGTGACATTGTGACCTTCATATCCGTGTGACTAGTGCCGTTGTGTGAGTGGCCGATACATGACGTCACAGAAAATCGTAGCGCGAATATCTTTTAAGTAAATTATGAATGAAAAGTATTATATTTTGGGATGTTTTCTGTTGCAATACGGATAATAAGTGTCATAGATTCTATTTTTATAAAAATATTAGCAACATTTTTTTTTGGCATGACCCCATTCACATAACTGATTATAATACATAATCAAAACATTGATATTAGGCATTTACGAAAATTCTACCGGTAGTGCATTCGAAAACACAAGTGGTTAATAGTTACCGTGTTCGAAAATTGTAACATATCTACCAGATCCATCTACCGAATCCATGATTTGTGGATCGAGTAATTCAGCCGGTAAATGCGGTAAATGAAGAATCTAACCTCAAAAAAGGTAGAGATGCCAAACGAAGTTGAAATCGGAAGAAGGTTTCAGAAGTTAATTATGATAATAAAGACGACAAGACCAGATAACGTTTAACTACGAGGTCTGTCTGAAAAGTATCCGACCTTCCTTCGCAATTTCATGGCGAAGGTTTTTCTGCTCCACCTTTAGCAATTTCGGAATGAATTTCGCACACACACGAACCATTTGCAAATTTTCAATTAAAATCTTCCAAACACTAGTTTTCGGTATTCCCATTTAATGCAAATTCATTGTTCCGATCTTTCCGTATTTTTTTACAATAGCAAAATGCGACAAACGTAAAAAACACTTTGTAAACAAACGCATGTTGCACGTAAACTAAGGCGATCCGACCAAAACTGCGGCATCTAGGGAATTCGTGAAGCTTTACAGTTGACACTCGTACCCGGCAGAGAACGCTAAAATTGTCAGGCTCGAAGATATGAAGGAAGGTCGGATACTTTTCGGACAAACCTCGTACGTCAAATTTCAAATCTGTTTCATCTTTCAACTGCTTTTTATAGGTTATGAATCTACCCTGTTTATCATTTGCGTTCTAAAAGTATCTATCCCGGTAGCTGTAACCTGATGAACAGCTGTTTACCGGTATATACCGGTAACAGTTCACCGGTAGAATTTTCGTAAATGCCTAATGATATATTAGCCTAAACCTGTTGCTTATTATATTAAAATTCTGTTGTTACCTGATCTAGCGGTGTGTCTAGGAAGTAACCAAGAAGACATCTCAAGACAGCTTGATGAGAAACAATTAAAACATTTGTTTCTGTTTCTAATTGTAAAATGACAGGTTCGAGGCGACGAAGAACATCTTTGTAAGATTCCCCATTGGGATATCGGTAGTTTAATTTATCACAGTCTCTACGAGCTAACTCCGCAGGATGGTCTGACTGGAGTTCTTCGTATGTGAGGCCTTCACATTCACCCTACAACAATAGAGAAAGTTATATCATAGACTATATAATATTTTATTAGAATTGTAGAATTATAAAGTTAATGGTTATGTTATACCTTAGCAGACAACGCTGGATATGAATAAATAAAACATATTTCAAATTGAAAAAACGCATTTAAATATTATTTTTTGACATTTTACGTTTTATAAATATTAAAGAAAATGCTCTTCTCTATACGGTTTGATTATACATTTTCCTTCATATTCAATAAATATAGAGTCAAAGCATTATAAAGAGATTAATTTTCAAAAATCAGTTAGCTTTGCTATTTATCGTGGAAACATCTGATATATGCAAAAAATTCTAATTGACAGATGTCAGTGCCAAGTGCAAAATCAAATATGGCAAGTATAGGATCAGAATATTTGGAGTACCAGGAAGGCGAAAGAGAAATGGAAAGACTGTGTGAAGAAGATGCGTTAGACAGGAATGAGTGAAAGAGAAGAGTAAGAAACAGTGACCCTTAATAAAATTAGAGAGCTGAACAAGAAAGAAGGAATTGTCAAGTGCAATTTACATAGTGTATGTTCATGTTATAATTTTAATGGATTTATAGAATCTTTTTCAATGAACTTTTTTATAGCATTTTTTATCCATCTTTCTTTAATACTTTTATTTCTAAAAATTCACATAGTTGTTCAAATACTCTAAAAATGCGTACACTTACGTAACATTCTCTTTACAATCAAATAATATTACGACCAAGTTTATATCTCTACTCATTTTTGAATTATTGCCCCAAAAGTCAATATACCCCACATTTAGACAAAAACTTCAAAATTTTAAAAAATCTAATTTTTATGTATCTAAATACTTCTCAGTGCGCTGATTCCAAATTTTGAAACCGCAGGTCGATATCTAGTTTTGTTCTTTAGATATTTAGATTTAAAGTTTTGCTCAAAACTGCCCATTTTTGGGTATTAACCCAAAAATGGGTCGAGATATGAATTTACCGACAACACCATTCGATTCTATGGGCAAAAGTACACTAATTTTCAGAATTTTTGAAAACCGCATACAATCTCTAAAGCAAAATAACTGAAAATGGCCAAAAATCGCAAAAATCGTAAGGGGTACCCCTTACGATTTTTTCAGATTTTAGCCATTTTCGGGGGTTTTCAAACTTTTATTCATAAAAAATGAACCGGTTGGACAAAAATTATGAAAATTGCGATACTTATGTATTTTTGTCTGTAGAATCGAATGGCGATGTCACCAAATACATATCTCGACCCATTTTTGGGTTAATACCCAAAAATGGGCAGTTTTGAGCAAAACTTTAAATTTAAATATCTCGAGAACGAAACGAGATATCGACCTGCGGTTTCAAAATTTGGAATCAGCGCATTGAGAAGTATCTAGATACATAAACATATAATTCAAAAATGGGTGGAGATATAAACTTGGTAGTAATATTATTTGATTGTAAAGAGAGTGTTACGTAAGTGTATGCATTTGTAGAGTATTTATATATGAGTATACATAATGTATATCCATGTGATAATTTTATTGGATTTATAGAATATTTTCCAATGCACTTTCTGTATGGAATTTGAAAAAAATTGTATTATGTTCGTGTTAGAATTTTACTGGATATATAGAAACTTTTTCAATGAACTTTTAGTATGGGATTTGTATAAAATACATCAAGTTAACGGAAGGTCTTGTGCTGGCCACAACAGATTTTTTATTTTACTTACTGAGTCTAGTTCGTTGAGCTCTCGAAGATGTACCCTAGGTGCATTGATCCCCTCCGTGGTTTCTTTGGTCCTCTGCAATTCAGAGGTCCAAACTTGAAGCCCTTTGAGGTTAAGAGAGTTTATATGCTTGGACAACGCCTGGGCGTAGCGCCTTCCACGTGGAGACAATGATGCATCGCCTCCGATTCGTCCTAAGACATTGTATTCGCTCTCTCCATGCTAGAAGAAGAAAAATAATTTAGTTTATTGCACTACGAAACATAAAATGGTACTTTACACACTGCATGCAGTGTGTACAGTCGATGACACGAAAGAAAATTAATTTGACAAGGGAGAATATTCCACGAAATCGTCAAATTATTATCTAATAAATTATTGGGTGTTGTTTCGGTGCAATCTATGCTCTTGGTTGGAGCAGTTGACGTTCGGGTCCACGTATTGACAATAGGATAGTTATCATTTGTCGAATTTTAATAAAATAAATATCTTTATACAATAAGTCACGGATAATAAGATTTTCTATACGATAAAAAACAACAATTATTGCTTATATATTTATAAAATGCTAATTAAAATTCCGCACTGTTTGAATCAAACTCTTCGCTGTGACGTCACATGTTTTAACCGTAAACCGCTGAAGCGCTGGTGTCTTATTTGAACATAAAATGTCACAACAAGTAACATAACCTTGTTTTCATGGATAATCTTTGATCACATACCTGTATAAATACTCCAAAAGACCCAAAATAAGGCTATGAAAAACAAAGAAGTAAGCAAACTGACTATCAAATACAAAAAAAACAAAACTGACAACTGCCAAACAACACTGTCTAAAACGGAATGTAAACAAGTTTCCCTTGCCCCGCAAATTGTGCTATCTCTTTCATACAGAGAAACTGTATATCGTGACTCGACGTCACGTACGGCGGGAGAAAAATTATTTATTTTTCTCCAATTTTTTTCTCAAAAAAGAACAAGAATTATGCAAAAAAAATATGGAAAACTTTATTTTAAAAATAATATAACATATAAATTTTTCAAAAAGAGCAAAACTACCCTATTCAAATTAAATTTGGGTTTATTTACAATTTTTTGTTAAATTACCCATAAGCAATAATCCAAAGCATTTCAATCATTTATTGTCAAAATGACATGTCAAATAAGTATTGCCACTTTCACCTGGTGTTGTGTAAACTGTGGAATAAAAAGATCCCCAGAACCTGCAGCTGCATCATTTCTTTTTGATCACTCGTATAACAAGTCAAATTAAAATATTTATCATAGTTCCGTTTTACAGATATCCTGCTAACCCTTAACATTCCTCAGACCGGTTTTCTTTTATGTCATCGACTATAAAGTAAACGATTTTCGTATTTTATTTACGTTACATATTACACAGCTACCACCATCAATACACGTGTGGAATGGGGGATTACGCCATTTTTTTTTTATAATTTCATCTGAAAATATTAGGAAAACTAAGACTATTGGTGAAAATCCGGTGAAAAAATTCTTATTAATAAGCGAGTTATAGTCTCCCGAATTTTGAAAAGATTGACGTGACGTCACATTTATGTGTTTTTATATCAAACTGTTTTCATCATGGACCTAAATGTTCTTGAAATATATGTTATTTTAAGTTATATTTACATAAAAATAAATGAATATTATAACACTGTATAAATCTACATACTTTATAATTACAGGTGTATTTAAATTATTAAGTTTAATGCAAGATATTTATGTTAAAATAAAAACTGTTTGAAAACTGCTGTACAGGAATGTTAGCCCCTCCTTTCGAATTTGAATTTCTTAACTTCCATTGGTAGTAATCCCCACCTCCTCACATGCTATTTGTAATGCATGTATAGGTAGTCTCTCGGACGCCAATCAAAATATTTTCATATTAGTGTCGAAGCGCTATAGCAAAAAACCCTTTATTTCCGAAATATCTCAATTATACCATTTCATTTTTTTTTATTAACATTCGTTATTCAGCATATACATTCGTAATTTTTTGCTATTTTCCTTTAATTAGATTGAGCCGTAATCCCCCATTTCAGTTGTCTTACCTAAATTTAGTTTTTTCTGTATATTCATGTTGGTATTACTGACTGAGTACTGCAGTATTCAACTTCAAATCTGTTATCTGTCAAATGTGAACTTGAAATTTGGTGTGTTCAAATTGTGGACTGCTCTAATTTACTTCAGGAATATTATTTAAGGTCGTATAAAAAATCTTGTATGCATCTAAAGTGTTAACAAGCTTTATATGACATGAGGTCAATAATTTTCTACTTGACTTCATGTCATAAAGCTTCTGCTTACACTCTTGTTGCATAAATAACTATTCTTCGATAATCGATAATTGCTGTATATGTAAGATAATTTGGGCATGTGTACAATATACAATGGTATATTTGTACATAAAATGACAAAAATATGAGCAAGAAGAAGGAACTAAATAATTTCGATGAATAAGTTTGAGATAAAACACATAATTTTGAGTGTTCTTTACAACTTCAATGTCCGAGGTTAGCAATATTGAATGTCAGACTAACAGATAATATTTAAACATAACCTATAAAATGAATATTCCTTTCATATTCACAATTTTCGATTTCAAATAAAATTTAATATGCATCTAGACATTGAAGTTCCTTTTTATCACTCATATGGTTTATATAATGGAGTGCTGGTGCCTGCTTTGATGTATGGAAGTGAATGTTGGGCATGGACGAGAAAGCATAAAAGGAAAGTGACTGCTGTGGAAATGCGGTATTTAGGTGGTGTTTGTGGGTATACAAGACGGGATCGCGTGAGGAATAATTTGGTGTATGAAGAATGTATGGTTAGGAAGAATGTAGTTAAGAGAGTTGGAGTGAGTCAGTTGAGATGGTTTGGTCATGTGGAGAGAATGATAAGTGAACGACTTGTAAAACGCATATATGTTGGTAAAGTTGAGGGTGTTCGATTGCGTGGCCGTCCAGTGTGTAAGTGGATGGATGTGATTGGTAGTGTTTTGAAGGAGCGTAAGTTTCCGAGTGGAAAGAGAAGAAGAGCATGTATGAATACGATTATGAATGTGGCTGAGGCGAAAGAAGTTTGCCAGGATAGGAATGTGTGGCGTAGGATGATTGTTTCGTAATTATTGTGGTGTGAAGATGAATGGTTAGTAAGAATGTTTTGTGAGAATGGAGAGACAGCTGAACTTTTATGTGGACGAGAAGAATGAAGTATGTTTGTACAGGAGTGTGTAGCGAAAGATGATTTTTGTGTAACTATTATTGTGGTCCGGATGCGGTTATTCGCTACCGAAAATCGGTCACTTTAATATGTTATTATGTATGAATACGTTTATGAATGTGGCTGTGGTGAAAGAAGTATGCATGGATAGGAATGTGTAGCGAAAGATGATTGTTGCGTAACTATTATTGTGGTCCGGATGCGGTTATTCGCTACCGAAAATCGGTCACAATAATATGTTCTTGAATGAATGTTATGATGATTTTGGGCAAGGCGGATGAAGAATGTTTTTAAAGAGTTAAGTGATTCTGTGGAGCTCTTGCTTTCATCCCTTTTCTTATTATTTTCGGGTTTTTGCTAACCCACTAAGTGGGAAACGCGTGATTTTATGTATGTATGTATGTATGTATGTATGTATATGGTTTATTTTCCTCGGTCCTAAAGAGCCTTGGCAACTAAATTATATGTTCGTGATAAAAAGTAGAACTTCAGTACCTTGATACATAAAAAATATTCTTAATGTCAATGATTTCCTAATTTCTTTGAAATAATTTTCTAAGAATCCAGACCCAAGTAGATTTGTAACCGAAATAAACCAGCCACTAATGATGTCGTGGTTTATTTTAAGCAAGGCCACATTTGCCTTTAGATAAAGAAAAAATACATATCATTATAATTACTAATATATTTTTCATATTATCTATTATTTTGTTGATATCAAAATGTATTCATAATATTATTAAATATTCAAAATATTTATACATTTTCTCTGAATTTTCGTCATCTTTGTTATACTAGGAAATTTTTATTAAAATGCTACAAATCTATTTTGGAAAGGTAAACAAAATGTTTACAAAATTAAATGCAGGTCACACTCAGCTATCACGCATTGAAATTGAAAATCACATGCACCGTGAATGATATTCGAGAAAAGTCCATTGATCTGGTTTTGATCACGTGATAGACAACACTTTCCAGTTATTTTAAAAATGGCGTCGTATCTACAGAGACAATTTTACTATTGTTTATAGAAAATTATCTGTCTATTTATAATATTCTATTATTACACAAATAGAAAGTACAGGAAGTGATAAAATTCTTGTAACTATTTAAATATGAATCAGTGAATGAAAATTTTAATTACAACTAATAATATTTCATTTTTAATTCATACAGTGAGTTGTGAGTTTCGTTTACTCCGTGTAATTTTCTTTATTTCATAGTATATTCTTCAATTTAATTGTTAAGAATTATGTTGAACTGTGTGCAAAAGTGCGTTTAATATAGTGAGCTATATGGATTTCCGTTAATCAGCTAGGTGCTCCAGTTTTGTGATTTTTTTTCCTATCTCGTGTTTAAAAAGTAACTTTTGCCAGTTTGGCAAGTTCCAGCAAGCATTACAGCTGAATCTTTATTTCTACCGTTTCACTTTAGCAGTGCTTAAAATGCCTCTTGATTGTAAATCCTGTAACACTACATACGATTCAAATTCAGCGTTGAAATGTGCTGGATGCAGTCAATATTTTCACTCCGATTGCGCTGATGTGACCCAAACTGATTCTCGCATTTTACGTTCGAAAAAAAATGAGAGATGTTTTTGTAATGAATGTAATTCTACTCAACCTACGCCTGATAGCAAATCATCAACTGAATTTTTGGAATTGAAGAAACTTATTTTAACTCTACAGGCCGATATTAATGAGTTGAAAACTAATTTGGAAATAAAGAATAAAACTAAGCTCGAACAATGTATTGAGTTTGAAGAAATTATCGCCGAAATCAATGACAGAAAATATCGGGAGAATAATATTCTTATTCATGGTCTCCCTGAAAACTCCCAACAGGATATTCAAGTAGTTACGGAAGTCCTGTCAACAATTTCCCCCAACATAAGTGCTACTGACTTTTTCTTTAAACGTTTGGGAAAAACTAATAATAATAATTCTAAACCAAGGTTAGTGAAGGTATGCTTTAAAAGTTCTAACTTCGTAATTCAAATTTTTAAAAATATTAAAAGTCTAAAAAACCATACAAAATTCTCCAAAGTATCCATCACCAACGATAAAACTGTCCGTCAACGTGAGCATTTTGCCTTACTTAAAGAAGAGCTTAATAAATTAAATAGTGACGGGAATAAAAATTATATTATAAAATATGTGAAGGGTATTCCTACCATATTAAAAGCAAAAAACTAAATAGTAACAGTGTATTAGCCAATCCGATAAGTGTATACTACCAAAATGTGCGTGGCTTAAACACAAAGCTTTCTCAACTTTATCGAAATGTGTTGACTATGAATTATGACGTGTTAATATTTACTGAAACTTGGCTCAAGGACAATGTTTTTGATGCCGAATTAATTGATCGTCGCTACCTGATATTCCGCACCGACAGAGACCAGGTGAGAACGATGAAGAAGAGAGGGGGAGGAGTACTCGTTGCAGCTAAATCCACACTGACTCCAACAAGTTTTTTCGTTCCATGTATTTTGCCAAATGTTGAATTGTTAGGTGTCAAACTGTCCTCTCATATTCTTAGTTCACCTGTGTATTTAATTTGTATTTATATTCCTCCCGATGCCAATTCTGAAACTTATGAATGTTTGTATGATACTCTAATTGCTCTTCCATTTATTCATAAATGTAAAGCAGTAATTGTTGGTGATTTCAACCTAACTAAATTAAGCGATGTTTACAATGACAATACAATTTTTGATATTAATGTATTTAATTTTATTAATACTTTAAAATTATTAAATATGAAACAATATAATCACATACATAATAATTATGGGCGTTTACTCGATGTTGTAGTATCGAACTTTGTTTGTAATATTATACGTTGTATTGAACCAGTTTTACCTGAAGATCTTCATCACCCAGCAATAATTTTTGATTTGTCTATTATGCTTAATACTAAATCTAAATCTTGTTTCAAATCAGATACTTATTATCAATTTAAAAATGGTAATTATGAACTTTTGTATGACATGTTGAGTCACACAGATTGGAATTGTTTACTTGAGTGTACAGATGTTGATTCTGCTGTAAATTCTTTTTATAATGTACTTTTTAATGTGTTTGATTCCACTGTTCCAAAAATTAAAAGGCGTAAGAGTAAATATCCAACATGGTTTAATGGTGAACTTATATCATTGATTAAAACTAAAGATTCTTATAGAAAACTCTATAACAGAACAAATCTGTCAATTCACTTCGAAAATTTTAAATCTACCCGCAGTAAGTGTAAAGCACTCTCTCATACTTTATACAAGAACTATATTAACGAAATGGAAAATAATATTCTGTCTAATAACAATCCCTCTAATTTTTGGAACTTTGTGAATAGTAAAAAATGTAATAACGGTATACCCACAACCATGTTTTGTAATGATGTAACTTGTACTGGCGGCTCTGAAATTTCGGAAGGCTTTGCTACTTTTTTCAAAAGTGTATTTACTTCTGATGATGATACTAGTGTTTGTTATGATTTCACTTCTTTTAATAATACTTTTATTTCTTTAAATATCATTACTCCTACTGATGTGATTGATGCTATAAAAGCACAAAGTAATTCAAGGTCAGTTGGGCCAGACAACGTACCAATATTTATAGTTAAGGGTTGTGCTGAATTATTTTCACAAGTACTTTGCGATCTTTTCAATTTATGTATCAAGTTTCAATCATTTCCTGATCAATGGAAAATTGCTAAAATATGCCCTATTTTTAAATCAGGTGACAAAACTCAATTCTGTAATTATAGACCTATCTCATGTTTAAGTATTTTTGCAAAAATTTTTGAGCACATATTATTTAAAAACATTCAATATCAAACAACACATCTTATTAGTATTTATCAACATGGATTTGTTCCTGGGCGGTCAACAGTTTCCAATTTAACAACGTTTACGCAATACGTATCAAACGCTTTTGCAACTAAGAATCAAGTAGATTGTATATTCACTGACTTCGCTAAAGCGTTTGATACTGTTTCACATAATATACTTATTTTAAAACTGTTTCGTCTTGGTTTTAGTATAAATTTTCTAAATTTAATTGCGTCTTATTTACATCTTAGAAAGCAATATGTTTTTGTAGATGGTTTCACTTCTGATTTTTACTATGCTACCTCAGGAGTACCCCAGGGCTCAATCCTAGGACCCATGCTTTTCTTATTATTTGTCAATGACATTGTTGATGTTATTAGATACTCCAAATGTTTACTGTTTGCTGATGATTTCAAATTGTTTCATCAAGTTTGCAGTATCAATGATTGTCATAAATTACAAAATGATCTTGATAAAATTTTTGAATGGAGTTTAGTTAACAAATTATATTTCAATTTAAATAAGTGCGAAACAATGACGTTCTCCAGAAAGTTATGTTCAATTGATTTTAACTATTCTCTTGGGGGCATTTCTCTGTCAAGGGTAAAAACCAAAAAAGACCTAGGTGTAACATTTGATATGAAAATGACTTTTTCTCCACATGTTACTCAAATTGTATCTTCTGCATATAAAATCATTGGCTTCATTTTGCGCACAACTTATGATTTCAATAACAAGCAATGCTTATATAACTTATATATCTCATTGGTTCGAAGCAAACTTGAGTATTGTTGTGTTGTCTGGAATCCATTTCTTAAGTATATCATTTTCAATTTAGAAAACGTACAAAAAAAGTTTTGCAAGCACTGGTATCATCGTTTATTCCGTGCCTGGCCCGACCTCGAATATAAATGTTTGTTGTCTCTGTTCAGCTTGGAATCGCTTGAGACACGTCGCATCAAACAGCAATTTTATTTTTTATACAAATTACTCAACAATAACATCAATGATCCGAATTTGTTGTCTCAAATAAATTTCTTTGTGCGACCTTGTAATACTAGAACTTCAGCTACCTTTCTTTTAAACTTTTCACGAACAAACTATCACTTCAATTCGCCAATACACAGTATGTGCAACAGTTTTAATACTTATGGTGACAGTTTAGATTTTTCAGATAGTTTTTCAATGTTTAAAAGAAAACTCGCTGAATTATTGCCTAGCAATGTATAATTTACGTTTGCTTTATTCATTTTTCTTACTTTTACCTTTGCATTTGAATAATTCTATATCATATGTATAATTTATATTCATATTTGTATTTTTCTAGTATATATTATTCTTATTTATTATTGTTTAATGGTTTGAATTAATACTTTGGGAAAATTTGTTACATTTACTCTCTGTATATTATTACGTGTTCATATTATTCTGTAATTGGGAACCAGTTCCTGTTGAATAATTACAATAAATAAATAAATAAAATAAAAATTAGTCTGACGTATTGTACAACTTTTATTACAGTTTAATTTTTTAAGGATGTTTACTCAAGGTCATCTTTGAATAAAGTTGTAGATTTTTTTGATACAATTTATAAACGTATAAAATCAGACACAATTCAGAATATACAAACTGTCAAAATATGAAATTTTGTTTTTATCTAAATGTGGGGTATTTTGACTTTTGGGGCAACAATCAAAAAATGGGTAGAGATATAAACTTGGTAGTATTAGAGTATTTATATATGAGTATACATAACGTATATTCATGTGATAATTTTATTGGATTGATAAAATATTTTCCAAGGAACTTTCTATATGGACTTTGTAAAAAATTGTATTATGTTCGTGTTACAATTTTACTGGATATATAGAATCTTTTTCAATGAACTTTTGGTATGGTATTTGTATAAAATTCATCAAATTAACGGAAGGTCTTGTGCTGGCCACAACAGATTTTTTTGGAATTAAATTTAATCATGATTCGAAGGAATCATTATTAAAAAAGTCTGAAGAAACACGCCTAGATGGCAGCATGAAAATATATGTCTGTATCATATACCTATTAACTAATATATTGCTAATGCTCGTATCTTTCCCATAAGAGTAGGTGAAGGAAACACTGTGAAATGGAAATATCAATTATGCGCATGCTCGAAAATCTTGACTACTATTGGCTCACGCTGACAGCGTCGCTGACTGGGCTGCATTCCTAAATCCTACTCTTAGAATACGAAATTATTCAAAGTCGTTTCAAAACTAATAACCTTACTCTCAGAGTTTACTAAACCTGTTCCAAAACAGCCAGAGTTTACTCCAAAGTGATGTTCTACTAACGAGGAGGGTATAGAAATTACTCCACAATATTTTCAAACGTAGATGCTCACGATTCTCAACATATGAAAGTAATTTGCCTTCTTGAGGAAGAAAACATGCTTTTGGTTGAAAATAAACATAAGTAAATACGTTGGCGTGTATTACGAGCATACTTTTATAATAAAAGCGCTTTTATGGAGCGTACTTTCACATTATATTGAGAAGAGTGCTCCATAAAAGCGCTTTTATTACGGGCTTGTCATTAATGTTCATTCGTTCCAAAACACAACACATCATACTCTACGCCAAAACTCGGTATCCTTGGTTTTGGAACGCTGCCCTGGTGATGCAGCGAGCACATTGTTTGACTTTGACGTTTGATTTCATTTCTGTTTGTAGTTGCACTTCGAAAGCATTTGCTTTGTGTTTCATACAGTAATTTATTGTCACCTAAATAAATTAATCCTGACCAGATTGTATTCCTATTATTTTTACAGTACAACAAAGTAAATTATTTAATTCAAATTTAGCACTAGAATATGCCAATGTTTTTTATTATTACTAATATTTATATTCAAGAATTTACATACAAAATAAATAGTAGGTACATTGTTTAATTTCTCAAATTTAAATTAAAAATTTCTCGCGCTAGTCGTTAATAAACAGAACTCTGTGATTCGCAAAAAGTGATAGTGATTTCCTCGTTAGCCAATAGTAGTCGCGGTTTCCAAGCATGCGCATAATTCGCGGTTGGGTGTTTGTGTGAGATAGACTTATGCAGAAATGATATTTCCATTTCACAGTGTTTCTTCAAGAAAAGCATCCGGAATATATTAGTTCCATCAAATTCAGTAGACACAAATACCAATGAATTCTACTCACCCTTGAGAAGTACAAAACTTGGTGTATCGGCCTTCCCCTTCCAGCATACGCTACAATCTTCATTTCTTTATTCCCAATTTCTCCACTAACCACCATCCCTCCATACCCCGCATCCAGGACCTTCACCACCCCTACATTTCCTCCATCTCCGAAGGCCCCAAAGACTCCTCCGAAGTTCCCAAAGGCGCCACCACTTCCCATTGTGACCAGATTACTGCTAGGGCTCTCGTACTGAGCGCGGTAGTGCGCCATCTTTAGGGTAAGATCCTGTAGGGCTTGTTCAGCGCCCATGTCGCGGTAGTCGGCTGAGTGGAGCAAGATAGACTTGAAAGATTTTTCCAAAAGGTCTGGGTCGTCGACGATGCATTCCAAGAAGAGAAGGCGGTAGGAGGGGAGGAAGGAGAGGAGGGTGGATTGTTGGTGGCGACTGACGTTAGGGCCGTCCAATATCTGGAAATAATAGAATATTAATATTAACTTATAGCCAAACTAATTTTTCGTATTTTGTACAGTAATGTACTATTTTAATATACTCAAAATCGTACAATAATGGGTTACTTTATAACGGTTTTGTCATTAAAATACATTTTGACAAAGGAATTGTTTATTTTTATTATCTTCTAAATCATTTTCAATGTTCTTTTCATCATCTAGTAGATCCATCGTTTTGCAAATCGATCTCCAAAAATTTAATTTCAATCGTCAAAAAGTTATTATTTTTAGTTTCATGTGTTTTACTCCCTCAAAATTGTAAAATAATAACTTTTTACCTCTCGCTAAGAGAGGTATTGGAGTCATGCTAAAATTCGCATATCCAGATTTTATTGAATAAGCACGATTTAAGGTCCCTAGAATCCGATTATAACATTTTTAAAATGATGTCTGTGTGTGTGGGATGTGCGGATGTGTGTGTGTGTGTGTGTGTGTGTGTGTGTATGTATGTATGTATGTATGTATGTATGTATGTATGTATGTATGTATGTATGTATGTATGTATGTATGTATGTATGTATGTCTGGATGTTGTAGACACGATTCCTCAAAAACTATAAGACTTAAAAAATATTTAATTGCAGTTTCCTCAATCTGACATTCATGGGAAGAGCTGAAAAGGTTTTGGTAACAGTTGAACAACCGGAAGTAGTAGTTTCTTAGAAAAATTCTTCTAAATATAATTTTTTGGGAGTTTTTTTTATTAAATATTGAAGAACATAAAATTCTCCATTTAATACACTTAAAATTTGTATTATATCTTGTATAGATTTAGAGATAAAGTCACTATAATTTATAGAATAAACTAATCGCAGAGGCTAAGGCACTAAGGAAACCAGTTGACAAATTCCAATGTTTATAACATAGATTGTAAATGACACATGTCATTGTCAAATATCAACAGTTTTAGTGACGTTCTGATAGATTTTTCTGGGAAGCATATTTAATTTTTCTTGTTTTATTAATTAAATATTTGAAATTATAGGTAAAATTGTGGTAAAATGAAAAATGCATATATCCATCAGAAATACCGCCAATCTGGTTAATGAATTGGAACAATCTCTGACATTTAGAAACATCCTCATACAATGAAAAATAGATATAATTAGAATTATATGTGTGCAGAAGACATGTTAAATACAATAAAAAACAATATTTGGGTAAAGTTCTGTAATATTTTGTTATAAAACGACGGTTCGAAAGCGAAGTGCAATACAATACTTATATAGCCTAATATGGAAATGGCGAAAGGTCTTGTGCTGGCCACAACAGATTTTTAACATTTCAAAATTAAAATAAGTCAAAATACTGTTCTGTTAAAATGGCAAGTGCACTTCAAGATCACCCGAGTTAAGAAACCAGTATGGAGAAGATAGAGTTCTTTGATCATCTAATCAGATTGTTCAAAATAGCGGGAAAGTTTATACCACGTAAATTAACTCATCCATATCTATGTGAGAAGAACAAGCGCACACAAATCAGCTGATTTCAAGTACTTCAAGGTCACTCGAGGCACGTGTCTGGTCACGGACTTAGAACGGTGTATAAATAATAAGGCGTAACTCATCATCATAAATATCATTTTTACGAAGTTGGCATCAGCCACATGTCTCAGCATGTAGGATTAGAAATCTTCCCCACAAATAACTCACATTTGAATTTAAATTGCAATACTGAATCATAAATACTTATATTGTTAATAAGGTTAGTCACTTAAATTTAGTGTAAAAAATATAGTCTTATTTCACGAATAGGAAAGTTTGACAAAAAAAAGTATTTATGTATGTCCATAAAGTTCCAAGATAGACTTATAGCCTTGTTCTCAGAAAAAAATATATACGGACTCCAAATTTATTCCAAACGTAGTAATTGAAAAAATCGACTTATGACCTTTTGTTCCGATAGTACCAATTCTCAAAAAAGTTTAAGCTAATATTAATTTTTCGATTAGTGAATTTTATTCTGGTATTTAAAATTTAATCTTCAAAATATTATCAAAATAGGTAGATACTAGGAATAGATTAAACTATATTTTAAGATAAAACACAGAACAAAGAATCTGCATTAAATTTCGTTTTAAAAGTAGTATAAAGTGCAGTAAAGCAAATGTCGAAACCTAAAGTTTACGAATGGTATAAAAGTTTTCAAGAGGGCCGTAAAAGCGTGGAAGATGACAAAAACTCACAGTTCACTACGCTTTCGCGATTTTTTGCCACAACCACCGTATTCACCAGACATGGCACCCAGCGATATTTTTTTCCTCCCAAAGCGTTTTACACATTATAACAACGTTTACATAAATGCATTATATCCAATGGGAACAATATTAATATATATTTACTTTTTGAAACAAAAATTTTAGTAATTTTTGGATCAAATTTGTATGAATACATGATTTTGGGTTTGTGCCAACCCGTATTGTGGGAATTTCCTTGAAATATGGTTTGGTACTATTCCAAGTCTAAAATATCTTGCTCAGAAATCTGTCTATGAACAACACTCACACACCAAAAGAAATAAAAAATATTATGATTTAAAAAATATTACACAATTTTTTTACTGTTGTCTACGTTTTTAAGTGTATGACGTTTATTTTAAACATAAAAATAAAACATTTTACAAGTTTTGAGTAAACAAATTTGACCTACATCAACATTTTATATAATAAAGAAAGTGAAATAGATTTCTCGAAAATATTTCTTATAAGTAATTACTATTCGATTCCAAATGACGTCAGTTCATTTTAAATTTTAATTAGATATAGGTTAACTCCTGTTTTCTAATAATAGCACTTGTACACGCACACAAAATAGACTAATTTTCTAAAACACTCCAATTTGTCTCTAGGGAAACTAATTTGAATAAAACACGAAAAACCACTTTATCTATAAATAAACGTTCTTTAATATCTATTTTCTTTATCTAGTAAAACACCTGGGAATCTATTTGTTAGTCATAGACAAGAGGACAAAAAAAAAAACTGTGATGTAATGTGAATCATTTCTAGTTTCAAATAAACAATGAAATAATGAAAATAGTCTATTGTGATTCTTAAAGAAGCAAACATTGTTTTCCGTGTTTCAAAGTTTATTAGGGTTATAAAATGTAAGTAAATATATAACCTATAAATTTTTTCTAACGGAAAACTTTTACCTGTTATTTTTAAATGTCTATTAATGTCGATCAAAATATAATTTAGAATTTTGTTTACATGGTCATATAGAGATAAATAGTAAACAATGTAGAGTTAGGTCAAATTTTATCCTAATAAATATTTGTATTGTTCTAAGTATAGTGTGTTGATCAATATTATTTGTTCCTAACAAATATTATTGTAAATATTTGTGGTTAAAATAATTAGAAATTTAAATACGTAGACAAAGCTGATTTAGAATATTATCTATAGAATTCCAGTCAATCAAGAGGTTACGTTTTCATTTTCAAAAAAATCGGTTAATTAAAAAATAATTTTCCCGGATTCCGGAAACGATCTTTCTACAATATATCGAACTTCTAGATAAATTCTAAAAGATCAGTTTTTCTAAAATATTATATTGTATTATTAGGAGTAAAAGTGATTCTTTGTGTGGCGAGCAAGTTTGCACGACGAGCGGAGCGAGTAGGACAATTACATGCGAGACACAAAAGATTCCATTTTTATAACGTTTAAAGAAAATAGTATATTGTGTTATTAGGAGTAAAAGTGATTCTTTGTGTGGCGAGCATGTAAGTTTGAATTACATGCGAGGCTCACAATGACACTTTTACTCCAATATTTTATTACTACCTAATTATCACCGATACCAATGTCAAAAAAAAAATAAGAAGATTAGGAATGGGGTCATTTCACATTTTCTGAATTTCTGAATTTTTCTTGAAAAAAATAGGTCAAATTAAAAGTCTTTAGAATTGAATTAGAGATATGATTTTTAAAAAATTTCAACGGCTGACGACAGTTTCACGGATGCGATAGTCTAGCTCTACCGGTTTAATTTGGAACTATGATTGTTTGGTTTAGTATCTATTTAAATAAATGTTTTATTTACATACCTTATACTACACTAGTACTTTTAAAGAAATAGAAAGTAATAATAATATTCTCTCTTGTATATTTTGCTGTCAGCTGTCACAATTTTAGGTTAGATGTTGTTTCATGCTGTGGAGCTAAATGTGTGTGTGTGTGTGTGTGTTTGTGCGCGCGTGTGTGTGTGTGTGTGTGTGTGTGTGTGTGTGTGTGTGTGTGTGTGTGTGTGAGAGAGAGAGAGAGAAAGAATTGTTTTTGTGTGAGTATGAAACTGTGTCGTCACAAATTTAGTCCGTGTTTAAAAGCGCGAAAGTTTATTAGCAAATTTATGAATGAAAAGTCGCATATTTCAAATTATTTTCTATTACTATATTTATTAAATGAGATGGATTTCATGATTTCATAAAAAAAATCGACAATTTTTTTTAATAACCCCATTCGGAAGGTTACTAAAAAATCCGCAAAATTTTCAGATCAATTCTCAATTTATACAACTCAAAGCGTGATGTATTAAAACGTCAAAGAAAAGATCGTGAATTGTAATAAAATAAGTGATATCTTACCACGATAGAAACGCCTTCATTCAGCATCTTCTCAGCATCAGCCAAAGCTTCATGGAAGCTTTTCTGCCTGAGCTTCCAAGCTGGAAGATTGTCTGCCTTGAACATCTCATGGCTTCCATATTTTTCCATGTGTTTCCTCCTATACTCACTGATGTCCAAAACTGTAATTACAAAAAAATAAATTAAAAAATATGGGGTCTCGTGGTCGCGAACCTGGAGAACCGGATTTCATCCCGATCGACGACAAATATTTCGAATTTTAAATGGCACAAAAATGACCCCTGTGGTGCACTCTCCAAGCCAGCAAATAGTGCCCGTGAGGTGACGCCTGGTAAACGCACGCACGGTACAAATATGTCATCATTGTTACCGATATCAGTGACAAAACAGATTGTCACACCCAAAAGTGGGTGTAATATGCCGTGATGATATATTATTATTAGAAAATATAATACTATATATTAAAAGAATGTCATAATAGGGTAGTTTTGCTCTTTTTGAAAAATTTATATGTTACAGTTCGTTACGTATGTCTTGCGGGGCAAGGAGAACTTGTTTACATTTCGTTTTTAGACAGCGTTGTTTGGTAGTTCTCAGTTTTGTTTTTTGCGTACAGGATAGTCAGTTTGCTTACTTCTTTGTTTTTCGTAGCATTATTTTGTGACTTGGAGTATTTATACAAGTATGTGATCAAAGATTCTACATGAAAACAAGGTTATGTTACTTGTGTTGTGTGACATTAATGTTTACTGTTCAAATACGACACCAGCGTTTTAGCGGTTTACGGTTAAAACATGTGACGTCACAGCGGAGAGGTTGATTCAAAGAGTGCGGAACAAAATAATCGACAATGGGGTATTCCACCATAACAACAAAATTAAGAAAAATTTAATTTAACATAAAGTATGGCTCAATAAATAATAGTTAAAACAATGAAAACATTTTTTAAATAATTACTTTACGAGATATTTCACATTTGCTAAAAGGGAAAATTGACGTCATACAATTGTTATCCTTCTCTCGCAGCGTACTCAGAGCAGTGTGTGTGAGAAAGACAAGTATAGAGGAAATGTGACGTTACACTGATTTTTCGAAAATAAAATACTCTGAAACTAGGAAAAATTAATATTTTTTAATACTATGAATTGCTTCAAAACTGAATGAAGTTTTATTTAAAATAATAAAAAAAATTGAGTGGAACACCCCATTATGAAATAAGTTCTTTATACTATTTTTTTTAATTTTATACTTTCTATGCCAATTAAAATAAAAAACAGTACTATCGAAATTCAGAGAATTTTGTCAGTTGGTGATATTAAAGTTACGTTTAAAATTCACTTGACAATAGGGTCCTATACCATAGTCATATTTTAACTATCTTAAATAAGAAGACGAAAATATACATAAATTAATGAGTATTAGTGAAAAAAATTTCTTTAAATATTGGCTAGGTCACAAACTATAAGCGATTGAAGATGATTACTAATTGGGTATGACGCGTTAGGTACTAAGAATTTGATTGTTCGCCTGATTTTAAAAAGGAGATTCGCGCGTCTTTAGCGGTCACCTTTAAAAGAATATGAAATGTCATGTTGTTCCATAACCTAACAAAACATTTAACAATTTTGTGTTTGATGAATTTGTTTAATTATAACATCTCGTAATATTAACAATAATAATATATTTATAATTAAATCAATTTGTAATATAAATTAAATTAATAATAATATTAATTAAATTAATATTGAAACTTCAAAACAGCCAACACTAGCGCCATCCGTCGTCATACTTTGTGTAATAATATTGTTAAACTGTTTCAATGTTCTATAATTTATTAGGAAAAAAAATGCTTATTATTTACGTCATTTATACTTAATAATAATTTCTTCATGAATATAACGTATAAGTTTTTATATACAAACATTTCAGCTATGCAAACATGAAAAAAATTGTTCCCCTCTATAACTAACAGTTTGTCCCATTGTTTGTCGAGCACTTGTTAGTACCTCCTACGTCACGCACAAATTCTTAAACTTTAAAAATTCATATCTCGCTTATTACGTAAAATTTTTAAGTCGCGTTTGCACTAAAATTCTTATTTTATCCTGTTCTTACAGGAAAAAAAATAAAAGAAAAATGGTATAGGACCCCATTCTAACCTTATTTTTGTAACACCATACACGATATTTTCTATTTCTTTCTATTTATTTTGGGTTTCTTTGTAAACGTGATTGAGAAACGTGTCATCGTTTTATGCCGATCATTTTAGTTTTAAAAGTAAACTAGACAAATTTTGATGTGTGAATAATTCCTTACAAATTGTGCCAAAAATTGATACGCCACTGAACCGTAAATAAAATAAAAGCTCAATTACAATTATAATTTAAAAATGCAAAGGTGACCTTTAAAAGCTTGTAATAAACAAACTATGAAAACATAAAATTAAACAATAATAACTGTGTTTTTAATACACGGGAAATAATAAAATATTTGTTTGCTAAATAACATAAATTATTTATTAAGGTTGTTTATGTTGCTAAATATATCTTTCACTTTATTATTATAAAATCAAGGTTACAAAAATTTTACACAAAATCAACACTACATTCTTTCCATTATTATTGTAGAATCTTTGAATATTAGAGTCAAGGAAATGATGGATTAGCAACTTATCTTTAATTTTTTTTATTTATTTTATGGTTCAAGAACATTAGTAACAATATTTTATAATAAAATTTACATTAAAAATGAATTCAATGTTAAGTTTTTTGTTGCAAAAAGTTTGCAGTAGACAAAGACCTGAATTCTAGAAAAAGTTACACAATTTCTGTGTAAATATAAAATAAACCGTTATCTAAAAACACATTGCGAATTATAGTAAACTAAATACGTAATGTACAAATAAACTACATTTAAATTGTTTATGGCAATAGTTACTAAGCGAAATTAAATGATGAAAAACAAATATCTATTGCATTAAACATATATAGAAATGTATTTGTAAAATAAATAATACTCTATTTTTATATTAAACTACGTACATACAATGCCTTTGTTCTACGAGGAATACGCTTTATTTATTTAGAATAAACAACATGGGACATATTTTTTAGAATTTTATTTTATATATGCACAAAGTAATTCTCTTCAGCAATAATACAAAAAACTATTCTTTTCTTCCACTTCTTAAAAGATCACAACCAATTTTCTTTTAGAATACTTTCAAAATAATTTCTGGGTGACTTAAAAACTGTCAAAACAATCTCATTAATTTCTGGTGACTTAAAAACTGCCAAAGCTGTCTTTTCTAATTATTGGGGAACTTATAAACAGTCAAATTGTCCAATTAATTCTTTATTTTCACGATATTTTAAAAAATTGATTAATTAAATTCTAAACAAATTAACTTTTTCAGCTTAATTTCAAATGATAAATATACCCAAATCATTCAAGCAGCCAATGCACGTCATCACTTAGTGTAAAAACCTTAATGCATTAAAATCACTAATAGTGAAAAATCAAATAAAATTTCAATCATTTTTAACCGTCAAAAAGTGTATAGCCTTATATAATCATTATTAAGATGAATAGTAGAGTTCATTAATTATAGTATATGACATTAATAATATATAAATAATGAACATCAACGTCATATTATTCGTTTAATTGTTGCTATAGTTGGCAACATTGATAATTTGTATGTTCATACTGTCAATATTTGAAAAATATTTGTATCGTGTTTGAAACATTTTTGTGCGTTGAAAAGGCCTATTTTAATAAAGTAATGTTAAACGCAATGCAACGATGCAACGTGACCGTTAAGGCAAACACAAAATCTGTGAATCTGCCAAAGGTAGCACTTCTACTCAATCAGAAGAATTCGGTATATTTCTTTGAAATTCGGCTCACTTTTATTTATTGCCTTTATATGGCATACATAAGTATAAATAAGGTTAGTATTATAAAATAATTTAAATAGAAATGGACAGTGACGAAAATATAGTATTTATTTTGTAGATTTAACAGTTCATGAACATGTCGATAATATAGATTGCAATCTGTATAACTATTTTCATAAAGATTCTAAAACCTCTGTAAACGTAGCAGTACATAACGTTACACATCTAGTTACTAAAATTCAATTTTTATTAATGACGTGCATTGGCTGCTTGAATGATTTGGATATACCTATTTATTATTGATTGGAAATGATCTTGTTTTTGTTAGAAAATGGTTTAGATTATGTCTCGTTATTTTTATTAGTCCCGAAGCCTATGATAAACACAATTCCTTTGTTACACAGTTCATATTTCAAATGAATGTAACTGACAGTAAATGTCACTGTCAAAAAACTAATCACTTCAAATTAATAATAGTGACATTTTAAAAAGAAAATAGTAAATAAATCAATAGTTTTATGCAGTGGAACAGTTTGCATCGTTAGTAAATACGTAAGTATGTATTTTAATTAATAAAAAATGGATAGGAATGTGTGTCGAAGGATGATTGTTGCGTAACTATTATTGTGGTCCGGATGCGGTTATTCGCTACCGAAAATCAGTCACTTTAATATGTTCTTATGTATGAATGCTGTGATGATTGTGGACAAGGCGAAAGAAGAATGTTGTTAAAGAGTGAAGTGAGTCAGCTGAACTCTTCTTACTCTTATCCCTTTTCTTATTGTTACTATTGTTTCCGGGTTTTTGCTAACCCACTAAATGGAAAACGCGTGATTTTATGTATGTATGTATGTATGTATGTATGTATGTATGTAAAAATTAAATACCCGGAGGTTTTGTGTTGGCCACATCAGATTTTTGGTTAATATCTCTAAACTAATAAAAACGGATTTGTCTGATTGCTCCACATATATGTTCTTATATTTTTTAACCAATTTTAAATTTATATTTTCCACTCACCTTGTGTGTTCTCTCCAATATAATTCAAATACCGCGCCAATCTTCTCGCCAACAAACTCTTCCCTCTTCCGGGCAACCCTACTAGCGCCACCAATAATGGCGCGAATTGATTCCTCGGTTTCATCTTTCCTGTACGAAACACACACATCAACTAACTAATAACACTATGCTTTACATCATAATATAATAACACATCACTATCACTACATACAACATAGACACACACCAACACAGCGTAATTATTGCTATCGTGATAACGTCTGGAGCGTGTATTCATTTGTTTCGTCATCCAGTGATAACAAGGTCGAGATTGTCAGTTGTTTTGACAGAGTGATGTTTGATTGGTTATTGAAATTTGGAGGAAGAAGAAAAAATAAGGAAATGGATACTTTTGAAGGTTGTTTTTCAAGGATATAAGTGACGATTGAAACGTGGATTTCTTTGTTTGGGTAGTATTTACAGTTTTACGACAATAAAAAAAAAAACCTAAGAATTTTATTTATACTGGTGGTCAATGAACGTACAAACTACGCACGTTCCTAATTCTAAAGCCTGTTTGGTTTACATGCTAAGTAATCTTAACTTCTCTGTCTAAGTATTTTGTAGTGTCTATTGATGAGAACGTTAACGTATTTTTATTTTAATACTTTTATTTCTAAAAATTCACACCAAAAAGTTCATTGGAAAAGATTCTATATATCCAGTAAAATTGTAACACGAACATAATACAAGTTTTTACAAATTCCATAAAGAAGGTTCCTTGCAAAATATTCTATAAATCCAATATAATTATCACATTAATATACATAATGTATACTCATGTATAAATACTCTAAAAATGCGTACACTTACGTAACATTCTCTTTACAATCAAATAAAATTACTACCAAGTTTATATCTCTACCCATTTTTGAATTATTGCTCCAAAAATCAATATACCCCATAATATTTAGATAAAAACTTCAAAATTTAATGATGTCAGTGTCAAGTGCAAAATCAAATATGGCAAATATAAGATCAGAATGTCTGGAGTACGAGGAAGGCGAAAGAGAAGATGGAAGAACTGTATAGCAGAAGACTTGAGAGAGGAAGAACTGTGTGAAAAAGAAGAGTAAGAAACAGTGACCCCTAATAAAATTGGAGAAAGTTGAAGAAGAAAGAAGGGATTGTCAAGTACAATTTACATAATGTATGTTCATGTTATAATTTTATAAACTTTTCAAAGGAACTTTTGGTATGGAATTTGTAAAAAATAGTATGTGTTTGTGCTATAATTTTATTGGATATATAGAATCATTTCCAAGAAACTTTTTTATGGCATTTATCCATTTTCATTTCAATACTTTTATTTCTAAAAATTCACACAGTTGTTCAAATACTCTAAAAATGCGTGCACTTACGTAACATTCTCTTTATAATCAAATAATATTACTACCAAGTTTACATATCTACCCATTTTTTAGTTGTTGCCCCAAAAGTCAATATACCCCACATTTAGATAAAAACTTCAAAATTTTCAAAAATCTAATTTTTATGAATCTATATACTTCTCAATGCGCTGATTCCAAATTTTGAAACCGCAGGTCGATATCTCGTTTCGTTCTCGAGATATTTAGATTTAAAGTTTTTCTCAAAACTGCCCATTTTTGGGTAATAACCCTAAAATGGGTCGAGATATGAATTTGGCGACATCGCCATTCGATTCTACGGACAAAAATACATAAGTATACCAATTTTCATAATTTTTGTCCAACCGGTTCATTTTTTATGAATAAAAGTTTGAAAACCCTTGAAAATGGCCAAATTCTGAAAAAATCGTAAGGGGTACCCCTTACGATTTTTGCGATTTTTGGTCATTTTCAATTATTTTGCTTTAGGGATTGTATGCGGTGTTCAAAAATTCTGAAAATTGGTGTACTTATGTAATTTTGCCCGTAGAATCGAATGGTGTTGTCACCAAATTCATATCTCGGCCCATTTTTGGGTTAATACCCAAAAATGGGCAGTTTTGAGGAAAATTTTAAATCTAAATATCTCGAGAACGAAACGAGATATCGACCTGCAGTTTCAAAATTTGGAATCAGCACATTGAGAAGTATCTAAATACATAAAAATTAGATTTTTGAAAATTTTGAAGTTTTTATCTAAATATGGGGTATATTGACTTTTGAGGCAACAATTAAAAAATGGATAGAGATATAAACTTGGTAGTAATATTATTTGATTGTAAAGAGAATGTTACGTAAGTGCACGCATTTTTAGAGTATTTATATATGAGTATACATAATTTATATTCATGTTATAATTTTATTTGATTTATAGAATCTGTAAAAAATTGTATTATGTTCGTGTTACAATTTCACTGGATATATAGAATCTTTTCCAATGAACTTTTGGTATGGGATTTGTACAAAATACATCAAATTAACGGAAGGTCTTATGCTGGCCACAACAGATTTTTTTCTTTGTTTTTGCAAAATGAGAAAATAAGTGAAGTAAATTTAAATGCAACAATTTATTTTATAATGAAATATATTATTACAATTTCAATATACATTATTTTGTAATTTGCTCAACATTTATTCGTAAGCCTGTAAACCACTGTTTGTTTACTTCTGGTATACCCATATTAGCTACGTCACAAAGCAAATTTAAAATTCGGACCTTAATATCTCGTTTATTTAGAGGAATTTCTAACTCGGACTTTTATGTGTGGTCTTATATTTTTATGTACAAGAAAAAAATAAAAAAAATCATAGAATGACATCAACTTTTCTAGTGATTTTAAAAAAAATGTTTTTTGTAAATTTAAGATTAAGAAAGTTGTTATCAATATATCGGAAACCGCCATCTTGAATTTTTTTATGTAATTTTTAAGTTTATCTCATTGAAGCAAGTAACTATCATCTTAAACATACTTTTCATATCTTTATCTTTTATTGTTATACGAGTACAAATTTAATAAAAGAAATTGCAGCTGGTGTTATTATTTCATGCGAAACATTTTTTGTTGATTTGAAATGTAAAAATAGCACTAACATCCGTTTGAATTTAAGTGCTTCGTATATAAATATGATAAAAAAAATATTGTATAGCTAAATAAAATAATACAAAACAGTTTATATATACAAATGTTTCAATATAAAACGAATTTTGTAATTTGTAATACCGTGAGTATTTTTTAACGTGAAACACTGGGTTTATCATATCTATGGTTACGACTAGATATTTGATTGACAGCAATGTATTTGCCCGTTCCATTTAAAATGAAACAGGGAACGAATCTGACAGAAGTATTATATTTAAATATTGTAAGAAATTTAGCGGAGTCAGAAAACCACTGGAGAGCACTCAACATATTTCGGGCACAAGGTGCACACAGTATTTTTTCTACATCTGAATTTAATTTTTAGAAAACAGGTATAATTATTACCTTCCGTCACCTTTAGGTAAGGAAGGTATTGTCTTTGGTCAAAAAATTCGGTGGTGAGTTTTTAATGAATAAGCACGTTTTAGGGTCCCTACAATATGAATATACTATTTTTAAGATGATGTCTGTATGTATGTGTGTGTGTGTGTGTGTGTGTATGTGTGTGTGTGTGTGTATGTGTGTCCGTGTGTGTGCGTGTGTGTGTATGTGTGTCCGTGTGTGACAAATTTTTCTCCGACGATAACTCCAATACTACAATTCTAAAAATTATAATTCTTTCGTATTCCTCTTGTGTACATCCATAAGAAGAGTTGATTAGATTTTGGTTATAATTGATCCACCGGAAGTACCCTTATTTGAAGTTTTTAACAGTTTTTCTTAAAAAAACGCAGTTAAATATTATTTTTCGACAATTTATTATTACATATATTAAAGAAAATACTCTTCTCTATATGGTTTGATTATTCATTTTCCTTCATATTCAATAGATGTAGAGTTAAAGCATTATAAAGAAATTAATTTTCAAAAATTAGTGAGCTTTGGTATTTATCATGGAAACAGCTGACATAATTATTCAAAAAAATTTAATTGACAGATGTCAGTTGCAAGTGCGAAACCAAATATGGAAAAAAGTATAGGATCTAAAATTGGTATGTCATAGTGTTGCTCGCAAGTGACACGCAGAGAAAGGCCAAAGAGAAGATGGAAGGACATTACTTAGTGTAGTTTATGTTATAATTTTATTGGATTTATAGAACCTTTTCAAATGAACTTTTGGTATGAAATTTGTAAAAAATAGTATGTGTTTTTACATGATATTATATAGAATCTGTTCCAAGAACCTTTTGGTATAAGATTTGTACAAAATACATGGAATTGACGGAAGGTCTTGTGCTGGCCACAACAGATTTTTTAAACAAAATTAACCTCTAATGACATCTTGTTAATATGACAGATAACCGTTGAATTTTCCTATAAGTTATGATTTGACATTTGATTGACAGCAATGTATTTGTCTGTCTCATTTAAAATGACACATGGGGAATGAATTTGACAGAAGTATTATATTTAAATATTGTAAGAAATTTAGCCGAGTCAGAAAACCACTCGGGCACAAGGTGCACACTATATTTTTTCTACAACTAATTTTAATTTAGAATGCAGGTATAATTATTTAAACAAATTAACCTCTATTGACGTCTTATCAAATGTCAAATTCGTTCCCTATGTTTCATTTCAAATGGAACGGGCAATTACATTGCTGTCAATCAAATGTCAAGTCGTAACCATGGATATGACAAACCCAATGTTTCACGTTAAAAATACTCTCGGTATATGGTTTTCCATTCGATTATACCTAAACCACAATCACCACAACTTTATCGAAAAGATAATATTAATTAAAATTACATTTAATTTATTATAGCAATAATCTAATAAAAAAGATAACACAAAAGAAGAATTAATTTTCTTTTACGAAATGTTTCAAAAATAAAATCCAAATTTTTCCATAATTAAATCCTTCCTGGAAACGGTAAATAACTTACAAAATTATAACCCTTATCATCAAAAACACATTTGCAATTAAGATAAAAATATATCTGTATCCGTAAAGATGAATTTACAAATTTTTATCTTTTTATGAAACATTGTCTAAATTGAAAGCAATTTGTAGTTCTGGAAAGTCTTAATTGTTATTCCTCAAGCCGTAATGATTTTTTAATATTCTATGACGCAGATATTAAGCACATTTTGTTCCCAAACAGTGTAGGTCGTTTATATTTAGAAACACATAATTCTATTATAATATTCTACAATGTCGTTAATAGGGCTGTTGCAAGAAATTTTATATGACTTCAAAATACTAAATTTTAAAAGATATTGTTCTTTAAAGAGCCTCAAATTTGAAAATATCACGAAATATCCACTAGATATTTTACAATTAAATATTGAAATTTGTGTAATATTTTTAAAGTCACGTTATAAGAAACAGAATGTGACGTCAGATTATATACAGTTTAACATGTGACAAACTATCGCCTACTTTTATTCATATAAATAACGTACACTGTATTACTTGTATGTACTCTGACGTCACAGAAGTGGGGGGGTTGGTTCTCATTTAAGGTCCTTAGAATCCGATTATAACATTTTTAAAATGGTGTCTGTCTGTGTGTGGATGTGTGTGTGTGTGTATGTCTGGATGTTGTAGACACGATTCCTCAAAAACTATAAGAATTAAGAACTGTTTAACTATGGATTCCTCAATCTGCCATTCCTGGGAAGGGATGAAAAGGTTTTGGTAACAATTGAACAACCGGAAGTAGTAGTTTCTGAGAAAAATTCCTCTAAATATAATTTTTTGAAAATTTTTGTTCTTAAATATTGAAGAACATAGAATTCTCCATCTAATACACTTAAAATTTTTATTATATCTTGAATAGATTTAAAGATAAAGACACTATAATATATGGAGTAATTTAATCGCAGAGGCTAAGGCACTAAGGAAACCAGTTGACAAATTCCAATGTTTATAACATAGTTTTTAAATGACACGTATTAGTGTCAAAAATCAACAGTTTTAGTGACATTCTGATGGCTTTTTCTGGGAAGTATATTTAATCTTTCTTATTGTTTTATTAATTAAATATTTGAAATTATAGGTAAAATACATATATCCATCAGAAATACCGCCAATCTGATTAATGAATTGGAAGAATCTCTGAAATTTAGAAACTTCCTCATACAATGAAAAATAGAAAATTAGAATTATATGTGTGCAGAAGACATGTTAAATACAATAAAAAACAGTATTTTGGTAAAATTCTGTAATATTTTGTTATAAAACGACGGTTCGAAAAGGAAGTGCAATACAATACTTATATAGCCTAATATGGAAATGGCGAGAGGTCTTGTGCTGGCCACAACACATTTTTATTTAATTATTTAGGAAAATATCAATAAATTATTATTATTTTTGTTATTACTGTGATAAATATTGTATAAACTTTAAATTAAATACTTTAAAAAATGTGAAATCGGTTCATTATTAAAAACAAAATATGTGTTTATTATATTTAAAGTTACAGTTCAATGCCTATTATAGAATAAACATGTGATAGCTTATCATTTTGTAGCGATAACAAACACAAGCTATAATAATTTTTTTAGTTTAATATTTAAAGTAGAGTATGAAACAAATATTGTCAGAAAATGAGGTTTTCATTGAAAAATAGAATTTTGCGGAAGTTAAATAGTGAAAAATGGTAAGAATAAATTATTTTTGTTATTGTTTTGATTGTGTCATTGTTTGTAAATAATTTTTGTTTTGTTATTATTACGAAAATAATGACAGGTCAATAAACAAAATTTTGATAATTTTTCATATTATTTTTGTTTGTTAACGAGATAATGTCTAAATATTATTATTTACATTTAAAATGACCTTGAAAAGGTAACTAGGTTACTTTAAAATTGATTTTGTCCTGCCCTTCCGTAACAATTCCAGAAAACCCTAACCTAACCCTACAAAACAAACGATGCACACTACGCTCACATTTGAAAGGTTTAACAGAAAAATTTGCGCAGTTACCAGAATGATCTACAATGTCTAGCATGTTATCTACCTAGCCATGAAATAAAAGACGAGTAATGGCATCCTCTACTATCACGATTTAAAATATACTTGCCATTATTTTTGAGATTCTGAATGATACGTGTTTCAACAAATATCCGCTAGATGCGCTACGTGACAATGACCCTATTTTACCCTATTTTTATAAACAAAATAAAAGAAAAGAATAAATATTATCAGGTGTCAAAATGACAACTTCAAATTTCAAAATTTGTATTTGTTTTGATCCAGATTTAAAATAACAGAGGTTTGTAAAATGTAAATAAATACCTCATGTTATAAACATTTTGGGTGAGAATAATACTACCTTTCTTAGTTTATGTTCTGTATTTTTTATTAAAACCCAACGTTTTGGCACCATAAACTGGTGACTTCTTCAGGGGAAATTGACATAAATATGTGAAAAAAAGCAAAAAACAACAAGTAACCAAGGTAACATGAAAATTACGTAAATATTACCTTTTTACCTTCCGTCACCTTTAGGTAAGGGAGGTATTGTCTTTGGTCAAAATTAATGAATAAGCACGTTTTAAGGTCCCTACAATACGATTTTATTAGTTTTACGATGATGTCTGGATGTGTGTGTGTGTGTGTCTGTGTGTGTGTCCGTGTGTGTGTGTGTGTGTGTCTGTGTGTGTGTCCGTGTGTGTGTGTGTGTGTGTGTCTGTGTGTGTGTCTGTGTGTGTGTCTGTGTGTGTGTCCGTGTGTGTGTGTGTGTGTGTGTGTGTGTGTGTGTGTGTCCGTGTGTTTGTGTGTGTGTGACAAATTTTCCTCTGACGATAACTCCAAAACTACAATTCTAAAAATTATGATTCTTTCGTATTCCTCTTCCTTACAACCCTATGAAGAGCTGATTAGATTTCGGTTATAATTGGTCTACCGGAAGTTCCCTTATTTGAAGTTCTTAACAGTTTTTCTTGAAAATCGCAGTTAAATATAATTTTCGACATTTTATGTGGTTATCAATAGAAAGAATATCTTATTCTCTATACGGTTCGATTATACATTTTCCTTCATATTCAATAGATATAGAGTTATAGAGAGATTAACTTTCGAAACTCAGTCAGCTTTGCAAAAATTATGAAAACAACAGATATATTCAAAAAAATCTAATTGACAGATGTCAGTGGCAAGTGCAAAACCAAAGTGGAAAGTATATGATCTGAAAGTGATATAAGAGAGTGTCCCTCGCCAGTGACTTGTATTTGCGGCCTCGGCTCAAGATAGGAACTTATAATGCCAGAAGTACGAGAAAGGCAAAAGAGAAGATGGAAGGACTGTACAGCAGAAGATTTGAGAGAGGAAGAACTGTGTCATGAAGGTGCTTTGGACAGGAATGAGTAGAAGAGAAGAGTAAGAAACAGCGACTTCTAATAAAATAGGGAAAAGTTGAAGCAGGAGAAGTGTTAAATGCAATACATAATGTACGTTCGTATTCGTATTAAAATTTTATTAGATTTTAGAATCTTTTCAAAGGAACTTTCAGTATGGATATGTAAAAAATAGTGTGTTCTTGTTACAATTATACAGGATATATAGAATCTTTTTCAAGGAACTTTGGGTATAGGATATGTACAAAATACATCGAATTGACGGAAGGTTTTGTGCTGGCCACAACAGATTTTTTATCTATACAATTTACTAGACAATATATGCATGCTAGCCAATAACTTGGACGGTGAACATACATCTTCTCAGGAAAACTCTCCCTTTGCCAGAGGAAAAACCGTCCCAAAAACTGGCAGAGAAGTGATCTGTATAACTCAGAGACGCTTGATCGGTAGCGAAATACCGCAGCCGTACTCTTTATTAACAGATAATAAAGAGTACGGCAAAAATATCACTTGCCAGCTGTCAAGTTTCAAATAAAATCTACAGAATTAAATGATATTTAACTATATTGCGATGTAATTTATAATACAGAGTGTTAGAAAAAAAGACCCAATTCGGAGTAGGCTATGAACAAAAAAACGTATGTCTTAAATTTAATTAGGTAAATGTCAATTTGACACAAGATTTGCATTACATATTGTCAAATATGTTATCCAAACAACATCTTCTTTAAATAAAATATCTGTTTCCTTCTTTATTATCTTTTCTTCTTAAAATTACATTTCAATTTTGACATCTTGACTTTTGAATTGAATAACGATGAGACATACGTTTCTCTGTTCACAGCTTACTTCGAATTGTGGTTTTTTTTACTCTGTATTCAGGGACTCGTACATTTTACAGATAAAAATCTTTTTAATATTGACAAAGTTTGGTTTCACTGATTTAAATTATTTATTTAATGCATGTAAAAACGGTCGGCTCTCAAGCACCATCTGCTGATAAATAACTGTTTAAAATGACAGTGCAAATTTTGTTTTCTTCATGGCTAAATTGTGTGAAATTAATTCAAAAAATATAAAAGCAAAACAAAAAGATTACACAAACATATGTTCAATTTTGTTTAATAATTGTTTTGTTGTTTCCACATTTCTTATGTTTCCAATAATACCTACTCTAAATATATCTATGTACATATATGATTAACTTATGAAATTTGAGCGCACTATACTATAAACAATGTCTGCTACGATTTTCTATTATTTACCTTCTTTCTCCTCGCAAATCGTCAAATGTGTAGCCGATAACATATTCAGGATCTTCTTCAAAACGCTCACACTGAACTCCGAAATCACTTTCCGTAAATTTAGGTTAAATGTTTGGCACTTCAACAACAGCAAGTTACAAAGGAATGACCACAAATGTAAAACGGAATGATACAAATAGTCAAAACTGAATTTAATACTAAATATAGTCCGAAAAATGGTCGGAAGAGGTATGTCGAATAAATTTCCTGACATCTATCCGCATGCCAACACGGGCTCTCACTTCTGTAGCCAGATTGTCTTATTTTCAACACCCGAAAACTCTCAAAAGCTGGGTTAGGGGTGATAACCTCACTTTTTACAATGCACAAACTTTTCACTGGTACTTTATCACAAATATTAACAAACAATGTTGATTATTTTGTGTGAGAAATAAAAACAAAATTCATGTTCGTTCTGTAACGGTGCGTTGCAGAATGTTTACAAATTTGAACGCTTGCCCGTTTTATGTGGATCGATGAGCACACAGCGGCGTCCTACTTAATTTTTGAAAGGGGTCATGAACTTTTGACGAAAATTGTGACATAAGTGACATATTTTCATCTAGATAGTGGACTTTGGACTTTGAATTTTAAACCTACTCTATAACACTGGTTAATTTATAATAAGCAGTTAAAAATTTTCGCCAATTTAATATATTTTAGTTGTCAAATCTATATTTATTAACAATCAACTTTTTCTACGAATAATCACTCAAGAAAAGTATTCAAATTCGAAAATATGTTGCTTGCATTGTCAAAATTAAATGTCAAAAACAATCACAATAATCTATTAATATTACTGTACTCAAACACTAAATAAGTGCGAGAAATAGATAATTCCTGTTTTAAAAAATCTTTGTAATTTTGAGTATGAAGATTCCGGGTCCATTAACAAATGTAGAACAAAGAAAGCAGATAACCGAGACACCATAAAGGAAAGTTTTAAGTAACAATAAAGAACCTAAAAATAACTGTATCCATAAAATTGATAACGCACAGACCGAAAATATGTATTTTTTATTGTTATAATAGTTAAAAACTAATATTTTCTTTACGTAAATCGGAGACACAAAGGTCGTAAGGTACGAAGGCCGGTCATTCCCATCTACAAATAAAATACGTGTTCCATATAAGTTATTTCTAGACTCAAAATATCGTGCAATACTCAGAACTAGATTTGGTGTTCATTTATTTCGTATTTAAACAAAAGCTAAATACCAATTATTTACAAGGGTGAAGAAACAAAAGTAGAGCAATTGTTTTTTTTTTGTCAAGTTACTGGGTAATTTATTTGTTTACTTACTACGTTTTGTTCAAATTAAAAGAGCATTCACCTTTGGCCAATTAGCCATAAGTAAATATTGTTTTTATTGTATGTAACCTGTCTTCTGCACACATACAATTCTAATTATATCTATTTTTCATTGTATGAGGAAGTTCCTAAATGTCAGATATTCTTCCAATTCATTAACAAGATTGGCGGTATTTCTGATGGATATATGCATTTTACCTACAATTTTAAATATTTAATTAATAAAACAATAAGAAAGATTAAATGTACATCCCAGAAAAAGCTTTCAGAATGTCACTAAAACTGTTGATTTTTGACACTGACATATGTCATTTACAAACTATGTTATAAACATTGGATTTTTTCAACTGTTTTCCTTAGTGCCTTAGCCTCTGCGATTAGATTATTCTATATATTGCAGTGCTTTTATCTCTAAATCTATATAAGATTTAATAAAATATTTAAATGTATCAGATGTAGAATTTTATGTTCTTCAATAATAATAATAATAATAATAATAATAATAATAATAATAATAATAATAATAACAGAAATTTTCAAAAAATAATATTTAGAAGATTTTCTTAAAGAAACAATTACTTCCGATTGTCCAATTATTACCAAAATCTAATCAGCTCTTCCCAGGAAAGTCAGATTGGGGAAACTACAGTTAAATATTTTTTTCTACTCCCATGAGTGAAGTGAGTACTTCACGTATCAATTTTTATGTGTGAAGTTTGATTTTCTGCACACTGTGCGTGAAGTAGCACTTCATTATTTTAAATATTACAAACTGAATTTTATTTTAATAAAACAAAGCTGTTAAACACCCGTAACGTTGGTAACCATGGTTACACAAGTCGATAATACAGAGGCTTTACGTTAAAAGAATGACAATGTGAAGAAAAAATATATTTTATTGCAAGGTCGTAGAAAAAGTATAGTATGGAACACGTGTGTAAAGCCTATTTTACATTCGGGTGGTCTCCACCCTCATGTAAAAATTTCAGCTTCACACACTTGCCACATAATATACTATTTAAGTCTTATAGTATTTGAGAAACCGTGGTTCCAACATTCACACACGCACACATACACACATACACAGGGACATCGTCGTAAAAATGTTAAATTCGGATTCTGGGGACATCAAAACGTGCTTATTCACTAAAATCTCTATATGCGGTTTTAGCGATTTTACCTCCCTTACCGGTAGCGGGAGGTAAAAATATAAGCACATCTAAGATGACCTCTGAAAGGTAAACAAAAAGTCTCAATTAATCGAAATCGTAACTCTTATGTAGGATCCCATTAGAATAGAAAATATGAAGATACGCATAAAATAACACTAAACAGCATTTCAGAGTTCAGCGAATTCGTTCTGTGCAGTTTGAAACAAGGAAACTTTAGATCTTTATACTGTTCTGTGGAAATAAGAATATTTGCTCTGCACCTGCTAAATTTAACAAAGTATAAAGTCCGAAAATGAAAGACCAAATGACGCCCAAACTAAAATTAAAATACAAGTGCCGCCAAAATCAGCAGCCATAGTGAAATTAATGTTGTACTTGTACACGTCAAGGAAATCACTTTAAAAAATATATTTCAAGAAAGGGAGGTGTGTCCTATATTGTATTTATAGAGATTTTCGAGAAATATTAAGTTTTTTATTATGTTTCTGAATGGTCTTCAAAGAAACATAAAATTGTAACACGAACATATTCTATTTTCTACAAATTGCATACCGAAAGTTCCTTGGAAAGATTCTATAAATCAAATAAAATTATAACACGAACATAAGCTATGTAAATTTCGATTAGATTACTCTATAAATTATAATGTCTTTATCTCTAAATATATACAAGATACAATAAAAATTTTAAGTGTATTAGATGGAGAATTTTATTTTCTTCAATATTTAATAAAAAAAATCTGTTGTGGCCAGCACAAAACCATACGTCAATTCGATGTATTTTGTACAAATCCTATACCAGAAGTTTCTTGAAAAAGATTTTATATATCCTGTAAACTATAATACGAACACAGTATTTTTTACAAATTCCATATTGCAAGTTCCTTTGAAAAGATTCTGCAAATCCAATAAAATTATAACTCGGACGACCATTATGTAAATTGCACTTGACATTTCCTCATTCCTATCCAACGCATCTTCTTCACACAGTTATTCCTCTCTCAAATCTTCTGCTACACGGTCCTTCCATCTTCTCTTTGGCCTTCCTCGTACTCCTGGCATTAAAACTGTAAGTCACTTGCTAGGGACACTCTATCACTTTTGTTACTTTCTGATCCTATACTTTGGTTTTGCACTTGACACTGACATCTGTCAATTAGAATTTTTTGAATATATCTGCTGTTTCCATAATTTTTACATAGCTGACAGATTTTTGAAAGTTAACCTCTCTTAATCTCTCTATAACTCTATATCTATTGAATATGAAGGAAAAAGTATAATCAAATCGTATCGAGAATAAGATTTTCTTTTATATTAATGATCATAAAATGTCGGAAATTGATATTTAAGTACGTTTTTGCCAGAAAAACTGTTAAGAACTTCAAATAAGGGTACTTCCGGTTGACTTCATATGGTAGTAAAGAAGAGGAATACGAAAGAATCATAATTTTTAGAATTGTAGTTTTGGAGTTATCGTCGGAGAAAAATTTACCACACACACATACACACACACACACACACACACACACACACGCGCATACATACATACATACATACATAGACATCAATGTAAAATTAGTAAAATCGTATTCTAGGGATCTTACATCGTACTTGTTCATTAAAAACTCACCACCGAATTTTTTGACCAAAGACAATACCTCCCTTACCTAAAGGTGACGGAAGGTAAAAACTCCCAAAAAATTATATTTAGAAGAATTTTTCTAAGAAACTACTACTTCCGGTTGTTCAATTGTTACCAAAACCTTTTCAGCTCTTCCCAGGAATGTCAGATTGAGGAAACTGCAGTTAAATATTTTTTAAGTCTTATAGTTTTTGAGGAATCGTGTCTAGAATATCCAGACATACATACACACACACATCATTTTAAAAATGTTATAATTGGATTCTAGGGATCTTAAATCGTGCTTATTCAATAAAATCTGGATATTCGAATTTTAGCATGAATCCAATACCTCTCTTAGCGAGAGGTAAAAAGTTACCAATAGTGAGCGTGGTTATTGAAACACTCTGTATTTTTATTCATTAAAAATGTATGATACTCGTAATGTTTTACAATAAAAACTATTTAAAAATTTAAATATTGTCGTATGGTGTATAATAAATTTTTGGAAACCATGTGAAATCAATTTTAAACCTTTAATTTTGAAAATATTTCATTTCACGGTCATCCCCACTTTGTCTAACTATAGCACAAAGTGGGCGTGAACGTATATTCCAAAGGTCACTTTATTTTAAAAATATAATATATTATCTATTCAATGTATAGTTAAAAACATTACATACGTAAATGTAAACATCAAATATTATAAATCATAATTGTTAAAAACATATTTTTGCCTTCAAACTTTTTTGTTTATAAACATATGTTGTGAAATTTTGCTTTCTAGTGTTGCCTGCCTGCGCGCGTATTGATTGGCAACAACCGGAAATGAGTCAAGGACTCGAAAATCACGATTTCAAAAAGTTATGTCAAAATTTCATTGTTTACCGCGGACAGCTGACTTTGACAGCTAACCAAACACAAAAATCATTAACCGTCATTTAAAATGCGTTAGTTTATACATCTACAAGTGTCAGTTCTGTTACTCGCAGCTGGGGGCAGAGACTCTTGGAGAACATGGACAGCCCCACGAAGCAGAAGGCGCAAGAACTCGCTCTGGATTTGGAAAACTGGATGTCCAATTTACCTACACAACTCAGGTCTATTCCTCTTATTCATCTCGCCATACCGGGTAAGTTGGCTTTGGAAACAAAAGTTTTGGGCGTGACACTTTGCAGATGTTTTAGCTTCATTTTTTATCATATTGTTGCAAATTTGAATACTGTTCATATGTTATATTTTTTCTAAGTGTAGATGTTTGATTTAAATATTTAATGAAGTATTGCTATATTTTTTTTTATAATTACGTATATTTCATTATTAAAACGTGGAATATTGTTTAGAAATAATAGAAAGTTATAAAATACTGTATGTGTAATTTTGTAAATCAAAGCGCCATATCAAATTACAAAAAAAATGAAACTGAATCAATTGTAACTTGATATATACGATTCGATTGTATGATTCATTTTGTAGTTTTGGAAAATTCGGCAAATAACTAGAAAAAATTTTGATTTCAACTCTTTAAAACGATTTTTTCTTAATACTTTTATCTTATAATAAGTAGAGAATATTTGTCTTATTCTGAATTGTATTTTTATTTATATTGTATGATACTAAAAATAAACAAATAATTTTGTTAAATATTGATCGAACATTAAATATATTTACATTTGTACTGAAATTTATTTTAATATATTCTTCAGTTTCTAATATTAGAAATGAATAATCTATTTTTATTTTTCAATATTACAAAATGCGCATAGTGAAACAGTATTTCTATTGATTAAAATCGGAAAACGCACCGTAGCGATTTCAATTTCAATATTAATTAATATTGTCTCCCCTAATTATTTTTTTAAAAAACAATTAAATAATTTTTGTAGAGAAAAAATTCTATATCTTAATTCACCAATTAGCCGGAACAGGAAATCAAAGAAATTTACCTATTATATGAATCAAATCAGTGGTGCTATGGAAAAATAAATGAATGCACTCACTGATGGCTACTATCTTTATTTCACATGTTGTATTTGATGTTTAGGGCAAATATTGTAGTAGATATTTTAAGGATTTTATAAAAATGTTTTATTTTCGAAAATCGATGGAGCGGTTATCAAATAATCATGTTTTGAAATTTTTGATCGATTGCTTCGTCATTTGAAAAAATAAAAAATAATTGTAAATGCCAAATGTTTTAGAGAGCCGAAAGGTAATTTTGAAAAAAAAATTGCAATAGTCCTTAAAATAAGGGATATGACGTTTTTGCGAAAAAAAGAACTACAATAACTACGAACCGGGGCACCAAATTAGAAATTGGAACTAAGAAAAGTTGTTTGTTTTAACGAGTTCTTACTATCATTTTCGGGTGTAACGACTTTGTATTAACACCCATTTTTTGGACTGTTTAGATTGGTGTATAATAATGAATGCAGTCTCATTTGTAGTTACAAACCGGCGGATCTCTACCATTATAAAAAAAACCTACTACATAATACTTCAAAACGCTTAAATTCAACTGCCCACTTTTTACTTGTTTTTCGGTATGGATTTAGATATAGAAAATTATATATATATACAGGATGGTTGATTTTTCATTGTCCAGCTTATATCTTCTGAAATATTAAAGATACAAAAAAATTAAATTATTAAATACAAAAGTTATTTAATATAACCTGATCTATAATTTAGCATAAACAATTTTTTTCCAAGGCCTACCAATTTTTTGGAAAAGCGTTTAACTTTAATTTTTTAAATGGAACAGCCTATATATTTTAACAGAATAAGATTCTTAATAAATTTCTCTTTACAATGATGTGTAACAAGTAAGAATTTACCTTTAAATTATGTCCTATAAAGCAAATAGAAATACGATAAAAGTAAGCTATGATATTCTATTGTTTATACCTGTAACTTCTGTCACACATGAACATTAGCTACGTAGGGTTTTCTTTTGAATAAAATTATGTCTAATAAAGCAAGTAATAGAATTACTAACTGATGATTTACAAAATTATTAATACTTTTATTGTTTTATTTATGACAGATGTTACTGGTATAAACAATAGAATATCACAGCCTACTTTTACCGTATTTCTATTTGCTTTACTTACTTACTTAATCCTGCACCTTTCTACCCTCACGGGTGTAAGGCGTTCCCCCGGCCTGCGGGGGAGGGGGTTGAGTTCTGATTGGTTGGTCTTCTCCATATTTCTTTCCACTCTGCTCTATCTTGTGTTGCTGTCTTCGTTTCTTCCCAAGTTAGACCTCTTCTTTGCGCTGCCTCCTTTACTTCTTCCAGCCACGTTCTTCTTGGTCGTCCTCGTGGTTTCTTTCTTCCAATTTTTGCTTCAAACACTTTTTTAACTATTCTCTCCTCTCCCATCCTTTCTACATGCCCATACCATCTCATCTGTCCTTCTGCTATCTTATCTTCTATTGCTTTTACTTTTAAGTTTTGTCTGTAGGTTGTGTTTTCAATTCTGTCCAGTCTTGTTTTCCCCTCTATTTTTCTCAAGAATCTCATTTCGGTAGCCGTAATTTTTTCTTTTTGTCTTTGCGTTAATGTCCATGTTTCAGCTCCGTGTATGAGTATAGGTGTCACTACTTTCTTAAATATTTGTACCCTGGTCTCTTTCGGTATTTCTTTCTTTCCTAAGAAGCTGTGTTTGATGCTATTGAATATTTTGCCTCCTGTTGTTCTTCTTTCTTTTATTTCTTCATCAAATCTTCCATCTTCTGAGATCATTGCCCCCAGGTATTTAAATTTTTGGACTTGCTGTAGATTTTCATTTTTTAGTTGTATCGTGTGGTGTTGTTCATTTCTTCCTAGTATCATGGTTTTCGTTTTTTCTTTATTGATCTTCTATTTGCTTTATTAGACATAATTTAAAGGTAAACCCATACTTGTTATACATCATTGTAAAGAGAAATTTATTTAGAATTTTATTCCGTAAAAATATACAGGGTGTTCCATTTAAAAAATCAAAGTTAAACGCTTTTCCAAAAAATTGGTAGGCCTTGGAAAAAAATTGTTTATTCTAAATTATAGACCAGGTTGTATCAAATAACTTTTCTATATATCTTTTTCTTGTATCTTTAATATTTCAGAAGATATAAGCTGGACTATGAAAAATCAACCATCCTGTATATCATATTTAAAAAAATCTGATGTGGCCAACACAAAACCTCCCGCTATTTAATTTTTATTAATTTAAATACATACCTACCTACGTATTTACTAACGCTGCAAACTGTTCCATTGCAGAAAACTATTGCTTTATTTACTATTTTCTTTTTAAAATGTCACTATTATTAATTTGAAGTGATAAGTTTTCTGACAGTGACATTTACTGTCAGTTACATTCATTTGAAAAATAAATTGTGGTAACAAAGGAATAGTTTTTATCTTAGGCATCGTGACTGATAAAAAAAATTATTTTTAAATTTATCTGCAAAATATATAGAAAAAGTATTAATGTATTCCTGTACAAAATTCAATAATCTTTAATATTCATAAGACATAAAATTCGAAAAAATGGCATTTAATGGTATTTTTTGAAGAAAAACCATTATGAGCTTCAAGTAAAGTACCATTTCCGTTTATCTGATTTACACCAAAATCTAATGGCTTCTATTCCTATTAGAATAGGGTAGAAATACAAGGTTTCAGAATTTTGTGAATGACAGTATTTGAGTTAGACAAACAAAATTCGTATACATACACACACACACACACACACACACACACACACACATACATACACACGTACAGACATCATCGTGAAAATGTTAAAAATGGATTCTAGGGACCTTAAAACGTGGTGATTTACAAAAATCTCGATATTAGATTCTTAGCACGATCCCTATACCTCCCTTACCAAGGGTAGCGGGAGGTAAAAATAATTGCTGCTGCAATGGCAGTCTGCTAAACAAGTAATAAAGGAAAAAACTTGTGACATTTCTATTGAATTCGTCACTAAACAAAGAAGGTGGAAATGTAAATCTAGTAATTCTGTGACGTCATTATCTACCGTGAGTATTTTTTAACGTGAAACATTGGGTTTGTCATATCCATAGTTACGATTCGACTTTTGATTGACAGCAATGTATTTGCGTGTCCCACTTAAAATGAAACATAGGGAACGAATTTGACAGATGTATTATAATTTAAATATTGTAAGAAATTTACCCAAGTCAGAAAACCACTCAAGAGCACTAAACATATTTCGGGCACAAGGTGCACACAATATTTTTTCTACAACTAAATTTAATTTTTAGAAAACAGGTATAATTGTTTAAACAAAATTAACCTCTAATGACATCATGTCAATATGACAGATAACCGCTATAAGTTACGTCTTGACATTTGATTGACAGCTATGTATTTACCTGTCTCTTTTATAACATAGGGAATGAATTTGACAGAAGTATTATATTTAAGTATTGTCAGAAAATCACTCGGGAACAAGGTGCACACAATATTTTTCTACAACTAAATTTAATTTAGAAAACAGGTAGAATTATTTAAACAAAACGTCCACTGACGTTTTGTCAAATGTCAAATTCGTCCCCTATGTTTCATTTTAAATGGGACGGGCAAATACATTGCTGTCAATCAAATGTCAAGTCGTAACCATGGATGACAAATCCAATGTTTCACGTTAAAAAATACTCACGGTAGATGCAAACTTTGTAGACGTGACTACTCTGTATAAAAACTTCATCCACCAACATTTTGTATTTAGTCACCTACACATTCCTTTCAAAAAGAGAACAATATTTGAAAATTTATTCTTCACCTCACTATCAATTTCTTGTAGGTTCCCACGACAGCATGACATTCAGCATAACCCGCAAATCAGCCCTGTCCCCGGACGCCGAACCCTTCCTCCAGCGGCTTCGCTTCCTGGGGAGCATGCTGGGGTTCGTGATGAGCCGCTGGTCGGCCACTCAACAGCTGGATGCTGCAGCTCAACTCCAAGCCGGAATCCGGTACTTCGATCTTCGGATAGCGACTAGAGTAGGCACGGAAGATTTGTATTTTGTACATGGGTTGTATGCGGATGATGTCAGAGTGCCGCTTGGGGAAGTGCAAGGGTTCTTGGAGACACATCCTAGAGAGGTGAGGAGATTCATAAACACTGATTTCTATTCATATCTGGATGGCGTACAAAGGCCAGGTTAAATACAGCGTTTTGTGACTATTTGAACGCCGCCATGTTGGAGGCTAACCTTTGTAACCAGTGTTGCCATTTTTAGTACAAATGTACTAGATTTAGTACAATAGAAATTATTTTAGTACACTAGTACCTCTTTAAGAAATCTAGTACAATTTGTAAATTTGGCAAGTTAAGACATTTTTATTATCATTATTAAAAATAAAATACATTCGACATCGAATTTCGCGAGATAATTCAGTTTGAAGGAAGTGACAGTTTTAAATAGTAGATTGCAGCACCACAAGTAGGTGGGAGGTGAAACTGTGTTGGTAATAATTTTAAAATTCGCTGTTCCTTTATTCAAGGTATTGGAAACCAAAAAAACCCTAGATTTAGTTAGTTACTATTACAATTTCTAATATTTTGAGTATTAAAGAATACTTATCCAATGCAAAAAAAAAATTGAAAATATTAATATTTATGTTTAAAAATGATAAAGGCTGTTTTATTTATTTAGGATATAAATAAATGTTTTTTTTTTTATTTTTTATTTATTTTTGTAATAGCAGATATGTTTATTGTTTCCAATAAAAATATAAGTTTTTTTGACATTTTTCTTTAAAATTTTTAAATTTCCCGCGTCGGTACACTTGAACCCAATCTATAGTACAATTTTAAACTGTCATCTAGTAAAATTTTTGAACACCTGGCGGCAACACTGTTTGTAACTACTTTAAAGTTAAAAGTTACGTGATCTTATAGGAAATTTTCCAACAAATTTGATGGTGTTATTCACAATGTTCTGTCTCATTGCGAACATTTGAAAATTCATATTTCTCAAAAGAATCATCTCAATTAAATGTCTTCACAAATTTTAACTTTAACTTCTCATATCTTTATTCGCGAGTGAAGAAGAGGAGGAGCTTAGCGCGTGACGTAACAATATGGCCGGTTTAAGGTAAATACTTCGTTTCCCGCAACTGTATTCTTATACACTGCGGCGTTTGAAATACAAAGTAATATTAATGTTATAGTTAATATTAAATAAAAATAATGTTTCTAGTATGAATAACATTTTGAATTTTGCGAACTAGTCTGTTTCATATAAAAATTATGTTCAGCATTCTCTCGAATTTTGAATTTACATGATTCGAGTCTTTGTTTTCTTGAATCTACATAATACTGCATTATTACCAGGGCATCGAACCCGCCAAAAATTGGGTTCGGTTTAGGTTCAGGTTAATTTGTTTTTTGAAAGATGGGTTCGGGTGCGGTTCTGGTTCAAGCATTAATAAAATTTGCGGTTTTGTTCGCGGTTCAGGTTCGAAATAATGTAAAATTAGAGCCGGAATTTACGCAAAACGCAACAAGAAACGAATACAATTTTCACGAAAAGTCAGCCCAGACAGCAACGCAGACGCCTAAGACGGCGGTATTTACTTTTCGAACTAAAAATTAACCTGAACCGGAGATGAACCCCGAACCTGAATTTTAATACTAGGTTCGGTTTCGACTCAGGTTCAATTAAAAATATATCTGAGGTTCGGTTCTCGGTTCTGGTTCCCTAAAATGTTACGGTTTGGTTCCGGTTTTGGTTCGGTTCAGGTTCGGGTTCGATGCCCTGATTATTACAGTCTTTGGTAGATTAATGGAGAGATAAGTATTATTATTTTATTGTCATCTTTGTGCAGGCAGGTCTACAACTTTAGATTTCATTACGAAGTATTTTAATAAAGACACTAAGTAATTATTATCTTGTAGTTATACCCGGCAAAATATAATCTTGCTTTACAAAATGCAAGGAGCAAGCATTATTTTTACTCGGTTCCTTTCCCATTTTTAAAAGATGAATGCATAACTTTCGTCCACCAACTATTTCAAATTGGCAAATTTCTCTAATAAATTTTCTATAGAATTTAGGTTCTTGTTTTCGGGAAATTATGGATATTAATTATTTTTCGATTTCTGCGTGCTAATGACGTACATAGATTAAACGCAACTAAAACGTATTGAAGTTTTAGATTTTGTTATTATATTTTATTTCACGTAAGAATAGCGTTGGTTTAGTTAGAGATATATAAATTCTACCCTTTCACAGAAACGAAACAAATATCGCCTGTCAGTTGTCAAATAAAATCTACAGAATTAAGTGATGTTTAACCATATTTTGTTGCAATTTTAGATTTTGACACTTTTACAGATAAATATATTTATTATTGACAAAGCTTGGTTTCACAAATTTAAATTATTTATTCAATGCATGTAAAAACGGTCGGCTCTTAAGAGTAATCTACTATTTTCTTACGTAAAATGAAGTATAGCCTACAAATTTCAATCCACTCGTGATTTATTTGTTAAATAAGTGACAGAAACGATGCGTTCGCCGCTACCTCGGCTAGGACTTACTACCATGTACTAGTTCATATTTTCGCCGCTAGACGTCCTATTGCTTTTTTTCACTAGCGAATAGTTATAGAAGACCACGTTAGTGAGGTTAAGATTCACGTTTGGCGCGAAACCCTAAATCAAATCAGAATACATGAAGTTCTTATGGAAGCGCATTTTCAATTCATATTATTAAAGCTGTTCTGTGTTTCTTAAGTACAATTTTGAGTTTTTTACTAACTTTTAACAATACTTTTTGCTTTCTGTATAGTAAAAGTATAAACAAAATAATAAGAGTTAAGCATAATTTTATTTTAAAGAAAGTAGGATTGCATATAATAACATATATCGTAACTTGGTACAATTAAAAATGACTACATTGATATATCAACTGAATTTGTAGGTTAGTTTTGGATTTGACGCTGTTTGTCTTTAAAGTTATAATATAAGGTTGTTATAAGTTTTTCGTTTCTGTTATTTGCGATGTCTAAAAGGGTTATTCAGTTGTCCGCAATAAATAATTTCTTTGCTGACGATCTAAATTGTCAGGATTATATAGAATCGAAAACAGCTACAACCTATGTTTTTTATTTATTTTTTTTTTTATTTTATTTTGTTTAACTTCGGCTTTCCAACAGGACTATGTCCCAATAACAGGAAAGCACATACAACATAAATGCAAAATAAAAAATACATTGGCAATTAAGTTACATTAGAAATAATAATATAGCAGTATATAATTTCATGCTACAAATAACCAACTACAATGAAAACATAATAGGAAAATTAATAACAAATAACTAATTAAAGGACAGTACTACATTTGTCACTTGTTTTTTAAACTGTGATAAACTAAAAAGAAATATATCAATTGAATTATTATAAGACACATATTTATTGTAAAAAAATGGTAGACGATTTAGTGCAGTGCAGTTTTAGTGAATTTGCACTTTCTGCTTTAGTTTATTCAATAATTTTGGGTGTTTTAGATATTTATACGACATAAGTAGATAGACAATATATTAAAGATTTATATTTATAAAGTTTAATAGATAAGATTTACATTTTAAAGTTCCTTTGAACATTTTGAAAATAGCATATTTTTCTTCCCGTATAAATAACATGGGACTATAAATCGGTAGAGACGAGTTAGGGTTGTAGTTTGAATTTGCCGCCACAGCTTGCGGACACTCACGTGACGAAGCGAATTAGCCAATCAGAACCTGGGGAGAAACTGTCAGATTGAAGGACGGAGATTTGAAGTTTGTTTTGGTTTATAGCGTATTATGCGTTTTGTTTACATAGTTTGGCAAAAAAATATAAAATAACTCAATACGCACTAAAAACTTTAATATGAAAACTGCCAAACTATGAAAACAAAACTCATAACCTCTGAACACGCTACCAAAACAAACTTCAGAGTTGCGTTCCAAAACTCTACTACACAGTACGAAATTACTCAAAATCGTTCCAAAACTAATAACCTTACTCTCAGAGGGGGCTTGACATTCATGTTGTAATTATAAGTAGTTTTGTTAATTTTTTAAAATTTGATTTCAATTTTTTACTCCAACAAAACTCATTCTTCCAAAACACACTACACTCTTAAATTACGGTACTCTTGAATTTGGAAAGCTGCCCAGCTCTCTGACCTTCGATGTGACAGTTTCTCCCCAGCTTCTGATTGGCTAATTCGTTGAAGATTTTGGAAAATAACTTCAAATAAAAAATTTCTTTAATTCATTTACTACAACTTTGTCGCTGTATATTAGGGTAATGTCAAAAAATGATATTTAACTGCGTCCTTTCAAGAAAAACTGTTAAGGTTTTAAATAAAGGAACTTCCAGTTGACCAATTATAACCAAAATCTAATCAGTTCTTCATATGAAATATTTTTCTAAAAAACGAAACATTGTACTTTTTTATTAATGAAAAACTCAGTAGCACATACGTTTATAACTGAATTTAATGTAAAGTTAACTACAAGAAATTATTGTTCCTTCATGTAGAATGGTAGATATTTATTGTGCAATTTGTAACTCCATCAAAATTTATGACTCCTGACGTAGATTATTATAGGCTTATGTATTTTGCTCACTTGTGAAGAAAGTTATTTACTTTGCTCACTATTTTAAGTTGAATAATAAAGAATTTTGCTAACGAGCTATGTTCGGTTTTCAAGTATACAAGTAAACGAAAGATACAAGTAGAATCGGAATGTGGGAAAGTTCGTGTCATAAATTTGTGCGTGTTATCATTCATTACAAAAGCGAAGCTGATGACGGAAATACGTGGCTTTGTAAAAAGTCCCACATGCTCAAACATAACGTACTTCACGTATTGATTAAGTTTTTGCATGTTATGTATTTATAGAGCGTTGCATCATTAGTTATGGGCCTGGGAGAGATTGAAGTACTTGATATCAAGTACTATTCAACGAATTATCGATATTTCAGTCATTGACACCAATACCAAACACCAGCTATAATTATAAAGCTATTCATTCATTAATATTAGAGTAATGCTAGAATTATTAAGAATGAGAGACATGGTTCATATTTTTTAGAAATTTTCTGTCAGTTATATACATTTGAAATATGGACTGTGTAACAAAAGAATTGTGTTTATCTTTGATTCTCTTCAAAAGTTGGAAAATATGTGATTTTCGATGGAATTTTCGCATTTATTAATAGTTATTTACATTCGAGTGCGTGTATTTTACAGCGCGACAGTTTTGTTTAAGGCACGAGCCCTAAAGCGAGTGCCTTATTAGCTGGAGCGCTGTAAAATACTTCACGCACAAGAATTGTATCAAACTTTTTGGCCGACGATAATGAAAATCACTTTTTTTAATGAGATAGGTTGTACTTCTGAAAAGGGTTAGTTTAAAGTACTGGGGTTAAGTCAATTTCCAAATTTGATTTTACTTACCTTCATTAGAGTACTTCTTCTAGCGAAAATTTATTTGTAATAATAGACGTTGTTTATGACTGATGATATATTTCTTTGCTCATGTTTTCTTTGTAATAAATAATAGGTAGGTGTCGATATTTGATATTTCAGCAATGTTCGCCTCGCGTATTTGACAGGTATATCGATCGGTGACTATGTCGGTAACGGCGGATTTTTACAATGACAGATGTCGCTGCCGTGATTTTGGTTTATATAAATTAATTTTAAATATAGGAAATGTTAAAGTAAAAAAATAACTTATGTAGGTAGTACATTTTTACATGAACTTTATTATAGTAAAGATGATTTCTTTTCTAAATGCCCATAAACGTCCAGTGTATTTTGATTATTTTACGCATAGTTAGACAAGTTACAACACAGTAAGCGTAAAATGTAGGTTACACTTGCTGTGTATACAATTGTAAAGTTCCCATTACACTTCAGGATGGTAAAAAAATATTTTTTGATTTTTTTTATATATTATAGTATATTTAAATCTCCGCCATACCTTTCAGTGCCTGTAAACGTAAGGTAACGATATATTTTTATTTTTTGTTTACAGATAGTGATTTTAGATTGCCAACATTTTTACGCATTTGGACCATCAGATCATGAACGATTTATGAGATTACTGACATCTACATTTGGACATAAACTTCTTCCGTACACTCAACATATGGATCACATTACTTTAGAGTTTATGACTACGCAGTTTCGATATCAGGTTATCGTCGTCTATCGGAGCGATGCTGCCAGGTACAAAAACTATAAGGGTCACGCTGGAATTATTGAGAATAAGATACATGGGGTGCGATTCAGTGGGTTATATTAAAGTCTGTACTAAGGCTTGTATTAACTCAAATACTGTATTAGCTTAAAACACATTTTAAAACAAAGGTGATGCAGTGGTCTGTATTAAGCTGTTTTAGTTAAAACACAAAATTACACTTGGCAACACTGTACTAACTGTCAAAGTGCGAAATTGGCGGTATTTAAAACGTCAATATTTTGAATTTGTGTTGTTTTAGGTTATGTTACACTACTTTATGAACTATATTTTAAATTTTAGCATATTAAAATGTCAGGAAGAAGAATTACAGAACTGAATTGGTCTAATGAAGAAAAGATTATTTTAATAAGAGACAATTACTAAACGGAACGGTATTATTGAAAATAAGGGAAATGACATTAAAATAATAAAAAATGCATGGGGAGACATAAAAGCTGAAATGGAGACAAGTGGCTTTAATAGAGAATTGGACCGTATAAAAGAAATGTAGCGGAGATTGAAATGCAATTCAAAGAGTGAAGTTGCACATTATTTAAAAGAAAAACAAACTGGAGGAGGTATATCACCGCCAAACCCAGATATGTCATCTCGAATCAAATTTATTACATGCAGAAATAAATTTTGTGATAATCGGTATCACTTTTGGGGAGAGTATCGTCATAGTTTTTCGTCTTCTGTATATCCTTCTTCGTCTTCTACAATCAACAACACGCCGAACATTCTCAAATATGTAATTTTATTTCAATATTTCATATTTGACTTTATGGATTAAGGTTAATACAATACTTAAAACAGATATAACCCATTTTAAGAAGTGTTTTAATTTCCTAGGCAACTAATACACATGTATTAAAATAAACACTCTAAAACAGTCTAATACAAGCCACTGAATCAGGTTTTTTAATACAGATCTTAAAACAGCCTAATACAACCCACTGAATCGCACCCATTGTTGCTAATTTAAACGAGAGCCATGGAGTTGACAAAAAAGGACCTGTCAGATGACTTTATTTTAAAGGACTCAAAACTGACAACTTTAACTTGAAGTGAAATTATGAAACGCTTTTTTCACTTTTAGACCAAACTTTAAAAGTAAAGTGACTTTATATTTATTATGAAACCGACCGTAAGTTCTAATGCCCTTTTATACCAACCAGGCTTAAACAAAAAAATGCAAATCGAAATTTTGACTAATACAGAGAATTTATTTTAAAATGCAACATTAGTTGATCACTTCCATGGTTACTCACTATTGTCAAAAAATGACAGCAATGTAATATTTGTCCATTTTAAAATGCAACATTATAAATAGTATTGCAGCACAGGAGATACGTCCAGAACACATCACAAATGGTGTCAATTCTTATTACGACCGACTAGAATATTGCCTCAGAGTGACTGGGGGTATTTTTTAACATTTATTACATGAAAGTTATGAATTTTTGTAAGCTAAAGTTTTTTAAGATGCACAACATTCATGTTTTGATTATTTGTTAATTTTGTATGTTGCATTTTAAAATGGACAAATATTACATTGCTGTCATGTTTTGACAATAGTGAGTAACCATGGAAGTGATTCGCCATATGTTGCATGTTAAAATAAATTCCCTGTATACAGGGTGTCTCAATAAGCTTGCTCACTATTGGTAACTTTTTTATTTGAAGAGATACGAGGTTGGTTAAATTAGCAAAATTGTGCCATTTTATATTAGAAAATTGGTTATGTAGACAAAATAAAAATTGTGTCAGCGGTTCCCAAAATTTGGGACAGAATATATATTTTTTAAATGGAACTATATATTTTTTATTATCTTATTAGAAAGAGTATTTTTTTCTCTTTCCAATAAGGTAATATTGTTTATGTACAATTTTTTCAAATAAACGAGTTATTTACGTTTAAAAATAAAAATTATCTTTTATTAGTTTAGGTCAAGTAAACTGTGGAAACAATTGTCTTTTATAAAATTATTATTTTATTAATTTATTTAACAGTAATAACAAAACAAAGAAAATATTCAAATTGAAAGCCATTATTTCTTTCGCACATTTAAACTCTTTTGGAAAGAGAGCCGACCGTTCTACGTAACTGGTGTCTAGATATAACTTTCCATATAGCAAGATCATATCTAACCTTTCTTTACTTGTAAAGTTATTAAACATTATTAAACACAGAGAACTTTACGGGAGATATTATTAAACGTCAAACAAAAAAAGAATCAATTGTTTCCATGGCTTGCTTGACTAAAAAACTAATAAAATAGTTTACAAAATTAAATTTTTAACCGGAAATAACTCGTTTATTTGAAAAAATTGTACATAAACAATATTACCTTGTTGGAAAGAGAAAAAAATACTCTTTCCAATAAGATAATAAAAAATATATGGTTCCATTTAAAAAATATATATATTGTCCCAAATTTTGAGAACCGCTGACATAAATTTTATTTTGTCTGCATGACCAATTTTCTAATATAAAATGGCACAATTTTGCTCATTTAACCAACCTCGTACCTCTTCAAATAAAAAAGTTACCAATAGTGAGCAAGCTTATTGAGACATCCTGTATTATAATTCATTTAATATTTCATTTCGATGCAATATTATCAATTTAAGCCGAGTTTAACATTTATGTTACGTTGCTGCAACCGGCCATAACAAACATAACTTTCGCTTAATTTAATATAGGGCGAGTTTCTTTATTCACCGATGACTAGTGCGCATTAATCATAAATTCATCAAATCGTTTCTTTATTCACTGCTGAATTACAGATGAAATTCATCATACCGTTTCTAATTACCACGCACTATTCATCGTAAATTCATCGCATGCATCGGCTTTGACTACCGATAGATTTTACGATTTCCAATGGATCGGTAGTGAGGGGTCTAACGAAATGTTTTTAGGTTATATTTTTGACATTTGCGTTTGTTTCATGCTTGCGGGTAAAAGATTATGCAAAGAAAACCAAATGCATGATTCAAATAAGAAAACATTATGTCTCGTTCACAACGGAAAGGAGATGGTTATAGATGTAGATGATTTTTATTATCATTATTACTTCCATATCAGATTCTACATTGTTCAATGAAGAATTTGATGGTTGCAATAGAGCGACGGTTATTTTAACTATACAACTTTCCATATCTGTTAACTTGTGGTTAACTGTCAGTTGATATTTAAGGTTAGGAGATTCATCGCACTTTTCAGCAACCCGTTTCTTTATTCGGTCGCTCGGCTATCCATCGGATCCATCAGCTATTCATCGTGACATCATTTTCAATTTCTGATGGAATCCAGCGCATGAATAGTTGTTGAATAAAGAAATTCGCCCATTAAATGATTGATAAATGACTGTTTAAAATGATTTTGTTTTTTCACAGCCTACCTGATTTTCTTAATCTCAATAATCCTAACATAACCCCCATATTACATTATTCCGTATAGAAGGTGTGATGATGTATTTTAGATTCGGCCAGCCCTTATTGTGGCCCGCTGCTAGTTTCCCAACGCCCTGGCCGGAGACAATAGTCATCTCCAAGCTGTTGAGCTTCCTAAACGAGACTCTGAAACAACGTTCCGCGTCCAAAGGCTTCGTAAGTCAATGTGTGCTCACTCCCACTACATGGTTTGTTGTCAAGCACCTATTTGGTAAGTTTTTCTTCTCACCCTGTTAATCACAAACGCTACAGCTTCAAATTTCTACTGGGTGTTAGTAGATATCTTATAGAGAATGGTTGTCGGTGTTATTTTAATATTGCATGGAAAATATATGAGGGATACCCAAAAATAACCGGATGTAGTTCCAATTTTTCCCTCTGCGTGCCTTCATTAGACATTTTTGGATCTGTTGCGCAAGCGTCATCCTTGAGGGAGCGGTCTATGTGATTTTTTTTATAAGCGTTGTTTGACGTATTCAGCGATTTTTGCTATAGCAGACATTAAAGTTTTGATAATAAGATTTTTATAAACGACTGTAGATACTATACAGGCTGTCTCTTAAATAAGGAGACATGGCTTAACCACAGATACCTGAGGCTAAAATAAGACGATTTAACCAAACTTGCTTCTACCGGAGAGTGTACCATTTAGCCAGAATTCTGCTTCAAAGTTCTTCAAAAAAAAATTAATTTTGCTTATAATAATCGGACGCTTTATTCGATTTGGATGAAATTTCGTATGACAGTTTATATGGTTATAAGTCATCTTGTAAGATGATACTTGTTATTATTAGTGAACCACTAGTGTATGAAACTTAGGTCTCCCAACATTAATTAGACCGTAACTTTTTAATGGCAATGCCGAAAACGTGAAATTATTTTTCTTCAGAAAGATACATTCAATAGTAAACTTTTCTTTCTCTGTGTAATTTGTGATATCTGTTACGATTCACACAGAAAAAATCTGTTGTGGCTAGCACAAAACCTTTCGTCAATTGGACGTATTTTGTACATATCCTATACCAAAAGTTCCTTGAAAAATATTCTATATATTCTATATAATTGTAACAAGAACACACTATTTTTACATATCCATACTGAAAGTTCCTTTGAAAAGATTCTAAAATCTAATAAAATTTTAATACGAATACGAACGTACATTATGTATTGCACTTAACACTTCCTCCTGCTTCAACTTTGCTCTATTTTATTAGAAGTCACTCTTTCTTACTCTTCTCTTCTACTCATTCCTGTCCAAAGCACCTTCGTGACACAGTTCTTCCTCTCTCAAATCTTCTGCTATACAGTCCTTCCATCTTCTCTTTTGCCTTTCTCGTACTTCTGGCATTATAAGTTCCAATCTTGAGGCGAGGCCGCAAATGCAAGTCACTGGCGAGGGACACTGTCACTTATATCACTTTCAGATCATATACTTTCCACTTTGGTTTTGCACTTGCCACTGACATCTGTCAATTAGATTTTTTTGAATATATCTGTTGTTTTCATAATTTTTGCAAAGCTAACTGATTTTCGAAAGTTAATCTCTCTTAGTCTCTCTATAACTCTATATCTATTGAATATGAAGGAAAATGTATAATCGAACCGTATAGAGAATAAGATATTCTTTCTATTGATAATCACATAAAATGTCGAAAATGATATTTAACTGCGATTTTTCAAGAAAAACTGTTAAGAACTTCAAATAAGGGTACTTCCGGTTGACCAATTATAACCAAAATCTAATCAGCTCTTCATATGGTTGTAAAGAAGAGGAATATGAAAGAATCATAATTTTTAGAATTGTAGTTTTGGAGTTATCGTCGGAGAAAAATTTGTCACACACACACACGGATACACGGACACACACACAGACACACATACAGACATCATCTTATTGTAGGGACCCTAAAACGTGCTAATTCATTAAAAACTCACCACCGAATTTTTTGACCAAAAACAATACCTTCCTTTTGACGGAAGGTAAAAATAAAATATGAGTGTCTGCACTGCTAAAATTTAAAAATAAATTTAATCTAGCAGTCTATCCAAATGTCAAACAAGTAATTTTTAATGATAGTAACTGAAGACACCTAGCAGGAGAAGTTAAAACTAGGAACTAGCAGCCAGAAAATAAATCCGGTTATTTTTGGGTCATTAATATTATAATTTTATTTACAGCACATATTATAATATTACTTTCTGCACAGTTTACAGATAAGACTAACCAATCTCCTCCTTATGAGTACCTTGTTTGTAGGTTGTTGTTTTATAGGTACCCTTCGGTCCGAATGCGTAGTGCCCCTAGAAAAGCAAAAACGAAGTTGGATAGAGAAACAGCACCCGGGCGGTTCTGGGGTCAACGTTATCATTTCAGATTTCGTAGACCCGGCATTTTCGAAACTAGTCGTGGGATTAAATGCTAAGTTGTTAATGGAACGTACTTCACCCACTTAAAATATATCATGACATATAAAACAAAAAGTAAATCGTACCAGTATAGCATTTGTACACATATGTAGACATACATAGCATGAAATCGCGAAGTATAATACAACACAAGGAAAATAAAGATGTAAATTTAGAAATTTTAATTAATAATATTAATAAAAATTGGTATTTACTATTTATTTACTTGATATTCGAGTAAGTGCGATATAAAAAACTTTGTAGAATTTTTTTTTAATTATTTTTCTTTACTAATTATTTATCTGTAAGTATTTTACGTTTTTTTATATGAATTTGTTGTATTTCGATTATGGTTTATGGACCCTTTCTAGCGGTACTCATATCAAATACAGAATCCTATCTAAAAATAAAACTGAATAACAAAAATACCCTTGTGTTGTATTATAAACCGCGAAACAAATATACATACATAATCATATATCACATACTTCGAATTTATACATACCTACAAGATGATAATTAAAAAGCGGGTCATAAGCGTTTAAAATGAGAAATCAGTTTTTCCTTGTGCAAAATTCCCCATTATTTAATTAATTAGATTATTTTTTGATCTACAAATTTGTTTCAAACAACGGAAAGCCACTCTCTTGATATTGTGTCGCCATCTACTGTCGTAATTAACTAGCTTCATTCATTTAGTTTTTTTTGACAAGTAGAACATGACTGACTAGGCAAAATAAATATAAATAAGGGCCATCCAACAAATCAAGCTGTTTACGTCATAAATACAATATCACTAGAAACAATGACGTCATATGTTAAAATGTTTACATGAGCATGTAAAACGGATTAAAATACGATCTGTGGGTTGCCTATAAATCCAAATCTTTCTTAAAAACGTAACACGTCTGGTATAATTTTTTTTCCAGCGAAATCCCATTTTATTTAAAATATTCTGAACAATACTGCTTACGCCGTTATAAATACTTCATTCTTGTAGTATATGCAACGAACTATCTGAGATCCTTCAAAAATACAGAATTTCTGACAGTTCAAACGATATACATTTCTTTGTAATTTTGTTTAAATTCCATGGATATCACTAAAAATGTGCAATATTCATAAAATTTCAAATTAGATTTTACAGCTTATTAAATATGTAAAATAAAATCTGATTAGTGATTTCCGTGTAGAGTTGAATTCTCCACAACATTTATTTGAAACACTTTTGTCTAATATTAAATGGGAAGTTTAGTTTTGCGCAAGGGAAAACTAATTTCCCATGTTAAGCGCCTATTCGCGAGTGAAGAAGAGGAGGGGCTTAGCGCGTGACGTAACAATATGGCCGGTTTAAGGTAGATGCTTCGTTTCCCGCAACTATATTCTTATACACTGCGGCGTTTGAAATACAAAGTAATATTAATATTATAGTTAATATTAAATAAAAATAATGTTTCTAGTATAAATAACATTTTGAATTTTGCGAACTAGTGCGCTTCATATAAAAATTATGTTCAGCATTCTCTCGAATTTTGAATTTACATGATTCGAGTCTTTGTTTTCTTGAATCTACATAGTACTGCATTATTACAGTCTTTGGTAGATTAATGGAGAGATAAGTATTATTATTTTATTGTCATCTTTGTGCAGGCAGGTCTACAAATTTATATTTCATTACGAAGTATTTTAATAAAGACACTAAGTAATTATTATCTTGTAGTTATACCCGGCAAAATATAATCTTGCTTTACAAAATGCAAGGAGCACGCATATTTTTACTCGGTTCCTTTCCCATTTTTAAAAGATGAATGCATAACTTTCGTCTACCAACTATTTCAAATTGGCAAATTTCTCTAATAAATTTTTCTATAGAATATAGTTTCTTGTTTTCCGGAAATTATGGAAATTAATTATTTCTGGATTAAACGCAACAAAAACATGTTGAAGTTTTAGATTTTGTTATTATATTTTATTTCACGTAAGAATAACGTTGGTTTAGTTAGCGATATATAAATTCTACCCTTTGATTGGTCAGAATGTAAACCTATTTCACAGAAACGAAACAAATATCACCTGTCAGTTGTCAAATAAAATCTACAGAATTAAGTGATGTTTAATCATATTTTGTTTTTTGTTGCAATTTTTGATTTTGACATTTTTACAGATAAATATATTTATTATTGACAAAGCTTGGTTTCACAAATTTAAATAATTTATTTAATGCATGTAAAAACGGTCGGCTCTTAAGAGCAATCTACTATTACGTAAAATGAAGTATAGCCTACAAATTTCACTCCACTCGTGATTTATTTGTTAAATAAGTGACAGAAACGATGCGTTCATCGCTACCTCGGCTAGGACTTACTACCATGCACTAGCTCATATTTTCGCCGCTAGACGTCATATTGCTCTATTTCACTAGCGAATGGCCCGCTTTTTAATTAACAACGTGGATACATACATATATGCAGCCCCAAAAAAAGAAGTATTGTAACCTAACCTAACCTAAAGCTAAGGTAGGTGTGTGTATTTAGATTTGGTTACGGAGAGAATATTTTGTATGATCGCTTTTGCGATTTGTTTGATTGATTCTGTGATTTAGCGTTTAGTTATACAATTAGAGTCAGGGATTTTATATTTTGAACCAACCGAAGTTTTATATTTTCGTATTTGTACTAAACGCTCAACACTCTTGCCACACTATAATACCAACCTAACAAAATAAAACATTCATCACACTACCTCTTGATGTCTATTCTATCTGCTGGTCAGAATCAATTAGATTTAGATAAGTATGTAGAAAAACAATTAATTACTCACTAGTACGGATATTCATTAAAATTTAGGACAGTGGTTTTTTTTTTTTCTTTCAACAGAATTTAATTCTTTTCTGTTTTAATTAACAGGTGTTCTGCCTAAAGTTCTTAGAAAAGTGTTTCGCGATATTGAAAAATTTGAGAACCACTGATTTTTGAGATATAGTTATTTTAACGGAGTGTCTAAAGTCTAAATGTCCGCCGGCGTTATTATATTAACACAAACCGAGAATTCCGCCGGACGGCGGAATTATCACGATTATAATAACATCCGCCGATAAACCCAATATATTCAACAGGCGCAGCGGAATACAACGATTGAAATGTTATTTTCCGCCTTTCGGCGGATTTTACCTGCATGACAGATAAAGTCCATCGATAATGTTTATTTTGTTGATGTACTTTTCTGGGTGCTCTTCCATATGCGTTTAGGTTATGTTTGATTAAAGTTATTTTTATAAAAGTTGCATGCCCAGATTGTTGCGTGAGCATGATGACGTATTCACGTGCCTCTAGTGAACATTTATAACTTGGTTATGTTTACGGCGGAATATATAAATTATCACGAAACGTACCGCCGGTCGGCGGTAATCTATAGAATATAGATATATATTCCGCCGCGGCTGCTGAATACAGTGTGTCCCATTTAGAAGTGCCACCATTGGGATCTCGAGAACTATACGAGATACGATGACGGTTAAATGGAACTTTTTGTGCGCGTTTGGGAGGCCATCTCAGATGTGCTTTTGTTTTTCCAAAAATTCTCATATGCCACTAGATAATGATGAAAAACTGAATATTGCTGATTTTTTCTTTTTCAAATAACTTCTAAACTATTAGTAATTGAAAAAAACGTTTCAAATATAAAAGGTAGATATCTTTATTAACTAACCAGTGGCGTACGAAATAAATTTTTATATCCGTAAATTTTCGAGATATAACACAAACTTATATTTTTTTAAATGGAATTCATATCTGATTTTACTCTCAAAAAAATGATTATTTTTTTCTCTTTTCAATGATGTAAGGGTTATTATGTTTTATATTTGTTTTGCTCCTAAAATTTATTTTTTCTCTTTATTTTCCTGAATTTTCTTATTATTTCGCAAAAAAAACATTATTTTTATTAATTATATTGTATTTGATCGATGTAATTTATTTTATGCCTTTATTACGTTATATTTTTATTCTAGACTTTTAATTACAAATTACACTATAATGTGCCAAGGCGACAAGATACAAAATATTATAAAAATTAGTTTGATACGAGTTTTGAGCAAAATTCTTTAACTAAATAAATTATTTAAATACAAGAAGTATTTCTAAAGAGAAATCTACCAATATTTTCAAAATAATTACAAATTTAATACAAAATAAGGAAAAAATAATAATTTTGAAGGCAAAACAAATATAAAACATAATAACCCTTACATCGTTCAAAAGAGAAAAAAATAATTATTTTTTTGAGACGAAAATCAGATATGGGTTCCATTTAAAAAAATATAAGTTTGTGTTATATCTCGAAAATTTACGGATATAAAAATTTATTTCGTACGCCACTGGTTAGTTAATAAAAATATCTATCTTTTATATTTGAAATGTTTTTCTCAATTACTAATAGTTTAGAAGTTACTTGAAAAAGAAAAAATCAACAATATTCAGTTTTTCGTCATTATCTAGTGCCCTCTGAGAATTTTTGGAAAAACAAAAGCACATCTTAGATGGTTTCCCAAAGGCGCACAAAAAGTTCCATTTAACCGATATCGTATCTCTTATAGTTCTCGAGATCCCAATGGTGGCACTTCAAAATGGGACACACTGTATATTAGGTCTATCGGAGGATATGTTATTATAATAATGATAATTATGCCGTACGGCGGACTTCTCGATTTGGTAAATTTATAATTCATTACTATATAAAATAAACAATTATTTTAGTTTGTATTCGTACTAGTGTAGTTCTAAAGGTATATACAAAATTTTTAAAAAGCAAGTACCAGCTTCCCTCCATTGATAAATAAAATATTTCAAACTTCTGGTTAGAATTTTATAGCTTTTATAAAATAAACGCACATTAAAAATGCATAGATCTTAGATTAATATTCTAAAACATTCTATAACTACTCAAATATAGCACAAATATTACCAAAAGTTTGAAATAATTTAAATAAAATGTTATACGTAATAATGTTAATCATGTATCCTAAAAATTCTTATAACTTGCTTTTTAAACTTATTCTGTATATAAAATCAAGCACTATACATATATTAAAATTAAAATTAGTGCTATTTTGTAAGTAGAGATCAATGAAATTTAATCAATTTTACAATAACGAAAATACTTTTTTTTAAGCCGGCTCATTCGTGAAATAAGACTATATTTTTTTACTCTTGTTGTATAATAATTATTTATGCAACAAGAGTAAAAAGTATAGAGCCGCAGGCGAGTTACGAGTTCGTCAAATCCTATGAGTGAAATAAGACATTTTTTACTCGAGTCGCATACAATTTTTTTTACGTCTGCAATAAAAGTTTAAAAAACGTGCCGTAACGTTTCATTATTTCACGCGTTTTCGTTAAAAAAGTGTACTTTTTTCAATTTTATTTAAAATGGGTTTATACAGGGTGTCTCAATAAGCTTGCTCACTATTGGTAATTTTTTTATTTCGATACGAGGTTGGTTAAATGAGCAAAATTGTGCTATTTTATATTAGAAAATTGGTCATGTAGACAAAATAAAAATTGTGTCAGCGGTTCTCAAAATTTGGGACAAAATATATATTTTTTTAAATGGAACCATATATTTTTTATTATCTTGTTGAAAAGAGTAGTTTTTTCTCTTTCCAATAAGGTAATGTTGTTTATGTACAATTTTTTCAAATAAATGAGTTATTTACGGTTAAAAATACAAATTTTGTAAACTGTTTTATCAGTTTATTTAGCCAAGTAAGCCATGGGAACAATTGATTCTTTGTTTGTTTGACGTTTAATAATTTCTCCCGTAAAGTTCTCTGTGGTCAATAACTTTACAAATGAAGAAAAGTTAGATATGATCTTGCTATAGGGAAAGTTATATCTAGACACCAGTTACGTAGAACGGTCGGTTCTCCCAAAATATGGACAGAATATATTTTTTAAATGAAATTGTATATTTTTTATTCCTTATCTTATTGGAAAGAGATTTTTTTTCTCTTTCCAATAAGGTAATATTGTTTATGTACAATTTTTTTAAATAAACGAGTTATTTACGTTTAAAGATAAAAATTATCTTTTATTAGTTTATTTAGTCAAGTAAACCATGGAAACATTTGTCTTTTATAAAATTATTATTTTATTAATTTATTTTACAGTAATTACAAAACAAAGAAAATATTCAAATTGAAAGCCATTATTTCTTTCGCACATTTAAACTCTTTTGGAAAGAGTGCCGACCGTTCTACGTAACTGGTGTCTAGATATAACTTTCTATGTAGCAAGATCATATCTAACTTTTCTTCATTTGTAAAGTTATTGACCATAGAGAACTTTACGGGAGAAATTATTAAATGTCAAACAAACAAAGAATCGATTGTTTCCATGGCTAAATAAACTGATAAAACAGTTTACAAAATTTTTATATTTAACCGTAAATAACTCGTTTATTTGAAAAAATTGTACATAAACAACATTACCTTATTGGAAAGAGAAAAAATACTCTTTCCAATAAGATAATAAAAAATATATGGTTCCATTTAAAAAATATGTATTTTGTCCCAAATTTTGAGAACCGCTGACACAATTTTTATTTTGTCTACATGACCAATTTTCTAATATAAAATGACACAATTTTGCTCATTTAACCAACATCGTATCCAAATAAAAAAGTTACCAATAGTGAGCATGCTTATTGAGACACCCTGTATAATATGTCTTTTTTCACACAATAAAAGTGTGAAAAAATGCACATTTCTTAACGTAAACGCGGGAAATAATGAAACGTTACGGCACTTTTTTCACACTTTTATTGCAGGCGCAAAAAAAATTGTATGCAACTTGAGCAAAAAGTGTCTTATTTCAATCATAGGATTTGACAAACTCGTCTTCCTATTCGTGAAATAAGACTATACTTTTTACTTTTGTTGCATAAATAACTATTAATTTAATATTTGTAAATTTTGAACGAATAATATCAATCAATATACATATGACGAAAAATTGCAGTACAATCATATTATTTATAATAATTTAGAAATCTTACAAAATAGCACAACATATTTTATGAAACTAACTACAACTACTAACAAGCAAAATAATACTATAATAAGAGTAAACTGCAACTGCACAGTATTATGTATACTCACTAAAATAAAATGAAACCCAATATTTTTTTATTGGTAGGTAAGATTCGGCACTTCCATTTTAACTCGACGAACGCGTCGCCTTTTATTTTTGGCGAGTTTACATAAATTATACGAATTATAAGCAAAATTAGCGTAAATTTTATACCAAAGATTATATACTATTGTATAAGGTAGCTTGTCAAAAAAATTGTACTTACATATTCGAGCTTGGAGAAATCATGGTTCAGGGTTCATTAAATATTATGTATTACTATTGGAAATTGTTGAAATTTTATGCGAAAATTTATTTTGCATTTATACTTAAGCGCCTATATGGCGACAAATACTCGATTGCTTAAAATGTTTTCAACCAATCATAATACCCTAATATCAAAATGAAACTTTAATGCATTTAAATTGAGCGTTTAAAATTCACTATCAGCCATGTTTGTGACGTGATGGACACTGGCAAATGCTATTAGCTAATTGCCTCCACCGTGACACGAAACGACATTTGGCGTGTTTCTTCGAACTGTGATTCGTGATAAAATTGAACAAAGTGTACATGATCAAAAAGAAAATTGTTTTTTCGTTCGTTATTCGTTATCCCCACTCTTTCATTTTGTGAACACAACACACCATTCTCCTTTCCCTTCTGAATCCATGGTGGGTTTATGCTCGCAAAATTTAAGAATAAAAATAAGAATAAGAATAGTGATAAAGTTAAAACAGTTATAACATACGACTCGGTTTATGCTGCAGAAATAAGAATAAGGAATAAGAAATAAGAATAAGGAATAAGCCAAAGTTCGTTTACTTTTTTAACTTTACGCCTTATTCTTATTCCTGTAAGCGAAGAGCGCATGCGTGTCAACTGTCAAATACTTCAAACAAAAAAATTGGTCATTCACATTGATGTATTATAACTAACGTTAGTTATAATACGTCAATGGTCATTCATTATTCATTTATAATAATCGGTGTTGGCGAAACATAATTATGTCAAATTTAGTGATGGATTCTCTTCTTTCCCAATTAATTGAATTAGTGCAGACAAAATAATATTTTGATTGTACTTCATTTTAACAAATTAAAAAATAATAATAATAAAATTATAAATCTTATAAATGACAAATCAACGCTGCTACCACTATGAGAATAATAAATGTAACTACTTTTCACTAACCTAAAAACTTTAATATCACTACTCTTATTCTTACGCTTATTCTTATAACTGGCAGCATAAACACCACTTATCGTTATGTTTAAAATTATTCTTAACACTATTCTTATTTTTATTCCTATTCTTAAATTTTTCAGCATAAACCCACCTTCCCAGTCTTTTCGCATGATCACTGTGATTCAAATTACAAAATATTTGAAAATGGCGGAAAAAGCAAGCAATGAAATACTGGAATGTGAAAATTTATGTCTACATCAGAATCATCCGAACCACATCCGAACTACTAGGACTTGAGCCAGTAGATTCAACATTCATTACTGGTTTCAATTTTTCTAATATTAGCTGCTACAAAAAAAAAGTTAAAGAAACTTGTTTTCATATTATACTTCACATTCCATATCAAAAATATTATTTCTACTTCAGCACAATCCATCTTTAAACTATTTTCGATTTGGGTATTACTGAAAAATGCCGCAATGTTGTATAAAAAGCTGCAAAAATTTACCCAAATTTTCTTTAGATGAATCACGACGCAGGCTGTGGAATCAATATTTGCACTAACAGAAAAATTTTTGAAAGAAGTCCGATCAAGGCCATCTACAAATTGCATCTATGAATTAAGATTTTATGCTGTCAAATTTAGTTGTGTCGTTTACATAGTTTTTATGAGGTACACAAGATATTATGTACCCTCATAAAAACTAAGTAAAAGACACTATTAAATATGACAGCACAAAATCTTAATTCATAGATACAATTCGTAGATGGCCTTGATCGGACTTCTTTCAAAATTTTTACTGTACCAGATGATCTTACTGCCAATAAATTTGTATGCGCAAAACATTTTGAAACATTTGATTTTATAAAAGAAGCTGTTCAAACTGGAAAATTTTAAATATACTGATTTTCCTGCATATAATTGTCTACTTTTATTAGGAATTCGCGTATCACACCGCTGTAGATAATGTACTATATTATAATTTGAAACATGTATTCCTAAATTTACATCACCAAGTCTTTATATTCATGAAACGGTGGTGTACATATTTTGAATTTATTATTATTGATATTTATTAAATTATGAAAATTTCTATTATAATCCTCCAACCTACAAAAGATTTTATAGGTATTTACAAATATTTTTACTATTTCATTTCTGTTTGTCTCAAAATCACATTTTTTACCCCTAAATTAAGGGTATATTCCAAAAATAAAATATAATAACCAAAACTACGGTTTCGGTTACCGACTGGTTCTAGTCACGTGACTTTTATTATTGAAACAGTTCGGTTTCATTCGCGGAAACCTTAAAATTTTCTTTTATAACATTACGTCTATTGTCTTTCATAATCCTAAATTATGAAGTGGATAATTAAAATACGTACAATGTAAACCGTAGAAAATAGATGCAAACGTCAAAGAGTCAATAAATAGTATTTAACCACACTAACCTATAAAATCTGACATCTTATGAAAAAGGACAGAAGATGTTAACCGGCAAAACCGAGGAAAAATCATGGTTGCATTGGTGCGCTTCGGTTGCAACCATTTTAACCGGAACCATGTTTCATATATGTAAAATTTTTACTATTTGATATTATTGGAACACTTTTCGTTAACCACGGTTAAAATTTCTTATTTTTGGAATATACCCTAAATCCTTTTTCCGTCCTCTTGTGTTGGCATTTCTTAATCTTAATTCTTTTTTTAATTATTCTATTTTCCAGCAACTATACATTTTAAATTTAGGTTATAGAAACTTACAAACTTAATGAATGTACCTCCAATAATGGTTGAAGCACAGATGCTGCCATCTGCGGTAAGCTTTGCCTGAATTCTCCCATTTCTTTGGATAACATATTTGACAATATGTCATGCTAATCTTGTATCAAATTGACATTTAATTAAATTAAAAACAAACGTTTTTTTGTTCATAGCCTACTCCGAATTGGGTTTTTTTTTAAACATTTAACATTAGAGCGTATATTTTTTCACAAAACTTTTGTTACATATGTTATTACAACATGGCCTTACCTTAGTTTTCTGGAAGCAGTTTCACGATCTTTTTTGCCGTGAGGTACAACTTACCTAGATGATTAAATCAATAATAAAATTTGGTATTTTTAGGCAATCGAGTATAATATTATAAAAAATGAAAGCGGTGATAATAAATTTGCCTAATAAAATAATATTCTAAGTGTTACTGACCAATTTTCAAATGCCTTTAAAATCCAAAAGCCTCGTTTTATATTTTCGTTGATTTGTTTAAAATGAAAAAAGAAAGTAGCTAAGGATATAATTTTTGCATGGTCGATACGATATATACATGATTTCGAGGCCTAACGATGCAATAATATTTACTAAGTGTTGTTAATATATGCACTATTTATTGTTGACAGTTACATATATTCTGAACATTGTTACATATGTACTATGTTATATATAAATATAATCGAGGAAAGGTCTATAATAATCTGTATTTGTATTATTGTATTGTATTGTTAAGGTTAACCAGTGAATTGAAATTATCTATACAAACATATCTGTATATTATGTATTTGTTCAAATAAATGTTAAAAAATATGAATATGTATGATTATGTTACATATGGTTGGTGCAATGATTTTACGATTAGAATAAGACTGTCAATGATTTATATATTATTATTATTTCAATGATTATATACATGAGATCATTTATTTTATAAATGATGTTTAATGAAATTATAAATTCGTAAACTACAGAATATTCACATTTTTGTTTTTCAACTTCTATTTATAAAATGATATTTTATTTAATTAAGTGGCCTATTCAGAGAAACACAGTCATAAAGGTTGTTACGGATATAAAGATTGTTATTGTTGTAACAATCTTTATGAATTTGTAAATTCAGAACCTACGTCGGTATTATTGACAATCTTTACAAAATAATACTTGTAAATGAACCAGCTTATTTGACAATAGCTAACTTCATTATGCATATATGAACTTAACCTAACCTTATATGTCAACGTTTTATTCTTTTAATAATGTGTTGCCAATTATATTTAAAATGCAAACATTCTGCCAAAACAACTAAAGAAGAATATGACATTTGTGTCATATTTGAAAACTTCTAAATTATTTAGAACGGGTATGTTAATTCCTACCACTGATCCCAACGTAAGTGAAAAGTTATGGAAAGATTTTTTTAAAATTTTGATTGAAGAAAAAGCGCACATTAGCAACAGAATAAATAACTAGGTTTTCACGAATACCTACCACAGAATATAATATTTTCAAAGAAATATGTATTTACATCAAAAGTAACTTTCATCCACGACGGTTTTTATCGTTCTTATTATCATTATTTCTGCTAATATTTAGCAGAAAGGGCATTATTAATAATATATGATTGATGTAATAATCTGTCACTTGTCAAATATTAGAAATAACAACGTGATAACAACCATAAATACATAGTTTTAGCAGTCGTTATGATAAAGACTGTCAAAATACGTAACAATTGTTGACGGTAACCGCCTTCAGTACTGAAAATACTAATTTTGATTTTAACGATCTTTACAGTAACATAACAACCATAAATACCATAACGACTATGCAAATATTGAGTTCTGAATAGGCCCCTATATCTTGTCAATAAAATTTAAACATTGCAAAAATTAAATATAAATGACAAATGTCATCTTTAATTTTACTTAGTTACTTTTATTTTTTAAAAAGGTAGTAATTATTTAGTAAATAAAGTTATTGGTTTCGATTAAAAATTACGTATTTAGACTTAAAATAAAATTGGTAGGTATTTATAATCGGTTTCCTTGCCTTTTTCTGTTCACTCCAGATGGTAGTAATAACATAACCTTTAATTCTGTTCGCAGAACCCAAAAATTTCCAGTTTAAAACCAGTTTCAAACTACGCGCGCATGTTCTGAAAAATTAGGAATTAGTTGCATAAGGCGAGTTCTTTTATTAATTTTTAGTAATTTTCCCAATAAAAAGCCCTTCATAACTTCTCTAGTGATAGCGACCATTCTTACTCTAACCTACAATATGTATAACTTCCAGCACCTTTTCATCAAGTAGTTCCTATTTTCACCAACTAACTGTTCTATCACATATTCATCGGTGACGTCATTATCAAATTGCAATGAATTTCTGAATATCATATTCGTACGTATTTTAATACTAATAAAATTGCACAACATAAATAATTTAATAAATTTACGAATTTATTGTTCTGTTTTGTTGACAGTCTCATTCATATTAACAACAATTAATAAATATACATAACCAAACCTTTAAGAACAATCCAAATCCTAGAAATCTTCTTTTCTTATTCTATTTGTATTTTGTGTTTATAACTTTGTATTTTGTTAATAGAGAGAAATCTATTTCGATATTAATGTTTTTGCTACATATTAAATGTAATATAGGTATTTCACTCGAAGCAAGTTGAAATTATTTTCTTCTTTGTTTTACTGTTTCAAGAACTGCCACTGTTTAAATTATAGTGGGCTCCGGTACCCGTTTCTCAATAGCTTGCGGACACTCACGTGACGAAGCGAATAAGCCAATCCAAACCTGGGGAGAAACTGTCAGATCGATGATCAGAGAGCTGGGCAGCTTTCCAAATTCAAGGGAACCGTAATTTAAGAGAGTAGTGTGAGTTTTGTTGGAGTAAAAAATTGTAATTAAATTTTAAAAAATTAACAAAACTATAGGCTATCCAGCGAATCAAGCGGTTTACGTCATCGTTTAGGGATTTTTGAAATTTTCTTTATATTTTTAAATATATTTTATCAACGGTATTTTATTGGTTTTATTATTATTATGTATTTGAAACCTTTAATAGAAATAATTATATTTGGAAATATTATTATTAAGTAAAATTTTGTTATTTTTTGCAAAATGACGTTTGATTATATTTTTTTAATATTGGTAATTCTGAACACGTATATTACTAAATATTATATGTCTACATTATACTTTTCAACCTGTATTGTGATTTCATTTTGTTTTTTGTTTTGTTGTTCATTGACAAAATGTCAAATGCTATGTCATGTCAAATTCAAGAGCTTGTACTTAATTTATTGACTTATTTTGAAAATGAAAATAGTTTGGGGGGCTCTTACTTTCACTGAATTGTAATATTGAGGTAATATTTCGTTCTTTTATTAGTAATAATTTGCAAATTAAATCTATATGTACAGCGTGTGGCAAACGCTATACGCAATGTACAGAAACAATTAGAAATTGTATGGTATGCAGTATTCTGTATTTTTTTTTAAGGATCTCACATAATACTAGATGGTTTGTTGCATATACTACAAGAATGAAGTATTTATAACGGCGTAAGCAGTATCGTTCACAATATTTTAAATAAAATTGGATTTCGCTGAAAAAAAAATGATACCAGACGTGTTACCTTTTTAAGAAAGATTTGGATTTATGAAGGCAACCCACAGATCATATATATTTTAATCCGTTTTACATGCTCATGTAAACTTTTTAACATATTCGCTGGATAGCCTATACTTATAATTACAACATTAATGACGAGCCCCCTCTGAGACTAAGGTTATTAGTTTTGGAACGATTTTGAGTAATTTCGTACTCTGTAGTAGAGTTTTGGAACGCAACCCTGAAGTTTGTTTTGGTAGCGTGTTCAGAGGTTAAGAGTTTTGTTTTCATAGTTTGGCAGTTTTCATATTGAAGTTTTTAGTGCGTATTGAGTTATTTTATATTTTTTTGCCAAACTATGAAAACAAAACGCAAAATACGCTATAAACCAAAACAAACTTCATCTCAGTCTCCTTCAATCTGACAGTTTCTCCCCAGTTTCTGATTGGCTAATTCGATTCGTCACGTGAGTGTCCGCAAGCTATTTATGTGTATGGTTTTTGAAATAGAATTTTTTAGAATTTTACTGAATTTTAAATTTTATCATTTACAATTATTACGTATATAGCAACACCCTGTACAAATATACAGACCTTATTTTCATGAATTTTGATTAATATTAAATTATATTCTTTTCGCTTGGTACTACTATAACTATATTTAAGTTGTGTCGTCATATCGTTATACGCCCATAGTTTTTATTAAAATTTTGAATGAAAAGTTCTATATTTTAAAAATATTTTACTACAAAATCATTTAAATTAGTCCCCCCCATTATGATATCGTCACTGCGCAAAGAAAAACAAGCTTTGATTTTAAAATTATTGATATTTTAATGTCAACAATTTGATATTTATAAATTTTGAAAATAATAAGACAAACTCACCTATTGATTCTTACTTATATATAGAATCATTTCAACTTGCTTTTTTACCCGTTTTCTCTCTGAACTATTCTCTTATAAGGCTTTAACTTTGAGCTGCTTCATCTTGGGCGCCTTCTTCTTGAGTTGTCTCTTCTGCTCCTTCTCCTCCCAGCGGCGCTGGCGCTCGGGGTCGGCCTCGCTGAGCACGCGCTCCTTCTCGGCGCGACGGCGCTCCTCGCGACGCGCTGCAGCCGCCTCGGCGCGCGCCACGTGGGTCGACTTCAGGAACGCCTCTTCCACGCGTTGCCGGTTCTTATCTGACTTGGTTTTACCTATAGGATAAATTAATAGTAATATATTGTTGGTGCGCAGTAGGAGAGAGGCGGTTGTTGAAGGGGTGGGGGGAGGGGGGGTTCTATTATTTATTACAGGGCAGGGAACAACATTTATTATGAAAATGGTCGTCAACGAAGTCGGATGTATTTTTATTAATTAAATTCGTATTTATCTAACACTACTTGTTAAGTGTTAATGGGGGATTCCAGCTCAATCGAATTAAAGGAAAATAGTAAAAAAATACGAATGTATATGCTGAATAACGAATATTAATAAAAAAATTAAATGGTATAATTGAGATATTTCGGAAATAAGGTGTTTTTTGTTATAGCGCTTCGACACGTAAGTGAAATCTATATATAATATTTTGATTGGCGACCGAAAGACAGCCTATACATGCATAACAAATAGCGTGTTAGGAGGTGGGAGTTACTACCAATGGAAGTTAAGAAATTCAAATTCGAAAGGGGGGGGGGGGGCGGCTAACATTCCTGTACGGCAGTTTTCAACAGTTTTTATTTTAACATAAATTTCTTGCATTAAACTTAATAATTTAAGGAGGTTCCAGCGAAACTAATGAGTCAAAATAATATTTATATTTTTTTGTTCTTTTAATTGCTAAAATAGTTTTTTTATAATTTTAATTAATATACGTGTATTGAGCCTCTAAGCACATAATTAATTTGTATTTAACAAAAAAAAGTACTGAAATGACTTCAGTATTTTGAACATATGTGATGGAAGAAAGTTATGTGGCAACACCGCGTCTTGTAAAATTATTATATTAAATTTATCTATCAATTTCAGTAATAACAAATTTTAAAAAGAATAAAACTAGCTTTATTATATTCGAAAAAAAGTTATCCGTAATATAGATACAAGTTATACTTCAATCTTTTTCCTTTATATCAGCTGGGACGTGCAACGTTGCCAAGTCATTCTTCATCTGTTCTGCAACTATCGATGTAAAATGAAAACATAATGTTCAACATTAATTTTCAAATTAATTTGAACGGTAAAAAGGAATTATAAACTTCTCATAATATAAGTCTTCAGTTTTATTATACTTGTTTTTTGTTCATCAAAATTGGAAAAATCAATATAAAACAAATAAAAAAAGTATCTACGGAAATGTTTCTGCCGTAAGAGCTTATGTATTAGAACATTGAAAACGTCAACTTTATAAGCGTATTTAAAGAAACTAGACGGTGGAATGTTTTTTATTTTTTAGAATAGTTGGATAAGATATTATTCATGATAATTACAAAATTTGAAACCATAAAGTTGAAAATTAATTTTTACACGAGAATCGCTCGAACCTCCTTAAATACACCTGTAATTATAAAGTATGTAGACTTATACAGTGTTATAATATTTATTTATTTTTATGTAAACTTAAAATAGCATATATTTCAAGAACATTTAGGTCCATATAAAAACACATAAATGTGATGTCACGTCAATCTTTTCAAAATTCGAGAGACCATAACTCGCTTATTAATAGGAATTTTTTCACCGGATTTTCATCAATAGTCTTAGTTTTCTTAATATTTTCAGATGAAATTTTAAAAAAAAAATGGTAGAATCCCCATTACTTATTTAATTATAATTACATTTAAAAATTAAGTGAATAGGATTGTTAAAATAATAATAATAATAATAACAATAATAAAAGTTCAATTTTACCTTCCGTTACCTATAAAGGAAAATATTATCTTTGGTCAAAAAATTCGATGATGAGTTTTTAATGAATAAGCACGTTTTAGGGCCCCTAGAATACTATTTTACTAGTTTTACGATGATGTCTATGTACGAGAGTTGTACAATATTTATTGTCCCTAACATAGGAAGAGTTTCTTTATTCAATAATAAAGAAACTCGCCCATAGTAGATTTTGAAATGAAATATTGTGTTCTCATAACAACAGCAATGGGGTATTCCAACATAACAACAAAATTAAGAAAATTTCAATTTAACATAAAGTATGGCTCAATAAATAATAGTTAAAACAATGAAAACATTTTTTAAATAATTACTTTACGAGATATTTCACATTTGCTAAAAGGGAAAATTGACGTCATACAATTGTTATCCTTCTCTCGCAGCGTACTCAGAGCAGTGTGTGTGAGAAAGACAAGTATAGAGGAAATGTGACGTTACACTCATTTCTCGAAAATAAAATACTCTGAAACTAGGAACAATTAAGATATTTTAATACTATGAATTGCTTCAAAACTGAATGAAGTTTTATTTAAAATAATAAAAAAAATTGAGTGGAATACCCCATTGTTTATTGTTTATCTGTTAAACGACGTGCTAAATTTGATTATTCTAGTGTTAATAATTTATAAGTCTTCATAAGATGTCGCCAACGTAGGTATGTATTTAAATTAATAAAAATTAAATAGCGGGAGGTTTTGTATTGGCCACATCAGATTTTTTATTATAAATAACGTAGACTGTTTTCCTATTAAAATATAAAATAAATTATGATTTTTTTTCTTTTACTGTGAAAAATATTTCATAAACTTTCATTTAAAATACTTTTTAAAAAATGTATGTGCTGACCACGTCAGTTTTTCTTCACTAAAAACAATCTTGTTTATTCCATATTTTCACGCACGATACTTTTTCCATGGCCTACCGATTTTTTTATTCTCAATAATTCTAGTGTGAACATTAAAATCCTTTTAAAATTAACAAAAAATTGTAAAACCGGCACTCACCAAATCCTTAATACATTTCTTTTCACCACACTGTCCTTTCCAGTTTTATTCACAATTATTCTCTTCCGCATATTTTTCCACCAACCGGTTATTTTCCCCATATTTTTCCACCAACCGCTTTTCCAAATCATTTTCAATATTCGTCGCTTGTAGTATAATCATCGGATTAACTTCATGTGCATCATAAAATTTCGAAATAATTCTCGCCGCTTCTCTCGCTTCTATCAAGGTCGGAACAGCAAATAATTTATCTTCTTCTTCTTCATCTAGGTGGATATCGTTTTTGCACATGACTTCTTGAGCGATGTCTTGGTCGGTTTGGTTCTGAGATGTTGTTAAGTAATCGTCGAAAGAGACGAATTTATCGATATCGGATTGGTTGAGGTTAGGATCTAAGTTTGTTATTTGTGTTGATAGTTTTGGTAAATCTTCTATATCTTCCACGATAACATCACAACCTGTGTTATAAAACCCGGTTTTTCGAAACGCGTTACAAATTTGTTCACGGGTCATTATGTTCCATGATTTTTCCAATATTTCAATGGCATCTTGAAGGGTTAGTTTATAATTTTGTTGCATTTCGATTATACGGCATAAAATTTGTTTTCTATAATAATATTTAAACCACCTGACTATGCTGTACATAGGTTGCACTTTGCCGGAATTATTTGATGGTAAAAATACAAATTTTATGTTTGAAAACAATAGCACGGGGAAAGAAGTGTGCGTAATATCATTGTCTAACAATAATAATATTTTGCGGTCTTGTAGTTTTAATTCGTTGTTCCAAACTCGCAATTCTGACAAAAAAATTTCTTGAGTAATCCATGATTTTGAATGTGGATAAAAATTACAACTATTTGATATATTATTAAAACACTTTTGATCACTAATTATAACTAATTTTCTTTTTTCTGTACCCGTTGCGTTTGCACAAACACACACAGTTATTCTATCTTTTGAAAACTTTCCATCGACGCACTTTTCGTTGCACAAATTTGAAACATCTTCAGTTTTAGCTTTAAAGAACAATCCGAATTCGTCTGCGTTAAAAATATCGTTATCTTCGTAGCCATCTCTGAATTTCTTCCATACAGATTCAATCCAATTTATAATTTGTTGTTTGTCGTATAGTTTAACCTCTTTGGATTTAGGAAAACTTATATCGTGTCGAAGCTTAAAGCGGTCTATCCATCCGTTGTTACAAACAAAATCTTCGTGGCCGAGTAGTTTAGCAAATGCTTCGGCTTTTTTTGTTAGTATTGGGCCAGTTATTTGAACATTTTCATTGCGTTGTTGTTTAAACCATTTTAAAAGAGCTTCATCTATATCGTATTTGTCCGGACGACGTAATCGTTTGAATTTGCTTCCACTTTTTCCCAAATGTTCCAAAGCGTGAAGATATTTATCCTTATTTGTCCAAATTGTTGATAAAGTCGAACTTTTTAATCCATATTCCCTGCAAATTTCAGCCTTTTGTTTGCCCTTTTCTATCTCCAAAATCACTTGCACTTTTTCTTCAACACTTAAAATAGTTCTTTGTCGTTTTGATTTTGTTGTACTCAAATCCATAACGTCTCTATCTTGAAATTTTCTTTTAATCAATTCCGACACATTCATTGTACAAGAATGAAACGTAATAACACTTTTAACCTTACAATTTTAATAAGACGCTTCGAAAGAAAACTTGCTTTACGCTGGAGAATTTTTAGAAGAAACACGGTTTAAACGAGGGAAATATTAAGCGATGTGTGCACTGCGCAGGAGTTTAAAGATCAATGATGCGCGCTATAACGATGTCGTTATAAACGAGGTCAATAACCTTGGTTTATTGACTTGTTTTTCTTATTTTAAGCCGGGCGTATGTTGCACTTTATATAACGTAAATAGAAATTATTTCGTATGAATTTATAAATATAGTTTGGTGTTTTATCTTTGTTTAAATATTTTCTATAATTTCTTTTTAACAATATTATTAAACACACGGACTTTTCCATTATTTTTTCGCCTATTTTTTTTACTATTTTTATTTGCAAAAAAATCTGAATGTCTCAGATACAATATTTAGATTTTATAACAATTTGAATTAGAATGAAATTATTTATTATTCTCTACTTTTCTGCCTATGAAAAGAATTGCTTTCTTAAAAATATTTTCATTTCATTTTTTTAACAAAACAATTTGATTTATGCCAATCAATGATGTTTTAGTTTATTATTAAAAAAAATAAAATCTGTTGAGGCCAGCACAATACCTCTCGCCATTTTCATATTAGGCTATATAAGTATTGTATTTAACATTTTTGATACGCACAAAAATTCTAATTACGTCTATTCTTTATTTTTCAATTCATTCTATGAACAAGTTTCCTCCTACTCTTCTAAATGTTCGAGATTCTTCCAATTCATTGATTAGATTGGCGGTATTTCTGAAGCGTGTATGACGAATTATATGTATAGCAAGCGCGTGTTTAGTTGACACTAATATTGTACATACTTTGGCTTATAAATTAATCCGTTTTCTTTTTATACCAATTTTAGATGTTGACGGAGTCTTTTCTTCATTATAACAACAGCATATTATATTACTATTACATTTCGACATGTTCATGTACGAATTCTACATCTATCTATAATTTTCAATATTTAATTAATGATAAAATGTCTGGATTTTTGACACTGACATTTATGTCAATATAACAAATTATAAACATTTTAATTTTTCAACTGGTTTCCATAGGCTGAATGATTCATTATACAATGGATTATTTTATATATTTATAATTCAGTCTATCTCTAAATCTATAAAATATATAATAAAAATGCTCCATGTATTGGATGGAGAATTTTATATTTTTTAATAATTGTAATAAGATAAATTTCCAAAAAATAATATTTAGAAGATTATTTTTAAGAAACTACTAATTCGGGTTGTTCAATTTTATGTTATATAAGTACATTATTAAATTGCACTTCGCTATCGAACCGTCGTTTTATAACAAAAAAATTACGGAACTTTACCCAAATATTGTTTTTTATTATATTTAACATGTCTTCTGCCCACATACAATTCTAATTATACCGTGAGTATTTTTTAACGGGAAACATTGGGTTTGTCATATCCATGGTTACGACTTCATATTTGATTGACAGCAATGTATTTGCCCGTTCCATTTAAAATGAAACATAGGGAACGAATCTGACAGAAGTATTATATTAAAATATTGTAAGAAATTTAGCGGAGTCAGAAAACCACTCGAGAGCACTAAACATATTTTGGGCACAAGGTGCACACAATATTTTTTCTACAACTAAATTTAATTTTCAAAAAACAGGTATAATTATTTAAACAAAATTAACCTCTACTGACATCGTGTCAATATGACAGATAACCGCTATAAGTTACGTCTTGACATTTGATTGACAGCTATGTATTTACCTGTCTCATTTATAACATAGGGAATGAATTTGACAGAAGTATTATATTTAAGTATTGTCAGAAAATCACTCGGGAACAAGGTGCACACAATATTTTTTCTTTAACTAAATTTAATTTAGATAACAGGTAGAATTATTTAAACAAAACGTCCACTGACGTCTTGTCAAATGTCAAATTCGTTCCCTATGTTTCATTTTAAATGGGACGGGCAAATACATTGCTGTCAATCAAATGTCAAGTCGTAACCATGGATAACAAATCCAATGTTTCACGTTATATAATACTCACGGTATAGACATGTACGTGCATTGACTGACTTCTCGCAATTATTTAAGTAACGAAATAACTAATAACTTTATTGTAATCAAAATAAATAGTTAACTAGAGATCATATGTCAGAGTACGACTCGCAACTATCCTACCGCCATCTGTGTACAATCATTTCTATTACAAAACATAACTGTTCACACAATTTATTTTATATTTAATTTTATTTTATCGTTATTTTCCATTCTTCTTGAGTTTTTATTCAATATAATCTAAGCATTTTATACTTTTATTTTCTGTAAATGAATGCCGTATTTCATTTTCATAGCAGTGTGGCCTTTTGTTAGGTTATGTTAAATACCGACAGAACATATGTCAAATTGACTTGTGAACGTGATAAATGTGTAATTACAGTGCCATTAGTTCCTAACTAAACATTTTCATTAAGAATGTAGACAAGTGACATTTCTCAACATTGTATACTTAGAAATTTGGACAGCGAGCGTTTTTTCTACTTTGTCGCGCATGAGCGGCAAAGTGACATTTTGCGTTGACAAAAGAGAGCGCAAATGGCTACTTTCTATAGTGACTGTAGAAAAATATTATTTCTGCTTCAGCACAATCCATCTTTAAACTATTTTTGATTTGGGTTTACTTCAATCAAAACAGCTTATTTATCATTTGACGTTTGTCGCTAGTTCGTTCAACGTTGTGTAGATTTCGCGTCGATCGAGTTAATTTTGTTGTTTCTTTGGAATTAAATTTAATCATGATCCAAAGGAATCATTATTGAACAAATCATTATTTAGAAAATCATAATCACAGTCCGAAAAAATCTGTTGTGGCCAGCACAAAACCTTCCATCAATTCGATGTATTTTGTATATATCCCATACCAAAAGTTTCTTGAAAAAGATTGTGTATATCCTATAAAATTGTAACACGAACACACTATTTTTTGCAAATTCTATACCGAAAGTTCCTTTCCCTATTTTATTAGGGGTCGCTATTTTTTACTCTTCTCTTTAACTAATTCCTGTGCAACGCATCTTCTTCACACAATTCTTCCTCTCTCAAATCTTCTGCTACACAGTCCTTCCATCTTCTTCTCTTTGGAGGGACACTCTATCACATTCACACATAACTTTCTGACCCTATACTTTCAACTTTGGTTTTGCATTTGACACTGACATCTGTCAATTAAATTTTTCTGAATATATCTGTTGTTTCCATAATTTTAACAAAGCTGACTAATTTTTGAAAGTTAATCTCTCTTAATGTCTCTATAACTCTATATCTATTGAATATGAACGAAACTGTATAATCAAACCGTATAGAGAATAAGATATTCTTTCATATTGATAATCACAAAATGTCGAAAAATAATATTTAACTGCGTTTTTTCAAGAAAAACTTCAAATAAGGGTACTTCCGGTGGATCAATTATAACCAAAATCTAATTAACTCTTCATATGGATGTACAGAAGAGGAATACGAAAGAATTATAATTTTTAGAATTGTAGTATTGGAGTTATCGTCGGAGAAAAATTTATCACACACGGACACACACACATACATACAGACATCATCTTAATAATAGTAAATTCGTATTGTAGGGACCCTAAAACGTGCTTATTCATTAAAAACTCACCACCGAATTTTTTGACCAAAGACAATACCTTCCTTACCTAAAGGTGACGGAAGGTAAAAACACGCCTGAACTGAATCAGTTATTTTTGATCACTCTGTAAAAATAATATAACCACATCTTACCTTCTTTGGTGAGCCTGTACTTCCTAACTTTATCCATACAATAGAACACCATCATCATCAACGGCTTCATCGCCTCCATCGCTTCATTCACCGTCTTTCCTTTCACAGGCACATTGAACCCAAAAAGAAGCACCTTCTGCACGTCAGGCAGCTTCAACATGTTGCCGTCTTCTTGCTGCTTCGCCCCGCTGTACTGGTCGCTGAAGTGGATGTAGTCAATCAACTCGGGGTATTTGTTGAACACGGCAATCATCCGAGAGTCTAGAATTGCAGCGGTTGCTTCGGATATCTCGGACATGATGGAGAAAGAGGAGGGGAGGGAGTGGCGGTCTGCTGGTTTGCGCTCCGGGCAGTAAACACTCTGAAAAGATAGAAAAATAATTGTTTTAGAATGAAATATTTGCATTTTACTTGAATAAGAAAAACTAAAGTCACTGTATATGCATAATGTGGCCAATAGGGGGATCAATTTTGGTTGGTGACATTTTAAGATATTGTTTGTGAATTATATCTGAATTTAAAGTAATCCATACTAATATAATAAATGCGAAAGTAACTCTGTCTGTCTGTCTGTCTGTTACGTTTTCACGCCTAAACCGCTGAACTAATTTTGATGAATTTTGGTATAGAGATAGATTGGACCTTGGAGACGGATATAGGCTACTTTTTATCGCGAAAATAAAACTTAAAGGGGTGAAATAGGGATGAAAGTTTGTACCGCTCTATTAGTACAGTTGCACAAGTGAATAATGAATTGAACGTCACTGACGCATGATGAGTAATCCTTTGGTTAATTGGACAATGAAATTTTTGTCATTGGCGTGTAGCGCAAGATAAAACTTTCGTGAAAAAAATTGAATTATCAAAATTTAATAATCAAAATGAATCGAAAGCATAAGCAAGGTTCTACAATAAATATTTCACAAAGTACAGTAAAAAGGATTCTAGCTGAAAACAAAAAGAAATTTAAATAATCCAGAATGAAAATTATATTCTCCGGGAAAGAACAAAATTGAAAATTTTGATTTCCAGGTATTTCTCATATTCTTTCTCACATCTATTACTTTTACAGTTTATTACAGTGTAGTTTTATTTGATTAGAACAAATAAACGTTCAAATACAAAAGATTAAATTTGATTACAACAATGAAAAGTTTTACAGTTAATAACAATGTAGTTTTATTTGATTACAACAATTTTCACCTACAGTAGACTAAATCTGATTGCAATAATAAAAATAACTATCACACAAATTATTGTCATCATTGTTAACTATATTGATTATTGTAATAAAAAAAAAAATAATTGTAATTTTGATTTTTTCTTCTGTCTGTTTATCTGTCTGTCTGTTACGTTTTCACGCCTGAACCGTTGAACCAATTTTGATGAATTTTAGTATAGAGATAGACTGGATCTAGGAGAAGGACATAGGCTACCTTTTGTCGCGAAAATAAAACTTGAAGGGGTGAAATAGGGAATAAAAAATTGTACGTTCGAACCCATCATTTCTCCCGCTGGACCAATTTTGATGAATTTTGGTATGGAGATAGATTGGACCTAGAAGAAGGACATAGGCTACCTTTTGTCGCGAAAATAAAACTTGAAGGGGGTGAAATAGGGGACGAAAGTTTCTATGGAGATCCCATCATTTCTCAAGTTAGGGATATAAATATTCTTATTTATGCTTTTGGCAAAGAAATAAAGTGTTTTAGCGTTTTTAAAAAATCATCCATCAAGGCGGTACGATAGGGGATGATTTCAATTATTTTTTTTATCTATAGTAAAGTTTTAACCGTTAACAGATTTTCGATATTTGTCGGAGAGATAGCTTGCATCATATGTACATAAGTAAAAGTACCCGAGACATGTTTAGAAAAGGGCGCTGTTAGGTGCGGTGCGGGGATCAGGAGGGCAGTGGGCGGAGCGAGCCAGGTTGCCGGCTCCCTACGCAGCGCATGTCTCCGAAGTAAATGTGAAAAATTACTGGTACAAGTGTAGCTAATCGTTATTTTAGCTTTACCCGTGCGAAGCCGGGGCGGGTCAGCTAGTAATCCAATAAGAATCCAATATGAAGTAATATTATTTTTTGACTTTTTTGACTTACCAAGTCCGCCATTTCTTTGGCAAAATGCTGTGCAGTTTTCTTATTCGCAACGCACATGACAAAAGAATCCATGTCTTCTTTGTTCATTATAACTTTGATGTGAACTTGATCTAAAGTCGGTCTCATCATACCGGCTATCACTGCCACCAAATCTTGTCGCTGCAATCACAAAATTATCATAAAATATGTTAATTCATTTTACAATTAAATGTATACAGGGTGCTAAAAAACAACGGTAACGAAAGGCCTACACACTACCTTCCGCTATTTACCTGTAAAACATTTAGTAATCTTTAATTTTTACAATAACATAAAACGCGAAATAGTATATTACATCCGAGGTGGGAGATGTTTCATTACAGCCGAGAGCTTATAGGATAATGCGCGAGGCTGTTATGAAACTCCCACCGAGGTTATGTATACTATTTTATTCACAATCATCCTCATTTTAAATCAATAATTTTCAAAATAAATCAATGAATTATAACCTTTAATTTTATTAATATTTTGACAGCTGTCTTAAAATTTGTTTAGCCTACTTAATTATGGGGATCTACGGCAATGTTGCTAGGCAACCCCTACATAAACATTTCCAACCCAAGAGATGGAAGTGAAATCTGTTATTTCCAACCCAACATATTGTCATTAAAGTTAGGAATGACGTATTTTCCAACCTCCAAAAGGTAAGGAATCTGTATATTACTACAATGATTGTGAATAAAATTACATTTACATGTATTACCCCACATTTAGATAAAAACTTAAAAAATTTCCAAAAATCTAATTTTTATGTATTTAGATACTTCTCAACGCGCTGATTTCAAATTTTGAAACCGCAGGTCGATATTTCGTTTCATTCTCGAGATATTTAGATTTAAAGTTTAGCTCAAAACTGCCCATTTTTGGGCAGTAACCCAAAAATGGGTCGATATATGAATTTGGCGACATCACCATTCGATTCTACGGACAAAAATACATAAGTATAGCAATTTTCACCATTTTTGTCCAACCGGTTCATTTTTTATAAATAAAAACTTGAAAACCCTTGAAAATTGCCAAAATCTGAAAAAATCGTAAGGGGTACACCTTAGATTTTTGCGATTTTCACCATTTTTGTCCAACCGGTTCATTTTTTATAAATAAAAACTTGAAAACCCTTGAAAATTGCCAAAATCTGAAAAAATCGTAAGGGGTACACCTTAGATTTTTGCGATTTTTGGCCATTTTCAGTTATTTTGCTTTAGAGACTGTATGCGGTATTCAAAAATTATGAAAATTGATGTACTTATGTAATTTTGCCCGTAGAATCGAATGGTGCTGTCGCCAAATTAATATCTCGACCCATTTTTGGGTTATTACCAAAAAATGGGCAGTTTTAAGCAAAACTTTGAGTGTAAATATCTCGAGAACGAAACGAGATATCGACCTGCGGTTTCAAAATTTGGAATCAGTGCATTGAGAAGTATCTAGATACATAAAAATTAGATTTTTGAAAATTTTGAAGTTTTTATCTAAATGTGGGGTATATTGACTTTTGGGGCAATAATTCAAAAATGGGTAGTGATAATATTTGATTGTAAAGAGAATGTTACGTAAGTGTATGCATTTTTAGAGTATTTATATGTGAGTATACATAATGTATATTCAAGTGATAATTTTATTGGATTTATAGAATCTTTTCCAATGAACTTTCTGTATGGAATTTGTAAAAAATTGTATTATGTTCGTGTTACTATTTTACTGGATATATAGAATCTTTTCTAATGAACTTTTGGTATGGGATTTGTACAAAATACATCAAATTAACTGAACGTCTTGTGCTGGCTACAACAGATTTTTTTCATATTAGAATAATGGGGTCGAAATACAAAGTTTCAGAATTTTCCTAATGATAGTATTTGAGTTAGATCGTTGACAAAATCCATGCACACACATACATACACACCTACAGAAACCATCGTGAAAAATTTAAAAATGGATTCTAGGGACCTTAAAACTAAAATCTTGATATGCGATTTTTAGCACGATCCCTATAACTCTCTTACCAAGGATAGCGAGAGGTAAAAAAATAACTGTACCTATTAAGAAAAATGTGGCGATCTTGGCCAATATTTAATGGCCGAAACATTTGAAGATCGACCCATGTTGATTAAGCTTTTTTATATTATCTCTCGCTAAGAGAGATATTGGAATCATGCTAAAAATCACATATCCAGATTTTAATGTATAAGCTCGTTTCAAGGTCACTACAGTCCGATTTTAACATTTTTACAATGATGTGTGTGTGTGTGTGTGCATGGCTGGATGTTGGAAGAACGATTCCTCAAAAACTAAGACTTAAAAAATATTTAACTGCAGTTTCCTTAATCTAACATTCCTGGGAAGAGCTGAAAAGGTTTTGGTAACAATTGAACAACCGGAAGTAGTAGTTTCTTAGAAAAATTCTTCTAAATGTAATTTTTTGGAAATTTTTGTTATTAAATATTGAAGAACATAAAATTCTCCATCTAATACACTTAAAATGTTTATTATATCTTGTATAGATTTAGAGATAAAGAAACTATAATATATAGAGTAATCTAATCGCATAGGCTAAGGCACTAAGGAAACCAGTTGACAAATTCCAATGTTTATAACATAGTTTGTAAATGACACATGTCAGTGTCAAAAATAAACAGTTTTAGTGACATTCTGATAGCTTTTTCTGGGAAGCACATTTAGTCTTTCTTATTGTTTTATTAATTAAATATTTGAAATTATAGGTAAAATGCATATATCCATCAGAAATACCGCCAATCTGGTTAATGAATTGGAAGAATCTCTGACATTTAGAAATTTCCTCATACAATGAAAAATAGATATAATTAGTATTATATGTGTGCAGAAGACATGTTAAATACAATAAAAAACAATATTTGGGTAAAGTTCTGTAATATTTTTTTATGAAACGACGGTTCGAAAGCGAAGTGCAATACAATACTTATATAGCCTAATATGGAAATGACGAGAGGTCTTGTGCTGGCCACAACAGATTTTTTATCTCCCGCTACCCTTGGTAAGGAAGGTATAGGGATCGTGCTAAAAATCACATATCGAGATTTTAGTAAATGACCACGTTTTAAGGTCCCTAGAATCCAATTTTAACATTTTCACGATGATGTCTGTATGTGTGTGTGTATGTATGTGTGTGTGTATATATGTATGTCTGTGTGTGTAGGGATTTTGTCTTCGCTCTAACTCAAATACTATCATTCAGAAAATTCTGAAACCTTATATTTCTATCCTATTCTAATATGAAAAGAAGCCATTAGATTTTGGTGTAAATCGGATAAACGGAAATGGCACTTTACCTGAAGCTCATAATGGTTTTTCTTCAACAAATACCATTAAATGCCATTTTTTCGCATTTTATGTCTTATGAAAATTAAAGATTATTGAATTTTCTACAGGAATACATTAATACTTTTTCTATATATTTTGCAGATAAATTTAAAAATACATTTTTTTTATTAGTCCCGAAGCCTAAGATAAACATAGTTCCTTTGTTACACAGTTCATATTTCAAATGAATGTAACTGACAGTAAATGTCACTGTCAAAAAATAATCACTTCAAATTAATAATAGTGACATTTTAAAAAGAAAATAGTAAATACATCAATAGTTTTATGCAATGGAACAATTTGCAGCGTTAGTAAATTCGTAAGTATTTAAATTAATAAAAAAATGGATAGGAATGTGTGGCGAAGGATGATATTGCGTAAGTATTATTTTGGTCCGGATGCGGTTATTCGCTACCGAAAATCGGTCACTTTAATATGTTCTTATGTATGACTGCTATGATGATTGTGGACAAGACGAAAGAAGAATGTTGTTAAAGAGTGAAGTGAGTCAGCTGAGCTCTTACTCTTATCCTTTTTCTTATTGTTACTATTGTTTCCCGGGTTTTTGCTAACCCACTAAGTAGGAAACGCGTGTTTTTATGTACCTATGTATGTATGTATGTATGTATGTAAAAATTAAATAGCGGGAGGTTTTGTGTTGGTCACATCAGATTTTTTTATTTTTATTTTGCTCAATACTATATGTCCTCAAAAGTTGTTACACTTGCTTTTTAACACCAGTATATTTAAAACATTTCTTACCTTAATAAATTTGAGTTCCACAAGCATCCCTTCACAACACGTTCGTCCACTACACCACAAAGTAAACATATTCTCGCTTTCTTTAATCAACCCTGGCGCATCGCTTTCTAATTTACTATCATCTCCCACTAAACTAAAGTTATCTTCCAGTAATGTCTTATGTGTAACGAACCACGCGTTCGCTAGCTTCGTATTCTTCGATTTTCCAGTGAAGAAATTCAAGAAATAAACAACTAAACCAGCAACCATTAACATTTCTAACCAGTAGCTATCCCAATTCGCCCGGAAATGAAGAGGAACTTTAGTGATGGTGATTTTAGGCTCCCGAGGAGGCTGGTCAGGCTTCAGGTCCAACTTTTCGTCGGAGAAGCCTTCGAATTCTTCTTCGTCTTGGAAGTGCTCGAATTCGTTGTCGTCATCCTAAGAAAATTATTTCCAGTTAACAAATAGCATAAAAGTGATCCGTGTGGTGCCCTAAACGATATACCGGATATCTACTTTTTTCCAAACAAGAAATTCAATGTTAAAATTTTGATTTGGTGATATCTCTTTACCTATTAATTTTAGAACAAAAGTTAAGGAAGAAAAATGTTCAGAATGAAATACTGCACCGATTAAGTAGGTACCAAGTTTTTTGTTCAATTGTTTCTTATGTACGAGTTAGAAACAAAAGAAAATACACGATTTAAGGCAATGGGGTATTCCGGTGAAATGGAATTAATGCAAAATAATAACTTTTTTCTATAGTTTCCATCTTCATATAGTAGTAAAATATAATAAAACATGTTTAATAAAAAGTTTTAATTCATAATTTAATGTTACAAAATTGGAATTTTTACAGCTTTAGAAACGTCCTTGAAATTTGTGACGTCAAGTTGATAATCTCTTGCTCATTTCAAAGTAAATATTTTCGTTTAAAAACACAGATTGTGCCAGTAGTTAACACGCGCGGGTATATTTCTTGTTTGACATTTCGTCCACTATATAATTATTACTCCTACTTTTACCATAAACAAACACAGGACAAACACCGAAATACACGCTGCTACTAAAATCATTATGTAAACAAGCAAATGGCTGTCATGAATGTGTGGATTTAGGCGCTGAAGTTCGTTGCAGATGTCACCATCGAGTTGACGTCATAAGCGCGCCATGATAAGAAAATTTGAATTGCTATGAATTTTTTTAAAATTCATATCTCATATGATGCATACATTTTCTTACTCGAAGTTAGATATTCAGAGTCCTTCTGGTCTGTACTAATGTAAAAAAATATTTTTAAAAAATGTCGGAATACCCCATTATCAGAGTGCTATGAAAAAAAAAACAATAATTTATGTTTCTTGTTTCTGGAATATTTGACAGATTTGACATTTCTTTTTATTTTATTCTTATTAGAATTTGTGATTATTATTTTTTCTTCTAGATTAAGTCTTCCTATAATTCTGATAATAATAAAATAAAAAGAAAAGTTAAATCTAATAGGTTTGTTCGCGGTAGCGATCCCGGACTAGTTTGAGCATCACACGCATGCGCAGTTTCGATTTAATCGTTCGCGGTACGATTCTGACTGATAACTCCGTGTTCGAGGAACACTGTGGACTGGTACATGATTGGTTACGTACTATTCAGATCAGTCCGAAAATTGAAACAAGTACTATAAATCAGGGACTAATTTCGTGTATTCAGTGCATACTTTTCTGTGTTTAATTACGTTTATTTTAACAATTTCACAAATTTTAAAGTAATAAATATTTGAAGGTAAGTTTATAATATTGCCTCCATTTCAGTTCAAAACTATATAATACTTTCATTCAGATATATAACATACATAACCTCAAACGTCAAAATGAGCGTTCGCGGTAGAAAAAATTCCAAATCAATCTCGGATCACGCATATGCGTTTTTCACGATTTATGAATTAGTACGGAACAAGTACGAAATTAGTTTGGGATCAGTCAGGGATTGTTACCGCGAACAAACCTATTATATGACAGAAACAAGAGACAAATTGTTTTTTTTTTTTCATGGCACTCTGATAATTGCCTTAATAAATCGTGTATTTTCTCGTGCTTCTAATTTAGGCTGTGTCCGATGTGGTATTTTGACATTTAGATTTTAGGATTTAGGTCTTCTTCACATAAATACAACTCCGAATGGCACACTATTCACATCCATTGGTTTGTATGGCAACACCTTAGAATAACAAAAATGAATTATACAATTCGATTCATTTTGATGTTTGAGAGTAAATGTTAATACCGTGAGTATTTTTTAACGTGAAACATTGGGTTTGTCATGTCCATGGTTACGATTTGACATTTGATTGACAGCAATGTATTTGCGTGTCCCATTTAAAATAAAACATAGGGAACGAATTTGACAGATGTATTATATTATGTAAGAAATTTAGCTAAGTCAGAAAACCACTCGAGAGCACTAAACATATTTCGGGCACACAATATTTTTTTACAACTAAATTTAATTTTTAGAAAACAGGTATTATTATTTAAACAAAATTAACCTCTAATGACGTCTTGTCAATATGACAGATAACCGCTGAATTTTTCTATAAGTTACGACTTGACATTTGATTGACAGTAATATATTTGCCTGTCTCATTGAAAACATAGGGAATGAATTTGACAGAGTATTATATTTAAATATTGTAAGAAATTTGGCCAAGTTAGAAAATCACTCGAGCACAAGTTACACTAAATTTAATTTAGAAAGCAGGTATAATTATTTAAACAAAATTAACCTCTGACGTCTTATCAAATGTCAAATTCGTTCCCTATGTTTCATTTTAAATGGGACACGCAAATACATTGCTGTCAATCAAATGTCGAATCGTAACCATAGACATGACAAACCCAATGTTTCACGTTAAAAAATACTCACGGTATATTTCATAAAATAGAAGCTAAGGAGCTATTTTTTGACAGTAAATTTAACGTTTTACAGAAATTATAGCGACGAACATGATTTGTTGAATTAGTGCGCGTCAACTTTAAGGCATAGTGTGCTCCTGCAAAACCCTAAAATCTAATTTCTAAAATCCTAAATAATCACAAGATTTAGGGCATATAAATTTAGGATTTAGATATTAGGGTGATAAAAGTGCAACAGCCTTATACATTAAAACAATTGAACGACAAATTTGATATTCAATCGATGCAGTTTTTCATTATGAACATTTTTCTTCATTACACTTTTGTTCTAAAATTAATAGGTAAAGAGATATTGCCAAATCAAAATTTTAACATTGAATTTCCTATGTTTGGAAAAAAGTAGACACCCGGTAGGTATATTATTACTGAAATCTACGAATAAAAGAAGATTGCAAACTCAGAAAAAGGTAAAAGCTTGTTACCAATCTGCCCTTTATTTACAGATTTTATTTTTTTTAATTTCTCGCGTTCTTCGTTTTCGATTGAGCTAATTTTTCGTACAACAGTCTGTGAAGTGTATTTCAGGTTTTACTCATATTAGACGCATTTTGAAACGGTCAGCGGAACAAAGAATTAGTATTTCTGGTAAAAACGGTATAAAGTGCAGTAAAGTGGTGCAAATGATGGATGGAGAAGGCTCTTGACAAGAGGCACGATAACACACCGGCTCACAGTTCACAATTTATTCGATTTTTTTCACTCTCTAAAGATGAGTACTTCATTGAAAGGTTTTACAACCATAGAGGAGATAAAGCAAAATCGCTGAAGGTTATACCACAAAATGCATTCAACAATTATTTTGTAGATTAGAAGCATTATATCTAATGGGGTATATTTTGAAGGGTACAATATTAACACTGATGAATACATTATTACTTTTTGAAATAAATGAAAATTCTTTGCCAGTATTCTTACATCTTGTAGTAGCGCTACTTCGGAAGTAGTACTATTTCGATTTTTTTTAATTTAATTTTATTTTACGAGTAAACAAGAATAGGTTTGATATTTTTGTAAATGAAGCTTGCAGTATGTGAAATAAGTGCTATTTACAATTTAATTTATTTCTCTAATTTTTAATATTAAAGTTGACATTTGACAGTTGAAGTAGCGATTTTTCGGAAGTAGCGCTACTTTAAGATGAGAGAATACGGGCCCTTGTTTTTTTTTATCAAACCTTGTTAGGTAATTGAGCAAACTTTACTTTCATTTTAATGTAGCTACGATTATAAGACAATTACATTAGAAAATCCAACTACGATAGGAAGAAAATTGATTCAATTAGGCGAAAATAAAGGAATCCCTGACATATTACTAGATAAATATCAGAAATATTCAGATATTAATTAACTATTTATAACTTATTAAAAAAGTTTGAAAACTACGGGGAAATAAAAGAATTTCTAAGGTATTATCAAGTAATATCAAAAAAATAAGAGTATTACTTGCGAAAAAACTGGTATATCGAAAGATATTTGAAAACTGTAAGTATTTACACAAATTTAGTAAAATTTATACGAAAACAAGTTTATTTACGAATAATAATTTAAAATTATATACAAATAATACGTAAAAGTATCTAAATTATAAATAAATCATGATAATTATGAATAAAACATGAATTACCTGAAGACCAAATTTACGACTTACTTCAACCATAATATCATCTTCACCATCATCTTCCGACTGGAACAAATCCGAACTTTGGCCACCTTGTTCTTCAGATGTTGAGGACTTATCTTTCACGATATGAACTACATCATCGTCTTCTGTGTCGAATTCTTCAAATTCGGCAAATTCGTTATCGGATAACCCCTCATACTGAATGGAAGCCCACACGGAGCTACCTACTAAAATTATATGAACTAGAACTAACCAAAGCTTCATCTTTAAAATTTCGTATAAAAATGAGACTCCTTATTTATATTTCAAAGGAAAAACAGAAATTCACATGACACATGAAAAGATAATTCAGCACATCTTTTGCCAACTTAAGAAACGAAGATTTCGAAGATTTGTCGCACTATGTACAAAATTAGTAGAATTTAGACAAATTGCGTTATATATTATTAATAAAAGCTATTCTAAATTCCAAATTTTGTTATATACGCAATATTAACACGGAAAATTACAAATAAATTTATTTTTAAACCTGGTTTAGCACAGCTCTCGCCATCTTTTTGAAATTTACTGAAGTAGAAAATAACACAATCCGAGCCCAATGTTGCCAACATTTTGGTAATTATAGGAGATTCTAGCTCAATTGAATGAAGAGAAATTAGTAAAATAATACGAATGTATATGCCGAATAATAAATAGAAATAAAGAAATAAAATAATATAATTGAAATACTTCGAAAATAAAGGATTTTTGATATAGCCACTCAACAAGAATATGAATTATAATTTTGAGTGTTCATTGCAATAGCTTCAATGTCACGTAGTTTGCAACACTGACTGAACCTCAAAGAGTAACATGATTAGTAGTAAAACAATTATTTTAAAATAAATTGGGTGGAATTCAGTGGGTTGTATTAAGGTTTGTATTAAAGCTTGTATTAAGTATATGGCAACATTGTAATATTTTCCACATGGATCAATGAGATTCAATTGTGATTTAGAAATTTTACCACAGGGAAAAGTAATTCAGATATCCTTTAGTCAAATGAGGAAGTATTATTGTAAATGGAAGGTATAAATGGAAACTCATTATTGCAAAATTAGGTTAGAAATATGTCAAATTTTATGTGTCAAATATTTCATACCTGAATGTTAATGAATTTTAAAATATCTCAAACCTCGTTTTGAGCAGTTTTGACATTTGTCCTTTTTTTCTTACTTCTGTTAATAATATTTTTTCTTTATTTGATCCTTTGGTCTCTCACTTTTTTCTGACAGGTATTACAAAGTTGCCAAAATATTTTTGACAAAGGACTGTTTTAGCTTAAAACACGCTAATACAACCCACTGAATCGCACCCAATGTATTTATCTTAATGTAAACAGTGTTTTTATTTACTTAAATTTGATACAAGTACATATTCCATTCAAAAATGTGAAACAACATGCTGTCCTTGACATCTCAAAAGGTCTTGTGATTATCTGATAAAATGATTATTCATGTATTGTTCTTTAGTTTTTAACTATTAATAAGTCTTCCAATATGTTATTTCAATCATTATCCAGAACTTTCTTAAATATATCTAAACAAAATGTAAGATTTTTTGCTCAAGCAGTAAACAAAGATATAATTTACGAAAAACTGCGCTACTCTGATACAGGGATTGCTGTTATAGGATTTAATAGACCAAACGCTAAAAATGCTTTAAGTTGTAGCGTAGTGGAAGGCATAGAAAAGAGTTTAAACAATATTGAAAACGATGAAGAAGTACGGGTTGTTATTATAAGAAGTCATGTTCCTGGAATATTTTGCGCCGGTAAGATAAAATGTTTGTTAATGATTTGTGGGTTCGGACTAACCCACTTTGTGAAAAATTGCATTAATATGTACAGGGAGTAAATCAAAAAGTGGGCCATAGGCAGGAATCTGATTTTCTTTGCGTTACCTAATTATTTAATGGGAAAATACTTTAAATAAAAGTTTTTTAAAAGAGATTTAAATTTTGCATTTATATTATGTAAAACATTAATTTTAGCTCTTCATGTAAGTGAAAAAATTAATGTTACTGTCATTAGCTTTTATAGTCAAGGCAGCCATGAATTATGACAAAAAAATAAGTAATTCCGTTGTTTTTACTTATTTAGAACTAAATTTAGATTAGAGTAGTAAACGATATAGTAAATGATTACACAAATAATTTTCTTTTTAGGCGCTGATTTAAAAGAAAGACTGAAACTTTCCGAACCCCAAGTGTCCCAATTCGTAACTCGTCTTCGAGCTCTGTTCACACATGTAAACAACCTGTCTATTCCTGTCATAGCCGCCCTAGATGGTGTAGCGCTAGGTGGAGGTTTGGAAATCGCGTTAAGTTGTGATATAAGAACAGCTTCAAATAAATCTAGGCTAGGTTTGGTAGAAACTAAATTGGCTATTATACCTGGTGCTGGAGGGACACAAAGATTACCTAGGATTATAAATCCGTCTTTGGCGAAAGAGTTGATTTATACGGCGAGGATTTTAAGTGGAGAAGAAGCAAAAAATTTGGGTAAGACTTCAATTTCAGAAAAAGTAAATTCAATTTCAGAATCTAATAAGAATTATTTTCTTGTATTAGGAATTGTAAACCACGTAATCGAACAAAATGAATCGGGGGATGCCGCTTATTTAAAAGCATTAGACATCGCCAGAGAAATAGTTCCAAACGGCCCTTTTGCTATTAAAATGGCGAAAGAAGCTATTAACAAAGGCCTTGATGTTGATTTGCAAGCAGCTTTAAAGTTCGAAGAAGATTGTTACGCCAAAATAATTCCAACTAAAGATAGGATCGAAGGATTGAAAGCGTTCAGCGAGAAGCGCAAACCGCAATATAGAGGAGAATAATAAGATATTGTTATAATTAGAAACCAACGTTTCGGCAGTATACACTGCTGCCTTCTTCAGGGAAAACAACATAAATGTCATAAATAAAAAGATTGTATTATTCTAATTGTTTTTATGAATTCTGAAAGATTTTTTAATAAGATATTGTTATATTTTTTGTTAATAAAATTGTGATATATTTTTATAATTTTTCATTCAGACGTGGTTGAAATGTAACGGATTGTGAAATACAGGTGTCTCAATAAGCTTGCTCACTATTGGTAATTTTTTTATTTGAAGAGATACGAGGTTGGTTAAATTAGCAAAATTGTGCCATTTTATATTAGAAAATTGGTCATGTAGACAAAATAAAATTTGTGTCAGCGGTTCTTAAAATTTGGGACTATATATATTTTTTATTATCTTATTGGAAAGAGTATTTTTTTCTCTTTCCAATAAGGTAATGTTATTTATGTACAATTTTTTCAAATAAACGAGTTATTTACGGTTAAAAATTTAAATTTTGTAAACTATTTTATTAGTTTTTTAGTCAAGTAAGTCATGGAAACAATTGATTCTTTGTTTGTTTGACGTTTAATAATTTCTCCCGTAAAGTTCTCTGTGTTTAATAATGTTTAATAACTTTACAAATGAAGAAAAGTTAGATATGATCGTGCTATATGGAAAGTTATATCTAGACACCAGTTACGTAGAACGGTCGGCTCTCTTTCCAAAAGAGTTTAAATGTGCGAAAGAAATAATGGCTTTCAGTTTGAATATTTTCTTTCTTTTGTTATACTGTAAAATAAATTAATAAAATAATAATTTTATAAAAGACAATTATTTCTATAGTTTACTTGACCTAAACTAATAAAAGATAATTTTTATCTTTAAACGTAAATAACTCGTTTATTTGGAAAAAATTGTACATAAACAACATTACCTTATTGGAAAGAGAAAAAAATACTCTTTCTAATAATATAATAAAAAATACATAGTTCCATTTAAAAAATATAAATTCTGTCCCAAATTTTGGGAACCGCTGACACAATTTTTATTTTGTCTACATGACCAATTTTCTAATATAAAATGGCACAATTTTGCTAATTTAACCAACCTTGTATCTCTTCAAATAAAAAAGTTACCAATAGTGAGCAAGCTTATTGAGACACCTGTATAAGAAAAACTGACAAAGATTATGTCTACGTCAGTAAATAGACTATAATAAAACAGTATCATTTTGTATTAAACATTTTTCTCAATTTCTAATATTTTCGAAGTTATTTGAAAATTAAATATTGGTAAAGTCGGCACATTTACTGTAGTATATTTGATTTTTTTTTGGAAAACAAAGCCCATCTAAAATGACCTCTCAAATGTTAAAAAAAGTCTCATTTAATCGAAGTTGTAACTCTTACAGTTTTCGAAATAGCAGAGGTAAACTCCCTAAAAACTCATTTTTCACTGCCTTATATCTCGGAAACTATTGAAGATCGGACCCATGTTGATTAAGCTTTTTGCTTCTCGCTAAGAGAGGTATTGGAATCATGCTTAAAATCGCATATCCAGATTTTAATGGATAAGCACGTTTTAAGGTCCCTATAATCCGATTATAACATTTTTACAATGATGTCCATGTGTGTGGATGTTGGAACCACGATTTCTCAAATACTATAAAACTTAAAAAAATATTTAACTGCAGTTTCCTCAATCTGACATTCCTGGGAAGAGCTGATTAGATTTTGGTAACAATTGGACAACCGGAAATAATAGTTTCTTTAAAAAAAATCTTCTAAATATTATTTTTTGAAAATTTCTGTTATTACTAATATTGAAGAATATGAAAAGCTTTATCCGATACATTTAAAATTTTTAATATATCTTCTATGGATTTAACGATAAAGATACAAATATGTAAAATAATAAGTTGTAAATGTATTTCGCAGCCCATGGAAAACAAGTGGAAGAATTAAAATGTTTGTAATTAACAGATAAATGTGTGTCAAAACGCCAAAGACATTACTGAAGACTTTTTCTGGGAAGTACATTTAATATTTATTTTATTATTAATTAAATATTTATAGATACATATACCCTTCAGAAATACCGCCAATCTCATTAATGAATTGGAATAATCTCGAACATTAGACGAATAAGAGTGAACAGAATGAATTAAAAAAAAAATATAAAGAATATATGCATTTTTGTGTATCAGAAATGTCAAATATGCGCAATACTTATTTAACCTAATATGGAAGAGGTCTTGTGTTGGCCACAAAAGATTTTTTTATTCAATTTTGTCAATACTAAAGTTTGTACTTGAAGTTGTGGGACATATACAAATAAAATCTGTGTGTCTGCATTGCTAAATTTTTAAAATAAATTTAATCTAGCAGTCTATCCAAATGTCAAACAAGTAATTTTTAATGACAGTAACAATTGTTTTACGAGTTGTCAAAAATTTTCTTCGCAATATTGTAAAATTAGTAACACCCGTTTGTTCGGTCTAATAGTATTTTACTACCATTATTATAAATAAGACGATTACATATCTCAGCTTACTCCTAATCAAGTTGTGAAGATTGACAACTCGTTACTGTCATTAAAAATTACTTGTTTGACATTTGGATAGACCGCTAGATTAAATTTATTTTAAAAATTTAGCAGTGCAGACACTCAGATTTTATTTTTTTCTGTGTGAACCGTAACAGATATCAAAAATTACACAGAGAGAGAAAAGTTTACTATTGAATGTATCTTTCTGAAGAAAAATAATTTCACGTTTTCGGCATTGCCATTAAAAAGTTACGGTCTAATTAATGTTGGGAGACCTAAGTTTCATACACTAGTGGTTCACTAATAATAACAAGTGTCATCTTAAAAGATGACATATAACCATATAAACTGTCATACCAAATTTCATCCAAATCGAATAAAGCGTCCGATTATTATAAGCAAAATTAATTTTTTTTCGAAGAACTTTGAAGCAGAATTCTGGCTAAATGGTACACTTTCCGGTAGAAGCAAGTTTGGTTAAATCGTCTTATTTTAGCCTCAGGAATCTGTGGTTAAGCCATGTCCCCCTATTTAAGAGACACCCTGTATATATACTTACCCGAGCCTCTTTAAATATATTTATTCACCTGCTCCAGTTTCACTCATTCACCAATTCACTCCTTTCAAATACTAACACGTCAAATTTATCAACATTCCACATCATATTCATGCTTCTTCCAACTACATGTGAAATAATAAATATAAATATTTTTTAAATAAAATTTATTGAAATATATATTTTAAACTTATAAATTACTTAACAATTCTTCTAGCTGTCTTCTTGTGTCTGCCGGCGAAGTAACTTTATGCCCAATTACTCTAGAGTCAGTATAAATTTCATAATCATTTCCCCCAGGATTTGTTTTATCCCCAAAAAAGTGAATTTGTTCAAAGTTAGTGCCCTTTGTCACGTGTTGCAGGCAGTAAGTTTTGTCCCAACCGTTTGGAAATACATCAAAACTTATTTGTCCGCCAATACTGTACGTTAAACCAATATCTGGGAATTGTTTTTTGAGAGATTCAATCATAGTAGATCGTACGTGGTTGATTTTGTCGTATTTTTCAAATTCGTTTCGTTCTGCTCTTGAACAAGATCTACCAATTGGGGAAATATTTAACATTCCAGAACGAAATTCCACAAACGTACCTCTTTTCACGGGTAACATCACATTAGACAAATATTTCAATACATAATTTATAAAAATTTGCAGTTTTTCTTCTCCCATGTATTCATTTATAGTTTGCCGATTTAATTCTTTGGAGTTATGGTACGCAACTAAACCATTTTCCGCAAAAACATAGTCAAATTTCTGGATAACATCATCTCCGTTCATTTGTTCGGCGATTTTGGAGAAATCAGAACCGCCCACGATAGCTACCGTACATTGCGGTTTAACCTGCGTTAGCAAAAAGTTTTCTAATTCTGAATCTATGGTTGAACGAGCAGCAGTGAGAGTACCATCAACATCAAAAAGACACAATATCTTGTCTCGATTCATTTCTCCCCTCTACTGCTCCAATTTTTATGCTGAAAAAGTGAGCGAAATAACGCCGAAAATGAAGTTAAAAACTCTGATAATACTCATACTTACAGTTTGCGATGTGTATTGTAACGTGGCGAAAAGAAATGTGCTACTACTGATAGGTGAGATTCAACTATATTTATTGTAAGATGTTTTGACACGTAAACAATAATTTTCCTGACACTACATTTGTGGTTATCTACAGATAACATTTAAAAAAGTTTGGGATTTTTCCCAAAGATGGCCGTTATGGCGCGAATGTAATAATTTTGAATGTTTTAGCTGATGATGGAGGGTTCGAAATGAGAACTTACAGGAATAAAATTAGCCAAACTCCCAATTTGGATAAGTTGGCAAAAAATAGTTTGATTTTTAACAATGCTTACACTTCTGTTAGCAGCTGTTCTCCCAGGTAAGAACTACAACATCTGTAATTGGTTATAGAATAGTTATTTTTGCAACATATCTGAGAAATTAGTGGTTCTAATTTTTAAAATAATATGTTTTGTGCAATCTTGCACAGAAATAAGAAAAATACGAAATGTATTCTAAATTTTTGATATATCATCTATTTCTTAAGTAGGCTATGAATGAATGTTTTTAAACAATCATAACAATTGCTTTCATGCCAATTACACAACAGTTCATCAATTATAGTCAAAATATAATAAGTTGTTTCAAATTATATACGAGTTTTAAATACCAGATGAGAAGTTTTGTATCAGATTTTATTAATTTTAGAAAAAATCAAATATGTCGTTCTCATTAATATAAAAGTTTTACATGCCAAATATGAAAAATTTTTGATGATAACACAGATTAGTACATTAATTAATTTGTGCTCTTTGATGATAAGAAAAATATCATTTCCGGTTAAACAACAGTAGCCAAAATCTAATATGTTGTTCCCCTTCATATATAAAAATCTTAAATACTATATTTGAAAAGTTTTGGTTTATATTTTAATATAGTTTTTCATTTAAAACTTTTAAGCACATTACCTTGTGTCAATGCTATGTATTTTATATAAATCCCATACCAAAAGTTCCTTGGAAAAAGTTCTATACATCCAATAAAATTATCACATGAATATACATTATGTATATTCATATATAAATACTCTAAAAATGTGGACACTTACGTAACATTCTCTTTACAATCAAATAATGTCACTACCAAGTTTATATCTCTACCCATTTTTGAATTATTGCCCCAAAAGTCAATATATACCATATTTAGATAAAAACTTCAAAATTTTCAAAAATCTAATTTTTATGTATCTAGATATTTCTCAATGCGCTGATTCCAAATTTTGAAACCGCAGGTCGATATCTCTTTTTGTTCTCGAGATATTTAGATTCAAAGTTTTGATCAAAACTGCCCATTTTTGGGTAATAACCCAAAAATGGGTTGAGATATGAATTTGGCGACAACACCATTCGATTCTACGGGCAAAATTACATAAGTACACCAATTTTCATAATTTTTGAACACCGCATACAATCTCTAAAGTAAAATAACTGAAAATGGCCAAAAATCGCAAAAATCTTAAGGGGTACCCCTTACGATTTTTTCAGATTTTGCCCATTTTCGGGGGTTTTCAAACTTTTATTCATAAACAATGAACCGGTTGGACAAAAATTATGAAAATTGGTATACATATGTATTTTTGTCCGTAGAATCGAATGGCGGTGTCACCAAATTCATATCTCGACCCATTTTTGGGTTAATACCCAAAAATGGGCAGTTTTGAGCAAAACTTTAAATCTAAATATCTCGAGAACGAAACGAGATATCGACCTGCGGTTTCAAAATTTGGAATCAGCGCATTGAGAAATATCTAGATAAATAAAAATTAGATTTTTGAAAATTTTGAAGGTTTTATCTAAATGTGGGGTATATTGACTTTTGGGGCAATAATTCAAAAATGGGTAAAGATATAAACTTGGTAGTAATATTATTTGATTGTAAAGAGAATGTTACGTAAGTGTACGCATTTTTAGAGTATTTGAACAACTTTATGAATTTTTAGAAATAAAAGTATTGAAATAAAAATGGATAAATTCTATAGAAAAAGTTCCTTGGAAAAGATTCTATATATCCATAGAGTTATAAAATATATATACAAGTATATATCCAATAAAATTATAACACGAACACATACTATTTTTTACAAATTCCATACCAAAAGTTCCTTTGAAAAGATTCTATAAATCCAATAAAATTACAACAAGAACATACACTATGTAAATTGCACTTGACAATTCCTTCTTTCTTCTTCAGCTTTCTCCAATTTTATTAGGGGTCACTGTTTCTTACTCTTCTCTTTCACTCATTTCTGTCCAACTCATTTTCTTCACACAGTTCTTCCCTTTTCAAGTCTTCTGCGATACAGTCCTTCCATCTTCTCTTTCGCCTTCCTCGTACTCCCGACATTCTGATCCTATACTTGCCATATTTGATTTTGCACTTGGCACTGACATCTGTCAATTAGAATTTTTTGCATATATCAGATGATGTTTCCATGATAAATAGCAAAGCTAACTGATTTTTGAAAATTAATCTCTTTATAATGATTCGACTCTGTATCTATTGAATATGAAGGAAAATGTATAATCAAACCGTATAGAGAAGAGCATTTTCTTTAATATTTATAAAACATAAAATGTCAAAAAAATATTTAACTGCGTTTTTTTTAAGAAAAACTGTTAAAAACTTCAAATAAGGGTACTTTCGGTGGATCAATTATAACCAAAATTTAATCATCTCTTCATATAGATGTACAGAAGATAAATACGAAATAATTATAATTTTTAGAATTGTAGTATTGGAGTAAATTTGTCACACGTGGACACATGGACACACAGAAACACACACACAGACATCATCTTAAAAATAGTAAATTCATATTCTAGGGATCTTAAAACGTGTTTATTCATTAAAAACTCATTAACGAATTTTTTGACCAAAGACAATACATTCCTTACCTAAAGGTGACGGAAGGTAAACATTCCAAACTCGTTACTTTTTGACCAAACCACATAAATTTATGTTTTAGCCGTTCTGCCATATTAACTGGCATGCCATCCCATCAAAATGGCATGTATGGTTTACACCAAGGCGTGCACCATTTCAACTCATTCGATAAGGTTAAGAGTTTACCGAATATATTAAACCAACACAATATACGAACCGGTAAAATAGCTTAATTGTATTTACATTTATTTGCAAATATTAATGATTTTATTTAGGTATAATTGGCAAGAAACACGTTGGTCCCACTTCAATCTACAAATTCGACTACGAACAAACAGAAGAAAATAATTCCATTCTTCAAGTTGGAAGAAATATAACCCATATAAAATTACTCGCAAGAGAGTTTTTGCAAAGTGCAAATGATACGCCATTCTTTCTTTATGTTGGTTTTCACGATCCGCACAGATGCGGCCATACCAACCCAGAATATGGTCAATTCTGCGAGAAATTTGGAAATGGCGATATAGGAATGGGTTCGATTTCTGACTGGAAACCAATTTATTACCAATGGGACGAAGTGGAAGTTCCGTATTTTGTACAAAATAGCGAAATTGCTCGGAGGGATATTTCGGCGCAATATACAACTATTACCAGACTGGATCAAGGTGATTTCTTTAATTATTTCAGCTCTTACATGGTGAAACTTATTATTCATTATTATATATTAAAATACTTGGTAAAATAATTTATTTCTAATTTTTATTTTTTTTTATGTTACTAAGTTACTACAAAATATCTATACATACAATCAAGTTTGTAAACACCGTAAAACATTTACTGACATATATTTATATTTGTCATTATATATATACATATTTATACAATTTTTAAGTTTATATACATTGGATCTGAAGATGCTATTGTAGTAGCGAAACTAGTCATCAATAAATAAATTTTGTGAAACTAAAAACCAAGTATTTTAATATATAATAATGGATCAAGGTGTTCAAATAATAATGTACAATAGTCAAATTCTAACTATCTTAAATACGAAGACCAAAATATACATAAATTAATGAGTATAAGTGAAATTTTTTTGTTTAAATATTGATTAGGTCGCAAACTACAAACGAGGGGATTCCAGCTCAATCGAATTAAAGGAAAATAGTAAAAAAATACGAATGTATAGCATATACATAATAATAACGAATATTAATAAAAAAAATGAAATGGTATAATTCAAATATTTCGGAAATAAGGGGTTTTTTGTTATAGCGCTTCGACACTAATATGAAATCTATATATAATATTTTGATTGGCGACCGAGATATGTGGATGTCTGAGGGAAACAAATCTGGAGAATAAGCAGAATGGGAAAACAATGGGGGATTCCACCATTTTTTTTTATAATTTCATCTGAAAATATTAGGAAAACTAAGATTATTGATGAAAATCCGGTGAAAAAATTCCTATTAATAAGCGAGTTATGGTCTCCCGAATTTTGAAAAGATTGACGTGACGTCACGCATATGTGTCTTTATATCAAACTGTTTTCATCATGGACCAAAATGTTCTTGGAATATATGCTATTTTAAGTTACATTTACATAAAATAAATGAATATTATGACACTGTTATAAGTCTACATTCTTTATAATTACAGGTGTATTTATATTATTAAGTTTAATGCAAGAAATTTATGTTAAAATAAAAACTGTTTGAAAAGTGCTGTACAGGAATGTTAACCCCTCCTTTCGAATTTGAATTTCTTAACTTCCATTGGTAGTAACCCCCACCTCCTAACACGCTATTTGTTATCCATGTATAGGCGGTCTTTCGGTCGCCAATCAAAATATTATATATATAGATTTCATATTAGTGTCGAAGCGCTATAACAAAAAACCCCTTATCTCCGAAATATTTGAATTATACCATTTCATTTTTTTATTAATATTCGTTATTCAGCATATACATTCCTATTTTTTTACTATTTTCCTTTCATTCGATTGTGCTGGAATCCCCTATTTGTACTTCTATTCAACCAGTTTTGCCATGAACACAACACTTATACAATCGAATTAAAAAAAGGAATATTATTATTTATTATTATTAAACCGAGAACTTTTCAAATGACTCATATATTACGAATGTCGAGCAGTAATATGAATCATTATTTTCTGTTTTAGGAGTTGGATTATTAATAAACGAACTTAAAGCCGCTGGAAAACTAGATTCAACTCTAATAATATACAGTTCTGATAACGGTATACCATTTCCAAATGGTCGTACCAATTTATATGAGCCAGGATTGAATGTACCAATGTTCATATCATCTCCCAATCCAAATCATCGAAAGAATCAAGTGACCTACTCGTTAACAAGCTTACTTGCTATTACACCTACTATTTTAGATTGGTTTAACATTAAACAAGACAGCAAACCCGTGCTAACCGGCAAGAGTTTGCTGCCTCTACTAGAAAAAGGTAAATTACAATAGCTATTTGTGTATTAAGAGCGCAAAATGCAACATTCTCTCATGTCCATTTGCGTTCGAAACACACACAAGATTTTTTCTACAGTCGCCACAATAGGGTCCTCCACCATAAAAAAATAATAAAATGTACACTTTATACTTACAGTACTGCTCAATAAATAACGATTGGCTACTACAAAAGATACGGTTTAAACTTAAAAAGGCTTTTAAATGATTATATCGTTACATTAGCCATCTATTCCATAAAAAAAAAACAAAATTAGAGCGTGGAAGCAAGGATTTGTGATGAATTGATGAGTTTTTGTAGCAAAATGTGTGGTTAGTTGTCACGCCTGTCACACTGAAAAAATTAACAAATATTTCAAGGAATTTGTGATTATATAGACATGTATGTGCATTGACTGACTTCTCGCAATTATTTAAGTAACGAAATAACTAATAACTTTATTGTAATCAAAATAAATAGTTAACTAGAGATCAGATGTCAGTACGACTCGCAACTATCCTATCGCCATCTGTGTACAATCATTCCTATTACTAAACATAACTGTTCACACAATTTATTTTATATTTAATTTTATTTTATCGTTATTTTCCATTCTTCTTGAGTTTTTATTCAATCTAATCTAAGCATTTTATACTTTTGTTTTTGTAAATGAATGCCCTATTTCATTTTCACAGCAGTGTGGCATTTTGTTAGGTTATGTTAAATACCGACAGAACATATGTCAAATTGACTTGTGAACGTGATAATTGTGTAATTACAGTGCCATTAGTTCCTAACTAAACATTTTCATTAAGAATGTAGACAAGTGACATTTCTCAACATTGTATACTTAGAAATTTGGACAGCGAGCGTTTTTTCTACTTTGTCGCGCATGAGCGGATAAGTGACATTTTGCGTTGACAAAAGAGAGCGCAAATGGCTACTTTCTATAGTGACTGTAGAAAAACATACAACCGTTTTGAGCGAACAGAGAAATTTTATCTATAAAATAATTTGAAATTGTATCTTTCATCTTATTATCATCCGAAAATTTAAATAGAGTCCGCGCGCCCAGAGTCAAACAAAAACACATCTAAGATAACCTCTGAAAAGTAAACAAAATGTCTCATTTAGTCAAAATCGTAACTCTTACAGTTTTCAAGGTAGCAAAGGTAAACCCCGAAAAAACTCATTTTTCACTGCCTTATATCTCGAAAACTATTAAAGATCGGACAGATGTTGATTAAGCTTTTTTTACTCATTTTGGTCAGTACTATATGCCCTCATAATTTGTTACACTTATTTTTTAACATTCTGTACATCAATAAATAAAAAAACTTGCCTTATATTGTAACTTTCAGATCCTCAGAATACGACTTCGGAAGCAATTTTTGCTAGCCACAACTTGCACGAAATTACGATGTATTATCCAATGAGGGCCGTCCGAACACATCGTTATAAACTAATTCACAATTTAAACTCTAATTCACCATTTCCAATTGATCAGGACTTTTATTTATCGCCAACTTTCCAGGTAATGTGAACATAACCTGCAAAACAATCTACACAAAAATAATATGGCCGCCTGTCAAACACGGCGCGGCGCACAAAACTAAATTTGTTTCAATTTTAGGAAATATTAAACGGAACAAAACAAGGCGCTCTCGTTCCTTGGTTCAAAACTCTTCGTGATTATTATTATAGATCAGAATGGGAGTTATATGATTTGAAACATGATCCAATAGAGTTAAGAAATTTGGCGAATAAGATTTCGGTTAAAGATGTTTTCAAACAATTGCAAGATTTGTTGTTTGAGTGGCAAATGAAGACGAATGATCCTTGGATATGTGCTCCTCATGCAGTTTTAGAAGATAAAGGAGATTTTGAAGACAATCCTCAATGTTTGGATTTATTTAATTATAAGAAATAAATAAAATGTATCAGAAATTTATCTTCATTTTGCTTGGTTTCTATTTTTATGATTAAAAGTGTCGTTTAACATCATAAGAATGAAATGTAAAACCGAATTTCATAATAGGTGGTCTTTATTTTTAAATAAATAAATTTACTTTGTTTTCCAATAAGTGTATTATTTTGGCTTTTCTTATTCTTAATAATTTAAGTTGAAAAAATCTGATGTGGGACACCACATCAACATCATGATTTCCTTGTACGCCTATAGTGAAAATGAAATGGCAGAAGACCTACGTCATAGATCTGAAAAAACTTTATAAAATCAAATATAACTTGTAAAAATTATTTATTTTTAAATACAGAAGAAAGAAAAATACTAGTATTAAGAAACGTATATATTAATGAAATTTACAAGTATTTTTAAGTTAATCTGTTTTTCTTTTACGCAATTTGAAATTATTTGAAATAATTGTAGTTCATTTTTATACCGGTACGTTGGCATGACAATGTTTACATTAAATTTTATATCGATCGAATATCTATCCTGTCACTATTGTCACTTGGTTGTCAATTTACATTCATATAAAGCTTAAAAAAGCAATTTCAGAAACTAACCTTGTCATGAACTATTTCGAATGGGAATTGTGGGCCATTAATTCCGTTGAAAGCCGTTCAAAAGGTATTTTTTTTTTCAAATATTTCTCTTGTTATCAATCTTTAAACTATATATTTTTAGAGAGGTGCAAATAAGCAAATCTTGACAAGCAGATATGGGCACCCGTTTCAGAATGACAGCTAGTAATCATGTACATAACTTACAAATGTCATAAATTTTAATTCAAAATATCAAGATTTTGTAAGTTCACGTGGTTTCTTTGTTACCAGGTGCGTGGACTTTACTTGGCGAGTTACATAAATCACATGAAATTTGGAAAGAAAAATATTGACATTTGACATCTATGTATGCATATGATTACTATTACTGTTCTAAATAATTTTCATTCTTTGACCTCGGATTTTCGCCAAACATTTCCAGATTGTCTTCATCACTAGAAGAAAATTCCCCCGATTCATACGACTCTTCAGATGAAAATTCGTCAATCATGTATATAACAGAAAATGACGCCAAATTACAAGGTTAATTTTTAACAAAACAGCTGACCAAAATCGTATAACTGCGCAAACTCGAATCATTAGTAAGAAGATAAACCACCTGAAATTGGAAAATATCATGAAATTTGGAATGAAAAATGATGACATATGTCATTTATATTACTAGCTGTCATTCTGGAGTGGAGTAATTTCTGTACACTCCTTGATGGTAAGGTAAGTAGAGTATCACTTTGGATTAAACTCTGGCAGTTTTGGAACAGGTTAAGAGTAAACTGTGAGAGTAAGGTTATTAGTTCTGGAACGATTTTGAGTAATTTCGTATTCTAGAGTAGTGTTTTGGAACGCAGCCCTTAACAACGTTTAACGTCCGACCGATATATTATTTTAATAAAGATTTTTATTGATTTATGTCTTGTCATTGTGATTTGTGTTAGAGAAATTAATCTAATTATTTAAACGCTGTAACTAGGAAACGCGATATTCTTATTTGTTTACAATACCGATTTCATAGCAACAATTTTATAACACCGTACGGTGTTATTTTGTATATAACAACCCTGAAAGCAGGGTTTTTATGATAATAGTAACATGCCAGTCGGACGTGAAATAAATAATTTAAATTCGTGAAACCAAATTTTGTCAATAATAAATATTTTTATCTGTAAAAATGTAGAAAACCTGAGTATCAAAAATTACAATAAAAACATGGTTCACTAATTTCCATAGATTTTATCATATACCTATTAGTCTAATAGGTATATGGATTTTATTCACTAAGTGACAATTGACAGGTGATATTTTTTTCGTTTTTGGGAACTATGTTTGCATTCTGACCAATGAAAGGGTAGAATTTATATCCCTATCTAAACCAACGCTCTTTTCTTACGAGAAAAGACGTATAATAACATAATAACCAAGAAGGGAGGTGCACAACTAGAGGTTATAACAATCCTAAATACAAAATTTTCAACTTTGTACGGCTTACCGTTTTTGAGTTATGCTGGATACGTACGTACAGACGTCACGACGAAATTAGTCAAAATGGATTAGGGATGGCCAAAATGGATATATCCGCTGAAATCTGAAAAGCGAAATATTTCGCGATTACAATACTTTACTACGTACAAGGAAGTAAAAAAGGTAAAGGATAAAATATACTATACTGAATCATTTAGAAAACATTTATTAATTAATTATACAAAGTAGTTGTGTATCTTTTATTTATTTAAAGTGGTACAATTGTAGTTGTCTCATTAGTTACGGATGTTTCAGATTCTGGTTTTGAATATTCCGATTCTACAATTTCTAAATCAACACCATACTGACAAACAAGACATTGTCTGAAAGGTGTCAAGTATTTTTCTGGAAGTGTAAGTGACTCATTAGTACAACCACCTGGTCCAAATATATGAATCCTGAAAAAATCTATGCAATCGATTTTGCCATCACGGTTGCAATCCTGAAATTTTTTAAAACGATCAGAAAATAATAATTAAAGTTAATTTTTCTTCTAGTAACGCACGAGCTTGCGGACACTCACGTGACGAAGCGAATTAGCCAATCAGAAGCTGGGGAGAAACTGTCACATCGAAGGTCAGAGAGCTGGGCAGCTTTCCAAATTCAAGAGTACCGTAATTTAAGTGTAGTGTGTTTTGGAAGAATGAGTTTTGTTGGAGTAAAAATTGAAATTAAATTAAAAAATTAACAAAACTACTTATAATTACAACATTAATGTCAAGCCCCCTCTGACAGTAAGGTTATTAGTTTTTGAACGATTTTGAGTAATTTCGTACTCTGTAGTAGAGTAGAAGATTGTTTTGGTAGCTTGTTCACAGGTTATGAGTTTTGTTTTCATAGTTTGGAAGTTTTTATATTGAAGTTTTTAGTGCGTATTGAGTTATTTTATATTTTTTTGCCAAACTATGAAAACAGAACGCATAATACGCTATAAACCAAAACAAACTTCAGCTCCCCGTCCTTCAATCTGACAGTTTCTCCCCAGGTTCTGATTGGCTAATTCGCTTCGTCACGTGAGTGCCCGCAAGCTATTACGAGTATACCGTGAGTATTTTTTAACGTGAAACATTGGGTTTGTTATATCCATGGTTACTTGGCATTTGCTTGACAGCAATGTATTCGCCCGTTCTATTTAAAATGAAACATAGGGAACGAATTTGACATTTGATAAGACGTCAATAGAGGTTAATTTTGTTTAAATAATTATACCTGCATTCTAATTTAAAATTAGTTGTAAAAAAATATAGTGTGCACCTTGTGCCCGAGTCGTTTTCTGACTCGTTTAAATTTCTTACAATATTTAAATAATACTTCTGTCAAATGTGTCATTTTAAATGAGACAGACAAATACATTGCTGTCAATCAAATGTCAAATCATAACTTATAGGAAAATTCAACGGTTATCTGTCATATTGACATGAGGTCATTAGAGGTTAATTTTGTTTAAATAATTATACCTGTTTTCTAAAAATTAAATTTAGATGTAGAAAAATACTATGTGCACCTTGTGCCCGAAATATGTTTAGTACTGTCGAGTGGTTTTCTGATTCCGCTAAATTTTTTAAAATATTTAAATATAATACTTCTGTCAGATTCGTTCCCTATGTTTCATTTTAAATGGAACAGTCAAATACATTGCTGTCAATCAAATATGAAGTTGTAACCATGGATATGACAAACTCAATGTTTCACGTTAAAAAATGCTCACGGCATCGACCTTTAAACTAATAGACGCAGCGTACGAGCAAAACGCTTGTCCCGCCATAACGGTGCAGACACAGTATCTCTATCCTTCAACAGTACGGAAGTTAAGAAAACGCGGCAAAATAAAAATTTGATTTGTCCCTAACTTGTTATACTTGGTGCATAATCGCTAAGAGTATATATTTAATTTTTTTGTGCATAATTACTTTCATTATATATTTTTAATACAATATATTGTATATACATATTATATTATAGGGAACAAGTAATAATTAATAAGAACTTACATATGAAATGGCACAGCTAAACGGCGTACGTACTGCTGACTGCACAAAATACACCGTTTCCCCATTATTTTGTCGCATATGCACCTCACAACATATATTCGTATATGTTAACAGAAATAATTGTAAATGTTCTCCAAAAAAGTAAAATAATACAGTCACGAAACGTCAAATAGATTTTGACAACTATTTAGTGATAGAGAGCGATGTATAGAGGTTTACATATGACTGAAAAAGATGTACAATGAGTACGAACGCATGCGCAGTATACTTTAACTGAGAACTTCCGTATTGTTGAAGGACAGAATATATATTTATATCCTTTTATGTTGGAGCATTATTCTAACAATAAAAGAATAAGAAACACTTGGTCCATTAGTTTAAAGGTCGATGGCTCACGGTATAGCGTCTGTCAGATATTTTGATAATTATGAATTACGGTAAATTACTAATGATCATTAATATTTGTTGTCTGAGACAGGCTATATCACTCTCTAATGAAAGACCTTTTATATATAAAGTAAAATTGACAGTAATTACACATACAAACCTGTTTATATCTATTCATGTAATTTTGCACAGCAAGAGTAGCACATTTAGAATGCTTTGCACATTGTACGTAGCTTAAGTTAAGATTCCCTATCCTCTCTTCTCCAGCGTCCTTCCAATAGCCCTTGCTAATTCTCATTAATCCAATCAAATTACCTTCATTGTGATCTTTTGAACAGTTGGTTAGTGCTTGACACAAACATCCCATACAAAACGGGCGGACGAGTTTTGTTTGGGAATTTATACCTGCAGAGAATGATTATGATTTAACGCCGAGTATACTATTTTCACCGAAGTGATGTGCAGCAAAAATATTTCACCTTATCGCTTGAAGCTATTCTGACTTGCAAATAGACATTTACAAAATTGCAATTTGCACGAGCGCCTCTAACGGCGAAGCATAGAAATCAAGGTTGCTATGGTTATCCCGTACAAACAAAGACCTGTCATCAGCCGTAGACTTTACACTCTAGTGATCGTTTTAGTTGAATAATCGAATGATCCTCAATATTATCAAACAAAAAAGTTGCCCCAGACACATCTTCTGGTTTTAAACTCATTTTTATTAAACACAACGTACAAAACACAAGAAAGAATTAGGTTTAACACTGAATAACAGATGCGAATACAATGACAGATAGGAACAGGGAACGGGACGCAAGACAACGAGGGGAGGTTTGTTTGTATGCATGACCTTCTATATCTCTCTTGCAGTGAAGTCAATTTTGTAAGTGTCTATTGATCTGATATAATAAGCTATTCCACCGTAATTGAAAAGAGTAAAAGTTTATCAAAAATTTGGAAGAGAACAGTTAAACGATACGGAAAATACGAACTATTTTTTTTTATTTACTCCCTCTAAAAAATACGGGGAGTTTTACTTTTGATGACGTAGGACATGTGCACGCGGGTTTAAGCAAATAGGATTCACGCAGCAATGCCAACCGTACGGTAATTACCGTATTTGTAGGGAAAAATGATTGTAAATACGGTATACGGTCCTAATCGTATTACCGTATACATTAGAACGGTAATTTTGTACTAATATATTAGCAGTACTATAGACCGATATCCATATACCTATTAACTAATATATTGCTAATGCTCGTATCTTTCCCATAAGAGTAGGTGAAGGAAACACTGTGAAATGGAAATATCATTACTGCATAAGTCTATCTCTTACAAACACCCAACCGGCAATAGGGTCCTATACCATAGTCATATTTTAACTATCTTAATAAGAAGACTAAAATATACATAAATTAATGAGTATTAGTGAAAAAAATTTCTTTAAATATTAACTAGGTCACAAACTACAAGCGATTGAACCTGATTACTAATTGGGTATGACGTGTTAGGTACTAAGAATTTGATTGGTCGCCTGATTTTAAAAAGAAGAATCGCGCGTCTGTAGCGGTCACCTTTGAAAGAATATGAAATGTCATGATGTTCTATAACCTAACAAAACGTTTAACAATTTTGTGTTTGATGAATTTGTTTAATTATAACATCTAGTAATATTAACAATAATCATGTATTTATAAATAAATCAATTTGTAATATGAATTAAATTAATAATAATATTAATTAAATTAATATTGAAACTTCAAAACAGGCAAACATTAGCGCCATCCGTCGTCATACTTTGTGTAATAATATTGTCAAACTGTTTCAATGTTCTGTAATTTATTAGGAAGAAATCCTTGTTAAATGCTTATTATTTATACTTAATAATAATTTCTTCGTAAATATAACGTATAAGTTTTTATATAAAAACATTTCAGCTATGCAAACATGAAAAAAATTGTTCCCTCTACAACTAACAGTTTGTCCCATTGTTTGTCGATCACTCGTTAGTACCCGCTACGTCACGCACAAATTCTTAAACTTTAAAAATTCATATCTCGCTTATTACGTAAAATTTTTAAGTCGCGTTTGCACTGAAGTTCTTATTTTATCCTGTTCTTACAGGAAAAAAAATAAAAGAAAAATGGTATAGGACCCCATTATGCGCATGCTCGGAAATCTTGACTACTATTGGCTAACGCTGACAATGTCGCTGGCTGGGCTGCGTTCCAAAACCTTACTCTCAGAAATTACTCAACCTGTTCCAAAACAGCCAGAGTTTACTCCAAAGTGATGTTTTACTTACTCTACTAACGAGGAGGGTATAGAAATTACTCCACAATATTTTCAAACGTAGATGCTCACGATTCTCAACATATGAAAGTAATTTGCCTTCTTGAGGAAGAAAACATGCTTTTGGTTGAAAATAAACATAAGTAAATACGTTGGCGTGTATTACGAGCATACTTTTATAATAAAAGCGCTTTTATACAGCGTACTTTCACATTATATTAAGGAGAGTGCTCCATAAAAGCGCTTTTATTACGGGCTTGACATTAATATTGCAATTATAAGTAGTTTTGTTAGTTTTATAAAATTATTTTTAATTTAGTTTCAATTTTTTACTTCAACAAAACTCTCATTCTTTCCAAAACACAATACAAAACTCTGTATTCTTGGTTTTGGAACGCTGCCCTGGTGATGCAGCCAGCACATGGTTTGACTTTGATGTTTGATTTCATTTCTGTTTGTAGTTGCACTTCGAAAGCATTTGCTTTGTGTTTCATACAGTAATTTATTGTCACCTAAATAAATTAATCCTGACCAGATTGTATTCCTATTATGTTTACAGTACAACGAAGTAATATTTATATTCAAGAATTTACATACAAAATAAATAGTAGGTACATTGTTTAATTTCTCAAATTTAAATTTAAAATTTGTCGCGCTAGTCGTTAATAAACAGAACTCTGTGATTCGCAAAAAGTGATGATGATTTGGTCGTTAGCCAATAGTAGTCGCGGTTTCCAAGCATGCGCATAATTCGCGGTTGGGTGTTTGTGTGAGATAGACTTATGCAGAAATGATATTTCCATTTCACAGTGTTTCCTTCAAGAAAAGCAAAGGATCCGCAATATATTAGTTAATAGGTATATGCCGATATCACACTATAAAGAAAAAGAAATAACCCTAAATTTTGTCGTTTTGAAATGTAATTTTTGATTACGGTAGCAAAGTTGATTATCTTGTAAATAAATAATATACGTTTTTGATGATTTTGACGGCAACATCAACATGACAGGCATTTATATATTGTTCACAAATTTACATTATTTAATGCGTTTGAAATCAGTTGGCTGTACAAGCGCCATGTGCTATTTTCTTAGGTGAATCGGACTATAGCTATATTATGGGGTAAACATTGAAAGTATTCATAATTTCATGACAAAAAAGTCTCCGTACGATAACCAAAACATTTAAATAATAAACCATTTATTTATGTGTCATAAAGAAACAAAGTGCCGAAAAATAGGGCCTTAACAGACAATTTTAATTTCATGGATCAGAAAAAATCGACAAATAATTCGCGTCTATAAGAGAATGTGTACAGTATAATATTAAAAATATGCTTAATCATCCCTCACAGTCTCCGGACTTTAACCAGATTGAGAAAGCGCGGAAAATTCTTAAAATAAATAAGAATATAAAGCAAAAAAGAATTTAAAATTAATTAGAAGTAAAACGGCAGATTATAATACCATCGGTGCCCAAAAATTTGGTACATTCAATGACTCACCGCTTAGTTACTGGTGGTAAAACCAAAGGAAAACCATCCAAATATTATATTTCTTTATGAAACATAAATAAATGGTTTATTATTTAATGTTTAGTTATCGTACGGAGACTTTTTTGTCATGGAATTATGAATACTTTCAATGTTTACCCCATAATATAAATAAATTAATTAAATTATTTGTTTATTTTATATTTATAATAACGTAATATACTGTGCTTTATTTTGGATTAAAAGGAAATGAAATATATTGGGTTTTAGACTGCTATTTTTCCTAAAATACATTAAAACTACTGTCGTACGGAGACTTTTTTGTATGACTGTACAAAAAGTGCAGATACCCTATGCTAGATTTGAATTTATACCCATTTCCACTTAAACCGGAAATAAGCCCCTTGAATGAGCCCCTTTGTTTAGTTTAAGTTTAGTCATTTTCATTTTCTTGTATATCTCAAAATAAGCGAACTATTTTTGATGCCGGACTTACGCCAAAACACCTGTATATCTTGAAGCCTATTCTAATATTAATTTAATATACCATGCTTACTTAAAATAATTATAAAATTAGTAAAAGGCTTACCAATAAAAAATGTACAGACAGCGGCAGCAACAATGAAAATGAATTTGTACATCTTGAATATACTTTCCTGTTTCACTTATGTACATAGACTACTTTCATATTACGCTGTGGTTAATATAAAAAGGTTTCTCAGGGAAAATTTAAAATTATCTAGTTTTGTGGCAATAGAGATAACGATAGACGCATTTGAGTTCATAACATGGAAAATAATGTAGAAAAATTGAGGAAATATAAAAAAATATAAATATTAAGTTGGAATATTCAACGCTAATGGCCTGTTGTACCAACGTAACTTAAATTTTAAGTGTTCCTTAACTTGACAATATTGCATCGAAATGAACTGATAAATGAATGGGGTATTCCACCATTTTTTTTATAGTTTCATCTGAAAATATTAGGAAAACTAAGACTATTGATGAAAATCCGGTGAAAAAAATCCTATTAATAAGCGAGTTATGGTCTCCCGAATTTTGAAAAGATTAACGTGACGTCACGCTTATGGGTTTTTATATCAAACTGTTTTCATCATGGACCTAAATGTTCTTGAAATATATGCTATTTTAAAGTTATATTTACATAAAATAAATGAATATTATAACACTGTATAAGTCTACATACTTTATAATTACAGGTGTATTTAAATTATTAAGTTTAATGCAAGAAATTTATGTAAAAATAAAAACTGTTTGAAAACTGCCGTACAGGAATGTTAGCCCCTCCTTTCGAATTCGAATTTCTTAACTTCCATTGGTAGTAACCCCCACCTCCTAACACGCTATTTGTTATGCATGTATAGACGATCTTTCGGTCGCCAATCAAAATATTATATATTGAATTCATATTCGTGTCGAAGCGCTATAACAAAAAACCCCTTATTTCCGAAATATCTCAATTATACCATTTCATTTTTTTATTAATATTCGTTATTCAGCATATACATTCGTATTTTTTTACTATTTTCCTTTAATTCGATTGAGCTGGAATCCCCCATTGTTATATATTGCTGTCAAAATTTCGATTTGCATTTTTTTGTTTAAGGGTCCCTTAAAGTTTAAGCCTTGTTGCAACCGTGCATTAATGAATTATCAATTATAAAATTGATTATTTATATTAAAAATATTACAATCAAATAATATTACTACCAACTTTATATCTCTACCCATTTTTGAATTATTGCCCCAAAAGTCAATATATCCCACATTTAGATAAAAACTTCAAAATTTTCAAAAATCTAATTTTTATGTATCTAGATACTTCTCAATACGCTGATTCCAAATTTTGAAACCGCAGGTCGATATCTCGTTTCGTTCTCGAGATATTTAGATTTAAAGTTTTGCTCAAAACTGCCCATTTTTGGGTAATAACCCAAAAATGGGTCGAGATATGGATTTGGCGACATCACCATTCGATTTTACGGACAAAAATACATAAGAATAGCAATTTTCATAATTTTTGTCCAACCGGTTAATTTTTTATGAATAAAAGTTTGCAAACCCCTGAAAATGGCCAAAATCTGAAAAAATCGTAAGGGGTACACCTTAGATTTTTGCGATTTTTGGCCATTTTCAGTTATTTTGCTTTAGAGGTTGTATGCGTTGTTCAAAAATTCTAAAAATTGGTGTACTTATGTAATTTTTCCTGTAGAATCGAATGGTGTTGTCACCAAATTAATATCTCGACCCATTTTTGGGTTATTACCCAAAATTGGGCAGTTTTGAGTAAAACTTTGAATCTAAATATCTCGAGAACGAAAAGAGATATCGATCTGCGGTTTCAAAATTTGGAATCAGCGCATTGAGAAGTATCTAGACACATGAAAATTAGATTTTTAAAAATTTTGAAGTTTTTATCTAAATGTGGGGTATATTGACTTTTGGGGCAATAATTCAAAAATGGGTTGAGATATAACTTTGGTAGTAATATTATTTGATTGTAAAGAGAATGTTACGTAAGTGTAGGTACGTATTTTTAGAGTATTTGAACAACTGTGTTAATTATTAGAAATAAAAGTATTGAAATAAAAATGGATAAATGCTATAAAAAAGTTTCTTGGAAAAGATTCTATATATCCAATAAAATTAAACATGAACATACACTATGTAAATAAAAATTTTAGTTAGTTATACTAATATTATTTTATCAAATATTATTTTTAATTTTCTTTCCAAACTATGTATGTCTAAATTTAAACTAAAAACTTTATCTCTATGTGAAAAAGCAACAATTTTGTCTGTACAATATTATCAAAAAAATGCAGTTTAAAAAAAAAAAACAAGAACGCGATAAATAAAACCGTAAGTAAGATGATAAACTCGGATAAAAACGCTCTTTAAAAATAGCTGAATTGCAAAAATGGAAGCAACTTTATATAAATGGTTTCTGTTTCTGTAAGAACGTAACCCAGAGTATGCTAAAAAAAAAGCATGTAAAATTAAATGAAGACCCTGGGTCATTCAGTGATTACTGGCTTCAGCGTTCCAAAGTTCAACATGCAGTGCGATTTTTAAAAATTATTGTATGTATACATATATTCTTCTCTAAAGTATTTGAAACGTCAATTAAAAATAGACTGCTAGATACTAAGTAATTGTCAGTATGGTTTCAGACCAAAAAGATGTACAGTAAAGGCTGCAGTAACTTTAGTTACCAACATAATTGAAAAATTGGAAAATGGGGATTGTGTATCTGCAACTTTTTGTGATCTTACCAAAGCGTTTGATTGTGTTTGCCATGACACTTTACTGGCAAAATTACAGTTCTACGGTATTAGAGGTGTTGCCTTGGAAATAATAAAAAATTTCTTAATAAACAGAAACCAAATTACTAATGTAAATAATAGAAATTCGAAAGTTGCAAATATGAAAAAATATGGTTTACCACAAGGGTCAGTGCTAGGACCTCTATTATTTATTATTTATATTAATGACATACCTACTAGCATAACATCAGCTGAAACTATACTTTACGCGGATAATACGACTTTTATTAACAGTTGTAGTAATGTGGAAGACATCAGTGCCCTTACTAAAAACACAAAAGAAGAAGCTACAGTATGGTTTACTTCAAACAAACTTGTTTTAAATGAGGCTAAAACTCAACATATAGTTTTTAGCAAAAACTGTTATGATCTAAATAAATATAGCAACGATAGAAATAACACTATTCATTTTCTGGGTTTTTCTCTTGAATCGTTATTACATTGGAAAGAAAATTGTAACCTTATTGCAGCAAAAATAAATAAAGCCAACTTTATGTTGAGGAAAATAGTAAATTTTGTTACAACAAATGCGGCAAAAGATCTTTACTTCGCTCTTATACACAGTACTCTCGCGTATGGTGTTATATTATGGGGAAATTCATCTCATGCCGAAAGAATATTTAAACTACAGAAGCAATCACTAAGAATATTGAATAAAGTACACAGCAGACATTCTTGCAGAAATTTATTTATTTCTGAGAAAATATTAACTTTACCTGGTATCTTCATTTATTACACCTTGCTTCATATGAAAGAAAATATTAATGAATTAAATAAAAACAGTGATTTTCACAATTATAATACCAGAAATAGAACAATATACGCTCAAAGAATATAAAACTAGAAATATCAAGAAACCTGCCATCAAATATTGGGTGTACTTTGTTCAATAATCTTACGGAACCTATACGTATGTTACCCATAAATAAATTTAAATTATGTTTTAAAAAATGCTTTTTATAGTATACAAGAATTCATGGAAAATCAATTTTGAAATTTTTTCTTTTCTTCTTTTTTCTTGTGTAACTTTAAACTATAGTATACATGCTTATATTTATATACATATCTATTATTGACTTGGTTTATACATATTTCTGTATGTTTCTTTTTTTGGGGCCTAAATAAATTATTATTATTATTATTATAGAAAATTTGGCTTAATACATATATGTATGTATTTATTTAATAAGGGTGCGTGTTTTATTACTTATTACCTCCCGCTACTCTAGGTAAGGGAGGTATAGGGATCGTGCTAAAAATAGCATATCGAGATTTTAGTAAATGACCACGTTTTAAGGTCCCTAAAATCCAATTTTAACATTTTTACAATGATGTCTGCACTGTCTGTATGTACATATGTGTGTGTCTGTGTGGATCATGTGTACACGATAACTCAAATACTATCAATAAGAAAAATTTGAAATTTTGTATACCCATTCTATAATAATGTGGGAAGAGCTCATTAGTTTTTAGTGTATATCGGATAACCGGAAGTATCATTTATAAAAGCTTTTAACAGTTTTTCTTGTAAAAAAATCCTTGAATATATTTTTTAAAAATTATGCGACTTGTGCTGCCATCTACGATACAAAGATTTCTTGGCGCACTAAATTTGAAGAAAACCATCAAATGAAAGTTGAACGTCTTGTATATTTTAAAAATTAAGTTTATGTGTTAAAAAGTAAAACAACATGATATTCATTAATAACTAGCTTTACAATTTTATTTATTAATTTTACACTCAAATTTATTTGGCAACACAGGCAACGTACACAAGCCGTATTCTTGGCAACTATGTTGGGCCCTACAAGCACTTGTCAAAGTCACGTGGCCTCCCGCACCTCATAGATATATGCAAAGGAACTTAATGTAGATTGCAGAATATGTAGGTATGTTTTTTAAATTAATAAAAATTAAAAGCGGGAGGTATTGTGTTGACCACATTGAACAGTTCAATAATACGAACAAGCCTGGATTTATTATGTTCGCACGAACGCGATTGTACTGTATTTGAAAGATGGAACTATGCGTAGTAAAATAATAAATAACAATATTTAGACATCACTGGTACTCATGAAATATTTATTAACATACAAACAGGATTCTTACAGTAAGAACACAATCGCAAAAAATGTTTCTAGATTTAGATTTTGTTGAAGGCAGCAATGTCAACAGACTGGACAAAATCTTCAAACTCCTGAATCTTCTCCGTTAGCAAATCCACCGAAACTTTGTCATCTTCCACCACACACATGATTTGCAGTTTGTTTATTCCGTATCCTACAGGCACCAACTTGCTCGCTCCCCACACCAACCCCTCCATTTCAATAGTTCTCACTTGGTTTTCCATCGCTTTCATGTCAGTCTCATCATCCCAGGGCTTAACATCGAGTACAATCGACGATTTGGCGATCAAAGCTGGCTTCTTTGATTTTTTGTCGGCGTAGGCCTTGAGGCGCTCTTCGCGCACCTTGGCAGCGTCGGCGTCTTCCTCGTCGCTGCCGAAGAGGTCGATGTCGTCGTCGTCATCGGCAGCAGCGGGTGGTGCAGCTGCTGGGGCAGTTGTTGGGGCGGCGCCGGCTTTTAAAGGACATGCGCCAGAAGCGGCACCGAAGGCACGACGCTCGGCGTCGGAAAATGAGCGGATGTGGTTGTACCAACGGAGGGCGTGGGGGAGATTTGAAGAGGGCGCTTTGCCCAAGGCGTTGAAGGTGTTTACGTCGGCTTGGGATGGTTGGAATCTGAAAAGAAATTATTAGTTATTTACATATTAAGGCACGGAAGTTCATTTTTTCATGACGAATATGGAGATGAAATATATATAATAGTATATTACATTCCAAGTTAAGAAAAGTGAAAGTTTAACAGACAAGTATGGCAAACTGCCATACGAGTACAGTAAAATAATTTTTCTGACGCGGTAACTAAACTATTTTTTTCTACAGTCACTATAGATAGTAGCCATTTGCGCTCTCTTTTGTCAACGCAAAATGTCACTTTGCCGCTCATGCGCGACAAAATAGAAAAAACGCTCGCTGTCCAAATTTCTAAGTATACAATGTTGAAAAATGTCACTTGTCTACATTCTTAATGAAAATGTTTAGTTAGGAACTAATGGCACTGTAATTACACATTTATCACGTTCACAAGTCAATTTGACATATGTTCTGTCGGTATTTAACATAACCTAACAAAAAGCCACACTGATGTGAAAATGAAATAGGGCATTCATTTACAAAAACGAAAGTATAAAATGCTTAGATTAGATTGAATAAAAACTCAAGAAGAATGGAAAATAACGATAAAATAAAATTAAATATAAAATAAATTGTGTGAACAGTTATGTTTAGTAATAGGAATGATTGTACACAGATGGCGGTAGGATAGTTGCGAGTCGTACTGACATCTGATCTCTAGTTAACTATTTATTTTGATTACAATAAAGTTATTAGTTATTTCGTTACTTAAATAATTGCGAGAAGTCAGTCAATGCACATACATGTCTATATAATCACAAATTCCTTGAAATGAAATGAAAGTTTTTCAGTGTGACAGGCGTGACAACTAACCACACATTTTGCTACAAAAACTCATCAAATCATCACAAATCCTTGCTTCCACGCTCTAATTTTGGTTTTTTTATGGAATAGATGGCTAATGTAACGATATAATCATTTAAAAGCCTTTTTAAGTTTAAACCGTATCTTTTGTATTAGCCAATCGTTATTTATTGAGCAGTACTGTAAGTATAAAGTGTACATTTTATTATTTTTTATGGTGAAGGACCCCATTGTGGCAACTGTAGAAAAAATCTTGTGTGTGTTTCGAGCGCAAATGGACATTGTCGATTTCGAAAGAATGTAGACCCCTCAATCGGCAATGTCGCATTTTGCGCTCTTAATACACAAATAGCTATTTCGTATTTTATATTAGTATTGAAATTTGAATATTTTTTACGGCATAATATTCTGAATTAATAACATCTAAAAAACAAAATAAACAATTCCTTGTGTCAAAATGTATTTTAATGACAGAACCGTTGCTATACAGTAACGGTTGCTATGTTGTAAAGTAACCCATTACTGTACGATTTTGAGTATATTAAAATAATACATTACTGTACAAAATACGAAAAAATACATGAATATATTAATGAATATTTAGAAATTCAGCGGTGACATCTGAACAAATGTTACTTTTAACATTAGGTTTTTTGCTACAATTCTTGTATTTTATTATCAATTACAATGGTAGGTATTTTTTATTTCAAAAATAATACTTAAATATCTTTTTTATATGTCAGCGTGGAGTGACGGAGTTTCAAAATTCAAAATAATATATTAATGACAAAAAAATTGAATGAGAGTGTAAATTAACAGCATTTCTTCAATATTATGACATTTGTTTGAAGTTCAACTGAACTATATTATATAAAAAAGTAGTTCAAGTTCAAGATTCAACTGAGCTGAAGTTCAAACAGCCACTGAAAAACCGGGCATGTCAAGCTTAAAATTTAAGAGCCGGTTTTTCAATCTCTGGTTAAAATATTAACTTCTAGTTAAGAATAATATAATTAAAGGAAAAAGCATATTTAAGTATTGTAGGTAGTAAGTAAAATACATTTTTTATGTTACACCGGTAATTTTCTAAAAACTTTCAGAACTTCATACTAAAATCAAGTCTGTAACTCGAACAAATGTGATAATAATTTTTGAAAGAGCATCTTCAGAAATTTGTATTTAAACATCTAATTCTTCTTCAACGTAAAAATTTGCAGGGGGTTGAATGAACTGTCAAATTCAAGCATATGTAAATCATGTGGCTTTGGCAAACAATCTCAAAAATATTTCATAAAAGTTACTCACCCACTGATGTAGCTGTGGTCGGCCAGGAAAGAGTTGAGTTCTTTTACGCCTTTATCGGATTTTAAATCGCCGAAAGCCATTTTAAGTCTTGTTTTCTTAACACCTTCAAGTTCAGAACTAACTACCTTCAGATTTCCAACCGGAAAGACAGATTCTCTAACCTTATAATCTGACGTTATAGGGATATTCTTCTTTTTCTTATAAGAAAAAACACCGGCGATTTACTGACAAAATACGTGCAATTCGCTCGTAATAATGAAAAATAATTGTATATTTTTGGAAGAAATAAAAGAAATCAGTGAAAAATTAATGAGAAATTAATTAAAATTACAATCAAATAAAAACAATTGGTATAATCAGTTCGAACAATAGCCAAAAGAGGCGCCAAAATCGCTGTTGCTTCTTGTACGCCGTCAAGATGCGTCTTTGACGATGTTATTGTTGTGCTCTACTCTAGTAATTATAAATTGAAATACATCACACAGTGCTTAAATAGTGTGTAATTACTTTTACCTACACAGGAAATACAAAACGAAAACACTGCCGTATAAATAATACAAAACTAGCAACAAATTTTATGCTTTTCATTCTGCAAGATAGTGCTATATAAATATAGCATTTGGAAACGTACTATATATTAAGTACAATACAGAAGGTAATTTTCTTATGTCTTATACTGATTATCCTTTAGTGTAGAGGTAGAATAATGAAGAAATTAGTTGTTTTTTGCATAATCAATTTGTAACCGTTCACCTTGTATTCACCATTTTGTTTGGCGCCATTTTTATTAAATACCGGTTTTCAATCGTACAATTTTTATCATTTTAAATTCATTGAATGTCTGTTTGTAGTAAAATGCACATTTTTATTTTATTTAATGATAGTTTTCTTTTAAATTAGTGGTTTGATGTACGGCATTCCCGGATAATTTGAGAGCATGCGCATAAGCACGGTTTGTACTTGCTCTGTGAACATTTGAAATTGTTTTGAAATAACCGTTCTTTTGTTTTGTATCAACAAGAGTCATGTTTCTGTTTTCAAGAGCAACTGAAATTTTATTTTTCGTTTTTAGATAAATGTTTTAAGTTCTTGCTGTCTTGGAAAGCGGTTCTTTGGTAGAACTAAAATGGCTGATATTAAGGTAAAATATTTGCATGTAATTATAACCTTTGTAATTTATCTGTCAATCATGAAAAAAGAATTTAGCTATGAGATATGATCCATATTAAATGCAAATTACAGAGTAAACCAATTGAGTGAGTCATGAGAACTTGATACTTTTTAATATGAATTTATATTTAATTTAATGAACTTGGAATTTTTAAACAAACTTATAATTTTAAAACCTTGAGATATTCGTCATGAATAACTCTGTACTTTGGGAAAAATGCATTTAATTTGATAACATCTCATAAAATTGTTCATTTTTTCAATAATTTTATAAGTTTATACATCATATTACACCATATTCAACAATATGGATATACAAGTTACAAAGTAGATGTAAAGTTTTGAACCTGTAGTCGTATTTTTAATTTTTTCTAAATATAAAACGTTTATTGTGGATTTTTTTAAAAGTTTTTCTGTAGTACTATTACATACAATTAAACCCTAAATGTACCTATTTTTTTTTCAATTGTACATATAGAGTGTTTCATGTAACACTGCAAGGCTTCGGAGTATGAATTTTAGATACCAAAACGAGAAAAAAATCCCAATAAATATTGGCGCCATAAGGTAAGAAGGTATAAGAGTATACCGAAACGTCGATTTTGTAAGAATAAATTAGTGCTGTGAGGATCCGGCAAAACTTGGATCCGAGTACCAGGATCTCAAAATATCCGGTTCCTCGGATATCCGATGTTCGGATATTGAAGCGGATATCCGTAAATTTAATTCGGATTTGGATCCGGATTCGATGTTTTGTTTACGGATCCGGATCCGAATTTTAATTCTGGATCCAATTCTATTAACTATATCAAACAAAAATTTATTGTGGATTATTTCATAATCAGATTTATTTGGTTTTGAAACTCCATGATAATACTTATACATTCAAATATTATCATCGGGTTCAATACTGAGAATATTCGAATTCGAGAACCGATGTGGATTCTGAAATTCCATATCTAAAATCCGATACTCATATTCAAATTCGGATCCGGATCCAAAATCCAATACTCAGATTTGGATCCAAGATCCAATTCTCAGATCCGGATCCAAGATCCAATTCTCAGATCCGGATCCAAAATCCGATACTCAGATATGGATCCAAAATCCGATACTCAGATCCGGATCCAAAATCCGATACTCAGATCCGGATAGTTCAACAATCAATTGTCCGTATATCCGGATATTTTTGGATCCGAAACCGAAACTATCCGGATCCGGATCCCACCACTAGAATAAATGCTATATGATTGAGATTTCGAGTATTTGTTATCACCTTCACAGTCGAGAAATTTACCCACATATTTTTTTTTTCAGTCTATGTCCAGCAATATGATGAACGGTTCAAGTACGTCTGACCTATCCGAAAAATCGGATAAACCCAAACCTAGCAAAAAAGCCTCCGCTGCTAGTATAGAGAAAACATATCAGAAAAAGTCTCAATTAGAACATATTTTACTTCGTCCGGATACATATATTGGTTCCGTAGAACATGTACAAGAACAAATGTGGATTTTTGATGTCGACAAAGGTTATATGGTCCAAAGAGTCATCAATTATTGCCCTGGACTTTATAAAATTTTCGATGAAATATTAGTAAACGCAGCCGACAACAAACAGAGAGATAAAAATATGAATTTAATCCAAATAGAAATTAGTCAAGAGACTAACACTATTTCCGTTTGGAATAACGGTCAAGGCATACCGGTTGTAATGCACAAAGAAGAAAATATGTTCGTCCCAACAATGATTTTCGGACATTTACTCACGTCTTCAAATTATGACGACGATGAGGAAAAAGTTGTCGGCGGACGAAACGGCTACGGCGCAAAACTTTGCAACATTTTCAGCACAAAATTCACGGTTGAAACCGCGAGTAGAGAGTACAAAAAACACTTCAAACAGACTTGGGGGAACAACATGACAAAAGCATCCGAACCTAAAATCAAACCGCACGGATCTGGCGAAGATTACACAAAAATAAGTTTCAGCCCGGACTTGGAAAAGTTCCACATGGACAAATTAGACGACGATATAATTTCTCTTATGTCCAGAAGAGCTTACGATATTGCTGCTTCTACTCGCGGTGTTAAAGTTATGCTTAACGGAAAAGTTATTAAAGTGAAAAATTTTAAAGATTACGTGGATTTATACTTAAAAAGTCGCGAAGACGACCCACAAGGACCACCGAAAATCACCTACGAAAATGTCAGTGAAAGATGGGAAGTTGCAGTCACGATTTCTGATCGAGGATTCCAACAAGTTTCATTCGTAAATTCAATCGCTACTACAAAAGGGGGCCGACATGTTGATTACGTCACAGACATGATAGTCAAACAATTATTAGAAGTGTTAAAAAAGAAAAACAAGGGCGGCGTTGCTATAAAACCATTTCAAGTTAAAAACCACATGTGGATTTTTATAAATTGCTTGATTGTCAACCCAGCGTTCGACTCCCAAACGAAAGAAAACATGACAACTCAGGCCAAAAAATTCGGCTCAAAGTGCGACCTAAACGAAAAATTCATCAAACAAGTCTCATCTTCGGGTTTAGTTGAGACTATTCTCAGTTGGGCCAAATTCAAAGCCCAGAACGAATTGGCAAAACAAAGCGGCAAAAAACAGTGCAAACTCAAAGGCGTTCCAAAATTGGAAGACGCTAACGAGGCCGGCACTAGAAATGCGCACAAATGCACGCTGATTCTCACGGAAGGAGATTCAGCGAAAGGTCTCGCTGTTTCCGGTTTAGGAGTAGTAGGAAGGGATCATTACGGCGTCTTTCCCCTACGGGGTAAATTATTAAACGTGAGGGAAGCCACTCATAAACAAATTTTGGACAACGCGGAAATAAACACTTTAATCAAAATCTTAGGGTTGCAATATAAAAAAAAATATGAGAGTTCAGACGATGTAAAAACGCTAAGATACGGAAAAGTTATGATCATGACTGATCAAGATCAAGACGGTTCCCACATCAAAGGCCTTATCATCAATTTCATTCATCATTTCTGGCCGGAATTACTGCGTCTAAATTTCCTCGAAGTGTTCATCACGCCGATCGTCAAAGTTTTCAAAAAAGACAAAGAGTTATCTTTTTACTCCCTACCAGAATTTGACGAATGGAAACAAGAACATGATGACCACCACACTTGGTCCGTCAAATACTACAAAGGTTTGGGTACTTCAACATCCAAAGAGGCAAAAGAATACTTTAAAAACATGGAGCGCCATCGAATCTCTTTAAAATACAGCGGAAGTGATGATGACAGAAATATTCTCCTCGCTTTTAGTAAAAAAGAGGTCGACAACCGCAAAGATTGGCTCTTACGTCACAACGACGACTTAAAACAACGAAAAGAATTAGGTTTACCGGAAGTTTACCTCTATACTAAAAACACAAGAGCTGTAACTTATTCCGAATATGTCAATAAAGAACTTGTTTATTTCTCCAACAGTGACAACGTTCGTTCGATTCCGAGTATTGTTGACGGGTTAAAACCCGGGCAAAGAAAAGTTTTGTTTACTTGTTTGAAAAGAAATGATAAAAAGGAAGTTAAAGTTGCTCAATTAGCTGGTTCCGTGGCGGAAATGTCGGCGTACCATCATGGAGAACAGTCGCTTTGTATGACGATTGTAAATTTGGCGCAGAATTATGTAGGGAGTAATAATATTAATTTGTTGGAGCCGAGAGGGCAGTTTGGGACCAGGTTGCAAGGCGGGAAGGATTCTGCAAGTGCTAGGTGAGTTTTCTAAAAAAAATCTTTAAAATTCTAAAAATATATTACGAGCTCTTTGTCATAATAGTTCCGAGCTAAAATCAATTTTCATATGTAAGTTCAGAAAATCGACACTAAAGTAATCCATTTTACGACGATTTCATGCAACAGCAGTGTTGCCAACCTTATGATAATTGCTGTACATACAGGGTGTCTCAATAAGCTTGCTCACTATTGGTAACTTTTTTATTTGAAGAGGTACGAGGTTGGTTAAATGAGCAAAATTGTGCCATTTTATATTAGAAAATTGGTCATGTAGACAAAATAAAATTTGTGTCAGCGGTTCCCAAAATTTGGCACAATATATATGTATTTTTAAATGGAACCATATATTTTTTATTATCTTATTAGAAAGAGTATTTTTTTCTCTTTCCAATAAGGTAATGTTGTTTATGTACAATTTTTTCAAATAAACGAGTTATTTACGGTTAAAAATTTTAATTTTGTAAACTATTTTATTAGTTTTTTAGTCAAATAAGCCATGGAAACAATTGATTCTTTGTTTGTTTGACGTTTAATAATTTCTCCCGTAAAGTTCTCTATGTTTAATAATGTTTAATAACTTTACAAATGAAGAAAAGTTAGATATGATCGTGCTATATGGAAAGTTATATCTAGACACCAGTTACGTAGAACGGTCGCCTCTCTTTTCAAAAGAGTTTAAATGTGCGAAAGAAATAATAGCATGCAATTTGAATATTTTCTTTGTTTTGTTATTACTGTAAAATAAATTAATAAAATAATAATTTTATAAAAGACAATTGTTTCCATAGTTTACTTGACCTAAACTAATAAAATATAATTTTTATCTTTAAACATAAATAACTCGTTTATTTGAAAAAATTGTACATAAACAACATTACCTTATTGGAAAGAGAAAAAATACTCTTTCCAATAAGATAATAAAAAATATATAATTCCATTTAAAAATACATATATATTGTGCCAAATTTTGGGAACCGCTGACACAATTTTTATTTTGTCTACATGACCAATTTTCTTATATAAAATGGCACAATTTTGCTAATTTAACCAACCTCGTATCTCTTCAAATAAAAAAGTTACCAATAGTGAGCAAGCTTATTGAGACACCCTGTATAAGATAAATTTGGGCAGGTGTACGATGTACAATAGTAAATTTGTACGTAAAATTACAAAAATTTCGCAAGAAGAACGAACTAAATAATTTTGATGAATAAGTTAAAGATAAAACACATAATTTTGAGTATTTTTTACAATAACTTTAATATCCGAATTTAGCAATATTGAATGTCAAACTGACAGTTTAAATTAAACCTAACCTATAAATTAAATATTCCTTTCATCACTACTTTGATGCATAAATAATTATTTTTTTTAAAGCGTGATTTTGTCTACTCAAAATAGTGGATAAGTAGCTCTTTAATTTTTATTTAAATTATAAACTTTGATAACTTCTGTTGTACAATTAATTTTACTATTCTTGCAATGGAACGACAAATTTTATTAAATTGTATCCATATAAAAATTTTACAAGAATATAATATTAAAGAAAGTAATTTTTTGCAATTTTTGTACAAAAAAGGATTCTTATATTTTTACCAAAGATGAACTCTCAAAGAGTTGTGTTGAAAATAATTAACCAGAATAACAATTTCTGAAAGAAGGCGGTTGCAAGATTTTCTATAACTTCTAAGTATTAAATTTTAAAGATATTGGCCTTTAAAGAGCCCCAAATTTGAAAATATATAATTATATATTGAAATTTGTGTAAAATTTTGAAAAAGTCACGTAATCCGAAACAGAATGTGACGTCAGAGTACATACAGTTTAACATGTGACAAACTATCGCCTATTTTTATTTAAATAAGTAATATAAACTGTTTTCTTATTGGCTATGAATGACTATTTCTGGCGCCAATCTTTTCATTTCATTATTTACGGAAATAACAATAAATTATTATTTTTATTACATTATTATTTTTTGACATTTCTTAAAACCAATGTAATGTTTGATTACCTGTCACGTGTCAGCTTTTTAACCAATCCTGCCATTATTATAGTGAGAATAAAGTTTTGGAGATTATTGCCGGGAATAACCTCTGTAGCTTTTATTTTATCAGATAGTTATTAACACATAAATAAAATGAACTAAAAACACCGATTTAGTGATAAATATAGAAATCTCTTCAGGAAACATCGTAATTAATAATCACTCGGTATGAAGGCGATTATTTATATTTATTTTGCCCTGTCAAGGTTATGTTCTAGTTGTCAAAACAGACTTGCCAACTGCACCATGTAAATGAATGAAGGTAGTTAATTACGACAGTAGGGGCGACACAATAGCAAAACAGTAGCTTTCTGTTGTTTGAAACAAATTTGTAGATCAAAAATAATCTGATTATATAATTCGAAAGTACGATAAATTAAAAAATAATTCTCTAGTTTCTTTCACAAATTATTTTCAATTTATTCTTACTCTTGTTATATGAAACAGGCTCATTTTTCTAAAATTTTAAACATCGGCAAGTCAAATTAGACCTTATTCTTTCATCTGAAAGTTCAACATGTATTAAATAAGTAATATTGTTTATTTTTAATCGTGTCTAGGTATATCTTCACGAAGCTATCTCCTCTAACTCGTTTAATCTTTCATCAACACGATGATCCTCTCTTAAAATACGAAACTGACGATAATCAAAAGATAGAACCAATGTGGTACATCCCTATCTTGCCTATGGTGTTAGTAAATGGCGCTGAAGGTATTGGTACTGGATGGAGAACCAAAATACCCAACTTTAATCCTAGAGACATCGTGGATAATATTAGGAAGATGATTGAGGGAGAAGAACCCCACCCTATGAAACCCTGGTAAGAAAATTTTAAAACTTAAGTGGACATAATTTACGGAAATAATATATTCATTTATAAGAGACACAGCGCACAGAACATAATTTAGCCTAGCATAGGAATAGACACTTACAAAATTGACGTCACTGCAAACGAGAGATAGAAGATCATGCATCCAAACAAACCTCCCCTCGTTGTCTTGCGTCCCGTTCCCTGTTCCTATCTGTCATTGTGTTCGCATCTGTTATTCAGTGTTAAATCTAATTCTTTATTGTGATTTATACGTTGTGTTTAATAAAAATGAGTTTAAAACCAGAAGATGTGTCTGGGGCAACTTTTTTGTTTGATAATATTGAAGATCATTAGATTATTTAACTAAAACGATGGCTAGAATGGAGAGTCTACGGCTGATGACAGGTCTTTGTTTGGACGGGGTAACCATAGCAATCTTGATTTCTATGCTTTGCCGTTAGAGGCGCTAGTGCAAATTGCAATTTTGTAAGTGTCTATTGACCAATGGTCAATATTCTATGTTGTGATGTGCGCCCTACGTTTTTCGTGCATCTTCGTTACATTTCGTGGTAGTTCGAAGAAATATTTGTAAATACCGCTATGAGGTTGAAATACTTGTCAGTCATTTGTTGGTTAAAATGGACGACATCAAACTTATTTGTATAAATTTAATCATAAATAACAAAACCAAATAATAACACGAACTCGAAATCAAATCTGACAAAATTTATAAAATAAATTCACAAAGACAAATATATGTTTTTCTTCTTATTATTATTTGAAAATAATAAATAAAAACCCCTGACTTAATCTGTGCTACATTATGATCTATGTTAGTTATAAATCCATCTTTATTAAAAATTAATAATTCACTCCCTATAACTTCATACAAAGAATTTTTATTCTAAATATTAATTTTCTTACTGTCTACGCTTAAATACAGCACTGTATTTTTTTGTTAGTGCTAAATTTATTAAAATATCTTCTATAAAAGATTAATCCGTTTGTTTTTTATACAATAATTTCACACAAATGTGTAAAGTAATATCAATGACAGTTCAGAGTACTAAATCAAACGCGGCGATGGTGCTGCCACCAACGGTCGTGTCAGTTGCCAATGGGGTATTCCGGTGATATGGAATTAATGCAAAATAATAACTTTTTTCTATAGTTTCCATCTTCATATAGTAGAAAAATATAATAAAACATGTTTAATAAAAAGTTTTAATTCATAATTTAATGTTACAAAATTGGAATTTTTACAGCTCTAGAAACGTCCTTGAAATTTGTGACGTCAAGTTGATAATCTGTTGCTCATTTCAAAGCAAATTTTTTCGTTTAAAAACACAGATGGTGCCAGTAGTTAACACGCGCGGGTATATTTCTTGTTTGACATTTCGTCCACTTTATATTTATTACTCCTATTTTTACCATAAACAATCATAGGACAAACACCGAAATACACGCTGCTACTAAAATCATATGTAAACAAGCAAATGGCTGTCATGAACATGTGGATTTAGGCGCTGAAGTTCGTTGCAGATGTCACCATCGAGTTGACGTCATAAGCGCGCCATGATAACAAAATTTGAATTGCGATGAAATTTTTTAAAATACATATTTTATGTGATGCATATATGTTCTTACTCAAAGTTAGATATTCAGAGTCCAACTGGTCTGTACTAATGTAAAAAAATATTTTTAAAAAATGTCGGAATACCCCATTAAACATCACTCCAAGCTTTGGAGAATAACAAGATGAATCCGTTGTAGTATCAAACACATTTTTAGCCAAAAATGAATTTGTAGGATTATAAAATTTTAAAAAAACATTGTAGAGAATGTAGGTTTTTTTAAAAGAAAAAATATAACGTAATGTGTGGTATGTAGGTATAAAAACTTCAAAGGAACGATAGAATATGCAGGAGAGCAAAAATATGTAACAAGCGGAGAAGTTGGAATCACAGATGATGACGAAATTGAAATCACAGAACTTCCTATCGGAACATGGACACAAGTCTACAAAGAAAATGTGCTAGAAACTTTACTTCACGGTAAGAATATTTCTCAGACTAACCAATAATCGTATTCAAAATATTATTGTAGTTTTGACATTAATTTATTCAAGAAAATTGCAGTTGCAGACTAGAAATTTTTTCATCATTTATTTTTTCATTATCTTCTTATTTTGTTGAGAATTTTCACTCATTTGTATGAATTAATTTTCATTGCAGGATCGGAAAAGGCGAAGGCAACAGTTGCTGACTACAAAGAATACAGCACAGATACTACAGTTCGTTTTATACTGAACCCATTATCCGGTCAACTCTCCAACATGGAACACGAAGGTCTGCACAATGTTTTAAAACTGCAGACGACTTTACCCATGTCTACTATGGTCCTATTCGACGCGTCTGGCGGCATTAAAAAGTAAGAAAATTACATTTTTAAAATCAACTGCCAAAAGAAAAAAAAAATTATATTTGAATACAGAGTTGTTGTGGATCTCGAATACAGTGAAAGATATTACAGAGTAATAAAAAAAAACTGATTCAGTTGACAATAACAAAAAATTACTTGAAATTGATAACACTGATACAAAATAGCTATTTGTGTATTAAGAGCGCAAAATGCGACATTGTCGATTGAGAGGTCGCGCGGCATTCTCTCGAAATCGACAATGTCCATTTGGGCTCGAAACACACACAAGATTTTTTCTACAGTCGCCACAATGGGGTCCTCCACCATAACAAAAAATAATAAAATGTACACTTTATACTTACAGTACTGCTCAATAAATAAAGATTGGCTAATACAAAAGATACGGTTTAAACTTAAAAAGGCTTTTAAATGATTATATCGTTACATTAGCCATCTATTCCATAAAAAAAAACCAAAATTAGAACATGGAAGCAAGGATTTGTGATGATTTGATGAGTTTTTGTAGCAAAATGTGTCGTTAGTTGTCACGCCTGTCACACTGAAAAAATTAACAAATATTTCAAGGAATTTGTGATTATACAGTGTGTCCCATTTATAGATGCCACCATTGGGATCTCGAGAACTATTAGAGATACGATGTCGGTTAAATGGAACTTTTTATGCGCCTTTGGGAGGCCATCTCAGATGTGCTTTTATTTTTCCAAAAATTCTCATAGGGCACTAGATAATGACAAAAAACTTAATTTTCTTAATTTATTCTTTTCCAAATAACTTCTAAACTATTAATAATTGAGAAAAATGTTTCAAATATAAAAGATAGATATTTTTATTAACTAACCAGTGGCGTATGTAATAAATTTTTATATCCGTAAATTTTTGAGATATAACACAAACTTATATTTTTTTAAATGGAACCCATATCTGATTTTAGACTCAAAAAAATTAATATTTTTTTCTCTTTTCAACGATGTAAGGGTTATTATGTTTTATATTTGTTTTGCCTTCAAAATTATTATTTTTTCCTTATTTTGTATTCAATTTATAATTATTTTGAAAATATTGGTAGATTTCTATTTGGAAATACTCCTTGTATTTCAATAATTTATTTTGTTAGAAAATTTTGCGCAAAATTCGTATCAAATTAATTTTTATAATATTTTGTATCAGGTCGCCCTTGGCTCATCATAGTGTAATTTGTAATTATGAGTCTTGAATGAAAATATTAAGTAATAAAGACATAAAATAAATTATTTTGATCAAATACAATATAATTAATAAAAATAATAATGTTTTTTTGGGAAATAATAAGAAAATTCAGGAAAATAAAGAGAAAAATTAAATTTTAGGAGCAAAACAAATATAAAACATAATAACCCTTACATCATTGACAAGAGAAAAAAATATTGATTTTTCTGAGACTAAAATCAGATATGGGTTCCATTTAAAAAAATATAAGTTTGTGTTATATCTCGAAAATTTACGGATATAAAAATTTATTTCGTACGCCACTGGTTAGTTAATAAAAATATCTATCTTTTATATTTGAAACGTTTTTCTCAATTACTAATAGTTTAGAAGTTATTTGAAAAAGAAAAAATCAACAATATTCAGTTTTTCGTCATTATCTAGTGCCCTATGAGAACTTTTGGAAAAACAAAAGCACATCTGAGATGGCCTTCCAAAGGCGCACAAAAAGTTCCATTTAACCGACATTGTATCTCTTATAGTTCTCGAGATCCCAATGGTGGCACCTCTAAATGGGACACACTGTATAGACATGTATGTGCATTGACTGACTTCTCGCAATTATTTAAGTAACGAAATAACTAATAACTTTATTGTAATCAAAATAAATAGTTAACTAGAGATCAGGAGTGGGATCACGTAACTGTGAAAACGATATTGCGACTGTCGACAAGTGAAAATGCGGTCACGTAAATAGTGAAAACCGAAAACGATATCGTTTTAGACTGAAAAAAATGTGAATTCTAGTCGACACTCTCAAAGCATGTGAAAACGATAGTCGTTTCTTACGTCTCATTTTATTTTATACATTTGGATGTAGGTATATCCTTTTCTTATTTACCTACTTGCACTTAGGTAAAAGAAGAATGTAGTGAGCAGTGAGTTGAATTTGACGTTTTGGAAAGAATGAAAGAAATGTCATTATAAATTATTTAAAAATAAATTAATATTTTCAATTCGAGAGGTATATTTTATTATTTTATTTAGTAAGACGAAAATGAAATAATTGTGATAAAATACGATAATTATAAAATGAAAATTGATTACAAGAATGAATCTAAGAAAAAAAATCATGAATATTTTAATAAGCATGTTGCGCAGAACTAAATGCTTATGATTTATATATATTTTTACTGTATGATAGAAAATTGAAATCTTGGTGATTAGATATTTTCTTATTTCTACTGAAATTTCCCTGATTTACTATTAAAATTTAGTGAAAGAACTACCCAAAAGAAATATTTTCGGGCAATATTGATATTCCAATAACTGTAAAAGTGTTGATTACAACAAAGCATATTTTGATTGATTACAAGAATAAATCCAAGAAAGAAAATTTTATTAATATTTTAATAATATTATATTCTGCGAAACATCAAATATAACGATTCTAGCTTGTGTTTTGTGTTTAATATTTTGTAGTTTTTACATAAAATTAAAATTTGCATTGCTATTATGAACGAAATAAAAACGAAGGGCGAGAATAATACTTTTTGACATTAGATTAAAAATTTTAATGACATTCATATAAATTATCTGTCAAAACTACTATTTAATACAAAAACATTAGTCTGTAAACGATATCGTTTTCACAAAACGTAGTCACTTTTCGGAAATAACCGAAGTTGAAAACGTAGTGAGTGACTAATTTCACGTGATCGCTAATTTTCATTTCTCGATAATCGCAATATCGTTTTCACTTTTAAGTGGTCCCACTCCAGATGTCAATACGACTCGCAACTATCCTACCGCCATCTGTGTACAATCATTCCTATTACTAAACATAACTGTTCACACAATTTATTTTATATTTAATTTTATTTTATCGTTATTTTCCATTCTTCTTGAGTTTTTATTCAATCTAATCTAAGCATTTTATACTTTCGTTTTTGTAAATGAATGCCCTATTTCATTTTCACAGCAGCGTGGCATTTTGTTAGGTTATGTTAAATACCGACAGAACATATGTCAAATTGACTTGTGAACGAGATAAATGTGTAATTACAGTGCCATTAGTTCCTAACTAAACATTTTTATTAAGAATGTAGACAAGTGACATTTCTCAACATTGTATACTTAGAAATTTGGACAGCGAGCGTTTTTTCTACTTTCTCGCGCATGAGCGGCAAAGTGACATTTTGCGTTGACAAAAGAGAGCTCAAATGGCTACTTTCTATAGTGACTGTAGAAAAATGTCTTTTTTGGTCTCCATTGACTGGACTAATGGCCGTTTGCACCAGTTTCCCTTAAATATTAAGTACACCTTAAGAATAAAAATTCGTTGCACCAATTGTTAAGGGTACCTTAACTTACAAATAGGTACCCTTAAGTTAAGCGCAAGTTTGTCTTCCCCTTAAGGACCCCTTAATTCTAAGATGCACTTGATCGCAATTATTCTACAAATGTCACTTGACATTTGTGTTTTTGATAGCTGGTTGATATTAATTTATAAAATGGAATTAGAGCTAAATATTATAGAAGATGATGACATTTTGGAGTTAGAGATGTAAGAATTTGTGGAAAATCGAATTCCGCGACAAATTTATGAGAGAGCTAATTATTTTTACCCATTTGACGAACTAAATTTTTTTAAACGTTTTCGTCTTAATAAGAAGCATTGAACATGAATTGGAAATCCCTTATAATTTATACATATTTTATGTTCCTCATAAAATTATTTCTAAAATAACTTTCTTCAGGAATAATTGCGTGTCACCAATTAATCAAAAACTGATGACTCTACGATATTACGCAACAGGAAGTCATTTAGCTTTGCCGATTTTAGTGGGATGCATACTTTAAAATTTTATGAACTCACATCTCTCTTTGGCAATATATTTTCTTACTTTTTTGTTTTCGTAAAATTTCTGAAGAGAGCTTTTGGTTCTTTTGATATAACTTGACGAATTAAATTTATTTGTTATCTGAATCCAGGCAGGTTCTTTGTCCTTCCAAGTTATTGTGTCAGTTTTTTTACACTCAATTATGTGTTTATATTCATTAATAATATTTAGGATCAACATTTTTTCTTCCTCAGTATAATTCGGTGCGCGTTCTCTTATGGACATGGTTGGACGGTTACAGATAATGAAAACAGCACTCAAAAAATTCAGAACACTGATACATATGTCATGTCACATTTGACATATAAGTTACTATATTTATGCAATATGCAAAGTAAAAAAACACTAGAATTTCTCCTAAGTGACCCTTAGCTAAGCGACGATCAAGCTGCAACCGTGCAAAGGAACTAAGCTTAAGGATACCTTAGAAATTAAGTACCCCTTTACTAAGCTGAATATTTAAGGGAAACTGGTGCCTATTTTGCGCTTCAATTTAAAATTAAACAAGCCCTAAATTTGTTGCAAATGTACCTTTACTTCACACAGAATAAAAAATGCTCCTAAAAACAAACTAAAAAATATTCTCCTCCAGGTACGAAAACGTAGAAACCATCATTAAAGAATTCTTCACCGTCCGTCTTCGCATGTACGTCAAACGCAAAGACTACCTCGAAGCCTCACTAGAAGCCGAGGCTTCAAAACTTGACTTCCAAGCCAAATTTATTCTAGAAAAATGCTCAGGCAAAATCACCGTCGAAAACAAACAGCGCAAAACATTAGTCGACGAACTTATCAAACGCGGATATCCCGCCGACCCCGTCAAAGAATGGAAAGCCAAAGTGGCCCGCGAAGCCAACGACGAAGAAGACACTCCCCCCGAGGAAGAAGAAGACGAAGAAAAGGAGACAAAGAAGAAAGGAGGAATCAAAGATCCCGATAAGGAGTTCAAGAATCTCACGGATGTAAAGAAATATGATTATCTGTTGGGAATGTCGATGTGGATGCTGACAGACGAAAGGAAGAATCAGTTGTTGAAACAAAGGGATGATAAAATGGCAGAGCTGAATATTTTGAGGGAGAAGACACCGGAGGATCTGTGGAGGGAGGATTTGGATGTGTTTATGGAGAAGTTGGACCAGGTGGAAGAGAAGGAGAGGAAGGAGGAAGCGGAGGGCAATAAGAAGGACAAGACAAAGACAAAGGTGAGAAAGAAATATTTTGTTTCTTAAACCCTTGACCTTAATAATAATGGGGTCATGCAAAAAAAAGTTGCTAATATTTTTATAAAAATAGAATCTATGATACTTATTATTCATATTGCAACATAAAACATCCGAAAATATAATACTTTTCATTCATAATTTACTTAAAAGATATTCGCGCTACGATTTTCTGTGACGTCATGTATCGGCTACTCACACAATGACACTAGTCACTCGTACATGAAGGTCACAATGTCACAAACTACAAACGCGAAGTTAAACATAAGATCAGAGTAAACTAACCAAATATTTATAAAGCTATCAGCGGAAAAGTGCGCTCTATTCAATCTTTTTTTTTTCATAAAGGTTTAATTATTTCATTAGAGACATATTATTTGTAATTGTAGGTTTGTGTACTTGATATATAATTTAATACATAAGAGTGCAATAATTGCATATTTATATTCAGATAAAACATGGCGAAGAAGAACTGTGCAGTTCCAACTTGTGGAAACAATTTAAAAAAAAAACTATTTATAAACAATCTTAATTTACATTTTGTCCGCCAGGGTGAACTGGAATCGTTCAGATACATAACGTATGCGCTCACGTGATCTTATTGAGTTGACTAATTTGACGTAATTTTTATTTAAGTATGGCTATACAAAGAGTGCTATGGAAGAAAACAAATAAATCAGATGTAGAAATAATTGCAAAAACTTTAATAACTTTTATTTTTATTTAAGTTGTGTATAATTATTTAATAATAAACAATAAAATTGTCACCATTAACATTAATACAAAGTTCTAATCTTTTTAATAAACTATTTCTCGCTAATGTATACTTCATACATATCTACCTTCTCATTATGAGAAAAATTATGCATTCTGATGTTATAATTCAGTAGTACATTTAAAACTTTGATTAATAATATTGACAATTGTTTTATTGATTTATTTGTTTTCTTCCATAGCACTCTTTGTATAGTCATACTTAAATAAAAATTTCGCATATTTAATTTTGCATATTTCTCAATTTTTTTGTTATGTAAGGGTATGAAACTAATATATCGTTGAATACAGAAAAAAATACTGAATCGAATAAACAAATAAAAAAAATAGGTTGCCATTTAAAATAAGAAAGTTGCATCGCGTATTTTGAGAACCACTGATCTAAAAAATTCTTGTTTCTCTCATTAAAGTAGTCTTATAAAATAGAAATTGTTTGCTAATTTAACCGACCTCGTAGCTCTTATAGTTCTCGAGATAGCAATAGTGTACCAGTTAAAATGAAAACCCTGTATATATAATTTCCAAAAATTGTAAAATTTCCCCTGACATTTTTTATACATTTTTTTCTATTTTACTCTTCCTATGCCTTTTTAAATGAAAAATAGTAATGTCAAAAAAGATACAATTATTTTTTTTGCATGATCTCATTAAATATTATTATATTTTTAGGGCGGGAGAAAGCAGAAAGCAATCCAATACATGGACTCAAGTCCAGGCTCTTCACGAAGAATTGAACCCAAAATACAAGAAGCGGTGAAGAAAACCAGTAAACCCAGATCACAAAAGTCCAGGGCTTCTCTAAATATCTCTTCACAGGTGAGTGTTTTTACCTTTAAATAATATGATTCAAAATATTTGCAGTGTTGTAAAACAATATTTTTCTGTGCAGGACGAAAAAGACGAATTCGACGTAATGCTTGAAGAAAACAAAAAAACCCTCAAAGACAAACTAGGCACTTCTGAGACCAAAAAAACACGCGGTCCTCGCAAAAAGAAAGAAAAAGACGACGGTTTAATCCAAACCAAACTCGACTTCAACAAAAAATCCCCTAAAGGCCGCAAGAAAAAAACCTTCGGCAGCAGCGACGAAGAACCCGCCGCCTCCGGCAGCGACTCCGACAACTTCTCCTCCTCTCGTCCCGTGGAGCCCCGCGAGCGAAGTGGAACCCGTCGCGCCGCCACCACCAAAAAAGTCAACTACAACATCGACGACGAAAAGAGCTCAGACTCCGAGCAAGAATTATTCGATAACGATATGGTCAAAGAAGACAACAAACCAAAAACAGTTCTTCAAATTTCGGACGATTCGGATGACGATTTCCCAAAACCAGTCGAAAATAAAAAGACTTCAGATGAATTATTCGATTCATTCTTATCTAGTTCGACATTGGATGATTCTGATATTCCCATCGAGAAGAAAATGGCGGCGGAGAAGAGAAAAGCAAATAATGAAAACAACACGAACCCGAAAAAGGCGAAATCCGACAAGAAAAGATAATTTTTTAATCTAGGTAAAGTAGATTTTAGATCGTTAGTTGTAGAATTTTATATTCAAACTCATTTCCAATTTCAATTCAGATGGTTTTCGAAGAGGATTATTTATTATGTATATAATTTTGACATCTCATTTTTTACTTTTAGGTTAGCAATATGTACAATTAATTTCCAAAAATATTTTAATAGATGATATTAATTGATGTAAATTAATGTGTAATCAAATAATTTTAACAAAAAGTTTTATTGAAATTATTTGTCACGAATTAAATGAAAAATATTAAACAGGGTCAAAAAGTCCGGAGACTATGCGCGCAATATTTACAAAATAAAAAAGAAAACTTTAAAAAATAGTTTTTATCTATTTTTCTTTAATTGTAAAAGGTTTTAAAATAAATGACATATTTTATTTAAATTCATAATAAACACAAAAACATGGGCCCGTATTTCGAACGCACTTTAATAATAAAAGCGCTTTTAGTATAAAAAAGCGTTCAAAATATGGGCCAAAATATCCAGTTTGAAGTTTTATTTCATTAATCTATTGTGAAAAAAAATAGTTATTTTTAGTAAAAGTGAGTAAAGTATGTCTTTTTCGCACGTGAGAAAAAGACATGCTCACATGTGCTAAATGATATATTTTATTTAAATTCTTAAATATATTGCAGAATATAAAAGACAATATGATAAACACAAAAATATGGGCCCGTATTCCGAGCGCACTTTAATAATAAAAGCGCTTTTAGTATAAAAAAGCGTTCAAAATACGGGCCAAAATATCCAGTTTGAAGTTTTATTTCATTAATCTGTTATGAAAAAATAGCTGTTTTTAGTAAAAGTTAGTAAAGTATGTCTTTTTCTCACGTGTGCGGAAATTGGCCGGACGAGAGGGAGCGAGTGCGCCAACTGGACAAATGAGGAAAAGACATGCTCTAAATGATATTTTATTTAAATTCTTAAATATATTGCAGAATATAAAATACAATATGATAAACACAAAAACATGGGCCCGTATTCCGAGCGCACTTTAATAATAAAAGCGCTTTTAGTATAAAAAAGCGTTCAAAATATGGGCCAAAGTATCCAGTTTGAAGTTTTATTTCATATATCTATTGTGAAAAAATAGCTATTTTTAATAAAAGTGAGCAAAGTATGTCTTTTTCTCACGTGTGCGGAAATTGGCCGAACGAGCGGGAGCGAGTGCGACAACTAAACAAATATAATTTTTCTAAAAACGAAATATTGTACTTTTTTTTTTAATGGAAAACGAGCAGTACATATGGTTATAATTGAATTTAATGTAAAGTTAACTACAAAAAATTATTGTTCCTTCAAGTAGAAATGGTAGATATTTAATGTTCGGGATATAAATCGAAAAACGAGACATAGGCGTTTAACATGGGAATTCAGTTTTTCTTGGCGCAAACGTTACTTAATTGTTTTATGTAAAAATGATTCAAATAAATGTTATAGAGATTTATATTCTGCATCTAAATCATGTGGAACAATTATTCTAGCTCTTCAAATAAACGTAAAAATTAATTATGAAGTTATAGTTTTTATGAGTTTTTAGTCTAGGCAGCCATGGATTTATGACAAAAAATAAACAAATGCATTGTTTTTAACTGTCATTTAAAACTAAATTTGGATTAGAGTAGTATATTAACACAAGAAACGAAAAGGTTAAGGGCCGGTTTTATAAAAAAAATTAATCTTCACTTTATTTATTTATTAGTAGTCAAGTAAATTTATTGAAATGAACAAATTCGAATCAGTTTCTCTATTCTTATGACATTTGTATTATTGCTGTCAAAAAAACGCGTTGCATTTTTTCACTTCATTAAATTTACTATGGAAGTAAATTTTAAGTGAAGGTTAAATTTTTTTATAAAACCGGCCCTAAAAGTTTTAGTTTTAAATGACAGTTAAAAACAATGCATTTGTTTATTTTTTTGTCACAAATCCATGGCTGCCTAAAAACTCATAAAAACTGTAACTTTATAATTAATTTTTACGTTTATTTGAAGAGCTAGAATAATCGTTTCACATGATTTAGATGCAGAATATAAATCTCTATAACATTTACTTGAAGCATTTTTACATAAAATAATTAGGTAACGTTTACGCAAAGAAAAACTGAATTCCCATGTTAAACGCCTATGTCTCGTTTTTCGATTTACACCCTGTACAATTTGTAACTCCGTCAAAATTTATGATTCCTGACGTAGATTATTATAGGCTTGTGTATTTTGCTCACTCGTGAAGAAAGTTATTTACTTTGCTCACTATTTTAAGTTGAATAATAATGAATTGTGGAAAAAATACTTTATAATTTTTTCCAATATCTACATTTCAAGAAATATGCTGAAAAGTAGAATAATTAATGAAATAAAACAAATAAAAATTCTAGAAATTATTCCGGGATATAAATAAAATAAAAATATCTGATTTATAGAGTAGAATAATATTTAAAAATTTCGAATTGTATTCTCCGAACTTTCTGATTCTACCCTAAATTAAAAATTTATTGTTTGATACAATAAAAATTTTGTATTTTCTCCTATTATTTTCATAAAGAAAATATAATGGAACAAATAATCTTGGGAGAAAATTCAAAATTAAATAAATTATTTTAACGTTTAACGTAAAATATCACGATATATTTTAGTGTTTTTGTATTCCTAGCATTATTGTATATATGGCATCAAAATATAATGTCATTTATAAAAATTGCAATTATTGATATTTTTTTAATTCCAGTTTGTTTTTTCTTGTCGAAGGCTATGAGAAAATGGAGCCCCCTTCCATAAAACAGTTTATATATCAAGGGATTAATGGGTGTGGTTCATATAATTTATTTATTTTTTTATCTTTTGGCGAAATCCATGTGCTTTATGTTGCACTTACGTTTTCATTTTTTTTGCCATGTATCTAAAATTTTCTTAATTCTCATGAGGTAGGCTCATGTGGAGCTCGAAACCGGTCGACCCGAGAATTTAAATAAAATTTTGTAACTGCAATCCAGAAATTTTTATTACCTCATCAAGGGATTAAAGTTCGTTTTTATTTGTCGAGAGCGAAGATTGAATCCTGAGGGCGTATCGCTTGAGGCAAATAATGACACTTTACTCCCGTGTTAAATACAATATTTTATATACAAACGGAAAAGAAGAAGAATGAAGCACATTTCTACAAACGAAGAAAAACTATTTATTTTAAATTTAATTTTACAAAAATCATTAATATTTTTTCCAAAATAAATATAATTGAAAATATTCCTTATCTGTTTCTCAATATCAATTAACATTGGACGTGAATCACTTTATTTTCCAAGGGAGTACTTTATTTCCCTAAATAAATAATGAAGCACATTAAGTTATGATTTTTATAAGAATAAAGTTAACATTATTTACCGGTTTTATGTAAAATGAATTACTGATTCCCACTACTCTGTATCTCTACAGTTTTTTGAGTTCATTCCCCTAAAACTCAAATACCCCATCTCTGCGTAAAATATTCAAAAATCTACGTTTTGTATTAAATATAAAAAATATACATTTCAACAAATTGATTAAATTTTCAAAATCCAAATTAAAATCTCGTTTATTTCCTGAAATATTTATTCAAACTTCAACCCTAAAAATTCCATCATTGATCAATAACCCAGAAATGAGGAGATACATACTTGGCGCCATAGAAAAATTAAATAAGTATACAAATAATAAAATAAGTAACATTTTGTTCACAAGTTTAACAATTTTTAATCACTCACAAAATTTTAACACTGCAACATATAATGCATTTAAAATAACATCAGGCACGAAAATAACACTCACTACAGTATTTATCGGCCATTTTCATTATTTTTCACGACACAAATGACAATAAAGCTTTTTAAATAGATGACTTGACGTTATCATCCACGATTGTCATGCATAGCCTACTAACTGATTAGTTTTTCATTTTGTCAAAATTAAATATAATGGGTGAGGTTCAGTGGGTTGTATTAGCGTGTTTTAAGCTAAAACAATCCTTTGTCAAAAATATTTTGGCAACTTCGTAATACCTGTCAGAAAAAAGTGAGAGACCAAAGGATCAAATAAAGAAAAAAATATTATTATAGAAGAAAAAAATCTGTTGTGGCCAGCACAAAACCTTCCGTCAATTTGATGTATTTTGTACATATCCTATACCAAAAGTTCCTTGAAAAAGATTCTATATATCCTGTATCATTGTAACAAGAACACACTATTTTTTACATAACCATACTGAAAGTTCCTTTGAAAAGATTCTAAAATCTAATAAAATTTTAAAACGAATACGAACGTACATTATGTATTGCACTTAACACTTCCTCCTACTTCAACTTTTCCCTATTTTTTTAGAAGTCGCTGTTTCTTACTATTCTTTTCTACTCATTCCTGTCCAAAGCACCTTCGTGACATAGGTCTTTCTCTCTCAAATCTTCTGCTATACAGTCCTTCCATCTTCTCTTTTGCCTTTCTCGTACTTCTGGCATTATAAGTTCCTATCTTGAGGCGAGGCCGCAAATGCAAGTCACTGGCGAGGGACACTCTGTCACTTACATCACTTTCAGGTCATATACTTTCCACTTTGGTTTTGCACTTGATACTGACATCTGTCAATTAGAAATTTTTGAATATACATATCTGCTGTTTCCATATTTTTTTCAAAGCAGACTGATTTTTGAAAGTTAACCTCTGTTAATCTCTCTATAACTTTATATTTATTGAATATGAAGGAAAATGTATAATCAAATCTTACAGAGAATAAAATTTTCTTTCATATTAATGATCATAAAATGTTGAAAAATGATATTTAACTGGGTTTTTTCCAGAAAAACTGTTAAGATCTTCAAATAAGGGTACTTCCGGTTGACCAATTATAACCAAAATCTGATCAGCTCTTCATATGGTTGTAAAGAAGAGGAACACGAAAGAATCATAATTTTTAGAATTGTAGTTTTGGAGTTATCGTCGGAGAAAAATTTGTCACACACGGACACACACACAGACAGACAGACACACACACACACACATACAGACATCAATGTAAAATTAGTAAAATCGTATTCTAAGGATCTTAAAACGTGCTTATTCATTGAAAACTCACAACCGAATTTTTTGACCAAAAACAATACCTTCCTTTTGACGGAAGGTAAAAAGAACAAATGTCAAAACTGATCAAAACGGGGGTTGAGATATTTTAAAATTCATAAACATTCAGGTATGAAATATTTGACACATTACTAACCTAATTTTGCAATAATAAGTTTCCTTTTACACCTTCCATTTACAATAATACTTCCTCATTTGACTAAAGGATATCTGAATTACTTTTCCCTGTGCTAAAATTTCTAAATCACAAATGAATCTCATTGATACATGTGGAAAATATTACAATGTTGCCATATACTTAATACAAGATTTAATACAGACCTTAATACAACCCACTGAATTCCACCCAATGGTTTTTATTATATCCTCAAAACTGAATATTGTATAAACCACATGAGCTGAATGTTTATATATTCACTCGAAGAAATTAACTCACTCGCCCTTTAAACTTCTTCTCATGAATAAACATTATCTTAGCTCACTTGGTGTATTCTACAAGTATCTATTGTTCATAAGGACTTAAAAAACACAATTTACGAAAAATCTTTTATTACCATCTTATTAATAATATTATACAATAAACTTTCTTCGTTTTCATCTTCAGCTGTAATAGTATACGCTTTTTTCACTGCTTTAATATCAGTTAAATCTTTCAATTCTTCTATATCTCTTTCTTCTCCTTCAATATTATTAAAAATTGCATCTGTCTCTTCACCATTTTTACAAAGAACAGCTACTAATAAATCTGAATATTTGTCGTCTATTCCAAATTGTTGTAAACTCTTAGTTAGGTTCTTAGAAATAGATAAATTAAAAAGAATTTCGCTGTAAATTGATTTAGTGATTATTTTACCGTATTTTTCTAGCACTACGGCTTTATTTGCTGCTATAACTATTTGAAGAGGATCTACTATTAAAAATGGTTTCATAACACAGCATTTTAGTTCTCCGCTAAATATTTTCTTGCGAATATCAGCTACGTTTTTAACATTACTGAAAAGTTTTATTCTTATAGAATAATCTGTGCGTGGATCTAATGTTCTTTCAAAAGTTTTCATGGTTAACCTACAGAAAAAACATATTCTTTAGAATAAATTGACTTAATTTTATATTTGTACTTACTATGAATTATTTGCTTGAATTTCATCAATGTTATAATAATATTTCTTATCTTAGGTTATGTTTATCTCATTTCGCAAATTCAAGCACGCGGAAATTTGAATCTGAAATATGGTACGGGCAAGAAGTATGATTTCAACATCAACTTTTTTGGTAATAAAAATATTGTGGAAAGCGCATATAATTTCTTTTATATACAATATTAAATACAGATTATGTTACATACATTAAATTACAAATATTCATCGTATTAAATATTTGATATTTTTCTGATTTCTCTGCTAAATCTAAAAACTTTTGTTTACTAAATCTTGGCAGCCCTGGTTTTCTAGCGCTGTTCAGTGTTCAGTAACGGCTCGTTTTGAATAAGAGCAAGAGCACATTTATAGATTTGTTTTAAATAGTTATTTATGAAAATAAAATGTCTATGTTTTATAATATATTAACATGTAGACAGTATGAAATAAATATAATTTATGGCATTTAAGTAATTTATTTTCGGTTTTATGAAATTCTTATTTGCACCGCCTATGTCTATCGGCAAAGTTCTAATTGCCTTGACAAAAACCTCTAAAAACAGAAAGTCTCTAAATAATACTTGGGCGTTTCTTGAATAGATGGCCATAGTAAGATTATTTTGGAAAAAATCAAGAAAATTCGTTTCTCAAGAATTAATAAACAGCAGCTGTATAGCGTACAGGTATTTTTTTGTATGTATATTTGTATCTTTGGCTAGGATTATGGATTACATTAGTTTATTGTCTCATAAGATATTTAAAATTTTCCTTCAATCCAACAGCTAAGGCAATTTGTGGTACCCCGCACTACACAGTACCTTTGTATTTTTATAGTATACGGGTGTTTACGCTATTTATTGCGATTTTTTGGGTTTCGATGGGACAAAGTATACTTTCAAATCTGGTGGTAGCGTTAGGGGTGAATATGAAATATTTTTTTATGCATTTTTCTGCTTTCCTGGTACATTTTACGGTAAATTTTGTACAGTGCAAAGTTGCATACAAAACTGTTTTTACATTTTTATTATGGTTTTGATTTCTTCCCAATTTTTCTATAAAAATTATCATAATAAATATGAGATATTTTAGAAATCAGCAAAAAATGAGTTTTTGCCTGTAGCTCAAAAACAAATGAAGATAGAAAATTCCTGGAGGTAACTATTAATTTTTTCTCGTAAAGTAGACCTGGAATATGAAACGCTTTTGATCTACCCTTAATGTGTGTTCAATAAAAACCTAATTCAGAGTAAGCTATGAACACAGAAACGTATGTCTGGTCATTATTCAATGGGGTACTCCGCCATAACAAAAAAATATGATATGGTGCGGAGCGAGAGAAAGATAGAAGTACCGCCGTGACGTCATGCTGACATTAAAAATAAAGTGCAGTTAAACTAATTGACAATTAAGAAATTTTAATAATACGAATTGTTTCAAAATTAAACGAACTTTCATTTAAAACAATAAAAAATTAGAGTGGAGTACCCCATTCAAAAGTCAACACAGAATTGACGTCACATGTAAGAGAGATAGATCACGATCCAAACAAACCTCCCCTCGTTCTTACTTCCCGCTCCCTGATCCTATCTGTCATTATGTTTGCATCTGTCATTCATTGTTCCCTAATTCTTTATTATGATTTGTTAGTTGTGTTTAACAAAAATGAGTTTAAAACCAGAAGATGTGCCCGGGACAACTTTTTTGTTTGATAATATTGAAGATCTTTCGATTATTCAACTAAAACGATAGCTGGGGTGTAGGAGTCTACGGCTGATGACAGGTCTTTGTTTGGAAGTGGTATCCATAGCAACCTTTAGTTCCATGCTTTTTTGCTAGATGCGCTCGGGCAAAATGCAATTGTGCGTCTATTGATCGTGAAATGTAATTTTAAGGAGAAAAGATAATAAAGAAGGATATAGAATATTGCCATTTACCGTTTTCTATTTCTAAAATAAGGATTTCTTTGGACAACAATTTTGATAATATCTTCCATTAAATAAAATGACATTTAATTAAATTCTTTCAAATTGACATTCGTTTTTTTTGTTCATAGCCTACTTCAAGTTAGGGTTTTTTTTATGAACACACTATTACTCGAGATACTTTAAAAATATTTAGAAAATGAGACATTCTGTACATTCTAAAATAATACTACTATAAAAATCCCGTTCACATCACTTTAATTATCATAAATTAAATTTGTCCTTTAATACTTTTTCAATTACTGATCGCTTCTAAATTTATTAACACAAGGTCTGATGATAGTCCTTGTGGCTTTCACATCATTACACATATTTTCATAATTAAAACACAATTAGTTTCAAATATAATAAAATCTTTATTGAATATTATAAAATATAAATTAATATTTCTATATACAGATCACCAGCATAAAGCATTGCTATTGCTAAGAAATATCTACTTATCTAATAATGAAATGATTTATATACAATGAAAAACCAGATATGGAATCTATTAGATTTTATTATAAATCTTTTCCTAAACGCTCAAATTCTGATATTAAATGCAGCATATCTGATTTTTCTAACCCAGAATTTTGGAAGACAATTCTAAAGAAATTTGGAAGCCCTTTTTGTTGTTGATATGTAACCATCATCGACCCTTCTTTCATCATTTTTTCTTTGATTTTCGGGGCAACTTTATGCAATTTATCATTAAAATCATCATCATTTTCTTTTCCTCTCAAACTTTCTGGAATGAACCAAAAACAAACATTCGTGCATTCAGGGTTTTCCAAAACCATTTTAAAACCATCCCGATTCTTAATGTTACTTGTGAAGAATTCAGCGTTTTCAAAAACTTTATCAATGTGTGCTTCGAAACCAGTGGTACCTTTAGCTTTCCACATGAACCAGAATTTGAGAACGTCTGCTCTACGGCCGCATTGAACATGTTTGTCTCCAGTGTCGTATTTGGTGTCGTAGAATTTGTCTTTTTGGAAGAGATAGGACGCGCTGGTTGAGTGACACTGGTTTAGGATGCCTTCGTGACGTAGTAAAAATGTTGAACACTGTTGTGGGGCTGTTAAAAGTTTGTGGGGGTTCCATGTTACTGAATCGGCTCTGAAAATATACAAATTTTTATTAATATCGTGATATTGAGATATGAAGTTGAGTACAATAAGTATAGCAAAATGTGGGACGTGTGATTTACGATCCTTGCACCCTGAATAAAAATTAATATTGTAGATGACTATCAAAGTTTAAAAAAGAAATATTTTAAAATATTCGAGTTAATTTTATTGCCTTTCTCAAATAGGAAATCTATTTTCAACTAAATGCGTGTAGAAAATCACGCCAAATAGATACTCCGTGCATTTGTTTGAAAGAGAAAGATATGTTGAATGAAATAGGCTGTCAGTGGCAATAAGTATTGAAATAAATCAATTTATATGACTCTAATTATTAGCGAATAATACTATTTAAGAACAAAATGAGATAAACATCTACGTTAAAAAAAATTACAGCTCAACAAATAACAATTAAGATTTTCTAGAACTACAAATTGTTTATAATGGAGTCCTCCACTCTTATTTTTACCTCTCGCTAAGAGAGGGATTATTAAAATCATGCTAAAAATCGCATATCCAGATTTTAGTGGATAACCACGTTTTAAGGTCCCTAGAATCCGATTATAACATTTTTACAATGATGTGTGTGTGCACGTAGGAACAACGGTTTCTCAAATAATATAAGACAAAAATATTTAACTACAGTTTCCTTAATCTGACATTCCTAGGAAGAGCTAATTACATTTTGATAACAATTGGACAACCGGAAGTACTAGTTTCTTAAAAATAATCTAAATATTATTTTTTGAAAATTTATGTTATTACAAATACATAAAGAATATAAAAATCTCTATTCGGTACATTCAAAATTTTTATTATATCTTCTGTAGAGTTAGGGAAATATATAAAATAATATGTTGTAAAGAATCTCACAGCCCATGGAAACCAGTTGAAAAATTAAATGTCATTGCCAAAAATCTAGAGACATTACTGAAGACTTTTTCTGGGAAGTACATTTCATATTTCTTATTTTATTATTAATTAAATATTTATATGGATACATATATATTACATACACTCTTTGGAAATATTGCCAATCTCATCAATGAATTGGAAGAATCTCGAACATTTAGAAGAATAAAAGGAAACTTGTTGATAGAATGATTTAAAAAATATATAAAGAAGATGTGTTTTCGTATGTCCCAGAAATGTTAAATCTGTACAATACTTATATAGCCTAATATAGAAATGGCGAGAGGTATTGCGCTGGCCACAACAAACTTTTTATTTTAAATGCAAGTTAGTTTTTTTTTATTCCTAATCGTTTTTGTTATTGTGGAGGACCCCTTTAAAAAAAAAAAACTTTCGTAGAAATCCACCATACAGTCCCGACTTGGCACCCAGCGACTTTTATTTCTACAGGTCAAGGATAAATTACTGAGAATGCTTTTTGCTTCGGCCAATGAAGATAGTTAAATGACACTTCCGGGAACATGGAAAAATTATTCAAAAATTAGTTTGAGAAATATTTTAAGAAAATATGATATTTTCAAAATGTTTTACTTATATTAGGCTCACAGTTTAATGGAACATTCATCATATGCGTTTTACAAATTAATTTCCGAATATCTACATTTGCAAAATAGAATTTTGTAATTAATTTTGTCGTAATAAAAGGAAAATTAAACATCAATAATTTCTTGTGATATAATTCTGTAAATTGCTCTAATCAGGCAAGTATGTAAATCAGTAACGAGTTATATAATGATTAATTCAAAATCCGATAAAAATTGCTTTCAAAAGACATTATTACTAATTACGGCTAACGGGACATAATTTTGCAACGTTTCCGATTTCTATGAATTCTTGCACTCAACCTTGAAGAATGTCAGGCGATTGTTAGGTTAAGTTGAGAGGATTCCGATTTCGAGGTGACAGCAATCACTACCGGACAATTTCAGGCCTTCGATAGCGTGTAATTAATTAAAGAATGTTAATTTTTGGTGTTACTTCCTTTGAAGTATGATTGGTCTGTCGAGGTGAAGATGGAAATTCTGTTTAAGGTTAGAATTTGAAGTTTTTCGTGCATTTTGATTAAATTTGAAAATATTTTGTGATATCTTCAGATTTTTTTAATTTAAACTTTTACAGCCCGATTCACAAAAAAGTTTAAAATAATCCTCATTTTTGGATCAGTGAATTATATTCTATTCCGGTATTTAAAATTTAATCTTCATAGTTTTATCAAAAAAGGAAGATACTAGGAATAGATTAAACTATATTTTATGATATAAACTGTCCCGTGGCCGCGTGCCTGAGTGTCTGGTCGCGAACCTGGGGGAACCGGGTTCGATCCCGACTGACGCCAAATATTTCCAATTTTAAATGGCACAAAAGTGACCCCTGTGGTGCACTCTCCACGCCAGCTATGAGTGCCCGTGAGGTGACGCCTGGTAAGCGCCCACACGGTAAAATATATCGTCATCATTACCGATGTCTACATGTGTTGTAGATACTGGCACACCCAGAAATAGGTAATATGCCGTGATGATATATTTATTTTATAAATTAAATTAGAATTCGCTAATTAAAAAATGAGAATTAGCTTAAACTTTTTGGTGAATCGAGCTGTTAGTTTTAATTTTTAAATCGGAACTCACTACTGACCTAGCATATAAATGAAAGTAACAATTCATTATTTATTTTATTTATTTTTTGCTAATAATCATGCATTATTAACTTTATACTGTTGTTTTTCTTGCGGAAATAGCTGATTTTTAATTTTAATTAATCATGTTCTCCTTGTACATACAAATATGTGCCGATATAGATTTTTCATCAATTTTTGTCATTCCCGTATAACCCAAAACATACTCGACGTATACCAAATGTTTCCGATTGTCATTTGTTAACTAATAAATACTTTAATATTTTAAGAATATTTTACAGAAAATTGTTTAAGGTGGATTTATGCAGTCTACTTTTTATTTTACCTTTTCTTTCTCTTTTACTTTACAAAAGTTAAATCTGTGTTAATAAATGTACTACTTTATGTGCACACTTTTAATTTTACTTTAAGAACTAAAGTTGACCAACTTTCAACATAAGACCGTTAAAGTAAAAGAATTTCACAACTGCGCATGTGCACCACTTCACGTGACAAACGTCATTGTATACTGTATTTATTTGTTTTTGTGTAGGTAAGATTGCAAAAATTAGAAAATGGGTAAAGCTACAAGTAATATAGCAGATGCACAAATTATTACATTTGTGTCCATTTTTATAGGTTATAATTATCTCTTTACATTTATGACAACTGATATGCCAGAAAAATCACATCTGCGCATGTGTACCGCAAACTTTAAAGTAGCTGCATAAAGTACCAAACTTAAAGTAAAAGTAACAGCGAAAAAAAAGAAAAAGTACAATAAAAAATAAGCTGCATAAATCCACCTTTAGTAGTTATATGAAAAAAGTTAAATATTTATTCAAAATATAAATGTGTTTTGTTTCAATTACACTTATTCAAGTTTATTCCACATATTTAGTAAGTAGTTTTCTAAAGTTGTCAAATCTAAACAATATAGGCTAGGAAAGTAGGAAAATGTATCTTCATAACTTTATTTAGAATTTTGTACTTTTATACATTGTGTGAGTTGTTCCATATTGCTCATAAACATTTAGATTAATAAATTTTAAATACAGCAGAAATTTAACATTTTAAAATACTTTTCATAGAAATTTTGTCATTCCCATATATATCTTAAGGTACATGATACATAGCAAGTGTTTTCGACTTTCATTTGTCAAATAATTGCAAGTAGTAACAAAATAATAAATTGTTTAGTTATTTTAAAGAAATTTGTTCATAATAATGTGAATAATTATTAAATATTTAATGAAAATGTAAGTGCACCTGTTTTCAGTATATCTATTAAGGTGGATTTATGCAGCTTATTTTTTATTTTACTTTTTCTTTTCTTTTTCGCCTTTAATTTTACTTTAAGTTTGGTACTTTATGCAGCTACTTTAAAGCCTTCTGTACACATGCGCAGATATGATTTTTCTGTCATATCAGTTGTCATAAATGTAAAGAGATAATTATAACCTGTAAAAATGGACACAAATGTAATAATTTGAGCACCTGCTATATTACTTGTAGCTTTATCCATTTTCTAATTTTTGCAATCTTACCTGCACAAAAACAAATAAATACAGCACACGCTGACGTTTGTCACGTGAAGTGGTACACATGCGCAGTTGTGAAATTCTTTTACTTTAACGGTCTTAAGTTGAAAGTTGGTCAACTTTAGTTCTTAAAGTAAAATTAAAAGTGTGCACATAAAGTAGTACATATATTAACACACCTTTAACTTTTGTAAAGTAAAAGAAAAAGAAAAGGTAAAATAAAAAGTGGGCTGCATAAATCCACCTTTAACTGTTAAGTATTGTGTTTTTGTAAGTAAATTTATTCACAAACCTGTCAAATACTAATGTAAATACATACATATAGGTTAGGAAAATTAACTTATTGTTCATTCATTGAAAACTGTGACTTTTTTACTCAAAATTTTAGTCACCCTGACTAACTATTTACCATAACTTTAGAAATACATTGAGGTGATTAAAAAACAACTGAATTTGTTACTTTAGTCATCACATATCCATCGGTGACGTCATTATCAAATTGCAATAAATTTCATTGATTAATTTGTTAATGAATAAAAGAACTTGCGTATGTGTTTAAAAAATAATTTTAAAACATTTCGTTTGATTGCAATGGGGTATTCATGCAAAATAATAACTTTTTTTCTATAGTTTCCATCATCATATAGTAAAAAATATAATAAAACATGTTTAATAAAAAGTTTTAATTCATAATTTAATTTTACAAAATTGGAATTTTTACAGCTCTAGAAACGTCCTTGAAATTTGTGACGTCAAGTTGATAATCTGTTACTCATTTCAAAGTAAATATTTTCGTTTAAAAACACAGATGGTGCCAGTAGTTAACACGCGCGGTTTTATTTCTTGTTTGACATTTCGTCCGCTTTATAATTATTACTCCTATTTTTACCATAAAAAACACAGGACAAATACCGAAATACACGCTGCTACTAAAATCATATGTAAACAAGCAAATGGCAGTCATGAACATGTGGATTTAGGCGCTGAAGTTCGTTGCAGATGTCACCATCGAGTTGACGTCATATGCGCGCCATGATAAGAAAATTTGAATTGCGATGAAATTTTTAAAAATTCATATCTCATGTGATGCATACATTTTCTTACTCAAAGTTAGATATTAAGAGTCCTACTGGTCTGTACTAATAAGACTGTTTCACATTTTTCAAAAACTATTTTAAATGAAAGTTTATGGAATGATTTTCTCAGTAATAATTTTTATTTTAATAATTTGTTGTTATTTGTGGAAATAATTAAATAAAAATATTGGCGTCCTGAAAAACTACCCCCCACTCCTGTGACGGAGAAGCACATACATTACATCATTAATAGCCAATAGCAAAATAGTTTTTCCATCACCTACGTTTATTCATATTATTCATATAACTAAACATAGGTTAAAGTTTGTCACATGTTAATAACAAAATCTTTTAATTTGAAATTTGACGCTGACATTGCTCATTGTAAATGAATAATAAAGTAATAATGGCTAATTCAAATTATACTCAAGCTAAATCGGACAATTAACCGAAGGTCGATAGCTGGATGATGGTTGAATTTATATCAGAACGATTGTATTACTGCTACCGAAATAAGGGGTGTTAAAGAGTTGAGGTAAAATAAAATATAATAACTGAATTTATTATATAAATTGATAATATATTTTACTTTAAAGTTCTGGTCGTAATTCTTATTTGACACTTGTTTGACAACTTTGACAATACACTTGACACCTTAGAACCGCTGAAGATGTATGTACTCTGACGTCACATTCTGTTTCAGGTCACGTGACATTCAAAATTTTATCCAAATTTCAAAAATTAATTGTAAAATATCTAAAGGATATTTCGTGATATTTTCAAATTTGAGGCTCGTTAAAGAACAATATCTTTTCAAATTTAATACTTAGAAGTCATATAATAATTCTTGCAACAGCCCTATTGTAAAAAAATATTTTTTAAAAATGTTGAAATACCCCATTGTGCATAAAACGTTGTACATATCTGTCTGAAAGAAGTTTACACCCTTGGGCGAATAAAAATAAAATAAAATATTCTTACCTTTCAATTCCTTTTACAAGCTCCTTGTACTTCTTGCTGACCAAAACCCCCCCTCCCCAGGCGGCATCAACATGCATCCACATCTTATACTCCTTGCAGATATCCGCCACTTCGTTCAGAGGGTCGAAGGCCCCGAGGACCGTAGTCCCAGCGGTGGCGCAGACCATGAAGGGCTTAGCGCCTTCAGATATAGCCTTCTCCACTTGTTCTCTGAGGTGTTCTGGGCGAAGTTTGCCTCGGGAGTCCGTACGAATCAAGTAGACGTTGTCCATGCCCAGACCCAAGAAGGAGGCCATCTTCTTGATGCTGTAGTGGGAGTCTTCGGAGGTGAAGGCGACCAGACGAGGGAGAGAGTGAAGGCCTTTGGTCTACAAGGAGAAAAATTGGTGAGTCACTTTCAAATTTTTTCTCTAAATTGCAACAATTCTTGTTATTCTTGGTAATGATCAACTTGTCATTTAACAGTTCATTTCGTTTCAACTTTGTTCATTTAACTGACAGTTAAAATTTTAACAAGAGATTGTAAAACTAGCTCTTAATAGGGCTCTATACTATTCTTATAATTTAACTATCTAAGTGATCATTGGAAGTCTGGTATATTTTGGTTCACGAAAGATGACTATTCAAGGTTATCTATACGCCTACTTGCAAATAACTTCACTGCATTTCGTATCCATAGACGTAAGCATACAAACCTAAAAGCAGCGTGCTTGAGGAAGTTGTGATAAAATTATAAGTATTTATCAATGATCGAGGGGTATTCGGTGAGAAATTTTTTCGCAATTTTAATTAAATTTATGAAGAATTTGTATTTAGCAGAATTAGTATAATTATAAAATCACCCAATAGATGTCAGTATGAATATAGTTCAGCGTGAAGTGTGTAACGATAATAAGATTGACATTGACACTACGAGATGCCGAGACACATTTCATTTTTATTTTTACAAACGTTTAATAGTAATAATAATAGAATGATATTTTCCAATTTTTGATTTATAATAGAGTGATTTATTGCGAGTGTGAGTGTGTATTTTATTAATTGAAGCGTTATTTTCACTATCATACTGTCATAACTTCAATTTCAAATTAAAATAATTAACCTTTAATTAACTGTCAAAAAGTTTTTGTTACTTAGCAACAAGTGATAATGAGGTCATGCACGACTTTTATAATTTTAATCGATAGAGTAGTGAAAAATAATAGACTCATATTTTTTATATTTCCTCAAATCGATCTTTAATCATGAAAAAATTGTAATTGAAAATGACATTCTTTAAAATGAGGCTGCTAGACCCCCGTTTCGTCCCTTGTACATTGACGTCACAGAGTGAAAGGCACGACCATTTTGGTTTTTGACATTGTCTTAAACGTCAAAGTGACATTTAAAGATAACCTAAAATTTATGAATGTAAACATGTCGATGGAACGTTGTTTCGTGCCAAAATAGAGAATAAAATAATATTCTACAATATATTCAATGTCTCACATGCGTTTATAATCTTCTACCGTCTAATTCAAAGATTCAAAAGTGAAAGAAACATCTGATGTAACGTAGATAATTTCACGCCAAATGAAAATTATATTTATAAAAATAAATAGAACGATATTATATTAATATATTATAGCATATTCAGATATGTAATCCTCAATTTATAGTTTATATATATTTTTCTTTTAGAAATTATGTGTCCATATAAAATGTCTGTTTAAAATGAGTCTGAAATTGGTACGTAACGTTGTGACGACAAAACATGGCTGGTTTTTGCAACTTTTTAAAAATATCATACTTTAAAACGATTTTATACAACAAAAAAATATAAATAAAAAATAATTTAATCATACTGATCGATGAATTAGACTATCCTTTTTCGATTTAAACAGAAAAAAGGTACAATTTTTTTTTTTGCATGACCTCATTATAACCAAAATCTGATCAGCTCTTCATATGGGTTTAAAGAAGGCGAATATGAAAGAATTATAATTTTTCGAATTATCGTAGTAAGAATTTTGTATCACTTCCGGTTTTAGCGGATATGAATACAACTTTAAATTTATGGTAGGCACAATAACTTTTAATTCTGTTCACAGAACTCAAAAATTTTCAGTCAGTTTGAAACAGTTGGATATAGTTAAGTTTATAATAGTATCTAAAAGATATTATGAAACTGACAAATATTAACTTATTCCAAAATATTTTTAAAGCATATAGGGCCAGTCCGGCACTGTTCTGTTAGGATAATGTAGATATATGGTATTTCTAAATATAGTAGTAGAAGTTTTGCGTTCAAATATAATTTTATTAATTTTTATTTTACGCAAATAAATTTGAAGATATATGACACACTGATAATATTCTAATAACAATAATAAATAATTGTTCAATATTTTTCCGCATATTACTATAATTATACTAATTTAAAAATTAATTGGTTACACAAGTAATATTACCGTTTAAAAATACGCATTTGAAAATTATAAATATAAACATATATAGCATATTAATGTATGTAATTAGTATGTGTGCGTAAATTTAGAAACATAGAAGTTATAAAATAGAAAACTGTTTGGGTTTTACCTTAGACGTAATAACTCATTATCAGAAACAAAAATTTAATCTTTGGAATATAATTTGTGATTTACCGTTATTAGGAAAATTTCCTGCAACTAAGTAAAAATTAAAGTATGTATTACACAGACCAATTCTACTAGTGTTAGAATGTGTCACTTGTATGTATTTCAGCAGAATAATTGATTTAATTTCAAAACTCGTCAAATGTAATTTAGAATAGTCAATTTAATATTTGTTCTGAATTACATTTAATGAATTTTGAAATTAAATTGATTATACTAAATAAGTGACGCTTTCTGAACTAAATTTGAAAATTTGGAATCAACGCGTCGAGATTTATATAAATATTTAAAACTAGAATTTTGAAAATGTTGAACTTTTTACCAAAGCTTAGAAGATATATTCATTTTTTCTATAGCAGATTTTAAAGTGTGTTAATTAATTTATAATTGATTATAGAATATAGAAAAAAAAAAAATTATTGTGGAATGGGCTACTTGCGTACCTTTTTTTATTTAATATTTTTGAAGAGCAGGTAAAAACTTGCTACCCATATTTTTTCTTTTGACAAAATTTTTATTAATTAGCCAGAAAAAAATAATGAAATTTGATTATTTGAATTACCGCCATGTATGACGTAGAATTACGCCGCACCAATGAATGGTCGCAAAGCCATAGCGTTTGTTTGTACGGCTAATGTAGATCTCCTGCTTGACGTTTCAACAATAGTTTGCAGGTTAGTATTTTAGTTTGTCTTTTTGGTATCGATAATTTAAATTACATGTAACTACCTATGTGTTTATTTGTGAAGTAATTAATATATTTGAAAGCCCAGAGAGAGAGAGAGAGAGAAAAATGAACTAATGTCAAATTCAAATTAAAACTTTCTCGCATGCCATGCCATCTATACATTATAATTTTAAACATGGTTTTCTTCTCCTGCTCAAAATAATGACGTTATAGAAAATTTTCTTTCTTAATATACTAAAAAACAAATAATTTTTTTTAAATAAAATTTATATTTTTATATATGTTTTCAACATAACATTACGTATACAGGTGTCTCAGGACGAGCTTACGCTATCTATATTTTAAATACTAATTAATATAATTTAACGAAATTTGGTATCTACGGGTTATCCAACATGCCCGTTTTAACTAAAATATTTTCAAAACAGTAGCACTTCCGGTTTGACCGGAAATTGACCTCAACTTTCTTATTTTAAATGGAATACGCTATATTTTATTTTACCATTGAATGCAGCGGAAAATTTTACATATGGAGCAATAAAAACATTTTACTCATGATCAACTACTTCGGCGTTATTCAACTTTTTTTGATTTTTTGTCTGAAATCCGGCACATTTTCAAAACTCTGTATATCGGGAACGAGATCGAATTTTTATAATCTGAAAAAAGCCTTTTATAAAGGAGACTTCAAGCTACATTATCCATAGAAGAATCCTCGATTATTTATAAAAATGTGACGGGTACGTTACACCAAAATTACAGTTGACAAACTTCAAAAAAGACAATTTTTTTAAATGGAACCCCCCCTTTTTTATTACATAAATGTGTTCTACGGCAAAAAATAAGGGTACTTTATGTAACATGTCCTATGTTGAAAGTTGATAGAATTTCAGTAAATTAGAAAAACATGTAATCTGGGTATAATTATTTTATTAATACGGATAAGTAAGCCATAGTATAGTATAGTGATAGAAATCGGATTTTCATTACCACGCAAGTAGCCCATTATAAACTTGTTTATTCGCCCTAGGAAGCGGCCGCAAATTGGTTTTTATCGCTCGAGGGCTTATAAAGTTGCCAAGCAACAAATCAAAATAGTGGTTTATGGATAAATGTAAGTCAACACAACAAATTTTAAAATTTTATGATTTTTCTATTTATTATTATTTATAGAATAAAATTTTATACAGGGTGGTTGATTTTTCTTTGTCCAGCTTATATCTTCTGAAATATTAAAGATACAAAAAAAAACTTAAATACAAAAGTTGTTTAATACAACCTGATCTATAATTTAGCATAAACAATTTTTTCCAAGGCCTACCAATTTTTTGTAAAAATGTTTAACTTTAATTTTTTAAATGGAACACTGTATATTTTGACAGAATAAGATTCTTAACAAATTTCTCTTTGCAAGTGTAACAAGTAAGAATTTACCTTTAAATTATGTCCTATAAAGCAAATAGAAATATGATAAAAGTAGGCTATGATATTCTATTGTATATACCTGTAACTTCTGTCACACATGAACATTGGCTACGTAGGGGTTTTCCTTTGAATAAAATTGTCTAATAAAGCAAGTAATAGAATTACTAACATTGATGATTTACAAAATTATTAATACTTTTATTTATGACAGATGTTACTGGTATAAACAATAGAATATCACAGCCTACTTTTGTCGTATTTCTATTTGCTTTATAGGACATAATTTAAAGGTAAACCCTTTACTTGTTACACATCATTGTAAAGAGAAATTTATTTAGAATTTTATTCCGTAAAAATATACAGGTGTTCCATTTAAAAAATCAAAGGTAAATATTTTTCGGAAAAATTGGTAGGCCTTGGAAAAAAAATGTTTATTCTAAATTATAGACCAGGTTGTATAAAATAACTTTTCTATATATCTTTTTCTTGTATCTTTAATATTTCAGAAGATATAAGCTGGACAATGAAAAATCAACCAGCCTGTATATCACGAAAAAATTAGTTCTCGATAATATTTATGCAACAAGTGTAAAAAGTATAGTCTTTTTGCACGAATAGGAAAGTTTGACAGAACGAGTTGCATACAATTTTTTTTTACGTCTACAATAAAAAAAAACGTTTCATTATTACACTCCGTAGCGTTAAAAAAAGCACTTATTTTCACACTATTATTGTGTTAAAAAAAAATCTTTATAAATCCATTTTAATGAAAAAAGTGTACTTTTATAATAGATGTAAAAAAATACATATATATATTTTTTTATAACTATTAATTTTAAAGTTAGTGGTAATTTTTAATTATTGATAATATTTCTTACCTTGATTTCCGGCATGAACCAATATCTGGCACAACTTATGGCATAAGCATTTGCCATAGAACCTCCAGGACAAAAAATACCATCCCCTTTTCCATCTTCAAATCCGACCATCTTCCTCATTTCTTTCAATACCACTTCTTCCATGAGAGTAAAAACTGGAGACACTTCATATGTGTACACACTTGGGTTGAGGGCGTCTGTTAACCATTGCCCGACTAATCCATATGGATCAACAGACGAAAACAACTGATTCACAAAATAAGGATGGCCGGTTTTCACAGAGTATTTGATTGTATCATCCAGAAGTTGAAAGAGTTTTTCTTTGGTGGCCGGTTCGTTTTTAAGCTCGAAATCGAAAATTTGTTGCATGTCTTCCGGACTGTGATATTCCAAAACTTTGTTGTTGCGGTTTAAGCCTTTGAAAATAGCTTTTTCTAAAATGATTTCCACTGATTTTTTGATGAATTCTTCATGTTGTTTAGTTGGCAAGCTTGCAAACCAATCTTTGGTTTTAACCTCAACCGGCTTTGAATAAAGTTTTCCATTATTCAAATTTGAAAACTTCATACATACTTCTTCATCTTCTGAATTTGTTCCACTGGATGATATATCGTGATGATTATGATGATTACTTTCCTTTTCTTCGACTAAAATATCTCTCAATTCTCCATTGGCAGGCATTGTATAAATCTTGATCTTTTAGGTTATGTTTACAAACTTGTTGACTTTTTGACACTTGCGTGATGGAATAAGAAGAAGAGATTCCTCGCTGAGGTAAGTGTTCAAGCGACTGAATCTCCGACCGAAGTGTGAATTGTTGAGCAGACGGAAAGTTTTATATGGCGGAGGTCACGTGTGGTTTCAGTAGGGGAAGGCCTTCGTACCAAGCTGTTACTTTTCTTCGTTTCTACGGGATTGTGGTTTGGACATGGTCAGTAATCCTTCCGTTTGGTGACGAACTAGTTTTGATTATGTGAATATGACGGATGATTTTGATGACTGAAAATTTGAGCGGGAATTTTGGGGTTATTTTTCGGCACTGACAGCTGCCATCTTGAAAAAAGTGAAGTTTAAAATATAATCATTAAATATAACATCACGACTTTTACCCATTTCTAGGTGTGCCAATATTGAAAATTAGAACTAATTGTTATAATTATACTGCAATAATTTTGATATTTGTGACGTTAACGGTACAAATATGTCGCCATTACCGAAATTTGCGAATAGAAGCAGATTAGCATATCCAAAAATGGGTAATAAGCTGTACATATATATTTATTTATTTTAATAATAAAAAATAACTGCAAATTATTATTATTTTTTTTTTTTTTTAAAGGTATTTATACATATTGAAATTAATGCTAAAAAATAAGTATTTCTTACACTGTTATTAAAAAAAGAAACGGAGTATATGTAGGATTCCTGTTTTTCGACCCTATCCATTATGCGATCTTATTTATTTTAAGTTACGAAGTCGGTAAATCAGGACTATAGATTTATCTTAAGCTATAGATCTTAAAAGTTATAGATTTTTAAGATAATGCCCAGAATCCCACTATAAGTTGCCTTATTAGTAGACCATTTTAAAGATGCAATTGTTTTTCTTAAGAAATGCATAGGTCACTAGGTAAACACAAAAATTAAAATTTTGCTGATTTTTATCTTTAATAGAATTTTAGTTTGCCCTTCTTTAGGGTAATTTTCATGCTCTTTCCTGAAGATGATGCTCAATTTTTAAAATTTTATTGGATTTTGAGTTATGACGTTTAAGTTATCATTTTTATATGGACGCCATATTGAAAAGTCACATCATTGAAATAAATAAAAATTAAATAAATATATCATCACGGCATATTACCCATTTCTGGGTGTGCCAGTATCTACAACACATGTAGACATCGGTAATGATGACGATATATTTTACCGTGTGGGCGCTTACTAGGCGTCACATCATTGAAATGAGAATTTTATTTAGCTTTCCAATGTATTTTAAACAATAAAAATGCAACAATTATTAAATTTATAGAGCTAAAAACAATGATTGTGACAATGAATATATAGTATAGGTAAAGACGTCATCCCTCTTCAATCATTAGGGATTTACAGAATTCCATGTGTCTGCGGGAGAGTTTACATCGGCCAGACTGGTAGAACTGTCTCTACAAGATTGAGCGAACATCATCGATCGATCAGATTGAACCAGCCTGAGAAATCGTCCGTTGCAGAACATGCCTTGGAAGAATTCCACCAAATTAAATTTGAAGATACGAAAATAATTGCAAGACCTACTCGACTTAACAAGAGATTAATTAGAGAAGCCATTGAGATTTATAAAACAAGAAATATCAATCTCAATCATTGTGACGGATTAGAACTTAGTCGCGCATGGCTTCCAATATTAAATATGTTGTAATTTGTAATATGTATACAAGTTTTTCTAAACTTTTTCTAACATCTGTTAATAAAGAGTACGGCTGCGGTATTTCGCTACCGATAAAGCGTCTCTGAGTTATACAGATCACTTCTCTGTCAGTTTTTGGGACTGTTTTTCCTCTGGCAAAAGGAGATTTTTCCTGAGAAGATGCATGTTCGCCGTCCATGTTATTGCCGGGCATGCATATGTTGTCTAGAAAATTGTATACATAAAAAAGGTAACATTTATGAACATTTCTTGTTACCTTGGTTACTTGTTGTTTTTGTTATTTCACATATTTATGTCAATGTATCCCCTGAAGAAGGCACCAGTTTATGGTGCCGAAATGTTGGGTTTAAATAATAAATACAAAAGTTAAACTAAAAAAAGGTAGTATTATTCCAATTAGTATAGGTATAGTTTAAAAACTATACCTTCTATTTTTACCTTCTTTAGGTAAGGAAGGTTGTCTTTGGTCAAAAAATTCAGTGGTGAGTTTTTAATGTAAAGCACGTTTAAGTGTCCCTAGAATACGATTTTACAAGTTTTACGAAGATGTCTGTATGTGTGTCTATGTGTGTGTGACAAAAATTTCTCCGACGATAACTCCAACACTGCAATTCTAAAAATTATAATTCTTTCATGTTTCTCCTCTTTACATCTATATAAAGAGCTGATTAGATTTTGGTTATAATTGATCAACCGGAAGTACCCCTATTTGAAGTTCTTAACAGTTTTTCTTGAAAATATGCAGTTAAATATCATTTTTTGACATTTTATGTAATAAATATGAAAAAACGTTTGTTATTCTATAGGTTTGATTACACATTTTCCTTCATATTCAACATAGATAAAGAGTTATAGAATTTTGAAGAGATTAACTTTCATAAATCAGCCAGCTATACTATAACCATGGAAACTAGTGATATGTTCAAATATTCTAATTGAGAGACGTCAGTGTCAAATGCAATGGGGTCCCGTGGCCGCGTGCCTGATTGTCTGGTCGCGAACCTGGGGGAACCGGGTTCGATCCCGACTGACGCCAAATATTTCCAATTTTAAATGGCACAAAAGTGACCCCTGTGGTGCACTCTCTACACCAGCTATGAGTGTCCGTGAGGTGACGCCTGGTAAGCGCCCGCACGGTAAAATATATCGTCATCATTACCGATGTCTACATGTGTTGTAGATACTGGCACACCCAGAAATGGATAATATGCCGTGATGATATATTTATTTATTTTCATTGTCAAATACAATTTACATATGTATGTTCGTGTTAAAATTGTAGTATGGAATTTGTAGAATATAGTTATGTTCTTGTTACAATTTTATTGAATATATAGAATCTTCTCCAAGGTACTTTTGGTAAGGGATTTGTGCAAAATACATAGAAAACCAAAAGATTAGCTCGGATTAAATTGAAGTAATGCCATTGTTTATTATTATTGTCATTTCTTTGTTTTCCTGCATGGTTTTCAAGATGGGAATAACCTATAAAATAAATATTGTGTTATTTTTTCATGGGGAAATTGTTGATAGTACACTAATTTCTTTTTTGTGGTTAATAAATAAATTCGAAGAAATAAAAACTATGAATGAATCATGTCGAACGTACGATAGTAATTATTTTAATACTGATATACAGTATATCAATTAGTAGCATTTTTGCGGTTACAAGTTTTTTCGCGGTTGTTTTTAGAGGAAGAAAAAAATTATAGAATTTTATCATAATAATAATGATTATTAGATTTGTATTGGTAATTAATATATCATTAATATTATTATAATTTTAAAAAATTCTTTAGAATTTTGATTTTCTAAAATTGCGATATATTGCATCGCGTTCCACATTTCTATAAACAAAGAAAAACTATTTATTTTAAATTTAATTTTACAAAAATCATTATATGTTTATCCAAAATAAATATAATTGAAAATATTCTTTTTGCCCTCCTGAAGTGTAATGGGAACTTTACAATTGTATACACAGCAAGTGTAACCTACATTTTACGCTTACTGTGTTGTAACTTGTCTAACTATGCGGTAAAATAATCAAAATACACTGGACGTTTATGGGCATTTAGAAAAGAAATCATCTTTACTATAATAAAGTTCATGTAAAAAACTACTACCTACATAAGTTATTTTTTTACTTTAACATGTCCTATATTTAAAATTAATTTATATAAACCAAAATCACGGCAGCGACATCTGTCATTATTGTAAAAATCCGCCGTTACCGACATAGTCACCGATCGATATACCTGTCAAATACGCAAGGCGAACATTGCTGAAATGTCAAATATCGACACCTACCTATTATTTATTACGAAAAAAAGATGAGCAAATAAATATATTATCAGTCATAAACAACGTCTATTATTACAAATAAATTTTCGCTAGAAGAAGTACTCTAATGAAGGTAAGTAAAATCAAATTTGGAAATTGACTTAATCCCAGTATTTTAAACTAACCCTTTTCAGAAGTACAATCTGTCTCATTAAAAAAAGTGATTTTCATTATCGTCGGTCAAAAAAATTGATACAATTCTCGTGCGTGAAGTATTTTACAGCGCTCCAGCTAATAAGACACTCGCCTTAATGGCTCGTGCCTTAAACAAAGCTGTCGCGCTGTAAAATACAACTTACACACACTCGAATGTAAATAACTATTATCTGTTAATCATTATCAATTAACAATGGACTTGAATCACTTTATTTCCCAAGGGAAGGGAGTACTTTATTTCCCTAGGGAGTACTTTATTTCCCTTTATTTTCCTCGATAAATAATGAAGCACATTAAGTTATGATTTTGATAAAAGTAAAGTTAACATTATTTACCGGTTGTATATAAAAATATTATTATAATGAAATGATTAAATTTGTTATTATTTAATAACAAGAAACATGTTTATGGGGTATTCCATGCACTCTGCAAAATAATAATTGCATAATTATTTAATTTAATTTTTTTTTATTCTCAATTATCATATTTCTGGGAAAATATACTAACTTTGGAAATATCTTTGCCACAATATGTCATCTCATTATAAGAAAAGCGTAAAATACATTAAATTACAATTAGTATCATTGTAAAATAAATCTTCTTAAACATAAATTAGCATTTGATGCACTATTGTCATATTTCATCATCCTTTCTGAGTAAATCCTATAAATCCATTAGAAAGGAGTATATGAGACCACAATTTTATTTGACTTGAAAATTAGTTTCAAAACTACTCATGTAAACACTTAAAATTCAGTTTCGTATTGCGCATGTATACATAGCAAAACGTTTCTGCACTGTCGGATTTATGGGAGGGGAAAAGGGGGCAATCCCCTCGTCCGTCTAAAAAAATAGAAAATATGTTGGCTCGAGCGCACTTTTATAATAAAAGCGCTTTCACAAAATAGGACATCCACCTTACAGCCCAGATTTAGCACTCAATGATTTCTACCTTTTCTCAAAATTAAAGTAATACTTTTTAAGAAGAAAATAATTACAGAAAAAAAAAACTTTTTCCAAAAGTAGTTCAACTTGTTAGACATTTAAATTAAATATAAAATACATTATCAAAATCATGCGTCAAAGTGTGTAATTTTTGTGAATGAATGCATTCATTTAATTTGATTGTATTTCTAATAATTTCACGTAAATAGGAAATTGGGTAATTAAAACCAGAATGAGTCGACTGCGTAGATTACTGTATAATTTTAATCTCGAATTCCCGACTTTATTATGACGTCACAGGTATTTTCTAAATAAAAAAAAAAAACTCTGGAAATAACAGAAGAACATCTGGCAACAAGGAAAAAGTAATAATATTGTTGCACAAAGAAATTATTCCATAATTGAATGTATTTAATGACCAGTTAGTTTTCTTTCTGAGAACATAAACCGAGCAAAATTAATTATTGAAAACTCTGTTGTGGCCAGCACAAGACCTCTCGCCATTTCCATATTAGGCTATATAAGTATTGTACATATTTGACATTTCTGATACAAACAAAAACACATATCTTCTTTATATATTTTTATATTTTTTAATTTATTCTACTCACTCTTATTCTTCTAATGTTCGAGATTCTTCCAATTCATTGATGAGATTGGCGGTATTTCTGAAGGGTATATGTTACATATGTATCTATAATTATAAACATTTAATTAATAATAAAATAAGATATATTAAATGTACTTCCCAGAAAAAGTCTTCTGTAATGTCTTTGGCTTTTTGTCACTGATATTTTTCTGTCAATTATAAATATTTTAATTTTTCAACTGGTTTCCATGGAGTTGTTTGGGCTGTGAGATTCATTGTAACATATTATTTTATATATTTATATTTCTCTACCTCGAAATATATAGAAGATACAATAAAAAATTTAAATGTATCAGATAGAGATTTTTATATTCTTTAATATTTGTAATGACATACATTTTCAAAAAAATATTCAGAATTTGTTTGTAGAAACTAGTACGGTCATACAATTGTTACCAAAAAATCTAATCAGCTCTTCCCAGTAGTGTCAGTTTGAGAAAACCGCAGTTAAATATGTCTTAAGTCTTATGGTACTTGAGAAATCGTGGTTACAACATACATACATACACACACACACACATATAATCATCGAAATATGTTATAATCGGTTTCTGGGGACCCTAAAGTGTGCTTAGCCACTAAAATCTGTAATTCCAATACTTACCTCTCTTAGCGAGAGGTAAAAATAACAGTGGAGGACCCCATTGTAAACAATTTGTAATTCTAGAAAATATTAATTGTTATTCGTTGAGCCGTATTTTTTTTATAACATATTTATTTATTTCTTTACTTATTGCCACTAACACCCTATTTCATTCAACATACTAAAATCTTATCAGCTCTTCCTATTAACGCCAGATTGAGGAAACTATAGTTAAAAATCTGATGTGGCCAACACAAAACCTCCCGCTATTTAATTTTTACATTCATACATACATAAAATCACGCGTTTCCCACTTAGTGGGTTAGCAAAAACCCGGTAACAATAGTAACAATAAGAAAAGGGATAAGAGTAAGAGCTCAGCTGACTCACTTCACTCTTTAACAACATTCTTCTTTCGCCTTGTCCACAATCATCATAGCATTCATACATAAGAACATATTAAAATGACCGATTTTCGGTAGCGAATAACCGCATCCGGACCACAATAATAGTTACGCAACAATCATCCTTCGCCACTCATTCCTATCCATTTTTATTAATTTAAATACATACTTACTAACGCTGCAAACTATTCCATTGCATAAAACTATTGATTTATTTACTATTTTCTTTTTAAAATGTCACTATTATTAATTTGAAGTGATTAGTTTTTTGACAGTGACATTTACTGTCAGTTACATTCATTTGAAATATGAACTGTGTAATAAAGGAATTGTGTTTATCTTAGGCTTCGCGACTAATAAAAAAAAATATATTTTTAAATTTATCTGCAAAATATATAGAAAAAATATTAATGTATTCCTTTAGAAAATTCAATAATCTTTAATTTTCATAAGACATAAAATGTGAAAAATGGCATTTATTGGTATTTTTTAATGAAAAACCATTATGAGCTTCAGGTAAAGTGCCATTTCCGGTTATCCGATTTACACCAAAATCTAGTGGCTTCTTTTCATATTAGAATAGGATAGAAATACAAGGTTTCAGGATTTTCTGAATTATAGTATTTGAGTTAGAGCGAAGACAAAATCCCTACACATACACACACACATACACACATACACACATACAGACATCACCGTGAAAATGTTAATATTGGATTCTAGTGACCTTAAAACGTGGTCATTTACTAAAATCTCGATATGTGATTTTTAGCACGATCCCTATACCTCCCTTACCAAGGGTAGCGGGAGGTAAAAATGGCTTAAATGGTATAATATGTCACCATCATTACCGATATCTTTGTACAAAGTAGAATGCCACACCCAGCAATTGGTAACAAATTATATTAATTGATAACTTTTACTGTAAAATATAATTATATATCTTTACGCATTAATTTGTTTTAATTATATAAAATTTTCATGAAACCTTCAGGTTAATGTGTAGCAAGTGCCACTCTACATTTAAAAACAAAGTTGATCTTGAAAATTATCACAAGTTTACTTCCGCTTTTTACGGTATACTAATTTGAATAACGCACGTAAATGCACTCTAATTATTTAGAAAAGTTATATACCTATACATTCAAATTGTACGAAGGTTAGAACAATTTGAAAGCAAAAATTATATAAATAATGCATTTTATTAATAATTAATATAATTATCATATCTTCTTGGGGAAAATCTATGTGATTTATAGAATCTTTTCTAAGAAACTTTCAGTACATGGAATTTGTAGAAAATAGTACATGTTCCTGTTACAATTTTACTGGCTTTAGAATCTTTTTCAAGGAACTTTTGCTTTGGGATTTGTACAAAATACATAGAATTGACGGAAGGTCATGTGCTGGCCACATCAGATTTTTTTTATATAATGTACTTGATAATGTAATACATACTACAGATATCTATATGTATGTCGGTAAGATTCCATCATATTTAATAAAATGTTTTTAGAATCAAATAACATCCTTGATCTTGGTATTATATATCTCATATTAATTGCTCTTAGCTCTTAGGCAATAGAATAATACTAAGATTTATCGTTGATATGATATTACTATTGCTGTTCTTATTCTTAATTTTGTTTTAGGCTGTGTCCGATGTTGCACTTTTATCACCCTAATATCTAAATCCTAAATTTATATACCCTAAATCTAGTGATTAATATAGGATTTTAGGAATTAGATTTTCGGGTTTTGCAGGAGCACACTATGCCTTGAAGTTGACGCGCACTAATTAAACAAATCATATTCATTGCTATAATTTGTACAAAATGTCAAATTTACTGTCAAAGAATAGCTTCATAGCTTCTATTTTATGAAATATAATATTAACATTTACTCTCAAGCATCAAATTGAATCGAATTGTATAATTCATTTTTGTTCTAAATTGTTGCCATACAAACCAATGGATATCACTAGTGTACCATTTGGAGTTGTATTTATATGAAGAAGAACTAAATCCTAAATACTAAATACCAAAATGCAACATCGGACACAGCCTAAATCAGGGACCTGGAGATTTAGTTTCGATTCAAAAAAATGAAAATATGGTGGTGGTATTAGTAGATTTAAAATCATATTTAATTTGAATTTACAGTTTTTAATTATATATTTAACAGATCTGAACCGAATCTGAATTTAAAATGGTTTAAATTTGGTTCTGGTTTATTGACCTTTCCAAATAAAGTTCTGTTTTGGTTTAGGTTCAGGTTCATCAAAAATTCCGGTTAATTTGGGTTTTTGTTTCAGGTTCGGATTCAGTTTCAGATCATTGATTTTAATATTCATTTACAATGCATTGCACATTGCATTGAAGAAAATATTTGAAGTGCTAAGTTAACCTTCTTCGTGAAAAATAATGAAGGATGATTTTCTAAATTTTGCATCATGTCCAGGATTTTGCATGTCTAGTGTTGTAATATTTGACCGATATATGTAGTAATACGTATAACTTTCGTTTAATTTTGCATTACTGTATTGCATTGCAATTAGGTTAACATTGAAATATAGTCACGATATCATAAAATAATTAATGAAATCATCAAATATAACAATTTTTAATTGCATAAAATGCAAACAAGGTTTGTTCACATAACACTCAAAAACATCACAATGTTGGCACAACAAAAATTTTAAATCTGCGATTAAAATTTATTTGTTCGTTCAGCAAAATATTTCAATCCCTGGTCAGTTTCCAACCGTCAGAATAGTCCGCGGATTCTAAAGAAATTTTTAGTTTGTGACATGCGCACTGGAACTTCTGGCTATTAGCGGGCATTGTTGTTCCTACATGTACTTGTATTAGCCAAAGCGAGAGAAAAGGAATATTAACATTTATTATAAATTCTTCTAAACCACTAAATATTTGTTATATTGTCATGTAGATTCTCGAGAGTAAATTTAAGAGAACCAGAAATAAACGCAGGAATTGAATTTTAAACAATAAAGTAAGGTTATAATTTCAATATGTGACAATGACAAATGCCAACAACAACAATCAACATAAGATAAAATAACTTTCTGTTCACTCTAGATGGTAGTAATAACAATAACCTTAATTCTGTTCGCAGAACCCAAAAATTTCCAATCAGTTTGAAAGCAGTTTCAAACTACGCACAAGTAATAAAAAATTAGCAATTAGTTGCATATATTGTGCAAACAAACCAATTTTTGGGTTATCAAATAAATATAAGATGTTAACATGTCATTTCCTTATACGTTTAAAGTACATACGATGTTTTTCGAACTAAATCAGGGGTGGGTAAACTTTTTACATAATTACCAGATGTCTGTAAAGTTTCTACTGGCTAAACTGTCGTTAACTTGACTGTTAGTTAAAATGAAAAATATAATATCGATATTATGAGTTTAGCATAAATTATAAAAATTACACATATGTGATGTGTGTCAATTTTTCGATGCGATATTCTTAGTTTTTATCTCTCACTGAAAGGTATTAGATTCATGCTAAAAATCGCATATCCAAATTTTAGTGAATAAGCACGTTTTAAGGTCACTGAATCCGAATTTAACATTGTTACAATGATGTGTGTGTGTGAGTGTGTGGATGTTGGAGAGACGGTTTCTAAAATTCTATAAGACTAAAGATCAATTTAACTACGTATTCCTTAATCTGACATTAATGGGAAGAGATGAAAAGGTTTTCGTAACAATTCGACAACCGGAAGTAGTAGTTTCTTAGAAAAAAATCTTCTAAATACTATTTTTTGGAAATTTATGTTATTACAAATATTAAAGAATATAAAATTATTTATCCGATACATTTAAAATTTTTATTATCTCATCTATAGATTTAGAGATGGAAAATTATAAATATATAAAATAATCCGTTGAAATTAATCACACAGCCCAAATAACTCCATGGAAACCTACGAAAGCTTAGAGGGGTCACAGAAAAAAATAATTTATTCTTGAAATTTCAACTTTTTTCTTGAAATTTCACCTTTTCAAAAAGTTGAAATTTCAACTTTTTTCTTGAAATTTCACCTTTTTAAAAAGTTGAAATTTCAACTTTTTTCTTGAAATTTGCGTATGGCCCTTCTACGTTTTCGTAGAAATCAGTTGAAAAATTATAATGTTTGTAATTAACAGAAAAATGTCAGTATCAAAAATTTGAAGAATCTCGAATATTTAGAAGAGTAGGAGGAATAATAAATGTAATTATAATTTTTGTGTTTGTACCAGAAATGTTAAATACAATATGTACTTATATAGCCTAATATGGAATTGGCGGGAGGTCTTGTGCTAGCCACAACAGATTTTTTTCTAATAGTTAAATTACGAAACAGTTTAATCAGAGATTCTAAAATAAAGTTGAAATAAGTATATCTCGTTATTTACAAAATTTTCCATGTGTCATTATTTTAGTCTATATAGCATTGAAATCATTTACATTGCCGTACGTTACTAATTTGCACATAATTTGCAATATTGAGTTAGATCAATATTTTTCTAAACAATAATAATATGTTAGACACATACACATTGTCCCATACGAATATTTACACCTCATATCTGTATCATACATTATATGCGTGATGTATACACACAATTCCAGTATGTAAATACATAATTATTTATTATTTCATTATTTTTTAGACAGGGAAAGTAGAAATATCACTATATTGATTTTATAGTTGTATTATTTGTTACTTTTTTTTAAATATTCTGCGTCATAATTTGTTTGTACAGAATAAATAAGAGTGGTATACGCATAAAAGTATTACTTTACTAAAAAATCTGTTGTGGCCAGTACTATACCTCCCGCCAGTACTTAAGATGCCGCAACTGGCGGCGCTGTGATAGTTTCAAATATGGTGGATGTAACTCATACTGTCATTTAATAACTCATATTCTTGTAATGTTGTTTGTTAATTCATAACACTTATTTAACGATAAAAAGTTTATATATAGCTTAATTCGTAAGTGTACAATACCGATATGTATTTTTCCAACGACCACTACGAAAAGTACATAAATTCACACACTAAACTATTACTGAAAGTTGGTCATTGCACATCACTAGCAATGCTGTGTGATATGAAAGCTAGTTATACAATATACTATACTTCATTGATGTGATATATATTTAACTAACTATAACTAAAACGTTTATTTGAATTCTTGGGGGCGACATAGAAATATTGAATTCACATATTATTGTGAGGTGTGACAAGTATCAAAAGCACAGATAATACTCGTAATATTTTTGCTCTGTGTTTACAAACCAGCGCTTTATCTTAATTTCCACATGAAATTACAGGGAGTGTTTGTGTGTGAAGACAGTAGTTTAATAATAATACAATCATTTCACTGTTCATGTAAAGCAGGGAGTAGCCAAAAATGCAAACATATTGCCGCAGTGTTGCGTTATTTAACTAAATAATTAGTCATCTTTTTTGACAGTTTGTTCTGTTTACGTTTTTGGTAGAAGGATCCATCATTATGTTAAAAAAAAAAAACTAAAACAATGTTATAGCAATATAGTAACACTATTAAAACACAAGTTTAACACAAAATAAAGGAAAAAAGGCACAAATCCATCTACTCACAATGATTATCATGTGATTGCTACATATGAATGTTAACAATGAGTATGTGTTAGAGAGGTTTCAAATTTGGGCGCTAGGTGGCTACGAGTTTTTCTTAGTCGCGAATAGACAGTAACTAGAAATTCTAGTGAGAAAATCAAAGCCTGTGATTGGCTGTTGCACTATTTCGTGAAGCCGCATTTAACCAGACGAAATTTCAAGTTAACCTTCAAACGTAATTAAAACGTCAAACTCTCAGTAGTTTTCAAATCACTTGTCGAATTTGCACGTGTTTTTTGTTTCATTTCTCTTTTTGTGATGTTTCACGAATAAAAACAGTTATAATATATAAATTTTTCATCAAGGAATTACAAAAAAATAATGCAGTTAATTAATTTATAATTAAAAGTTATGTATTTATGATTTTATATGAATAAATTAAGTAGATTATCTATAATAGTTTTGGTTAATGAAAATATAACCTGGAAAGTATAAATGCTGACGTGATCTTCATTTTAACATTTCAAATCCCCCGCCAAATAAATCTAGTGACTTTTTTTGGTATATAGTGTAAAAACATGGTATAGATAAATTAAAGTTTTATTTAAGAAAATATAATAATTTGCAAGATATTGGAAGGTATTATCAAAGTTAAGGGCACCCCCCTTTTTACCTCTCGCTAAGAGGTATTGGATTCATGCTAAAATTAGCATATCCAGATTTTATTGAATAAGCACGATTTAAGATCCCTAGAATCCGATTATAACATTTTTAAAATGATATATAGAATATCGGGATATAATAAAAGTCGTGTAGGCAAAACTACACTAAGGAAACCAGTTGACAAATTCCAATGTTTATAACATAATTTGTAAATGACACATGTCAGTGTCAAAAATCAACAGTTTTAGTGACATTCTGATAGCTTTTACTGGGAAGTATATTTAATTTTTCTAATTGTTATATTAATTAAATATTTGAAATTATAGGTAAAATTGTGGTAAAATGCATATATCCATCAGAAATGCCGCCAATCTGGTTAATGAATTGGAACAATTTGACATTTAGAAATTTCCTCATACAATGAAAAATAGATATAAATAGAATTATATGTGTGCAGAAGACATGTTAAATACAATAAAAAAACAATATTTGGGTAATGTTCTATAATATTTTGTTATAAAACGACGGTTCGAAAGCGAAGTGCAATACAATACTTATATAGCCTAATATGGAAATGGCGAGAGGTATTGTGCTGGCCACAACAGATTTTTTTTTTTTTAAAGTAATAATATAAAAGTAATATAAATGGCAACACATATTGCAAATTTCACTGGTAACCTGATTTTCTTCGTACCAAATCTTCGTATCTTGAACAATGGTTAACAAATATTATTAGCAAATATCCCCATCCAAACATATAAAGTTATTTAGCTATAACGGGTCATGTCATGACAATCTTGAACAAATATTGAAACCTCATTTCAGTCATTTCCGTTTCGCTGTGTTCAATAGGATTCCTTTTCTTTTTTTTTTAGTACAGAGTGATCAAAAGATTCCCGGGCACGGCTCTAAAAAGACTTTGTGTAAAGATACGAGTACTATTTTGATTTTTGTTAAGTTTTTCTATAGTTTTGTCAATATTTGTGAATTATTAAAATATCTTTCAGAACTCATGCATGCCCGGCAATAACATGGACGGCGAACATGCATCTTCTCAGGAAAAAATCTCCTTTTGCAGAGGAAAAACCGTCCCAAAAACTGGCAGAGAAGTGATCTGTATAACTCAGAGAGCTTTATCGGTAGCGAAATACCGCAGCCGTACCCTTTATTAACAGATGTTAGAAAAAGTTTAGAAAAAATTGTATACAAATTACAACATATTTAATATTGGAAGCCATGCGCGACTAAGTTCTAATCTGTCACAATGATCGAGATTGATATTTCGTGTTTTATAAATCTCAATGGCTTCTCTAATTAATCTGTTGTTGAGTCGAGTAGGTCTTGCAATTATTCTCGTATCTTCAAATTTAATTTGTTGGAATTCTTCCAAGGCATGTTCTGCAACGGACGATTTCTCAGGCTGGTTCAATCTGATCGATCGATGATGTTCGCTCAATCTTGTAGAGACAGTTCTACCAGTCTGGCCGATGTAAACTCTTCCGCAGACACATGGAATTCTGTAAATCCCTGATGATTGAAGATGGATGACGTCTTTCACTTGTTTCAACATATGACGAAGTTTAACATATGGTGAAAACGAAATCTTCATGTTCTTCTTACGAAGAATTCTACCAATCTTGTCCGTTACGTTTTTTACATAATGAAGAGATGCATAGAATATGTTCCTTTCTTCTTCATTGTTTGTTGTTCTTTTTGCTTTAAGACATTTTTTAATAGAAGACACAGAATATCCATTCTTCATAAAATATTTTTAATTTCACTCATCCCTTCTTTTAATTTATCTGGATAATTTTTGTGAAATTTATTTTGTGTATGATATATTTGTTAAATGTAAAATGAAGATTGTTATGAGTGCATATAAAAATATTTGAACATAATGATTGCTTTATTTATACTGCGTGGTTAAATACCTAGAGGGAGGTTATGGGCTGGCCACATCAGATTTTTTGTTATTGCCAATTGAATCAGTTTTTTTTTTTTTTATCATTCTGTATATGTTAATATCTGTTGCAGCCCGGAACCTATGTATTCATAGCTACCTAAATAAAAAATGTTGACCACGAAAGGCAAATATTATAGTCTGTCCTTGTTCTTGTTCATTTGTCACCTGTCCTCCATTTATAGAAAAAAAAGATTATGGTTTGATTCAATTTATACCACAACAAAGATGGCCTTCGTTAAATACGTGAGAATTGATTGTTTAGATACTAATTAAACTCATTTTAATTGGAATTTTTAATTGGGTAACAAAGCAAAGGAAACAATGGGGTCCTCCACCATAATAACAAATTAAAATGTGCTTCATTAATATTAGATCTTAAAACTGTATATTTAAAGTTAAAAAAAAGTTATTCATTTAAAAAAAAAAATCAGTTTTTAATGACCTTAACATTTACATCGTACGTCTACTTAAAAAAAAATTATTAAAAATCTGATGTGGCCAGCACATTACCTTTCGTCATTTCTATGTATTTTGTACAAATCTCATACCAAAAACTCCTTGGAAAAGATTCTATAAATCCAATAAAATTATAACACGAATAAACATTATTTTCTACAAATTTCATACCGAAAGTTCCTTGAAAAATATTCTAAAAATCCAATAAAATTATAACACAAACATACATTATTGATGCTGACATCTATCAATTGAAATTATTTGAATATATCAGCTGTTTCCATGATTTTAGCAAAGCTGGTTGATTTATGAAAGTAAATGTCTTTATAAGTAATTCTTTAACTCTATAGCTATTGAATATGAAGGAAAATGTATAATCAAACCGTATACAGAATAAGATATTCTTTCATATTGCTAATTACATAAAATGTCAAAAAATGATAATGACCTGCGTTTTTCAAGAAAAGCTTTTAGGAACTTCAAATAAGGGAACTTTCGGTTGACCAATTATAATCAAAATCTAATCAGCTCTTCATATGAATATAAAGAAGAGAAATACGAAAGAATTATAAATTTTAGAATTGTAGTATTGGAGTTATCGTCGGAGAAAAATTTGTCACACACACACACACACACACACACACACACACACACACACACACACACACACATACACACATACATACATACATGCATACATACAGACATCGTAAAAATAGTAAATCGAATTTTATGACCAGACAATACCGTCCGTTACCTTTAGGTAAGGAAAGTAAAAAGATATGTTAATTTTTTGCAATACCTCATTGTGTCTAATTTTGTATTTATTCTTAATTATTTAATCGCCCAATATTAGAATAAAACTGTGCTAATTAAATGTTCAATTCGTTTTCAAACATTTAAATGTTTTAATCGTACTAATTAAAAAGTTTGTTGAAGATTATGTTTTCTTATGGTTTAATAGGCTATTTTACGTGATTAAATTAAATTTTTGTTTTGATTTTTTAATGGCTTGTTTTATAAACTAGAAGATTAAATTGATTCCAAAGTAAATAAAAAATTTCCATGACCGAGAGTGACTTCATTTCACGTAAGAAAATAGCAGATGGCGCTTGAGAATCGACCGTTTTTACATGCATTAAATATATAATTTAAATTCGTGATACCAAACTTTGTCAATAATAAAAATATATTTATCTGTAAAATGTACGAGCAATGACCATTAAAAATTACATCAAAATATGGTTAAATATCATTTAATTTTGTCGATTTTATTTGATAATTGACAGCTGACAAGTAATATTTTTCGCTTTTGTGAACTAGGTCAGCATTCTGGCCAATGAAAGGGCAGAATTTATATCCCTATCTAAATTAACGCTATTTTCTTACGTGAAATGAAGTAAATATGTGGTATCAAAATTGAAAATTAAGATCATCATTTTGCCTCTAAAGACAAAATTTGACTTATTGACATTATTCTCCTAGTGGACTTGTTATTATTTTGACAAGTAATGACATATGACAAATACTTTATCGTACATATAATTCGAATAAAATTCGAAACATAAAAAATCTGTTGTGGCCAGCACAAGACCTCTCGCTATTTCCATATTAGGATATATAAGTATTGTATTGCACTCCGCTTTCGAACCGTCGTTTTATAACAAAAAATTACAAAACTTTACTCAAATATTGTTTTTTATTGTATTTAACATATCTTCTGCACACATATAACTCTAATTATATCTATTTTTCATTGTATGAGGAAGTTTTTAAATGTCAGAGATTCTTCCAATTCATTAACCAGATTGGCGGTATTTCTGATGGATATATACATTTTCCCACAATTTTACCTATAATTTCAAATATTTAATTAATAAAACAATAAGAAAAGTTAAATATACTTCCCAGAAAAAGCTATCAGAATGTCACTAAAACTGCTGATATTTGACAATGACATTTGTCATGTTATAAACATTGGAATTTGTCAACTGGTTTCCTTAGTGCCTTAGCCTCTGCGATTAGTTTACTCTATAAATTATAGTGTCTTTATCTCTAAATCTATACAAGATATAATAAAAATTTTAAGTGTATTAGATGGAGAATTTTATGTTCTTCAATATTTAATAAAAAAAACTCCCAAAAAATTATATTTAGAAGAATTTTTTTAAGAAACTACTACATCCGGTTGTTCAATTGTTACCAAAACCTTTTCAGCTCTTTCCAGGAATGTCAGATTGAAGAAACTGCAGTTAAATATTTTTTAAGTCTTATAGTTTTTGAGGAATCGTCCCTCCAACATCCATACATACACACACACACACACACACACACACACACACATACACACATCCACACACAGACATCATTTTATAATCGGATTCTAGGGACCTTAAATCGTGCTTATTCAATAAAATCTGGATTAGCGAGAGGTAAAAATTATAAAAAATAAAAAATAATATGTAATAATAATAATAATAATAATAATAATAATAATAATAATAATATAATATAATATAATCACATAATTTAAATCTATAATCCTTTAACAATTACAGGGACACATTTTAGCGATAAAACCCTATACCTCGTTTTTAGCCAATTCGTCTCTCAGACCAGTGCGTTCACTTATTTGTCAAAATTTGTTGCGTGCTCTGGATGGTAAGGCATTTATTTGACCCTAATCACTAGGTTACAAGTAAAGCATATATGTGTTGCTAGGTGACATACGTTTATTTTTTATTTATATTTTCATTATTGACGATTTAAGAGCAAACTCTATCTGGTGAACAAAATTTAAACTAAAAATATGTCCATAATATTTCCTCCCCTTCACAGAAATTTTCTGGAAATTGCAGGCTATTTAAAACAATTTAAAACATCCTTTAACACAAATTATACGTTTTTAAACTTTTTCAAAAAGCATAAAATTCATTATGTCGATTTTTTATTATAAAATCATGAAATACATCTCATTTAATAAATATAGTAATAGAAAATAATGTGAAAGACGCAACTTTTCATTCATAAATTTGGTAATAAATTTTCGCGCTTTTAAACACGGACTAAATTTGTGACGACACAATTTTATACTAACACAACGACATTCTCTCTCACGAACACATCAACGCATTTACGCTTCGCAACATGAAACAGTAATGTAACCTAAAATTGTGACAGCTGACAGCAAAATATACAACAGAGAAGATTATTATTACTTTTTATTTCTTTAAAAGTATTAGTACAGTATAAGGTGTAAATAAAACATTTATTTAAATAAATATCAAACCAAACAATCATAGTTCCAAATTAAATTGGTAGAGCTCGACTGTCGTATCCGTGAAACTGTGTCGTCAGCCGTTGAAATATTTGAAATTAAACGCAACTTTTAAAAAATCATATCTTTGATTCTAAAGACATATAAAGTGTAAAATATACACCTACATATTTAATTTGACCTATTTTTTTTAAAAAAAATCTGTTATGGCGAGCACAAGACCTCTCGCCATTTCCATATTAGGCTATATAAGTATTGTATTGCACTTCGCTTTCGTACATATTTGACATTTCTGATACACACAAAAACACATATTATCTTCTTTATATATTTTTTAATTCATTCTATTCACTCTTATTCTTCTAATGTTCGAATTTCTTCCAATTCATTGATGAGATTGGCGGTATTTCTGAAGGGTATATGTAATAAATGTACTTATCTATAATTATAAATATTTAATAATAATTAATTAAGAAATATTAAATGTACTTGCCCAGAAAGTCTTCAGTAATGTCTCTGGCTTTTTGACACTCACATTTATCTGTCATTTACAAACATTTGAATTTTTTCACTTGTTTATCTTGTATCTTTAACTCCATAGAAGACATAATAAAATTTGTAAATGTATCGGATAGAGATTTTTATATTCTTTAATATTAGTTATATCAAAAATTTAAAAAAAATAATATTTAGAAGAATTTTTTTTAGAAACTACTACTTCCGGTTATCCAATTGTTACCAAAATCTAGTCAGCTTTTCCCAGGAATGTCAGATTGAGGAAACTGCAGTTAAATATTTTTTAAGTCTTAGTATTTAAGAAACCGTAAAAATGTTATAATCGGATTCTAGGGACCTTAAAAAGTGCTTATCCACTAAAATCTGGATATGCGATTATCTAGCATGATTCCAATACCTCTCTTAGCGAGAGGTAAAAATTAATCAGAAAATGTGAAATGACTCCATTCTTGGTTTTATTTAGTTTTTTAATTTTCTAATATGTTCCACCAAATTCCGACTACCAACACACTTAAACTTTAACGTGGAATTGCGTTATCTTCGATTATTTTGTATCAATATACTGCGCATTTTTATTTCACACAAAGTTTTATTGACAAATTGCGCTGTTTTTATCATTAATTACAAAACTCTTAACACCCACACTTAAATTTTTATCATAAAAACAAATGTTTAACTTATAGATAAGGAAATGATGACAAAACAAAGAAACAAAACAGCTGAATATTCTATATATTTATTATCACGCATATAGTAACACTTTAATATCATAATAAACCAATCCATTATATACAAATATAAATTTAAAAAATATGGATATGTTAAAATACATATATCATTCTTAAATAAAAATATTTATCCAAAGACAGCCCCACAATTTGAGCAGACTTTATTCTTCATCATTAGACAACAGAGCACCCCTACCGGGAAGAAGAAGATCGCACAACACAGGGCCATGCACGGGTAGTCATCTTCTAAGACTCCGATTCTGCAGGCGGGGCAAGCACCAACCACAATGATTTCAGGCGGGGCAACTAAAGTAGTTGTCGTAGTTGTAGTTGTACCGTATGATGGAAAGTATGCGTTGATCACTGGGGCGTTAGGGTTGTTGTAGTTTGGAGGGGGTGGCATCGCCATATGAACCCCTGAAAATAATACAATTAGAAAAATTATATAGCTAGCGGACAATCACGTGACGAAGCGAATTAGCCAATCAAAAACTGGGGAGAAAGAGTACCGTAATTTGAGTGTAGTGTGTTTTGGAAGAATGAGTTTTGTTGGAGTAAAATATTGAAATTAATAAAAATAATTTTTAAAAATTAACAAAACTACTTATTCGCGAGTGAAGAAGAGGAGAAGCTTAGCGCGTGACGTAATAATATGGCAGGTTTAAGGTAGATGCTTCGTTTCCCGCAACTGTATTCTTATACACTGCGGCGTTTGAAATACAATATTCATATTAAATAAAAATAATGTTTCTGGTATATGAATAACATTTTGAATTTTGCGAACTAGTCCGCTTCATATAAAAATTATGTTCAGCATTCTCTCGAATTTTGAATTTACATGATTCGAGTCTTTGTTTTCTTGAATCTACATAGTACTGCATTATTACAGTCTTTGGTAGATTAATGGAGAGATAAGTATTATTATTTTATTGTCATCTTTGTGCAGGCAGGTCTACAAGTTTAGATTTCATTACGAAATATTTTAATAAAGACACTAAGTAATTATTATCTTGTATTTATACCCGGCAAAATATAATCTTGCTTTACAAAATGCAAGGAGCGAGCATTATTTTTACTCGGTTCCTTTCCCATTTTTAAAAGATGAATGCATAACTTTCGTCCACCAACTATTTCAAATTGGCAAATTTCTCTAATAAATTTTTCTATAGAATTTAGTTTCTTGTTTTCGGGAAATTATGGAAATTAATTATTTCTGGATTTCTGCGTGCTAATGACGTACATAGATTAAACGCAACTAAAACGTGTTGAAGTTTTAGATTTTATTATACTTTATTTCACGTAAGAAAAGCGTTGGTTTTGTTAGGGATATATAAATTCTAGCCTTTGATTGGTCAGAATATAAACGTATTTCACAGAAACCAAACAAACATCGCCTGTCAGTTGTCAAATAAAATCTACAGAATTAAGTGATGTTTAACCATATTTTGTTGCAATTTTAGATTTTGACATTTTTACAGATAAATATATTTATTATTGACAAATCTTGTTTTCACAAATTTAAATTATGTTCAGCATTCTCTCGAATTTTGAATTTACATGATTCGAGTCTTTGTTTTCTTGAATCTACATAGTACTGCATTATTACAGTCTTTGGTAGATTAATGGAGAGATAAGTATTATTATTTTATTGTCATCTTTGTGCAGGCAGGTCTACAAGTTTAGATTTCATTACGAAATATTTTAATAAAGACACTAAGTAATTATTATCTTGTATTTATACCCGGCAAAATATAATCTTGCTTTACAAAATGCAAGGAGCGAGCATTATTTTTACTCGGTTCCTTTCCCATTTTTAAAAGATGAATGCATAACTTTCGTCCACCAACTATTTCAAATTGGCAAATTTCTCTAATAAATTTTTCTATAGAATTTAGTTTCTTGTTTTCGGGAAATTATGGAAATTAATTATTTCTGGATTTCTGCGTGCTAATGACGTACATAGATTAAACGCAACTAAAACGTGTTGAAGTTTTAGATTTTATTATACTTTATTTCACGTAAGAAAAGCGTTGGTTTTGTTAGGGATATATAAATTCTAGCCTTTGATTGGTCAGAATATAAACGTATTTCACAGAAACCAAACAAACATCGCCTGTCAGTTGTCAAATAAAATCTACAGAATTAAGTGATGTTTAACCATATTTTGTTGCAATTTTAGATTTTGACATTTTTACAGATAAATATATTTATTATTGACAAATCTTGTTTTCACAAATTTAAATTATTTATTCAATGCATGTAAAAACGGTCGGCTCTTAAGAGTAATATACTATTTTCTTACGTAAAATGAAGTATAGCCTATAAATTTCAATCCACTCGTGATTTATTTGTTAAATAAATGACAGAAACGATGCGTTCGCCGCTACCTCGGCTAGGACTTACTACCATGTACTAGTTCATATTTTCGCCGCTAGACGTCATATTGCTCTATTTCACTAGCGAATAATTACAACATTAATATCAAGCCCTCTCTGAGAGTAAGGTTATTAGTTTTCGAACGATTTTGAGTAATTTCGTACTCTGAAAAAGGGTTTTGGAACACAACTCTAAAGTTGTTTTGGTAGCGGGTTCAGAAATTATGAGTTTTGTTTTCTTAGTTTGGCAGTTTTCATGTTGAAGATTTTAGTGCGTATTGAGTTATTTTATATTTTTTTGCCAAACTATGAAAACAAAATAATTCGCCATAAACCAAAACAAACTTCAGCTCCCCGTCCTTCAATCTGACAGTTTCTCCCCAGCTTCTGATTGGCTAATTCGCTTCGTCACGTGAGTGTCCGCAACTATTATAATTTCTACTAATATTAACAATAATAATGTATTTATAATTAAATCAATTTGAAATATTAATTAAATTAATAATGTCAGAAATTCGAAACATTGAAGCTTCAAAACAAACACTAGCGCCATCTGCCGCCATACTTTGTGTCATAATATTGTCAAACTGTTTCAATGTTCTATAATTTATTAGGAAAAAAATGCTTATTATTTATGTTATTTATGCTTAATAATAATTTCTTCGTGAATATAACGTATAAGTATTTATATAAAAATATTTCAGCTATGCAAACATGAAAAAAATTGTCCCCTCTATAACTAACAGTTTGTCGATCACTGGTCAATACCTGCTACGTCACACACCAAATTTTTAAGGTTTAAAAATTCATATCTCGCTTATTACGTAAATTTTTTAAGTCACATTTGCACTAAAATTCTTATTTCATCCTGTTCTTACAGAAAAAATAAAAATATCTGATGTGGACACCACATGACTTCCTTGTACGCCTGTCGCCTGTTACTTAATAATTAAAATATGTATAATAACATTTATTTCTTGTCCTAATTCATAGCAAACTTAATTACAGAAACCAAAAAGTACATATTGTTTAAATTTACATATCTCGCTTATACAAAAAACTAATTTAATCATACTTGAAGATTTCGACGCAAAATTCAATTCTCTAAAACTTTTATTTGAAGCATTTATTGATAAATTCAAAATAACACCATTTTTTTCAAGAAAAACTGATAATAGCTTCAAGTAAAGTATCACTTCCGGTTAGACTATTTTAACCAAAGTCTATTATCTTATTTCCATTGATATAAAAGTGATATATACCAAATTTGAAAAGTTTTGGATTATATTTTAATATAGTTTTCATTAAAATCTATTATAGGTTTCAAGTAAAGTACCACTTCCTGGTATACCATTTTAACTAAAATCTATTATGTTATTCCAATTGATATAGAAGTATTATATACCAAATTTGAAAAGTTTTGGATTATATTTTAATGTAGTTTTTCATTAAAATCTACTATAGGCTTTAAGTAAAGTACCACTTCCGGGAAGACCATTTTTACTAAAATCTATTATGTTATTCCCATTGATATAAAAGTCTTATATACCAAATTTGAAAAGTTTTGGTTTATATTTTAATGTAGTTTTTCATTAAAATCTACTATAGGCTTCAAGTAAAGTACCACTTCCGGGAAGACCATTTTTACTAAAATCTATTATGTTATTCCCATTGATATAAAAGTCTTATATACAAAATTTGAAAAGTTTTGGATTATATTTTAATATAGTTTTCCATTAAAATCTATTATGGGCTTCAAGTAAAGGACCACTTCTGAAAGTTATAAAATGACCAAAAAGGGAGGTGCACAACTAGATGTAATAACAGTCCTAAATACAAAATTTTAACTTTCTACGGCTTCCCGTTTTTCAGTTATGCGAGATACGTACGTACATACGTACGTACGTACGTACGTACATCCGTACGTACAGACGTCACGACGAAATTAGTCAAAATGGATTCAGGGATGGTCAAAATGGATATTTCCGTTGAAATCTGGAAACCGAATTTTTTCGCGATTACAATACTTCCTTTACTTCGTACAAGGAAGTAAAAATGGTATAGGACCCTATTATTAATTTTTTGGAGTTAAAAAAAAACAACAATGAAAAAATCTATTATTATTATAAATAACGAACGAAAGAATTTGACGAAATTTAGATAAAATAATTGAAATCTTAAATTTATTTGTACGTTCACATCACTTTCTAATACATTTCTAGTAGTCATTAGTGAATAAAAATGCTTTCGCATACAAATATGCATATGTGAAGCTTTCAGAAAAAAAAAATACTTATAAATAAATTTAAAAATTGTTATTTGTATATACAAGCAGAAAATTTACATTTGTTCTTTACTAAATTTATACCTCTGATAAGCCCAGATTAGATTAAAAATTAATTGGATGTCCTCGAAAAATATTTCCACTTATCAACAGAATAATAATGCAAAAAAGGTGTACGCCAAATATTTTAAAAAGATCTTTGTGATGAAAAACTTAATTTTAAGGATATTTTGAAAGAGTTGGCTTGATAATTGCAAATAAAAATGTTCAGACTGATTAAGTTTTTCAAAAAATGACCTTGGCCTTGCAATAATTGCTGTTCATACAAAGAAAAACATTTTATATTATTATTAACTTATGCCCGTATTCATAAACACTCGTAAAAATAGTTATTATTATAATTTTTATCCAATAAAAACAGTCGACATTAAAAAAAAAAAAACGAAAATTTAATTGTCAAGTATGATTCTATTTGTTCTGAAACTTAACGAGTGTTTATGAATATGGGCATTAATGCAATATGTATAAATGTTTCAATTGTTAAATTCATGTTGCAACAATGTATTAAATAGTGTAAACATCAAAATTTCACAATATTTTTTGAGCTATGAGTCATTTCGCAAACAAGAATTTCAACAAGAAGCAACTAAAATAGGTTGTTAAATAGACGTAGATTACTCTTATATGTATCTGCAATTATTTAAAAACACAATGCAATGAATACAAATACTATCACGCCGTCTATGAATGTCCAACAAAATACGCTGGACCAATCCGCCCCAATTATTATGTTATATTGATTCATCAACTCACCTGCTACAGTAGCTATAGGGGGCCCATTTACGTAAGGAGTGTACGGTGGTGGCTGATCATAATTCGCTTGCGGAGGAGGTGTAGCTTTACTCATTTTCAAATGTGATTGTCAAATTTTCGTCTTGTCACAAATGTCAAAGTGATGTAAAAATGTCAACAAATCTAGTGATGTAAAATATCACTAAATGTTAATTAGGTCATTAAACTATTTTTATATAATAAATGATTAATTTGATTTACAAAATATGAGAAAGTATAGCTATATTTCGTAACTGATTGGTGTACACAATTAAAATATATTTTCCATGCTCGAATTATTATCTTTATCTAGTAAATTTCTCTTTTTCTGTTGGCATTACAGTAACAGCTGTCTCCGTCCTCTCAACATTTTACGTGGAATATGTGGTTTTATTGTAAACATTTAAAATAGTTTTTGTTAATTTTGTGTAATTTGCAAGTGAACAAACTGTATTAATTTCTGTGGTATATACAACTGAAATCTTTTTACAAATATCAATAAAATTAAGTGTGTGTATTTGTCAAATATGGCTGCGCAAAGAATGCAAAATCAAGCGCTTAAAATGTTGTCATTTTAAAAAAACTATACTAATTATCAACAAAATACTTAACAATGCAAATAAATCTCAAAACTAAAGAAATGTTTATCGTAAGAGCTTTAGAGAAAATATTAGCTGATAAAGAGATAAAAAGATCTCACCATTCGCAACTTAAAAAGGCCTGTGAAGCAGCATTAGGTAAATATGATAACATATCACATATTTCACAAACTAAAACTTACTTTTTTAGAGGATATAAAGAAAGAATTGAAAGATGGAACGTTGGAAACCTCGGAGTCATCTGCCGCTCTTCCAATTCCAAAAAGCGGCGAAGCAAATGTTACAACAACAGAAAAATATTTTCTACCGTTCGAGTTAGCTTGTCAAAGCAAATCATCCCGAATTGTAGTCACCGCATTAGATTGTTTACAAAAACTAATCGCCTACGGCCATTTAACTGGAAATGTACCCGATTCAACAACACCCGGAAAATATCTCATCAACAGAATTGTTGAAACGATTTGCGCTTGTTTCTCCGGGCCACAAACAGATGAAGGTGTGCAGTTACAAATTATCAAAGCACTCTTGACTGTTGTTACAAGCCAACATGTTGAAGTCCATGAAGGAACTGTTTTATTAGCCGTAAGAACTTGTTATAATATTTATTTGGCCAGCAGAAATTTAATCAATCAAACCACAGCAAGAGCTACTTTAACTCAAATGTTAAACGTTATTTTTTCTCGTATGGAAAATCAAGTTTATGAAACAGAAATTCCAGTAATTGAAACTAAAGACGACAAAAAAGAATATCCAAAAGAGATAAATCCGTTTGAACCTACGAGCGAAACAATTGTGAAAGAAATTTTGGATTCAGTTGTTGAAAATGTGGTTAATACAAGAGAAAGTGAAGAAAGATTATCTGATTCTTTAGAGGAAAACAGTATAAAAAGAATTCCTTCTCAAGATTCTGTCGAAGTCCAAAGCGAAAATGATGCGGCAGTTACGGCTAAATTCACGCATATTTTACAAAAAGACGCGTTTTTAGTTTTCCGGGCACTTTGTAAACTATCAATGAAACCTTTACCAGACGGAACACCCGATCCAAAATCGCACGAATTAAGATCGAAAATATTATCCCTACATCTTTTATTATCGATTTTGCAAAACGCGGGGCCGATTTTTCGTTCAAACGAAATGTTTATCACAGCTATTAAGCAATATTTATGCGTTGCTTTGTCCAAAAACGGCGTGAGTTCCGTGCCAGAAGTTTTCGAACTATCTCTTTCAATTTTCGTCGCCTTATTGTCCAACTTCAAAATGCATTTAAAAATGCAGATAGAAGTCTTTTTTAAAGAAATATTTTTGAACATTTTGGAAACTTCCAGCTCTAGTTTCGAGCACAAATGGATGGTTATCCAAGCTTTAACAAGAATTTGCGCCGACGCCCAATCCGTCGTTGATATTTACGTAAATTACGATTGTGATTTATCGGCTGCAAATTTATTTGAAAGATTGGTGAACGATTTGTCGAAAATCGCGCAGGGGAGACAAGCTTTGGAGCTTGGCGCCTCGCCAAATCAAGAAAAAAGTATGAGAATACGCGGTTTGGAATGTTTAGTGTCTATTTTAAAATGCATGGTTGAGTGGAGTAAAGATTTATACGTAAATCCTAATTCTCAAACGACTTTAGGCGAACGGCCGACCAAAGATACTGACACAGATTGCGGGACGGTTTCTTTAAAATCACACGGGGGCTCTTCAAACAGTTTAAACTCCGCTGATTCCAGCGGAGTCGGAAATCGGGAAGTTTTAGACTCCCCGGAACAATTCGAAGTTTTAAAACAACAAAAAGAAGTCTGGGAGACCGGTATTGAAATGTTCAACCGAAAACCGAGAAAAGGAATAACTTTCCTGCAAGAACAAGGACTTTTAGGGACGACTTGCGCCGAAATAGCTCACTGGCTTCATACTGATGACAGATTGGACAAAACTTTCATTGGAGACTATTTAGGAGAAAATGACGACTTTTTTAAAGAAGTTATGTATGCGTATGTCGACGAAATGAAATTTGCAGACATGGATATTGTAGCAGCTTTGAGGTACTTCCTCGAAGGTTTTCGCCTGCCGGGCGAGGCCCAAAAAATAGACAGACTCATGGAAAAATTCGCCAGCAGATATTGCGAATGCAACCCCAACAACGGTTTATTCGTGAGTGCAGATACGGCTTATGTTTTCGTCTTTTCTGTTATCATGCTGACAACAGATTTACATTCGCCCCAAGTCAAAAACAAAATGACGAAAGAACAGTACATTAAACTCAACAGGGGCACAAGTGATAGTAAAGATCTCCCAGTTGAATATTTATCTCAAATTTACGACGAAATTGCTGGACACGAAATAAAAATGAAATCGACGGTTAACAAACCTGGAAAACAAGTTATAAGCAACGAGAAAAAACGGCGGATTTTATGGAACATGGAAATGGAAGTCATTTCTTCAGCCGCTAAAAATTTGATGGAGTCTGTTTCGCATGTACAAGCCCCGTTTACAACCGCAAAACATTTAGAACATGTTCGCCCGATGTTCAAAATGGCGTGGACGCCATTTTTAGCCGCGTTTAGCGTCGGGCTTCAAGATTGCGACGACACGGAAATCGCTTCTTTATGTTTGGACGGAATTCGTTGCGCTATTCGCATCGCTTGTATTTTCCACATGTCTTTAGAAAGAGACGCCTATGTACAAGCTTTAGCAAGATTTACCCTATTAACTGCAACTTCACCCATAATGGAAATGAAAGCAAAGAATATAGATACAATAAAAACTTTAATAACTGTAGCACATACCGATGGAAATTATTTGGGTAGTAGTTGGTTAGATATTCTTAAATGTATATCTCAACTAGAATTAGCCCAATTAATTGGGACGGGAGTACGCCCGCAATATCTGTCCGGACCTACTCAAAAATTGCCGGATCCAAGCGTAAAAGAACAAATTGGAGAAACCAGCTCTCAAAGTGTCGTTGTAGCGGTCGATAGAATCTTCACGGGATCGACTCGTCTTGACGGCGACGCCATTGTAGATTTCGTCAAAGCCTTATGCCATGTTTCCGTCGACGAATTAGCCCATTCGGGCCATCCGAGAATGTTTTCGCTCCAAAAAATCGTTGAAATTTCCTACTACAACATGGGGCGAATTCGTCTTCAGTGGTCGAGAATTTGGCAAGTTCTGGGCGACCATTTCAACACCGTCGGATGCAATCCAAGCGAAGATATTGCGTTTTTCGCGGTTGATAGCTTGCGACAACTTTCCATGAAGTTTATAGAAAAAGGAGAGTTTGCGAATTACAGATTTCAGAAAGATTTTTTACGGCCGTTTGAACATATAATGAAAAAGAATGTTTCGCCGACTATTCGAGATATGGTTGTGAGATGTGTTGCCCAAATGGTTAATTCGCAAGCTAATAACATCAGATCCGGCTGGAAAAATATTTTTTCGGTGTTTCATCTTGCTGCAAGTGATCAGGATGAAGGAATTGTTGAACTGGCGTTTCAAACAACAGGAAAAATTATTACTGAATTGTATAATAAACAATTTCCCGCTATGATTGATTCATTTCAAGACGCAGTTAAATGTTTGTCTGAGTTTGCGTGCAACGCAAAATTCCCGGACACATCAATGGAAGCGATAAGATTTGTGCGAACTTGTGCCGTTAGCGTAAATTCATCGCCGCAATTATTCGCCGAACACGCTGCTATGGAGTCTGACGTAGCCATACCCGAAGAAGACAGAGTTTGGGTTCGAGGATGGTTCCCCTTATTATTCTCTTTATCTTGTGTTGTCAGCCGCTGTAAACTAGATGTTCGAACAAGAGGTCTAACAGTTTTATTCGAAATAATCAAAACTTATGGGGATAGTTTTAAACCGCACTGGTGGCGAGATCTTTTCAACATTTTATTCCGAATTTTTGACAACATGAAACTACCGGAACAACACACAGAAAAAGCAGAATGGATGACAACAACTTGCAACCACGCTTTGTATGCCATAGTAGATGTTTTCACTCAATATTTCGACATTTTGGGGCCCTTATTATTAGAAGAATTATACACGCAGTTACATTGGTGTGTGCAGCAAAATAACGAACAATTAGCGCGAAGCGGGACGAATTGTTTAGAAAATCTAGTTATTTCAAACGGAATGAAATTCGACGAAAAAACTTGGGATAAAACATGTCAATGCATGTTGGATATATTCAATTCTACAATACCTTCAGCGCTGTTAACCTGGAAACCTGAACCAGGATTTATAGAAAATTCTGAACCTAATATTCGGCATGGAATTTTAAAACGAAGTATTAGCCAACATTCAGTTTACAGTACTTTATCAGAAGATTTAAAAATAAACACAGACAGTACTTTATTCAGTGGTTTAACAATAAAATGTGTCGTACAACTCGAACTAATTCAAACTATCGATAACATAGTTTTCTTTCCCGCCACTTCGAGAAAAGAAGACGCGGAAACTTTAGCGCTTGCAGCGGCAGACATGACCGGAAGTACAACCGAGCAAACAGAATGTCAACGCGAAGAGCAAGGAATGTACCGATTGTTAAGTTCTCCACACTTAATTCAACTAACTGAGTGTTTAATGCAGTCTCATCGATTTGCCAAAGCGTTCAACGCAGACCACGAACAGAGAAACCTGCTATGGAAAGCGGGTTTTAGGGGATCTGTGAAACCTAACCTATTAAAACAAGAAACGCAAAGTTTGGCGTGTGTGCTGAGGATTCTTTTCAAGATGTATGGAGATGAAGGGAGAAGATGTGACTGGCCTGCCATACAGAAGAGACTGATTTCGATCAGTAGAGAAGCGTTGGAGTATTTTTTGCATTTGCAAAGCGAGGCGCATAGGGAAGCTTGGACGTCTTTGCTGTTGTTGGTGTTGACGAGGATTCTTAAAATGCCCGACGATAGAGTAAGTGTATACAATATATTATTTTTGGTTATAATTTTCTATAAAGTAGATTGGAATGAATGGACTATTTGCGTGGTACTAAATATCCGATTTCTATATAGTATGTTCCATTTAAAACTGCCACCATTGGGATCTCGAGGACTATAAGAGATACGATGTCGGTTAAATGGAACTTTTTGTGCGATTTTGGGGAGGCCATCTCAGATGTGCTTTTGTTTTTCCAAAAATTCTAATAGGGCACTAGATAATGACGAAAAACTGAATATTGTTGATTTTTTTTTTTTCAAATAACTTCTAAACTAGTAGTAATTGAGAAAAACGTTTCAAATATAAAAGATAAATATTTTTATTAACTAACCAGTGGCGTACGAAATAATTTTTTTCTACTCCCATGCGTGAAGTGAGTACTTCACGTATCAATTTTTATGTGTGAAGTTTGATTTTTTGCACACTGTTCATTATTTTAAATATTACAAACTGAATTGTATTTTAATAAAACAAAATTGTTTAACACCCGTAACGTTGGTAACCATGGTTACACAAGTCGTTAACAGAGGCTTTACGTTAAAAGAATGACAATGTGAAGAAAAAAATTTTTTTTTATTGCAAGGTCGTAGAAAAAGTATAGTATGTAACACGTGTGTGAAGCCTGTTTTACATTTGGGTGGTTTCCACCCTCATGTAAAAATTTCAGCTTCACATACTTGCCACATAATATATTATTTATATCCGTAAATTTTCGAGATATAACACAAACTTATATTTTTTTAAATGGAACCCATATCTGATTTCAGTCTCAAAAAAATAATTATTTTTTTCTCTTTTCAATAATGTAAAGGTTATTATGTTTTATATTTGTTTTGCTCTTAAAATTTAATTTTTCTCTTTATTTTCCTGAATTTTCTTATTATTTCAAAAAAAAAATATTATTAATTATATTGTATTTGATCGATATAATTTATTTTATGCTTTTATTCCTTAATATTTTCATTCTATACTCATAATTATAAAATACACTATAATGTGCCAAGGGCGACCTGATTTGATATTAGTTTTGAGGAAAATTTTCTAACGAAATAAATTATTTAAATACAAGAAGTATTTCTAAATAGAAGTCTACCAATATTTTCAAAATAATTGTAAATTTAATACAAAATAAGGAAAAAATAATAATTTTGAAGGCAAAACAAATATAAAACATAATAACCCTTACAACATTGAAAAGAGAAAAAAATAGTTCCATTTAAAAAAATATAAGTTTGTGTTATATCTCGAAAATTTACGGATATATAAATTTATTTCGTACGCCACTGGTTAATTAATAAAAATATCTATCTTTTATATTTGAAACATTTTTCTCTATTACTAATAGTTTAGAAGTTATTTGAAAAAGAAAAAATCAACAATGTTCAGTTTTTCGTCATTAACTAGTGCCCTATGAGAATTTTTGGAAAAACAAAAGCACATCTGACATGGCTTCCCAAAGGCGCACAAAAAGTTCCAGTTAACCTATATCGTATTTCTTATAGTTCTCGAGATAAACATAAAAATATAAATATTTGTTTTTTAGTAAATTAAGAAAGAAAATTTTCTATGACGTCATTATATTGAACTGAAAAAGTTTTAAATTGAATTTAACATTAGTTCATTTTTCCCTCTCTCGGCGGTAATTCAAATAATAAAATTCCATTATTTATTTTCTGGCTAATTAATAAAAATTTTGCCAAAAGAAAAAATATGGGTAGCAAGTTTTACCTGTATTTTAAAAGGGACGCCCATACTTTTGTAATTTAAATTTAAAATTAAGAGTGGAAAATTTTCTGATTATACTTCGTTATCAAGTTGTTGATAGTTATTAAAAACAAATATTAGAAAACAATATTTTCCACATTTGTTGTTACAAGGATGCCTCATATATTTTATTATTTAAGTAAATATTTTCAAATTCATGTCATTTACTTTATGGAAAACGATATAAATACCGTGAGTATTTTGTAATGTGAAACATTGGGTTTGTCATATCCATGGTTACGACTTGATATTTGATCAGGGAATACTATTTGATAGACAGCAATGTATTTGCCCGTTCCATTTAAAATGAAACATAGGGAACGAATCTGACAGAAGTATTATATTTAAATATTGTAAGAAATTTAGCGGAGTCAGAAAACCACTCGAGAGCACTAAACATATTTCGGGCACAAGGTGCACACAGTATTTTTGTACATCTAAATTTAATTTTTAGAAACAGGTATAATTATTTAAACAAAATTAACCTCTAATGACATCTTGTCAATATGACAGATAACCGTTGAATTTTCCTATAAGTTATGATTTGACATTTGATTGACAGCAATATATTTGTCTGTCTCATTTAAAATGACACATGGGGAATGAATTTGACAGAAGTATTATATTTAAATATTGTAAGAAATTTAGCCGAATCAGAAAACCACTGGGGCGCAAGGTGCACATTATATTTTTTTTCTACAACTAATTTTAATTTAGAATGCAGGTGTAATTATTTAAACAAAATTAATCTTTATTGACTGTAAAATGTCAGATTCGTTCCCTATGTTTCATTTTAAATGGAACGGACAAATACATTGCTGTCAATCAAATGTCAAGTCGTAATCATGGATATGACAAACCCAATGTTTCACGTTAAAAAATACTCACGGTATACAACACTTTTATTGTTAATTATATTGTAAACATTGTATTTTTCTTTTTATAGTTTGCGGCGCATATATCGAACTACTACCCCCTCCTGTGTGAAATAATGTGTTTCGACTTGAAAGCAGAACTACGGTCCGTACTAAGGCGAGTGTTTTTGCGCATAGGTCCCGTGTTCCGAATCACAAACACTTAGCCCTTACAAACTTACACACTTTTCAAAAGGGACGTAATGCAAATAAATGTTTATAGGTAGGTTACAGTGTATATAAATCAACTTTGCTTGTAGTTTATTTCATATTAGAAATGGTACAGATTGTAAATAAAAAGCAAATCCTAAATATTCAACATAGAAATCGAGGTTTTTACTCAAATTTTATAAAATAATACGTGCTCAAAATTTTGTATTCCATGGTTTCCATATAAAAAAATAAAGATTCTTTTAATATTTCAGTTATCGATCGTCCATAAAATTAACCTGTTAAACATATACAGGTGTCTCATTTTCGATGTTTTTTTAGGGTATCTCGGGAAATATTACTGATAGAATAAAATCGTTTGCACAGTCCAGGGTCAACTTTTTGAGAAAAGTTTAATAGTCACCACAGGAATTTTCGATCTTCTTTTGTTTTTAGCTACAGGCAAAAACTTGTTTTTTGCTCATTTCGAAAATATCTCATAACTTATTTATTATGGTAGTTAGCGAAAAATTGTTTAAACAAATTTTGTACCGTTTTTTAGGTAAAATAAAATGGCTTAATTAAATTTTTTGGAAACTTCATAATTTTTGAGATATAACACAAACTTATGATTTTTTAAATGGCAACCTATGTTGAAAATAGTCTCATCTTTTTGTATATTTAATAAGCTTTTCAATGATATATAACAAGTCTACATTCTTTTGTTTTACATATGAATAAAAGATGATTTATTATTTTTTTGGGGTGAAAAAACTGAAAATTATTGAGAAAAATGAAAAAAATATAATAGTTAATATCTATTATTTATAGATGTCACAGTTGGCTTTGACAAAATTCGAAAAAATGGTTTAATATGCTTGTTAAAGTGAATAAATTAAAAATATGTGTAAAACTGAAGCAAATAATATTAGAAATAAACAAATGAACTATAAAACATGATTTATTAATTTTTTGGAGTGAAAAAATTGAAAATTATTAAGAAACAAATGAAAAAGAAAACTATTACAGTTCATCATTTGTTTATTTCTAATATTATTTGCTTCAATTTTACACATATTTTTAATTTATTTACTTTAACAAGCATATTAAACCATTTTTTCGAATTTTGTCAAAGCCAACTGTGATGTCGATAAATAATAATTCAACTAATCCGAAAATAATTGGATTAGAATAATTTTGAGAACATAATTAATAAATTTGGAATCAAAATAAACAAATGATGAACAATTAAAGTTTTTTTGATTTGATTCTTAATAATTTTCAATTTTTTCATTCCAAAAAAAATAATTCTTTTTTTGTTTATGTGTAAAACAAAAGAATGTAGACTTGTTATATATCATTGAAAAGCTTATAAAATAAGCAAAAAAATAAGACTATTTTCAACATAGGTTGCTATTTTAAAAATCATAATTTTGTGTTATTTCTCGAGAATTATGAAGTATTGAAAAAATTTATTTACGTCATTTTATTTTACCTAAAAAACGGTACAAATTTTGTTAAAACAATTTTCCTCTAACTACCCTAATAAATAAGTTATGAGATATTTTCGAAATGAGCGAAAAACAAGTTTTTTCGAATTTTGTCAAAGCCAACTTTGATGTCGATAAATAATAATTTAACTAATCCGAAAATAATTGGTTTAGAATAATTTTGAGAATATAATTAATAGATATGGAATCAAAATAAACAAATAATGAACTATTATAGTTTTTTTTCATTTGTTTCTTAATAATTTTCAATTTTTTCATCCCAAAACATTAATAATTCATCTTTTGTTCATGTGTAAAACAAAAGAATGTAGACTTGTTATATATCATTGAAAAGCTTATAAAATAAGCAAAAAATAAGACTATTTTCAACATAGGCTGCTATTTAAAAAATCAAAAGTTTGTGTTATTTCTCGAGAATTATAAAGTTTTCAAAATATCTAATTACGCCATTTTATTTTATCTAAAAAACGGTACAAAATTTGTTTAAACAATTTTCCTCTAACTACCCTAATAAATAAGTTATGAGATATTTTCGAAATGAGCGAAAAACAAGTTTTTACCTGTAGCTCAGAAACAAAAGAAGATCGCAAATTCCTGTGGTGACTATTAAAATTTTCTCAAAAAGTTGCCTCTGGAATGTGCAAACGATTTTGCTCCATCAATAATATTTCCCGAGATACCCAAAAAAAACAGCGAAAATGAGACATTCCGTACTTCGAAAATTTTGTTTGAAAATATAATTAATATTAATATCTGTGTTAAATAGATATGATTTGGTTTTTATTTATACTTTGCGTTACTATTATAGGGTGTTTATTGAAAATTTTTGTTTTAATGAACATCCGGTATAAGAAATAGATTATATATAAATATACTTATTGAATATTCCATATTAGTGCAGTATTTATTCTATTTTATTGTGGTTTTATGTTTTGTTATAAATTTGTTTATTTGTTATGTGTTATAAATGTGCCTTTGGATTCAAATATGGCATAAGAGAAGACTAATTTATTATTTCTATTGTAACGTAGTCATTATTTATCCAAGTACTAATGGTTTTAAGAACTGATTTGTTAAATAAATGGTTATTAATTATTAGTAAATTTAGAATTAGTGATAAATTATAACTAGATATAGAGACAAATTGTTAATTTCATATAATGAACTTATACATATTTTAATTAAAGTTCATCAATTATACTGTATCTTTTTATTATAAATAAATAATTCATTTTATAGATTACGTCGACTTTTCACACACTATTTTTAGCGAATAATATTTAAACAGTCTATATTGATGGCTATTATTCAAGAGAAGAAATTTGCGACAGGATTCGTGGGAAAATAAATATGTTCGGCGTTTTTGAAATTTAAAAGTTATGAAACCTTTGGACCAAAACTTGCTAAAAAGTTGTACGAATATAAGTTAAAAAATCTGATGTGGCCAGCACATGACCTCCCGCCAATTCCATGTTTAAAATAACAATGAGCTTTAAGTAAAGTTTCACTTCCGATTGATCGTTTGTAAACAAAATCTACTTTGTTGTTCCAATAAATAGAGAAGTTTGTAATACGAAATTTTGAATTATATTTTATTATGTTTTTCCTAAAAAATCTGTTAGAGCTTCAAATTAAGTACTACATCCGGTTTATCATATATAGTCAAAATCTAATTTGTTGTTTCAAATTATATAAGAGTATTAAATACCAACTTTGCGAACTTTTGGAACATTAATATATTTTAAGGAAAAATCATCACACACACATTATTGTCAAATTCATCACCAACTTCCTTATGCCCTAAAACGCAATCTGTGTAAATACTTCGCCGTACATTATCCATTTCGTAAATGTGTAGTTGCAAACTATTATTTGACACTTTGAAATCACGTTCTTATTGAGAGCTGTTTGATATATAATGCTGCAAACATCAAACTTAAATCGAATTATCCTGTATATCTAATATTTATGTATGATGGAAAATATATTATTTTTACAAACCTTAATTTCATTAGAATCATATTTAAACTACTAAATTCTTCTTAACACGGTTTCATTATTAATTTTAATGTAAATTGCTTCGTGACAGTGACATTTGTTTAAATATGTCAAATTTATTATTAAAGTATTGTTTTTGTTTGACGCAGAGGCAAAGTGATGTACAAAATTAAATTATTTTATAATTTAATATTTAAAGTTATTTACTAAATGCTGTTATCGTAGAATTGAAGATTGTGCCATTATATTCAATTTGTATTGGTAAAAGTTGCTAAAAATTATATTCAATGAATTTTTTACAAGAAAAACTGTTAAAAGCTTGTATAAATGATACTTCCGGTTATCCGATATACACTAAAAACTTCCCACATTAGTATAGAATGGATATACAAAATTTCAAATTTTTCTGATTGATAGTATTTGAGTAATCGTGTCCACAAGATCCACACACACACACACACACATACATACATACCTACAGACATCATTGTAAAAATGTTAAAATCGGATTCTGGGGACATCAAAACGTGTTTATTCACTAAAATATCTATTACCGATTTTTAGCACGATCCCTATACCTTCCTTACCTAGGGTAGCGGGAGGTAAAAATCTGTTGTGGCCAGCACAAGACCTCTCGTCATTTCCATATAGGGCACCTGCACCTACGTCACAACATGGTGGATGATCAGCTGATCTCGGACAACCAAGCTTCAGTTTAACATTGCGTCTTACGCTGCGAATGTAGTTTCTGTACAATAAATTCAGTTTTTCCTAAATTTATACATGCTGTTTTAAAATGTAATGAGCCATATTAAAGATAAGTGAATGAATTATTTACTAGTAAAACAAAGCAGTCGTATTTATAAATATATTTTTAAAAATATTAAATTGAAATAAGTAGCTTGTAGCATCAGCTTGTATTACATTCATTTGAGTTTGTATAAGTTTTTTTATGTGTATTGTAAAATGAAAACATGAATATTGAAATTAAAATAAATTGAATTATTAGATTTTTTTTAATTTATAAAGAAAATTTAATTTGAAATATATATATTTATCTTCAAGTTCATTTTTCTTATTGTCATATTGTGTATTTTTATTGTATATAAATGAGCTTATTGAGTTTATACGTCAAAAATTTATTTTTGGAAGCCAAAGTACGTTAAATCGATAAATTTAAGTGGATACATAATGTGGATCCTTATACATTGACATTTTTTTGACGAGGATTATAAATGCCTTTTAAAAATCAATATGAAATCAATAATTGATTACTTATCTAATTTTTAAACCTTTGTGAGAAACAGACACAAATATATATATTCTGTTACTAAAAAATACTTCAATTGAAAATTTGTAATTCTGTCATTTAAAAAATATTTTTTCATGTTTTTTATACATATTATTAAAGAAAATTACATATATTTAAACATTCATAAAATAGTCCTTGGCCGTTTGTTGAACCTGTAATCATAAAGAAAAACACAGTTAATTGACGTTACAATATTATAGTTTACTAATAACAATTAAGTACAATTATCTGGATAAAGAAAAGTCGGAAAAGAAAATGTTTCAACTAAAAGTTGTTTAGAATTTAATTTGTAACAGAAAATCCTAATAAAACTTTGCTCTAAAGTCCACAGTTTTCCCATTATTTCCAATAACCCACTTTAGACTTAAATAACTCCCCTAATATCAAACCCTATAGGCTCAGATTTGGACTCGCTGATTACGAATTTGAGGTCAAATAAGACCCTTTGTTATGTAAGTGCTCTTATTTCATAAACAAAAGGGGTAGGTAGGTATAATAAGAATTTAAAAGATAAATTATGATATATTCTGTCCTTTTATTATATAATTTATAATACACATATAATTTACATTATTATATAATACTAAAAATACATAATAATATGTATCTCGAAAACGAAAAATCGGAAAAGAAAATGTGTCAAATATAAGTTGTTTAGAATTTAATTTGTAACAAAAAATCCAAATAAAACTTTCCCCTAAAGTCTATAGTTTTCCCATTATTTCCTATAACCCACTTTAGACTTAAATAACTCCCCTAATATCAACCCTTATGGGGTCAAATTCCGCTATTCATTAGACCTTTCTCCCTAGTATACGTATACCAAATTTGAAGCAAATCGGAGTCAAAAAGTTATTTTTGCCAAAAAAACCCCAAGGCTAGTTTCGAATGGGGAAAAAAATTTTGAGGTAGACATGGCATCCCCTTAATTCGACCCCGAGGATTACGAATCCGGCGTCCGAATTGTGATGTAACGGTTAGATCTTACGTAATTCGCGAATGATATGTAAAAACTTCAAGAAATCATAGCGACCTTATAGAGACAGCTTTTACAACCAAAATTTGGTTATATACATAGTTAAATACGTAGATTTTAAATATGTATGTTTCAGATTTTTATCTCTACCCGTTTTTGGGTATTAAAAATTGACCCAAAAATGGGTGGACATACGAACTCGAAAATGCAATTTTTGGAATCTATGGCTCAAGATACATATAATAGACTTAATATGAAAATTTAACTTTAATAAATACAGTAGTTATGATTTTTTTAAATTTTCCACACCCAAATTAAGGTGAAGGCGCGTTGTTCAGATTATGGTTTTTGGATAGTACAGATTGAGAAGAGTATGTTCCCAAAATTTGGTGACAAAAGGGCAATAAACACGGGCTCTAGAAATTTTTAAAAATGACCGATGTTTAACGATATTTTTGTTATTCGCTCAATAAAAAAAGCTGTCAAATTTGCTATTTCTAAACCCTTGACCCTACGCCCTTGAGACTCACATATGTTGTTCTACGACCCCTGTTTCTCAAAGGGTATCCGAGGGGAACTCGAAATTTCAAGGAAATCGCTGAAATCCTAGCCGTTTTTGAGATATCAGCCCTTAAAGTTTTTGGGGGGTTATTTTACCCTAATTCGTCTATTTGAAGGAATCAAGGGCTGGAAAATAGCGCATCGGGTAGATTTAAAGCCGCTCTTTTGATTGGCATGCGCAGAATTGCTTAAAACTCTATAGTTTTTGATATATTTACCCTTTTCTGAGTTTAGGGGATGACCTTTGATAACTCCATTATTAATAGGGCTAGAAAAGTCGAATAAAATTTATTAGACTAATTTGGACTCGCTGATTACGAATTTGAGGTCAAATATTACCTAAGGTCATTTGTTACGTAATTGTCCTTCAAAAAAATGTTGTGCTAGTTATTTTATTATTTAAAGGGTTAAACAAAAAGGATATAATAGGAATTTAAAAGATAAACTTAAATTTTAATATATTCTGTCCTTTTATTATATAATTTATAATACACACATAATAAACATTATTATAACACTATAAATACATTATATAATACATTTTATTTGTAGTTTCTTATAGATATATGTTTAGAATTTAATTTGTAACAAAAAAACCAAATAAAATTTTCCTCTAAAGTCCATAGTTTTCCCATTATTTCCAATAACCCAATTTAGACTTGAATAACTCCCCTAATATCAACCCCTATGGGGTCAGATTTGGCTATTCGTTAGACCTTTGTCCCTAGTATACGTATACCAAATTTGAAGCAAATCGGAGTCAAAAAGTTTTTTTTGCCAAAAAAACCCCAAGGCTTTAGTCCATAGTTTTTAGTTTCGATTGGGGAAAAAAAATTTGAGTTAGACATGGCATCCCCTTAATTCGACCCCGAGGATTACGAATCCGGCGTTCGAATTGTGATGTAACGGTTAGATCATACGTAATTCGCGAATGATATGTAAAAACTTCAAAAATTCATAGCGCCCTTATAGAGACAGCTTTTACAACCAAAATTTGGTTATATACATAGTTAAATACGTAGATTTTAAATATGTATGTTTCAGATTTTTATCTCTACCCGTTTTTGGGTATTAAAAATTCACCCAAAAATGGGTGGACATACCAACTCGAAAATGCAATTTTTGGAATCTATGGCTCAAGATACATATAATAAACTTAATATGAAAATTTAACTTTAATAAATACAGTAGTTATGATTTTTTTAAATTTTCCACACCCAAATTAAGGTGAAGGCGCGTTGTTCAGATTATGGTTTATGGGTAGTACAGGTCGAGGACAGTATGTTCTCAAAATTTGGTGACAAAAGGGCAATAAACACGGGCTCTACAAATTTTTAAAAATGACGATTTTTAGCAATATTTTTTGTCAATAGACACAACAAAAAAAGCTGTCAAATGATCCATTTCTAAACCCTTGGCCCTACGCCCTTTAAACTTGGATATGTTATTCTACGACCCCTATTTCTCAAAGGGTATCCGAGGGGAACGCGAAATTTCAAGGAAATCGCTGAAATCCTAGCCGTTTTCGAGATATCAGCCCCTAAAGTTTTTGGGGGATTATTTTTCCCTAGTTTGTCTATTTGAAGGAATGAAGGGCTGAAAAATAGCGTATCGGGTAGATTTAAAGCAGCTCTTTCGATTGGTCTGCACGAAATTGCTTAAAACTCTTTAGTTTTTGATATATTTACCCTTAACAGATCTTAGGGGATGACCTTTGATAACTCCATTATTAATACGGCTAGAAAAGTCGGATAAATTTTATTAGACTAATTTGGACTCGCTGATTACGAATTTGAGGTCAAATGAGACCCTTTATTATGTAAGTGCTCTTATTTCATTATATAAAGGGATAAACAAAAAGGGTAGGTAGGTATAAAAAGAATTTCAAAGATAAATTTAAATTATGATGTATTCTGTCCTTTTATTATATAATTTATAATACACATATAATTTACATTATTATATAATACTAAAAATACATAATAATATGTATCTCGAAAACGAAAAATCGGACAAGAAAATGTGTCAAATATAAGTTGTTTAGAATTTAATTTGTAACAAAAAATCCTAATAAAACTTTCCCCTAAAGTCTATAGTTTTCCCATTATTTCCTATAACCCACTTTAGACTTAAATAACTCCCCTAATATCAACCCTTATGGGGTCAAATTCCGCTATTCATTAGACCTTTGTCCCTAGTAAACGTATACCAAATTTGAAGCAAATCGGAGTCAAAAAGTTTTTTTTGCCAAAAAAACACCAAGGCTTTAGTCCATGGTTTTTAGTTTCGAATGGGGAAAAAAAAATTGAGTTAGACATGGCATCCCCTTAATTCGACGCCGAGGATTACGAATCCGGCGTCCGAATTGTGATGTAACGGTTAGATCTTACGTAATTCGCGAATGATATGTAAAAACTTCAAAAAATCATAGCGCCCTTATAGAGACAGCTTTTACAACCAAAATTTGGTTATATACATAATTAAATACGTAGATTTTAAATATGGATGTTTCAGTAGTGTACATCTACCCATTTTTGGGTATTAAAAATTGACCCAAAAATGGGTGGACATATGTACTTGAAAATGCAATTTTTGAAATCTACGAGTCAAGATGCATACAATGGATTCAATATGAAAATTTAATTTCAATAAATACAGTAGTTATGATTTTGCTCTATGTTCCACACCCAAATTAAGGTGAAGGCGCGTTGTTCAGACTATGGTGTTTGGATAGTACAGGTCGAGGAGAGTATGTTCCCAAAATTTGGTGACAAAAGGGCAATAAACACAGGATCTAGAAATTTTTAAAAATAACGATATTTTTGTCAATAGCACAACAAAAAAAGCTGTCAAATTTGCCACTTCTAAACCCTTGGCCCTACGCCCTTGAGACTTGAGTATGTTGTTCTACGACCCCTATTTCTCAAAGGGTATCCGAGGGGAACGCGAAATTTCAAGGAAATCGCTGAAATCCTAGCCGTTTTTGAGATATCAGCCCTTAAAGTTTTTGGGGGGTTATTTTACCCTAATTCGTCTATTTGAAGGAATCAAGGGCTGGAAAATAGCGCATCGGGTAGATTTAAAGCCGCTCTTTTGATTGGCATGCGCAGAATTGCTTAAAACTCTATAGTTTTTGATATATTTACCCTTTTCTGAGTTTAGGGGATGACCTTTGATAACTCCATTATTAATAGGGCTAGAAAAGTCGAATAAAATTTATTAGACTAATTTGGACTCGCTGATTACGAATTTGAGGTCAAATATTACCTAAGGTCCTTTGTTACGTAATTGTCCTTCAAAAAAATGTTGTGCTAGTTATTTTATTATTTAAAGGGTTAAACAAAAAGGATATAATAGGAATTTAAAAGATAAACTTAAATTTTAATATATTCTGTCCTTTTATTATATAATTTATAATACACACATAATAAACATTATTATAACACTATAAATACATTATATAATACATTTTATTTGTAGTTTCTTATAGATATATGTTTAGAATTTAATTTGTAACAAAAAATCCAAATAAAATTTTCCTCTAAAGTCCATAGTTTTCCCATTATTTCCAATAACCCAATTTGGACTTGAATAACTCCCCTAATATCAACCCCTATGAGGTCAGATTTGGCTATTCGTTAGACCTTTGTCCCTAGTATACGTATACCAAATTTGAAGCAAATCGGAGTCAAAAAGTTTTTTTTGGCAAAAAAACCCCAAGGCTTTAGTCCATGGTTTTTAGTTTCGATTGGGGAAAAAAAATTTGAGTTAGACATGGCATCCCCTTAATTCGACCCCGAGGATTACGAATCCGGCGTCCGAATTGTGATGTAACGGTTAGATCTTACGTAATTCGCGAATGATATGTAAAAACTTCAAAAATTCATAGCGCCCTTATAGAGACAGCTTTTACAACCAAAATTTGGTTATATACATAGTTAAATACGTAGATTTTAAATATGTATGTTTCAGATTTTTATCTCTACCCGTTTTTGGGTATTAAAAATTGACCCAAAAATGGGTGGACATACGAACTCGAAGATGCAATTTTTGGAATCTATGGCTCAAGATACATATAATAGACTTAATATGAAAATTTAACTTTAATAAATACAGTAGTTATGATTTTTTTTCTATGTTCCACACCCAAATTAAGGTGAAGGCGCGTTGTTCAGATTATGGTTTGTGGGTAGTACAGGTCGAGGACAGTATGTTCTCAAAATTTGGTGACAAAAGGGCAATAAACACGGGCTCTACAAATTTTTAAAAATGACGATTTTTAGCAATATTTTTTGTCAATAGACACAACAAAAAAAGCTGTCAAATGATCCATTTCTAAACCCTTGGCCCTACGCCCTTGAGACTTGGATATGTTGTTCTACGACTCCTATTTCTCAAAGGGTATCCGAGGGGAACGCGAAATTTCAAGGAAATCGCTGAAATCCTAGCCGTTTTCGAGATATCAGCCCCTAAAGTTTTTGGGGGATTATTTTTCCCTAGTTTGTCTATTTGAAGGAATGAAGGGCTGAAAAATAGCGTATCGGGTAGATTTAAAGCAGCTCTTTCGATTGGCATGCGCAGAATTGCTTAAAACTCTATAGTTTTTGATATATTTACCCTTTTCTGATTTTAGGGGATGACCTTTGATAACTCCATTATTAATACGGCTAGAAAAGTCGGATAAATTTTATTAGACTAATTTGGACTCGCTGATTACGAATTTGAGGTCAAATGAGACCCTTTATTATGTAAGTGCTCTTATTTCATTATATAAAGGGATAAACAAAAAGGGTAGGTAGGTATAATAAGAATTTAAAAGATAAATTTAAATTATGATGTATTCTGTCCTTTTATTATATAATTTATAATACACATATAATTTACATTATTATATAATACTAAAAATACATAATAATATGTATCTCGAAAACGAAAAATCGGACAAGAAAATGTGTCAAATATAAGTTGTTTAGAATTTAATTTGTAACAAAAAATCCTAATAAAACTTTCCCCTAAAGTCTATAGTTTTCCCATTATTTCCTATAACCCACTTTAGACTTAAATAACTCCCCTAATATCAACCCTTATGGGGTCAAATTCCGCTATTCATTAGACCTTTGTTCCTAGTTTACGTATACCAAATTTGAAGCAAATCGGAGTCAAAAAGTTTTTTTTGCCAAAAAAACCCCAAGGTTTTAGTCCATGGTTTTTAGTTTCGAATGGGGAAAAAAATTTGAGTTAGACATGGCATCCCCTTAATTCGACCCCGAGGATTACGAATCCGGCGTTCGAATTGTGATGTAACGGTTAGATCTTACGTAATTCGCGAATGATATGTAAAAACTTCAAAAATTCATAGCGCCCTTATAGAGACAGCTTTTACAACCAAAATTTGGTTACATACATAATTAAATACGTAGATTTTAAATATGGATGTTTCAGTAGTGTATCTCCACCCATTTTTGGGTATTAAAAATTGACCCAAAAATGGGTGGACATACGAACTCGAAAATGCAATTTTTGGAATCTACGGCTCAAGATACATATAATAGACTTAATATGAACATTTAACTTTAATAAATACAGTAGTTATGATTTTTTTAAATTTTCCACACCCAAATTAACGTGAAGGCGCGTTGTTCAGATTATGGTTTTTGGATAGTACAAATTGAGAAGAGTATGTACCCAAAATTTGGTGACAAAAGGGCAATAAACACGGGCTCTAGAAATTTTTAAAAATGACAGATCTTTAACGATATTTTTGTTATTCGCCCAACAAAAAAAGCTGTCAAATTTGCTATTTCTAAACCCTTGACCCTACACCCTTGAGACTCACATATGTTATTCTACGACCCCTGTTTCTCAAAGGGTATCCGAGGGGAACGCGAAATTTCAAGGAAATCGCTGAAATCCTAGCCGTTTCCGAGATATCAGCCCCTAAAGTTTTTGGGGGGTTATTTTCCCTAATTTGTTTGATTAAAGGAATTAAGGGCTGGAAAATAGCATATCGGGTAGATTTAAAGCCGCTCTTTCAATTGGCCTGCACAGAATTGCTTAAATCTCTTTAGTTTTTGATATATTTACCCTTTTCTGATTTTAGGGGATGACCTTTGATAACTCCATTATTAATAGGGCTAGAAAACTGGAATAAATTTTATTAGACTAATTTGGACTCGCTGATTACGAATTTGTGGTCAAATTTTACCTAAGGCCCTTTGTTACGTAAGTACCCTTCAAAAAAAGGTTGTGCTCGTTTTTTTTATTATTTTAAAGGGTTAAATAAAAAGGATATAATAGGTATTTAAAAACTAAACTTAAATTTTGATATATTTTGTCCTTTTATTATATAATTTATAATACACACATAATAAACATTATTATAAGACTATAAATACATTATATAATACATTTTATTTATAGTCTCTATCCTGGGATGTCCTTAAGTGGTCCTTGGCCATTTGTTGAACCTGTAATCATAAAGAAAAACATTATTAAACACAGTTCATTGACATTACAATAATATTATAATTGACCAACATTAATAAGAATAATTATCTCGAAAAAGAAAAGTCGGAAAAGAAAATGTTTCAAATATAAGTCGTTTAGAATTTAATTTGCAACAAAAAATCCTAATAAAATTTTCCTCTATATCCCATAGTTTTCCCAATATTTCCTATAACCCACCTTAGACTTGAATAACTCCCCTAATATCAACCCCTATGGGGTCAGGGTTGGCTATTCATTAGACCTTTGTTCCTAGTTTACATATACCAAATTTGAAGCAAATCGGAGTCAAAAAGTTTTTTTTGCCAAAAAAACCCCAAGGCTTTAGTCCATGGTTTTAAGTTTCGATTGGGGAAAAAAAAATTGAGTTAGACATGGCATCCCCTTAATTCGACCCCAAGGATTACGAATCCGGCGACTAAATTGTGATGTAACGGTTAGATCTTACGTAATTCGCGAATGATATGTAAAAACTTCAAAAAATCATAGCGCCCTTATAGAGACAGCTTTTACAACCAAAATTTGGTTATATAAATAGTTACATACGTAGATTTTAAATATGTATGTTTCAGATTTTTATCTCTACCCGTTTTTGGGTATTAAAAATTGACCCAAAAATGGGTGGACATACGAACTCGAAAAAGCAATTTTTGGAATCTACGGCTCAAGATACATATAATAGACTTAATATGAAAATTTAATTTCAATAAATACAGTAGTTATGATTTTTTTTCTATGTTCCACACCCAAATTAAGGTGAAGGCGCGTTGTTCAGATTATGGTTTTTGGATAGTACAGGTCGAGGACAGTATGTTTCCAAAATTTGGTGACAAAAGGGTAATAAACACGGGCTCTACAAATTTTTAAAAATGACGATTTTTAGCAATATTTTTTGTCAATAGCGCAAGAAAAAAAGCTGTCAAATGGGCTTTTTCTAAACCTTTGGCCCTACGTCCTTGAAACTTAAATATGTTGTTCTACGTCCCCTATTTCTCAAAAGGTATCCTTGGGGAACGCAAAATTTCAAGGAAATCGCTGAAATCCTAGCCGTTTCCGAGATATCAGCCCCTAAAGTTTTTAGAGGGTTATTTTACTCTAATTTGTCTGTTTAAAGGAATCAAGGCCTGGAAAATAACGTACCGGATAGATTTAAAGCCGCTCTTTATATTGACATGCACGGAATTGCTTAAAACTCTTTAATTTTTGATATATTTACCCTTTTCATATTTTAGGGGGTTACCTTTGATAATTCCATTATTAATAGGGCTAGAATAGTCGGATAAATTTTATTAGACTAATTTAGACATACTGCATGATTACGAATTTGAAGTCAAATTTTACCTAAAGCACTTTGTTACGTAAGTGTTGGTTATTTCATTATTTAAAGGGATAAACAAAAAGGATATAATAGATACTTAAAAGATAAACATAAATTTTGATATATTCTGTCCTTTTATTATATAATTTATAATATACAATAATAAACATTATTATATAAATACAAACACATTATACAATACATTTTATTTATATTTTCTATAAATATATCCTGGGATGTCCTTAGATGGTCCTTTGTTGAACCTCTAATCATAAAGAAAAAGATTATTTATTTTGCAACCAAAATTTGGTTATATACATAGTTAAATATGAAGATTTCAAAAATAAAAGTTTCAGTTTTTTATCTCCACCCACTTTTGGGTATTAAAAATTGACCCAAATAATGGGTAGACATACGAACTTGAAAATGCAATTTTCGGAAGTTTCTGAATAGATTGCTATCTGTACTACATATGAGTCGTTGAGTATTCTATGGCAGTATTTAAATCCCATATCTAATAAATGTAAGTACCAAAGGCATTGAAAATTATGTATGTTCGTACGTATGTACACAAATGAAATTATTTTGATTGATTGTAGACTCAAAGTTGAAACGTTTATCAACAGGTGCTGCCCCCTGGTGGCCATATTAAAAACTACATAGGTGTAAACACAAAAAAAACAATTTTTAAATATAAAAATATATTTGTATTATTGTATTAAATTACAAGACTTTTTCTTATAAAAATCAAAGTTTATTGACATTACAAAAGACTGTTCGACATTATAATAAATTGTTATTAGATTTGTTTGACAAATTTAGTAACAATTATGAACAGAATTAGAACACAAAAGAAACGTAAAAGACATTTGTGTTTAAAAATTCTGTTCATAATTATTTCTCATTAAGTTTGTTAACAAATTTGGTTACAATTTTGAACGTGTCAAACAGGCTTTAATTGCAAAATTAAAATGTTTGTTATCAAGTAAAATTATCATTATTTTGATTGTAAATATTATAAACTATTTTGCATCTTAATTTTGTAATAAAGTAACCTATTACAAAATAAAAACGCAAAATAAATCATATTTACAATCAAAATAATGATAATTTTACTTGTAACAAACATTTCAATTTTACAACTAGTTTGTTCGACACGTTAAAAAATTGTCACCAAATTTGTTTACAAACTTAGTGAGAAATAATTATGAACAGAATTTTTAAACACAAATGTCTGTTGCGTTTCATTTGTGTTATAATTCTGTTCACAATTGTTACTAAATTTGTCAACATATCTAATAACAATTAATAACAGTGTAACATGATATAGTTATAAAACTAAAACGTTTGTTATCAAATAAAATTATCATTATTAAAGGTGGTATTATTTGTTGTTAATTATTTTGTATCTTTATTCTGTGACTGAATAAAGATGCAACAGAATTAAACACAAATAATAAAACCACAATTTTATTTGGTAACAAACATTTCAGTTTTATAACTGATACGAAACTCTACATTTATATTATTTATGTTTTAGAGTAAAATAATACTATATTAAGTAGAGTTTCGTTTACAATACTAATTTAACAAATTAAATCTTGGGGGTCCCTAAATAAGATTCCTTGTTCCCATTGTTAAAGGTACAAAGATTTCATATTCAGTTTAAGACCATTTCCGAAACTTTATATTAATATTATATATTTTGTTACCACCCAAACCACCCACTTACCAAAATATATAATATTTATTAATACAAAGCTTCGTTTACAATACTTAAAATCTAACTTTGCCCTGACCACGCTTTTAAATATATTACATCAGAAATTTAGGCGAACGCCAGTAATTTCTCAAAGCAACACTTTGTCCTGAATACGTCTGAATCCACCCAGTGCAATTACACCATCCCTAATTCCCATCCTGAATTTAAAGAACAACACGTGTTGTCTGCAAATCTAAGTGACTCTAATATAAAAAACGGTGGAATCTGTGCCGATGATTCCCGCCCATTCGGGTTGGTTTCGCCTATACACGAGCAGGAGTCAGAGATTTCACGCCTAGCCGAGGCGCCGTGGTATATACCTACCACCTAGGTAATAGGTATATGGTTCTCACGACGTCGACTTAAAGCCTACGTCCCCAAACGAACTCCGCATTCCCGACAACACCGGCATAGGCACATGGGTTCCGTCTGCCACGTACGAGGACGTGGGGGGGTGCCCATGGAGGCCTATGGTTGTGCACCGTGTTCCAACGTTGGCCCCAATGCAAAGGACATGCTAATTCATAAACAATATCTAATAACCCACAGTATAACTGCAAAAGATGAATTCAGACGCAACAGAAACGAAGTATTCACTTGTATTGAAGTCACTAACGTTCTATCCTAAATATCTGTAGTAATTACAATTTTTACTAAAACTACCTACTTTAAAACTAATGGGACATTGGATTTAAATTAAAATAATATATTGTTTTATTGTTGTACAAACATTTTAAACAAATGAAGAAGATTAGCCATGGTCTGCGTCTCCAATCGGCACTGCAATCTTGACGATAGTGGCGGTGGGGAGATCTTTTTAACCTGAAAACTATCTTAAAACTAAAAACGAAACCCTTTTTTAAATAAATAGTATATATAAGGGAAACACCGCCCTCAAATACCAAACCCACGTTCCCTTATATATACCGTTTATTAAATACAGTTCCGTGTACAATAATACTTATAATCTATAAATTATTGTAGTTCCCCCCCCCCCCCCAAATTAAGTTAGTGAAGTGCGCAAAATAACCTATCTTACGTTAAGATATATTTCAATGAAAAACAAGTCTAAAAAAGCCTATTTTACGTTAATATCGATTTCAAAGAGAAGCAAATCTAAAATTGTGAAGTTAACGTTAATTTTTCTCTCTCTCTCGAAAAGCAAAAACAACCCCACCTACTTATATCTAAGCTATCTTATGTCTACGCGAACTATCTTATATCTAGATTAAACTAAGCTAAAGGCGAAGTGTGTGTGAGAGAGAGAGAGAGAGTACGAGCTAAGCAAATGGTGAGAACGCCGTGGCGTCGAACGCCGTTGTTGGTTCTCACGGAAGTTTACGAGGGGGTTAAGCCGACCCCACGCGATGCAAGCATTTACGGCCTAATACACGAACTAGGTAGAGAGTACGGTAGCAGTTACATGTAACTACCTAGGGTACACGCCGCCTACCTAGCTACTCCCGGAGACATTCGCCCGCGCCTCTCGCGGATACCCTACACCGAACGCGGTTATTAACCCGTGTGCTCAACAAAGTTAAATCAAACAAAAACTTTACCTTGTCTTTAATTATTCGTTGCCATTACCATTAAATGATGATTACATTACGTTGCCTCCGGATGAGGAGAGCACATAAGGCCATAAGAGAGCTTTCTGTGTCAACTATGGATTAATGTCCCTAGAAACATTCACACAAGTGTGAAGCGATCCACCATAACAACAGGATTCACATGACGGTGCGTTGTACATATCAGTCCACTCAATTATGGCTATCGCGCACGAAACCTACCTACCCAGCCCCTCTGACCGTGTGAAGTTAATTGAATAAGGAACCCGAACACCCACATCAAAGTTTCGATCTGTTACCTCCTTCCTGACTTACTCATCCATCCACCTGCAAGCATGCCCCGATACGTCCGTATTTTCTTTTCCCAAGCACTCTCCCTAGCTACCGACTGGGTAAGCCGCGTGTACGGTTACCGCTGCAACCGTAGACGCACGATTTTAGGATGATCGTCACGGAATGCACTTCAAATTAATCAATTTATTTTTAATTTTTAAAGAAAACGCGTGTTTGCTCGACGGCGCGATGAGCCAAAGTTTAATTAAAACCTGAAAATACATTTCCAAGAACTTAAAACTATAGTATTCCTCACGTACGAATGGCATTGCACAAGTTCAATTCGCTTTATAATCTGTGCTGACATCTAATAAGAAACTATCTTTTCCCGTATCAAGAAACGCACATGAATTGATAAATCAATACTAAACACAAAAATGTTAAAACACCCGTCAATGTATACGAACTATGTTGGCAGTTTCAAATTATTTCCTAAACAGAGTTACGACATATGTTGCCTCATGAACAGATTTTATAACTTGTGTGCCAAAAAAACTGCAATTATGTGTCTTTAACAAGTATATACTTCATTGCGCGCAATGCATTCTTACGTAAATAATACTAAAACTTATAAAACTACTATTATTTTAATCTTCTAGATGTCCGATTCCTGAAAGACAGATACTAATCATTTGTTTCCAGATATTGATTTTATTGATAAATAGTCGACATTTCAATTTCAAATTGTTTGGATGTTATAAGGACATTTATGAAAGTTATATTTAATGTACTATAGTACTCAAAACTGAATTTGAGTTCAAGATAATATTTAGGCATAGCCATATTCCTTTAACTATAAGTTCTCATGGTTGATCATGAAAACAAGATATATTTTATAAACTGTTACAGTTGTGAGAAAAATAAAGTTTCCTACCAGTTCATCCATCGATGGCCGCCTACGTCGAAGGTCTGTAGTGTTGAAATCCAAAGCTCGTAAGCTGTATTTAAATTCTCCAAGTTTTTGACTCATCAGACCAACCAAAGGTCCACCTGTTAAATATTAATTGTTAGTGGTATTCTTTAAACCATTTCAAAAACTATTGGATCAAATTTCGTATAGCAAACGTATATTCATTACGGAAGACACTTGAGAAAAGTATCGCTTTTTATCTCTCGCTAAGAGAAATATTGGATTCATGTTAAAAATCGCATATCGCTTTGATAATAATTGGATAACCAGAAGTAATAGTTTCAAACAAAAAAATTTTTAAATATTTACACATACAAAAAACATAAAGTTCTCCATCTAATACAAAATTTTATTATATCTTCTATAGATTTAGACATAAAGAAAATATAATCTGTTGCAATAAATCGCACAGTCCAGAAAGAAAACCTGTTGTCAAATTCAAATGTTTGTAATTGACAGATAAATGTCAGTGCTAAAAAACAACAGTTTTATTGACATTACTGAAAGCTTTTTCTGGGAAGTACTTTTAATATTTCTTATTGAGTTATTAATTAAATATTTAAAATCGTAGATAGGTATGTATATTAATAGTAATAGTACCTATATCTTTAAGAAATACTGCCAATCCCGTTGATGAATTGGAACATCTTGAACATTTTTGAAGAGTAGGACAAGATTCCTTAAAGAATGAAAGAATAGATATAATTATTTATGTGTATAAATGTTAAATTCTATACTTATGTAACAAAATGAAAATTGCGAGAGGTATTGTGCTGGATACAACATATTTTTTAAATTGATTTATGTAATGAATCCACGTGTACAATGCGATATTTGATCCAGCAGGTTTCAAGTGTATTTGATATTTGCTTTAATTTGATATTTTCGAAAGTACATTTGATAGAAAATAATGCAAAGAAGGTAACCCAGTTACTATAATGTTAATACCGTGAGTATTTTTTAACGTGAAACATTGGGTTTGTATATCCATGGTTACGACTTGATATTTGATTGACAGCAATGTATTTGCCCGTTCCATTTAAAGTGAAACATAGGGAACGAATCTGACAGAAGTATTATATTTAAATATTGTAAGAAATTCCGGACTCAGAAAACCACTCGAGAGCACTAAACATGTTTCGGGCACAAGATGCACACAGTATTTTTTCTATATCTAAATTTAATTTTTAGAAAACAGATATAATTATTGAAACAAAATTAACGTCTAATGACATCTTGTCAATATGACAGAAAACCGTTGAATTTTCCTATAAGTTATGATTTGACATTTGATTGACAGCAATGTATTTGTCTGTCTCATTTAAAATGACACATGGAGAATGAATTTGACGGAAATATTATATTTAAATATTGTAAGAAATTTAGCCGAGTCAGTAAACCACTCGGGCTCAAGGTGCACACTATATTTTTTCTACAACTAATTTTAATTTAGAATGCAGGTATACTTATTTAAACAAAATTAACCTCTATTGACGTCTTATCAAATGTCAGATTCGTTCCCTATGTTTCATTTTAAATGGAACGGGCAAATACATTGCTGTCAATCAAATGTCGAGTCGTAATCATGGATATGACAAATCGAATGTTTCACGTTAAAAAATACTCACGGTATACAGGGAATTTATTTTAACATGCAACATATGGTGAATCACTTCCATGGTTACTCACTATTGTCAAAAATGACAGCAATGTAATATTTGTCCATTTTAAAATGCTACATACAAAATTTGTAGTTTTGTATTATCAAAATTAATTTCCAATAAATTAGCTTACATACGATTAACAAAGAATCAAAACATGAATGTTGCACATCTTAACAAACTTTAGCTTACAAAAATTCATAACTTTCATGTAATAAATGTTAAAAAAAATACCCCCATTCACAATGAGGCAATATTCTAGTCGGTCGTAATAAGAATTGACACCAATTATGATGTGTTCTGGAGATATCTCCTGTGCTGCAATACTATTTAATTATTATAATGTTGCATTTTAAAATGAACAAATATTACATTGCTGTCATTTTTTGATAATAGTAAAGTAACCATGGAAGTGATGAACCATAAAGTTGCATTTTAAAATAAATTCTCTGTATTTAAAATGCTTTATTGTCTGTCATTTGTGCCGTGAAAAATAATAAAAATGGCTGAAAATGTCTAATAAATATTATGGTGTGTTATTTTCGTTCTTGATGTTATTTTTAAATGTATTTTTTGTTGCAGAGAGAGTTAAAATTTTGTGAGAGTAATTTAAATTTTTTTAATTCCCTTGTGAATATAATGTTACTTGTAATTGTTGCTATGGAGTTAATAATGACAGTTTAAAACGTCAAAATTGAATAAAATTATTTATGCACATTCGAATGTAAAAAAATTGCATAACATAAAAATGATTTTATAATAAGTAGTATTTGATGCCCTATAATGTTATATGAAACAAAAAAGTGACATTCTAAAATTAAATTCAACGATTTAATTTTTAAAAACAGCTTTATCCATAGGCAGTATATTATTATTAACAAATAAAAATAAAGAATAGTTTAAAAAATAATGGCAAAATACTCTATTAATATATCGATTTGCGTTATTGTTATACATTTAAATAAAAATTATGTTGAAAATAAAGATTTTACATAAAAACTCAATAGTTATTTAATAGTTATTAAGTTAACTGAAACGCGACGGGGCTCGTAACATGCAGAAAAACTAAATAAATATCGTTAAAATAGGACTTATATTATATGATGTCCTCGATGTTATCAACAAAGAAAAATAAATTTATTTAGTATGACTTACATTCGACGATCTCTGCTACTCGGCATTCCTACTCGGCATCTCTACAAACATGAAATCAGCTACTCGGCATCTTTGCAAACTAGTGCTGTATTTTTCAGGAACCCAGTTATCTCAATTTTTTCTGTAATAAAAAAACGTGCATAAGTATTATCAAGAAAGAAAAATAAAGTTATTTAGAATGACTTACATTCGACGGCCTCTGTTACTCGGCATTCCTACTCGGCATCTTCGAAAACATGAACTCATCTACTCGGCATCTTTGCAAACTTGTACTGTATTATTCAGGAACTCAGTTATCTCAATTTTTTCTGTAATAAAAAAAAACATGCATAAGTATTTTCAATGAGCCTGTTTCACATGTTTAAAAAGAATTTTAAATGAAAGTTTATGCAATATTTTTCATAGTAGGTAATAATAAAAATAATAATTTATTGTTCTTTTCGTAAATAATTAAATTAAATAAAAATATTGGCGTCAGAAATAGTCATGAAATGCAACCCCCCACTCCTGTGACGTAGGAGTACATACATCACGTCATTTATAGTCAATAGGAAAACAGATAAGGTTACTTTGTTACTTATGGTATGGTGCTATTCTGTAACTTTGCTCTATACAGGGTGTCTCAATAAGCTTGCTCACTATTGGTAACTTTTTTATTTGAAGAGATACGACGTTGGTTAAATGAGCAAAATTGTGCCATTTTATATTAGAAAATTTGTCATGTAGACAAAATAAAAATTGTGTCAACGGTTCCCAAAATTTGGGACAGAATATATATTTTTTAAATGGAACTATATATTTTTTATTATCTTATTGGAAAGAGTATTTTTTTCTCTTTCCAATAAGGTAATGTTGTTTATGTACAATTTTTTTAAATAAATGAGTTATTTACGTTTAAAGATAAAAATTATCTTTTATTAGTTTAGGTCAAGTAAATTATGGAAACAATTTTCTTTTATAAAATTATTATTTTATTAATTTATTTTACAGTAATAACAAAACAAAGAAAATATTCAAATTGAAAGCCATTATTTCTTTCCCACATTTAAACTCTTTTGGAAAGAGAGCCGTCCGTTCTACGTAACTGGTGTCTAAATATAACTTTCCATATAGCACGATCATATCTAACTTTTCTTCATTTGTAAAGTTATTAAACATTATTAAACACAGAGAACTTTACGGGAGAAATTATTAAACGTCAAACAAACAAAGAATCAATTGTTTCCATGGCTTACTTGACTAAAAAACTAATAAAATAGTTTACAAAATTTAAATTTTTAACCGTAAATAACTCGTTTATTTAAAAAAATTGTACATAAACAACATTACCTTATTGGAAAGAGAAAAAATACTCTTTCCAATGAGATAATAAAAAAATATATGGTTCCATTTAAAAAATATATATATTGTCCCAAATTTTGAGAACCGCTGACACAAATTTTATTTTGTCTACATGACCAACTTTCTAATATAAAATGGCACAATTTTGCTCATTTAACCAACCTCGTACCTCTTCAAATAAAAAAGTTACCAATAGTGAGCAAGCTTATTGAGACACCCTGTATACTGATTCCTTAACGTCTTGTCAAAAATATGGTTATAAAATATTTGACAGTTTGACATGAATAACAACCAAAACAAGTCTATAGCCAGACTTGATACAGAGAGAGTTACAGAATAGGTAATTTTACTATTCTATAAGGTGTGATCTTATAGAGCTCTATAGCTTACAGAGCGTATAGAGTTACAGTGTTAACTCTAATAATATCTAAGTATATATCTAATTATATTATTGATTTAATGTTTATTGTCATATATTATTGTAATTGTAATTCTTGTTGCTGTTGTGATATAAATAAATAAAATAAATATACCATCACGGTGTATTGCTGAGTGGGCCAAACTGCTTTATATGCAGATATCGGTAATGATGATGACATATTTGTACCGTGCGGTCGTTTAAGATTCGATATAATTTTGGCTTCGGTCGGGATCGAACCCGATTCCCCAGATTCGCGACCCGACACTCAGGCGCTACGAGACCCCAGTTATTATTAATTATTAAGACATCATTTAATTCTTATTTTAAATATTCTATTAAGCTATGAACACCACTGTTGATTCTTCCCCTTGTCTTGACCTTTCTAATATTATATATTTTGTGACAAGTATAGCTACGTAAAATGATTCAATTTCATATCATAGAAAATGTTGTAAAATCGCTTTAATTAATTTTATATGTAAATCTAACACGAAACGAAAAAGGATTCCAAACACAAGTGAAGAACAGTATGAATTTTTTTTTTTTAATGAAATGGAAACTGACTATGTTTTCCAGAGTGGCACAACAAATTCTTTCATTTTCCATTTCAATATTTCGTAAATTTGACAATATTTTTTAATATAAATATTTTTGACGTTTCACTATTCTCTATAAATACTTTACAGTCAAGATTTTGGCGCTGTAAGGTTTATAGAAATTTCTGTAAGACTATAGCCCTTATAGTACTGTAACCTAGTTACAGAATATCTATTTTCTTACATACTATAACGTCGGTTGTTTATAGAGCTTATAGAACGTTACAGAATAACACTATTATATAAATAAAAGTAGGCGATAGTTGTCACATGTTAAACTGTATGTACTCTGACGTCACATTCTGTTTCAGATCACGTGACTTTTTAAAAATATTACACAAATTTCAATATTTAATTGTAAAATATCTAATGGATATTTCGTGATATTTTCAAATTTGAGGCTCTTTAAAGAACAATATCTTTCAAAATTTAGTACTTACATAGAAGTCATATAAAAATTCTTGCAACGCTCTAATTCTTATTAAAACAACCGTAGTCCATTTCTTTTTAAAGATAATCAAAGAAACCAGTCGAATTTTACTGATTAAATTTTAATACTCCGATTAAGCCAATCATCTGTCATGAAACAAAATATTGTATTTAACAATAATGCTAGTAGTATATTGAATTCATTGTCGGATTCATATTGTAATCAATATTCTCGAGCTAAAATGAAAATATTAAGTTGTATATGTATGCTAGAAATATACTTCATTTCACGTAAGAAAATAGCGTTGGTTTATATAGGCTGTAAATTCTGCTCTTTGATTGGTCAGAATGCTAACCTAGTTCACAAAAACGAGAAAATTACCACTTGTCAGCTTGTCAGGCCTTGTACATTTTACATATAAAAATATTTAAAGTTTGGTTTCATGAATTTAAATTATTTATTTAATGCTTGTAAAAACAGTTGGCTCTCAAGCGCCATCTGCTATTTTCTTACGTGAAATGAAGTATGTATCCGTTTGGTAGGATAATTATTTAACGTCCGACTGGTATGTTATTATTATCATAACAACCCTGCTTTCAGGGCTGTTATATACCAAATAACACCCTAGGCTGTTATAAAATTTTTTTCACTCATTTTACACCTAATGCAGCGTTATTAACAGATAGAAATAACGAAATAAACAAATCGGTATTGTAAACAAATAAGAATATCACGTTTCCTAGTTACAGCATTTAAGCAACTAGATTAATCTCTCTAATAGAAATCACAATGACAAGACAAAAATCGATAAACATCTTTATTAAAATAATATATCGGTCGGACGTTAAACGTTGAACGGTTGTTAAACGGACAATAACCCCTTCGGTCAACGTACACACCTCGGGCCAGAAGGCCTCGGAAAGTACACTGTTGACCTCAGGCGTTATTGTCCTTATAACACCCTTGATATGTTAATTAATATTACTTATAACTAGAGCTCCAATGCAAACAATTAAAAATAATATTGTTTATTTCTATCATGTTACTGTGTAAGTTGTATTGTGATTTTTTCTTTACAAATAAGATCATTTTAATGAAAATTTACTATTATTTACTGGCAGGCACAAAAGCCCTTTTATTAGAAATTTAACAGACTACAATTTCAACACACCATATTGTATCGACTTCACATTTAACAGATAACATATCTGAAGTTGATTACTGCGATTCTCACTGTTCTCAGTCAGTATCGTCAGTACCATAGACAAGGAAAGATATATACTAGACCGAGTTTACAATGTTAGGAGTTTGTGCCATATAGAATCGATGGGCGCCATAACGAGACGCTAATAGGAAGGCGGGAAATTTAAAAATAGAAAAAATAACTAACAAAATATAAACATATGTATACCGTAAAGGCTGAAAACAATCAAATTCAATAATAAAATATATTTGTACATGAAACAAATAGCAAAAAAAGCTTTGTAAACAAATACTAACCAAAGAAATAAACTTTAAAGACTCTCACTAAGAGAAATGACAGATTGCTGGGCTGCCAACATTAATAAATAAAATTCACTACAACTGAAGAAAATATTTAATATAATTATTGTAAAAATAATGTAAATTAATTATTGTTCGTACTTTTTATTGGGCGACTTAGCTTTATTATTTTGAAATAAAGAAATGATGTAAAATACGTATTTTAAGTTACTGCATAGTTACTTCTTTTTCATTATGTTGTAGAATTTACACTAGAATTAGCGTCTCGATATTATTCAATTCGGCACAAAGCTGGACATTGCCGCCATGATGGAAGCTCGGTCTAGTATATATCTTTCTTTGTCTATGGTCAGTACACAGACCATCTACACTATCAGTATTACGATTACCAACATGAATGTACAAAAAAACTAAATTAGGTAAGACAACTTATACCATACGTGTATTGGTAGTGGTAGCTTTGTAATGTTTAAAGTAAATAAAATACGAAAATCGTTTACTTTATACATACACCGGAATATAAAAAAATATATATTTACATTGCTTACCTTAGTAAATACGTCCACATGCAACAAAATCTCACGAACACAAATTGAACGGCCGGTAATTAACTTAGACAGACACGTAACAACCGACATTAATTAAATAGCCGGTAGCAGAAAATAAAAATAAAATAATTGGACGATATATAAAATTTGGATTATTATAATAACATGAAAATATATATTTTTGATCTCAAAATTACTTTTAGTAATAATAACAAACATATATAAATATATTTCACTGTTTTTTTCAATGTTACGAGACATGCATTTTACATCAAACCAAAACAAATTTATTTACCTTCATGCACAATTTATACATCAAAATATCCACTGGACTTTATTAAAACTATTTATATATAAATTAACAATGTACTTGGTATATTTATCCATAAATTTCACTAATTGTTCACTAAAATCACGAACAAGATCTCTCCTCCATTATTGCTTGTTAATAACAAGTGAATTAGTGGCTGTGTTGCGTATAGCTGCGGAGTACTACGCCATACAATATAGTTCCAATAAGAAACAATACGTTCAAATTAAAATAAATGATTGAAGCATTTTATGGACAAATCTAACAATAAATCTAAATATTTCATATATATTTAAATGTTTTGGTTTGGAAATTATATGGAGAGAGATTTAAAGGATTGAAAAGGATATATAATTAATTATATTTATTGTATTTACAATAAAGAATGGATATCCCTTTATGTACAGAATATCTCTTAAATATATTAAAGAAGGATTGAAGAAGAAAAGCTTTGATTTCTTTAGCTAACATTTTTGACAATATCTCGTGTCAAATTGACATTTAATTAAATACTTTCAAATTGACATACGTTTTTTTGTTCAAAGCCTACTCCAAGTTAGGATTTTTTGAATACTGTTATAATGTTGAAAATCTTCATTTTAAATGAATATTAAAGATTTATTTAATTAAATATTGAAAGAAGCTTTCAGAACTCTTATTTAGTAATAAAACAATATTTGGGTTTAAGTTTTGTAATATTATTAATACGTTAGTGTGATTTTATGTATTTTTACTATAATAAAAAAAAATCTGATGTGGTCAGCATATTACCGTTCGTCAATTCGATGTATTTTGTACAAATCCCACACCAAAAATTCATTGGAAAAATGTTATATATCCAGTAAGATTATAACACGCACATATATTATTTTCTACAAATTTCATACCGAAAGTATAAAATTTTGCAATTTTCGAATATTTTAAATTACTAATAGGTATAAGTATATTTTTTTCGTATTTTATTTACATATATAATTACGTCATTCCATTATCTGTGTGTTGTGTAAGTTTACCTTGCATATATCAGCCGGACTTTTAGTTTTATTGCTCCATTGTCATTCAAATTTGCTTAAAAAACATCACAAAGAAAATAAAACAATTAAATACACTACAAATGACAAAACAAATGTCACACCCTAAACAAACAATCTGATGTGTTTTGCCATGTTGAAAAACAATCTCAAGGTGGTAGAATTGGTTGAAATAAAAAAGCGAGACGAAAATTAAAAAGCGTTAATTTATATACAGGTGTTAATTAAAAAAGCAAGTCTTTGGAATAATTGTCTTAAAGTAAAAAGACCATCAAACAATGAAAAAAAAAGGAACGTATTATATGCATCGCTTCCTTATGTAAAAAACGTAACGGACAAGATCGGTAAAATTCTTCGTAAGAAGAACATGAAGATTTCGTTTTCACCATATGTTAAACTTCGTCATATGTTGAAACAAGTGAAAGACGTCATCCCTCTTCAATCATCAGGGATTTACAGAATTCCATGTGTCTGCGGGAGAGTTTACATCGGCCAGACTGGTAGAACTGTCTCGATCAGATTGAACCAGCCTGAGAAATCGTCCGTTGCAGAACATGCCTTGGAAGAATTCCACCAAATTAAATTTGAAGATAAGAAAATTATTGCAAGACCTACTCGACTTAACAACAGATTAATTAGAGAAGCCATTGAGATTTATAAAACAAGAAATATCAATCTCAATCATTGTGACGGATTAGAACTTAGTCGCGCATGGCTTCCAATATTAAATATGTTGTAATTTGTAATATGTATACAATTTTTCTAGACTTTTTCTAACATCTGTTAATAAAGAGTACGGCTGCGGTATTTCGCTACCGATAAAGCGTCTCTGAGTTATATAGATCACTTCTCTGCCAGTTTTTGGGACGGTTTTTCCTCTGGCAAAAGGAGAGTTTTTTCCTGAGAAGATGCATGTTCGCCGTCCAAGTTTTTGCCGGGCATGCATATATTGTCTAAAAAATTGTATACATAAAAAAGGTAACATTTACGAACTTTTCTAGTTACCTTGGTTACTTGTTGTTTTTGTTATTTCACATATTTATGTCAATTTTTGCCCCTGAAGAAGGCACCAGTTTTCTTCAAAAAATACCATTAAATGCCTTTTTACCTCCCGCTACCCTTGGTAAGGGAGGTATAGGGATCGTGCTAAAAATCACATATCGAGATTTTAGTAAATGACCACATATTAAGGTCCCTAGAATCCAATTTTAACATTTTCACGATGATGTCTGTATGTGTAGGGATTTTGTCTTCGCTCTAACTTAAATACTATCATTCACAAAATTCTGAAACCTTGTATTTAAACCCTTTTCTAATATGAAAAGAAACCATTAGATTTTGGTGTAAAAAAGGTAACCGAAAATGGCACTTTACCTGAAGCTCATAATGGTTTTTCTTCAAAAAATACAATTAAATGTCATTTTTTCTCATATAATGTTATTATGAAAATTAAAGATTATTGAATTTTCTACAGGAATACATTAATACTTTTTCTATATATTTTACAGAAAAATTTGAAAATCATTTTTCTTTTTTTTAATCCCGAAGCCTAAGATAAACACAATTCCTTTGTTACACAGTTCATATTTCAAGTGTAACAGAAAACCGTAATAAAACTGTCCTCTAAAGTCCACAGTTTTCCAATTATTTCCTATAACCCACTTTAGACTTAAATAACTCCCCTAATAACAACCCCTAGGGCAACCCTAGGGGCTCACATCGAAATATTTTAATGTCAATCATGCTTAGGCGGACTATATTTTCGTAGTGGTAAGTTTTTTCCTCAGGTTGGCAGTCTTGTCACATGCAGCAATTTCGTATTTGATGGACTTTGTGCAAATTATTTTAGGTTATGTTTTTGTAAACCGGTCAAAACTTTAAAAACAAAAATGAGTTTTAAAAGAGTTTCTTTAAATTTAATTCATTATTTTCAAGATCACCGGCAATTGTCACGTATTTGTATAAAAGATTATATACATAATATCAACGATTTAAAAAAGTACATTTGTGATGTTTTTCATATTGAAAATAAGTTTTATTTAATGTGTAACAACTTTTACTTGCCTTCCACTGAAGATATAGAAATACTAGATGATAATGATTTAATTTAGTAAGTTTTATATGAATATGTGTTTAGTTTAGAATAATAGATGATGTTTTTAGTGTCATACCTTGTTTTAAAAAACAAACAAATGTGTTGGAAAATAAAGTAATATCTTATAAAAATAAAAGTAAAGACGAGACAAATTTTGAAGAAGTACAAGTTCGGAAGAAAAAGAAGTGTAAGGAAAATGTAAATGAATTGGAAAATGTTGAAATATGTGAAGAAAAGAAGGAAAAGAAAGAAAAATCCAAGAAAAAGCATAAAATAATGCCAGAAAATTCGGAATTTAAAAGTTATCATTTGAAAGATACAAATGTAGATGAAAATATCTGTAAAAACAAAAAAATTGTTAATAATAATTCATATATAAACAAAGAATTAGAAATGGAATTGTGTGATAATTTCGATCAAACTCAAAATTCAACAAAAACATATTTAGACGTTGATGAAACTATTATTAATGATGAAGTTTTCAATAAATCAGACAGACCTCGAAAAAAACGACGGTGTATCTCTCCTATGGAAACAGAAAACGTTACTCAAAACTTACCTACAGAAGATACATATTCTAGCTTTTCTTCTCAAGGAAACAAAATTGCCGTCCATTCCGTTGAAGTTTTAAATGAAGAACGACAACAAAAAATTACCGAAACGATCACTAAAAACCCGGAACGCGAAAGTTTTTCATTACACGAAGTCATCAACTTTGAAAACAGAAAAGTGTCTCCAGAAAAACAAAAGGAAAATATTGAAAATAAAAATGAAGATCCGTATAAATCCCTGAACGGACAAAGTAAAAGACAAATCGTGAAAACTATGTCAGGAATCGGAGCGACGCTTCAAAATCTTTACGAAACTAGCGATTCCAGTTTCCAATCTGAAGATAACTTCATCACGCAGCGCAGACGTCATCGAGTACGACATCGTAAGAAGAAGAATCAAGTCGAAGAAACATCTGTTGTTGAAAGTCCTGTGTTCAAACCTCCGAAAACTATCGCTAATCCAAAATTGCATATTAAGTTTAATGAAAATGAAAATCGATATGAAAATTATTTGCAAAATGGAGAAAAGGATCGTTTTGTTTGTTCAACACCTACGAAAATTAATAATAATGAAAATAAAGAAGATTTTAATGAAATTTCAAAGAATACAGAAATACAGAATTTAACTCTTGATGATATTGATAAAGACAAATGTGTAGAACTTTCTGGAATGCCCGAAGTTAATGATTTAATTACTTTTAAGGTGAGAACAAATATCTTATAATTATAATCCTCAAAGATGTTCTTTTGTTTTGCCAAAAATTCTCATAGGCTACTAGATAATGGCGGAAAACTGAATTTGGTCGATTTTTCATTTTGAAATTACTTTTAAATTATAAGTAGTCGAGAAAAATGTTTCAAATAAAAAAGTTATTTATATTTATTGCTTTTCCAGTGGCGTAACAAACATTTTTCAAATGGAAGCCATATTATTTGATTTTTTTTTTTTTACTCTAGAAAAATACTTATTTTTTTTTTTTCATAACTTTGTAGAGCATAAAATTCTGCATCTGAATCAATAAACAAAATTAAATTTGTGTAAGTCTTGTAACGATAAAAATAGGTCCATAAACCACAACAAAAAATAATAAATTGTATACTTTATCCTTAAATTATTAATCAATAAATAACGATTAAGATAAAAAAACATTTTTTTAATAATTACATTGCGAGATATTTGACTTATTTCCAGGGATATAGATGACGTCACACTATTGGTATCTTTCTCGCGCAGCCTACTACAGAAATTGGTGTGAGAAAGATAGCTATAAGTATGAAAATGTCGAAAATCGCCCCAAAAATAGCGATGGCCATGGAATTGAAACAAATAACCGTTTGAATTTTTTTGTTTAAATTTCATAGCTATCGCTATTTTTGGATTAATTTTCATGTATAATTTCGCAGAATTTTAAGCTCATATTTCAGTAATAACTTGCAAATTTATTTTTTAAATCGATACAATTCTTTCGTAAAGTTTTATTTATATTTCTTTACGCGCTATTTTATAAAAATACATGAGTGTTATTATTAAATTTATTTTATAAATGTATCTATTAATAAAATAAGAAAATTTGAAATAATGATACAATTTTTCCACTCCAGAAATTAAAAATGGGTGAAAATTACAATCCAGAAATATCTCAATTCATTTTGGCTGCTGTGCAAAACATTACAAATAGCCAGATACGCATGAAGATTTTGGGTGAGTTTTTGAATAAGAAAGAAAGTAAATTCTACACATTTTTAACTTCAATTCCAGAAATAGTAACTTCAATTTCATAAAAGGTGAATTTAATTTCAGAAAAAGTTAATTTAATTTCAGAGAAGGTAAATTGATATAATTTTATAGAAAATGAATTTACTTTTTCTTAAATTGAATTTACTTTTTCAGAAATTAAATTCATGTTTTGAGAAATTAAAGTTGGAAAGGTATAGTATTTTATAAATACGAGGTCTGTCCGAAATGTATCCGACCTTCCTTTATATTTCCCCGCTGCTGTTATTCTGCGTCATCGGGCTGGTGGCATCCTTCGAAGTAGTCCCCATTTGATTGAAGAATACGCTTCCAACGGCCTTTCCACTTTTGAAAGCAGTCCTGGAACTCGTTTTTTGGTATTGCCTTTAGAGCATTCGTCGTATTAGTTTCGACTGTTTCTTTGTCGTCGAATCGGTGTCCTTTGAGCGACATTTTTAATCTTGGGAACAGCCAAAAGTCGATGGGAGATTTTCATCATTATTGACCATTTCCAAATTGTCCTGAGCGATTTCAAGGCGAAGGTTTTTCTGCTCCACCGTTAGCAATTTTGAAATGAATTTCGCACACACAACACTAGTTTTCGGTATTCCCAGATCATATTCTAGTTCTCGCACAGTCAATCGACGATCTTCATTTATCACAAGTTGCACACGTTCGATATTATCCGGTGTTTTTGTCGTTGAAGGCCGCCCAGAACGTGGGTTACTATCAACAGATGTGCGGCCATCTTTGAACCGTTTATACCAGTCTTTTATTTGTGTTTTGCTCATACACTCGTCCCCAAATGCCGTCTTCATCATTTCGATGGTCTCCACACAACTCTTTTTCAGTTTTAAGCAAAATTTAATGCAAATTTGTTGTTCCGATCTTTCCGCCATTTTTTACAATAGCAAAATGCGACAGACCTCGTTTATAACACATTTTTTAAATTTTTTTATACATTAGCAGCCCGATTCTCAAAAAAGTTTAAGCTAATTCTCATTTTTTGATGAGTGAATTCGATTCTATTTCGGTAAAAATTTATTCTTCAAAATATTGTCAAAAACGGTTGATACTAAGAATAGATTAGAATATATTTTAATATATAAACTGTTAAAATTAGAGTAGAATTCGCTAATACAAAAATGAGGATTAGCTTAAACTCTTTCGAGAATCGAGCTGTATATGTTTTTAATACTTGTCAGGTTTGTATTTTGAGATTTCTTATCTAATTTTTGTGTTTCTAATTATCTGTGCTCAGATGGAATGAAGGAATTTAGAGACCCTATGGGAAGATTTTCCTGCATTACTGAAGAAGATGAAAATTTAGAAGAGACGAATGAAGTCGTTCTGGATCTAAATAGCCTCATAGAACCGAAATTGTATAAAATGTAGAATAAGTGAATATTCCATGTTCGTAAAAGTGTAATGCGAGTTATTTTTTATGCTAATGTATGTATTATATGTTTTTTTTTTTATAAGAATAAATGATTTCAGTTTTTGTTAAATCCTACAGTTATTATTATTATTTTTTAAATAAACCAAATAAGCTATAAATTTATTGAGCTCCGTTTATTTTTTATTTGCAAGCCAAATTTGTACTTATGACATTGCGCAATAAAAAATGTATGATTCTTGACAACGAACGTAATAGGGGATTCTACTTATATCAAGTTTTTATATAAATTATATACATAATTATTTCTTCCCATATATCTGTTTTTTTGACACAAATTTCTTTTCTATATGTTTTATTACTTTTTTTATAAATGCTAAAATATATTATACACTTTCAAAACCCGCGGATTTTTCCGGACTTGATGACGCTACTGATTCCGGCTCTCTTTTATTGGCTGACACTGTAAATAGGCGTTCCCATCATCAAACCAGTGACTGCCAGACTTCCACTGGAGTATTTTGTGATTTTGCAGCGACACGCTATTATTTTTACAAATACTAATAAACTATAACTACAATATACTAAATTTAAGATATGTAAAAGAAAAAAAAATAAGAACAAAATGAAATTTTCAAATATAAAGCGATATACAGTAGAGTCGCGATTTAGTGAATACTCTATTGAGTGAACTACCCGATAGAGTGAACACTCAAATTTTATTATTGCGTCGCGATATTGTGAACAGCAGTAAACCCCGATACAGTAAACTGGTATTTCCGTTTCATATTTGTCCAGGGATGCCCCTAAATATCTGGTTTCATATTGCCGATTGTACATTCACATCATCGGTAAGTTACGTAGTATTACATCCATATTTCAGTGGTAAATTTCGACACAGAGAGACGTTAATTTTTATTTTCCAATTTTTTCGATCAAGATGTCACAAAAACGAAAATGTTTGAGTTTAAAAGAGAAAAATGAAGTGCTAAAATGTTTGAGTAAAGGAGAATGTGTGACCGTGGTTGCTAAAAGGTATGGAATAGCAAAGTCTACAGTGTGCACAATAAAAAAGAAAAAAGTTATGATTTTGAAGAGTTACACAAAATTTGAAGGGTTCAGGAAAAACATGCTAAACGTAGAAGACAAATTAATTTCAGCAAGTCAAGCTTTAAAATCTATAAATGAAGTTGTCCAATGGGCTGAGGAAAACGGAGATGAAATAGAATATTGCAGTTTGCTCGTATTACATAATTTGAGACAAAGATTAGTACAAATTAACTTGAACAAAAAGCGCAAGCAATCCAAAATAACTTCATTTTTCTTGCCTAAATAACCCTTTATAGAAATACATATTCACTTATTCCATATAATGTATTAAGTACTATATACGTACTATATAACTCTGTTGATTTAGCTAAAATAAATGTTTTTTTCCTGTATAAAAGTCATCTAAACAAGAACCCCGAAAAAGTAAACACCCCTAAAGAGTGAACTGGCTTGGCCGTAATTAGTTCACTAAATCGCGACTCTACTGTATTTAAATATTTTAATGAAAATAAGGTTTGCAAAAATAATATATTTTCCATCATACATAAATATTAGATTTTAGATAGATAGGATAATTCGATTTAAGTTTGATGTTTGCAGCATTTCATATCAAACATTTCTCAATAAGAACGTGATTTCAGTGTCAAATAATAGTTTGCAATTACACATTTACGAAATGTATCGTTTACGGCGAAGAATTTACACAGATTGCGTTTTAGAGCATAAGGAAGTTGGTGCTGATTTTGACAATAATGTGTGTGTGACGATTTTTCCTTAAAATATATTAATGATCCAAAACTTCGCAAAGTTGTTATTTGCTCACAAATTTTTCAGGAAAAACAAAATATAATCCACAATTTCGTATTACAAACTTTTCTATTTATTGGAACAACAAAGTAGATTTTGTTTACAAGCGATCAATCGGAAGTGATATTTTACTTACAGCTCATTGCTATTTTAAACATGGAATTGGCGGGAGGTCATGTGCTGGCCACATCAGATTTTTATTTTTATGTATAATTTTATTTTCCGAGCAGTGAATGTAAATTATCTCAATCATATATCACACAATATTTCTCAAAAAATATTAAACTTTTCATTTTGTAGCGATGAGTCCTATAGTTGTTAACGTTATTGTTAATAATTATTTAGTTTCATAAAGATTTTCAACTAAATAAATCCAAAATTTCGTATTACAGACCTTTATTTATTGGAATAACAAATTAGATTTTGTGCACAGACGATCAACCGAAAGTGATACCTACTTAATGTTTTTTGTTATTTTAAACATGGAATTGGTTAAGAATTTGTTAATTTTAAGAATGTATATCGAAGTTTCATCTTTGGCTTGTTTAACAACACCAACAGCCTCGGTAGCGCAGTAGGCAGCGCGTAAGTCTCATAATCTTAAGGTCGTGAGTTCGATCCTCACCCGGGGCATATGTTTTGCCATTTTTCCTTGTATCTTTTAACATAAAACAATTGTTATACTTAATTATTATCATTATATAGTTTTATTGTTACCAGCAAATTTTACTTCATTAAAAGTTAATCATGTCTTGCCTTTAGAAATCTTAAGATTAAAATTCTATTCTTTTAATTGTATATTTTAGAGTTATTTATTTGATATTTTCCATTTATTCTCGCATTTATTTCTCTAAATATTACATTCTTTCATATTTCAGCATATTTTCTTTAGTTTCTAAATACTTCATAGATGGTAGCACCTAACCTAGTCATTCAATAAATCTATTACACCACTCTGTCCGTCGGATTAGTGGAAAGTGTACAACTTTTCAAAGTTTAGTTATTCTAGTAAAAATATTTCACGCACTATACACATAGAACTGTTTTAGATAAGTCATTCAACTTGAAAAGTATTGGCTAGTAACAAGATTTGAACTATGTAGTCAATTTTTATTCTACAATTCGACATTCAACTCGTAGATTATAAAGTATTGTTGCTTTACCAACAATATTAGCTGTTCCAAGCAAATAAATAACTACACTTAATAATAATAAAAAGAATAAAAGGTAATAAAAACAAAGTACACAATGGGGTACTATACCATAGTCAAATTTTAACTATCTTAAATAAAAAGACGAAAATATATATAAATTAATGAGTATTAGTGAAAAAAATTGTTTAAATATTGATTAGGTCGCAAACTACAAGCGATTGAAGTTGATTAATAATTGGATATGACACGTTAGATACTAAGAATTTGATTGGCCGCCTGATTTTAAAAAGGAGATTCGCGCGTCTGCTGCGGTCACCTTTAAAAGATTATGAACTGTCACGTTGATGTATAACCTAACAAAAAATTTAACAATTTTGTTTGATGGATTTTATATAAAAATATTTCAGCTATGCAAACATGAAAAAAAATGTCCCCTCTATAATTAACAGTTTGTCGATCACTGGTCAGTATCTGCTACGTCACGCAATAAATTCTTAAGCTTTAAAAATTCATATTTCGCTTATTACGTAAATTTTTTAAGTCGAGTTCGCACTAAAATTCTTTTTTCATCCTGTTCTTACAGAAAAAAAAAAATGGTATAGGACCCTGTTCATATGTTCCTTAATAACAACACTATCGTGGATAGGTCGTTTATATTATATTTTAAGTATAAACTAATTTTAGCAAAGGATTTGATCGGGTACGTCATATAATATTATTACAAAAATTAAAAATCTTGGGAATACAGGGATCATTGCTACGTTGGGTTGGGTCCTACCTTTACATAACCAATCGTTCGCAATGTTGTAAAGTACAGTGTGTTCAGAAAAAAAACCTATTTCGGAGTAGGCTATGAACCAACGTATGTCTGATCTTTATTCAATTCAAAAGTCAAGTTGTCAAAACTGATCGTGAAATGCAATTTTAAGAAGAAAAGATAATAAAGAAGGATATAGAATATTGCGATTTACCGTTTTCTAATTTATTTCTATTTCTAAAATAAGGATTCAAGAAAAAAAGCTTGGATTTCTTTAGATAACATTTTTGACAACGTGTCAAATTGATATTTAATTAAATACTTTCAAATTGACATACGTTTTTTTGTTCATAGTCTACTCCGAATTAGGATTTTTTTTGAACACATTGTATTTCAATGATTGAAGTCGGGTTTGTATATTTGGAAAACAATTATATTTTTAAACAATTCAACATCACAAATTACAAATAAAATTGTTCTCTACTCTATTATTACACTTAACTTAAAATTGGTACATGATCCTGAAATGTATCTTAATCTTACAATTATTACATTCTCAAACTTAAATATACAAAAATGTAACCTTCAAATATACAAACATTCCTTTTTACAATTTTAAATTAAGTTGACTGTTAAAAAGTGAACTTATTTAGCTAAAATTAGTTTTAATTAACCAATATATCTTTTCAATTCTAAAATTAATAAATAATCTATCTTCAGGCTAGAATGTAGTTCATAAGTGGTGTTTTCTCGGCAATAGAATATACGTTATTCAGATTTCAAAAGATAAATACTTTCTCTCAAAAAATTAATATACCAGTGTCTACTTGAAATCCGTAACATAGGAAATACAATGATATTTTTTTTCATTTTGCAATAGTTAATGACCTATTAAATTTAGAGAAAAGTTGTAAATAAAAAAGTTGTTCAAAATTAAAAACTACATAATATAAGACTAAAATTAATCACAATTTCATTTTATTTTTAAAAAAAACACACAAATTAAAATTCGCAATTTACAGAAAATTTCAGAGCGCCATTAAATTACTGATGTTTAATTTTTTTATTTGACATCTTATAATTCTAATGTCAATAAATAATTTTATATAATTATTAAAAGTATAATTAAACACAAAAAGAAAGTACAAAATGATTCATGAATGGTATATTATAACATTCAAAATTAATTATATGTCAAAAGTTAAATGTCAAATAAAAACAAATAAAACATCAGTAATTGCATGGCACTCTGAAATATGCTGTAAATTGAGAATTTTAATTTGCGTTTTTTTTGTAATAGTCCAATCATTTGGTAGAAAAATAAGGGTTTATGCCACAAAAGGTCGGGTATTTTTGGTTTTTGGATATATTATATATTTAAAGGTCCTAATAAAAAATGCAAGTTTTCCCCCTCGGGGGCATTCGGGTAGCACCGCCAACTTGGGAAAAAAAGCGCAAAAAACGGTTTTTTCTAAATATCTCTTCACCTATTTGCATTAGGGCAAAATAGTTATTTTTAAATTTATTGACACTAAAATTTCCTACAACTTTCATCTAATACATTTTTTTCTATAACCAATAGTTACCGAGCTACAGAGCTTCAAACAGAGCTAATTTTTGAAAATTGCTCTAATGCTTCATTTAGACCATATTTTATTATATTTTTTTTCAAATTACTTATTATTATTCATTAATTATTAGTATTTAACTACTATACATACATAATTGTTATTGTTTATTATTTTATTTTCATTTTAAAGACGTTTTATAGTCCAGAAAATTTATGATTTTACCTCAAAGTAATTACAAGAAAAACTTTTACACGGTATCCTATCCAGAAAATGCGCTGAATACATATAAAAAATTTCCGGAAATCGGAGCACGGGAACCTCCCGCCAATTGCGAAAAATGGCGGCTTGTTTATGTTTTTGGCCATTTGCTCAAAACATTTATGAAATATATTGAAATTACTTAAAAACAAACAATATTACATATTTAATACATAGTCTAATAGATTTCACTATTTATAACAGTTTACATTCGTAGTGGCATCGAAAGAAGTAAATTATTGATGCCTTTTTACCTCCCGCTACCCTAGGTAAGGGAGGTATAGGGATCGTGCTAAAAATCACATATCGAGATTTTAGTAAATGACCACGTTTTAAGGTCCCTAGAATTCAATTTTAACATTTTCACGATGATGCCTGTATGTGTGTGTGTGTGTGTGTGTGTGTGTGTGTGTATGTGTACGAATTTTGTTTGCACTCTAACTCAAATACTATCATTCAGAAAATTCTGAAACCTTGTATTTCTGCCCTATTCTAATAGGAATAGATGCCATTAGATTTTGGTGTAAATCGGATAACCGGAAATGGCACTTTACTTGAAGCTCATAATGGTTTTTCTTTAAAAAATAACATTAAATGCCATTTTTTCGCATTTAATGTCATTGTAAAATTATAGATTATTGAATTTTGTATAGGTATACATTAATACTTTTTCTATATATTTTACAGATAAATTTAAAAATCATTTTTCTTTTTTTAATCCCGAAGCCTAAGATAAACACAATTCCTTTGTTACACAGTTTATTTTTCAAATGAATGTAACTGACAGATAAACGTCATTGTCAAAAAACTAATCACTTCAAATTAATAATAGTGACATATTAAATAATAAAGAAAATCGTAAATAAAGCAATAGTTATATGCAATGGAACATAATATAGTTGCAGCATTACTAAATACGTAGGTATGTATTTAAATTAATAAAAATTAAATAGCGGGAGGTTTTGTGTTGGCCACATCAGATTTTTATAATAATTGTCAATGTTTTCCTGCAACTTTTTATTTTTTCATCCACCACTCTGATCTTGCTAAAGATAGGATAACGCGGTTTTAAAACTTAAATTTAGCATGAAATTCTCTTTAACATAAAGTATTACACATTTTTTTCCGATGAGCAATTTGCGAGTTACTAACAAATTAAACTCACATAAAATTCCTCTAAAATATTAAACATCTGAAAATCGGCTCATTCAAAATTTCGACACGATTAAAGATAAAAAAAAAGTGCAATACAATACTTATATAGCCTAATATGGAAATGGCGAGAGATCTTGTGCTGGCCACAACATATTTTTTTTTCAAATACTTAGTATGAATATAATATTAAGTTCTTTTCTCTTTGTAATCTGAATAAAGTATACTCTGCATTTTATAATAGGCATTGTGAATATATTTTACAAAGTTCCACTACTAATATTTGTGAATTATTAACAAATGAGTATCACATCTATAGACTTTCATTTGTTTAAACAATATTCTAATGTTTATGCATCACTTGTTAACCTATTTTGCACAATTTGCGAGGAAATTATTAATAAAGTTTATATTATTTAAGCACTAGTGTGGTTGAACTTATCCAGTATAGAGGTAACATGTTGAAAATTGAGAGCTGGTCATTTAATTCGCGGACTCGCGAAAGAAAACATTCTAGAATAGATATACAGTTCAATATCATAAAAGCTAACCCATTACAGTAAAATTTTTGAAAGAAGTCCGATCAAGACCATCTACGAATTGCATCTATGAATTAAGATTTTATGCTGTCAAATTTAGTAGTGTCGTTTACATAGTTTTTATGAGGTGCACAAGATATTATGTACCCTCGTAGATGGCGTTGATCGGACTTCTTTCAAAAATTTTACTGTACACAGATTTTGGTAATAAATAAATAAAATAAATATAAATTCACGGCTTACCCATTTCTGGGTGTATCAATCTGTTTCTATTCGCAGATTTCATAGCTATTGTGGAGAGAGTACCACAAGGGTCACTTATGTGATATTTGAAATTTGGTAATGAACATATTTTTATCATAAATGAAGTTATTGTACAACAGATTACAAATAAAGAAGACATTATAGGCAAAATTTATTATTTATCTCAACATTAGACATTGCTTTGTGTTTGTACCGCCTGATACTGTCCCGTTATTTATTGTACTTATTGTACATAAACTTTGAAGCATAATAAATATTTTTTTTGCCCTCCTGAAGTGTAATGGGAACTTTACAATTGTATACACAGCAAGTGTAACCTACATTTTACGCTTACTGTGTTGTAACTTGTCTAACTATGCGGTAAAATAATCAAAATACACTGGACGTTTATGGGCATTTAGAAAAGAAATCATCTTTACTATAATAAAGTTCATGTAAAAAAGTACTACCTACGTAAGTTATTTTTTTACTTTAACATTTCCTGTATTTAAAATTAATTTATATAAACCAAAATCACGGCAGCGACATCTGTCATTATTGCAAAAATCCGCCGTTACCGACATAGTCACTGATCGATATACCTGTCAAATACGCGAGGCGAACATTGCTGAAATATCAAATATCGACACCTACCTATTATTTATTACGAAGAAAACATGAGCAAATAAATATATTATCAGTCATAAACAACATCTATTATTACAGATAAATTTTCGCTAGAAGAAGTACTCTAATGAAGGTAAGTAAAATCAAATTTGGAAATTGACTTAACCCCAATATTTTAAACTAACCCTTTTCAGAAGTATAACCTATCTCATTAAAAAAAGTGATTTTCATTATCGTCGGCCAAAAAATTTGATACAATTCTCGTGCGTGAAGTATTTTACAGCGCTTCAGCTAATAAGGCACTCGCCTTAAGGGCTCGTGCCTTAAACAAAGCTGTCGCGCTGTAAAATACAACTTATACGCAATCGAATGTAAATAACTATTAAAAAGGAAAATCGAGGGGATTACATTCATTTTTTGGGTTTTTCATCCGTAACATTATACAGGGTGTCTCTCAAATAGGGTGACATGGCTTAACCACAGATTCCTGAGGCTAAGATAAGACGATTTAACTAAACTTGCTTCTACCGGAAAGTGTACCATTTAGCCAAAATTCTGTTTCAAAGTTCTTCAAAAAAAATTAATTTTGCTTATAATAACAGAACGTTTTATTCGATTTGGATAAAATTTGGTACGACAGTTCATATGGTTATGTCATCTTTTAAGATGATACTTGTTATTATTAGTGAACCACTATTGTATGAAACTTAGGTGTCCCAACATAGATTAGACCGTAACTTTTTAATGGCCACGCCGATAACGTGAAATTATTTTTTTTTCAGAAAGATAGATTCAATAGTAAACTTTTCTCTCTGTGTGTAATTTGTGATATTTGTTACGGTTCACACAGAAAAAATAAAAATCTGAGTGTCTGCACCGCTAAATTTTTAAAATAAATTTTATCTATACCTAAATCATTCAAGCAGCCAATGCACGTCATCACTTAGTGTAAAAACCTTAATGCATTAAAATCACTACTAGTGAAAAATAAAATAAAATTTCACTCTTTTTTAACCGTCAAAAAGTGTATAACCTTATATAATTATTATTAAGATGAACAGTAGATTTCATTAATTATCGTATATGACATGAATAATATATAAATAATGTATATCAACGTCATAGTATTCGTTTAATTGTTGCTATAGTTGGCAACATTGATAATTTGTATGTTCATACTGTCAAAGTCATTATTTGAAAAATATTTGTATCGTGTGTGAAACATTTTTGTGCGTTATAAAAGCCTATTTATAATAAAGTAATGTTGAACGCAACGCTACGACGCAACGTGACCGTTAACGTAAACACAAAATCTGTGAATCTGCCAAACGTAGCACTTCTAATCAATCAGAAGAATTCGGTATATTTCTTTGAAATTCGGCTCACTTTTATTTATTACCTTTATATGGCATACGTAAGTATAAATAAGGTTAGTATTATAAAATAATTTAAATAGAAATGGACAGTGACGAAAATATAGTATTCATTTTGTAGATGTGACAGTTCATGACCATGTCGATAATACAGATTGCAATCTGTATAACTCTTTTCATAAAGATTCTAAAACCTCTGCAAACGTACCAGTACATGACGTCACACATCTAGTTACTTATATTCAATTTTTATTAATGACGTGCATTGGCTGCTTGAATGATTTGGGTATAGCAGTCTGTCCAAATGCGAAACATTCATTAGTAGCATTTTTTAAGTTATAATATAAATGCTGAAAATTGTAAAAGGGAAAAAATTTGAGAACATTAATTTTTAGAAATCAGCCGGTGTCCTCTATTTTTATTTTTAAATGAAGCTTTTTTTTTCGTCGGTTTCCTGAAATTAAATAACCAGCTCGCATATGAATCAAAACTTTATCTTAAGTGACGAAAATATTGATTAACAGGTCAACCTTATTGACGTAGCGATTCAGCATGATCTTAATTATATTTACATCTTATAGCTGCACTGAAAACTTATGACTTAAGTAAATGCATACAGTTTCAGACTTTGTATTGTAAGGCTAGCAGCTACTGGCGAATATTGTATACAGAATAAGTCACAACTAGGTATCTGATGGGTTTTAAAAATATACATAAACTAATAAGAGTACAACTTTAATTTTTTATCCATTAGAAACTTATAGAATGCTGTTTTCTTCTTAATATTACCTTTTTAAATATTTGGATGTTAATCATCATTTTGTGTTCTAGAATTTTCATTGTAATATTTTTTATTTTGAATTCGGTTTTACGATTATTCAACAATTTGACTAATCAATGAATAATAGTATATTATACGCCAAGGTTGAGAAGATAATCATTATTGACCCAGCGCCTATTGTAACCCGAGGGCGAAGCCCGAGGGATATAAGGCTTCTGGTCAATAATGATCTTCTCAACCGCGGTTTATATACTATTTTTTTCACTACTAGCACATAAATTTTGAATTTTTTTTTATTGATAATAACAATAATTTTGACATGAATAATAACGTTACTTATTTGTTAATATTCACAAAAACAAAGTAGGCTACATTTGTTTTTATCTGACGTTTTGCTCATTTCGCTAGTTTGATAACCTCACTTATGGGCCTTGATTTGTATTTGATTTAATTATTTAATAAAAACACTTTGTGCTGTTACAGTCAGCAGCCTTATTAGTTTATTATTATTTTTAAATAAATCTATTTAAATGTATTTACCTACAAATATAAAAAAATAGTGATTTGTTCAATCCTACATCTACAAATATTTCACATTTTCACCAAAACATCTCAGTGGCCAGGCGAGGCGGCAGCGTAGGTCAATTTAATATTATAGTGGCAAATTTAAATTATATACTTAACACCTTTCTTGAGTTTAATGAGTTAAATAATATTTGGATTTGGAGGCTTGAGTTTGATTGAAAAGTGACAGTTTGCATTATAGACCAAGGTTAATAATAAATTATTATTGACCTAGATTACCATGGTTACAAGCAAGCGGTAGTGAAAAACAATTTCTCATGTCAAATAAAGGTAAATAATAGTGGGTTCCTAGGCTAGTAGTGAAAAAAATTTATTAACTTTTTGTGCATTTATTCGGCAAAGATCCTCATTAGTAATAATTTTAAAGATGTATTTGTTTTTCCCGAAAAATTCAAAGGTCACTATACCGTGTTTTTAACTATAGACAGCACTAGACGAAGTCACATTTACACCGCTAGAAGTTACCAAAAAAAGTTACTACATTTTTTTGGCGGGGGAGTTGAAATGTTAAAATGAAGGTCACGTCACATTTATACTTTCCAGGTTATATTTTCATTAACCAAAACTATTATAGATAGAAAACAAATATCTTTAAAATAGTCTACTATGGAGCAACTTTGTCGACTTCGTATCTCTTATACTTTCCGAAATCCCAATAGTTAACCTCGAAAAACGAACACCTGTAGAGTGACTAAAAATATTTCGAAAAATAAAAAAATAAAGTTCAATACTTATTAACCTATAAGCATCGTTTTAAAATCATCAGATACCATAACATATTCTGTATACTCAATGATATAATATGCATTTGCTATTGGCTAATATATTTTACCTATTAAGACTGATAATATTAGAAAACTCACCATGTAAGAATAAAAATCAATCTTGTAACATTTTTGTGAAGAAATCTTCCGTATTTTTCAATATTTTCACAATAAAAATGTCTAAATTTTATCCACAACTCAGAGCAGTAACGAACTTGTTTAAACATAGTATGCGTTCAGTAGCGTCGACAAATTCAATAAAAATTTGCAACTACATAGCTACAGTGATAAAAAAAAAAAAATTGCTCTGACATAACCATATACCTATTAACTAATATATTGCTAATGCTCGTATCTTTCCCATAAGAGTAGGTGAAGGAAACACTGTGAAATGGAAATATCATTTCTGCAAAAGTCTATCTCTCACAAACACCCAATCAGCAATTATGCGCATGCTCGGAAATCTTGCTTACTATTGGCTAACGCTGACAGCGTCGCTGGCTGGGCTGCGTTCCAAAATCCTACTTTTAGAGTACGAAATTATTCAAATTCGTTTCTAAACTAATAACCTTACTCTCAGAGTTTACTCAACCTGTTCCAAAACAGCCAGAGTTTACTCCAAAGTGATGTTCTACTTACTCTACTAACAAGGAGGGTATAGAAATTACTCCACAATATTTTCAAACGTAGATGCTCACGATTCTCAACATATGAAAGTAATTTGCCTTCGTGAGGAAGAAAACATGCTTTTGGTTGAAAATAAACATAAGTAAATACGTTGGCGTGTATTACGAGCATACTTTTATAATAAAAGCGCTTTTATGGAGCGTACTTTCACATTATATTGAGGAGAGTGCTCCATAAAAGCGCTTTTATAACGGGCTTGACATTAATGTTGTAATTATAAGTAGTTTTGTTAGTTTTATAAAATTATTTTTAATTTAGTTTCAATTTTTTACTTCAACAAAACTCTCATTCGTTCCAAAACACATCATACTCTACGCCAAAACTCGGTATTCTTGGTTTTGGAACGCTGCCCTGGTGATGCAGCGAGCACATGGTTTGATTTTGACGTTTGATTTCATTTCTGTTTGTAGTTGCACTTCGAAAGCATTTGCTTTGTGTTTCATACAGTAATTTATTGTCACCTAAATAAATTAATCCTGACCAGATTGTATTCCTATTATTTTTACAGTACAACAAAGTAAATTATTTAATTCAAATTTAGTACTAGAATATGTCAATGTTTTTTATTATTACTAATATTTATATTCAAGAATTTACATACAAAATAAATAGTAGGTACATTGTTTAATTTCTCAAATTTAAATTAAAAATTTCTCGCGCTAGTCGTTAATAAACAGAACTCTGTGATTCGCAAAAAGTGATCATGATTTCCTCGTTAGCCAATAGTAGTCGCGGTTTCCAAGCATGCGCATAATTCGCGGTTGGGTGTTTGTGTGAGATAGACTTATGCAGAAATGATATTTCCATTTCACAGTGTTTCCTTCAAGAAAAACAAAGGATCTGCAGTATTTATCTGACGTAGTGTAAACTGTGGAATAAAAATTGTATTGCCAACTAAATTATTTTTGATCACTTTTTATTATTGAAAGTCATCAGCAAAACGGAACAATTCTTCACTCAAACATTTGAATTAATGTGTAATTAAATAACTAATTATGTAATTACCAGCCTTTTTAACTAAAATTATATACAGACTCTAATAAATAAAATGAATGGCACAATGTCAAATGCCTAAAACAGCACAATATAAACATAATTGATGTAACTCAACTCAATCACTGAAGATATGTAGACAGAAGGAAGTAAAATAATTGCATTGCTTGTTATAAAAATAAAATATGACTCTTAATTGTCTGTATATTATGTACATAAAGTGATTGAGTGGTTATGTCAAAATAGAAGATCTTTCTGTTTAATAAAGATATAAATAAATTATTTTGCAACGATTGGGCAACTATAAAACTAAAAGAATTATAAATAAATAAAGTTTTATAAAGAATCTGCTACCATAATATAGCTTGGAAAATTCATTTTGCATATTATAAATAAAAAAAAATTAATCTAATGTAAAATTAAAAATTGTTGATGTACATTTCATTATTTATCCTTAATAAGGAAACCAACGATTACTCCAATAAATATAAATGAAAAATTAGATTTTACGAGAATAATAAAATATTAATGAAAATGTAATTCTCATTTCCTCTAGATTTTATAAAAATTAAAATTATATGATTCACAACGATTTTTTTGTAGTAATTGAAACATCATTTACTATTTTGTAGCTTTGTTATAACGGACGAATAAATAATAAATAAATTATTAATTTCATCAAAAACAAAATACAATCAAAACAATTTCTGTTAGATCGTATTTTCATTTTTTCTTTTATCCCGATATACAGGGTGTATGAGGACTAGTGTAAAAAAAATTAATAGCATATTCCTGAGCTAATTTTGAGCAAAAAATGTCATATGAAAGTATGTCCGGAAATTTTTCGTTGATACAAGGATACTACTTATTGAGAAGCATATTTAAACTTTCTTTTGTTTCTGTATCTCAACCAGAAGCGTCTCATATGAGGAAGTCATGAAGGTTTTTATAATTATTTTTTTACCTATTAACATTTTGTAATTTTTAAATACAAAGTATTACAAATAATTTAAAAATACACAAAAAAGTACTTTTGATAAAATTTGATAAACGCGGATATATTTTAACTTTTAGAAAATGTCACTTATCCAAAATAGTTAACAATTAAAAATCACTCAATTTACCATCGAAAATAGAACAAAATAGAAAAGCGACACAAAATCTGTTTATAACTATTGTTTAATTACCTTATTTTCAATATTAGTAATTTTTTTCAAATTGAAAAAAGCGTAAAATGTTAGTGTTGGTGAATATGTAGATATGGTGTTTATTTATAGATATTGTAAAAGTAATGGTTGTTCTAGTTCAGAGAATATCGAAGTGGATATCAAAGAATGAATTTGTGTGAATTTCTGTCTTAATTGTTACCTAAATTTTTTGTATAATTGATTTTTTCTAAAAATTTAAATATCTCAAAAACTACTGCGTTTACCAAATTTTATCGAGAGTACTTTTTTGTGTATTTTTGTATTGTATGTAATATTTTATAGGTAAAGTTGAAAAAATGTTAATAGATCAAAAATAATGATAAAAAAACCTTCATGACTTCCCCATATGAGACGCCTCTGGTTGAGATACAGAAACAAATGAGAGTTTAAAATTCATCTCAATAAGTAGTATCCTCGTATCAAGTTTCTAAATTTTAGTGCAACTAGTATCAGAGTTATTAATAAAAATATGATGTCAGGAATATGCTATTAATTTTTTTTTACACTAGTCCTGATACAGCCCGTATTATTATTTATATGTATAATACATATTTTTTTAAATATTCTGCTTTATAATTATTATTAATTATTTGAATATTTTTACGTATTAATGATTAAATATTAATCAAGATATATAGAATGTAAATCAAATAAATTGTTATAGTTCGAATTAATCGTATTTTAGGATTTAAAAATAGATAAAAAATTGTTTTCTTTTTAGAATTTTTGAGTATAAATCAATATAAAATCTAATTCGTGAAAATTAAATATAACAATAAAATATACTAAGGATGTCGAAAAAGTATCCAGCTTTTTATAATATCTCTATAACCGCATTACAGTAATAAGTTTTACTTGAAATCGACATTAAAGTGCACAAAAATCGTCATTAAAAATTCAAAAATCGGCACCAAAGTAGTCCATTACACGACGATTTCATGCAAATGCATTTGCCAACCTTATAATAATTATTGTATATATAAGATTATTTTGGTAGGTGTACGAATATAATAGTAAACTTTTCGTGAAATGACAAAAAAAAATGTACATGAAAGACCGAACTAAATAAAACATAATTTTGGGTGTTTTTTTTTTTTACGGTAATCTCAATGTTCGGAGGTTAGCAACAATGAGTGTTAGACTGACACAAAAACAAAACCTATAAAAATAAAATATTTCTTTCATTTTCACAAATTTTTGATTTCAAATAAAATTTAATATGCAACTAGGCACTGAAGTTCAGTTTTAGGTATTTACATTCTGCATCTAAATATGTGAAACAATTTTTCTATCTCTTTATATAAAGGTAAAAATTAATTATAAAGTTATAGATTTTATGAGCTTTTAGTTTAGGCAGCCATGGATTTATGACAAAAATTAACAAATACGTTATTTTTAACAGTCATTTTTAACTAAATTTTCCTTTACTTATCTTAGATTTAGTACATTGTAGTTAAATTTTATTAGTATTTAAGTATTGGTAAAAATAATAGCGTGTAGCCGCATAACCACCATAACCAAATACTCCAGTGGAATAGTATGTAAGTCACTGGTTTGATGATGGGAACGCCTACTTACAATATCGGCGAATATAAGAGAGCCGAGTTCGATTGCGTCATTAAGACCGGAAAAATCCGCGCGTTTTGAAAATGTGTAATATATTTTAGCATTTATAAAAAAATAATAAAACATATAGAAAAGAAATTGGCGTCAATAACACAGTTACATGGGAAGATATAATTACGTATATAATTTATATAAAAATTCAATGAATGTAATCCCCTATTAATTTTTACGTTTATATGAAGCGCTGGAATAATCGTTTTACATGATGTAGATGAAAAATTTATACAGTGTGTCCCATTTAGAGGTGCCACCATTGGGATCTCGAGAACTATAAGAGATACGATGTCGGTTAAATGGAACTTTTTGTGCGCCTTTGGGAGGCCATCTCAGATGTGCTTTTGTTTTTCCAAAAATTCTCATAGGGCACTAGATAATGACGAAAAACTGAATATTGTTGATTTTTTCTTCCTCAAATAACTTCTAAACTATTAGTAATTGAGAAAAACGTTTCAAATACAAAAGATAGATATTTTTATTAACTAACCAGTGGCGTACGAAATAATTTTTTATATCCGTAAATTTTTGAGATATAACACAAACTTATATTTTTTTAAATAGAACCCATATTTTATTTTAGACTGAAAAAAATAATTATTTTTTTCTCTTTTCAATGATGTAAGTGTTATTATGTTTTATATTTGTTTTGCTCTTAAAATTTAATTTTTTTCTTTATTTTTGTGAATTTTCTTATTTCTCAAAAAAAAATATTATTTTTATTAATTATATTGCATTTGATCGATATAATTTATTTTATACCTTTATTACTTAATATTTTTATTCTAGACTTATAATTACAAATTACATTATAATGTGCCAAGGGTGACCTGATACAAAATATTATAAAAATTAATTTGATACGAGTTTTGAGCAAATTTTTCCTACGAAATAAATTATTTAAATACAAGGAGTATTTCTAAATAGAAATCTACCAATATTTTTAAAATAATTGTAAATTTAATACAAAATAAGGTAAAAATAATAATTTTGAAGGCAAAACAAGTATAAAACATAATAACACTTACATCGTTGAAAAGAGAAAAAAATATTGATTTTTTTGAGACTAAAATCAGATATGGGTTCCATTTAAAAAAATATAAGTTTGTGTTATATCTCGAAAATTTACGGATATAAAAATTTATTTCGTACGCCACTGGTTAGTTAATAAAAATATCTATCTTTTATATTTGAAACGTTTTTCTCAATTACTAATAGTTTAGAAGTTATTTGAAAAAGAAAAAATCAACAATATTCAGTTTTTCGTAATTATCTAGTGCCCTATGAGAATTTTTGGAAAAACAAAAGCACATCTGAGATGGCCTTCCAAAGGCGCACAAAAAGTTCAATTTAACCGACATCGTATCTCTTATAGTTCTCGAGATCCCAATGGTGGCACCTATAAATGGGACATACTGTATAATTTATATAAAAATTCAATGAATGGAATCCCCTATTAATTTTTACGTTTATATGAAGCGCTAGAATAATCGTTTTACATGATGTAGATGAAAAATTTAAATATCTATAATTTTTATTTGAAGTGTTTTTACAAAAATAATTAGGTAACGATTGCTCAAAGAAAAACTGAATTCGTATGTTATACGCCTATGCCTCACTTTTCGATTTTAACATGAGATAACAAAAAAACTTTGCCAGTTATTTACTCGATTTTGTATTACCAAAAGATATCGCAGTAATATAAACGCATATTTTTGTTAGGTATTCAAATTCAAAATCTCATTCAATTATACAAATATCATCAACTTTTGGATACTTTTCTGACATCCTCATACACAAATTTAGAAAACAGACCACAAATCAAACTAACCTTCCTCACCCTCACCCCTTATCTTCCATCTGTCATAACCACTCTACCACTTATTCCCTTCCTACGCCTTTTCTACGTGTTGTAGCCTAACAACGCCCAGAAGCCAGGCATGTTGGGCGCGGCATAGCTCTAGCTGAACCCCAGGCTGTGTCACCTGCGCTGTTCGATGCAGTAGACGGCCACGGTGGAGTCGCTGGTGCCCGCTGCGACGGCCAGGCGGTGCGGGTGGTACGCGAGGCAAGACACGGAGCCGATTCGGTGCCCCATGAAGCCCTCGTAGAAGCGGATGGTGTTGAGGGTCTGGCCGAGGAAGTTGTGGATGCTGATGGTGGGGTGCAGGGAGCCGCTGAAGAAAGAATAATTAGTGTGATGTACAAGCTACAGTGTGTTCAGAAAAAAAATCGGAGTAGGCCATGAACACAGATCAGGCCCGGGAAACATAAATGGGGGATACCGGGATAGCATTTTTACCTCCCGCTACCCTAGGTAAGGGAGGTATAGGGATCGTGCTAAAAATAGCATATAAAGACTTTATATAATAAGCACATTTTGATGTCCCCAGAATCCGATTTTAACATTTTTACAATGATGTCTGTAGGTATGTATGTGTGTGTGTATGTGTGTGTGGATCTTGTGTACACGATTACTCAAATACTATCAATCAGAAAAATTTGAAATTTTGTATACCCATTCTATACTAATATGGGAAGTGCTCATTAGTTTTTAGTGTATATCGGATAACCGGAAATATCATTTATACAAGCTTTAAACAGTTTTTCTTGTAAAAAATTCATTGAATATAATTTTTTAGCAACTTTTACTAATTAAAATGGAATATAATGGTTTAATCTTCAATTCTACGATAATAACATTTAGTAAATAACTCTAAATAACTTTAAATATGAATATATAATATAATTTATTTCCATGTATCACCTAGCCTATGCGTCAAACAAAATCTTAATTTTAATGACAGGTTTGACATATTTAAACAAATGTCACTGACAGGCAGCAATTATATTAAAATTAATAATGAAACCGTGTTAATGAGAATATAATAGTAAAATATTTTGTTAAGGTTTGTAAAAATAATATATTTTCCATCATACATAAATGTTAGATGTACAGGATGATCTGATTTAAATTTGCTAATTGCTATTTTTTCAGCACTATAAATTAATATTAATTTACAACTACACATTTACGAAATGGATTATGTACGGCGAATAATTTACAAAGATTGCGTTTTAAAGCACCTAGAAGATGATGCTGATTTTTATAAGAATGTACGTGTGTGACGATTTTTCCTTAAAGCCTACTAAAATATGATCCAAAACTTCTCAAATTTGGTATTTAAAACTCATATATAATTTGAAACAACATATTAGATTTTAACCATATATGATAAATCGGATGTAGCTCGGAGCTCGAACAAATTTTTGAGGAAGAACAATAAAACAATCCAAAATTTCGTATTACAGACTTTTCTATTTATTGGACAACAAATTAGATTTTATTTACAAACGAGTAACCGGAAATGATACTTTACTTAAAGCTCACTGCTATTTTAAACATGGAATTGGCGGGAAGTCATATGTTGTCCACATCAGATTTTTTTATTTAATATTTTTGAAAAACTTGCTACCCATATTTTTTCTTTTGACAAAATTTTTATTAATTAGCCAGAAAAAAATAAGGAAATTTGATTATTTGAATTTCCGCCATGTATGATGTAGAATTACGCTGCACCAATGAATGGTCGTAAAGCCATAGCGTTTGTTTGTACGGGTAATGCAGGTCTCCTGTTTGACGTTTCAACAATAGTTTGGAGGTTAGTATTTTAACTTGTCTTTTTGGTATCGATATTTTAAATTACATATAACTACCTATGTGTTTATTTATTAAGTAATTAATATATTTGAGAGACCAGAGAGACAGAAAAATGAACTAATGTCAAATTCAAATTAAAACTTTCTCGCACGCCGTGCCATCTATTGATAACATTCTTATACATGCTTCCCCTCCCCCAGTTCAATATATAGACGTCACAGAAAATTTTCTTTCTTAATTTAATAAAAAACAAATAATTATTTTAAAATAAAATTTATATTTTTATATATGTTTTCAATATAACATTACGTACCTATAAAGTGACAGAAATCGGATTTTCAGTACCACGCAAGTAGCCCATTATCAATGTACTGGGGATATTATAGCTAAAAACTTACCAAGCATATGTGTCTGCATTCCGATGAATAGTAAAGCAATTCATTCCATTCATTATTTGGCATGACGACAGTGGATTGTTCATTCGAATATCGAATATTTTTACTTCACCACTTGACCTATACAGGGAAAATAAATATTCTAAAATCATCAATAAGTATATTAAATTATAAAAGATATGTGTAAACATTAAATTTATATTAGGAACAAATTATTATCGAATCTTTAATAAACATTTCTACTTACGATCCGCTGATAATTTTCTCCCCGCGGAGTTGCACATCAATAACCCAGGCGCAGTGCTCCCTCCATGTCCTGACACGAGCCTCAGCGGGGCTGAGTCTTCGATCGAAGAGCCGTACAGAACCGTCAGCGCAGCCTACAGTAATAAGACCGTGTTTCTGCACGGGAGGTTGGTCTATACCGTCCATAGTCATGTCTGACTTCATAAACAGGCCTGAGTCTTCGTCAGGCGTCGAACAGTGGGAGTCGAGGAACTTATAATTCTCTAAATCTGAGAGGAATAGAAATAAAATTTTGTACCAGTTGTACAGGTGTAACAAATTCGAGTTCCGTATATGAAAAACTTTCTTATTAAGCACGCTACAGAAAACTGATGTAGGTCTTTATGGGCCAACTTTTTGAGACAACTTTAATAGGTACCACAGGAATTTTCTATCGTCCTTTGTTTTTGAGCTACAGGCTAAAACTTGTTTTTCGCTTATTTTGAAAATATTTCATATCATATATTATGAGAGATACAGAAAAAATGTTTAAATATTTTTTATAGTTTTTTTACGCAGAATAATGTGGTGTATTTAGATTTTGTCAAAACAATAATTCTCGAGATATAACACAAACATAATATTTTTTAAATGGAAACATATGTTCAAAATAGGCTCATCTTTTTACTTATTTTATAAGCTTCTCAACGATGTATAACAAGTCTACATTCTTTTGTTTTAAATTCAGTTGGCAATAACAAAAAAATACTTGAAACTGGTAAAACTGATAAAAAAATTATTTTCTGTTGTTAACGGTGATATTTAAAAATTTTAATTTGGGTATATTTACAATTTTTTAGTTAAATGATTATTGTTTCCCTTACCCACGTACTTTTATTTCTTACATTACCCATAGAGCAATAATCTAAAGCATTTCAATTACTCAAAATCCTATTAGCTGTCAGGCCTCACCACTGCCATAACCTATTTGTATTTATTGTCAAAATGACATGTCAAATAGTATTTCCGCTTTCGCCTGGTGTTGTGCAAACTGTAGAATAAAAAGACTCCCAGAATTGTATTGCCAACTGTATCTTTTTGATCACTCTGTACTATCTTGATCTAGTTTATTATTTTTTTTCCATTTATATTTTAACTTACCAGTGGCGGCGAAAGTGGAATCAAGACAAGAAACGCTACAATCAGCACCGGTGGGAATATCTACATATTTCAGTTCTCTTTCAGCGTCCCAAAGTCGGATGATTCTCACATCACCGCTCGTTATCACAGTTTGTGTCCATTGTTCCCACGATAGCACCAGCCCTGCTAACGCTATGATGAAAAGAAGTATTAGCCATTAAATAATACATATAAGAAAATTGGCAACACTATAATAAACATGCGTATCTCAATCGCTTACAATTTAGATGAAATATCATTAAAAAAAATTTTTAAAGTGAAGAATTCCATTCGTTACAATAGACACTTACAAAATTGACGTCACTGCAAGAGAGAGATAGAAGGTCATGCATCCAAACAAACCTCCCCTCGTTGTCTTACGTCCCGTTCCCTGTTCTTATCTGTCATTGTGTTCGCATCTGTTATTCAGTGTTAAACCTAATTCTTTATTGTGATTCGTACGTCGTGTTTAATAAAAATGATTTTAAAACCAGAAGATGTGTCTGGGGCAACTTTTTTGTTTGATAATATTGAAGATCATTCGATTATTCAACTAAAACGATGGCTAGAGTGTAGAGTTTACGGCTGATGACAGATCTTTGTTTGGACGTGGTAACCATTGCAACCTTGATTTCTATGCTTTGCCGTTAGAGGCGCTCGTGCAAATTGCAATTTTGTAAGTGTCTATTAAAACATTATTTACTAAAATCTGTTTCAGAACAACATTTCCATATCCAAATATAGATAAAATATATTATCGCTAACAAACTAAACATTCCACTTACTATTCGTCCTCGTATTGCCCTGCATGTCAGTCAGCGCATGCCACGCGGACACCAACACAGGCTCTCTGCTTCCAATCGCAGTTGAAGGCCTCCAGACTTTGACCGTCCCATCATCTGAGCCACACATCAGCAACGCTATGTCGTGTCCGTTCACCCATTCCAACGCGGTGAGTTTCGAGCCGGGTCGCGCCCCCCGGCTCTGGCAGACGGCAAGCTTCGCCCCGGTGCCCCAGTCCCAGATGCTGAAATTCGAATGGCTTTTGGTTTCCAGTTAGTATGGGGAGAGAATAGGGTGATGTTAATGGATGGTGAGAAGAGCTAAATACTATTTCAACACAAAATTATTTGATTTTTTCTATAGCAGATTTTAAAGTGAGCTTTACATTGTATCATTAATTATCTTCTATTAAATCATCTTTATGTTTCAAACGAGCTTTGACTATTTAAAATAATGGATCAAGTAGCACGTTAACCGCAAAGATAAATAAATAATACATTAACAGCATGAGTGTAGATGTTTGTTAGCGGTAACAATCCCTGACGGATCCCAAACTTATTTCGTACTTGTTCCGTACTAATTTATAAATCGTGAAATACGCATGCGTGATCCGAGATTGATTTGGGATTTTTTCTACCGCGAACACTCGTTTTGACGTTTGAGGTTATGTATGTTATGTACCTGAATGAAAATATTATACAGTTTTGAACTGAAATGGAGGCAATATTATAAACTTACCTTCAAATATTTATTAATTTAAAGTTTGTGAAATTGTTAAATTAAAACAGAAAAGTATGCTCTGAATACTGGCAATTAGTCCGTGATTTATAGTACTTGCTTCAATTTTCGGACTGGTCTGATTAGTACGTAACCAATCATGTACCAGTTCACAGTGTTCCCCAAACACGGAGTTATCAGTCAGAATCGTACTGCGAACGATTAAAACGAAACTGCGCATGCGTGTGATGCTCAAACTAGTCCGGGATCGTTACCGCGAACAAACCTAATAATATTGGGCTTCCAAAATTAAAATGCGCCACTGGTGGCAAATTTCTGAACTGAGTGAAGTGTACATGTAAACAAAAACAATTAAATAAAAGTAAGGCTATGTAGATAGAAATTAATATATGTACAACTACAGCAATGAAATATAATCTAAATAAAGGAAATCAAATATTTTTTATTAAAAAAACCAATATATTGTTAATTAAAATATGACTAAAATACTCTTAACCTACAACTACTTATTAAAATTAACCCTATTAACTAAAATATTATTAAACCTATCACTAAATTGTTACTTCAAGAAAGATCAAACTCAATTCTACCGAAATTAACAAAAAAACACTATACTACATCTCAAATTAAATTAAAAACTACGAAAATTAGTCTCACACCAAATGTACTCTTATGGAATCCAGCGAAAAATGTACCATTCGTTTGAATTTTGACGTTTGACGTCAGCGCCATCTCTTGATAATTTGGAAGCCCAATATTAAAGAACGAACCGGATTCGATCCCGACCGACACCAAATATTTCCAATTTTAAATGGCACAAAAGTGACCCCTGTGGTGCACTCTCCACACAGCAATGAGTGACCGTGAGGTGACGCCTGGTAAGCGCCCACACGGTAAAATAATATCGTCATCATTACCGATATCTGTGATAACTGAAAAAGCAGATTGTGGCACACTCAGAATTAGGTAATATGCCGTGAAAATTTATTTATTTATTTATTTTATTTATGTCATAATTATTTTATTTTGTGAGACGGAATTTTGGATTACGACGTGCAGCGGAGTTATCCAACCCTTCGAACAAAATAATCGACAATTATGACATGACTTCTTTATACTATTTTTTTCTATTTTGTACTTCATATGCCTTTTTTAAATGAAAAGTAGTAAAGGCAAAATTTAGGGAATTTTGTCACTTGGCGGTAGTAATACGACGTTTAATAATTCATTTAACAACTCTAACCTTATTTTTGTAACACCATACGATATTGTCTATTTCATGCTAAATTTACTACTCTATTTCATCTCTTCTTATTATTCTTAGTTTTAAATTCAAAATTACATAAAAATAACAATTTTAACAATCGTTTGTGTTCGTTTATTAAACAAGATTTGATATTTTTGAAATTCCTAGCCACCAACCTTATAAAAATAAATTGTATTAGTCTACTACATCACTCGAATGAACTATTAACAAACTCATTGCAAAACTTTAAAAAGTCGTAACTTGCTTAATATAAAGAATTTTCATGTTTCAAATAAAAAAATAAATAAAAACCGGTTTATGGGCCCATCGCCCATGTACAATTAACTTAATCAGGCAGATCTATTCTTGAAATAGAACCACAACTTTAAACTTGTACTTAATTTTTTTTTTTCTTATTTTTTTAAATCTGCTATAGAAAAAATATAATTTTATACTTAACGATAAAATTAAATTATAGACTCGCGAAAAATAACTGACTCGTGATGAATCGCTCATGAATTAAGCACTTTCCGTTCGTCGCAAAATTAAATTTTATCGTCTTGTAAATATCTATTAGTATATCAAACATTTTTGTTTATGTTAAAAACTCTTAATAATTCTAGCGTAAAATTTTCTTTATTTCAAATGTGAATACTTCAAGACTAAACTACATCTATAGAAATCCGTTTGTTAGTAAGGATGTAGTGCAAATTATTAGTAATTATTATTTTACAAGTTGTTTTGTAACTCACCCAAAAGTGTCGCGCCCAGCTACAGCAATCTGCTGGTCATAAGGATGAAACTGAACTACTGACGGCGTATACTGATTCCTGGTGTTAAAAACTTGCATTTCTATCCGACAATGTCCCATTCTCTCTTGTTCTTCTCGAGCCTCTCTTCTTAAGGCTGCATTTCTGCACAAAACACGACCAAAATATTGCAATAGGGGATTCCAGCTCAATCGAATTAAAGGAAAATAGTAAAAAATAGGAATATATATGCTGAATAACGAATATTAATAAAAAAATTAAATGGTATAATTGAGATATTTCGGAAATAAGGGGTTTTTTGTTATAGCGCTTCGACACGTATATGAATTCAGTATATATTTTGATTGGCGCCCGAAAGACTGCCTATACATGCATAACAAATAGCGTGTTAGGAGGTGGGGGTTACTACCAATGGAAGTTAAGAAATTCAAATTCGAAAGGAGGGTCTAACATTTCTGTACTGCAGTTTCCAAACAGTTTTTATTTTAACATAAATTTCTTGCATTAAACTTAATAATTTAAATACACCTGTAATTATAAAGTATGTAGATTTTTACAGTGTTATAATATTCATTTATTTTATGTAAATATAACTTAAAATAGCATATATTTCAAGAACATTTAGGTCCATGATAAAAACAGTTTTATAAAAACACATTTGCGTGACGTCACGTCAATCTTTTCAAAATTCGGGAGACCCATAGCTCGCTTATGAAAAAATTCATTTCATCAATAGTCTTAGTTTTCCTAATATTTTCAGATGAAATTATAAAAAAAAAAATGATGGAATCCCCAATTATAATTATTTTAAGGTGTCAACAAATACTAGAAATCTCAGTCATATATTTTTATTAAAAAATTTTGTGTAGGCTTTTTGGATCTTTTGTTTATTGAAATATACAATTTAGTTTACATTTGGATGTTTCGATTGTGTCATCACAATCATCATCAGCTGAATAAAACAATATTAAATAATAATAACATGAAACAGAATAACGAGATTGTTTACATACCTATTTACTTGATTGTTGCATTTTTATAAAAATATTAGTTGAACATTAAAAAATTTAAATTTAGAAAGACAGCCATTAAACAAAGACAACAATTAATTATTCTTACAATTCCCCTATACACGCAGTTTACTGCCATACTCTGGCTGAACAACACATTTTTACCTACTGCTAGTCAAATTAAAATGTAGTCATAAAAAATAAAACTTTATGTATTACAAAATTACGCCTTAATGTTCAACTAATATTTTTATAAAAATGTAACAATCAAACAAATAGGTATGTAAACAATCTCGTTATTCTGTTTCATTTTATTATTATTTAATATTGTTTTATTCAGCTGATGATGATTGTGATGTCACAATCGAAACGTCCAAATGTAAACTAAATTGTATGTTTCAATAAACAAAAGATCCAAAAAGCCTACACAAATTTTTTTAACAATAATATTAAAGGATCTACTTCGAAGAAAATGTCATATATTTTTACAAAACCGATAAAATATCTGCTCTAGATGTTTGTTAGGGCTGGTTTATGATGAATTTAATTTATTTTGATTTTAAATTTTACAATTTTCTCTCTGGTTTATGCTCGATTTTGAAATTCTGGATTTGACCAATCAGTATCTACCACGTAACTTGTCATTGCTTGTCATTTTGACGTTGCGCCAGTTATTTGTTAAGATTTTAGGTTACAATTTTATTTTCAGAGCCATGACTTTGTTAGACGCTAATGAACAAGATGTTTTTTAATAATATCGGGAGCTTTTTACTACTGTTGATTTTTATAATATCAACGAAAGTTTGATAATCTGGTAGCGTCTCACCCGCGTTTTATCAAAATTTTATTAAATAATTATGTATATGATTGACTGATTTCGAGTATATGTTAACACCTAATGAACACCACAGTCGGAAAATTTCCCCACATATATACTTTAAATTTTCTTTACAAAAAAAGAAGTGTTTCTTACCTCATGTATCGCCATTCGCGCTCATAATGAATTGGCGATTCAATATCCTCGTGTTCCGATTCTTTAAGCATTACGGGCTGGGCAAAATGTTTACAAGCCCAAGCTACGAATTGGGTCGAGACTAGAGGTTTTCGAGTACCTTGGTTTTCATCACTATCTTCATTGATTGTATTCGGGATTTTTCTACTTCTATTCGCTAATGTTGTCCTGAAGAAAAATCTTTTTTATTATACCTACATCATAATTTATGTTTATCGAACTAAAAAGCATGTTTTAAAAATATGCTAGTCAACAACAAACAAAATAATCTACAACTTGGTAGATTTATAAAAAGACTAAATTCAGAATAAAGTAATTCATTTCCTTTCCACCATTTATAAACTTATTTATGTATAACACATTTCACATCATATGCATGGCACATGCGCAATATTTGTGATCAAAATTTACCAGGCGCGAAGCATATTCCTATTAACTAATATATTGCTAATGCTCGTATCTTTCCCATAAGAGTAGGTGAAGGAAACACTGTGAAATGGAAATATCATTTCTGCATAAGTCTATCTCACACAAACACCCAACCGGCAATTATGCGCATGCTCGGAAATCTTGACTACTATTGGCTAACGCTGACAGCGTCGCTGGCTGGGCTGCGTTCCAAAATCCTACTCATAGAGTACGAAATTATTCAAAGTCGTTTGAAAACTAATAACCTTACTCTCAGAGTTTACTCAACCTGTTCTAAAACAGCCAGAATTTACTCCAAAGTGATGTTCTACTTACTGTACTAACGAGGAGGGTATAGAAATTACTCCACAATATTTTCAAACGTAGATGCTCACGATTCTCAACATATGAAAGTAATTTGCCTTCTTGATGAAGAAAACATCTTTTTGGTTGAAAATAAACATAAATAAATACGTTGGCGTGTATTACGAGCATACTTTTATAATAAAAGCGCTTTTATGGAGCGTATTTTCACATTATATTGAGGAGAGTGTTCCATAAAAGTGCTTTTATTACGGGCTTGACATTAATGTTGTAATTATAAGTAGTTTTGTTAGTTTTATAAAATTATTTTTAATTTAGTTTCAATTTTTTACTTCAACAAAACTCTCATTCGTTCCAAAACACAACACATCATACTCTACGCCAAAACTCGGTGTTCTTGGTTTTGGAATGCTGCCCTGGTGATGCAGCGAGCACATGGTTTGACTTTGACGTCATGATTTCATTTCTGTTTGTAGTTGCACTTCGAAAGCATTTGCTTTGTGTTTCATACAGTAATTTATTGTCACCTAAATAAATTAATCCTGACCAGATTGTATTCCTATTATTTTAACAGTACAATAAAGTAAATTATTTAATTCAAATTTAGCACTAGAATATGACAAGTGTTTTTTATTATTACTAATATTTATATTCAAGAATTTACATACAAAATAAATAGTAGGTACATTGTTTAATTTCTCAAATTTAAATTTAAAATTTCTCGCGCTAGTCGTTAATAAACAGAACTCTGTGATTCGCAAAAAGTGATCATGATTTCCTCGATAGCCAATAGTAGTCGCGGTTTCCAAGCATGCGCATAATTCGCGGTTGGGTGTTTGTGTGAGATAGACTTATGCAGAAATGATATTTCCATTTCACAGTGTTTCCTTCAAGAAAAGCAAAGGATCCGCAATATATTAGTTAATAGGTATATGTGTATAACACCTACAAAGGAAATTGTCTTCATAAATTGGAATAATTATTCATTTACAGGTAACGTAGGAATGATCACGTCTTATTTTGGCCTGATTTAGCATCGTACCATTTTGTGAGAATTACTCAACAATGGCTAAGGGACAATAAGAGAACAACACAATACAACAAATATTCCATCGCCCAAATGAACAATTTTGGGACTTATTAATGAGGAAAATATACGTCAATATATAATGAAATATTCAATTTGTGTATATGTTTAAAACTTACCGACTACCCAGTCGAGGAAGTTCTGAATTCGGGTGTAACGTTGGTGGAGAATCTCCCGTTAAAAAGTTTCCTCGATTTGGACTTGGAGGTAAACTTACACTTGACGTCAGTCTATTGGCATCATTTTCTTTTAACGAATTCACCTAATATGTAAATTATTATTTAAAAAAGAGTATTATAATAAACTAAAACATTTAAAATACCATGAAGAGTCTAGTATACAGCTGCTATTCCAAAAAAAGTAAGAGTGGTACATGAGACGATATACTTTATATATTAATATGAATTATTGACTACTATTTAGTAACAAAATTTTCAAGTATCATATTACTGTTCAAAAATATATGGCGCCTGCATTTTCTTTGTTCTGAAATGGTATGAAAGAAATGAAGCAGTTGGCAATACAATTCTGGGGATCTTTTTATTCCACAATTTACACAACACCAGGAGAAAGCGAAAATACTATTTGACATGTCATTTTGACAATAAATACTATATAAATAGGTTATGTTAGAGGTGGGGCCTGACAGCTAATAGGATTTTGAGTGATTGAAAATGGGGTATTCCACCATAACAAAAAAGTTTAAAAATATTCAATTTAACATAAAGTATGGCTCAATAAATAATAGTTAAAACAATGAAAACATTTTTTAAATAATTTTTTTACGAGATATTTCACATTTGCTAAAAGGGAAAATTAACGTCATACAATAGTTATCTTTCTCTCGCAGCGTACTCAGAGCAGTGTGTGTAAGAGAGGCAAGTATAGAGGAAATATGACGTTATACTGATTTTTCGAAAATAAAATACTGTTGAACTAGGAACAATTAAAAAAATTTAATACTATGAATTGCTTCAAAACTGAATTAAGTTTTATTTAAAATAATAAAAAAATTGAGTGGAATACCCCATTGAAATGCTTTTAAATTATTGCAGTATGGGTAATGTAAGAAATAAAAGTGCGTGGGTAAAGGAAACAGTAATCACTTTAGTAAAAAATTGTAAATATACCCAAATTTAAATTTTGAAAAGTTAATGTCAAAAACAGGAAATAAATTTATGTATCAATCTTACCAATTTCAAGTGTTGCCATCAAAATCAGTTATTTTTGATCATTCTGTATATAACAAGTTAGAGTATGGGTAATTTATATAAAACTAAACCTTAAATCTGTATGACAGACTATCAGAATTTAAAAAATCTGTTGTGGTCAGCATATTACCTTCCGTCCATTATATTATTTTGCACAATTCCCTTACCAAAAGTTCCTTGGAAGATACTATAAATCCAATGAAATTATAATACGAACATAACTATTTTCTACAATTTCCATACCGAAAATTCCTTGGAAAAGATTGTATAAATCCAATGCACTATATAAATTGCACTTGACACTGACATCTGTCAATTAGAATATTTGGATATATCACCAGACTGATTTATGAAACTTATGGCCGGTTGCAGAAACGTTCATCAATGGGCGCATTCAGCAGACATGTGGTCGCTGAACATGTTTACCATATTTCTGCTAAATGCACTGTTCACTATAGACCGTTCACTGACCGGTCACCTACCAGCTGACCGTAAAAAAAGTACGGTCAGATGTTCCCGGTCACTTGTTTTCGCGCGCAATATTTAAATTCAGTGGATTTTCTTCTGCTAGTAAAATAGTAGAAATAATCGAACGTCATCCATTATCTGTGCAGTAAAACAAAATAACATTTATTTACATGTAAAAGCAACGAAAATATATTATTTGTTGTCATATATTATGCATATATCAATAAGTAAATTGATTGAAATATTAAATATCTACAATTTATTATCAAATTATTAAAATTTTCTATTTTTAAATTTGTTTTAACAAATAACATAAAACTTATTATAAAATTAAGGTTATTATTATTTGACGTTTGTGAAAGTGCATTCAGCAGAGACCTCCTTGTTCGGTGACCGGTCGATCAGGTGTTCAGTGACCACAGAAGTCTGCTGAATGCAGCCAATTCCTTGATCAATTAACGGTTCATCAAAACGAACAAATGCAACTCGATTATTTGACAGTAATGATTTAAATGTCATAAGAACAAGAAAACCGATTCGAATTTGTTCATTTTGATAGTCCGCTAACTGGTAAAGGAATTCATGAACGTTTCTGCAACCGGGCATAAATCTCTTTATTCTTCAACCATATACCGACAGTTTATTTTATCAGTAAACATAGGATATATCATTGCCATAGTTACGGTATGAATGTTTGACAGCAATGTATTGAAGCGTTTATTTTATGAGTAAACATAGGCGTTTAACATGGGAAGCAGTTTTTTGGAAATACATAGGCTGGTAGCACAAGCCCTGTTTTAACTAAAACGCTGTTTTAAGAAATGTCAGATTTCATTATTTAATAACAAAAATAAATACTATCAAATTTATCAAAATATGATTTTAAAGCAGAACATCGTTTGTATTCAAATAAATATTTTTTAAAAAATCGTTCTTCACATATAAGGGTGAAATTAAATATATAAATTTAAATTTGACATTTCTTAAAACAGTGTTTTAGTTAAAACAGGGCTTGTGCTACCAGCCATAGTGTCCGGCTAAAAATCTAACCATGCTATTAAACATGATAATAGTACATTACATCTTGTACATTATTTAATATTAATTAATTTAATAATATTACAAAAATTGCAATAAATTTCAAAAATTGTCAAATAAATAATTGTTTCAGTTTTTTATTATGCGATATGTAAACATTTACAAATGTCTCTGGTGGCGCAGTGGTCATAACAGTAGCGTCTGAAATTTTTGGTTGGGGTTCGATTCCCCATAGGGGTAATTATTTTATTTTTTTTACATAAAAATTGTTGAACTTTTAAAAATCAGTTTATATTTCCATATTACAATCATTTGAAAATAATAATAACATTGTAATAAATAAAGAGAAAATGATTGAGAATAATTGATTACAATAATCAAAATATTGATGTAATAACAATGCATTGTATTTTATTTGATAAATACGGTAAAGACATAATATTTGCACAAATTTATTATATTTCAGTTATTTTTATTAATATCAAAGGAAATACAATGCATTGTTATTGCATCAATATTTTGATTATTGTAATCAATTATTTTCTCTTTATTTATTACAATGTTATCATTATTTTTAAATGATTTTAATATGGAAATATAAACTGATTTTTAAAAGTTCAACAATTTTTATATAAAAAAAATAAAATAATTACCCCCATGGGGAATCGAACCCCAACCAAAAATTTCAGACGCTACTATTATGACCACTGCGCCACGGAGACATTTGTAAATCTTTTCGTATTGCATGATAAAAAACTGAAATAATTATTTATTTGACAATTTTTGTAATTTATTGCAGTTTTTGCAATATTATTAAAGTAATTAATATTAAATAATGTACAAGATGTAATGTACTATTATTATGTTCAATAGCATGGCTTGATTTATTGCCAGACCTTTGTATTTACAAAAAACTGGTTCCCATGTTAAACGCCTATGTTTACTCATAAAATAAACGCTTCAATACATTGCTGTCAAACATTCATACCGTAACTATGGCAATCATATATCCTATGTTTACTGATAAAATAAACTCTCGGTATCTATTGAAAATAAAGTTAAATGTTTATTGATAAAATTAGTTAATAACTATTTTGGACGTTTCGGTGGTATAACGCCACCACCAGCATAAAATTGTTGTTACACATTTGGTTGTTGAAACCAGGGCATCGAACCCGAACCTGAACCGAACCAAAACCGGAACCAAACCGTAACATTTTAGGGAACCCAAACCGAGAACCGAACCTCAGATATATTTTTTATTAAACCTGAGTCGAAACCGAACAGAGTATTAAAATTCAGGTTCGGGGTTCAATTCCGGTTCAGGTTAATTTTTAGTTCGAAAAGTAAATACAGCCGATAATCGACGTCTTAGGCGTCTGACTTTTCGTGAAAATTGTGTTCGTTTCTTGTTGCGTTTTGCGTAAATTCCGGCTCTCATTTTACATTATTTCGAACCTGAACCGCGAACAAAACCGCAAATTTTATTAATGCTTGAACCAGAACCGCACCCGAACCCATCTTTCAAAAAACAAATTAACCTGAACCTAAACCGAACCCAGTTTTTGGCGGGTTCGATGCCCTGGTTGAAACTAATATGTTTCAATTTGACACATTGTCTTTCTAAACTTATTTACCAGCCCGTGGTATAATAGATATAACAAAAAATAAAATGGCGCAGCAGATAAACCAATATTTTTGACCAGTAATAGCATTTATTTATAATTATAAAAACTAAAATATTTGCATAAAGGCTATTATTAAAAGCATGAACACCCTGTAATATTCTATAATTAGTTATTAGACCCACGTTTAAATATAAATCTAAATACGCTATTTAACAACAATAACAATAAAAAATATCCTACCTGATTTCTGATGTACCCCGTAACAACCTGACACATCGCCGCAACAGCCGGATGAGGGTCGCAATCCAACCCGCTCAATCCATGCCACAATTTCATGTAGACAGAACCGTAAGCGAGCGTGGGAAGCGTGCCCAAAGACGAGCCAGGACCCAGTGTACCTGGATGGTGCACGATGACCATTCCCATAGAACTGATGGAGCTGGAGCTGGAAACTCGTTTGAGTTTATCGCCTGGAGTGTCGTCGAAGAATGGAGAGAGGATTCGGGATGTTATGCGATCCCTAAGAAGAAAACGAATTTAAACGGGATAAGCGGTTAACCAGTCCAAAATATGTGATTTTTAATAAAAATCGATAATAATCCATACTAATATAATAAATGCGAAAGTAACTCTGTCTGTCTGTTACGTTTTCACGCCTAAACCGTTGAACTAATTTTGACGAATTTTGGTAAGATTGGACTTTGGAGAAGGACATAGGCTACCTTTTGTCGCGAAAATAAAACTTGACGGGGTGAAAGTTTGTATGGAGAACCCATCATTTCTCAAGTTAGAGATATAAAAATTCTTATTTATGCTTTTGGTAAGAAATAAAGTGTTTTAGCGTCCCTCAAGGCGGTACAATAAGGGATGATTTCTATTATTTTTTACCTTCCGTCATCTTTAGGTAAGGGAGGTATTGTCTTTGGTCAAAAAATTCGGTGGTGAGTTTTTAATGAAATAGCACGTTTTAAGGTCCCTACAATACGATTTTACTGGTTTTACGATGATGTCTGTGTGTGTCCGTGTGTGTGTGTGTGACAAATCTTTCTCCGACGATAACTCCAAAACTATAATTCTAAAAATTATGATTCTTTCGTATTCCTCTTCCTTACAACCCTATGAAGAGTTGATTAGATTTTGGTTATAATTGGTCAACCGGAAGTACCCTTATTTGAAGTTCTTAACAGTTTTTCTTGAAAAATATCGCAATTAAATATCATTTTCGACATTTTATGTGATTATAAATAGAAAGAATATCTTATTCTCTATTGGGCTTCCAAATTATCAAGAGATGGCGCTGACGTCAAACGTCAAAATTCAAACGAATGGTACATTTTTCGCTGGCTTCCATAAGAGTACAATTGGTGTGAGACTAATTTTCGTAGTTTTTAATTTAATTTCGGATTTAGTATAGTGTTTTTTTTTTTGTTAATTTCGGCAGAATTGAGTTTGATCTTTCTTGTAGTAACAATTTAGAGATAGTGTTAATTTTAGCAGGTATTTGTAGGTTAAGAGTATTTTAATCATATCTTAATTAACAGTATATTAGTTTTTTTAATAAAAAAACATTTGATTTCCTTTATTTAGATTGTATTTCATTGCCGTAGTTGTACATATATTATTTTCTATCTACATAGCTTTACTTTTATTTAATTGTTTTTCTTTCATAATGAACAATTTTCTTTGCTTAGATTTAGATACTATTTGTAGATTTGGAAATTGTAGTGTATCATCTAGAAATATGGTGGAAGGCCAGCAAGTAATAAATAGTGGCCACATAATATTATGTGGTAAATATTTTCGGAGAAAACTCCATCGTAACTTTAACCTATAAATTGCATATCTCCTAATTTGTTCATTAATTTTCTACAAATCAAAACCTTACCTGTTATATTAGCAGTAATTCAGATCCTACTAAGAATAAAACAATAATAGCCGAAGATAAAAGCGTATTAAAATTCGTATACAAGTAAATACAATCCCTGAATAAAACAACCTCCGGTATTCCCTGCAACCTCCTTTGTACATGTACACTTCACTCAGTTCAGAAATCTGCCACCAGTGGCGCACTGTAATTTTGGAAGCCCAATACTTCACATGAAACTTATTTTAAAATAAAACTGACATTATAAGTTCTTATTCTTACCTGCTCCCAGTTCTCCGCATTCCAATCGGACTCATAACCTCATGCGGACTGCCATGTCCGGCAAATTCGTGCATTGCCACCGACAAAAATGAACTTTCAAACAGTAACACAATCCACTGAAGAGCTACAACTAATTCTTGTCGCACTAAACAGCTCATATCAGCAGTTACAGTGTTTAGAAGAGTCATAGCTATGGTATGGTCGATATTATTGGCGTGTTCGCTTCGTTCTGTGACAGAGTTGATGAAGGTGCCCAGAGCGTAAACTGCTGCTGCTCTAACCTAAGAAAAGTAAAATGTATATGGTATCCAGCCAATCGATAATGAGGGGTCTAACCATATACCTATTAACTAATATATTGCTAATGCTCGTATCTTTCCCATAAGAGTAGGTGAAGGAAACACTGTGAAATGGAAATATCATTTCTGCATAAGTCTATCTCTCACAAACACCCAACCGGCAATTATGCGTATGCTCGGAAATCTTGACTACTATTGGCTAACGCTGACAGCGTCGCTGGCTGGGCTGCGTTCCAAAATCCTACTCTCAGAGTTTACTCAACCTGTTCCAAAATTGCCAGAGTTTACTCCAAAGTGATGTTCTACTTACTCTACTAACGAGGGTATAGAAATTACTCCACAATATTTTCAAACGTAGATGCTCACGATTCTCAACATATGAAAGTAATTTACCTTCTTGAGGAAGAAAACATGCTTTTGGTTGAAAATAAACATAAGTAAATACGTTGGCGTGTATTACGAGTATACTTTTATAATAAAAGCGCTTTTATGGAGCGTACTTTCATATTATATTGAGGAGAGTGCTCCATAAAAGCGCTTTTATTACGGGATTGACATTAATGTTTCAATTTTTTACTTCAACAAAACTCTCATTCGTTCCAAAACACAACAAATCATACTCTACGCCAAAACTTGGTATTCTTGGTTTTGGAACGCTGCCCTGGTGATGCAGCGAGCACATGGTTTGACTTTGACGTTGATTTCATTTCTGTTTGTAGTTGCACTTCGAAAGCATTTGCTTTGGGTTTCATACAGTAATTTATTGTCACCTAAATAAATTAATCCTGACCAGATTGTATTCCTATTATTTTTATAGTACAACAAAGTAAATTATTTAATTCAAATTTAGCACTAGAATATGCCAATGTTTTTTATTATTACTAATATTTATATTCAAGAATTTACATACAAAATAAAAAGTAGGTACATTGTTCAATTTCTCAAATTTAAATTAAAAATTTCTCGCGCTAATCGTTAATAAACAGAACTCTATGATTCGCAAAAAGTGATCATGATTTCCTTGTTAGCCAATAGTAGTGAAGGTTTCCAAGCATGCGCATAATTCGCGGTTGGGCGTTTGTGTGAGATAGACTTATGCAGAAATGATATTTCCATTTCACAGTGTTTCCTTCAAGAAAAGCAAAGGATCCGCAATATATTAGTTAATAGGTATATGGTCTCGACATACAGTTTCTCTGAATGAAAGAGATAGCACAATTTGTCGTTACGTATGTCTTGCGGGGCAAGGGGAACTTGTTTACATTCCGTTTTAGATAGCGTTGTTTGGTAGTTATCAGTTTTGTTTTTAGTGAATTTGATAGTCAGTTTGCTTACTTCTTTGTTTTTCGTAGCCTTATTTTGTGTCGTTTGGAGTATTTATACAAGTATGTGATCAAAGATTATACATGAAAACAAGGTTATGTTACTTGTTGTGACATTTAATGTTTACTGTTCAAATACGACACCAGCGCTTCAGCGATTTACGGTTAAAACATGTGACGTCATAGCGGAGAGGTTGATTCAAAGAGTGCGTAATTTTAATTAGCATTTTATAAATATATAAGCAATAATTGTTGTTTTTTATAGTATAGAAAATCTTATTATGCGTGACTTATTGTATAAAGATATTTATTTTATTAAAATTCGACACATGATAACTACCCCATTGCATTTTTTTTTCTTCCATAAGAAGCCGATTGTTTAAAAAAGAAAAATTAGGGAATTTCTGATTTTAAAAATACAATAACATAAAAAAAATTAAAAAATCGTGGAATCCCCCATTGCTGTTTAATAATCCGCTTTAATATTGTTTATTTAACTGGAGATTGTTAGATTAGGCCTCTATTTTTCTGGAAATAACTCAGTTTTTCTCTTACCTCCGGACTAGGATCTTGCAGCAAAGTATACAACTTCTCGTGTGCAATGTCTCGAACGCCAGTCCACCTGGCTTTTTCGTAATTGTCCCATAATCTCGCTAAGCAAATAGCGAGCCATTGTCGAAGTTGCCGGCAAGGATCGCCTAACTGTTCCAGACAAATACTGACTAACGAGCCTTGAAGGGCTGCTTTTTGTCCCGAAGGATACTCGTGGACAATGGAGGCGAGGACGAAGGCTGATAGAGTCCTTGTTTTACTCTACAATGGAAAAAAATATTATTAATTCAAATTCCCTAATAATTTATTTTAAATCAGTAACTTACTGATACTGTAGGGTCTTGTAAAACTGACAAGAAATATTTGTGGCCATTGTCTCGAACTAAATCAGCTTGACATGTCTGAAAAGAAGATAATAAATATTGCAAAAAAAAATATAGATATTTAAAGTGGACGAACTTATAGAAATAAATTAATAAAATGTCACTTCACTTACGCTATCGACTGCAAGTATCTTCGCCCAAATAAACACCAACAACGGCCTTAATTCTTTAGCAGAACTCTGCAGCAATTTCAACACATAGGGGAAGATCCCTACAGATAAAGCTAGATTTACAGCCCATGGGCCTAAATCCAAGAATCTTCCCAATAACTCCAAAGCTCTAAGCCTGTGAACTTGACTTAGAAGTACTTGAAGAACTATTGGAAGTTGTTCTGGAGGACTCCTATTCTCAGAACCTTTCAAAGAAATTAAAAATAAAACATATCATCAGTAGTAATATAACAAGAGAATGAGAATAAATAGACCACGTTAGTGAGGTTAAGATTTTCGTTTGGCGCGAAACCCTAAATCAAATCAGAATGTATGAAGTTCTTATGGAAGCGCATTTTCAATTCATATTATTAAAGCTATTTTGTGTTTCTTAAATACAATTTTAAGTTTCTTACTAAATTTTAACAATACTCTTTGCTTTCTGTACAGTAAAAGTATAAACAAAACAAATAGAAATATCATTTCCGCATAAGTCTATCTCACACAAACACCCAACCGCGAATTATGCGCATGCTTGGAAACCGCGACTACTATTGGCTAACGAGGAAATCATGATCACTTTTTGCGAATCACAGAGTTCTGCTTATTAACGACTAGCGCGAGAAATTTTAAATTTAAATTTGAAAAAATTAAACTATGTACCTACTATTTATTTTGTATGTAAATTCTTGAATATAAATATTAGTAATAATAAAAATCTTTGACATATTCTAGTGCTAAATTTGAATTAAATAATTTACTTTGTTGTACTGTAAAAATAATAGGAATACAATCCGGTCAGGATTAATTTATTTCGGTGACAATTAATTACTGTATGAAACACAAAGCAAATGCTTTCGAAGTGCAACTACAAACAGAAATGAAATCAAACGTCAAAGTCAAACCATGTGCTCGCTGCATCACCAGGGCAGCGTTCCAAAACCAAGAATACCAAGTTTTGGCGTAGAGTATGATGTTATGATGTTTTGGAACGAATGAGAGTTTTGTTGAAGTAAAAAATTGAAACGTTAATGTCAAGCTCGTAATAAAAGCGCTCCATAAAAGCGCTTTTATTATAAAAGTATGCTCGTAATACACGCCGACGTATTTACTTATGTTTATTTTCAACCAATAGCATGTTTTCTTCCTCAAGAAGGCAAATTACTTTCATATGTTGAGAATCGTGAGCATCTACGTTTGAAAATATTGTAGAGTAATTTCTATGTCCTCCTCGTTAGAAGAGTAAGTAGAACATCACTTTGGAGTAAACTCTGGCTGTTTTGGAACAGGTTGAGTAAACTCTGAGAGTAGGATTTTGGAACGCAGCCCAGACAGCGACGCTGTCTGCGTTAGCCAATAGTAGTCAAGATTTCCGAGCATGCGCATAATTGCCTGTTGGGTGTTTGTGAGAGATAGACTTATGCAGAAATGATATTTTCATTTCACAGTGTTTCCTTCACCTACTCTTATGGGAAAAATACGAGCATTAGCAATATATTAGTTAATAGGTATATGACAGTAACTAGAAATTCTAGTGAGAAAATCAAAGCCTGTGATTGGCTGCTGCGCTATTTCGTGAAGCCGCATTTAACCAGACGAAATTTCAAGTTAACCTTCAAACGTAATTGAAACGTCAAACTCTCAGTAGTTGTCAAATCACTTGTTGAATTTGCACGTGTTTTTTGTTTCATTTCTCTTTTTGTGAAATTTCACGAATAAAGACAGTTATAATATATAAATTTTTCATCAAGAAATTACAAAAAAGTAATGCAATTAATTAATTTATAATTAAAAGTTATGTATTTATGATTTTATATGAATAAATTAAGTAGATTATCTATAATAGTTTTGGTTAATGAAAATATAACCTGGAAAATATAAATACTGACGTGACCTTCATTTTAACATTTCAATTCCCCCGCCAAATAAATCTAGCGGCTTTTTTTGGTAACTTCTAGCGGTGTAAATGTACTTCGTCTAGTGCTGTCTATAGTTTAAAAACACGGTATAGCTTCATTCATTTGTATGGTGCAGTTGGCAAGTCTGTTTTGACAACTAGAACATAACCTTGACAGGGCAAAATAAATATAAATAATCGCCTTCATATCGAGTGATTATTAATTACGGTGTTTCCAGAAGAGATTTCTATAATTTTTTGATTTATTTTATGATCAGAAACATAACTAAATCGGGTGTTTTTCGTTCATTTTATTTATGTGTTGATAGCTATCTGACAAAACAAAAGCTACAGATTATTCCCGAAAATAATCTCTAGAGCTTTATTCTCACTATAATAATGGCGGGATTGGTTAAAACACTGATACGTGACAGGTAATGAAACATTTCATTGGTTTTAAGATATGTCAAAAAATAATCACTTCAATAAATTCCAAACTACAAAATGGTCGATTTTTATGCAGTAATTGTATAAAATCTTGACTTACCCAGCGTTAACCAGACTTGAAAAGCAGTCAACTGCTCTTCAAAGAACGGCAAATGTTCAAACTGTTCTTCCATGGCTAAAATTCCAGGTAATTGGCTCAAACTTAAATCGAGAGCCAAATCCCACGCTTGCCACATTGGATGTTGGTAAGTGGGAGGTAACGCTGGAGAACTGACTGGTGTACAGTCATAACTACGTAAGATACGCTCAGCTAGAAGGAAATTACGGAAAAGAGAAGCGACCAGGAGGTCTTGGCGAAAGAGTTTTTGGAATAAATCTACAAAGAGAAAAGGAAACTTGCAGTAATTCTTAGCCAACATATTTTACCTCCCGTTAACATACTGTCCGAAAAGTATCCGACCTTGCTTTATATTTCCCCGCTGCTGTTATTCCGCGTCATCGGGCTGGTGGCATCCTTCGAAGTAGTCCTCATTTGATTGAAGAATACGCTTCCAACGGCCTTTCTACTTTTGGAAGCAGTCTTGGAACTCGTTTTTTGGTATTGCCTTTAGAGCATTCGTCGTATTAGCTTCGACTGTTTCTTTGTCGTCGAATCGGTGTCCTTTGAGCGACATTTTTAATCTTGGGAACAGCCAAAAGTCGATGGGAGATTTTCATCATTATTGACCATTTCCAAATTGTCCTGAGCGATTTCAAGGCGAAGGTTTTTCTGCTCCACCGTTAGCAATCTCAGATCATATTCTAGTTCTCGCACAGTCAATCGACGATCTTCATTGATCACAAGTTGCACACGTTCGATATTTTTGTCGTCGAAAGCCTCCCAGAACGTGTGTTACTATCAACAGATGTGCGGCCATCTTTGAACCGTTTATACAAGTCTTTCATTTGTGTTTTGCTCATACACTCGTCCCCAAATGCCGTCTTCATCATTTTGATGGTCTCCACACAACTCTTTTCGAGTTTTAAGCAAAATGCGACAAACGTAAAAAACACTTTGTAAACAAACGCATGCTGCACGTAAACTAAGGCGATTCGACCAAAACTGCGGCATCTAGGGAATTCGTGAAGCTTTACAGTTTGACGCTCGTACCCGGCAGAGGGCGCTAAAATTGTCAGGCGCGAAGATATGAAGGAAGGTCGGATACTTTTCGGACAGACCTCGTATGTTTTCGGTTCAAAAATTTGATAGTTTTTTACAAATTTTCAATTAAAATCTTCCAGACACTAGTTTTCGGTATTCCCAGATCATATTCTAGTTCTCGCACAGTCATCGACGATCTTCATTGAACACAAGTTGCACACGTTCGATATTTTTGTCGTCAAAGGCCGCCCAGAACGTGGTTTACTATCAGCAGATGTGCGGCCATCTTTGAACCGTTTATACCAGTCTTTTATTTGTGTTTTGCTCATACACTCGTCCCACAAATGCCGTCTTCATCATTTCGACGGTCTCCACACAACTCTTTTCGAGTTTTAAGCAAAATTTAATGCAAATTGGTTGTTCCGGTCTTTCCGTCATTTTTTACAATAGCAAAATGCGACAAACGTAAAAAACACTTTGTAAACAAACGCATGCTGCACGTAAACTAAGGCGATCCGACCAAAACTGCGGCATCTAGGGAATTAGTGAAGCCTTACAGTTGACACTCGTATCCGGCAGAGGGCGCTAAAATTGTCAGGCGCGAAGATATGAAGGAAGGTCGGATACTTTTCGGACAGACCTCGTATGTAGGTAATGTTTTCGGTTAAAAAAATTTATAGTTTAGAATATAATATTCTTCAATAGGGTCCTATACCATTTTTTTTAATTTTTTTTTTTCCTTTAAGAACAGGATAAAATAAGGACTTCAGTGCAAACGCGACTTAAAAATTTTACGTAATAAGCGAGATATGAATTTTTAAAGTTTAAGAATTTGTGCGTGACGTAGCGGGTACTAACGAGTGATCGACAAACAATGGGACAAACTGTTAATTATACTGGAAACAATTTTTTTCATGTTCGCATAGCTGAAATGTTTTTATATAAAAACTTATACGTTATATTCACGAAGAAATTATTATTAAGTATAAATAACATAAATATTAAGCATTTAAACAAGGATTTCTTCCTAATAAATTACAGTACATTGAAACAGTTTGACAATATTATTACACAAAGTATGACGACGGATGGCGCTAATGTTTGCCTGTTTTGAAGTTTCTATATTAATTTATACCCCGATTATGGTCTTCTCTTTAAGAATTATAGAATTTAAGCTTAAAGAGTTGCTTAAAGAGATTCTTAAATAATTTAACGAATTCTGATTACGGTCATTTAAATTTAATTTCTTAAATTCGAAATGTCACTTTATAGAGTAGCTAACTTCATTTATGTTATGTTACTGTTATAGTGACATACAGGTTAGAAAATAAAACATCTCAAAATATGGAAAATTTTCACCGTGCAAAGCATGCCAATACATTTACTGAACAATATGAAGAGTTATAAAAGCTATGGAAAGTGATACTGGGTGGTAGAATGAATAAGTGATTAACACGTTCAGGGTGATTAGCTAGGAAATGACTAGCAAGTGTTTTAAAGCTTTAAATCGTTTATGGATTATTTTAGAAAAAATACTTCAAATAGCAGTTATAGAAAAATTAATTGTCCGTAACTTTTATTTGAATTATTTTTCTTTAAAATAATCCGTAAACGATTGACAGCGCGAAAACACTTCTATTCATCTCCTCCTCAGTCATCTCCTAAGCACCATTCATGCTACCACCCACAGTGTTTAGAACGGGAATAATAAACCCAACATTACCTCCTGATTACATTGAAAAGAAATGGAAAGAATTAGCTATGAAATTAAATTATAACTTGTCTTTAATAAATTTATGTTCGGGATATTCGAAAGGATTCGTAGAATCCCTTAATATTCTTCTTTCAATTCTCATTTCATTCCTACATAAGAAAAAAAATTAATCTAACTTGCACGATTATAAGAATATGTATTTTTTTACCATTCATCATCCTCATTTAACCACAAAAATTGGAATATTGTCCATATTTTGCTTGGATTTTTGATTAAAAAAAATTAAATGAAATTTTATAGCGAGGTTCTTGTCACTGTAAAATTTATAGAAATATTTAGTAACTAAATATTTAAAGCCATGACCATAATCGTGTTCAAACTTTAACTCTTAAATTCTAAAGAGTTAAAGCGTAAATATTTAAAGTTATGTCCATAATTGTTTTCAACTTTAATTCTTAAATTTTAAAATGTTAAAGCGCTATAGAGCTATAATGAATGACCATAATCGGGGCATTAATTAATATTATTATTAATTTAATTCATATTATAAATTGATTTAATTATAAATACATGATTATTGTTAATATTACTAGATGTTATAATTAAACAAATTCATCAAACACAAAATTGTTAAATGTTTTGTTAGGTTATAGAACAACATGACATTTCATATTCTTTCAAAGGTGACCGCTACAGACGCGCGAATCTTTTTAAAATCAGGCGACCAATCAAATTCTTAGTACCTAACGCGTCATACCCAATTAGTAATCAGCTTCAATCGCTTGTAGTTTGTGACCTAGTTAATATTTAAAGAAAAGTTTTTCACTAATACTCATTAATTTATGTATATTTCGTCTTCTTATTTAAGATAGTTAAAATATGACTATGGTATAGGACCCCATTAATAATTTATGGGCATGATATGACACTTACCTCTGGGTAGCGTATTCCAAGCAATAGTATCCGTAATAGCCGTGAATATCCAATTGAGCTCTCCTAACATGGTCCTCCTATCATTTAACTGCCCCGGTATTTTATCCACAAGGTCGAGGTTAACTTTGGGCACAAGCTTGGCGGTATTCTGCATGACATACCACCGCAGCGCCACTTTAATAGGCGTGGTAAGACACGACGTGAAAATATCAGCGGGTAAATCTGGGTTCATGGGGAGGATTTGGTGGGCCCCACAAGCAGCTAGTTGGATGCAGTTGTGGTAGCTAGGAGGCGCGGGGCTGCCTGCCCGACTGCCCGATGAATTCTTCTGCGCCTGAGAAGATGTATTTGCGAGTCAATTAAGGAAAGGGGTATTTTTACCTCTCGCTAAGAGAGGTATTGGATTCATGCTAAAATTCGCATATCCAGATTTTATTGAATAAGCACGATATAACGATTATAACATTTTTAAAATGTCTGTGTGTGTGTGTGTGTATATATATACAGTGTGTCCCATTTAGAGGTGCCACCATTGGGATCTCGAGAACTATAAGAGATACGATGTCGGTTAAATGGAACTTTTTGTGCGCCTTTGGGAGGCCACCTCAGATGTGCTTTTGTTTTTCCAAAATTTCTCATAGGGCACTAGGTAATGACGAAAAACTGAATATTGTTGATTTCTTCTTTTTCAAATAACTTCTAAACTATTAGTAATTGAGAAAAACATTTCAATTATAAAAGATAGATATTTTTAGTAACTAACCAGTGACGTACGAAATAAATTTTTATATCCGTAAATTTTCAAGATATAACTTAAACTTATATTTTTTTAAATGGAACCCATATCTGATTTTAGTCTCAAAAAAATCAATATTTTTTTCTCTTTTCAATGATGTAAGGGTTATTATGTATTATATTTATTTTGCTCCTAAAATTTAATTTTTCTCTTTATTTTCCTGAATTTTCTTATTATTTCCCAAAAAAAACATTATTATTTTTATTAATTATATTGTATTTGATCAAAATAATTTGTTTTATGCCTTTATTACTTAATATTTTCATTATAGACTCATAATTACAAATTACACTATGATGAGCCAAGGGCGACCAGATACAAAATATAAAAATTAATTTGATACGAATTTTGAGCAAAATTTTCTAACGAAATAAATTATTTAAATACAAAGGAGTATTTCCAAATAGAAATCTACCAATATTTTCAAAATAATTGTAAATTTAATACAAAATAAGGAAAAAATAATAATTTTGAAGGCAAAACAAATATAAAACATAAAAACCCTTACATCGTTGAAAAGAGAAAAAAATATTTAATTTTTTGAGACTAAAATCAGATAAGGTTTCCATTTAAAAAAATATAAGTTTGTGTTATATCTCGAAAATTTACGGATATAAAAATTTATTTCTTACGCCACTGGTTAGTTAATAAAAATATCTATCTTTTATATTTGAAACTTTTTTCTAAATTATTAATAGTTTAGAAGTTATTTGAAAAAGAAAAAATCAACAATATTCAGTTTTTCGTCATTATCTAGTGCCCTATGAGAATTTTTGGAAAAATAAAAGCACATCTGAGATGGCCTCCCAAAAACGCACAAAAAGTTCCATTTAACCGTGATCGTATCTCTTATAGTTCTCGAGATCCCAATGGTGGCACCTCTAAATGGGACACACTGTATATATATATATATATGTGTGTGTGTGTGTGTGTGTGTGTGTGTGTGTATGTATGTATGTATGTCTGGATGTTGTAGTCACGATTCCTCCAAAACTATAAGACTTAACAAATATTTAACTGCAGTTTTCTCAATCTGACATTCCTGGGAAGAGCTGAAAGGGTTTGGTAACAATTGAACAACCGGAAGTAGTAGTTTCTTAGAAAAATTCTTCTAAATATAATTTTTTGGGAGGTTTTTTTTATTAAATATTGAAGAACATAAAATTCTCCATCTAATACACTTAAAATTTTTATTATATCTTGCATAGATTTAGAGATAAAGACACTATAATTTATAGAGTGAACTAATCGCAGAGGCTACGGCGCTAAGGAAACCAGTTGACAAATTACAATGTTTCTGGTTTATAACATAATTTGTAAATGACACATGTCAGTGTCAAAAATAAACAGTTTTAGTGACATTCTGATAGCTTTTACTGGGAAGTATATTTAATTTTTCTTATTGTTTTATTAATTAAATATTTGAAATTATAGGTAATATGCTTATATCCATCAGAAATACCGCCAATCTGGTTAATGAATTAGAACAATCCCTGATATTTAGAAACTTCCTCATACAGTGAAAAATAGATATAATTAGAATTAAATGTGTGCAGAAGACATGTTAAATATAATAAAAAACAATATTTGGGTAATGTTCTATAATATTTTGTTATAAAACGACGGTTCGATAGCAAAGTGCAATACAATACTTATATAGCCTAATATGGAAATGGCGATAGGTCTGGCCACAACAGATTTTTTAGATTCGCAAAGCCAGTAAAATTATATATTCAACTGTTTTTATACAATTTTCATTATAACATTCAGAACCGTGAACGATTTAATTATTTAAATACGAATAATAATATTTAATTAATTTCCTCTAACAAATATAATTATGTTCTTTTCAAAAGAAAAGTAGATGAGTAATATTTATTTATGCAAACTAGAAACGAATGTCACCTTTATTATCATCTGAAAACTAATATAGAAGTGATAATTAGTAAATTACCTCATATTCTGTTCTGTGCTGTTCAGCAAAGGCTTTGAACGATTCAACAATAATTCCTGAACAGGAACAATCATATACATAGATAGACGGAGCTCCCATCCAAGTTTGTAGGTCGTACACTGATAATGGAATGTACTGCGTATATGTCTGAAAAAAATAATATCAATGAAGTATCGAGAAATTACATATTTACTTCAAATATGTAATATAAAGAGGAGTAATTAATATTTTTATTCAATTTCGTAAATGTTCTTGTCGAGAATAGGCGATGTGGAAATTTTATAAATAAATAGAGAGCGGGAAAGGGTTTCCAAGTCTACTGCATTAATAGATATTTACACACCAAGTGAGCTAAGGTAATGTTTATTCATGAGAAGAAAGTTTAGCTTAATTTCTTCGAGTGAATAAACATTCTTAGCTCACGTGGTTTGTACAGTATTTTATTCAATTTTGACGAAATAGTAATAGAAACCATTATAATATTTAATTTTGACAAAATAAAAAATTCATCAGTTAGTAGCTGAGCATGACAATCGTCGCTGATAGATGTCAAGTCATGTATTTAAAATGCTTTATTGTTTGTCAAAAATTGTTTAGATAACTGTTTTTACGTAGAACAACGTGGTGTAATTAGATTTTATCAAATCTTAAGCCTCATTTCCACCGATTGTCCTAATGCGTAAGAGCAATAATTAATAACTAAGCGCAATGCGTAAAAATGTTTATCATATGACAACGTTTACTACCATTTCCAGCTCTGCATAAGGCTTAATGCTTAAGAACTAAGAGCAATGAGTAAAAACAAATGATTGAAAAATTCTAACCTGAACTGTCAACTCTCAGTCTATTTTATAATTATTAACTTTTAATTAATTTTTCGGTATCGATATAAATACAGAAAATTGTGTATAGGTATAACATATTAAAAAAAGAAGAATTGCTGCTGCAATGGCAGTCTACTAAACAACAAGTAATTCGGAAAAAAAGATATGACATTTCTGTTGAATTGTCACTAAACAAAATAGCTGGAAATGGTATCCTAGTAAATTGTTATAATTCATTAAGCCTTATGTATTAAGCATTAAGACATTCGGTGGAAATGAGGCTTTAATAATTCTCATAAACATAATATTTTTGAATGGAAACATTAAGCTTTTGAACGATGTATAACAAGTCTACATTCTTTTGTTTTAAACATGAAAAAAACTTAATTATTAAATTTTTAATAATAATAATAATAATAATATCACCGCATATTACCCATTTCTGGGTGTGCCAGTATTTACAACACATGTAGACATCGGTAATGATGACGATATATTTTACCGTGTGGGCGCTTACCAGGCGTCACCTCACGGGCACTCCTAGCTGGCGTGGAGAGTGCATCACAGGTGTCACTTTTGTTCCATTTAAAATTGGAAATATTTGGCATCTACCGGGATCGAACCCGGTTCCCCCAGGTTCGCGACCAGACACTTAGGTGAAAAAATGAAATTTATTAAGAAATAAATGAAAAAATTACAGATTATGATTTGTATATTTTTAATATTTTTATTATTTTTCCTAATTTATATACTTTAAAAAGCATATTTTCCACATTTTTGGAAACCGTGTCAAAGCAAACTACAACGCCGATAAAAAGTAAAGTAACTAATCCGAAAATAATTTACTAAAAAGAATTTTTAGAATATAATTAATAGACATATAAACAAAATAAACAAATGATCTGTAATTGAATATCTCATTTGTTTCTTAATAAATTTCATTTTATTTTCACCCCAAAAAATTAATAATTCAAGTTTTAACCATGTTTAAAACAAAAGAATGTAGACTTGTTATACATCATTGAAAAGCTTATAAAATAAGGAAAAAGATGAGACTATGTCCAACATATCTTTCCATTTAAAAAATAATATGTTTGTGTTATATCTCGAGAATTATTAAGTTTTGATAAAATCTAATTAGACCACGTTATTTTACGTAAAAAATAATATATAATAAATTGTCTAAACATATTTTTTGTATCTCTTATAATAAGCGAGATATGAGGTATTTTAAAAATAAGCGACAAACAAGTTTTAGTAATTACTCCATCATTTATGTTACACCTAGTCTAACCTAGTCAAAACCAAAAGACGATCGAAAATTTCTGTGATGTCTATTAAAGTTGTTGCAAAAAGTTGGCCCACAAAGAATTATTTCAATTTTCTGTAGCGTATACAGAATGTTAAAAAATAAGTGTCTCAAATTATGAGGGCATATAGTACTAACCAAAATGAGTAAAAAAGATTTAATCAACATGGGTTTGATCTTCAACTGTTTTCGAGAAAGAGGCCATTTTGTATTAGAATCGAAGAAAAACAGACTAAGATAGTGGTCGAACAAAATTTTGTCTATGCCAGTACATCCATACTATTATAATAAATGCGAAAGTAACTCTGTCTGTCTGTTACGTTTTCACGCCTAAACCGCTGAACCAATTTTGATGAATTTTGGTATAGAGATAGATTGGACTTTGGAGACGGACATAGGCTACTTTTTATCGCGAAAATAAAACTTAAAAGGGTGAAATAGGGATGAAAGTTTGTACCGCTCTATTAGTACAATTGCACAAGTGAATAATGAATTGAACGTCACTGACGCATGATGAGTAATTCTTTGGTTAATTGGACAATGAAATGAATTATCAAAATTTAATAATCAAAATGAATCGAAAGCATAAGCAAGGTTCTACAATAAATATTTCACAAAGTACAGTAAAAAGGATTCTAGCTGAAAACAAAAAGAAATTTAAATAATCCAGAATCAAAATTAAATTCTCCGGGAAAGAACAAAATTGAAAATTTTGATTTTCAGGTATTTCTCATATTCTTTCTCACATCTATTACTTTTACAGTTTATTACAGTGTAGTTTTATTTGATTAGAACAAATAAACGTTTAAATACAAAAGATTAAATTTGATTACAACAATGAAAAGTTTTACAGTTAATAACAATGTAGTTTTATTTGATTACAACAATTTTCACCTACAGTAGACTAAATCTGATTGCAATAATAAAAACTATCACACAAATTATTGTCATCATTGTTAACTACATTGATTATTGTAATAAAAAAAAAAATAATTGTGATTTTGATTTTTTCTATATTTAGTTGTTAATATTAAATCCATACTAATATAATAAATGCGAAAGTAACTCTTTTTATCTGTCTGTTACGTTTTCACGCCTGAACCGTTTAACCAATTTTGATGAATTTTGGTATAGAGATAGATTGGACCTAGGAGAAGGACATAGGCTACCTTTTGTCGCGAAAATAAAACTTGAAGGGGGTGAAATAGGGGACGAAAATTTGTATGGAGAACCCATCATTTCTCAAGTTAGGGATATAAAAATTCTTATTTATGCTTTTGGTAAGAAATAAAGTGTTTTAGCGTTTTTAAAAAATCATCCATCAAGGCGGTACGATAGGGGATGATTTCAATTATTTTTTTTATCTATAGTAAAGTTTTAACCGTTAGCAGATTTTCGATATTTGTCGGAGAGATAGCTTGCATCATATGTCCATAAGGAAACTAAATATTGGCTAAGGGCGCCACAACTTTTGTCTTAGTACAATTATTCGATTTTTTGTGAAAAACACATCTAAACTGAGCTCTGAAAGGTAAACAAAATGTCTCATTTAATGGGCTACTTGCGTGGTACTGAAAATCCGATTTCTATCACTATATACGTAATGTTATGTTGAAAACATATATAAAAATATAAATTTTATTTTTAAAAAATTATTTGTTTTTTAGTAAATCAAGAAAGAAAATTTTCTCTGACGTCATTATATTAAAATGGAAAAGGAAACCATATGTTTAAAAATGTAACGTATAGATGGCATGCGTGCGAGAAAATTTTAATTTGAATTTGGCATTAGTTCATTTTTTTCTCTCTCTGGGCTCTCAAATATATTAATTACTTCACAAATAAACACATAGGTAGTTACATGTAATTTAAAATATCGATACCAAAAAGACAAACTAAAATACTAACCTCCAAACTATTGTTGAAACGTCAAACAGGGGATCTACATTATCCGTACAAACAAACGCTATGGCTTTACGACCATTCATTGGTGCGGCGTAATTCTACGTCACACATGGCGGGAATTCAAATAATCATATTTCATTATTTTTTTTCTGGCTAATTAATAAATATTTTGCCAAAAGAAAAAATATGGGTAGCAAGTTTTTACCTGCTCTTCAAAAATATTAAATAAAAAAAAGGTACGCAAGTAGCCCATTAAAGTCGTAACTCTTACAGTTTTCGAGATAGCAGAGGTAAACACCGAAAAAACTCATTTTTCATTGCCTTATATCTCGGAAACTATTGAAGATCGGACCCATGTTGATTAAACTTTTTTTACTCATTTTGGTCAGTACTATATGCCCTCATAATTTGGGACATTTATTTTTTAACACCCTGTATAATAAGAAAGTTTTTCATATAAGAAACTCGCCCTGTACAGACATCGGTATCTTGCAAATAAAAATTTGGAGGGTTAAAAATAAATACCTGGGATTAAGTTAATGGGGTCATTTCACATTTTCTGATTTATTTTTTTCTTGAAAAAATAGGCCAAATTAAACATGTATGTGTATGTTCTACATCTCACAAGTCTTTAGAATCGGAGATATGATTTTTTAAAAGTTGCGTTTAATTTCAAATATTCCAACGGCTGACGACACATATTCACGGATACGACAGTCGAGCTCTACCGGTTTAATTTAGAACTATGACTATTTGGTTTGGTATTTATTTAAATAAATGGTTTATTTACATACATTATACTGCACTAGTACTTTTAAAGAAGTAGAAAGTAATAATAATCTTCTCTCTTGCATATTTTGCTGTCAGCTGTCACACTTTTAGGTTAAGTTACTGTTTCATGTTGTGAAGCGTGTGTGTGTGTGAAAGAGAATTGTCTTTGTGTTAGTATGAATTTGTGTCGTCACAAATTTAGTCCGTGTTTAAAAGCGCGAAAGTTTATTAGCAAATTTATGAATGAAAAGTCGCATATTTCAAATTATTTTCTATTGCTATATTTATTAAATGACATGGATTTCATGATTTTATAAAAAAAATCGACAATTATTTTTTTTGAAATGACCCCATTATCTAGGTTCTTGCGTTTGTTAAGAAATAAGTATTTTAGTGACAAATAAATAATATCATCTTATGTTTCGCTAAAAAAAAAAACATTTAAACACGAGTGATTTAATGAATAATGAGTAACTGCAAAGTACATAAAAATGTGTCAAAGTTCACAAAATTTTCCTTATTTGCAATGAGTCAACAATTAATCATTTAAAGATGAATTATTCAATAAAATCACTACAAATCTAACAAACAACTATGTACTTACTCTGTTGAAAACCCAAATTTCTCCATTTATTGTGGGTTTCGGAACGCCATGTCCGTTATAGTGGAACAAGACGCGTTCTTCTTTCGCATTTCTTCTAAGAGAAGTGCATAGTTTTTTCACTTCCTCTACAGTTGGGTCTAGTGATTGTTTATATCGGGCCCGAGGCTGCCATCTTTCATACTGTTTTTGTAAAGCTTGCCCGATTGTTTCTAGTGCCTTTGGGGGCGACATTGAAAGAGGATCTGAAAGAAATGATGTATTTTTTGAAGTTACAGAAAAGTCTTGATTACAACTGTTATTGAAACGGTGCTGCTATATTACATTTTTTTTTAAACTAATCTTCATTTCACATAAGAAAATAGTTTTGGTTTAGATAGGGATATAAATTCTGCCCTTTGATTGGTCAGAATAATTTTTTTTATTAAATATTGAAGAACATAAAATTCTCCATCTAATACACTTAAAAATTTTATTATATCTTGTATAGATTTAGAGATACTACAAATTTATAGAGTAATCTAATCGCAGTGGCTAAGGCACTAAGGAAACCAGTTAACAAATTCCAATGTTTATAATATAGTTTGTAAATGAGACATGTCATTGTCAAATATCAACAGTTTTAGTGACATTCTGATAACTTTTTCTGGGAAGTATATTGAATTTTTCTTATTGTTTTATTAATTAAATATTTGAAATTATAGGTAAAATTGTGGTAAAATGCATATATCCATCAGATATACCGCCAATTTAGTTAATGAATTGGAAGAATCTCTGACATTTAGGAACTTCCTCATACAATGAAATATATATATAATTAGAATTGTATGTGTGCAGAAGACATGTTAAATACAATAAAAAACAATGGCCGTAGTCATAGCGTGGTGTATCGCCCCATAACAACGGCATGTTTATGCGGGTAATGTAGATCTCCTGTTTGACGTTTCAACAATAGTTTGGAGGTTAGAATTTTAGTTTGTCTTTTTGGTATCGATATTTTAAATTACATGTAACTACCTATGTGTTTCTTTGTAAAGTAATTAATGTATCTGAGAGACCAGAGAGAGAGAGAGAGAGAAAAGTGAACTAATGTCAAATTCAAATTAAAACTTTCTCGCACGCCATGCCACCTATACGTTACATTTTTATACATGGTTCCCTTTTCCAGTTCAATATAATGACGTCACAGAAAATTTTCTTTTTTAATTAAATCGTCTTTTTTAGCCTCAGGAATCTGTGGCCCCCTTTTTTACAAACACCTGTATTTTGGGGTAATAGTGTTATTTTTCACTATTTTGATTGTAATGTAGACATTTCCTTATACAGTTGTTCAGAAAAAAACCTAATTCGGAGTAGGCTACGAACACAGAAACGTATGTCTGATTATTATTCATTTCAAAAGTCAAGTTGTCAAAATTGATCGTGAAATGTAAATTTAATGAGAAAAGATAGTAAAGACGGATACAGAATATTGCCATTCACCATTTTCTAATTTATTTTTATTTCTAAAATAAGGATTCAAGAAGAAAAACTTTGATATTCCTTTAGATAACAATTTGACAATATCGACTTTCAAATTGACACGTTTTGTTTTTTTTTTTTTTCAAAAAATTTTGCCCCAATCCATAAGCAGGATTAGTATAGATTGTGTGCGAATATTTAAAATAATAAACATTTGTAATTTAAAAAATATACTTATTAAAATGTTTCTGAATAAATAAATACTACAGCAGTTGTTATTATAGTCTTTATGTGTTAATTTGAACAAATAAATAACCATATTGAAAAAATTTCTGAACGAAATAATCTAAAAAATGATTCAAATAGCATTTCATAACAAATTAAATTTCTCTAACTACCAAATTTAACATAAAAATCATGCACACATTTAGCGCGTTCGTAAGTCTTCAATAATCACATGTATCTGATCTATCTGTGACGTCATCGATTGATCTGTCGAATAGCTCCGATTTACTTTACGAAAACGCTTTATGGCGTTTATAATAAGTTATGAGTCTTTAAAATAGTAGAATTTGTTGAATGCTGAATTTAAATCAATGAATTTGTGATATTTGTTAACTACCCGAACGTGTTAATCATAAAGACCGGTAGTATTTACTCAAAATTTTAGTTACCCTGAATAACTAATTACCATGACTACCATTTAAAATTACATTGAGGTCATTAAAAAACAAGTGAATTTGTTACTTTAGTCAACGCTTAATCACCCCTGTTTAAGAGTAAATACTACCGGTCAAAGTAATTACCGTTTCGCAGTTAAAATGTTAACATAAATTTGAAAGAAAATGCATTAAAGTTTTATAATGGCTATTAATAATTATAAATAAAACATGATTTATATTACATATGCTTTAAAACAAAATATCTTGTAATAAAAAATGAAATATCAAAAACAAAATTTTAATTTTATTAAATAAAATTTGTTCTAGCGATATCAAATAAAAGAACGCAATTCTAATACAAGCGCGTATTACAGCATACTTATTCATTACCTAGTTATTAATAAAAGCAAAGAGAAGAAAATGATACAAAACAGGGTTTTCTATGTTATTATGTCATCAAAGGAATTTTAATTAAAAAGCAAGAAACATGGTATGCAAATCAGCTGAGTAGGAAAACATGGGTGTGCAAATCAATAAACAAATCTCATAATTACCTATCCAGCATTCTAATCTCGCACATGGTTGTGTTTTAACAATATCAGGAGGGTCCACGCCTACATTTAGGCATAAAACCAAAGCAACGCTCACTGTCTTCATCTGAAAAGATGCAGTTTGAGGTTAAAGATCACGTTGCTGTCATAAACATGTTGGTTTCAAACGAATTTTTACATATTTTAAAAGTAAACCTACCCTTTCTTTCATTCTCCATGTTTGGGAAATAGCATTCACGCCTTCTATTGCATCTGTATGCCTCGGTTTTGTAAATGTAAGAGGTAAATCCCAATCTGTGATTTGTTTTTCTTCGCTTTCGATATCACCATTTTCTTTACTCTCAACCATTTTAATACGATGCTTAACACTCACATACGATGTACTTAACTATGCAAACTGTTTCATTAAATGTCAATAAGGAACTATTATTTTACTTTTATTTACTTATCACTGAATTTTTATTTATCTGCCATACTTTCCGAGAATCCATTTTGAGTTTCATAATACGTAGATGGCGCAGATGGTACTGCAAACGTAATATCATAGACGTGCGAACGGGAGGTTTTTTTGAGGGGAACCACAAAAGTTTTTAACATGTTTTTATTTTTATAATAAAAAGATTTACTAAAGGTGGGGAATAACAAATAAATGAACATAATTCCGGTGAATAAATTATAATTATTATTAAAAAAAAAAATGTCTGGAGGTCAGACATTTTCTGCAATTATTTGTAATTTGATTTTACGAAAAAATATTATGTATTTCATTACGGCTTTTTATCCATGTTTATTTAAAAATAAACTAATTAACAGTCGTAGAAAATGTAATACATAACAGCTATTTGTGTATTAAGAGCACAAAATGTGATATGAGGGTTGTTCAATATTTATTGTGCCTAATATACAAAACAAATTTATTTTTCAATATAATCACCTATGTTCCAACACAGAATTACCTTTTTTAAAAAACTTGGTGTCTTTATCGCAGATGAAGTTCTGAAATGCTGCCATAACAGCTTCATCGATTTTAAAATTTCTTCTTCGTATACTTTCCTTTAGCTTGAGAAATAATTAAAAATAACTAGGCGTTAGGTCAGATGAATACGGGGGATGTAACATCAGTCTGAAACCGACATCGTGAGGGTAGTTTTGCCCTTTTTGAAAAATTTATATGTTATAGTATTTTTAAATTAAAGTTTTCCATATTTTTTTATTTGCATAATTCTTCTTTTTTGAGAAAAAAATTATTTTTCTCCCGGCATACGTGACGTCACGTGTTTACCTTCCGCTGCGAACGAGTCTCGACATACAGTTTCTCTGTATGAAAGAGATAGCACAATTTTTCGTTACGTATGTCTTGCGGGGCAAGGGGAACTTGTTTACATTCTGTTTTAGAGAGCGTTGTTTGGTAGTTGTCAGTTTTGTTTTTTGTGTATGTGCAGTTTGCTTACTTCTTTGTTTTTCGTGGTCTTATTTTGGGTCTTTTACATGGAAACAAGGTTATGTTACTTGTGACATTTACAGCCCGATTCACGAAAAAGTTTAGGCTAATCCTCATTTTTGATTAGCGAATTCTACTCTAATTTTGACAGTTTATAACTTAAAATATAGTCTAATCTATTCCTAGTATCTACCTTTATTGATATCTTGAAAATTAAATTTTAAATACCGGAATAGAATTCACTAATCCAAAAATGAGGATTAGCTTAAAACTATTTTATGAATCGGGCTGTTAATGTTTACTGTTCAAATACGACACCAGCGCTTCAGCGGTTTACGAAAACATGTGACGTCACAGCGGAGAGGTTGATTCAAAGAGTGCGGAATTTTAATTAGCATTTTATAAATATATAAGCAATAATTGTTGTATTTTATCGTATAGAAAATCTTATTATGCGTGACTTATTGTATAAAGATATTTATTTTATTAAAATTCGACACATAACTACCCTATTGCGTTCATGGAAACAAAACTTTTATGAACTTGAGCGTGGTCCTGATGAGACAGAATTCCAATCAAAAATTAATAATAATTAATCATTAAAATTCCCTCGGCATCTCAAAATGCAGTAGCCATAATCTAACTTGACCCTAAATTGGCGAGGTGGAGAAGATCCTCCATACTTTGAAATTTCGACTCGTGGTAAATCCACCTTTCATCAACTGTAACAAAGCGAGCCAAAAAGCTGTTTGGATTTTGATTAAACAACGCCAAAATAGCTTCTGAGGGACTATCTGTCGCTTATGTTCGGATGTCAACATTCGGGGTATCCATCTTGCTGATATCTTGTAGTAAGTTATTAATACTATACCGTGCTTTTAAGCTATAGACAGCATAAGACGAAGTCACATTTACACCGCTAGAAGTTACTAAAAAAAGTCACTAGATTTATTTGGCGGGGGAATTGAAATGTTAAAATGAAGGTCACGTAAGCATTTATACTTTCCAGGTTATATTTTCATTAACCAAAACTATTATAGATAATCTCCTTAATTTATTCATATAAAATCATAAATACAGAACTTTTAATTATAAATTAATTAATTGCATTATTTTTTTGTAATTCCTTGATGAAAAATTTATATATTTTAAAAATACTGTTAATTCTTGGTTTTATGCATTGCATCACATATAAATAAATAAATATTTATTAAATATACCTAACCGATCAATTTCGCCTTTTTAGGGCATTTTAAGGATACTTAAAAAAAACCTATAAAATACAAAAAATAAAAACAATTATTCACTATATTGTCATTATTAATATATTTATACTTCAGTACATATAATTTTCTAATGTGCAAGCAGTGTCATAATATGCGTTTAAAATTGTACATACAAAATATTATTAATTATTAACTGTTTTTATTCGTGAAATATCACAAAAAGAGAAATGAAACAAAAAACACGTGCAAATTCAACAAGTGATTTGACAACTACTGAGAGTTTGACGTTTCAATTACGTTTGAAGGTTAACTTGAAATTTCGTCTGGTTAAATGCGGCTTCACGAAACAGCGCTGCAGCCAATCACAGGCTTTGATTTTCTCACTAGAATTTCTAGTTACTGTCTATAGTTTAAAAACAGAGTATAGAATAATCAAATTTGGCACTTCATTTGACAGATGAACAATAAACAATTGCTGTTGTTATGAAGATAATATTTCAAAGCCTACTATGTTAAGGGCAATAAATATTGTACAACCCTCGTATTGTTGATTGATGCAAAAGTTCTAAATTTTCTTATTAGGAAAGTACGACACTGGTTATGGAATATTTACATAAAACATTACAACTTTATTTAAACCGTAAACAATCTTTATTCGAACAACAAATATTTGTAACAAAAGTTCAAATAAAACGACGTCATGTTGTGCACTATTCACTTTCATTTGGGACTCCGAGACTAAATCTAATATGGCGTACGACTAGGCTATCAAAAATTGGAACTTAATATATTAAAATTATATACAAATTAGGAAATTGCACTGGTGGATTTCAATTACGACTAGCTGAAGAAATATATTGAGTTTAAGACACTCGTAAGGTCAAAATCTCCTTTCGGAGGGATTTTTTGAAGCACTTTGTTTAGTTTCCTCCTGGTTAGATCGGTTACTGATCCGTCGTCGCTTAAATCGCTAAGAAAGGACGAAATTTTTAATGTTTTATAAATATGGAAAAATGAGGTTAATACTTACCGACTTTTGTAGCTGTATTTCTTTGATAAAAATTTGGACAAGTCTTCTAAAATTGGTTGCGAATGAAGTGCGACGAACTGTTCTCTACAAATCTGCAAGAAAACAACCAATTATTTGTTTATCTTTACTGACTTTTTGTATTCTATATATGTCTTCTTGAAGATTAATTTTGCCTCGCGCACACAAGAGTTTTCATGTGTGTGATAGCTTTTAAATATGAAAATCAAGACAACATGGTTTAACTTTTAGTGTGATAAATGTTAAACTTACTTCGTTCATGATATGGACGGAGCAAGGATGTGTCCAGAAACAATCATGAACTGAGACGAAAGTAATTCCTGCTCTTTCACAGAATAAAGATGTTAACATCATGTGACATGAGTCCAACGAATGGATGAAGTTGGGTGGAAATGCGTTCTTCTGTTTCATCACATTTGGCCGTCTGAAAACATATATTTAAAATTCTAATTTAGATATTTCAGATTCCAGTTTAGATGTAATTTTACTGAACATATAGAATCTTTTCCAAGGAACTTTTGGTATGGGATTTATACACAATACATAGAATTGAAGGACGGAAGGTACTGTGCTGGCCACATCACATATTTTAATTATTTTTTATATCTGTAACAAAACTATTACAGCACTCAAAGAAATTCGGTAATAGCTCATTCGAGTGCAGTAATAGACTAGTACCATTAATAAGTAAGATATTACTTATTAAATGCTAGTACAATTTATTTTTGTAAGGTTGGTGGTTAAGAATTGCAAAAATATCAAATGTCAAATCTTGTTAAATAAACGAACACAAACGATTGTTAAGAATTTTATTTTCATGTAATTTTAAATTTAAAACTAAGAATAAAGCCTGTTTTACATTATACTTTTTTTGTATAGATTCTAGTACGAGATCCATCCGAGAAATTTCTAGACAAATCTAGCATAATGTAAATCAGAAATTTTCATCCGAGATTCTAGTATAGAAATATACGCCCGGCCGTATATTTCTATACGAGATTCGTACTAGATCGTTAATGCGCAAGCGCGAAGTCGTGATATTAACAGCTACCAACTTTTGTTATATGTCATTTGTTTTGCAAAGTGTGAGGTTATAAATAAAAATTCAATAACATTAATATAAAATATCTAATATGACAGACACATTTAAAATGAATTTTTGTAACTCCTTATTTTGATATTTTATCCATTTCAAAAACAAAGTTAACTGTACAAATTTGTTAGGTTGGTATTCATTTATTTTGATTTAAAATACGATATATTCCGAAGATTACCGATTATACACGACTTGATAGCACGGAAATTGAATGGAACTCGATCAAAAATCTGTCTAGAAATATAGTATGAAAATAGACGAAAATAGTATAATGTAAAACAGGCTTAAGAAGAGAAGAAATAGAGTAGTAAAGTTAGCATGAAATAGGCTATTTCAAAAGTACAAATTAGTGCCGTTTGCTGTATACCCATCCTTGTCTATATGACAGTTCTATGTATTTCACAGTTTTATTTTGTTTTTATTTCCAATTTTAAATGGCACAAAAGTGACCCCTGTGGTGCACTCTCCACGCCAGCTATGAGTGCCCGTGAGGTGACGCCTGGTAAGCGCCCACACGGTAAAATATATCTTCATCATTACCGATGTCTACATGTGTTGTAGATACTGGCACACACAGAAATGGGTAATATGCCGTGATGATATATTTATTTATTTATTTTATTTTGTTTCTGGTCCCCAAAATAATGTAATTTAAATGTTTTGTCTGATTTGGAAAATAAAAAGTGAGATTATACTTATGCAAGTATAATAATACAATTTTTGATTGATGAATATATTTCACTTTTTCGCATACTAAAATTAAGTTTTAATTTGTAAAATTAAAATATGAACAATACCTTATATTCAAATTCATTTAAACAACTCCAATGTAATTCTAAAATCTAAAACAATATGCCGGAATTGCATATAAATTTGAAATACCGACATTTAACGGCACTAACTTTTTAGTTTAAAAAGTAAATGTAGAGGTCGCTCAAATTTCTGAAATAATCTATAGACCATTTCAGAATGACGTCACCTGCCCTCCACAAGAGTGATTTTAACCTCACTTTTGAATATTTTAAAAATTTATTTAATTATATATCTTATGATATACAGGGTGTAACACGTACACCGACCACCGCCATTATTACCTTTATTATTATAGTTACAAAAAAATACTATAGAACAAAGTTGTAGGGGACCAAGGGGGACATTCTTTCAGAGAAAACATATCTTTTTAAACCAGTGGTTCTCAAGTTACAACACAAAGTTATATTTTTTCAAATGGGATTCTACATATTTTTTATGCCTATTCAATAGCATATTTTTTTCTGAATTCAACCATGTATTAGTTTTATATCCTTACATAATAAAAATATTGAAAAAAATTCGATTGAAATTTTAATAAATTTTTATTTTTAATATTATTGTACAGTAGGCTATGGATGAAAAACAATAACAAAAGAACAAAATATAGTTGATGTCAAATAATAATGGCGTACTAATTGTTGTTGGATTACGCGTAATAGAAGCTAAAAATCGCAGTTTTAGCTTAAAAATCGCAGTTTTAGCTTCTATTGCGCGTAATCCCAATTCATCCACACACGAAATTGCTCAAGAACATTTTATTTCTAATATGTCCGTATGGCGCATTTTGAAAAAGCATAATTTAAAATCATATTCATACAAACTAGTACATGCTATACATAATAATGACAATGAACGCAGAATAGTGTTTTGCGAATGGTTTTTGGTGCAGTATCAGGACGATAATAATATTCTTAGAAAAATTCTGTGAACAGATGAATCTAAATTTTCAAATAATGGATTATTTAATAGAAATAATAAGCACATTTGGGCTGTAGAACATCCTCGTGAATTTAGAGAAAAAAATAATCAACACAGATGGAGCTTTAATGTATGGCTTGGAATGTTTGGGAATAAAATTATTGGGCCACATTTTTATGAAAACAATTTAAACGCTGCACATTATTTATGTTTCTTGGAAAATGAATTATTAAATTATTTAGAAGATTTAAACTTGAATGAAAGACAAAATATGTGGTTCCAACAAGATGGAGCGCCGGCTCACAATACTCGTCGAGTGTACGAACGGCTCGACGAAATGTTTCAAGGTCGGTGGATAGCAACAAATGGGCCATACAAATGGCCCGCTCGTTCCCCGGACTTGACACCCCTTGTTTCTTTTTTATGGGGATATCTTAAAGATAGAGTTTATTCAAAACCAGTGACAACGAAACAAAATTTGATGGACAGAGTTAGAGAAGCTTGCGCTGCTTTGACACCAGAAACTGTAATAAAAGCTACTTCTGTTTTAAATAGAATAAAATTATGCTTAGAAAATAATGGAAATCAAATAGAATATTATTTATAAGGAGTAATTAACAATTATTAATTTTCAATTTAAATTTATCACTCTTGTTTCTCATCCATGGCCTACTGTACAATAATATTAAAAATAAAAATTTATTAAAATTTCAATCGCATTTTTTTCAATATTTTTATTATGGAAGGATATAAAACTAATACATGGTTGAATTCAGAAAAAAATATGCTATCGAATAGGCATAAAAAATATGTAGAATCCCATTTGAAAAAATATAACTTTGTGTTGTAACTTGAGAACCACTGGTTTCAAAAAATATTTTCTTCTCTGAAAGAATGTCCATCTTGGTCCCCTACAACTTTGTTCTATAGTATTTTTTTGTAACTATAATAATAAAGGTAATAATGGCGGTGGTCGGTGTACGTGTTACACCTGTATATCGAGAAATTTTGATTTTGATACAATTCATTCATAAAATTAAACCATAAATTTTTCCATGGCCCTATCATTGAGTAAATTATGTGTGAAATTTATTTCTGACAGCTGCCCCTCACGAAATTCATTTGTTCTGGATTGATCTATTAATTGTCTTTGTAAGAGTATGAAACTGTGTCGTCATAGTACGTGTTTAAAAACGCGAAAGTTTATTAGCAAATTTATGAATGAAAAATCGCATATTTCAAATTATTTTCTATTACTATATTTATTAAATGAGATGGATTTCATGATTTTATAAAAAAAATCGACATTTTCTTTTTAAATGACCCCGTTATAACAAAAAACAAATATGAAACTTATTTTCTCACATATTTTTAAAAGTATAATAGAATAATTTTAATTTAATAATGCGGCATATAAAACTTATTAAATCCATTTTTTAAATTATTTTCTATGTTAAGTACCATGAGTATTTTTTAACGTGAAACATTGAGTTTGTCATATCCATGGTTACGACTTGATATTTGATTGACAGCAATGTATTTGCCCGTTCCATTTAAAATGAAACATAGGGAACGAATCTGATAGAAGTATTATATTTAAATATTGTAAGAAATTTAGCGGAGTCAGAAAACCACTCGAGAGTACTAAACATATTTCGGGCACAAGGTGCACACAGTATTTTTTCTACATCTAAATTTAATTTTTAGAAAACAGGTATAATTATTTAAACAATATTAACCTCTAATGACATCTTGTCAATATGACAGAAAACCGTTGAATTTTCCTATAAGTTATGATTTGACATTTGATTGACAGCAAAGTATTTGTCTGTCTCATTTAAAATGACACATGGGGAATGAATTTGACAGAAGTTTTATATTTAAATATTGTAAGAAATTTAGCCGAGTTAGAAAACCAATAGGGCACAAGGTGCAAACTATATTTTTTCTACAACTAATTTTAATTTAGAATGCAGGTATAATTATTTAAACAAAATTAACCTCTATTGACGTCTTATCAAATGTCAAATTCGTTCCCTTTGTTTCATTTTAAATGGAAAGGGCAAATACATTGCTGTCAATCAAATGTCAAGTAACCATGGATATGACAAACTCAATGTTTTACGTTAAAAAATACTCACGGTATATAAATTAACGATACATATAAAAATAATTAAATATTTCTTACTCGAACATATCCATGGTGAAATTCTCCGGTACGGCCCTCCTGCCTTGTTCCACCTTCCTATGCCTGGAATAGGGCTGCACCACGGGCAGCCCCAACGGCGTAACCCACTCCACATTTTGTCCATTCACGGCCGATATCAGCCTCGCGCACTCCGTAAACCAATCCTGGATTTCTCGAGTTGATGTGAACATACTGCGAAGGGACTCGAACGTTTTGCTGGTAAGATAAGCGGAAGCGGACCACACCATCTCCTTGGGGAAGTCGTCGAGGTCTTTTAGCTGGCGGGCGATTTGGAGACGGGCGCCGAAGCGGGTGACGCCGTAGACGGTGGTCATTACGGTTTGTTTGATTACTTTGCGACGAACGAAGCCTTAAAAAATAATTATTTATTTGAAATCGTCTGAACTGCACAAAATAATCATTAAGAGCCCGTTCACAAAAAAGTTTAAGCTAATTCCCATTTTTGGATTCGTAAATTCTATTCTATTCCGGTATTTAAAATTTAATCTTCATAATATTATCAAAAAAGATAAATACCAGGAATAGATTAGATTATATTTTAAGAAATAAACTGTTAAAATTAGAGTAGAATTCGCTAATCCAAAAATGAGGGTTAGCTTAAACCTTTTTGTGAATCGGGCTGTAAAAGTTCAGAAATCGGCACTAAAGTAATCCTATTATACGACGATTTTAAGCAAATGCAATGTTGCCAACCCGATAAAAATTAGTTCCGAATCCACAATTGTTTTGTTAAATTAAAATCCCGATAAGGCATGAGGCGCAATGTAGTACTAGAAAAGTTCAGTATTTGTGCAAAATTGTAGAAAATGTGAATACTAGACCACAGTATAGGAAACAAACAGTAGGGACACTCTCGAATCAGATTTTTACTGCGCATTTTGCTGCGCATAATAAAGGTATTCCTAAAATATGGTGGAAAAATTAGCCGTAGAAATAATAAATGATCTGGGGGCTTCTGCTATTGAAAATTTGGATAACGAAGTGTAAAAAAAAAAAAACAATTACAAAATAAGAAAACAGGAGGCATTCTTATATTTTAATAATAATTATCTATATTTGTTGGCCCCATTTTTAATTGCAATACGCAAACGGAAATGTAAATAATTTCAACGGCGTTTATGTTTCCACCTGTCAGACGTCAAACTCATGTGGTAAAGTTAGAAAAGAGATCTCGTTTGTGCTTATTTTTTTTTTAATGTTATCTACATTCGTGTGATATGTGTGAATCTTTTGCAAGAAATTTGACGATTTAGACAGTATAATGTTTTATATATAGGTACTTTAAAAAATTTTGGAAGCTTATAATCACCGGCTACAGAGTTTGTAAATTATATTAATAATTTTGAAAATAATTTCGAAGAAAACTTCCACGAATTGGTCTGTAAACAAAATATTTTACAAGAAATAAGTGTATTTACAAAATATCAAAAATTCAGTCATCCATGTATAAATTATTTAAATTGTATGCAAGAGTTAGATTGTTTTATACTTTAAAACATGTAAATATAAATTTTAAGTCAACGGAAGGCAAAAAAAAATATATTGTGTCATAATTAGTATTTGTAGTACTTTTTATCGTTTTATCTACACTTCTTATATTTTTATATAATATATTATAATTTTTAAATAATGTGTCTGTATTATTTTACTCCTTTATTTATTATTTTACAAAAGAAAGTCAGTTTTTTTGAATTTCAAGGGGAATTAACAAGTTTAATGCTTTAAAATTACTAATAAGAAATAGTTTCATATCATAACTGTCATTCTTTCGCATTTGAATTTGGCGCTGAAAGGTATTCCTAAAACATGGCCGCTACTTAAAATTTGATACCGAAACATGAAAGGTACCGACACTAAGTGTCCCTACTGTTTGTTTCCTATACTGTGACTAGACCGTTGTTAAACTCTTTGGCTCGTACCACGATCACGGTTCTAACATTGGTGTTAGCTAGAACCGTGCTAACTATTTGACACATACTTCAGGGTTATAAAGAAAATCAGTGATGCCACTGTACTAGTTAAACCGAAAATGTACCGATAGGCATATTTAATACATTTGGCTTCATTATTTTAAATTGTTTAATATGATTTGTCTCTGGACTTGTTTTTAAGATAAATTATTTAGAATATTGAAGTCAAATGTATTGAATATGCCTGTTAGTACATTTTCGGTTTAATCGGTATAGTGGCATCACTGATTTTTGTTGATAACCCTGAAGTATGTGTCAAGTCGTCGTCAAGGTTTTAACTAATACCGGTCTTAGAACCGTGATCGTGGTATGAGCCTTTGTTTCATACACATAAAAATTGGTACAGTAAAATTTTTGAAAGAAGTTCGATCAATGCCATCTACGAATTGTATGTATGAATTAATAGCGTTTTCCGCTTACACATTCAGTGCGCACTGAGTGCAAATTTAGCTGCACTGAGTGTGAGTGGCGTTTTCCACTTACCTTTTCAGTGCGCACTGTTCCGGATTTTTATTTTCCACTTACTACGAAATCGCACTCAGGGCAACATCAACTCGCACTCAGTGCGCATTTTGTTGCACCGACTACTATAGCAAGTGCGACAATTTGAGTGCAAATATGGCGGCGGAAGATTTCAAAAATGACGTAAGAGGTATCTACTATTGAAGGACTTTTATCTTCATCTTCGTCATCTGATGATATAACAGAAACGGCTCTAGACTATTTAAATAAACCAGACCAACCCAAAATAATTAATTTCATATCTAGTGTAGTACATAAATATTCTGACAAACAGGTAATAATTAAATATATTGTTTTGCACAATTAAAAAACTCAAATTTTATCAAGTTTCAAGAATCCTTCAGAATTAAAAGAGTTATTATAAATGACACGGTCGTCATATTTTATATTTATTGTCAATTATGTCAATAAAACTTCCAAACCCCAAACTTAACCTCAACTTTTGCACAAACAAATGTGAACTGAAATAGGAATGTATTTTCCACTTGTCACTGAATGGGTGCGCACCGTTCACAAAACCAAAACAGTGCATGACGTCATACATTGCACTGAGTGCGTTCCAGTGCGCACTAAATTTTGGTAAGCGATTTTATGCTGTCAAATTTAGTAGTGTCTTTTACTTAGTTCTTATGAGGGTACATAATATCTTGTGTACCTCATAAAAACTATGTAAACGACACTACTAAATTTGACAGCATAAAATTTTAATTCATAGATGCAATTCGTAGATGCCCTTGATCGGACTTCTTTCAAAAATTTTACGATATAGTTACATATCTGGTAGAGTGTCGTAAATTCCTGCATTTGGTTAAAAAGTTGAAAATATTCTAAAATCCAATTTTCATTCCCAATGTACTGGTTCCAAATCATGACAACGCAGGTCGATATCTATTTTAGTTTTGGAGATATTCAACCTCAAATATTTTCTCAAAAATACCCATTTCTGGGTTAGATCTCTATTTAGTTTTGAATTATTGCCCCAAAAGTCAATATACCCCATATTCAGATAAAATCTTTAAAATTTTCAAAAATCTAATTTTCATGTATCTAGATACTTCTCAATGCGCTGATTCCAGATTTTGAAACCGCAGGTCGATATCTCGTTTCGTTCTCGAGATATTTAGATCCAAAGATTTGCTCAAAACTGCCCATTTTTGGGTAGTAACCCAAAAATGGGTCGAGATACGAATTTGGCGACACCACCATTCGATTCTACGGATAAAAATATATAAGTATACCAATTTTCATAATTTTTGACTAACCGGTTCATTTTTTATGAATAAAAGTTTGAAAACCCCTGAAAATGCCCAAAATCTGAAAAAATCGTAAACGCATTAAATTTTCATTTTTAAGCACTAGTGCAACGAAAATGACAATCAAAAAGTTGTTATAAAACGCTAGTATAAAAAATAAATTATTTTTTGTAAACTTTTAAAAATTGAAATTTTGGTTACTGACACTGAGTCAGTATCTTATTTTTCACATATTTGATTTTACATTTGCTAATAAACTTAACAGTTGACTTAATTTTGAATTTCATAGAAGATTTTTTCTAGTGGTGGGATCCGGATCCAAAAATATCCGGATAATTGATTTTTGAACTATCCGGATCTAAGTATCGGATTTTGGATCCGGATCTGAGTATCGGATTTTGAATCCGGATCTGAGAATCGGATTTTGGATCCAAATCTGAGTATTGGATTTTAGATCCGGATCCGAATATAAGTATGAGTATCGGATTTTAGATTTGGAATTTCAGAATCCACATCGGTTCTCGAATTCGAATATTCTCAGTATTGAACCCGATGATAATATTTGAATGTGTAAATATTATCATGGAGTTTTAAAACCAAATAAATCTGATTATGAAATAATCCACAATAAATTTTTATTTGATATAGTTAATAGAATTGGATCCATAATTAATATTCGGATCCGGATCCGTAAACAAAACATCGAATCCGGATCCAGATCCAAGTCCATATCCGAATCCAAAAGGGATCCGGATCCAAATCCGAATTAAATTTACGGATATCCGCTTCAACATCCGAACATCGGATATCCGAGGAACCGGATATTTTGAGATCCGGGTACTCGGATCCAAGTTTTGCCGGATCCTCACAGCACTAGTTTTTTCCGGACAACGATAGCTTAGATAAACTTACCATCTAATACTTGGGCGACTTTGACTCCCACTTTAGCATCTTTCTCCCTCTGCTGTTCCACCAAAGCAGCCACAGCGCTATACACATCTTGGGGCACTTCAGCTGGCGATAAATTCACGCTGTACGCACCAGCGGAGTCCCTACCCAAGGCAGCGTAGTGCTGCAAACCGTTGCAACTACCATCTTGATGCACCGGAAATCTAGAGCGATATGCAGATGGGTCTGCAGAACGGCTGGCGTGGGCGATTTCCATGCAGCAGGCGAGGGTTTGCCAGGGTTCGTCGCTTTGGGACCACCACATCTTACCCTAACGGAGATTCTTATTAGTTTATTGAAGTTTTACGAGTCCAAACTCATAGTTCCAACTATAGTGACTTTATATACATAGTGTGGGCAAACGCCGCCATATTTTGCCGATAATGACGCGCGAAATTTGAATTCATATGTGAAAACTAAACAAAATTCGATAAACAATTAATGAAAGCATATAAATTGCAATAGCTATTTGTGTATTAAGAGCGCAAAATGCGACATTGTCGATTGAGAGGCATTCTCTCGAAATCGACAATGTCCATTTGCGCTCGAAACACACACAAGATTTTTTCTACACTTGCCACAATGGGTTCCTCCACCATAACAAAAAATAATAAAATGTACACTTTATACTTACAGTACTGCTCAATAAATAACGATTGACTAATACAAAACATACGGTTTAAACTTAAAAAAAGGTTTTAAATAATTACATCGTTACATTAGCCATCTATTCCATAAAAAAAAATACCAAAATTAGAGCGTGGAAGCAAGGATTTGTGATGATTTGATGAGTTTTTCTAGCAAAATGTGTGGTTAGTTGTCACGCCTGTCACTCTGAAAAAATTAACAAATATTTCAAGGAATTTGTGATTATATAGACATGTATGTGCATTGACTGACTTCTCGCAATTATTTAAGTAACGAAATAACTAATAACTTTATTGTAATCAAAATAAATAGTTAACTAGAGATCAGATGCCAGTACGACCCGCAACTATCCTACCGCCATCTGTGTACAATCATTCCTATTACTAAACTTAACTGTTCACACAATTTATTTTATATTTAATTTTATTTTACCGTTATTTTCCATTCTTCTTGAGTTTTTATTCAATCTAATCTAAGCATTTTATACTTTTGTTTTTGTAAATGAATGCCCTATTTCATTTTCACAGCAGTGTGGCATTTTGTTAGGTTATGTTAAATACCGACAGAACATATGTCAAATTGACTTGTGAAAATGTGTAATTACCATCGACCTTTAAACTAATGGACCAAGTGTCTCCTATTCTTTTATTGTTAGAATAATGCTCCAACATAAAAGGATAGAAATATATATTCTGTCCTTCAACAATACTGAAGTTCTCAGTTAAAGCAAACTGTGCATACGTTCGTACTCATTGTGCATCTTTTTCAGCTATATGTAAACCTCTATATACTGCTCTCTATCACTAACTAGTTGTCAAAATCTACATTTGACGTTTCGTGACTTGTGTATTACTTACTTTTTTGGAGAACATTTACAATTATTTCTGTCAATACATACGTATATGTGTTGTGAGGTGTGTATGCGACAAAATAATGCAGAAACGGTGTATTTCGTACAGTGAGCAGTACGTACGCTGTTCAGCTGTGTCATTTCATATGTAAGTTCTTACTAATTATTACTTGTCCCCTATAATATAATATATTGTATTAAACATAGATAATAAAACTAATTATGCACAAAAAAATCTGTACTCTTAGCGATTATGCACCAAGTTAGGGAAAAATCATTTTTTTTATTTTGCCGCGTTTTCTTAACTTCCGTACTGTTGAAGGATAGAGATACTGTGTCTGCACCGTTATGGCGGGACAAGCGTTTTGCTCGTACGCTGCGTCTATTAGTTTAAAGGTCGATGGTAATTACAGTGCCATTAGTTCCTAACTAAACATTTTCATTAAGAATGTAGACAAGTGACATTTCTCAACATTGTATACTTAGAAATTTGGACAGCGAGCGTTTTTTCTACTTTGTCGCGCATGAGCGGCAAAGTGACAATTTGCGTTGACAAAAGAGAGCGCAAATGGCTACTTTCTATAGTGACTAGAAACATAAAATTATCTTACCTTCACAATTATTATTTCAATATTCGAATAAAAAAAAAAATATCCGTTTGTATTCATCACTAGTATATATTAACTGTGCGTTGTTTAGTATAGAGAAACATATTAATACAAATCGTGTTAATAACATCTTTGTATTTTCGTATTTAACCTAACCAAACACTTTTGAGTTACAATTTACTAATCCACATATAATTTAATTATTTACACTATTGGAAATATAAATATAGTATAATTACTTTAAATTCAGATATAATTCACAAACAATATCTTAAAACGTCACTTTTCCGAACTTAATGCAGGTAAACACACATCTCGCTTATTACGTTATTTATTGAGTAGTACTTTTAGCATAAAGTATACATTTTATTATTTTCTGTTACGGAACAACAGTAAGTAGTTATCTAACTAGATACATGAAATTTAGAAAAAAAAAAAACTTTAAAAATAATTTTAAAAATCTTACCGTGAGTGGGTTGTCAGCAGAATCCAATATATCCGGCATGATTTCATTAGCGTATTGCAGTCTATCTTCAATTCTATCACGTTTTTTCAGTCCAGTCAGATTAATACAATGAATCTTTAGCCAATCTAGTCCTTTAGGTCCTAGCGGTCTGCTTTCAGCAAAAACCAGCATAGATCTTGCTAAATCTGATCCTAAATGGTTTAAATGAGGTGGTACTGGATATACTCTGCCACGGAAGTCCATATTGTGAGGCAGCCAGAAGACGTCGTCTTTAAACTAAAGAAAGAGAAAGAAAAATTAAGAATTAAAATAGGATATTTAGTAGAACAAGATGAATATGAAAAGAAACGATTAAAAGACAAAATATTTATGGAAGAACTACAGTGGGCTACTTGCGTACCTTTTTTTTATTTAATATTTTTGAAGAGAAGGTAAAAACTTGATACCCATATTTTTTCTTTTGACAAAATTTTTATTAATTAGCCAGAAAAAAAATAATGAAATTTGATTATTTGAATTCCCGCCATGTATGACGTAGAATTACGCCGCACCAATGAATAGTCGTAAAGTCACAGCGTGGTGCCGTCCCATAGTAATGGTATGTTTGTGCTGGTAATGTAGATCACCTATTTGACGTTTCAACAATAGTTTAGAGGTTAGTATTTTAGTTTATCTTTTTGGTATCGATATTTTAAATTACAAGTAACTACCTATGTGTTTATTTATAAAGTAATTAATGTATTTGAGAGACCAGAGAGAGAGAAAAATGAACTAATGTCAAATTCAAATTAAAACTTTCTCGCACGCCATGCCATCTATTGATAACATTCTTATACATGCTTCCCCTCCCCCAGTTCAATATAAAGACGTCACAGAAATTTTTCTTTCTTAATTTAATAAAAAACAAATAATTATTTTAAAATAAAATTTATATTTTTATATATGTTTTCAATATAACATTAAGTATATAGTGTCAGAAATCGGATTTTCAGTACCACGCAAGTAGCCCATTATATTTTTAAATATTGAAAAATTTGGTAATTTGATTCTTACATGGTTGGCGAGAGATAGACGGTATAATGCGTCGCACCAAAGCGAATACATTTCGGCTTTGCGACGCCTCACTTGCATACGTTGTTTGAAGGCTAGGAATTTTTCGCCTTTTGTCATGGTAGGCGTGACTGGAGAAGGTTGTGGACATGCTGATGGAGGTTGAGGTACATCCAATCGAGAACTACCCCCTAGAAATAATAAAAATATATATATTAATTTGACTGCTCACTCTTCTACGTGCAGAAGGGTATTGCAGAGGTTTTTTTAAATATTTTTTTAATATACCTGCATCATAATTCATGGATATCAAACTAAAAAACGGGCGAAAAACGACGATTAAAGCACTCCGAACTTAACAAAAAAAAAGATTGTTGAAACCAGCCACGATAATCCAATAGCTTGCCGACATTCACGTGACGAAGCGAAGTAGCCAATCAGAAGCTGGGGAGAAACTGTCACATCGAAGGTCAGAGAGCTGGGTAGCTTTTCAAATTCAAGAGTACCGTACTTTAAGAGTGTAGTGTGTTTTGGAAGAATGAGTTTTGTTGGAATAAAAAATTGAAATTAAATTTTAAAAATTAACAAAACTACTTATAATTACAACATTAATGTCAAGCCCTTTCTGAGAGTAAGGTTATTAGTTTTAGAACGATTTTGAGTTATTTCGTACTCTGAAGTAGGGTTTTGGAACGCAACCACAGAATACATTTATACAGAAGCGACACTCCTTGCCGGTACCATTGTTATTGCGATTTTACATTTATGACCTTGAACTTTAAATATGTTGGCAAATTTACGCGCGAAATTTAAATTGTTTTAAATTGTAAAAGAAAAATTAGAACAAAAAAGGACTAAAATTTTAATTTTATTAACGATTTAAAAAGAAATCAGATAAAATAATCACATAATTATATTTTTATTAAACAAATACCTGAATTTTACGAATTTGTTACAATGCACAATTTTCTATATCTCTGATGTGAGAAACAAACGTCAGACTCGATGAATATGTCCCATATATCCTTCTTCATCAAATCTTCTCTTCCACAGGCCTTAAGCCACATTTTACACCTATATTTATTAAATGAATATACATTTTACATGATATGGTAGTCGTTTTAATACATAACTTACATGTCTGGATCTTTCGGAAACGAAAAAAACTTACATTTCCCTTTCTCCACTTTTTAAATTAATTTATACAGTCTTTATATGAACAAACAAGTCCTCCCGATTCTACTTTCTTCATTTTATCTATTTAATTAGAAACTAACACCACTTCTAAAATTCACAAACAGTTCACAAAATGACATTTGTTAAAAGTGAGAAGACGTGTTTGATTCGCTTGAATTAGCCATAACCTTAAAATATATGGGCGTGACAAGCTGAGACAACAGCTCCTCCAGAATATGTGAAATATAATGTTTTTCCTTATGATAACGATTTTTCCTATCGTTTGTTGAAAAAATAACATATTTGTTTTTATTAGAAATCAATTTGTGTTTCTCAATATACTTTTATTATTAACCCCTAACGGAAAATGTTCACGTCAAGATAATGAAAAGCACAAAGAATCGTAAGATACGAAGATATGCCGAACCAATCGGATTTTATCCGATTAGCCCTTTAAATTTGTTGGCATACTCTTTCTCTCTCTAATTTTCGTTTCTCTCTCTGACTGTCGCTTCTGTATACATGTTTATTCTGTGGTTTGGCGCCAAACGAAAATCTTAACCTCACTAATGTGGTCATTTTATGGATCACCTTATACCTATTACATAAATAATAATTTCACTCACCATTATTGAAGACTTCTAGCACAACGCCCAACACCTCCTTATTAACCGTCCACGCCACCATCCCCAACTGATTCAACGCATCCAACGCCGGATACAAACTCCTCTCCGGGGCCCTGCTCATCCTCTGCCACTGTTGAACAGCCTGCACCGGAAGCCTGACCACGTCGGCATGGGCCACCAAGTATCCGCCGGAGGTAACGCTGGTCCAAGGACGTGGAGGGCACCGCATGGGGACTTCGTAAGCGGGGAAAGTTAGGAATTCGGGTTCGGAGAGGCGGAATAAACGAGCGAGAGTGGGGTGGGGTTTGACTTCTTCTTTGACGATGCGGCCTTGGGAACGGAAGAGGGTGTAAAAAGCGGGGAGGAATTTCCTAAAAGGAGAGATAAATTAGTTTGGAATTATAATTAAATAGATTCTTATTGCGAACGTTACAAAAAGTTATAACATGGTAGATTATGTTAAAAAATAACAAATTCAAACAAGTATTATTAGGTTTACTTTCGTTGTTTCGTTATTTTCTACATTCATTTACTTGAAAAAGGATTCCAGATTTGAAAAAGGCGATAGTAGACGACGGCTTTCAAAAAGAAATAAAAAAAAAATTATAAATATTTTAAAAACAACATTTTTTCCTCTCGCTAAGAGAGGTATTGGATTCATGCTAAAATTCGCATATCCAGATTTTATTGAATAAGCACGATTTAAGGTGCCTAGAATCCGATTATAACATTTTTAAAATGATGTCTGTGTGTGTGTGTGTGGATGTGTGTATGTGTGTATGTATGGATGTTGGAGGGACGATTCCTCAAAAACTAAAAGACTTAAAAAATATTTAACTGCAGTTTCTTCAATCACACATTCCTGGGAAGAGCTGAAAAGGTTTTGGTAACAATTGAACAACCGGAAGTAGTAGTTTCTTAAAAAAAAAATTCTAAATATAATTTTTTGGGGTTTCTTTTTTTATTAAATATTGAAGAACATAAAATTCTCTATCTAATACACTTAAAAATTTTATTATATCTTGTATAGATTTAGAGATAAATACACTATAATCTATAGAGTAAACTAAATCGCAGAGACCAAGGCACTAAGGAAACCAGTTGACAAATTCCAATGTTTATAACATGACACATGTCATTGTCAAATATCAACAGATTTAGTGACATTCTGATAGCTTTTTCTGGGAAGTATATTTACCTTTTCTTCTTGTTTTATTAATTAAATATTTGAAATTATAGGTAAAATTGTGGTAAAATGCATATATCCATCAGAAATACCGCCAATCTGGTTAATAAATTGAAAGAATTTCTGGCATATAGAAACTTCCTCATACAATGAAAAATAGATATAATTAGAATTATATGTGTGCAGAAGACATGTTAAATACAATAAAAACAATATTTGAGTAAAGTTCTGTAATTTTTTGTTATAAAACGACGGTTCGAAAGCGAATTGCAATACAATACTTATATAACCTAATATGGAAATGGCGAGAGGTCTTGTGCTGGCCACAACAGATTTTTTTAATCTATGTTTTAAAGTGTGGATTACACGATGAGGTTTTTCTTTTCAAGTGACGTTATAAAAATGGCATCTTTTGTGACTTGATTCACAAGGTAGAAATAAAATAAATAAATATCCATAGCAACTACATAAAATGAGCGACTAAGAAGGAACTTGTAAAATAGAAACCTGTCATATCGCCCCAAGTTAACCAAGATAACCTACAAATTGAAATATAAACAGTTTATATTTAACGAAATAACATATTATATAAATAGCAGACTTACATATTGGTAATGGGGGATTACAGCTCAATCGAATTAAAGAAAAATAGTAAAAAATACGAATGTATATGCTGAATAACGAATATTAATAAAAAAATGAAATGGTATAGTTGAGATATTTCGGAAATAAAGGGTTTTTTGTTATAGCGCTTCGACACTAATATGAAAATATTTTGATTGGCGACCGAGAAACCGCATATACATGCATAACAAATAGCGTGTTAGGAGGTGAGGGTTACTACCAATGGAAGTTAAGAAATTCAAATTCGAAAGGAGAGGCTAACATTCCTGTACTACAGTTTCCAAACAGTTTTTATTTTAACATAAATTTCTTGCATTAAACTTAATAATTTAAATACACCTGTAATTATAAAGTATGTAGACTTATACAGTGTTATAATATTAATTTATTTTTATGTAAATATAACTTAAAATAGCATATATTTCAAGAACATTTAGGTCCATGATGAAAACAGTTTGATATAAAAACACATATATGTGACGTCACGTCAATCTTTTCAAAATTCGGGAGACCATAACTCGCTTATTAATAGGAATTTTTTTTACCGGATTTTCATCAGTAGTCTTAATTTTCCTATTATTTTCAGATGAAATTATAAAAAAAATGGTGTAATCCCCCATTGTCATTGAACAATTACTTCTCTACCCCATTTTGCCATTTTTCAGTTTAATGTCGATCAGTTATAACACTACTAGAATAAATCAAAAATATGAACACAAATGACATTTAACAGTTACTTGGCAGTCAAAGTTAAAGATACTTTTAAAAAAAAGTAGTGCATGTTCCAGTTTTTCTTTAAAAGTTTTTCGTGAAAAGTCTATTCAGTTGTCTCTCTTATACTCATGTCATTGAAAAGAAAAACTTTATCGCTTTAGACTATAAACTTTAACACAAAATTATTGTTACTCCACGTATTATTACGTTTTAAATAATATTAATAAATTACACTTTGTGCAGATTTTTTGTTAACACACCCTTAAATAACTATACCCAAATTATTCAAGCAGCCAATGCACGTCATTAATAAAAATTGAATAAAAGTAACTAGATGTGTGACGTCATGTACTGGTACGTTTGCAGAGGTTTTAGAATCTTTATGAAAAGAGTTATACAGATTGCAATCTGTATTATCGACATGGTCATGAACTGCCACATCTACAAAATAAATACTATATTTTCGTCACTGTCCATTTCTATTTAAATTATTTTATAATACTAACCTTATTTATACTTATATATGCCATATAAAGGCAATAAATAAAAGTGAGCCGAATTTCAAAGAAATATACCGAATTCTTCTGACTGATTAGAAGTGCTAACTTTGGTAGATTCACAGATTTTGTGTTTGCGTTAACGGTCACGTTGCGTCGCGTTTAACATTACTTTATTATAAATAGTCCTTTACAACCCTCAAAAATGTTTCAAACACGATACAAATTTATTTCAAATAATAACTTTGACAGTATGAACATACAAATTATCAATGTTGCCAACTATAGCAACAATTAAACGAATAATATGACGTTGATGTACATTATTCATATATTATTCATGTCATATACGATAAGTAATGAACTGTACTATTCATCTTAATAATAATTATATAAGGCTAAACACTTTTTGACGGTTAAAAATGATTGAAATTTTATTTCATTTTTCACTATTAGTGATTTTAATGCATTAAGGTTTTTACACTAAGTGATGACGTGCATTGGCTGCTTGAATGATTTGGGTATAGTTTTCTTCATATAATAAATAAATAATGTTATACTCACTCTTTCGCATTGCCGCCTCTGATAACATTAACATCAATCTTCATCTCACTCATAATAATCTTATACAAAAACTCCCCCACCGCCACCATCGTAGTCGCCGGCCAGGCATGATGAAACCCCCCTGCAACCGCAGCCCCCTGCTGTTCCCCATGCGCGATCCACTGCCACTGCTGGCGTGGGTTCAGGGCGGAGCCCCGACTGTGGTGCGCCGCGAACCACGAGCAGAATTGCTCCTGGACGGAGCAGACTTTGTCTAGGGCTCCGGATCGGATTTTGCGGGAGACGAGATAGCGGGAGTAAACGCGAGAGCCTAGTTCGCGGTAGAGTTGGTTTGTGGTGGGGGAGTAGGTTTCGGAGCCTTCTGCCAAGCGGCGCACCTACAGAAAGAAGTGGAAGGTGAAATAAGCATACAGGGAATTTATTTTAACATGTAACATATGGTGCATCACTTCCATGGTTACTCACTATTGTCAAAAAATGACAGCAATGTTATTTTTGTCCATTTTAAAATGCAACATACAAAATTTGTAGTTTTGTATTATCAAAACTAATTTCCTATAAATTACCCTACATACGATTAACAAATAATCAAAACATGAATGTTGCACATCTTAACAAACTTTAGCTTACAAAAATTCATAACTTTCATGTAATAAATGTTAAAAAATACCCCCAATCACACTGAGGCAATATTCTAGTCGGTCGTAAGAAGAATTGACACCAATGGATGCATTGCACAAAGTGAGAGAGATAGTAAAAAATGAGATGTTTTCAAAGCGCAGTTGTTTTTCTGCGCATAGAGATGATGAAATGAAATAGTTGTGTTTTAAATTCAAAAAGCTTGGTATGAAATCAGATTCCTTAAAATGTTTACAACAGACCAATGCGAATTACTTTACTTCTGTATTAATTTTTAATGAAATTCACCACTTTTTTCTCATTTCTGGGTTCTTCGGAAATCTATGATACGATAATAATTGGGATGACGCATTACAAGAAGCTACGGAACAATAATTTGTGTTTCTTAACACATTTTACTTCTATTTGTTCCATAGTTTTGAGATATTTTTTGAACTTATAACATTTCAATAACGCTTCACAAACTAAGCACAAGCACATTCATCACATGACAGATAATCCATTGTTGCCAGTTGCGTTTATTATTAAATTTTACTATTGTTTAAAACTTAATTTTGACACAAAATTCATTTTTCTTTATTGCATATATCATATTTAAATTCAAAATTGCAATAATTTATTTGTTTTGGCATTATTAGAATAATTTTTCATTAATACAATCTGATTTAATTATATATCAATTATGCGGCAACAGAGCATCATCTCTACAAAGCTTTACAAAAATATCGCTAGATGACAGACTTAATATGACGTCAGAGTAACCATGGAAGTGATGAACTATAATGTTGCATTTTAAAATGAATTCTCTGTATACCTATTAACTAATATATTGCTAATGCTCGTATCTTTCCCATAAGAGTAGGTGAAGGAAACACTGTGAAATGGAAATATTATTTCTGCATAAGTCTATCTCTCACAAACACCCAACAGGCAATTATGCGCATGCTCGGAAATCTTGACTACTATTGGCTAACGCTGACAGCGTCGCTGGTTGGGCTGCGTTCCCAAAATCCTACTCTTAGAGTACGAAATTATTCAAAGTCGTTTCAAAACTAATAACCTTACTCTCAGAGATTACTCAACCTGTTACAAAACAGCCAGAGTTTACTCCAAAGTGATGTTCTACTTACTCTACTAAAGAGGAGGGTATAGAAATTACTCCACAATATTTTCAAACGTAGATGCTTACGATTCTCAACATATGAAAGTAATTTGCCTTCTTGAGGAAGAAAACATGCTTTTGGTTGAAAATAAACATAAGTAAATACGTTGGCGTGTATTACGAGCATACTTCTATAATAAAAGCGCTTTTATGGAGCGTACTTTCACATTATATTGAGGAGAGTGCTCCATAAAAGCGCTTTTATTACGGGCTTGACATTAATGTTTTAATTATAAGTAGTTTTGTTAGTTTTATAAAATTATTTTTAATTTAGTTTCAATTTTTTACTTCAACAAAACTCTCATTCGTTCCAAAACACAACACATCATACTCTACGCCAAAACTAGGTATTCTTGGTTTTGGAACGCTGCCCTGGTGATGCAGCGAGCACATGGTTTGACTTTGACGTTTGATTTCATTTCTGTTTGTAGTTGCACTTCGAAAGCATTTGCTTTGTGTTTCATACAGTAATTTATTGTCACCTAAATAAATTAATACTGACCAGATTGTATTCCTATTATTTTTACAGTACAACAAAGTAAATTATTTAATTCAAATTTAGCACTAGAATATGTCAATGCTTTTTATTATTACTAATATTTATATTCAAGAATTTACATACAAAATAAAAAGTAGGTACATTGTTTAATTTCTCAAATTTAAATGTAAAATTTCTCGCGCTAGTCGTTAATAAACAGAACTCTGTGATTCGCAAAAAGTGATCATGATTTCCTCGTTAGCCAATAGTAGTGAAGGTTTCCAAGCATGCGCATAATTCGCGGTTGGGTGTTTGTGTGAGATAGACTTATGCAGAAGTGATATTTCCATTTCACAGTATTTCCTTCAAGAAAAGCAAAGGATCCGCAATATATTTGTTAATAGGTATACGGAAATTTTAAAGAATGTCATTTTCAATTACAATTTATTCATGATTAAAGATCGATTTGAAGAAAAATAAAAATACGGGTCTATTATTTTACACTACTCTATCGATTAAAATTATAAAAAAAGTCGTGCATGACCTCATTTCAAATAAGTAAAGACGAAAGGGACATAAAATTAATAGCCAAACATATTAACAATGACAATTTGAAATATTTTTCTGTTTCTTACCTCATTTAGGATGACTTGAATGTAATCTTGAACAGGTAGACACCTCAAATACGGATCTAGAGCTAAAGTTTTGGTGCCTTGTCTTGGTTGCGCAACCAGAATATCCAGATCGCGTTTAAATGCTTTCAGGGCAACTTCTTCCCATTCGCTCATTACTTTATTTAACATTTCTCTATATTGTAATACTTGGGCTGATGGTGTCGGTTTGCTTTCTATGCTTCGCACCTTAACATTATATAAAATAAAAAATATTATACTTAATCATAAATTTAGCTCAATAAAATATAAATAAAATAATCTGATGTGATCAGCACAAGACCTTCCGTCAATTCTATGTATTTTGTACTAATCCCATACCAAAAGTCGAAAAGATTCTATACAGGGTGTCTCAATAAGCTTGCTCACTATTGGTAACTTTTTACCTCTCGCTAAGAGAGGTATTGGATTCATGTTAAAATTCGCATATTCAGATTTTATTGAATAAGCACGATTTAAGGTCCCTACAATCCGATTATAACATTTTTAAAATTATGTCTGTGTGTGCGTGTTTGGATGTGTGTATGTATGGATATTGGAGGGACGATTCCTCAAAAACTATAAGACTTAAGAAATATTTAACTGCAGTTTCCTCAATCTGACATTCCTGGGAATAGCTGAAAAGGTTTTGGTAACAATTGAACAACCGGAAGTAGTAGTTTCTTAGAAAAATTCTTCTAAATATAATTTTTTGGGAGTTTTTTTTATTAAATATTGAAGAACATCAAATTCTCCATCCAATACACTTAAATTTTTTATTTTATCTTGTATAGATTTAGAGATAAAGCCACTATAATTTATAGAGTAAACTAATCGCAGAGGCCAAGGCACTAAGGAAACCAGTTGACAAATTCAAATGTTTATAACATAGATTGTAAATGACATATGTCAGTGTCAAAAAACAACAGTTTTAGTAACATTCTGATAGCTTTTTCTGGGAAGTATATTTAATCTTATTGTTTTATTAATTAAATATTTGAAATTATAGGTAAAATGCATATATCCATCAGAAATACCGCCAATCTGGTTAATGAATTGGAAGAATCTCTGACATTTAGAAACTTCCTCATACAATGAAAAATAGATATAATTAGAATTATATGTGTGCAGAAGACATGTTAAATACAATAAAAACAATATTTGAGTAAAGTTCTGTAATATTTTGTTATAAAACGACGGTTCGAAAGCGAAGTGCAATACAATACTTATATAGCCTAATATGGAAATGGCGAGAGGTCTTGTGCTGGCCACAACAGACTTTTTTATTTGAAGAGATACGAGGTTGGTTAAATGAGCAAAATTGTGCCATTTTATATTAGAAAATTGGTCATGTAGACAAAATGAAAATTGTGTCAGCGGTTCTCAAAATTTGGGACAAAATAAATGGAACTATACATTTTTTATTATCTTATTGGAAAGAGTATTTTTTTCTCTTTCCAATAAGATAATGTTGTTTATGTACAATTATTTCAAATTAACGAGTTATTTACGTTTAAAGATAAAAATTATCTTTTATTAATTTATTTAGTGAAGTAAACCATGGAAACATTTGTCGTTTATAAAATTATTATTTTATTAACTTATTTTACAGTAATAACAATGGGTGAGATTCAGTGGGTTGTATTAGCGTGTTTTAAGCTAAAACAGTCCTTTGTCAAAAATATTTTGGCAACTTTGTAATACCTGTCAGAAAAAAGTGAGAGACCAAAGGATCAAATAAAGAAAAAAATATTATTAATAGAAGTAAGAAAACCATACAATTACGATAAAAAAAGGACAAATATCAAAACTGATCAAAACGGGGATTGAGATATTTTAAAATTCATGAACATTCAGGTATGAAATTTGACACAAAATTTGACATATTTCTAACCTAATGTTGCTATTTTTTTGCAAGTTTCCTTTTACACCTTCCATTTACAATTATACTTCTTCATTTGAATAAAGGATATCTGTATTATACTTTTCCCTGCGGTAAAATTTCTATATCACAATTGAATCTCATTGATAGATTTGGGAAATATTACAATGTTGCCATATACTTAATACAAGCTTTAATGCAGACTTTAATACAACCCACTGAATTCCACCCAAAATGTTTAAATTGAAAGCCATTATTTCTTTCGCACATTTCAGCTCTTTTGGAAAGAAAGCCGACCGTTCTACGTAACTGGTGTCTAGATATAACTTTCTTTATAGTGATCATACCTAACTTTTCTTCATTTGTAAAGTTATTGAACACAGAGAACTTTACGGGAGATATTATTAAACGTCAAACAAACAAAGAATCAATTGTTTCCATGGCTTACTTGGCTAAGTAAACTAATAAAACAGTTTACAAAATTTAAATTTTTAACCGTAAATAAGTCGTTTATTTGAAAAAATTGTACATAAACAACATTATCTTAATGGAAAGAGAAAAAAATACTCTTTCCAATAAGATAATAAAAAATATATGGTTCCATTTAAAAAATATATATTTTATCCTAAATTTTGAGAACCGCTGACACAATTTTTATGTTGTTTACATGACCAATTTTTTAATATAAAATGGCACAATTTTGCTCATTTAACCAACCTCGTATCTCTTCTTCTCTTCAAATAAAAAAGTTACCAATAGTGAGCAAGCTTAATGAGACGCCTATTGTAACCCGAACATAAAATAATTTCTACAAATTCCATATCGAAAGTTCCTTGGAAAAGATTCTGTAAATTGCATTTGACACTGACATCTCAATTAGAATTATTTGAATATATTAGCTGTTTCTATAATTATAGCCAAACTAACTGATTTATGAAAGTTAATCTCTTTATATTCTTTAACTTTATATCTATTGAATATGAAGGAAAATATATAATCAAACCGTATAGACAATAAGATATTCTTTCACATTGATAATAACAAAATGTCAAAAAATGATATTTAACTGCGTTTTTTTCCTGAAAAACTGTTAAGAACTTCAAATAAGGGAACTTCCGGTTGACCAATTATAACCAAAATCTAATCAGCTCTTCATATGGATGTAAAGAAGAGGAATGCGAAAGAATTATAATTTTTAGAATTGTAGTATTGCAGTTACCGTTGGAGAAAAATTTGTCATACATATAACATATACAAACATCATCGTAAAACTAGTAAAATCGTATTCTAGTTCTAGGGACCCTAAAAGTGTTTATTTATTAAAAAGTCACCATCGAATTTTTTAACCAAAGACAATACCTTCCTTACCCAAAGTTGACGAAGGTAAAAACGAAAAATATGAAAAGAAAATTGTACATTTTTGAAAACTCACTTTGACATATCCGTCCATTTCGATTTGGAGTTGTTCCTTCATAACTTGTTTCAGTCTCGTTTCAGTCATTACTTGTTCCCCATTCCAATCATCTAAATTTCTGTTTTCAGGTTTCAGTTGATCTTCGGAATTTAAATTATCTAATAATCCACAGTTATATTGTATATCTGGAGGCTTATAGGTCGGTGTATAATCTGGATGAATTTTTCTTATTACCTATACACAAAATCAAAATGCCATAGGTACGTTTATTACATACGAGGTTTGTCAATAGGGTATTCCGGTGATATGAAATTAATGCAAAATAATAACTTTTTTCTATAGTTTCCATCTTCATATAGCAGAAAAATATAATAAAACATGTTTAATAAAAAGTTTTAATTCATAATTTAATGTTACAAAATTGGAATTTTTACAGCTCTAGAAACGTCCTTGAAATTTTTGACGTCAAGTTGATAATCTGTTGCTCATTTCAAGTAAATATTTTCGTTTAATGATGGAGCCAGTAGTTAACACGCGCGGGTATATTTCTTGTTTGACATTTCGTCCACTTTATAATTATTACTCCTATTTTTACCATAAACAAACACAGGACAAACACCGAAATACACGCTGCTACTAAAATCATATGTAAACAAGCAAATGGCTGTCATGAACATGTGGATTTAGGCGCTGAAGTTCGTTGCAGATGTCACCATCGAGTTGACGTCATAAGCGCGCCATGATAAGAAAATTTGAATTGCGATGAAATGTTTTAAAATTCATATCTCATGTGATGCAAACATTTTTTTACTCAAAGTTAGTTATTCAGAGTCCTACTGGTCTATACTAATGTAAAAAAATATTTTTAAAAAATGTCGGAATACCCCATTAAACAACGAGATTTTTTTCGGCTTCCCTGTAAATTTGGCAACATTGCAGAGTGTATACTTGTAAAATAAGATAATAATTTTTGTTGAATTTAATGTTTGTATTAATAAAATTAATTAGTTCACATTTAAATAATGATAGAAAATACTAGAAATCCATTCAAATAAATTTCTTAATATATTTAATTAATTTCTGAAAACCGTTATTTTTGCCCTCTATACAATGTCCTTGAAAGCTGTGACGTCACAATCACGGACATTAGAAAGAGATAGAAAAGAGAGATAGCATGATTAATTTTGACGTTTGGGAGACAGGTGTTCAGTAACTCCGCTGTAAAAGAGAGGTTAGTTTATTTATTTTGAAGAAATAGAACTGTGCCCTTCTCGCCAGTGTTTTATAAGGTCTGCAATATGTAATTGTATTGTACTTGGTTGTTTTAATAAGTCTAAGGATCCATTTCGACACGATTTCAAGCAAACATGATAAGATGTGGTTGATGAATGTCATTCCGTGAATTCTACGTCATCAGAAAGGAATTCAAGTAACAGATACAACTTTAAAAAATTAATTTCTCTGTTATTACAAATAATTTTTAAATCGGACAAAGACCAAATACTATATATACAAAGTTGAACTTTCAGACAAAAAAAATTAAAAAAATATATGGTAAATAACCCCATACGTTTTTTTTCTTACCTGAAGAACGACTTCGCGTTGGTCGCCAACAAATTCTGCTTTATTGAAAATGTCGTCGAAACTATGGCCTTGTGATTGTAATAACGACAGATAATACCGAATAACTTTCGTTCTATTGCTGTTGTGGTATATTCGGCCCAAACAATCGAAGATTGCCACAAAAGAATGTATGTTCAATTTTAAATCGTCAGCCTTAATTAGATTTAGAATTTCTTTTATCTGAAATATAAAACTCAAATAAATCATATTTATACAAAATTAAAGCTCGTGGTTTTTGTATACCCAAATCATTCAAGCAGCCAATGCACGCCATCACTTAGTGTAAAAACCTTAATGCATTAAAATCACTAATAGTGAAAAATGAAATAAAATTTCAATCATTTTTAACCTTCAAAAAGTGTATGGCCTTATATAATTATTATTAAGATGAACAGTAGAGTTCATTATTTATCGTATATGACATGAATAATATATAAATAATGTACATCAACGTCATATTATTCGTTTAATTGTTGCTATAGTTGGCAACATTGATAATTTGTATGTTCACACTGTCAAAGTTATTATTTGAAAAATATTTGTATAGTGTTTGAAACATTTTTGTGCGTTGTAAAGATCTATTTATTATAAAGTTATGTTAAACGCAACGCAACGGCGCAACGTGACCGTTAACGCAAACACAAAATCTGTGCATCTGCCAAAGGTAGCACTTCTAATCAATCAGAAGAATTCGGTATATTTCTATGAAATTCGGCTCACTTTTATTTATTGTTTTTATATGGCATACATAAGTATAAATAAGGTTAATATTATAAAATAATTTAAATAGAAATGGACAGTGACGAAAATATAGTATTTATTTTGTAGATGTGACAGTTCATGATCATGTCGATAATACAGATTGCAACCTGTATAACTCCTTTCATAAAGATTCTAAAACCTCTGCAAACGTAGCAGTACATGACGTCACACATCTAGTTACTAAAATTCAATTTTTATTAATGACGTGCATTGGCTGCTTGAATGATTTGGGTATAACTAGCGTTTTGTTATACAGGGTGTATCAAGATAATGGAACAGTGCATTTTATTCGTGTATGTGAAAAGATACAGAAAAAAGTGATTAAGATATTTTGTAAGGCATAGAGGGGGACACATTTTAGCATAAACTTTATTATCATAAATCCAGTGGTACTCAAACTACAGGGCAATATTATATTTTTTTAAATGGCATTATATATTTCTTATTAACTCATTAAATAAAGAATTTTGTTCTGAATTCAACGATATAATAATTCGTAACCTTACATTGCGAAAAATTTGATAAAAATTAATTCAAAGTTAATATTTCATTTCTACTTTATCTAAGTAATCCGAGCAAACATTCAATCAATAAAACAAAATAAAATTTATTTTAGTTTTATTACATTCAAGTAAGCTACGATTTTGGCAATAAATTCAACTTTTAAAATAATTTTTTTGTTTTATTGATTGAATGTTTGCTCAGATTACTTAGATACAGTAGAAATGAAATACTAACTTTGAATTATTTTTTCTCAAATTTTTCGCAATATAAGGGTATAATATTATTATATCGTTGAATTCAGAACAAAATTCTCTATTTAATGAGTTAATAAAATATATATAATGCCATTTAAAAATATATAATATTGCCCTATAGTTTGAGTACTACTGGATTTATGATAATAAAGTTTATGCTAAAATGTGTCCCTCTCTATCCCTTACAAAATATCCTAATCACTTTTTTCTGTATCTTTTCACATACACGAATAAACGGCACTGTTCCATTATCTTGATACACCCTGTATAACAAAGATCTATCTGTTAAAATTCTTTCAAATATCTAGATAAATAAGTTCAATGATCTCACTTCAAAATATAACATACTCATCTATAACTATAAATAGATTTTTTTCTAAAATTAAAAATAAATTTGTCTATTTCCTAAAGAAAGTAAAGCTTAAGAAGAAATATGTTTCAGAGTGATCGCTGCCAACAAAAAATTAGGAATGACCAAAAAACTTACCTTCACAAATAATAAAATAATAGATCATCAGAACAAATAAATTTCGTGAGGGGCAGCTGTCAGAAATAAATTTCATACATAATTTACTCAATGATGGAGCCATGGAAAAATTTATGGTTTAATTTTATGAATGAATTGTACCAAAATCAAAATTTTTTATTTATCATAAGATATGTAATTAAATAATTTTTAAAAATATTCAAAAGTGAGGTTAAAATCACTCCTGTGGAGGGCAAATGACGTCATTCTAGAATAGTCTATTAAAGAATAAATAGTGAAACAATTTTTTCTTACCTTATTTAAGTTGCTCTTCGTTGCGAACCCTTGCAACAGAGTATTATAAATATGGATACTTTTTACAACTGGGCTGTTGTTTGACTGCGCTTTATATCTATAATATAACAGGGAAGTTAACCCTCTTTGAGGGTTTCCTATAGCGATACACATTTCCACATGCGCCCCTAAAATTCTTGTCAATGCTTCTTCTTTTCCAGCTCTTTCTCTTTGCTTGCCAGTCTTAAGATTGGACGATTCAAACACTGAATCACTGAAAACATTTTAAAAACATTATGATCAAAATTATTCTGGAAAACTTGCAGAAAATCGCGTACACCTTAATCGAGTTTTTACGTTTTTTGAGCTATGTAAATAGACCTTTTTAAAATTGGTTGTGTCAACTGACATGTCACGTTTTTTTCTATTGTGGAGAAAGTACTTCGTTGAGTTTCATTTACAAATATATTCCAGAAAAATTAACCACAAAAATTCTCACGTTTTCTTTTAATTTTCAGGTCTTAAATGACACTAATGACATTGACTATTAAGATCGATTTAATACAGCAAAAAAGAGAAAAGTTTAATAGTCACAACAGGAATTTTCGATCTTCTTTTGTTTCTGAGCTACAGACAAGAACTTGTTTTTCGCTCATTTCGAAAATATTTCGTAACTTATTATGGTAGTTAATGAAAAATTGTTTAAACAAATTTTATACCGTTTTTAGGTAAAATAAAATGGCGTAGATTTTTCAAAAACTTCATAATTCTTGAGAATAGTACAAACTTATGATTTTTACGTTCCGCTACCCTTGGTAAGGGAGGTATAGGGATCGTGCTAAAAATCTCATATCGAGATTTTAGTAAATGACCACGTTTTAAGGTCCCTAGAATCCAATTTTAACATTTACACAATGATGTCTGTATGTGTGCATGTGTGTGTATGTATGTGTACGAATTTTGTTTGCACTCTAACTCAAATACTATCATTTAGAAAATTCTGAAACCTTGTATTTCTGCCCTATTCTAATAGGAATAGATGCCATTAGATTTTGGTGTAAATCGGATAACCGGAAATGGCACTTTACTTAAAGCTCATAATGGTTTTTCTTCAAAAAATACCATTAAATGTCATTTTTTCGCATTTAATGTCATTGTAAAATTATAGATTATTGCCTTTTGTACAGGAATACATTAATACTTTTTCTATATATTTTACAGATAAATTTAAAAATCATTTTTATCTTTTTAATCCCGAAGCGTAAGATAAACACAATTCCTTTGTTACACAGTTTATTTTTCAAATGAATGTAACTGACAGGTAAACGTCATTGTCAAAAAACTAATCACTTCAAATTAATAATAGTGACATATTCGCCCCAATTCTGTAAGAAAGTTGTAAAGTCTTAACAACGTTGCTATAGCAAATAACCAATAATAATTGCGAACATTGAATAAAACATGAAAATGACAGGCTTTACATTTGTTTTTATTGGTTACAATTTTTAGCAACGTTGTTAAGACTTAACAACTCTCTTACAGAATTGGGGTGATTAAAAAATAAATAAAATCGTAAATAAAGCAATAGTTATATGTAATGGAACATAATATAGTTTGAAGCATTACTAAATATGTAGGTATGTATTTAAATTAATAAAAATTAAATAGCGGGAGGTTTTGTGTTGGCCACATCAGATTTTTTAAATGGCAACCATGTTGAAAATAGCCTCATCTTTTTGTTTATTTTATAAGCTTTTCAATGACATATAACAAGTCTACATTCTTTTTGAATTATTAATTTTTTGGGGTTAAAAATTTGAAAATTATTAAGAAACAAATGAAAAAACTATAATAGTTCATCATTTGTTTATTTTGATTCCATATCTATTAATTATGTTCTCAAAATTATTTAAAACCAATTATTTTCGGATTAGTTAAATTAACATGCTTTTAAAGTAAATAAATAGAAAAGTCTGTATTACGAAATTTTAGAGTAAATTTTGATTTTTCTCGAAAATCTGGTAAGAGCTCCACTTCCGATTATCAAATTTGACCCAAAATCTAATCAACTTTTTATATTAATACAGAAAGCTTAAATACGGAATATGAAATTATTGAAAAATTGATATGAGTTATCGTGAATGAAAAATTGTCACACACAGACAGGCAGACATCATTGTAAAAATAGTAAAAACGTGTTGTTGGGACCCTAATTTGTGTGCTTATTCACGGAAAACTATCGAATTTTTTAACCTAAAACATTAACTCCCTTACCTATGAAGTTAGCGGCAGGTAAAAATCAAATTTGACCGAAAAAAAACACTTGTTTCTATAGGTTTAAAACTGGACATATAATAAAATTTTCATGGTGAAATTAGGCTCAAAATTAAGAAAACAGGTTTCGTATACTTAAAATAATTCTTTAACAAACAATATTGACATAATGCAACTTAATTATTATCTAGATAAAATAAAAATATTCTTACTCATTTATGTCGATTTGTTCTTCAGCAAAAGTCGCAGATTCTTGCGTTTCTAGTTGTTCTACAATTTCTTCTACATCTACATTAGTTAGCGTAGGGTCTGCAGGATTATTACTAGTAAAGCGTGATCTTGCTTTGATTTTATGTAGCTCGCTTAAACTAATTTCTGGTTCTTGTGCTAATAAACTCAAATCTTTAGCCTTTAGTTTCTTTACAGAAGCTCTGGCCTCTGTATGGGACTGTTCGGTCACTAAAATAAACACAAATTTATTTATAAACTAATAAAAAGTGAGGAAAATATCTTACCTTCTAAAATTTCGGCATAACTTTTCGGTTTTTTCGTCCTTCGCCGTTTTGTGGAAACTTGAATCACAGGGCTTGTATGGGTAGATTGATTACGAAATGAAGAAACTATACAAGAAATTAATAAATAACACTTCAAATTTATGTATTTTTGTAATATTTTACCCAAATTTAAGCTACTAGATTGTTTACATAAATCACAAGATCTTTCTCGAAGTCGCAAAGGGTTTCCAGCTACACTAGATTTTGACACTACTTGAATTTTATGTAAAGATAGACTCCGCAATTTAATTAAGCGGTGCATGGTACATATTCGTTCGAAATAAACTGTTTAAAATAAAAATTGGGACATAAATTAATTGTTACTTAACACACGTGCCGCACAACAAACGCCATTGTATAAAACGGTATAAAACTAAAAATACCAGTGTTGCCATATTAAGAAATATTATTTATTGCGTAATTTAGCCCATTTTTTTCTTTTCCACTCTTTATGTACATTATTATAAAACTAAATATGGATACATTCGTCCTACTATTCATTATTTAATCAAAATTCTTTGTTTTTTCTTGGGATTATAAATGAAAATGTGCACAGTTTGCGCGCGAATATTTAAATGTGCGAACAGTTGTGTTTGAAGGATATTTATTCATATATACTTCATTCCACCTAAGAAAATAGCGTTGGTTTAGATAGGGATATAAATTCTGTCCTTTGATTGGTTAGAATGCTAACCTAGTTCACAAAAGCGAAAAAAAAAAATCACTAGCTTGCGGACACTCGCGTGACGTAGCAACAAACTTGTTTTATCCAAGCTGTCTTTTATCAACTAACTCCATTTCTCCAATTTTTTTTTTAAGTAAATATACTTTCCTTTCGTTCTTTTTTTGGAAACAAATGGAAACATACACACAACAATTTCTGTTTCTAATCGTAGCTTTGGGTGGCATAATGAAATTATTTATTGAAAATAAAAAAGACGTAAAATTAGTATTAATTTTTAGCATCGACCTTTAAACTAATGGACCAAGTGTCTCCTATTCTTTTATTGTTAGAATAATGCTCCAACATAAAAGGATAGAAATATATATTCTGTCCTTCAACAATACGGAAGTTCTCAGTTAAAGCATACTGCGCATACGTTCGTACTCATTGTGCATCTTTTCAGCTATATGTAAACCTGTATACACTGCTCTCTATCACTAACTAGTTGTCAAAATCTACATTTGACGTTTCGTGACTTGTGTATTATTTACTTTTTTGGAGAACATTTACAATTATTTCTGTCAATACATACGTATATGTGTTGTGAGGTGTGTATGCGACAAAATAATGGGGAAACGGTGTATTTCGTGCAGTCAGCAGTACGTACGCGGTTCAGCTTTGTCATTTCATATGTAAGTTCTTATTAATTATTACTTGTCCCCTATAATATAATATATTGTATTAAAAATATATAATAAAACTAATTATGCACAAAAAAAAATCTATACTCTAAGGCTCGTACCACGATCACGGTTCTAAGACCGGTATTAGTTTTAACTTAACCTTGACGACGACTTGACACATACTTCAGGGTTATCAACAAAAATCAGTGATGCCACTATACTGATTAAACCGAAAATATACTGACAGGCATATTCAATACATTTGGCTTCAATATTCTAAATAATTTATCTTAAAAACAAGTCCAGAGACAAATCATATTAAACAATTTAAAATAATGAAGCCAAATGTATTAAATATGTGGCATCACTGATTTTCTTTATAACCCTGAAGTATGTGTCAAATAGTTAGCACGGTTCTAGCTAACACCAATGTTAGAACCGTGATCGTGGTACGAGCCTTAGTGATTATGCACAAAGTTAGGGACAAATCAATTTTTTTATTTTGCCGCGTTTTCTTAACTTCCGTAATGTTGAAAGATAGAGATACTGTGTCTGCACCGTTATGGCGGGACAACCGTTTTGCTCGTACACTGCTTCTATTAGTTTAAAGGTCGATGATTTTTAGTCTTGAAAATGACTGATCTTTATGTTGTGTGTAGGTTAGGTTTTGGAATATGGATAAATATACACAAATAAAAGAAAAGGAATAATGAAAAACTAATAGGAATAACTGAATTGAATAAAAAATGAATAATTACAAAACAGGACAAATGATATACGCGAAACACAAACACTTGTATCAGCATAAATACGTAAATAGACGAGTACTACAGTGAAGTGTTCAAAAATTTTCCGCTAGAGGGCTACAGGTTAATTTTCCTCGCCATGCTGAAAGGGCACGAGCAGACACGTGACTCGAGTGACCTTGAAATGCTTGGAATCAGATGATTTGTGTGCGCTTGTCACTTTGACAACAATATTACATCCGAGCTGGGAGATATTTCATTACAGCCGAGGGGCAATCTATATTGCCGAGAGGCGAAGCCTCGAGGTGAGATAAAGCGCGAGGCTGTGATGAAACTCCCACCGAGGTTATGTATACTATTTTATTCACAATCATCCTCATTTTAAATCAATAATTTTCAAAATAAATCAATGAGTTATAACCTTGAGTTCTATTAATATTTTTGACAGCTCTTTTAAAACTTGTTTTAGTCTTTATTATAAGGATCTATGACAATGTTGCTAGGCAACCTCTACATAAACATTTCCAACCCAAGAGATGGAAATGAAATCTGTTATTTCCAACCCAAGAAATTGTTATTAAAATTAGGAAAGACATACTTCCCAACCTCCAAAAGGTTAGGAATCGGTATACCGTGAGTATTTTTTAACGTGAAACATTGGGTTTGTCATATCCATGGTTACGGCTTGACATTTGATTGACAGCAATGTATTTGCCCGTTCCATTTAAAATGAAACATAGGGAATGAATTTGACATTTGATAAGACGTCAATAAAGGTTAATTTTGTTTAAATATTTATACCTGCATTCTAAATTAAAATTGGTTGTAGAAAAAATATAGTGTGCACCTTGTGCCTGAGTGGTTTTCTGACTCGGCTAAATTTCTTACAATATTTAAATATAATACTTCTGTCAAATTCATTCCCCATGTGACATTTTAAATGAGACAGACAAATACATTGCTGTCAATCAAATGTCAAATCATAACTTATAGGAAAATTCTACGGTTATGTCATATTGACAAGATGTCATTAGGGGTTAATTTTGTTTAAATAATTATACCTATTTTCTAAAAATTAAATTTAGATGTAGAAAAAATACTGTGTGCACCTTGTGCCCGAAATATGTTTAGTGCTCTCGAGTGGTTTTCTGATTCCGCTAAATTGCTTACAATATTTAAATATAATACTTCTGTCAAATTCGTTCCCTATGTTTCATTTTAAATGGAACGGGCAAATACATTGCTGTCAATCAAATATCAAGTCGTAACCATGGATATGACAAACCCAATGTTTCACGTTAAAAAATACTCACGGTATTACTATAATTGTATAGTAGTATAGTACATTTCACATAATAGTGAATCGAACAAACTGTAACATGACAATCCTCCTCTATCATGGCGTCTACTATCGCAATGTTTCATCAACGAAATTCATTATACCAACATTTTACAGTAGCTAATAAACAAGATTCACACCCAAACACCTTCTTCGTTTCACCAAAACTCAAAACATAAACGGAAACAGATAAAACAATAAAAAAAATCTTTGCAATGTTGCCATTTTCGATAACCTAACCCCATTTTTTATAATACCACCCAATCTTGTTGTTTACATCTTCAAAATTAGATTTACAATGTAATAAACCGTTTTATTACTTTGTAAAACACCCGGGAAACTGTTAACATCAAAACTAGCCGACGAAACAGTTCACAGATTGCGTAACAGATGTCGCGCGATTTCAGATTTAAATAAAGTCACTAGATATATAAAGTACCGCAATTGGACGCCATATTGTGTCTAGCTTAGGCGCCAAATTTAAAATGGATTATCTTGAAACGAGTACGTTATTACAAAAAAAAAATAATCGGCAGTGAAATAAATCTATGAAGGCAAGTAATTAATATTGATTTTATGTTCATAATTTTTATAATATGCGTACATATAAGTACAAAACATAACTGATCAAAATTATAAAGAAAATAAAAAATAAATACAATTAAGGTTAATTTTCTTCAGGTCGTTTGACATGATGACAGGATTGACGCTAAAGTCCCCAGATATAGTGACTTTTATAGGCACAGCCAACTACAATTAGATCCTGATGTGACCCTGATTGGCTTGATTCCGCCATATTGTGTCTAAAAAACGTTCTTCTCTCTCTAACACATTGGTACAATGAATTGCGGTACTTTATATATCTAGTGACTTTAGATTTAAAAAATTAAGGCGCCAGATTTTTTGAATCAAGTGCAGCTGTGTGTTTAGTGCAGATGGTACGTTTATCTTGGAAGTTAGCAGTTGGCTTGTGCCACTCGTACGGGGAAGATCTTGTACGTACTTAATTATTATTGAACGTACTTTAGTACTTTAATATTGCGGTGTTTTGTGTGACGTTTTCTTAAAGCAAAATAACAAAAGGTGAGTGACAATTTTTGATTTTACACTCAGGCGCAGAAAAACGGGCCATTTTTTTATTTTGTTAATTTTCTCAACAATTATAAGAGCTACGAAGTCGATTAATTAGACAAAAGTTGTACTATATTAGGATGCCATTTTAGCAATGTTTTGTTTATTCAAAAGAAATGCATAGCTCACTAGATACAGACAAATATTATGTTTTTGCAAAACTTCTAAGTATAAAATAACCAGATTTTGTTTTGCACTTTTTTAGGTCACTTTTTTAAGCTTTTTTACTAAAGTTTTCTTACATTAATGTTTGATAATTATTATTATCCATTAAATAACCCGATATGTACCATCTGTTACTTTTTTTTGTACACTGTAATAGTCTGTCTTTTATTGAACAAAATTAACTTTTATTTAAAATGTATCAAAAAGAATGCTTTTAACAAAAATTAAAACAAAAAGTGGTTCGCTTTTTTGCATTTGAGTGAATAAATAAATGTGAATCAAATTTTCCGGTTTTAGAAATGAAAAATTTTGAATTTCAAACCAAATTTATGTGTTTAAAATTTAAAATATTGTAAAAATATCTTCGTATGGGTTAGATTTATTTTAAAAACAGACTAATTTGATTTTTTTTATACAGCTGGCGCATATGTTTTGTATTCTTTTCTTTCTATTTTTAACCTCAACAAAAAACCATTTCTTTCTCAAATCGAAAAGCAAAAAATGACGAAAATACCTACCTTCTGTCCCTTAGGGCTTTTGTTATGAATTTTACAAAGAAGATGAAAAGGACTATTCTTTGTCAAATAAAAATTATTTTTCATTACATGGCATGTAGTAACAGGAAATGGTTTCATTGTTGTAATCAAAACTATTTCGGGATGCTTTCTTGAATTACTGCCGGATATAATATGAGTAGTTTTTGAAAATAGTTAAGAGGGACAGATGTATTTTGATATTTCCTTTGTGCGTTTTATAGTTCAATTAATGTATAATTAGGGGTCCCGTGGCCGCGTGCCTGAGTGTCTGGTTGAGAACCTGGGGGAACCGGCACAAAAGTGACCCCTGTGGTGCACTCTCCACACCAGCTATGAGTGCCCGTGAGGTGACGCCTGGTAAGCGCCCACACGGTAAAATATATCGTCATCATTACCGATGTCTACATGTGTTGTAGATACTGACACACCCAGAAATGGGTAATATGCCGTGATGATATATTTATTTATTAATGTATAATCAAGCCGTATAGACAATAAGATATTCTTTTATTGATATTCACATCAAATGTCAAAAAATGATATTTAACTACATATTTTCAAGAAAAAGTGATAAAAATTTCAAATAAGGGAACTGGATTAATTAGGTATAATCCAAATTTAATCAGCTATTCATATGGATGTAAAGAAGAGGAATACAAAAGAATTATAATTTTTAGAATTATAGTATTGGAGTTATCGTAAATTTCTAAAAAATAATATTTAGAAGATATTTTTAAAAAACTGCTACCTCCGGTTTTCAATTGTTATCAAAATCTTTTCAGCTCTTCCCATTAATGTCAGATTAAGGAATACGTAGTTAAATTAGTCTTCAATCTTATAGAATTTGAGAAATCGTTCCTCCAACATCCAATCCCAAACACACACACGCACACACATACACACGCACACACATACACACACATACACACGCACACACATACACACACATACATACATACATACATACATACATACATACATACAAACATTATCGTAAAACTAGTAAAATCGTATTCTAGGGACCCTAAAACGTACTCTTTTTCATTAAAAACTCACCACCGAATTTTTTGACCGAGGATAATACCTTTCTTACCTAAAGGTGACGGAAGGTAAAAAATTGACAGAATATGAATAAATAAACCAATTTTTTAAACTATTTTCAAATGAAAGTTCGTTTAATTTTGAAGCAATTCGTGATATCTAAAAGTCATAATTGTTTTTTGTATAGCTGTATTTGATTTTTAAAAAAACCTATAGCTATCTTTCTCACACCAGTTTCTGTAGTACGCTGCGCGAGAAAGATGCCAATACTGTGACGTCATTTGTGGCCTTGGAAATAAATTCAAATATCTCTCAAAGTAATTATTAAAAAATGTTTTATTTTTATCTTAATCGTTACTTATGGAGTAGTACTTTAAGGTTAAAATGTACATTTTTTATTGTTTCTATAATGTCATAAATAATGACTCCGAATTAATAGAAATTTTGAAATTTCTTTTTTCTACGACCACTACAGAAAATTGCACTTTTTTCATGCTTTACAAAGCTCGAAAGTTATTCATTTCCCACAGTCGTGGGTTAAAGTATGAGAAATTATTTTTCATACAAGTTGCCAACTGTAATATAATGGTAATGTTTAAACAGGTATTTTTTTGATTTACAAATTACAAAATATTTGGTAATTACTTATCCAAGTATATATTTACATTTATAAGTAACTATTGTAATTGTGTTAAAATTCAATTAATTCTTGAGAAATATTATGTTCTTTATTCTGACTGTCTGATTGCGAACCTGAGGAACCGGGTTCGATCTCGAACAACGCCAAATATTTCCAATTTTAAATGGCACAAAAGTGACCCCTGTGGTGCACTCTCCACGCCTGCAATGAGTGCCCGTGAGGTGACGCCTGGTAAACGTCCGCACGGTACAAATATGTCATCATCATTACCAAAATCTGTGATAAAGCAGATTGTGGCACACTCAGAAATGGGTAATATGTCGTGATGATATATTTATTTTATATTTATATCTTACCAAAGAGTATGGTCGTAGAAAAAGTATAGTGTGCCACTCGTACAAAAACACCTATTGCCCACTTGTGTGATTCCAGCCCTCGACTTCGTCTCGTGCTGAAGCTATCACAATTCGTGGGTAATAAGTGATTTTCCGCACTTGTTGCACAATATACTATTTAAAATTGTGAAGAAACTAGAAACAATAAAAAAATGCATAAACAATTTTTACCTCCCGCTACCCTTGGTAAGGGAGGTATAGGGATCGAGCTAAAAATCACATATCGAGATTTTAGTAAATGACCACGTTTTAAGGTCCCTAGAATCCAATTTTAATGATGTCTGTAAGTGTGTATGTGTATGTGTGTGTGTGTGTGTGTGTGTGTGTGTGTGTGTGTGTGTGTGTGTGTGTGTGTATGTGTACAAATTTTGTTTGCACTCTAACTCAAATACTATCATTCAGAAAATTCTGAAACCTTGTATTTCTGCCCTATTCTAATAGGAATAGAAGTCATTAGATTTTGGTGTAAATCGGATAACCGGAAATGGCTCTTTACCTCATAATGGTTTTTCTTTAAAAAATACCATTAAATGCCATTTTTTCGCATTTTGTCGTTATAAAAATTAAAGGTTATTGACTTTTCTACAGGAATACATTAATACTTTTTCTATATATTTATGGGGTCCCGTGGCCTCGTGCCTGAGTGTCTGGTCGCGAACCTGGGGGTACCGGGTTCGATCCCGACCGACGCCAAATATTTCGAATTTTAAATGGCACAAAAGTGACCCCTGTGGTGCACTCTCCACGCCAGCTATGAGTGCCCGTGAGGTGACGCCTGGTAAGCGCCCTCACGGTACAAATATGTCATCATCATTACCGATATCTGCGATAAAGCAGATTGGCACACCCAGAAATGGGTAATATGCCGTGATGATATATTTATTTATTTACTTATATATTTTACAGATAAATTTAAAAATTTTTTTTTTTACTAGTCCCGAAGCCTATGAAAAACACAATTCCTTTGTTACACAGTTCATATTTCAAATTAATGTAACTGAGAGTAAATGTCACTGTCAAAAAACTAATCACTTCAAATTAATAATAGTGATATATTAAATAATAAAGAAAATCGTAAATAAAGCAATAGTTATATGCAATGGAACATAATATAGTTTGAAGCATTACTAAATACGTAGGTATGTATTTAAATTAATAAAAATTAAATAGCGGGAGGTTTTGTGTTGGCCACATCAGATTTTTTAATTCTGAAAAACTTTGCACTTTATCAGCCCGATTCACAAAAAAGTTTAAACTAATCCTCATTTTTGGATTAGTGAATTCTATTCTATTTCGGTATTTAAAATTTAATTTTTATGATATTATCAATAAAGGTAGATACTAGTAATAGATTAGACTCACTATAGATTAGACTATATTTTAAAATATAGTCTAATCTATATTTTAAAATATAGTCTAATCTATACTGAGTCTAATCTATTCCTAGTATCTACCTTTATTGATAATATCATAAAAATTAAATTTTAAATACCGAAATAGAATAGAATTCACTAATCCAAAAATGAGGATTAGTTTAAACTTTTTTGTGAATCGGGCAGTACAGTTTTTGCTGTCAAATTAATAGGAGAACAGGAAATTGCATAAAACTAAAATCCCAAAATATCTTCCTTATGTCCATCCTTAACTGCCATCACTCGCTATATTGTCTGAATGACGTAAAAACTTGATAAATGATAAAATATTCCTACTACATAATATAAAGTATAAAAAATATGAGTAATTTCTTCTATCAAACGTCAAGTATTAAAAATAAATGAATACTACAAAACAAACAAGTTTACTCCTTGATATGTGAAAACATATTATCAAATACTGTTTATATCTTTTAATTAAACTTTTTGTTTTAACCATAAACGAGCATGAATGCTAAAAACTTGACTTGCATGGCGCCTGCGTTTTTGTTTTGTTTTCATTGCCTACTATGTTCAAGAGTCGCTCATGTCTCATTTGAAATGAAGATCAGGATGCGTCTGACAAGAAGCTAACCTAATCATCATCGCAAAACAAAAGAAAGAGTGAGTTGATTTCAAGACTACTTCATTTCAAGTTTTTGCACTGTTTACATTTTTTACCCCCGGTTCAAAAACCGTCCAATGAAAATGAAAAACTTTGAGTTCAAGAGGTCAAACCGATAATAACTTGACAGATGATAAATTCAAGTGTTAAATAATAATATTGGAAATGTTTAATGCATGTTTTTAATGTGATACACTAATAATGTAGAAATTCATAATCACATAAAATGTCAAAAAATGATATTTAACTGCGTTTTTGAAGAAAAACTGTTAAGAACTTCAAATAACGGAACTTCCGGTTGACCAATTATAACCAAAAACTAATCAGCTCTTCAAAGGGATGATGGAAAGAAGAGGAGTACGAAAAAATTATAATAGGGGATTCCAGCTCAATCGAATTAAAGGAAAATAGTAAAAAAATACAAATGTATATGCTGAATAACGAGTATTAATAAAAAAATCTAATGTGGCCAACACAAAACATCCCGCTATTTAATTTTTACATACATACATACGTACATAAAATCACGCGATTAGCAAATACCCGGAAACAATAGTAACAATAAGAAAAGGGATAAGAGTAAGAGCTCAGCTGACTCACTTCACTCTTTAACAACATTCTTCTTTCGCCTTGTCCACAATCATCATAGCATTCATACATAAGAACATATTAAAATGACAGATTTTCGGTAGCGAATAACCCCATCCGGACCACAATAATAGTTACGCAACAATCTTCCTTCGCCACACTTTCCTATCCATTTTTATTAATTTAAATACAAACTTACGTATTTACTAACGCTGCAAACTGTTCCATTTCATAAAACTATTGATTTATTTACTATTTTCTTTTTAAAATGTCACTATTATTAATTTGAAGTGATTAGTTTTTTGACAGTGACATTTACTGTAAGTTACATTCATTTGAAATATGAACTGAGTAACAAAGGAATTGTGTTTATCTTAGGCTTCGGGACTAATAAAAAAAAATATTTTTAAATTTATCTGCAAAATATATAGAAAAAGTATTAATGTATTCCTGTAGAAAAATCAATAATCTTTAATTGTCATAAGACATAAAATGCGAAAAAATGGCATTTAATGATATTTTTTGAAGAAAAACCATTATGAGCTTCAGGTAAAGAGCCATTTCCGGTTATCCGATTTACACCAAAATCTAATGGCTTCTTTTCATATTAAAATAGGATAGAAATATAGGGTTTCAGAATTTTCTGAATGATAGTATTTGAGTTAGAACGAAGACAAAATCCCTACACATACACACATACAGACATCATCGTGAAAATGTTAAAATTGGATTCTAGGGACCTTAAAACATGCCATTTAGAAGGGTAGCGGGACGTAAAAATTAAATAGTATAATTAAAATATTTCGGAAATAAGGGGTTTTTTGTTAGAGCGATTCGACACGAATATGAATTCAATATATATTTTGATTGGCGACCGAAAGACCGCCTATACATGCATAACAAATAGCGTGTTAGGAGGTGGGGGTTACTACCAATGGAAGTTAATAAATTCAAATTCGAAAGGAGGGGCTAACATTCCTGTACTGCAGTTTTCAACAGTTTTTATTTTAACATAAATTTCTTGCATTAAACTTAATAATTTAAATACACCTGTAATTATAAAGTATGTAGACTTATACAGTGTTATAATATTCATTTATTTTATGTAAATATAACTTAAAATAGCATATATTTCAAGAACATTTAGGTCCATGATGAAAACAGTTTGATATAAAGACACATATGCGTGATGTCACGTCAATCTTTTCAAAATTCGGGAGACCATAACTCGCTTATTAATAGGAATTTTTTCACCGGATTTTCATCAATATTCTTAGTTTTCCTAATATTTTCAGATGAAATTATAAAAAAAAAATGGTGGAATTCCCCGAGAATAGGAAATTGCGTAAAAGTAAATTCCAAGTTAAATCTTTTGTGTTATAGGCATACATATAAGGTGACTAAAGATTACAATTTGTAATCCGAAACGTAATATGACTAAAGTTATGTCTAAGACCTTATCGTTTACATTACACTGAGATTATTATTTGTATTTATCAAATTTTTTCTTGTAAACAATTTTCTAATACGAAACGTGCGTCAGATGAAGTGTTCATGTTTGTGTATTGTTTTTATGCCATATTTTATTTGTTTTCTATATGTCAAGTGATAATAATACGAGATTTAACACAATTTTATTAATAAACACTTCAAAAATGATATATTGTTCACTTTACAGAACAGAGACATGGACGTACACAAAGAAAAGGCAAAATTTCCATTTTATGTTATACAGAAGAAAAAATCTGTTGTGGCCAGCACAAAACCTTCCGTCAATTCGATGTATTTTGTACATATCCTATACCAAAAGTTCCTTGAAAAAGATTCTATATATCCTGTATAGTTGTAACAAGAACACACTATTTTTTACATATCCATACTGAAAGTTCCTTTGAAAAGATTCTAAAATCTAATAAAATTTTAATACGAATACGAACGTACATTATGTATTGCATTTAACACTTCCTCCTGCTTCAACTTTGCCCCATTTTATTAGAAGTCGCTGTTTCTTACTCTTCTCTTCTACTCATTCCTGTCCAAAGCACCTTCGTGACACAGTTCTTCCTCTCTCAAATCTTCTGCTATACAGTCCTTCCATCTTCTCTTTTGCCTTTCTCGTACTTCTGGCATTATAAGTTCCTAACTTGAGGCGAGGCCGCAAGTGCAAGTCACTGGCGAGGGACAATCTGTCACTTATATCACTTTCAGATCATATACTTTCCACTTTGGTTTTGCACTTGCCACTGACATCTGTCAATTAGATTTTTTTGGATATATCTGTTGTTTTCATAATTTTTGCAATGCTGACTGATTTTCGAAAGTTAATCTCTCTTAATCTCTCTATAACTCTATATCTATTGAATATGAAGGAAAATGTATAATCGAACCGTATAGAGAATAAGATATTCTTTCTATTGATAATCACATAAAATGTCGAAAATGATATTTAACTGCGATTTTTCAAGAAAAACTGTTAAGAACTTCAAATAAGGGTACTTCCGGTTGACCAATTATAACCAAAATCTAATCAGGTCTTCATATGGTTGTAAAGAAGAGGAATATGAAAGAATCATAATTTTTAGAATTGTAGTTTTGGAGTTATCGTCGGAGAAAAATTCGTCACACACACACACACACACGGACACACGCACAGACACACACACAGACACACACACAGACACACACACACAGACACACACACACACATACAGACATCATCTTAAAAATAGTACATTCGTATTGTAGGGACCCTAAAACGTGCTTATTCATTAAAAACTCACCACCGAATTTTTTGACCAAAAACAATACCTTCCTTTTGACGGAAGGTAAAAAGGCACACACACACACAAAGAGAGAGAGACATCATCATAAAAATGTTAAAATCGGATTCTAGTGACCTTAAAATATGCTTATTCCCTAAAAACTAGACCTGCGAATTTTAGCATGAATCCAATACCTCTTTTAGCGACTGGTAAAAACAGTTAAAAAAAGGTGCAAAAAATGAGTGTTTCGCTATTATCTCGAAAACAGTGGCCCGTATCAAAATTTAACAAGAATACAAATTTAAAGCTCGTTACTTTTTGTACAAAATGGGTTCTTGCATTTTTTACCTAAGATGAACTCTCAAAGAGTTATGTTCAAAAGTAACCAGAACAACAATTTATGAAAGAAGATTTTATCACACAAAATATACATAATATTAATTTTTTAATACTTAGTCTAATAGATTTTGTTATTTGTAACAGTTTTCGCTGACAAAAATTATTTAAAAATCATCGATAATTTACTTCTTTTGATGCCACGACAAATATAAACTGTAAACTCTTTGAGAGTTCATCCTAGGTCAAAAATGCAAGAACCCATTTTGTACAAAAAGTAACTAGCTTTAAATTTGTATTCTTGTAAAATTTTGATACGGGCCACTGTTTTCGAGATAATAGCGAAAAACTCATTTTTTGCACCTTTGATCCAAGATGGCGGCACACGCCCAGCCACCCCAAGGTCACAAATTTGAATTTTTCATCCCCGTCTCGACCCAAACAACATATGTTAAAATCGTTTTTTCCTCACCTTTTGTAGGGTAAAAACCTCTATTGACTGGACTAATAATTATTGTATATAAATAATAAAATTAAATTTCATACCACCCCTTGAAAAAATTATGTGTGTGCTGCCTCTGTGTAAGGACTGAGTAGTAAACAAATGCTATCTTGACAGTCCAGAGCAAACTATGATAATATTAGTGAATATTTAATTTGAATGGAAACGCCATTTTGTGATAATTGAATGATAAACTTCCTTATGATGTCACGACTTGCGACCTAACAGGCCAAGGTTCTATCTTTTCACACTACGAAAGTAATTTTCACATTTTCACTGGACCTTTGGCATATATCACATGAATCCTCTTCTAGGATCAAAATCTTTAATAAAGAAAATCTGTTGTGGCCAGCACAACACATCTCGCCATTTTCATATTAGACTATATAAGTACATACTGTATTTAGCATTTCTGGTACACTTACAAAAATTCTAATTACATCTATTATTAATACAGTTTTATATTTTCAATTCATTCTATAAATAAATTTCCTCCTACTTTTCTAAATGTTCGAGATTCTTCAAATTCATTGATGAGTTTGGCGATATTTTTGATACGTATTGTAATGTATGTATCCATAATTTTGAATATTTAATTAATAATAAAATAAGAAATATTACATGTACTTTCCAGAAAAAACCTTCAGTAATGTAAATGGATTTTTGACACTGACAACTCACATTTTTCTGTCAATTACAAACATTTTAATTTTTCAACTGGTTTCCATGGAGTTATTTGGGCTACTAGATACATTACTCTAGAAATGCGTACACTTACGTAACATCTTTACAAGCAAATAATATTACTACCAAGTTTATATATCTACCCATTTTTGAATTATTGCCCCAAAAGTCAATATACCCCATATTTAGATAAAAACTTCAAAATTTTCAAAAATCTAATTTTTATGTATCTAGATACTTCTCAATGCGCTGATTCTAAATTTTGAAACCGCAGGTCGATATCTCTTTTCGTTCTCGAGATATTTAGATTTAAAGTTTTGCTCAAAACTGCCCATTTTTGGGTAGTAACCCAAAAATGGGACGAGATATGAATTTGGCGACACGACCATTCGATTCTACAGGCAAAATTACATAAGTGTACCAATTTTCATAATTTTTGTCCAACCAGTTCATTTTTTATGAATAAAAGTTTGAAAACCCCTGAAAATGGCCAAAATCTGAAAAAATCCTAAGGGGTACCCCTTACGATTTTTGCGATTTTTGGCCATTTTCAGTTATTTTGCTTTAGAGATTGCATGCGGTGTTCAAAAATTATGAAAATTGGTGTACTTATGTATTTTTGTCCGTAGAATCGAATGGTGATATCGCCAAATTCATATCTCGACCCATTTTTGGGTTACTACCCAAAAATGGGCTGTTTTGAGCAAAACTTTGAATCTAAATATCTCGAGAACGAAAAGAGATATCGACCTGCGGTTTCAAAATCTGGAATCAGCGTATTGAGAAGTATCTAGTTACATAAAAATTAGATTTTTGAAAATTTTGAATTTTTTATCTAAATGTGGGGTATATTGACTTTTGGGGCAATAATTCAAAATTAGGTAGAGATATAAACTCGGTAGTAACATTATTATTGTAACTGATTATTTTATATATTTATGAGTTTCTATCTCTAAATGTATAGAAGATTTAACAAAAATGTTCAATATTTGTAATTATACAAATTTCAAAAAAATAAAATTTAGAAGATTTTTTTAAGAAACTACTATTTTCGGTTGTCCATTTGTTACCAAAACCTTTTCAGCTCTTCCCATTAATGTCAAATTAAGGAATACGTAGTTAAATTGGTCTTTAGTCTTATAGAATTTGAGAAACCGCCCCTCCAACATCCAGACACACACACACACACACACACACACAAATGTTAAAATCGGATTGTAGTGACCTTGAAACGTGCTTATTCATTATAATCTGGATATGTGATTTTTAGCATGATTCCAAATTAGGATAAAACTTTACATTTTTTCTCAAAAAAATCTTTATTGTAAGGGTATAAAAGTATTATATTACTGAATTCAGAATTAAATTCTCTAACGAATGAGGAAATAAATAACTCTATGTTCTCATTTAAAATAAAAAAGTTGAGTCCCATATTTTGAGAACCACTGCTCTAAAAATATATTTTTTCTTTTCTTTAAATTTGTCTTGCGAAATAGAAATTGTTTGCCTTTGTCTTTGTGGCTCTTATAGTTCTCGAGATCGCAAAGGTGGCCACTTATAAGTGAACACCCTGTACTTACTGTTATTCGTTTAAGTATTTAAATAAAAAGTACATACATTTAGTCTTAGGTAAAGTAATGACGAACTGACTTTATATGTCAATTAGCCCTAATAATTATTTTTAGCTAAAAATATTAGTATAAAAATCTGATGTGGCCAACACAAAACCTCCCGCTATTGAATTTTTATTAATTTAAATACATACTTACGTATTTACTAACGCTGTAAACTGTTCCATTGCAGAAAACTATTGCTTTATTTACTATTTTCTTTTTAAAATGTCACTATTATTAATTTGAAGTGATTAGTTTTCTGACAGTGACATTTACTGTCAGTTACATTCATTTGAAATATGAACTGTGTAACAAAGGAATTATTGTGTTTATCTTAGGCTTCGCGACTAATAAAAAAAATTATTTTTAAATTTATCTGTAAAATATATAGAAAAAGTATTAATGTATTCCAGTAGAAAATTCAATAATCTTTAATTTTCATAAGACATAAAATGCGAAAAAATGGCATTTAATGGTATTTTTTGAAGAAAAACCATTATGAGCTTCAGGTAAAGTGCCATTTCCGGTTATCCGATTTACACCAAAATCTAATGGCTTCTTTTCATATTAGAATGGGATGGAAATACAAGGTTTCAGAATTTTCTGAATGATAGTATTTGAGTTAGAGTCAAGACAAAATCCCTACACATACACACACACACATACACACGCACATACACACACACACATACATACATACAGACATCATCGTGAAAATGTTAAAATTGGATTCTAGGGACCTTAAAACGTGGTCATTTACTAAAATCTCGATATGTGATTTTTAGCACGATCCCTATACCTCCCTTACCAAGGGTAGCGGGAGGTAAAAAGTAACAATATAAATAAATAAATATATCATCACGGCATATTACCCATTTCTGAGTGTGCCACAATCTGCTTTATCGCAGATATCGATAATGATGATGACATATTTGTGGGCATTTACCAGGCGTCACCTCACGGGCACTTATTGCTGGTGTGGAAAGTGCACCACAAGGGCACTTTTGCGCCATTTAATATTAGAAATATTTGGCGTCGGGCGGGATCAAACCCGGTTCCCCAGGTTCGCGACCAGACACTCAAGCACGCGGCTACGGGACCCCATAAAGTAACAATATGTTACTTGTATTTATAATAACAATAATTATATTTCTGTTATAATACTTATTCTTTTTCTTTTTTTGCAGGAGAGCAATGTTGAAATCATGGCTGATCTTCCTAGCCATATGCACATTAGATTTATTACCACTTGAAGCCAGAGAAGTCACGTAAGTACTTCAGACGCAGAAGCTTGAACAAAGTTTTTATACTTTCTCAGAATACGTCTCAATAACAAAAAAATTACACCAACGCCCAACAACGACAGATTTGTTTAGGATTGACAAGTATCGTATTACACAAATATTTTAAGAATGGAGAGATCTGAACATTTTAAATCATTTTTTTCGTTTAGATTTCTTAAAAAAAAATCTAATGATTTTAATGATGACTAATTTATTTATAATGGTTATCATTTACCAGCCAGCTGCAAATAGGTAGAATTTGGATTAAATTTGGAGAAACCTACATATAGGGTTTACCAAGTTTTTACATTTTTTATGTTAATCTGTACATAAAAATATTAGACCCATATTTTGTATTTTCGCCGAAAAGTTTCTAAAAAAAATTCTAATTTTTAAAGTTTCAATAAATGTGTCCATCTCGTCACAAACAAGGCTGATACTAAATTTTAAGCGCTCGATTTGTTTCATTTTGATTACCTTAATATTAAAATACATGATGAACATTATTATCTAATTAAGTATTTTTTTAAAGGGAGTGTCTAAACAAACCGAGAATTCCGCCGTACAGTGGAATTATTAGGTTTGTTCGCGGTACCGATCCCGGACTAGTTTGACCATCACACGCATGCGCAGTTTCGTTTTAGTCGTTCGCGGTAAGATTCTGAATGATAACTTCGTGTTCACGGAACACTGTGGACTGGTACATGATTGATTACGTACTAATCAGACCAGTCCGAAAATTGAAGCAAATACTATAAATCAGGGACTAATTGCGAGTATTCAGTGCGTACTTTTCTGTGTTTAATTACGTTTATTTTAACAATTTCACAAATTTTAAATTAATAAATATTTGAAGGTAAGTTTATAATATTGCCTCCATTTTATTTCAAAACTATATAATATTTTCATTCAGGTACATAACATACATAACCTCAAACGTCAAAACGAGCGTCCGCGGTAGAAAAAATCCCAAATCAATCTCGGATCACGCATGCGTATTTCACGATTTATGAATTAGTACGGAACAAGTACGAAGTAAGTTTGAGATCCGTCAGGGATTGTGACCGCGAACAAACCTATTACGATTATAACATCCGCCGATAAACCCAATATAAACAGCATGCGCGGCGGAATACAACGATTGAAATGGTATTTTCCGCCTTTCGGCGGATTTTAGCTGCATGACAGATAAAATCCGTCGATAATGTTTATTTTGTTGATGTACTTCTCTGGGTGCTCTTCCGTTTTTTACCTCCCGCTTCCCCTGGGTAAGGGAGGTATAGGGATCGTGCTAAAAATCACATATCGAGATTTTAGTAAATGACCACGTTTTAAGGTCCCTAGAATCCAATTTTAACATTTTCACGATGATGTCTGTATGTATGTATGTATGTAAGTATGCATATGCATGTGTGTGTGTTTGTGTGTATGAATTTTGTCTTCGCTCTAACTCAAATACTATCATTCAAAAAATTCTGAAACCTTGTATTTTTACCCTATTTTAATATGAAAAAAAGCCATTAGATTTTGGTGTAAATCGGATAAACGGAAATGGCACTTTACTTGAAGCTCATAATGGTTTTTCTTCAAAAAATACCATTAAATGCCATTTTTTCGCATTTTATGTTATTATGAAAATTAAAGAATATTGAATTTTCTACAGGAATACATTAATACTTTTTCTATATATTTTGCAGATAAATTTAAAAATAATTTTTTTTATTAGTCCCGAAGCCTAAGATAAACACAATTCCTTTGTTACACAGTTCATTTATCAAATGAATGTAACTGACAGGTAAAAGTCATTGTTAAAAAAGTAATCACTTCAAATTAATAATAGTGACATATTAAATAATAAAGAAAATCGTAAATAAAGCAATAGTTACATGCAATGGAACATAATATAGTTTGGAGTGTTAGTAAATACGTAGGTATGTATTTAAATTAATAAAAATTAAATAGCGGGAGATTTTGTGTTGGCCACATCAGATTTTTTTCTACCAAAAGGTGACGGAAGGTAAAAATCGACTTATAATAACCTTTTGTCCCGGCAGTAACGATATTTTCTTTGCAAAACGAATCAACATTTTATGACAAATAAAATCATATTTATAACTTAACAATCATAAAATATCACTAAATTAATATGTCCCAGTTTCTCAAAATAAATCTAATACATTTTAATAACTCTGCAGAGATTTTGTGCATGTTTAGAGTGTTATTATCTCGACCTATATATTAAGTACTTCACGAACCATTTCCCAAGACTTGAAGGCGATGAATATTAGCGCAATTAGATGCACATTGACTTGCCTGCAGTTCATTCGAGCGTATGTGTCTTAAAATACAATGACAGAGTCATAGTCAGTCACAGCGGCAGCCTAGCGCCGGGTAAACGATCGCAGTGTTTATATTTGGGACAGAAGACGAGATTTGAAACGTTTTTATTTTGTTTTGGTGTTAGCGATGTAGTTTCTTTCAGTAAACATAGCTAATTTTATAGACTATCTCGATCTCGTTGACATTTGCAACGAGTAGGAAATATATTATGAAGATTTATATTTGTAGTTCATTTGTATTGCACTCGTTCATAAACTTTTGTTGGTAAATGATATACTGATATAATTAATGGGTAGTATAATAACGGTTTTACTAAAATGCTGTTTTAAGAAATGTCAAATTTTGTTATTTAATGACAATAATAAATAATATCAAATTTATTAAAATATGGTTTAAAAGCAGAACATAGTATTCAAATTCAAACAAATATTTTTTTAAAAAATCGTTCTTTAAACATAAGGGTGAAATTAAATATTGAAACTTGAATTTTGACAATTGTAAAAACAGTGTTTCAGTTAAAACCGTGATCATAGTACGAGTCAATGGCTTTATACTGAAAAAAAAATCTGTTATGGCTAGCACAATACCTCTCGCCATTTCCATTTTTTTGTTATATACGTATTGTATTGCACTTCACTTTCGAACCGTCGTTTTATAACAAAAATTTACAGAACTTTACCCAAATATTGTATTTAACATGTCTTCTGCACACATATAATTCTAATTAGAAAACCGCTCGGGCACAAGGTGCACACTATATTTTTTCTAAAACTAATTTTAATTTAGAATGCAGGTATAATTATTTAAACAAAATTAACCTCCATTGACGTCTTATCAAATGTCAAATTCGTTCCCTATGTTTCATTTTAAATGAAACGGGCAAATACATTGCTGTCAATCAATGTCAAGTTGTAGCCATGGATATGACAAACCCAATGTTTCACGTTAAAAAATACTCACGGTATAAGTATTGTATTGCACTTCGCTTTCGAACCGTCGTTCTATAACAAAAAATAACAGAACTTTACCCAAATATTGTTTTTTATTGTATTTAACATGTCTTCTGCACACATACAATTCTAATTTTATCTATTTTTCATTGTATGACGAAGTTTCTAAATATCAGAGATTGTTCCAATTCATTAACCAGATTGGCGGTATTTCTGATGGGTATATACATTTTACCTACAATTTTAAATATTTATTAATAAAACAATAAGAAAGATTAAATTTACTTCCCAGAAAAAGCTATCAGAATGTCACTAAAACTGTTGATTTTTGACGCTGACATGTCATTTAAAACCTGTTATAAACATTGGAATTTGTCAACTGGTTTCCTTATTGCCTTAGCCTCTACGATTAAATTACTCTATATATTATAGTGTCTATCTCTAAATCTATACAAGATATAATAAAAATTTTAAATGTATCAGATGTGGAATTTCATCTTCTTCAATATTTGTAAAATATATAAAAAATTTCCTAAAAATTATAGTCAACTCTTCCCAGCAATGTCACACACACAGACATCATTTTTAAAATGTTATAATCGGATTCTAGGGACCTTAAATCGTGCTTATTCAGTAAAATCTGGATATGCGAATTTTAGCATGAATCCAATACCTCTCTTAGCGAGACGTAAAAATCTGATGTGGTCAACACAATACCTTCCGCTACTTAATTTTTATTAATTTAAACACATACCTACATATTTACTATTTCTGCAAAACTATATTAAGTTTCTTTACATATATCTATTGCTTTACATGATACATTTCATTAATGTGTAATTATAAACTAATATTTGACACTTTGATAACACGGTTTGATTTATAGTGCTGCAAATATTGCAAACTTAAATCGGATCACCTGTACCGACATCAAATATTTATGTATGATGAAAAATATGTTATTTTTACAAACCTTAATTTCATTAGAATCAATACAATCTCCTTAACACGGCTTCATTATTAATTTTAATGTAATTGCTTCCTGACAGTGATATTTGTTTAAATATGTCAAAATAAATTATTTTATAATTTTATATTTAAAGTTATTTACTAAATGCTATTATCGTAAAATTGAAGATAATACCATTATATTCAATTTTTATTAGTAAAAGTTGCTGAAAAATTATATTCATTGTATTTTTTTCAAGAAAAACTGTTAGAAGCTTGTATAAGTGATACTTCCGGTTATCCGATATACACTAAATACTAATGGTATAGATAATAACGTTTCTTTCGTCATTTCCAAAATTGTAGATGTTTCGATTACAAGAAATAGTTAAAAAATATATATTGTAATATCTCTTTATTTACCTGTAATACTGTACATATGTACAGTGTAGGAAATCGTAAATGGAATAGACAATATCGTTCCTCTAACCATTTACAACATTGTACATATGTATATAACAGCAAATAAATAAAGGAATAGATTATGACGTTCTTTTGACTATTTCCAATGTTGTACATGTGTACAATATGGGAAATAGTTAAAGCGATAATTAAGTTTTACCTGTAGCTCAAAAAACAAAAGACCATCGCAAATTCCTATAGTGCCCATTATGTCTCAAAAAGTTGGACCATTAAGACCTATATCAATTTTCTGTAGCGTGTACATAAGAAAGTTTTTCATATAGGGAATTCAATGGGGAAGTTCAGCGATTTTTTTTTATTCTTTTACTCCATTCAAAAATGCCCAGATTTTCCGGAAAAGCCGATTTTAAGCTGTGATGACGTCGGTAGAGGCTTGGCGCAACGTATGTCGACTGACACACGCGGTTGCGGTTACCAGTCACTTGACACTGAGGTGTTGTTACGACCTACGTTCAAGTGGTTCGCTTTCACCGTTCTGTCTGAGTTTGCGCATAACTGACTTGTGACGTACTTAAGAGTTTACCCAAAAAATATTAATTATAAATAAATGAAGCAATAATTTTAATTTCAATTTAAGCAGTCATTTGTGCTATATTTGTGAGAAAATAGTACATTATGTAGAATTTTTACCATGCTAAACTTCCCCATTTTGTTGCACCCTGTACAATATAAGAAATAAAAAATGATACAGATAAAACTTATTTTATATTCTAAATTTTAATTTACGTCATAAAATAAATTATAAGTTAGTATTTCTAGTATAAAATATGCTAACCATCTGTGATTTCTTTGTTATATTTATTTTTTGATATACATATTTTGATTGATTACAGAAACGAAGACATCCGAGATGCAATGCTCTCATTGGTCCACATGGTTCGAGCGGGAGAAGACAAACTAGAACGCCACGAATACCGCGAAAGGCAACTTGGGGAACAACTAAAAAAATCATTAGCAGGTTTAGACAAAAGGCACAGAAGTTTAGATCCTATAAAAGGAACTTTAAGTCGGTTAGACGAACGGTTAGCTAATGTCGAGACAATTTTAATACAGGTACGTTAAAAATTACAACAAATATTATTTTATATTTAAATTTTCTAGTTACCGCAATGGGGTATTCCGACATTTTGTAAAAAGATTTTTTTACATTAGTACAGACTAGTAGGACTCTGAATATCTAACTTTGAGTAAGAAAATGTATGCATCACATGAGATTTCAATTTTAAAAAATTTCATCCCAATTCAAATTTTCTTTTCATGGCGCGCTTATGACGTCAACTCGATGGTGACATCTGCAACGAACTTCAGCGCCTAAATCCACATGTTCATGACAGCCATTTGCTTGTTTACATATGATTTTAGTAGCAGCGTGTATTTCGGTGTTTGTCCTGTGTTTGTTTATGGTAAAAATAAGAGTAATAATTATAAAGTGGACGAAATGTCAAACAAGAAATATACCCGAGCGTGTTAACTACTGGCTCCATCTGTGTTTTTAAACGAAAATATTTACTTTGAAACAGGGATGGTAACCATAAATATATCGGTTTAGGTTACGGTTTCGGTCATCGCAAAAATAAAAATTCGGTTTTGATTTGGGTTTCGGTTTTTATACAGCAATCGGTTTTGGTATACCGGTTTTACTAAAAGGGTTTCGGTTTTGCAAAAGGAATTTACGAGAATAATAATATTATTAATTTTAATTGAAAAATTAATTATTATAATGATGCAAAAAGTGTCCGTGTCCACAAACACGTGTACAAAGTTTTATAACAATCAGCTTTAATGGGAAGCAAATATTCTAATTTCCCATGTTAAATGCCTATGTAAATGTAACATGTAACGGATTTTGAGCGTCACCCGATTGAGGTACTACGTAAAAATTTGAAATACGTTTCGGAAAAAAATAGAAAATAAATTTGTTTATACTTTTTACTTCCTTGTACGAAGTAAAGGAAGTATTGTAATCGCGAAAAAATTCGGTTTCCAGATTTCAACGGAAATATCCATTTTGACCATCTCTGAATCCATTTTGACTAATTTCGTCGTGACGTCTGTACGTACGTACGTATGTACGTACGTATGTACGTACGTACGTACGTATGTACGTACGTATCTCGCATAACTGAAAAACGGGAAGCCGTAGAAAGTTAAAATTTTGTATTTAGGACTGTTATAACATCTAGTTGTGCACCTCCCTTTTTGGTCATTGCATAACTTTCAGAAGTGGTACTTTACTTGAAGCCCATAATAGATTGTAATGGAAAACTATATTATAATATAATCCAAAACTTTTCAAATTTGGTATATAAGACTTTTATATCAATGGAAATAACATAATAGATTTTAGTTAAAATGGTATACTCGGAAGTGGTACTTTACTTGAAACCTATAATAGATTTTAATAAAAAACAATATTAAAATATAATCCAAAACTTTTCAAATTTGGCATATAATACTTTTATATCAATGGAAATAACATAATAGACTTTGGTTAAAATAGTCTAACCGGAAGTGATACTTTACTTGAAGCTATTATCAGTTTTTCTTGAAAAAAATGGTGTTATTTTGAAATTAACAATAAATGCTCCAAATAAAAGTTTTAGAGAATTGAATTTTGCGTCGAAAACTTTAAGTATGATTAAATTAGTTCTTTGTATAAGCGAGATATGTAAATTTTTACATTATGTACTTTTTGGTTTCTGTAATTAAGTTTGCTATGAATTAGGACAAGAAATAACAAAAAAATAGAAAATATAATGTCAATGTCAAATTATGTCAAATACGTGCAATTTTATGATTGTGTGTGTTATTATACATATTTTAATTATTAACAAAATATGTACAGTGTAACAGGCGTACAAGGAAGTCATGTGGTGTCCACATCAGATATTTTATATATATATATATATATATATATATATATATATATATATATTTTAATAATAAAAATTTACAATATTTAACAAGTAACAAGAGACCTTTATATAATGTGGTTAACCGATAAATAAAAAAGGGTTTTGCTTTCGGTTCCGGTTTTGTATCTATTTCGAATTTCGGTACAGGTTTCGGTTTTGGTTCTCATTTTTTTTTCGGTATTTTTCGGTTAATGGTTTCGGTTCCGGTTTCTGTTACCATCCCTGCTTTGAAATGAGCAACAGATTATCAACTTGTCTAGTATCATATATGTAAAAATCAAAATTTAGTCACATACCTCATTGTAAAGTAAAAGGAAGACGAAAATAACTATTTATTTTTTAGAAAGATGAGCGGGAAAGAATACAACTTCAAAAAACCAACAACGCCATTCAAGAAATACAAACAACATTATCGAACTGGATGACAACAATGGAAGCAATAATTAAAGAAACAGTTGCACAAAAACCTGAAACAAAACCAGACGATCTACAAAAAGATGATTTGATTAAAATACAAACAGATTTAACCAAAAAAATTGACAATGTTTTATCCAGAGTGAATCATTTGGAATCAGAAATAACTAGAGTACACGAAGACAACCAAAATATAAAAGATTTACATGAAAAATCAGCGAAAAACATTGACCAAGTTGACGGAAAATTAAAATCAAATGAAGTACTATTAGGAAAATATGAAACACATCTGTCAGAACTAAACAACAGGATCTTACCTGCAGCTATGCAACCAGTTGTCAAAGAAAACAAACCTGATTGGCATCCTACATTCTTAACAGCTTTAGAAAAACAGCGCACACATTTAGAACAAATTTTATCAGACTTAAAATCCGTCGAAACAAAAATCCACAAACTTCCCGCACCAAAAGACTATGACCAAAAACATAACCTCACTTTAGACACCTTGCAAGAGATCCGCTACGAACTTAACACCAAACTTGACAAATCTTCACTAAAGTCAGACTCTCAATTCAAAGATATCGACAAAAAACTAGTGCATAATCACGAAGAACTAACGAAAGTTGTAGAAAATATTGGAGAATTGTCTGAAAATGTTTATGGAGACGTTGCTAAGAGTTATGAACAGTTGAGAAACGATGTACAAGCGTTGTCGAAAGTGGAAAAGGTTATGATTCAAACAGCTGATAATGTGCTGGATACGAAGAGACGTGTGGAGTATGGAGTACATCAAATATTGCTGGAAGTTGGAGATTTGGTGAAGAGTAACTCGAAGGAACTTAATTCGACTCTTAATGAACGGTAAGTAGTAAGTTACGAGTGATGGCGAGCAGATGTGCATACCAGGCCACACCTTACTTAAACACGATTGGTGCGAAAAATAGTGTCTCGCCATCACTCGTGACGAGCACTGTAATAAAATAAGGCGTTGAGTAAAATAGAGCTCATATTTTCGCATCAATGATTGGTTAATAACAGAAACAGACTTACATTTATCGGAATATAGTAAAGAAACGACTATAGTCAAATTTTAACTATCTTAGATAAGAGAGCGAAAATATACGTAAATTAATGATTAGTGAAAAAAAAAAAATGGTTAAATGTTCATTAGCAATTCAAGTCGATTAATAATTAGTATGACGTATCATGTTCTAAGCACTTTGATGGGTTGCCTGACTTTAAAAGCTAGACTCGCGCTTCTCGGCATTATTATAAAAAATAAAATAAATACGTATTTTTAGGGCCGGTTTTTCAATATCTGGTTAAAATTTTAATGACAGATTTATCATTGCTATCAACAAAACAATGCAATATTGTTTAATTAACTAGAAGTTAAATTTTTAACCAGAGATTGGAAAACCAGCCCTTAATGTGACTGTATTTTATTCTTTTGTTTGAAAAGTAAATATTTTGATTAAAAATCCGCCAGGTGATCAATTAATGGCCAAAAAAATTCATCGCCAGGAAATTTATGCATTCATATGAATAGGCTATTCCACCGTAATCGAAGAGTAAAAGTTTAACAAAAATATGAAAAATAACAGTTAAACGATACGGAAAATACCAACTATTTTTTTTTTAATTACTCCCTCTAAGAAATACGGAGACTTTTACTTTTGATGACGTAAGACATGTGCACGCGTGTTTAAGCAAATAGGATTCAAGTTTGAACTCGTATTGTATGGAGCTTCGCTCTCAAAAAAAAAATCTGATGTGGCCAGCACATGACCTCCTGCCAATTCCATGTTTAAAATAGCAATGAGCTTCCGATTGATCGTTTGTAAACAAAATCTACTTTGTTGTTCCCATAAATAGAACGGTTTGTAATACGAAATTTTGGATTATATTTTATTATGTTTTTCCTGAAAAATCTGTTAAAGCTTCAAATTAAGTATTACATCCGGTTTATCATATATAGTCAAAATATAATATGTTGTTTCAAATTATATAAGAGTATTAAATACCAACTTTGCTAAGTTTTGGATCATTAATATATATTAAGGAAAAATCGTCACACACATTATTGTCAAAATCATCACCAACTTTCTTATGCTCTAAAACGCAATCTGTGTAAATTCTTCGCCGTACATTATCCATTTCGTAAATGTGTAGTTGCAAACAATTATTTGACACTTTGAAATCACGTTCTTATTGAGAGCTTTTTGATAAATAATGCTGCAAACATCAAACTTAAATCGAATTATCCTTTTTATCTAATATTTATGTATGATGGAAAATATATTATTTTTACAAACCTTAATTTCATTAGAATCATATTTAAACTACTAAATTCTTCTTAGCACGGTTTCATTATTAATTTTAATGCAAATTGCTTCGTGGCAGTGACATTTGTTTAAATATGTCAAATTTGTTATTAGAGTATTGGTTTTGTTTGACGCAGAGGCAAAGTGATGTACAAAAATAAATTATTTTATAATATAATATAAAGTTATTTCAAGTTATTTACTAAATGCTATTATCGTAGAATTAAAGATTGTGCCATTATATTCAATTTGTATTGGTAAAAGTTGCTAAAAAATTATATTCAATGAATTTTTTACAAGAAAAACAGTTAAAAGCTTGTATAAATGATACTTCCGGTTATCTGATATACACTAAAAACTAATGAGCTCTTCCCACATTAGCATAAAATGGATATACAAAATTTCAATTTTTTCTGATTGATAGTATTTGGGTCATCGTGTCCACAAGATCCACACACAGACACACACACATACATACCTACAGACATCATTGTAAAAATGTTAAAATCGGATTTTGGGGACATCAAAACGTGCTTATTCACTAAAATCTCTATATCCGATTTTTAGCACGATCCCTATACCTCCCTTACCTAGGGTACCGGGAGGTAAAAAATATCGTGGAATAGTCTATTGAGTTCCAAATTACAATTAACGCACAAAATCACGTTTTGAAAACTTGAGCAAAGTATTGTGCGTTAGGTTATTATTGTTAAATTTATACAAAAGTTTTGTGCATCATAAGTAAATTTTGATGTTATTAATTTTCTCGACAATAAACTTATACAATATTATTTTGGCGATAATTTTCCAGGCGACCAATTTTCTTGATTTTCCCCATGATAAATTTTCCTTATGATCAATATTTATTAAGTATAATAAACATACATGTGTCCCAATAAGCTTGCTCACTATCATCTTTTATAAAATTATTATTTTATTAATTTATTTTACAGTAATAACAAAACAAAGAAAATATTCAAATTGAAAGCCATTATTTCTTTCGCACATTTAAACTCTTTTGAACAGAGAGCCGACCGTTCTACGTAACTGGTGTCTAGATATAATAACTTTCCATATATCACGATCATATCTAACTTTTCTTCATTTGTAAAGTAATTAAACATTATTAAACACAGAGAACTTTACGGGAGAAATTATTAAACGCCAAACAAACAAATAATCAATTGTTTCCATGGCTTACTTGACTAAAAAACTAATAAAATAGTTTACAAAATTTAAATTTTTAACCGCAAATAACTCGTTTATTTGAAAAAATCGTACATAAACAACATTACCTTATTGGAAAACGAAAAAAATACTCTTTCCAATAAGATAATAAAAAATATATAGTTCCATTTAAAAAATATTTATTTTGTCCCAAATTTTGGGAACCGCTGACACAATTTTTATTTTGTCTACATGACCAATTTTCTAATATAAAATGGCACAATTTTGCTAATTTAACCAACCTCGTATCTCTTCAAATAAAAAAGTTACCAATAGTGAGCAAGCTTATTGAGACATCCTGTATATCCCGTTTCCTCATTACAAACTACCATGCACAGTAAAACATTTAAATTTCTTACCTTTTTCCCAGATTTGACAACATAGAGCTCACCATTCTCGACAACCAGACCGGCGCGATTGCCAACCTAACCACCAAACTCGAACAGGAAATGTCTCAAGTTTGGCGCCAAATTGGAATCATGTACCAGGAACTCACTGCTTCTAAAACTTCTCTCGATCGTCTCCAGGAGCAAACGGAGACGTATGTCAATGGTTCTTTATCTACCATGGATAATATGGAAGGAAAAGTGGGGCAGATCACCAGTCGAATGGCGGAAGTTGACGACAACTTGAATTATTTACTTGGACGATTGTCTTTGGTTACTCAAGAGTTTAATCAAATCAAAACGGGGCTTGGACAAGCGCTGGATAATATTAGAAGTAGTTTCCAGACAGTGCAGGATAAAATACAGGATTCTGGACCGGGGCCTCATAAAATACAAGACCCTCCACAGCCAGAAAAATAATATTAGTATGTTTTGATGTATTTGTAAGAATTTTATACTTATGTATGTCTATAGAGTTTTTAAGACAGTTATTAAGTTTTATAAACTTTTAATTTGTGTTTCATTTTATATTTTTATAGGTGAATGCAAGAAAAATTCAAAAATAAAAATGAAATTTACAGAATCTTAATAGTTTATAAAAATTAATAACTGTACTTCAAACAGTTTTATAATTATTATAAATAACGATATGTAGTAAGAAAATAAAGTAATTATTAACAATAGCTATTTGCGCTCGAAATAAGCACAAGATTTTTTTCTACAGTCGCCACAATGGGGTCCTCCACCATAACAAAAAATAATAAAATGTACAACATTTTTTAAATAATTACTTTACGAGATATTTCACATTTGCTAAAAGGGAAAATTGACGTAATACAATTGTTATCTTTCTCTCGCAGCGTACTCAGAACAGTGTGTGTGAGAAAGACAAGTATAGGGGAAATGTGACGTTACACTGATTTCTCGAAAATAAAATACTGTTAAACTAGGAACAATGGGGGAGTTCATGATTTTTTAATTTTTATGTTATGTTATAGTATTTTTAAATTTAGAAATTCCCGATTTTTTTTTTCTTGAAAATTCGGCTTCAAACCCGAGATAAATAGCAGCGAATATTTTACTATGACCGTTCCCGCAATTGTGACGTCACCGACCTCACTTCCGGTGCCAGTGATATCATCGACGTACAGAGCACGCATTAATAAAGACAAGTATATGTCCGTATGTCTTAACTTACTTGTTCTGTTTCTGTATACGCGCTACTGTCACACGTTATCAGAGGTTATGTTCTTGTGTTTATATGTTGTTACATTATTATTCTTTCTTGCAGTATTGTTATTATACATACAGGCATGACATTTAATTCAAAGGTTATGTTTGTGTTTATGTTTGTTCAAATGTCATTTATTAAGACAACAGCGCCATCTGCATAAAAGGAAGTAGCACTTTTGAATCCCGTGACGTCATTGGCGGACGATTTAAATGTATGCTACACTTTTACGTAATTAAAAAAAAAGTGTTACAATAAAATTATATTTTTTTATATTTAATAATACACTAATACGATTAAAAACAGTTATAAATAAATCTTATCTACAAATTTAATATAAGTGAACTCCCCCATTAAGATTTTTTAATACTATGAATTGCTTCAAAACTGAATGAAGTTTTATTTAAAATAATAAAAAAAATTGAGTGGAATACCCCATTATTTCGAACATGAGTGTACAGTACAATATAGGAAATGTTTAAAGGAATAGATTTACCTATTTCCTATACTGTACACATATATAACGTTGGGATTGTACAGGACGTTATTATCCATTCCTTTAACTATGTCCTGTACTGTACACATGTACAACATTGGAAATGATGAGAAAAACGTTATTATCCATTCCTTTAACTATGTCCTACGCTGTACACATGTACAACATTGGAAATGATGAGAAGAACGTTATTATCCATTCCTTTAACTATGTCCTACGCTGTACACATGTACAACATTGGAAATAATGAGAAGAACGTTATTATCCATTCCTTTAACTGTATCCTATATTGTACACATGTACAATGTTGAAAATAGTCATAGGAACGTAATTATCTATTCTTTTAACTATTTGCTCTACTGTACGGGATGTTTTTCTTCAACTGTATACATTTTGAAATAAGACAATTTGATGACATTGACAGATATACTAAATATCACGTCCTATGTCCAGTTTAAAAAAAAAACGCGATAATACATTGCTGTCAATCATTTTAAATGTAACTATGGTAATGACATACGCCCATGTTCACTGATAAAAAAAATTCTCGGTATGTTTTATTTTGCCACCAGATGTCAGACACTTTGTTGGCTCTTGCCAATATATGAAGTTGAACATTCAGAAGACAAAAAAAATATGGTAAATGATCCCATTCATATTAAAGTTGTCTCATTACATTTGCGTTTGTGTAAATTTATGCATTATTGAAGTAGCTTAGCTGAGAATGTCTTAACTGGCAGTTAAAATTTTAAAATAAAGGGAAAGGAAAACATTAAACATTTGATGATATTCAATAAGGATTAGTTTAGAAATGATTGAACAATGTACGAATAAAACAATGAAATGTTAATATTTTATTTGTTTGCAAATGATTCGACTCGTGGAATGGGCTAGGTACAATATTCAATATAATACAATTTGAATAAGTCAGTTGGTGACAATTTCAACCGACTTATGTCTAATTACAGATTTACTCTCACCCAATACTTGTAAGTAGGTACTTAGTACGTACGTTACGACGACCTGGTTCTTCATTGGTTCACAACAATATCACACAAACTTCAACGACACAATAATAAAGTTAATATCTTAAATATTCTACTCGTACAATGGAGTATTCCACAATTTCTTTTTATGAAACTAATAGTTGTATGAATTGGATATCTTGGCGGCAAATTTTGAATTTACAGATGTGACGTACATATGCTTACTCAAGCGCGCCAATTTTAAATTAAATAAGGACCCATTTTCGTGAAATATTACTGGAGTGTCAATCTGCTATTCTCATAAAAATGAAAAAAAGTTCCGGTTTATCAATCGATTCCGGTCGCAAACTGTTAAAAAGTTATTTTTAATTTCATATGGTTTACTGCATGAAAATTGCAAAATATACCTTTTTATTCACAATTATTATAGTAATATACCAATTCCTAACCTTTTGGAGGTTGGGAATTAACCTAACCTAACTTTAATGACAATCTCTTGGAAATAACAGATTTCACTTCCATCTCTTGGGTTGGAAATGTTTATGTAGAGGTTGCCTAGCAACATTATCATAGATCCTTATAATAAAATAAGCCAAAACAAATTTTAAGAGAGCTGTCAAAAATATTAATAAAATTAAAGGTTATAACTCATTGATTTATTTTGAAAATTATTGATTCAAAATGAGGATGATTGTGAATAAAATAGTATACATAACCTCGGTGAGAGTTTCTCGAATCACGCCCTTTCAGTATAAAGCGCTATATTGTCTGTCAAATAAGTATTGACTGCATATACCTATTAACTAATATATTGCTAATGCTCGTATCTTTCCCATAAGAGTAGGTGAAGGAAATACTGTGAAATGGAAATATCATTTCTGCATAAGTCCATCTCTCACAAACACCCAACCGGCAATTATGCGCATGCTCGGAAATCTTGACTACTATTGGCTAACGCTGACAGCGTCGCTGGCTGGGCTGCGTTCCAAAATCCTACTCTTAGAGTACGAAATTATTCAAAGTCGTTTCAAAACTAATAACCTTACTCTCAGAGTTTACTCAACCTGTTCCAAAACAGCCAGAGTTTACTCCAAAGTGATGTTCTCTACTACTCTACTAACAAGGAGAGTATAGAAATTACTCCACAATATTTTCAAACGTAAATATACTCACGATTCTCAACATATGAAAGTAATTTGCCTTCTTGAGGAAGAAAACATGCTTTTGGTTGAAAATAAACATAAGTAAATACGTTGGCGTGTATTACGAGCATACTTTTATAATAAAAGCGATTTTATGGAGCATACTTTCACATTATATTGAGGAGAGTGCTCCATAAAAGCGCTTTTATTACGGGCTTGACATTAATGTTGTATATATAAGTAGTTTTGTTAGTTTTATAAATTTATTTTTAATTTAGTTTCAATTTTTTACTTCAACAAAACTCTCATTCGTTCCAAAACACAACACATCATACTCTACGCCAAAACTCGGTATTCTTGGTTTTGGAACGCTGCCCTGGTGATGCAGCGAGCACATGGTTTGACTTTGACGTTGATTTCATTTCTGTTTGTAGTTGCACTTCGAAAGAAATTGCTTTGTGTTTCATACAGTAATTTATTGTCATCTAAATAAATTAATCCTGACCAGATTGTATTCCTATTATTTTTACAGTACAACAAAGTAAATGATTTAATTCAAATTTAACACTAGAATATGTCAATGTTTTTTTTATTATTACTAATATTTATATTCAAGAATTTACATACAAAATAAATAGTAGGTACATTGTTCAATTTCTCAAATTTAAATTTAAAATTTGTCGCGCTAGTCGTTAATAAACAGAACTCTGTGATTCGCAAAAAGTGATGATGATTTCGTCGTTAGCCAATAGTAGTCGCGGTTTCCAAGCATGCGCATAATTCGCGGTTGAGTGTTTGTGTGAGATAGACTTATGCAGAAATGATATTTCCATTTCACAGTGTTTCCTTCAAGAAAAGCAAAGGATCCGCAATATATTAGTTAATAGGTATATGATTGACTGGCGATCTTTACACTGTTGCAATTCAGTTGGAATGTTGAAAAAGCTATGTTATGAAGAAGCGGGAACACCGCATGGTACGTTTTAAATCAAATCTTTCACCCGTTTAGACCAAATTTGTCATTTTTGTGGAATATTCCATTTTTTGAGGTTAGCAACGTTGAAGAAACGTGCGATATTTTCGGGTCAACCGACGAAAAACTAGATCATACAGTTATCATTTGTATAACACATTTAGATGTATTATTTATATACAATTTTTTTTTTTGATAATGTGTCATTCTTATACAGTTAAAATGGGTGTGTTCTGTGGCAGTGAATTCATTCCACTCCCAGCATCAGAGTTTTACTTGCATGTTTCCAAAACACTCGACTATCATTTCCTAGACAGAAATTCAAATATGGCTGCCAGGGCCAGGGCCACCTTCGATAATTATTTGCAACTATATTTTCACTTGCGCTCATAAACAATCAGCAAAATGTAAGTATTTTAGCTAATAAGATGAACATATAAAATTGCAACTTTATTTTATTCTTTATGAAAACAAACAATAAAACGAATAGCTTATGAGCCCAATGAAACGACACAGTTTTAAAACAACAATAAATAGTTATATTCTAACCTCACTAAAGAGTTCTCCTCTAGTTATAGTCTGACCATGTGATATAAAGCACTTGATAACTAAACAACATTCGTATTTACAGTCAAATTATTATTGTTATTCACTTCGGTTGGTCACACTATAACAATAACTAAAATTACATTTAACAGGAACTTATACGTTGCTCATTATAACAATTGGCTTAAAGTTTGTGCGTTCTACATTTCAAAACATGTCTCCAGTGAGGTTATATTTGTGAGGTGGTGTGACAGCGCGCCAAATTTGAATTTACAAATCCAACACTAGAATAACAATGTAATTTTCACTAATTTGTACAATTGGGACAGAACGGTGTTTATCTTTATAAAAAGCTGCAGATATTTCACAAAATACAGAACGGACAGAAAAATTAGACAATTTTAAATTAAATATTTTATTAGTTAAGTAATCTTTAACCTAAAAGTTATCCAATTTTTTCCGTCTCCCTCTGTAAATCAATATTTTTGTGTGAAATAACGCAGCTTGACAACTTTGTTACCAAAGTTGTCTAACGATTCCACGTTTTACACCAATAATAATTCACATTAAAGTCACTAGTATTTACAGTGTACAGTAATAAATTATGTTACAGAAGATAAAAAAAGGAACATTTCTCAACGATGCACGATATTAAAAAATATTTTACACGTGCAAGAGGTTATTTAAATAAATTTTGTACATTTTTACAGAAGTTATTCAACAGTATCTTGGAATCACTGTGTAGTCTGGTCTTTATAGTTTATATCTCTCGAACTAATAACTTTATTGTGAATCAAAAGAAATTGTAAATACAAGATTTCCACCAACAACTTCGAGGATATATATTTTTTTATGTTCATTAAAAAAAAAATTATATTATTGAATTCTGCATGTTAAGAAACTTATTCTTATTATTCAGTATTAATGGAGTTCTATACCATTTTTTTTTCTGAAATTCATACATAATTTACTCAATAATGGAGCCATGGAAAAAATTATGGTTTACTTTTATAAATGGGCTACTTGCGTACCTTTTTTATTTAATATTTTTGAAGAGAAGGTAAAAACTAGCTACCCATATTTTTTCTTTTGACAAAATTTTTATTAATTAGCCAGAAAAAAAATAATGAAATTTGATTATTTGAATTCCCGCCATGTATGACGTAGAATTACGCCGCACCAATGAATAGTCGTAAAGCCACAGCGTGGTGCCGTCCCATAGTAATGGTATGTTTGTGCGGGTAATGTAGATCACCTGTTTGACGTTTCAACAATAGTTTGGAGGTTAGTATTTTAGTTTATCTTTTCGGTATCGATATTTTAAATTACAAGTAATTACCTATGTGTTTATTTATAAAGTAATTAATGTATTTGACAGACCAGAGAGAGAGAGAAAAATGAACTAATGTCAAATTCAAATTAAAACTTTCTCGTACGCAGTGCCATCTATTGATAACATTCTTAAACATGCTTCCCCTCCCCAGTTCAATATAAAGACGTCACAGAAAAATTTCTTTCTTAATTTAGTAAAAATCAAATAATTATTTCAAAATAAAATTTATATTTTTATATATGTTTTCAATATAACATTTTCAGTACCACGCAAGTAGCCCGTTATGTAGAACTCAAATATCAAAACACAAGGGACAGAAGACAGAACTTTAAAAATGGCGATGGTTTGTTTGTATTATGATCTTCCGTCTCAACTTTTACATAAACTTTCTCTTTCTGGCGTGTGATGTCAAAAGTATAACCCTCCATTTACGTTTATTTTCGCTGTCTTATCAAAGATAATTAAAACATAATTATGGTATAGTATCCCATTATATTTCTTTAAAAAAATATGTATATTGAAAAGTATTATTTCTTATAATTACTCTTAGTTGTGGTGGAAATCTTTTCTCGTTCAATTTTGGCTTTGGTTTGCAAGTGTATTTCGCATACTCTTTTAAAGTTTGTTGTTTTATACTAGTTTGAAATATACACACACTACCGAAAAGTAATAAATACGATCGAAAAGCGAATAGCGGTCCGGTTTGCAATGCGTTAATTATAATTTTGCCGTAAAAATTCTAGTGTGTCATAAAAAAGTAACTAAGGAATGTTTTCGAAAACCACGAGGAATATACATAACCTAACAAATATAAAACTTTCATTTTTCATCAAATATTGGAGATAATATATTTTTAATTGAAAAAAAAATACAATATATTCTGCAACTGCAACACAGCATTATCCAAAATAAACTATTATAAAGCTAGGTACTCGTATATTTCAGTCATTTTATGGGGCAGTTTATTTTGGATATTCTGCAGAATGTGTACAGCAGCAAAAAATATTTGCAAAAATATAAAAAAAACTTTCTATTAACTATTTCCAATATTGTACATGCGTATAGTATAGAAAATAATTAACGGAATAGATTGTGTTCCTCTAATCATTTTCAACATTGTACATTTGTACAGTATAGGAAATAATTACAAGAACAGATTTTAATGTACTTCCAACTTTTTTCAACAGTGAGAATTAAAAAAAAAAAACGAATAGATTATGCTCTTCAAATTATTTCGAACAATATAGGAAATATTTGAAGGAATAGATTCCAATGTTATTTAACTAATTGTAACACTGGACAGTGTAGAAAATAGTTAAAAACTTAATGGGGTATTCCGGTGATATGGAATTAATGCAAAATAATAACTTTTTTCTATAGGTTCCATCTTCACATAGTAGAAAAATACAATGAAACATGTTTAATAAAAAGTTTTAATTCATAATTTAATGTTACAAAATTGGAATTTTTACAGCTCTAGAAATGTCCTTGAAATTTGTGACGTCAAGTTGATAATCTGCTGCTCATTTGAAAGTAAATATTTTCGTTTCAAAACACAGATGGAACCAGTAGTTAACACGCGCGGGTATATTTCTTGTTTGACATTTCGTCCACTTTATAATTATTACTCCTATTTTTACCATAAACAAACACAGGACAAACACCGAAATACACGCTGCTGCTAAAATCATATGTAAACAAGCAAATGGTTTTCATGAACATGTGGATTTAGGCGCTGAAGTTCGTTACAGATGTCACTATCGAGTTGACGTCATAAGCGCGCCATGGTAAGAAAATTTGAGTTGCGATGAAATTTTTTAAAATTCATATCTCATGTGATGCATACATTTTCTTACTCAAAGTTAGATATTCAGAGTCCTACTGGTCTGTACAAATGTAAAAAAAATATTTTTAAAAAATGTCGGAATACCCCATTATAATGTACCCTTTAGCTATTTCCTATGTTGTACAAATTTACAGTGTTCAAAGTGTTTGTAGGAACTTTATAATCTATTCCTTTACTTTACTTCAGTGCTGTACAACGTAAGGAATGGACAGAAAGACGTTATTATACATTCCTTCAATTATATCCTGTGCTGTACGTACCAATGTACAACATAGGAAATGGTTAAAAGGACGTTATTATCCATTCCTTCAACTATATCCTGTGCTGTACCAATGTACAACATAAGAAATGGTCACAAGGACGTTATTATCCATTCCTTTAACTTTATCCTACATTGTACGCATGTACAATGTTGAGAATAGTCATGGGAACGTAATTATTTATTCTTTTAACTATTTGCTGTACTGTACCAATGTACATACAATACTGGAAATAGTTCAAGGAACGGTGTTGCCCATTTCTTTCACTGTACAGTTTTAGAAGTAAAAGGTTGTTATAATAATATTGATGAAAAAGTTAAGGAACATAATCTCTATTCCATTAAATATTTCTTCTATGGTACATTATAGTGTTAGATATGGTAAGAGGAACGTTAGTTTCCATTCCTTTAACTATTTCTTGTTCTGTACACATGTACAATGTTGGAAATGATCAGAGTAACATTATAATTTATTTTTCCTATTTTTTATTATATTTTCAATATTTTAATGAGTATAAGCAGGCAAAGCTCAACGTAGATGGCAGCATCATAGGTATGAACTGTTGCCGCCGATAATTTTGAATGACTTCCACTGACAGTTACAATTTTTAATTGTTTCTGACGTAAAAGTATAATTACAAAATCAAATTCACATGAAACAATGTTAATTAATATTATTTTTACCAGTTGTATAACTAAAAATTATTTTTTCTCAAAATAATTTGCACAAACAAATACTTGTTTTATATTTGGATTTTATTATTCTTTTCTTCTTTCATCCTTTGGTAAACTTAAGAACATAACTAGAACGTATTATTTAAAAGAATAATTCAAATACAACATAGTTCCAAGTAACTATTTATCACTTTTAATACCGGATTCTCCAATTATAAGCACTTTGAGCTGGCGTGCGCATACTGAAGTGCACAAATATTATTACATAGTTTTAGAAAGTTCATAGCTATGGTGGCGCTATATCCACCGTCTATTCCCACAACTAAAGGAATGTAATATTCCTCTAACCTTTTCCCACAGTGTACACATGTACAACATAAGAAGTAGTTATAGGAATTTCCTCCTAAATATTTGTAATACTGTTCATGTGGCATTTGTCAAAGTATAACAAAATTTGAATTTATTGTAATAATATGTTTGAAAACATGTTAAGAAATATTATTTTTTTAATTTAATAAGAAATGAAAGTACCATATTTGATGGGTTAGTATTCCATTAGTTTTACTTAGTTTATCAGGAACTACTCTCAACCTTATTTATAAATCTCATTATGAGACGAAAAATATTCTAAATCAGCTATTTCGGTGACTCTACAAGCGAATAAGCTGGTCTATTGCGAATGTTCCCAAAATTATCGCAATAATTACAAATAATATCGAACAAATGATAAAAAATGTAAAACAATGTTTATAAAGTAGATTTATAACTCGAATTTGACTACTATATCTTTAATATGGAATGATAGTATTATTTTGTACTATAGGTTAAAATATTTTGTTGTTTTATACAGGTAGTATCATAAAAATAATTTTCGTATATTACATTTAACAGTATATAATGTATCTTCAAAAAAATATACTAGTTTTATACAGAATAATATATAGTAAAGTCAAATTCTGTTATAAACTATTGTTTATAAACATAGGTAATAAATGAATTATTTCAAATGAACTTTTGACAAATTAAAATATGTATTATCTGTAGAATAAATATAAAAAGAATTACGAAAAATTAGGAACATGACCATGCAACTAAAAATTGATACAAATATTGTTATACAGATTTGTAATAATAATAAAAAATATAATAACTTTGTTTTTTCATGGATCTTAGTATCTCAATAAATGATTAATTTTTAATTTGCTTTTGAAAAGAAACAAAATTATACTATTTTTGTTTATTAAAGTAGTACAGGGTTTTAATTAAAAATGGCCGCTGCTTTATCGGTTGATTTTGGAATTCTATCATAGAAAACAGGCGAATGCGATTTAACTTCTACGAATCTTAGTATCATGCGCTTTAGAATTCTTTATTACTTTGGAAAATCGACCTTAAAGAAGCGGCCAAAAATTTATTAACCTTGTATAAGTACAAAATGTATTAAAACTGCTAAATTGTAGTAAATAATTAATAAAATTGTATCTGAAAATACAGGTTGTCTCACAACTCGCGCCCCAGACGAAACTGACACTTGCCGACGACAACAGGTTGCCAACAAATAGAAGAAAATAATTTGCGGCTGCTTGCATAACGGAGTTACAAGACTTTTTAATCCACCAATCCCGGAAGAATATCTTGAGGTGTGATGATATTATTACAAAATAAAACTGGTTGCTAGGTTTTAAAAATACTACTAGTGAGTTACAAAATTTGTTTGACTTATTGTAATTTTGACACTTTAGAGTTGACTTTTCACTGTCAACAAATTTAGGTTAGCGAAGGTATCATCCGAGATCATCATTTACCTATATCGTACAGTGCAACGTGTTGTAGCAGCTGTGTAAAATGTGTTAAACGAAAATATTATAATCATTTCTAAGTAATCAGCGGCTGAATACATGGTAAGAATTTGCCTTTTTTATTCACCTTGTCAAATTTAATTTGACACTGACATTTTTCGAAAACTACAGTCGCCCACACATTTTAAAGAAGATTTGATTTGTATAAAACCATAGTAATGTAAAATTACGGCAAACACACGTTAAAGGTGTAGGTCTTTGATTGGTCAATTTTAAGACGTCTTTTCTCTAATATCTTTTAAGCTAGATTTTTTTTCTTCGAAATTACACATCCGAGTACTCCTCATTCGCTCTGGGGCGCGAGTTGTGAGACACGCTGTATAAGTACAAAATGTATTAAAACTGCTAAATTGTAGTAAATAATTAATAAAATTGTATCTGAAAATATACAGGGAATATATTTTAACATGCAACATATGGCGAATCACTTCCATGGTTACTCACTATTGTCAAAAAATGACAGCAATGTAATATTTCTCCATTTTAAAATGCAACATACAAAATTTGTAGTTTTGTATTATCAAAACTAATTTCCAATAAATTAGACTACATACGATTAACAAATAATCAAAACATGAATGTTGTACATCTTAACAAACTTTAGCTTACAAAAATTCATAATTTTCATGTAATAAATGTTAAAAAATACCCCCAATCACTCTGAGGCAATATTCTAGTCGGTCGTAATAAGAATTGACACCATTTGTGATGTGTTTTGGAGGTATCTCCTGTGCCGCAATACTATTTATAATGTTGCATTTTAAAATGGACAAATATTACATTGCTGTCATTTTTGACAATAGCGAGTAACCATGGAAGTGATGAACTATTCTCAACTGAAATAACCGATAGAGGCGCTGCAAGCATTTTCAATATGGCGGATGCATGACGGTAGGTGTACAATCTGTCACTGTCATATGATACAATTTTGCTTGTATTTCGTGAAAATGAAGCTAAGTATTGTTCAGATATTTGACTTTCTAAAGGCTACTGATCATTCTAGGAATATTGTTGAAGGTATGATTGTATATAATGTTCATTTACTACTTTATTTAAAATATTAATCTTGTAAACAGGCGAAGAAGTTCTGAATACAAATCACATTATATTATGTGGAATTACCGATAGTTATCGAGAAATTATAAATGTCTTCAAGCAAGTGCTCTGTCGTCAAAAATATGGTACAGCATTTTTTTTTTTTTAATTTCTCCGTTGAGAAGGTATTTCTAAAAATTTAAATAATCATAAATATGTTTCAAATATAATTATTAATAGTAATACCTGGAAGAATAAAATCATTGGCTGGTAGCACAAGCCCTGTTTTAACTAAAACGCTGTTTTAAGAAATGTCAAATTTCATTATTTACTAATAAAAATAAATAATATCAAATTTATCAAAATATAATTTTAAAGCAGAACATAGTTTATATTCAAACAAATATTTTAAAAAAATCGTTCTATACGCATAAGGGTGAAATTAAATATTGAAATTTGAATTTGACATTTTTTAAAACAGTGTTTTGGTTAAAACAAGGCTTGTGCTACCAGCCACTGTCTTTAAAATATCTCGAACATACTCTTATATACTTGGAAATTTGTTTTCCAGAACGTAAAACATACTTCCAAGCTTGAAATCTATCGAATGTTTGTTGAATGCCTGCATTTGTAGTTATAGTCACTTTATTTTTACCTATTTTTGGAAAAATGTGGAAACTTAAATGAGTTTCCCTACTTATAGGCGAATGACACTCCTATACGCAACACATAATATTGCTTTTACCGCGTTTTGCAACATTCATTTTCGTATAAAAGAAATACTTTTAAAAAATGTATGCTAACATGTGTTGTTCTTGCTCGCACCTACCGTCATGCACTAGTTTCAAATTTAGTCACCAGATGTCATATCGATTCTCTCCAGTTGTCAATAATGTTGCATTTTAAAATAAACTCTCTGTAGATACTCGTACATACATAAACTGGAACATTCAAAAAAATGCAATATTTATACCAATTTTATAATAATCTATTTCTACAACAAAGGAAAAATAAATAAAAAACAAACACATAAACTAAAACAACTTTATACCAAACCAGCCAACAATACATGGAATATAAAAAGTGTAGAGAAAAAGTAAATCTAACCTGTAAAAACTAAACTAAAAGTAAAAAAACTTTATACCAAACCAAATAACAATACACGGAATAGGTATGAGAATGAAAAGTGTAAAGGAAAAGTAAACCTAACCTGCAAAATGAGAGTCGTCCGTTTCGTTTGAAGCATTGCGATTGCGAGTGTTCCTAACAACTAGCGAGCGCGCCGTAATGTAACAATCGTTGTACAGTGATGTATCGAATTGTTGAAACTATTTATTTACGCCGTGCGGTGCAATGCAACGCAGCTGCACAATGTTACAAATGTAATATAACAATAACAATATACCCGACTTCACACCATTGATGTACAAGGTTAGCGAACGGGAGCCAACTTCGTTGCTAACTGTTCCCGCCAAAAATAATTTAAAGAATACAAAGGTGTTACAACAAAATATATAATAATGTTTATGTATATGAGTGAAATACATCTTCAAGAAATAGAATCTGTAAATTTCTGACAAATTTGCTGGTAAAATAATATAAAATAGTACATAGTGAACAAAAAGAAATGTGCAGTTAGCAATTCAATTCTGGGTGTCTTTTTACTCCACAGTTATCACAATCCCAGGTGAAAGCGGAAATACTATTTGACATGTCATTTTGACAATAAATACAAATAGGTTATGTCTGAACAGTGTCCTGATAGCTAATAAAATTTTGAGTGATTGAAATGCTTTAGATTATAGCTTATGGGTAATGTAAGAAATAAGTATAAAACAATATAAAAACAGCTTCTTATTACGCACGCTACAAAAAAATTGATGTAGGTCTTTATGGGCCAACTTTTTAAGAAAACTTTAATAGGCACCACAGGAATTTTCGATCGCCTTTTGTTTTTGAGCTGCAGATTAAAACTTGTTTTTCGCTTACCTCATATCTCGCTTATTATACAAAATACAGACAAAATGTTTAGATAATTTTTATACAGTTTTTTAAGTAGAATAACATGGTGTACTAAGATTTTTTTAAAACTTAATAATTCTAGAGATATGACACAAAGAATTTTTTTTTAAATGGGAACATATTTCAAAAATTTTTACTTATTTTATAAGCTTTTCAACGATGTATAACAAGTCTACATTCTTTTGTTTTAAACATGAATAAAACTTAAAATATTTTTTTGGGGACAAAAAAATGAAATTAAGAAACAAATGATAAAATCAGTTACAGATCATGATTTGTTTATTTTTAATGTTATTTTCATTGTTTTTACTCATTCTCTTCATGTATATACTTTAGAGAGCATATTTTCCACATTTTTGAAATCGTGTCGAAGCCAACTACAACGCCGATAAAAAATAAATTAACTAATCAGAAAATAATTGATCGAAAAAATTTTTTAGAATATAATTAATAGATATATAATCAAATTGAACAAAGGATGATTTGTAACTGATTTTTTCATTTGTTTCGTAACAATTTTCATTTTTTCACCCCAAAAAAATAATAATTTGTTTTATTCATGTTTAAAACAAAAGAAAATATACTTGTTATACATCGTTGAAAAGCTTCTTTAAATAAGTAAAAATATGAGCCTATTTTCAACATATGTCCCAATTTAAAAAGTATTTTGTTTGTGTTATATCTCAGGAATTATTAATTTTTGAAAAAATCTAAGTACACCACGTTATTCTACGTAAAAATCTGTATAAAAATTATCTAAGCATTTTTTCTGCATCTCTCATAATAAGCGAGATATGATGTATTTTGAAAATTAGCGAAAAACAAGTTTTAGCTGCAGTTCAAAAACAAAAGCCGATCGAAAATTCCTGTGGTGCCTATTAAAATTGTCTCAAAAAGTTGGCCCATAAAGACCTACATCAATTTTCTGTAGGGTACATAACAACAACGTTTTTCATATAGTAATATTAAATAAAATAAAAATAAAGTTTTGTTTTAAACTTTTCAAAAATAAAGTTAGTAATTTTGGAAACATTTGCAATGAAGTGGCTCCCAATCCATCGATGGCATTGCTTGCAAAAGTTAAAGTTGACACATTATTTATTTACCACGAGTTAAGTCCATCTTACGCCCGTGTATGGTCCGAAGGTTGTCCGTTTCGAGAATTATTTCGTTTTCTTAATCAATGAACCCTGTCCTTTGCGATACATGGTGAATTATAGTTCACGCCACATAATTTTAGCATTCCGCAATATTACTCCATGTGAATATAGTTTAGAAATACGTCAATTCGATTTATACCCGGTGCTGCCATCTAACGAATTTTACGTAAACTAAATTTTATAAATATAATAATAATAATGAATATCATATACACATAAATATAAAATTATTTATAATATTCACAAATAATTTTATTTTGTTGTAAATGATTTTTCGGCTACTGATTTTTTATGAAATTGGCAACACTGTCTTTGACGGTTTGAAACACTACGTGTGTGAACGAAGTAGTTGGAAAATTTCCTGATCCAAGTTACGACTAATGTTAAAGTTATGTGGCGTGCACTATACAGGGTGTCTCAATAAGCTTGCTCACTATTGGTAACTTTTTTATTTGAAGAGATACGAGGTTGGTTAAATTAGCAAAATTGTGCCATTTTATATTAGAAAATTGGTCATGTAGACAAAATAAAGATTGTGTCAGCGGTTCCCAAAATTTGGGACAGAATATATATTTTTTAAATGGAACTATATATTTTTTATTATCTTATTAGAAAGAGTATTTTTTTCTCTTTCCAATAAGGTAATGTTGTTTATGTACAATTTTTTCAAATAAACGAGTTATTTACGTTTAAAGATAAAAATTATCTTTTATTAGTTTAGGTCAAGTAAACTATGGAAACAATCGTCTTTTATAAAATTATTATTTTATTAATTAATTTACAGTAATAACAAAACAAAGAAAATATTCAAATTGAAAGCCATTATTTCTTTCGCACATTTAAACTCTTTTGGAAAGAGAGCCGACCGTTCTACGTAACTGGTGTCTAGATATCTTTCCATATAGCACGATCATATCTAACTTTTCTTCATTTGTAAAGTTATTAAACATAGAGAACTTTACGGGAGAAATTATTAAACGTCAAACAAACAAAGAATCAATTGTTTCCATGGCTTACTTGACTAAAAAACTAATAAAATAATTTACAAAACTTAAATTTTTAACCGTAAATAACTCGTTTATTTAAAAAAATTGTACATAAACAACATTACCTTATTGGAAAGAGAAAAAAATACTCTTTCCAATAAGATAATAAAAAATATATGGTTCCATTTAAAAAATATATATTTTGTCCCAAATTTTGAGAACCGCTGACACAAATTTTATTTTGTCTACATGACCAATTTTCTAATATAAAATAGCACAATTTTGCTCATTTAACTAACCTCGTACCTCTTCAAATAAAAAAGTTACCAATAGTGAGCAAGCTTATTGAGACACCCTGTATTTATTTTGAAAATAACATTTTTTTTTTTGAGTTTTATGCCATTTTTTGATCTAACCAAAATTCGCTTCTGTCACCATGGTATGAGTAAGCAACTATGTTACATATATCCTTGTATAGTACGACCAAGCGAAGTGACCCCATAGAAATTTATGTAAATACATATTTTACACATATACAAGTTAAAATTAACGGTTTTTATATTTTACAGTTTAAAAATATTTGTATTTGTAGGGTTTTTTCGCTTGAACGTACTATAAGTAGTCACTTCAGTAATTACTTAAATTTTTTAAATTATTAATAATCTAGAAAATAGTAAGATAAGACTATAAGATATTTGTAAACAAGTATAACATTGAAGAAAATTATTAAATAGTAGACTTTTCGCTAACTGCTTTTAGCAAGATATATTTTATAAATAATTATTACTTCATTATAACATTTTTTACATTAAATTGATAACTAAACAAAAATATAAACATCATTTTGATATGTAATACTTATAAATAAGAGACATAACTAAATATAATCTACATAAAAAATATCTAGTTTGTCTCTAAAAATATACAACTCATTTTTTTATCTTTGAGCCTTAAACAAAAAACAATCACTATACCACAACTATACAGAAACAACACACGATCACCTTACAGTTCAATGGCTCAAGGATATTAATTACCTTTATCAATTATATGGTAGATTAACGTCACCTATGTATATACGTATAAAGTTATTTAAAAATTTACTAAAAGCAGCTAGCGATATTATCAGTGGCGTACGAAGTATTTTCCAAAAGGGGCACATCTATAAATATAAGGTATAAAGAGACCGCTGTCTACTTCCGAGTTTAGTTAGTTTTATTTTTGACAAAAATGGTAAATTTCTCTAAATACACTTACGTGCATAGAAATCGATAAATTTGAATTTAATTATTTTTTATTTATCATTGCTGCCAACAAAACGATGCAATATTGTTTACGTAACTAGAAGTTAAAATTTTAGCCACAAATTGAAAATGAAATGCCAGAAGACCTACGTCATAGATCTGAAAAAAACTTTATAAAATCAAATATAACTTGTAAAAATTATTTATTTTTAAATACAGAAGAAAGAAAAATACTAGTATTAAGAAACGTATATATCAATGAAATGTACAAGTATATTTAAGTTAATCTCTTTTTCTTTTACGCAATTTGAAATTATTTGAAATAATTGTAGTTCATTTTTATACCGGTACGTTGGCATGACAATGTTTACATTAAATTTTATATCGATCGAATATCTATCCTGTCACTATTGTCACTTGGTTGTCAGTTCACATTCATATAAAGCTTAAAAAAACAATTTCAGAAACTAACCTTGTCATGAACTATTTCGAATGGGAATTGTGGGCCATTAATTCCGTTGAAAGCCGTTCAAAAGGCATTTTTTTTTTCAAATATTTCCCTTGTTATCAATCTTTAAACTATGTATTTTGAGAGAGGAGCAAATGCCCTGCAAATAAGCAAATCTTGACAAGCAGATATGGGCACCCGTTTCAGAATGACAGCTAGTAATCATGTACATAACTTACAAATGTCATAAATTTTAATTCAAAATATCAAGATTTTGTAAGTTCACGTGGTTTCTTTGTCACCAGGTGCGTGGACTTTACTTGGCGAGTTACATAAATCACATGAAATTTGGAATGAAAAATATTGGCATTTGACATCTATGTATGTACATGATTACTATTACTGTTCTAAATAATTTTCATTCTTTGACCTCGAATTTTCGCCAAACATTTCCAGATTGTCTTCATCACTAGAAGAAAATTCCCCCGATTCATACGACTCTTCAGATGAAAATTCGTCAATCATATATATAACAGAAAATGACGCCAAATTACAAGGTTAATTTTTAACAAAACAGCTGACCAAAATCGTATAACTGCGCAAACTCGAATCATTAGTAAGAAGATAAACCACCTGAAATTGGAAAATATCATGAAATTTGGAATGAAAAATGATGACATTTGTCATTTATATTACTAGCTGTCATTCTGTCACGAGTCCCCATATCTGCTTGTCAACACAGAACACTAACCTAAACTTGTCAAGAAAGACCAACAAAGTAACATGACTGCTCGCGCCTTATAAATTAGTATCCTATGTAAACTTAGTAGTATATGACGTCATTACTTTAGGGATATTTTTTGATGATGTACACGTCAAATATGCTTTCCTAAAGATTGTAACAGTTTTTTTTTAGTTTATGTTAGTTAGAGATTTTTGTCGGAGCACGTGAAGTTGAAGCTGTTGACAGATATCAAAAATGATTCTATTAATAAACCAGAAAATAATGACTTTAAGAAGAACGTGCTTATTATGAATTATCATAACTGTAGTTGGGATTAGGTTGCTATCCCTGATTTAATTTCCTGTATGTTATTATTGATATTTTTTTCTTATGACATTTTCTTTTGACAGTTCGCGCAAACAGCCTCATTTTAAAATAATGGTTATAATTTTTCAGTTTTAAGTTTTGTGCCCCTTTTGAAGTGGTTTTTCGTACGCCACTGCTCACATTTGACAGGGAAACAAGACATAAGTCAGGCAGAGAACCATGATTGGTTAGGACACGCATAAATACAACACAGATCGAGTATATTGCTGGAATCTTCAGGAACTGCACAAAAAGTTTTACAACCACTGGTAGACCACACAAAAAATTCATAATGAACTATGGAATATATGAGATTCACTTATTTTGGAATGTAAAAAAGGAGACTTAATTTTTTTTCACATACCAACAAGAATTGTGAAATAATTATTTGTTTATTTAACACGGCAAAAAAGAAGCAGATTTACTGGCCTAAGCAATAAATCTGCATGTTTTTTGCCGATTATTTTAAATTATTTCGTTGCCATAATTTTACATAAGGGTGCTATAAAACAACAATTGATAGTTATTTGGTAATAAAATATTACTTTTTCTGCCGGCGGCAATGAAAGATACTTTTATTGCCGGCGGCTGAAAAAGTAAAACTTTAGTGCCTAATGCCAATAAAATTATACTTTTGATGCCAACTGGCAAAAAATAAATATAATCTTAAACGAGAACACTTTTTTATTTAAAGCAATGAATACTCAATAATTATATAATATAAGGCTAAAATAATTGACAATAATATTAAAAGTTACCCTTAACCTTAAAAATCAATATTTAATAAATATAACATTAATGACGATATTCATAAACACTCGTAAGTTTCAAAACAGCTCATTATAATTTTTGACAAATAAAAATTCGCTTTTTCTTTCAATGTCGACTTTTTTTACTGGATAAAAATTATAACGAACCGTTTAAAATATTAATGCCCATATTCATAAACACTCGTAAAATTTTAACGGTTCGTTATAATTTTTATCCAATTAAAATAGTCGGCATTGAAAGAAAAATCGAAATTTTATTTGTCAAGAGTGATTCTATTTTTCAAAAATTATAACGAGCCGTTTTGAAACTTTACGAGTGTATGAATACGGGCATAAGTTATAAATAAATGGATGATCTTTTTCAAAGAAATTGGTAGAAAATATGAATTTAAAATATAAATGGACAGAAATAAAAAATTGAAATGTTTGTGTTGTGAAGAGTGCATCGTAATGTAAAGAAAAATAATAGACTTCAGTAAGATTTGAACTTAAATTATCAGAAACACAACCATCAATGAAAAAAAAAAAAATTTTACCATGTCTATTACCTCACTGTGGGTGTAGTTCTGGCATTTGAATATTGAATTATGTAAAGAAACAACAAAAATTTAATAATTTTGTTGAAAAAAAATATTGAGGTATCATGATTTTTTTTGTGACAAATAACGTGACCAGGTTTGAATTTGTAATGTCTAAATAATAATCGATTATTTATTACATAGATAGATCCCAAAAAATAATAAGTATTATGTATATGCGCATAAAATATAAATTTGAATAATTTTGTTGACAGTTACAGTAAAATTTTTGAAAGAAGTCCGATCAAGGCCATCTACGAATTAAGATTTTACGCTGTCAAATTTAGTAGTTTTTATGAGGTACACAAGATATTATGTACCCTCATAAAAACTAAGTAAAAGACACTACTAAATTTGACATCACAAAATCTTAATTCCTAGATACAATTCGTAGATAGCTTTGATCAGACTTCTTTCAAAAATTTTACTGTACTGGGCAATAAATCGTACTTTCTCTGCCGGCGGCAGTAAATCTACAACTTTTTTACCGTGTAAAATAATAACTACTTTACACAGCCTTAATTTCATTGTCAAAAACGAAAAAAATATCGTCGTTATTATAAGCTGTAAAAAATTAACACGTATTAATTTTTCTCTCTAATTGACAATTAAATTACAGGGAGTTCAACCAGAAATGAAAATATCTGGCCTTATTAGTTTTTACTTAATTTTAAAGTTATGGATAATTTTTAATTTTATTACCAGCCAAATGAATTATTTAATATTGGTTTCAATAATAATTATTTTTTACTGTAAGATACAGGAGTTGGACAGAAAGGACAGACTTTTTTTAAATGTCTCAAAATTGATACTTTTTGCTTTAAAAAACATTTGAATTGGTACTTCTTTAAGTTCTTCTAACGTGATAGGTACATTCGAACACAACCCCGCACATCGGAAGAACTGACAGAAGCTATTCGCGTAGAAATCGAAAAAGTGTTGCAAACTTCGTAGAACGCCTCCAGAACGGACACCACATTCAAGATGTTATTTTCCACACATGATTTTGTTAAATGCTATATCATTACGAACTCATATCTGTCAATAATGTTTTCTTAGGCAAAAATATCAATTTTGTGACAAAAACGTTCGTTCTTTCTGCCCACTGGTGGATAATTTCAAGAAAAAACTCACTTTTTTGTTTAAAACGGCGAAATAATTGAGCGATGTTGGATAAAAAATTAAATCTCCTTTTGAAAAAGTATATCTTAAACTACATCTACCAGCAGTACTGATATGTAACAACAAATATGAACAATTATAAAATAAAAGACCTACTTCTTGATGAGTTGTGGATGTGAAATCTCCGGAACTGAATTGGTGAATAAAACCGTTTAGAGATGGCAGCAATGCGACTCGCTGACTGTGCGTGACGGAAGACGGTACAGATGTCTTCTGTTCAAATTTCTTGAAGATATTGTCGTACCTTTACTAACACTCACACTATTTACAAAGTGATTAACCCGTGTCTTTTAATATTTTAAAACGTTCATTGTTATATTAGTTAACGTAGTATATACATATTGTCATAGATTTAAGATTTGTTAGCGTCCACTGCTACAGTCCTTGGTCGCAGGATAATACGACGATTTTTAGGTTAGGTTTCCACGCTTTCACAACATAATATATCAATAATTACAATATAATAATAAAAAGTTACACTTTGAATGTGATTTATTGAATTCCTAACAAAATTAATTATTAGGTGCGTTCAATAAGTAAACAAATCAAGAAAATAAAACTTGTTCACCGAACGATTTACTTGCTATGGAATACGTGCGCGACACAGACATTCATGCCAAAACCAGTTGAGTAGAAGTAAATATGCTAGTGATTTTGATATTTTGTGATAATTTATTATATTATTTTGAGGTAATTTTAAAATATATAAGGAACTTTTGTTATTTATTGTATGCCACAGAAAATGACTTTTATAACGAAACGTCAGATTCAGACCCAAGGGCTGCGTTCCAAAATAAGAATTACGCTCATATTCATAAACACTTGTAAAATTTCAAAATGGCGCGTTACAATTTTTGACAAATAGAATCGAACTTGACAAGTTACATTTCGATTTTTCTGGCATTGTCGACTGTTTTTATTGGACAAAAATTATAACGACCCGTTTAAAATTTTACGAATGTTTATGAATATGGGCATTAGAGTACGATGATATAAATTTAAGGGCCAGTTTTACAATCTCCGGTTAGAATTTTATCTACACGTTAAATAAACAATAATGAATCGGATTATTGACAGCAATGATCAATGTGTCATTTGACAGTTAATTTCATTTCATCTTTGTTTATTTATACTTCATTTCACATAAGAAAATAGTGTTGGGAAGATAGATGCAATGTGATCTTGTTATTTGATTGGATAATATTGGAGTATTATCCATTCAAAAGATCAAACTGCACCTATCTTCCCGTCACTATTTTCTTATGTGAAATGAAATATAACTATATTTGCCGTCAAATAAATATGGACTGGAGATTTCTACACTGTTGCCAATTCCATTGGTCATGTTGAAAAATGCTGTTATGAAGAAGCGGCAACACCGCAAGGCAAGGAACAGGGTAGGGAGAACGAAAAAAAAGGAGCATCAGTCCATATTTATTTGATGGCGAGTATAACAGTTAAAATTTTAATGAGATTGTAAAATTGGACCTAAGAGTTTAGTGTATTTTGGAACGAATGGGAATTTTGTTAGAGTAAAAATTTGAAACTAAATTGAAAGTAATTTTAAATAATTTTCAAAACTATAATTACAACAAACAATGGCCCGTGTTCGAGCGCCCTTTTATAATAAAAGCTCTTTTAGCTCTTTTGCACTTTAAACTTTAAAATAAAGTCTTAAAGCAACTTAGGACCGGTTTTAAAAAGAAATTAATCTTTACTTAAAATTTAATAAATTTAAGGAAATAAAAAAATCGAATCAGTTTATCATTGCTGTCAAAGAAACGCGTTGCAATTTTTTCTTTTCATTAAATTTACTATGGAAGTAAATTTTAAGTGAAGATTAAATTTCTTTATAAAACCGGACCTTAAAGTCTTAAAGAGAGCTTTTTTATAAAAACTGCCCTTATAAGAATATATCGTAAAAATAAACTCCATAAAAGCGCTTTTATTATAAAAGTGTGCTCGGAATACTGGTCAATGTGTTCTTCCTCAAGAAAACAAATTACTTTTATATGTTGAGAATCGTGCGCATTCATGTTTGAAAATATTGCGGAGTAATTTCTGTACCCTCCTCAATAGTAGGTTAAGTAGAGTATCAATTTGGAGTAAACTCTAGTTGTTTTGGAACAGATTAAGGACCGTTTTTTCAATATTTGGATATAATTTTAACAAAGAGGTAAATAAACAAAATTAACAGATTTATCATTGCTGTCAACAAAACGATGCAATATTGTTTACTTAACTAGAAGTTAAAATTTTAACCAGAGATTGAAAAACCGGTCCTTAAAGAGTAAACTCAGAAAGTGAGGTTATGAGTATTGGAACGACTTTGAATAATTTCGTACCACATAATTTTGAAAAAATTGAATTTATTACTTACTACAGATATTTACTTTCACTTAGCTGATTTTGACATGGGTGTCAACGTGACGCGCACGTACTCTGTTACACAGCTGTCAAATATAACATTTGTATCTCTCGGATCTCTTTTCTTGGTCTGCGAAGTTATTTATACATTTATTTGCAAATAGTGGAATTAGTTATGAAGAAGCTATTAAGGGCTAGTTTTATAATCTCTGGTTACAATTTTAACTAAGACCCAATATTTTCATCTCCGGTTAACAGTCTGTTAATTTAAGTGTTGTTATAACCGACAGTTAAATTAACCAGCAGTTTAACCAGAGGTGAAAATATCGGGCATAAGTTAAATAAACAATATTACATCGCATTATTACCAGAAATGGTCAATTTGTATTAGACATTTCATTTCGTTTAAATTTTATTTATTTAACTGGCGGTTAAAATTTTAACCGAAGATTGTAAAAATGGCCATAGGTATAACAAAATATTGCAAATTTAATGAAGTTAAAGCCTTTTTGTCATGTGTTTCACAAACACAACGCATAAAGAAATAGAAACAATACAAGTTAATTTCATGTGTATGATTTGAATTTCCCGCTAATTTCATGTATGGATAATTTGAATTTCCCGCTATTTTAAGACAGCATTGCAAGCGAGAAGTTTGTTTCAAGCCATTGACGTGTTTCAAGCAAATGCTAGGTTAGCAAAGTCGTTCAAATGTTACTTCCGGTTTGTTTTGCTGTGTATATTGAACGCACCTATTGAATTCAATAAAATATCGACTTATAACCTATTTCTTGGTATGCCAATTTGCATATTTATTCACAAATTCAATAAACCTGTTTGAACCGGTCATAACTTTGTTACCAAATTCGTTAACAGAATTTTGTAATTGTGTCAAACGTAATTTATGATGAATTTGTCATAATAATTTGAGATCGTGTCATACAGATTTATATTGAATTTTTTTAGTTTCAAATTGTCACTTCATGGACTCTCAAAGTTGTTGTAGAGAAAGCACCACATAAGTTACTTTATAATAATATAATATAAAATATAAACAATTATTGTTTTAAAATAAAAATGATTTAACAAAAAATATATATTTGCAGTAGTTATTGTAAATTATATAAAAAGTTCAATGGAATGTGTCCTTGAACAAATTTAGGGAAAATAAGCTTCCCTGAATATTAGTAAGTAAAAAAAAAATAACAAAAAGAATTATTCTTAAATAAAAATTAACAATAGAGCTTATAACTATTTAGATACGTTGTTAAAAACGTATATTTCAAAAAGTAATCTAAAGCATGTTTAACACTCACGTATATATTGAACTATTGGATTTAAAGCTCGTTTTAGACAGTTATACTATATTTATTAACAAAATAACATTTTTTTGAAACGTAGATGTCAAAAAAGGCATTTTTTGAGGTTATACACATTTTGATGTGCAATTTATATGATCATCTATCTATCTAAAACGCTCAATAATTTTGATTTAACATAAAAAAAATAAACTTTAAAAGTTAATGAAGTAATAAAAATTTCTGGATTGCAGTCACAAAATATTATTTAAATTCTCGGGTCGACCGGTTTCGAGCTGCACATGAGCCTTCCTCAGGAGATGAGAATTAAGAAAATTTTAGATCTAAAAATTTTCTCATGTGGAGCTCGAAACCGGTCGACCCGAGAATTTAAATAAAATTTTGTGACTGCAATCCAGAAATTTTAATTACCTCATCAATGTATCCAGTCAAGGAACTTTTTCTATCATTTAAAAGTTAAGCTTAAAAAAATTGCATATTTCTTGCAAGTCAAACATGCTTTATTTAAAACATTTGATATACTTTTATTTTTAATAATAACTAATTCAGAACAGCGTTTCAGTTACAAATATAGCTTTGATTTTTATATATATTTATAATCAAATTAAAAATTATTTATAACTTTAAAATTAAGTGAAAAAAAGTATATAAGTATTTGGAGAATATTTTTCTCGAAACTTAAATTTAAGGTTAGGGATAATTTTAAATTTCATTATCGATATATTAGCTTTAGACTAATGTGTTTAATATTTAAAAAAAAATACGTTTGGATTTATAAACTCAAATTAAATTCTCCATTTAATGCATGTATCTGTTGTATTTTTAACTGTAACGCTGTACATTTTAATTACACAAGTATATGAGAATTATGACAGAACTGGTCCCTAAAAAAAAACACTTCTAACCTCAATTTTTAGCTGTCAAATAAATATGTTTAAGTAAAATTTTAAAAATAAATGTTTTCGTAATATACTGTTATACCCGACACTACAAAAATTAATTTTTATTAACAGTTAGTTATAGTATGTACACGTGAAGTTGAGATTGATGACTGATGTCAAAATTGCGTCTATTACCAGAAAATATTGAATGTAGTAAGCTCGTGCTACTTATTGTTTTTAAGTAGCACGTGCTTACTACATTCAAAATTTTCTGGTTTGTTAATAGACGCAATTCAGACATCAGTCTTCAGTCTCAACTTCACGTGTACATACTAGGAATGACGATGGGTACCCGGGTACTCGGAACCTACCCGATAATAATGTACCCGGGTATAAAACTTCTTACCCGATTACCCGAAATATACCCGTTGCCCGTTAATTACCCGATACCCTTTAATTACCCAAACAGTTTTCAGCTGACGGAAAGATTGTATCTAAAAGAAGGGCTTTTTATTACCATACCGTAGGTAATTAATATAATTTATGTTAAGTTTTTTATAGAGATACTGTATATTATTTATCTGTATTACTTTTTATTTAATAAATATATGTAAAAATTAATTATGAATTTTATTAAAAAGTAAACTGCTAATATAAGGGTATCTAGTAATTTAAAAATTAACGAATTATGTGTATGTACTTAAAGGATAATGGGTAATTAAAGGGTATCGGGTAATTAACGGGTAAAGGGTACTATCCGGGTAGTTGTTTCGGGTACTCGGGTACCAAAATTCTCGGAATTCGTCATTCCTAGTACATACTATGACTAACCGTTAATTATCATTAATTTTTGCCGATTTTGAAATAAATTATTATTAACTGCAATCCAGGACTTTTATTTAAATATCCCAAACATTAATTTTTATATTGTGTCTCGGGTATTATTATGGTTTAACAGAACTAAAAACAAAAGTGAAAAAGTGTGTATAACAATTTAGTTTTTGTGTGAACCGGCTCTGTCAAAGAAAATAGATGAAAGCGTAGAAACCCTTTAACAGTTGATGTTACTGATGTATTGTCATGCTACCGTTTGTTTGTTTAGTTTTATATGTTACTTGTTATTAATTCTCACTCTAACAACCAACGCTGAACTGAAGAGTTGCAACAGAAAGGGGGGCGGAATAGTTTGGTGGTGGTGGCTCGAGGCGACTCTAGCGCGACCCCGGTCGGGTGTCAGTGCTTGGCGAGAGAGTGCCCCGAGACTTTGCCCTAACTGCTGGTGCTGGCCATGGGCGACACGGGCGACAGCGGCGAGCGGGACGAGTCGCGCAGGCAGCCGTTGAGCGTGATGAGCAGCTTCCGCGAGCCTGCGTGGTCCCGGTGCTCGCACAGCCAGATGCCTTGCCACGTGCCCAGGTTCAACTTGCCTTCCGTGATGGGGATGGTTAGGGATGAGCCCAGAAAGCACGCTTTCACGTGTGCTGGCTATAACAATATCAACATAAATACTAATTTAATTTCCATTGAGGAAGCTGTAGGATCAGGGTAAAAGATTTTTTATTCACAATCGGTTAGTAATAGACCCCATTAGTGAGGTTAAGATTTTCGTTCAAAATGTATGAAGTTCTTATGGAAGCGCATTTTCAATTCATATTATTAAAGCTATTCTGTGTTTCTTAAGTACAATTTTGAGTTTCTTACTAACTTTTAACAATACTCTTTGCTTTCTGTACAGTAAAAGTATAAACAAAATAATAAGTTAAGCATAATTTCATTTTAAAGAAAGTAGGATTGCAAGTAATAACATATATCGTAACTTGGAGTAGTTAGAAATGACTACAGTGACGTATCAACTGAATTTGTAGGTTAGTTTTGGATTTGATGCTGTTCGTCGTTAAAGTTATAATATAAGGTGGTTATAAGTTTTTCGTTTTTATTGTTTGCGATGTCTAAAAGGGTTATTAAGTTGTCCGCAATAAATAATTTCTTTGCTGACGATCTAAATTGTCAGAATAAATAAAATCGAAAACAGCTACGACTTACGTTTTAGTGAATTTGCACTTTTTGCTCTAATTACAGTTTATTCAATAATTTTGGGTGTTTTAGATATTTATACGACATAAGTAAATAGACAATACATTAGAGATTTGTATTAATAAAGTTTAATAGATAAGATTTGCATTTTAAAGTTCTTTTAAATATTTTGAAAATAGCATATTTTTGTTCAATATGAATAACATCCCATGTTATAAATCGGCAGAGGCGAGTTAGGGTTTTAGTTTGAATTTGCCGCCACAAATTGACCGTTATACTAACGTGGTCTATATGACGATTTCCGACTTTTAAAAAGTTGGGAAGTTAGTTATTTTTAACCTCATATTCCAACATGTAACCCAACTTCAGGCCTATTTCCCATGCCCACTCTGAGAGATCAGTGATTTGTAAACAAAGCTTCTTTACATTTTATATGTGAAGAGACGAATGAAATTGTAAGTAATATAAATATAAAAAAAAATATATCATCACGGCATATTACCCATTTCTGGGTGTGCCAGTATCTACAACACATGTAGACATCGGTAATGATAACGATATATTTTACCGTGTGGGCGCTTACCAGGCGTCACCTCACGGGCACTCATTGCTGGCGTGGAGAGTGCACCACAGGGGTCACTTTTGTGCCATTTAAAATTGGAAATATTTGGCGTCTGTCGGGATCGAATCCGGTTTCCCCAGGTTCGCGACCACACACTCAGGCACGGAAGTAGTAGTTTCTTAGAAAAATTCTTCTAAATATAATTTTTGTTATTATATATTGAAGAACATAATTTTTTTATTATCTTTAATATCTTAAATCTTGTATAGATTTAGAGATAAAGACACTATAATATATAGAGTAATCTAATCGCAGAGGCTAAGGCACTAAGGAAACCACTTGACAAATTCCAATGTTTATAACATAGTTTGTAAATGACACATGTCAGTTTTAGTGACATTATGATAGCTTTTTCTGGGAAGCATATTTAATTTTTCTTATTGTTTTATTAATTAAATATTTGAAATTATAGGTAAAATGCATATATCCATCAGAAATACCGACAATCTGGTTAATGAATTGGAAGAATCTCTCACATTTAGGAACTTCCTCATACAATGAAAAATAGATATAATTAGAATTACATAGGTATGTGCAGAAGACATGTTAAATACAATAAAAAAGGATATTTGGGGAAAGTTATGTAATTTTTACCTCCCGCTACCCTTGGTAAGAGAGGTATAGGGATCGTGCTAAAAATTACTTATCGAGATTTTAGTAAATGACCACGTTTTAAGGCCCCTAGAATCCAATTTTAACATTTTCACGATGATGTCTGTATGTGTGTGTATGTGTAGGGATTTTGTCTTCACTCTAACTCAAATACTATCATTTAGTAATTTCTGAAACCTTGTATTTCCATCCCGTTCTAATATGAAAAGAAGCCATTAGATTTTGGTATAAATCGGATAACCGGAAATGGCACTTTACCTGAAGCTCATAATGGTTTTTCTTCAAAAAATACCATTAAATACCATTTTTCCGAAATTTATGTCTTATGAAAATTAAAGATTATTGAATTTTCTACATGAATACGTTAATACTTTTTGTATATATTTTACAGATAAATATAAAAATACTTTTTTTTTATTAGTCCCGAAGCCTAAGATAAACACAATTCCTTTGTTACACAGTTCATATTTCAAATGAATGCAACTGACAGTAAATGTCACTGTCAAAAAACTAATCACTTCAATTTAATAATAGTGACATTTTAAAAAGAAAATAGTAAATAAAGCAATAGTTTTCTGCAATGGAACAGTTTGCAGCGTTAGTAAATACGTAGGTATGTATTTAAATTAATAAAAATTAAATAGCGGGAGGTTTTGTGTTGGCCACATCAGATTTTTTTCTAAATGTAACTTCATTTATTTTGGAAATTCTTCCCACCTTGTGGAAAATATTTGTGTACCTATATGTGTACTCCGAGAAAGACATATTGTACATATTTCATAGAGTTGGCCGTTTGTTCGTTGCTGTTATAATTTAACTGCATAAGCAATAAAGTTTCCTTCAAAAGCTTTTGAATTTATTGCTCTTCCAAAGTCACTTCTCTTGGTCAAGGCACATTACAATCGGAAATTGTTTATATCTTCAACTTTTCCAACAATTCATGCACTTCAAAAATTAATTGTAAACAGTAAACATTGTGTGACACTTTTCAACTACTTCCAAATTGAATATACGCTCATTATAACTTGTTAGTTTCAATCAATACTCATATACTTAGTACGAGCGGATAAAAATGTCTGAATTTCTTCAATAAATTGTTTGTTTTGTGTTTCTTGGATTGGTATTTTGTAATAGGGGAATCTATAGTGACTGTATATACATAGTGTGGCCAATAGGGGGATCGATTTTGATTGGTCGGCGCGAATTTGCCTAAATATGGCGGATATTATGCCGACAAAGTGACATTTTGAGATTTGTTACGTGAATTATACGTGAATTGAAGGTAATTATATTATATTTATATTTTAGATAGTGCAAATAATTAAACTACACGTGTATTTGTATATTTATAACTCAAAGTAATATATACATATTTTTTAACATCACATCTTTTTTAGGTTAACTGTCAAAATTACTAAAAATGTCTAATATTAAGGTATATACAGGATGTCTCTTAAATAGGGGGACATGGCTTAACTACAGATTCCTGAGGCTAAAATAAGACGATTTAACCAAACTTGCTTCTACCGGAAAGTGTACCATTTAGCCAGAAATCTGCTTCAAAGTTCTTCGAAAAAAAATTAATTTTGCTTATAATAATCGGACGCTTTATTCGATTTGGATGAAATTTGATATGACAGTTTATATGGTTATAAGTCATCTTTTAAGGTGATATTTGTTATTATTAGTGAACCACTAGTGTATGAAACTTAGGTCTCCCAACATTAATTAGACCGTAACTTTTTAATGGCAATGCCGAAAAAGTGAAATTATGTTTATTCAGAAAGATACATTCAATAGTAAACTTTTCTCTCTCTGTGTAATTTGTGATATCTGTTACGGTTCACCCAGAAAAAAATAAAATCTGAGTGTCTGCATTGCTAAATTTTTAAAATAAATTTAATCTAGCAGTCTATCCAAATTTCAAACAAGTAATTTTTAATGACAGTAACAATTGTTTTATGGGTTGTCAAAAATTTTCTTCGCAATATACTAAAATTAGTAACATACGTTTGTTCGGCCTTATAGTATTTTACTACCATTATTATAAATAAGACGATTACATATCTCAGCTTACTCCTAAACAAGTTGTGAAGATTGACAAGTCGTTACTGTCATTAAAAATTACTTGTTTGACATTTGGATAGACTGCTAGATTAAATTTATTTTAAAAATTTAGCAATGCAGACACTCAGATTTTATTTTTTTCTGTGTGAACCGTAACAGATATCACAAATTACACAGAGAGAGAAAAGTTTACTATTGAATGTATCTTTCTGAAGAAAAATAATTTCACGTTTTCGGCATTGCCATTAAAAAGTTACGGTCTAATTAATGTTGGGAGACCTAAGTTTCATACACTAGTGGTTCACTAATAATAACAAGTATCACCTTAAAAGATGACCTATAACCATATAAACTGTCATACCAAATTTCATCCAAATCGAATAAAGCGTCCGATTATTATAAGCAAAATTAATTTTTTTTCGAAGAACTTTGAAGCAGATTTCTGGCTAAATGGTACACTTTCCGGTAGAAGCAAGTTTGGTTAAATCGTCTTATTTTAGCCTCAGGAATCTGTGGTTAAGCCATGTCCCCCTATTTAAGAGACACCCTGTATTTTAGATGTCTGGTTGCGTGGCGGTTGGTTGTGAAAACAGTTCTTCGAAAGGATTTAAAATGAAAATAAATATTTTGTTTCCATTTAATAAGCTCTTTCATTAATTGTTTATCGAATTTTGTTTAGTTATCACATCATATGAATTCAAATTTCCCGCGCATTTTGCCTAAATATGGCGGCGGTTGACCACACTATGTATATACAGTCACTATAGGGGAATCCACTCATATCGAATTTTTATAGAAATTATATACATAATTATTTCTTTCCATATAACTGTTATTCACACAGTTGTTCAAATACTCTAAAAATACGTACCTACACTTACGTAACATTCTCTTCACAAGCAAATAATATTACTACAAAGTTTATATCTCTACCCAAAAGTCAATATACCCCACGTTTAGATAAAAACTTCAAAATTTTCAAAAACGTAATTTTCATGTATCTAGATACTTCTCAATGCGCTGATTTCAAATTTTGAAACCGGAGGTCGATATCTCTTTTCGCTCTCGAGATATTTAGATTCAAAGTTTTGCTCAAAACTGCCCATTTTTGGGTATTAACCCAAAAATGGGTCAAGATAAGAATTTGGCGACATCACCATTCGATTCTACGGACAAAAATATATAAGTGCACCAATTTTCATAATTTTTGTCCAACCGGTTCATTTTTTATGAATAAAAGCTTGAAAACCCCTGAAAATGGCCAAAATCTGAAAAAATCGTAAGGGGTACACCTTAGATTTTTGCGATTTTTGGCCATTTTCAGTTATTTTGCTTTAGAGATTGTATGCGGTGTTCAAAAATTCTGAAAATTGGTGTACTTATGTAATTTTGCCCGTAGAATCGAATGGTGTTGTTGCCAAACTCATATCTCGACCCATTTTTGGGTTATGACCCAAAAATGGGCAGTTTTGAGCAAAACTTTGAATCTAAATATCTCGACAACGAAAAGAGATATCGACCTGCGGTTTCAAAATTTGGAATCAGCGCACTGAGAAGTAAAATTTTGAAGATTTTATCTAAATATGAGGTATATTGACTTTTGGGGCAATAATTCAAAAATGGGTAAATATATAAACCTGATAGTAATATTATTTGCTTGTAAAGACAATGTTACGTAAGTGTACGCATATTTAGAGTATTTATATATGAGTAAGTATACATAATGTATATTCATGTGATAATTTTATTGGATTTATAAAATATTTTCCAAGGAACTTTCTGTATAGAATTTGTAAAAAATTGTATTATGTTTGTGTTACAATTTTACTGGATATATAGAATCTTTTCCAATGAACTTTTGGTATGGGATTTGTACAAAATACATCAAATTAACGGAAGGTCTTGTGCTGGCCACAACAGATTTTTTCTACCAGAAAAAAATTAATAATTCAAGTTTTATTCAGGTTTAAAACAAAAGAATATAGACTTGTTATATATCGTTGAAAAGCTTACAAAATATGTAAAAAGATATGTTCCCATTTAAAAAATATTATGTTTGTGTTATATCTAGGGAATGGGGGATTCCAGCTCAATCGAATTAATTTCACCTGAAAATATTAGGAAAACGAAAACTATTGATGAAAATCCGGTGAAAAAATTCCTATTAATAAGCGAGTTATGGTCTCCCGAATTTTGAAAAGATTGACGTGATGTCACATTTATGTGTTTTTTTATCAAACTGTTTTCATCATGGACCTAAATGTTCTTGAAATATATGCTATTTTAAGTTATATTTACATAAAATAAATGAATATTACAACACTGTATAAGTCCACATACTTTATAATTACAGGTGTATTTAAATTATTAAGTTTAATGCAAGAAATTTATGTTAAAATAAAAACTGTTTGGAAACTGCAGTACAGGAATGTTAGCCCCTCCTTTCGAATTTGAATTTCTTAACTTCCATTGGTAGTAACCCCCACCTCCTAACACGCTATTTGTTATGCATGTATAGGCAGTCTTTCGGTCGCCAATCAAAATATTATATATTGAATTCATATTAGTGTCGAAGCGCTATAACAAAAAACCCCTTATTTCCGAAATATCTCAATTATACCATTTCATTGTTTTATTAATATTCGTTATTCAGCATATACATTCGTATTTTTTACTATTTTCCTTTAATTCGATTGAGCTGGAATCCCCCATTAATTTTTTTTTTTTGTGTAATAGGGACAATATTAAACGAATTTATTTCTTTTCTTTCAAGATCGTTAAAGACATAAGTTGAAGTTTTTGTTTTGGGTATGAATTGAAAAGATAGTTTTAATAAAATTTATAGAAACATTAATATAGTTTCATTGCGACCAACAAGTTTCAATACTCATCCCCAGTCTTTTATGAGTGTAGCCTTCATAAGTTGCCAAGTGGCAGTGACCTACTTGTCTTGTATGTTATGTAGAAGGCATGTTTATATCTCTCTATAGGACACGGGGTAATAATAATGGATTATGTTTGCCCGGTCAAGTTGCTAATTATAAGTTTAAAAATATTGCTAACCATTTTGATTAGCAAATACGGGATAGAAAATCGATTAAATTTAGTCAAAATTGCTCCATTGAGAGACTTTTTTACCTCTCGCTAAGAGAGGTATTGGAATCATGCTAAAATCGCATAACCAGATTATAATGAATAAACACGTTTCAAGATCACTAGAAACCGACTTTAACATTTTTACAATGATGTCTGTGTGTGTATGTCTGGATGTTAAAGGGACGATTCCTCAAAAACTATAAGACTTAAGACCTGTTTAAACATGAATTCCTCAATATGACATTCATGGGAAGAGCTGTGGTATTCCATTCAAAATTTTTTATTATTTTAAATTAAACTTCATTCAGTTTTGAAGCAATTCATAGTATTAAAAAAAATCTTAATTGTTCCTAGTTTAACAGTATTTCATTTTCGAGAAATCAGTGTAGCGTCACATTCCCTCTATAGTTGTCTTTCTCACACACACTGGCTCTGAGTACGCTACGAGAGAAAGATAACAATTGTATGACGTCAATTTTCCCTTTAGCAAATGTGAAATATCTCGTAAAGTAATTATTTAAAAAATGTTTTCATTGTTTTAGCTATTATTTATTGATACATACTTTAAGTTAAATTGAATTTTTTCTTATTTTTTTGTTATGGTGGAATACCCCATAAATCAAATACATGGAACATTTTTATTATATCTTCTATACATTTAGAAATAGAGACTCATAAATATATAAAATAATCCGTTACAATCAAATAATGTTACTACGAAGTTTATATCTCTACCCATTTTTGAATTATTGCCCCAAAAGTCGATATTCCCCACATTTAGATAAAAACTTCAAAATTTTCAAAAATCTATTTTTTATGTATCTAGATACTTCTCAATGCGCTGATTCCAGATTTTGAAACGGCAGGTCGATATCTCTTTTCGTTCTCGAGATATTTAGATTCAAAGTTTTGCTCAAAACTGCCCATTTTTGGGTAATAACCCAAAAATGGGTCGAGATATGAATTTGGCGACAACACCATTCGATTCTACGGACAAAATTACATAAGTATACCAATTTTCATAATTTTTGAACACCGCATACAATCTCTAAAGCAAAATAACTGAAAATGGCCAAAAATCGTAAAAATCGTAAAGGGTACCCCTTAGGATTTTTTCAGATTTTGGCTATTTTCAGGGGTTTTCAAACTTTTATTCATAAAAAATGAACTGCTTGGACAAAAATTATGAAAATTGGTACACTTATGTAATTTTGCCCGTAGAATCGAATGGTCGTGTCGTCAAATTCATATCTCGACCCATTTTTGGGTTACTACCCAAAAATGGTCAGTTTTGAGCAAAACTTTGAATCTACATATCTCGAGAACGAAACGAAATATCGACTTGGGTTTCAAAATTTGGAATCAGCGCATTGAGAAGTATCTAGGTACATAAAAATTAGATTTTTGAAAATTTTGAAGTTTTTATCTAAATATGGGGTATATTGATTTTTGGGGCAATAATTCAAAAATGGGTAGAAATATAAACTTGGTAATATTATTTGCTTGTACAGATAAGGTTACGTAAGTGTACGCATTTTTAGAGTAATGTATCTAGTGGCCCAAATAACTCCATGGAAACCAGTTGAAAAATTAAAATGTTTGTAATTGACAGAAAAATGCGAGTTGTCAATGTCAAAAATCCATTTACATTACTGAAGGCTTTTTCTGGGAAGTACATTTAATATTTCTTATTTCATTATTAATTAAATATTTAAAATTATAGGTACTTATATACATATCAGAAATTCCGCCAAACTCGTCAATGAATTTGAAGAATCTCGAACATTTAGTAGAGTAGGAGCAAACTTAAATATAAAAATATATTAATAATTAGAATTTTTGTGTATGTACCACAAATGTTAAACACAATATAGCCTAATATGGGAATGGCGAGAGGTCTTGTGTTAGCCACAACAGATTTTTTAATTTTAATTTATCGTTATTTCCCATTATTCATGAGCTATTTCTTCAGTCTAATCTAAGCATTTTTTACATTCGTTTTTGTAAATGAATGCCCTATTTTATTTCTGTATTCCTTTACACAGCGGTACGGTATTTTGTTTGGTTATGTAATATACCGACAGAGCAGTCATAATATGTCAGACTGACTTGTGGAGGTGGTAAATGTGTAAGTAACTACAGCGCCATTAGTTCCTGACTAAACGTTCCCATTAAGAATGTAGACAAGTGACATTTCTCAACATTTTATAGTTAGAAATTCAGACAGCGAGCGGTTTTTCTACTTTGTCGCGCATGAGCGGCAAAGTGACATTTTGCGTTGACAAAAACGAGCGCAAATGCCTACTTTGTATGTAGACTGTGGAAAAAATTACTTTTGCCAATAGACACTTACAAAATAGACACTTACAAAATTGCAATTTGCACGAGCGCCTCTAACGGCGAAGCATAGAAATCAAGGTTGCTATGGTTACCCCGTACAAACAAAGACCTGTCATCAGCCGTAGACTTGACACTCTAGCCATCGTTTTAGTTGAATAATCGAATGATCTTCAATATTATCAAACAAAAAAGTTGCCCCAGACATATCTTCTGGTTTTAAACTCATTTTTATTAAACACAACGTACACATCACAATAAAGAATTAGGTTTAACACTGAATAATAGATGCGAACACAATGACAGATAGGAAAAGGGAACGGGACGCAAGACAACGAGGGGAGGTTTGTTTGTATACATGACCTTCTATATCTCTCTTGCAGTGACGTCAATTTTGTAAGTGTCTATTGACGTCACTGCAAGAGAGAGATAGAAGATCATGCATCCAAACAAACCTCCCCTCGTTGTCTTACGTCCAGCTCCCTGTTCCTATCTGTCATTGTGTTCGCATCTGTTATTCAGTGTTAAACCTAATTCTTTATTGTGATTTGTACGTTGTGTTTAATAAAAATGAGTTTAAGACAAAAAGATATGTCTGGGGCAACTTTTTTGTTTGGTAATATTGAAGATCATTCGATTATTCAACTAAAACGATGGCTAGAGTGTAGAGTCTACGGCTGATGACAGGTCTTTGTTTGGACGTGGTAACCATAGCAACCTTGAGTTCTATGCTTTGCCGTTAGAGGCGCTCGTGCAAAGAGTATGGTTATTGGGTGTAGGTGTTTTGGGAAAAATCTGAATAATAACTTACCATATCGTCCGGCCCCTCACACGAGTGTCGGTACGCCAGCCCTTCAGGCACTATCTTATTGAGCATCATCTCCATGTCGTCCCGTACGTCAGGGTCCCAGCTCTCGTTCAGGGCTAAGCTTGCTGATGTGTGGAGTACTACAAACACAATTACATAACACACCGTTAGTTAATCTAAATACACGGTGTTCATTTTTAACTGGCCACCAATGCTATCTCGAATGGAAAAAATCTGATGTGGCCAACACATGACCTCCCGCCAATTCCATGTTTAAAATAGCAATGAGCTTTAAGTAAAGTTTCACTTCCGATTGATCGTTTGTAAACAAAATCTACTTTGTTGTCCAATAAATAGAAAAGTCTGTAATACGAAATTTTGGATTGTTTTATTGTTTTTCCACAAAAAATTGTTAGAGCTCCAAATTAAGTACTACAACCGATTTATCATATATGGTTAAAATCTAATATGTTGTTTCAAATTATATATCAGTTTTAAATACCAAATTTGAGAAGTTTTGGATCATATTTTAATAGGCTTTAAGGAAAAATCGTCACACACGTACATTCTTATAAAAATCAGCATCATCTTCTAGGTGCTCTAAAACGCAATCTTTGTAAATTCTTCGCCGTACATGATCCATTTCGTAAATGTGTACTTGTAAATTAATATTAATTTATAGTGCTGCAAAAATAGCAATTAGCAAATTTAAATCAGATCATCCTGTACATCTAACATTTATGTATGATGGAAAATATATTATTTTTACAAACTTTAATAAAATATTTTACTATTATATTCTCATTAACACGGTTTCATTATTAATTTTAATATAATTGCTGCCTGTCAGTGACATTTGTTTAAATATGTCAAACCTGTCATTAAAATTAGTGATGAATCGAGAATCCGGCTTTGATACTGAATTCGGCCGATCCGGCCTCTTGGCCGGAATTCCGGTTCCGGCCGGATCGTATAGAAAATTCAGCCGGATCATTTTATTAAATATTATCTATATTTGAATATTATTTATTCATTTTATTTTATTATATGTAGGTAACTAAAACATATTTATATATTTATAATAAAGCACACAAAGTAACATACAAAATTAACAGTTATATAAATTTGAAACAAAAAAACATATTCAAAAAAAAAAATATTTTCAAAATCATATTGTTCTAGTTCATGGTGAATGAATAATAATTTCTGCGCATTAGCTGGTGTAATTTGAGATCTTCTATCTTCATATACAGAGTGCTCATTTTATAAGTTCCCGCTTTAAAGTTTAAAAATAAACAAAACAGAATATATTTCATAAGCCACTTGGTACATATTAGTACTTTAAGGGTCGGTTTTATAAAGAAATTGAATCTTCACTTAAAATTTAGTTGTGAAGTAAATTTAATGAAATAAACAAATTCCAATCAATTTCTCTGTTCTTATGACATTTGTATTATTGCTGTCAAAAAAACGCGTCGCATTTTTTCATTTCATTAAATTTACTGTGGAAGTAAATTTTAAGTGCAGATTAAATTTCTTTATAAAACCCGCCGTAAATCGAATAATCGCAAAACAAAACAAAATTTTAAAATCCAAGTCACATATGAAATATAACATGGGTTGCCTATTTTTAAACTTTAAGGCGGGAACTTATAAAATGGACACCTGTATTTGGCCTATATCCGAAAAAGTTCTCTCGCTATATACAGCACTTGCAGGACTAGATAAATATCGTTGAACAATTAAACTTAATTCGGGATAAAGCGGGGCATGATCCTTCCACCATAAAATTGGATCAGATTTTCTGTTTATTAATGGCTGCAAAGGGACCGAAGCAATTACGATTTTTACCAACAAATTACGAACGATTCGGCTGCCGGAATTCCGGCGATCCGGCTAAATAAGAGGCCGGAATTCCGGGATCCGGTAATCCGGTCAAAGAGCGATCCGTTCCATCACTAATTAAAATTATGATTTTGTTTGACGCATAGGCTAGGTGATACATGGAAATAAATTATATTATATATTCATATTTAAAGTTATTTAGAGTTATTTACTAAATGTTATTATCGTAGAATTGAAGATTAAACCATTATATTCAATTTTAATTAGTAAAAGTTGCTAAAAAATTATATTCAATGAATTTTTTACAAGAAAAACTGTTAAAAGCTTGTATAAATGATACTTCCGGTTATCCGATATACACTAAAAACTAATGAGCACTTCCCATATTAGTATAGAATGGGTATACAAAATTTCAAATTTTTCTGATTGATAGTATTTGAGTAATCGTGTCCACAAGATCCACACACACACACAGACACACACATACATACCTACAGACATCATTGTAAAAATGTTAAAATCGGATTCTGGGGACATCAAAACGTGCTTATTATATAAAATCTCTATATGCTATTTTTAGCACGATCCCTATACCTCCCTTACCTAGGGTAGCGGGAGGTAAAAATGAATAGGTGTTAATTTTTACCTCCCGCTACCCTTGGTAAGGGAGGCATAGGGATCGTGCTAAAAATCACATATCGACATTTTAGTGAATAAGCACGTTTTGATGTCCCCAGAATCCGATTTTAACATTTTTACAATGATGTCTGTAGGTATGTATGTGTGTGTGTGTGGATCTTGTGGACACGATTACTCAAATATTATCAATCAGAAAAATTTGAAATTTTGTATACCTATTCTATACTAATGTGGGAAGAGCTCATTAGTTTTTAGTGTATATCGGATAACCGGAAGTATCATTTATACAAGCTTATAACAGTTTTTCTTGTAAATTAAATATAATTTTTTAGCAGCTTTTACCAATACAAATTGAATATAATGGCACAATCTTCAGTTCTACGATAATAGCATTTAGTAAATAACTTGAAATAACTTTATATTATATTGTAAATTAATTTATCACTTTGCCACTGCGTCAAACAAAAACAATACTTTAATAACAAATTTGACATATTTAAACAAATGTCACTGTCACGAAGCAATTTTCATTAAAATTAATAATGAAACCGTGTTAAGAAGAATTTAGTAGTTTAAAAATGATTCTAATGAAATTAAGGTTTGTAAAAATAATATATTTTCCATCATACATAAATATTAGATATACAGGATAATTCGATTTAAGTTTGATGTTTGCAGCATTATAATTATATCAAACAGCTCTCAATAAGAACGTGATTTCAAAGTGTCAAATAATAGTTTTAACTACACATTTACGAAATGGATAATGTACGGCGAAGAATTTGCACAGATTGCGTTTTAGAGCATAAGGAAGTTGGTGATGATTTTGACAATAATGTTTGTGTGACGATTTTTCCTTAAAATATATTAATGATCCAGAACTTCGCAAAGTTGGTAGGTATTTAATACTCTTATATAATTTGAAACAACATATTAGATTTTGACTCTATATTATAAACCGGATGTAGTACTTAATTTGAAGCTCTAACAGATTTTTCAGGAAAAAGATAATAAAATATAATCCAAAATTTCGTATTCCAAACTTTTCTATTTATTGGAACAACAAAGTAGATTTTGTTTACAAACGATCAATCGGAAGTGAAACTTTACTTAAAGCTCATTGCTATTTTAAACATGGAATTGGTGGGAGGTCATGTGCTGGTCACATCAGATTTTTTTCACGTCGAATTGGAGTGCTATGGAAGAAATACGTGAATATTTTGTTTGCGTTGACATTTATGATAGTACATTAAAATACAAGTTTCATAATTTCACTATACATGGCACTCAGACCCGGTAGAAATACCAATAAAAATTCCAGTAGAGCGGCGCAAATAATGGCCCGTTTGCATCCAATGTTATAATGGAAACAGTGAGCGATATGCCGCTTTGTCATAATTATGATATTTATAGTTTTATTGCTGTCTGTTTTTCTGACTATATCTAAAGCAGCACTATTTTCTTACAGAAAATGAACTATAATATGATTAATATTAACAATTAAATTTCTTCGATTTTTTCTGTTCCGGTTAATAGAAGATTATTATATTATTAATTAGATATCATATTAACTATTTTACTGAAAACTAGTTAGGGAGACAAAATTTAAATATTTCAAAATTAACATTGAAAATGATATGGTGCGTCTTTCAATGCAACACCCTGTATGTCAAGAATAAGAAGTTTTGTCAAAATTAAATATTTATTTGTGTAAACACAGCTGAGCATTAACCAATCAGAAGCATAGATTAACTAGGGAAATTTTCCATTTAACCCCTAAATTATATTTAGTTTAAAATCGGATTTTAGTGTTTATTTATTTAAAATTTAAAGATTATTATGAAGTAATACACGTAATAAAATAATAATTGATGCTTGAACAACAGAAACAAATGATATTGAAAGTTACATGTATAACATACAAATAAAAATATAGGTTAGTAAATCTTGAAATCAATATAGGTATGTTACTGAAAATAAACAATTAAAATATAATTATTTTTTTCCTTATCCATGTAAATAAATAAATAAATAAATAAAGAAAAACTACGATAAAACAACATATTATACAAAATCCGTGTTTAAACTTGAAAACAACTCACGTGAACAAATGAACAAAAATAAACGAAACCACAATTGTTTTCCCGATTTTATTCTTCATTTGTTAAACAATTTAAAACCGAGACAATAAATCAAAATCTAGCATGCCATGAGACATATATTCTTCCTTAGAATGAAAGAAAAGTGAGTGATTAAACTGATAAAGATTTCATGATGAAATAATACCGATAATGCAATTCTGATTTAATATTTAATAATGAATAAAATGAATAATTATCACTGTAGTGTGCTATATTGCCAAGTACACGTGTACTGTACACAAAAAATATTTACCCCCAGAAATCAAGAAAGTTTATAGTATATTGGAATTTTTAGAGTAAAATAACTGTTTATACACTGAATACAATAATTTGACGATGATTAATTCATTTTGTAACAAAACAAGTGTCAAGGGAGTAAATAGCATGTTCAAATGTAAACAAATTTGTTTAATAAATTAATTATAGGAAAACAAACAAAAAATCGACCTATTTACCTGTTTTCGCAAATTTAGAAGATTATGCACGATAATTTTGACGTTTACAAGGTTTTGTTTATTTGTAGTTTCATGAAACAAATGAAATTTTGTTTTAAACTTAAAAATAACATTGAAAAGTATCCGATAAATAAAACAAATACTATGTTATGTAAAACATAATAAATGCTAGTATAATTATTGTCTGATTTGACCGAAAATAAACTGTAACAAATGTTTTCCAAACATTGATTTAGAAATATCTAAACGCTTTAGCAGTAATTATATGAATGATAGTTTTTTGCACGAGAATTTTGAGGTTTACAAAGTTTTGTTTATTTGTGGTTTCATGAAACAAATGAATTTTTATTTTGAACTTAAAAATAATATTGACAAGTATCAGATAAATAAAACAAATATTCAAATAATAGACAAATGTTATGTAAAACCAAATAAATGATAGTTTAATTGTCTGATTTGACCGAAAATAAACTGTACTAAATGTTTTCCAAACATTGATTTAGAAATATAGAAACGCTTTAGCAGTAATTATATGAATGATAGTTTTCTGCACGAGAATTTTGAGGTTTACAAAGTTTTGTTTATTTGTAGTTTCACGAAACAAATGAAATTTTGTTTTAAACTTAAAAATAATATTGAAAAGTATCTGAAAAATACAACAAATATTGAAATAATAGACAAATGTTATGTAAAATCAAATAAATGCTAGTATAATTATTGTCTGATTTGACCCAAAATAAACTGTACCAAATGTTTTCCAAACATTGATTTCGAAATATATGAACGCTGTAGGTGTAATTATATGAATGATAGTGTTTTGTATGGATTAATGTAGGAATGACAGTGTTATTTATTCGTGACAAATGGGGCGAAGCACCTTTAGGTAGAGCATACTCACTCTGCACGTGACATAATCCAACAGAGAACTGCGCCAGCTCAGGAATTTGCCGCAGAATTTCCTCGGACACGAGGTGAACACCCCGGTGCTGCGGCCTTAGGTTGATCTTCCTTTGAAACCAAGCAGACCCGATCTGAATCCCTCTAGCCGACGAAGCCATGTTGGATCCACTGTCACTCTTTACACTTGGCGAACTAATTTTGAAGTCGTTCACTGTCACTGGGCCGTATTGGCAAAACTTATTTGTTCTTATGTCTCGCTGGTAACATATTTATCATGAGCAAGACATTTGCGGTTTGAAAATTATGTTCTATCGGTGTGAAATAAAAAGGTTACAGAGTACAAGAGCGTTGTGTTCACACCGTAAGCTGCGCTAGCAATGCTGCACGAAGTTCGCGGTCGGGAGGGTTCGGCTGATAACGGCTCGGGCGCGACACATCACGTGCTCGCGCCACCTTTGAATTTCATACCGCAAATGATAACCCACTTTTCTCTTTAATTATTTATTCGTTTACTTCTTCGTATTCACCACTGCAATACGGCTATACTTATTTCTTTAATGTTGCAGCACAAATTTTTAATACATACAGTTCTTTATGTTTACAATTTTAGACAAATCACATTTGTATTTAATTATTTATTTATTTACTTCTTCATATTCACCACCGCTATACGGCCACTATTTCTATTTATTTCTTTAATGTTATAACACAAATTTTTAATGCATTCAATTCTTTATGTTTACAATTTTTAGACAAATCACATTTGTATTTGATTATTTATTCATTTACTTCTACATATTTATCACCACAATTTCTACTATTGCTATTTATTTTTTTGTTATAACAAAATTCTTTAGTAAATTCAATTGTTTATGCTTACAGTTTTTAGAAAAACGATAAACGCACCTCACTTTTGTATTTAAATATTTATCCATTTGCTTTTTTAATATTTACCAAGGAAACACTTTTATTTGTTTCTTCAATTGTTATTCACTTAAATTTACAAGTTATTCAATTATTATTTATTATTTAGCTGTCAAATATTAATAAATTATATCAATTTCATTCGTTTAATTCATTTTAAAACTACATTATTTTCGACATTGTGAAAAGAATACGTACTTTATAAATGTTTATTATTATTAAGCAATTAAACATTATTATGTTTACTTCTGAAACACTTTTCTTTTCACTTTTCTACTGTTTATTTCTTTTTACACAAATTTCATTTGCAATTTTTACTTTAAAGTAATTTTTTATACGTTAAGAATTCATTCAAAAGTGCTTGCTACTTTTTTTACATATATTTTTAACAAAATTACATTGAATTTGATTATGGCTTATTCAAATAACTTTTAATATTATTTATCATATATTAAAAGTATTTCCTTTTTTAAAAAAGTTATTGATATAATTCTATGGAAAAGACAATTTTCTTGTTTTTATTTATTTATTTTTAGTGTGATATCCAAGAATAATTTATTATTTAATTAAATAATTTTATCACCTGAAGAAAAAGTAAACAAATTTTTAAGAAAACTTATACAGAGTCTCTAAATCAGTGTCACAAATTTTAAGGGTAATAAAATAGATTAGTACATTAATTTGTGCTCTGTGGTATTAACCTTTTTTGCTCATTACCCTTAAAATTTGTAATACAGGTTTTGAAACACTTGATATTTGAGGTTTGATTAAAAAGTAACGACAATTTTTAAATTTTGCGCGTTATTCGTTTTCGATTTTTTTTATCACGTTACTACCACGGTCTGTGAAATGTATATCAGGTTTAATTAATATTGTACGCATAGTTTGTGCTTTCTAAGCATTTTGACATGCTTGGCAATTTTTTAAAATCTTAAAATGACGTAACAAATAACATCCATTACAGGCAGGGGATTCCCTTACTTATGTTTATCGAAGTGATTGACGTATTTATTTTTCAAAAATAAATTTGTGTCGTTAATATTTGTATTATTTGAGTCTCTTAAAAAAATACTTTATTATACAGGAAATTCATGAAAAATAAAGAAAATTCTAATTTATGACGATAATTTTACCGAAGTTATACAAAGTGACCAAAAATGGCTGAAGCTATTTCCATGGGCGTACCTTTCGAATTTTGCTAGTTGTTATAACAAGAATAATCATAAGAACTGTCTTCTTTACGTTCAGCAGAACGAAAATATACTTCAGGAAGAAATTTGTCACGCTCTTTATTAAAAGCCATAATGAAATGAAATTAAAGATTTTTCACTAACATACGTGAAACAAAAATCAAATGAATCAACGTACGGCAATGATATTAATCAAATGTCATACATCTTCATTCTCTGTCGTATTTGGAATATAGTTTTGGTGTATTATAGAAATTTGAAATATAAGTTTGACAGTATTTTGAACAAAAGTTGTCATGTGACCTTCAGCCATTTTTGATAATTTTGTAACAATATTCAGAGTGATCCAGAATGACTGAAGATTTCGCGCCGTTCTGATTTTGTTTGCCGCATCGTTGTGATAGTGAAATACAAATGACAGATTGCATCGGCGTACTTATTTTCACTCATTTTCATTATTCTTCACAATACGAAAATATGCTTTCAAAATAAACTTCCTATATTTTTTCGTAAACACCATTCTAACGTTAACGATTTGAATAAATAACACTTTAATATTAAAAGATAAAAACAATGTCAAAAAATTCAAAATACGCGCCTCTGACTTCCAAATGTCGGTAATATATGTAAAGTAAAATTTTTGAAAGAAGTCCGATCAAGGCCATCTACGAATTAAGATTTTATGCTGTCAAATTTAGTAGTGTCGTCTACATAGTTTTTATGAGGTACTCAATATATTATGTACTCTCATAAAAACTACTAAATTTGACAGCACAAAATATTAATTCATAGATACAATTCGTAGATGGCCTTGATCGGACTTCTTTCAAAAATTTTACTATAGATAACATAATTTGTCATTGCCGGTAAATTGGTACTATTTTTTTTCCGTGGAATTTAATTTTGATCATCAATTCTGGATCACAACAAATTTTTACTTTTTGAATTAAATAGAAATTCTCGTTAATTTTTGATCAAACCTTGTTTATAAATTATTATTTTAATGATCCGATTTTACTTTAGTTTAAATATATACAAAATAATTTAATACAACAATAATTAATTGTTATATATATTAATATTAATCACTGATAATTGAATAAAAACACTACATATATATAAAAAAACTATTACAAAGTGATAAAAAATAAATGTTTCAGTTGGCAATACAATTCTGGGATATTTTTATTCCACAGTTTGCACAACACCAAGTGAAGGCGGTAATACTATTTGACATGTTATTTTGTAAATAAATACAAGTAGGTTATGTCAGAGCAATGGCCTGACAGCTAATAGGATTTTGAGTGATTGAAATGCTTAAGATTATTGCTCTATGGTTAATGTAAGAAATAAAAGTACGTGGGTAAGGGAAACAACAATCATTTTAAAAAATAATTGTAAATATACCCAAATTTAAATTTTCAAGCAAATAAATTTATGTATCAATTTTACAAATGGGAGCAGATGGTGGTGATATAGAGTAATTATAACGCCAGCCTAGCTATGAACATTCTTGGACCATGTAATAAAATTTGAGCACTTTAGTATGCGCGCCCTAGCCCAAAGTACTCATCATTGAATAATCCGGTATTAAAAGTGACAGATATTTACTTAAAACTATCTTGTATTTGAATTCTTCTTTTAAATAATGCGTTCTTGTTATATTTTTATAGTTTAACAAAGGATGAAGGAAAAAGAATAATAAAATGCAAGTCCAAAAACTTTGAGAAAAATGACTTTTAATTATACAACTGGTAAAAATTATAATAATTACTATTGTCACATGACTTTATAATGGGGTCATTTCACATTTTCTGATTTATTTTTTTCTTGAAAAAAAGGTCAAATTATACAGGCTGGTTGATTTTTCATTGTCCAGCTCATATCTTCTGAAATATTACAGGTACAAAAAAAAGTTATATACAAAAGTTGTTTAATACAACTTGATCTATAATTTAGCATAAATATTTTTTTTCCAAGGCCTACCAATTTTTTAAATGGAACACTTTGTATATTTTGACAAAATAAGATTCTTAATAAATTTCTCTTTACAATGATGTGTGACAAGTATGGATTTACCTTTAAATTATGTCCTACAAAGCAAATAGAAATATGATAAATATAAGCTATGATATTCTATTGTTTATACCTGTAACTTCTGTCACACATGAACATTGGCTACGTAGGGGTTTTCCTTTGAATAAAATTATGTCTAATAAAGCAAGTAATAGAATTACTAGCATTGATGATTTACAAAATTATTAATACTTTTATTTAAATATCAAGTAGCAATCTGTGACATATGTTACTGGTATAAACAATAGAATATCACAGCCTACTTTTGTCGTATTTCTATTTGCTTTATTAGACAAAATTTAAAGGTAAACCCTTACTTGTTACACATCATTGTAAAGAGAAATTTATTTAGAATTTTATTCCGTAAAAATATACAAGATGTTCCATTTAAAAAATCAAAGTTAAATATTTTTCTGAAAAATTGGTAGGCCTTGGAAAAAAATTGTTAATGCTGAATTATAGACCAGGTTGTATCAAATAACTTCTCTATATAACTTTTTCTTGCATCTTTAATATTTCAGAAGATATAAGCTGGACAATGAAAAATCAACCAGCCTGTATATGTAGGTGTATGTTGTACACCTTACAAGTTTTTAGAATCAGATATGATTTTTTAAAAGTTGCATTTAATTTTAAATATTTCAATGGCTGACGACACAGTTTCACGGATACGACGATTGAGCTCTTGCGGTTTAATTTGGAACTATGATTATTTGGTTTGGTATTTATTTAAATAAATGGTTTATTTACATACCTTATACTGCACTAGTACTTTTAAAGAAATAGAAAGTAATAATAATCTTCTCTCTTGTATATTTTGTAGTCAGCTGTCACTTTTAGGTTAGATTACTGTTTCATGTTGTGAAGCGTAAATGTGTGTGAGTATGAATTTGTGTCGTTACAAATTTAGTCCGTGTTTAAAAGCGCGAAAGTTTATTAGCAAATTTATGAATGAAAAGTCGCATATTTATTTATTTATTAAAAGAGATGAATTTCATGATTTTATAAAAAAAATCGACAATTTTTTTAAAATGATCCCATTGTACTTTTACGTCAGAAACAATAAAAAATTGTAATTATCAATGAAGTCATTTAAAATTATCGGCGGCAACAGTTCATAGCTAGGATGCTGCCATCTACGATAAGCTTTGCCCGCCTGCTCCCATTTCAAGTATTGCCAACCGAATCAATTATTTTTGATCACTTTGAATAATTAATAATAATTAAATATGTACATTATTAACTATATAGTACTATACCTTCATACTTACAGTCCAATTCTAAAACAACAACCATACATAAGAGAAAATTCCATCCACTGTTTTCTAAACCGTAAACTACACTACAAAACAACAAATCAACTTCATTTATTTATTATCTACTTTCATTTATTTACATCAACTAACAATAACAAATGACAACTAGGTACACTACTCTACCCCTACTGCCGTCAACTGTCTTGCCGACCGACAACTGACGCATCACATCATGCAATTGGCGCGATAATCAATTTCTAGGGATGTGTATCACATTTTTATTAGTTAATGTGATTCCCTCGCGTGTGAGGTGTGGCAGACGATCCCAGTTTTTCCTCCTAGTTTCCTGCTGGTCAGTTTATGGTGATCAGCTGAGGAATATACATCGCAAAGATGGAATTTGTAACAGACGAGCACCAAGAACAACCGGAATGGATCGAGAGGCAAGCCATACCCGAATTAGGGTTCAGAATATGGCATATTATGTTCTTCTGTTTGTCTGTGTTGTTGACGATTGGTAAGTGGTTAATTAGTGTATATGTGTATTGATTTTGACGCTCCTATACGCTAAATTGTGATTCAAGGAAAAAATATTCAGGGTGTAAATCGAAAAGTGAGACAGGTGTTTAACACAGGAATTCAGTTTTTCTTTGCGCAAAAGTTAGCTAATTATGTTGTGCAAAAATACTTCAAATAAAAGTTATAGAGATTTAAATTCTGTATCTAAATAATGTGAAACGATTTTTGTAGCTTTTCATATAAACGTAAAAATTAATTATAAAGTTATAGTTTTTATGAGATTTTAGTCTAGGCAGCCATGGATTTATGACAAAAAATAAACAGATGCGTTAATTTTAACTGTCATTTATAATTAAATTTGGATTAAATTAAACACAAAAAAGTAAATTTTTTTAGTTCTAAGGCGTGTTTCTTCGGACTGTGATTATGATTTTCTAAATAATATGTTCAATAATGATTCCTTTGAATCATGATTAAATTTAATTCCAAAGAAACAACAAAATTATCTTGATCGACACGACACCTACACAACGTTGAACGAACTAGCGGCAAACTACTGACTCAAATTCTAGTAGTTCGGATGATTAATCTGATGTAGACATAATTTGCACATTACAATATTTAATTGTTTGTTTTTTCGCCATTTTCAAATCTTTTGTTATTTCAATCACAGTGATTATGCGAAAAGACTGATTCAGAAGGGAAAGGGAAATGACGAAGAAACAATTTTCTTTTTGATCATGTTCACTTTGTTCAATTTTATCACGAATCACAATTCGAAAAAATACGCCTCTAATAGGGCTGTAGCAAGAATTTTTATATGACTTCTAAGTATTAAATTTTAAAAGATATTGTTCTTTAAAGAGACTCAAATTTGAAAATATCACGAAATATCCTTTAGATATTTTACAATTTTTGAAATTTGGATAAAATTTTGAATAAGTCACGTGATCTGAAACAGAATGTGACGTCAGAGTACATACATCTTCAGCGGTTCTAAGGCGTCAAGTGTATTGTCAAAGTTGTCAAACAAGTGTCAAATTTTTAGATTGGTTCAAGTTGTATAATATGTAGGTAATAAAAAGTTCAAAATAAAATGAGTAATTTACGATATTGAATTGTGGCTAGAAGCAGTAGGTCGAAGAGCTGATAATTTGTCAGAAAAATCGTGTCTTCATGTTTGTGAAGATCATTTCAACTTTCATCCACCTTCACGATAACAATGTATTTTTGTAGCTTCACTTTATGTTCAGGGCAATCTTTACATCTGAGAGTCAAATGTCAAATTAAAAGATTTTTTATTAACATGTGACAAACTATAAGCCTACGTTTATTTATATAAATAATATGAATAAACGTAGGTGATGGAAAAACTATTTTCCTATTGGCTATTAATGATGTAATGTATGTACTTCTACGTCACAGGAGTGGGGAGTAGTTTTTCAGGACGCCAATCTTTTTATTTAATTATTTCCACAAATAACAACAAATTATTAAAATAAAAATTATTACTAAGAAAATCATTCCATAAACTTTCATTTAAAATAGTTTTTGAAAAATGTGAAACAGGCTCATTGACAGTTAAAAACAATGCATTTGTTTATTTTTTGTCAATAATCCATGGCTGCCTAGACTAAAAGCTCGTAAAAACTGTAACTTTATAATGGGGTCCTCCACCCTAACAAAAAAATAATAAATGAACAATTTGTACTTAAAGAACTACTAAAAAAATAACGATTAAGACAAAAAAAAATATTAATTATTTTAGGAGATATTTGATATTTGTTGCTAATGTGACGTTTTAAAAAAAGTCCTTCCTTTCTGTCCAACCCTGTAAGAACTAAAAAAAAAACTTTTCTATTTTTAGTAATTTTGATTTGTTGTTGTGTGAAAATTCGCATCCCAAGAACGAAACAAGAAATAGAAGCAGATTATCAACGAAAAAAAATTGTTAAAAAATTTAGACAACGTTTGCGATTAATACAGAATTCGGACATGGATAACATGGACCTAAAATTAGGTATTTATTTTTATAAACATAATGCTTCTACCGTGAGTATTTTTTAAAGTGAAACATTGAGTTTCTCATATCCATGATTACGACTTGATATTTGATTGACAGCAATGTATTTGCCCGTTCCATTTAAAATTAAACATAGGGAACGAATTTGACATTTGATAAGACGTCAATAGAGGTTAATTTTGTTTAAATAATTACACCTGCATTCTAAATTAAAATTAGTTGTAGAAAAAATATAGTGTGCACCTTGTGCCCGAGTGGTTTTATGACTCGGCTAAATTTCTTTCATCATTTTAAATGAGACAGACAAATACATTGCTGTCAATCAAATGTCAAATCATAACTTATAGGAAAATTCAACGGTTATCTGTCATATTGACAACATGTCATTAGAAGTTAATTTTGTTTAAATAATTATACCTGTTTTCTAAAAATTAAATTTAGATGTAGAAAAAAAACTATGTGCACCTTGTGCCCGAAATATGTTTAGTTCTCTCGAGTGGTTTTCTGACTCCGCTAAATTTCTTACAATATTTAAATATAATACTTCTGTCAGATTCGTTCCCTATGTTTCATTTTAAATGGAACGGGCAAATACATTGCTGTCAATCAAATATCAAGTCGTAGCCATGGATATGACAAACCCAATGTTTCACGTTCAAAAATATTCACGGTATAATAATATAGACTATACTCGCCGTCAAATAAGTATGGGCTGATTTTCAACTTTCTCCCTTCTCCGCACCCTGTCTCTTGCCGTGCGGTGTTGCTGCTTCTTCATAACTTAGCATTTTCAACATTGCCCCTAAATTGGCAACAGTGTAGAAATCTACAGTCCATATTCATTTGACGGGAAGTATAGTATGTAGTATTTACTCGAAAATATCAAATTCACTTTTTTTAATCATACAAATTATAGTCTGTTTTTAAACTTTAGACGGTGTTTTAATTTGGTAGCACTGAAATAAAAGAAAATTTTAATTTCCACCTTCGTTCCACCATCACCTGTCAGTCAATTGACAAATATCATATTAATTTGTAACACATGTCATTTTTTTTATGGTATATTAATAGTTATTTATGTATTAAGAGCGTTAGGAGGTTTTTATGGCCTGCGGCGGGATTTTGAGCCCGAGGCGTAAGCCGAGGGATAGAAATACGTCAAAGGCCATAAAAGTAAGTTACGCTCGTTGTACATACAAAACTTTATGCACGGACGAAAATTTTCAAATTATGAGTGTTAGAAAAATTGTATCGAAAAGAATTTGTCCTCGTACATCCAGTATCTAGTGTTGCTATGAAAGCGGAGAACAACAGTTTATTGTTTGTTTATTAGTTATGTCATTTGAGTTTTATTTTGTGTATCTCCGTGCTTTCCATATAAATATCACAAAATTAATTTTCATTTTTCATTAAAGAATATAAAAAAATTCGATTTGTAATAAAAACTTTTCATGTTGCCTGTTTAAATTGTTTATATTGTAGGTTATAATTTGGTTTGACGTTTCATTATAGCCCGGCGGGCTATAAAATAACATTTATGTCAAAGAAATTCGTGTATAATTGTCAAATTATGATACGTCCGTGCATAAAAGTATATTTCAAACAAGCCGCCGAATAAATATATATTCCATTCGCTGAGTCGACAGAATGTAGAACTAATTATTGAACAGAGGTCATTTTATTGGTCTTTAGAGGATAATTTTGCAGCCGAACCAATAGAATGACTTGTTGCTGTTCAAGAATTAGGGCTGGTTTATAATGAATTAAATTTAAAAAATTACATTTAGAAATTGTGACTTTTTTGGTGTTTTCTTCAGTGTAAATATAACTTCACCATTCATTGTCTGTAGTTTAAAAACAAACTATATTTAGTATAATTCAAATTTTTAGTAATAATGTTTATGGAAAAAATTGTTGCAGCCCTGGATAGAATACAAACTGATTTTGACAACGAAACTAAAAAACTTTTGGACGAGTTAAATGGAACAGGTAAGTGTTAGAAATGTGTTTCGCTAAAAAATAAATATTTGATTCATTCTAATCAGCCGCTCAAATGTATAAAATTATTCACCCATCATTTATTACACTAAATTCTAAATATGTTAGTATAACACTATATTAATGCCCCAACGAAAAAAAGTAACTACTAAGAAAAATTTGGTCCATTATTCTATGAAAGTACAGGTGTTTCATTTTTGATGATATTTAATAAAGTGTAATAAAAATTTTAATTTGTTTCTTAACATTTTCAATTTTTTTTCCCCAATAAGTTAATAATTTATCTTTTATTCATGTTTAAAACAAAAGAATGTAGACTTTACATATTTGAAAAGCTTATAAAATAAGCAAAACGATGAGACTATTTTCAATATTATTTAAAAATATTGGCTGGAATACAGTGGGTTGTATTAAGGTCTGTATTAAATCTTGTATTAAGTATATGGCAACATTGTAATATTTTCCACATGTATCAATGAGATTCAATTGTGATTTAGAAATTTTACCACAGGGAAAAGTAATACAGATATCCTTTAGTCAAATGAGGAAGTATTATTGTAAATGGAAGGTGTAAAAGGAAACTCATTATTGCAAAATTAGGTTAGAAAAATGTCAAATTTTATGTGTCAAATATGTTAATGAATTTTAAAATATCTCAACCCCCGTTTTGATCAGTTTTGACATTTGTCCTTTTTTCTTACTTCTGTTAATAATATTTTTTTCTTTATTTGATCCTTTGGTCTCTCACTTTTTTCTGACAGGTATTACAAAGTTGCCAAAATATTTTTCACAAAGGACTGTTTTAGCTTAAAACACGCTAATACAACCCACTGAATCTCACCCATTATGTTTATGTTGTCTCGAGAATTATTAAGTTTTCAAAAAAACTAATGACGGGATTTTATTCTACCTAAAAAATGGTTTAAAATTTGTTAAAATAATTTTTCTCTGAAGATCATGATCAAGATATGAGATATTTTCGAAATGAGCGAAAAACAAGTTTTTGCCTGTAGCTCAGAAACAAAAGAAGATCGAAAATTCCTGTGGTGACTTTTCTCGAGAAGTTAACCCTGGAATATGTAACTGGTTTTGTTCTATCGATAATATTGCCAGAGATAATTTAAAAAACATCGAAAATGAAACAACCTGTACTCTATAAATAACGTAATATTGTTTGATGTGTATCTGTGTCTATAGGAGAAAATATGAAGGCAGAACCTCAACAACCAGTGAGTATGGGAGGTGCAGCGAAAAGATTTTCAATGTTGATGTCATTTGCTACAGGCCAAAAGAAATCTAACAGTGATACTATTTCAGAAGACACTAATCTGAAAGTTTAAATACATTCATTGATTATATACAGGTTGTTTTCATTTATAAATTACGGTTGCTAAAGCAATAATTACCTTAGGTAGGGATTCATAAAGATACAAATATTCTATATTTTTTTTTGCGATTTATACGAAAATATTAAAAAATCCAAAACATTTCCAAAAATGAACTACTACTACGATAATTTTTTTTTTATATTTATAAGCTATTAAAATGAAAACATCCTGTATTAAAAATAGTTCGTAAAAAATAATTACGTCATTGTTTGAAATTGGGATTTCCAAGTTTTATACAAAATATGCGAATTTCATATTAATTTAACCCTTAAGATTTTTTTTAATTAATTTGAAAAATAAATCACCTGTTAGGTAGGTATTGTCATTTGTTTATATTCTTCATTTTCACTTGTAAAATTAATTAAAAATAAATATATCATCACGGCATATTACCCATTTCTGGGTGTGCCAGTATCTACAACACATGTATTTATAACATACCGTGAGTATTTTTTAACGTGAAACATTGAGTTTGTCATATCCATGGTTACGACTTGATATTTGATTGACAGCAATGTATTTGCCCGTTCCATTTAAAATAAAACATAGGGAACGAATCTGACAGAAGTATTATATTTAAATATTGTAAGAAATTTAGCGGAGTCAGAAAACCACTCGAGAGAACTAAACATATTTCGGGCACAAGGTGCACACAGTATTTTTTCTACATCTAAATTTAATTTTAGAAAACAGGTATAATTATTTAAACAAAATTAACCTCTAATGCCATCTTGTCAATATGACAAATAACCGTTGAATTTTCCTATAAGTTATAATTTGACATTTGATTGACAGCAATTTGTCTGTCTCATTTAAAATGACATATGGGGAATGAATTTGGCAGAAGTATTATATTTAAATGTTGTAAGAAATTTTGCCGAGTCAAAAAACCACTAGCGCACAAGATGCACACTATATTTTTTCTACAACTAATTTTAATTTAGAATGTAGGTATAATTATTTAAACAAAATTAACCTCTATTGACGTCTTATCAAATGTCAAATTCGTTCCCTATGTTTCATTTTAAATGGAACGGGCAAATACATTGCTGTCAATCAAACGTCAAGTCGTAACCATGGATGTGACAAACCCAATGTTTCACGTTAAAAAATACTCACGGTATACGGCTCTGAAATATTTCAAAAAATATTAAAATTTTGAGAACTAAACTGGGAAATTATCAATGAAAATAATCAAAATGTAATTTATAATTAGTGTTTTCATTTGTTTGCTTACCACAATAATTGTTTTTACCCTATAAAATTTGTTGTTAAATTTTTGCTGTTTAAAACAAATGAACATAAATTATACAATAACCCTGTTCCACATTTTTTGAAATATGAATGTTTATGCAATATTTTTCATATTAATAATAATTTATTGTTATTTTCGTAAATAATTAAATCAAAAGATTGGCGCCAAAAATAGTCATGAAAGACAACCCCCCCACTCCTGTGACGACGGAGTACATACATCACGTCATTCATAGCCAATAGCAAAACAGTATACGTTATTATATAAATAAAAGTAGCCGATAGTTTGTCACATGTTAAACTGTATGCACTCTGACGTCACATTACACAAATTTCAACAATTTATTGTAAAATATCTAATGGATATTTCGTGATATTTTCAAATTTGGGACTCTTTAAAGAACAATACCTTTTAAAATTTAGTACTTAGATACTTATTATTATTAGTGAACCACTAGTGTATGTAACTAAGGTGTCCCAACATTGATTAGACCGTAACTTTTTAATGACCACGCCGATAACGTAAAATTATTTTTTTTAGAAAGATAAATTCAATAGTAAACTTTTCTCCCACTGTATAATTTGTGATATCTGTTACGGTTCACACAGAAAAAAATAAAACCTGAGTGACTGCATCGTGAAATTTTTCAAATAAATTTAATCTAGCAGTCTATCCAAATGTCAAACAACTATATTTTTTTTTTAAATTTTTATGGGTTGTCAAAAATTTCCGATAAAAGTAAGTTTAGTTAAATCGTCTTATTTTAGCCTCAGGAATCTGTGGTTAAGCCATGTTCCTCTATTTTAGAAACACGCTGTATTACCTCTATTATATTGTACGAACTATTACTAATTTCTAAATGTTATTGTTAAAATTAGAAACAAAAATGTAAAATCTAGAATACTACTATTAGGTTAAACGGTTCAACTAAAACCAAACTACTGAAATCATGTTGAAAAATAGAAAAAAAGTAAATTGTAGAAAGAAACATGTTTAAAATTACAAAAATAGATCGTGTTAACAAACTTTTATTCTGTTTCTACATCTATACAGACTGAAACTATGTATCTGAACGGTGTGATGATAGTTTCTGTAAGATAGGTTATCACACAAAAGATGTAGCGTTTCAAATTTGCTTAAAAATTAAAATGGACAGTGAATTCATTAGAATAGAATTATGGTACATTTTATTCATTTTAGATAAACGAGTTGTGCCTAACAATAATCTATACAAATATTAAGATATACAAAATTAAAATATTCATGGTAGTAACTCTTTTGTTACATATTTATACATGGTTCCCAACATTTGGCAGTAGAAATTAGTTTTTCGAAAGGGAAAATTTGATACAGGCAAGGAAAATATGATAAAATTTCGCCCCCGCAGCCTGCGGCCCTGGGGCGTCGACGATATTGCTCCTAGTCCGGAAACGGACGGTTAACTCGGGTGCCACGGTTCGGTTGGAACAGGAGCTAGCCTCGGGTAGCTTAGTGGAGGTGATAAAAATTAAATTTCAAATAGAATTTTCAATAAATAATAGGTATAACTTTTTAAATTGGAAAATTGTTTGTGCATGACCTATTATCGTTATATATACATACACTCAAGTCAAAAAAAAAAAAAACTGTTGTGGCCAGCACAAGACCTTCCGTCAATTTCATGTATTTTGTACAAATCCCATACCAAAAGGTCCTTGGAACAGATTCTATATAATATCATGTAAAAACACATACTATTTTTTACAAATTCCATACCAAAAGTTCATTTGAAAAGGTTCTATAAATCCAATAAAATTACAACATAAACTACGCTAAGTAATGTCCTTCCATCTTCTCTTTGGCCTTTCTCTGCGTGTCACTTGCGAGCAACACTATGACATACCAATTTTAGATCCTATACTTTTTTCCATATTTGGTTTTGCACGTTTTGCACTTGCAACTGACATCTGTCAATTAAATTTTTTTGAATAATTATGTCAGCTGTTTCCATGATAAATAGCAAAGCTGACTAATTTTTGAAAATTAATTTCTTTATAATGCTTTAAATTTACATCTATTGAATATGAAGGAAAATGTATAATCAAACTGTATAGAGAAGAGTATTTTCTTTAATATATATAATAACAAAATGTCAAAAAATAATATTTAACTGCGTTTTGTTAAGAAAAACTGTTAAAAACTTCAAATAAGGGTACTTCCGGTGGATCAATTATAACCAAAATCTAATCAACTCTTCATATGGATGTATAGAATTTTTTGACCAAAGACAATACCTTCCTTACCTAAAGGTGACGGAAGGTAAAAAAAAACCGGGCCACTATTTTTTTTTATTCTTGTTACTAGGGTCCTCCACTATATTTTTACCTCCCACTACCCTTGGTAAGGGAGGTATAGGGATCGTGCTAAAAATCTCATATCTAGATTTTAGTAAATGACCTCGTTTTAAGGTCCCTAGAATCCATTTTTAACATTTTCACGATGATATCTGCATGTATGTGTGTGTGTGTGTGTGTGTGTGTGTACGAATTTTGTTTGCACTCTAACTCAAATACTATCATTTAGAAAATTCTGAAACCTTGTATTTGTACCCTATTCTAATAGGAATAGAAGCCATTAGATTTTGGTGTAAATTGGATAAACGGAAATGGTACTTTACTTGAAGCTCATAATGGTTTTTCTTCAAAAAATACCATTAAATGCCATTTTTTCAAATTTTATGTCTTATGAAAATTAAAGATTATTGAATTTTCTACAGGAATACATTAATACTTTTTCTATATATTTTACAGATAAATTTAAAAATAATTTTTTTTATTAGTCGCGAAGCCTAAGATAAAAACTATTTCTTTGTTACACAGTTCATTTTTCAAATGAATGTAACTGACAGTAAATGTCACAGTCAAAAAACTTATCACTTCAAATTAATAATAGTGACATTTTAAAAAGAAAATAGTAAATAAAGCAATAGTTTTCTGCAATGGAACAGTTTGCAGCGTTAGTAAATACGTAGGTAGGTATGTATTTAAATCAATAAAAAATAAATAGCGGGAGGTTTTGTGTTGGCCACATCAGATTTTTTTTTTTTTATATTTTATTACAAAACTTCATCTAAACTGAAAGTGATACGTAATTTTAGAAAGTCTTTATTGTTATTCGTTAAGCCGTAATAATTTTTTTAATATTCTGTGACGTAGATATAGAGATGATTTTGTTCTCAAACAGTGGATTTCGCTAATAATTGAAGTCACAAATTTATTTTTTTCAGCACTTATAAAATGTATAAATATGTTAAAATAACCCCTGTGGCCAATAATTGGAAATATGGGTGGATAATAAGTAATTTAATGTCATAATTAATAAAAATACTACGTATATATTATAGTCCAAGATTAGATTACCACTGGTAGCCTATGTCATTCAACATATCTTTTACTTTCATACCAACGCTTGTAATCTGTCATGGCATCATAAAACTAGTATTATTTAGTTTATTTTTGTTGTTTTATTGTTGTTATTTTCTGCATTTATATACTTGCAAATGGATTCCGCCTTTCAAAAAGGCGATAGCAGAAAGTTTGAAAGTAGTAAGAATTTGGAATTGAATAAATGTGTGACGTAGATATAGAGATGAGGAAATGGTAATAAAAACTCCATTATTTTAGAAACTAATAACTATTTTTAAACTTTGACAGTCCTTAATATACAGTTTTAAGGTCTAGTTTTAATATAACTGACCCTTGTTCTAATTTGTTACTACGGTGGAGGACCCTATTGTTTCAAGAACTAAAAGAACTACGAAATCGGTTAATTAGACAAAAGTTGTCCTTATTATACTTTATTTCGCGTAAGAAAATAGTAGATTTAAATTCTTGAAACTTTGTCAACAACAAAAATATTTTCCTGAATATGAAAAATTAGAACAAAACATGGTTAAATATCACTTAATTTTGTCGATTTTATTTGATAATTAACAGCTGGTTTTATACGAAATTTCAGTAAATGATGACATATTCGTACTGCGCAGGCGTTTAACAGTCGTCACCACACGGACACTCATTGCTGGTGTGGAAAGTGAACCACAAGGGTAACTTTTGTGCTATTTAAAATTCGAAATATTTGGCGTCGGTTGGAAACGAACCCAGGACCCCAGATTTGCGACCAGACACTCAGGCACACATCCACAAAACCCCATATTCAAATTTGGGGTTATTTAAAGAATTTTTAGTGCCTCAAAAATGTTGTGATGTAATTTTAGTGCGATAAATATTTTAATAAACTTACATCAATCGGATTCGATTTTGAGGTTGTCAGCAAATTCTACATTAGAGAAAAACATATAAATATAATAAATATATCATAATTTTTACCCATTACTAGCTTTCGGTAATAAAAACAAAAACCCGATTTACAATTTCCAAATTCAATTTTTCAGTTTAAAATTACCATTTTTCCCGCCAAAACTAATCTCTTCCTGCCATCTATGAGGGACCTGTATATCTTACAACACCCTTTAAATAAATAATTTTCATATTGCAGCACGAAATTAATTAATAATTAGTTTTTGTGCAGTGCTAACTAATTCGGAAGCACAGTTTGGCAACAATGGTTGAAAGTGGGGAACAGTCAGCCATTGTTGGACATTCGACAACGTCGGATGAAACCAGAAATGTATAACACTACTAGGATCAACCTAATTTACATTTATTGCCTTTCTTTTTGTTCGAAAACGGCCTAATGAATTGTGGAAATATTACAGATACATAATTTTTCGTTTTGGAACGATTTGGCATTGAAAGAATTTCTCAACTGTCATAAACTATTTTTTTTTTTAGGTTAAAAGTTTATACAAAACAGGGTATTAACTAAAAAGTTGAGCTATTTCACTCAATCATTTAAAATTACGCTGTAAATGTTTTATATTTAAGATAAGGAAACTATTACCGAAAGTTTTACTCATTTATTTGAAAACCGTGTCCAAATTTTTTATAACTGCATTACATATTTCGATAAAGTTTATGTGATATAAAACTTTGTTAAATGTTATATAAATAATTAATTGACTACACAAAAACTGCATAAAAATATGTAATATAGTTACAACGGAGTTTCACAATGGGGTCCTATACCATTTTTCTTTTATTTTTTTTTTTCCTGTAAGAACAGGATAAAATAAGAACTTCAGTGCAAACGCGACTTAAAAATTTTACGTAATAAGCGAGATATGAATTTTTAAAGTTTAAGAATTTGTGCGTGACGTAGCTGAAATGTTTTTATATAAAAACTTATACGTTATATTCACGAAGAAATTATTATTAAGTATAAATAACATAAATAATAAGCATTTAACAAGGATTTCTTCCTAATAAATTACAGAACATTGAAACAGTTTGACAATATTATTACACAAAGTATGACGACGGATGGCGCTAATGTTTGCCTGTTTTGAAATTTCAATATTAATTTAATTAATATTATTATTAATTTAATTCATATTACAAATTGATTTAATTATAAATACATGATTATTGTTAATATAACTAGATGTTATAATTAAACAAATTCATCAAACACAAAATTGTTAAATGTTTTGTTAGGTTATAGGACATCATGACATTTCATATTCTTTCGAAGGTGACCGTTGCAGACGCGCGAATCTTCTTTTTAAAATCAGGCGACCAATCAAATTCTTAGTACCTAACGCGTCATACCCAATTAGTAATCAGCTTCAATCGCTTATAGTTTGTGACCTAGTCAATATTTAAAGAATTTTTTTTCACTAATACTCATTAATTTATGTATATTTTCGTCTTCTTATTTAAGATAGTTAAAATATGACTATGGTATAGGACCCCATTATACAAAAAAGTCTCCGTACGTCAGTAGTTTTAATGTATTTTACGAAAAATAGCAGTCTAAAACCCAATATACAGAATATCTCATAACTCGCGCCCCAGAGCGAATGAGGAAACACGAGACTGCACTCGGATGTGTAATTTCGAAGAAAAAAACATCTAGCTTAAAAGATATTAGAGAAAAGACGTCTTAAAATTGACCAATCAGAGACCTACACCTTTAACGTGTGTTTGCCGTAATTTTATGTTACTAGGGTTTTATACAAATCAAATCTTCTTTAAAATGTGTGGGCGACTGTAGTTTTCGAAAAATGTCAGTGTCAAATTAAATTTGACAAGGTGAATAAAAAAAGGCAAATTCTTACCATGTATTCAGCCGCTGATTACTTAGAAATGATTATATTTTTCGGAGAATGTGGACAATATTTTCGTTTAACACATTTTACACAGCTGCTACAACACGTTGCACTGTACGATATAAATAATGATCTCGGATGACACCTTCGCTAACCTAAATTTGTTGACAGTGAAAAGTCAACTCTAAAGTGTCAAAATTACAGTAAGTCAAACAAATTTTGTAACTCACTAGTAGTATTTTTAAAACCTAGCAACCAGTTTTATTTTGTAATAATAACATCACACCTCAAGATATCCTTCCGGGATTGGTGGATTAAAAAGTCTTGTAACTCCGTTATGCAAGCAGCCGCAAATTATTTTCTTCTATTTGTTGGCGACCTATTGTCGTCGGTGTCAGTTTCGCCTGGGGCGCGAGTTGTGAGACATCTTGTATTTCAATTCCTTTTAATCCAAAATAAAACTTACATTTAAATGTTTTAGATTTTCTACTTTTAAATTAAAAGTTTTAATTCTTTATTAGGTTTACTGGTAACGTAAATAAGTATAATACATATAGATTAGATAGAAGGCAAAAAAAATGGATAAAACCTAAAATTAAATACGCCGGTGATAGCATTATGTTTGGGGCTATATTTTCTCAGCGGGAGTACGAAAATTAGTAATTATTGCAACAATGAATAGCAAAAGGTTACCCCGATATTTTAAAAGCAAATTTAAAACAAAGTGCAGAAAAATAGGGCCTTAACAGACAATTTTAATTTCATGCATCAGAAAAATTCGACAAATAATTCGCTCTATAAGAGAATGCGTACTGTATAATATTAAAAATATGCTTAATCATCCCTCACAGTCTCCACACTTTAATCAGATTGAGAAAGTACGGAAAATTCTTAAAATAAATAAGAATATAAAGCAAAAAATAATTTATAATTTATTACAAGTAAAATGGCAGAATATAATGCCATCGGTGACTAAAAATTTGGTGGATTCAATGACTCATCGCTTAGTTACTGGTGGAAAAACCAAAGGAAAACCCTCGAAATATTATATTTCTTTATGAAACATAAATAAATGGTTTATTATTTAAATGTTTTGGTTATCGTACGGAGACTTTTTTGTCATGAAATTATGAATACTTTCAATGTTTACCTCATAATATAAATAAATTATATAAATTATTTGTTGTATTTATAATAACGTAATATACTGCGTTTCATTTTGGATTAAAAGGAAATTAAATATATTGGGTTTTAGACTGCTATTTTTCCTAAAATACATTAAAACTACTGTAGTATGGAAACTTTTTTATATGACTGTATGTATATGAAAAAATAAGTATTTTTTATTTATTTTTTCTAAAGTACCGAAAGTACTGAAAAAAATAATTATTTTTCTTCAATTTTGAATTTCGCGCTAATAGCTACCAAAATTTTGTTTCGCATACTACACAGCTATATTCAAATCATTCAAGCAGCCAATGCACATCACTTAGTGTAAAAACCTTAATGCATTAAAATCACTAATAGTGAAAAATGAAATAAAATCATTTTTAACCGTCAAAAAGTGTATAGCCTTATATAATTATTATTAAGATGAATAGTACAGTTCATTATTTATCGTATATGACATGAATAATATATAAATAATGTACATCAACGTCATATTATTCGTTTAATTGTTGCTATAGTTGGCAACATTGATAATTTGTATGTTCATACTGTCAAAGTTATTATTAGAAAAATATTTGTATCGTGTTTGAAACATTTTTGTATTTATAATAAAGTAATGTTAAACGCAATGCAACGACGCAACGTGACCGTTAACGTAAACACAAAATCTGTGAATCTGCCAAAGATAGCACTTCTAATCAATCAGAAGAATTCGGTATATTTCTTTGAAATTCGGCTCACTTTTATTTATTGCCTTTATATGGCATACAAAAGTATAAATAAGGTTAGTATTACAAAATAATTTAAATAGAAATGAACAGTGAAGACAATATAGTATTTATTTTGTAGATGTGACAGTTCATGACCATGTCGATAATATAGATTGCAATCTGTATAACTCTTTTTATAAAGATTCTAAAACCTCTGCAAACGTAGCAGTACATGACGTCACACATCTAGTTACTTTTATTCAATTTTTATTAATGACGTGCATTGGCTGCTTGAATGATTTGGGTATAGAAACATCAAAAAAAATTCTACAAGCAAAACTTTTGAAGTACACGCCGAGATTATAAAACTTAAATTTATTTTCTTTCTTTTTAGTTAACACCCTGTATAAAGAAAGAATTTAGCGTATACTGCAGCCTCCTCTTATGTTATTTGACTTTATTTTATTCTAGTAGTGTTACAGAAGTTACGAATATATTAATTTCTGAAAAGTTTATCACAACAAATGCCTAAATTACATTTCGCTAATACAATTACATAACGAGTGAATCTATCCTGATGACAAGCGACAAAATAACCAAAAATACGACAAAAAAATTAGGTTAAAATAATGGAAATGTATTTATATACAAATAGTATTGAACAATATCAAAATAATAAAGCATATCTATCAATTAAATAATGTTATTTTCAATGTAAAATTAATAAAAAAACTTGCACAAATGATTAATAAAACATTCTCATAATTATTAATACGGGTCAGAATTTATACAATAAATAATTATTCTCTATGTGGCTACGTAACGAACGTACGGAACTTAGACCATGTAACTTTACAAAGCAACAAAAGTGTAAATATTGCTGTAAGAAATGCATCTAAAAAATTATATATAAACAATTTTATGCACAAACTGGCATCATTTCTAACCAACAGACATCATAATATAACATAACCTATATTTAAAATACTGTATAAAAATAATCACAATATTGATTCATACCTTCAAAATATATTCATTTGTAAATAATATTTAAATGATAAGAAAACTAAAGCCCGTATTACACTTCACAATAAATTGTGCAATTTGTGACATTTCACAAGAATAAAAAACTTCCGTGATACACACAGACCGCATAAACGTCAAACAGAAATAGTTCAATATGTCAATGGGCTACTTGCATACCTTTTTTTTATTTCATATTTTTGAAGAGCAGGTAAAAACTTGCTACCCCTATTTTTTCTTTTGACAAAATTTTTATTAATTAGCCAGAAAATAAATAATGAAATTTGATTATTTGAATTACCGCCATGTATGACGTATAATTACGCCGCACCAATGAGTGATCTTAAAACCATAGCGTTTGTTTGTACGGGTAATGTAGATTTCCTGTTTGACGTTCCAACAATAGTTTGAAGGTTAGTATTTTAGTTTGTTTTTTTCGTATCGATATTTTAAATTACATGTAACTACCTATGTGTTTATTTGTGAAGCAATTAATATATTTGAGAGCCCAGAGAGAGCAAAATGTCAAATTCAAATTAAAACTTTCTCGCACGCAATGCCATCTATAAGTTACATTCTTAAACATGGTTCTCTTCTCGGTTCAATATAATGACGTCACAGAAAATTTTCTTTCTTAATTTACTAAAAAACAAATAACTTTTTTAAAATAAAATTTATATTTTTATATATGTTTTCAACATAACATTATGTAAGTAGTGATAGAAATCGGATTTTCAGTACCATGCAAGTAGCCCATTATTATACAGGTGTTTAAAAATAAGTGTCTCAAATTATGAGGGCATATAGTACTGACCAAAATGAGTAAAAAAAGCTTAATCAACATGGGTCCGATCTTCAATAGTTTCCGAGATATAAGGCAATGAAAAATGAGTTTTTTCGAGGTTTAAAAAATAAATATATCATCACGGCATATTAACCATTTCTGAGTGTGCCAGTATCTACAACACATGTAGACATCGGTAATGATGACGATATATTTTACCGTGTGGGCGCTTACCAGGCCTCACCTCACGGGCACTCATAGCTGGTGTGGAGAGTGCACCACAGGGGTCACTTTTGTGCCATTTAAAATTGGAAATATTTGGCGTCTGTCGGGATCGAACCCGGTTCGGGGTTTACCTCTGTTATCTCCAAAACTGTAAGAGTTACGGCTTTGATCAAATGAGACATTTTTAGAAACCTTAAATGTGTTTTTGTTTAATAAAAAAATCAAATAATTGTACTAAGACAAAAGTTGTGGCGACCTTTGCCAACTATAACTATAAATAACTTCGTATTTGTAACTATTAGAAAGTAAAAAAAAAAAAATTATTATAAAACGTTATTGTTTTTTTATAGTCTATTTACTGGCATAGACAAAATTTTGTTCGACCACTATCTTAATAAATTTTTCTTCAATTCTAATACAAAATGGTCTCTTTCTCAAAAACAATGAGGTCATGCAAAAAAAAATAATTGTACCTTTTTTCAGTTTAAATCGAAAAAAGATAGTCTAGTTCATCAATCAGTTTGATTAAATTATTTTTTATTTATATTTTTTGTTGTATAAAATCGTTTTAAATTATATTTTTTAAAAGTTGCAAAAACCAGCCATGTTTTGTCGTCACAACGTTACGAACCAAGTTCAGACTCATTTCAAACAGACATTTTATATGGACACATAATTTCTAAAAGAAAAATATATATAAACTATAAATTGAGGATTTCATATTTGAATATGGTATAATATATTAATATAATATCGTTCTATTTATTTTTATAACTTTTCGCGTGAAATTATCTACGTTACATCAGATGTTTCTTTCACTTTTGAATCTTTGAATTAGACGATAGAAGGTTATAAACGCATGTGAGACATTGAATATATTGCAGAATATTATTTTATTCTCTTTTGAGGTTATCTTTAAATGTCACTTTGACGTTTAAGACCAAGTGAAAATCAAAATGGTCATGCCTTTTACTCTGTGACGTCATGTGACAAGCGACTAAGCGGGGGTCTAGCAGCCACATTTTAAAGAATGTCATTTTCAATTACAATTTTTTCATGATTAAAGATCAATTTGAGGAAAAATAAAAAATACAGGTCTATTATTTTTTACTACTCTATCGATTAAAATTATACAAAAAGTCGTGCATTGAAGATCGGACCCATGTTGATTAAACTTTTTTTACTCATTTTGGTCAGTACTATATGATATGCCATTAAAATTTGTGACACTTATTTTTTAAAATCCTGTACAGTTGGCACTGGAAAAATAACCAATTTTTTTAAAGAAAATCGGAGAAAATAGAACACGTTCTAATTTTCACAATTTATTGTGCGATTTATTTTCAAAATTGTACAATTTATTGTGAAGTGGAAAATAGCTATAAGAAACTAATGGGGTCCTATACCATTTTTTTTTATTTTATTTCCTGTAAGAACAGGATAAAATAAGAATTTTAGTGCAAACGCGACTTAAAAATTGACATAATAAGCGAGATATGAATTTTTAAAGCTTAAGAATTTGGTGCGTGACGTAATAGATACTGACCAGTGATCGACAAACTGTTAGTTATAGAGGGGACAAATTTTTTCATGTTTGCATAGCTGAAATATTTTTATATTAAAACTTATACATTATATTCACGAAGAAATTATTATTAAGCATAAATAACTAATAATAAGCATTTTTTTCTTAATAAATTATAGAACATTGAAGCAGTTTGACAATATTATCATACAAAGTATGACGGCGGATGGCGCTAGTGTTTTGAAGTTTCAATATTAATTTAATTAATATTACAAATTGATTTAATTATTATTATTAATATTACTAGATGTTATAATTAAACAAATTCATCAAACACAAAATTGTTAAATTTTTTGTTTCATCTATTTGAAATCAGGCGACCAATCAAATTTTTGGTACCTAACGCGTTATACCCAATTAGTAATCAGCTTCAATCGCTTGTAGTTTGTGACCTATTAAATATTTTAACAATTTTTTTTTCACTAATATTCATTAATTTATGTATATTTTCGTCTTTTTATTTAAGATAGTTAAAATTTGACTATGGTACAGGACCTCATTTGAATAAAGTATGTATAAAGTTTTTCATCTCCTATTCTATGAAACTATGATACAAGTTATTGAATGAATTCTCTCTATTTGATGTATATGTATGATATCTGTTGGTTAAATAATGCGAGTGTGTGTATATAGGCTTTGAAGACCCCGTTTGTTTATTTGTAAATTGTGTTGTTTTGTATGTGGAGGCTCACCGTTCGCGCGTCAGGTTGTCTCTGCTGCTTGGCAGTTCTGTTTCGGGTTCAGTAAGTTATGTGACTGTTGAGCTCGTAATGTCCTATACATCTGCACTTTGTACACAACGCGGCTACAGCTCACTGCATCATTCTTTCCGAACGAATGTTCTTCCTCTGCAACACATCAAATTGTTATTAACAGACAACACAAAACAGCACATCACAGTATACCGATGTCATCAAACTGTCATACTTCAAAATGTATACAGTTAAAGAAAAGTTTAAATTGTAAATTGGAGTAATTATAACGAGTCTACAAGTTTCTGACTTATGTGCATTAACTTTTAATAAGCGACCCAGTCCAACAACTATAAGAAAAATTTACAATGATTACAGAACTAAAGGATACGTCAATAAACAGCACAAGAAGAAAATTAGACCAAGTACTGTAGTTAATAGTAAGAAACAAGAAATTATGCAATTAATTGAAAGTGACAACACCCTGTCAACAATTTTATTTTTCTGAAATTAAGAATACTAGTATACAAGGTTTTAAGACAAGAACATTTCGAATTTTATTTACGGATGAAGCGACATTTTATATTAATCGGGAAGTAAATTCACAAAATTGCAGGTATTGGAGTCGTCAAAATTTTCACCTATATCTGCACCAGGTATTCCCCCAACGCTGGATAGGACGTGGTGGAGAAGTGGAGTGGCCTGCAATGCCACCAGATCTTGCACCAAACGATTTTTTTTTTCTTTGGGGCCATTTAAAAAATTGTATTTACAATGGTGACAAAATTAATATTGATCAATTAAAAAATAGGGATAAAATAATTTAAATTAATTATTTCTTGCCTTAGGCTTATGTCAGAGTATAGAATTATATCATACAATTTGAACTTTTTCTTCAACTGTATACATTTTGAAATATGACAATTTGATGACATTGACAGATATACTAAATGTCACGTCCTATGTCCAGTTTAAAAAAAAACGCGATAATACATTGCTGTCAATCATTTTAAATGTAACTATGGTAATCACATACGCCCATGTTCACTAATAAAAAAAACTCTCGGTATTAATTTATAAATAATATACTATTACGTCGATTTCTGGGAAAGTTTCTGCAAACGATATACAAAGTGTCTCATTTTCGATGTTTTTTTAATGGTATCTCGAGAAATATTACTGATAGAACAAAATCGTTTGCACATTCTAGGTCAACTTTTTGAGAAAAGTTTAATAGCCACCACAGGAATTTTCGATCTTCTTTTGTTTCTGAGCTACAGACAAAAACTCGTTTTTCGCTTATTTCGAAAATATCTTTTTGTGGAATGTGCAAACTATTTTGCTCTATCAGTAATATTTTCCGAGATACCCTAAAAAAACATCGAAAATGAGACAACCTATACAAGAAGACCTAAAGAATTTTATAAAAATGGATTTATTGTTTTTCAATATATTCTCCTTAAACATTTATGAACTTTTGCATGCACTCGAATCCATTTTGGCAGCACTTGAGATTCAGTCAAATTGTAATTAATAGGGTAATTGCGAAAAAAATAAATGTTATTTTTTCCTATTAATTATGATATATAAACTAATTCTAAACATATTAATGTAAAAATTATTAGAAAATATAAAATTTTTCATTCGGTTCGCGGTGAAATTCTTGTGACGTAGACTTTTAATAATTATATAGTTTGACCAAGTCTGTATAACTCATACAAGCTTGTTAGAATACCACGACAAAGCGAAGATGTTGAATTATATTTAATTGTATCATACACATATTTACAGTATAATTCTAAAAGAAAAATAACAGATACAAAAGTATTATTTAAAAGTAAGTATATTTTATAATTATTTACTTAAATACCAGATATTTTCAAGATATTTAATTCTTATATAGACAACTTCATAATTTTGCCACCAGGTGGCTGCACACTCCAGGAAATGTACATGTCATTTTTAGTGACATAACCTATGTTTTACGTGTTAAAATCATATTTTTGTTTTCTTTTCTATATCAGCAGATTTAAAACAAGGTAATGAAACTAATGAATTTGTGTGAAAATGAATAATTTCTTTTGAAATAGTGCTTCTCTCAAACATATAAATCGTTTCAAATAAAAATGGTAGTATTGTGTACAGAGTGTACAACCGAGAGTGTACCGCTAGGGCCAGAAAGACTGTAAATGGGTTTAATATAACTCGTCATCACTGGAATATTTGAAATAAGAATTTATTTTTAAACATTATATTTTGAAAAATATACTGTTGCCAGATATAAAATATGTATTAAAGTGAATAACTTGAACAATTCTTTCAGAAAAAAAAAATAAATTGGAAAATGCGCAACTACCCTATTAATAAAACACTACAACTATTAAAAGTCATCAAAATGACAAACAATTTTACATTTTAAAGAAATATTGAAATAATATATATACACGTCCGTTATAGCATTAATCATTTATCATAAAAAAATCCGTACGATGACTTCATAACAGATGTTTTAAATATATGTATCTACACAATCCCGTTTATGTGTATGTATATATGTAAAAAGTATAAATTCTTACAGTTAGGTCATGACTGAAATAATAATTATATAATTATTCATGAGTCATGAATTGTAATGTTTAATAATAAAATCCAAAGCAATTACGTGCTTCCTTTTCATTTTATAATCTTAAGGAATTCCATTTAAAATTGTACAAGAATTTAAAACAAATGTATACTGGACCTCATTTAGCGGCAAATTTAAATTATATACTTAACACCTTTCTTGAGTTTAATGAGTTAAATAATATTTGGATTTGGAGGCTTGAGTTTGATTGAAAAGTGACAGTTTGCATTATAGACCTAGGTTACTATGGTTACAAGCAAGCGGTAGTGAAAAACAATTTCTCTTGTCAAATAAAGGTAAATAATAGTGGGTTCCTAGGCTAGTAGTGAAAAAAAAAAATTGTTTCTTGTTCATGACACATCTCATATATTTAACATTTCTTCAAATCTGTCAGATAAATTAGAAACAAGAAACAGAAATTGTTTTTCTTTCCATGGCAATCTAATAATTGCCTTAAATCGTATATTTTCTTTTGCGTCTAACTCGTATACCATGAGTATTTTTTAACGTGAAACATTGGGTTTGTCATATCCATGGGACCGACTTGACATTTAATTGACAGTAATATATTTGTGCGTTCCATTTAAAATGAAACATAGAGAACGAATGTGACAGAAGTATTATATTTAAATATTGTAAGAAATTTAGCGAAGTCAGAAAACCACTCGAGAGCACTAAACATATTTCGGGCACAAGGTGCACACAGTATTTTTTCTACATCTAAATTTAATTTTTAGAAAACAGGTATAATTATTTAAACAAAATTAACCTCTATTGACGTCTTATCAAATATCAAATTCGTTCCCTATGTTTCATTTTAAATGGAACGGGTAAATATATTGCTGTCAATCAAATGTCAAGTCGTAACCATGGATATGACAAACCCAATGTTTCACGTTAAAAAATACTCACGGTATAAGAAACAATTATTGTACAACAAACTTGGTACTCAATCGGTGCAGTTTTTCATTCTGAATATTTTTTTCATTACACTTTTGTTCTAAAGTTAATAGGTAGATATCGCCAAACCAAAATTTTAATATTGAATTTCCTATGCATGAAAAAAAAGTAGACACCCGATTGTATAACTGAGTGGACATCTGTGTACAAGTATAAGAATGATAAAAATTGTCTGTAAATGCGAGGAAGAAAGCTTGTATGAATGTGGATAAGGCAAAAGAACTGCTTTAGGATGAAATATGTAACGAAGAATAATTGCATGAATAATTTACGGGTTCGGATGAACCCATTATGGTAAATATACCGAGTTTTTTTTTATCAGTGAACATGGGCATATGTCATTACCATAGTTACATTTAAAATGATTGACAGCAATGCATTATCGCGTTTTTTTTTTTTTTAACTGGACATAGGACGTGTCATTTAGTATATCTGTCAATGTCATCAAATTGTCATACTTCAAAATGTATACAGTTAAAGAAAAGTTCAAATTGTAAATTGGAGTAATTATAACGAGTCTACAACAAGTTTCTAACTTACGTGCATTAACTTTTAATAAGCGACCCAGTCCAACAACTATAAGAAAAATTTACAATGACTACAGAACTAAAGGATACGTCAATAAACAGCACAAGAAGAAAATCAGACCAAGTACTGTAGTTAATAGTAAGAAACAAGAAATTATGCAATTAATTGAAAGTGACAACACCCTGTCAACAATTTTTTTTTCTGAAATTAAGAATACTAGTATACAAGGTTTTAAGACAAGAACATTTTAAGAGTTTTAAATATCAAAATCACCAAGAGTTATTACACAACGATATAGAACGCAGAAATATCTTTTGCGAAGATATGATGAATAAAATTAATAGTGGGGAAATATTACTGGATCGAATTTTATTTACGGATGAAGCGACATATTATATTAATCGGAAAGTAAATTCACAAAATTGCAGGTATTGGAGTCGTCAAAATTTCACTTATATCTGCAGCAGGTATTCCCCCAACGCTGGATAGGACGTGGTGGAGAAGTGGAGTGGCCTGCAATGCCACCAGATCTTGCACCAAACGATTTTTTTTTCTTTGGGGCCATTTAAAAAATTGTATTTACAATGGTGACAAAATTAATATTGATCAATTAAAAAATAGGGATAAAATATAATTTATATTAATTATTTCTTGCCCTAGGCTTATGTCAGAGTATAGAATAATACCATACAATTTGAACTTTTTCTTCAACTGTATACATTTTGAAATATGACAATTTGATGACATTGACATATATACTAAATGTCACGTCCTATGTCCAGTTTTTAAAAAAAAACGCGATAATACATTGCTGTCAATCATTTTAAATGTAACTATGGTAATGACATACGCCCATGTTCACTGATAAAAAAAAATCTCGGTATGTTGTAACTCACGTGATAGTCTTCTTCTCGTTGGAGCGCTGTTCGGGCCGGGCCCTGTTGAGCACCTTGAGGAAGTCGGAGGTCTTGGCGCGCATGCGCGAGTGGATGTACGCCTTGGAACACTTGATGTGGTAGTGCAGGTAATGCCGGAACATGTGGATCAGGTTGATTGTGTTGTCGCGCGTTGCTCGTGATGTGTGTCGAGGGAATAACACTACAATTATTATAATCATATTACATATCATTACATCAACAATAAATTACATATACAGCAGAGCTGGGCAGTAACTAGTTACTTTTACGTAACTTGTAACGTAACTTATTTACTTTTTAAAATATGGTAACTGTAACTTAACTTGCTGCGGAAAAGTAGTTGGTAACTTTACGGTTTTTAGTTACTAGTTACTTGAGTAACTTAAGTTACTTAAAGTAACTCACAAATTAGAATGTAAATTAAGTTAGTCAAATGCCCTCTGTAATGTGTAATTTTTATTTTAATACATAATTAAATTCAATATTATTGTTGATTGATTTCAAGCCATAATAGATAATAAAATAAGTAATTATATTCATTAATAATAGAGTTTTTGTACGGTAAACAGAAAAACTAAAAATAACACATTATTTTAACTTTTAATTCTAGAATTAAAAACTCACTAAATGTTAAATTTGACTTATAAAATATATTATTTTCAAATGTTTTCCTCGTTTACAAATGATACGTTTTAATAAATTATAATTAAACTGCCACTAAATCATCAAAATTATTCCAATTTTCAAGTTATACAAAAAATAGTGTATTTTGTTCGTTGTTCCAAGGGTTGCAAGACTTGAATTCGTCTCATTTTTGCAAATTCCCTTCTCACAAGATAAAATGTCACTTTTAATTTTTATATTATATTATAATGTAGGTCCGCAGGGTCTTTTTATCAGATTTTTTATCACAGCAACCGGGCCCTGCGGGCCCCTTGTCAAAGCGGGCCCTAGGCCGTGGCCTCGTGGGCCTAGGCGGTAATAAGGCCCTGTAGGTCCGTTAACATTAACAATAATAATCTGATTGGGTGTTGCCAAGCAATAACGTGAAAATTTAGGTTAACGTAGTTAGTGCAAAAACTCCCTGATATGTATACTACACAATAACTAAGTCAACAGTCAAAGTCTACACTTCACGCCATTAAAAGTAGTTAGAAAGTAACTCAAGGTAACTAAGTTACTTTTAATGAGTAACTAGTAAATAACTTAGTTCTTTCACCAAAGTAACTGGAACTTAAGTAACTTAGTTACTTTTTTTTTGAGGTAACTGTAACTGTAACTAGTTACATTTTAAAAGTAACTTGCCCAGCTCTGATATACAGGGTGTTAATTAAGACCCTGGCCATAGGCGTATAACATGGGAAAACAGTTTTTCTTTGCGTAAAAGTCCCCAATTAATTTTAGACAAAAATGTTTCAAATAAATGTTGTAGATATTAATATTCTACGCCTAAATCACTAAATAGATTTAATTTTTGCATGTTTAGTATCTTGTAAAGTCTGATTTGAAATTGCACAAATATTGCTCATTTGTAGCGATACCCATGAAATTGAAACACAATTACAAAGAAATTAATATCGTTTGAACTGTCAGAAATTTAATTTTATAGATTGCAGAATGTGAATAAAATAATAATAAAAGTTATTACGTGTAAGATTTTAAAAATAATACCTGTGTAGTGATTTAGGTGCAGAATTGAATTATCTGCAACTTTTAATTGAAAACTGAATTTCTGACAGTTCAAACGATATGCATTTCTTTGTAACTTTGTTTCAATTTCATGGGTATCGCTAGAAATGAGCAATATTTCTATACAATTTCAAATTATATTTTACAAGTACCAAACGTGCAAAATTAAAACTGTTTAGTGATTTAGGCGTAGAATATTCATATCTATAACATTTATTTGAAACATTTTTGTCTAAAATTAATTGGGGACTTTTGCGCAAAGAAAAACTGTTTTCCCATGTTAAACGCCTATGGCCAGATTTTTAATTAACACACTGTATATTTCCTTGCAGTGAAATATCAGAATTGTTTAAAATTTTATATCAGATATTACCTAAATTATTTTTTGCCCTCCTGAAGTGTAATGGGAACTTTACAATTGTATACACAGCAAGTGTAACCTACATTTTACGCTTACTGTGTTGTAACTTGTCTAACTATGCGGTAAAATAATCAAAATACACTGGACGTTTATGGACATTTAGAAAAGAAATCATCTTTACTATAATAAAGTTCATGTAAAAAACTACTACCTACTTAAGTTATTTTTTTACTTTAACATTTCCTATATTTAAAATTAATTTATATAAACCAAAATCACGGCAGCGACATCTGTCATTATTGTAAAAATCCGCCGTTACCGACATAGTCACCGATCGATATATCTGTCAAATACGCGAGACGAACATTTCTGAAATGTCAAATATCGACACCTACCTATTATTTATTACGAAGAAAACATCAGCAAATAAATATATTATCAGTCATAAACAACGCCTATTATTACAAATAAATTTTCGCTAGAAGAAGAACTCTATTGAAGGTAAGTAAAATCAAATTTGGAAATTGACTTAACCCCAGTATTTTAAACTAACCCTTTTCAGAAGTACAACCTATCTCATTAAAAAAAGTGATTTTCATTATCGTCGGCCAAAAAATTTGATACAATTCTCGTGCGTGAAGTATTTTACAGCGCTCCAGCTAATAAGGCACTCGCCTTAAGGGCTCGTGCCTTAAAGAAAGCTGTCGCGCTGTAATATACAACTTACACGCACTTAAATGTAAATAACTATAAATCATCTCTAGTAACTATGGATACATCTTGTATCTTTTTCTTATTTATGTATTATTATATAAGTTTCTCTTTATTTTATTATTTTTAGAGTAACTTCTTTAGATAACAAAGAGGGCTGAATTCGGCCCAATATCTTTATTTTATTGTATTATTATAAATTATGTTCGACAGTTTTTAATAAATTTGATATTGGAATTTTGCGGCAATGAATAAATATTTGGATACCACAAGATAAGATAAGATTAAAAGTAAGTATTTGTATTATAACATCTTATATAAATAAGAGAATATATAAAGTAAATTTTTTTGCAAGCATGAATATGAAAATTTACGAACGAAATTCATGCATATTCACCAATAACAATCCTGAAATTTTCTTTCAAAATATTTTAAAGTTAAAATATGACTGTTTCATTTCCATTTTAAAATTTTATGATTAAAAAATTCCATATTTTATCCAGCGTAACTTATTAAAATTATTTCTGTTTTTCAGAAAAATATAGAATTGCAAAATTTTAGATAAAGTAAATGAAACAAAAGAGGTTTGGTTATCAAATTTTAATTATAAATGTTATTATTGGAAAGTTCGTTGTAAAATAATAAAGAGGTTACGCTAGAATTATTGAGAATAAGACACGTACAGCCCGATTCACAAAAAAAATAAAGCTAATTCTCATTTTTGGACTAGCGAATTCTACTCTAATTTTGACAGTTTATATTTTAAAATATAGTCTAATCTATTCCTAGTATCTACCTTTATTGATAATATCATAAAAATTAAATTTTAAATACCGGAATAGAATAGAATTCACTAATCCAAAAATGAGGATTAGCTTAAACTTTTTTATGAATCGGGCTGATACTTCATATTTATAACATAAAATGTCGAAAATGATATTATTTGTTTTTTAGTGAATTAAGAAAGAAAATTAAATAAAAAAAATCTGATGTGGCCAGCATATGACCTCTCGCCAATTCCATGTTTAAAATAGCAATGAGCTTTAAGTAAAGTTTCACTTCCGATTGTCGTTTGTAAACAAAATCTACTTTATTGTTCCAATAAACAGAAAAATTTGTAATACGAAATTTTGAATTATATTTTATTATTTTTTCCTGAAAAATCTGTTAGAGCTTTAAATTAAGTACTACAACCGGTTTATCATATATAGTCAAAATCTAATATGTTGTTTCAAATTATATAAGAGTATTAAATACCTACCAACTTTGCGAAGTTTTGGATCATTAATATATTTTAAGGAAAAATCGTCACACACACATTATTGTCAAAATCATCACCAACTTCCTTATGCTCTAAAACGCAATCTGTGTAAATTCTTCGCCGTACATTATCCATTTCGTAAATGTGTAGTTGCAAACTATTATTTGACAATTTGAAATCACGTTCTTATTGAGAGCTGTTTGATATATAATGCTGCAAATATCAAACTTAAATCGAATTATCCTGTATATCTAATATTTATGTATGATGGAAAATATATTATTTTTGCAAACCTTAATTTCATTAGAATCATATTGAAAATACTAAATTGTTCTTAACACGGTTTCATTATTAATTTTAATGAAAATGCTTCGTGACAGTGACATTTGTTTAAATATGTCAAATTTGTTATTAAAGTATTGTTTTTGTTTGACGCAGAGGCAAAGTGATGTACAAAAATAAATTATTTTATAATATAATATAAAGTTATTTCAAGTTATTTACAAAATGCTATTATCGTAGAATTGAAGATTGTGCCATTATATTCAATTTGTATTGGTAAAAGCTGCTAAAAAATTATATTCAATGAAATTTTTACAAGAAAAACTGTTAAAAGCTTGTATAAATGATACTTCCGGTTTCCGATATACACTAAAAACTAATGAGCTCTTCCCACATTAGTATAGAATAAATAAATAAATAAATAAATATATCATCACGGCATATTACCCATTTCTGGGTGTGCCAGTATCTACAACACATGTAGACATCGGTAATGATGACGATATATTTTACCGTGTGGGCGCTTATCAGGCATCACCTCACGGGCACTCGTTGATGGCGTGCAGAGTGCACCACAGGGGTCACTTTTGTGCCAATTAAAATTGGAAATATTTGGCGTCTGTCGGGATCGAACCCGGTTCCCCCAGGTTCGCAACCAGACACTCAGGCACGCGGCCACGGGACCCCATTAGAATGGATTTCAAATTTTTCTGATTGATAGTATTTGAGTAATCGTGTCCACAAGATCCACACACACAGACCAGGGTTGAAAAAAACCCGGGTTTTATTAAATAAAAGCGGGTTTTATTGGCAAACATCGAAATGTAGTATGTATCATTTTTAACTTTAGTTTTATAAACTATCTTAATACACATACACAAGTCGGCGTAGTAAATAGATATTAATATTTTTTTAAAAACTGTAATGTAATAAACAATAAATTAACTAGAGGGTGTACATGCGTACAAATTACGAATTAATATTAATAATTGCAAGTCTGTGAAATGCAAGTGTGTACAAAAATAAGATCCAAGTGTCACAACTAATAGTATGTTTAATACACAAGTTACACACCTCAAAAAATAATGAAAATACTGACACCAGGATTGGAGTTGTTCAAATATAAAAGAAACACTGTGCAAAGTTCGCACAGCAATGAAAAAATATATTAAAAATGATCAAATACGAAGTACACAAAATGAAATTGATTGTAAAATGTTGCTGGTGACAAAAATTTATGTATATATGTGTGTACCATATAAGTATATGTACCATATTTAATTAATAAAATATTTCATAAAAGTGGGTTTTTAGATGGGTTTTTTTAGGTGGGTTTTTTTGGGTCGGGCAAAATTGCAACAACCCTGACACAGACACACACACAGACGCACACACACACACATACATACCTACAGAAATGTTAAAATCGGATTCTGGGGACATCAAAACGTGCTTATTCACTTAAATCTCTATATCCGATTTTTACCACGATCCCTATACCTCCCTTACATAGGGTAGCGGGAGGTAAAAAGGTACGCAAGGAAAAAATTACCAATATTTCTACAAAAATACAAAAACAATTCACTCACCAAAAGTAACATAACCAATATTCTCCCCCACTCTCGCATCAGTATTCTGCAGTTCCAGAGGGGGCTCCCTATGACTAAACAACACCGGAGGCGCCGTATGCGACGCCCTTAGCCCCTCCTTCAACTCTTGCATGAACACTTTCCCCAGCACGACATCATCCTCATCTTTAAAGATCGTGCTGAACACCACAGTCACCCGATCTGACTTCGCTTCCACGTACATGGTCTCATCGGCGCGGTAGTTGATCACAGCGCGTTTATGGCCCTCCTCGCCGCGTTCCTGGAAGTCGAAGTACTTCTCGAACACGCTGGCGAAGCAGTGGCGCTTGAGGAGGCCGATGCGTTTGACGATGGAGTCCCAGTCGTCGGGGATGGTGTCTAAGTCGACGAGGACTGACACGTTGTAGCCTGAGGAAGATGGTAATAAGTATGTGTTTAAGAGGGGTATTTTCCGAAGGAAATGTGGTACAGGCAAGGAGGACTGTATAAGGATTTTTGGAAAATGCAGGTATTGTTTAGGGCAGATCTTTTTAAAATGGAGTTAGCAGACCCCATAGATCAGTGAAGATATTTATATTTTTATTCAATTTTACCTTATAAAGTTATGTTTATTTCCGTGGGCACGAACCATTAAAGTTGTTGTTTTATAAACAGCGCTTTTAAAATGTTAAATGTCAACCAAAATTGTTGGAATAAATTCAAATATTCAACGTATACCCGCCATTTCGCCACAAGAAGAATAAGCATGTCACAATTTTGTAATAACGTATGTCGTTGATGGTTAGAAAAAACCAAATTTATTATGTTTTTAGGAGAAACATACCGATAAATATTAAATTCATATTTTTTTGATATTTTAATATTTATCGGTATGTTTCTCCTAAAAACATAAAGTCGCTGTGGACGAAATCCATTGTCAATAACTCTTAAAGAGAAGTCTTTAGAACGATGCCGCATTAGACATTTATAAGAGAGATAGTTAGTTGTCGCCAGGGTTGATGTAGCTCAGATGGGAGAGCACTAGACTAGAGATGTGGTGGTCCCGGGTTCAAATCCCGGCGTCAACTGATTTTTCTCTCATATTTATAATACAGGGTGGGGCAGAATGACCTCCCTGATTTGAAAGGTTAATTGTAAGAAAACGGTTCAAGATACATAAAAAAGGTTTTTATTGCTTAAAAGTACATATAATGCAGTTTTATTTTCACGATGTTTGGAAAATGATATCGTCCAAATGGCGGCCTTTGCGAGCAATGCACATATTGAGCCTTTCAAAGAAGTTTTCGGCTACTCTTCCCAGTATATCTTGCGAAATTCCAGCGATGACGTCCTCAGTCGCCTCCTTCAGAGCTTCAAGCTACAGCTTTGACATATCCCCACAGAAAAAGTCACACGGGCTCAAATCGGAGGAGCGAGGGGGCCATGGAACATCCTCCCGGTGAGAGATCAGGCGACCGGGAACGAGCTCTTGCAGAATTTCGCGTGATCGACGGGCAGTATGGGCCGTGACTGAAACCAGAAGGCTTCTGTGTCGTATACTCTTCCATTTTGGGGGCAAAAAGTTCTCCATGTCACAATAGCGAGCCGAATTGACGGTAACAGAACAGTTAATCCTTCGGATTCAAAAAATAAGGCCCAATAATGCGTATAGAGGACACAACGCACCAAACTGTTACTTTGGGGCTGTGAAGAGGTCTTTGATGCAGTATACGAGGGTTCTCAGATGCCCAGTAACGAAAATTTTGTTTATTTACTGTGCCACAAAGATGAAAATGCACTTCGTCGAAAGGCTCAATATGTGCATTACTCGCCAAGGCCGCCACTTGGACGATATCATTTTCCAAACATCGTGAAAATAAAACGGCATTATATGTACTTTTGAGCAATAAAAACCTTTTTTTATGTATCTTGAACCGTTTTCTTAACAATTAACCCTTCAACTCAGGGAGGTAATTGTACCCCACCTGTAATATCTAATTTAATTAATTTATTTCAACCATTTTTCTGGATTACTACTTATTTCTCTTCATATAATTTTTTAAGTTTTTTCAAAGATCTTACGCATTAAAACGTTAAATTATAGTATGAGTAATGTTTGATATTTTAACGTCTCATAATTATCTTTTTATTTTAACTTTGTTTTGTGGTAAAAACCCGCAGTTTACAACTATCTTTTGTATTTTTGGTTCGAGCATAAAACCACATTCTATAAGGAAAACTTTTATCCTAATTTTTTTACTGCAAATATTATATAAATTTCGATAAGTTTAAAAATGATAAAATACCAATAATTTTACAAATATTTGTGCATTTTAGTAAACAAAATGTGTCATACCTTTCATAAAATTTATTACGGTATTTCATATTTAGTGTGTAACTTTCACCTTAAATACCGTATAATTTAATTTAGAAAAGTTTCTATGATTTAAGAAATCAATCAAGTGTTTTATAGACAGAAAAAGAAACCTGTACCTGTATTAGAAAATGAGATCGGTTGACTAATTTTTTAAATAAATAAATCATCTTTTATTCATATGTAAAACAAAAGAATGTCGACTTGTTATGTATCATTGAAAATCTTATTAAATATACAAAAAGATGAGACTATTTTCAACATAAGTTGCCATTTAAAAAATGATAAGTTTGTGTTATATCTCGACAATTATAAAGTTTTCAAAAAATCTAATTACGCCATTTTATTTTACCTAAAAAAAGGTACAAAATTTGTTTATGCAATTTTTCTCTAACTACCATAATAAATAAGTTATGAGATATTTTTGAAATGAGCGAAAAACAAGTTTTTGCCTGTAGCTCAAAAACAAAAGAAGATCGAAAATTCCTGTAGTGACTATTAAACTTTCCTCAAAAAGTTGACCCTAGAATGTGCAAACGATTTTTCTCTATTAATATTTCCCAAGATACCCTAAAAAAGTCTTGAGTGGGATTTGAACCCAGAACTTTTCTATATCTATTTTCAGCTAATATTAAAGCTAGAAATAATTTTAAATTTTATTAACTAAAAATAATTGTAGTTTATAACGAAACTACGAATAAAAAACCATTTGTAATATGATATTTTATGTACGTATACATATTTTTATCTGTATGTCACCGCAAAGAAGACAGGAACCGGAAATACATACATATATAAACTTATTACACACAAAACCGTTAATTTTTTTCTAAATAACTACATACCATCTTCCGGACTGATAAGAAGACTACCATACTCTTTCCTTAACAGTTCATCTGCCCCATGTTCTTGTAACTGTTTGTAAAATTTCAATGATATACTGACCTAGATAACATAATAGGCGTTAACTACAGGATACACTCAATAAATCATCAATACTTACTCTGATTTTCGTTTTATCATTATTTAAATTGGAAATATGAAACAGGGCACCGTCAAAATCAGCTATCGTAACATCTATTGATTCAGGCTTATGGCTGCAAGTGTAAATTTTATGTAAATAACAACAAATTTATGTTATAAGGCTGGAAAGTGAGTTTTTACGGTACTAATTTCGACAAGAATACAGTAATATAACTCACTTCACGGCCGTATGAGGTACATTTTATTTTATAATGTTGTCTATACTTCATTTCACGTAAGAAAATAGAAGATGGCGCTTGAGAGCCGACCGTTTTTACATGCACTAAATAAATAATTTAAATTCGTGAAACCAAATTTTGTCAATAATAAAAATATTTTTGTTTGTAAAATGTATGAGTCCAGAATATTGAAATATCACTTAATTCTGTAGATTTTATTTGATAATTGACAGTTGACAAGTGATATTTTTCGCTTTTGTGAACTAGGTTAGCATTCTGACCAATCAAAGGGCACAATTTATATTACTATCGAAACCAAAGCTATTTTCTTACGTGAAATGAAGGTGTTTTAATATTGAGTCTGTTGGCAATAACAAAAATTAATTGCAGTTGGTAACACTGATACAAAAATTATTTCCTTTTGTTGGCAGCGACATTTGGAAATTTAAATACATTTATAATTTGTTATTAAAATGGTTTTTACATTGGAACAAGACACTTTTATAAATATGGCATATTTTTGAAGGGAAGTACAAAATGCGGTTACTGGTAAAGTATATTTTTCTATCACTCCAAATGCTAGTTGTCAACCCCTAACATAACCTATTTGTATTTATTCTAAAGATCTGCTAAAGATCACATGACAATGTCAAAAGTATTTCCGCTTTTGCCTAGCGTAGTGCAACTGTAGGATAAAAAGATCCCCAGAATTGTATTGCCAACAGACTCAAGTTTTTTTGTTACTCTGTAGTACATTAAAAAAAGCATCGTAAGGTACGAGTAAAAAAAAAAGTTTGGAAAACATGTTTTTTACGCTATTTTTTCTGTTGAGGTCATTTTACAATGCAATTTTTAAAAAATGTGACACCAAAAATATGACTAATGCCCATATTCATAAACACTCGTAAAGTTTCAAAACGGTTCGTTATAATTTTTGACAAATAGAATCAAACTTGACAAATAAAATTTCGATTTTTCTTTCAATGTCGACTGTTTTTATTGGATAAAAATCTGTTGTGGCCAGCACAAGACCTCTCGCCATTTACATATTAGGCTATATAAGTACTGTATTGCAGTTCGCTTTCGACCCGTCGTTTTATAACAAAAAATTACAGAACTTTATATATTTAACATGTCTTCTGCACACATATAATTCTAATTATATCTATTTTTCATTGTATGAGGAAGTTTCTAAATGTCATAGATTCTTCCAAATCGTTAACCAGATTGGCGGTATTTCTGATAGATATGTGCATTTTACCATAATTTCAAATATTTAATTAATAAAACAATAAGAAAAGTTAAATATACTTCCCAAATAAAGCTATCAGAATGTCACTAAAACTGTTAATATTTGACAATGACATGTGTCATGTTATAAACATTGTAATTTGTCAACTGGTTTCCTTAGTGCCTTGGCCTCTACGATTAGTTTACTCTATAAATTATAGTGGCTGGTAGCACAAGCCTTGTTTTAACTAAAACACTGTTTTAAGAAATGTCAAATTCAAATTTCAATATTTAATTTCACCCTTATGTTTGAAGAACGATTTTTTAAAAAATATTTGTTTGAATACAAACTATATTCTGTTTTAAAATCATATTTTGATAAATTTGATATTATTTATTTTTATTATTAAATAATAAAATTTGACATTTCTTAAAACAGCGTTTTAGTTAAAACAGGGCTTGTGCTACCAGCCAGTGTCTTTATCTCTAAATCTGTACAAGATATAATAAAAATTTTAAGTGTATTAGATGGAGAATTTTATGTTTATATTTAATAAAAAAAATTCCCAAAAAATTATATTTAGATTTTTTTTAAGAAACTACTACTTCCGGTTGTTCAATTGTTACCAAAACCTTTTCAGCTCTTCCCATGTAAGATTGAAGAAACTGCAGTTATATATTTTTTAAGTCTTATAGTTTTTGAGGAATCGTTCCTCCAACATCCATACATACACACACACACACACACACACACACACACACACACAGAAATCATTTTAAAAATGTTATAATCGGATTCTAGGGACCTGAAATCGTGCTTATTCAATAAAATCTGGGTATGCGAATTTTAGCATGAATCCAATACCTCTCTTAGCGAGAGGTAAAAATTATAACGAACCGTTTAAAATTTTTACAAGTGTTTATGAATACCGGCATTAGTGCTTTTTCGTCAATTATGTTGGTAACGCTTCCCGCTAACAATTGAAATTTCATATTTTGACAGTTTCTGTATAGTATATTGTGAATTTTAGCTGATTGTATACGTTAATACATTGTATCAAACAGTAGGCTTGTAGATCTTCGTAACGACGTGTTATTTATACTTTTATAGGCTTATAAGAAGACCGAAATAGAAAAAAATCGTGTAAGTGCTCCAAAAACATCAAGAAGTTTCCACTACCACAGTACTACCAATAGGGCATGTGAACTATTAGAATAATTGTACCGTATTAATCGTCCAAAGCTTCAAATTGTGTTATTTAAAATAAATTTGTTAAAAAAAAGGGTTTGGTGTTTCTTTTTGTCAAATAAACAATCCGGGAAATGTTTCCAGGCAACACTTTCCAGCCCAAGTACTAGTACTGTAATGTGCCATTTCCCGGACTCAAATTAGCAACAAAAAATACAAATAATACACAGTGGACAGTATGATATATTGTTTTGAGGGCGCAAATTAGCATTTTAAGGGTTATTATGTGAATGTGAGTGAGTCAGATGAAAAAATTATTGGATGTATGGAACATGTCATCAAATAAATGAGTCATGGTTTATAACATGTGTAAAACATAAAATGCTTGAGTATGAGTAAAACTTCCTTTAATGACGTTCAGAGATAAATGATTTAACCGTCTAGAGATAAGAGCAGCCTCACCCTTACGACCGGTTGTTCAATCCTAGCCTAAACGATATTGAACACATTGTAATAACTTGTACTCACCCAGCTAAAGCGTTTTTATATTTTATTGTTAAAGTCTCTTCCACTATCCTATTGTTTATTTCTAATAAAATCATTTTGATTGTATTTTACACTAGTATTCCTCACGAAAGCAACATTAAGCGGCACTGTTGACGGCTCACTTCGGACATGGGAGGTGTTTCGAGTGTTGATAAGGTGGAACTTGACACTGACAGCGCGGTCGGTAATACAGCGCTCGTGAAACACATACGGGATGTTGGGATTTTACGGAATATATTCACTATTTATTATTATATTCAGTGAATATATAATTGTGTTACTATTGTATATTTCAAGAATAATATATTATTGAAATAATTATATACTTACCTGCATTACAAGATATTTTATAAACAAATTATGGATTGATTTATATGTTATTATAGGTCGACCAAGCAAATATGAATATTTCTTAAAACTTGTAAAAATATTAAAATAGACTTAAATTACAAATTAACGTATAAATAAGATAAAAGTTTTTAATATAGCAACATGAACTATTCATGAAAGAATATAAATATATAATATTCAACAATATAAAAATTCTTTTTACATACCGGGTGTTGAAAAATGTGTATTAAGCAAGTTATTACTTATTATTAAGTATGTTACTTTAATTAATAATAATTTGTGAGAAGTAACAAGATAAATCTGTTGTGGCCAGCACTATACCTCCCGCCAGTACTTCTGATAATGCCGCAACTGTACAATAAAGTAAAAATGTATTGTGAAACTAAACCTAATGTTATCTTTTTTTTAACTTGTATTAATTTAAATACATACCTACATAATTTATTGATGTTGAAAACTATATTATATTATGTATAATGTACTATTGTTTTATAAACTATTACAATTTTCTTTTTAAAACATTACCATTAATAATTTGAAATGATAGGTTCTTTGACAGTGACATTTATCTGTCAGTTAGATACATTTGAAACGATTTGAAATCTGAACTGTGTAACTAAGGAATTGTCTTTATCTTTAAAACATGCGCTCCAGGATTTATAAAATATTTTATATATTTATCTATAAAATATATAAAAATAGTATGAATGCATATCTGTAGAAAATTTAGTAATTTAATTCTTGTATATAATTTTTCAACTGGTTTCCATGGAGTTATTTGGGCTACTAGATACATTACTCTAAAAATGCGCACACTTACGTAACATTGTCTTTAAAAGCAAATAATATTACTACCAAGTTTATATATCTACCCAATTTTGAATTATTGCCCCAAAAGTCAATATACCCAATATTTAGATAAAAACTTCAAAATTATCAAAAATCTAATTTTTATGTATCTAGATACTTCTTAATGCTCTGATTCCAAATTTTGAAACCGCAGGTCGATATCACTTTTCGTTCTCGAGATATTTAGATTCAAAGTTTTGCACAAAACTACCCATTTTTGGGTAATAACCCAAAAATGGGTCGAGATATGAATTTGGCGACTCGACCAGTCGATTCTACGGGCAAAATTACATAAGTGTACCAATTTTCATAATTTTTGTCCAACCGGTTCATTTTTTATGAATAAAAGTATGAAAACCCCCGAAAATGGCCAAAATCTGAAAAAATCGTAAGGGGTACCCCTTACCATTTTTGCGATTTTTGGCTATTTTCAGTTATTTTGCTTTAGAGATTGTATGCGGCGTTCAAAAATTATGAATATTGGTGTACTTATGTATTTTTTCCCGTAGAATCGAATAGCGTTGTCGCCAAATTCATATCTCCACCCATTTTTGGGTTATTACCCAAAAATGGGCAGTTTTGAGCAAAACTTTGAATCTAAATATCTCGAGAACGAAAAGAGATATCGACCTGCGGTTTCAAAATCTGAAATCAACGCGTTGAGAAGTATCTAGATCCATAAAAATTAGATTTTTGAAAATTTTGAAGTTTTTAACTAAATATGGGGTATATTGACTTTTGGGGCAATAATTCAAAAGTAGGTAGAGAAATAAACTTGGTAGTAACATTATTTGATTGTAACGGATTATTTAATATATTTATAAGTCCCTATCTCTAAATGTATAGAAGATTTAATAAAAATGTTCAATGTATTGGATAGAGAATCCTATGATCTTTAATATGTGTAATTATACAAGTTTCAAAAAAATAAATTTTACAAGATTTTTTTAAGAAACTACTACTTCCGGTTGTCCAATTATTACCAAAACCTTTTCAGCTCGTCCCCAGAATGTCAGATTGAGGAATTCATTGTTAAACAGGTCTTAAGTCTTGTAGTTTTTAAGGAATCATCCCTCAAACATTAATTCAAAGTCGTTTCAAAACTAATAACCTTACTCTCAGAGTATACTCAACCTGTTCCAAAACAGCCAGAGTTTACTCCAAAGTGATGTTCTACTTACTCTACTAACGAGGAGGTTATAGAAATTTCTCCACAATATTTTCAAACGTAGATGCTCACGATTCTCAAAATATGAAAGTAATTTACGTTCTTGAGGAAGAAAACATGCTTTTGGTTGAAAATAAACATAAGTAAATACGTTGGCGTGTATTACGAGCATACTTTTATAATAAAAGCGCTTTTATAGAGCGTACTTTCACATTATATTGAGGAGAGTGCTCCATAAAAGCGCTTTTATTACGGGCTTGACATTAATGTTGTAATTATAAGTAGTTTTGTTAGTTTTATAAAATTATTTTTAATTTAGTTTCAATTTTTTACTTCAACAAAACTCTCATTCGTTCCAAAACACAACACATCATACTCTACGCCAAAACTCGGTATTCTTGGTTTTGGAACGCTGCCCTGGTGATGCAGCGAGCACATGGTTTGACTTTGACGTTGCTTTGTGTTTCATACAGTAATTTATTGTCATCTAAATAAATTAATCCTGACCAGATTGTATTCCTATTATTTTTACAGTACAACAAATTAAATTATTTAATTCAAATCTAGCACTAGAATATGTCAATGTTTTTTTATTGTTACTAATATTTATATTCAAAAATTTACATACAAAATAAATAGTAGGTACATTGTTTAATTTCTCAAATTTAAATTAAAAATTTCTCGCGCTAGTCGTTAATAAACAGAACTCTGTAATTCGCAAAAAGTGATCATGATTTCCTCGTTAGCCAATAGTAGTCGCGGTTTCCAAGCATGCGCATAATTCGCGGTTGGGTGTTTGTGTGCGATAGACTTATGCAGAAATTATATTTCCATTTCACAGTGTTTCCTTCAAGAAAAGCAAAGGATCCGCAATATATTAGTTAATAGGTATATGCCTTTTTGATAACTCTGTACTTTTAAATGGTGAAACATACATTATAAAATACAAAAGCGTCTTTATTATAAAAATTAAAACTTACATCTACAATCCAGACTTTTAAAACAGTAATCAATATCACATTATATACACAATGAGATTGATAAATAAATATCATAATTCATAACCTAGTTCGTTCTTTCCGTTGAAGAAGCTGGCCACGGTGTACCTGGAGGAATTCTCCCTGGACTAGGATAAAATATAGGGTTCGGAGCGTACCAAGGCCTTGTGGGTTTATATTCTAAATTAATTGGCGTGCTATAATAAGGGGTTGGATAATTTGGGTTGCTATTTTTCGTTGTACTTACAATATTTTCTGTGGTAGGTTTAAATTTATTTACAAAATAATTTTGATTTGAATTTGGCGGGTTGACATTTGTTTGAGTTTGTAGGTTGGTATCAGGCTTTGGAGTAGGGTTAGGAGGGAAAACATCAGCATGAAAGGGAGGTCTAGATGGTTTATAGGTTAAAATAAGTTGTGGATTTTGCGTAGTTGTTGTTGTCAATTTGTTTCTGTCCGCCAATTCAACATTTGTTCCAACTGGTTTGTTTTGGTTTGATTCTGATCCAAATTGTAGGTTAGAAACTGTTTGTGGTTTGACAGTTGGATTTGGTGGGAAAATATCGGGATGAAATGGCGGTCTAGATGGTTTATAGGTTAGAATGAGTTGTGGATTTTCTGTAGATGTTGTAGTTTGAAATCTGTCTGCTAATTCAACAGTATTTGATACAACTGGTCTCTTTTGGGTTGATTGTTCAGTTTGGAGGTTAGAATTAGAAATGGTTTGTGGTTTGACAGTTGGATTTGGCGGGAAAATATCGGGATGAAATGGCGGTCTAGATGGTTTATAGGTTAGAATCAGTTGTGGATTTTGTGTTGAACTTGTTTCATTTCGTTTAAATCTTGATGACAAATCAATAGGGTTATCGTCCTCATCATCATCATCTGGGAACACAATATCTTGTCTAATTTCCGCTTTTGTTTTATTTTTTTCTCCCCATCTAATATCAATATCTGGATATGAAATCATTGTAGTAATATCATTGTCAATTGTAACTCCATCTATTGGAATTTCAAGATTCTCTGTTGTAACATCTGCGACATTTTCTGAAACTTTATTAGTATTTGTTGAAGTTTCTGTGACAGATGGCGCAGATGATGAACTTATGGCAGTGTTTTCAAGTTCTGATGAAGTGAAAAAATTGTTGCTTTCAGTTGATATTCCAGAGTTACTGTTTATATTAGGCACAGATGGCGCTGGAGTGGCTTTGTGTTCGAAAACATCTGATGTAAATAAAGGACCTGCAGTTGTTTTTGAGACAATAGTTGAAACAAAAGGTGGTTCGACCGGACGAGGATTCATTATAAGTGGTTTAATACCATTATTATTGTTGTTTTGATTAGGGCCTGGCCTTAACTCTTCAGGTAAAGTAGAAAACAATTTGTTTAGATCATCTATAGCACTGTTTGCATTTTCGTATATTTTATTAGGTTCAATAGTAACTATCGTCTGTTCTTTTTGCCCTTCTGTCGCTGTTTCTGTATTAACGGACATAACCTCTTCTGTTTGCGCTTCTGTGACTATTTCCTTATTACCTGACATCTGTTGACTGGCCAATAAAACTCCTAACCTATCAATGGCTTTATTCAACGCTTCCGCGAGCACTTCCGGCCTTGTATTTGGCGGGAAAGACGTCGTTTCCTGTTGATTTGAATTTGAAATTGGCGGCAAAAGCATGTTAAGCTTTGTCAACGCTGTACTGAGTGATTGGACGAGTATTTCTTGCTGATATGGGTTTTCTGGGTAGAATTCTTCGCTGGAAGCCGGTGGGTAGGGGTAAAAAGGACCCATAGGCCAGCCTCCTTCGAAAGAAAATGGCGGTTGGGGATACCGGAAGTTCCAGGGGGAATTACGGTGTGGGTAGTGGTATTCGTAGAAGTATGTTTTGGCTGATGTCAAAGTGCAAAGTAGGGTTAGGATGATGAATTTTTCTAGGAGTTCCATCTGGAAAAATAAATAAAATTGTTATTAAAAATATACAAAAATATCAAGAACGAATTACATTTAAAATTTTTAAGGATATTTGGTCAAGGTTGTATCATGACGAATTAACAAATAGGCATACTTTTATCATTTGTCTCTCTTATTTGCATTGAAAAGAAGAGCGCGCAAAAAAAATTCATATTGTTTCGACTAAGTTACGACATGTAATTTTAAAACAATGCTCGTTGTTACTGTCGCTTTTTCACATGTGACTTAGTTTTTTGAATAGGGCTATTGAAATAATTTTCATATGTCTTCTAAGTACTAAATTTTATAAGATATTGTTCTTTAAACACGAAATGTCCAGTAGATATTTTACAATTAAATATTGAAAAAATTATGTAATATGAAATAAAATGTGACGTCAGAGTACATACAGTTTAACATGTGACAAACTATCGCCTACTTTTATTTAAATGTAAACTGTTTTCCTATTGGCTAAGAATGACGTACTGTATAGTGGGCGGGGATTGTTTTTCATGGCTATTTCTGGCACCGGGGGATTCCACCATTTTTTTTTTATAATTTCATCTGAAAATATTAGAAAAACTAAGACTAACCTATTGATGAAAATCCGGTGAAAAATTCCTATTAATAAGCGAGTTATGGTCTCCCGAATTTTGAAAATATTGACGTGACGCATGACGTCACATTTATGTGTTTTTATATCAAACTGTTTTCATCATGGACCTAAATGTTCTTGAAATATATGCTATTTTAAGTTATATTTACATAAAAATAAATGAATATTATAACATTGTATAAGTCTACATACTTTATAATTACAGGTGTATTTAAATTATTAAGTTTAATGCAAGAAATTTATGTTAAAATAAAAACTGTTTGAAAACTGCCGTACAGGAATGTTAGCCCCTTCTTTCGAATTTGAATTTCTTAACTTCCACTGGTAGTAACCCCCACCTCCTAACACGCTATTTGTTATGCATGTATAGGCGGTCTTTCGGTCGCCAATCAAAATATTATATATGGATTTCATATTGGTGTCGAAGCTCTATAACATAAAACCCCTTATTTCCGAAATATCTCAATTATACCATTTCATTTTTTTATTAATATTCGTTATTCAGCATATAAATTCATATTTTTTTACTATTTTCCTTTAATTCGATTGAGCTGGAATCCCCCATATAAACTTTCACTTAAGATACTTTTTAAAAGATGTGAAACTGGCTCATTTTTAATGTTTTTATTGAATACGTATTTTTATAATAGTAAAATAACTAGTGTTTTACGTACCCCCATAAAAACTAAATAAACAACACTCCTGAATTTGACAGAATGGACGGAGCAAAAATCTTAACTCATAATTCGAAGATGACCTTGATCAGATATCTTTAAAAAATGGGAGTGTCTACTGCACTGTCCAGACAGAGGCGCAAAAATATCTAGTGAACTGTCGCACATGCGCAGAGCGGCCACTTATCGAACAGAACCTAAAAACCGCTGTCTACCAATTATGAATTGTCAGTTAGGTATTGTTATACTTTGTCTTTTTTAAAAACCCAACCAAAAATGGGGTCATTTAAAAAAATAATTGTATATAGTAATAGAAAATAATTTGAAATATGCGACTTTTCATTCATAAATTTGCTAATAAACTTTCGCGCTTTTAAACACGGACTAAATTTGTGACGACACAAATTCATACTCACACAAAGACAATTCTCTCTCACACACACACGCTTCACAACATGAAACAGTAACCTAACCTAAAAGTGTGACAGCTGACAGCAAAATATACAAGAGAGAAGATTATTATTACTTTCTATTTCTTTAAAAGTACTAGTGCAGTATAAATTATGTAAATAAACCATTTATTTAAATAAATACCAAACCAAATAATCATAGTTCTAAATTAAACCGGTAGAGCTCGACTGTCGTATCAGTGAAAGTGTGTCGTCAGCCGTTGAAATATTTGAAATTAAACGCAACTTTTAAAAAATCATATCTCTGATTCTAAAGACTTATAAGATGAAAAACATACACATACATGTTTAATTTGACCTATTTTTTCAAGAAAACAATAAATCAGAAAATGTGAAATGACCCCATTGGTAGACAGTGGTTTTTAGGTAGATTCTGCCTGGTCCAGGACGATAGTTCACTATTTTTTTTTTTTGCGACACTGTCTGGACAGTGCAGTAGACACTTCCTTAAAAAATTGTAGGTAAATTTTTAAATCTATGTACAATGAAGCAACTAATTAATTGAACACTGCAATGATGTCTCGTTATTTACTTGCTCTATTGTACAGCACGCAAATATTCTGTAAACAAAAACATGTATGAATGAATAAATGATTATTTAATAATAATAAATTATGTGTTTATCTGTTGATTATCTATATTATGACAACTTTGCGACAATAACATTTCTGTGAATAATTTTTATTCATTGTACTATTTGTTCGCATGTACATATTTTAATATTACATGAAGTAGGTACAGAAATAATTTAGAAAGAAAACCAATAATATTATTCAGTTTACAAATACTCAAAAGATCTCAGTAATGTGCAATATTTGTTATGTAATATTGTATTCTACTTAGAATTGCAAAACATGTTCTGAAATGTTTTCAAATATTATTTACAGTAGGAAGACAAGTGTTGAATTTAAAAGAAGAAATATGTAAATTTAAAGTTTTAAATATTTAAAAGCGCATACATATATTAGTTTTGACGAATGATAATTTTGTTATTTTTATTAATATTTTGAAACATTGAAAGGATAAAAAATATTTTTTGTCCTCCTGAAGTGTAATGCAAACTTTACAATTTTATACACATCAAGTGTAACCTACTTTTTACGCTTACTGTGTTGTAACTTGTCTAACTATGCGGTAAAATTATCAAAAAACACTGGGCGTTTATGGGCATTTAGAAAAAAAATATTATCTTTACTATAATAAAGTTCGCGTAAAACAGTACTACCTACTAAGTTATTTTTTTACTTTAACATTTCCTATATTTAAAACTAAATTATATATACCAAAATCACGGCAGCGACATCTGTCATTCTTGTAAAAATCCGCCGTTACCGACATAGTCACCGATTGATATACCTGTCAAATACGCGAGGCTAACACTGCTCAAGTGTCAAATATCGACACCTACCTATTATTTATTACGAAGAAAACATGAGCAAATAAATATATTATCAGTCACAAACAACGTCTAATATTACAAATAAATTTTCGCTAGAAGAACTCTAATAAAGGTAAGTAAAATCAAATTTGGAAATTGACAACCAAAGTATTTTATACTAACCCTTTTCAGAAGTACAACCTATCTCTTTAAAAAAGTGATTTTCATTATCGTCGGCCAAAAAGTTTGATACAATTCTCATGCGTGAAATATTTTGCAGCGCTCCAGCTCATAAGGTACTCGCCTTAAGGGCTCGTGCCTTAAACAAAATGCCGCGCTGTAAAATACAACTTACACGCACTCGAATGTAAATAACTATTTCGGCGGTCGCCCATCTACGAGCTAACAGCACTCGTCTTTGTTTAACTATTTAAATCTTAATTCTTAAATATGTCTACGTGCCGTCTATAAATACAAAACTGTACATTAATAATCTCGGTTGAATGAAATACTACACAAAATATTTAGAAACCATTAAATTCTACTTAATTTCAAATTTCTCAGATATTGTAATTACTAGACAAATATTTTTATTATTTTTCAGCCAATTCGAATGATTTAATGACGTGTTTAATGGATTTAATGACAGTTGTTTTAACCTAACCTCAATGTTAGAGTTGTAAATTTCGTGTCGCGAACATCGGAAATACCATCCATACCAAAGTGGATTTCTATTCAAAACTACAAACGCGTAATAGTGGTTATAATAATGATTCTATTCTCTCTCTATTGAATACATGCCAGTGGTCAGGTATAGACTCTATAATTAAACTGTTTACATTTAAATTTTTCAATTAAATTTTGATAAATAGTCAGAAATTTCGGTGGAAATTTATTCAATGACGTTGTTTATGAATAAGACAAGAATAATTTATGATATGTGGATTTTAATGACATTGTAACTACTAAAATTGTAATATTGTTTAAAATTATGAAATATAAATAAGAATATCATCACCGCTTATATTATACTTCATTTCACGTAAGAAACTATAGTGAAAATGAAATGGCAGAAGACCTACGTCATAGATCTGAAAAAAACTTTATAAAATCAAATATAACTTGTAAAAATTATTTATTTTTAAATACAGAAGAAAGAAAAATACTAGTATTAAGAAACGTATATATTAATGAAATTTACAAGCATTTTTAAGTTAATCTCTTTTTCTTTTAAGCAATTTGAAATTATTTGAAATAATTATAGTTCATTTTTATACCGGTACGTTGGCATGTCAATGTTTACATTAAATTTTATATCGATCGAATATCTATCCTGTCACTATTGTCACTCGGATTTTCGCCAAACATTTCCAGATTGTCTTCATCACTAGAAGAAAATTCCCCCGATTCATACGACTCTTCAGATGAAAATTCGTCAATCATATATATAACAGAAAATGACGTCAGATTACAAGGTTAATTTTTAACAAAACAGCTGACCAAAATCGTATAACTGCGCAAACTCGAATCATTAGTAAGAAGATAAACCACCTGAAATTGGAAAATATCATGAAATTTGGAATGAAAAATGATGACATTTGTCATTTATATTACTAGCTGTCATTCTGTCACGAGTCCCCATATCTGCTTTTCAACACAGAACACTAACCTAAACTTGTCAAGAAATACCAACAAAGTAACATGACTGCTCGCGCCTTATAAATTAGTATCCTATGTAAACTTAGTAGTATATGACGTCATTACTTTAGGGATATTTTTTGATGACGTAAGTCTTCTGCCATTTCATTTCTACCATAGCAGATGGCGCTTGAGATCCAACCGTTTTTACATGCGTTAAATAAATAATTTAAAATAGTGAAACCAAACTTTGTCAATAATAAAAATATTTTTATCTTTAAAATATGAGTGTTGATTATTGAATATTACATTAAACATGGTTAAATATCATTTAATTATATTGATATTATTTGATAATTGACAGATGACAAGTGATATTTTTTTCGCTTTTGTGAATTAAGTTAGTATTCTGATCAATCAAAAGGCACAATTTATATCTTTATCTAAAGGTGGATTTATGCAGCTTATTTTTTATTTTACTTTTTCTTTTCTTTTTCGCTTTTACTTTAAGTTTATGCAGCTACTTTAAAGCCTTCGATGCACATGCACAGATGTGATTTTTCTGGCATATCAGTTGTCATAAATGTAAAGAGATAATTATAACCTGTAAAAATGGATACAAATGTAATAATTTGTGCATCTGCTATATTATTTTTCTACAGTCACTATAGAAAGTAGCCATTTGCGCTCTCTTTTGTCAACGCAAAATGTCACTTTGCCGCTCATGCGCGACAAAGTAGAAAAAACGCTCGCTGTCCAAATTTCTAAGTATACAATGTTGAGAAATGTCACTTGTCTACATTCTTAATGAAAATGTTTAGTTAGGAACTAATGGCACTGTAATTATACATTTATCACGTTCACAAGTCAATTTGACATATTTTCTGTCGGTATTTAACATAACCTAACAAAATGCCACACTGCTGTGAAAATGAAATAGGGCATTCATTTACAAAAACAAAAGTATAAAATGCTTAGATTAGATTGAATAAAAACTCAAGAAGAATGGAAAATAACGATAAAATAAAATTAAATATAAAATAAATTGTGTGAACAGTTATGTTTAGTAATAGGAATGATTGTACACAGATGGCGGTAGGATAGTTGCGAGTCGTACTGACATCTGATCTCTAGTTAACTATTTATTTTGATTACAATAAAGTTATTAGTTATTTCGTTACTTAAATAATTGCGAGAAATCAGTCAATGCACATACATGCCTATATAATCACAAATTCCTTGAAATATTTGTTAATTTTTTCAGTGTGACAGGCGTGACAACTAACCACACATTTTGCTACAAAAACTCATCAAATCATCACAAATCCTTGCTTCCACGCTCTAATTTTGTTTTTTTTATGGAATAGATGGCTAATGTAACGATATAATCATTTAAAAGCCTTTTTAAGTTTAAACCGTATCTTTTGTATTAGCCAATCGTTATTTATTGAGCAGTACTGTAAGTATAAAGTGTACATTTTATTATTTTTTTATGTCGCATTTTGCGCTCTTAATACACAAATAGCTATTATCTACCCTTGCTGTTAAAATGTTACTTTATCTACCCTTGCGGTTAAAGTGCTACTTTATCTACTATTTTGAGTAGATAAAAGCACAGTTTAACATCTGCTATAGAAAAAATGATATTTTCTTAAGTGAAATAAAGTATAGGTGCTAGACTGTAGTTCTAGTGTGCTGAATTTTGTATAAAAACAAATGTATATCGTTTATTAAAATAGTGCATAAAGGTGTGACAAATGTTCAATGCCTGTGAACAACAAAAAATTTGCGTAAAATTTCAATTATTAACAAAAAGTATTTTCATGGTTCCATAATTAATTTTCCATTTATGCTCCCAAAAGCGTATTATTGAAACTGTTTTGATATAGATACCTATATCGGGATATACTCTGTTTATATTTATACTATGTTAATTTTATTTTAACAGCCAATAGAAACAAATTTATTACCTGTTATTTTAATTTTTTATTCAGTGTCTGCTACTGTTATTGTTACTGATGAAAATTTTAAACAGGATGTTAAAAGTTACATGACAAGATATAGAATATAAAATACACCCCATCATTATTTATTACTGAATTATGACAGGAAGTTCCATTTTGGTTTTCATCATTTTATTTTTCAACATAAAAGCCTCATTCACAGCTCCGAAAATAAAAATAAAATTATACATAAAATTAAAAAGAACGATATAAACAATAGATTCTTATGAAAGTGTTCATAGCACTCGAAAATAAAATTAACATAAGATATAAACGCAAAGGTTTGCAAATGTTAAATATTTTACACAAAAATAAGCACATACATAACAACTGTCATTTGAGCTCTCAATTTACGGTCTGGCAAAAGGATTTCAATTTAAATATAAATTTAAAAAGCTGTCTTAAGAGAAAAGTTCAGATGTACAGGTGTTTCAAAGAAAGTTTAAAAAAATTGAAGGGCATATAGTACTGACCAAATTGAGTAAAAAAAGATTAATCAACATGGGTCCGATCTTCAATAGTTTCCGAGATATGAGGCAGTGAAAAATGAGTTTTTACAGGGTTTACCTCTGCTATCTTGAACACTGTAAGAGTTACGACTTTAATTAAAAAAGACTTTTTCTTTACCTGCCAGAAGTCATCTTAGATGTGCTTTTGTTTTTTTTTTTAATTAAATAATTGTACTAAGTTAAATATTGTGGCGACCTTGGCCAATATTTAATTTTCATATAACTTCGTAACTATTAGAAATTGAGAAAAATGTTTCATATAAAATGTTATTGTTTTTACCTTCCGTCACCTTTAGGTAAAGAAGGTATTGTCTTTTGTCAAAAAATTCGGTGATGAGTTTTTAATGAATAAGCACGTTTTGGAGTCCCTACAATACGAATTTACTATTTTTAAGATAATATCTGTATGTATGTGTGTGTGTGTGTGTCCGTGTGTGTGTATGTGTGTCCGTGTGTAACAAATTTTTCTCCGACGATAACTCCAATACTATAATTCTAAAAATTATAATTCTTTCGTATTCCTCTTCTGTACATCCATATGAAGAGTTGATTAGATTTTGGTTATAATTGATCCACCGGAAGTACCCTTATTTGAAGTTTTTAACAGTTTTTCTTAAAAAAACGCAGTTAAATATTATTTTTTGACATTTTGTTATTATATTTATTAAAGAAATTACTCTTCTCTATATGGTTTGATTATTCATTTTCCTTCATATTCAATAGATGTAAAGCATTATAAAGAAATTAATTTTTAAAAATTAGTCAGCTTTGCTATTTATCATGGAAACAGTTGATACATTCAAAATTCTAATTGACAGATGTGTGTTGCAAGTGCAAAACCAAATATGGAAAGTATGGGATGAAAAATTAGTATTTCATAGTGGTCCTCTCAAGTGACATGCAGTGAAAGGCTAAAAAGAAGATGTATCGCAGAAGACTTGAGAAAGGAAGGACTGTGTGAAGAAGATACGTTGGACAGGAATGAGTGGAAGAGAAGAGGAAACAGCGACCCCTAATAAAATGGGGGAAAGCTGAAGCAGAAAGTAAAATGTGTCAAGTGCATTTTTCTTAGTGTATGTTTATGTCATAATTTTATTGGATTTATACAACCTTTTCAAATGAACTTTTGGTATGAAATTTGTAAAAAAATAGTATGTGTTCGTGTTCGATTTTACATGATATTATATAGAAACAGTTCCACGGTCTTTTCGGTATGGGATTTGTACAAAATACATTGAATTAACGGAAGGTCTTGTGCTGGCCACAACAGATTTTTTATAGTCTACTTAGTGACAAAAAATTTTGTTCGATTTCTTTCAGTGCCAGTTTTTCTTCGATTTTTTATTTATCTCGGAATCAGACCTATGTTATTAAGCGTTTTTCACTCATTTTTGTCAGTACTATATGTCCTTAAATTTTTTTACACTTTCTTTGAAACAGCCTGTATGATTGCGTACAGTGCTTTAAAAGATAGGATGTTGTTAATATTTCTTGTTAATTATGAATATATTAAATGATATTTGATGTTAATTTACGTTTTATTTTCGAAGCTGTGAACGCCAACCATGAAGTCTTATTTATAATTTTATTTATATTTCTTATTTTCGTAGCTGTGAATGAGCCATAAGAGTCTTGAATTTATATTATTACTTGTATATCAATATAAAGGATTATCTATTATAATAATAAAATAAAAACTTACATTTTTTGAACCAGTATTGGTCAAAAGTGTAATACAATAAAATATTTCTGAAGAGACAAATAATAAAACATCAATTTGAACATTTTATGTGTAAAGTTATATTTTATTTGATAATAAAATGTTTTCATACTCATGCTCTATTTTTGACGAAAAACGTAAAACATAGAATACAAAACAAATAAAAATATTGAGTACTCGTGTTGTCACGTCATAGCCTACAGCAGAAGTTAATAGCTTATAATAGTATGTCTTGTTAATAGTTGTTATTGAATGTAACATCCGTGGGTCACGCTAGAATTATTTATAATAAGACATATAGTTCATATTTTTTAGGATTATGTTTTAAATGTGTTCAAATCAAATACAATAATATACATAACCATTCATTCTTTCCATTTCTTATAAGTTTCCAAACAATCTTCTTACCTTCCGTCATCTTTAGGTAAGGAAAGTATTGCTTTTGGTCAAAAAATTCGGTGGTGAGTTTTTAATGAATAAGCACGTTTTAGTGTTCCTAAAATACGAATTTATTATTTTTAAGATGATGTCTGTATGTGTATGTGTGTCCGTGTGTGACAAATTTTTCTCCGACGATAATTCCAATATAATTTTAAAAATTATAATTCTTTCGTATTCCTCTTCTTTACATCCATATGAAGAGCTGATTAGATTTTGGTTATAATTGATCCACCGGAAGTACCCTTATTTGAAGTTTTTAACAGTTTTTCTTGAAAAAACGCAGTTAAATATCATTTTTCGACATTTTGTGATTATCAATATGAAAGAAAATCTTATTCTCTATACGGTTTGATTATACATTTTCCTTCATATTCAATAGATATAGAGTTATAGAGACATTAAGAGAGATTAACTTTCAAAAATCAATCAGCCTTGCTAAAATTATGGAAACAGCAGATATATTCAAAAAAATTTAATTGACAGATGTCAGTGTCAAATGCTAAACCAAAGTTGAAAGTATAGGGTCAGAAAGTTATATGTGAATATGATAGAGTGTCCCTCGTAAGTGACTTGCAGTTGCAGCCTCGCCTCAAGATTGGAATTTTCAATGCCGGAAGTACGAGAAAAGCCAAAGAGAAGATGGAAGGCTTGTGTAGCAGAAGATTTGAGAGAGGAAGAATTATGTGAAGAAGATGCGTAGGACAGGAATGAGTAAAAAAGAAGAGTAAGAAACAGCGACCCCTAATAAAATAGAAAAAGGAATTTGTAAAAAATAGTGTGTTCGTGTTACAATTTTACAGGATATGCAGAATCTTTTTCAAGAAAATTTTGGTATGGGATATGTACAAAATACATCGAATTGACGGAAGGTTTTGTGCTGACCACAACAGATTTTTTTGGAATGTTTTCAAAATAATCAATTGCAGCATTATTCTCTCTCACAGCAGCCTAGTTAATTAATTTTTTATTAGTTTATTGCTACTAAAATAATTTCAAACTTTATTCGTTATCTCCGTAAATAAACAACTTTTACTAATTTTTTTTTTCATTATCTATTATTGCCTATCACAAACTATCATTCCTCCCATTTATGAGTATAGGTCAAGAATCACCCTGTATAAGTATTGAATTGCACTTCCCTTTCGAACCGTCGTTTTATAACAAAAAAAATACAGAACTTTACCCAAATACTGTTTTTTATTGTATTTAACATGTCTTCTGCACACATATAATTCAAATTATATCTACTTTTCATTGTATGAGGAAGTTCCTAAATGTCAGAGATTGTTCCAATTCATTAACCAGATTGGCGGTATTTCTGATGGATATATGCATTTTACCTATAATTTCAAATATTTAATTAATAAAACAATAAGAAAGATTAAATATATACTTCCCAGAAAAAGCTATCAGAATGTTACGAAAACTGTTGATTTTTGACATTGACATGTGTCATTTAAAAACTATGTTATAAACATTGGAATTTGTCAACTGGTTTCCTTAGTGCCTTAGCCTCTGCGATTAAATTACTCTATATATTATAGTGTCTTTATCTCTAAATCTATACAAGATATAACAAAAATTTTAAGTGTATTAGATGGAGAATTTTATGTTCTTCAATATTAGTAATAACACAAATTTTCAAAAAATAATATTTAGAAGAATTTTTCTCAGAAACTATTACTTCCGGTTGTTCAATTGTTACCAAAACCTTTTCAACTCTTCCCAGGAATGTCTGATTGAGGAATCCATAGTTAAACAATTTTTAAGTCTTATGGTTTTTGAGGAATCGTGTCTACAACATCCAGACATACACACACACACACACACACACACACAGACATCATTTTAAAAATGTTATAATCGGATTCTAGGTACCTTAAATCGTGCTTATTCACTGAAATCTGGATATGCGAATTTTAGCATGAATCCAATACCTCTTTTAGCGAGAGGTAAAAAAGATTATTATTACTTTCTTTTTGGTTCATAAAAAGAAGTTTTCAAAACTTGAAAAACAAGTTATAATTTTTGTTGCAATCTATCTGACAAGAATAACAATATTCTAAAAATAAATATGTAATTGCTAAATAAATAATTGTTTTTAAATTTATCCTTAAATCTAACTAAAATAATTAAATCAAAACCACAAACCTTTTACATGAGTCCTTTTCTGTTGCACAATCTTCACTAAATCAATCTTCACAATTTTCTTTCTCGGTAAATTTCTTCGTTCACTGACAAGTCGCAACTTGAAACTGCCTCGCTCATCAACCGGTCTTCTCTTATACCTAACTTCTCTCACTACCCGTCAGCAAGCTACAGCCACATGCGTCTGCATTCACGGCAAATAAACTAACAAAACAAGATGCGAAACAAAATAACCCAACACGACGAAATAGTTGTAGATCGGTGGTAAAGTTGATCTTGATCGTGCTGTGGACTTCTTAGTCTTCGAGCAAAGACAGGAGATGGGAATACCAACCTACAATAAGTGCACAGTGGCGCCAACTAAATGGGAATGGGAGTAGGTCGCAGTGATTGCCGTTTGGAGTTGCAGAATCGGAGGTCAAGGACAGAAATGTTTGGTTATGTTACGGAGTTACGGTACGGATAAGAATTTGGAGTGAAGTAACAGTACATTAGCAAAAAAGAAATAAATAAGGATTAAAATAAAATGGTGCTAAATTTATCATAAGATTAAAGACATGTTCGTTACAGTAGTTTTGGAAGATTAATAAATTGAATGTGTTGAACATATTACTTATTTATTTTTTTTAAGATAAATTTGTATTCTATTCAAATTTGTAAACATTTGAGTATTTTATTGTTAAAGGATTGCGGTGGTACATTTTTTTAAAATTTGTTTTTTAGTTCATATAAATACAGTACAGCTCCGCTAATCTCAACTTCTAGTAATCCGGATTAAAAATGTGTTGTGGCCAGCACAAGATCTCTCGCCATTTCCATATTAGGCTATATAAGTATTGAATTGCACTTCGCTTTCGAACCGTCGTTTTATAACAAAATTTTACAGAACTTTACCCAAATATTGTTTTTTATTGTATTTAACATGTCTTCTGCACACATAATTCTAATTATACCTATTTTTCAATGTATGAGGAAGTTTCTAAATGTCAGAGATTGTTCCAATTCATTAAACAGATTGGCGGTATTTCTGATGGATATATGCATTTTACCACAATTTTACCTATAATTTCAAATATTTAATTAATAAAACAATAAGAAAAATTAAATATACTTCCCAGAAAAAACTATCAGAATGTCACTAAAACTGTTGAATTGGAATTTGTCAACTGGTTTCCTTAGTGCCTTGGCCTCTGCGATTAGTTTACTCTATAAATTATAGTGTCTTTATCTCTAAATCTATACAAGATATAATAAAATTTTTAAGTGTATTAGATGGAGAATTTTATGTTCTTCAATATTTAATAAAAAAATCCCAAAAAATTATATTTAGAAGAATTTTTCTAAGAAACTACTACTTTCGGTTGTTCAATTGTTACCAAAACCTTTTCAGCTCTTCCCACGAATGTCAGATTGAGGAAACTGCAGTTAAATATTTTTTAAGTCATAGTTTTTGAGGAATCGTCCCTCCAACACACACACACACATACACACATCCGTGTGTGAGTACGTTGACCGAAGGCATTATTGTCGTTTAACACCCGTGGTGCCTTCAACGTTTTATGTCTTACTAGAAATTCTTAATAAACATTTTATCTGACTAGAATTTATCAAACAAAACTAATAAATCACAAAATTTTAATACAATTTACAAAGTAGCCTGTGAATGCGGTATCTAGGTAATATTTTGTTTCTGTAAACAAAGCTTTTTTTTCAAACAAAAAGTATTTTTCTGTCAATATGGACGAGCAATGTTATTGCTACGAATAAGAAGTATGCTGGTTTGTATTTGTGATGAAACAATTATGATTATAAACGACTACAATTCACAATATGCTTCTTAACCTTAACTGCACTTTATGTTAGTATCAGTATTATTAACCTCAGTTTGTTGTCAACATTACCATAGCAACTTAATACGCCCTAGGGCATTATTTACTCAATAACGGACCTAATGGTTGTTATAAAACAATAACATACCAGTAAGACATAAAAAATCTAATTACATCTATTATTTATTTTTCAATTCATTCTATGAACAAGTTTCCTCCTACTCTTCTAAATGTTCGAGATTCTTCCAATTCATTGACGAGATTGGCGGTATTTCTGATGTGTATATGTAATACATGTATCTATAATTTTATATATTTATTTTATAATAAAATAAGAAATATTAAATAAACTTCCCAGAAAATGTCTTTGGATTTTGGCACTGACATTTATGTATCAATTACTAACACTTTAAATTTTCAACCGGTTTCCATGAAGTTGTTTGGGCTGTGAGATTTGTTACAACATATTATTTTATATATTTATTTATCTTTAAATCTATAGAAGATATAATAAAAATTTGAAATGTATCGGATAGAGATTGTTATATTCTTTAATATTTCAAATATGATAAATTTTTAAAAAAGATTTAGAAATATAGATTTTTTTCTACTTCCGGTTGCCCAATTGTTACCAAAATCTAATCAGCTCCTCCCATTAATGTTAGATTGAGGAAACCGTAGTTAAACATATTTTAGAACACACACACACACATTGACATTACTGTAAAAATGTTATAATCGGATTCTAGGGACCTTAAAACGTGCTTATTTACTAAAATCTGGATATCCGATTTTTAGTAAGAAACCAATAACTCTCTTAGCGAGAGGCAAAAATGTAGACTTGTAAACCGGATATTTCGATTAATATCCTTTTACAATTAATTCAAAATGCAAATGTACATTGAACTTACATTAAATTTAAATATTTTAGCATTTATTACGCCTTTGCTTCATTACTTTAATATTATTCCGGTAATCCGGATTTTTCATTAATCCGGATTGAGCCAGTTTTAATTGCTCCGGATTAACGGAACTTTACTACAAAATGTAAATAAATTTCTTGGCAGTCACGGCTTTTTACTCATTACTGAGCACGCCAAATTAGTTTTAAATTATCATAAATTTATTAATACATTAGTGAAGTAAAGTAAATGAATTTCTCTAACTCGTTACTAAAATGTGACTGTTTTTCTTGTAACTAAACATCTTAATTACGGACACTTGTTTAGAGAATACATTTCATTTATGTATATTATGTATATTTGTAATAAGGAACATATTAATACCTTTTCCATATATTTTACAGATTTACAATTTAAAAATCATTTTTTTTTAAATCCCGAAGCCTAAGCTAAGATAAACACAATTCCTTTGTTACACAGTTCATATTTCAAATGAATGTAACTACAAGTGATTGCACTTTCAAAAAACTAATTACTTCAAAATAATAATAGTGACATTTTAAAAAGAAAATATTAAATAAAGAAATAGTTATTATGCAATGGAACAGTTTGCAGCAGGAGATATGTATTTAAATTAATAAGAATTAAATAGCGGGAGGTTTTGTGTCGGCCACATCAATTTTTTTTCAAATTTTGTAACATATCACTATAAATAAGCAATATCTACAAAGTTTCAAATATCTATTTTTTCTACAACCGTGCGTAAAGTACGTACTTTACGAACTCTTTACAATGTGTAAAGTGTCACTTTGCAAGCACTAGTGAGTGAAAAGTGCGTTCCTAGGCAACATGCCAGTGGCGTTCCCAGGATTTTGGTCTAGCGGGGGCGACTAAATAATTTCATTTCTCATATTTATATTTTATAATAAAAAGATATTTTAAGATATTAAGGTAGGAAGGTTAACAATAAAATATAAGAAACGTTAAACAAGAAAATAAGAAAATTGAAACGACGACAAAAGCAGAAATGATTGTTAACCCTTGATCTATAGTGAATACAAATTGAACACCCATATTTAATAAAACTAAAGACCGAGCAATATTTAAAATCTCCACAAATGATTATCAATCTTTATTAGGTGGCTATATTTGGTTGTCATACTGTCATTTTTTATTTCTTGTAGATCAAGAATTTCGAATTTCCAACACAAATACAAAAAACAGAGTGTATATACTTTTTAAATACAAAGCTTTTTCGGCGTTCCCCTAATTGTGTGTGTGTATATACATAAAAAAATATGTTGGTCTAGGTTTATTGTTTGTTTATTAGTTATGTCATTTGAGTTTTATTTTGTGTATCTCCGTGCTTTCCATATAAATATCACAAAATTAATTTTCATTTTTCATTAAAGAATATAAAAATTATCGATTTGTAATAAACACTTTTCATGTTGCCTGTTTAAAGTGTTTATATTGTAGGTTATAATTTGGATTGACCCGGCGGGCTATAAAATGACGTTTATGTCAAAGAAATTCGTTTACAATTATCAAATTAAGATACGTCCGTGCATAAATAGTATTTTTTATCTCAAAATTCGATTTTCAATTTGACGTGAACCTTACATCTTACATTACAAGATTACAACTAATATGTCTTTCTTAATATCCACAAAAAGTTCGGGTTGTAATAGATGATAATGTGGGTGAAATTGGCGACTATAAAGTAGGAAATTTAGCAAAGTGCCGCATTGGGAACGCGCCTACTGAGATAGTTTTTTGCTGCGACACAGATTGTTGGAAATGGGACAAAATTAGCTCATAGCAAAACATGGAAGTAAAAAAATTACCTGTTTATATTTACATACTTTGGGTAAATGGCCTTTGCAAAAATGACAGGTTTAACAGGAAAATTTTTTGCAGACAGATATAGTTTTTCTGACGGAATTTGAGACTTTGCGATACGATAATTATAATAATGAAGATACAGTTATGGCTTCGCTCTTCCTTAATGCAATGAGCCGGTTTCACATTTTTACCTTCCTTCAGTTACCTTATTTGAAGTTCTTAGCAGTTTTTCTTGTAAAAAAACGCAGTTAAATATCATTTTTACCTTCCGTCATCTTTAGGTAAGGAAGGTATTGTCTTTGGTTAAAAAATTCGGTGGTGAGTTTTTATTGAATAAGTACGTTTTAGGGTCCCTACAATACGAATTTACTATTTTTAAGACGATGTCTGTATGTGTGACTGTGTGTGACAAAAATTTCTCGACGATAACTCCAATACTACAATAGGGCTGTTGCAAGAATTTTTATATGACTTCTAAGTATTGAATTTTAAAAGATATTGTTCTTTAAAGAGCCTCAAATTTGAAAATATCACGAAATATCCTTTAGATATTTTACAATTAATTTTTGAAATTTAGATAAAATTTTGAACAAGTCACGTGATCGGTGATCTGAAACAGAATGTGACGTCAGAGTACATACATCTTCAGCGGTTCTAAGGTGTCAAGTGTATTGTCAAAGTTGTTAAACAAGTGTCAAATTTTTAGATTGGTTCAAGTTGTATAATATGTAGATAATAAAAAGTTCAAGATAAAATGAGTAATTTACGATATTGTATTGTGCCTTCTTACAAAAATACTGTTAGGAACAAACCTACTATAGAGTTTATAAATTTTACAAAAGATGCGAAGAAAAAAAATTTTGGCTAGAAGCTTTACATCTGACTATATAGATATTTTTTTCTCGACATAGATCTACATGTCAATGTAAGAATCACGACCAGAACTTTAAAGTAAAATATATTATCAATTTATATAGTAAATTCAGTTTTTATATTTTATTTTACCTCAACTCTTTAACATCCCTTATTTCGGTAGCAGTAAAACAATCGTTCTGATATAAATTCAGCAATCATCCAGCCCAGCTATCGACTTTCGGTAAATTGTCCGACTTAGCTTGAGTGTAATTTGAATTAGCCATTATTACTTCATTATTCATTTACAATGAGCAATGTCAGCGTCAAATGTCAAATTAAAAGATTTTGTTATTAACACGTGACAAACTTTAGCCTACGTTTATTTATATAAATAATATGAATAAACGTAGGTGACGGAAAAACTATTTTCCTATTGGCTATTAATGATGTAATGTATGTGCTTCTACGTCACAGGGGTGGGGGGTAGTTTTTCAGGACGCCAATCTTTTTATTTAATTATTTCCACAAATAACAACAAATTATTAAAATAAAAATTATTACTAAGAAAACCATTCCATAAACTTTCATTTAAAATAGTTTTTGAAAAATGTGAAACAGGCTCATTCTAAAACTTATAATTCTTTCATATTTCTCTTCTTTACAACCATATGAAGAGCTGATTAGATTTTGGTTATAAATTGTCAACCAGAGGTTCCCTTATTTGAAGTTCTTAACAGTTTTTCTCGAAAAAACGCAGTTAAATATCATTTTTTTGACATTTTATGTGATTATCAATTTTAAAGAATTAAAAATTAAAACGAAAAATCGGTCCTCTGTTCTTTGTAAAGAATACTATATATTGTCATCATCCTTACCAAAATCTTCGAAAACATTTATAAATGGTTAAAACTGGGATGATATATTTTTTGTACGTTATTTCCGGTTCGAACATTCTATGAAATACCTACCTATGTTATTTTACCTGCTTTGCCTATTGAAACCTGCTTGTCTCAAAAATATTGTTCGTAATAGGAAAATATCATCAAAATTTCCTTATAGAACATAATAATACGTTAAGAATTTCAATATTTCCTTAAGAATATTTATATTTCTCCAATAATACCTGGAATTTTTACGATAATTAATACCGTCTCATAATTATTAACAGTCATCGTAAAAGTATTTACATATAAAAGATGAAAACGATAAGAAGTATCTTATATGCTTCTATAAATAATTTTTAATAACAATATAATAACTATGTGATCCACTCGTATTTTTATTTCGAATTAGATTCGTATAATTTACAATTTACATCCCGTTTTAGAATATACTGTTCTATTTTTTACCTCTCGCCAAGAGAGCTATTGGTTTCATGCTAAAAATCCCATTTCCAGATTTTAGCGAATAAACACGATTTAAGGTTTCTACAAATCGATATTAACATTTTTAAGAAGATGCGTGTGTGTATGTGTGCTTTGTATGTGTATGTGTGTGTGTGTGTGTGTGTGTGTGTGTGTGTGTGTGTGTGTGTGTGTGTGTGTGTGTGTGTGTGTGTGTGTGTGTGTATGTTTTGTGTGTGTGTGTGTGTGTTTTGTGTGTGGATGTGTTTTGTGTGTGGATGTGTTTTGTGTGTGTGTGTGTGTGTGTGTGTGTGTGTGTCTTGATGTTGGAGAAGGACAATTCCTCAAAAACTATAAGACTAAACACCAATTTAACTACGTATTCCTTAATCTGACATTAATGGGAAGAGCTGAAAAGGTTTTGGTAACAACTGGACAACCGGAAGTAGTAGTTTCTTAAAAAAAATCATTTAAATATTATTTTTTTGAAATTTATGTTATTAAAACTATTAAAAAATCCAGTACACTGAATATTTTTATTATACCTTCTATAGATTTAGAGATAGAGAATTATAAATATATAAAATAATCCACTGTAATGAATCTCATAGCACAGATAACTCCATGACCAGTTGAAAAATTAAAATGGAAGTTATTTATAAGCCAAAGTATGTACAGTATCAGTGTGAACTAAACATGCGCTTGCTCTACATATAATTCGTCATATACCCTTCAGAAATACCGCCAATCTCATCAATGAATTGGAATCAAACATTTAGAAGAATAGGAGGAAACTTGTTCATAGAATGAATTGAAACATAAAGAATAGATATAATTAAATTTTTTTGTGGGTACCAGAAATATTAAATAGAATACTTATAAAGCTTAATATGAAAACGGCGAGAGGTATTGCGCTGACCACAACAGATTTTTTTCATTTGTTTAACTGTTAATAATATTCCTTCTATTCAAAAGATGATATATTTCAAATTAAAAATAAATGCTTATTATTATTAGTATTATTGCGTAAAAAATTGTATACATAAAGAAATAGGTATAAATATAGTTATTGAATCACAAGAGGTCACGTTATGGTGAAACCAAATATTCGTAACTCATTTTCAACATGTAATTTAAAAAAAACCCCGAAGTATTTCTTAGAAATACTCCATATTTAATAAAAAAATTAACTACTTAAATAGGATAATTAACACCAATTTTATCAAAGTGATGGCCAATTTCTCGAATCGTCAAATTTCTGAAACAAAAACTTATATTTTAGTGCTATTTATTATATTGCGTTTTTAAACAAAAACTTTAAAATGCAAATCTTATCTATTAAACTTTATAAATACAAATCTCTAATGTATTGTCTATCTACTTATGTCGTATAAATATCTAAAACACCCAAAATTATTGAATAAACTGTAATTAAAGCAGAAAATGCAAATTCACTAAAACGTAGGTCGTAGTTGTTTCCGATTCTATATAATCCTGACAATTTAGATTGTCAGCAAAGAAATTATTTATTGCGAACAACTTAATAACCCTTTCAGACATCGCAAATAAGAAAAACGAAAAACTTATAACTATCTTACATTATAACTTTAACGACAAACAGCATCAAATCTAAAACTAACCTACAAATTCAGTTGATCTGTCACTGTAGTCATTTCTAACTGCACCAAGTTACGACATATGTTATTACTTGCAATCCTACTTTCTTTAACATGAAATTATGATTAACTTATTATTTTGTTTATACTTTTACTGTAGAGAAAGCAAAGAGTATTGTTAAAAGTTAGTAAGAAACTCAAAATTTTACTTAAGAAAAACAGAATAGCTTTAATAATATGAATTGAAAATGTACTTCCATAAGAACTTCATGCATTCTGATTTGATTTAGGGTTTGGCGCGAATCTTAACCTCACTAATGTGGTCTATTATTGTAAATATTTTTTTCTGATATTTTATGTTGTACTCCTTCAAGATTAAAAACAAAATATACATAGTACATATACAAAAGTTATAGGTGCAAATTATTTAAAACATTCATTACATATATTTTATTAAAATATTCCATCCATATAAAATTTATTAACTTAAGTAAATATATTTACATGCAACATATTAATTTTTAAAATACGAAAATGCGTAGGTTAATAGATGCCCACATTGCATCGCTAATACATAAAGTATTCATATCTTCTATTTTCTATTTTGTAGACCACTTCAGTAAAACGGAGACAACTATCAACAAATTATATTGAAAGCAATTAAGGTAAAAGAGAAAATGAAACTATAGAGTAAATAAAAATACATTTATGTAGAAAATGAATAACCAGGTCAGGGACGTACTGGCCCTAAATGATACAACACAAATTTTATGATTTTTCAAAAAATTAAAAGAGTTTTATTGTTTGGAATGAAAATTAGGTTAAAATAGATAATATTTTTAATGGGATTTACATAATGCAGAATGATCACGCGAGAATGAATCAGCAATTATTTCCGTTATTAAGGGAGATAGCGATTATCGTCACATAGACAAATTTACTATAGGCAATATGGACAATAAGATGGCGCATCAAGAAATGTCCTATTACTTCCGGTTCCGGAGTATGTGATACTAATACTAACTTTTAATTTTCAAATGGAATATACTAATTTTTTATATTTTTGAAAAAGTACATAAAATTTTACAGTGGTAGTAAATAAGTAGTACGTTTTATGATTAAAAAATAAAATGGCGGAAGTTTGAAATATCATAAAAATAAATCAAGAGTGTGAAATTTTGTTTTATTGCTTAAGCCTCATTGACAGCTCCGAAAATAAAAATAAAATTAACATTGCAATATTTTAAAATTATTATGAAAAGTTATGTAAAGAAAAATATGAAAATAGAAAAGAAGAACTACAAAATATTACAAAAAAACCAGTCAAAATCAAAACTATAGTCAGAAAAATTGATTCTTTCGGGTCTAGCAATAATACTATAAATATCGTAATGGGCTACTTGCATACCTTTTTTTTATTTAATATTTTTGAAGAGCAGGTAAAAACTTACTACCCATATTTTTTCTTTTGTCAAAATTTTCATTAATTAGCAAGAAAAAAAAATAATGAAATTTGATTATTTGAATTCCCGCCATGGATGACGTAGAATTGCGCCACACCAATGAATGACCGTAAAGCCATAGCGTTTGTTTGTACGGGTAATGTAGATCTCCTGTTTGACGTTTCAATAATAGTTTGGAGGTTAGTATTTTAGTTTGTCTTTTTGGTATCGATATTTTAAATTACCTGTAACTATCTATGTGTTTATTTGTGAAGTAATTAACATATTTTAGAGCCCAGAGGGAGAGAGAAAAAAATGAACTAATGTCAAATTCAAATTAAAAGTTTCTCGCACGCCATGCCATCTATACGTTACTTTTTTGAACATGGTTTCCTTTTCCGGTTCAATATAACGACTTCACAGACAATTTTCTTTCTTAATTTACTAAGAAACAAATAATTTTTTAAAAATAAAATTTATATTTTTATATATGTTTTCAACATAACATTACGTATATAATGATAGAAATCGGATTTTCAGTACCACGCAAGTAGTCCATTATGACGAAGCGGCATATCGCTCACTGCTTGCATTAGAACATTGCATGTCAACGGGCTATTATTTGCGCCGCTCTGTTCAAATAAAGACATTCATGTAGATTTTATAGTAAAATACAGTAATCTTACTGTTCCTTTAAAATAAATGCTGTTTTTGTTTGAAATAGTTTCTTATGAGAATAAAAATTGTAATTTCAAAAATTATTTCAAACAAAAACAGCATAATGTTAAGAGAACAATAAGATTATTTCACTATACAAAGCACTCAGAGAAAATAGAAGTACCAGGCGATGCATGTCTTCATTCCAATAGAGCGGCGCAAATAATGGCCAGTTAGCATTCAATATTATAAAGCGAATAGTGAGTGACATGCCGCTTTGTTATAATGGGGGATTCCACCATTTTTTTTTTTAAATTTCATCTGAAAATATTATGACAACTAAGATTATTGATGAAAATCCGGTGAAAAATTTCCTATTAATAAGCGAGTTATGGTCTCCCGGATTTTGAAAAGATTGACGTGACGTAACGCATATGTGTTTTTATATCAAACTGTTTTCATCATGGACCTAAATGTTCTTGAAATATATGCTATTTTAAGTTATATTTACATAAAATAAATTAATATTATAACACTGTATAAGTCTACATACTTTATAATTACAGGTGTATTTAAATTATTAAGTTTAATGCAAGAAATTTATGTTAAAATAACAACTGTTTGAAAACTGCAGGACAGGAATGTTAGCCCCTCCTTTCGAATTTGAATTTCTTAATTTCCATTGGTAGTAACCCCTACCTCCTAACACACTATTTGTTATGCATGTGTAGGCGGTCTTTCGGTCGCCAATCAAAATATTATATATAGATTTAATATTGGTGTCGAAGCGCTATAACAAAAAATCCCTTATTTCCGAAATATTTCAATTATACCATTTCATTTTTTTATTAATATTCGTTATTCAACATATACATTTGTATTTTTTTTTTACTATTTTCCTTTAATTCGATTGAGCTGGAATCCCCTATTACGATATTTGTAGTTTTAGTGATGTACCCGACAGTCAATTTTTCTGACTATAGTAAATGTACAGTGCGTTCAGAAAAAAACTTAATTCGGAGTAGGGTATGAACACAGAAACGTATGTCTGGTCATTATTCAATTCAAAAGTCTCGTGTCAAATTGTCATTTAATTAAAAATACTTTCAAATTGTCATATGTTTCTTTGTTCACAGCCTACTCTGGGTTAGTTTTTTTTTTTTTTGAACACACTGTATATTCATGCATATTAAAAATATTAATTTATTACCTCCATATTTTCTAAAGCAAAAGAAAATATTGGAAATACCAAATATATACAGGTGTCCCATTTAAGGTACGAATGCATTGGTATCTCGAGAACCGTAAGAGCTACGAGGTTGGTTAAATTAGACAAAAGTTGCCCCATTAGGAGGCTATTTTAATGGTGTTTTGTTATTTGCGAAAAAATGCATTAGATACAGGTGAAAATGTAAATTTAGCGATTTTCTTTTTTTTTGCTTATAACTTTGTTATATGAAATAATACGAAATTTTGGTTTGCACTTTCTTAAGGCACTTTTGTATGGTGAATTTGCAGAAGTTCTCAAATTTCTTTTATATCTGACAATTTACGAGTTACTGATAGCAACTTTTATTTTTCATATGGAGGTCATATTAAGCTATGGCATATTTAAATAGAGATTTTTTTTAGCTTTACAATGATATAAAACAATAATAAAAAAATTCATTTTTATTACTCGTAATAATCTACTATTGTCAAGTAAAATTCAGAAATTCAATTGTTGCACTTTTTTGTTGTTTGTTGTTTCCATAGCAGTCTTCGATTTACTTTTTTCAATTTAATTTTAGTATAAATAACAATTTTTATTAATTTTTCTGTTAATTATAAAAATAAATTATTATTGTTTTATATCAATGTAAAGCTAAAAAAATCTCTATTTAAAAATGCCATAGCTTAATATGACCTCCATATGAAAAATAAAAGTTGCTATCAGTAACTCGTAAATGGTTAGATATAAAAAAAAATTGAGTACTTCTGCAAATTCACCATACAAAAGTGCCTTAAGAAAGTGCAAACCAGAATCTCGTATTATTTCATATAACAAAGTTATAATTTACATTTTCACCTGTATCTAGTGACCTATGAATTTTTTGCAAATAACAAAACACCATTAAAATAGCCTCCTCATGGGGCAACTTTTGTCTAATTTAACCACTCTCGTAGCTCTTACGGTTCTCGAGATACCAATGCATTCGTACCTTAAATGGGACATTCTGTATAAAGGCTCATTCACAGTGACGAAATTAAACGAAATTATACTTAGTACTTATACTTAACGTTCTAAATATAAGTTTGCATATGGCTTCTCGAATGGAAGTGTTCACACCGCTCAAATTAGTACTTATACTTATACTTATACACAGCACTTAAGAAATGTTTGCAAACTCCAAACTTTTCACTTATAATTATACTTAGAATCTTAAGTGCACCAATCGCAACGCGTGAGAAATGAAATAGCGATATTATTGTTTCTCTCTCGGCTTTATTTTGCATTTTGACGTTTGGGTTATGGTTTGACAGTTCGTTTCATTAATTATCTGTTTTGTTTATATAAAAATGGAAGAAGTAGTAATGCGAGTCGTGCAAAGAAGAAGATGTCTTCTTGCTATGGCGTATATTTTAAATAAAAAGAAGCAAAAACGTCGATGGTGGGTTCGTCCTATAAATAAACGTCGACCCGAACAAGGAGATTGGAATAATTTAATTAGGGAAATGAGATTAACAGATGAAGTATCTTTTTTTGAATATACACGATTAGACGTATGTCAATTTGTTCTCTTGTTTCTCTCTTTCTTTCAAGTTCTCAAAAATATGCATAGATGTCACTACAGTACTAAGTGAAAATTTTAATTATAAATATAATTTCAACGTGTATTTAATACTGTTTTAAGAGGGGTATTTTTAAGTATAATTTATAAGTATAAGTACTAAGTATAATTTCACTTAATTTCGTCACTGTGAATGAGCCTTAAGACTGTACTAAGTATTAAAGGAGACTTCAACAGACAGGAGTGAACTGGCTCAAATTGTCTTCAACAATACTTTTTAAAAAAATGTATGTTTTATTTATTATTAGTGCATAAAGAAGCAAAAAATTATGATTTGGAAAAATTTTAACGCTTATATGAATGTGGACGAAGTAAAAGAATGTGGTTCAACATTTTAGCAATAATATTCGATCAATCCACCCCTGTCTACAACATTCACTACATCCAACTATAGTGAAAATGAAATGGCAGAAGACCTACGTCATAGATCTGAAAAAACCAAATATAACTTGTAAAAATTATTTATTTTTAAATACAGAAGAAAGAAAAATACTAGTATTAAGAAACGTATATATTAATGAAATTTACAAGTATTTTTAAGTTAATCTCTTTTTCTTTTACGCAATTTGAAATTATTTGAAATAATTGTAGTTCATTTATATACCGGTACGTTGGCATGACAATGTTTACATTAAATTTTATGAAAGATTTTTGTAAACGAGCTATGAGCGGTTTCCCTGTGAAAAAAAATTTAAAAATTAAATTTTATATCGATCGAATATCTATCCTGTCACTATTGTCACTTGGTTGTCAGTTTACATTCATATAAAGCTTAAAAAAACAATTTCAGAAACTAACCTTGTCATGAACTATTTCGAATGGGAATTGTGGGCCATTAATTCCGTTGAAAGCCGTTGAAAAGGTATTTTTTTTTCAAATATTTCTCTTGTTATCAATCTTTAAACTATGTATTTTTAGAGAGGAGCAAATGCCCTGCAAATAAGCAAATCTTGACAAGCAGATATGGGCACCCGTTTCAGAATGACAGCTAGTAATCATGTACATAACTTACAAATGTCATAAACTTTAATTCAAAATATCAAGATTTTGTAAGTTCACGTGGTTTCTTTGTCACCAGATGCGTGGACTTTACTTGGCGAGATACATAAATCACATGAAATTTGGTATGAAAAATATTGACATTTATGTATGTACATGATTACTATTACTGTTCTAAATAATTTTCATTCTTTGACCTCGGATTTTCGCCAAACATTTCCAGATTGTCTTCATCACTAGAAGAAAATTCCCCCGATTCATATGACTCTTCAAATGAAAATTCGTCAGTCATATATATAACAGAAAATGACGCCAAATTACAAGGTTAATTTTTAACAAAACAGCTGACCAAAATCGTATAACTGCGCAAACTCGATCATTAGTAAGAAGATAAACCACCTGAAATTGGAAAATATCATGAAAAATGATGACATTTGTCAATTATATTACTAGCTGTCATTCTGTCACAAGTCCCCATATCTGCTTGTCAACACAGAACACTAACCTAAACTTGTCAAGAAAGACCAACAAAGTAACATGACTGCTTGCGCCTTATAAATTAGTATCCTATGTAAACTTAGTAGTATATGACGTCATTACTTTAGGGATATTTTTTGATGACGTAAGTCTTCTGCCATTTCATTTCTACCACACACCTGAAACCTTTATAAACAAACAAACAAACAATTGACTACTTCACAACCTTTATTAACATGAATACATGCAGGAAACTGCCATCTACAACAATCAAAACGCAAATATCCCTACCGGAAGTAGAGTCAAGTCTGTGTTGGTACTCTGTATGACTGCTCGCATGAAATCCACATCATTCAGCGACATGTTCCAACCAGTCAGCTGTCCAAGAACTCGCAGGGCCGGACAATGACCCATCAGGAGTTCAACTGCGTTCACGGTCAGGTATCTCGCACTGGCAAACCACAATTGTTCCAAGTAGACTAATTTGAAATTCGCGCACATTCGGTACAAGTCGCCATCTGTTAGTTTCACCGGCTCATAGACTGACACTTTCCTCAGAGATTTTGCTTTTTCTAGTAAGTATTTCAGACAGGAAGCAGTCATTTCGCAATTAGATATGTCTAGTTCTTCTAATCTGGTGAATTCTTTTTCATAAGTGTGTGTTACAAACTCCATTTTATAGAATTCTAAAATTTGGAGGTTAGGTATGTTTGTTAAAATGCTTGCATCGAATGTATCCCGGCCTAAACTTAATTTTAAAGTTCTGATGTATGAATTTGTCCAGTTGTTAAATAAATTTTGAAATTCTTTACTCAAAAAATTATTTAATTTTAATGTATTTATATTTGTAAAATTATTGATTAATTCAACGACACCTGGTTTAGGTGAATCAAAATATAAATTTTCTAATGACGGGCATAATTTAATAACTGCTTCACAAACCTCTATTGTTGTTCCTGTATCATGTATAAACTTTAATTTACTTGTAAAAGTTTTGTTTTTATTATAAATATAAAGTAAAGACTTGCCAACAAATGAATAACTGCACAGTGTTGTCAAATGTGGCAACGATTCAATAATATTTGCTATAATTTCATGAGGAATATTTTCTTCTCCAAAACTGCCAATATCTAATACACTTATATTAGATTTATTTATTTTTAATAAATCACTAAAATCTATTATTCCTTTATCTGTAAAATTACACTCGCCAGATATATTTAGTACTTTTAAATTTTGTAAGTTGGCAAGAGTAAACAACACCTCATCATTTGCCATATGTGGTATATGCAATATTTTTAATTCTGTCAGTTTACTCAATAAATTGTTTAGACTTTTGGGGTTATCTTTCATCCAAACGCCTTTGAGATTCAAGTGGTATAACCCTGTGCCATTTGTACTAATAACATCCATAATTCTTTCATAGTAACTGTGCGGAAATATGCCGATTTCTAGTTTGCGAACGTTGTAGCGAAGAAATACTTGAAGACAGCTGAATCTGGTACCGGCGTCCAAGTTTTCGTTGCCCAAGATTTCGCTTAACATGTCTTGAAGGATGTCTGGTGGAGTGTACTTGTGGTATTCGGTTACTTCGTGGTAATACAGGCCTTCGTCGTCTGATAATGCGTGGATTACCTTCGTGTTAAAGAAAAATATGGAATTAATATACTTACATTATACGAGGGTCACTCCAAAATTATTGAGATGCTGGGAAATTTTTAATGCACAAATGTCAAACTACAATTTATTTAAAATATCTGTCCAATAATAACATCTGGTTGAAGTGATTTATTGTGGTGGAATTCGAAGTGGAAATAAACTGCAACACGAAGTTAGGAAGAGAGCATTATCGCGCTATAATTTACTACGACTTTAAAATTGGATTATGTGAAGAACAGTGCGAGGAACGTCTACGATTGGCATTTGGAGATGAAGCTCCATCTCGAGCAACTATATTTCGCTGGTTTTCAGAATTCAAAAGAGGCCGTAATTTCTTGCGTGATGAGACAATCGTGTCACATATCAAACGATGGATGCCCTTGGCATTGGATCCGCAGCAATAGCAAAAATTTTGTCCTTTTGAACTTTGTGTTAGAAAAATTGTTTCTCGTTGGGTGCCACACAACTTAACGGAAGAACAAAAAGCCAAGCGTGTTACAATTAGTCGCGCCACTTTAAAATTGTTAAATAATGGCGGTCATCGTATTCTTTGTAAAATTGTAACTGGCGATGAAACTTACATACCCTTTTATGATGTTCCAACGCGTCAAGAAAGTAGGGTATGGGTGTTTGAAGATGACCCAACACCAGTTACCGTGAAAAACAACGTGCACTTAAAAAAGTTATGTACGCTGTATTTTTCAGAAGTACAGGTCTTGTGAAAGCAATTAGGTTAGAGGGACAGAAGACTGTTACTGCCAATTGGTATACACAGAAATGTCTACCTGAAGTCCTTCGAAATGTGAAAATTAAGGGTTTAATGCTTCACCATGATAATGCGTCCTCCCATACCGCTGCGACAACTGTTAATTTTTTGAAAAAGTCATTGAGTATCCACCGTATTCTCCTAATCTTGCAATGTGCGACTTCTGGCTATTTTTTAATTTGAAAAAACATTTACGTGGTCGTCATTTTACGTCAAAAGAGGAGATTAACAACACCATAATGGAGTATTTTAATACGATTCCAGAAAATGAATGGCTCAAAGCTTTCCATCTCTGGAAAATTCGATTACAAAAGTGTATTGAAGCAGGGGGGGACTACTTTGAACACCAGTAAAACTACATGCTTCTCCTTCAAATAATATTTCTGTATCTCAATAATTTTGGCGTGATCCTCGTATACTGTATAGTTTTAGTCTAATTTAAATTTTGTTTATTTTATGGCCGTTTGCACCAGTTCTACTTAAATATTAAGTACACCTTAAAAATAAAAATAAGGTGCACCAATTATTAAGGGCCCGTTTCCACTGTATAAAAGCTAGCGGCCGCACATCAAATCAACTAGGATGTGTTAAGGCTGTGTCCAATGTTGCACTTTTACCACCCTAATATCGAAATCCTAAATTTATATACCCTAAATCTAGTGATTATTTAGGATTTTAGGAATTAGATTTTAGGGTTTTGCAGGAGCACACTATGCCTTGAAGTTGACGCGCACTAATTAAACAAATCATGTTCGTTGCTATAATTTGTACAAAACGTCAAATTTGCTATCAAAGAATAACTTCTTAGCTTCTATTTTATCAAATATAATATTAATATTTATTCTGAAGCATCAAATTGAATCGAATTGTATAATTCAATTTTGTTGTTCTAAAGTGTTGCCATACAAACCAATGGATATCACTAGTGTGCCATTCGGAGTTGTGTTTATGTGAAGAAGACCTAAATCCTAAATACTAAATGCCAAAATGTTACATCGGACACGGGCTTAGAAGTTAGGTATTTGTAATAAGAAAAATTAGCTAAATTTGTAATTTTGTATTTATCTAGTGACCTATGCATTTTTTCGGCAAAACAAATATATCTTTAAAATAGTTTACTAAAGGGGGAATTTTGTCCTAATTTTAAGATAACCGAGATTTCAATGGCGATGGTAGAAAAACAGGCGTTGTACATTATTGTCTTTTATTTCTAATTCGGATATAAATGCCATATTTAAAATAAAGATAAAAAAAATTAATGATGTCTTTGTTTATCTTTCTTATTATAAACAAGCCACTCATCAGTGTAGTTCGTACGTCAATCTAATTTAATGACATATGGTTTTCAGATTATTTTTACAAGAGCTAATGATAGGTATTTATTAAGCTTTCACGGATTATAAATAGACTTAGATCCACAGTATATAGAAAAGTGTTGTTTTAGTTTCTTAAGGCGGATTTATGTAGCCATTTTCATTTACATTTAATTTAATTTTCATTTAAAAGATAAATGTATGTAAACCAATGTAGCCATGCATACACCATTTTCATTTACGTTTTCATTTATCTCTCATTCTCATTTATTTTTAAAGATGGCCAACTTTTATCTAATAAATGAAAATTATAAATGGCGCATGTGTGGACGACATGACAGGGACGAGAATTTGAGTTGATCAGCTGGTTGTCATTATGTATCTCCGATATCGTTTCTTTTTACGGTTTTAAACTTTATTCCAATGAAAGTCGGGTTATAACGTTCATCATCTGTCAGCGTATTTTTATATGTGCGCATACGTTCATTTTCATTTATTTTTGTTATATATTTTTGTATGAATAGGTACATTTAAAAATTATAAATGAGAATTAAATGAAAATTAAATTAAAAAGTAAATGTAAATGAAAATGGCTGCATAAATCCGCCTTTATAGAGATGCATTCGGACCGGGTCGGACCGGGCTTTGAGGTTGAATCGACTCGGCCAGAAAATAAAAATTGCCGGCCCGATTCGAAAATCGGCCAAAGGCGTTCGAAAATTGAAACAACTTTTTCACAAATCTTATACAAAAAATATCATTTACATAATGATTTTTTATCTAACTTTGTGCTCAAAAATAAGACAAGAAATCATTATGATAGGAACAAAAATCATTTTTATTTAAGTTTACGAGTAGTAACAATAATAACAACATCACAATAGCATTATTATGCTTTAGTGAATAACCTTGAATTCTTGAAGTAAAATAACATTTTTATTTGTTAAGATGTGAAGTATGATGTTATTAAATCATTTTGATCCTTTTTAACTCCATACATTTTCATTAAAATATTAAGGAAACTGTACATTTGATTGAACAATAGGATTTTTCGGGCCGGCCCGAAAAGCTCGAATTTTCGGGTCGGGCCAAAATCAAAAGTCCGACTCGCCTCAACTTTTGCAAATGATTAGCCCGATTCGGCCCGATAAAAAATCTTCGGCCCGGCTCGATGATCGACTCGAAATCGAGGCGGGCTTCGGGCCGGGCCAAAGCTCGAAATCGAGTGCATCACTAGTTTCTTATAAATGTCTCTGGAATATATAAATTAATTCAGAAATCACTACTCTTCAGACGTCGACGGTATTATCGGGTGGCCACAAAAACGAGGCACCTCTATTAACTTCTTTATTTATAGAGATATTTAATAGGGTCCTATGCTTCGTTTCTTGCAACTGTATTCTTATACACTGCGGCGTTTGAAATACAAAGTAATATTAATATTATAGTTAATATTAAACAAAAATAATGTTTCTAGTATGAATAACATTTTTAATTTTGCGAACTAGTCCGTTTCATTTAAAAATTATGTTCAGCATTCTCTCGAATTTTGAATTTACATGATTCGAGTCTTTGTTTTCTTGAATCTGCATAGTACTGCATTATTACAGTCTTTGGTAGATTAATGGAGAGATAAGTATTATTATTTTATTGTCATCTTTGTGCAGGCAGGTCTACAAGTTTAGATTTCATTAAGAAATAATTTAATAAAGACACTAAGTAATTATTACCTTGTAGTTATACCCGGCAAAATATAATTTTGTTTTACAAAATTCAAGGAGCAATCATTATTTTTACTCGGTTCCTTTCTCATTTTTAAAAGATGAATGCATAACTTTCGTCTACCAACTATTTCAAATTGGCAAATTTCTCTAATAAATTTTGCCATAGAATTTAGGTTCTTGTTTTCGGGAAATTATGGAAATTAATTATTTCTGGATTTTTGCGTGCTAATGTCGTAAAACGCAACAAAAACGTGTTAAAGTTTTAGATTTTGTTATTATACTTTATTTCACGTAAGAATAGCGTTGGTTTAGTTAGGGATATATAAATTGTACCCTTTGATTGGTCAGAATATAAACCTATTTCACAGAACCGAAACAAATATCACCTGTCAGTTGTCATATAAAATCTACAGAATTAAGTGATGTTTAACCATATTTTGTTGCAATTTTAGATTTTGACATTTTTACAGATAAATATATTTATTATTGACAAAGCTTGGTTTCACAAATTTAAATTATTTATTCAATGCATGTAAAAACGGTCGGCTCTAAATGAAAAATGAAGTATAGCCTACAAATTTCACTCCACTCGTGATTTATTTGTAATAAGTGACAGAAACGATGCGTTCGCCGCTACCTCGGCTAGGACTACCATGCACTAGTTCATATTTTCGCCGCTAGACGTCATATTGCTCTATTTCACTAGGGATTACTCATCTTAAATTTAAAGCTTTACTTAAACATAAAAAAATGCAAATCGAAATTTTGACAGAAATATTCAATTACTCATTTGATGTTTCATTTCGATACGATATTGTCAATTTAAGGAACACTTACAATTTAAGCTGAGCGATGCAAACGGGCTTTAGACAGTTTTTTTATTTAAAATTTTGTAATCTTAGGAATTAATATTTTTATTAAAATTGTACACATTTTTAAACAGCTTATAAAATATTCAATAAACATGCAATATATTCACATTTTTATAATACCATAAAAGGCACCCTTTTAAAAAGGTTTCATATTTTATATTAAAGCCATAATATATTTACCTGAGTGACAATATTATACATCGCTAGACTGCTAAGCGAAGCTACTTCACATTTAGGAGACATTTTCCCTCTTGCTATAACTTTTAACAACTTTCAACCACTGAACAACAATAACAACAACAACACACCAATCAGAACAACATAGTCGTGTTGTTGACAACTGCACAGGGATGTTAGTCAACAAAGACTGTATAGGAACAACTCCAGATATAAGGAATATTGTTATATTTAGAAGTAAAGTTGGCCGTGGATCAACGTTTGTTTCTGTCAAGGGCAGGGACGGCTTAAGACGAGCAAATAGAAATAATTTTTGTTTGTTTTTCTAGGTTAAAATAGATTCAGGATGTGAGATGTACGGAAATATTCTGTGAGGAAATAATTTAAACAAATAAATATAAAAGACACGTGGATAAGTTAAATAATTAATAGTGGGTCTGAAGTTCTGAAATCGTTAGTTTTTCAAACGTGTACTAGTGCCTTATTAAACTTATTTTTACCTGTCACTAAGAACCGGTTTTTCAATATCTGGTTAAAATTTTAATTAACAATAATAATAATAATAATAATAATAATAATATATCATCACGGCATATTACCCACATGCAGACATCGGTAATGATGACTATATATTTTACCGTGTGGGCGTTTACCAGGAGTCACCTCACGGGCTCATAGCTGGTGTGGAGATTACCACAGGGGTCACTTTTGTGCCATTTAAAATTGGAAATATTTGGCGTCTGTCGGGATCGAACCCGGTTCCCCCAGGTTCGCGACCAGACACGCGGCCACGGGACCCCATTTTTCATTATCTGGTTAAAATTTTAATTAAGAGTTAAATAAACAAAATTGTCAAATGACAGATTTATCATTGGTGTCAACAAAACGATGCAATATTGTTAGGTTAAATAAAAGTCAAACAACCTGCTCTAAGAGAGGTATTGCTAAAAATCTCATGTCCAGATTTTAGTGAATAAGCATTGTTTAAGGTAACTAGAATTCAATTTTAACACATTTACGATGATGTCTGTATATAAATAAATAAATATATCATCACGGCATATTACCCATTACTGGGTGTGCCAGAATCTACAACACGTGTAGACATTGGTAATGATGTTGATGACGATAAATTTTACCGTGTAGGCGCTTACCAGGCGTCACCTCACGGGCACTCATAGCTGGTGTGGAGAGTGCACCGCAGGGATCACTTTTGTGCGATTAAAAGACTGCACTGGCCGGGATCGAGCCCGGGTCATCAGATTGGCAACCAGATTATACTACTGTACGCATGCGGCCACGCGACTCCATATGTCTGTATATATATGTGTGTGTGTGTGTGTGTGGATGTGTGTGTATATGTCTGGATGCTGTAGGGACGATTCCTGAAAAACTATAAAACTTAAGAACTGTTTAACTATGGATTCCTCAATCTGATATTCCTGGAAAGAGCTGAAAAGGTTTTGGTAACAATTGAACAACCGAAAGTAGTAGTTTTTTTTAGAAAAATTCTTCTAAATATAATATTTTAGAAATTTTTGTTATTATATAAGAAGAACATAAAATTCTCCAATACACTTAAAATTTTTATTATATCTTGTATAGATTTAGAAATAAAGACACTATAATATATAGAGTAATCTAATCGCAGAGGCTAAGGCATTAAGGAAACCAGTTGACAAATTTCAATGTTTATAACATAGTTTGTAAATGACAAATGTCAGTGTCAAAAATAAACAGTTTTAGTGACATTCTGCTAGCTTTTTTCTGGGAAGTATATTTAATCTTTCTTATTGTTTTATTAATTAAATATTTGAAATTATAGGTAAAATGTATATAATATCCATCAGAAATACCGCCAATCTGGTTAATGAATTGGAATAATCTCTGACATTTAGAAACTTCCTCATACAATGAAAAATAGATATAATTAGAATTATATGTGTCCAGAAGACATGTTAAATACAATAAAAAACAATATTTGGGTAAAGTTCTGTAATTTTTCGTTATAAAACGACGGTTCGAAAGCGAAGTGCAATACAATACTTATATAATATAGCCTAATATGGAAATAGCGAGAGGTCTTGTGCTGGCCACAACAGATTTTTATCTCAGTGTAATATTAATTTTTAATTGTGACAAGTATTATTAATGATTTATTAATGTTTTATTCATGTTATATCTTTTTCTATTTATAATTAAAATGAATAATGAATTAAATGAAGATAAAATTACACTCGCTCATGTCATGTTAAACATAATGAATTAGAAAAAATCCCCTGACCGCAAATTAACAAATTTGAATCACAAAGTTGTTAGTAGTTTTGAACTTTAATTTTTAATTAATTCAAGTGTTATTTCCTATTAATTTTTGCCTTGATCTAAAGAAACTAATTTATTCTATAAATAAAATCATTAATAAAAAAGAAAATGATAGTAATTTCATTACTACTGTTTTGAAATTTATTGTTTTTCCTGTTAATTTAATATATGTTCTATTTTCTATTTTTATAGAGCAAGGACAAGAATTCATTACACCTGTTTTTTGACTTGAATTATTAAACTGAAATGTGAATAAATAAATCACGGCGACTTAAAGTTCATCGCTAGGTGCGCCAATTTGTTTTTTCGTAGATTACGGTAATGAGTACCTAATGATATTTATTTGTGCTGTCAAGAACGGGTACTCTTAGCAGTAGATAAGAGTACACCACATTTATATTTCCAATTGTGTAAATAATTATATTGTATGTGTATTTGTAAATTAGTAACTAAGAAGTGTTTGGTTAGGTTAAATGCGGTAATATAAAGTTGTTATAAACACTGTTGTTGTCTGGGATTAACATATCTAATGTAAATACCGCAACCATAAACATTAATATCCAATAAACATTTTTTAAAAAGTTTTAATTTTTTCGTGACAAGTCAGGGAAATACAACTTTCGCTCCGCATTTTAGGAGCGAAAATCTGATATTCCTGGAAAGAGCTGAAAAGGTTTTGGTAACAATTGAACAACCGGAAGTAGTAGTTTCTTAGAAAAATTCTTCTAAATATAATTTTTTGGGAGTTTTTTTTTATTAAATATTGAAGAACATAAAATTCTCCATCTAATACACTTAAAATTTTTATTATATCTTGTATAGATTTAGAGATAAAGACACTATAAATTTATAGAGTAATCTAATCGCAGAGGCTAAGGCACTAAGGAAACCAGTTGACAATTCCAAAGTTTATAATATAGTATAAATCAACAGTTTTAGTGACATTCTGATAGCTTTTTCTGGGAAGTATATTTCTTTCTTATTGTTTTATTAATTAAATATTTTAAATTATAGGTAAAATTGTGGTAAAATGCATATATCCATCAGAAATACCGCCAATCTGGTTAATAAATTGGAAGAATCTCTGGCATTTAGAAACTTCCTCATACAATGAAAAATAGATATAATTTGAATTATCTATGTGCAGAAGACATGTTAAATACAATAAAAGAACATTAATTGGGTAAAGTTCTGTATTTGTTATAAAACGATGATTCGACAGCAAAGTGCAATCCAATACTTATATAGCCTAATATGGAAATGGCGAGAGGTCTTGTGCTGGCCACAACAATTTTTTTTTATTACCACAATAAGCTCTGCCGCTGTCCTATAACTACATCTTGGCCCCGAATTTGGTTCCTTTTAACGCAGAATTACAATTTGGGAATAAAAGCAAGTCACATGGTGAGTACGGTTGATGTACCAACATGGTGATTTTGTATTTCGTCAAAAATGTCTTGCCGGACAGGGCGTTTTGTTCCGGCGCGTTGTCTTCATGGAGAATCCATCACATTTCAGCCCTTTTTCTTCTCACCCGTGCATGAAGGGTTATCAAAACCTTCTTGTAATATGCGTGGTTAACGAAATGCCCCTCAGGCACCCAATCCATGTGAACAATCACTCGCATTTCGAAAAAAACAATGTCAGTACACGGCCGAGGCGCTAATCGTCTCCGATCTCTTTTCTTCCTTCTTTAAATCTTCTAAACTGCTCGAAAACTTGAGTACTAGATAGACCCTCATCACCATAAACATTCTTCAACAATTCGTACATTTTTGTTCAAATTGACAATAACATAATTCCGGCGGAGTACGAGAAAGTAGTTAATTTCAATCAAAGGCTACTGTCGAACGGTTTGCCTAATTATCTTGAAATTTTAGCAGTGGATGGAGGGAAGATGACAAATTGATATGCCGTATCCTGCAATGTTGCCAAATTTATAAGGAAGCCGGAAAAAATAAATCTCGTTATTTAATTGCTACACCTCGTATGTCGTGATATATTATTTTATTTCGGTTGGATCAAAAAATAATGGGCTACTTGCGTGGTACTGAAAATCTGATTTCTGTCTATATATAAGTAATGTTATATTGTAAACATATATAAAAATATAAATTTTATATTAAAATAATTATTTGTTTTTTACTAAATTAAGAAAATTTTCTGTGACGTCTTTATATTGAACTGGGGGAGGGGAAGCATGTTTAAGAATGTTATCAATAGATGGCATGGCGTGCGAGAAAGTTTTAATTTGAATTTGACATTAGTTCATTTTTCTCTCTCTCTGGTCTCTCAAATACATTAATTACTTAATAAATAAACACATAGATAATTACTTGTAATATAAAATATCGATACCAAAAAGATAAACTAAAATACTAACCTCCAAACTATTATTGAAACGTCAAACAGGTGATCTACATTACCCGCACAAACATACCATTACTATGGGACGACACCACGCTGTGACTTTACGACTATTCATTGGTGCGGCGTAATTCTACGTCATACATGGCGGGAATTCAAATAATCAAATTTCATTATTTTTTTCTGGCTAATTAATAAAAATTTTGTCAAAAGAAAAAATACGGGTAGCAAGTTTTTAGATTCTCTTCAAAAATATTAAATAAAAAAAAGGTACGCAAGTAGCCCATTGAAAAACTATTTTTACAAAATGATCCTGAATCCATCCCTGGTGAAGGCCACCTGAATGCTTGAAAATAATGTTAGAGGAAAAATGTTTATTTCCCGATTACGCACGAAAAGTCAATAAACTGGTAATCTTTCTGTGGCTTTTTTATTTCAAATTGAACTTTTATAATCGATATTTCATTCAAATATATTCCACTAACAGCTGAACATAGCCGACGTTTATAATATTCACATACGTCAACGACACGCATATAGAGACATTCGTATTGGAAATAGAGTTCGCTTGTCAAAAATAAAACGAACTGTTTATTTATAATGACAGGTTATTTGGAAACAGTTTCAACTGTTACATATGTTTTGCAGCGTAATAATTTTCTGGAAGAATTCATTTGTAATTTATATTCTTACATTAAATATATTATTAGTTTATGTATTAATACTATAATGTAGAAAAATAGCTATTAATATACCTAGGATTGTTAATTGTTATGATTATAATAACTGCCGTTATGATTCATAACATCCGTGGTTTGTTTCAATAGTTTATCGGTTTTAGAAAATGAAGACATTATTAATAATAGTATACAGTGTGTCCCATTTACAGGTGCCACCATTGGGATCTCGAGAACTATAAGAGATGCGATGTCAGTTAAATGGAACTTTTTGTGCGTCTTTGGGAGGCCATCTCAGATGTGCTTTTATTTTTCCAAAAATACTCATAGGGCACTAGATAATGACGGAAAACTGAATATTATTGATTTTTTTTCTTTTTCAAATAACTTCTAATCTATTAATAATTGAGAAAAACATTTCAAATATAACAGATAGATATTTTTATTAACTAATCAGTGGCGTGCGAAGTAAATTTTTATATCCGTAAATTATTGAGATATAACACAAACTTATATTTTTTTAAATGGAACCCATATCTGATTTTAGTCTCAAAAAAATAAATATTTTTTTTCTCTTTTCAACGATGTAAGGGTTATTATGTTTTATATTTGTTTTGCCTTCAAAATTATTATTTTTTCCTTATTTTGTATTAAATTTACAATTATTTTGAAAATATTGGTAGATTTCTATTTGGGAATACTCCTTGTATTTAAATAATTTATTTCGTTAAAAAATTTGCTCAAAACTCGTATCAAATTAATTTTTATAAAATTTTGTGTCACGTCGCCCTTGGCACATCATAGTGTAATTTGTAATTATGAGTCTATAATAAAAATATTAAGTAATAAAGGCATAGAACAAATTATTTTGACCAAATACAATATAATTAATAAAAATAATAATGTTTTTTTTGGGAAATAATAAGAAAATTCAAGAAAATAAAGAGAAAAATTAAAATTTAGGAACAAAACAAATATAATACATAATAACCCTTACATCATTGAAAAGAGAAAAAAATAATTATTTTTTTGAGACTAAAATCAGATATGGGTTCCATTTAAAAAAATATAAATTTGTGTTATATCTCGAAAATTTACGGATATAAAAATTTATTTCGTACGCCACTGATTAGTTAATAAAAATATCTATCTTTTATATTTGAATCTTTTTTTCTCAATTATTAATAGATTAGAAGTTATTTGAAAAAGAAAAAATCAACAATATTCAGTTTTTCGTCATTATCTAGTGCCCTATAAGAATTTTTGAAGAAACAAAAGCACATCTGAGATGGCCTCCCAAAGGCGCACAAAAAGTTCCATTTAACCGACATTGTATCTCTTATAGTTCTCGAAATCGCAATGGTGGCACCTCTAAATGGGACACACTGTATATTACAATACTAGTGAAGAAATTAAGAATTTCGCTCATGCATGTGCTAGTTTTGAATAACTGAACAACAAAGGCACATAAGTGAGCGAATTGACCATTTTTATTGAAAATATAGACATTCATTAACATATTTGTGATCTATTTATATTCCTAAGATTTGAAGTCAACTGTCGAACTAAATAATTTAGCTTATTTTTCATATTTTCAAGTAACACTCGTACACGGTTAAAGATAGAATAACGGACGATGAAAGTCTGAATTCAGCATGAAATTTTCTTTCTTTTCATGTCACGCACGATATTTTAACATCATCGGATCTTGAATTACAGCCGTTTGAAGTTACATGATTTTCATCGAAATTTTGTATTATTGAAAATACATACATGTATTATTTTGTATGCTTATTCTTTGATTTTCACAAATCATTACTATTGTAATTATTTTTAATGAACCAGTGACAGAAATTAATAATAATCAGGATAATAACAACGGTTGGACAATTTTTTTACCTTCCGTCACCTTTAGGTAAGGAAGGTATTGTCTTTGGTCAAAAAATTCGCTGGTGAGTTTTTAATGAATAAGCACGTTTTAGGGTCCCTACAATACGAATTTACTATTTTTAAAATGATGTCTGTATGTATGTGTGTGTGTGTGTCCGTGTGTGTGTGTGTGTGAGTGTGCGTGTGTATGTGTGTCCGTGTGTGACAAATTTTTCTCCGACGATAACTCCAATACTATAATTCTAAAAATTATAATTCTTTCGTATTCCTCTTCTTTACATCCATATGAAGAGTTGATTAGATTTTGGTTATAATTGATCCACCGGAAGTACCCGTATTTGAAGTTTTTGACAGTTTTTCTTAAAAAAACGCAGTTAAATATTATTTTTTGACATTTTGTTATTATATTTATTATGGGGTCCCGTGGCCGCGTGCCTGAGTGTCTGGTCGCGAACCTGGGGGAACCGGGTTCGATCCCGACTGACGCCAAATATTTCCAATTTTAAATGGCACAAAAGTGACCCCTGTGGTGCACTCTCCACGCCAGCTATGAGTGCCCGTGAGGTGACGCCTGGTAAGCGCCCACACGGTAAAATATATCGTCATCATTACCGATGTCTACATGTGTTGTAGATACTGGCACACCCAGAAATGGGTAATATGCCGTGATGATATATTTATTTATTTATTTATATTTATTAAAGAAAATACTCTTCTCTATATGGTTTGATTATTCATTTTCCTTCATATTCAATAGATGTAGAGTTAAAGCATTATAAAGAAATTAATTTTCAAAAAATAAGTAAGCTTCGCTGTTTATCATGGAAACAGCTGACATAATTATTTAAAAAAATTTAATTGACAGATGTCAGTTGCAAGTGCAAAACCAAATATGGAAAAAAGTATAGGATCTAAAATTGGTGTCATAGTGTTGCTCGCAAGAGAAAGGCCAAAGAGAAGATGGAAGGACATTACTTAGTGTAGTTTATGTTATAATTTTATTGGATATATAGAACCTTTTCAAATGAACTTTTGGTATGGAATTTGTAAAAAATAGTATGTGTTCGTGTTCGATTTTACATGATATTATATAGAATCTGTTCCAAGGACCTGTTGGTATGGGATTTGTACAAAATACATGGAATTGACGGAAGGTCTTGTGCTGGCCACAACAGATTTTTTTTACTAGATTTTCAGCTGCCACAAACTATTGTGAAGTAGAAATAATAATATACCTTATACTTCACAGAGAACATCGGATCTCTCACTCTAACTATGTGTTTTTCCTCTATGCTCTAACCTATCTTTATATACAACTATCGAAGAAATAAATGAAACAAAACTTATAAATATTAAAGATATTCAATGAAATACAATTCCTATTACAATTGAAAAAAGAAACAGGGAAAAAAGAAATAGGAACCATAGAAGAGGAAGAAAAAGACAAGTATATAGTAGAATAACATTGACATATTTATTGCTATAAAGTTGCTTTGCGAATACATTAAGAAACTAATGTTCGAAACATTCAAAATATAAAGCAATACACAAGTTCCACCACATATGTCGACCAGATAGACAACACGTCCCAATGACGCCATTTTGTAAGGTAATAGATTGGGTTTTATAGGTTAGAATTAATTCCATTTGTACTAAAACAGATTTATTGTTATAATAATGTTTGATTGTGTTGTAATGTTATAAATTATTGGATTTAAAAGTATTTTGATTGTTTGTTATTGTTTTTTATTGTTTAATTATAAGATTTGTATACGCGAGGTTTTATAATAGTACAAATACCTAACGCACACATTATGTATTAATTTTTTTGGCAGATCTATTAAAATATGTATTTTCTATAAATTTTGATTGTTAACCTTAAACCATTGTTGTCATCAAGCTAGCTGCATTTAAGATTCACACTATTAAATACATTGTTCAATTAATTAACGACTTTAATTCATGTATAGAGTTAAATATTCATGCTTTTTTGAGAGGTTGGGACATAGACCAAGAATTTGCTCATTGATTATTTAATTTATTTAAGAATGTCTATGCTGGAAGCAAATTAAGGCTAGGTAGATTAGTTTCTACATATATCTAGTTCTATACAGTGTCCCACACTCTATCTTCAGTGTGGCGGAGATAGCCAATGTTATTCTTATGGACGTTTTCTGTACTATGTTGCCAATTTTTCAATGTAATGTAATATTGAAACATTCATAAATTTTCATGGCTATACCAAAATTAGTTAACATTGTACAATTTAAGTTTTATGAGGGTCTCTTATTTACTCAAGGGCTTATTGTATACACCCAATATTTGTCTAAATAGTTTTATATAAAGGCCTATTTGTACCTGTAATAAGTAAAATTTCAATACAATATTTTAAAACCGCCCAGCATACTAATCTTGATTCATAAATCAGGTGATACAGCTGATATAAAAAATTATCGTCCCATTGCTAATCTATCGAATTTCAGTAAAATATTTGAAAAACTAATATATGCAACTATTTATAACAAAGTTAAAAATCTTATCTCATGCTCTCAGCATGGGTTTATGGAAAAAAGATCGACAACTACCAACTTACTATATTTCACTCATACTGTTTCTTCTGTTCTAAATCTTAAAGGTCAGGTTGATTGCATATACACAGACTTTTCCAAAGCATTCGACAAGGTAGACCATTCTATTTTAATCAAGAAACTCCATGACTTTTCTTTATCATCATCATTAATTAATCTTCTTTCATCGTACCTGTCTCATCGCCAGTTATTTGTCCAGTTTCTTGGTCGCAAATCCTCACCCTTCATTTCTAGCTCTGGCATTCCCCAAGGTTCCAACCTAGGCCCTTTGTTGTTTTTATTATTTATTGATGATGTTACACATAATTTACACTCTAACAAACTGTTATTCGCTGACGACCTAAAAATATTCTATCCAGTTTCTTCCGCTATTGATTCTCAAGTTCTTCAAAACGATCTTAATAATTTATCTAGTTGGTGTTCAATAAATAACTTAAGCTTAAATTTAAATAAATGTACAGTCATGTCTTATACTAGGAAATCTTCACCTCTTTTATTTTCTTACAGCATTAATAACCTTCCTCTAGTTCGTTGCTCTTCTTTTGATGATCTAGGCGTCACGTTTGACTCTAAGCTCTCATTTGTGAGTCATATTAATCGTATTTGCAACTCATCCCTCCGTATGCTAGGTTTTATTATTCGTACAACTCGTTCGTTCAGTGATGTTACTGCTATTTTCTCACTTTATTATGCCTTTGTCCGCTCCAAACTAGAGTACTGCTCCATTATCTGGAATCCCATTTACGAAAATCATCAGGACCACATTGAATCCATCCAAAAAAAGTTCTTAAAATATATATATTTCAAAATTAACAGAAGTTATCCGGACAATTCATATAAGTACTTAGAGCTGTTACGAACATTTAAAATACACAGCTTAATTGAGCGTCGCGAATTCCAACTAGTGCATCATCTCTCTAAACTAATCCATGGTGATATAGATGATCCCACCTGCTTAAATCTACTCCCCTTCCACACTCCTTTCATACACACTCGCTATTTTCAAACCTTCTATCTTCCTACTCCACGCAATAATGCCTTATCTCTCTCTCCTGTATACAGAATGTGTCACATTTATTCAAACAAATTTTCAAATGTTGATGTATTCCGTTACTCCCCCAAAAAATTCATAAATATTCTTAAACACATACAGTGACATAGTTGCATGTTGTTCTTTTTAATAATTTTTTTTGCATTGATCGTGCAGACATTTACTCATTTTTATGTAATGTAATTCATGTATTTTTTTTTTCCTGCCCTCTTACTGGGTCTTTACCTGTTGGGCATTGTATGGATAAATAAATAAATAAATAAATAAATAAATAAATAAATGTATTAGAAATTAGAATTTTAAAATATAAATTCAAATTGGAGATTACAAAGAAAGAATAAAGACTTATGAACTATGTAAAATATATGCAGTATTTCTATCAAGCTTAAATATTAGTAAATTATCAAATAAGAAGATATAAATTAAATAAAAAATATGTATTATTAAACTGACCAGTGTGTTATTCAATTTCATTTTTTTCTTCGCACCTATGCTGTTTTACATCTATATATTGTACTCGTATATGTATTAATTTTATATCTTTTCGTAGAATGGAAATATGTAACATAGGGAATTTATATTGTTGACGACGATTGTAAAATGTCCAATTAAGTACAAAAATGTTTTATATTATTTACTTTAAATTGACTAGAGTTTATATGTTAATTCATTTCATTTTCCTACGCTTGTTATGATTTTAAATCCTACTTACATTTTGTATTTGTATTATTTTATATTTTTTGTAAATTATTAAACTGACCAGTTCATTATTTTTTTTCTTTTCACCCACCTGTTTAGATACACTGAGAGTACACCAGTCATAAATACATTCAATGAAGTACCCAGAATATTTCATCTCTTTTTGGGCATCTATTTTGCTCTTTCTATCTTACAGATTTACAGCAGGTAAATATGGCAACATGGTACTCCATAAGATCCTATACTGAACATAGAGTGTGGGACACTGTATAGTTCTAGTTCCTAAACAGACTACATGAATGATTCTAAGGTTACGTACCTTTTCCGGCATTCTGTATTAAAATGAATTTCATATATTTGAAATAAAATAAATAAACAATTCTCATTAATCATTCAACAAAGTTTATCATTTGAAAATTTTGCCACACTGACATTGCCGACTGAGAATTATTATTTGCTAATACTAACAGATGGCGCTGGCAGAATTAATTAAAAGAAATTCAATTTTATTTATTTATTATTATTATTGGACGATGAATTGCGGTAACTATCGTTTTTGTAGGTACCTACTTTTATTATTACAAACTAGTTTTCTTTATTAATGGCCTCTTAAAACTTAAAAATGTGTTACTGTGTTGTAACTTGTCTAACTATGCGGTAAAATAATCAAAAAACACTGGACGTTTATGGGCATTTAGAAAAAAAAATCATCTTTACTATAAGTTCATGTAAAAAAGTACCGACGTAAGTTATTTTTTTACTTTAACATTTCCTATATTTAAAACTAATTTATATAACCAATCACGGTAGCGACATCTGTCATTATTGTAAAAATCCGCCGTTATCGACATAGTCACCGATCGATATACCTGTCAAATACGCGAGGCGAACACTGCTCAAGTGTCAAATATCGACACCTGCCTATTATTTATTACGAAGAAAACATGAGCAAATAAATATATTATGTCATAAACAACGTCTATTATTATAAATAAATTTTCGCTAGAAGAAGAACTCTATTGGAGGTAAGAGGTAAGTAAAATCAAATTTGGAAATTGACTTAAGCCCAGTATTTTAAACTATCCCTTTTTGATTTTCATTATCGTCGGTTAAAAAGTTTGATAAAATTCTCGTGCGTGAAGTATTTTACAGCGCTCATTATAGCCCGCCGGACTATAATGAAACGTCAAACCAAATTATAACCTACAATATAAACAATTTAAACAGGCAACATGAAAAGTTTTTATTACAAATCGAAATTTTATATTCTTTAATGAAAAATGAAAATTATTTTTGTGATATTTATATGAAAAGCACGGAGATACACAAAATAAAACTCAAATGACATAACTAATAAACAAACAATAAACTGTTGTTCTCCGCTTTCATAGCAACACTAGATACTGGATGTACGAGGACAAATTCTTTTCGATACAATTTTCCAACACTCATAATGTGAAAATTTTCGTCCGTGCATAAAGTTTTGTATGTACCACGAGCGTAACTTGCTTTTATGGCCTTTGACGTGTTTTTATCCCTCGGCTTACGCCTCAGGCTCAAAATCCCGCCGCAGGCCATAAAAGCCTCCTTACATAAAATACAATACGCACTCGAATGTAAATAACTATTACAATTTTCTGCAAGTGTATTAAGATCATTATGTGTATTTATTAAAGTAGTGGCATCTACAAATAGAACACTTTCACATACTGCAACTAAAACTACTCGCTGTCCATAACAGAGTAAATAAGGTTATTATCACCGTTCATTTTGATTCTCCCAATCGATTATTTACAAAATGGCGCTTGTTTGACAGCCTGCCATTAGAGATTTACACTATTACAGAATATGAAGGAATGATCCGTTTGCTAGTATGTAGTAGTAGTAAAATAAGCCTCTTTCTGACTTTCTGTCGTCCTGTTTGAGGTTAGGCTAGACTATGCTAGGTTCAATTCCTTACAGGGCGGATGTGGACGCAAGGTTCTCGTCCTATGGACGGTGTCAGACAGGGATTGTCATGTGAGTGACAGGGAACATACGTGGAAGGTCAGTCTCAGATGGTTTTTGATTGGCGTTCGACAAATACAGATATCCCAAATGTTTATTAGTCATATATTATATAAGACGATTGGAAATTCTTGATAAATAAAAAGTAGACTATATCATGAACAAAAAGAAATTAAAAATAAACCGGAAATTTCACGTAGGCATATAGTCTAATTTCTTCTGCATGAAACGTCAAACTGTACACCATATAACCTATTTTTTTAAATACTATTATTAATATTGTAATTTATATAAATAAATACAGGGTGTCTCTTAAATAGGGAGACATGGCTTAACCATAGATTCCTGAGGCTAAAATAAGACGATTTAACCAAACTTGCTTCTACCGGAAAGTATACCATTTAGCCAGAATTCTGCTACAAAGTTCTTCGAAAAAAAAATTAATTATGCTTATAATAATCGGACGCTTTATTCGATTTGGATGAAATTTGGTATGACAGTTTATATTGTTATAAGTCATCTTTTAAGGTTATACTTGTTATTATTAATGAACCACTAGTGTATGAAACTTAGGTGTCCCAACATTAATTAGACCGTAACTTTTTAATGGCCACGCCGAAAACGTCAAATTATTTTTCTTCGGAAAGATACATTCAACAGTAAACTATTCTCTCTCTGTGTAATTTGTGATATCTGTTACAGTTCACACAGAAAAAAATTAAATCTGAGTGCCTGCACTGCTAAATTTTTAAAATAAATTTAATCTAGCAGTCTATCCAAACGTCAAACACCTAATTTTTAATGCCAGTAACGAGTTGTTAATCTTCACAACTTGTTTAGGAGTAAGCTGAGATATGTAATCGTCTTATTTATAATAATGGTAGTAAAATATTATTAGGCCGAACAAAGGGATGCTACTAATTTTAGAATATTGCGAAGAAAATTTTTGACAACCCGTAAAACAATTGTTGCTGTCATTAAAAATTATTTGTTTGACATTTGGATAGACTGCTAAATTAAATTTATTTTAAAAATTTAGCAGTGCAGACACTCAGATTTTATTTTTTTTCTGTGTGAACTGTAACAGATATCACAAATTACACACAGAGAGAAAAGTTTACTATTGAATGTATCTTTCCGAAGAAAAATAATTTGACGTTTTCGGCGTGGCCATTAAAAAGTTACGGTCTAATTAATGTTGGGACACCTAAGTTTCATACACTAGTGGTTCACTAATAATAACAAGTATCACCTTAAAAGATGACTTATAACCATATAAACTGTCATACCAAATTTGATCCAAATCGAATAAAGCGTCCGATTATTATAAGCAAAATTAATTTTTTTTTCGAAGAATTTTGGAGCAGATTTCTGGCTAAATGGTACACTTTCCGGTAGAAGCAAGTTTGGTTAAATCGTCTTATTTTAGCCTCAGGAATCTGTGGTTAAGCCATGTCCCCCTATTTAAGAGACACCCTGTATTATATTGAAATACTCGTATTTTTAAATAAAAGTTTCTTTATTTCTGCCGTCTTAATTTGCAGTCGTAGAAAAAGTATAGCATGTGATTTGTTTGTTGCATAATATACTTAGAAAAGCATTTTGGGATACCTGTATTTTATATTATTTAATGCAGTACAATATATTTAGATATTTCTTACCCGGATATAACGACAAGTATGTATTTACTTAAAATTTTAAACATATTGAATAATTAATAAGTTATTGTAATATTTACTTAATCCTTATGTTAAATACGTATAAACTTTGTAAACAGTATGTGAGTAGTTATGTATTTATATGTAGTAATTTTTATATTAAAATATATTCTTTACTTAAATGTAAATTCAGAAAAGCTACTATTTACATATTTATAATATTACAACAAAAATAATACATTGTATCAAAATAATTATAAAATATATATGATATATTAGTGGTACTATAGAAATACTAATACATTTTTTTTTAAATAAGCATAAAAATTTCTTGAGACAGTAAATAATGCAACAACAGTACACAGGCTGTCTGTTAACTATTATTTATTATATTATTTTAAATACATAGAAATATAATTGCAATATTCATACAATACAGTGGCGTATTCAGGGAGGGGCATGGGGAGCAATTGCGCCTTCCAAAATTTCAAAAGTTATAGCCGCGCCTTCGGGTCTTCAAAAGAATGTTAGTTGTTTTTATTAAAACATTAGATTTTTACTAATTTATTTAATATACTGTCAGTATAAATTGTTTTTTTTAATCGTCATTAAAGTGCACAAAAATAGTCATTAAAAGTTCAGAAATCGGCGATTTCAAACAAATGCAATGTTGCCAATATAATAATTCTGATGAAGAATATTGAAATAAATCATAATTTTGAGTGTTCTTTACGATAACCTCACTGTTCGGAGGTTAGCAACATTGATTGTTAAACTGACAGTTATTTAAACATAACCTATAAAAAAATATTCCTTTCATTGTTTCATTTTCACAAATTTTCGATTTGAAATAAATTTTAATACGCAACTTGGTATTGAAGCCCCCTCCAAAAATAATTTCAGTATACGCCACTGATACAACAAATAATTCATATAACTTGAAAATTATTTATTATTTTTTATAACATTGTCGTTATATCCAAGTGTATATGCAAAAATACACAGCTTAAAATCATAGTACAATAGATAATTATAGACTATATTTCGTTTCAATAGTATCAAATTTACTTTATTATATATTATTATCGCAGGTAGAATTTTTCAAATCTATTCTAATAGAACCAGAGAACTAACTTAAGTTAACACTTTATAAAAACACACAACTATTGTGTCACAACTTTAGTGTTCTACACAGAAATAAAATCTAGAACATAACGTACTACAAAGACAAGTATCAGCTAGTAAGACAGTGTTTTAAATCAAGACAAGAGTCAGGTACTCTACTCAAAGGCTAAGTTGCAGCTATTCTAAGATCTAGATACAGTGTGAATATTGCGATAAAATTAATAGTAAACTATAGATCATGAGCAAAGATTATTATAGGTATAGTTCGTCCAAGGAATACTGATCGTGACGTCATTGAAAATATTTTTATTTATAATCGGTTAGTAATATGACGATTTCCAACTTTTAAAAAATTGGGAAGGTAGGTACATAGTTATTGTTAACCTCATTTTCCGTCTCAAATTAAATCGAAATGTATAACTTATATTTTTTTTATTTTAAAGTGTTGTCATACTAACCATTGGATATCATTAGTGTGCCATTCGGAGTTGTATTTATGTGAAGAAGAATAGTTATTTATGATATGTGTTAAAGTGACATTTTATGAGTGAGTGGGGAAGTTTGTGACACGAGGCGAAGCCGAGTAAAACAAACCCCACGAACGAAATAAAATCACTTTTAACACGAATATCATACACTGTTTTTCCTACGACCCTAGTTATGTATTAGTAAAAACTAAAAATTATACAATGACATTTATGACAGGTCATGATATTCTAACCTCTACTTCCAACAAAATTCTAACCTCTACTTCCAATTCCAATTCGTCAAGCGCCTTGTAAGGAATTACTATAAACAATTGTAATAATTGTACTATAACAATAAACGTTCCAAAATAATGTCTACTTCTAATAAAATACCTATATAAATAATTTCAGTACAAAAATAAATATAAAATGAAACTACATTTACTTATGAACACTAAATGTAACAGATTTAGTTATATTTTTAACACTAAATGTAACTAGATTTAGTTCTTTTTTAACACTAGTGTTATAAGTAAATTTGTTTTTTATTTTTAAATCGTTGTCATTGACAACTGTGTTATAAACTGTTATTTTTAACTCGTTAAGCAACCGTTAAAAAGACTACTTTTAACAGTGGTCGTAGGAAAAAATTATTTATTTGACAATTTCTGTAATTTATTGTAATTTTTTCAATATTATTAAAGTAATTAATATTAAATAATGTACAAGATGTAATGTACTATTATCAGCTATAATATCCCGAGGACATTGATAATTACGAAATAATTTTATGACAGTTACCGAAAGCGCGTTGCTTGGTAACAGCCCGACGCCGAAGGCGGAGGTGGTGTTACCTAAAAGCAACGTGCTTGAGGAAGTGTGATAAAATTATAAGTATTTATCAATGATCGAGGGGTATTCGGTGAGAACATTTTTTGCAGTTTTAACAATAAATTTGCCTAAAATTTGTATTTGACAGAATTTTTGTGTCTAACATAGCCCAGTAGATGTCACTAGTAGCTATGAACGTGAATGTGGCTACAAATATGTTCAGTGTGAAGTGTGCAATGAGAATGAGACCTCTTTGAGTGAGACCAAAGAGAAGAAGATAAGACACAAAAGTCCATAAATATTCTCCATATTTAGTTTTTTATTTAATACAGTATTTTTTAATGTGTTTTCTTCTATAATTTTGTTGATTAAATCATCATTTTCATTGACAGCGTGAAAATGACATTTTTAAATTAAAACAATTAATCTTTAATTATATGCCAAAAACTGTTTGTTACTTAGCAACTTAGTGACATAAGTGATAATTTTCTTAGGATAATTATCAGTGTAAGTTTGTTTTGATTGGTTACTTTCGCACGCGTGGTCAGCAATAAAGGGATTCGATTGGATAATTTTTTAACCAAAAAATTATCAGAAGTAATATCACAAGACCTCCTGATTTTATCGATAAATTTTTATTTTGCACGAATTTTTTTTGCTTAGCAACAAACACGAAAGCAAACTGCATGGTAAATCCCGACTCCGAAGGAGGAGGGGTTTTACCTAATGTCAGTTTGCTTTAGTGATTTTGCTTAAAAGCAAAAAAAAATGAGTGCTTAAAATAAAAGTTTATCTGAGAAAATCTGAGAGGTCGTGTGGTATTTGGTGAGATAAATTCCAAAGACAACGCGAAATGAAACTTGACACACTAATTGTCACACTGACAGTTATAAACCATAACAACTGTTTATTTACTTGGTAGCGGAAAATTATCGGGGTAACGGGGTTTTATCGGGGTAACAAGGTTTTATCAGTATAATACTGTTCCCATTGGTTGAATTTTCAAGTGTTTTGCATCATGATTGGTTAAAAACTAGTCATTGGAATTTATCATGTTCAATAGCATGGCTTGATTTTTTTGCCGAACATTTTGTATTTACAAAAAACTGCTTCCCATGTTAAACGCCTATGTTTACTCATAAAATAAACTCTCGGTATTGTGTTTATAAATATTTTACGATAATGACGTCACGATCACGTCTCCTTGGACGAACTAGAAAAGTTACAAACTGTAATACAATTGACATTTGGCGTTCGCTTAATAAGTAAACAATTTATTGAGTTGATTTGTTAGCACCAAGACGGATAGCTTTTAAAAACATCAATATGTTAAAATATTACATTTAAAACTCCATTAATTGGTATTCTTCAAAATTATTTGATTAGTTTGAACTCCTAAAAATAGTCGACCAACTTTACACGGCGGAATATGATTGCATTTCGCAAAGCGTTAGAAATTTATTTTAATTTTGTACAACTCTTACTTTCCCCATGATTATGACGATGAGTCAGAACTATATTACTCTTAATTATTAAAGTAATATGAACTACACTTACAAATACAATGAAATAATTTTTTGCTTTAAAATTAGGGTGATCATTTTAAAAGGCTACCATTGTTATCTCCAGAACTAAAAGAGCTACAATGAAGATTAATTTGACAAACAATTTTTATTTTCCAATAATGTAATAAACAGATTTTTTTAAATCAGTGGTTCTCAAAATACGAGACTATTTGCTTAGTCGGTAGAGAATTTAATGGGGGATTACACCATTTTTTTTTTATAATTTCATCTGAAAATATTAGGAAAACTAAGACTATTGATGAAAATCCGGTGAAAAAATTGCTATTAATAAGCGAGTTATGGTCTCCCGAATTTTGAAAAGATTGACGTGACGTCACATTTATGTGTTTTTATATCAAACTGTTTTCATCATGGACCTAAATGTTCTTGAAATATATGCTATTTTAAGTTATATTTACATAAATATAAATGAATATTATAACACTGTATAAGTCTACATACTTTATAATTACAGGTGTATTTAAATTAAGTTTAATGCAAGAAATTTATGTTAAAATAAAAACTGTTTGAAAACTGCTGTACAGGAATGTTAGCCCCTCCTTTCGAATTTGAATTTCTTAACTTCCATTGGTAGTAAACCCCACCTCCTAACATGCTATTTGTAATGCATGTATAGGTGGTCTCTCGGTCGCCAATCAAAATATTTTCATATTAGTGTCGAAGCACTAATACAAAAAAAACCCTTTATTTCCGAAGTATCTCAATTATACCATTTCATTTTTTTTATTAATATTCGTTATTCAGCATATACATTCGTATTTTTTTACTATTTTCCTTCAAATCGATTAAGCCGTAATCCCCCATTCTGATTGGAATGATATACCCACATCATTCAAGCAGCCAATGCACGTCATTAATAAAAATTGAATAAAAGTAACTAGATGTATGACGTCATGTACTGGTACGTATGCAGAGATTTTAGAATAATCTGTATTATCGACATGGTCATGAACCTATGTATGCCATATAAAGACAATAAATAAAAGTGAGCCGAATTTCAAAGAAATATACCGAATTCATCTGATTGATTAGAAGTGCTATCTTTGGCAGATTCACAGATTTTGTATTTGCGTTAACGGTCACGTTGCGTTGTTGCGTTGCGTTTAACATTTATTATAAACAGGTCTTTTCAACGCACAAAAATGTTTCAAACACGATGCAAATATTTTTAAAATTGTCAAATAATAACTTTGACAGTATGAACATGAAAATTAAACGAATAATATGACGTTGATGTACATTATTTATGTCATATACGATAAGTAATGAACTCTACTATTCATCTTAATAATAATTATATAAGGTTATCATCGACCTTTAAACTAATAGACGCAGCGTACAAGCAAAACGTCTGTCCCGCCATAACGGTGCAGACACAGTATCTCTATCCTTCAACATTACGGAAGTTAAGAAAACGCAGCAAAATAAAAAATTTGATTTGTCCCTAACTTGTTGTACTTGGTGCATAATCGCTAAGAGTATAGATCTAATTTTGTGCATAATTAGATTCATTATATATTTTTAATACAATATATTACATAAATATTATATTATAGGGGACAAGTAATAATTAATAAGAACTTACATATAAAATGACACAGCTGGACCGCGTACGTACTGTTGACTGCACGAAATACACCGTTTCCCCATTATTTTGTCACATACACACCTCACAACACATACACGTATATATTGACAGAAATAATTGTAAATGTTCTCCAAAGAAGCAAATAATACACAAACAGTTACGAAACGTCAAATGTAAATTTTGACAATTATTTAGTGATAGAGAGCGATGTATAGAGGTTTACATATGACTGAAAAAGATGTACAATGAGTACGAACGCATGCGCAGTATACTTTAACTGAGAACTTCCGTACTGTTGAAGGACAGAATATATATTTCTATCCTTCTATGTTGGAACAATATTCTAACTATAAAGGAATAGGAGACACTTGGTCCATTAGTTTAAAGGTCGATGAAGGTTATACACTTTTTGACGGTTAAAAATGATTGAAATTTTATTTAATGGCCGCGTTCAGCACCTCTCATCGCTGATCTCCGAAGTTTGACGAATACAATGAATGCTGAACGCGCCCATTTTTTTCACTATTAGTGATTTTAATGCATGATGACGTGCATTGGCTGCTTGAATGATTTGGGTATATAATATTTCCATATCTTTAAGCGTACATTACCCAATGAAGTTTTTCTTTTCAATTAACTTGAAAAGTGTCTTAATAAGTGACCTTACAAGTACATTTACACGATTAAGTGTTCCGTGAATTAAAATATCAAAGTGCCAAAAATTAAATTATACCTACATAAAATTATCATTATCTTTACATCATTTGAAATTTTCGTAAATATCCTTTAAGATTTCAATTACTTCTCTACCCCATTTTGCCATTTATCAGTTTAATATCAATTATTTATAACACCATTATTGTACACATCAAAAATATAAACACAAACGACATTTGATAGTTACTTGACAGTCAAAACTTAAAGGAACTTTTAAGAAAAAGTAGCACATGTTCCAGTTTTTCTTTAAAAGTTTTTCGTTAAAAGTCATTTCATTTGTTTGCTTGCACTCTCATTATTGTGCAAGAGAAAAAACTTTTCAAGACATTTGACAAAAAAAAATTTCATATGCTCCTGATAAGTATATTTATACGATCAAGTTTTACGAGAATTAAAATATCCAAGTGTCAAAAATATAGTTATACATACATAAAATGTCATTGAATTTTTCGTCAGTTTCTTCTCTGTTCCATTACGCCATTTTTCAGGTTAAAATCAATCACTTATAACACCACACTTATACACATAAAAATATAAACACAAACTACATTTGACAGTTACTTGAAAATCAAAACTTATAGGGACTTTCAAGAAAAAGTAACGCGTTTCATTTTTTTGTTAAAGGTTTTCTATTCAAATACAAACTGTTTGTCAATTTAACCTTTTTTCTAGCTCTTAAAGTTGGTAACACATTTAAAATGAACATTGTATAGTTACATTACCTCATGTACAGTTATAGACATAATGTTAAGAACGTCTCCTACGTACAGTCAAGGAAATAGTGACTAAATACCCAATGCAAAATATTTTATGAAAGTGAAAATCTGTTTTTAAATAAATTATTTGGTGTATTTTTGTGGTCAAGTATATAGACAAATATACCCTGTACAATAGTAGAAAAAGAATCGTTGTTTCTTGCTATTTTGTAGTGAAGAAATAATAAAAAGAAAAATACAAGTAGCAAAATCACTCACCTTAAGACGAATATCTAGATACTAGAAAGTAATTTATGAGTATGTGTTCTATATAAATAGTGTACGTTTCTAAAACGTTTTAAAATATTTATTCATTTATGTTATATTCAAGAATTAAAGAAATTTATATTAAATAAATCGTTTTAGAAAAGTACAAGTACATATTTGTATAATTCTGGACAAAATATGGTAAAGCATTATTTAAACATATCAAGAAATAAATTAATATTAAATTTGTATTAAACTTTTAATTAAAAAAAAAAAAATAGTCCTACGAGAATTCGAATCCATGGGATGTTTTTATGTACAGTCAGAGAAATGATTAATAGAATGGCAAAATTTTATTCTGTTTATGTTTTGCCCATGAATTTTGTTATTTATTAACGGCGTGGCTAAATGTCCGCCGGCGGTATTACACATACAAATTGAGAATTCCGCCGTACGGCGGAATTATTACGATTATAATAACATAGAGGGAATTTATTTTAACATGCAACATATGGCCAATCACTTCCATGGTTACTCACTATTGTCAAAAAATGACAGCAATGTAATATTTGTCCATTTTAAAATGCAACATACAAAATTTGTAATTTTGTGTTATCAAAACTAATTTCCAATAAATTAGCCTACATACGATTAACATAAAAATCAAAATATGAATGTTGCACATCTTAACAAACTTTAGCTTACAAAAATTCATAACTTTCATGTAATAAATGTTTAAAAATAACCCCATTCAAACTGAGGCAATATTCTAGTCGGTCGTAATAAGAACTGACACCATTTGCGATGTGTTCGGGACGTATCTCCTGTGCTGCAATACTATTTATAATGTTGCATTTTAAAATGGACAAATATTACATTGCTGTCATTTTTTGACATTAGTGAGTAACCATGGAAGTGACTGACCATATGTTGCATTTTAAAATAAATTCTCTGTATATATATGACAATTTCTAATTTTCAAGTCATAATGCTAATGCCAACCAACCAGAAGAGTATATGTTCGTGGACGACAGCTTGATTCTGACGTTATTTACGATAGTCGATTGACATTTGTCATAATTTTGTTTTTTTTGAATATTTCTGTCACAATGGTTGCGTTCAGCACCTCTCATCGCTGACCTCCGAAGTTTGACGAACACAATGAATGGACGAATGTAATTGGTCCAGCAATTGCATTCGGCAATCATCGGCATGTAGCGGTGCTCATCGCTGTAAGCGCTGCTGGGGTGCTGAACGCGCCCATTGTCTTGACTAAAAATGAGTGTCATTGAAAAAGATGTCCAACTAATACAGTTAATTGAACAATGTACGAGGGTCATTCAATAAGTAAAGAGACAAATTCTATAATTTTAAAACTAGTCAATGAATGTGTACAATCTTTTCAGGGGTGTTAGTTGGCAACCTTGGGATATGCTCTGATCAGCTGTTTCGGCATTTTATGTCAACATAACCTCAAAATTTTCAATTCACCATGGCAAGTCCACGAGAAGATTGCACCTTAGAAGAGCAGCGCTCAGTCATTAGATTTTTAGTCGCAGAAGGTGTAAAACCAAGTGAAATTTTTTCTAGAATATTGATACAGTACAGTAAAAGTTGTATGAACCGTGCGAATTTTTACAAGTGGGTTGATCGGTTTAAAAGTGGCCGAACAAGTATAGGTGATGAACCCCGATGTGGACGTCCAGTGGAAGTTTCTGGTCCCTCGTTGGAATCGAGGATTGACGGACTTATTCGTGATAACTAAAGCTCGGATTTATATGCAAGGAAAATAGGAAGAATATGCGCATATATATGCAGGATTTTATTGGAAAATATTCAGTTAAGTGCCCAGCATATGCAGAAATATATGCAAAATATGCAGTACAAGAATACAAAAAATATGCTCGATATCTATTAAATAAAAAATAAAATCAATTAAATTTATTATTAAAAACAAATATTTGCATGTTAAACAACTTATCGACTTGCCACAGAGGGTTTACAGAAAATATTGTCGCCGTCTATATAGATAGTTCCGGTTACGGACGAATCCAAACAAATAATTTTGAAGCCATACTGTTCCGTAAGTAAAATGTGTATGAATGGTTTGAAAATATAATTGAAAGAGAAGTACATTTTCCACCCCCTCTTTAGACTAAGATAACGGAACCGACAGAAATATTTAAAGCTAGACTGACCGTTACTTTCTCTTTTCTCTGTAAGGGATTAGGAAATTCCAGCCATAAATGAAATTCTGGGTAATTTTTGGCGAAGTAGCACTGGTTCGGTGACAATATGTTCGTCAAAGATACGAGAATTTTATTGAAATTAATAAAAATAACGCAAAATTTTAAAAATATGCACAAATATGTACATCGCATTGAAATATGCAAAAAAATGCAAGAATTATTATGAGAATTTTATTGAAATCGATAAAAATAACGAAAAATTTTGAAAATATGCACATCACAATGAAATATGCAAAAAATGCAAGAATTAGGTAAAATATGCAAAAAATGCAAAAATATGCATTTTGCATATAATCCGAGCTTTAGTGATAACAGAAGAATTACTGTTGAAATGATAGCTGAGGAAGTTCAAGTAAGTGTTGGAACTGTTCACAATGTCATTCAGAACAATTTAAAGAACAGAAAATCGTGTGCCAGATGGGTTCCCAGACAGCTTACTGACGCTCATAAAGAATCAAGGCTTTCCATTAGTCAAGACTTAAAGCAACGAAGTTTGATTGAAGGAGACGCTTTTTTTGAAAGAATAGTGACCAGCAACGAGGTCTGGATCCATCACTACGACCCTGAGACCAAAAGGCAGAGTATGGAGTGGAAACACACTAGCTCTCCAGTTCGCAAAAAATTCAAGGTTCAACCTTCCGCCGGTAAAGTGATGCTGACCATCTTTTGGGACTCACAGGGTCCAGTCTATTGCAATTTCCTTGAAGATCAGCGAACTATCAATAGCTAATACTACTCTAAGATGCTAGAACACAAAGTTAGACCAGCTATCAGGAGCAAACGCCGTGGACTCTTGTCAAAAGGAGTCATTCTTCAGCACAATAACGCCCGCCCTCATACAGCCCAGCTGACCCGAGATAAGCTTCAAGAATTGGGTTGGGAGGTCTTACCTCATCCTGCCTACAGTCCCGACCTCGCCCCATCTGATTTTTACCTGTTTGGACGACTCAAAGACGCCCTACGTGGAAAAAGATTTGCTAACAATGAGGAAGTTAAGGAAGCGGTGCAAAAGTGGCTTCGGGGTAAATCGAAAGAATTCTTCGCCAAGGGAATTAGGAAGCTGCAAGAAAGATGGGACAAGTGCATAACTGTGGGGAGTGATTATAGGTTTGTTCGTACCATCAATTCGGAACTGTTCCAGAATTAGGAGTTCTGCGCATGGCATATAAGAAAGTGAATTCAGAACTGTTTTCTCATGGACAGGTTCGAACGCTCATATTGGTTATAATTTGTCACATACATTTGTTTTAATAAACGAAAATTGTTTTAAAATGTGCGATCAAGGAGAAAATATACATATAATTAAATAAATGAGGTATACATAATTGTAAATATCATATTTTAAATTTTCAATGAATAATAAATGGACGTCCATACTCCTCAAAAGGAGTATAAAGCATGGACAACAAAATCGAAGTGAATATATGTATAAAGTAACAGTTAAAAGTAGAAACAAATAGAATACGAAGAATGAAAATGTATATTTTAAACGAAATAAATATTATTACAGTGTCGCTGATTGTGAAAAGAATTTTTAATATTTTAATGATATGAATGAACGTCTTACAATCCTGTAGCTTTTCGTGTATATTAAAAATATTTAACCTTAACAATATCAGACAATACATACTTATGAAATTTTCCTTAACCAAAATAATTATTAATAAAAAAAATTAATAAAATTGGTACGTATATTAATCTATTATTTCTATAATATAGCCTGCTAAACGTCAAATAGAATCTTAAAACTTCGCTGCGCATGGTTAGAATTTGAAATACTTGCTCCGTTGCTCGAACTGGTAGAACCGTTCCACGAGAATTTGAATTCAAAGTTCTAGCCTGTTCGAACGCCGAACTGATAGTTCTCAGAATTTCGAATTTCAGAACTACAAAGTTCGAACGCTTTTAAGTGAAATGCGCATGCTCACTAGTTCGTGAACTGCTTAGAACTGTAGGTTCGAACAAACCTGTTGAAAAATAGCCTTAATTTTGAAAGATTGAAATAAACCGTTTTTGAGCTATAGCCATTTGTCTCTTTACTTATTGAATGACCCTCGTAGATATTTTTATGATGGAAAAGATGTGTCGATTTTACAAGAAGTGACATTACCGGCCTGCTCTTATTGGTTTGCCCTAAGAAGTACATGAACCAAACAGAGTAATGTAAAGTTTGATTTTGTTCACGAACCCACAGTATCAATGTAAATATTCACAATCTATCAACCATTTCTCTGCCTAAACAATCTCCCAATAAAATAACAAAAAATGTCACCCTACCTCACTATACCAATCTTCCTTACTGCTATTTTGTCCAGAACTACACCCTTGTATCCAACATCGGCTTATGCCGGCGCTACCTGACGGCCAGCGCGGCTGGTGTGAGGTGCTGATAGCAGGAATTGGGGCCCACCGTGCACAGCGTGGGCGATAGGGGTTGCACGGGGCGCGCCAAGTGGAGGAGGAGTTCTCGGTGCTGCAGGGCTCCACCCCCACACGGGTCGTCAGATAAGGAGCCTAGGCAGGTGTCATCCAGCGGGGAACGGGGACTCGGTGTCCTGAAAAGATGGTTAGATAAATAATATTGAAAGTGGTTAGGGATACATTATACATATTTTACTGCCTATTACAAAGTAATCGCTACAGAAAAGCATAGCAACCGTTCAACAAACACATACAGGGTGTCTCTTAAATAGGGGGACATGGCTTAACCACAGATTCCTGAGGCTAAAATAAGACGATTTAACCAAACTTGTTTCTATCGGGAAGTGTACCATTTAGCCAGAAATCTGCTTCAAAGTTCTTCGAAAAAAAATTAGTTTTGCTTATAATTCTTTCTCTTTCTCTCCGACTTCAGGGATTCCACAAGGTTCAAATCTAGGTCCACTACTTTTTCTTCTTTTTATTAATGATGTGACAGATGTAATTCACACTGATAAACTTCTTTTCGCCGACGACCTAAAACTATTTTACCCAATTCTCTCAGTACAAGATTGCCAACTTCTCCAAGAAGACTTAGATAGACTCTCAAAATGGTGCTCAATTAACAAATTACATCTTAATCTAAATAAATGTACAGTAAAGTCTTTTACTAGGAAACTATTGCCAATTGTTCATAATTATACGATCGAAAATGTCACCTTATCGCGATCTACTACTGTACGAGATCTTGGAGTCAAATATGACACTAAATTTACATTTACACATCATATACAAGATATATATAACAGTGCCATGAGAATGCTAGGCTTCATAATAAGAAATACTCGAACTTTCCTAAATTTATCAGTAATTACGAACCTATACTTTTCTTTCGTCCGCTCTAAGCTGGAGTACTGTCACATCAATTGGAACCCTATTTACGAAGTTCATCAAGATCTGATTGAATCTGTTCAAAAAAAATTTCTCAAATACCTTTATTACAAGGCACATAATAACTACCCTGATTATTCTGTAAATTATAAACAGTTGTTACATATGTTTATTTTCAAGAATCTCTTTGAACGCCGTGAAAATGCCCTAATAATACATCTATTTAAAGTTGTAAACAGCTGCGTTGACGATCCTTGTACTCTTTCCTCTCTCCAATTTCATATTCCCTCTTTTCGTACCAGAAGTAGCTTTACTTTTTATTTACCGGGTGCTAGAACTAATTATTTAATGCTGTCGCCTATATATATATATATATCGTATGTGCAATCTTTATAATTGTAAATTTTCGAGGATTGATATATTTCATTTGGAATTTAAAGATTTCATTAATATGTTATGTAATATGTCATAAGCATTTTGTTTATTTTTATGTATTGTTGTGTGTATTTTGTATTTTTTTTACAACCCTTTATCTGGGCTTAGCCTGTTGGGTTGATCATTAAATAAATAAATAAATAACAGAACGCTTTATATGATTTGGATGAAATTTGGTATGAACTTTGGCCGAACTAACGGATGTTACTAATTTTAGAATATTGCGAAGAAAATTTTTGACAACTCGTAAAACAATTGTTACTGTCATTAAAAATTAATTGTTTGACATTTGGATAGACTGCTAGATTAAATTTATTTTAAAAATTTAGCAGTGCAGACTATTGAATGTATCTTTCTGAAGAAAAATAATTTCACGTTTTCGGCATTGCCATTAAAAAGTTACGGTCTAATTAATGTTGGGAGACCTAAGTTTCATATACTAGTGGTTCACTAATAATAACAAGTATCACCTTAAAAGATGACTTATATCGACTTAAATCGAATAAAGCGTTCGATTATTATAAGCAAAATTAATTTTTTTTCGAAGAACTTTGAAGCAGAATTCTGGCTAAATGGTACACTTACCGGTAGTAGCAAGTTTGGTTAAATTGTCTTATTTTAGCCTCAGGAATCTGTGGTTAAGCCATGTCCCCCTATTTAAGAGACACGCTGTATATTGGCTATCCAACAAATCAGGCGGTTTACGTCATCGTTTAGGCCGAAATACGTATCTAGTTTTAGCGATTTTAATTAAGGTTTATGGATTTTCTAACTATTAAAAGCTAGTTCGCTATAAATTGAGGTAAACTTCAAGCTGTACTTCATCAAATCTACATTTTCACCGTACCATGCTCACGCAAACCAAACTTCAAATTCATCTTCGTAATGGCGTCTGTTTGTGCGCATGCGTAAACAATAAACAATAACATGAAACATCAGCATATCGCAAGAAATCTGTCTGTATACGAGCTGCAACACTTCAAGGAGAATTGCTATTCTCTCTATCGTTTGACGTGAGGAAATTCTCACACTGGGTGCGGGAGAATATGAGAAAATGTAGGAAAATGTATGAAAACGTGCACAGCGCGGTAAAACTGATGAAATATGAAATGAAAGACAGAAAGACGAACGGAAAAATGGAAATGTAATGGTGCCAAGCTGGCAAGTATTTGAAGGGTTGTTGACTTGTGAATTGTTGGGAAGATACCATTGAAGGAAAGAAAGTGAAAATAGCTTCTTTTGGGAATTTTAAGAAAAAATCCATACACCAATACGTAATACGTGGCTAACTCCAGAATAAAAAAATGAGGTAGGTCGTAGAAAACAAAATTTGTACTCTTTTTTATGAATAGGCTATTCCACGATTTTTTTTAAATAGGACAGCATTTTTTTCTAGGGTAAACTGATTCTTGACAATCCCAGAAATATTGTAATTTGAAGGCAAGTAATAGGTCAATTCTGAACAAATCTGTAGTATTTGGTCTTTGTCTGATTTAAAAATTATTTGCAAAAACAGAGAAATTAATTTTTTAAAGTTGTACCTGTTACTTGAATTCCTTTCTGATGACGTAGAATTCCCGGAATGACATTAATCAACCACATCTTATCATGTTTGCTTAAAATCGTATCCTTAGACTTATTAAAACAACCAAGTACAAAACAATTACATATTGCAGACCTTATAAAACACTGGCGAGAAGAGCACAGTTCTATTTCTTCAAAATAAATAAACTAACCTCTCTTTTACAACGGAGTTACTGAACACCTGCCTCCCAAACGTCAAAACTAATCATGCTATCTCTCTCTTCTGTCTCTTTCTAATGTCCGTGATGATGATGATGATTATTATTATTATTATTATTATTATTATTATTGTCGGGATGTGGTTCATTCTTGTCCCTGTACTGCGACCTTTCTGGTATTGTACCCTCCGTGTTTTCCTCCTATTCTAGGAGCCCTGTATGTTTTGTGAACTCCAAGATTTTCTTTAGACTGATGTCCTTTAGTGTCTCAGTGTGCAATTTCTTTGCTCCTAAAAGACTATGTCTGCTTGCCATAAATGCTTCGCAGTGACATATTAAGTGTTCAGGAGTTTCATCCTCTTCTCCACATCTTCTGCATGTTGGTTCTTGTTTGAGGCCCAACCTATGCAAATGTTTATTTAATTGACAGTGTCCTGTTACCAGTCCTGTTGGTCATTCCAAGTAAGTTGTCTGTTCTTTTCTTGGATGGCTCATTCAGGAAGAGCTTGGAATGTCTTTGGCCTGATATGGCTGTCCAATGCCGTTTGTGCCATTGCCAAAGCAAAGTATTAAATTCTTGCTTAACTGTTTGCGCAGTTATTCCGCAAGCAGGTTCTGGTCCTATAAAAGGTATATTTGTCCCATCTTTTGCAAGATGGTCGGCTGCCCGGTTTCCTTCAATTTCTGAATGTCCGGGTACCCATATCAATCTTAATTTATTCGTCGTTCCTAAGGCATTCAATCTGTGGATGCAGTCCAGAATTAGTCCTGAGCCTACCTCACACGAGTTTAGTGCCTTAAGTGCGGCTTGGCTGTCTGTTACTATGGAGATTCTTCTATTGTGGTAGTTTTTCTCCAATAGTAATTGCACACTGGTTAAAATTGCGTGTACTTCTGCTTGGAATACTGTTGCATTTGTCCCAAGTCCAACCGATTGGTTGTGTCTTAGTTCCTTTGCCCCATGTATTCCAGCTCCGGTTCCATTGGTTGTTTTGGAGCCGTCTGTATAGATGACTATGTCGTCTCTTTCCACTGGACTTTGAGAGTGTTCCCATGCATCCCTTTCAGGAATTATTATCCTGTAAGTTTTGTCAATGGTGTACATTTTATTGATTCTATCAGGCACCATTTGTAAAATGGAGTGCTTGTTCATCTCTGTGTACATTTCAGAGTGTCCATTTCCGCATTTATCCTCTTTTTAGAAAACTTTTATCCTATTCGTTTGGACATATTTTAAGGAGGGATTGTCTTCTACAGATTTACGAATTTACAGTTTTACAGATAAATGTTCAGAATTGACCTAAAAATAATTGAACAACATTACACAGAATAATTCAATTTCAGACACGATTCAATAAAATTATTTTACTATTTTTAATTACGGTAGAACAGCCTATTCTAATTAATCATCGTTACCAAATATTTCTGATGATATCAACATCTTACCTTCTCTCCCTGGCGATAGGGCTACTCGGTTCACTCTTACACCCCCTCCTAGGCCTCCGCACATCTTCCAGTAGGGCCCTGACATTGTGAGGGAGGCGGAGCGCCCGGGCCCCCGTTGCAGCGCCCCGCATTTCGCGGAGATCCACATATCGAAACAGCTCGCAAACTAGGAGTTCTTCTAGACTTGGGTAGCGATAGACCGGAATGTTGGATACTGAACAGGGGAGCGGGGGTTGGAAGATTAGGTCGAGAACGTCTACCACCTGAAAGAAAATAATTATTTGATATAAAATGGGGTCCTCCATCATAGTAACAAGATGAAACATGAGTCATTTATCATTTATATTAAAACTGAAACTTAAAACTTTGCGGTACCGATTATCAAAGTTTAAAAAAAATATTAATTTTTAAAATATCTTACTTTTTAATGCCATTAATTATCTATTAGATCTACTAGAACTACATTGAAGTTGTGACGTTACATCGTTAATTTTTATTAATATTATGAATGAAAAGTTTTATATTTTAAAAATATTTTGATACAAAATCATAGATTCTTTGCAGAACTGCAGATCTATTCCAATTTAAACCTTTTCCTAGTGGTTTCGCTATAAAACCCAACGAGCTATAAGTAAATATAGAGTGGCGCATCGCATGGTGAACGCGTACTTTACCCGTACACAGTTGAATGCTTAGGTCGGCGGCCATTACTATAACTGAGCGCTCAGCTCAGACGCTATACGTTGCTTTTCTCAGCGCTTATTGCACTATTTATTAAAAATGCCCGCAAAGTGTGTTGTTCCTCAGTGTGGAAACAGTCAAATTAGAAATAGTTGCAAGTCGTTTCACAGGTAAATTTTATATTCAAAAATTTTAACTCAAAGTTTTAATTAGCGACGGATTTACGATTTTACCGACTGTAGTCTGATAATCCAACAACGAATATAATCAATTTATTTTTATGTAATTACTGATATTTGTTATTACAATCAAATTTTCTTTATTGAAACAAAAATTTCTGTTGTAATTAAAATAAGTACAAGAACAATTATTATAGGCAATCAATTTTTTGTGTAAATAGTAGGACTGTTTCTACAGATATTCAAGGAACTAACATTCGACAATTTTTGACCAAAACAATCATATTTAAAGGTCAATAAAAACATTATTTTTTATTTCATATATGTAGTGATTATTTTCACAATTTTGTTTATTTTATTTAAAGAATATGTTTTTGTTATTGTATTTTATATGTTATATTTTTTATATACGTTATTATTGTCATAATAAAATATATAATTTAATTTTCACTATTTTCGTTTTAATGTATCTATCTATCTACCTACCTTGCTACTTTTTCAATATATTGTATTAATGCAGTTACATTTTTCATATTAATTGTTATTTATTATCGTAAAATATTATAACAAAATAAGGATTCACAGCAAAAATTCTTAAATTATATTAATTTATGAATAGTTTCACATCATCCATATTATATATTTGTGAAACTAAATATGTATTAATTTATTTATTTATTTCGAAATATGATATATGTCAGAATAAAACTTTTCGCCACAAATTGCATTATTTATATTTATAATTCTAACATAAAAGGTAAATTATTTCGTTAAAAATAATTGAGAAATATTAGTGGTAGGCTGCAACCTGCCTGGCAGGTTATAGTAGACATGGCGTCCAAGTGTGTACGGCCAGCAGCGCTCATCCGCCACTCTATATTTACTTATAGCTCGTTGATAAAACCACATTTCACATCATTTATTTCTTGCATTCTTAGTGGTTAAAACCATTAACCACCGACATAAATGATAGCAAATATTAAAGATCACATTTTTATTATATCTTCTATACACTTAGAGATAGGGACTCATAAATAAATAAAATAATCCGTTACAATCAAATAATGTTACTACCAAGTTTATGTCTCTACCTACTTTTGAATTATTGCTCCAAAAGTCAATATGCCCCATATTTAGATAAAAACTTCAAAATTTTCAAAAATCTAATTTTTATGTATCTAGATACTTCTCAATGCGCTGATTCCAGATTTTGAAACCGCAGGTCGATATCTTTTTTCGTTCTCGAGATATTTAGATTCAAAGTTTTGGTCAAAACTGCCCATTAACCCAAAAATGGGTCGAGATAAGACTTTGGCAACAACACCATTCGATTCTACGGGAAAAATTACATAAGTACACCAATTTTCATAATTTTTGAACGCCGCATACAATCTCTAAAGCAAAATAACTGAAAATGGCAAAAAATCGCAAAAATCGCAAGGGGTACCCCTTACGATTTTTCAGATTTTGGGCATTTTCAGGGGTTTTCAAACTTTTATTCATAAAAAATGAACCGGTTGGACAAAAATTATGAAAATTAGTACCCTTATGTAATTTTTCCCGTAGAATCGAATGGTCATGTCGCCAAATTCATATCTCGACCCATTTTTGGGTTACTACCCAAAAATGGGCAGTTTTGAATAAAACTTTGAATCTAAATATCTCGAGAACGAAAAGAGATATCGACCTGCGGTTTCAAAATCTGGAATCAGCGCATTGAGAAGTATCTAGATACATAAAAATTAGATTTTTGAAAATTTTGAAGATTTTATCTAAATATGGGGTATATTGACTTTTGGGGCAATAATTCAAAAGTAGGTAGAGATAAACTTGGTAGTAACATTATTTGATTGTAACGGATTATTTTATATATTTATGAGTCCCTTTCTCTAAATGTATAGAAGATATAATAAAAATGGAGTATATTGACTTTTGGAGCAAAAATTCCAAGATGGGTAGATATATAAACTTGGTAGTAATATTATTTGCTTGTAAAGACAATGTTAGGTAAGTGCACGCAACCACAGATTAGTACATTAATTTTTGCTCTCGGGTTTGATCCCGACAGATGCCAAATATTTCCAATTTTAAATGGCACAAAAGTGACTCCTGTTGTGCACTCTCCACACCAGCTATGAGTGCCCGTGAGGTGACGCCTGGTAAGCGCCCACACGGTAAAATATATCGTCATCATTACCGATGTCTACATGTGTTGTAGATACTGGCACACCCAGAAATGGGTAATATGCCGTGATGATATATTTATTTATTTATTGTTATAACTTTATTTTATTAATAGAATTATTATTTAGGCCTTAAAATTTCATATAATTTCAAAAATAGTGTAGAATGAAATTAAATTAAAGAACGAATCTGTATTTTTCTAGTAATGGGGAAGTTTAGCGATTTTTTTAAATTTTTTTATTCCATGGGAAATGACTTGAAAAATGATGTAACATGTTTTATTTTTTTCAAAAATGCCCAGATTTTCCGGAAAAGCCGATTTTAAGCTGTGATGACGTCGGTAGAGGCTTGGCGCAACGTATGTCGACTGACACACGCGGTTGCGGTTACCAGTCACTTGAGACTGAGGTGTTGTTACGACCTACGTTCAAGTGGTTCGATTTCACCGTTCTGTCTGAGTTTGCGCATAACTGACTTGTGACATACTTAGAGTTTACCCAAAAAAATATTAATTATAAATAAATGGAGCAATAATTTTAATTTTTAATTTCAATTTTAGCAGTCATTTGTGTTATATTTGTGAGAAAATAGTATGTTATGTAGAATTTTTACCATGCTAAACTTCCCCATTATCATTTTCATGAAGTACCAATGTCTTCTGATTAAAATCGACTACCATAACCATCGAATACGAGATTCGATCAAATAAATTTTCAGTGTTTTTAAACATAAGTTGACATAATACAGGGAAGTGTCTCTTCTTCTTACCTGTGGACATCTTTCTAGATCGAGCTGCAAATGCCCGGGAGAAGGTTGCGGCTGAGACAATTCATAACCAGCCGCCATCTCAAACAGCACGTGACCGAAACAAATGACGTCGATGTGTTGGGGTGAAGCTCTAGCTCTTCGCCAAACTACACCGTGACACCTGGATTTGTAGCCTAGTAGTGTGTTTTCCAGACCTGCCAACCTGTAAAGAAAAGAAAAATGTACCGTATATAAAATATATTCATATGCGACGAAAATAACAAATTTCAATTAGCAGTCCTATAATTCAATCGATTTTTATTATTTGTCCTATTTAAAATGAAACATAGAGAACGAATTTGACATTTGACAAGACATCAATAGAGGTTACTTTTGTTTAATTAATGATTTCTAAATTATATTTAGTTGTAGAAAAAATATTGTGCGCACTTTGTGCCTGAAATATGTTTAGTGCTCTCGAGTGATTTTTGACTCGACTAAATTTCTTACGTACAATATTTAAATATAATACTTCTGTCAAATTCGTTCCCTATGTTTCATTTTAAATGGGACACACAAATACATTGCTGTCAATCAAATGTCGAGTCATAACCATGTATATGACAAATCCAAAGTTTCACGTGGTTTCACGTTAAAAAATACGGTATTGGGCTTCCAAAATTACAATGCGCCACTGGTGGCAGATTTCTGAACTGAGTTAAGTGTACATGTACAAAGATGGTTGTTTTATTCAGGGATTATATTTACTTGTATACGAATTTTAAAACGCTTTTATTTTCGGCTATTATTGTTTTATTCTTACTGCTAATATAACAGGTAAGTTTTTGGTTTTTAAAAAATTAATAAACAAATTAGGAGATATGCAATATAGGTTAAAGTTACGATGGAGTTTTCTCCGAAAATATTTACCACATAATATTATGTGGCCACTATTTATTACTTGCTGGCCTTCCACCATATTTCTAGATGATACACTACAATTCCCAAATCTACAAATAGTATCTAAATCTAAGCAAAGAAAATTGTTCATTATGAAAGAAAAACAATTAAAAGTAAAGCTATGTAGATAGAAATTAATATATGTACAACTTCGGCAATGAAATACAATCTAAATAAAGAAAATCAAATGTTTTTTTATTAAAAAATCTGATGTGACCAGCACATGACCTCCCGCCAATTCCATGTTTAAAATAGCAATGAGCTTTAAGTAAAGTTTCACTTCCGATTGATCGTTTGTAAACAAAATCTACTTTGTTGTTCCTATAAAAAGAACGGTTTGTAATACGAAATTTTGGAATACATTTTATTATGTTTTTCCTGAAAAATCTGTTAGAGCTTCAAATTAAGTACTACATCCGGTTTATAATATATAGTCAAAATCTAATATGTTGTTTCAAATTATATAAGAGTATTAAATACCTACCAACTTTGCGAAGTTTTGGATCATTAATATATTTTAAGGAAACATCGTCACACAATTATTGTCAAAATCATCACCAACTTCCTTATGCTCTAAAACGCAATCTGTGTAAATTCTTCGCCGTACATTATCCATTTCGTAAATGTGTAGTTGCAAACTATTATTTGACACTTAGAAATCACGTTCTTATTGAGAGCTGTTTGATATATAATGCTGCAAACATCAAACTTAAATCGAATTATCTTGTATATCTAATATTTATGTATGATGGAAAATATATTATTTTTACAAACCTTAATGCCGTTAGAATCATATTTAAACTACTAAATTCTTCTTAACACGGTTTCATTATTAATTTTAATGAAAACTGCTTCGTGACAGTGACATTTGTTTAAATGTGTCAAATTTATTATTAAAGTATTGTTTTTGTTTGACGCAGAGACAAAGTGATGTACAAAAATAAATTATTTTATAATATAATATAAAGTTATTTCAAGTTATTTACTAAATGCTATTATCGTAAAATTGAAGATTGTGCCATTATATTTAATTTGTATTGGTGAAAGTTGCTAAAATATTATATTCAATGAATTTTTTACAAGAAAAACTGTTAAAAGCTTGTATAAATGATACTTCCGGTTATCCGATATACACTAAAAACTAATGAGCTCTTCCCACATTAGTATAGAATGGATATACAAAATTTCAAATTTTTCTGATTGATAGTATTTGAGTAATCGTGTCCACATGATCCACACACACACACAGACACACAGACACACGGACACACAGACACACACACACACACACATACATACCTACAGACATCATTGTAAAAATGTTAAAATCGGATTCTGGGGACATCAAAACGTGCTTATTCACTAAAATCTCTATATCCGATTTTTAGCACGATCCCTATACCTCCCTTACCTAGGGTAGCGGGAGGTAAAAAACTAATATACTGTTAATTAAAATATGACTAAAATACTCTTAACCAACAAATACTAAAATTAACCCTATTAACTAAAATATTATTAAAACTATCACTAAATTGTTACTACAAGAAAGATCAATCTCAATTCTACCGAAATTAACAAAAAAAAAAAACATTATACTAAATCCGAAATTAAATTAAAACTAAGAAAATTAGTCTCACACCAATTGTACTGGCAGCCAGCGAAAAATGTACCATTCGTTTGAATTTTGACGTTTGACGTCAGCGCCATCTCTTGATAATTTGGAAGCTCAATAAACGTAAAAATTAATTATAAAGCTACAGTTTTTATGAGCTATTAGTCTAGGCAGCCATGGATTTATGACTAAAATAAACAGTTGCCTGTATTTTTGAAATAATATTCCTCTTACCGTAAACACAAACTCATTATAAGACTTGTACCACAGTGCACAACTTTCCGACTTTAAATTACTCCTTGATTAAATAAACAAACTAGTTTCCAAACAATGCTTTGCAATTTGCAAAACCAACAAAAAGTCCAATTTAAAGTAAACTTTAAACTTATCCGTTATCTTGTCACAGTTTTGAACTATTTCCCACTACAAGTGGGCGAAATAATTTAAAGTGGCTTCGTTTCTCGCTTATCGAATCTGGAGACAAGTCTGCCAGAAAATTACATCCAACCTGAGTGGAGCGGAGTCCCGAAGCAGAAGCAGACACGTAGCTGGCGATATTTTACAAAAGTGTCTACGTATACAGTTCTGAACGCGGACTCGTTAAAAAAAATCTGTTGTGGCCAGTACAAGACCTCTCGCCATTTCCATATTAGGCTATATAAGTATTGTATTGCACTTCGCTTTCGAACCGTCGTTTTATAACAAAATATTACAGAACTTTACCCAAATATTGTTTTTTATTGTATTTAACATGTCTTCTGCACACATATAATTCTAATTATATATACTTTTCATTGTATGAGGAAGTTTCTAAATGTCACAGATTGTTCCAATTCATTAACCAGATTGGCGGTATTTCTGATGGATATATGCATTTTACCACAGTTTTACCTATAATTTCAAATATTTAATTAATAAAACAATAAGAAAAATTAAATATACTTCCCAGAAAAAGCTATCAGAATGTCACTAAAACTGTTGATATTTGACAATGACATGTGTCATATTATAAACATTGGAATTTGTCAACTGGTTTTCTTAGTGCCTTAGCCTCTGCGATTAGTGTACTCTATAAATTATAGTGTCTTTATCTCTAAATCTATGCAAGATATAATAAAATTTTTAAGTGTATTAGATGGAGAATTTTATGTTTTTCAATATTTAATAAAAAATTATATTTAGAAGAATTTTTCTAAGAAACTACTACTTCCGGTTGTTCAATTATTACCAAAACCTTTTCAGCTCTTCCCAGGAATGTCAGATTTAGGAAAACACACAGAAACACAGACATCATTTTAAAAATGTTATAATAGGATTCTACGCATCTTAAATCGTGCTTATCCAATAAAATCTGGATATGCGAATTTTAGCATGAATCCAATATCTCTCTTAGCGAGAGGTAAAAAAAAAAATCTGTTGTGGCTAACACAAGACCTCTCGCCATTTTCATATTAGGCTATATAAGTATTGTATTGCACTTCGCTTTCGAACCGTCGTTTTATAACAAAATATTACAGAACTTTACACTTTACCCAAATATTGTTTTTGATTATATTTAACATGTCTTCTGCACACATATAATTCTAATTATATCTATTTTTCATTGTATCAGGAAGTTTCTAAATGTCACAGATTCTTCCAATTCATTAACCAGATTGGCGGTATTTCTGATGGATATATGCATATTACAAATATTTAATTAATAAAACAATAAGAAAAATTAAATGTACTTCCCAGAAAAAGCTATCAAAATGTCACTAAAACTGTTGATTTTTGACACTGAAATCTGTCATTTACAAATTATGTTATAAACATTTGAATTTGTCAACTGGTTTCCTTAGTGTAGTTTCGCCTACTCAACTTGTTATATCCCGATATTCTATATATTATAGCGTCTTTATCTCTAAATTTATAGAAGATATAATAAAAAATTAAAATGTATCAGGTGTAGAATTTTGTTCTTCAAAATTAGTAATATCAAAAATTTCCAAAAATTAATATTTGGAAGAATTTCTTTTAAAAACTACTACTTCCGGTTGTTCAATTGTTACCAAAACCTTTTCAGCTCTTCCAAGGAATGTCAGATTGAGGAATTCATAGTTAAACAGGTCTTATGTCTTATAGTTTTTGAGGAATCGTCCGTCCAACATCCAGCCATACACACACACACACACACACACACACACACACACAGACATCATTGTAAAAATGTTAAAATCGGATTCTAGGTACCTTGAAACGTGCTTATTCATTAAAATCTGGATATGTGATTTTTAGCATGATTTTAATACCTCCCTTAGCGAGAGGTAAAAAAGGCCTGCAGGCATTGCTTCCAACAATGGAATATTCGCATCGGGCGGTGTAGGGTCCGGGGAGGAGAGCAAATTGAAGGTGGCAATATTTGTTTTGTGTAATTTTATACATTGTCAATGTTGTCAATCTTGTTATGTAATGCCACTCAGGCATGCAGCCACGAGGTCCCATAGACATTAACTTTCTTATCTAAAGAAGACGGAAGGTAAAAAATAGTGGATGATCCCATTGTGTTACGAAGCAGTCACGTAGATAGCGATGTTTTACAGAATGTTCATTCAATTCTTGAAATAAATCGCAATCGAAAAACCAGTCAGGGCACCAAGCCAAGTATTCTTGCAGGATTTTTGTTCGAGAAACTAGGACACTATTATTTATACTCGTAGTTTCAGTTACGAAATTTAAGGTTAAGTTTAAAATATTGTCAGGAATATTAGATTGAAAAGTTTGGAATAATTTATACGGTAAGTTTAAAGTAAAAACTTTTGCACAATATTTCATGGCTCATATATCATTTTCAAATAAAAAGAAGAATTACCTATACAGGGTGTTATATTTTAATGGACCCAGCAAATATCTCACTTATTTATCAAGTTAGTGATTTCATGATTTATACAGCAACATGTAAGCTACTTGATGACGGATGTACATTCATGATACCACTTCCGGTTTATTAGTAATTAATAACAACTTTGAAATTTCAAATGGAACATCAATACTATAATATAATAAATGCGAAAGTAACTCTGTCTGTCTGTCTGTTACGTTTTCACGCATAAAGCGCTGAACCAATTTTGATGAATTTTGGTATAGAGATAGATTGGACCTTGGACAAGGACATAGGATATGTTTTATCGCGAAAATAAAACTTAAAGGGGTGAAATAGGGATGAAAGTTTGTACCGCTCTATTAGTACAGTTGCACAAGTGAAAAATGAATTGAACATCACTGACGCATGATGAGTAATTCTTTGGTTAATTGGACAATGAATTGGCGCGTAGCACAAGATAAAACTTTCGTGAAAAAAATTGAATTATCAAAATTTAATAATCAAATGAATCGAAAGCATAAGCAAGGTTCTACAATAAATATTTCACAAAGTACAGTAAAAAGGATTCTAGCTGAAAACAAAAAGAAATTTAAATAATCCAGAATCAAAATTAAATTATCCGAGAAAAAACAAAATTGAAAATTTTGATTTCCAGGTATTTCTCATATTCTTTCTCACATCTATTACTTTTACAGTTTATTACAGTGTAGTTTTATTTGATTAGAACAAATAAACGTCCAAATACAAAAGATTAAATTTGATTACAACAATGAAAAGTTTTACAGTTAATAACAATGTAGTTTTATTTGATTACAACAATTTTCACCTAAAGTAGACTAAATCTGATTGCAATAATAAAAATAACTATCACACAAATTATTGTCATCATTGTTTGTTAACTATATTGATTATTGTAATAAAAAAAAATTAATTGTGATTTTTATTTTTTCTTTATTTAATTATTAATATTAAATCCATACTTCCATACTAATATAATAAATGCGTAAGTAACTCTGTCTGTCTGTTACGTTTTCACGCCTAAAACGCTGAACCAATATTGAAGAAATTTGGTATAAAGATAGATTGGAGCTTGCAGAAGGACATAGGCTACCTTTTGTCGCGAAAATAAACCTTGAAGGGGTGAAATAGGGGATGAAAGTTTGTATGGAGAACCATCATTTCTTCCGCTGAACCAATTTCGATGAATTTTGGTATAGAGATAGATTAGAACTTGGAGAAGCACATAGGCTACTTTTTGTCGCGAAAATAAAACTTGATTAGGATAGACTGCTAGATTAAATTTATTTTTAAAAAATTCACGGTGCAGTCACTCAGGTTTTATTTTTTTCTGTCTGAACCGTAATAGATATCACAAATTACACTATTGTATGTATCTTTCTGAAAAAAAATAATTTCACGTTATCGGCATGGCTATTAAAACGTTATGGTCTAATCAATGTTGGCACACCTACGTTTCATACACTAGTGGTTCACTAATAATAACAAGTATCATCTTAAAAGATGATTTATAACCATATAAACTGTCATACCAAATTTCATCCAAATCGAATAAAGCGTTCGGTTATTATAAGCAAAATTAATTTTTTTTCGAAGAACTTTGAAGCAGAATTCTGGCTAAATGGTACACTTTCCGGTAGAAGCAAGTTTGGTTAAATCGTCTTATTTTAGCCTCAGAAATCTGTGGTTAAGCCATGTCCCCCTATTTAACAGACAACCTGTATACGAGTACGGTTCCTGCTTCGTGTATTTATTTACTATTATCAAATTTACTTAGCATAAATTTCCGATAGCGCATCAAAGCATTTTCCTTAATTACATTTCAGTAAACATTTACTATGTATTTCAAGTAATCATAAACCACGTCAAATTCAAAATTTATGAACTCTTACAGGTTTAAAACGCGCAAATTTCCCTGCCATAAACGTCACGTGCATCCTTGGAACCGGTGCATGAAAATAACTCTACGCCTGTCATAAAATATTCTATCTATGTTTGATTAGGTATTAAAGTTACCCAAGACCGCGAAGAAGAATTTTCAAGTCGGGACGGCGTAGTTTAAAAGGTTTTCTCGGTCATTGAGCGTGTTCGCAACTTTAAGAGTCAGAAAGCCAGGATTTTTACTAGATTTGCAACAAGATTGAAAGAAACTTTTGTATTGGAAATTTGCTATTTTTAGAGCAATTTGATTGAAGAATTCCTGGTGCCCTTGATTGATGTTATTTGTTGTGCGGGTATATTTTGTTTGGAAATAATAGAATTCAAACAGAGAAATATTGTTTACAAAGTAAAGAATAAGACAGTTTCACAATTTTTTAAATTTTATATACACAGTGATAAAGAAAAATCTGTTGTGGCCAGCACAAAACCTTCCGTCAATTCAATGTATTTTGTACAAATCCGATACCAAAAGTTCCTTGGAAAAGATTCTATATATCCTGTAAAATTGTAACACGAACACACTATTTCTACAAATTCCATATCAAAAGTTAATTGGAAAAGATTCTATAAATCCAATATAATTATAACACGAATGTACATTCTGTAAATTGCACTTCACACTTCCTCATTCCTCTCCAACGCATCTTCTTCACACAGTTCTTCCTCTCTCAAATATTCTGCTACACAGTCCTTCCATCTTCTCTTTGGCCTTCCTCGTACTCCCGGCATTGAAACTGTAAGTCACTTATGCGAGGGACACTCTGTCACTTATGTTACTTTCTGATCCTATACTTTCCATTTTGGTTTTCCACTTGACACTGACATCTATCAATTAGAATTTTTTTTAATATATCTGCTGTTTCCATATTTTTTGCAAAGCTGACTGATTTTTGAAAGTTAACCTCTCTTAATCTCTCTATAACTCTATATCTATTGAATATGAAGGAAAATGTATAATTAAATCGTATAGAGAATAAGATTTTCTTTCATATTAATGATCATAAAATGTCGAAAAATGATGTTTAACTGCGTTTTTTCTAGTAAAACTGTTAAGAACTTCAAATAAGGGTACTTCCGGTTGACCATTTATAACCAAAATCTAATCAGTTCTTCATATGGTTGTAAAGAAGAGGAATACGAAAGAATCATAATTTTTAGAATTGTACACACACGGACACACACACACACACATACATACATACATACATACATACATACATACATACAGACATCAATGTAAAATTAGTAAAATCGTATTCTAGGGATCTTAAAACGTGCTTATTCATTAAAATCTCACCACCGAATTTTTTGACCAAAGACAATACCTTCCTTATCTAAAGGTGACGGAAGGTAAAAAACTCCCAAAAAATAATAATTAGAAGAATTTTTTTAAGAAACTACTACTCCCGGTTGTTCAATTGCTACCAAAACCTTTTTAGTCTTCCCAGGAATGTCAGATTGAAGAAACTGCAGTTAAATATCTTTTAAGTCTTATAGTTTTTGAGGAATCGTCCCTCCAACATCCATACACACACACACACACACACACATACAAACATCCACACACACACACACACACACACACACACACACAAACATCCACACACACACACACACACACACACACACACACACACAGACATCAATTTAAAAATGTTATAATCGGATTCTAGGGATCTGAAATCGTGCTTATTCAATAAAATCTGGGTATGCGAATTTTAGCATGAATCCAATACCTCTCTTAGCGAGAGGTCAAAATGTAAAACAATATGTTGTAAATGAATCTCACATCCCATGGAAAACAAATGGAAAAATTAAAATATTTGTGATTAACAGATAAATGTCAGTGTCAAAAAACCAAAAACATTAATGAACGCTTTTTCTGGGAAGTACAATTTCTTATTTTACTATTAATTAAATATTTATAATTATAGATACATACGCATCAGAAATACCGTCAATCTCATCAATTTATTGGAAAAATCTCGAACATTAGAAGAATAAGAGGAAACTTGTTCTGTGTAGGTACCAGAAATGTTAAATATGTACAATACTTATATAATCTAATATGGAAATGACGAGAGGTTATGTGCTGGCCACAACAGATTTTATATATTACAATTTTACTTGGTATATGAATCTTTTCCAAGGAACTTTTGGTATGTGATTTGTACAAAATACATAGAATTGACGATAGGTCTTGTGCTGCCCACATCAGATTTTTTCTATCTAAATACTTCCTTATTTGATGTAAAACTATTCTTCATTTTTGAATAAAGTTAACTTCATTCTGCATAAAAATAATATCTCGACAGTACGTGCAAAAAATTTAATAAAATCGCTTCTGTTTGGATTGAAATGTACGAGGCAAAGTAGGATCAGGATTTAAATCCAATTTAATACGGAATTAAATTCGTTAATTCGCATTACCAAACATTATACTGTTACAATGTTCGTGCTCCTAAAACACATATATGGATTCTCATAAATAATATCATTTATTTACGTAGCTTACATATGAGCACGTATATTAAGTTATATGCGTAATTTAAATTTAACATGGCGTATTAAGATATTACACAATAATATACTTTTTGTTTTAGAGTAATTTTTTGGTTAAAAAATTAACCAATAAGTCCATAAACGATAACAAAAAATAATAAAATGTACACATTATCCTTAAAGTACTACCCAATAAATAACGATTAATATAAAAATAGTATATTACATCTGAGGTGGGAGATGTTTCATTACAGCCGAGGGCTTATGTATATTATTGAGATAATGCGCGAGGCTGTTATGAAACTCCCACCGAGGTTATGTATACTATTTTATTCACAAGCATCCTCATTTTAAATCAATCATTTTCAAAATTAATCAATGAATTATAACCTTTAATTTTATTAATATTTTTGACAGCTCTGTTAAAATTTGTTTTAGGCTACTTAATTATGGGGATCTACGGCAATGTTGCTAGGCAACCCCTACACAAACATTTCCAACCCAAGAGATGGAAGTGAAATCTGTTATTTCCAACCCAAGAGATTGTCATTAAAGTTAGGAATGACGTATTTTCTAACCTCCAAAAGGATAGGAATCTGTATATTACTATAATGATTGTGAATAAAAATATTTTTTAATAATTACTTTGCGAGATATTTGAATTTATTTCCAGGGGTACAGATGGCGTCACACTATTGGTATCTTTCTCGCGCAGCCTACTACAGAAACTGGTGTGAGAAAGATAGCTATAGGTTTCTTTAAAAATCAAATGTAGCTATACAAAAAACAATTATGACTTTTTGATACCATTAATTGCTTCAAAATTAAACGAACTTTCATTTAAAAATATTTAAAAAAATTGGTTTATGGGCCCATTGAATCCCTGTATTTCTGATCACGTGTTTGAAAATAACCAATCAAAACAAACTTACAATGACAATAATTATTCTAAGACAATTATCACATATGTCAATAAGTTGCTAAGTAACAAAAACTTTTTGACAGATAATTAAAGATTAATTTTTACCTCCCGCTATCCTTGGTAAGGGAGGTATAGGGATCGTGCTAAAAATCACTTATCGAGATTTTAGTAAATGACCACGTTTTAAGGTCCCTAGAATCCAATTTTAACATTTTCACGATGATGTCTGTATGTGTGTATGTGTGTGTGTATGTATGTATGTGTGTGTGTGTGTGTGTATGTATGTATGTATGTATGCGTGTGTGTGTATGTGTAGGGATTTTGTCTTCACTCTAACTCAAATACTATCATTCAGAAAATTCTGAAATCTTGTATTTCTATCCTATTCTAATAAGAAAAGAAGCCATTAGATTTTGGTGTAAATCGGATAACCGGAAATGGCACTTTACCTGAAGCTCATAATGGTTTTTCTTCAAAAAATACCATTAAATGCCATTTTTTCGCATTTTGTCGTTATGAAAATTAAAGATTATTGAATTTTATACAGGAATACATTAATACTTTTTCTATATATTTTACAGATAAATTTAAAAATAATTTTTTTACAAGTCCCGAAGCCTAAGAAAAACACAATTCCTTTGTTACACAGTTCATATTTCAAATGAATGTAACTGACAGTAAATGTCACTGTCAAAAAACTAATCACTTCAAATTAATAATAGTGACATTTTAAAAAGAAAATAGTAAATAAAGCAATAGTTTTATGCAATGGAACAGTTTGCAGCGTTAGTAAATCCGTAAGTATGTATTTAAATTAATAAAAATTAAATAGCGGGAGGTTTTGTGTTGGCCACATCAGATTTTTTTATTTTGAAAATGACGTTTTGACGGTATGACAGTGAAAATAACGCTTCAATTAATAAAATACACACTCACACTCACAATAAAACACTCTATTATAAATAAAAAATTAGAAAATATCATTCTGTTATTATTACTATTAAACGTTTGTATAATAAAACTGAAATGTGTCTCGGCATCTCGTAGTGTCAATGTCAATCTTATTATCGTTACACACTTCACGCTGAACTATATTCATAGCTACTACTGACATCTATTGGGTGATTTTATAATTATAAAAATTCTGCTAAATACAAATTCTTCTTAAATTTAATTAAAATTGCAAAAAAAATTCTCACCGAATACCCCTCGACCATTGATAAATACTTATACAGTCGAACTTCAGTAAGTCGAACTTCGTTAACTCGTATTTTTGATAACTCGAATCAAACTGGTTGGCAATAGCGCCAAGAGTAAGAATTATGGGTAATTTTTACTTGATAACTCGAACTTTGATTACTCGAATATCTTTATAATTCGAACAGAATATTTGGCGCCAGCTTCAATAAGTCGAATTCTGGGGGAATCCCCTAATTACGTGATTTTGTAACAGGTGTTTTTATAACATGATGACGGAGGCAGTTAATTATTATTAAGTGAAAAAAAAAATTCTGTGCCTACTTGATTTATCACGTTTAAGACATTTTTATTCCTGATGATATGTCATTGAAACGTACTTTAAAAACTTTATCTATTGATGATCATTGAAGCTTTTTTTTTATTGAAAATCAAAATAAAAAATTCTCTCGTCAGTCACAAATAACTGACTTTTTTTACACCAAAATAATGTTTATAACTTTTTGATCTGAAAATATCAATCTGTATATCGCACCCCGGCGAGAAGAGTGACACAAGTCCAAAAAATAGTTGTACGTAAAACTTAAAGAAGACAGTTCTCGAATGTAAAGTAACTTACATTAGCTCGAAATGAAACGACATTAGCTCCATTTCTCGTAAAATATAATTTTGATTTATGTCACTATTCCTGATTATTAGAAGCATATTTTTGACTATTTTTATCCAATGAACTTAGAATTTCTAAATTTTGACTATTCTCACTATTATCGCCGGGATGCGATATGTATATCATAAGGTAAGTGATTTTTACTCGAATAAATACATAAATAATATACATATGCATTTTATTTAATAACCCGAAGTCTTGATAAATCGAACTTTTTTTGTGGCAAGTCATGGTTTGAGTTATCGAAGTTCGACTGTAATTTTATCACAACTTCCTCAAGCACGTTGCCTTCAGCGTCGACCGGTTCCCAAGCAACGCGCTTCCAGTGACTGTCATAAAATTATTTCGTAATTATCGATGTCCTCGGGATATTATAGCCTATAAATTCCAACCTCGTTACCCCGATAATTTTCCGCTACCAAGTAAATAAACAGTTGTTATTGTTTATAACTGTCAGTGTGACAATTAATATGTCAAGTTTCATTTTGCGTTGTCTTTGGAATTTATCTCACCAAATATAATTGAAGAAAATACAGAATAAATAAGAAATAATAGAAAATATATTTTCTTACCTGGCTACTCCATTTTGCAGGATAACGTTCCCAGAATGCAAGTGGCCATAAGGAGGGAATCCCCGCTCCCGAAGGAACAATAAGGCTTCCAGAATTTGGCGCCCCAATCGCTGGATTTGAGAAAGAGGCAATCCTGGGCTTCTACGGCCGTATTTGTGGGACCAGTCGTCCTGAAACATAACAAAAACATTAATCGTCGATTTATATTTCAAATTTATAATTCTCAACGTCGGAATCCCATAATTATTTAATTAAATTCCCAATAGATCTGAATTACGAAATAAATTAATTTAAATCCCTAAAAGATTGAATTCCATCCCATAACCAACCAATTATTTAAATTATCAATACGTCGTAATCTCATAAGTTTTAAAATAATTACGAATAGATCAGATTCCCATATTAACTATCTTAATTCTCATAAATCGGAATCCCCTAAGAGAGGTATTGGATTCATGCTAAAAATCGCGTATCCAGATTTTAGTGAATAAGCACGTATTAAGATTCTTACAATCCGATTTTAATATTTTTGTTATATTTGTGTGTGTATGTGTGTGTGTGTGTGTGTATGTGTGTGTGTATGTGTGGATGTTGGAGGGACGATTCCTCAAAAACTATGTTAAGACCAGTTTAACTATGAATTCCTCAATCTGACATTCATGGGAAGAGCTGAAAAGATTTTGGTAACAATTGGTCAACCAGAAGTAGTAGTTTCTTAACTACTATTGAAGAACATAAAATTCTTCATCTGAGACTTTTAAAATTTTTATTATATCTTCTCTAGATTTAGAGATAAAGGAAATCAGCTGACAAATTCAAATGCTTGTAACATAGTTTATAATAACAGCTAAACAGCAATTTTAGTGACATTTTGAAAGCTTTTTCTGGGAAGTACATTTAATCTTTCTTATTGTTTTATTAATTAAATATTTAAAATTATAGGTACAATGCATATATTCATAATACCGTCAATTTTTCGACAGCGAAGTGCAATACAATACTTACATAACATAAAAATGGAAATGACGAGAGGTATTGTGCTAGGCACAACAGATTTTTTTTTCGGGGTGAACAAAGAATTTTAGTACAAACTCTGTTTTTTTTTTATACTCATTAATTTATAAATAAAATAAATAAATATATCATCACGGCATATTACATTTCTGAGTGTGCCACAATCTGCTTTATCGCAGATATCGGTAATGATGATGACATATTTGTACCGTACAGGCGTTTACCGGGCGTTACCTCACGGGCATTCATTGCTGGCGTGGCGAGTGCACCACAGGAGTCACTTTTGTGCCATTTAAAATTCGAAATATTTGACGCCGGTCAAGTATATTTTCGCTTTTTAACTAAGATAATGAAATTTTGACTAAGTCAGTAATACTAATCCCAGTAGGTATAATCCAAACTAAATTCCCAAAAATCGAAACCCATAATACAATTCCAAAAATCCCAAATTCGAATCTCAAAATCCAATAGATCAAAATAACATATTTAATTTTCCATAAATCAGAATTAAAAAATCTGTTGTGGCCAGCACAAAACCTTCCGTCAATTCAATGTATTTGTACAAATCCAATACCAAAAGTTCCTAGGAAAAGATTCTATATATCATGTAAAATTGTAACACGAACATACTATTTTTTACAAATTCCATATTGCGAGTTCCTTTGAAAAGATTCTCTAAATCCAATATAATTATAACACTAATGTACATTCTGTAAATTGCACTTCACACTTCCTCATTCCTATCCAACGTATCTTCTTCACACAGTTCTTCCTCTCTCAAATATTCTGCTACACAGTCTTTCCATCTTCTCTTTGGCCTTCCTCATACTCCCGGCATTGAAACTTCAAATCACTTGCGAAGGACACTGTCACTTATGTTACTTTCTGATCCTATACTTTCCACTTTGGTTTTGCACTTGACACTGACATCTGTCAATTAGAATTTTTTTAATATATCTACTGTTTCCATAATTTTTGCAAAGCAGACTGATTTTTGAAAGTTAACCTCTCTTAATCTCTCTATAACTCTATATCTATTGAATATGAAGGAAAATGTATAATCAAATCGTATAAAGAATAAGATTTTCTTTCATATTAATGATCATAAAATGTCGAAAACTGATATTTAACTGGGTTTTTTCTAGAAAAACTGTTAAAAACTTCAAATAAGAGTACTTCCGGGTCACCAATTATAACCAAAATCTAATCAGCTCTTCATATGGCTGTAAAGAAGAGGAATACGAAAGAATCATAATTTTTAGAATTGTAGTTTTGGAGTTATCGTCGGAGAAAAATTTGTCACACACACACACGGACACACACACATATATATACATACAGACATCAATGTAAAATTAGTAAAATCGTATTCTACGGATCTTAAAACGAGCTTATTCATTAAAAACTCACCACCGAATTTTTTGACTAAAGACAATACCTTCCTTTTGACGAAGGTAAAAATTAATTAAATTTTCCTTCTTACCTGCCAGTTGCTGCCATAGATAAGGTCCTTCAAGCTTCCCTCTGTATTGAAGGGCATTACGAGTACGGCGTGCAGATCCTGCGATTCCTCTTCTCCAAAGGCCAATCCACTAGCTCCTTCACCTTCTCCGTCACCTTCACAGAACTCCAGGTCTAGCACCGGGTAGATGTATGGATGCTGGAGATTCTGGAAGAGTTCCAGGATTATGTCCCTGGTTGTCTGCAACAGGGAAGACAAATAAGGACAAATTAGTAAAATAAATATGAATTAAGTGATAGTTGAAGATTGGAACAATACTGGTGTACTTTTTTCGAAGCAAGTCCTTGGGATCTCGGAAATTATAAAAGATACGAAGTCGGTTGAATTAGGGAAAAGTTGACCCTTTAATAGACTATATTAAAGATATAAAGTATTTGCTTTTCTTGAAAATTTCATGGGTTACTAGATAAATGCAAAAATTCAATTTTGCTAATTACCTCTCGCTAAGAGAGGTATTGGATTCACGCTAAAATTCGCATACCCAGATTTTATTGAATAAGCACGATTTCAAGTTCCTAGAATCCGATTATAACATTTTTAAAATGATATCTCTGTGTGTGTGTGTGTGTGTGTGTGTGTGTGTGTGTGTGTGTGTGTGTGTGTGTGTGTGTGTGTGGATGTGTGTATGTGTGTGTGTGTGTGTGTATGTATGAAAGTTGGAGGGACGATTCCTCAAAAACTATAAGACTATTTAACTGCAGTTTCTTCAATCTGACATTCCTGGGAAGAGCTGAAAAGGTTTTGGTAAAAATTGAACAACCGGAAGTAGTACTTTCTTAAAAAAATTCTTCTAAATATAATTTTTTGGGAGTTTTTTTATTAAATATTGAAGAACATAAAATTATCCATCTAATACACTTAAAATTTTTATTATATCTTGTATAGGTTTAGAAATAAAGACACTATAATTTAGAGAGTAATCTAATCGCAGAGGCTAACGTACTAAGGAAACCAGTTGACAAATTCCAATGTTTATAACATGACACATGTCATTGTCAAATATCAACAGTTTTAGTGACATTCTGATAGCTTTTTCTAGGAAGTATATTTAACTTTTCTTATTGTTTTATTAATTAAATATTTGAAATTATAGGTAAAATTGTGATAAAATGCATATATCCATCAGAAATACCGCCAATCTGGTTAATGAATTGGAAGAATCTTTTACATTTAGAAACTTCCTCAAAAATAGATATAATTAGAATTATATGTGTGCAGAAGACATGTTAAATACAATAAAAAACAATATTTGGGTAAAGTTCTGTAATATTTTGTTATAAAACGACGGTTCGATAGCAAAGTCCAATACAATACTTATATAGCCTAATATGGAAATGACGAGAGGTATTGTGCTGACCACAACAGAATTTTTTTATTTTTATCTCTCGCTAAGAGAGGTATTGGATTCATGCTAAAATTCACATATCCAGATTTTAATAAATAAGCACTTTTTAAGCTCACTATACTCTGTAAACTATAGACAGTAACTAGAAATTCTAGTGAGAAAATCAAAGCCTGTGATTGGCTGCTACGCTATTTCGTGAAGCCGCATTTAACTAGACGAAATTTCAAGTTAACCTTCAAACGTAATTGAAACGTCAAACTCTCAGTAGTTGTCAAATCACTTATTGAATTTGCACGTGTTTTTTGTTTCATTTCTCTTTTTGTGATATTTCACGAATAAAAACAGTTATAATATATAAATTTTTCATCAAGGAATTACAAAAAAAATAATGCAATTAATTAATTTATAATTAAAAGTTATGTATTTATGATTTTATATGAATAAATTAAGTAGGTTATCTATAATAGTTTTGGTTAATGAAAATATAACCTGGAAAGTATAAATGCTGACGTGTCCTTCATTTTAACATTTCAATTCCCCCGCCAAATAAATCTAATGACTTTTTTTGGCAACTTCTAGCGGTGTAAATGTGACTTCGTCTAGTGCTGTCTATAGTTTAAAAACATGGTATAGAATCTGATTTTAACATTTTTATAATTTCTAACCATAAAGTTTAGCAATTATTTAAAATTCTCATCATCGTTTCTTCTTTGAAATGCATCATTAATTTCTATTATATATGTCGAGTATACAGCTTTTTGCATGTTGTTGTTGTGGAAAAAGTAGAATGAATAGTTGACAGTTTAAATAATTAATGACCAAGGTATTAGGGAGCGGTTATACAACACAAAACAAAGAATGAAAGCACACAGTGAAATTTTACACGTCACTCTGTTATGTTTTATATTTGCACCTTCTGGAAAAATATATTATGAGAATGAAAATTAATTATTCTGCATTAATAGTTTTAAAACGAAAAAATACGAGCTTAATGCCCCTATTCATAAACACTCGTAAAAATTTTAAACGGTTCGTTATAATATTTATCCAATAAAAATCTGTTGTGGCCAGCACAAAACCTTCCGTCAATTCGATGTATTTTGTACAAATCCGATACCAAAAGTTCCTTGGAAAAGATTCTATAAATCCAATATAATTATAACACGAATGTACATTCTGTAAATTGCACTTTACACTTCCTCATTCCTATCCAACGCACTTCTTCACACAGTTCTTCCTCTCTCAAATATTTTGCTACCCAGTGCAAGGCACTTGCGAGGGACACTCTGTCACTTATGTTACTTTCTGATTCTATACTTTCCACTTTGGTTTTGCACTTGACACTGACATTTGTCAATTAGAATTTTTTGAATATATCTGCTGTTTCCATAATTTTTACAAAGCTGACTGATTTTTGAAAGTTAACCTCTCTTAATCTCTCTATAACTCTATATCTATTGAATATGAAGGAAAATGTATAATCAAATCGTACAGAGAATAAGATTTTCTTTCATTTTAATGATCATAAAATGTCGAAAATTGCACTTCGCTTTCGAACTATCGTTTTATAACAAAAAAATACAGAACTTTACCCAGATATTGTTTTTTATTGTATTTAACATGTCTTCTACACACATAAGTATAATTCTAATTATACCTATTTTTCATTGTGTGAGGAAGTTCCTAAATGTGAGAGATTCTTCCAATTCATTAACCAGATTGGCGGTATTTCTGAGGGGATATATACATTTTACCACAATTTTACCTATAATTTCAAATATTTAATTAATAAAACAATAAAAAAGATTAAATATACTTCCCAGAAAAAGCTATCAGAATGTCACTAAAACTGTTGATTTTGGACACTGACATGTGTCATTTACAAACTATGTTATGAACATTGGAATTTATCAACTGGTTTCCTTAGTGCCTTAGCGTCTGCGATTAGATTACTCTATAAATTATAGTGTCTTTATCTCTAAATCTATACAAGATATAATAAAAATTTTAAGTGTATTAGATGGAGAATTTTATGTTCTTGAATATTTAATAAAAAATAATTTTTCTAAGAAACTACTACTTCCGGTTGTTCAATTGTTACCGAAACCTTTTCAGCTCTTCCCAGGAATGTCAGATTGAGGAAACTGCAGTTAAATACTTTTTAAGTCTTATAGTTTTTGAGGAATCGTCTCTCCAACATCCATACATACACACACACACACACACACACACACACACACACACACAGACATCATTTTAAAAATGTTATAATCGAATTCTAGGGATTTTAAATCGTGCTTATTCATTAAAATCTGGATATGCGAATTTTAGCATGAATCCAATACCTCTCTTAGCGAGAGGTAAAAATGAAAAAAAATGAGAATACCCTATTATAATAGTTTTTCAATTTATTATTGATGATTATTGAATGTTTCCATAGTAATGAATTATTATTTTTGAATTTCATAAATACATACATAATATATCTGCATTTTGATTTAAAGCTTATAGAGTGGCACAGAATAGCGCCATTAATGTAATTATTTTACTAAGGTTTTATATGAAACAAATTTTCGTCAACTACTATTTTTAAGATTTATTTTGCTGCACTTAGAACTATAAAATTTGGAGAAGAATTGCAATATTCTCCCAAAACAATTAAAAAATTTGATATTGAGGAATAAAAAATATATGGTGGTAATATTACTAAAACACATACATATATACATAATATGTAAATATGTACATAATAAATATATCATTTTTTTGTTATTTTTATAAATAATTAAAAAAAAACCTTTTGGAGAAATAGTGCAAGGTGAAGGACTTAAGCGTCTTATAAACAACAATTTTCTTGAGTTGTGCAGTGTTTGTAACGTTATATTTTCAAATGGTAAATCATAAAATATGCTTTTATGAATTCAAAAGTACAGTATATATTGTTGTAAGTTCGGCGCCCAACGTGGGGTGTACTAGTAATTTGTCTCAAACGATAATTTTGTTTTAATATGTCGCTCAAAATGATAATTGTAAGATGTCAGTCGTAAATATTTGTAATACAGTTATGGAAGGTATTTTCATTTCGTTTTAATATCCATGGAAACAGATTAATTGTTATTTTCCATTTTTACCTCTCACTAAGAGAGATATTGGAATCATGCTAAAAATCACATATCCTGATTTTAATGAATAAGCACGTTTCAAGGTCACTAGAGTCCGAATTTAACATTTTTACAATGATGTCTGTGTGTGTGTTTGTTTGTGTGTGTGTGGATGTGTGTATGTGTGTGTGTGTGTGTGTGGATGTGTGTATGTGTGTGTGTATGGCTGGATTTTGGAGGGACGATTCCTCAAAAACTATAAGACATAAGACCTGTTTAACTATGAATTCCTCAATCTGACATTCCTGGGAAGAGCTGAACAGGTTTTGGTAACAATTGAACAACCGGAAGTAGTAGTTTTTAAAAGAAAATCTTCTAAATATTATTTTTTGAAAATTTTTGATATTGCTAATTTTGAAGAACAAAATTCTACATCTGATACATTTAAATTTTTTATTATATCTTCTATAAATTTAGAGATAAAGACGCTGTAATATATAGAATGGCTGGATATAATAAGTCGAGTAGGCGAAACTACACTAAGGAAACCAGTTGACAAATTCAAATGTTTATAACATAATTTGTAAGTGACAGATATCAGTGTCAAAAATCAAAAGTTTTAGTTACATTCTGAAAGCTTTTTTCTGGGAAGTACATTTAATCTTTTTTATGGTTTTATTAATTAAATATTTAAAATTATAGGTTACCTGCATATATCCATTAGAGATACCGCCAGTCTTGTTAATGAATTGGAAGAATCTCTGATATTTAGGAACTTCCTCATACAATGAAAAATAGATATAATTAGAATTGTATGTGTGCAGAAGACATGTTAAATACAATAAGAAAACAATATTTGGGTAAAGTTCTGTATTTTTTTTGTTACAAAACGACGGTTCAATAGCGAAGTGCAATACATTACTTTATATAACATAAAATGGAAATGGCGAGAGGTCTTGTGCTGGCCACAACAGATTTATATTTTAGTTTACAATATTTTTGCATTTAATTGTTAATTTCTGATGAAAGAATAATCAATATCAGCATTTCTTAATTTTGTTCTATTATTCTATTTCTAATGTGTGTGTAACGATTTTTCCTTAAAATATATTAATGATCCAAAAGTTCGCAAAGTTGGTATTTAATACTCTTATATAATTTGAAACAACATATTAAATTTTGATTATATATGATAAACCGGATGTAGTACTTAATTTGAAGCTCTAACAGATTTTTCAGGAAAAACATAATAAAATATAATCCAAAATTTCGTATTACACACTTTTCTATTTATTGGAACAACAAAGTAGATTTTGTTTACAAACGATCAATCGGAAGTGAAACTTTACTTAAAGCTCATTGCTATTTTAAACATGGAATTGGCGGGAGGTCATGTGCTGGCCACATCAGATTTTTATAGGTTATAAATCTACCCTGTTTACCACTTGCGTTCTTAAAATATCTATAGTAACAGTTCACCGGTAGAATTTTGGTAAATGCCTACTGTAGTTCAGACAACCCATGTTTTAATCTTAACTTCTAATACTTTTTTTCTAATCTTCCCTTATCTGTTCCTAACTTTTCCGCCTTTTATTTACTTTTCCTGTCATTCATATATTGATGGATTACTTGTAAGATATTGAGTTCTTCCTAATCTAAATCCTTTCTGTCATGTGAGTGATATAATGGAGAAAATTGATGAATTATGTCGTGAAAGATGGTAAAATAAATGAAAAAGTTCTCTGTACTTGTTCACATAGTTGTTGGAGGATGTAGAAGAGCTTGTTTTGATAATAAAAAATAAAGAAAATTAAAGTATATTTAGATAAAGGAGAGGATAAAGGTCGAAAGTAGAAAATAGGTTAGTGGTGGATTAAGTGATATATTTGTTGTACGAGTGAAATTGTCGCATTACGAGTTTTAGGTAGTAATTAAAAAGTAACGAGAATTTTTGAATTTCGCGCTTTATTCCTATTCGATTGATCTTTTTTTTATTTCGTTGGTATTAGGTCTATGTCGTACGAGCCCTAATCCATATTAGTTGGCCTAGCCGCCAAAATTTTATTTTATTTAGCGCATATACAGGTTAATTAAAAGTATGGAGACAGCGATTTATTGTCGTTAATATTCATTTTAGGAAATTATATTCAATACAAAAGTTTTTTAAGAAATTTTGATCTACATTTGAGAATACTTGAATTTTTTTTCTTCAATTGTTTTTGAGTTACGCTTGTCCGCGTAATTTTTTTAAATGGGAACCTGTTAATTTTACTCTACCATTCGATAAAGCGTTTTTTTCTCTTTACAACAGTATTTTTGTTTTTGTTTTTTCAATTTATTTTAATAACAGTTTTACAAGGAAAAACATCGATTCAAGTATTTACGAATAGTAGGTACATCTAAGATAGACAAAATTATTTCCAATAAAGTTGTCGGTCACAATCTTATCATTAAAAACAAATTAATAACTAAGTAAATTACATCGCTCGAGTTTGTTTATCGCTTCGCTTTTGTCTATCTTAGATGTACCTACTATTCGTAAATACTTGAACCGGTGTTTTTCCTTGTAAAAATGTTATTAAAATAAATTGAAAAACAAAAAAACAAAAATACTGTTGTAAAGAGAAAGAAACACCTTATCGAATGGTAGAGTAAAATTGATAGGTTTCCATTTAAAAAAATTACGCGGACAAGCGTAACTCAAAAACAATTGAAGAAAAAAAAATTCAAGTATTCTCATATGTAGATCAAAATTTTGTAAAAAACTTTTGTATTGAACATAATTTCCTAAAATGAATATTAACGACAATAAATCGCCGTCTCCATACTTTTAACTAACCCTGTATAATACAAATAATAACTAACGTATTTATGGGGTCCCGTGACCGCGTGCCTGAGTGTCTGGTCGTGAATCTAGGAAACCGGGTTCGATCCTGACACTAAATATTTCGAATTTTAAATGGCACAAAAATGACACCTATGGCGCACTCTCCACGCCAGCAATGAGTGCCCAGGAGGTGACGGCTATTTGTAATAACAAAAATTTTCAAAAAATAATATTTAGAAGATTTTTTTAGATACTATTACTTCCAGTTGTGCAATTGTTACCAAAATGTAATTAGCTCTTCCCAGGAATGTCAGATTGAGGAAACTGCAGTTAAATATCTTTTAAGTCTTATAGTATTTGACAAAACGCGGTTTCAACATCCACACACACACGAACATCATCGTAAAAATGTTATAGTCGGATTATAGGGACCTTAAAACGGGCTTATCCACTAAAATCTGGATACGCGATTTATAGCATGATTCTAATACCTCTCTTAGCGAGAGGTAAAAAGAAAAACTTCTTACATTATTATTATAAATGGTAACTGAATTAACAAATAGGGAACTCATATGGATTATGGCTTTCATTCATAATTGTTTAGTTGAAAAACTTTGTTATCACAGTTCCTACGTATTATCTCAGGTATTAAATTAATCGAACTAACTTCGTATCACATCCTGTAATAACCGTACAATCTGCAATAAACAATAAACTTTGTAATATCCTTATGATCCGTATCTATCCTATTAAACTTGTAATTACATACGATTACAATGCACATCTCCTATGTCTCTGTATTTTGTCTTGCACTATACGTATGCATACATATACCTTTCAGCTTTCAGCCACAAACCAGAGGCGCCGACATTTCGGAACCCCGAACCCCACACACGTACAAAATAGTAATAGGATATTATTTAATTTTAAAAAAAATTTCTTAAAGGTATATCTAAGAGTACCTGTGAAAACCCAAGTTAAAATTCCATTTAATAAGAGATGATATTAATTTTAAAGTTTGATTTTGTTGTGTCACGTGATAGTGACGTACTAGTTGTACAGTACCAGTGGTGGACAATCAGCGGTTCATAACTTTTTGAGAAGGTGTTGACCAAGTATTGAAGAAGGTAGGAAATAAAATATATTCCATTACAATCTTACATACTATTACTAAAAAATCTGTTGTGGCCAGCACAAGACCTCTCGCCATTTCCATTTTATGTTATATAAAGTAATGTATTGCACTTCGCTATCGAACCGTCGTTTTGTAACAAAAAAATTACAGAACTTTACCCAAATACTGGTATAACACGACGATGAACTAAAATTTAACGGGACTATTTAAAAAAAGGAAAACGCGGGAATCTAAATTAAATAATTTGGAATTAAAAGAAAGAACAATTAAATAATCCAAATTATTGGTAGCGTGCCACCAGGTTATTTATTGGTAAATAACCAAAACCTAATTTTGAATTTAGATAGATTATTCAAATGGATGACCAAAAGTTATTTATTAAATTTGGAAAATAAACTATAATTTCATTTGTTCGGAGGGCAAGGCGATATAGTGATGAAACAATTTTGTATTAAATAGCTATATTAACAAAATATGATTCAATTACAATACAATAAAAATAAAAACAAGTAGAATTTTATAAAAAATTTAGAAGCAGAAAGAGAAAAAGTTACATTATGAAAAATATTATTATTAACTTACACAACTATGAATATTTATCCCATTGTTTGACACTACATCACCAATCTGGATTCTTATTGGTCAATTCTGACGTCAGCGCACCAATCAAGTACCGCGTTCATCAGAAGCATCACGAGAGAAACAACCCTTGTCAAGACCAAGATGACTCACATTCTCATGACCCATGAGAACCAGACCGATGATGTTTGCCCAACAACGAGATAACAATAATTACAAATTAAAACTAATAATACTGAAGAACATTGTTACACTGGGGAAAGCTGAAGAAATGAAGGATGTGACAAGTGTATGTTTATGTTATAATTTTATTGGATTTATAGAACCTTTTCAAATGATAGTATGTGTTCGTGTTCGATTTTACATGGTATTATATAGAATCTGTTCCAAGGACCTTTTGGTATGGGATTTGTACAAAATACATCGAATTGACGGAAGGTCTTTGCTGGCTACAACAGATTTTTTCCGTGTGATATTCTTTTCGCTTTTGTAAACTAGGTGTGCATTCTGACCATAACAATTAAAATCCAGAGGATCCCAGGGTTGGCCTTGCCCTTCTTCAAAACTCCCGATGTGAGCATATACCCCGATGCCCCCCCTGTAGTCGGCGCCTATGCTACAAACTCCACCAACTCTTGCTCGTTACACAATCATAACGATGTGGTGGCTCATATTCACGTTCTCGACTTCATAATACATGCACACATGCATCTGGTTATGCACTTTGCTTATGCATAAGAGATGGTTACTCAGTGTTGAATATGCTAGTTGTGAGGTAGCGAGTTAGCAAGTGCATGGCATGTTTTGTTAGAATGAGAGAACAGTAGAGTGTGTTATGATAGAGAGAGATGACATGAATTAAATATGGATTAACGTAGATTCGTATGTGTAATTATATTATATGAGAGTTCTGTTCTCAATGTTGAAACTAACTAGAAATAAATAAATAAATAAATAAATATATCATCACGGCCTATTACCCATTTCTGGGTGTGCCAGTATCTACAACACATGTAGACAACGGTAATGATGACGATATATTTTACCGTGTGGGCGCTTACCAGGCGTCACCTCACGGGCACTCATAGCTGGTGTGGAGAGTGCACCACAGGGATCACTTTTGTGCCACTTAAAATTGGAAATATTTGGCGTCTGTCGGGATCGAACCCGGTTCCCCCAAGGTTCGCGACCAGACACTCAGGCACGCGGCCACGGGACCCCAAACTAACTAGTAGGTCGTGATATTTTACCTTCCGTCACCTTTAGGTAAGGAAGGTTTTGTCTTTGATCAAAAAATTCGGTGGTGAGTTTTTAATGAATAAGCACGTTTTAGGGTCCCTACTAAACGAATTTACTATTTTTAAGATGATGTCTGTATGTGAGTCATGTGTCCGTGTGTGTGTATGTGTGTGTGTGTATCCATGTGTGACAATTTTTTCTCCGATGATAACTCCAAAACTACAATTCTAAAAATTATGATTCTTTCGTATTCCTCTTCTTTACAACCATATGAAGAGCTGATCAGATTTTGGTTATAATTAGTCAACTGGAAGTACCTTTATTTGAAGTTTTTAAGTTTTTCTTACAAAAAACGCAGTTAAATAATATTTTTTCTACAGGCACTATAGAAAGTAGCCATTTGCGCTCTCTTTTGTCAACGCAAAATGTCACTTTGCCGCTCATGCGCGACAAAGTAGAAAAAACGCTCGCTGTCCAAATTTCTAAATATACAATGTTGAGAAATGTCACTTGTCTGCATTCTTAATGAAAACGTTTAGTTAGGAACTAATGGCACTGTAATTACACATTTATCACGTTCACAAGTCAATTTGACATATGTTCTGTCGGTATTTAACATAACCTAACAAAATGCAACACTCCTGTGAAAATGAAATAGGGCATTCATTTACAAAAACGAAAGTATAAAATGCTTAGATTAGATTGAATAAAAACTCAAGAAGAATGGAAAATAACGATAAAATAAAATTAAATATAAAATAAATTGTGTGAAGATATGTTTAGTAATAGGAATGATTGTACACAGATGGCGGTAGGATAGTTGCGAGTAGTACTGACATCTGATCTCTAGTTAACTATTTATTTTGATTACAATAAAGTTATTAGTTATTTCGTTACTTAAATAATTGCGAGAAGTCAGTCAATGCACATACAAGTCTATATAAACACAAATTCCTTAAAATATTTGTTAATTTTTTCAGTGTGACAGGCGTGACAACTAACCACACATTTTGCTTCAAAAACCCATAAAATCATCACAAATCCTTGCCTCCACGCTCTTATTTTGGTTTTTTTTATGGAATAGACGGCTAATGTAACGATATAATCATTTAAAAGCCTTTTTAAGTTTAAACCGTGTCTTTTGTATTAGCCAATCGTTATTTATTGAGCAGTACTGTAAGTATAAAGTGTACATTTTATTATTTTTGTTAAGGTGGAGGACCCCATTGTGGCGACTGTAGAAAAAATCTTGTGTGTGTTTCGAGCGCAAATGGACATTGTCGCATTTTGCGCTCTTAATACACAAATAGCTATTCCGTTATTTTTTTGTCTAATAATTTTATACAAATGTATTATATTTTCAAAATTTCACAACATGCTTGCAGAAGTAATACCAATGACAGTTAAGAGTACTAAATCAAACGCACGTGTAGCTGTCGACGGTGCTGCCATCAACGGTCGGGTCAATTGTCAATATCTCTGTTAATTTATAAAGATTTGAGCCAATTTCCTGTCCCCCCAATTAATTCATCTGTGGTTAACCAACCCTCTGCAATCCAACTCACAGATTGAGTCAATTTAATTAAAACAATTAATCAAGGTTGCTATGACTGTAACAGAAACAGATGAGCACATACGTCTCATATATAATGAAAGAACAAAGGAGCGAGCACTGCAATATGTTACATGAAGAACCAGAGAGCGCATTTATTATTTTTGCATGGAATAAATCGACGAATCGGTAGTTTATTCGCGATACGGAAAAGAACAGATGTTTGTTCTCATAAAAGATGGATTGTGTTGCATGTTCTGTAGAAATGAATAAGGAAATGTGAAAAATGAAACAGAAAAAGCAGATGAATTCTCATTTTTTGTAAGGATTTTAATGAACAAAACAATTAGAAGATAATAGGGGATTCCAGCTCAATAGAATTAAAGGAAAATAGTAAAAAAATACGAATGTATATGCTGAATAACGAATATTAATAAAAAAAATGAAATGGTATAATTGAAATATTTAGGAAAAAAGGGGTTTTTACCTCTCGCTAAGAGAGGTATTGGATTCATGCTAAAATTCGCATGTTCAGATTTTATTGAATAAGCACGATTTAAGGTTCTTAGAATCCGATTATAACATTTTTAAACTGATATCTGTGTGTGTGTGAGGATGTGTGTATGTGTGTATGTATGTATGTCTGGATGTTGTAGACACGATTCTTCAAAAACTATAAGACTTAAAAAATATTTAACTGCTGTTTCCTCAATCTAATATTCCTGGGAAGAGCTGAAAAGGTTTTGGTAACAATTGAACAACCGGAAGTAGTAGTTTCTTAGAAAATTTCTTCTAAATATAATTTTTTGGAAATTTTTGTTATTACAAATATTGAAGAACAAAATTCTCCATCTAATACACTTAAAATTTTTATTATATCTTCAACAGTTTTAGTGGCTTTCTGATAGCTTTTTCTGGAAAGTATATTTAATCTTTCTTATTATTTTATTAATGAAATATTTGAAATTATATGTAAAATGCATATATCCATCAGAAATACCGCCAATCTGGTTAATGAATTGGAAGACATATAGGAACTTCCTCGTACAATGAAAAATAGATATAATTAGAATTATATGTGTGCAGAAGACATGTTAAATATAATAAAAAACAATATTTGGTAAAAGTTCTGTAATTTTTTGTTATAAATCGACGGTTCGATAGAGAAGTGCAATACAATACTTATATAGCCTTATATGGAAATGGCGAGAGGTCTTGTGCTGGCCACAACAGATTTTTTTGTTATAGCGCATCGACACGAATATGAATTCAATATATAATATTTTGATTGGCGACCAAAAGACCGCCTATACATGCATAACAAATAGCGTGTTAAGAGGTGGGGGTTACTACCAATGGAAGTTAAGAAATTCAAATTCGAAAGGAGGGGCTAACATTCCTGTACTGCAGTTTCCAAACAGTTTTTATTTTAACATAAATTTCTTACATTAAACTTAATAATTTAAATACACCTGTAATTATAAAGTATGTAGACTTATACAGTGTTATAATATTCATTTATTTTTATGTAAATATAACTTAAAATAGCATATATTTCAAGAACATTTAGGTCCATGATGAAAACAGTTTGATATAAAAACACATAAGCGTGACGTCACGTCAATCTTTTCAAAATTCGGGAGACCATAACTCGCTTATTAATAGGAATTTTTTCACTGGATTTTCATCAATAGTCTTAGTTTTCCTAATATTTTCAGATGAAATTATAAAAAAAAAAATGGTGGAATCCCCCATTAAATTAAATTATTTCAGTTTTTATGCCGACTAGGTTTGATAAAAATAACTAGAATTTTCATTTTTACCTCTCGCTAAGAGAGGTATTGGAATCATGCTAAAAATCACATATCCAGATTTTAATGAATAAGCACGTTTCAAGGTCACTAGAATCCAATTTTAACATTTTTGTAATGATGCTTCTCTCTCTCTGTGTATATATATGTGTGTGTATGTGTATGTGTGGATGTGTGTGTATGTCTGGATGTTGAAAGGACGATTCCTCAAAAACTATAAGACTTAAGAACTGTTTAACTATGAATTCCTCAATCTGACATGGGAAGAGCTGAAAAGGTTTTGGTAACAATTGGACAACCTTAAGTAGTAGTTTTTTAAAAAAATCTTCTAAATATAATTTTTCGGAAATTTTTGTTATTACTAATATTGAAGAATATAATATTCTTCATCTAATACACTTAAAATTTTTATTACATTTTTTATAGATTTAGAGATAAAGACATTATAATATATAGAATAATCGGACATACTACATCGCAGAGGCTAAACTTCCTTCAAATGACAGTCGAATTTTTGACAGTAATGTTACCGTGCGGGCGTTTACCAGGCGTCACCTCACGGGCACTCATTGCAGGCGTGGGGAGTGCACCACAGGGGTCACTTTTGTGCCATTAAAATTCGAAATATTTGGCGTCGGTCGGGATCTAACCCGGTTCCCCAGGTTCGCGATCAAACATTCAGGCACGCGGCCACAATAAATAAATAACAGGTAACATTTATGAACATTTCTTGTTACCTTGGTTACTTGTTGTTTTTGTTATTTCAAAAAATGTCATTGTATCCCCTGAAGAAGGCACCAGTTTATGGTGCCGAAACGTTGGGTTAAAATAATAAATTACAGAACTTAAACTAAAAAAAGGTAGTATTTTTCCAATTAATAATATGAGTTCTGAAAGATATTTTAATAATAAATATACATTTATTCCCCTTACCTGGTTGCAAGGTATAGGGCATCCTCCACATATCGGAACCATACTCATCAATCTATCCGCCTTAACGCTAGCATCTCTGACCACGAACCAGTGCTTGTCTATACGGGACCCGATGTCGTTCAGGTGTCTGAGTAGTTCGTATCGGGGATTCTGGCCCAAGTAGTGCCTGCAGACACTCAGGGCCCCTTCTCGGGCGCGCCGTTCTAGCTCCAGACGTTCCACGCAGTCGCCTGAGGAGAGGGCGCTGTAGTGATAGCGGGGGGATTGCCTAAGAAGAAGAAGAAGAACGAGGGTTTAATAGTTATTTATTATATTTATAAGCGTTGCAAATAAAGGTTTAATGAATAAGCACGAGATGATTTACAGTATTGGCCATAAAGATAGCAACTTAAAAAAAATTCAATTGCTCTAATGTAAAAACTGGCATTTCAGAAATAAATTACTGCAGTATTAGTGTCTTGAACCAAGTTTAATTAACATTAAAATAATTTGCATTATATTAACAAAAATTGATTCACTTGATAACAATTGGAGATTTTATCAATCCAAACTTTGTGTAACTCAAAAAAAAAAAAATCTGTTGTGGCCAGCGCAAAACCTTCCGTCAATTCGATGTATTTTGTACAAATCCCATACCAAAAGGTCGTTGGAACAGATTCTATATAATATCATGTAAAATCGAACACGAACACATTCTCTACATTCTACAAATTCGATACCAAAAGTTCATTTGAAAAGGTTCTATAAATCCAATAAAATTATAACATAAACTACACTAAGTAATGTCCTTCCATCTTCTCTATGGCCTTTCTCTGCATGTCACTTGCGAGTAACAATATGACATACCAATTTTAGATCCTATACTTTCCATATTTGGTTTTGCACTTGCAACTGACATTTGTCAATTAAATTTTTTTGAATAATTATGTCAGCTGTTTCCATGACAAATAGCAAAGCTGACTAATTTTTGAAAATTAATTTCTTTATAATGCTTTAAATTTATATCTATTGAATATGAAGGAAAATTTAAAATCAAACCATATAGAGAAGAGCATTTTCTTTAATATATATAATAACAAAATGTCAAAAAATAATATGTAACTGCATTTTTTTAAGAAAAACTGTTAAAAACTTCAAATAAGGGTACTTCCGGTGGATCGATTATAACCAAAATCTAATCAATTCTTCATATGGATGTACAGAAGAGGAATACGAAAGAATTATAATTTTTAGAATTGTAGTATTGGAGTTATCGTCGGAGAAAAATTTGTCACACACGGACACACATACACACACACACACACACACATACATACATACAGACATCATTTTAAAAATAGTAAATTTGTATTGTAGAAACCCTAAAACGTGCTTATTCATTAAAAACTCACCACCGAATTTTTTGACCAAAGACAATACCTTCCTTACCTAAAGGTGACGGAAGGTAAAAATAAAGACAATGAAAGTTCGAAATACTTCTTTTATTCTTAGAAATTGATTTATGTGCAAAAAAATATTTTTTATTTGGACATAAAAATAAAAATAGCAACTTTTAAAATATTAATATAAAAACTAAATTTTCTAATATTTAGTGTAATAACCGGAACCACGAGAATTTATTACTTCTTCTCATTTCATCATGAATTCAAGTAATTTTGTTATTACATTTCTATCAATTAATCTTAGTTCATCACTAAAAAATAATCTTTTCCACATGTCAGTTGTCCAGTTTACATGATTTTCTGCAAAAAAATAATCGGGCCTTCACGTACTTCTTCGAAAGAAGTGGTTTCTTTGCAGGCCGACGACTATAAAGTTCTCCGGCAACTAATATTCTTCTTCCCTGTCTTGAAAATATTTTATCTTTAACATTACTTAGTAGAAAGCCTAAAATTTTCTTTGATGATAACAACGGATTTTTAACGATAAGTGTATTATCATTCTGTCGCTTCGGTTTAATGTTTTTTTTTTGTCTACTAGAAATTGTAGAAGGCTCAATATTACCCTTCCTTCGAAAATGGATTATTATTCGTGCTATTGTAGATTTATGCAAATTAAAGTTCTTCGACATTTTATTCCGTGAAGCAGCATTTTCATATGATTTAATTATTAAATTGCGAAATTCTTTAGTCAAAGTCTTATTACGACCCATAATTTTGAAGTACTAATTTATATTTTTTAAACAATTATACGATATAAACGTTGAAATTGAGAAAATAAAGACATTCATTATGTAGTTGCTATTTTTATGTCCAGACAAAAGTAAGAATTATGCAAAAGAAATAAATTCTATAAATTTAATATAAATTATTTTAATATAAAACGAACTTATTTTAAGAGGTTATTCTTTATGTAATTTATTTTCAATATTCTTATGTTCACTTCAGAGAAATAGAAATTTTTTAAAAGTTGTTATCTTTATGGCCAATACTGTATACCGGGTGTATACTTGATATCCGTAATATAGGGAATACAATGTTATTTTTTACATTTTGCTATAATTACTGACCTATTAAATTTAGATAAAAGTTTTTCAAAATTAAAAACTACACAACAAGAGATTAAAATTCACAATTTCATTTTATTTTACGAAAAAAAAGCTAATTATAATGGGCCACTTGCGTGTTACTGAAAATCCGATTTCTGTCACTATATACGTAATGTTATATTGAAAACATATAAAAATTTTGTTATTATACATATTAAAGAAAATACTCTTCTCTGTATGGCTTTATTATACATTTTCCTTCATAATCAATAGATGTAGATTTAAAGCGTTATAAAGAAATTAATTTTGAAAAAATAGTCAGCTTTGCTATTTATCAGGGAAACAGATGATATATTCAAAAAATTCTTATTGAAAGATGTCAGTTGGAAGTGCAAAACCAAATATGGAACGTATAGGATCTAAAATTGATATGTCATAGTGTTCCTCGCAAGTGACACGCAGAGAAAGGCCAAAGAGAAGATGGAAGGACTGTATCGCAGAAGACTTGAGAAAGGAAGGACTATGTGATGCGTTGGACAGGAATTAGTGGAAGAGAAGAAGAAACAGCGACCCCTAATAAAATAGGGGATAGCTGAAGAAGAAATGAAGGAAGTGTCTAGTGCATTTTACTTAGTGTATATTTATGTTATAATTTTATTGGATTTATAGAACCTTTTCGAATCAACTTTTGGTATAGAATTTGTAAAAAATAGTATGTGTTCATGTTCGATTTTACATGATATTATATGTATAGAATCTGCTCCAAGGATCTTTTGGTATGGGATTTGTACAAAATACATCGAATTGACGGAAGGTCTTGTGCTGGCCACAACAGATTTTTTATATTTTATGTAAAAATAGTTTGCTGTGGTAGGGTCGTTCTCACGTAGCGAATTTAGCGGATTATTCAAGGAAACACGTATCAAGCGGACCAACAGAAACAATGAAAAACATGACAAGTGGCATAACCAGTATACAGGGTGTCTCAATAAGCTTGCTCACTATTGGTAACTTTTTTATTTGAAGAGGTACGAGGTTGGTTAAATGAGCAAAATTGTGCTATTTTATATTAGAAAATTGGTCATGTAGACAAAATAAAATTTGTGTCAGCGGTTCTCAAAATTTGGGACAATATACATATTTTTTAAATGGAACCATATATTTTTTATTATCTTATTGGAAAGAGTATTTTTTCCTCTTTCCAATAAGGTAATGTTGTTTATGTACAATTTTTTCAAATAAACGAGTTATTTACGGTTAAAATTTTAAATTTTGTAAACTATTTTATTAGTTTTTTAGTCAAGTAAGCCAAGGAAACAATTGATTCTTTGTTTTTTTGACGTTTAATAATTTCTCCGAAAAGTTCTCTGTGTTTAATAATGTTTAATAACTTTACAAATGAAGATAAGTTAGATATGATCGTGCTATGTGGAAAGTTATATCTAGACACCAGTTACGTAGAACGGTCGGCTCTTTTTCCAAAAGGGTTTAAATGTGCGAAAGAAATAATGGCTTTCAATTTGAATATTTTCTTTGTTTTGTTATTACTGTAAAATAAATTAATAAAATAATAATTTTATAAAAGGCAATTGTTTCCATAGTTTACTAGACCTAAACTAATAAAAAATAATTATTATTTTTAAACGTAAATAACTCGTTTATTTGAAAAAATTGTACATAAACAACATTACCTTATTGGAAAGAGAAAAAAATAATCTTTCTAATAAGATTATAAAAAATATATAGTTCCATTTAAAAAATATATATTCTAACCCAAATTTTGGGAACCGCTGACACAATTTTTATTTTGTCTACATGACCAATTTTCTCATATAAAATGGCACAATTTTGCTAATTTAACCAACCTCGTATCTCTTCAAATAAAAAAGTTACCAATAGTGAGCAAGCTTATTGAGATACCCTGTATTTTAAATCGTGGTTGCAGACTTTTCTGACATTTATATATACAACATGTTCAAAGTTTAAATATAACATATACAACAGTAGAATATAATCTAGTTTATTAAACCAGTACAGAAACAAAAGTAATAAACAATTATTCTATTGCTGTATAGAGGATAAAGTATTCGCATACATAAATCCACTGCACTAATTCATATTTGAAAACAATGTTAGCATTTCTAACTACTTTCCAACTTGTACGAAAACAAACGAATAAGCCAACCTGAGCCTTTGTGATTCGTTCACAATAAAACAAAATCAAAGTTTCTTCGTATGTTTTCATTAACCTAAAACCTAATTCCCAGTACAAACAAACACGGTACAGGAAACACTAATTTATAAATTAGAATTTGTTAATCACCAGGACGAAGTTTTAAATCCGAGTAGGTCTCTAACGACTACAAACAATGCTTATGGATTAAAAGCATGACGTATAAATATAGTTGACTAGCCGACCCGCCCCGGTTTCGCACGGATAAAGCTATACCCAAATCATTCAAGCAGCCAATGCACGTCATCACTTAGTGTAAAAACCTTAATGCATTAAAATCACTAATAGTGAAAAATTAAATAAAATTTCAATCCTTTTTAACCGTCAAAACGTGTATAGCCTTATATAATTATTATTAAGATGAATAGTAGAGTTCATTACTTATCGTATATGACATGAATAATATATGAATAATGTACATCAACGTCATATTATTCGTTTAATTGTTGCTATAGTTGGCAACATTGATAATTTGTATGTTCATACTGTCAAAATTATTATTTGAAAAATATTTGTATCGTGTTTGAAACATTTTTGTGCGTTGTAAAGTCCTATTTATAATAAAGTAATGTTAAACGGAACGCAACGACGCAACATGACCGTTAACGCAAACACAAAATCTGTGAATCTGCCAAAGGTAGCACTTCTAATCAATCAGAAGAATCCGGTATATTTCATTGAAATTCGGCTCACTTTTATTTATTGTCTTTATATGGCATACGTAGGTATAAATAAGGTTAGTATTATAAAATAATTTAAATAGAAATGGACAGTGACGAAAATATAGTATTTAATTTGTAGATGTGACAGTTCATGACCATGTCGAGAATACAGATTGCAATCTGTATAACTCTTTTCATAAAGATTCTAAAACCTCTGCAAACGTACCAGTACATGACGTTACACATCTAGTTCCTTTTATTCAATTTTTATTAATGACGTGCATTGGCTGCTTGAATGATTTGGGCATAGAATAACGATTAGCTATAAGTGTACCAGTAATTTTTCACATTTACTTCGGAGACATGCGCTGCGTAGGGAGCCGGCAACCTGCCTTGCATCGTACATGTAACAGGCTCCGCCCACTGCCCTCCCGATCCCGTACCGCACCCAATAGCGCCCTTTTCTAAACATGTCTCGGGTACTTTTACTTATGTACGTATGATGCAAGCTATTTCTCCGACAAATATCGAAAATCTGCTAACGGTTAAAACTTAATAATAGATACAAAGATAAAAAAATAATTGAAATCATCCCAATTGTACCGCCTTGAGATATGATTTTTCAAAAACGCTGAAACACTCTTTATTTCTTACCAAAAGCATAAATATGAATTTTTATATCCCTAACTTGAGAAATGATGGGTTCTTCATACAAACTTTCATCCCCTATTTCACCCCTTCAAGTTCTATTTTCGCGACAAAAGGTAGCCTATGTCCTTCTATACCTATACCAAAATTCATCAAAATTGGTTCAGCGGTTTAGGCGTGAAAACGTAACAGACAGACAGACAGACAGACAGAGTTACGTTCGCATTTATTATATTAATAATATAGGATGTGGCAACTCTTAAATTTTTGTTGACATATTAATGTTGACGATTAGTAGGCCGAGATTCTAACCTTACAATGTGCCGTACCACATACCATTTTGGAACCAACATAACAAATGACAAATTAACTGTCAATGTATAATCCGGGCCTATACAGGGTGTTAAAAAATAAGTGTCCCAAATTATGAGGGCATATAGTACTGACCAAAATGAGTAAAAAAAGTTTAATCAACATGGGTCCGATCTCCAACTGTTTTCGAGAAAGAGGCCATTTTGTATTAGGATCGAAGAAAAACAGACTAATTATTAATTATAAAATAATGTTTTTCCACCGTTCCGTGAAAATAATTTAATTTAGTTATGTTTTATAAGTATTTCACACAGTATTGCAATATGTATGTACAGACCTGTAAAATGTAAAACATATTCATATTGAAAAATGTATATTTTAATTGAAATCGGAAAATTTCTGATTAAAATTTATCCTACTAGTTCAATTTCAATATCAATGTGAACATAAAAAGTGAATTAAAATCTAGTTTATACCAATATCAAATGAAATTATAAAATTTTCATATTAAATGGGGTAATACGTTTAGTCTATAAATGTGCAACTTCAACTTATATGAATTTATACATTTGCCTACAGCTCATGACATAATGAACTATTTATTGTTCTTGTTGCATAAATAACTACACTCTATTTCCGCGAGGTGATACTCATGTCATCAATTTTTGTTACAAGAATGGGAGTTTCCATGTTTACGGCTTTTAAAAAAATCTGATGTGGCCAACACAAAACCTCCCGCTATTTAATTTTTATTATTTTAAATACATACCTACGTATTTACTAATGTTGCAATAGTTATTTATGTATTAAGAGCGTAAGGAGGCTTTTATGGCCTGCGGCGGGATTTTGAGCCCGAGGCGTAAGCCGAGGGATAAAAACACGTCAAAGGCCATAAAAGCAAGTTACGCTCGTGGTACATACAAAACTTTATGCACGGACGAAAATTTTCAAATTATGAGTGTTAGAAAAGTTGTATAGAAAAGAATTTGTCCTCGTACATCCAGTATCTAGTGTTGCTATGAAAGCGGAGAACAACAATTTATTAGTTATGTCATTTGAGTTTTATTTTGTATATCTCCGTGCTTTCCATATAAATATCACAATATTAATTTTCCTTTTTCATTAAAGAATATAAAAAATTTCGATTTGTAATAAAAACTGTTCATGTTGTCTGTTTAAATTGTTTATATTGTAGGTTATAATTTGGTTTGACGTTTAGGTCAAAGAAATTCGTGTATAATTGTCAAATTATGATACGTCCGTGCATAAACTATATTATGTTCCGTTGCATATAGCTATTGCTTTATTTATTATTTTCTTTTTAAAATGTCACTATTATTAATTTGAATTAATAAGAAGGTTTTTCATATACGGAACTCGAATTTTGTTCCATATACATTAGTATCATTTAAAACATTACGTTAATATTTTATAATAATTAACGACATCTTTCTTCTAAATTACTTACTGAAATTGGCCTGTGTTCATATTTTCGTACCTTATATCATTCGCATGCTACTTGATGAAATATTATCAAAAAAATTCTCGCACGTTTTAAGGAAATTACAACAAAAACTTGTAATTGCAAATTCTTGAACAAATGTCAAATAAAGGGAAATAATTACAGGAATTCTACACATTCCATTCCTGATATGAAAGATATAGTGCACGAGAGTTGGTAGCTCAAATTAAATTATTTTAATCATAATAACACATTCATAAATTACACTAAATGATATATTACGCACTAATTGTAATACATTGTTGTATGTGAACAATATCTTACAAGTCAAACAAGATATAAATTAGCATACATTCTATGTCTCTGTTTACTTAGTATGTAATTGCTTATTAATAGCGTTTTCCATTAATCGTAACTCTCTTTACAATCAGATAATAATACTACCAAGTTTATATCTCTACCCGTTTTTGAATTATTGCCCCAAAAGTCAATATACCCCATATTTAGATAAAAATTTAAAAATTTTCAAAAATCTAGTTTTTATGTATCTAGATATTTCTCAATGCGCTGATTCCAAATTTTAAAACCGCAGGTCGATATCTTGCTTCGTTCTCGAGATATTTAGATTTAAAGTTTTACTCAAAACTGCCCATTTTTGGGTATTAACCCAAAAATGGGCCGAGATATGAATTTGGCGACACGACCATTCGATTCTACGGGCAAAATTACATAAGTGTACCAATTTTCATAATTTTTGTCCAACCGGTTCATTTTTTATGAGTAAAAGTTTGAAAACCCCCGAAAATGGCCAAAATATGAAAAAATCGTAAGGGGTACCCCTTAAGATTTTTGCGATTTTTGGCTATTTTTAGTTATTTTGTTTTAGAGATTGTATGCGGTGTTCAAAAATTCTGAAAATTGGTGTACTTATGTAATTTTGCCCGTAGAATCGAATGGTGTTGTCGCCAAATTCATACCTCGGCCCATTTTTGGGTTACTACCCAAAAATGGTCAGTTTTGAGTAAAACTTTGAATCTAAATATCTCGAGAACGTAACGAGATATCGACCTGCGGTTTCAAAATTTGGAATCAGCGCATTGAGAAGTATCTAGATGCATAAAAATTAGATTTTTGAAAATTAAGAAGTTTTTATCTAAATTTGGGATATATTGACTTTTGGGGCAATAATTCAAAAATGGGTAGAGGTATAAACTTGGTAGTAATATTGTTTGATTGTAAAGAGAATGATACGTAAGTGTACGCATTTTTAGGGTATTTATATATGAGTTTACATAATGTATATTCATGTGATAATTATTTTCCAAGGAACATTCTGAAAGGAATTTGTTACAATTTTACCAGTGGCGGCTGGTGATATCTTTGTATGGTAGGGCACAAAAATTTAAAAAAGTAAAAAGAGTATATTAAATTATTTAATCTTTAAGATATAGAAGCCATCTTCGTAATTAAATGAGTACTAGACGATTACAATTCAACAATAACAGATTACCTCGGAAAATGCCGGACATACTCGGACATCTTCGTTTAAATTGGGCTGTGCCCGGAACAGGCTTAATGCAGTCATATGCAGCTTCGCGCGCTTCGCTGCTATTGGTCAAAATTCGAGTAAAAATAGTGGGAGACCGGGGCAGAAACATTTGTGCCCTAGCTTCTAGCAGCATATCGGTACGTGCACACGTCAGTATATAGGCTATCTAGTTATCGGCGGTGTAGTAAGTATTGCATAATAAAGAAAGTAAATAAATAATAATTAATGTATTTTTAAAATGTATATGTACTCGCTTATTTCTTTTTTTCTTGTCTTTTTATTTGGTAGGGCTGCGCCCTTGTGCCCTATAGCACGAGCCGCCACTGAATTTTACTGGGTATATATAGAATCTTTTCCAGTGAACTTTTGGTATGGGATTTGTACAAAATACTTCAAATTAACGGAAGGTCTTGTGCTGGCCACAACAGATTTTAAATATATTTTATTAACGGTATATTTAATATTGGTAATACTGAACATGTATTACTAAATATTATATGTCTACATTATACTTTTCAACCTGTGTTGTGATTTCATTTTGTTTTTTGTATTGTTGTTCATTGACAAAATGTCAAATGCTTTGTCATGTCAAATTCAAGAGCTTGTAGTTAATTTATTGACTTATTTTGAAAATGAAAAATAGAATGGTGGGCTCTTACTTACACTGAATTGTATTATTGAGGTAATATTTTGTCCTATTTGTTAGTAATTATTTGAAAATTAAATCTATATGTACAGCGTGTGGCAAACGCTATACGCAATGTACAGAAATAGTGAGAAATTGTATGGTATGCAGTATTCTGTATTTTTTTAAGGATCTCACATAATACTAGATAGTTTGTTGCATATACTACAAGAATGAAGTATTTATAACGGCGTAAGCAGTATCGTTCAGAATATTTTAAATAAAATTGGATTTCGTTGCAAAAAAATTATACCAGATGTGTTACATTTTTAAGAAAGATTTGGTTTTATGAAGGCAACCCGCAGATCATATTTTAATCCGTTTTACATGCTCATGTAAACTTTTTAACACATGACGTCATTGTTTCTAGTGATATTGTATTTATGACATAAACCGCTTGACTGGCTGGATGCCCTATATGTGTGTTGTTTATTAATTATATTAATATTAAATTAATTAATTAATTATTAATTATAGTTTTTCGAAGAAACTTACGGTCTGTAATGTCTTCCAACCACTCAAACATAATAAAATATTCTATTAGAAATGGGAATTGAAACAAGAACCCCTTACTTGTAAAGTGACCGCACTAACCATTCAACCACTACTGACCGTTATTTTATGCATAAATATAAACCAGGATAAATTTTAAAAAAAGTATTTTCTCTTTCATACTTCTTCGATATTTGTTTATAAATAAACAGTATTTTTCTTTAAACTTTTTTAATGTAAACTTTGTGTTTTTCTTGTCAATATCCAGTAATCAATACGAAAACTACAGAATAGAATCTATAAATAAATTCCGAGAATGTATTATTTAAAGCAAAGAAACGTAAATGTCAGTAGAGCAATTGTAACAATGTTTAATTTTCTTCTAGATTTCTAGAATAAGTACAGAGGTAAAAGAAATAGAAATGCAAGATTTATATTGACATCTACGACGTAATTTGTCTTTGCATGTAAAAATAGATATAATTTCTAGAAGGAGCTTCTTTAAAATTTATGGGGTTTAAAATTATAGACTGCAGAACATATGCTAATAAATTATTGAAAACAGTTATAAATAGAATGTTGGATATACCTAATAGTAAAGATGTATTAATATTAATATGAAAGGATATAGAGAATGTTACACAACTTCGAGTATAAATTATAAGCGTTGGTTTAGATAGGGATATATATACAGGATGTCTCTTAAATAGGGGGACATGGCTTAACCACAGATTCCTGAGGCTAAAATAAGACGATTTAACCAAACAAAAATTTATTTTGCTTGTCATAATCGGACGCTTTATTCGATTTAGATGAAATTTGGTATGACAGTTTATATGGTTATAAGTCATATTTTAAGGCCCCAACATTGATTATACCGTAACGTTTTAATGGTCACGCCGATAAAATGAAATAATTTTTTTTTCAGAAAGATACATTAAATAGTAAACTTTTCTCTCTCTCTGTTTAATTTGTGATATCTATTACGGTTCAGACAGAAAAAAATAAATCCTGAATGACTGCATCGTGATTTTTTACCTTCCGTCAAAAGGAAGGTTTTGTTTTTGGTCAAAAAATTCTGTGGTGAGTTTTTAATGAATAAGCACGTTTTAGGGTCCCTACAATACGAATGTACTATTTTTAAGATTATGTCTGCATGTGTGTATGTGTGTCCGTATGTGTGTCTGTGTGTGTGTCTGTGTGTGTGTCCGTGTGTGCGTGTGTGACAAATTTTTCTACGACGATAACTCCAAAACTACAATTCTAAAAATTATGATTCTTTCATATTCCTCTTCTTTACAACCATATGAAGAGCTGATTAGATTTTTTTTATAATTGGTCAACCGGAAGTACCCTTATTTGAAGTTCTTAACAGTTTATACATTTTCCTTCATATTCAATAGATATAGAGTTATAGAGAGATTAAGAGAGATTAACTTTCGAAAATCAGTCAGCTTTGCAAAAATTATGAAAACAACAGATATATTACAAAAAATCTAATTGACAGATGTCAGTGGCAAGTGCAAAACCAAAGTGGAAAGTATATGATCTGAAAGTGATATAAGTGACAGCGTCCCTCGCCAGTGACTTGCAATTGCGGCCTCGCCTCAAGATAGGAACTTATATTGCCAGAAGTACGAGAAAGGCAAAAGAGAAGATGGAAGAACTGTATAGTAGAAGATTTGAGAGAGGAAGAACTGTGTCACGAAGGTGCTTTGGACAGGAATGAGTAGAAGAGAAGAGTAAGAAACAGCGACTTCTAATAAAATAGGGCAAAGTTGAAGCAGGAGGAAGTGTTAAGTGCAATACATAATGTACGTTCGTATTCGTATTAAAATTTTATTAGATTTTAGAATCTTTTCAAAGGAACTTTCAGTATGGATATGTAAAAATAGTGTGTTCTTGTTACAATTATACAGGATATATAGAATCTTTTTCAAGGAACTTTTGGTATAGGATATGTACAAAATACATCGAATTGACGGAAGGTTTTGTGCTGGCCACAACAGACTTTTTTAAAATAAATTTAATCTAGCAGTCTGTCCAAATTTCAAACATTTAATTTTTAATGACAGTAACGAGTTGTCAATCTTCTCAACTTGTTTAGGAGTAAGCTACCATATTTATTCCTGTTATTTATAATAATAGTAGTAAAATACTATTAGGCTGAACAAACAGATGTTACTAGTTTCTAAATATTGCGAAGAAATTTTTTGACAACCCGTAAAACAATTATTATTGTCATTAGAAATTACTTGTTTGGCATTTGGGTAGACTGCTGGATTAAATTTATTTTAAAAAACCGTAACAGATATCACAAATTAAACAGACAAAGAAAAGTTTACCATTGAATGTAACTTTCTGAAAAAAAATAATTTTATGTTATCGGCGTGGCCATTAAAAAGTTACGGTCTAATCAATGTTGGGACATCTTAGATTCATACACTAGTGGTTCACTAATAATAACTAGTACCACCTTAAACGATGACATAACCATATAAAATGGCATACCAAATTTTATCCAAATCGTATAAAGCGTTCTGTTATTACAAGCAAAATTAATTTTTTTTTCGAAGAAATTTGAAGCAGAATTCTGGCTAAATGGTACACTTTCCGGGAGAAACAAGTTTAGTTAAATCGTCTTATTTTAGCCTCAGGAATCTGTGGTTAAGCCATGTCCCCCTATTTAAGAGACACCTTGTATATTATTGTATCAATAGCTGAAGATGGACTTGCCTTAATCCCGAAACATCCGCAATAAAGAATTTTACAACTTACGTAGACCATTTAAGCCTTTTCATTCACCTTTAAAGTAAGAATATTACTCGTATAACAAATTCTCATTCTTTTTAAAATTTATGAACTTCTTTTGCCAACAAACATCTATTCAATTAATTCTAGCTTAACAACACCAATTTGATTCACTTCCAAATGATTTAATTAGAATTAGACATCCCATTTGAGCTTAATTTTTATTGACCACGCTGGCTTCCTCCCAAAACTAATCCCACACTTTGCATTTGCCAAGTCAACATTCGTTTCGTTTCTTTTCTCAGGATGAAAGACTCTTGCTGTCGCTCCGCGTGGATAATTTATCGCATGCCAAAGAGGCGGCGGAGAGACTCCAATGTCACGATGAAATACGTTTTAAAATAGAGGTGAAATAAATGAAATGAAATAGGGTTGGTTGTACGTGTATAGAAGACTATAAAATGCATCACTTGAGTGAAATGAAAAGTATATATGAAGTATTTTAATGGCGTTTAATATGGTGTTAATATAAATGCCCATATTCATAAACACTCGTAAAATTTTTAACGGTTCGTTATAATTTTTATCCAGTAAAAACAGTCGACACTGTCAGAAAAATCGAAATTTAGTTCGTCAAGTTTGTTTCTATTCACGATTTAAAATATACTGGTTGTGCCCCTCTACACAAAAAGAGGGTCCAAAGCGATACATGATTCCTCATTTTTTTCCGCTAGAGGCGCAACGTGAAAACGACCCAACTGACACCTATCATTTGCATGTCATTTTGAAAATATTACATGTTATATCTTATAGAAAGGTAAATAAAACAGGTTTTGAAGTATATATTGGTATTATATGTAATGTAATATAAATATTTTGTTGAAAGATATTGCAATTAATGCAAAATGAAAATTAAATAGAAAATGTTTCATTTCTGGATATGAAACCGGTTACAAGAAATCCACTGAAAAAGAATCCCTGTTTACTGCTCCACTCGATATATCACTTTTTAAAAAATGGCAATGTGCAATTAGTAGAGATAATCACGAATTAAGATTGAATGATGTTTGTCGAAAACATTTTCGGGAAGAAGATATTATTAGCGAATGGAAATCTGGAAGCGTACGGTTCTATCAATTTATTTAGTTTTCCAATTTTAAATTCTAACAATGTATTGATTCAGGTTTCCATTAAATATATAAATTTATATTAAAATAAATTCATTATGCATTTAATTTTTTATATTTTATGTAAAAATAGTTTGCTGTGGTAGGGTCGTTCTCACGTAGCGCATCTAGCGGATTATTCAAGGAAACACGTATCAAGCGGACCATCAGAAACAATGAAAAACATGACAAGTGGCATAACCAGTATATTTTAAATCGTGATTGCAACCATAATTACTACGTATGTAGGTTACCTTTTATATTTGTTTATATTTTTCCTTGACGACTGAACTTAATAAATTTACTTACATTCCTAGGAAAATAATCACAGGTAACTTGAATTGAAAATTGTAGTAAAAAAAATAATAATAATAATGTTGATGACAGATGTCAACCAGGCTATATTTTTGAATATTTAAGCATAATCTTTTAGTAGCGCGAAAAATATAATAAGAACACGGAATGTATATACATCTTAACATCCTCGCAAGTTACTAGGACCTCGGTCTAGTACAACTTCCTCGGATATAAAGATGTACTTACATTCCTTGTTGCTTAAATAACTATTTCCGACGACCACTACGAAAAGTACATAAATTCACACGCTAAACTATTACTGAAAGTTGGTCATTGCACATCACTAGCAAAGCTGTGTGATATGAAAGCTCGTTAGCCAATTAGATGTGTCCGCAACTGTGTGATATGATTTTATCACACGCTGCGATAACTGGCGAACTAACCTAAAAATTTGTATTTAAAAATTTGACAGTTACAAATAATTTGCTGAATTTACACGGATTAAGAAAGTTGGACCCTGATTTATCAAATTTTAACATAATTTTTGGTGAAATTCTGATAGCAATGATGTTAACATACCTAATCTGTTTTAATATTTTTATATAAATTTTATATTGTGGTTTTTGCGGTCGTCGGAAAAATATTGTGTACAACACGTGCTGAAAGGGTATTTCACACTCACGTGATTAAACCACTCGCCTTCGGCTCGTGGCTCAAACTTCACGTCGTGTGAAATATCCAAAATATACTATTATCTAGCAGTCTATCCAAATGCCAAACATTTAATTTTTAATGACAGTAACGAGTTGTCAATTTCCGAACTTGTTTAGGAGTAAGCTAACATATTTAATCGTCTTATAAAGGCAGTAATATACTATTAGGCCGAACAAACGGATGTTTTGGAATTTTGCGAAGGAAATTTTTGACAACCCATTATCAATTATTACTGTCATTAAAAATTAGTTGTTTATTGTTTGACATTAGGATAGACAGCTAGATTAAATTAATTTTAAAAAATTCACGGTACAGTCACTCAGGTTTTATTTTTTTTCTGTGTGAACCATAACAGATATCACAAATCACACAAGGCCTATGACTTACTTTTTAAATTAACGACCTGTATATAAAATCGTAAAAATAATCATTCTAATTGTACTTTTTTCTACATATGCAATTAACTCTAGCCCTACTTACCAAAAAGGATATTCTGTTTGTTCCACATTTAAAAAGAGGTCCTCTATATTGCTACACAATACAAATACACATATAAGCATCCTTCAACTACTATGGTACAATAAGTATATACATTATACGTAAATTTACGTTACTATTTACTGTACGAAGGATGAATATGAAAATTCTTGACAATTTAACAAGGCAATAATTATTTTTTATAGCAAAGCTAGTAGATTTTTGAAAGTTGGGATCATCGACCTTTAAACTAATGGACCAAGTGTCTCCTATTCTTTTATTGTTAGAATAATGCTCCAACATAAAAGGATAGAAATATATATTCTGTTCTTCAACAGCACGGAAGTTCTCAGTTAAAGTAAACTGCGCATGCGTTCGTACTCATTGTACATCTTTTTCAGCCATATGCAAACCTCTATACATCGCTCTCTATCACTAAATAGTTGTCAAAATCTACATTTGACGTTTCGTGACTGTGTATTATTTACTTTTTTGGAGAACATTTACAATTATTTCTGTCAATACATACGTATATGTGTTGTGAGGTGTGTACGCGACAAAATAATGGGGAAACGGTGTATTTCGTGCAGTCAACAGTACATACGCGGTTCGGCTGTGTCATTTCATATGTAAGTTCTTATTAATTATTACTTGTTCCCTATAATATAATATGTATATATAATATATTGTATTAAAAATATATAATTATGCACAAAAAAATAATTAAATCTATACTCTTAACGATTATGCACCAAATATAACAAGTGACAAATATTTTTTTTATTTTGCCGCGTTTTCTTAACTTCCGTACTGTTGAAGGATAGAGATACAGTGTCTGCACCGTTATGGCGGGACAAGCGTTTTGCTCGTACGCTGCGTCTATTAGTTTAAAGGTCGATGGTTGGGATTTTGCAAAATACATAGAATTGATGGAAGGTAATGTGAAGGCCACATTAGTTTCTTTCTATAATTTTGTCTAAAATTCCATGTTTAAAGTATGTATCCATAATTAAAGTACATAGATATAGATAATATTTTAGTCAAACGTTTTCCATTGTTAATTCTCATATTCACCCCACATCCATCACACACCACTTCCCCCCATCCCCCCTCTCTACCTTTGTTCACTCTCCCTCCCCTTCCACGCCTTCCGCAACAAAATCCTCGCCAGGGAGTCAATCTTCTCCTTAACGAGCGGCGTCTTCTCATCTGCTGTTCCTGCCGCTGCACCGGGTCCCGGGGACGCTTCGTCCTTCTGCTCTGAGGACGCGCTCCGGGTGCGAAAGCTCACGCGCTTGTTTGCGGTGGCTACGGCGACGGGGGAAAGCTCGGCTGCGGAGTGCGTGCGGCGCGCCACGCGACGCTTTTTTCGGTAGCTTGATCTGGGGAGGCGGGGGTTAATAGGGGGAGGTAGAAAGGAGGTGTACGATGAGAGATACGTGGCAGATAATATTGGTCTTATGTTAAAATTATTGGAGGTAAATATCTATGTGAAATATATAAGTATTGTCAGAAAAACTAAATATAAGTACCTATTTTAGATTCCTTAAGTTTCATATTAGGGATGCATAATTTTGATTTTGATGTGAGGCGAAATGTTTAACTTTGTTAGTGTCAAACATAAAAAAAATTCTCTACATTCCTATAACGTTCAACATTAGTTAACATAAGTTGTTAAAAAATAAACACTTCTAGACCTACGAGTATTTAACACTTTGTTTACTAAAGGCGTTCGAAAATTGAAACAATTTTTTCACAAATCTTATACAAGAAATCTGTTGTGGCCAGCAGAAGACCTCTCGCAATTTCCATATTAGGCTATATAAATAAGTGCATATTGTGTTTAACATTTCTGGTACATACACAAAAATTCTAATTATTAATAAATAAAATAAATAAATATATCATCACGGCATATTACCCATTTCTGGGTGTGCCAGAATCTACAACACATGTAGACATCGGTAATGATGACGATATATTTTACCGTGTGGGCGCTTACCAGGCGTCACCTCACGGGCACTCATAGCTGGCGTGGAGAGTGCACCACAGGGGTCACTTTTGTGCCATTTAAAATTGGAAATATTTGGCGCCTGCCATAATATAATATATATATATATATATATATATATATATATATATATATATATATACCGTGAGTATTTTTTAACGTGAAACATTGGATTTGCCATATCCATGGTTACGATTGGACATTTGATTGACAGCAATGTATTTTCGTGTCCCATTTAAAATGAAACATAGGGAAACGAATTTGACATTTGATAACACGTCAGTAGAGGTTAATTTTGTTTAAATAATTCTACCTACTTTCTAAATTAAATTTAGTGTACCTTGTGCTCGAGTGATTTTCTAACTTGGCCAAATTTCTTACAATATTTAAATATAATACTCTGTCACATTCATTCCCTATGTTTTCAATGAGACAGGCAAATATATTACTGTCAATCAAATGTCAAGTAGAAACTTATAGGAAAATTCAGCGGTTATCTGTCATATTGACAAGACGTCATTAGAGGTTAATTTTGTTTAAATAATTATACCTGTTTTCTAAAAATTAAATTTAGTTGCAAAAAAAATATTGTGTGCCCGAAATATGTTTAGTGCTCTCGAGTGGTTTTCTGACTTAGATAAATTTCTTACATAATATAATACATCTGTCAAATTCGTTCCCTATGTTTCATTTTAAATGTCAAATCGTAACCATGGACATGACAAACCCAATGTTTCACGTTAAAAAATACTCACGGTATATATATATATATATTTTTATATTTTTTAATTCATTCTATAATAAGTTTCCTCCTACTCTTCTAAATGTTCGAGATTCTTCAAAATCATAGACGAGTTTGGTGGTATTTCTAATGTGTATATATGTACCTATAATTTTAAATATTTAATTAATAATAAAATAAGAAATATTAAACGTACTTCCAGAAAAAGGCTTCAGTAATGTAAATGGATTATTGACACTGACAACTCACATTTTTCTGTCAATTACAAACATTTTAATTTTTCAACTGGCTTCCATGGAGTTATTTGGGCTACTAGATAGGTACATTACTCTAAAAATGCGTACAGTTACGTAACATTGTCTTTACAAGCAAATAATATTACTACCAAGTTTGTATATCTACCCATTTTTTAATTATTGCCCCAAAAGTCAATATACCCTATATTTAGATAAAAACTTCAAAATTTTCAAAAATCAAATTTTTATGTACCTAGATACTTCTCAACGCGCTGATTCCAGATTTTGAAACCGCAGGTCGATATCTCTTTTCGTTCTCAAGATATTTAGATTCAAAGTTTTGCTCAAAACTGCCCATTTTTGGGTGGTAACCCAAAAATGGGTCGAGATATGAATTTGGCGATATCACCATTCGATTCTACGGACAAAATTACATAAGTACACCAATTTTCAGAATTTTTGAACACCGCATACAATCTCTAAAGCAAAATAACTGAAAATGGCCAAAAATCGCAAAAATCGTAAGGGGTACCCCTTACGATTTTTTCAGATTTTGGCCATTTTCGGGGGTTTTTAAACTTTTATTCATAAAAAATGAACCGGTTGGACAAAAATTATGAAAATTGGTACACTTATGTAATTTTGCCCGTAGAATCGAATGGTCGTGTCGCCAAATTCATATCTCGACCCATTTTTGGGTTACTACCCAAAAATGGGCAATTTTGGGCAAAACTTTAAATCTAAATATCTCGAGAACGAAACGAGATATCGACCTGTGGTTTTAAAATTTGAAATCAGCGCATTGAGAAGTATCTAGATACATAAAAATTAGATTTTTGAAAATTTTGAAGTTTTTATCTAAAAAAGGGGTATATTGATTTTTGCGGCAATAATTCAAAAGTAGGTAGAGATACAAACTTGGTAGTAATGTTATTTGCTTGTAAAGACAATGTTACGTAACTGTACGCATTTTTAGAGTAATGTACCTATCTAGTAGCCCAAATAACTCCATGGAAACCAGTTGAAAAATTAAAATGTTTGTAATTGACAGAAAAATGTGAGTCGCCAGTGTCAAAAATTCATTTACATTACTGAAGGCTTGTTCTGGAAAGTACATTTAATATTTCTCATTTTATTATTAATTAAATATTTACAATTATAGGTACATATATACACATTAGAAATACCGCCAAACTCGTCAATGAATTTGAAGAGTAGGAGGAAACTTATTATAGAATGAATTTAAAAATATAAAAATATTTAATAATTAGAATTTTTGTGTATGTACCAGAAATGTTAAACACAATATGTACTTACTTTTATAGCCTAATATGGAAATGGCGAGAGGTCTTGTGTTAGCCACAACAGATTTTTATGTTTTATGTATGTGTACGGTGTCTCTAGCCCGCCTCCGTTTTCAATATTTTATCTATCTCTAATCTATTACTTTATTATTTAAAGTCTAGTTCTCTAATGCCCATTTGAACCGCCAAGGTTTAAATTTTAAGCTAGGCTTAAACAAAAAAATACAAATCGAAATTTTCACAGAAATATATAATAATTCATTTGACATTTCATTTCGATGCAATATTATCAATTTAACCCGAGTTTAATATTTAAGTTACGTTAGTGCAAACGGCCATAATACATTTAAATAGAGCATTAATCAAATTACATCAAAATCTGCAAGATAATAAATTGAAAGTTTTATTTGTACTAATATTCTTTAGCAAATGAATGTATTTTAAAAGTTAATGTAATTTTCATATCGAAAACTACTGACGTCAAAACATTTTTAAGCTTTAAAATTTATTACCCTTCAATATCCTTACACAATTTATCAAAACTCTGTCGGAGTAAACAAATCAATACCTTCTTGATCGTTTTGTAATTTATAATATTAAAATATCGGTATTCCTTTACAGACAAGAAAATGTAAATACCTATACCTCGGTCGCCATAGAGAATTTAAAAGCAAAAGCATGATACAATTTTGTCCAATTATACGATATTTGTGGGTGAAAGTAATTTTGAAGTTTGTTTTCATCTACTTAAATGTAAATAATTCGCATAATAATTACAATCTTCTTTGTTTGTTTGATGACTCAAAATAAAAATTCTCTCATCTTTCACTAATGGGAGCAGCCGAGCATAGCTCAACGTAGATGGCAGCATCGTATCTATGAACTGTTGCCGCCGATAATTTTGAATTACTTTACTGATAGTTACAATTTTTATTGTGTTTCTGACGTAAAAGTATAATGGGCTACTTGCGTGGTACTGAAAATACGATTTCTGTCACTATATACATAATGTTATATTGAAAACATATATAAAAATATAAAATTCATTTTAAAATAATTATTTGTTTTTTACTAAATTAATAAAGAAAATTTTCTGTGACATCTTTATATTGAACTGTGGAGGGGAAGCATATTTAAGAACGTTATCAATAGATGGCATGTCGTGCGAGAAAGTTTTAATTTGAATTTGACATTAGTTCATTTTTCTCTCTCTCTGGTCTCTCAAATACATGAATTATTATATAAATAAACACATAAGTAGTTACTTGCAATTTAAAATATAGATACAAAAAAGATAAACTAAAATACTAACCTCCAAACTATTATTGAAACGTCAAACAGGTGATCTACATTACCCGCGCAAACATACCATTACTATGGGACCTCACCACGCTGTGGCTTTACGACCATTCATTGGTGCGGCGTAATTCTACGTCATACATGGCGAGAATTCAAATAATCAAATTTCATTATTTTTTTTCTGGCTAATTAATGATAATTTTGTCAAAAGAAAAAATATGGGTAGCAAGTTTTTACCTTCTCTTCTAAAATATTAAATAAAAAAGGTACGCAAGTAGCCCATTATAAAATCAAATAGGGTACTATGCCATAGTGATATGTTACCTATCTTAAGTAAAAAGAAGAAAATATACATAAATTAATGAATATTAGTGAAAATAATAGAAAAAGTTCCTTGACTGGATGTATTGATGAGGTAATAAATGTTTCTGGATTGCAGTCATAAATTTTATTTGTTAAATTCTCGGGTCGACCGGTTTCGAGCTCCACATGAGCCTTCCTCAGGAGCTGAACAATATATATTAGTGAAAATATTTGTTTTAATATTGATTAGGTCGCAGACTACAAGCGATTGACATTGATTACTAATTGGGTATGACACGTTAGGTTCTAAGAATTTGATTGGTCGCCTGATTTTAAAAAGGATATTCGCGCGTTTGCTGCGGTCACCTTTAAAAGATTATGAACTGTCACGATGATGTATAATCTAACAAAAAATTTAACTATTTTGTGTTTGATGAATTTGTTTAATTAAAATATCTAGGGTTGCTATGTTGTAAAGTAACCCATTACTGTACGAGTATATTAAAATAGTACATTACTGTACAAAATACGAAATATGTAATTATGTGGAATAAACTGTTCAATATTTTCTATTTGGTAATCCCAGTTTATGAATAAATATTTTTTAAATCATATTGTTTTACATATATTTTAAATTTTTTCTTGATTTTAAAATAGCAAAAATTGTATAAATACGGTCCAGCATTTTTTAATTTCCAACCTTTTTAAGGACTACTTCCAGCGAGGGTCTTCTGGAGTCAATAGCACTAAAAGTAGGCACAACCTAAACTCTATATAACCACGGCCTGCTCCCATTCTTTTCCATATTAAATTCACAGACAGAAAAGCAATAAAAGTCAAACACTACCACAACGTTGTCACTTTAAACACGACAAGACAAGATGAGAAACAAAGAAACATCAAAGTACAAATTTCGCCCACCAGAACAACAGACAACCGTGTGCCGTATAGCTCTGAAATGAAATACGGCGACCACGTACTGAAAACGAAGCGATATTAAATACAAACGAATATAAAGGAATGAAAACAGAATAACGTTGTAAATATTGATGTAGAATGGAAAGAGTCAACAAAACAGTGACCAGTATCCCGAGACGGAAAAAATATGGGAGACGATTAGCGCCTCGGCCGTGCACGGTCATCGATTTTTCCAAAATCCGAGTGATTGTTCACGTGAATTGGGTGCCTGGCGGGCAATTTGTTAATTACAAAGAGGTTTTAATACCCCTTCATGCACGGGTGAGAAGAAAAAGGATTGAAATGTGAAAAAACGACTAATGGATTCTCCATGAAAATGACACATTATATTTTTTCTTCAAACATATGTATTTAAATAAATTAATTACAGCTTGACGTTACAATAATTATAAATATTTTACGTGAAGGACGTTTGCTGATTTCAATTGCTCTGTTGCTATGAATACTTTCGCATTTATTCATTTTTTGTTACAAACATTCAAATGAAAATTTTCACGTTTTGACGTTTAAATAAAACTATGCAATTTTATATTCTCCTTATGTGCAATTATATCAGAATTTGAAGTATTGCCATGTACGGCCCTTGAAGTTGTTCAATTGAATGGAAGTTCAACAATATTGCTCAAGGAAGGATATGATATGTCGAGGAATCGCTGAAAAACAATATGACCTTTTCATATCACTTTAATTCTAATTATTCTTACCGTAATTACCAATATGTAAGTCTGCTATTTTATAATATGTTATTTCGTTAAATATAAACTGTTTATATTTCAATTTGTAGGTTATCTTGGTTAACTTGGGGCGATATGACAGGTTTCTATTTTACAAGTTACTTCTTATTCGCTCATTTTATGTAGTTGCTATGGATATTTATTTATTTCATTTCTACCTTGTGAATCAAGTCACAAAAGATTCCATTTTTATGACGTTTGAAGAAAAAATATTTTATAAATGTGGTTCATTTTAATTTAAAATGTGGTTTTATGTTATTATTGTGTCCTTACTTTTTGTATAGTTTATATATTCCTACTTTTTCTTTTTTATTACAAAAGTTATAAATTATGTGTCCCACATTTCATTGTGTTTTCTGTACAAGAAAAAAAAAATCCAAGTTATTAAATTAACACCCATCTCTAATTCACTATATCTCTGGAATAAGCATTTTCCGAGGCATTTTCGTATAATTAATGACCCGTTACAAAAGAAAATATATAATGAAGTGATCACAAAACTCACAGGTAAGCTACGAAACATAACGATCAGCTATCTTGCAAAGCTTGAGAAATTCTTTCACTTGAAAAGATAAGCTTGTAAAAAAGATTAAATAAAAATCTTTCCTCGCTACTAAATGAAGAGTTGAGGTAAATAGAACCATTAGCTCAACATCAGCTCAGTATTAGCTCAACAATTGCTCAGAATCATCTCTGAGAAAGACAAAAGGGTAGAAAATAAGTAAAGATTGAACACCGGTGTCTCTTAAATAGGAGGACATGGCTTAACCACAGATTCCTGAGGTTAAAATAAGACGATTTAACCAAACTTGCTTCTACCGGAAAGTGTACCATTTAGACAGAATTCTGCTTCAAAGTTCAAATTAATTTTGCTTATAATGCTTGGATGAAATTTGGTATGACAGTTTATATGGTTATAAGTCATCTTTTAAGGTGATACTTATTATTATTAGTGAACCATTAGTGTATGAAACTTAGGTGTCCCAACATTAATTAGACCGTAACTTTTTAATGGCAACGCCGAAAACGTGAAATTATTTTTCTTCAGAAAGATACATTCAATAGTAAACTTTTCTCTCTCTGTGTAATTTGTGATATCTGTTACGGTTCACACAGAAAAAAATAAAATCTGAGTGTCTGCACTGCTAAATTTTTAAAATAAATTTAACCTAGCGGTCTATCTAAATGTCAAACAAGTAATTTTTAATGACAGTAACGAGTTGTCAATCTTCACAATTTGTTTAATAGTAAGCTGAGATATGTAATCGACTTATTTATAATAATGGTAGTAAAATATTATTAGGCCGAACAAACGGATGTTACTAATTTTAGAATATTGCGAAGAAATTTTTTGACAACCCGTAAAACAATTATTACTGTCATTAAAAATTAGTTGTTTGACATTTGGATAGACTGCTAGATTAAATTTATTTTAAAAACAAAGACACTCAGATTTTATTTTTACCTCTCGCTAAGAGAGGTATTGGATTCATGCTAAAAATCACATATCGAGATTTAAGTGAATATGCACGATTTAAGGTCCATATAAACCGATTTTAATATTTTTACGATGATGTCTGTGTGTGTGTGTGGATGTGTGTATGTGTGTGTGTATGTGTGTGTGTGTGTATGTATGGATGTTGGAGGGACGATTCCTCAAAAACTGTAAGACTTAAAAAATATTTAATTGCAGTTTCTTCAATCTGACATTCCTGGGAAGAGCTGAAAAGGTTTTGGTAACAATTGAACAACCGGAAGTAGTAGTTTTTTAAAAAAATTCTTCTAAATATTATTTTTTGCAAATTTTTGATATTACGCCTTTTAAAGAACAAAATTCTACATCTGATACATTTAAATTTTTTATTATATCTTCTATAAATTTAGAGATACAGACACTATAATATATAGAATATCGGGATATAATAAGTCGAGTAGGCGAAACTACACTAAGGAAACGAGTTGACAAATTCAAATGTTTATAACATAATTTGTAAATGACAGATATCAGTGTCAAAAATCAAAAGTTTAGTTACATTCTGAAAGCTTTTTCTGGGAAGTAAATTTAATCTTTCTTATGGTTTTATTAATTAAATATTTAAAATTATAGGTAACCTGCATGTATCCATTACAAATACCGCCAATCTTGTTAATGAATTGGAAGATTCTCTGACATAGGAACTTCCTCATACAATGGAAAGAAGATATAATTAGAATTGTATATGTGCAGAAGACATGTTAAATACAATATTTGGGTAAAGTTCTGTAATTTTTTTGTTACAAAACGACGATTCGGTAGCGAAGTGCAATACATTATTTATATAACATAAAATGGAAATGGCGAGAGGTCTTGTGTTGGCCACAACAGATTTTTTTCTGTGTAAACCGTAACAAATATCACAAATTACACAGAGAGAGAGAAAAGTTTACTATTGAATGTATCTTTCTGAAGAAAAATAATTTCACGTTTTCGGCATTGCCATTAAAAAGTTACGGTCTAATTAATGTTGGGAAACCTAAGTTTCATACACTAATGGTTCACTAATAATAACAAGTATGACTTATAACCATATAAACTGTCATACCAAATTTCATCCAAATCGAATAAAGCGTCCGATTATTATAAGCAAAATTAATTTTTTTTTTGAAGAACTTTGAAGCAGAATTCCGGTTAAATGGTACACTTTGTGGTAGAAGCAAGTTTGGTTAAATCGTTTTATTTTAGCCTCAGGAATCTGTGGTTAAGCCATGTCCCCCTATTTAAGAGACACCCTGTATAGACAAACAGCTTACTTTGTTTTTATTAACCCGAGTATTTCAGGAGTTTCGCTTCGTTGATTGATTAAACGGATAAAATGAAGGATAATTAAGATGAAAGCAAGAAATTTGATAAGAAAATTTGCTGGGGAGATAATTAAGAAGAATGTTTGAAATTCTGTCAAAAGAGAAACATATTATTTTTCATTAATTATGTTTCGTTTCGCGTAAGAAAATAGCTTTGTTCGATGACATGTACTAGGCCGCCCTAGTGTTAACTTTCTTACACTAACATATTTTATGAGAAACGGGCAGCTCCTGGCAGGCTGTTCGATGACAAAATTTTTAAGAACTAGTGCTCACGTTTCTGACCTGACTCGCGAGGTGGTGTAGAAAGTGCAGAGTAGAAGTGGGGGTAACTAAATGTTGTTCGGTAGACATTTTAATTCTATCCTATCTACACATCTGTTTATTAACCTAAAATTTTACACATTGAGAAAATAAAATAATGGATTCAGATATAGTATATTCTCTTTGTTTTGTTATATAAAGAATTAATTAATATATCTGTCTCTGAATCTGATGAAGAATCAAGTGATGATTGATCTTCGTCAGAATCGTTTATTAGTTCAAACATTATGCTCTTTAAAAAGACATTTCTGCAGTCACTTCTTTGCAGCTTTATGATATGACTGTGTTTATAAACAACCTAACCTTTTACACCTTTGGCTACGCTTGGCTTAATTACTCACAACTGAGCAAACTTGCCCAAATATACACTAGTGTGTTTTATGAAACTACAAGAATTAGACTGAACTAGTGTACACTACACTGCACTGCACTATTCTGCTCTGCACTTGAAGCACTTCTCATCGAACAGAGCTAATAGTAGATGGTGCTTCAAAGCCGACCGGTTTTACATGCATTAAATACACCGGCCTTTAATTCCTTTCTATAACTTTAAATTCCCATGATTCTAAATCCCATACACATAACATAACCCAATAATATTACTAACTTATTCTATTCTGAATTCCCATATCAATATTATCTACCACATATCTCCTCTCTTGTAGTACATATTCCTCCTGAAATTTCACTTTCAGGAACAGCGGTGCGAAAATTGGTTTCCAATAGAAAGACTGCAGTATTCAAGGCGACTGTGATCCGTAACCACCAACCACTAACATCTGAACGTCTCAAGCCACATGATTGGCAGATGGCACACCACTAGGGGATCTTAATAGTTAGAAGGAAAGGGAAAGTCAAGAAAAACAGGGGTGGTCAATGTTTTATAAGGGTAAACTACCCTAAACAAATAATACTAGAGACTAAAATCATTGTTTCAGGTTTATTGTTCTAAATTCATAGGGTGGCATTCTCGAACGTAGGACTTTCACACGTAAAATGTAATTTCCTGCTTTACTAATTAATTTGAGGAAAAAAGCTTTAAATAAAAGTTGTAGAGCATCTGAACCAATAAGCAAACGGCAGATCTCCATCGAATTCAGTCTTTTCGATTATGTCCGATATCATATTTTTATTTTGAGATTTAAATTTTATGATTTAGGTCTTTTTCGCATAAATACATCTCCGAATGGCACACTAATGATATCCATTGGTATGTATGACAATACTTTAGAATAACAAGAATGAATCAGAAATACCGCCAATATTGTCAATGAATTTGAAGAATCTCGAACGTTTAGAAGAGTAGGAGAAAACTTATTTATATTATAATATATTAATAACAGATGTAATAAGAATTTTTGTATTTGTACCAGAAATGTTAAATACAATATATACTTATAAAGGGTGTTATGTAAGTAAGTGTTCAACGCTTATCCCATAGTAGAACTGATCCCATAGATAGTAAATCTGGCAATAATTTTTGTTTAAGATACTTTCTACAAGAACTAGAGGCCTTTAAAGCTGACCAATCACGTCATAGTTCAAAACTTTATAAAAAAGTAAAAATCAATGTGTTCTCTGGAAAAAATGTGATACCTGTCACAAATGACATATAAAATCATTGACGTCTATTTGGAAATAACTCTCTGTACCGTCTTACAGCAGCACGACTATTTTGTAATGTCCCGCCATAAACCATATGCATACTCTTGATTGGTGAAGGTAAATGGCATTTTGAGAATATCAAAAAAAAAAGTCTATGCAAAAAAACATTTAACGTCAGATTGACAATCAATATTTTTTTCCAGAGAACACATTGATTTTAACTTTTTTATAAAGTTTTGAACTATGACGTGATTGGTCAGTTTTAAAGGCCTCTAGTTCTTGTAGAAAGTATGTTAAAGAAAAATTATTGCCAGATTTACTATCTATGGGATCAGTTCTACTCTGGGTTAAGCGTTGAACACTTACTTACATAACACCCTGTATAGTCTAATATTGAAATGGCGAGAGGTCTTGTGCTGGCCACAACAGATTTTTTTTTCTAAAAAGCAAGTTATGAATGTACTTAGCAACAAATACATCAAGAATATACCTAGTTGAAAATATAATATCAAACAGGAGGTTAAATGAATTTATTTGAAGAAAAAACTCAAGCATTGCACTTTTCTTAAAAGCAGTAATAAATTTTATTTTCTCTATATTATCAAAATATAATCTGTATCAGTAAATGTCAAAATAATGACGCCCGATAACAGAAATTTACGTCATTTCCAGGATATACGTAAAAAACCGATATAACGAGCTACGATTATATCGACAGCTATATGGTCATATCGTACATACATACACAGGAATAGGTACTTGGAAAATTTAAAACTACTATTAAATTGAATTTAGGTCTCTTATTTTTTCCTTTTAGTACAAATTATAGTCGATTCGATTTTTACATTTTTGCGAGTATTTGTGTACAAAAGTAATAGTCATTTACTTATTACTCGTCTTTTTATGACGAATAAGGAGATTGCTTGCCGAGGTTTTTCTGAAATCGTATAAGAATTCAAAATTACTGAATGGTACATACAGAATGTCTCTTAAATAGGGGGATATGGCTTAACCACAGATTCCTGAGGCTAAAATAAGACGATTTAACTAAACTTGCTTTTACCGGAAAGTGTACCATTTAGCCAGAATTCTGCTTCAAAGTTCTGCGAAAAAAAATTAATTTTGCTTATAATAGCAGAACGCTTTATACGATTTGGATGAAATTTGGTATGACAGTTTATATGGTTATGTCATCTTTTAAGATGATACTTGGTATTATTAGTGAACAATTAGTGTCCCAACATTGATTAGACCGTAACTTTTTAATGGCCACGCCGATAACGTAAAATTATTTTTTTACAGAAAGATACATTCAAATGTAAACTATTCTCTTTCTGTTTAATTTGTAATATCTGTTACAGTTCAGACAGAGAAAAATAAAACCGAGTATGTATTTAAATTAATAAAAATTAAATAGCGGGAGGTTTTGTGTTGGCGATATAAGATTTTTTTTCGCTGATTTCTGTATAGTATTAAATTTGAACGAAGTCCGAATTCAATGATATCATATTCCCACGGGAAATTTAAGAAAAAGGATTTTCCAACATTTCTTTTTACCAATACCGTCCCAATACTTAATTTTTTTTCTTGCTAAGAGAGATATATTCATGCTAAAAATCGCAAATCCAGATTTTAGTGAATAAGCACATTTTAAGCTCATTACAATCCGATTTTAACATTTTACTAAATTGGTATAAAAAGGAAAAAGGATTTATTTATAAGCCAAAGTATGTATAGTATTAGTGTCAACTAAACACGCGCTTGTTATATCATATATCATTCAGAAATACCGCCAATCTCGTCAATGAATTGAAAGAATCTTGAACATTTAGAAGGGTAATAGGAAACTTATTCATAGAATGAATTGAAAAATAAAGAATATATGTAATTACAATTTTTTGTGTGTACCAGAAATGTTAAATACAATACTTATAAAGCATAATATGAAAATGGCGGGAGGTATTATGCTGACCACAACAGATTTTTCATACTTACATCAAACAAAATTCTTTCTAGGAAACTTTTGAAAACCCCTGTTTTCTTTGCAATTACCATAAATAGCAGATGTATTTCTGGGGTAGGTTTGGTTTTGGTAATTTTCTCGCGTTCCTTCTTTATGTATTTCTCGAGCGTCGGTAGGGCTCGGTTCGACGTCTCTGGCGTCGCACAATAATTGAAAAGGAATTTTGTAATTTGATATTTATTGGGTACGGATGAAGAATCAAACGTAAAGCTATTAGCGCCTTATTAAATTGTCTAAAGACGAGGGTGAATAATGGGATTACGGGAGCGCTACCGTCAGACATTAACTACAATCTGGGAATCGTTATTTTCTTGGAAATGACATAAAACAAAACAATGTAGGTAAATAACATGTACGAGGAGTCGTTTTTATTTTCCCGGACTAGACAGTTTTCTATTTTAATTTTAATGTAATTTTTCATTATGTATGGTTTTTTAATCGCATATGTCTTGGTAACGTGTGTGACAATTTACAAAACAATTGCAGCAATATTAGTTCTAATATCTATCAGTTTGTGTAGTCTAGACTTTCAGAAGCTCCTGTTGTTGAATTGGCTTCATAGAAATTAACCATCCGCTTTATAGTCCAGATCTAGACCCCTAATATGTTGTTTCAAATTATATGTGAGTTTTAAATACCAAATTTGAGAAGTTTTGGATCATATTTTAATAGATTTTAAGGAAAAATCGTCACACACATCAGCATCAACTTCTAGGTGCTCTAAAACGCAATCTGTGTAAATTCTTCGTCGTACATGATCCATTTCGAAAATGTGTAGTTGTAAATTAATATTGGTCCTATACATCTAATATTTATGTATGATGGAAAATATATTATTTTTACAAACCTTAATTTCATTAGAATTACATATTTTACTATTATATTCTTCTTAAGACGGTTTCGTTATTGATTTTAATGTAATTGCTTCCTGACAGTGATATTTGATTAAATATGTCAAAATTGTTCAATTATATATTATATTCAATTTTTATTAGTAATAGGTGCTGAAAAATTATATTCAATGTATTTTTTTCAAGAAAAACTGTTAAAAGCTTGTATAAATGATACTTCCGGTTATCCGACATACACTAAAAACTAATGAGCTCTTCCCACATTAGCATAGAATGGGTATACAAAATTTAAATTTTTTCAGATGTTATTGTAAAAATGTTAACATCGGATTCTGGGGACATCAAAACGTGCTTATTATATAAAATATCTATATGCGAATTTTAGCACGACCCCTATACCTCCCTTAACTATGGTAGCGGGAGGTAAAAAAAAGGTTGTAATAGCGAAATGGAGGGTCTATAATGGTCCCTGCTCGGGCGCCATTTTGTAAAGGCGCCGGGAAAGTCCTATAACTTTTACTCCAAATTTAATTGACTTTCTTCAGTTTCGTCAATAGCTCTAATACCAAAAAATTTACTCCGGAATAAAAATGAGATTAACTAACTGCGAATTTAATTCTTTTGATGAATCTGCCTGTTAAAATTTACGAGGTAGATAATATTTTTCTGAAGAAGATATTAGTGTTGCAATTGATGATTATTTTGAAAGCATTCGAAAAGACGATTTGGTTGGGACCTTTTAATAATTGGAAGGAAAGAATGATGAAGTGTATTATTGTTAAAGGAAAGTAATTTTAGAAAATATGAACCAATAATTCTTTACCCTCGTATCAAAAAATATTTGTTTTTCTATCGCATATGTTACGATTTACGTCGTGTCCACTCTGTGTATAGGCAATAAAGACATACAAATTTATAAATAAATACACACTTCAGAGAACCATTTATAAAATGCAAGACCACAAACAAAATTGAATTTCTTATCTGATCTATAAAGCATCCTGTATTTAATGACAAAACAAAAACAACAAATGTACTCCTACGCAAGGACTTAAGACTCGACAAAAATAAATCATTTATTATCAGCATAGTTTATCTCTGTTTCAGCAAATAATTACCTCTAAATGTAAAATAATTGTTTCAAGCTGAACTATAACAATTAAAACTACTCAACCATATCTAATTGCATCTTAAACATGTGAATGTGAACATGTGAGGTTGTAATTAATGTGTATTGCTCGTATTGTTATTTTTAGAATATGATATGTGTGTGAGATATAAAATATTTAAATAATTCAGTTTCTAAATATAATATTATATGAGTAGGTATATGTTATCTTGAAATGTCAACAGCAATAAATACCCACTTCAAAATTAAAATATTAAAAAATAAAAATACGAAATATATAAATCAATCAACTGCATTCTAAGAAATTTTAGCCGTGTAAAACAGATTTGGTAAGAGGTGAAATATATTTGTATAGAAATCAAGATGAAATTCACTTAAAATAATATTAAAAAATATTCCGTCAATTCTATGTATTTTGTACAAATCCCATACCAAAAGTTCATTGGAAAAGATTCTACCGTGAGTATTTTTTAACGTGAAACATTGGGTTTGTCATGTCCATGGTTACGATTTGACATTTTATTGACAGCAATGTATTTGTGTGTCCCATTTAAAATGAAACATAGGGAACGAATTTGATGTATTATATTATGTAAGAAATTTAGCCAAGTCAGAAAACCACTCGAGAGCACTAAATATATTTCGGGCACAAGATGCACACAATATTTTTTCTGCAACTAAATTTAATTTTTAGGAAACAGGTATAATTATTTAAGCAAAATTAACCTCTAATGACGTCTTGTCAATATGACAGATAACCGCTGAATTTTCCTATAAGTTACGACTTGACATTTGATTGACAGTAATGTATTTGCCAGTCTCATTTAAAACAAAGGGAATGAATTTGACAGAGTATTATATTTAAATATTGTAAGAAATTTGGCCAAGTCAGAAAATCACTCGAGCACAAGGTACACTAAATTTAATTTGGAAAGCAGGTATAATTATTTAAACAAAATTAACCTCTACTGACGTCTTATCAAATGTCAAATTCGTTCCCTATGTTTCATTTTAAATGGGACACGCAAATACATTGCTGTAAATCAAATGTCGAATTGTAACCATGGATATGACAAACCCAATGTTTCACGTTAAAAAATACTCACGGTATATACATACCATCAAGTAAAATTGTAACACGAACATATACTATTTTCTACAAATTCCATACCAACAGTTCCTTGAAAAAGTTTCTATAAATCCAATAAAATTATAACACGAATATACACTATATAAATTGCACTTGGCACTGACATCTGTCAATTATAATTATTTGAATATATTAGCTGTTTCCATGATTATAGCGAAGCTGGCTGATTTATAAAAGTTAATCTCTTTATAATTCTTTAACTCTGTATCTATTGAAAATGACGGATAATCATATTGATAATCACATAAAATGTCAAAAAATGATATTTAACTGCGTTTTCTCAAGAAAAACTGTTAAGAACTTCAAATAAGGGAACGTCCGGTTGACCAGTTACAACCAAAATCTAATCAGCATTTGGATGTAAAGAAGAGGAATCCGAAAATATATAAAATTTAGAATGGGGAAGTTTAGCGATTTTTTTTATTTTTTTATTCCATGAGAAATGACAAAAAATGATGTAACAGGTTTGTTTTTTCAAAAATGCCCAGATTTTCCGGAAGAGCCGATTTTAAGCTGTGATGACGTCGGTAGAGGCTTGGCGCAACGTATGTCGACTTATACACTGACGCACGCGGTTGCGGTTACCAGTCACTTGAGACTGAGGTGTTGTTACGACCTACGTTCAAGTGGTTCGATTTCACCGTTCTGTCTGAGTTTGCGCATAACTGACTTGTGACGTACTTAGAGTTTACCCAAAAAATATTAATTATAAATAAATGGAGCAATAATTTTAATTTTTACCTTCCGTCAAAAGGAAGGTATTGTTTTTGGTCAAAAAATTCGGTGGTGAGTTTTTAATGTATAAGCACGTTTTAGGGTCCCTACAATACGAATGTACTATTTTTAAGATGATGTCTGTATGTATGTATGTGTCTGTGTGTGTGTCTGTGTGTCCGTGTGTGTGTGTGTGACAAAATTTTCTCCGACGATAACTCCAAAACCACAATTCTAAAAATTATGATTCTTTCATATTCCTCTTCTTTACAACCATATGAAGAGCTGATTAGATTTTGGTTATAATTGGTCAACCGGAAGTACCCTTATTTGAAGTTCTTAACAGTTTTTCTTGAAAAATCGCAGTTAAATATCATTTTCGACATTTTATGTGATTATCAATAGAAAGAATATCTTATTCTCTATACGGTTCGATTATACATTTTTCTTCATATTCAATAGATATAGAGTTATAGAGAGATTAAGAGAGATTAACTTTCGAAAATCAGTCAGCTTAGAAAAATTATGAAAACAACAAATATATTCAAAAAAATCTAGTTGACAGATGTCAGTGGCAAGTGCAGAACCAAAGTGGAAAGTATATAAAGTGATATGTGACAGAGTGTCCCTCACCAGTGACTTGCATTTGCGGCCTCGCCTCAAGATAGGAACTTATAATGCCAGAAGTACGAGAAAGGCAAAAGAGAAGATGGAAGGACTGTATAGCAGAAGATTTGAGAGAGGAAGAACTGTGTCACGAAGGTGCTTTGGACAGGAATGAGTAGAAGAGAAGAGTAAGAAACAGTGACTTCTAATAAAATAGGGCAAAGTTGAAGCAGGAGGAAGTGTTAAGTGCAATACATAATGTACGTTCGTATTCGTATTAAAATTTTATTAGCTTTTAGAATCTTTTCAAAGGAACTTTCAGTATGGATATGTAAAAATAGTGTGTTCTTGTTACAATTATACAGGATACATAGAATATTTTTCAATGAACTTTTGGTATATGATATGTACAAAATACATTGAATTGACGGAAGGTTTTGTGCTGGCCACAACAGATTTTTAATTTCAATTTCAGCAGTCATTTGTGTTATATTTGTGAGAAAATAGTATGTTATGTAGAATTTTTACCATGCTAAACTTCCCCATTGTAGTATTGGAGTTATCGTCGGAGAAATTTTTGCTACACATGTAACAATTTCCACTGTTAATAATAAGTTCCTAAAAGTGACGGAAAAGTTGACAAAAAATGTAAAACATACTTCAGACTGTATGAATATATTGATAAGTATACCTTTTGGAAATTTGGAACAGCAGTTAATAAAGCATTCATAATTTATCCCTTCTTGAAATTGACGAAAGTGTCTCATAAAAAAGATCCTTCTTTTGCATTATTAGAATCTGCGATATTGCAGGAAATCTGCGTGAATGTCTGAGGATTCTGATAGTAGGGGTGTCATGTTTTCCGTTGATAAAACAAAGAGAAGTTTATTACTGGGGAAGTTGTTGAAACAGTTGCTTCAGGAAACTTGTCACGTTCCCCTTTTGTTTGCTATGGATCGAAAACGCGGCCTCAACGACACCTACAAATGTGCATAATTCTACGGAGAACAATTTCTTCAAGCATTTGTTATTGTTATCTTTTCTGTTGCTGTTAGTTTTTACCTTCCGTCACCTAAGGTCTAAGGTAAGGAAGGTATTGTCTTTGGTCAAAAAATTCGGTGGTGAGTTTTTAATTAATAAGCACGTTTTAAGGTCCCTACAATACGAATTTACTATTTTTAAGATGATGTCTGTATGTATGTATGTGTGTGTGTGTGTTTGTGTGTGTGTGTGTGTGTGTGCGTGTGTCCGTGTGTGACAAATTTTTGTCCGACGATAACTCCAATACTATAATTCTAAAAATTATAATTCTTTCGTATTTCTCTTCTGTACATCCATATGAAGAGTTGATTAGATTTTGGTTATAATTGATCCACCGGAAGTACCCTTATTTGATGTTTTTAACAGTTTTTATTAAAAAACGCAGTTAAATATTATTTCTTGACATTTTGTTATTATATTTATTAAAGAAAAAACTCTTCTCTATATGGTTTGATTGTTCATTTTCCTTCATATTCAAAAGATGTAGAGTTAAAGCATTATAAAGAAATTAATTTTCAAAAATTAGTCAGCTTTGCTATTTATCATGGAAACAGCTGATACATTCAAAATTTTGATTGACAGATGTGTGTTGCAAGTACAAAACCAAATATGGAAAGTATGGGATGAAAAATTAGTATTTCATAGTGGTCCTCTCAAGTGACATGCAGTGAAAGGCTAAAAAGAAGATGGAAGGACTGTATCGCAGAAGACTTGAGAAAGGAAGGACTGTGTGAAGAAGATGCGTTGGACAGGAATGAGTGGAAGAGAAGAGGAAACAGCGACCCCTAATAAAATAGGGGAAAGCTGAAGCAGAAAGTAAAATGTGTCAAGTGCATTTTTCTTAGTGTATGTTTATGTCATAATTTTATTGGATTTATAGAACTTTTTCAAATAAACTTTTGGTATGAAATTTGTAAAAAATAGTATGTGTTCGTGTGCGATTTTACATGATATTATATAGAAACTGTTCCACGGTCCTTTTGGTATGGGATTTATGCAAAATACATCGAATTGACGGAAGGTCTTGTGCTGGCCACAACAGATTTTTTTTTTACCTTCCGTCACCTTTAGGTAAGGAAGGTATCGTCTTTGGTCAAGAAATTTGTTGGTGTTTTTAATGAATATGCACGTTTTAGGGTCCCTACTTTACGAATTTTTCTATTTTTAAGATGATGACTGTATGTATGTATGTGTGTGTGTGTGTGTGTCCGAGTGTGTCCGTGTGAGTGTGTTCGTGAGTGACAAATTTTTCTCCGACGATAACTCCAATACCACAATTCTAAAAATTATAATTCTTTCATATTCCTCTTCTTTACATCCATATGAAGAGCTGATTACATTTTGGTTATAATTGATCCACCGGAAGTATCCATATCTGAAGTTTTTAACAGTTTTTCTTAAAAAAAAAACATTTAAATATTATTTTTTGACATTTTTTGTTCTGTAAATATTAAAGAAAATACTCTTCTCTATACGGTTTGATTATACATTTTCCTTCATATTCAATGGATATAGAGTTAAAGCATTATAAAGAGATTAACTTTCAAAAATCAGTTAGCTTTGCTATTTATCATGGAAACATGTGATATATGCAAAAAATTGTCAGTGTCAGATGTCAGTGTCAAGTGCAAAATAAAATATGGCAAGTATAGGATCAGAATGTTGGGTGTACGAGGAAGACGAAAGAGAAGATGGAAGGACTGTATCGCAGAAGACTTCAGAGAGGAAGAACTGTGTGAAGAAGATGCGTTGGACAGGAATGCGTGAAAGAGAAGAGTAAGAAACAGTGACCTCTAATAAAATTGGAGAAAAAAGATGGAATTGTCAAGTGCAATTTACATTGTGTATGTTCATGTTATAATTTTATTGGATTTATAGAATCTTTTCCAAGGAACTTTTTTTTTTAGCATTTATCCATTTTTATTTCAATACTTTTATTTCTAAAAATTCACACAGTTGTTCAAGTACTCTAAAAATGCGTACACTTCTCTTTACAATCAAATAATATTACTACCAAGTTTTATATCTCTACCCATTTTTGAATTATTGCCCCAAAAATCAATATACCCCACATTTAGATAAAAACTTCAAAATTTTCAAAAATCTAATTATTATGTATCTAGATACTTCTCAATGCGCTGATTCCAAATTTTGAAACCGCAGGTCAATATCTCTTTTCGTTTTCGAGATATTTAGATTTAAAGTTTTGCTCAAAACTGCCCATTTTTGGGTAGTAACCCAAAAATGGGTCGAGATATGAATTTGGCGACACGACTATCCGATTCTACGGGCAAAATTACATAAGTGTACCAATTTTCATAATTTTTGTCCAACCGGTTCATTTTTTATGAATAAAAGTTTGAAAATGGCCAAAATCTGAAAAAATCGTAAGGGGTACCCCTTACGATTTTTGCGATTTTTGGCCATTTTATGTTATTTTGCTTTAGAGATTGTATGCAGTGTTAGAAAATTATGAAAATTGGTGTACTTATGTAATTTTGCCCGTAGAATCGAATGGTGTTGTCGCCAAATTCATATCTCGGCCCATTTTAGGGTTATTACCCAAAAATGGGCAGTTTTCAGTAAAACTTTGAATCTAAATATCTCGAAAACGAAAAGAGATATCGACCTGCGGTTTCAAAATATGGAATCAGCGCATTGAGAAGTATCTAGATACATAAAAATTAGATTTTTGAAAATTTTGAAGTTTTTATCTAAAATTGACTTTTGGAGCAATAATTCAAAAATGGGTAGAGATATGAACTTGGTGGTAATATTATTTGATTGTAAAGACAATGTTACGTAAGTGTACGCATTTTTAGAGTATTTATATATGAGTATACATAATGTATATTCTTGTGAGAATATAATTCATTAGTTACGTAACATGTTTTCCGCCAATCAGCATTCAGAATTTCCCTAGTTACATGTCTATCACAGCGATGATAAAATCAAAGAAATTATCACCTTATTTACATTCGTCACTACAACATTGACAGTTAATTTTAACAAAAATTCATTATATTCTCTCATTAAATACAAGTTCGTGATATGATTAATAATCGAAGATATTGTTTGTGAAACCGAAGCAGCATATTTCACTCGTCCTTCAGGCTCGTGAAATCTGTAACTCGGTTCCACTCGAAAATATATCGATAATAATCATATCACTTGTTATATTACGTATGACAATAATTTTATTGGATTTATAGAATATTTTCCAAAGAACTTTCTCTATGGACTTTGTAAAAAATTGTATTGTGTTCGTGAATCTTTTCCAATGAGCTTTTGACATGGGATTTATACAAAATACATAAAATTGCGTACATTATTTCTTTTGTTATGTTTAGTTTGGAATATCCGTTTTTATTGCGAGGAAATTTTCATCTTAATTTCAAATTTCTGTCTTAATCCAAATAATAAATTCTCTTCCACGTCTAAGATAATATTGATATTAATATCGGATTGAAGCTTACGTCACGCCAACCCCAATAAGGCTTAGAGAAAATATTTGCAGTGAAAATTTACATTTCTCTCCGTCTCGTTGGAATTATTTATCTAGTGAAATGTCATCCCGTTTCAGTTGCTGTGCTGTAAAAATATCGCACCCTGCATATCTACCCCTGTCAAAAATACAGAGATACGGAACATTTATATCAATTTATTTTCCAATCTTTATAATTGAACACAATTGCAGTTCTAGGGATATTTATTGTTTTGGGGATACAAATAACGAAAAATATCCTTGGAAGTAGATGAAAATTAACTGTTAAACATTTTTTGTAATTTTTAATACCATTTTTATCGATATAATTGTTATAATAAGAAAAAATTATGTTTTGGCCAACACAATACCTCTCGCCATTTCCATATTAGGCTATATAGAGTACATATGTATAACAATTACCATGAAAAGTTTTTACTTTTTGTGTATATACTATAAAAAGCTTTTACTATTTATGTTTATACCATGAAAAGTTTTTACATTTTGTGTATATACATAAAAAGTTTTTACTTTTTATGTTTACACCATAAAAAGTTTTTACTTTTTGTATATATACTATAAAAAGTTTTAACTTTTTATGTTTATTCCCTTAAAAAGTTTTTACTTTTTGTGTTTATATATGAAAAGTTTTAACTTTTTATGTTTATACCATAAAAAGTTTTTACTTTTTGTGTATATACTATAAAAAGTTTTTACTTTTTATGTTTATTCCCTTAAAAAGTGTTTACTTTTTGTGTTTATATAAGAAAAGTTTTAACTTTTTATGTTTATACCATAAAAAGTTTTTACTTTTTGTGTATATACTATAAAAAGTTTTTACTTTTTATGTTTATTCCCTTACAAAATTTTTACTTTTTGTGTTTATATATGAAAAGTTTTAACTTTTTATGTTTATACCATGAAAAGTTTTTACTTTTTGTGTATATACTATAAAAAGTTTTTACTTTTTATGTTTATACCATAAAAAGTTTTTACTTTTTATGTTTATACCATAAAAAGTTTTTACTTTTTGTGTATATACTATAAAAAGTTTTTACTTTTTATGTTTATTCCCTTACAAAATTTTTACTTTTTGTGTTTATATATGAAAAGTTTTAACTTTTTATGTTTATACCATAAAAAGTTTTTACTTTTTATGTTTATTCCCTTAAAAAGTTTTTACTTTTTGTGTTTATATATGAAAAGTTTTAACTTTTTATGTTTATACCATGAAAAGTTTTTACTTTTTGTGTATATACTATAAAAAGTTTTTACTTTTTATGTTTATACCATAAAAAGTTTTTACTTTTTATGTTTATACCATAAAAAGTTTTTACTTTTTATGTTTATACCATAAAAAGTTTTTACTTTTTGTGTATATACTATAAAAAGTTTTTACTTTTTATGTTTATTCCCTTACAAAATTTTTACTTTTTGTGTTTATATATGAAAAGTTTTAACTTTTTATGTTTATACCATAAAAAGTTTTTACTTTTTATGTTTATTCCCTTAAAAAGTTTTTACTTTTTGTGTTTATATATGAAAAGTTTTAACTTTTTATGTTTATACCATGAAAAGTTTTTACTTTTTGTGTATATACTATAAAAAGTTTTTACTTTTTATGTTTATTCCCTTAAAAAGTTTTTACTTTTTGTGTTTATATATGAAAAGTTTTAACTTTTTATGTTTATACCATGAAAAGTTTTTACTTTTTGTGTATATACTATAAAAAGTTTTTACTTTTTATGTTTATACCATAAAAAGTTTTTACTTTTTGTGTTTATATATGAAAAGTTTTAACTTTTTATGTTTATACCATAAAAAGTTTTTACTTTTTATGTTTATTCCCTTACAAAATTTTTACTTTTTGTGTTTATATATGAAAAGTTTTAACTTTTTATGTTTATACCATGAAAAGTTTTTACTTTCTATGTTTATACCATAAGAAGTTTTTACTTTTTGTGTTTATATATGAAAAGTTTTAACTTTTTATGTTTATAGCACGAAAAGTTATTACTTTTTATGTTTATACCATGAAAAGTTTTTACTTTTTGTGTATATACTATAAAAAGTTTTTACTTTTTATGTTTATACCATAAAAAGTTTTTACTTTTTGTGTTTATATATGAAAAGTTTTAACTTTTTATGTTTATACCATGAAAAGTTTTTATTTTTGTGTATATACTATAAAAAGTTTTTACTTTTTATGTTTATTCCCTTAAAAAGTTTTTACTTTTTGTGTTTATATATGAAAAGTTTCAACTTTTTATGTTTATACCATGAAAAGTTTTTACTTTTTGTGTATATACTATAAAAAGTTTTTACTTTTTATGTTTATACCATAAGAAGTTTTTACTTTTTGTGTTTATATATGAAAAGTTTTAACTTTTTATGTTTATACCATGAAAAGTTTTACTTTTTATGTTTATACCATGAAAAGTTTTTACTTTTTGTGTATATACTATAAAAAGTTTTTACTTTTTATGTTAATACCATAAAAAGTTTTTACTTTTTGTGTTTATATATGAAAAGTTTTAACTTTTTATGTTTATAAAATGAAAAGTTTTTACTTTTTGTGTATATACTATAAAAAGTTTTTACTTTTTATGTTTATACCATAAGAAGTTTTTACTTTTTGTGTTTATATATGAAAAGTTTTAACTTTTTATGTTTATACCATAAAAAGTTTTTACTTTTTGTGTATATACATTAAAAGTTTTAACTTTTTATGTTTATACCATAAAAAGTTTTTACTTTTTGTGTTTATATATGAAAAGCTTTTACTTTTTATGTTTATACCATAAAAAGTTTTTACTTTTTGTGTTTATATATGAAAAGTTTTAACTTTTTATGTTTATACCATGAAAAGTTTTTACTTTTTGTGTATATGCATAAAAAGTTTTACTTTTTACGTTTATACCATAAAAAGTTTTTACTTTTTGTGTATATACATAAAAAGTTTTTACTTTTTATGTTTATACCATGAAAGGTTTTACTTTTTATGTTTATACTATAAAAAGCTTTTACTTTTTATGTTTGTACGTGAAAAGTTTTAACTTTTTATGTTTATACCATGAAAAGTTTTTACTTTTGTGTATATACTATGAAAAGTTTTTACTTTTTATGTTTATACCATGAAAAGTTTTTAATTTTTGTGTATATACATAAAAAGTTTTTACTTTTTATGTTTATACCATGAAAAGCTTTTACTTTTTATGTTTATACTATAAAAAGCTTTTACTTTACCCTGAAAATTATTTACTTTTTACGTATATACCCTTATTGTAAACTTGCGCTGGTAATACGGGCGAATGAAATTAATAAATAGTGGTATAATCAGTAGTAGAGAAACGTCAAATTAATCTGGCATCAAAAATTACAATCGTTTGTCTTTTATTTATTGATAGGTACATAACATCCTTGGATCGCTAACCACCACAGGCCCAAAGTTTAATGAAATATTTCGAAATTCAATTAGTCTTAAACCATTTCCATAAAACCGATCTACAAGTAATATATTTTGTCACAATCGTATACGTTTTGCAAATATTCGTTTTCGATTTGTTTGCATTTTGCTTCAATTTCCCGTTGGCAGTAATTACAGAATCAAAATTGCAATTCCTGCTTTTTTCCTGTCACGATTTGATTTATAACAGTTGATCATAGCAGCGTAACGTTGCGATGGCGATGCAAAATGAAACAAAACAGCAGCAGCAAATTAAGTTAAGAGCCTCGAGTCATCAATGTTCCATGGAACAGATGAACATCGAGCGGACGTCAAAGCACACTTGACCAAGATTAAAAGAAGCACTAAATGCTGAAGGACTTGTAATGAGTCTATTTTAGATCAAGTAATTTTAGATATCTACGTTTTAGTTGGAGAAATATTGCGAAACTTTAAATTTTAATATTTTCCATTTTTAAAGCGTAACAGCGTAAGTTAGTTTTTTCACTACTAGCCTAGGAACCCACTATTATTTACCTTTATTTGACATGAGAAATTGTTTTTCACTACCGCTTGCTTGTAACCATGGTAACCTAGGTCAATAATAATTTATTATTAACCTAGGTCTATAATGCAAACTGTCACTTTTCAATCAAACTCAAACCTCCAAATCCAAATATTATTTAACTCATTAAACTCAAGAAAGGTGTTTAAATTTGCCACTATAATTTTAAATTGACCTACGCTGCCGCCTCGCCTGGCCACTGAGATGTTTTGGTGAAAATGTGAAATATTTGTAGATGTAGGATTGAACAAATCACTATTTTTTTTGTATTTGTAGGTAAATACATTTCAATAGATTTATTTAAAAATAATAATAAACTAATAAGTCTGCTGACTGTAACAGCACAAAGTGTTTATTAAATAATTAAATCAAATACAAATCAAGGCCCATAAGTGAGGTTATCAAACCAGCGAAATGAGCAAAACGTCAGATGAAAACAAATGCAGCCTACTTTGTTTTTGTGAATATTAACAAATAAGTAACGTTATTATTCATGTCAAAATTATTGTTATTATCAATAAAAAAAATTCAAAGAGAATTTATGTGCTAGTAGTGAAAAAAATAGTATATAAACTATGGTTGAGAAGATCATTATTGACCAGGCGCCTTGTGTCCCTCGGGTTACAATCTTGGCGCTAGATCAATAATGATTATCTTATCAACCTTGGCGTATAATATACTATTAAAAAAATCTGTGGTGGCCAGCACAAGACCTCTCGCCATTTCCATATTAAGCTATATAAGTATTGTACTGCACTTCGCTTTCGAACCGACGTTTTATAACAAAATATTACAGAACTTTACCCAAATATTGTTTTTTTATTGTAATTAACATGTCTTCTGTACACACATAATTCTAATTATATATATTTTTCATTGTAAGAGGAAGTTTCTAAATGTCAGAGATTCTTCCAATTCATTAACCAGATTGGCGGTATTTCTGATGGATATATGCATTTTACCACAATTTTACCTATAATTTCAAATATTTAATGAATAAAACAATAAGAAATATTAAATATACTTCCCAGAAAAAGCTATCAGAATGTCACTAAAACTGTTGATATTTGGAATTTGTCAACTGGTTTCCTTAGTGCCATAGCCTCTGCGATTAGTGTACTCTATAAATTATAGTGTCTTTATCTCTAAATCTATGCAAGATATAATAAAAATTTTAAGTGTATTAGATGGAGAATTTTATGTTCTTCAATATTTAATAAAAAGAATTCCCAAAAAATTATATTTAGAAGAATTTTTCTAAAAAACTACTACTTCCGGTTGTTCAATTGTTACCAAACCTTTTCAGCTCTTCCCAGGAATGTCAGATTGAGGAAACTGCAGTTAAATATATTTTAAGTTATAGTTTTTGAGGAATCGTGTCTACAACATCTAGACATACATACACAAACACACACACACACACACACACACACACACACACACACACACACACACACACACACATACACAGACATCATTTTAAAAATGTTATAATCGGATTCTAGGAACCTTAAATCGTGCTTTTTCAATAAAATCTGGATATGCGAATTTTAGCATGAATCCAATACCTCTCTTAGCGAGAGGTAAAAATATGAACCAAGTGTCTTCTTAATAATACTAGAATAGATAAAATAAATAAACATATCATCACGGCATATTACCCATTTCTGGGTGTGCCAGTATCTACAACACATGTAGACATCGGTAATGATGACGATATATTTTACCGTGTGGGCGCTTACCAGGCGTCACCTCACGGGCACTCATAGCTGGTGTGGAGAGTGCACCACAGGGCTCACTATTGTGCCATTTAAAATTGGAAATATTTGGCGTCTGTCGGGATCGAACCCGGTTCCCCCTGGTTCCCGACCAGACACTCAGGCACGCGACCACGGGACCCCATAATAATACTAGAATGTCCCTCGTATTTCCCAAACTATATCAATTTTTACTATACGGATATAAATAATAAATAATTCGCTGTCCAAAATCCAAATGAAATCAAACACCCACATCCAATATCTCCGAACTCTCTCATCAACAACGTACATATTTAAATTGTCTGATCCCGCCTCTGCTGTTGGCATTTGACCTGCCCCTGCCAGTTCGAACTGGAGCATTTTAAGATCCCCCCATAAATATGTATGGTTACGTTAGGTAATCCTTCCTGGTTTGGGCTCTGAGGGAATCAATAGTTTTTGGGTGTTCTCCTGCTAGTCTGGGGGGTTGCCAAATATTTGTGTCGTGTGGCCCATTTACCCCTCCCTATCCCCGCCCATGTTCTGTCGCCAAACAGACAGGGACCAGACAGCGAGTTTTGCGCTGTTTGTACTGCTAATTGACGACTCGAATAACACAAAGATAAGTTATTGTAATGGTAATTATACAGGACGGAATTTTGAGGAAGTAAGATGTTTGTAAAGTAATTAGTACCTACGGGTAAATGTTTAATTAATATTGTTTAATTATAAAATGGGACACATGGGTAGAAAGTTTGTAATAACACAATTTTAATGTAAATTAATTATATTAATGTTAATTTATAACTACTTTAATAGTGTATTATACGCCAAGGTTTGTTTTTGTGAATCAATAAAAAAAATCTGTTGTGGCCAGCACAAGACCTCTCGCCATTTCCATATTAGGCTATATAAGTATTGTATTGCACTTCGCTTTCGAACCGTCGTTTTATTACAAAATATTACAGAACTTTACCCAAATATTGTTTTTTATTGTATTTAACATGTCTTCTGCACACATATAATTCTAATTATATCTATTTTTCATTGTAAGAGGAAGTTTCTAAATGTCAGAGATTGTTCCAATTCATTAACCAGATTGGCGGTATTTCTGATGGATATATGCATTTTACCACAATTTTACCTATAATTTCAAATATTTAATTAATAAAACAATAAGAAAGATTAAATATACTTCCCAGAAAAAGCTATCAGAATGTCACTAAAATTGATATGTCATAGTGTTCCTCGCAAGTGACACGCAGAGAAAGGCCAAAGAGAAGATGGAAGGACTGTATCGCAAAAGTCTTGAGAAAGGAAGGACTTTGTGAAGAAGTTGCGTTGGACAGGAATGCGTGGAAGAGAAGAGGAAACAGCGACCCCTAATAAAATAGGGGATAGCTGAAGAAGAAATGAAGGAAGTGTCTAGTGCATTTTACTTAGTGTATATTTATGTTATAATTTTATTGGATTTATAGAACCTTTTCGAATGAACTTTTGGTATAGAATTTGTAAAAAAATAGTATGTGTTCGTGTTCGATTTTACATGATATTATATAGAATCTGTCCCAAGGACCTATTGGTATGGGATTTGTACAAAATACATCGAATGGGGTATTCCACTCAAATTTTTTTATTATTTTAAATAAAACTTCATTCAGTTTTGAAGCAACTCATAGTATTAAAAAATCTTAATTGTTCCTAGTTTAACAGTATTTTATTTTCGAGAAATCAGTGTAACGTCACATTTCCCCTATACTTGTTTTTCTCACACACACTGCTATAAGTAGGCAGCGAGAGAAAGATAACAATTGTATAACGTCAATTTTCCCTCTTAGCAAATGTGAAATATCTCGTAAAGTAATTATTTAAAAAATGTGTTCATTGTTTTAACTATTATTTATTGAGCCATACTTTATGTTAAATTGAATTTTTAAAATTTTTTTTGTTACGGTGGAATACCCCATTGACGGAAGGTCTTGTGCTGGCCACAACAGATTTTTTATATTGTAATATATCTTATTGTCTCTTTTAATATTGTTATTATCTATATATATAAAAAAATAAGGTTTTTCTTTGGGGCCTTAGTTATGGACTTCTACCGAACCGATTTTAATGATTCTTTTTTTAAATGAAAGCTATTAGCATGTAGATGTGCACAAAAATCTAAAATGTTACAATAATGATTCCGACTATTTTTAATAAGGCTTTAAAGATTTTTTATTAAGTACCACTGTCAAGCGATAGATGGCAGCACTGAAAATATGAAGATGAGCAAGATGTAAAATAAATATAATTTGTGAAAATTGCTACAAAAATAATATTTTGTGTTATTTTAGAGCTGGTTTATCAATGCAAGGTTAAATAATGTAACAGGTAAATAACGTGTAAAGCTTTTATCATACAAAAATTAAAAGTTAACCTTAAATGACAAATAAATATGTCAGCATGTCAACTTATAGTGAAACCATAATAAAGAATTTTTGCCCTCAAAAATTAATAAATATAATAGTTAATTCATTAATTCAATTATGGTAAGTAATTTAATAATATTGAGCAAAATTAATGAAGATATATATTTGGTACTATAATATAATAATTTTTTTAACCTAAAATTTAAAAATTTATTGAATTATATATCCCGTAACTAAAATACAGCATTATTACCTATTTAAAAATTGACAAGAGACAGGTGTACATTTACAGGTTTTGAAATAACGAAATCATTAAATTCAAAAGAGTATATTACAATCAACCACTTGGATGCCCCTATTTTCCCGCTCTGAAACGTTGCCCCTTAATGCTACCTGTTACAATTCGTTTTCGAACTTTTGAAACATGATTTTACATTAACCAAATATGAATTCACATTAACGAAAACTGATTTCACACAAATTAGAAGTGAATTCCCAGTAACGAAATACGATTTCACATTAGCGAAAACGAAAACTGATTTCATGTAAAAGAAAAACTGAATTCATACCAATGAAAACTAATTTCAACTAAACGAAAACAGATTTCAAACCCTCCGGTTACTTTTCTCACTTTTAGCGTAGCTAACATTGTTGTAATCAACTTTTATCATTGTTGTAATCAAGTTTCATCATTGTTTTAATCAAGCTTTTTTATTGTTGTGATCAAATTTAATCTTTAGTTAAGTTTCTTAAAAATACTATTCGTTATTTATTTAATATTTTATAAGTTCAGAAAAATATTTTAATATATTTTAGGGACGATACATTTGCCTTATTTTTTTGCCTCTCCAAAGGTGACTATTGCCCCTTCTTGCCTTTCCTTGGCGGTGCCTATTTGCAATTCCTATGTAAAATCTGTTTTCATTTAGTTGAAACTGGTTTTTAAAATTGTGAATTCTGTTTTCATTATTACAAAATCGGTATTCAGGAGTGATAAATTAGTTTTCGTTACTGTGAATTCAGGTTTCCTTTGTGTGACATTAAGTTGTAAAATTATACTGTAGAGGGTATAGATATGCAATGATAATCCATACTGTTTTAAACCGAATAAAGATGGTAATTTGAAAAATAGAAATACGTTGATTCCTCATAGATTACAATAATGCATAAATTTTTTGTGTACAATAAATTATTACTACAATAATTTAACTTGAAATCGTAAATGAAACACATTGATTACGACAATAAAAATATTTGTTGGTGACAATAAATTTTATACATTATAACATGGAATTAAATGAAGTAAGAATAATTGCAACATTGATTCATAATTATAATTTATAATAATAAAATATAACATTGAAAGACGTTGAATATGCGGATAATCTCAATTAGATGTTTTACCTTTTTCTTCATTTAAATTTATAAAAGTAAAAAAAAAAATCAGACAAACTCTCGAATTTACCCCTAGCAGCAAATCTTCAAATCATAAACTGTTCAATTAAATGAATACCTACTGTAGTTCCTATAGAATTTTTATTATTTTTCTATATAAATTGCATATTTTTAATAGGTATGTTTATCTGTTACAAAATTTAACATTGCTGCAGTTTGTTGTAAAATTTGTACAATAATATCCAAAGTTCCTCATCAAATAATTACGTAGCAATAAAATCTATCCGTCCTGTGTTACAAGACCTGTATTTCTTATGTATCGAACCAGTTTCAGTTCCCAATTTACAGTTTTTATTTATAAACAATCAATCAAACATATAGTTTTCCTAACTAACAGTTACCATTACTTACTAAAAACCGATCCTAAATAATTTACTTATTATTACCAGTGTTGTGTCAAATAATCTCCCTATTCTTATGTGCTCAACAAAGCAGGGGTAGTTAAAAAATTGTAGAAAAGTACCAAACATTAAATACAAATACAGAAAATTTAATAATGTTATCCTATATTGTTTGTTGCAAATATTTGCAACGGGTACAGCTAGTTTAAATATAAATTTGAATATCTAATGCAGGAAGAAATTAGATTTTTCTACGTAAATGTCAAAGGATATCAGAAGGCCAATTTAATTTTAATATTTAAATGGAAATTGATTTTATGTACTTTTTTTTCTTCCAGTCGCCTATTTTTATTATTTATTTCATTCCTTATTTCCGTTTACATTTCTTGTTTTTGTTCAATTTAATGTTTTATATTAAGCAATAATAGAACTGTTTAAGAATTGTTACATGACTTCTAAGTACTAAATTTTAAAAGATGTTCCTCAAATTTGAAAAATTACGGAATATTTATTAGATAGTTTACAGTTAAATATTGAAATTTGTGTAATATTTTGAAAAAGTCACGTGATCTGAAACAGAATGTGACGTCAGAGACAGAGCACATACAGTTTAACATAAATATGACATGGTGTATGTACTCCGACGTCACAGCAGTGGGGGATTGTTTTTCATGACTATCTGGTACCAATCTTTTTATTTAATTATTTATTACTAAAGAAAAAACTCCTTAACCTTAACAAATTTTTAAAAACTATATATGTACTCGTATTTCGAGAATGAAGTTGTCATCGTCAGTAGAAACTACAAAGTAAAGACAGAGAAATTAAGATTACTCAGCATGTTTTTTCTTTAATTATAACTTTACCTTAAGACTCCATTTTAGTTTTTAATAATAAATTATTCTTATTATTTTTATTATTACTGTAATAAATTCCATCGACTAGTTTTTAACCAATCATGATACAAAACACTTGAAAACTCAACCAATGGGAACAGTATTATACTGATAAAACCCCGTTATCCTGATAATTTTCCGCTACCAAGTAAATAAACAGTTGTTATTGTTTATAACTATCAGTGTGACAATTAATGTGTCAAGTTTCATTTTGCGTTGTCTTTGGAATTTATCTCACCAAATACCACACGACCTCTCAGATTTTCTCAGATAAACTTTTATTTTTAAGCACTCATTTTTTTGCTTTTAAGCAAAATCACTCAAGCAAACTGACATTAGGTAAAACTCCTTCTTCGGAGTCGGGATTTACCATGCAGTTTGCTTTCGTGTTTGTTGCTAAGCAAAAAAAATCGTGCAAAATAAAAATTTATCGATAAAATCAGGAGTCATTGACCTAATAAAAAAATATTAGCATATTATATTTATATTCGTAATATATTATTGTCAAAGAAAGTAAAAAGAATAAATAAATGTTTAATCCTAAAGTATCCTATTCATTCATCATATCTAAAAGCTTATATTATGTATTTCTATTTCAATATTACATTTCCGTAACATGAAAACATTTCATATTCAGCAATTCATCCTGATTTGCACAATATTTCCATTACCCATAAAACAGGAATCTTTCACTAACTCATTAATCACTATACTCGCCGTCAAATAAATATGGACTGACAATTTTTCCCATTCTTCCAACCCTGTTCCTTGCCTGGCGGTGTTGCCGCATCTTCATAACAGCGTTTTCAACATAACCAATGGAATTGGCAACCGTGTAGAAATCTCCAGTCCATATTTATTTGACGGCAAATATAATGAGTCTTTTATAACAAAAATCCTGTATTATATTGTCATGGTGTATTACGGCCAGCGTTTTGTTGTGTTATATGTTATTACTTGTCATTTAACTATAACCTAACTTTTTTTGCATGTAGTTTGGAGTGTATCTCGAAGCATATACAGAATGTCTCACAACTCGCGCCCCAGAGCGAATGAGGAAACACGAGACTGCACTCGGATGAGTAATTTCGAAGAAAAAAAATCTAGCTTAAAAGATATTAGAGAAAAGACGTCTTAAAATTGACTAATCAGTGACCTACACCTTTAACGTGTGTTTGCCGTAATTTTACGTTACTATGGTTTTGTACAAATCAAATCTTATTTAAAATGTGTGGGCGACTGTAGTTTTCGAAAAATGTCAGTGTCAAATTAAATTTGACAAGGTGAATAAAAAAAGGCAAATTCTTACCATGTATTCAGCCGCTGATTACTTAGAAATGATTATAATATTTTTGTTTAATACATTTTACACAGCTGTTACAACACGTTGCACTGTACGATATAAATGATGATATCGGATGACACCTTCGCTAACCTAAATTTGTTGACAGTGAAAAGTCAACTCTAAAGTGTCAAAATTACAGCAAGTCAAACAAATTTTGTAACTCACTAGCAGTATTTTTAAAACCTAGCAACCAGTTTTATTTTGTAATAATATCATCACACCTCAAGATATCCTTCCGGGATTGGTGGATTAAAAAGTCTTGTAACTCCGTTATGCAAGCAGCCGCAAATTATTTTCTTCTATTTGTTGGCGACCTATTGTCGTCGGCAAGTGTCAGTTTCGTCTGGGCCGCGTGTTGTGGGACACCCTGTATTTATATTGTGATTTTGTGAATCTTTTTACCTCTCGCTAAGAGAGGTATTGGAATCATGCTAGAAATCGCATATCCAGATTTTAGTGGATAAGTACGTTATAAGGTCCCTATAATCCGATTATAACATTTTTACGATGATGTCCGTGTGTGTGTGTGTAAAGCGACCTCTAGTGAGTATATGCTCGAAGATTGTACCTATTTATTTAGATAGTGCATTTAGATTTATTCGAACCGTTTATCTAAATTATCGGTAGCGATTTAACTTTGGTTTGTCAGTGTTTACAGTTGCGGTTCGCTTTAACGAAACTCATTACCGCTTGGTTTACCGACTGGGTTCCGGTTAGACACAATAGTTTAACGAGAAAATATTTCAAAATAAGGAATTCCAAGATTTAGTAAAATGAATTAAATAAATCAATTAATGACTAATGTCAGGTTCCACCAATTCAAATATATCTTCGATAGCTTATTTAATAAATAATAAATAAAAATAAATAATAAAATTTAATAGTTACAGCAGGATTTTATCTTAAAAGAAAATCAAAAATTCCTGTAGTGACTATTAAACTTTTCTCGTTCTTTTGCTTTTCAGTAGCTGCCAGTGCTTTACGGCGATTCTTCGATAGATGGCTCTGCATGTGGTTAGTTATCTCTTAAGCCATCTATCTTATAGTGATTGTATATACATTGTGTGATCAATAGGGGGATCGATTTTGATTGGTCGACGCCTGGTCGGCGCGAATTTAGCCAAATATGGCGGATATTATGCTAAAGCTCAAATGTTGTTCACGTGCATTAAGTTCAGAAAAGTGAAATTTAAGATATTTCGCCCTGTTCTGTAACTCAATCGATAATAGTTATCGATCGATAATAATTTTTGACAAATAGAAACAAATGTATCTTCTGCCAGTTTCATTTTTTTATTCACTGTCTACTATAATTATTGGCTACAATTTATTATCGATCGAAAAAAGTTATCGAATGAGTTACAGAATAGGGGTGATTGTTTGTGAATTATATCTAAATTTAAAGTAATTATACTATATTTATAATTCCAATAGTGTAAATAATTAAATTATATGTGTATTTGTAACTAAAAAGTGTTTGGTTAGGTTAAGTGTGTCAATACAAAGTTGTTATTAACACGATTTATATTAATATGTTTCTCTATACTAATCAACACAACACAGTTAATATATAGTAGTTATAAGTAAAAAACGGATATTTTTTTTAGTCTTGTTATAGTGAAATAATAATTGTGAAGGTAAGATCTTTTTATTTTTCTGTTCTGCCGATATTGAATTTCCCTTATTTACTATTAAAATTTAGTATAGAAAAGTAAAAGAAATATCCTGCCAAACGGATAATTTTCTGGCATTGTTATTTTGCAAATTAAAACTGTAAAATTGTTGATTACAACAAAGGATTTTGATTGTAACCAAATAATGCTGATTACAAGAATGAATCTAACAAAGGATATTTCATCAATATTTTAAAACATCATTTTTCGAAGAATCAAAAGTATAGTTTAAATTTTAAAGCGTGTGTTAATTTTCAAATTAAATATTATGGGGGCGTATGTACATATTTATTATTTGTATGTAAATATTTGTATAATTAGATATGAATTATACAAAAAATATAATATAATACCTTTATTTGTAATTCAGTGGTGTATTTTGAAATAAATAATATACGAATTCAAATTTCGCGCGCCATCATTGGCAAAATATGGCGGCGTTTGGCCACACTATGTATATAAAGTCTCTATAATCTATCTTATATGAGATGTATATCCATATGTCTCGCTGTGCCCAGTTGGTGAATTGTCTCTGCAAACAGACGGCAGTTACACCACGTTGATGAGCTGCAATAACAGCGAAACGCGTCAGTGGTTACCAGATGGGCACGGCCGACATCTGATGATGATGACCGAAAGGTTGATTCAGATACTGAAATCTTGTGAAACATGGCAAATGTTTTTTAATTCTTTATTAAAATCCACTGGGTCGGTTTAAAAAAAAACTGGATTTTTCCTGTGCAGATTATTAATTGCAAATTAGCAGAAATTTGTTATGAAAATGTCGAAATTTTGCTTATTAATTCAGATGCAGAATTTTAAGCTCTACGACTTTTATTTGATGTTTTTTTTTTACCTAAAATATTTGGAGGAGGAAATTACGAAAACATGATTTTAAATTTAAAAATCCTTTCACTTATTATCTAGTATATTATATTATAATGTACTACTGCATGTCTTTCTCGTAATAACCAATTTTCGCACCACATATCCCTATTAAAATGTAAATTAAATCAAAAATTAAATTTCAAACCTTGATGGTCGCTGCTGACAAAATCTGTCATGCCCTATTACATCGGGTTCTTTTTTTTCGCTCTTGTCTGCACCCCGATTCATATTTTGGTATAGGTTAAACATGGTGGATGATTAATTCTTCTTAAATACACTACACTTATAATTTACGTAAATTTATATATTGGTTTATGGTTAAAACGACAAAATATTTAAAGTTGAATATTATAATATGGTATAATATTAAATTTGTACTCGAATTTGAGGTTATAATATGTTGGGATGATTAAAATTTATTTTGTAGCTTAAAATTTAAGGTTAAGTACAATTAAAATTTATAAAATGTTTAAATTATGGAAAAAATTGTTGTTGTAACTAAATATTAAAAGAAAATAATAGAAAAATACTTAAATATTTACATTTCAATTAGCAAAGCGTGTATATTTTTGAAATTTTTCTTTATTACAAGTTATAATTATTTCGATTATATTCATAAATATGTTTATATATTAAATTTTGAAGTGTTATTGTTTATAATAATAAATTATATTTCCAAAATACACACTGTAAAAAATATATTTATATTTGTTTTATTAAATAAATAACGAAATATTTTAGTAAAGTTACTTGTCAAATATTTTTAAAAGTTCACATAAAGTTTAGTAACACCACTTATTTTAAAATTAATAAACATTTACACGTATTTACCCACTTAATCAAAGTTTTTTCCAACACAAAAACATTTAAAAGTTTTACGAAATTCACAACTTGGAGCTAACCTAACTTTTCTCAACAAAACAACAACTCACAATTGATTTTAATGCACTTATTAACCCAAATTATCGTAATCAATACAAATAAATAAGCCACTAAGCATTATTTGATCATTCCACAATGCTGGCACAATTCATACTGACTTTATCGCGTTCGATACGGTTGCCACACTGTTTAAATCTTATTACGGCAACCTTCCACGAGCATCTAAATATTGTATGGCTTCGGATCGGTCACAGACGAAGAGACAAACACACTAACAATCGCACAATGTTGTAAACACCACGAAGAAGATGTCTTTCGTTTTCGTCTTTTCGCTCGTATTGTGAGATGAGGACTGAAGATGAAGAAGCGAACTGAACTGATATCTGAACGGAGTCGTGGTTTGAGGTTATGTCAGACCGGCAAATGCGTTCGGTTGCCAAGTATAAACAGAGCGAGAAAGATATATAATGACTGGTGGGTGACTAGTGCGTTGTTGGGGTGATTACAATAATGGATATGAAGTGGGAAGTTAAGTCGTGGGGTGTTTTGCACAGGTTCAAGTTTTGGCAGATATTAATGTGTTTTTACTGTTTTTGGATATACAATATGATTTAGTTTTGCATGTTTTTAGATATAAATATTTTGTAGCATTCGAGAGTAGCAAAATAAATGTGCTCGTAAAGTTTTTAGTGATACTTTTGAAACAAATTGAAGCGAAGCAAACAATACAATATAGTTATTTACATTCGAGTGCGTGTAAGTTGTATTTTACAGCGCGACAGCTTTGTTTAAGGCACAAGCCCTTAAGGCGAGTGCCTTATTAGCTGGAGCGCTGCAAAATACTTCACTCACGAGAATTGTATCAAATTTTTTGGCCGACGATAATGAAAATCACTTTTTTTAATGAGATAGGTTGTACTTCTGAAAAGGGTTAGTTTAAAATACTGGGGTTAAGTCAATTTCCAAATTTGATTTTACTTACCTTCATTAGAGTACTTCTTCTAGCAAAAATTTATCTGTAATAATAGACGTTGTTTATGACTGATAATATATTTATTTGCTCATGTTTTCTTCGTAATAAATAATAAGTAGGTGTCGATATTTGACATTTCAGCAATGTTCGCCTCGCGCATTTGACAGGTATATCGATCGGTGACTATGTCGGTAACGGCGGATTTTTACAATAATGACAGATGTCGCTGCAGTGATTTTGGGTTATATAAATTAATTAAATATAGAAAATGTTAAAATAAAAAAATAACTTATGTAGGTAGTAGTTTTTTATATGAACTTTATTATAGTAAAGATGATTTCTTTTCTAAATGCCCATAAACGTTAAGTATATTTTGATTATTTTACCGCATAGTTAGACAAGTTACAACACAGTAAGCGTAAAATGTAGGTTACACTTGCTGTGTATACAATTGTAAAGTTCCCATTACACTTCAGGAGGGTAAAAAAAAATTTACAACATTTACATACAACTGGTACTGGGTAATGGAGTATCCATTATTATTACCTCTCGCTAAGAGAGATTTTAGTGGATAAGCACATTTTTACTATGATGTTCGTGTGTGTGTGTGTGTATGTGTGTGTGTGTGTGTGAGAGAGAGAAAGAGAGAGAGAGAGAGTCAGTGAGTGGGCGCGCATGCGTTTGAGTGTGTGTGCGTCCGTGTGTGTGTGTGTGTGTGTGTGTGTGTGTGTGTGTGTGTGTGTGTGTGTGTGTGTGTGTGTTGGACCCACGATTTCTATACTATAAGAATTAAGACATGTTTAACTACAGTTCCCTCAATCTGACATTATTTGGAAAAGCTAATTAGATTTTGGTAACAATTGGACAACCAGAAATACTAGTTTCTTAAAAAAAATTCTAAATATAATTTTTTTGGAAATTTTTGTCATTACAAATATTAAAGAATATAAAAATCTCTATCTGACAGTCCATGGAATAAAATCTGTTGCGGACAGCGCAAAACCTCTCGCCATTTCTATTTTATGCTATATGTATTGCATTGCACTTCGCTATCGAACCGTCGTTTTGTAACAAAAAAATTACAGAACTTTACACAAATATTGTTTGACAATGTTATGAAATAGGCTTTTTAATTTCATCTAAGAGTAATTCCGACTCAAGGATTGCTTGCACCTGAGACGAGTGAATCATAATTCGCGATATTAAAATTTTAAATACATTTTTGAATTCTGCGGGTAAAATTCATTTTAAATGATTGCTAATATTCCATTGGTAAGCAATACAATTCCAGTGTTCTCTAACAGAATAGATAAAGGCCAGTTTCCTTCCAAATTCAAATCACAATACAAAGTTATGGCCGCGTGTCTGAGTGTCTGGTTGCGAACCTAGGGGAACCGGGTTCGATCCCGACCGGCGCCAAATATTTCCAATTTTAAATGGCACAAAAGTGACCCCTGTGGTGCACTCTCCACACCAGCTATGAGTGCCCGTGAGGTGACGCCTGGTAAGCGCCCGCACGGTACAAATATGTCATCATCATTACCGATGTCTGCATGTGTTGTAGATACTGGCACACCCAGAAATGGGTAATATGCCGTGATGATATATTTATTTATTTTATTGAAGTTATTAATAATAATAATAATAATAATAATAAACTTTATTGACATATAATCAAGGGCGAGGTTCAGCCTAAGGCTGCTCTTCCACCTAACCAACAAATAATACACAGATGTATATAAAACTAATAGACACGTTTGAAATATTAATCAATTACAGATAATTTAAATAATAGAAACATTTAAGATAAATATAGATAAATATAGAGTACAAAATAGTAAACAATGAAATAAATATTATACAGATAATAATGCTCGTACATTTCTTTTGAAATTGTTTAAAGAAAGGATTTTCAGATAGTCAGGAACACTGTTATATAAAGTGGGGGCCATATATGAAAACGCACCTTTAAATTTTGACTTTCTGAAGGTTGGGACAATGTACAAATCCTTCATTCTAAGAGAATAGTTATAGTCTTTAATAATAAATTTATCAAATAAATATGATGGAGTACCTGTCAATATAATTTTATGTAGCAAGCATAAAATAGAGATATTTAAGACGGTTTTCAACAGAGGGCATCTTAGAAATTTTGCGATATTTAGATATATGATCGTATTTACGCACACCGTATACGAAACGCAGACAAGAATTTTGCAATAATGTTAGTCTCTGTTTATCTGTTAAGAGACCGAATCTATAAAATAATTTAAAAGTAAATTTTCAATCGGTAGTTGTACTATATTTGAAATTTGAAGGCCGCGCTAAATGGTGGAGGCGCGTCTCATAAACTAAAATTAAATATGAAAATTTGTGCTAATAACATTTTACGAAGATTTTATTCTCTTGTTTCTTATCTCATCTTTGAATTTTACGACCTTTGAAACCATGAAACGATTTTCAGTACGCGTCCTTTATTTTATAACGCTATTTACAAGCTGTTTTATTACCGCCCATAATTTAATATTTTGAATCATATTGAATAGCAAATTTATTTAAGTGTATTGTATTGATAAAAATTTTAATTTTCTATAACTCTTCATAAAAAAAAACCTGTTGTGGCCAGCACAAGACCTCTCGCCATTTCCATATTAGGCTATATAAGTAAAAATTGTATTTAACATAAATGGTATAAACAAAAAAATTGTAATTATATCTTTTATTAATATATTTTTATATTTTTTAATTCATTCTATAAATAAGTTTCCTTCTACTCTTCCAAATGTTCGAGATTCTTCAAATTCATTGACGAGATTGGCTGTATTTCTGATGCTTGTATGTAATATATGTATCTATAATTTTAAATATTTAATTAATAATAAAATAAGAAATAATGAATGTACTTCACAGAAAACGCCTTCAGGGGTATATCTGGATTTTTGACACTGACATTTTTCTGTCAATCACAAACATTTTAATTTTGCAACTGGTTTCCATGCAGTTATTTGGGCTGTCAAATTTGTTACAACAGAATATTTTGAATGTAGCGGATAGAGACTTTATATTGTTTAATATTTGTAATAACATAAATTTCCAAAAAATAATATTTAGAAGATCTTTTTAAGAAACTACTACTTCTGGTTGTTCAATTGTTCCCAAAACCTTTTCAATAGACACTTACAAAATTGACGTCACTGCAAGAGAGATATAGAAGGTCATGCATACAAACAAACCTCCCCTCGTTGTCTTACGTCCCGTTCCCTGTTCCTATCTGTCATTGTGTTCGCATCTGTTATTCAGTGTTAAACCTAATTCTTTATTGTGATGTGTACGTTGTGTTTAATAAAAATGAGTTTAAAAAAGATGTGTCTGGGGCAACTTTTTTGTTTGTTAATATTGAAGATCATTCGATTATTCAACTAAAACGATGGCTAGACTGTAAAGTCTACGGCTGATGACAGGTCTTTGTTTGTACGGGGTAACCATAGCAACCTTGATTTCCATGCTTCGCCGTTAGAGGCGCTCGTGCAAATTGCAATTTTGTAAGTGTCTATTCTCTCCATTAATGTCAGATTAAGGAGTATGTAGTTAAAATGGTCTTTAGTTTTATAGAATTTGAGAAACCGTCCCTTTAACATCCAGAGAATCACACACACACACACACACATACACACACACACACAGAGAGAGAGAGAGAGAGAGAGAAAGAGAGAGAGATATCATTGTAAAAATATTAAGATTGGATTCTAGTGACCTTAAAACGTATTTATTCACTAAAATCTGGATATGCAATTTTTAGCATGATTCCAATACCTCTCTTAGCGAAAGGTAAAAATAAACAATGACAATGATCAAATTTATTAGTGTCAAAATAATTTTCAATCTTTTAAATTTTATTATTGTGTCGCTCAAAATAATTGTTATTCAAGTATAACGATTATTAAGGTGCTTGCTACTGGTATCGTATACAGGTGTTAAAAAATAAGTGTTACAAATTATGAGGGCATATAGTACTGACCAAAATGAGTAAAAAAAAATTTAATCAACATGGGTCCGATCTTCAACTGTTTTCGAGAAAGAGGCCATTTTGTATTAGAATAGAAGAAAAACTGACTAAAATAGTGGTTGAACAGAATTTTGTGTATGCCTGTAAATAGACTATAAAAAAACATTTTATATGAAACATTTTTTTTCACTTTGTAATAGTTACGAAGTTATTTGAAAACTAAATATTGACCAAGGGCGCCACAACTTTAGTCTTAGTACAATTATTCGTGTTTTTTTGAAAAACAAAAACACATCTGCAAGGCAAACAAAATGTCTCATTTAATCATAGTCGTAATTCTTACAGTTTTGGAGATAGCAGAGGTAAATACAGAATAAACTCATTTTTCATTGCCTTATATCTCGGAAACTTTTGAAGATCGCACCCATGTTAATTAAGCTTTTTTTCCTCATTCTGGTGAGTACTATATGCCCTCATAATTTGTGACATTTATTTTTTAACACCCTGTATATTGGAGATCTCGACTTTGTCTCAATCTTCAAAATCATCTCCAACCGGTAGAAAACACTTACTGCCTTTAATACTTAAATAACTATTAATACTTGGTATAGACATTAACCTTTCACTTTTTGATTAATAGTTAAAATCCATTGTCCAATTCGCTTTGACTTTCCCGGTACACAAAAGTAAAATGTTTACGTATTGGTGCGCGGGCGTGCAATATCCACTACTTTGGCGTAGTTGGTAGTTTTCCAACAAATTTTCCGATCACTACCGTGATTACATTAATGCGCTTGTCATGTTCTGTTAAGAGGTTTTTTCATACTCTTCATGTTGCTCTTATCAGATAACTAGAAATGGATGCATGCACACTCCGATAAAAAATCTATTGTGGCGAGGACAAAACCTCTCGCCATTTCCATATAAGTAAATAATGGGTCGAATTCAGCACTCTTCTTTCAATAATGAAGCTTATCTAAAAATAATAAAATAAAGAGTCTTATGTAATAATACATTAACTAGAAAAAGATGCAAGCTATTTCCATGGTTACTAGAGACGATCACTAGACTAATGAAGAGTGCTGAATTCAGCCCATTGTATTTAATACTTCTGGTACATTCACAAATATTCAACTTACAACTATTATTAATATATTTTTATATTTTTTAATTTATTCTATAATAAGTTTCCTTCTACTCTTCTAATGGCCGGTTTTTCAGTCACGGTTTAAACTAAAAATTTGGTTCAAATTCAGGTTCAGGGTTTAAAGTGTTTTTCAGTCTGGCTTAAACCTTGAATTCAGCTCAAATTTGAAATGAACGTGAACCGTCAACGTTTCTGGCTTAAGTATCGAATTTTTGGTTCAGTGGACTATTTTGACAGTAATTTGGTAATTCATTTATTAATTTTGACATATTTTGCTGACATATTGATATCTTGTCATATGTATTGGCGTTACAATAAGGTAGGTACCTATTTTAAATAGAATAATAATATGAAGAATGAAAATGTTGTTAATTCTGTATCATCAGTGTCCTCGTATTCATAAACAGATAATGATGATGCATTTATATTTGCACGAGGTAGGCTACCAAAATTGTTCCGAAACAGGACAAATCCATATGAAATATATGATGACAATGGCTCGTACCACGATCACGGTTTTAACTAAAACACTGTTTTAAGAAATGTCAAATTTCATTATTTAATGATGATAATAAATACTAAGAAGTTTATCAAAATATTATTTTAAAGCAGAACATAGTTTGTATTCAAACAAATATTTTTAAATAAATTGTTCTTCTAACATAAGGGTGAAATTACATTTTGAAATTTGAATTTGACATTTCTTAAAACAGCGTTTTTGTTAAAACCATGATCGTGGTACGAGCCATGAGTTTAAAAACAGATTTCGATTGTCAAAACAATGTGTGTTACACATATTGGGACAGATTGAAGGAAATATAAGACTACTAACATTAAGAAACATGTCAATTTCCGCAATGAATCAGCTAGTAATAACCTTACGATTTTACGCAACCGGATCGTTCCAAATTATATGAAAATAATCTTCAACAATATCAATATGATTTTTCCCAGGATCACATTTCTTTTCCAACTGTCAAATCAACTGATTTACGTTTATAACGAATGTGAATATAGAAACTTTTCTCAAAACCACAAACACACTACTAAAATTTAATTAAATCCCCCGTTAGTTATTTGATAGTGAGATTAGTTTTATAATATCCATTTCTTTTTTAATGTTCCATTTAATTTACTTGCGCAGTAACTAACTAAGGATTAATTTATTGTTTATAAGACCGGCCCTTAATAATTTTAATATATCTTCTATAGATTTAAAGATGAAAAAATATAATAAACCGGTTGTCAAATTCAAATGTTTATAATTGACAGATAAATGGCAGTGTCAAAAACCAAATTTTTAGTGATATTACCGGAACCTTTTTCTGGGAAGTACATTTAATCTTTTTAGCATGACCATCATAGCTATTCGATAATTACTTCCGAATCTTTTTTCAGACATCAAGTAATTATGATATTTCTAATTCACATTCCCAAAGATCCAATAATTACATCGTACCGTCTGATGAGGGTTCCTCATAAATTCCTCATCTCATCACTCATGAAACACTCTCCCAGTGGACCAAACAAATGACCATCTGACCCTTTATAGGTCATGGCTAACTCTGATTAATATATTATCACCCTACGAACATGACAGATGATAGCGATTAATGTACAGAATAATAAAGAGTTTTTTATTTGGTTGGCGGTTATTGGATTATGTTTTATGTATGGAAATATAAATCTATAGCTCAATTCAAGTTAATGAAGGATATTGGGAGGGATATTATGGGTTTAAAATGTCAAACTGCTACCTACATACATATTGTGGTTTTGGATAGTCGATAATTTATGTGATTTAAATAATGCATATACAGGATGTCCATTTTATCTATTCTCGCCAGAAAGTTTAAGAATAGATGACATGGAATACATTTCAATAGCTACTTCGTGAAAATATTAATATTTAAATGGAATTTTAAAAATCTGTTGTGGCCATCACAAGACCTCTCGCCATTTCCATATTAGGCTATATAAGTATCGTATTGCACTTCGCTATCGAACCGTCGTTTTATAACAAAAAATTGCAGAACTTTCACATGTCACATGTCTTCTGCACACATATATATATATATATATATATATATATATATATATATATATATATATATATATATATATATATCTATTTTTCATTGTATGAGGAAGTTTCTAAATATCAGAGATTCTTCCAATTCATTAACCAGATTGGCGGTATTTCTTATGGATATATGCATTTTACCACAATCAGAAAAAGCTATCAGAATGTCACTAAAACTGTTGATATTTGACAATGACATGTGTCATGTTATAAACATTGAAATTTGTCAACTGGTTTCCTTAGTGCCTTAGCCTCTGCGATTAGTTTACTATATAAATTATAGTGTCTTTATCTCTAAATCTATGCAAGATATAATAAAAATTTTAAGTGTATTAGATGGAGAATTTTATGTTTTTCAATACTTAATAAAAAAAAAACTTATACAAAAATTATATTTAGAAGAATTTCTCTAAGAAACTACTACTTCCGGTTGTTCAATTGTTACCAAAACCTTTTCAGCTCTTCCCAGGAATGTCAGATTGAGAAAACTGCAGTTAAATATTTTTTAAGTCTTATAGTTTTTGAGGAATCGTGTCTACAACATCCAGACATACATACACACACATATACACATCCACACACACACACACACACACAGACATCATTTTAAAAATGTTATAATCGGATTCTAGGGACATTAAATCGTGCTTATTCAATAAAATCTGGATATGCGAATTTTAGCATGAATCCAATACCTCTCTTAGCGAGAGGTAAAAAGTTCAAGTATTATACCATCGCCTTTTTCAAATCCGTAATCTATTTACAAGTATGTAAGAGAAACAAAAAATGTAAATATTAGGCGAGTTTCTTTATTCAACAACTATTCATGAGCTGAATTCCATCAGAAATTGAAAATGACGTCAAGATGAATAGCTGATGGATCCGATGGATAGCCGCTGCGACCGAATAAAGAAACGGGTTGCTGAAAAGTGAGATGAATCTCCTAACCTTAAATATCAACTGACAGTTAACCACCAGTTAACAGATATGGAAAGTTTTATAGTTAAAAGAACCGTCGCTCTATTGCAATCATTGATTAGTACTAATACAGAGAATTTAAAAATCATTTGTTCTAATTACATTAGTACAGACCAGTAGGACTCTGAATATCTAACTTTGAATAAGAAAATGTAGGTATGCATCACATGAGATATGAATTTAAAAAAAATCTGTTGTGGCCAGCACAAAACCTTCCGTCAATTCAATGTATTTTGTATATATCCCATACCAAAAGTTTCTTGAAAAAGATTCTGTATATCCTATAAAATTGTAACACGAACACACTATTTTTTACAAATTCTATACCAAAAGTTCCTTTCCCTATTTTATTAGGGGTCGCTGTTTCTTACTCTTCTCTTTTAATCATTCCTGTCCAACGCATCGTCTTCACACAATTCTTCCTCTCTCATATCTTCTCCTACACAGTCCTTCCATCTTCTTCTCTTTCGAAGGACACTATCACATTCACACATAACTTTCTGACCCTATACTTTCAACTTTGGTTTTGCATTTGACACTGACATCTGTCAATTAAATTTTTCTGAATATATTCTGTTGTTTCCATAATTTTAACAAAGCTGACTAATTTTTGAAAGTTTATCTCTCTTAATGTCTCTATAACTCTATATCTATTGAATATGAACGAAACTGTATAATCAAACCTTATAGAGAATAAGTTATTCTTTCATATTGATAATCACAAAATGTCGAAAAATAATATTTAACTGCGTTTTTTTAAGAAAAACTGTTAAAAACTTCAAATTAGGGTACTTCCGGTGGATCATTTATAACCAAAATCTAATCAACTCTTCATATGGTTGTACAGAAGAGGAATACGAAAGAATTATAATTTTTAGAATTGTAGTATTGGAGTTATCGTCGGAGAAAAATTTGTCACACACGGACATACATACACACACACGGACACACACACACACACGGACACACACACACACACACACATACATACAGACATCATCTTAAAAATAGTAAATTCGTATTGTAGGGACCCTAAAACGTGCTTATTCATTAAAAACTCTCCACCGAAATTTTTGACCAAAGACAATACCTTCCTTACCTAAAGGTGACGGAAGGTAAAAAATCATCGCAATTCAAATTTTCTTATCATGGCGCGCTTATGACAACTCGATGCTGACGTCTGCAACGAACTTCAGCGCTTAAATCCACATGTTCATGAAAGCCATTTGCTTGTTTACATATGATTTCAGTAGCAGCGTGTATTTAGGTGTTTGTCCTGTGTTTGTTTATGGTAAAAATAGGAGTAATAATTATAAAGTGGACGAAATGTCAAACAAGAAATATACCCGCGCGTGTTAACTACTGACACCATCTGTGTTTTTAAACGAAAATATTTACTTTGAAATGAGCAACAGATTATCAACTTGACGTCACAAATATCAAGGACGTTTCTAGAGCTGTAAAAATTCCAATTTTGTAACATTAAATTATGAATTAAAACTTTTTATTAAACATGTTTTATTATATTTTTCTACTATATTAGGATGGAAACTATAGAAAAAAGTTATTATTTTGCATTAATTCCATATCACCGGAATACCCCGGCGAACAGAGTACAGTTTAGCTATACAATGTTTTAACAGCTCACTCGACCTCTATCGAGTATTCTAAAATGCAAATGTGCAAACTTTCAGAGTAAAAACTCCCAGGTTAAACACGCGCGGATGCTGAAGCTGAAATTAAGATTTATTCTCCTGCAAACTTTCATAACAAGACATTCCACAGTCTTCAGTACTCGTATACTCAGGCGGTGCTATCTACTTGTGTTTATATCTGCGCCGTTGTTATTTATGGAAAAATTATAATGCATTTTGTTGCCCCGAGGCCTGAATGTATTTACACTGTAAAAAATAATAGCGATTTTGTCGAAAAGTCATAGTAATTTTTTACTATAATATGTATGCAACAACAAATTTTACATAAACTATGTATACTTACATTTAAATAGCAAATAATTATATAAATTTGCTAATTTACCCTTACAAATATAAAAAAATTACTAGAACTACTATGTAATATTCATATTTCAATAAATATATGAAATTTTACAGTGATATGTTAATATTTCTATATCAATTTTGTCAAATTTTACAATAACTATGTAAAAAGTCAATTCCTTTTATTTTAGTTTCTATTTTTACAAGAGTTATGGACAAATTCTAAATTTATTATATTAAATTTAAATTATTTATATTTAAATTTAAATTAATATGTAAATTTACTTAAAGCATGTATCAAAATTTTTATGGAATTTATGTTTATGTAATTTTAAAAATTGTAGACAAAATTGCATTTAACTGTAAATTTACTATAATTCACTTAGGCAATTTGGACGCCAATAACAATTATAGTAATTTTACAGAAAAATTTTTTACAGTGTAGGTCTACCTTTAACAATCTTTCAGTCTACAACGTTCATGTAAAATAAGAAAGATATGATAATGAAAAAGTTTATATCTCTGCTCATTTTTGAATTATTGCCCCAAAAATCAATATACCCCACATTTAGATAAAAAATTCAAAAATCTTTATTTATTTATATATTATGTACCTAGATACTTCTTAATGCGCTGATTCCAAATTTTGAAACCGCAGGTCGATATCTCTTTTCGTTCTCGAGATATTTAGATTTTAAATTTTGCTCAAAACCGCCCATTTTTGGGTAGTAACCCAAAAATGGGTCGTGATATGAATTTGGCGACACGACCATTCGATTCTACGGGCAAAATTACATAAGTGTGCCAATTTTCATAATTTTTGTATAACCGGTTCATTTTTTATGAATAAAAGTTTGAAAACCTCCGAAAATGGCCAAAATCTGAAAAAATCGTAAGGGGTACCCCTTACCATTTTTGCGATTTTTGACCATTTTCAGTTATTTTGCTTTAGAGATAGTATGCGGTGTCAAAAATTCTAAATGTAATTTTGCCTGTAGAATCGAATGGTGTTGTTGCCAAATTCATATCTCGACCCATTTTTGGGTTATTACCAAAAAATGGGCAGTTTTGAGCAAAACTTTGAATCTAAATATCTCGAGAACGAAAAGAGATATCGACCTGCGGTTTCAAAATTTGGAATCAGCGAATTAAGAAGTATATAGATACATAAAAATTAGATTTTTGAAAATTTTGAAGTTTTTATCTAAATGTGGGGTATATTGACTTTTGGGGCAATAGTTCAAAAATGTGTAGAGATATAAACTTGGTAGTAATATTATTTGATTGTAAAGAGAATGTTATGTAAGTGTACGCAGTATTTATATATGAATAAGTATATATAATATATATTTTATTGGATTTATAGAATATTTTCCAATGAACTTTCTGTATGGAATTTGTAAGAAAATTATTATGTTCGTGTTACAATTTTACTGGATATATAGAATATTTTCCAATGAACTTTTGGTATGGGATTTGTACAAAATACATCAAATTAACGGAAGGTCTTGTGCTGGCCACAACAGATTTTTTCATTTCATTTTTGGTAGTTTGCATAATCTGGGAAATCCAGTTAAGTGGTAAATTAATAAAATTATTAAAATAAAGGTTTAAGGCATCTTTAATTTAAATTTCATATGTTTAGAGCATTTAGGAAAAAGTTATCGGCAAAAAAATTGATTCTTGATTTATTTTGAGCAATTGTTATTGGTAATAAATCCACTAAATGTTAAATTTATCCAATAAATATTACATCTCTCTCTTATTGAACACCAAATTCATCTCAGTCGTAACTTACTATCTACTATCTGTCTGATCACGAGCGAATAGCTTCAGTTACGAGTGCGGAATTATCTCTGGCAGTTCAATTATTGTAAGTTGGTATTCCTGGTCTGGAGCGATGTCTCTATGCAGCTGAGCATGATGTTCACCGGAGCGTTGCTCACCATGATAATAATTTTATTAGAGAAAGGTTAATCTATTTTTAGACGCCTGATGAATTTTGAAACTGGGACCTTGGGTCCTTAAACGCAAATCTAATCACTTTATAACTTTAGAGAGGTAGAGTTTACAAAAGTCAGAGTTAAAAATGTAATGGGGTCATTTCACATTTTCTTATTTATTGTTTTCCTGAAAGAATATCCCAAATTATATATATATGTGTATGTTTTACACTTTAAAAGTCTTTAGAATCAAAGATATGATTTTTTAAAAGTTGCGTTTAATTTCAAATATTTCAACGGCTGACGACACAGTTTCACGGATACGACAGTCGAGCTCTACCGGTTTATTGTGGAACTATGATTATTTTGTTTGGTATTTATATAAATAAATGTTTTATTTACGTACCTTATACTGCACTAGTACTTTTAAAGAAATGGAAAGTAATAATAATCTTCTCTCTTGTATATTTTGCTGTCAGCTGTCACACTTTTAGGTTAGATTACTGTTTCATGTTGTGGAGCGTAAAAGTGTGTGTGTGTGTGTGTGTGAGAGAGAGAGATATGTCTTTGTGTGAGTATGAAACCGCGACGTCACAAATTTAGTCCGTGTTTACAATCGAGAAGGTTTATTAGCAAATTTATAAATGAAAAGTCGCATTTTTCAAATTATTTTATATTACTATATTTATTTCATGATTTCATGATTTTATTAAAAAAAATCGACATTTTTTTTAACGACCCCATAGTGTTACATTTAAAAGTTTACCTGTATTTTCGGCTATCTGTTGATCTATTGATTTTTGCCTCCCGCTACCCTTGGTAAGGGAGGTATAGAGATTTTAGTAAATGACCACGTTTTAAGGTCCCTAGAATCCAAGTTTAACATTTTCACAATGATGTGTGTATGTGTGTATGTATGTGTGTGTGTATGTGTATGTAACTCAAATACTATCATTCAGAAAATTCTGAAACCTTGTATTTCTATCCTATTCTAATATGAAAAGAAGCCATTAGATTTTGGTGTAAATCGGATAACTGGAAATGGCACTTTACTTGAAGCTCATAATGGTTTTTCTTCAAAAAATACCATTAAATGCCATTTTTTTGCATTTTATGTCTTATGAAAATTAAAGATTAATTTTCTACAGGAATACATTAATAGATACTTTTTCTATATATTTTACAGATAAATTTAAAAATAATTTTTTTATTACTCCCGAAGCCTTAGATAAACACGAGTGTTTTCTTAAATATTCTATTTTATTTAAACACAATTCCTTTGTTACACAGTTCATATTTCAAATGAATGTAACTGACAGTAAATGTCACTGTCAAAAACTAGTCACTTCAACTTAATAATAGTGACATTTTAAAAAGAAAATAGTAAATAAAGCAATAGTTTTATGCAATGGAACAGTTTGCAGCATTAGTAAATACGTAGGTATGTATTTAAATTAATAAAAATTAAATAGCGGGAGGTTTCGTGTTGGCCACATCAGATTTTTTCATATGTTTCTTAACAAATTCCTTTTTTTTTCCACCCCAAAAATAAATAATTCAAGTTTTATTCATGTTTAAAACAAAAGAATCTAGACTTGTTATACATAGTTGAAAAGCTTATAAAATAAGTAAAGACTATTTTCAACCAAGTTCCCATTTAAAAATATGATGTTTGTATTGTATCACGAAAATTAGTAAGTTTTGAAAAAATCTAATAACCCCACGTTATTCTACGTATAAAACTGTATAAAAATTATCTAAACATTTTTTTCTGTATCTCTCATAATAAACGAGATATGAGGTATTTTCAAAATAAGCGAAAAACAAGTTTTAGCATGTAGTTCAAACACAAAATTTTGAAAAATAAAGAGATATAGCGCAGTTTCAAATACGTTTTTATTATATTGACATACAATAACTTGTCACACACAATATATTATATCAACAACACTATTGTTTTTTTTTTTTAACAATTCATGGCTTTCTAATATATGTTTCAAATTACAAATTCATTTATTGCCAAAACAAAAGAAGATCGAAAATTTCTGTGGTGCTTATTAAAGTTGTCTCAAAAAGTTGGCCCATAAAGACCTACATCAATTTTCTGTAACGTGTATAATAAGAAAGTTTTTCATATAAGGAACTCGAATTTGTTCCATTCTGTACATTATTTATGCATAAAATTATTTAAAAAACATTATCAAAATTTAAAACATTTGTAACGAGTAACATAATAATAATAATGTAGAATTTTATTTCAATTTATGCAGAAATATTTCTTGTGTCGTATATTTAATCAGACATAATGCCAATAAAATATCGATTGGTAATGCTAACTTACTTTTTCAATTTAAAATATGTCGTCTATCAAGATTTACTTTTCGAATTTTACAACATGCAGCTGTCGCATTCAATCAGAATAAAAGCCTTCTTTCCTTTCTCTTGTTTCACGGCATGATAAATATTTTAAATTACTAACATTGTTGTTACACTACCCATAATAAAAGAAGGATGAAACAAAGAAACAAAAGTAAATAATTTAAAATTTAAATTTTTGTTAAAGAAACTTGTTCTCTCTTTAGTTTTCTGACTCATTATAAATTCTATCTTTGAATAAAAATTACCTGACATTGCAGCACACGTTGCATATATTTTTAAAATGAAAGATATGAAATGAAGTGTACATTAAAAATTTATATAAATGCATGATAGATAAGTATCCAAAGAAAGCTTTGCATAAAATAAATTCTAACATTCTGACATAATATGATATATATTTTGCACGAAACAATAACGATAGCTGCAACTTAGTTTTTTATTACTATTCTTATTCATTTTGACTAAATGCAATGCGAAAGATTTACGAGCTTTCGACATAAAAATCAAAATATTTTAGTATTCGTTTGTTTATTTATACTTTTATATACGTACAATCCTTTTGCTTTACATTTCAACTAGGTCAGAAAAATTGTGACGTACCTACTATTTCAACAACAGTTGTCTGAAGATGTCCGAAAGGACGAAACGGTCGTCACAAAATATTTAATAAAGTGGATAAATCAAGAGTATATTTGTTTTTTATTTCTCGCTAAGAGAGGTATTGGAATCATGCTAAAAATCGCATATTTAGATGTTAGGGGTTAAGCACGTTTTAAGGTCCCTATAATCCGATTATAACATTTTTAAAATGATCTCTCTCTCTCTCTCTCTCTCTCTCTCTCTCTCTCTCTGTGTGTGTGTGTGTGTGTGTGTGTGTGTGTGTGTGTGTGTGTGTGTGTGTGCGCGTGTGTGTGTGTATGTGTGTATGTCTGGATGTTGGAGCCTCAAAAACTATAAGACTTAAGACTTGTTTAACTATGAATTCCTCTATCTGACATTCCTGGGAAGAGCTGAAAAGGTTTTGGTAACAATTGGACAACCGGAAGTAGTAGTTTTTTAGAAAAATTCTTCTAAATATAATTTTTTGGAAATTTTTGTTACTACTAGTATTGAAGAACATAAAATTCTCCATCTAATACACTTAAAAAAATTATTATATCTTGTATAGATTTAGAGATAAAGACACTATACCACTTGACAAATTCAAATGTTTATAACATAGTTTGTAAATGACATATGTCAGTGTCAAAAATCAAAAGTTTTAGTTACATTCTGAAAGCTTTTTCTGGGAAGTACATTTAATCTTTCTTATGATTTTATTAATTAAATATTTAAAATTATAGATAAAATGCATATATTCGTCAGAAATACCGCCAATCTTGTTAATGAATTGGAAGAATCTCTGACATTTAGGAACTTCCTCATACAATGAAAAATAGATATAATTAGAATTGTATGTGTGCAGAAGACATGTTAAATACAATAAGAAACAATATTTGGGTAAAGTTCTGTAATTTTTTTGTTATAGAACGACGGTTCTATAGCGAAGTACAACACAATACTTATATAACATAAAATGGAAATGGCGGGAGGTATTGTGCTGGCCACAACATATTTTTAGACTTATTAGAAATGTTCCACCGAGTACCGACTACAAATTCTCTCTCAATTAGTTACAACTTATTTAATCATTTTTTTAAAGTATCATTATGAGTGAAAATAAGGAATTAACCAAAGAGCTTTTTCGAATTATCGTTTATAATCTGAGAACTTTGTCAGTTTTTAAGTTATCCTGGAATTAATTTGACAAATTGTAAGTCCCTAGTACTATACCGTGTTTTTAAACTATAGACAGCACTAGACGAAGTCACATTTACACCGCTAGAAGTTACCAAAAAAAGTCACTAGATTTATTTGGCGGGGGAATTGAAATGTTAAAATGAAGGTCACGTCAGCATTTATACTTTCCAGGTTATATTTTCATTAACCAAAACTATTATAGATAATCTACTTAATTTATTCATATAAAATCATAAATACATAACTTTTAATTATAAATTAATTAATTGCATTATTTTTTTTTGTAATTCCTTGATGAAAAATTTATATATTAATAACTGTTTTTATTCGTGAAATATCACAAAAAGAGAAATAAAACAAAAAACACGTGCAAATTCAACAAGTGATTTGACAACTACTGAGAGTTTGACGTTTCAATTACGTTTGAAGGTTATCTTGAAATTTCGTCTGGTTGAATGCGGCTTTACGTAATAGCGCAGCAGCCAATCACAGGCTTTTATTTTCTCACTAGAATTTCTAGTTACTGTCTATAGTTTAAAAACAGAGTATAACAGCAACAGCAACAGCTTTGGCAGTTTATAGGTACCAGAAAATAAAATGGCAGAAATTATTTTGAAACCATTCGAAAAGAAGCTTAGTTGAAAGCTTTTAAGATCTAGAAGGAAAGACTGGTTGTGTGTCATTACAGTTGAAGGGAACTACTTTAATCTTATAAAACTATCTCCGGCTGAAAATGTAGTGACGACTTTTCAACCAGTTACTAAACGCACTTAGCCATTCAATCTCTCTAAGAAAAGAATCTTGAAGAAATAAATCTTAAAAATAGAATAAGTGCTGCTTTAAGTACTCGCAGACGAACGTTTTAAGAAAATTTGTTAGAAGACATAAATATATTTTCACAGAATTTTCTCAATTACTTTATTCTTACGTAACTGACCCCAAATTCCTCGTAAACTTCAATTTATCTTTTACAATATACGATTTAGTTTTCAAGAGAAACGATTTTATTTATAACTTAACAGATGGCGATGACCGATAGTAAATATTTGAGATTTATGAAATAATCTATCGAAATATACTGCAATCTTTTCTAGTAGGTTTACGTTAGTATTTCATCATCATTTATACTTTACAATCTTAGCTGAAGTTTATCATCTTGTATCCTCAACAATCTTTTCCATTTTGTTCTGGTTCTTTACTGTTCATTGATTTTTTTTACCTCTCGCTAAGAGAGGTATTGGATTCATGCTAAAATTCGCATATCCAGATTTTATTGAATAAGCACGATTTAAGGTTCCTAGAATCCGATTATAACATTTTTAAAATGATATCTGTGTGTGTGTGTGTGTGTATGTTGTAGACACGATTCCTCAAAAACTATAAGACTTAAAGGTCTTTTAACTATTAATTCCTCAACCTGACATTCCTGGGAAGAGCTGAAAAGGTTTTAGTAACAATTGAACAACCGAAAGTAGTAGTTTCTTAGAAAAATTTTTCTAAATATAATTTTTGGGAGGCTTTTTTATTAAATATTGAAGAACATAAAATTCTCTATCTAATACACTTAAAAAAATTATTATATCTTTTATAGATGTAGAGATAAAGACACTATAATTTATAGACTAAACTAATCGCAGAGGCTAAGGCATTAAGGAAACCAGTTGACAAATTCCAATGTTTATAACATAGTTTGTAAATGACACATGTTATTGTCAAATATCAACAGTTTTAGTGACATTCTGATAGATTTTTTTGGAAAGTATATTTAATTTTTCTTGGTGTTTTATTAATTAAATATTTAAAATTATAGGTAAAATTGTGGTAAAATGCATATATCCATCAGAAATACCGCCAATCTGGTTAATGAATTGGAAGAATCTCTGACATTTAGAAACTTCCTCATACAATGAAAAATAGATATAATTAGAATTATATGTGTGCAGAAGACATGTTAAATATAATAAAATACAATATTTGGGTAATGTTCTATAATATTTTGTTATAAAACGACGGTTCGAAAGCGAAGTGCAATACAATACTTATATAGCCTAATATGAAAATGGCGAGAAGTCTTGCGCTTGGCACAACAGATTTTTTTAAATTTATTTCATGGTCAGAAACATCATTAAATCGGTGTTTTTCGTTCATATATGTTGATAACTATCTGACAAAACAAAAGCTACATAGATTATTCCCGGGAATAACCTCTAGAGCTTTGTTCTCACTATGAAACATTTCATTGGTTTCAAGAAATATCAATAAATAATCAATGAAATAAAATTAATTCGTACTTCGTAATCTTGAAAAATGTTGAAAGAACTCATACATAATAGTTATTTATGATATGTGTTAAAAGTGACATTTTATGAGTGAGTGGGGAAGTTTGTGAAACGAGGCGAAGCCGAGTAAAACAAACCCCACGAACGAAATAAAATCACTTTTGACACGAATATCATACACTATTTTTCCTACGACCCAATTATGTATTAGTAAAAACTAAAAATTATAGAATGGCATTTATGACAGGTAGTGATGGCGATATATTTGCTATGAACAACTGAAAATTGTTTATTCTAACCTCTACTTCCAACAATACTGTTTTAAATTCCAATTCTTCAAGCGCCTTGCAAGGAATTACTATAAACAATTGTAATAATTGTACTATAACAATAAACGTTTCAAAATAATGTGTAGGTACTTCTAATAAAATACCTACAGTCAAATTTTTGAAAGAAGTCCGATCAAAGCCATCTTCGAACTATATATATGAATTAAGATTTTGTGCTGTCAAATTTAGTAATGTCTTTTACTTAGTTTTTATGAGGGTACATAATATCTTGTGTACCTCATAAAAACTATGTAAACGACACTACTAAATTTGACAGCATAAAATCTGAATTCGTAAATGCAATTCGTAGCTGGCCTTGATCGGACTTCTTTCAAAAATTTTACTGTATATAAATAATTTCAGTACAAAAATAAATATAAAATGAAACTACATTTACTTATGAACACTAAATGTAACTAGATTTAGTTATATTTTTAACACTAAATGTAACTATATTTAGTTCTTTTTTAACACTATTGTTAAAAGTAAATTTGTTTTTTACTTTTAATCCGTATTCACTGTGTTATAAACTGTTATTTTTAACTCGCTAAGCAACCGTTAAAAAGACTACTTTTAACAGTGGTCGTAAGAAAAATCAATTATATGTATATTAACGTAGTTCCTTGACTTAAAATTTCAAATAAAAGCTTTTAAGTGAATACATACACACTCTCCATCTTTTGACTTTTTAAAGGCATTTTATACCACACTCACTTATCCATAGTAACCGTAGAAATAAAAATAGTCATGTGTATAAAAACTCCATTTAATAACACGTTGTACAATCTACCCAATAATTAAAAACAAATTTGTCATGTATAACAACCGCACGTAAACTCGTATTCAGCTAATTACAAATTTGTTTAACAAACTCTAGTTGAGCGATTAGTACCTACAAAACTAGTTAGGCAGATGGCTCTAAAATCGTTTAAACTTCGTGACGTCATACGCAGTGAGGATTTAGGTTTGGATATGGCAATGTTGAACTATTTAGACAGGGGCTCGCAAACTTTTTACCAAGCGGGAAAAGTTGAAATTTATTGCAGTTTGGCTGGGTGATAATTCGAAATTTATTATGTTTTACGATACGGTGAACAAGAATTTCCGAACGTTCATATTTCTTTTGTATTTTCATGGAAGAAAAGGTTTTATGATACAGTTTTAATAGTGCGTGAAGTTTTGGCCGACAACCATCTGAAATTAGTTGTGATTAATATGGCTTCACTAAAATTATTAATATGAACTATAATTCCTGATTTTCAATATCTTTTTCAAAATGCTTTATACAGGATGTCTCAAAACTGACGTCCGTGGTTTTAGGATTTCATTCAGAGGTGTCAATTTTTTCTGATTGTTCGTCGTTAACAAGTTATTGATATCAAACAAATATTAACTTTTAAATTTTTATAACATATTTATTATATTAGTACAAAATGTTATTGATAAATTTAGATAAGATTCGAAGAGACAGCATTTTTTATTAATGAGCCGGTTATACAAATTTCAATAATTACTAGTAAAATATACATGTTACGAATGGATATTTCGTGTTATTTGTAAATTTGAGTCTATTTCATGAACAATATTTTTACCTTCCGTCACCTTTAGGTAAGGAAGGTATTGTCATTGGTCATAAAATTCGGTGGTGAGTTTTTAATTAATAAGCACGTTTTAGGGTCCCTAGTATATGAAATTACTATTACCTCTCGCTAAGAAAGGTATTGGATTCATGCTAAAAATCACATCTCCAGATTTAAGTGAATAAGCACGATTTAAGGTCCATATAAACCGATTTTAACATTTTTAAGATCTCTCTCTCTCTCTCTCTCTATCTCTCTCTCTCTCTCTCTCTCTATGTGTGTGTGTGTTTTGTGTGTGTGTGTGTGTGTGTGTGTGCGTACGTGTACATATGGATGTGTGGATGTTGGAGGGACGATTACTCAAAAAATATAAGACATAAGACCAGTTTAACTATGAATTCCTCAATCTGACATTCATGGGAAGAGCTGAAAAGGTTTTGGTAACAAATGGACATCTTCTGGGACATATATACCCCATTAGGACTCACTAGGTTAAACACTTTAAAATAATTTCACCATCTAAGTTATATTCCAACCCTTACAATTTACAATTAATTTACCTTCCTGTCCCTCGCTATAATAACAACCCTTATCCTATTCAACCCTTCCATTACATCTCTATCTCCATCTTTATCTATAGCTCTCTATGAGACCATGCGTTTTGCTTTCCTATTTCATCTACTTGTCCTAAGTGTCCTGTTGATGAGGCGGGTTATGTGCCCTGAGAACAACAATTAGGACAGCACGTGTTTGCTACCCTCAACCCCCAGGGAAATGGGGCAGTGTAGATGTTAGTGGTGGTGCATTTGAAAATGTAGGGCGCTGTGACTGGGTGACAATGAAGTCGAGAAGTCGATATTGCAAGTATAGTAAAAAAGCTGTTGAATTTAAATGATGTTATTGTGAAGGCAATGAGAACGTGGACACCAATCTTGATCTGAGGGGTAAGGGAAAGAAATGCTCATATCGTGGTATTCCATAGACCACATCAAATAATAATTATTACAGTACTTTATGCTTCTAACTCATTTGCGTACGGTTATGAAACAAGTATAAACAAGACGGGATTTATTACGACATCTATTCGTTTTCATTTTTTTGCCATGTATCTAAAATTTTCTTAATTCTCATCTCCTGAGGAAGGCTCATGTGGATCTCGAAACCGGTCGACCCGAGAATTTAAATAAAATTTTGTGACTGCAATCCAGAAATTTTTATTACCTCATCAATTTATCCAGTCAAGGAACTTTTTCTATCAATTCTAATTATATCTATTTTTCATTGTATGAGGAAGTTTCTAAATGTCAAAGATTCTTCCCATACATTAACATGATTGACGGTATTTCTGATGGATATATACATTTTACCTACAATTTTAAATATTTAATTAATAAAACAATAAGAAAGATTAAATGTACTTCCCAGAAAAAGCTTTCAGAATGTCACTAAAACTGTTGATTTTTGAAACTGACATCTGTCATAAACAAACTATGTTATAAACATTTGAATTTGTCAACTGGTTTCCTTAGTGCCGTAGCTTCTGCGATTAGACTATTCTATATATATATTACAAAGCCTTTATCTCTAAATCTATAAAAGATATAATAAAATTTTTAAATGTATCCGATGTAGAATTTTATGTTCTTCGATAGTAATAACAGAAATTTTCAAAAAATAATATTTAGAAGATTTTTTTTTAGAAACTACTACTTCCGGTAATCCAATTGTTACCAAAACCTTTTCAGCTCTTCCAAGGAATGTCAGATTGAGGAATTCATAGTTAAACAGGTCTTAAGTCGTATAGTTTTTGAGGAATCGTCCCTACAACATCCAATCATACACACATATACACACATCTACACACACACACACACACACACACACACACACACACAAACAGACATCATTTTAAAAATGTTATAATCTTATAGTTTTTGAGTAATCGTCCCTACAACATCCAATCATACACACATATAAACACATCCACACACACACACACACACACACACACACACACACATCCACACACACACACACACACACACACACACACATAAACATCATTTTAAAAATGTTATAATCGGATTCTAGTGACCCTTAAACGTGCTTATACATTAAAATCTGGAAATGTGATTTTTAGCATGAATCCAATACCTCTCTTAGCGAGAGGTAAAAATTATGAATTAGAAAATCATTAGATGCAATTTTTTTTTTCAAAATAAACAATCAAAACAAAAACACATTGAAATCGTTATGATGCGCCTTCCAATGCAACATCCTGTTTACTAGTACATAACTTGATTACTAGGAGTAGTGTTATTTATTAGTACAACTTCTCAATATATGATACAATCTCGTAAACGAAACCATCTCCTTTCATGTTTTAATTTTCATAATCTCGATATGCGTGACTTGTTTGTGTCTTGTTTATGAAATTACTTCTGGCTTGATTAAAATTATTTAAATGAGGTTAGATTTGACACGGAGATAGGGCTATAATATGAATTAATTTAATTGAAATTCAAGGGTGAGTCGCCTCTACCAACACTACAGTAAAAAAAATTATGCAGGGTAGTCACGTCATTAAAGTTTGTAACTAGGTACCTAATGACGTCACGGAATTACTAGTTACTATACTTGCCGTCAAATAATTATGGATTGGAGATTTCTACAGAGATGCCAATTTTTTTAAATGTCTACCTGTACAAATATCTGTAATCTGTCAATGTCATTTTATATTCTGATATTTTTGTTAGTACTTATTCCCAATCCTATAAATTGCATTATATTTAGACTTTTGAAAAGAAAATGAGTGAAACTCATGAATTAAATATTCCTGGTTCTTATAAAAAACGTTTAGGAAAACAATATTTAAATGGGCAGGCAAATTATCACCAACACATTTTTTCAAAAAATTCGCGTTACATCCTAAATTTTTTTAAAATTTATTAAATAACAAGAAACATATTACGTATTACTGTCTTACCTTACTTATTTGTTATAATATTTTCTTCATTTACGATGTATCAACATTTTTACTTAGTTTTAAATGTATTATATGACATTTGCGTTCATTCCTGATCATGTCAAGTTACAAGCGGCAACACCGCTGGGCAAGGGACAGGGTGCGGAAAGGGATAAAAGTTGAACATCAGTCCATAATCATTTGACGGCGAGTATAGTTATATGGTATATTATTGTAATTTTAACAACGAAGCACACAACTGGAAAAACAGTTACTGTTTGTATTGAAAAATACAAATTTAATACGTAACAATGCAACAGGGATGAAATCTAAGAAAATTTGATGTGGCCAGTACATAACTCCTCGCCGGATATTTTATGTGGCTATCAATTTAACTACGTATTCCTTAATCTGGTAATAATTGGACAACCGGAAGTAATAGTTTCTTAAAAAAAAAACTTTTAAATATTATTTCTTGGAAATTTATATTATGACAAATATTATAGTAATTAAGGTACCAAGGGTTGTTATAAGGACAATAATGCCTGAGGTCAACAGTGTACTGTCGAGGGCCTCTGGCCCGAGGCGAGTACGTTGACCGAAGGCATTATTATCGTTTAACACCCGTGGTGCCTTCAACGTTTTATGTCTTACTAGAAATTCTTAATAAACATTTTGTCTGACTAGAATTTATCAAACAAAAATAATAAATCACAAAATTTTAATACAACTTACAAAGTAGCCTCTGAATGCGTATCTAGGTAATATTTTGTTTCTGTAAACAAAGCATTTTTTCAAACAAAAAATATATTTCTTGTGGTATTTTTCTGTCAACATGGACGAGTAATGTTATTGCTAAGAATAAGAAGTATGCTGGTTTGTATTTGTGATGAAACAAATATGATAATAAACGACTACAATTCACAATGCTTCTTAACCTTAACTTCACTTTATGTTAGTATCAGTATTATTAACCTCAGTTTGTTGTCAACGTTACCATAGCAACTTAATACGCCCTAGGGTATTATTTGCTCAATAACGGACCTAATGTTGAGGTTGTTATAAAACAATAACATACTAGTAAGACATAAAATAATAAAGAAAATCGTAAATAAAGTAATAGTTATATGCAATGGAACATAATAAAGTTTGCAGCATTAGTAAATACGTAGGTATGTATTTAAAATAATAAAAATTAAATAGCGGGAGGTTTTTTGTTGGCCACAACAGATTTTTTTTTTACCTCCCGCTACCCTTGGTAAGGGAGATATAGGGATCGTGCTAAAAATCACATATCGAGATTTTAGCAAATAACCACGTTTTAAGGTCCCTAGAATCCATTTTGAACATTTTCACGATGATGTCTGTATGTGTGTATGTGTGTATGTGTGTGTGTGTATGTGTGTGTGTGTGTGTATGTGTGTATGTGTATGGATTTGACTTCGCTCTAACTCAAATACTATCATTCAGAAAATTCTGAAACCTTGTATATCTATCCTATTCTAATATGAAAAGAAGCCATTTAATTTTGGTGTAAATCGAATAACCGGAATGGCACCTGAAGCTCATAATGGTTTTTCTTCAAAAAATACCATTAAATGCCATTTTTTCGCATTTTATGTCATTGTGAAAATTAAAGATTATTGAATTTTGTACAGGAATACATTAATACTTTTTCTATATATTTTACAGATAAATTTAAAAATATTTTTTTTTATTACTCCCGAAGCCTAAGATAAACACAATTCCTTTGTTACACAGTTCATATTTCAAATGAATATAACTGACAGTAAATGTCACTGTCAAAAAACTAATCACTTTAAATTAGTAATAGTGACATTTTAAAAAGAAAATAGTAAATAAAGCAATAGTTTTATGCAACGGAACAGTTTGCAGCGTTAGTAAATACGTAGGTATGTATTTAAATTAATAAAAATTAAATAGCGGGAGGTTTTGTGTTGGCTACATCAGATTTTTTTTTCATATTATAATGTTTTTATGACGTAACTCCTCTGCATAAAATTTTTACTGTACATCCACGCGCGTGTGATGATAGGGTAATATATGCCAATTATTTCAATACAGGACAGTATTAAGTGTAAATTGCAGATTGAGTGGACCGTACTAGCGGATTTTAATAGCTAATCGATATGGGCATGCAGTTGAAAAAGCTTGTTATACCAGTTTTAATTGCAACGAAATTGTGCAATTATCTGGTTTCATGAAGCAGAAACGATGATGATTTAAAATTTAAAGTAAACTGTTAACTAACAGTTTATTAAAATGCTTTTAGTTTCATAGTTCTGTGCTTTGCGTATTATATTAATATGGACGTTTTGGTTTGCAAAAATACAATATGTAAATACATACCTTATGTAATTATATGCTTTTGTGATTTAAAGTCCAGTGTACAAGGGGGAACAGATTCGACTTCCTTGTATAAAAAACTTTCTTATTAAGCATGCTACAGAAAATTGATGTAGGTCTTTATGGGCCAACTTTAATAGGCACCACATATATTTTCGATCGTTTTTTTGTTTTTGAGCTACAGGCTAAAACTTGATTTTCACCTATTTTGAAAACACCACACATCTCGCTTATTATGAGAGATGAAGAAAAAATATTTAGATACTTTTTAGACGATTTTTTACGTAGAATAACGTGGTGTAATTACATTTTTTCAAAACCTAATAGTTTTTGAGTTATAACACAAACATATTTGTTAAATGGAAATATTATGCTGAAAATATTCTCATATTTTTCCTAATTTTACAAGCTTTTCAATTATGTATAACAAGTAAATCTACATTCTTATGTTTTCAATATGAATTATTGATTTACTGGGGTGAAAAAAATGAATATTTTTAAGAAACAAATGAAAAAATCAATTACAAATTATCATTTTGTTTGTTTTTGCTTTTAATGTAATTTTCTTTATTTTTACAAATTTTTCTAATATATATACAGGGTGTCCCATTTAAGGTACGAATGCATTGGTATCTCGAGAACCGTAAGAGCTACGAGGTTGGTTAAATTAGACAAAAGTTGCCCCATTAGGGGGCTATTTTAATGGTTTTTTGTTATTTGCGAAAAAATGCATAGGTCACTAGATACAGGTGAAAATGTAAATTTCGCGATTTTTTTTTTTGCTTATAACTTTATTATATGAAATAATACGAGATTCTGGTTTGCACTTTCTTAAGGCACTTTTGTATAGTGAATTTGCAGAAGTACTCAAATTTTTTTTATATCTAACCATTTACTAGGGAACTAGGGAATTTTGAAATAGAGATTTTTTTTAGCTTTACAGTGATATAAAACAATAATAATTTATTTTTATAATTAACAGAAAAATTGTTATTTATACTAAAATTAAATTGAAAAAAGTAAATCGAAGGCTGCTATGGAAACAACAAACAACAAAAAAGTGCAACAATTGAATTTCTGAATTTTACTTGACAATAAATTATCAATGTTGCCAACTATAGCAACGATTAAAAGAATAATATGACGTTGATGTACATTATTTATATATTATTCATGTCATATACGATAAGTAATGAACTCTACTATTCATCTTAATAATAATTATATAAGGCTATACACTTTTTGACGGTTAAAAATGATTGAAATTTTATTTCATTTTTCACTATTAGTGATTTGAATGCGTTAAGGTTTTTACACTAAGTGATGACGTGCATTGGCTGCTTGAATGATTTGGGTATATCTGCGTATAAAATTAAGAATGGCTCACCCAGCAATGGGTAATATGCCGTGATGATATATTATTATTATCGTTATCTCAATCAGATTTGAATAACATTTCATAATTCATTCAAATTGCTTTTCCTATATAACGCCAACATCTCAATTTCCAACTTCTTAACCAAATTTGATTAAAACGCTAAAGTACTCTAAAGTCATCGTGAGACATTTATTCTCTTCTATCCTGAGATGACGAAGACATTATTCTGCGCGTCATATCTAGTGAGCTTTGGCCGAGGGTGAAATTGGATGAAAGAAACTTGGTCTGCTCTTGGTTTCGCTATTAAATTAAGTTAATTACAGGCCTGGATAGCTGGGCGGTTGAACGGGAAATTTATTCCTAAGAAAAATGGGTTCATTTTTATGGGTTTTCACATGAACATTCTAATTTAATTATTAAGGGGTTATATGTATATGACTTACTCGCGAGTAAAGTGGTCACTATTTTCAAGAAAAATTGTTTCATATATTATTAAATTCCTTCAAATAAAATATCTGTTGTGGCCAGCACAAGACCTCTCGCCATTTCCATATTAGGTTATATAAGTATTGTACATATTTAACATATCTGGTACACACAAAAACACATATCTTTATATATATTTTTATATTTTTTAAAACATTCTATGAACAAGTTTCTTCTTATTCTTCTAATGTTCGAGATTTTTCCAAGATTGGTGGTATTTCTGAAGGGTATTTGTATATATAATATACTGTGAGTATTTTTTAACGTGAAACATTAGGTTTGTCATATCCATGGTTACGACTTGACATTTAATTCACAGCAATGTATTTGCCCGGTCCATTTAAAATGAAACATAGGGAACGAATTTGACATTTGATAAGACGTCAATAGAGGTTAATTTTATTTAAATAATTATACCTACATTCTAAATTAAAATTAGTTGTACCTTGTGCCCGAGTGGTTTTCTGACTCGGCTAAATTTCTTACAATTTTTAAATATAATACTTCTGTCAAATTCATTCCCCATGTGTCATTTTAAATGAGAAAGACAAATACATTGCTGTCAGTCAAATGTCAAGTCGTAACTTATAGGAAAATTCAACGGTTATCTATCATATTGACAAGATGTCATTAGCGGTTAATTTTGTTTAAATAGTTATATCTGTTTTCTAAAAATTAAATTTAAATGTAGAAAAAATACTGTGTGCACCTTGTGCCCGAAATATGTTTAGTGCTCTCGAGTGGTTTTCTGACTCCGCTAAATTTCTTACAATATTTAAATATAATACTTCTGTCAGATTCGTTCCCTATGTTTCATTTTAAATGGAACAGGAAAATACATTGCTGTCAATCAAATATCAAGTCGTAACCATGGATATGACAAACCCAATGTTTTAAGTTAAAAAATACTCACGGTATGTAAGAAACTAAAATTATAAAATATTTAAATAATTAAATATACTTTCCAGAAAAGGTCTTCAGTAATGTCTCTGGTGTTTTGACACTGACATTTATTTGTCAATTACAAACATTTTAATTTTGGAACTTTTTGTGCGCCTTTGGGAGGTCATCTCAGATATGCTTTTGTTTTCCAAAAATTCTCATAGGGCACTAGATAATGACGAAAAACTGAATATTGTTGATTTTTTCATTTTCAAATAACTTCTAAACTATTAGTAATTGAGAAAAACGTTTCAAATATAAAAGATAGATATTTTTATTAGATAACCAGTGGCATACGAAATAAATTTTTATATCCGTAAATTTTCGAGATATAACGCAAACTTATATTTTTTTAAATGGGACCCATATCTGATTTCAGTCTTAAAAAAATCATTATTTTTTTCTCTTTTCAGTGATGTAAAAGTTATTATGTTTTATATTTGTTTTGCTCCTAAAATTTAATTTTTCTTTTTATTTTCCTAAACTTTCTTATTATTTCCCGAAAAAACATTATTATTTTTATTAATTATATTGTATTTGATCGAAATAATTTATTTTATGCCTTTATTACTTAATATTTTCATTCTAAACTCATAATTACAAATTACACTATAATGTGCCAAGGGCGACCAGATACAAAATATAAAAATCAGTTTGATACGAGTTTTGAGCAAAATTTTCTAATGAAATAAATTATTTAAATACAAGGAGAATTTCTGAATAGGAATCTACCAATATTTTCAAAATAATTATAAATTTAATATAAAACAAGGAAAAATTAATAATTTTGAAGGTAAAACAAATATAAAACATAATAACCCTTACATCGTTGGGACACACTGTATAATGAGCCTGTTTCACATTTTTCAAAAACTATTTTAATAAAAGTTTATGCAATGATTTTCTTAGTAATAATTTTTATTTTAATAATTTGTTGTTATTTGTGGAAATAATTAAATAAAAAGATTGGCGTCCTGAAAAACTACTCCCCACTCCTGTGACGTAGAAGTACATACATTACGTCATTAATAGCCAATAGAAAAATAGTTTTTCCATCACCTACGTTTATTCATTTTATTTATATAAATAAACGTAGGCTTATAGTTTGTCACATGTTAATAAAAAATCTTTTAATTTGACATTTGACGCTGACATTGCTCATTGTAAATGAATAATAATTACACTCAAGCTAAGTCGGACAATTTACGGAAGGACGATAGCTGAATGGTGGCTGAATTTATATCAGAGAACGATTGTTTTACTCCTACCGAAATAACGGGTGTTAAAGATTTGAGGTAAAATAAAATATGAAAACTGAATTTACTATATAAATTGATAATATATTTTATTCATAATCATTATAGTAAAATACAGATTCCTAACCTTTTGGAGGTTGGAAAATACGTCATTCCTAACTTTAATGACAATCTCTTGGGTTGGAAATAACAGATTTCACTTCCATCTCTTGGGTTGGAAATGTTTATGTAGGGGTTGCCTAGCAACATTGCCGTAGATCCCCATAATTAAGTAGGCTAAACAAATTTTAAGACAGCTGTCAAAATATTAATAAAATTATTATTTATTTTGAAAATTATTGATTTAAAATGAGGATGATTGTAAATAAAATAATATACATAACCTCGGTGGGAGTTTCATAACAGCCTCGCGCATTATCTCATCTCTCGGTAATATACATAAGCCCTCGGCTGTAATGAAACATCTCCCACCTCGGATGTAATATACTATTACTTTAAGGTTCTGGTCATGATTCTTACATTGAATCTGCTATAGGATATGTAGATCTATGTCGAGAAAAAAATAACTCTATAGTCAGATGTACAGTTTTCCCTGAACATAAAGTGAAGCAACAAAAATATACTCTTATCTTGAAAGTGGATGAAAGTTGAAATAATCTTCACAAACATGAAAACACGATTTTTCTGACATTATCAGCTCTTCGACCTACTGCTTCTAGTCATAATTTTCTTTTCTTCGCATCTTTTGACAAATTTGTAACCTCTTTTGTAGGTTTGTTTCTAACAGTATTTTTGTAAGAAGGCACAATACAATATCGTAAATTACTCATTTTATTTTGAACTTTTTATTACCTACATATTATACAACTTGAACCAATCTTAAAAATTTGACATTTATTTGACAACTTTGACAATACACTTGGCAGCAAACACAAAAATTTGTACATTATAAACTGACCAATTAGAACCGCTGAAGATGTATGTATTCTGTTTCAGATCACGTGATTTATTCAAAATATCCAAATTTCAAAAATTAATTGTAAAATATCTAAAGGATATTTCGTGATATTTTCAAATTTGAGGCTCTTTAAAGAACAATATCTTTTAAAATTTAATACTTAGAAGTCATATAAAAATCTTGCAACAGCCCTATTGACGTATATACAATTTTGTCAATTTACGCTCAAATATTGATGCGATATTTTCATTTTAAGGCAGTTAAATAAACTGGTGTTTTATTCACAAATGAAAAAACCGGACCTAAATTGACATAATTATACACACGTCAATGGGCTACTTGCGTGGTACTGAAAATCCGATTTCTGTCACTATATACGTAATGTTATATTGAAAACATATATAAAAATATAAATTTTATTTTAAAATAATTATTAGTTTTTTACTAAATTAAGAAAGAAAATTTTCTGTGACGTCTTTATATTGAACTTGGGGAGGGGAAGCATGTTTAAGAATGTTATCAATAGATGGCATGGCGTGCGAGAGAGTTTTAATTTGATTTTGACATTAGTTCATATTTGTCTCTCTCTGGTCTCTCAAATACATTAATTACTTAATAAATAAACACATAGGTAGTTACTTGTAATTTAAAATATCGATACCAGAAAGATAAACTAAAATACTAATCTCCAAACTATTATTGAAACGTCAAACAGGTGATCTACATTACTCGTACAAACATACCATTACTATGGGACGGCACCACGCTGTGACTTTACGACTATTCACTGGTGTGGCGTAATTCTACATCACACATGGCGGGAATTCAAATAATCAAATTTCATTATTTTTTTTTCTGGCTAATTAATAAAAATTTTGTCAAAAGAAAAAATATGGGTAGCAAGTTTTTACCTTCTCTTCAAAAATATTAAATAAAAAAAGGTACGCAAGTAGCCCATTAAATGATACGATATTTTTATTTTATCTGGCGGATAAGTTTATCAGGGGGAGGAAATACCGGGCCTAATTGTTGAATATGTATGAAAAAGTATTTATACAGCACACTACATTTTGTTTTGTTTATTTTTGAGGTTGTTTTGTTTTCGTGAAATTTGCATGTAAAAGGGAATGATTTAAACAGACTTGAAATTGAATTTTAAATGATATTACAAATCACTTAAATAATGTTTACGCTTGATATTCTGCTTTAATTTAAATTATGTAGTTTGGATTTAATACAACTGCATAGTTTATTGTTTATTCATGTCATAAATCTTCTATACAACTTTTAGATGTTCGTACTGTACACTCCATACTTAAATATTTTATAATGAGCTATAACTTTTGTTATGGAATTTGAAAATGTTGTTGTTCGCACATTTTATAACCCATAAACATAAATTGTTAACAATATATATCTACTTTATGTTTATGAATCTATTTTATTATGAAAGTACTGTAAACAATGTATAAGTATTTATAATTTCATTACCAAATTAATGTTGCTATAAAAATGAATGGGTTCTAAATGTTCTTCAGATTTACTTTAGAGAAATATGTGTATATTTATGATTTCATATTTATTTTTCTTATTTGCAACGGCTTTTTTTGCATGCAGCTTTATTACAAGATATGCTATAACAATATCTCACAAATAATATATAGTTATTTATGCAACAAGGGAGGAAGTAGTTATTTATGCAACAAGTGTAAAAAGTATAGTCTTATAATGAAATAAGACACTTTTTACTCCAGTTGCATACAATTTTTTTTTACGTCTGCAATAAAAGTGTGAAAAAAGTGCCGTAACGATTCATTATTTCACTCCGTAGCGTTAAAAAAGTGCACTTTTTTCACACTTTTATTGTGTTAAAAGAAGACATACTTTATAAATCTATTTTAATGAAAAAAGAGTATACTTTCTTTAACAGACGTAAAAAGTAGTATATTAAATCCCAGGTGGGAGATGTTTCATTACAGATGAGGGCTTATGTATATTACCGAGAGGCGAAACCTCGAGGTGAGATAAAGCGCGAGGCTGTGGTGAAATTCCCACCGAGATTATGTATGATATTTTATTCACAATCATCTTAATTTTAAATCAATAATTTTCAAAATAAATCAATGAGTTATAACCTTTAATTTTATTAAGATTTTTGACAGCTCTCTTAAAATTTGTACAGCTTAATTATTAAAATATCTTTCAGAACTCATATTATTTATTGGAAAAATACTACCTTTTTTTTAGTTTATGTTCTGTAGTTATTATTTAAACCCAACGTTTCGGCACCATAAACTGGTGCCTTCTTCAGGGGATACATTGACATTAATTTTTAATAAACAAAAATAACAAGTAACCAAGGTAACAAGAAATATTCATAAATGTTACCTTTTTTTATGTATACAATTTTCTAGACAATGTATAGCCTATTTAATTATAGGGATTTATGGCAATATTGCTAGGCAACCTCTACATACATTTTCAACCCAAAAGATGAAAGTGAAATCTGATAACACAATATTTGGGTATAAGTTCTGTATTATTTATTGAAAAATACAACGTTTCGACAGCTAGGTGCTGTCTTCTTCAGGTAAAAAATTATAATAAAAATAAATATGTAGTCAAGACAACTATCAATTCAAAGGTACAATGATTAATGGAAAAACATATAATACAAATCATTAGAAAAATTATGCAATTTTTTTGGCACAAAAACAGAAAACAGCAAACAACCTGTTTTCTGTGAAAATGCAAAACCCGGGCAATGACTTGGACGGCGGGGATGCAACTTCTCTGTATGCCAGAGGAAAGTGAAATCTGTTATTTCCAACCCAAGAGATTGATATTAAAGTTAGGAATGACGTATTTCCCAACCTTCGAATGGTTAGGAATCGGAACATTACTATAATAATTGTGAATAATAAGTATATTACTAACTCAGGTGGAAAGAAGAGCAACAATTTTTCTTAGTAACATTTTTTTTCAATACTAAATTTTTTTAGTATTTTTTGGCAGGTTATGAATTTTTTTTTACAAAACTTTGAAGATTTAGACAGGTTTGACTGTATAAGTATCTAATTATTGGTACATTATGATATAGGGATGTAAGGAAGCTACTTTTACGACCTGTCATAAATAGAAGCCAATACCTGCATCCCTACAAATAACGTCATAATAATAGCAAATAGCCTACTTACGCTATCGGGAGTGGAAAATAAATTTATACGTCTTAAAACAATATTACATTAAATTGCATCAATTATTAACTAAATCACATCTTACAACTACCTTAGCTTTATTCCTTTAAATACTTCCAAAAACATTCACCATTATCTACTTTATCCTCTATTCCTTTTTAACTACGCATCATCAACCGTGCTGTGACTACGCTAACGCTAGCAACTGTTTGACAAATGAACGCGGTAGCCCCTACAACGTTACAGGACTGTAAGCCTGGCGGTGTACTGTATACACATCACGAGACAAATGCCGGCGAATCGGGCGAGACAAATGATCGCGAGACAGATGAGTAGCGAGTAGCGCTACCGGTAGCGGAAGTAGAAGCTGTACTCACCTACATCGCCGGATGTAGTAGATGGCAGCTACGCCACAGATGCCAAGGAGGATGGCTATCACGCCTACCCACGCGCTTGCCTATAAAAGACGATATGAGATTAGGATGTGTATTTTTCAGCAAGGGATGAATTTGAAATGAGTGGCGGGAATTTAAAGCATTTGAGTGATACGTGGTGTGGCAACGGGATTGACTTTCAAAAAATTATTGTAAACCATATTAACAAGGTCAAGGCAAGAACTAACAAGACAAAATATATGAGAATAGACAAAATACAGGTTGTCTCTTAAATAGAGGGACATGGCTTAACCACAGATTCCTGAGGCTAAAATAAGACGATTTAACAAAACTTGCTTCTACCGGAAAGTGTACCATTTAGCCAGAATTCTGCTTCAAAGTTCTTCGAAAAAATATTAATTTTGCTTATAATAATCGGACGCTTTATTCCATTTGGATGAAATTTGGTATGACAGTTTATATGGTTATAGGTCATCTTTTAAGGTGATACTTGTTATTATTAGTGAACCACTAGTATATGAAACTTAGGTGTCCCAACATTAATTAGACCGTAACTTTTTAATGGCAATCCCGAAAACGTGAAAGATACATTCAATAGTAAACTTTTCTCTCTCTGTGTAATTTGTGATATATGTTACTGTTCACACAGAAAAAAAAAAAATCTGAATGTCTGCACTGCTAAATTTTTAAAATAAATTTAATCTAGCAGTCTATCCAAATGTGAAACAAGTAATTTTTAATGACAGTAACGAGTTGTCAATCTTCACAACTTGTTTAGGAGTAAGCTGAGATATGTAATCGTCTTATTTATAATAATGGTAGTAAAATATTATTAGGCTGAACAAACGGATGTTACTAATTTTAGAATATTGCGAAGAAAATTTCTGACAACCCGTAAAACAATGTTACTAACATTAAAAATTACTTGTTTGCATTTGGATAGACTGTTAGATTAAATTTATTTTAAAAATTTAGCAGTGCGGACACTCAGATTTTATTTTTTTCTGTGTGAACCGTAACAGATATCACAAATTACACTCAGAGAGAGAAAAGTTTACTATTGAATGCATCTTTCTGAAGAAAAATAATTTCACGTTTTCGGCATTGCCATTAAAAAGTTACGGTCTAATTAATGTTGGGACACCTAAGTTTCATATACTAGTGGTTCACTAATAATAACAAGTATCACCTTAATAGATGACTTATAACCATATAAACTGTCATACCAAATTTCATCCAAATCGAATAAAGCGTCTGATTATTATAAGAAAAATTAATTTTTTTTCGAAGAACTTTGAAGCAGGATACTGGCTAAATGGTACACTTTCCGGTAGAAGCAAGTTTGATTAAATCGTCTTATTTTAGCCTCAGGAATCTGTGGTTAAGCCATGTCCCCCTATTTAAGAGACACCCTGTATAACAAAGGGACTTAGGAATTTTGGTAGTGAAAAATGAAAATGGGAAGATTTTTAAGTTTGAAAAGGTTAAGTGCTTTTGGAAGTGACTTTAACCAACAATTGTGAAGAGTGTGAAAATTAGCACTAAGTAAATGTGTTGGGATGCTACAGAAGTATTTTAATTATTTCATTTTATTCTTTTATTAATTTTCATTATCAGTGGCGGCTTAAGGCGTGAGCCACTTAGGCACCGGCTTAGGGCGCCTGGCTTTTTGGGGCGCCCAAAAAATATAAAAACTAAAGACAAATATATAAATCAATGTATGGAATATATACCTGTCCTGTATTATTAAATTTTGGAGCCCCTCAAAGTTAGTTTTGTGTAAATAAATTGTGTAATTTATTGAACATGCCATTGCGAAATAATCAAGTCATGAAGAAATGATACATAAATTTGCGATAGTGAAGGCACGGAAAGTTACCATATAATTTAATCATTCTTGGATTCTCGCTAGTTCTAACTTCTGATAGGTATTTTTACCTTCCGTCACCTTTAATAAGGAAGTTATTGTTCAAATACTCTAAAAATGCGTACACTTATGTAACATTCTCTTTACAAGCCAATAATATTACTATCAAGTTTATATCTCTACCAATTTTTGAATTATTGCCCCAAAAGTCAATATACCCCACATTTATATAAAAACTAAAAAATTTTCAAAAATCTAATTTTTATGTAGCTAGATACTTCTCAATGCTCTGATTCCAAATTTTGAAACAGCAGGTCAATATCTTTTATCGTCTCGAGATATTTAGATTCAAAGTTTTGCACAAAACTGCCCATTTTTGGGTAATTACTCAAAAATGGGTCGAAATATGAATTTGGCGACATCACCATTTGATTCTACGGACAAAAATACATAAGTATAGCAATTTTCATAATTTTTGTCCAACCGGTTCATTTTTTATTAATAAAAGCTTGAAAACCCCTGAAAATGGCCAAGATCTGAAAAAATCCTAAGGGGTACACCTTAGATTTTTGCGATTTTTGGCCATTTTCAGTTATTTTGCTTTAGAGATTGTATGCGATGTTCAAAAATTCTGAAAATTGGTCTGCATATGTAATTTTGCCCGTAGAATCGAATGGTGTTGTCGCCAAATTCATACCTCGACCCATTTTTGGGTAATAACCCAAAAATGGGCAGGTTTGAGCAAATCTTTGAATCTAAATATCTCGAGAACGAAACGAGATATCGACCTGCGGCTTCAAAATTTGGAATCAGCGCATTGAGAAGTATCTAGATACATAAAAATTAGATTTTTGAAAATGGGTAGAGATATAAACTTGGTAGTAATATTATGTGATTATAAAGAAAATGTTACGTAAGTGTACACATTTTTAGAGTATTTATATACGAGTATAGATAATGTATATTCATGTTATAATTTTATTAGATATATAGAATCTTTTCCATTGAACTTTTGGTATGAGATTTGTACAATATACATCAAATTTTGTAAATTTCATAGTGTTCTTATTGCTAATGATTATAATTCATATATTATCAACTTTTAAGTTTGTCTTTTTCTTTTAAGTCAAAAAAATCAGAAATAATTTTTGTAACGGGTGGTGGCGCTCTAATCTAATTTGGCTCAGGGCGCCTATTTATCTTGAGCCGGCCATGTTCATTTTTAAGTATATACGTCCGTATTTTTTTACTAATTTCCCTTAATTCGATTTTTCTTTATTATTATATTTTCTTTTATACCACTATTCATACCTGTTTTTTTTTTTATCGCTAATTGAATAATTACGTTCATAAATAAAACCATAAATTGTTAGCTGACAATAATTGATCTCTTTATGCGAGCATTCTCTGTTACACCGGTACGGTAATTGCTTATTTGGCATAATTAAATGTAATAAACACTAAATTTACCTCAGTTCATATGACAGAGATGTAACTACGTGATATTTCATTAACTTTATTACACATTATTTCAACAATAAACTTAATTAAATTAAACTAACAAACAGCCCCGAGCAAGCCATGCAAATTTGATTGCGATGCTCAACTGTCCGTATCAATCAATGTTGCCAAGTGTACCAAAACAAAATAAATGTCAAATGAATGTCAAAAAATACACCGTGAGTACTTTTTAAAAATAAAATTATACATAAAAATAAAAATTACGATATAAACAACAGATTCTTATGAAAGTGTTCACAGCTCTCGAAAATAAAATTAAACATAAGACATAAACGCAAGGATTTGCAAATGTTTAATATTTTACACAAAAATAAACACATACATAACAACTGTCATTTGAGCTGTCAATTTGCGTTTTGGCAGAAGGATTTTAATTTAAATATATTTTTGAAAAGCTGTCTCCCGACAAAGGTTGGCATATATGATTGAATACAGTGCTTTAAAAGGTATGTAACTGTTATTATTGCTTGTTAATTATGAATATACCGTGAGTATTTTTTAACATGAAACATTGGATTTAACATATCTATGGTTACGACTTGATATTTGATTGACAGCAATGTATTTGCCCGTTCCATTTAAAATGAAACATAGGGAACGAATCTGACAGAAGTATTATATTTAAATATTGTAAGAAATTTAGCGGAGTCAGAAAACCACTCGAGAGCACTAAACATATTTCGGGCACAAGGTGCACACAGTATTTTTTCTACATCTAAATTTAGATTTTAGAAAACAGGTATAATTATTTAAACAAAATTAACCCCTAATGACATCTTGTCAATATGACAGATAACCGTTGAATTTTCCTATAATTTATGATTTGGCATTTGATTGACAGAAATGTATTTGTCTGTCTCAATTAAATTGACACATGGGGAATGAATTTGATAGAAGTATTATATTTAAATATTGTAAGAAATTTAGCGGAGTCAGAAAACCACTCGGGCACAAGGTGCACACTATATTTTTTCTACAACTAATTTTAATTTAGAATGCAGATATAATTATTTAAATAAAATTAACCTCTATTGACGTCTTATCAAATGTCAAATTCGTTCTCTATGTTTCATTTTAAATGGCAAATACATTGCTGTCAATCAAATGTCAAGTCGTAACCAAGGATATGATATGTTTCACGTTAAAAAATATTCACGGTATTAAATGACAGTTGATGTTTATTTAAGATTTATTTTCGAATCTGTGAACACCAACCACTAAGCCTTATTTATAATTTTATTTATATTTCTTAATTTCGTAGCTGTGAATGAGCCTTAACGTGAAACATTGTCATATCCATGGTTACGACTTGGCATTTGATTGGCAGTAATGTATTTGCACATAAAAAATAATCCTACATACCTTCGAAATTAAATATTTAAATTATGTGTCTTTAATTAATCTGTAATATTTATCATAACACCCCGGATAACACAAATTTTCTTGAAAAATATTTAATTGTATTTTTCAAGAAAAACAAAAACAGTCAACAGCTTCAAGTTGGCTTACTACCAAAAACAAATCAACAGTTCCAATGGCGTATCCAAGGAGGTGGTTTAGGGGTCGTGCCAGCCCAATACCTCTCGCCATTTTCATATTAGGCTACATAATTATTGTATTTAACATTTCTGGTACACATAGAAAATTCCAATTATATTTATTCTTTATTTTTCAATTCATTCTATGAACAAGTTTCCTCCTACTCTTCTAATTGTTCGAGATTCTTCCAATTCATTGACAAGATTGGCGGTATTTCTGAAGGGTATTTGATGAAATATATGTGTAGCAAGCGCGTGTTTAGTTGACACTTTTTTTAGCAGCTTTTACCAATACAAATTGAATATAATGGCACAATCTTCAATTCTACGATAATAGTATTTAGTAAATAACTTGAAATAACTTTATATTATATTATAAAATAATTTATTTTTGTACATCACTTTGCCTCTCGTCAAACAAAAACAATACTTTAATAACAAATTTGACATATTTAAACAAATGTCACTGTCACGAAGCAATTTTCATTAAAATTAATAATGAAACCGTGTTAAGAAGAATTTAGTAGTTTAAATATGATTCTAATGGAATTAAGGTTTGTAAAAATAATATACTTTCCATCATACATAAATATTAGATATACAGGTAATTCGATTTAAGTTTGATGTTTGCAGCATTATACAGTGAGTATTTTTTAACGTGAAACATTGGGTTTGTCATATCCATGGTTACGATTCGACATTTGATTGACAGCAATGTATTTGCGTGTCCCATTTAAAATGAACATAGGGAACGAATTTGACATTTGACAAAACGTCAATAGAGGTTAATTTTGTTTAAATAATTATACTTGCTTTCTAAATTAAATTTAGTTGTAGAAAAAATATTGTGTGCACCTAGTGTCCGAGTGATTTTCTGACTTGGCCAAATTTCTTACCATAATTTAATATAATACTTCTGTCAAATTCATTCCCTATGTTTTAAATGAGACAGGCAAATACATTGCTGTCAATCAAATGTCAAGTCGTAACTTATAGGAAAATTCAGCGGTTATCAGTCATATTGACAAGATATCATTAGAGGTTAATTTTGTTTAAATAATTATAACTGTTTCCTAAAAATTAAATTTAATTGTAGAAAAAATATTGTGTGCACCTTGTGCCCGAAATATGTTTAGTGCTCTTGAGTGGTTTTCTGACTTGGCTAAATTTCTTACAATATTTAAATATAATTCATCTGTCAAATTCGTTCACTATGTTTCATTTTAAATGGGACACGAAAATACATTGCTGTCAATCAAATGTCGAATCGTAACCATGGATATGACCAACCCAATGTTTCACGTTAAAAAATACTCACGGTATATCAAACAGCTCTCAATAAGAACGTGATTTCAAAGTGTTAAATAATAGTTTGCAACTACACAATTACGTAATGGATAATGTACGGCGAAGAATTTACACAGATTGCGTTTTAGAGCATAAGGAAGTTGGTGATGATTTTGACAATAATGTGTGTGTGACGATTTTTCCTTAAAATATATTAATGATCCAAAACTTCGCAAAGTTGGTAGGTATTTAATACTCTTATATAATTTGAAACAACATATTAGATTTTGACTATATATGATAAACCGGATGTAGTACTTAATTTGAAGCTCTAACAGATTTTTCAGGGAAAACATAATAAAATATAACCCAAAATTTCGTATTACAAACTTTTCTATTTATTGGAACAACAAAGTAGATTTTGTTTACAAACGATCAATCGGAAGTGAAACTTTACTTAAAGCTCATTGCTATTTGAAACATGGAATTGGCGGGAGGTCTTGTGTTGGCCACATCAGATTTTTATATTTGCAGTAATCAGTAAATATGAATGCTAGAGATAAACACATAAACATACAACAATACACACATTGAATTTAGGTTATGTATTAATTATTAATAACCCAACTCATTCCTCATAACCTGTTACAATTTTTCCCCTAATCCTCAAACTTTTCATTGACAACCAATCAAAATTCTCTTTTCTTACCCCGTGATGCGGTTGCCCATGTGTGGGTCCCCCAGATTTGTCAACTTCGTGCTTCATCTGTCATGCCTGTGTAAACAATCTCCTTGACAACAGCGCACACCGTGCTCTTTTCGGTTGACAATAATTAGCTCTGAGGAACTAGAATGATAACAACAAACTGGGAAATGCAAAAAGGAAGTAACGTAACCGAAACGGAAACAACGATTGATGATCGGCGCGAAGTTAACGCGAACTGGCACGCAACCCGACTGGCATGCGAGCCGAGCGGGAGAAGACTAGTCGATACGAGTGCAGCGCGCCTAGTGGAGGGATGCGGAATGAGGGTAAAGGGAAGATAGAGAGTGGCGGGAAGTTTGAATTTTGGAGGGAAATATTGATGTTTTACGGAGCGGAGATGCAACAGTGTATTAGAGAGTGAAATGGAAGCGAAGCCACCAAGCGGCAAACTTATGAACCTTAACCTTAAGATGGAGTGGGGAAGTTTGTAAACGGGGCAAGTGCATATACCGGTTATTTTTACCTTCCGTCACCTTTAGGTGAGGAAGATATTGTCTGGTCAAAGAATTCGGTGGTGAGTTTTTAATGAATAAGCACGTTTTAGGGTCCCTACTATACGAATTTACTATTTTTAAGATGATGTCTGTATGTGTGTGTGTGGGTGTGTCCGTGTATGTGTATGTATGTCCGTGTGTGACAAATTTTTCTCCGACGATAACTCCAATACTACAATTCTAAAAATTATAATTCTTTCGTATTCCTCTTCTGTACATTCAAATGAAAGAATTGATTAGATTTTAGTTATAATTGGTCAACCGGAAATTCCCTTATTTGAAGATTTTAACAGTTTTTCATATTAAAGAAAATATCCTTCTCTATACAGTTTGATTATACATTTTCCTTCATATTCAATAGATGTAGATTTAAAGCATTATAAAGAAATTAATTTTTAAAAATTAGTCAGCTTTGCTATTTATCATGGAAACAGCTGATGCTGATATATTAAAAAAAAATTCTAATTCTACACTAGGTAAGGGAGGTATAGGAATCGTGCTAAAAATCGGATATAGAGATTTTAGTGAATAAGCATGTTTTGATGTCCCCAGAATCCGATTTTAACATTTTTACAATAATGTCTGTAGGTATGTATGTGTGTGTGTGTGTGTGTGTTTGCTAAGCACTGTTTGAGAACAAAATCATTTGTACCGTGTCCACAAAAAGCGTGACATCCTATTAACTTTTTACCATACTTTTTTACGTTTTAGGGAAGGAAGGAATTATTTTTGGTCAAAAAATTCGGTAGTGTTTTTAATGAATAAGCACGTTGTAGGGTCACAAGAATACGATTTTACTAGTTTTGCGATAATGTCGGTGTGTGTGTGTGTGTGTGTGTGTGTGTGTGTGTGTATCCGTGTGTCCATGTATGACAAATTTTTCTCCGATGATAACTCCAATACTACAATTCTAAAAATTATGTTCTTCCGTATTCCTCTTCTTTACATCCATATGAAGAAGCTGATTACATTTTGATTATAATTGGTCAACCGGAAGTACCCTTATTTCAAGTTCTTAACAGTTTTTCTTGAAAAACAGCAGTTAAATATCATTTTTTGACATTTTATGTGATTATCAATATGAAAGAATATCTTATTCTCTATACGATTTGATTATACATTTTCCTACATTTTCATTAGATATAGTGTTAAAGAATTATAGAGTAATTTTTAAAAATCAGTCAGCTTTGCTGTAATCATGGAAACAGTTTGATATACAGGGTGTTTACGATCTTTTTGTTTTATTTTTAATGGGTGATACTACAGGTCAAAAGAAGGCGAAAAACATAAAACACTTTAGTAAAATATTTATAATAAAAGAGATACGAATTTTTTTTAGTTTTTATTTTTATGGAATTAAAACAGAACGATAAGCGCTTTTATAACAGATGTTCAAAGTTATCACTCTGCTGCTTTATGCAAAGTCTTGCTCGGCGTATCCATGAATTAACGTATGTACGTTGCAAGGCCCATGCCTTGTCGAATTTCCGCCGCTGCTGCTTCCACCCGGTTACGGAGGTCTTCAGCGTCGATAATTTCTGTGGTGTATACCATGTCTTTCATATGTCCCCACAAATAAAAGTGCAATGATGTTAAGTCAGGTGACCGCGGAGGCCAAGAAACAGGACCGCCCCGACCAATCCACTTATTTCCAAATGCATGGTTTAAGTGATGACGTACGAGACGACTGAAATGCGCCGGTGCACCGTCGTAGAGAAACCACATATCTTGACGCACATTTAAGGGAACATCGTCTAAAAGTTCTGCCTATTTGGAAATCGCTCTATGTAAAGACGACTTGCTGCAGCTGAATTTTGATGCACTTCCCCATAAATGAGCATCATGTCAACTAATTCCGTATTAGAGTACCGATGGTACATTGTTCACCTTTTACACAATTAATAACAATAATCAATTAGAAACTGACGGTGCACAATTAAATAGTAACAAACTGCAACTGACAGATAAACAAATTAAAAAACAAAAGAGTGAAATTTGTCATTACATAGATTACTACAACTTTTTTCAACATTAATTTACCTCCCCTTTATAAAAACTAAAAAAATTAATATCTCTTTTATTATAAATATTTTACTAAGGTGTTTTAATGTTTTTCGCCTTCTTTTCACCTGTAGTATCACCCATTAAAAATAAAACAAAAAGACCGTAAACACCCTGTATTCAAAAAAATTTAATTGACAGATGTTAGTGTCAAATGCTATTTACGTAATGAACGTACGTGTTATAATTTTATTGGATTTATATATTTTCAAGGATCTTTCGGTACGTACCTACTTTGTGAAAAATGGTATATGTTCGTGTTACAATATTACTGGATATATAGATTATTTTCCAAGGAACTTTTGGTACGTGTTTTGTACAAAATACATCAAATTGACGGAAGGTCTTGTACTGGCCACAACAATTTTTTTATTTATAAAGATATCTAATTGAAAAGTTATATATGCCTAAACGTTAATATATGGTATTATTTTTATTTATCAATTATAAATGTCATTTCCGGTTTAACCGGAAGTTGCATCTATTTTCTTATTTTATATGGAACAACCTGCATATTTTCAGATTTTTGAATTCTACGTTAAATTCTGAATACAATAATGTGCTACAAGTTAAATTTTGCAGCAAAAAATAATACAAAAATTTTCAAATTAAAAAGTTATATGTGGCTTTATTTAAAACATTTAAATCGTAATTAAAACATTTGGAAACTAACAGCTTCTCTATTTGCAGTCATTGTTTATTTACGGGTCAAATAAAAGGCATAACAATAATTTCTCTAGAAGTTATACAATTCAAATGTTTTAAATGAAGGCACAGTCAACTTTTATTGTTTTAATTTGAAAATTTTTGTATTATACAATTATATATTTGAACAAATCTGTAAATAAACTTACAAAAACACATCTAGCAAAACTAGATGTGTTTTTGTCAGTTTTTTTTATTAATATAAAATTATACATAAGAGTGTCTGGTTACGCTGCGATTTTGTTCATTATTTACAGTTTTGTTCAGAATCGGGCCATTAATTTGACTTGCGGCACACTCCAAGCAATTTTATTTAAAATAAACACTAAAATTGGTTTATATAGGTCCACACCAATTTATGTAAATTTAACTACTTACAAATTTGGTATAAAAGTACACGATGAAATGGTTCAAAATTGAATACGAATATTTCGTAACATAGCACCAACGCCAACTAATGTATTTTAACTATGCAATGATTGTTACAAGATACATACATATATGTATGTATGAATCTATGTTTTATAAATAAATAAAAACAATATGTTCAAAGATCTCATTTATAGAACGCATTTTACATTGATTAAATGATGATATAGGACTTACCAGGTACTGGGAAATCTTCAAACCTGATGCCTTCGTTTAAGAAAACACATTTACACAAATTTTTGAATTTCACTTTAAATGTAAGTTTGTAGATTATCAGTTAATACACAAAACACAGAAATATACATCCGAACCCTACGAAACATCACAATAAACTAACTACAATGCGATTTTTAACTTGTTTTATTAGGATCATGACAGCACTGATCAGAGAGCAGATTGAAATTTCTTTAAATTATTACTATAAATAGTGTATTTTTTTTTTATAAATTATTTAACACTATAATTTTTACTACATTTTATTAATGGATCCATAAACCATTATTTTAAAATGTTTTTAAATGAAAGTTCGTTTAATTTTGAAGCAATTCGTGGTATCAAAAAGTCATAATTGTTTTTTTGTATAGCTGCATTTGATTTTTAAGGAACCTATAGCTATCTTTCTCACACCAGTTTCTATAGTAGTCTGCGCGAGAAAGATACCAATAGTGTGACGTCACCTGTGGCCTGGAAATAAATTTAAGTATCTCGCAAAGTAATTATTAAAAAATGTTTTTTTTTAATCTTAATCGTTATTTATTGAGTAGTACTTTAAGGATAAAGTGTACATTTTATTATATTTTGTTATGGTTTATGCTCCTATTTACAATTAGCAAATTTATTGTTAATAGAATGAAATAAAAAATATAAAAATATGTAAAGAAGATATATGTTATTGTGTGTACCTACCAGAATTGTTAAATATGTATAATACTTGTATAGCCTAACATGGAAATGGCAAGAGGTCTTGTGCTGGCTACAACAGATTTTTTTTAAACGCAGTTAAAAATCATTTTTGTCGTTTTATGTGATTATAAATATGAAAGAATATCTTATTCTCTATACGGTTTGATTATACATTTTCCTTCATATTCAATAGATACAGAGTTAAAGAATTATAAAGATATTAACTTTCAAAAATCTTTTTCAAGGAACTTTGGAATGGGATTTGTACAAAATACATCGAATTGACGGAAAGTCTTGTGCTGGCCACAAAAGATTTTTTAAATACACAATATAATATAAAACAAGAATAGTCTTTTTAAAAATTCAAATATTTATATAAAATTGAAGTAAATACATAGTCTAAAACATTAAATTATATCACAAATATACATTTGATTACTTAAAGTCTATATACAATTCAGTTACAGCCTAGTAATAAATATAAACTTATATAAAATTACAAAAGCTTCCTAAATATGGAAATATACACATTACATTGATCATTGCATTAAAGGCACGTAATTACGTAATATACAGGGTGTTCATTTTTAAGTGGCCACCATGGGGCATTCCGGTGATATAGAATTAATACAAAATAATAACTTTTTTCTATAGTTTCCATCTTCATATAGTAGAAAAATATAATAAAACATGTTTAATAAAAAGTTTTAATTCATAATTAAATGTTACAAAATTGAAATTTTTACAGCTCTAGAAACGTTCTTGAAATTTATGACGTCAAGTTGATAATCTGTTGCTCATTTAAAAGTTAATATTTTCGTTTAAAAACACAGATGGCGCCAGTAGTTAACACGCGCGGGTATATTTCTTGTTTGACATTTCGTCCACTTTATAATTATTACTCCTATTTTTACCATAAACAAACACAGGACAAACACCGAAATACACGCTGTTATAGTGAAAATGAAATGGCAGAAGACCTACGTCATAGATCTGAAAAAAACTTTATAAAATCAAATATAACTTGTAAAAATTATTTATTTTTAAATACAGAAGAAAGAAAAATACTAGTATTAAGAAACGTATATGTTAATGAAATTTACAAGTATTTTTAAGTTAATCTCTTTTTCTTTTACGCAATTTGAAATTATTTGAAATAATTGTATTTCATTTTTATACCGGTACGTTGGCATGACAATGTTTACATTAAATTTTATATCGATCGAATATCTATCCTGTCACTATTGTCACTTGGTTATCAGTTTACATTCATATAAAACTTAAAAAAGCAATTTCAGAAACTACCCTTGTCATGAACTATTTCGAATGGGAATTGTGGGCCATTACTTCCGTTGAAAGCCGTTCAAAAGGTATTTTTTTTTAAATATTTCTCTTGTTATCAATGTTTAAACTATGTATTTTTAGAGAGGAGCAAATGCCCAGCAAATAAGCAATCTTGATATGGGCACCCGTTTCAGAATGACAGCTAGTAATCATGTACATAACTTACAAATGTCATAAATTTTAATTCAAAATATCAAGATTTTGTAAGTTCACGTGGTTTCTTTGTCACCAGGTGCGTGGACTTTACTTGGCGAGTTACATAAATCACATGAAATTTGGAATGAAAACTATTGGCATTTGACATCTATGTATGTACATGATTACTATTACTGTTCTAAATAATTTTCATTCTTTGACCTCGGATTTTCGCCAAACATTTCCAGATTGTCTTCATCACTAGAAGAAAATTCCCCCGATTCATACGACTCTTCAGATGAAAATTAGTCAATCATATATATAACAGAAAATGACGCCAAATTACAAGGTTAATTTTTAACAAAACAGCTGACCAAAATCGTATAACTGCGCAAACTTGAATCATTAGTAAGAAGATAAACCACCTGAAATTGGAAAATATCATAAAATTTGGAATGAAAAATGATGACATTTGTCATTTATATTACTAGCTGTCATTCTGTCACGAATCCCCATATCTGCTTGTCAACATAGAACACTAACCTAAACTTGTCAAGAAAGACCAACAAAGTAACATGACTGCTCGCGCCTTATAAATTAGTATCCTATGTAAACTTAGTAGTATATGACGTCATTACTTTAGGGATATTTTTTGATGACGTAAGTCTTCTGCCATTTCATTTCTACCATACTAAAATCATATGTAAACAAGCAAATGGCTGTCATGAACATGTGGATTTAGGCGCTGAAGTTCGTTGCAGATGTCACCATCGAGTTGACGTCATAAGCGTGCCATGATAAGAAAATTTGAATTGCGATGAAATTTTTTAAAATTCATATCTCATGTGTGCATACATTTTCTTACTCAAAGTTAGATATTCAGAGTCCTACTGGTCTGTACTAATGTAAAAAAATATTTTTAAAAAATGTCGGAATACCCCATTGCGATATCCAGAACTACAAGAGCTACAAGGACGGGTTCCATATTTTGAGAACCACTTTTTCTTTTCTTTGTCTTTGTGAAATAGAAATTCTTTGCTAATTTAATCAACTTCGTATCTCTTATAGTTCTTGAGATCGCAATGGTGGCCACTTAAAAATAGACACCCTGTATATGCAGTTAGTTATAAATTTTCGATGTAAATTGTAAATATTTGGCACTTGAAGATGTAAATGGCACTTGGTAAAAAAATTAATCCGCTTATAAAGATATGAATTTATAATGAAGGATGTACGTTACTTCGTTAAACTTTTTGTATAAAAAGTTAAGAAATCCGTAAATAATTTAGAATTGTTGCATAAATTATGCAAATTATGTTAGTGACATTCGAGATGTACAAAATAACAAAAAGGAACATAATTTGTACAAATAAAACATAAATGTTAATGTGATGATAAATCATTTTGATTATTATGGCATGAAAATATAAAATATTGTTATTGAATATTATTTACAATTAATAAAATGGTAATAAATATATGAGTTTGTGTTCGAATTAGTTCAATATATGTACATTTCAATATAATTTTCTAATTTAATTTCAAATGTAATATACGCAACAAAAGTTTTGAGAAAAATTGCGATGGCATTATATCGTGTTTTCTCTCTCAGCAGCTGCTATCTTGGCTGCTGGTACCAGAGGTTCTAAACCATTTGTTGTGCGGTTAAGGTGTCTCTTAAATAGGGGGACATGGCTTAACCACAGATTCCTGAGGCTAAAATAAGACGATTTAATTAAACTTGCTTCTACCGTAAAGTGTACCATTTAGCCAGAATTCTGCTTCAAAGTTCTTCCAAAAAAAATTAATTTTGTTTATAATAATCGGACGCTTTATTCGATTTGGATTAAATTTGGTATGACAGTTTATATGGTTATAAGTCATCTTTTAAGGTGATACTTGTTATTATTAGTGAACCACTAATGTATGAAACGTAGGTGTCCCAACATTAATTAGACCGTAACTTTTTAATGGCAATGCCGAAAACGTGAAATTATTTTTCTTCAGAAAGATACATTCAATAGTAAACTTTTCTCACTCTGTGTAATTTGTGATATCTGTTACGGTTCAAATAGAAAAAATAAAACCTGAGTGTCTGCACTGCTAAATTTTTAAAATAAATTTAATCTAGCAGTCTATCCAAATGTCAAACAAGTAATTTTTAATGACAGTAACGAGTTGTCAATCTTCATAACTTGTTTAGGAGTAAGCTGAGATATGTAATCGTCTTATTTATAAAATATTATAAGGCCGAACAAACGGATGTTACTAATTTTAGAATATTGCAAAGAAAATTTTTGACAACCCGTTAAACAATTGTTACTGTCATTAAAAATTACTTGTTTGACATTTGGATACACTGCTAGATTAAATTTATTTTAAAAATTTAGCAGTGCAGACACTCAGATTTTATTTTTTTCTGTGTGAACCGTAACATATATCACAAATTTCAAAAATAATTTCATGTTTTCGGCATTGCCATTAAAAAGTTACGTTCTAATTAATGTTGGGATACCTAATTTTCATACACTAGTGGTTCACTAATAACAACAAGTATCATCTTCAAAGATGACTTATAACTATATAAACTGTCATACCAAATTTCATCCAAATCGAATAAAGCGTCCGATTATTACAAGCAAAATTAATTTTTTTTTGAAGAACTTTGAAACAGAATTCTGGCTAAATGGTACACTTTCCGGTAGAAGCAAGTTTGGTTAAATCGTTTTATTTTAGCCTCAGGAATCTGTGGTTAAGTCATGTCCCCCTATTTAAGAGACAACCTGTATATGAAAATTTCATTTATTTCTTATTTTCTTTTCTTTTACTTCAATTTAGTACATTGTAGTTGCAGTTTATTAATATTTAAGTATTTGTAAAAATAATAGCGTGAAGCCGCATAACCCCATAACCAAATACTCCAGTGGAACAGTCCGGGAGTCACTGGTTTAATGATGGGAACGCCTACTTATAGTGTCGGCCAATAAAAGAGAGCCGGGTTTTTTCTCAAAACTTTTGTTAAATACATTCGTTATTTTTCTTAAAATTTTCCTTGTTTCTGATATAAATTTATACCATTTGAGATTCAGAATACATATATAAACATTTAAAAAATAATTTATACAAAATTTGAACAATTTCACTTACTATAATATCCTTACATCCTCCTACATTCTACAATATTGTCTCACTTCCTGTTCTCACCCTCCCACTTCTCCTGTGCTTCCTCGTATGCCTCCCCCCATTCATTTCCCCTCCTCTCCCCATGCTCCCCATTCCTGCCATGCTCCCCACCATGCTTGTACTCCCCACCACGGATCCACTGCCCGGGCCGAGCGCTGATTGGCTGGGGGGAACTAGTGGTTGCGCGTGCGCAGCGCTGTGATTGGTTGGCACGTAGCGAAGCACGGGGAGGGGATGAGCCTTGACAGGGGGTTGGTGGTAGCCGTGGGGTAGAAGGCGGGAGAGGAAGTTGCGCCAGCTTGAAACGGTGTGGGGGTTCCAGATCCAAATACAAGATGTTATTCCCACCTAGAAAAAAATCAGTGTTTACTATAATAACAAGGTACTATTTGTTCAAACGTCATAAAAATGGCATCTTTTGTGACTTGATTCACAAGGTAGAAATGAAATAAATAAATATCCATAGCAACTACTTAAAATGAGCGAATAAGAAGTAACTTGTAAAATAGAAACCTGTCATATCGCCCCAAATTAATCAAGATAACCTACAAATTGAAATATAAACAGTTTATATTTAACGAAATAACATATTATAAAATAACAGACTTACATATTGACAACGACGTTAAGAATAACAACAAGGGCCGTACGTAGCAATACTTCAAAATCTGATATAATGGGCTACTTGCGTACCTTTTTTTATTTAATATTTTTGAAGAGAAGGTAAAACCTTGCGCTACCCATATTTTTTCTTTTGACAAAATTTTTATTAATTAGCCAGAAAAAAATAATGTAATATGATTATTTGAATTCCCGCCATGTATGACGTAGAATTACGCCGCACCAATGAATAGTCGTAAAGCCACAGTGTGGTGCCATCCCATAGTAATGGTATGTTTGTGCGGGTAATGTAGATCACCTGTTTGAAGTTTCAATAATAGTTTGGAGGTTAGTATTTTAGTTTATCTTTTTGGTATCGATATTTTAAATTACAAGTAACTACCTATGTGTTTATTTATTAAGTAATTAATGTATTTGAGAGACCAGAGAGAGAGAAAAATGAAATAATGTCAAATTCAAATTAAAACTTTCTCGCACGACATGCCATCCATTGATAACATTCTTAAACATGCTTCCCCTCCCCCAGTTCAATATAAAGACGTCATAGAAAATTTTCTTTCTTAATTTATTAAAAAAACAAATAATTATTTTAAAATAAAATTTATATTTTTATACATGTTTTCAGTATAATATTACGTATATAGTGACAGAAATCGGATTTTCAGTACCCCGCAAGTAGCCCATTATTGTAACGTCATTGTAATTATTTTATTTAAATACGTAAATATAATGTGTCATTCGGAGTAAAAGTGTCATTGCTCGCCACACAAAGAATCACTTTTACTCCTAATAACACAATACGGGGAATTTATTTTAACATGCAACATATGACCAATCACTTCCATGGTTACTCACTATTGTCAAAAAATGACAGCAATGTAATATTTGTCCATTTTAAAATGCAACATACAAAATTTGTAGTTTTGTATTACCAAAACTAATTTCCAATAAATTAGCCTACATACGATTAACAAAAAATCAAAACATGAATGTTGCACATATTAACAAACTTTAGCTTACAAAAATTCATAACTTTCATGTAATAAATGTTAAAAAAAAATACCCCTATTCACAATGAGGCAATATTCTAGTCGGTCGTAATAAGAATTGACACCATTTGTGATGTATTCTAGACGTATCTTCTGTGCTGCAATACTATTTATAATGTTGCATTTTAAAATGGACAAATATTACATTGCTGTCATTTTTTGACAATAGTAAGTAACCATGGAAGTGATGGACCATAATGTTGCATTTTAAAATAAATTCTCTGTATACTTTTGCGAGTTAGGGTCTCAACATATGAAAACTTTTACATAGCCTTCTTCAAATTACGACTTGTGCATTTCTCGATCCACAAATCTACACCATGAAGCACATATGGGGACTCGTGTCAGAATACCATTTAGTATAAAAGATACTTACCACAAGAGACATGAATATTCTTAATAAGAATACCCAAAGAGCAGGTTTAGCGGTATCAGCAAGCCAACTTGGTCTTCCCCAGTATTCATAGGCATAGCTGCCTACAAGGCAACCCAATGGAACCGTATTTAGCAAAGCTGTAATAAAGAATGACGCAATTAATTAAATACAATAAAAAACAACACTACTTAAGTTAGAAAAATTGTTACACATACTAAAAGATGTTTATATATCAAGTGAGTTAAGATAATGATTAGTCATGAAAAGAAAGTTTTAAAAAAAATCTTTAGATTTTCCTGTGTGTGACGTGTATTATTAATACCAATCACAGTCTTTCTTGCCCTAGCGGTACACTCTCGGTAGTACATTCTGTACACAATATTACCATTTTTATCTGAAAAGATTTATATTTTTGAGAGAAGCACTATTTCAAAAGAAATTATTCATTTTCACATAAATTCATTAGTTTTATTACTTTGTCTTAAATTTGCTGAAATAGAAACGAAAAATAAAATTTGATTTTAACACGAATCAGTTGTTCTACACGTAAAACATAGGTTAAGTGTCAACTAAAAATGACATTTATATATATTCCCTGGAGTGTACAGACTAGCGTTAAGTTTGTTATTGGCGAAGAAAATGAACTTGTAGCCACCTGGTGGCAAAATTATGCAGTTGTCTATATAAGAATTAAACATCTTCAAAATATCTGGTATTCAAGTAAATAATTATAAAATATACGTACTGTTAAATAATACTTTTGTATTTGTTATTTTACTTTTATAATTACTGTAAATATTTGTATGATACAATGTTTCACATTTTTCAAAAACTATTTTAAATGAAAGTTTATGGAATGATTTTCTTAGTAATAATTTTTATTTTAATAATTTGTTGTTATTTGTGGAAATAATTAAATAAAAAGATTGGCGTCCTGAAAAACTACCCCCCCCCCCCCCCGCCCACATCATTAATAGCCAATAGGAAAATAGTTTTTCCATCACCTACGTTTATTCATATTATTTATATAAATAAACGTAGGCTAAAGTTTGTCACGATTGTTTTACTGCTACCGAAAAAAAGGGGTGTTAAAGAGTTGAGATAAAATAAAATATAAAAACTGAATTTATTATATAAATTGATCATATATTTTACTTTAAAGTTCTGGTCGTGATTCTTATTTGACACTTGTTTGACAATACACTTGACACCTTAGAACCGCTGAAGATGTATGTACTCTGACGTCACATTCTGTTTTTGATCAAGTGACTTATTCAAAATTTTATCCAAATTTCAAAAATTAATTGTAAAATATCTAAAGGATATTTCGTGATATTTTCAAATTTGAGGCTCTTTAAAGAACAATATCTTTTCAAATTTAATACTTAGAAGTCATATAAAATTTCTTGCAACAGCCCTATTTTGCCTAAAAGTTGTTGTTTTATTAGTCATCTTACGAACTTATTGAGTGATGTGTTATAATAACATAAATCGCAAATAAATTATATTTAATGGTATTTTTCGAAGGAAATCTATTTTGAGTGACATTTCCGTTTACCTGATTCACACCAAAATCTAATAGCTTCTTTTCATATTAGAATAAGGTAGAAATGTAAGATTTCAGAAATTTTTGATTGGTAGAATTTGAGTTAGAGCGTTGACAAAATCCATTCACACACACATACACACGTACAGACATCATGGTAAAAATGTTAAAAAAGGATTCTAGGGACCTTAAAACATGGTCATTTCCTAAAATCTCTACATATGATTTTTAGCACGATCCCTATTAGAGATGCTGTAAAGTTGTAAAGTCAGGTATTGTGGTGACTGTCAAGACAACTATCGGAGTAGCTGGCAAGCGACTAACATGTTTTGTTATTACATTTAATTTAAAGCTAAAAGTTAGCCATGTATTGTTTATTTTTTGAAAAATCACAGGCATCTGAAAAAAAGGAATGCAACAAAAAAAAAGCTTCATAGCAACATAAATAAAAAAATAATAATAAGTCAGTAATGAACCAAGTAATGGTTCAGAAGTAATTTAGCTCCTCTTTCTTTCATTCCTTTTTTTGGGCCTCAATTTATCTTAATACAAAATTATAATTCTCATAAAATCGTTTCTTTCTTTACTTAGTAGTGGGGCAAAATTATATTTTCAGGAAAGTGTAAAGTGTTGTGCATTTGTGTTGTGCTCCGAGACCGCTGTTGTACTAAACAGCGGACACCCCTTAATCTACGAATTGGACCAACCGTGCTGTCGCCACTTGGCGGTTTTAATCCGGCGAATTACGCCCCTGCTTCTACACTGCCCTCCTCTCGAGTTCCTCCTGCAGGAGCTTCTGCCCGTATCCAGCCCTGCGCCCTTGGTGGCGTCACTTTGCCAGCCTCACAACCACGTGTGAGGCCTCCTCCTTCTGAACCTCCTACCTTATTGAATCTGACCGTCACCGCTTCCAGACCAGTTACCGTCTGCAGAATTCATCCAGTCTTCCAAGTCCCGTCAAGATCCTGCCTCCTAGTCACATCCCGTTTTTTCTAGTCAAGGTCAGTGCTTCTTTAGTTTTTGACAATCACCACAATCTCAGCTTGCGAGTTTTTGTTGTTTACTATTTAAAGTCTATTGGTCCTTCGAGCATTTTACATAATTATACATAATTTTTGGTCCTTCGAGCCGGATCTTCCACGGTAAAAATTTGATACTATGGAAATCCAATTAAAGTCATTGAAAGCCCTAGCAAAGGGCTATGAATCTCGTATAGTAAAATTGCACGAACTCGCGAAAAAATGCACTCCAACTGACACGCGTAATAATGAACGCTTCTTGGACGAATCCCAAGAAGTCGATTTGTTGAGAGATGAATTTAAAAACGCCTGTATCCGTATAAATGACCTTGAGCTGGCTAATGACACTGGTTTTGAACCTAGCTTCGAAACTCTAATGACTATTGAAATGTATTTTTCGAAAATCAAACGAACGCGTAGCGAGCTAGCTTTGTCGTCTCCCAAGGCACAACAGTCAAAGTCAGGTACGGAAATTAATAAAATTAAAAAACTTCCCCCTATTGAACTGCCATCATTTAATGGAAAAGTAGAAATGTGGCCATTATTTTACCAGTCGTTTAAATCAAACGTTCACGAGAACGTGGCGCTCACAAACGAGCAACGGATTAGTTATCTTATAGGTAAACTCACTGGTAATGCTTTGGAAGTAACGGGAGGGATATTGCCCACACCCGAAAATTACAATATTATTTGGGATGGCTTGGTAAAGCAATACCAGGATAATCGAACAATGGCTAAGCAATACTTAGATAACATTCTAAATATAAAGTCTAGTTCAAGAAACCCAAATGATTTAATAACATTTGTTAATAAATTCTCAGCTTCAGTCGAAGCTCTTAAACAACTCAAAATTCCAGACGTTCTGGATTTTGTTTTATTAAACTGCGCGTCTAAAAAGGTCGATTCAGAGATCGTACAACTATTTGATACGATATTCCGTAAAACGGAATTTCCCTCTTGCCAAACCTTTTTAGAATTTGTCCGGGATCAAGCAAAAATCCTGGAGCGGTCTTCATCTGTAAAAGGCCCACCAAAAATGGCGAAGCATCAGCGCACATTTTTGGCGGCAGATGAAACCCCAATCAAACCATTCAAACCAAAATCTTGTATTTTGTGTAACAGTGCGGAACATTCCAAACTGTATTATTGTGATAAATTCATTAAAATGTCAGTCCAAGACAGATTTGGGTTTATCAAATCTAAAAATGCATGTTATAATTGCTTATCCAATGTTCATGCAGGTAAAGCCTGTGCCTTGCTCACCACATGTCGGGTATGTCACGGGAAACACCATACACTTTTGCATTTTTCAACTCCTCCAAAATCTCCCGCCAAAAAAAATAGCGGAATCGGAGAATGACACTTCATGTCATGTATCCATAAACAACCAAGGTTATATTCTATTGTCAACTGCACAAGTTTACGCTACAGATATAAACAAGGGTAAACAAGTTATCAGATGCTTGCTGGATAATGGGTCACAAAATAACCTTATAACTAAAGATTGTTGCAAACGATTAAAATTAAAAATTACCCCCCTTAAAAATTCAAAAGTCACGGGGATCGGGATGACAAGTCGCCCGGCTTTCGGGTATGTAAATCTTAAAATAGAATCCCGAGTTTCGCCCCATAGATACAATTTAAAGGCTCTGGTAGTCGAACATATAACGGATAACTTACCTTCTTGCAAGCTAACCGTTTCCAAATATCCGTCTTTCAAATCCATTCTCTTAGCCGATAATACTTGGAATATCCCGGGAAAAATCGACGTAATATTGGGGGCTCAAATATATCCGTCGCTGCTTCTCTCAAAACGAGTAGGAAGAGCTCCTACAGCTTATGAAACAACGTTAGGTTATGTTCTTTTAGGAGAACTTGACAATAAATTATTACAACAAGAGTCTTTTTCGTCCTTTTCTGCATTCACTCAAAATAACTTAGCATCCTGTTTACATAAGTTTTGGGAGCTAGAAGAAATGCCAAACAATGCAATAATGAGTCCTGAAAATGCTGAATGTGAGAAAATATTTGTACAAACGACCAAACGTTTGGAGAATGGCAGATATATGGTACACTTACCATTTCAGAAGGATCCAGATTTGCTGGGGAATTCTCGTTTAATGGCCGAACGCCGGCTATCTCATTTGGAAAAACGCTTTTCCCAGTCATTAAATTTACAAAGCCAGTATAACGCCATAATAAATGAGTATTTAGAAAAGGGTTATCTGTCAGAAGTAACGTCAAACGAAGACGGATACTTCATTCCACATCACGCTGTCATTCGTGAAGACAAGGCTACAACGAAAGTTAGAATAGTGCTAGACGCTAGCGCTAAAACTCATACGGGGCTATCGCTGAATGATTTATTATACCCGGGCCCAAATTTACAAGCAGACTTGTTCAATTTATTATTAAATTTCAGGCTATTTCCGATAGCTTTGACAGCTGACATAAAGCAAATGTACTTACAAGTTATGGTGTCAGAACATCACAGAAAATATCAGAAAATTCTTTATAGATTTAATCCCTCTGAAGCAATCAGAGTATTTCAATTCAATCGTATTTGTTTTGGCATAAAATCTAGCCCTTATTTAGCAATGAGAACTATCCACCAATTAGCTGACGATGAAGGTCAAAATTATCCAAATGTCGCGCAATTAGTAACCTCTGAAATGTACATGGACGACTTAGTTTTATCGGCATTAAATACAAACTTAGCCAGCAATATTATACGCGATTCAATTAACTTAATGTCAGCTGGCGGATTCGAATTAGTAAAATGGGCCAGTAATAATGAATCACTCATTGAAAGCTTACCAAATTCACACAAAACAAATCTAGACTTCTCTCATGGAGAACAGCTAAAAATTCTAGGCATGTCCTGGGCTCTGAAAACTGACACATTTACTTTCCAAACGTCAAACTTTGACACATCACACTGTACGAAACGAATTATATTATCAACTGTTGCAAGATTGTTTGATGTACTTGGATTAGTCTCACCCGTTATACTATATGCCAAGCTGCTAATAAAGGAATTATGGCAAGCTGGGATATCATGGGATGACATCCCTCCCAACAATATTTCTGCAAAATTTGTCAATCTCATGTCAGAATTTATTTATTTGGAGGAAATGTCAATTCCTCGCCATATCGGTATTTCAGAAAACTGTAAAGTAAATCTTGTGGCTTTTTGCGATGCCAGCGAAGTTGCATACGGTTGCGCCATCTACCTACAAATAACGGAAGTTAACAATATTACAAGCAGATTACTATGTTCGAAATCAAAGGTAGCGCCCATGAAAATTATTACCCTGGCTAGACTTGAACTTTGCGCGGCGTTACTTATGGCAAGGTTGGTAAATTATGTCAGTGAAAAAATAATTAAAAAATATCCAATCGAAAATATATATGCATTTTCGGATTCTATGATTGTATTATCCTGGATAAAATCAGCTCCACATAGATGGTCAACATTTGTAAGCAACAGAGTAGCTCAAATACAAGAGAACTTAGACCCTAAATACTTCTTTCATGTATCAGGGAAACAGAATCCAAGTGATCTAATATCCAGAGGAGCACTCCCAACTCAATTAATTCATTGTAAATCATGGTGGCATGGTCCCAACTGGCTTCAATCAAAGGAGGAAAATTGGCCTATTAAGCAATTAAATCCTTTGCCAGTTGATCAACTACCTGAACTAAGATCAAAAACTTTTACTACTACCTCATCTACGAATGATTATTCCGTTTTATATACTTTGGCACAAAATATATCTTCTTGGCACAAGTTACTAAGAATAACAAGTTATATTTTAAAATTCGGTAAAAAACTGTTTTTTAAAACTTATATTTCCGCATCGGATTTAGCCATGGCAGAATCACATGTACTAAGGGCTTTACAAAGTATATATTTCCACGAAATAATAAGAACTCTGCAAAGAGGAAAACTTATAAAGGATAAACAAATACTAAAACTAGCGCCATTCCTAGACGAAAACGGAATATTGCGAGTAGGAGGAAGACTATCCAACGCAATATTACCGTTTGAAGTCAAACATCCAGTTTTACTGCCCAAGTCAGACCACATAGTAGAACTAATCATAGATTATTATCATAATTCAAACTGTCATGCTGGAACAGATTTGCTGCTAGCAATAATTCGGCAAAAATACTGGATCATTGCTGGTAGAGGCGCCATCAAGCAAAAATTGTACAGATGCAACAAATGCTTCAGGACAAAACCGGTTAATACACAACCAAAAATGGGGGATTTACCTAACTATCGCGTAACTGAAGTAAAGCCATTCGCTCATACAGGCGTAGACTATGCAGGCCCAATTAAATTCATAAAATCTAGGCATAAAGGTCAGCACGCAAAAAAGGCATACATTTGTCTTTTTATTTGTTTAACAATAAAGGCCATTCATATTGAAGTAGTCTCGGATTTAACAGTAATCTCCTTTATTAACGCATTTAAAAGATTTTCATCAAGAAGGGGGCCCATTTCTCATTTATACTCAGATAATAGCACCACCTTTATAGGAGCTCGAAATAAATTCAACGAGCTATATAAATTTGTGCAGTCGACTATATTCCACAAAACACTATCCAGCGAATTAGCAATGAAGGGAATAGAATGGAAAACAATCCCTCCCTTCAGTGCTAATTTCGGAGGAATTTGGGAGGCCGCAATAAAAGGTTGTAAGAAACATCTATTTAGGGTCATAGGTAAACAATTGTTAAGCTACGAAGAGTTGATAACACTATTAACACAAATAGAAGCAGTCTTAAATTCCCGTCCTCTGTGTGCCCAAGGCTCAGAGCACAATCCAGAATTGTTGACCCCAGCCCATTTTTTACTTCAAACCCCATTAAAGCATTTACCTATTGCCGAAGTTAATCCCAATTTAATCCATCGTAAATACTTATTAGATTCATTAATAAAATCATACTGGGAAAAATGGCAGTTAGAATATTTGACAACATTACAAACACGCCAAAAATGGCTAACGTCAAGTAGTCCAATAAAGTTGGGGCAAATAGTCATAGTTAAAGAACATAGACTGCCCCCTTTAGACTGGCCACTAGGTATTATTACCAAATTATATTTGGAAATGACAAAATAGCTCGCGTCGCGTTGGTTAAGTTGGAAAATAGCGTCATCAAACGCCCAGTTAATAAACTGTGCCCACTGCCAGCGCAATAGACAGCTCAATTGTCATCAATTTGCATTATTGTTATTAATTTATTTACTGTCACTCTGACACAACGTCACTTTGACACATTGTCAAGTAGACGTAACATCATTTGTTCATTGTCACTCGATTTTTCTGTCGAGTTGATCATTCGTTCCTTCTCGCTTCCTAGCAACCGTTCAATTGCAGTGCATTGTTGCGAGATCAAATAATTCATTGTTAGACGCGAATTTCTGGCGCCCGGGAATATGTAAAGTTGTAAAGTCAGGTATTGTGGTGACTGTCAAGACAACTATCGGAGTAGCTGGCAAGCGACTAACATGTTTTGTTATTACATTTAATTTAAAGCTAAAAGTTAGCCATGTATTGTTTATTTTTTGAAAAATCACAGGCATCTGAAAAAAAGGAATGCAACAAAAAAAAAAGCTTCATAGCAACATAAATAAAAAAATAATAATAAGTCAGTAATGAACCAAGTAATGGTTCAGAAGTAATTTAGCTCCTCTTTCTTTCATTCCTTTTTTTGGGCCTCAATTTATCTTAATACAAAATTATAATTCTCATAAAATCGTTTCTTTCTTTACTTAGTAGTGGGGCAAAATTATATTTTCAGGAAAGTGTAAAGTGTTGTGCATTTGTGTTGTGCTCCGAGACCGCTGTTGTACTAAACAGCGGACACCCCTTAATCTACGAATTGGACCAACCGTGCTGTCGCCACTTGGCGGTTTTAATCCGGCGAATTACGCCCCTGCTTCTACACTGCCCTCCTCTCGAGTTCCTCCTGCAGGAGCTTCTGCCCGTATCCAGCCCTGCGCCCTTGGTGGCGTCACTTTGCCAGCCTCACAACCACGTGTGAGGCCTCCTCCTTCTGAACCTCCTACCTTATTGAATCTGACCGTCACCGCTTCCAGACCAGTTACCGTCTGCAGAATTCATCCAGTCTTCCAAGTCCCGTCAAGATCCTGCCTCCTAGTCACATCCCGTTTTTTCTAGTCAAGGTCAGTGCTTCTTTAGTTTTTGACAATCACCACAATCTCAGCTTGCGAGTTTTTGTTGTTTACTATTTAAAGTCTATTGGTCCTTCGAGCATTTTACATAATTATACAGATGCACTCGATTTCGAGCTTTGGCCCGGCCCGGCCCGAAGCCCGCCTCGATTTTGAGTCGATCATCGAGCCGGGCCGAAGATATTTTTTATCGGGCCGAATCGGGCTAATCATTTTCAAAAATCGAGGCGAGTCGGACTTTTGATTTTGGACCGAAAAATCTTATAGTTCATTCAAATGCACAGTTTCCTTAATATTTTAATGAAAATGGATGAAGTTAAAAAGGATCAAAATGATTTAATAACAACACACATATTAATAAATAAAAATGTATTATTTTACTTCAAGAATTCAAGGTCATTCATTAAAGCATAATAATTATATTGTGATGATGCTATTATTATTGTTATTACTCGTATACTTAAATAAAAGTGATTTTTGTTCCTATCATAATGGTTTCTTGTCCTATTTTTGAGCAGAAACAAAGTTAGATAAAAAATCCTTATGTAAATTAAAATTCTATTTTTTTATATAAGATTTGTGAAAAAGTTGTTTAAATTCTTTGGTAAACAAAGTGTTAAATACTCGTAGGTGAGTAATTTTTATAACAAACTTACACTAGAAGGGTCTCTTTTTTAACTACTTATGTTAACTAATGTTGAAAGTTATAAGAATGTAGAGGTTTTTTATAAGTTTGACACGAAAAAAGTTAAACATTTTACCTTAACATAAAAATCAACATTAGGAATGCCGGATGCACCCAATTTCGAGCTTTGGCCCGGCCCGGCCCGAAACCCGACCCGATTTCGAGTCAATTTGTCGAGTCGACCTTCGAGTCGGGCCGGTAATTTTTATTTTCGGGCCGAGTCGATCCAAACCTCAAAGCCCGGCCCGGCCCGTCCGAATGCATCTCTAATCCCTATACCTCCCTTACCTAGGGTAGCGGGAGGTAAAAATGCATTATCGGTTACTGGTCGATGATAATATTTAAATAATTCTTCACTTACCGAACATTCCGACTTTCATTAGTTCAACCTTCTGCTTCCCTCTTCTTAATGTTCCCACCACCTTAACAGCGGGGACGCCATTAACATTATTAGTTACCCCTCCAGGAGGTGGCAGAGTAGGTCCGGTAGTACTTTTTCGAGACAAAAGAACTGCGCCGGTTATCAAAAGGACCACTCCGACGATCAGACATGCTGTGTGTGGTACCAGGACCAACCAGAGGAGCGTGTGGGGGTTGGTGGTGCCTGCGTAGCATATACCTAGAAGAAAAAGAAGAAAATTATGAGAATATTGAAAAAAATAATGGCAAATAATGTTGGATTTATAAAGCGTAAGACGTAACGTGATGTACCGTACTGCAACGTGTCAAAAACCCAAAGATCGCCAACTTTTACTGATAGAAAGTGTGTGCCCATTTTCGTCCACGAAAAGCATACGAATGAAATAAATTTGTTCCCTTGTCTTAGTTCCAAATTTTGCCACCAGATTTCGCATTCTTATTTACAGATACGAGCCCTAACAACATAAGGTTCGGTAGATACCAGTTTTCACAAATATTTATTGATGTTTCGTTTGAGATTGACGAATGAGATTTAATATTGAAATATTTAGTTTTGTTACACAATCAAACACCATATTTTGCCAAAATATGGATTTTATTTTAACACAAAATGCTTAGAACCTAACAGATTAAAAAATAAAGAAATTGTAGTGACAACTTAATGTTCGGACGAGTTAGAACGACGTCGCATCTCCTTTCGCCTTTATAACAGCTTGTATTCTGGCTGACAAGGATCTGCAATAATCTGGTGTAAAAGAACCCCAGATTTCTTGGAGTTTTGTCTTTAAATCATTTATCGTTCTTTGAGGATTATTTCTTAAGTAACGTTTCATTCGGTACCACAAAGTTTCAATAATATTGAGATCTGCTTGAAAGCCATTCTAGAACTTTCATGTCGTGGTCTTCAAACCATTTTTTTGTTGATTTTGCCGTGTGGCATGATGCTCTATCCTGCTGAAAGATAAAGTTTCCGTCGGGATAGAACTCTTTTACACTAGGAATAAGGCTATTCATCAGAATTTGTTGATATTTAATGGTATTAACTAGTCCATCTATTATTTCCATCTTTCCTACGCCATTTCCAGACATACACCCCCAAATCATCACCCCCTTTGTAAATTTCACAGTCCTTTTAAGACAGTCTTTATGAAAAGCTTCCGTTTTATCCCGAATAATTCGTTTTCTACCGTTACCTACAGAGATATTGAATTTGGATTCGTCGCTAAATAGGACTTTGGACCAGTCGTCTACTGCACGGTGAAATTTAGACTTAGCCCAAAGTAGACGGTTTTTGTTAATAGTGTTTTTTTTTTCGCCTATAAGAACATAATACAAAATTAACGTAAACTTATGCCGCAATTCTGAACAAATCTGTAAGTCTTACAGATTTGTAAATCTGTAAAAAATGAACAAAATCGCAACGAAAGCTGCAACTCTTATGTATAACTTTATATTTATCAACAAAAATAGATGCGTTATTGTCAGTTTTTTACAGATTTACAGATCTATAAGACTAACAGATTTGGTCAGAATTGCGGCATTAGACAGACAATTACGTTTTTATACCTTATAAATACCGAGTCCTGACTTGTGAATCCACTGCCTACAATACTCTCGTGAAATTTGTACACCGGTTTCTGTAGTAAAGAGAACCGTTACCTTTCTTAGAGTGGCTCTTCGGTGACTCTTACAAATTTTCACAAGTTGCCGCCTCAATCTAGGAGTCAGTTTCTTTGGTTGTCCGGTACTTTTTCCTTGAATTTCGTAGCCACCTGTTTCGCCATAACATTTAATAATATCTGCTACAGTGAATTTCGTCAACTGCAAATCTTTACCAATTATACTCATGCTTTTCCCTTCATGGTAGTGTTTCACTAAAAGTTTACGAATGTTCTTAGAAGTAGCCTTGCCACGGCTCATTTTTAACAGCACAAATCGCGTATAATCATAGATCAACACTTACAAGATTGATCAAAATCAAATCTGTCATATAATCATGGCAACTTTGATTACAATAAATTAACAAATCACAGTCGTCCGAACATTAAGTAGCCAGTGTTTTTTGGTGGGTTTTTCATTTTCTCTTTGTAAAAATTATATGTTTTAATAACTAGTATATCTATTGATTGTCGTATGTGGCCTGAAATTGTGTATTTGCAAATCATTAATAAAAATTAATCATCAACGATTTTTAGTACATGTAGAGACTATTAATTGCAAAAATTGGTATCATCCGAACCTTATGTTGTTAGGGCTCGTACCAGCCAACCATTTGAGTATCATTGCAGCCTATCTACATTTTCACCTGCACAATCATCCTCATGTCTATCTATCTGTCTCATCAGATCCTATATGTAAATAAGCTCCATCAGCTTGCTTGCTGACATGTTAAGCCAGGTGTGGATGTAAATCCTGCTGATTTATGTTACAATTTAGATACAATTGGGGGAAACATCTGCGAAGTGATTTCATCAGATGGAAACAGAACCCAATTGTAGTAATTGTCTGTTTGACAAGTGCTGCCATCATCGCCAGTTGCCAGTTAATTGTACAATGATGGGTGCTTGGTATACATTGAAGATGTACAATCATTGTTCATTTGATTAATTAATACAGGGAATTTATTTTAACATGCAACATATGGCGAATCACTTCCATGGTTACTCACTATTGTCAAAAAATGACAGCAATGTAATATTTGTCCATTTTAAAATGCAACATACAAAATTTCTAGTTTTGTATTATTATTAAAACTAATTTCCAATAAATGAGCCTACATACGATTAACAAATAATCAAGATAATGAATGTTGTACATCTTAACAAACTTCAGCTTACAAAAATTCGTAACTTTCATGTAATAAATGTTAAAAAAAAAATACCCCCAATCACTCTGAGGAAATATTCTAGTCGGTCGTAATAAGAATTGACACCATTTGTGATGTGTTTTGGAGGTATCTCCTGTGCTGCAATACAATTTATAATGTTGCATTTTAAAATGGACAAATATTACATTGCTGTCATTTTTTGACAATAGTGAGTAACCATGGAAGTGATGAACTATTATAGGTGCGTTCGGCAAATGAGTTCTGTTCACTCTTTTCACTCTGTATACTCCTAGCACCGTTCGGTAATTACATGGAGTGAGAAGCGTCTTAAAATGGAGCGTTCGGCAAATGCAGAACGGAGCCAAGTGGAGTGTAAAGTGTTAACTCCATAAGTCCAACCTCGATATGCAAGCATGTCTTGTGTTTTATTTGACATCTGTCAGATCATTTTGTATTTTTATGTTGAAATATTTTATTATACACAATTATTTTATATTTATAATATTGTTTTGTAATATAACAAGGCACAGTATGTCGGAACGGTAAGAATTCTGTACCATATCTAATATATACTTTCTTCAGAATCATTAAAGAATAATACCAAACTGAATAACTTCTGTATAGTTCATTATTTATTTTTTTTAACAGTGCAGTATATCAGATTGTCAAAAAAGGTTATTATATTCGTGCACCAAAATTTTAACTCTACTTGTTCTGTTAATCACAAATAAAGGAGTGTACCTTGTTCCTTCGATCTACTCCAACTCCAGCTCTACTCCCACTCCACTCCAACACCGCTCCGTAAATACTCCAACTCCGTATGATTTACCGAACGCACCTAATGTTGCATTTTAAAATAAATTCTTTGTATACAATTACTTATTATAAAGCATGTTTTGCATTGCTTTAGAGCATTGCCGGTCGCTCAGCGAAATCAGTTTTGTAGCTAGTATGACACTAGTGCAGACAAACTTCTTACGTTCCCCCACTACTTTTAAGATTGCTAAGTTTATTTCTCTCTGTCTGCTTTTATATATGTTTGTCCTTATTTAAAGCATAAGGGGAAAACTCAGCCCGTGTTGTGAAGCAAATTGTTGGAGTGAGAGAGGAGATGTGTGTAGTAGAGGGGGAACATATTCTCCCAACACTTTCTCCTTCATAGTCTATCGTTCCGATTTCTGAAATAAGCGGCAAAAAGGGGTTTACTAGAAATCAAATCAAAGCTAAACTAAAAGAGATAATTTAGATATTTTTTCACAGACTTACTACTAAAGGTGGGCGCTATGGGGTGACCCAAACATTTTTTGTATAAAGTACAGTTTCCATGTTAAAAATAAATTTTTAAAAATAGCTATTTTTATGATGTTTTTTGAACTAAATTTAAATGCAATAGAAATTAATAATTATGCAAAATAATTGGTCAGCCCCATGCATTGATCTATCTACTATACAATGGTATCAAGTTTGAAGTTATAACTTAATATTTACGAGTGTAGTTTGATTTCTACTAAAGTGCTGTTCAGCGTACCACCGGCAATCGCCTTAATAGACACTTACAAAATTGCAATTTGCACGAGCGCCTCTAACGGCAAAGCATAGAAATCAAGGTTGTTATGGTTACGCCGTACAAACAAAGACCTGTCATCAGCCGTAAACTCTACACTCTAGCCATCGTTTTAGTTGAATAAACGAATGATCTTCAATATTATCGAACAAAAAAGTTGTCCCAGACACATCTTCTGGTTTTAAACTCATTTTTATTAAACACAACGTACGAATCACAATAAAGAATTAGGTTTAACATAGTGGTGGGATCCGGATCCGGATAGTTTCGGTTTCGGATCCAGAAATATCCGGATAATTGATTGTTGAACTATCCGGATCTGAGTATCGTATTTGGATCCGGATCTGAGAATCGAATTTTGGATCCAAATCTGAGTGTTGGATTTTGGATCCGGTTCGAAATATAAGTATGAGTATCGGATTTTAGATATGAAATTTCAGAATCCACATCGGTTCTCGGATTCGAATATTCTCAGTATTGAACCCGATGATAATATTTGAATGTATAAGTATTATCATGGAGTTTCAAAACCAAATAAATCTGATTATGAAATAATCCACAATAAATTTTTGTTTGATATTGTTAATAGAATTGGATCCAGAATTAAAATTAGGATCCGGATCCGTAAACAAAACATCGAATCCGGATCCAGATCCGAATACAAAAGGGATCCGGACTCAAATCTGGATCCAAATCCGAATTAAATTTACGGATATCCGCTTCAATATCCGAACATCGGATATCCGAGGAACCGGATATTTTGAGATCCGGGTACTCGGATCCAAGTTTTGCCGGATTCTCACAGCACTAGTTTAACACTGAATAACAGATGCGAACACAATGACAGATAGGAACAGGGAACGGGACGTAAGACAACGAGGGGAGGTTTGTTTGTATGCATGATCTTCTATCTCTCTCTTGCAGTGACGTCAATTTTGTAAGTGTGTGTAATAAAATAAGAAAAGTCTTCAGTAATGTCTCTGGCTTTTTAACACTCACATAAAGGCGCTTATCCACTAAAATCTGGATATGCGATTTTTAGCATGATTCCAATACCTCTTTTAGCGAGAGGTGAAAATAGAGCTAAGTAATAGATATGAGATGAGAATTATAGTCTAGGAAATTATGGTGTATACGAATAACCCTTGCGATATATAATTTGATTTAAAGATTCCGAAACTGAAATCCGTTTATTTAATTGGTTTAATCGTTAGTTAAAGTGAAACGCGTATAAATATTGGGTAGTAGGTTTGTGGTAGCAGAAGCAACATCCAATTATTATAGTTAGTGAATGAATTAACCTTGATCTACTAAACAAGCCGCTAGTCAAGACAAAAACTCCCCATACTAACAAGACACTAAATCACCAGTCAGCCCCGGTCGAGCTGTACTAAATTGAAGCCAACTCCACTGCGCCTACGAATACCTTCAGATATATAGCGTGATGACCAAGGCACATTCCCACGAGATAAAGACGATCCTCTATACAGTGTCCCACACTCTATCTTCAGTGTGGCAGAGATAGCCAATGCTATTCTTATGGAGGTTTTCTGTACCATGTTGCCAATTTTTCAATGTAATGTAATATTGAAACATTAATAAATTTTCATTGCTATACCAAAATTAGTTAACACTGTACAATTTAAGTTTTATGAGGGTCTCTTATTTACTCAAGGGCTTATTGGAATCACCCGAAATTTATCTGCAGTTCTAAATAGTTTTATTTACAGGGGCGCGCAAAGATGCGTTGGAACCGAGGTGTAAAAAACATGCTGAAGCTATTTGTACCTGTAATAAGTAATGTTTCAATGCAATATTTTAAAACCGCCCGGCATACTAATCTTGATCAAATGCATTCGAGATTAATATATTATAAATTCAAATTGAAGATTATAAAAAAAGAATAAAGACTTATGAACTATGTAAAATATATGCATTATTTCTATCAAGCCTAAATATTAGTAAATTATCAAATAAGAAGATACAAATTAATAAAAAAAATAATGGTTAATAATTTTAACTCTTTATGAGTTCATCATATAATATGTCGACATTAATAGCATAAAACATAAAAAAATATTTTTCATCAATATGACATTGGGATAATGTATCGTAGGAGGAACACAAAAAATTAGGGATTTCAATTCATCATATCTTTCTGCTCCAATCGGCAAGTATAGTGTTATAAAATATAGTGTTAATTATTTCATGTAGCTTTATATCTTTTCGTAGAATGGAAATATGTAACATAGGGAATTTATATTGTTGACGAAGATTGTAAAATGTCCAATTAAGTACAAAAATGTTCTATATTATTTACTTTAAATTGACTAGAGTTTATATGTTAATTATTTTGATTTACCTATGCTTGTTATGTTTTTATACCCTACTTATATTTTGTGTTTATATTATTTTATATTTTTTGTAAATTGTTAAACTGACCAGTTTATTATTTATTTATTTTTATTTTCACCCACCTGTTTAAATACACTGAAAGTACACCAGTCATAAATACATGCAATGAAGTACCCAGAATATTTCATCTCTTTTTGGGCATATATTTTGCTCTTTCTATCTTGTAGTCTAACAGCAGGCAAATTTAGCAACATGGTACTCCAAAAGACCCTATACTGAACATAGAGTGTGGGACACTGTATAGTACGAAACTCGTATAGAAATATATGGCCGGGCGTATATTTCTATACTAGAATCTCGGATAAAAATTTCTGATTTATATTATGCTAGATTTGTCTAGAAATTTCTCAGAAGGATCTCGTACTAAAATCTATGAAAAAAGTATAATGTAAAACAGGCTTTATATTGGTATATTAAGTATGTGGAAAATAAATTAATTGTATTTCGTGTGAATTTAAACGAAGCGCATATATTAGATAGTGATGTGTACTAACATATTTTCCATAGTTAGTCTTTCGTGTTTCAGACTATACATAGTATAATGTCTTTTATTTATTGGTGTCATTCCGATATATCTCTTTTTGCACATGTTGCGAATTCGGGTGATGCGAACTCTGAGTTCTTGGGCTGGATGCTGGCTCTGTGTTCTCGGCAGACCACGGTGTTCCTGTCCAAACGTCTGCGCTGGGAATTAACGAGCGCATTGTCTACGAGCCTACAGCCGATGCCCCAAGCCGGCATCCCGGACCGTATGCAAAATACGCAGTGGCGTACGCCAAATACCACACGTTGGTACGAAAGGGGCATTTGATTGACAGCAATGTATTTGCCTGTCCCATTTAAAATGAAACATAGGGAACGAATCTGACAGAAGTATTATATTTAAACATTGTAAGAAATTTAGCCGAGTCAGAAAACCACTCGAAAGCACTGAACATATTTCGGGCACAAGGTGGACACAATATTTTTTCAGCAATTAAATTTAATCTAGAAAACAGGTATAATTATTTAAACAAAATTAACCTCTATTGACGTATTGTCAAATGTCAAATTCGTTCCCTATGTTTCATTTTAGATGAGACAGGCAAATACATTGATGTCAATCAAATGTCAAGTCGTAACCATGGATATGACAAACCCAATGTTTCACTTTAAAAAATACTCTACTTTCATACTTCCATAATATAAAATAAAAAGAAAAAAAATATGTTGTGGCCAGCACAAGACCTTTCGCCATTTCCATATTAGGCTATTGTAGTATTGTATTGCACTTTGCTATCGAACTGTCGTTTTATAACAAAGAAATACAGAACTTTACCCAAATACTGTTTTTTATTGTATTTAACATGTCTTCTGCACATATATAATTCTAATTATATCTATTTTTCATTGTATGAGGAAGTTTCTAAATGTCAGAGATTCTTCCAATTCATTCACCAGATTGGCGGTATTTCTGATGGATATAGATATGCATTTTAACACAATTTTACCTTTAATTTCAAATATTTAATTAATAAAACAATAAGAAAGATTAAATATACTTCCCAGAAAAAGCTATCAGAATGTCACTAAAACTGTTGATTTTTGACACTGACATGTGTCATTTAAAAACTATGTTATAAATATTGGAATTTGTCAACTGCTTTCCTCAGTGCCTTAGCCTCTACACAAGATATAATAAAAATTTTAAGTGTATTAGATGGAGAATTTTATGTTCTTCAATATTTAATAATAAAAAATTGCAAAAAATTATATTTAGAAGAATTTTTCTCAGAAACTACTACTTCCGATTGTTCAATTGTTACCAACACCTTTTCAGCTCTTCCTAGGAATGTCAGATTGAGGAATCCATAGTTAAACAATTTTTAAGTCTTATGGTTTTTGAGGAATCGTGTCTACAACATCCACACATACACACATTCACACACACACACACCCACACACACACACACACACACACACACACAGACATCATTTTAAAAATTTTATAATCGGATTGTAGGGACCTTAAATCGTGCTTATTCAATAAAATCTGGATATGCGAATTTTAGCATGAATCCAATACCTCTATTAGCGAGAGGTAAAAATGGTAGACAACTCCATTAAGATTTCCTAATAATTGCAAAAAAAAACATTTTCCCCACGCCTCTGGTCCGCAAACCTCATTGTCCTTCCAACAATCGCGCCAGTGGGGCATTGTTAGCTTCAGACCAAGCAAGCAGAACTGGAGATCCAGACACAGATCGCAGGCATGCGGTATCTGTCACCCCCTGTCGTCTCGCGCCAACAAAATCAGCTACCGGCCAACCAGGAGGCGTTCGACCAAACCCTACATATGCAGAGAGGCACATGACATAGGTACAAGTTTAGGGATTTAGGATAGAGGTCTGTGTACGGATTAAGAGATTATAGAAAAGGATTAAGAAGAAGAAAGTGTTACGGAATGTTTGTAGGTGTGTTGGAGATTAGTTTTGGAATAACTACGGTTGTCTTGTCGAATGTTGTCACATTATGGTATCCCAATGTTGATATTTGATGTACTCTTTTTATTTGAACGGTCACTTGTAACTTTACTGAGCAAATTAAGAGTGAGCAGTAAAAGAGAGCAATCAAAAATAAAACAACTAATTTAGGTACCTACTTAATAAAAATTTTCTACAGTCACTATAGAAAGTAGCCATTTGCGCTCTCTTTTGTCAATGCAAAATGTCACTTTGCCGCTCATGCGCGACAAAGTAGAAAAAACGCTCGCTGTCCAAATTTCTAAATATACAAAGTTGAGAAATGTCACTTGTCTACATTCTTAATGAAAACGTTTAGTTAGGAACTAATGGCACTGTAGTTACACATTTACCACGTTCACAAGTCAATTTGACATATGCGCTGTCGGTATTTAACATAACCAAACAAAATGCCACACTGCTGTGAAAATGAAATAGGGCATTCATTTACAAAAACAAAAGTGTAAAATGCTTAGATTAGATTGAATAAAAACTCAAGAAGAATGGAAAATAAAAATAAAATAAAATTAAATATAAAATAAATTGTGTGAACAGTTATTTTTAGTAATAGGAATGATTGTACACAGATGGCGGTAGGACAGTTGCGAGTCGTACTGTGACATCTGATCTCGAGTTCACTATTTATTTTGATTACAATAAAGTTATTAGTTATTTCGTTACTTAAATAATTGCTAGAAGTTAGTCAATGCACATGCATGTCTATATAATCACAAATTCCTTGAAATATTTGTTAATTTTTTCAGTGTGACAGGCGTGACAACTAACCACACATTTTGGTACAAAAACTCAAATCATCACAAATCCTTGCTTCCATGCTCTAATTTTGGATTTTTTTATGGAATAGATGGCTAATGTAAAGATATAATCATTTAAAAGCCTTTTTAAGTTTAAACCGTATCTTTTGTATTAGCTAATCGTTATTTATTGAGCAGTAATGTAAGTATAAAGTGTACATATTATTATTTTTTGTTATGATGGAGGACCCCATTGTGGCGACTGTAGAAAAAATCTTGTGTGTGTTTCGAGCGCAAATGGACATTGTCGATTTCGAGAGAATGCCGCGCTCCTTCGTCGCGCGGCAACAACCTCTCAATGGACAATGTCGCATTTTGCGCTCTTAATACACAAATAGCTATTTCGTGGCCGCGTGCCTGAGTGTCTGGTCGCGAACCTGGGGGAACCGGGATCGATCCCGACTGACGCCAAATATTTCCAATTTTAAATGGCACAAAAGTGACCCCTGTGGTGCAATCTCCACGCCAGCTATGAATGCCCGTGAGCTGACGCCTGGTAAGCGCCCACACGGTAAAATATATCGTCATCATTACCGATGTCTACATGTGTTGTAGATACTGGCACCCAAAGAAATGGGTAATATGCCGTGATGATATATTTATTTATTTATTTACTTAATAAAATGAGTAAATTTTTGCACGGTATCAACAAGTATTAAATATGAATCATTATGAAAGTGACATTAACTGCGAAGAGTTCAAAACTAAATATAAAAAATCTGTTGTGGCTAACACAAGACCTCTCGCCATTTCCATATTAGGCTATATAAGTATGTAAATACATATTGACCGGTAGTATTTACTCTTAAACAGGGGTGATTAAGCGTTGACTAAAGTAACAAATTCAGTTGTTTTTTAATCACCCCAATGTATTTCTAAATGGTAGTCATGGTAATTAGTTAGTCAGGGTGACTAAAATTTAGAGTAAATACTACCGGTCATTGTGTTTAACATTTCTGGTACATACACAAAAATTATAATTATTAATATATTTTTATATTTTTTAATTCATTCTATAATAAATTTCCTCCTACTCTTCTAAATGCTCGAGATTCTTCACGTTCATTGACGAGTTTGGCAGTATTTCTGATGTGTATATATGTACCTATAATTTTAAATATTTAATTAATAATAAAATAAGAAATATTAAATGCACTTCCCAGAAAAAGCCTTCAGTAATGTAAATGGATTTTTGACACTGACAACTCACATTTTTCTGTCAATTACAAACATTTTAATTTTTCAACTGGTTTCCATGGAGTTATTTGGGCTACTAGATACATTACTCTAAAAATGCATACTCTTACGTAACATTGTCTTTACAAGCAAATAATTTTACTACCAAGTTTATATATCTACCCATTTTTGAATTATTGCCCCAAAAGTCAATATACCCCATATTTAGATAAAAACTTTAAAATTTTCAAAAATCTAATTTTTATGTATCTAGATACTTCTTAATGCTCTGATTCTAAATTTTGAAACTGCAGGTCGATATCTCTTTTCGTTCTCGAGATATTTAGATTTTAAGTTTTGCTCAAAACCGCCCATTTTTGGGTATTAACCCAAAAATGGCTCGAGATATGAATTTGACGACACGACCATTCAATTCTACGGGCAAAATTACATAAGTGTACCAATTTTCATAATTTTTGTCCAACCGGTTCATTTTTTATGAATAAAAGTTTGAAAACCCCCGAAAATGGCCAAAATCTGAAAAAATCGTAAGGGGTACCCCTTACGATTTTTGCGATTTTTAGCCGTTTTCAGTTATTTTGCTTTAGAGATTGTATACCGTGCTCAAAAATTATGAAAATTGGTGTACTTATGTATTTTTTTCCCGTAGAATCGAATGATGATATCGCCAAATTCATTTTTCGACCCATTTTTGGGTTACTGCCCAAAAATGGGCAGTTTTGAGCAAAACTTTGAAACTAAATATCTCGAGAAGGAAAAGAGATATCGACCTGCGGTTTCAAAATCTGGAATCAGCGCAGTGAGAAGTATATAGATGCATAAAAATTAGATTTTTAAAAAATTTGAAGTTTTTATCTAAATTTGGGGTATATTGACTTTTGGGGTAATAATTCAAAAGTAGGTACAGATATAAACTTAGTAGTAATATTATTTGATTCTAACGGATTATTTTATATATTTATCCTATGATCTTTAATATTTGTAATTATATAAATTTTGAAGATTTTTTTAAGAAACTACTACTTCCGGTTGTCCAATTGTTACCAAAACCTTTTCAGCTCTTCCTATTAATGTCAGATTAAGTAAAACGTAATTAAATTAGTCTGTAGTCTTATAGAATTTGAGAAACCGTCCCTCCAACATCCACACACACACACACACGCACACACACACACGCGCGCGCGCGCGCGCACACACACACACTCACTCACTCACATATTATTGTAAAAATGTTAAAATCGGATTCTAGTGACTTTAAAACGTGCTTATTCACTAAAACCTGTAAAATGGAAAACTTTAATAATTATTTTAAATTGAAATGAATTAAAATTAAATGGCGATAGGATTCGTGAGAATCACTTCAAAATTTTCTTCCTGTTTTAAATAACTACAAAAATAATTAATAAAACAATGCATTTATTGTGTGCTAATGAGTTTTTGGCACTCAGTCTTGTAGAATATAAATGTATAAAATAATATTTAACTGTATCTTGCAACTCAATCGTTAATTTTATAATGACTTGCCAAATCGTGCTTGGAAATGATTAAAAGATTTAAATATACGACTGTCAAATTAACAATAATTGGCTAACACTCTTCACAAGTCGTTAAAAATGAATGACAAACGTATTTGTATTTATCATATTCCGCTATTTTCTACACGTTGTCGTGTATAGAAAAACATATATGGTAGTCCTCATTTTTTAAACTGACAGCCGGTTTTGTAAGTTGTATATGAATAAGTTGTCATTGTCATTATAATATATATTAAAATTATAGGCCACACCTAATCTAAATAGAAGTAAGATTAATTTAATAGAAATAGTCATTGCGTAGGCGACCGATATATTATTAATGAAGCATGTGTTATTGCGACAGCACAAGAAAGTATTTTAAATGAATAAGATGTAAAAAATATACATATAAACAATGCGGGTTAAATACAACATGTATGTTTGTATACAAATAACTCTGGTTGTTGTACCAATTGGTAATTTGTTTAATGTGCATATGTGGGTCTATTAGTTTGGCGTGTATGTTTGCAAAAACATCCTGTCTTTAAATGTCCATTACTAGGAGTATGAATTGAATCTAAAAGACATGTTATATTTATATACACATGTACACAGAAAAAAATCTGTTGTGGCCAGCACAAAATCTCTCGCCATTTCCATATTAGAATATATAAGTATTGCACACATATAATTCTAATTATATCTATTTTTCATTGTATGAGGAAGTTTCTAAATGTCACAAATTCTTCCAATTCATTAACCAGATTGGCGGTATTTCTGATAGATATAATATTTAATTAATAAAACAATAAGAAAAGTTAAATATACTTCCCAGAAAAAGCTATAAAAATGTCACTAAAACTGTTGATATTTGACAATGACATGTGTCATGTTATAAACATTGGAATTTGTCAACTGGTTTCCTTAGTGCCTTGGCCTCCGCGATTAGTTTACTCTATAAATTATAGTGTCTTTATCTCTAAATCTATACAAGATATAATAAAATTTTTAAGTGTATTAGATGGAGAATTTTATAATAATTTTATATTTAATAAAAAAAACTCCCAAAAAATTATATTTAGAAGAATTTTTCTAAGAAACTACTACTTCCGGTTGTTTAATTGTTGCCAAAACCTTTTCAGCTCTTCCCAGGAATGTCAGATTGAGGAAACTGCAGTTAAATATTTTTTAAGTCTTATAGTTTTTGAGGAATCGTGTCTACAACATCCAGACATACACACATACACACATCCACACACAGACATCATTTTAAAAATGTTATAATCGGATTCTAGGGACCTTAAATCGTGCTTATCCAATAAAATCTGCATATGCGAATTTTAGCATGAATCCAATACCTCTCTTAGCGAGAGGTAAAAATAGAATTGAAATTTTGTCTAATTATAATTAGATATTATTTTATTTCTTAAGTATAATTTACAAATCTTAATTTTGCAATTTAACTACCTAATACGAAATAGATAATATTTTGTAAAAAATCGTTAATTTAAATATGCAAATGGTAATTTTAATTACTTATTTTATTTAATTTTACTATATTTTGGCTTCACTATATTTGTTCTACAGTTTTCGGTAATTTATTTAATGAATGAAACAAATATTTCTAGTAAAACAAATGGCCAATGTCTAGTTAATTTTTATAAAATTAGAAAAATATTGTTCTTAGGGTTTATCGCTCAAACTGCTGTAGACACGTGTTTCGCTCTTATAAGAGCTCGTCGGTAGAGCATTGCTATACAGGGTGTCTCAGGACGAGCTTACGCTATCTATATTTTAAATACTATTTAATATAATTTAACGAAATTTGGTATCTAGGGATTATCCAACATGCCCGTTTTAACTAAAATATTTTCAAATCAGTAGCACTTCCGGTTTGACCGGAAATTGACCTCAACTTTCTTATTTTAAATGAAATACGCTATATTTTATTTTACCATTGAATGCAGCGGAAAATTTTACATATGAAGCAATAAAAACATTTTACTCATGATCAACTACTTCCGGCGTTATTCAACTTTTTCTGATTTTTTGTCTGAAATCCGGCACATTTTCAAAACTCTGTATATCGGGAATGAGATCGAATTTTTATAATCTGAAAAAAGCCTTTTATAAAGGAGACTTTAAGCTACATTATCCATAGAAGAATCTCTGATTATTTATAAAAATGTGACGGGTACGTTACACCAAAATTACAGTTGACAAACTTCAAAAAAGACAATTTTTTTAAATGGAACCCCCCTTTTTTTATTACATACATGTGTACTACGGCAAAAAATAAGGGTACTTTATGTAACATGTCCTATGTTATTCCTAAGATAAACACAATTCCTTTGTTACATAGTTCATTTTTCAAATGAATGTAAACTGACAGGTAAACGTCATTGTCAAAAAACTAATCAATTGTGACATATTAAATAATAAAGAAAATCGTAAATAAAGCAATATTTATGTGCAATGGAACATAATATAGTTTGCAGCATTAGTAAATAAATACGTAGGTATGTATTTAAATTAATAAAAATTAAATAGCGGGAGATTTTTTACCTCTCGTTAAGGGAAGTATTGGATTCATGCTAAAAAATCTGTTGTGGCCAGCACAAGACCTCTCGCCATTTCCATATTAGGCTATATAAGTATTGTATTGCACTTTGCTATCGAACCGTCTTTTTATAACAAAATATTACAGAACTTTACCCAAATATTGTTTTTTATTGTATTTAACATGTCTTCTGCACACATCTTAATACTAATTACATATATTTTTCATTGTATGAGGAAGTTTCTAAATGTCACATATTCTTCCAATTCATTAACCAGATTGGCGGTATTTCTGATGGATATATGCATATTACCTATAATTTCAAATATTTAATTATTAAAACAATAAGAAAGATTAAATGTATTTCCCAGAAAAAGCTATCAAAATGTCACTAAAACTTGATTTTTGACACTGAAATCTGTCATTTACAAATTATATTATAAACATTTGAATTTGTCAACTGGTTTCCTTAGTGTAGTTTCGCCTATTCGACTTGTTATATCCCGATATTCTATATATTATAGCGTCTTTATCTCTAAATTTATAGAAGATATAATAAAAAGTTTAAATGTATTAGGTGTAGAATTTTGTTATTCAAAATTAGTAATATCAAAAATTCTCAAAAATTAATATTTGGAAGAATTTCTTTTAAAAACTACTACTTCCGGTTGTTCAATTGTTACTAAAACCTTTTCAGCTCTTCCCAGGAATGTCAGATTGAGGAATTCATAGTTAAACAGGTATTATGTCTTATAGTTTTTGAGGAATCGTCCGTCCAACATCCAGCCATACACACACACACACACACACACACACACATCCACACACACACACACACACACACACAGACATCATTGTAAAAATGTTAAATTCGGATTCTAGTGACCTTGAAACGTGCTTATTCATTAAAATCTGGATATGTGATTTTTAGCATGATTCCAATACCTCTCTTAGCGAGAGGTAAAAATAGATTTTAATATTTTTACGATGTGTGTGTGTGTGTGTGTGTGTCTGTGTGTGTGTGTGTGTGTATGTGTGTGGATATTGGAGGGGCGGTTTCTCAAATTCTATAATCATACCTGAAATTCTTACGGTAATGCAATACCCATCGATTTTAATGACCCAATCCTTATTTGACTCTCTGCTTCTTTTAAATACAATTAACAATACTTCCCACCATACCATCATTCAAAATTCATATCAAGATCCAATATTCCTACTATCCCCTTCCACTAACCAACTCCTGAGCTAACAATACCCAGATTCCATTCTGATACGCGCACATCTTTCCCAATATTTGCATACCTTCTTCTCTTTTCATTCCTCATGTCTTGGGAAGATATAGTGCCTTGTAAGTTCCAAACCGAGCCGAGAGCCGCCTGCCGCCAACCAGCATTGAAGGCTCGTAAATCTAAGAGCTGAAATAGCGAGGCAGTGAGGTCTGAGGTCCTTTGTATGGACTTGTGTGGACCCGTATGCAAGAGGTCGTGTATAAGAGATGGTGGATGAGATATGCAGAGAAAATTAATTCACATAAAACGATGATTTTTTTACCTTCCGTCACCTTTAGGTAAGGAAGGTATTGTCTTTGGTCAAAAAATTCGGTGGTGAGTTTTTAATGAATAAGCACGTTTTAGGGTCCCTACAATACGAAATTACTATTTTTAATATGATGTCTGTATGTATGTATGTATGTATGTGTGTGTGTCCGAGTGTCCGTGTGTGTGTGTATGTGTGTCCGTGTGTGACAAATTTTTCTCCGACGATAACTCCAATACTATAATTCTAAAAATTATAATTCTTTCGTATTCCTCTTCTGTACATCCATATGAAGAGTTGATTAGATTTTGGTTATAATTGATACACCGGAAGTACCCTTATTTAAAGTTTTTAACAGTTTTTCTTAAAGTTAAATATTATTTTTTGACATTTTGTATGTATGTATGTATGTATGTATGTATGTATGTATGTATGTATGTATGTATGTATGTATGTATGTATGTATGTATGTATGTATGTATGTATGTATGTATGTATGTATGTATGTATGTATGTATGTATGTATGTATGTATGTATGTATGTATGTATGTATGTATGTATGTATGTATGTATGTATGTATGTATGTATGTATGTATGTATGTATGTATGTATGTATGTATGTATGTATGTATGTATGTATGTATGTATGTATGTATGTATGTATGTATGTATGTATGTATGTATGTATGTATGTATGTATGTATGTATGTATGTATGTATGTATGTATGTATGTATGTATGTATGTATGTATGTATGTATGTATGTATGTATGTATGTATGTATGTATGTATGTATGTATGTATGTATGTATGTATGTATGTATGTATGTATGTATGTATGTATGTATGTATGTATGTATGTATGTATGTATGTATGTATGTATGTATGTATGTATGTATGTATGTATGTATGTATGTATGTATGTATGTATGTATGTATGTATGTATGTATGTATGTATGTATGTATGTATGTATGTATGTATGTATGTATGTATGTATGTATGTATGTATGTATGTATGTATGTATGTATGTATGTATGTATGTATGTATGTATGTATGTATGTATGTATGTATGTATGTATGTATGTATGTATGTATGTATGTATGTATGTATGTATGTATGTATGTATGTATGTATGTATGTATGTATGTATGTATGTATGTATGTATGTATGTATGTATGTATGTATGTATGTATGTATGTATGTATGTATGTATGTATGTATGTATGTATGTATGTATGTATGTATGTATGTATGTATGTATGTATGTATGTATGTATGTATGTATGTATGTATGTATGTATGTATGTATGTATGTATGTATGTATGTATGTATGTATGTATGTATGTATGTATGTATGTATGTATGTATGTATGTATGTATGTATGTATGTATGTATGTATGTATGTATGTATGTATGTATGTATGTATGTATGTATGTATGTATGTATGTATGTATGTATGTATGTATGTATGTATGTATGTATGTATGTATGTATGTATGTATGTATGTATGTATGTATGTATGTATGTATGTATGTATGTATGTATGTATGTATGTATGTATGTATGTATGTATGTATGTATGTATGTATGTATGTATGTATGTATGTATGTATGTATGTATGTATGTATGTATGTATGTATGTATGTATGTATGTATGTATGTATGTATGTATGTATGTATGTATGTATGTATGTATGTATGTATGTATGTATGTATGTATGTATGTATGTATGTATGTATGTATGTATGTATGTATGTATGTATGTATGTATGTATGTATGTATGTATGTATGTATGTATGTATGTATGTATGTATGTATGTATGTATGTATGTATGTATGTATGTATGTATGTATGTATGTATGTATGTATGTATGTATGTATGTATGTATGTATGTATGTATGTATGTATGTATGTATGTATGTATGTATGTATGTATGTATGTATGTATGTATGTATGTATGTATGTATGTATGTATGTATGTATGTATGTATGTATGTATGTATGTATGTATGTATGTATGTATGTATGTATGTATGTATGTATGTATGTATGTATGTATGTATGTATGTATGTATGTATGTATGTATGTATGTATGTATGTATGTATGTATGTATGTATGTATGTATGTATGTATGTATGTATGTATGTATGTATGTATGTATGTATGTATGTATGTATGTATGTATGTATGTATGTATGTATGTATGTATGTATGTATGTATGTATGTATGTATGTATGTATGTATGTATGTATGTATGTATGTATGTATGTATGTATGTATGTATGTATGTATGTATGTATGTATGTATGTATGTATGTATGTATGTATGTATGTATGTATGTATGTATGTATGTATGTATGTATGTATGTATGTATGTATGTATGTATGTATGTATGTATGTATGTATGTATGTATGTATGTATGTATGTATGTATGTATGTATGTATGTATGTATGTATGTATGTATGTATGTATGTATGTATGTATGTATGTATGTATGTATGTATGTATGTATGTATGTATGTATGTATGTATGTATGTATGTATGTATGTATGTATGTATGTATGTATGTATGTATGTATGTATGTATGTATGTATGTATGTATGTATGTATGTATGTATGTATGTATGTATGTATGTATGTATGTATGTATGTATGTATGTATGTATGTATGTATGTATGTATGTATGTATGTATGTATGTATGTATGTATGTATGTATGTATGTATGTATGTATGTATGTATGTATGTATGTATGTATGTATGTATGTATGTATGTATGTATGTATGTATGTATGTATGTATGTATGTATGTATGTATGTATGTATGTATGTATGTATGTATGTATGTATGTATGTATGTATGTATGTATGTATGTATGTATGTATGTATGTATGTATGTATGTATGTATGTATGTATGTATGTATGTATGTATGTATGTATGTATGTATGTATGTATGTATGTATGTATGTATGTATGTATGTATGTATGTATGTATGTATATTTATTAAAGAAAATACTTTTCTCTATATGGTTTGATTATTCATTTTCCTTCATATTCAATAGATGTAGAGTTAAAGCATTATAAAGAAATTAATTTTCAAAAATTAGTCAGCTTTGCTATTTATCATGGAAACAGCTGACATAATTATTCAAAAAAATTTAATTGACAGATGTCAGTTGCAAGTGCAAAACCAAATATGGAAAAAAGTATAGGATCTAAAATTGGTATGTCATAGTGTTCCTCGCAAGTGACATGCAGTGAAAGGCTAAAGAGAAGATGGAAGGACTGTATCGCAGAAGACTTGAGAAAGAAAGGACTGTGTGAAGAAGTTGCGTTGGACAAGAGTGAAGGGAAGGGAAGAGGAAGCAGCGACCCCTAATTAAATAGGGGAAAGCCGAAGAAGAAAGAAGGACGTGTCAAGTGCATTTTACTTAGTGTATGTTTATGTTATAATTTTATTGGATTTATAGAACCTTTTCAAATGAACTTTTGGTATGGAATTTGTAAAAAATAGTATGTGTTCGTGTTCGATTTTACATGATATTATATAGAATCTGTTCCAAGGACCTTTTGGTATGGGATTTGTACAAAATACATGGAATTGACGGAAGGTCTTGTGCTGGCGACAACAGACTTTTTGATATTGTTGTTGATAACTTTTACATCATTTGTGAAGAATTTACAATTACTTGATTATTTTTTACCTCCCGCTACCCTAGGTAAGGGAGGTATAGGGATCGTGCTAAAAATAGGATATAGAGATTTTAGTGAATAAACACGTTTTGATGTCCCCAGAATGATGGAAAATATATTATTTTTACAAACCTTAATTTCATTAGAATTATAGTATATTACATCCGAGGTGGGAGATGTTTCATTACAGCCGAGGGCTTATGTATATTACCGAGAGGCGAAGCCTCGAGGTGAGATAATGCGCGAGGCTGTTATGAAACTCCCACCGAGGTTATGTATACTATTTTATTCACAATCATCCTCATTTTAAATCAATAATTTTCAAAATAAATCAATGAATTATAACCTTTAATTTTATTAATATTTTGACAGCTGTCTTAAAATTTGTTTAGCCTACTTAATTATGGGGATCTACGGCAATGTTGCTAGGCAACCCCTACATAAACATTTCCAACCCAAGAGGTGGAAGTGAAATCTGTTATTTCCAACCCAAGAGATTGTCATTAAAGTTAGGAATTACGTATTTTCCAACCTCCAAAAGATTAGGAATCCGTATATTACTATAATGATTGTGAATAAAATATTTTACTATTATATTCTCCTTAACACGGTTTCATTATTAATTTTAATGTAATTACGTCCTGACAGTGGTATTTGTTTAAATATGTCAAAATTGTTATTAAAATTATGTTTTTGTTTGACGCATAGGCAAGACGATAATATGATAATAAATAAAATAAATAAATATATCATCACGGCATATTACCCATTTCTGGGTGTGCCAGTATCTACAACACATGTAGACATCGGTAATGATGACGATATATTTTCCCCGTGTGGGCGCTTACCAGGCGTCACCTCACGGGCACTCATAGCTGGTGTGGAGAGTGCACCACAGGGGTCACTTTTGTGCCATTTAAAATTGGAAATATTTGGCGTCTGTTGGAATCGAACCCGGTTCCCCCAGGTTCGCGACCAGACACTCAGGCACGCGGCCACGGGACAAAAAATAAATAAAATAAAAAAAAAATTATATTATATATTCATATTTAAAGTTATTTACTAAATATTATTATAGTAGAATTGAAGATTGTACTCGAGATTGTTCCATTATATTAAATTTTTTAGTAAAAGTTACTAAAAAATTATATTCAATGCATTTTTTACAAGAAAAACTGTTAAAAGCTTGTATAAATGATACTTCCGGTTATCCGATATACACTAAAAACTAATGAGCTCTTCCCACATTAGTATAGAATGGGTATACAAAATTTCTGATTGATAGTATTTGAGTAATCGTGTCCACACGATCCACACACACACACACACACACACACACACACACACACACACACACACACACAGTATTAAAAAAATTGTAGAGAAATGTGTAAACGAATAAAGGAATGATGAGAGAAAATAACATAAAAATGCAAATGAGCAAATACTTTTGTGCAGAAACGTACGTCACCTTCGCCACTGAAATCGTAAGTTATGGTGAAATAAATTCACAAGTAAATTGCTCTATCTTGGTCATAAAAAGGAATACCATTCTAATTTCCTCATTCTCTTCAATCTTAGCTGTTACACGCGTTAAGCGCCCCATCTGAGCATTCCAAACATAACCTGACTTTTTACATCCCCGTTAGCATTCCAGCGCCATGCTACCAACCTCCGCACTCCGAATTCCCTACTGGCCCATCGAGTTTTTCTCAGACAACTCACAGTTCACTGACATGACGTTGGTGACAATGACTGATTACGTCATATAAAAAATAATTCGGAATATGAGAATATTTCTCGGTTTTATCCGGTGTATAAATATAGATGTGACAGCTTCTTAATTTTTGTTGACATACTGATGTTGACGATTAGTAACCTTACACGCAGGGCCTCTGCAATGTGCCGTCAATCTCCAGTCGATCATCGTTACTCCAAAATAAAATTTAAACATTTAGGAATAATAAAATTCTTCATTTTGGACCAAATCAATTGTGGGATTGGTTTTCATAAGTAAGCTATTCCTGGTTTCTGTTCCTTCAATCCTTTTGGAGGTACAAAGCAGCCCAGTTTCTGTTAGCTGTTCCCGTGCGGTCTACGCTGGTTCCTGCTCAAATCCATTTCCCGTTGTTCCTGCGTTGTAAAACTCCTTCGAGTCAACGCTGGTTCCCGTCACATAAGGTCAGTAGTCTGTGCTTGATTTACTGGTTCCTTTGTGATATTATTCCCACACCTATATTCATATTGATTATTCATTAATTGAATTCTAATTGGAATTCTGGTCCTTCGAGCATTTATTACACAGTCCATCAATATGCTGTTATTTTTTGGTATTTTTAAGCGATCATGACAATTAGTTTCACGAAAACAAAAATCTGATATTTTACTTATTTCCAGCACTTATTTTGAGGTTATGAACACTTATTTTCCGCACGAGTATAGAAAAAATTATTATTACGTACCGGTTAGTTCATCAGCAACGACTTCCCGACGTACGAGGACGGTAAGGGTATGAGCGGCTGGAACCCCCCAAGCAGCAACATGGAGGAGAGATGATGCCCCCTGAAGACGCTCTTGACTCCAGCGAAGTCCTGCTACGGCTGTCCAGCACCCACATACCACTACCCACCTGCAAAAAAAACAAATTAGAAATTATTTTTTAGCAACGTTTGATTTGTTCAACATTCAGTCATGACTACAATATATATAGTTGAAAAATCAATATTCGACTGTGTTAGGATGGAGGTAGATACAGGAAAGTAAGAATTCTTCGGACTTGAAGTCAATTAATAAAATTTATTCACGTCGACGTTTCGACTATACAATAGTCTTCTTCAGGGCTAGAATGGTCTAGTCGAAAAAAGAAACCACATGTGGATACCGGAACATACAACACAGACAATTAAAAAAATAAATAAATAAATATGAATTAATAAATAAATAAATAGTTAAAAACAACAATCACAGAGAGAAAATCGTCAAAAAATTAAAAACTTGTCTTGGATGAATACAATACATATGGAAATACAAATAACTATAGTAACGTATAAAAATTTATGAAAAATCAAAGTTGAGGAGTCAACTAACATACATTTTCAAAAAATAATATTTAGAATTTTTTTTTAAGAAACTAGTATTTCCGGTTGACCAATTGTTACCAAAATCTAATCATTCCTCTCAGTAATGCCAGATTGAGGAAACCATGGTTAAACATGTCTTAAGTCTTATAGTATTTGAAAAATCATGGCTACAACATCCACACACACATCGTAAAAATGATATAATCGGATTCTAGGGGCCTTAAATCGTGCTTATGCACTAAAATCTGGATATGCGATTTTTTGTATGATTCCAATACCTTTCTTAGCGAGAGATAAAAAAAGTAAATCATACCATAATCTTATGCACAAAGCTCAAACCCTGGTCAAAATAGTTTTACCTTCCGTCACCTTTAGGTAAGGAAGGTATTGTCTTTGGTCAAAAAATTTGTTGGTGTTTTTAATGAATAAGCACGGTTTAGGGCCCCTAGAATACAAAATTACTATTTTTAAGATGATGTCTGTATGTGTGTGTGTCCGTGTGTGACAAATTTTTCTCCGACGATATCTCCAATACTACAATTCTAAAAATTATAATTATTTCATATTCCTCTTCTTTACATCCATATGAAGAGCTGATTAGATTTTGGTTATAATTGATCCACCGGAAGTACCCTTATTTGAAGTTTTTAACAGTTTTTTTGAAAAAACGCAGTTATATATTATTTTTAGACATTTTATGTGATTATCTTGTTCTCTATACGGTTTGATTATACAGTTTCGTTCATATTCAATAGATATAGAGTTATAGACATTAAGAGAGATTAACTTTCAAAAATTAGTCAGCTTTGTTAAAATTATGGAAACAACAGATATATTCAGAAAAATTTAATTTACAGATGTCAGTGTCAAATGCAAAACCAAAGTTGAAAGTATAGGGTCAGAAAGTTATGTGTGAATGTGATAGAGTGTCCCTCCAAAGAGAAGAAGATGGAAGGACTGTGTAGCAGAAGATTTGAGAGAGGAAGAATTGTGTGAAGAAGATGCGTTGGATAGGAATGATTAAAAGAGTGTTACAATTTTATATGATATACAGAATCTTTTTCAAGGAACTTTTGGTATGGGATATATACAAAATACATCGAATTGACGGAAGGTTTTGTGCTGGCCACAACAGATATTTTGTTTTTAATTTTCTAAATATACCGACACCTTGTTATGTTATGCCGTACGAAAATTACTATAAACAAAATAAAGATCTATCTATCTATCTATCTTATTACTTGTTAAGTTGAAATAACTTATGTATGTAAGTTGTAAATACTAATTAATACCAATACCAACAATTTAATTAGTTGTTTTGGATTCGTTAGCTTACAGACAAACGAGATTGAAATGAAATGATAGTAGAAGATGCTAGGCAGGCTGTAAGGTGTTAGGCGCGGGTTGTCGTACTTGTAGCTGTTGTAGAATGTTGAGAAGCGTCACTAGTTCAGAGTTCACGTGAAACGTGAAGCCATGCCTGATACCGGGACTCATTCATCCAGATAATTGGATACAAACCTATACAACAGAGCGGTACTAGCGCAAACGGAATTCGATAAGAATTAAGGTGCAACAATATAAAATATTAGTTTCAAATTTATCTCGCAGCCCTTGAAAAACAAGTGACATTACTTAAGACTTTTTCTGGGAAGTACATTTAATATTTCTTATTTTATTATTAATTAAATATTTTATACATATATTACATATACCCTTCAGAAACACAGCTAATCTCATCAATGAATTGGAAGAATCTCGAACATTAGAAGAATAAGAGTGAATACAATGAATTAAAAAATATAAAAATATATAAAGAATATATGTGTTTTGTATCAGGAATGTCAAATATGTACAATACTTATATAGCCTAATATGGAAATGGCGAGAGGTCTTGTGCTGACAAACAGGAAAAGACAGCTGACAGATGAAGCAAAGTTATACCACAGAATACATTTATACAGAAGCGACACTCCTTGTTGGCACCATTGTTGTTGCAATTTTACGTTTATGACCTTGAACTTTAAGTTTGTTGGCAAATTTAAATTGTTTTAAATGGTAAAACAAAAATTAGAACATAAAAGTACTAAAATTTTAATTTTATTAACGAATTAAACAAAAATCAGATAAAATAGTCATATAATTATATTTTTATTAAACAAATACCTGAATTTTACAAATTAATTTTCTCTATTTTTGATGTGGAAAACACAAACGTCAGACTCGATGAATATGTCCCATATATCCTTCTCCATCAAATCTTCTCTACCACAGGCCTTGAGCCACATTTTACACCTATATTTATTAAATGAATATACATTTTACATGATATGGTAGTCGTTTTACACAACTTACATTTCTGGATCTTGCGGAAACAAAAAAAAAACTTACATTTGCCTTTCTCCATTTTTTAAATCTATTTATACAGTCCTTATATGAACAAACAAGTCCTCCCGATTCTACTTGCTTCATTTTATCCATTTCATTAGACACTAACACCACTTCTAAAATTCACAAACAGTTCACAAAATGGCATGTCAAAAGTGAGAAGAAAATGTGTTTGGTTTGCTTGAATTAGCCATAACCTTAAAATACATGGGCGTGACAAGCTGAGACAACAGCTCTTTCACGATACGTGAAATATAATGATTTTCCTTATGATAATGATTTTTCCTATCGTTTGTTGAAAAAATAACATATTTGTTCTTATTAGAAATCAATTTGTGTTTGTCAATATACTTTTATTATTGACCCCTAACGGAAAATGTTCACGTCGAGATAATGAAAAGAACAAAGAATCGTAAGATACGAAGATATGCCGAAACAATCCGATTTTATCCGATTAGCCCTTTAAATTTGTTGCCATACTCTTTCTCTCTCTAATTTTCGTTTCTTTCTCTGACTGTCGCTTCTGTACACATGTTTATTCTGTAATCATCTTATGCATTTTAAGTGAGTTTATATTTTAAAATCCAAATTACAAATTATAAAATCGTAAATTAAATTCATTATAAACCAGCTCTAACCCTTTGCGCATCTATCAGTAATGCAAGGGCATAAATTAACAATAGTTATGGAGAAAATAATAAGAAGACAAGACCGTGTAATATATGGGACAAGCGTATAAATGAAATATTTGAAATGAAAAGCATCAGTAGAAGACATCCATAGAACATAGTCAAGACTTCCATTAGCTCGGGTTGTCTATTTGAATAGCTTCATTATTGCAATAGTTACAAAGTTACAATAGTTTTTGAAGATCGTCGCACATATTGAAGACTCCATTTTCCGCTATAAGGATTAGTCACTTATTATTTGGGCTACTAAATACATTACTCTAAAAATGCGTACACTTACTTAACATTGTCTTTACAAGCAAATAATATTAGTACCAAGTTTATATATCTACCAATTTTTGAATTATTGCCCCAAAAATCAATATACCCCATATTTAGATAAAAAAACTTCAAAATTTTCAAACATCTAATTTTTATGTATCTAGATACTTCTTAATGCTCTGATTTCAAATTTTGAAACCGCAGGTCGATATCTCTTTTCGTTCTCAAAATATTTAGATTCAAAGTTTTACTCAAAACTTTGGGTTACTACCCAAAAATGGGTCGAGATATGAATTTGGCGACTAGACCATTCGATTCTACGGGCAAAATTACATAAGTGTATCAATTTCCATAATTTTTGTCTAACCGGTTCATTTTTTATGGATAAAAGTTTGAAAACCCCGAAAATGGCCAAAATCTGAAAAAATCGTAAGGGGTACACCTTAGATTTTTGCGATTTTTAGCTATTTTCAGTTATTTTGCTTTAGGGATTGTATGCGGTATTCAAAAATTATGAAAATTGGTGGACTTATGTAATTTTGCCCGTAGAATTGAATAGTGTTGTCGCCAAATTCATATCTCGACCCATTTTTGGGTTACTACCCAAAAATGGGCAGTTTTGAGCAAAACTTTAAATCTAAATATCTCGAGAACGAAAAGAGATATCGAACTGCGGTTTCAAAATTTGGAATCAACGCATTGAGAAGTATCTAGATGCATGCAAATTAGATTTTTGAAAATTTTGAATATTTTATCTAAATATGGGGTATATTGACTTTGGGGCAATAATTCAAAAATGGATAGATATATAAACTTTTACCTATATATTTATGAGTCTCTATCTCTAAATGTATAGAAGATATAATAACAATGTTTAATGTATTGGAATCTATGTGTGTGTGGATGTGTGTGTGGATGTTGGAACCACGGTTTCTCAAATACTATAATACTTAAAAAATATTTAACTGCAGTCTCCTCATTCTAACATTCCTGGGAAGAGCTGATTAGATTTTGGTAACAATTGAACAACCTGAAGTAATAGTTAAAAAAAAAATTCTAAATATATTTTTTTGGAAATTTTTCTTATTACAAATATTGAAGAACATAAAATTCTCCATCTAACACACTTAGGGGTCCCGTGGCCGCGTGCCTGAGTGTCTAGTCGCGAACCTGGGGGAACCGGGTTCGATCCCGACCGACGCCAAATATTTCCAATTTTAAATGGCACAAAAGTGACCCCTGTGGTGCACTCTCCACGCCAGCAATGAGTGTCCGTGAAGTGACGCCTGGTAAGCGCCCACACGGTAAAATATATCGTCATCATTACCGATGTCTACATGTGTTGTAGATACTGGCACACCCAGAAATGGGTAATATGCCGTGATGATATATTTATTTATTTATTTTATTTATCTAATACACTTAAATTTTTGATTATAAATGGAATAGGCGAGAGATATTGTGCTTTAATCTTAGTGTTATATTAATAGAATAAGTGATGATGATGATGATATATTTATATCTGAGAAACATAGACGTGCATGCAACCCATAAAACTCAACGTCACTTCTTTCACACTTATAATAGTCTCCTTCTAATCAGGATGGAATTATTCATACCATCCACTCTATAAATCACTTTCCCGTGGCGTACAATTATTCCACTTACCCGCTCACTAACTCTTCCAAGCAATTACTTGGTGTGGGCGTGCCTTCCAATTAAAACCCACCCTCTACGCCGCTGTAATACGAGTTACCCTGCTATACCAGAGTGCTTCGCTCTGCGCGCTAACAACCTGTCCTTAGACATGCTAAATCGTCTAGGTAGGCCGCGGTACTGTACGCAAAAAGATGAGAGTTGTGAGGTGAGAGTGAGCAGTGGCGGAGGGGAATGGTTTAGCCAGGGGGCAGATTGAGGAATAAATAAATATGGTGGCCTATTCAGAGAAACACAGTCATGAAGGTTGTTACGGATATAAAGATTGTTATCATAAAGAAATTTGAAACAATCTTTATAAATTTGTCAATTCAGAACCTACGTCGGTATTATTGACAATTTTTACAATATAATACTTGCGAATGAACCAGATTATTTGACAATAGCTAACCTCATTATGCATATATGAACTTAACCTAATCTTATATGTCAACGCTTTATTCTTTTAATAATGTGTTGCCAATTATATTTAAAATTCAAACATTCTGCCAAAACAACTAAAGAAGAATATGACATTTGTGTCATATTTGAAAACTTCTAAATTATTTAGAACGGGTACGTTAATTCCTACCACTGATCCCAACGTGACTGAAAAGTTATGGAAAGATTTATTTTTTTAATTTTAAATGAAGGAAAAGCACACATTAGCACCGGAATAAATAACAAGGTTTTCACGAATACCTACCACAGAATATAATATTTTCAAAGAAATATGTATTTACGTCAAAAGTAACTTTCGTCCACGACGGTTTTTATCGTTCTTATTATCATTATTTAAGTCGAAGCAGGATCCATGCGAATAATCAACTGCATCCTGCTAATATTTAGCAGAAAGGACATTATTAATAATATTTGATTGATGTAATAATCTGTCACATGTCAAATATTAGAAATAACAACGTGATAACAACCATAAATACATAGTTTTAGCAGTCGTTATGGTAAAGACTGTCAAAACACGTAACAATTGTTGACGGTAACCACCTTCAGTACTGAGAATACCAAATTTGATTTTAACAATCTTTACAGTACATAACAACCATAAAGACCATAACGACAACACAAATATTGAGTTCTGAATAGACCCCATGGTTTGGTTCACGAAAGATGACTATTCAAGATCTTATATACAGAGTGTCTCACAACTCGCGCCCCAGACGAAACTGACACTTGCCGACGACAATAGGTTGCCAACATATAGAAGAAAATAATTTGCGGCTGCTTGCATAACGGAGTTACAAGACTTTTTAATCCACCAATCCCGGAAGGATATCTTGAGGTGTGATGATATTATTACAAAATAAAACTGGTTGCTAGGTTTTAAAAATACTACCAGTGACACAAAATTTATTTGACTTACTGTAATTTTGACACTTTAGAGTTGACTTTTCACTGTCAACAAATTTAGGTTAGTGAAGGTGTCATTCGAGATCATCATTTATATCGTACAGTGCAACGTGTTATAGCAGCTGTGTAAAATATTATTGTCCACATTCTCCGAAAATTATAATCATTTCTAAGTAATCAAAGGTTCAATACATGGTAAGAATTTGCCTTTTTTTATTCACCTTTTCAAATTTAATTTGACACTGACATTTTTCGAAAACTACAGTCGCCCACACATTTTAAAGAAGATTTGATTTGTATAAAACCATAGTAACGTAAAATTACGGCAAACACACGTTAAAGGTAGGTCTCTGATTGGTCAATTTTAAGACGTCTTTTCTCTAATATCTTTTACGCTAGATTTTTCATATTTCAAATGAATGTAACTGACAGTAAATATCACTGTCAAAAACTAATCATTTCATATTAATAATAGTGACATTTTAAAAAGAAAATAGTAAATAAATCAATAGTTTTATGCAATGGAACAGTTTGCAGCGTTAGTAAATCCGTAGGTAAGTATTTAAATTAATAAAAATTAAATAGCGGGAGGTTTCGTGTTGGCCACATCAGATTTTTTTATATTCTCAAAACCCATTTCAAGGAAATCAATCTAAATTAATAACGACGAATTTATATTTATAACAAAAATTTAAAAAATTGTGATTTATGAAAGCGGCTTCCAACCTTTAGAAGTTACAATTAAATATGTATCAATTTATAGTTTAATCCTAAAATATTTATATATTTAACTGATAAATTGAAAATAAATTCAATAAAATATGACTGATGATAACATTTGACGTTAACCATACATTTTTATCATTTTATCTTATCATATATTAATAATGACAGTGATAGAAATACAGTAGGCTTTTATGCAGCGGTATAGATTTAGAAAAATACTGGCCAAAAAGGTTCTACATTGAAGCAAATTCATGAATAAGGAAACAAATAATTTGGAAATATTTTACTCTTCATACACAAGGGTAAAAAATGGGCAACTGAATTTAAACGTAATAAATATAAAATAAATATAAATATATCATCACGGCATATAACCCATTACTGGGTGTGCCAATATCTACAACACATGTATATTTTACCGTGTGGGCGCTTACCAGGCGTCACCTCACGGGCACTCATACCTGGTGTGGAGAGTGCACCACAGGGCACATTTTTGTGCGATTAAAGGTCTGCACTGGCCGGGATCGAACCCGCATTACCAGATTGGCAATCGGACACTATACGTACACGGCCACGCGACCCCATAATTTAAACGTGCGAGTGGAAACATTGAAAATGTCAATTTGATTCACGATATGATCATGGCAGAACGACGAATCAAGATTCGAGAAATGGTAGAGGCTATAGTTAGAAAAATTGACTATATAACGTAATTATGAAAAGGCTGCAACATAACTGCCACTGCTTTCTTTTACATTGAATGCCAACGTACCATTATGTGTGCCGCTCTGTTGAAATGAAGACATGCACTGAATGGGTTTGCTGCCTATTTTGTATAATAAAATAATCTTACTCTTCCTTTAACATATAGGCACAGAATAGACATTCATACAGAAGCGACAGTCAGAGAGAGAAACGAAAATTAGAGAGAGAAAGAGTATGCCAACAAATTTAAAGGACTAATCGGATAAAATCGGATTGTTTCGGCATATCTTACGATTCTTTGTTCTTTTCATTATCTCGACGTGAACATGTTCTGTTGGGGTCAATAATAAAAATATATATTGAGAAACACAAATTGATTTCTAATAAGAACAAACATGTTATTTTTTCAACAAACGATAGGAAAAATCGTTATCATAAAGAAAATCATTATATTTCACATATTCTGGAGGAACTGTTGTCTCAGCTTATCACGCCCATGTATTTTAGGGTTATGGCTAATTCAAGCAAACCAAACACGTCTTCTCACTTTTGACATATATCATTTTGTGAACCGTTTGTGAATTTTAGAAGTGGTGTTAGTTTCTAATAAAATGGAAAAAAACGAAGAAGGTAGAATCGGGAGGACTTGTTTGTTCATATAAAAACTGTATAAGGAGATTTAAAAAATGGAGAAAGCGAAATGTAAGTTTTTTTCGTTTCCGAAAGATCCATACATGTAAGTAATGCAAAACGACTTCCATATCATGCAAAATGTATATTCACTTAATAAATATAGGTGTAAAATGTGGCTCAAGGCCTGTGGAAAAGAAGATTTGATGGAGAAGGATATTTGGGACATATTCATTGAATCTGACGTTTGTGTTTCCCACGTCAAAGATATAGAAAATTCTGCATTGTATTGAATTTGTAAAATTCAAGTATTTGTTCAATAAGAACATAATTATATGCTTATTTTATGATTTCTTCTTAATTCGTTAATAAAATTGAAATTTTAGTACTTTTGTGTTCTAATTTTTCTTTTACCATTTAAAACAATTTAAATTTCGCGCGTAAATTTGCCAACAAATTTAAAGTTCAAGGTCATAAACATCAAATCACAACAACAATGGTGCCGACAAGGAGAGTCACTTCTGTATGAATTCTGTGATATAGGTTCAAAAAATTATTTAGTGCTGTCTCACTCAAAAGTTAAGACTTTTATCCACTCTTGGACAATAGGAAAATACAACACTTTCCGCTTGTATAAAAAATATGTCTTTGCTCACATATATCATAAAACCCTATTAACAGATTACTTTAATAATATACAGGATGTTAAAAAAGCGTAAAATATTTTAAGGGTGTGCAATACTGACCAAAGTGAGAAAAAAAGCTTAATCAACATAGATCTGATCTTCAACTGTTTCCAAGAAAGAAGCAATTTTGTATTAAAAGCGAAGACAAACTGACAAAGATAGTGATCGAACAAAATGTTGTCTATTTTAGTAAATAGCCTATAAAATTAACAATAGAATTTTATATGAAATATTTTTCTCAATTTCTAATAGTTACGAAATTATTTGAAAATTAAATATTGAACAAGATCGTCACATATAGCTTGATACAATTATTTGATTTATTTTTATGAAAAACAAAAGCACATCTAAGTCGACCTCTGAAAGGTAAACCAAAAAAAACTCTTGGTAAGGGATCGTGCTAAAAATCGCATATCGAAATTTTAGTAAATGCCGACGTTTTAAGGTCCCTAGAATAAAATTTTAACATTTTCACGATGATATCTGTAAGTGTGTACGTGTGTACATGTGTATGGATTTTGTCTATGCTTTAACTCAAATACTATCATTCAAGAAATTTTGAAACCTTGTATTTCAATGCTATTCTAATATGGAAAGAATTAGATTTTGGAGTAAATCAGATAACCGGAAATGGCACTTTACTTGAAGCTCATAATGGTTTTTCTTCAAAAAATACCATTAAATGTCATTTTTTCGTGTTTCATGTAATTATAAAAATTAGAGATTATTGAATTTTCTACAGGTATTCATTAATACTTTTTCTATATATTTTACAGATAAATTTAAAAAATAATCTTTTTTATAAATCCCGATGTATGTATCTGACAAATAAATAATGGTGACATTTTAAAAAGAAAATAGTAAATATATGCAAAGGAACTTAATATAGTTTGCAGAATTAGTAAATATGTAGGTATGTATTTAAATTAATAAAAATTACACAGCGGGAGGTATTGTGTTGGCCACATCACATTTTTCATTGTCATAATCTCGGAATTGAAGATCGAACTCATGTTGATAAAACTTTTTTACTCATTTTGGTCAAGTACCAAATGCCCTAAAAAAATAACTTTTTTTTTTAAAACCCATGTATTTTCATCCTAGAGATATTTATTAAAATCACTTCACGGGTATTGAAAGCTCTTGCAGAGATTGCACCAGAAGATATATTATTTTTAAACGATAAATATAAGTACCTGGTTAATAAGAGCTAATGAAATTTCTGAATGTTAATACGACAATCAATTATTTAGTGATATATTTCTCCCCACTTCTAATTTCTTGTTGCTCCGCCACTGCTTTTTCCTCCCATCCCATACCATAAATCCCTGTCAATATGAGCTGGTTTGCTTGCAGCTTATAAATTTCATTATTTTTATCTACAAGTTTCTACAGTGTACTGAGAATAGTGAGAATATAAGAGTAGGAATACTGGAACACAATATACAGTCCTAATGGTTCTCTCTCTAACTTCACCTCGCTCAATAGCTCTTGGTTCTGATTCCGAATAGCCTTGTCGTGAGTGGAGACACCTACCGGCCCGCCCTCTAACGAGATTGTTACGAACTAGAGGATGGTATCGCTACTTTCTGTCTTCGGGATGGCTAGTTTGTTTTAATACAATAATAATAACAATGTAATATGTTATTGTGGTTAAGCTGGTATTATGGATATTAATGATTATTGAACAGATTGGATGAGAAGAAATTAACAATGATGATCTGTAATTTCTTTCAGGGACACCACGTTGATATCATGGTTTATGAATTGTGTGATTCGTTTAATTTATATTGGACTTATTGTTTTTTTTTAATATTATGGTGTTATTTTCGTACCTGATGTTATTTTAAATGCATTATTTGTTGCAGAGTGAGTTAAAAAAATCCGTTGTGGCCAGTACAAGACCTTCCGTCAATTCGATGTATTTTGTACAAATCCCATACCAAAAGGTCCTTGGAACAGATTCTATACATATAATATCATGTAAAATCGAACACGAACACATACTATTTTTTACAAATTCCATAATAAAAGTTCATTTGAAAAGGTTCTTTAAATCCAATAAAATTATAACATAAACTACACTAAGTAATGTCCTTCCATCTTCTCTTTGGCCTTTCTCTGCATGTCACTTGCGAGTAACAATATGACATACCAATTTTAGATCCTATCCTTTCCATATTTGGTTTTGCACTTGCAACTGACATCTGTCAATTAATTTTTTTTGAATAATTATGTCAGCTGTTTCCATGATAAATTGCAAAGCTGACTAATTTTTGAAAATTAATTTCTTTATAATGCTTTAAATTTACATCTATTGAATATGAATATATATAATAACAAAATGTCAAAAAATAATATTTAACTGCGTTTTTTAAGAAAAACTGTTAAAAACGTCTAAAAAGGGTACTTCCGGTGGATTGATTATAACCAAAATCTAATCAACTCTTCATATGGACGTACAGAAGAGGAATACGAAAGAATTATAATTTTTAGAATTATAGTATTGGAGTTATCGTCGGAGAAAAATTTGTCTCACACACACACAGACACACACACACACACACACACACACACATGCATACATACATACATACATACATACATACATACAAACATACATACATACATACATGCATACAGACATCATCTTAAAAATAGTAAATTCGTATTGTAGGGACCCTAAACTGTGCTTATTCATTAAAAACTCACAACCGAATTTTTTGACCAAAGACAATACCTTCCTTAGCTAAAGGTGACGGAAGGTAAAAAGTATTACTTATAGTTGTTGCTATGGAGTTAATAATGACAATTTAAAACGTCAGAATTGAATAAAAATGTATATTCTTATACCGTGAGTATTTTTTAACGTGAAACATTGGGTTTGTCATATCCATGGTTACAACTTGATAATTGATTGACAACAATGTATTTGCCTGTACCATTTAAAATGAAACATAGGGAACGAATGTGACAGAAGTATTATATTTAAATATTGTAAGAAATTTAGCAGAGTCAGAAAACCACTTGAGAGCACTAAACATATTTCGAGCACAAGGTGCACCCAGTATTTTTTCTACATCTAAATTTAATTTTTAGGAAACAGGTATAATTATTTAAACAAAATTAACCTTTAATGACATCTTCTCAATATAGCAGATAACTGTTGAATTTTCCTATAAGTTATAATTTGACATTTGATTGACAGCAATGTATTTCTCTGTCTCATTTACAATGACACATGGGGGTTGAATTTGACAGAAGTATTATATTTAAATATTGTAAGAAATTTAGCCGAGTCAGAAAACCACTGGGGCACAAGGTGCACATTATATTTTTTCTACTACTAATTTTAATTTAGAATGCAGGTATAATTATTTTAATACAATTAACCTCTATTGTCGTCTTATCAAATGTCAGATTCGTTCCTTATGTTTCATTTTAAATGGAACGGGCAAATACATTGCTGTCAATCAAATGTCAAGTCGTAACCAAGGATATGACAAACCCAATGTTTCACGTTAAAAAATACTCACGGTATTTGACTTCGAATTAAGAAGCTTTGATAATACAAATGAGTTTAAGTAGCTACCATTTACGCTCTTGATATGTAGACGATATAATTACTCTTGTTTATATTTATTTATTAACGTTTTTATATCGCTGTATACAGCAGCTGTCCACCAACAACCCCTCCTTGCTCTTCTCTTGTGTTCTTATCCACATTGTGGATTCCGATCCGTTTAACCTCACACTGGGTCCGTGTATAGCTCGCGCGGTTGGAATCCAACACCTGACTCATCGCTTTTTACCTGACAGGACCTCCCCCTGCCTCCCACACACCCGCACACCACCTCAATCTCTCCTAACTAGCATCATCTGTCTCTCTCACACGCAGTGAGAGAGAGAAGGATGCAGGCGGGTTGTTGGAGATGCAGGTTGGAGATATGTTGACGATGTGTTCAAGATGGTAAAATATAAATAAGAGTTAGAAAGGAGATTATTTTTTTTTTGAAATTCATTTGGAGGATGGTAAACGTGGTTTTTTGATTGATAAATGGTACAATAACATTTTCCATGTTAACAACCGAATACAGCAAAAATACGTTGATTAATAATCAGCTGATTAAGGCCGGTTTCCCAATACATACCTCGATTTTATTTATTACTAGCTGACCCGTCCCGGCTTCGCACGGGTAAAGCTAGAATAACGATTATTTACACGTGTACCAGTAATTTTTCACATTTTCCTCCGGAAACATGCGCTGCTTAGGGAGCCGGTAACCTCCCTCGTATCGTACATGTAACAGGCTCCGCCCACTGTCCTCCCGATCCTCGCACTGCACCTAACAGGGCCCTTTTCTAAACATGTCTTGGGTACTTTTGCTTATGTACATATGATGCAAGATATCTCTCCGACAAATATCGAAATATCTGCTAACGGTTATAACTTAACTATAGATACGAAGATAAAAAAAAATAATTGAAATCATACCCTATTGTACCGCCTTGAAGGATTCTTTTTCAAAACAGCTAAAACATTCTTTATTTCTTACCAAAAGCATAAATAAGAATTTGTATATCCCTAACTTGAGAAATGATGAGTTCTCCATATAAACTTTGAACCGCTACTCACCCCCTTCAAGTTTTATTTTCGCGACAAAAAGTAGCCTATGTGCTTCTTCAAGCTCTAATCTATCTCTATACCTCTATATATAAATTCATCAAAATTGGTTCAACGGAAGAAATGATGGGTTCTCCGTAACAAACTTTCATCCCCTATTTCACCCCTTTAAGTTTTATTTTATGGATTTAATATTAACAGTTAAATAAAGAAAAAATCAAAATTACAATTAATTTTTTTTTTATTACAATAATCAATATAGTTAACAATGATGACAATAATTTGTGTGGTAGTTATTTTTATTATTGCGATCAAATTTGGTCTACTGTAGGTGAAAATTGTTGTAATCAAATAAAAGTACATTGTTATTAACTGTAAAACTTTTCATTGTTGTAATCAAATTTAATCTTTTGTATTTGAAAGTTTATTTGTTCTAATCAAATAAAACTACACTGTAATAAACTGTAAAAGTAATAGATGTGAGAAAGAATATGAGAAATACCTGGAAATCAAAATTTTCTATTTTGTTCTTTCTCGGAGAATTTAATTTTGATTCTGGATTATTTAAATTTCTTTTTGTTTTCAGCTAGAATCCTTTTTACTGTACTTTGTGAAATATTTATTGTAAACCTTGCTTATGCTTTCGATTCATTTTGGTTATTAAATTTTGATAATTCAATTTTTTTTACGAAAGTTTTATCTTGCGCTACACGCCAATGACGAAAATTTTATTGTCCAATTAACAAAAGAATTACTCATCATGCGTCAGTGACGTTCAATTCATTATTCACTTGTGCAACTATACTAATAGAGCGGTACAAACTTTCATCCCTATTTCACCCCTTTAAGTTTTATTTTCGCGATAAAAAGTATCCTATGTCCTTCTTCAAGGTCCAATCTATCTCTATACCACAATTCATCAAAATTGGTTCAGCGGTTTAGGCGTGAAAACGTAACAGACAGACAGACAGACAGAGTTACTTTTGCATTTATTATATTAGTATGGATTATTATATTATATTATTTCATCATTTTTTTAAAAATTTCAACTGAAAATATTAGGAAAACTAAGAGTATTAATGAAAATCAGGTGAAAAAATTCCTATTAATAAACGAGTTATGGTCTCCCGAATTTTGAAAAGATTACCGTGACATCACGCATATGTGTTTTTATATCAAACTGTTTTCATCATGGACCTAAATGTTCTTGAAATATATGCTATTTTAAGTTATATTTACATAAAATAAATGAATATTATAACACTACATAAGTCTACATACTTTATAATTACAAGTGTATTTAAATTATTAAGTTTAATGCAAGAAATTTATGTTAAAATAAAAACTGTTTGAACACTGCAGTAAAGGAATGTTAGCCCCTCCTTTCGAATTTGAATTTCTTAACTTCCATTGGTAGTAACCCCCACCTCCTAACACGCTATTTGTTATGCATGTATAGGCAGTCTTTCGGTCGCCAATCAAAATATTATATATAGATTTCATATACGTATCGAAGCGCTACAACAAAAAAACCCTTATTTCCGAAATATCTCAATTGTACCATTTCATCTTTTTATTAATATTCGTTATTCAGCATATACATTCGTATTTTTTTTACTATTTTCCTTTAATTCGATTGAGCTGGAATCCCTTATTAGAACACGCTCCTAGCACCGCTCGTTTTTGAAACTATTCTCTCGTAATGTAAATAGCTATACAAGATAACATATCGTAAATTACTATTGTTCTTTTACATTCAGTTTTACAACATCGTAAAAAAATTCATAAAAAGCACAAAAACATACAACAGTTTGTTCTCAAATTCAATAAATACTTTAACTAAAACTTCCAGTAATTGTTAACACCTAGAAAAAATAAAATAAAATATGCAATGAAAGATAAAGAATTCCAGAGTAAAAATTAAAATCCTTTATTCAAAATTGCAAGTATAATTACTAGATCCAATCTTGATGAATATAACCCGCTAATTACCCATACAGTTACTCATATAAATCGTTCGATTTTTCATTACATCCCGTCCGCTATTTCTCATTTCTCCGAGGCGTTGATGTGTGAAACGCATTCATCTCCTTCAACCTATAATTTATCTCCCTATTAAAATTAATGCGTGTTGGTTAAGGTATAAATACGTCTCGTCGACCCAATAGCACGTACACTGTACACCTCTTTCAGACGATAAATGAATCGCCATTGCCATGGCGACAATAACCCGGTGCTGCTTTGTTATAAACAAACCAAAGAACAAAAGAACACAGCGCACAGCGCACTAATGGGACTGTGGGTTAATTTACCATAACCTAAACATAGTTTATATTCACATGTTGCAAATATACTAGTACTATATGTATGAGCACGTTTACGGCTATATTTATAGGTGAAAATACCTAATAAAATAACTATGTAGTTATTATACAAGTTATAAATTATTGTAAGGAGAATTTTACTGTTTAAGATTGGATACCTGTACGTACATAAATATCAAAACAATTACAACCAGATAAAAAAAAATTTGTTGTGGCCAGCACAATATCTCTCGGCATTTCCATTTTATGTTATACAGGTGTCTCTTAAATAGGGGGATATGGCTTAACCACAGTTTCCTAAGGCTAAAATAAGACGATTTAACTAAACTTGCTTCTACCGGAAAGTGTACCATTTAGCCAGAATTCTGCTTCAAAGTTCTTCGAAAAAAAAATTAATTTTGCTTATAATAACCGGACGCTTTATTCGATTTGGATGAAATTTGGTATGACAGTTTATATGGATATAAGTCATCTTTTAAGATGATACTTGTTATTATTAGTGAACCACTAGTGTATGAAACTTAGGTGTCCCAACATTAATTAGACCGTAACTTTTTAATGGCCACGCCGATAACGTGATATTATTTTTTTTCAGAAAGATACATTTAATAGTAAACTTTTCTCTCTCTGTTTATTTTGTGATATCTGTTACGGTTCAGACAGAAAAAAATAAAACCTGAGTGACTGCACCGTGAATTTTTTTAAAATAAATTTAATCTAGCAATCTATCCAAATGTCAAACAACGAATTTCTAAAGACAGTAACAATTGTTTATGGGTTGTCAAAAAAATCCTTCGCAATATTCAGAAACTAGTAACATCTGTTTGTTCGGCCTAATAGTATTTTAGTACCATTATTATAAATAACACAAAATAAATAGAGAGAGAAAAGTTTACTATTGAATGTATCTTTCTGAAAAAAATAATTTCACGTTATCGGCGTGGCCATTAAAAAGTTACGGTCTAATCAATGTTGGGATAGATAAGTTCCATACACTAGTGGTTCACTAATAATAACAAGTATCATCTTAAAAGATGACTTATATTCATTTAAACTGTCATACCAAATTTCATCCAAAGCGAATAAAGCGTCCGGTTATTATAAGCAAAATTAATTTTTTTTCGAAGAACTTTGAAGCAGAATTCTGGCTGAATGGTACACTTTCCGGTAGAAGCAAGTTTGGTTAAATCGTCTTATTTTAGTTTCAGGAACCTGTGGTTAAGCCATGTCCCCCTATTTAAGAGACACCTGTATAAGTATTGTATTGGACTTCGCTATCGAACCGTCGTTTTATAACAAAAAAATTACAGAACTTTTCCCAAATACTGTTTTTTGTTGTATTTAACATGTCTTCTGCACACATATAATTCTAATTATATCTATTTTTCATTGTATGAGGAAATTTCTAAATGTCAGAGATTGTTCCAATTCATTAACCAGATTGGCGGTATTTCTGATGGATATATGCATTTTACCACAATTTTACCTATAATTTCAAAAATTTAATTAATAGAATAATGAGAAAAATTAAATATACTTCCCAGAAAAATCTATCAGAATATCACTAAAACTGTTGATATTTGACAATGACATGTGTTATTTACAAACTATGTTATAAACATTGGAATTTGTCAATTGGTTTCCTTAGTGCCTTAGCCTCTGCGATTATTTTACTTTATAAATTATAGTGTCTTTATCTCTAAATCTATACAAGATATAATAAACATTTTAAGTGTATTAGATGGAGAATTTTATGTTCTTCAATATTTAAATATAAATAAATATATCATCACGGCATATTACCCATTTCTGGGTGTGCCAATCTACTTTATCGCAGATACCGGTAATGATGATGACATATTTGTACCGTGCGGTCGCTTACCAGGCGTCACCTCACGAGCACTAATAGTGTGGAGAGTGCACCACAGGGGTCACTTTTGTGCCATTTAAAATTGGAAATATTTGGCGTCTGTCGGGATCGAACCCGGTTCCCCCGGGTTCGCGACCAGACACTCAGGCACGCAACCCATATATATATTTAATAAAAAAAACTCCCAAAAAATTATATTTAGATGAATTTTTCTAAGAAACTACTACTTCCGGTTGTTCAATTGTTACCAAAACCTTTTCAGCTCTTCCCAGGAATGTCAGATCGACGAAACAGCAGTTCAATATTTTTTAAGTCTTATAGTTTTTGAGGAATCGTGTCTACAACATCCAGACATACATATACATACATACACACACACACACACACACACACACACACACACACACACACACACACACACACACAGAGAGAGAGAGAGACATAATTTTAAAAATGTTACAATCGGATTCTAGGAACCTTAAATCGTGCTTATTCAATAAAATCTGGACATGCGAATTTTAGCATGAATCCAATACCTCTCTTAGCGAGAGGTAAAAAATGAGAGATGAAAAACAGCTGAAAATCTTTTTATTGCTTTTTCCTACAAATAATTGTGTGATTAGTGATGCCCTCTCTGTGTTAGCCCGCAAATTTTTCCTCGTATGTATTCCACAATTTATAACATCATTCCACATTTTCATCACACAAAGTTCACAAATTTGCCAGCCTCTCTTCTTTTGAAATACTCTCCCGCATAAATTAAATCTTCTCACATCTTCTCGTGTTCATTTTGAATGCTTGGGTGTCACGTAACGTAAAAGACACGGGTTTTTAACGCCTGTATCTCATCCATATTGATTTACAATATTTGCTGTTCGTCTGTGTTTATCCAAGTATATATACAGGCCTCCGTATTGGGTTTCTTGTTTGAAGATGTTGAAATATGAATACGAGCTTCAGGTGAGAAAATATCTATGTTTTGGTAACGTTAAAATAATGTTTATACAAGCATGTAGGGATGAAATGTTTCTGAAAACTTTTCAAGATGATTTCGTCAGCTCTCTCAAGTTCGGTTTAAACCAGCGGTTCTTAAACTATGGATCGCGACCCAAAAGTGGGTCGCGTGGGTTTCATTTTGGGCTGAAATGTTTGTAAATTATTTTTTGCCCTCCTGAAGTGTAATGGGAACTTTACAATTGTATACACAGCAAGTGTAACCTACATTTTACGCTTACTGTGTTGCAACTTGTCCAACTATGCGGTAAAATAATCAAAATACACTGGACGTTTATGGGCATTTAGAAAAGAAATCATCTTTACTATAATATAGTTCATGTAAAAAAGTACTACCTACGTAAGTTATTTTTTTACTTTAACATTTTCTATATTTAAAACTAATTTATATAACCAAAATCACGGTAGCGACATCTGTCATTATTGTAAAAATCCGCCGTTACCGACATAGTCACCGATCGATATACCTGTCAAATACGCGAGGTGAACATTGCTGAAATGTCAAATATGGACACCTACCTATTATTTATTACAAATAAATTTTCGCTAGAAGAAATACTCGAATGAAGGTAAGTAAAATCAAATTTGGAAATTGACTTAACTAACCCTTTTCAGAAGTACAACCTATCTCATTAAAAAAATCTGTTGTGGCCAGCACAAGACCTCTCGCCATTTCCATATTAGGCTATATGTATTGTATTGCACTTCGCTTTCGAACCGTCGTTTTATAACAAAATATTACAGAACTTTACCCAAATATTGTTTTTTATTGTATTTAACATGTCTTCTGCACACATATAATTCTAATTATATCTATTTTATATCATTTTCATGTCAGGGATTGTTCCAATTCATTAACCAGATTGGCGGTATTTCTGATGGATATATGCATTTTACCACAATTTTACCTATAATTTCAAATATTTAATTAATAAAACAATAAGAAAAATTAAATATACTTCCCAGAAAAAGCTATCAGAATGTCACTAAAAATGTTGATATTTGACAATGACATGTGTCATGTTATAAACATTAGAAATTTGTCAACTGGTTTCCTTAGTGCCTTGGCCTCTGCGATTAGTTTACACTATAAATTATAGTGTCTTTATCTCTAAATCTATACAAGATATAATCAAATTTTTAAGTGTATTAGATGGAGAATTTTATGTTCTTCAATATTTAATAAAAAAAACTCCCAAATATTTATATTTAGAAGAATTTTTCTAAGAAACTACTACTTCCGGTTGTTCAATTGTTACCAAAACCTTTTCAGCTCTTCCCAGGAATGTCAGATTGAGGAAACTGTAGTTAAATATTTTTTAAGTCTTATAGTTTTTGAGAAATCGTGGCTACAACATCCAGACATACACACATACACACATCCACACACACACACACACACACAGACATCATTTTAAAAATGTTATAATCGGATTGTAGGGACCTTAAATCGTGCTTATTCAATAAAATCTGGATATGCGAATTTTAGCATGAATCCAATACCTCTCTTAGCGAGAGGTAAAAAGTGATTTTAATTATCGTCGGCCAAAAAATTTGATACAATTCTCGTGCGTGAAGTATTTTACAGCGCTCCAGCTAATAAGGCACTCACCTTAAGGGCTCGTGTCTTAAACAAAGCTGTCGCGCTGTAAAATACAACTTACACGCACTCGAATGTAAATAACTATTGTATATAAAATTCTAGTTGTATTACTTGACGAATTTCACGGAAATAATTCCTGCATGTCTGCAATTCCTGCACAGTATATATTTGTTGGTGAACGACCGAAGTTTATACAGTATACAGTTTAAAGTTGGGCGTCTATTTTTAGCCGCCATAAACGGGGCTGAAATATACGCACAACTTCGTAAAACGATATAAATACATTTGTATTCATTCCGATTTGCGATTTAAATATTCATATAACTACAGGCATGAGTGACTAATAGTTATTTTTATGTTAAATGCACGTAATGAAAGATTGTTTACGATAACACGAGAGAGTAGAAGAAATTTGAAATATTTTATGGAAATATATTTATATGAAGAGACAGCTAAAAGACAAATAAAAACTGTGTTGTGGCCAGCACATAACCTCTCGCTAATTCCATGTTTAAAATAGCAATGAGCTTCAAGTAAAGTATCACTTTCACTTCCGCTTGGTCGTTTGTAAACAAAATCTAATTTGTTGTTACAATAAACAGAAAAGTCTGTAATACAAAATTTTCGATTATATTTTATTGTTTTTCCTTGAAAATTTGTTAAAAGCTCCAAATTACGTGCTACTTCAGGTATATCATATATAGTCAAAATCTAATATGTTATTTCAAATTATATGAGTTTTAAATAACAAATTAGAAAAGTTTTGGATATGTATTTTTTCAAGAAAATCTGTTCAAAGCTTCAAGTAAAGTACCACTTCTGGTTTACCAATTTAAAAAAAAAATCAAAAATCTAATGTGTCGCTCTCATTAATAAAGAAGTCTTAATTACTAAATTTGAGAAGTTTTGGATTATATTATAATATGTTTTTCACAAACATCTCTTCAGAGCTTCAAATAAAGTATCATTTCCGGTTTATCAATTTTAACCAAAATCTAAAATGTTGTTTACCTTGATATGAAAATCTTAAATAATAAAATTGAAAAGTTTTGGGTTTTATTTTAATATAGTTTTGCATTAAAATCTGTTATGGGCTTCAAGTAAAGTACCACTTCCAGTAATCCAAATCTAAACAACTTTTTATAATAATGCAGAAAGCTTAAATACGGAAAATATAAATTATTGAAAGTCTGATAGAGTTATCGTGGACGAAATAAAAATCGTCAAACACACACACACACACACACACACACACACACACACACACACACCATTGTAAAAATAGCAAAAACGTGTTGTGGGGACCCTAATTCGTGGTAGATATTCTTTCGTATTGATAAAGACATAAAATGATATTTAAACTGTTAAAAACTTCAAATAAGGGAACTTCCGGTTGACTAGCTATAATGTAAAGAAGAGGAATACGAAAGAATTATAATTCTTACCTCTCGCTAAGAGAGGTATTGGATTCATGCTAAAAATCACATATCCAGATTTAAGTGAATAAACCGATTTTAACATTTTTACGATGATGTCTGCGTGTGTGTGTGTGTGGATGTGTGTGTGTGGATGTGTGTGTGTGTATGTATGTGTGGATGTTGGAGGAGCGATTTCTCAAAAACTATGACATAAAATCAGTTTAACTATTAATTCCTCAATCTGACGTTCATGGGAAGAGCTGAAAAGGTTTTGGTAACAACTGGACAACCGGAAGTAGTAGTTTCTAAAAAAAAATCTAAATATTATTTTTTGAAAATTTTTAATATTACTAATATTGAAGAACATAAAATTCTATATCTGATACATTTAAAATTTTTATTATATCTTCTATAAATTTAGAGATAAAGACGCTATAATAGGTATATAGAATAACGGGATATAATAAGTCGAGTAGGCTAAAGTACACTAAGGAAACCAGTTGACAAACTCGAATGTTTATAACATAATTTGTAAGTGACAGATATCAGTGTCAAAAATCAAAAGTTTAGTTACATTCTGACAGTTTTTTCTGGGAAGTACATTTAATCTTTCTTATTGTTTTATTAATTAAATATTTGAAATTATAAAATTGTGGTAAAATGCATATATCCAGCAGAAATACCGCCAATCTGGTTAATGAATTGGAAGAATTTCAGACATTTAGAAACTTCCTCATACAAAATAGATATAATTAGAATTATATGTATGCAGAAGACATGTTAAATACAATAAAAAACAATATTTGGGTAAAGTTCTGTAATATTTTGTTATAAAACGACGGTTTGAAAGCGAAGTGCAATATATAGCCTAATATGGAAATGGCGAGAGGTCTTGTGCTGGCCACAACAGATTTTTTTTTATTAATATTCGTTATTCAGCATATACATTCGTATTTTTTTACTATTTTCCTTTAATTCGATTGAGCTGGAATCCCCCTATTCCATACCTAAAGGTGACGGAGGATAAAAATGAGTTTAATCGAAAACGAATTAAAAATGTTCGTTACTTTTTGAACACATCTTATACCTCATAACATATAAGGTACTTTGCGATTTTGATTTTCTATACAACCATGAAAAAAAAAAAAATCCTTAGTTAATAAGTTACTTTACATCTTCACTCTTACAATCATTATCATTAGTTTTGTTCCTCAACACCCTGTATTATATACTATAGAACATCTCGAAGCCATACAATATGAGGGCTCATATAA